>JASKUP010000088.1:5867500-8638724 GCA_030448955.1 Trichopoda pennipes
TTTTGTTACCTGTTGTTTATCCTATTTGGTAGAATTTCTTGTTGTTGTCTTATTTGTATAGAAGATCTTAGAAAACTACGCACTTTGTAAAATGCACAGTGGGTCTTTCCGTTTATTTTTTTGCTGATAATTATTTTCTTTTGAAACTTAGTAAATCATATTCGTGACAATATTTTCATTTAAAATACGAGAAAACTAAAATAGCACACTAACTCAATATCGCTGAAAATCAACTTGTGTATATTTTCTTGAGCGAAGCTAATAAATAGAAATGTTAACATGAACTTAAGCTAATCTAATACTAGTGTTTTAATAGAGTAGATTAAAGGATTAACAGAAAATTGTAATCTCAATATAATGCAGCAAAAGGGCATTTCGCAAGAGAAAAAGGAATTAGGGACATCACAGAAATATTTTAGCATTTTGCCAATCATATAACTGTAAATTATTGTAAGTAATGGAGAAACATGTTTGATCCTGATCCTAAATATTATTTGCCTAGCAGCAGAGTTAAAATCTAGTATTTGCATGTTCGTCTATTTATAATGACAGGCAAAGTAAATTATTAAGATTTTGTATATTCGTTTTAGTGGAAGATATTTAACAGTTTTGTAATTTTTGTGTGTGATCAAATAACACGCTTATAAAGCAACTTGACAGGGGATCTCTGTAAGAAAATTTACTAACACTCTGAATGAAAAATTCTTAATGTTTGTGAAATTACACTTAGTATGTATAAGATAATAAATCATTGCTGTATGACTTGTGTCAAAGTTATTATTGATTATTTTAACATTAAACTTTACATAAATTGTGGGTGGGCATTTTACATAAAAAAGTTGCAGTAATCAAAACAAGGAAAACGCTCAAAAGAAATTTCTTACATATTTGCACTTTTTTAATTAAAAATTTTTCTTAATTAAAATTTCCTCCTTAGAAACTAGATTCTTTTTGTCTCTATTTTGTGCTTAAAGCTTTAACATTGAAAAATTCTCTACGTTTACACAATTTACACGTCCTTTCTTAAAGCTCTTTATCATTAATAAAATTTTTTTCGTGTTTCCAGGTAGTAAAAACTAAAAACAAACAAATAATAATAAAAGAAAGGATTTTCTTTTAATTTATTAATTTCCTTTCTATTCTGAAGGTAAAAAAATGAACATGACTCAAAAGCGAAGTCTATAAAAATATTTAATAAATTTATTTTATGGATACAAAAAAACACATCACAGCTAGAGTCTTTCCTTTTTTCCTAAATATTCACGGTTATAAAATTTATGATGTCCGTTCTTGGACACCAGGCGTGCTTCTTAAGGTGTGTTTATTGCAAATGAATCAAGGTTTTATATCAATTATAAAACGTGCGGATATTTTTCAAAAATATAAATAAATGCATAAATATTATAAAATTTCTTTCGTTAGGAACATATGTAACCTTAATATTTTTTATATTATTTATTATTGTAGTTATTATTATTTTCTTTTGTGTCGTATATTGAAATTATGTACCTGCTATTGTTTTAACATTCTGTATTTTTTGGCTCGCTCGTTAAGAGCTTTAATTTTATTGCTGTTTTTTATTTCAATTTTTGTTTTTCTGTTTCTGTTTCAGTTTCAGTTCATAATGCCAATGTCAAGAGTTGTATTGTAGTTTTTGAAACACACAAATTTACTTAAAAAAGGCTGGGCCTGATTTCTTTTCCTTCCTTCATACTTATTACTTTTTTTGGTTATTAGAATAATAGGTAATAATTTCTAAAATATATTTTATAGCCTTTCAGCAAGAAAGCCACAAATATTAAACTTATTTAACAGCTCCGCCCATGTTGTTAGTGAGAGATTAACAAGCCATATTAAAACCACATACACAAATTGTCATGGAAAATCCATCATTTCATTGAAGGTCTAAATTCGACAGATTTTCTATTTATTTATTTATTATTAATTACTTAGGCCAACTTCGCAAGTTTATTGAACTTTTCGTTAAATAATTGATTTGCCAATATATGTACGTACGTTATCAAAAAATTATATCTGATTATATTTTATTATCATTATTTCACATCATTATTGTTTTAAATTTAGCTTTTACAAAGCATAATAAATTAATATAAATTAATAGCTAAGTATTAGAACATATGGAATTTCAAAATTTGGAAAGTTACAAAATATTTAAAATGTTGCATCATGGCGAATATACTGATTCTAGGTACCGGGTTTTTAAACAAAAAGTTTTTGTTTCTTAATTGTGACAACACAAACAACACGATAGCTTTGACATTTAGTTTTTTTGACGCTTTCGATTAGATTAGATGCATTGGCACTTGTTCCAATGAATTCAATATCGTACAAAAATCGCATTAAAATAATTAAAATCCACTATGAAAATGGCAGTTCATAGGGAGGCCCTCCTTTTGCAGATATATCCAAATATCAAACTAAAAATACCTGTTGTCTTCAATACAAAACTTAAGAATACGTAAAAATAATTCTTTCTCAATATTCGTAGTTTGTTCCATTATCTGCCATTTTTCCCCTATAACCCTCAAAGCTAAACCTTGAGGAATACTTGGAAAAAGTGAAACTAAAGGGTGTTTTTGTAAGCCCGATAGAACTTGAAATTGTAAAAAATAACACAAAAAATTAAATTGTAATCAAAATTTCTGTTTTATTCGAAGGATCAATACGTGACATTAACATTTGAAAATGATTTCGGGCATATGGGCACCGCGGCTGTTCTTGACGAAGCGCATTCTGGACGTCCAATTTTGGGCCACTTTTTCGAGCACTGCTGGGCGTATGTCACGAATAACACGAACAATGCTGTCTTCTAAGGCGTCAATTGTTGCTGGTTTATCAGCATAAACCAGTGACTTCACGTAGCCCCACAGGAAATAGTCGAGTGGTGTCAAATCGCACGACCTTGGAGCCCAATTGACAGGTCCATTTCTCGAAATAAACTTATCGCCAAATTTTGATTTCAATAAGTCGATGGTTGCGTTCGCTGTATGGCACGTAGCGCCATCCTGTTGAAACCACATCTCGTCCGGATCAATGTCATCCATATTTTCAAACAAAAAATCATTGATCATGGTGCGGTAACGATCTCCATTGACCGTAACGCGAGCTCCGGCCTCATTTTTGAAGAAATAAGGTCCGATGATGCCACCAGCGTGAAAACCGCACCAAACGGTGCATTTTTCTGGATGTAATGGAGTCTGTAGGGTCTGTTGTGGATTGGTCTCACTCCATATGCGGCAATTTTGCTTATTAACAAACCCGTTAAGCCAAAAATGCGCCTCATCGCTGAACACAATTTTGCGATAAAACAACGGGTCAGTTGCCAACTGCTCTAGAGCCCAATCGGCGAAAGAACGACGCATATAATGGTCTCGTGGCTTCAATTCCTACACCAGCTGGATCTTATACGGGTGTAGGCCGAGATCTTTGCGTAAAATTTGACAGAGCCCCAATTCCTGCGACCGACGACGAATTGATAAATTTGGATCTTCTTCCACACTTTCGTTTACAGCGGCGATATTCTCTTCAGTACGCACATTCCTTCGACGTCTTGGTGTTATTGCATCCTCTAGAGAGTATGTGGTACGAAATCTATCGACAGTTCGACGAATGGCTTGTTCAGATGCACGATTATGTACGCCATAAAAATGACGAAGTCGTCTATAAGTTGCGCGAATAGACGACTGATTTTCAAAGTAAATTTGGATAATACCGTAGCGTTGTTCAAGCGAGAGTCTATTCATGATGATTTGTCAGAGTATACTGAAACAAATAAAAAAAAATGTTTCATCAAAATTTCATTTTTTGTGTTACTTTTTACAATTTAAAGTTCTATCTAGCTTAAAAAAACACCTTTTACATTAAATGAAAACAATCTATCATTATCTTTTATATCTATTCTCTTGGCTTAATCTTTAAATTCCGATGAATTTCTAATATTATATATTGATTGTCCTTTTATTACTTTAAGGATTTTCGTTATATACTTGCACAGTCCGTAGGCCGGGGAATTTATGCAAGAGCAAATAGGCCTTAAAGGAAAATTCTGCTTATGGATCTTAGGTACTCCATATAGCTTTGGAGAATTTGATACATTAGTCTTAAGTCTATTTCGTAAAATTCGTGATATTTTCGAACAACATAATCATCCTTCTGAGACCGCTATTAAGAATTTGATCGTTAAATTTGAAAAAAAAAATGTGCAAACATCAACGTGACCGGGTCGTTCAACTGAAAATATCGCAGCCGTAAGCCTCTTCCTCGTCGTTCTCAACAATTGGGTTTACCCAAACCAAACCATCACATCACATGGCGAATTTTGCGTAAAGATTTGACTTTGCAACCCTACAAGGTTCAACTTGTGCAGAAATTGAAGACGACCTACCATTTATATTGCCGTAGATTCGCCTAATTCATTTAGCTACAATCGGCTGAAAAAATATTTTTTTTACACGAAGCCCATTTTCACTTGTCTGGGTATGTCAATAAGCAAACTTGCCATATTTAGCCCTCCGAAAATTCTGGAGCAGTATGCTCAACGTGAATGGCGTGTTATATGGTCTGAAGGCGTAATTGGTCGTTTTTATGTCCAAGATGAGGCTGGAAACGATCAGTGGAGAATGCTATCGCGAGATGCTGACAATTTAATTTTTGCTCATTATTGACGACGTGGATATCACTGATATGTGGTTTCAACAAGACGGTGCCACATGTCACACAGCCAATGAAACAATCAATTTATTGCAAAATAAATTTCCGGATCGCATAATTTCACAAGTGACTATGTAGATCATGTGATTTAACACCACTTTTTGCCAAAATGGCGGTCGTATTTCGTTTATCACATCAAGGATTTTGAGTTTTAAGGCTGAAATCCATTCAGTTGACTCCGTATTGACTCTGTCCTTAAAATAGTCCCACAACAAATAATCCAGTGGTGTTAAATCACACGATCTGGCTGGCCACTTAATTTGTGATTTTCGTGAAATTATGCGATGGGAGATTTGGTTGGTAATAAATTAATCGATTCTTTGTCTGTGTGATATATAGCACCGTGCTCTTAAAACTACATGTCAGTGATATCCACATCGTCAATAATAGGCGAAAATTAAATTTTTAGAATTTCGGTATAGCGTTACCCATTGACCGGTACCGCATTTCAAGCCTTATCTTGGAAAAAAAACGGCCTAATCACGCCGCCAGACGACATGGTGTAACATATGGTTACACATTGAGCATGCAAAAGCTTCTAAATAATCGCTCTAGGATTTTCAGACATACCCGAACAAGTGAAAATGGACTTGATGTAAAAAAAATGATTTTTTTAGAAAACCAGCCGGATGTTCCTGAATGAATTAATCAAATCTACGGCGATGTGTATGGTCAAACGGCATCATTTCCTGGACTCGTTAAACTTTGTAAGAATTCAGACTGAAATCCGTATGCATGTGGTGATTTTGAATAACCCCAATTGTTGATAACTGATAAATTCTGATCTGCTCACGGCTGCGATATTTTCAGTTGAACGGCCCAGTTGGTGTCTGCACATTTTGCCTAGAGGCTATCGACTAAAATTTAACTTCCAAATTCTTAATAGCGGTGTCAGAAGAACGATTACGTTGTTCGAAAATATCACGAATTTTGCGAAATGTTACTTTAATTGAACCACCATTTTAATAGTGGATTTTAAGTATTTTAATGCAAAATTGACTTCATTGTAACAATTGCCAATGCACCTACTGCGAAAACGTCAAAAAACTAAATGTCAGAACCATTATGTTGTTGATGTTGCCACATTAAAAAACGAAACTTCTTGTTGAAAAACTCGATATAATATTGCTTTATTTAAACGTAATAGTGAACTTAAAATTTCTATAAAATGAGTACGGAATGGAGTTTGTTAATCAAAAAACCCTTAGAAAAATTTTTATTTAATTTTTAAAATGTTAACCTTTTCTTTGTCTCCATTATAATGAACGTGGAAAGCGTTACGTTTCCTGTAATAAAAGAGAATGACCAGCAAAAGTACTGAAGTTGTCATGCAAAAATTGCTTTTAAAATTTCCAAACATTAAAAAAGATTTAAAAACAAAAATATATAATAAAAGTATAAAGTTTTTAAAGTAAAAAGATAAAATAATTCTAATTCCGTGTTGCATGACTTGTTGTCATGCGAAATAATTTTAATTTTTCAATTATAATTTTAAATCTTAAGAAAGCATTTTTTTTTAAGTAAAAAAAAATTGTTTACAAAATTTCTTTTTGAACTTGAACGAAAGCAGATACTTATGAGTCATTATAAATATACAAAAATAAAAACAAAAACTAGCAAATGTAAAACATCTGTAAACAATTGTAATTGCTTTGTGAGTTAATTAGCGATTATAATTAAAAAATATATATATTTTTCCATCTAAATTCATTTGTTATATCACAATGCAAAGGAGAATTTCTAAGTGTTGTCTGATGTCGGTACAATTTCATTTTATATTAAAATCAAGTATTTAATTGTGTTTTTGTTATATCAGGCATTCCATTAACTGTTAATTCTAAGAATTTATTTAAAATTAAACTTTATAAAAAATATAATTCTAAACTATGTGGAGGAAAATAACAGATAATTCTTAAAATCGATAAAATCTTTCAATTATTTGAAACAAAACAACTTAAAAAACACTGTGGAATTGTCTTATAGACATTAACAAATTTTAATATGTTGTCAATAAGATTGTGCGTGGAGTAGGTTTTAATTGCAATAGCAGATACCGTATACTCGTATATCTGTCATCTAAGAGACTTTAAAGTGATTAAAATCTATTTTACAGATTGTATCGACTTTATCGCCGGTTTTATAGCATTGTTTAACAGGTTAAGGAAACCCTAAATCCTACTCCTCATGCTTTTTTATAAAACAAATATTACTATCGAATCACATTATTAAAAATATATATCGTACCATCAATTATTTTTCAGATAGCTTGCACCTTCCTGTTCAAGCCAAAATTTTTTGACTTTCACATCGCTCGGTTTTAATTTTACAAAACCCGGTGCACCCTGAAGTGCTTCTCTGTACGGTTTGTTATTAAAAATATTTGTATGTAAAAGAATATCATTTCTATTAAAATTATTTTTAATATTATATTATGTGGATGAACTCGCTTATGTCAAGTTTTTGTTATGCATACGACTCTAGAAATCTGTTGCCGCCTATTGGACCATTCTGTTCTAAAGAAACTTTTCGACTTTAGCTTAATACTTGATTAACTAAGTGATATTATATTAAGCAGTAAAAAATTGTTTATATAAAATTTCAACAGATTTGCAACTTAATTTATAAATGATTTTATGACACTAATCAATAAAAAACTTAAAATTAACGTTGGATGTTACTCTATTCTTTCATATTTCTTCATGCTTATAGAATATTAAAATAATTGTAGGTCAAAATTATTGAAACAATTGTAACAACATATATCGATTGCACCACAAGCTTTAGGTTTGATAAAAAAAAGATTTTAAATATTATAAGTAGCTTTAGCGTGTCTAAATTGCTATTAATGAAAGCTTTACCACCAGACACAGAAGTCGCAATAGCGATGATCCCAAACGAAGAACAGGAGCAAGCCAGGCACATCTGCAAACAAATAATAGAGAAAGGGGCAAACGTGCGATTAGATTTACATCCGCGCCTGGCCATGAAGCCTTAATTAGATGGTGGATCAAACCACTGCATAATTTGGAACGTCATGCTCGTCCTAGGAAGCAGAAGCTATAATTCTATGCAACAGAACTTTCTAGTTGCAATTTCGATGATTCCAGAGCAGGGCTGCAAATCATCACTCCTTGCTGAAGAGTTGGACTCTTTCCAACTCCTGTTCAGAACACATGTCTAGCATTGTCACTGGACTGGATCATTCACCTAGCGTGTCATTAACGGCGAAATGATCCTGGCCACCATATTAAACAACAGACCTGATATGGGGTCACGAAACCACAACCACCACGATACTCCCATATAGGGGCCACCCTCAATAATCAGTCAGAGAACAGTTAAATGTCTAAAGAGACAAATAACGGAACTCTGCGAGCTTACTGATTCCCGTGGAAATAAAGTGGAGTTTCCAGTTGTACCCCTGCTGACTTCAGGGGACTGGGCTCCCTTTTTCCCCCAGTTGCACAGGTCTAAGTTGTTGCTATCTCCAAATACCATATATATGTGCCCCCGGGGGGTAGAGAAAGAGACCAAATCTACCAAACACCTAAATGGAGATCACAATATAATTAGGAAACTAAAACGTAAACTAGAAATGAACAACATCTTAGTCACAAAAGCCGACAAGGGAAACACAGCGGTGCTCATCGGCAAACATGACATCGAAACATCGAAAAGACAGAACAGTTAATGAAAGACTCTAAGTGCAGGGGAATTGGTAAAGATCCTACGGACGAATACCAAACGAAAATTAAGGAGATTATGGAAAGGGCGACAAGGATAATGGAACCAGACATATCGCACATATTAACAATAATGAATCCATCCGCACCATCTATGATGGCACTACCGAAAATACACGAACCAAATACACCGCTGAGACCCATAATTAATAACAAAACGGCAACAAGCTACAAACTTTCAAAATATATAAAAACAATACTAAAAGACACCTTAGACCTGGAATATACTCACACAATAGCCAACACTACTGAACTGATTGACAAACTGGGGGATGTGAGGATAATCCATCAATTCCAGTAATGGATACATTGAACATTGTTCATAGGACAGTGGAGGGCAAAACGGAAAACAAGGAACTGCCAATACAATTTACAGGCACACTAAAAGCGACACTAGAACAGAATTACTTTAAATTTAACAAAAATATATAAAGACAAACAACAGGACTAGGGATGGGAAGTCCAACATCTGCCATCCTCATGGGAGTATTTGTGCAGAACTTGGAAGGGGAATACATAAGGGAATTAAGAACCAACTTCAGAGTAATATTCTATGCAGCATATGTCGACGATATCTTATGTATACTGGAAGGAGATGAAGATGGGCAAATTCTAGATTACTTGAATGGAGGACACAGGAACATAAAATTTACAATGGCAAGGGAATAGGAAGCGGGAATTGATTATCTGGACCTAACGATCGGGAGAGACATAATCTCGAACAGGATCGAGTATGGAGTATTCAGGAAACCAACAGCAACGAACACAATAATACACAACTCATCAAATCATCCCCAGCAACACGAAAACGCAGCAATCAGGCGGTTAATAACAAGACTCGCGAGAACACCACTAACACGGCAAATGCATATGAAGGAAATGGAAACAATATACACCACAGCGGAAAACAACGGATACAAAGAGCGCCTCGTAGATAACATCAAGAAACGAATTACAACGAACAGAGAACAGGAGGATGGAAGGGGAAAATGGCCTACAATAGCATATATGGGAAAATCAACGTACGAACTGGCGGAACTCTTTGGGGGACACAACATCAATACCGCATTCAGGACAGGAAACAACCTAGGCAGAATACTACGGAATAAAACATCCGAGACAAATATACTAGACAAACAAGGAGTGTACAAATTAACTTGCACATGCTATTATAGCTATATCGGACAAACAGGACGAGGAATTAAGACCAGATTTAGAGAACACATTAGGGACTATAACAAAAAAACTACGAGAACCAGAATCAACTTCAGAATCAGACTTTGTGAACCATATATTCAACAACAAATGTACACCAGGACATATGAAAACAACGGTTAAACTGCTTCATACACAGCACAAAGGAAGGAGACTAAAGGTATTAGAAAACATGGAAATATACGAACAGGGGACATTTGACGGACGAATAATAAATGAACAAATAAACACTGCTTCAGACACAATATTTGAACTATTGAAACATTTTTACAAGAAAACAAACATTACACCAACACAAACACGTTACGCAGGTGCACAAAACCAAAGCCATAAAGAACATCATAAACGTACAATAAAAGATTATTATGTCACATAAAAAAAAAGCCAATCGGTTCACACATAAACACAAACGGACAACAGGCATGATCGTAAAAGGATTTAGTTAGGAAGAAAGACAAATGAAAAAGGGAGCGACAAATTAGGTAAAAAGAGACAAACGAAAAAAGAGAGAGAGATACAGGCAAAAAGGAGAGAAAGTGACGAATGCAATAACACGAAGGGAAACACGAACAAGACGAACTATATAAACACAGCTGGCAATAGAACGCAACTAGTACGAAGAGAACACTGAAGATGGCAAACGGCCGATACCGGTTTGTTCACAAACCAAATTTGACGAGGGTCGACGGAAAACCGTACCCAAATAAAAGTATTAAAGAAAGCTTTACCACCAATAATGAATATTTGTAATTTTATCAAAAATAATATTGGAGTTCGAATAAAATAAATATGCATGCTAGTTTTTTATCACTCTATTGCTAGTCTTGTGTTTTTAACTTTGTGACAGCGCCTACGAGCATCTTGTTTTATAAAGCATGCGGCTTAAAAAATTTTTGCGAGATTAGAAATACTTGATTAGTCTTCTAACAAAAATGCACCTTTAAGTGGAACACAACACGCTCAAAGACTCTTAATGCATTTTTAAGCAATCAAGTCCTTTAACAGCTTTAGCCATGACCCCATACATTGTTATGTTGATACTTTCCTTTGCAACTCTACAGTCCTGAGTTTTATTTTTGTTAAGCAGTGGCGATATAGCAATTGTTATTTTTGTTAAAACCCACACCACCATCCACCTGGGGTACTAAATAACAATTATTTTTTTATTCTGCCTAAATTGCTGTTGCAACTTTTTAACAAATACAGTCAACGTGGCTGTTTCCGCATGTAAGCAACTTTTCTTAATATTTTGTTCCGACCATATTTTTTAGTGGTGGAAGTAAAACTTCAGCTAATTTTTTTAGCTGAGACACAAACTTTTATTTGTATTTATGCCCAATAAGCACAAATTTTTTGTGAATTCCAATGTTGGATTTCCAGTGTGAATTCAAGCTTGAATTACATTTGAAATCCATCCGCTTTCCAGTCTGTTTGAAGTTTGTTAAAAAATAGTCAGAGTCAGCTAAATGTCAATCATAAAATATTATAATATTAATAAATAAATATTAAATATTATTAATTAATGATGAACAACTTTACAACGCGAAAGTCGCAAAATTTTTAAAGTGAAAATAAAGAAATAAAAGTGAAAATAAGCAAAACGAAAATAAAGAATAAAGAATCGAAAATAAAACAATATAAAGAAATTTGGAATAAATAAATATAAAGGTATGTAGTCAAAGCCAAAAGCAGATGCTCGTAAATCTTTTGCACTGCTTACCCAGAATCAGCATATTCTGTGAAATGAACAACCAATGGGAATAGCTTCCAATGATGTACACGTCGCTTTGAACGATGAACCGTCTGCCTGTGAGGGCACAATTATAGAAGAAGATGGTATATCTGATATTAAAATTAATTCTGTGGGAGACAGGGACTTAAAAATACAGCTGCAATAAACAGTTTAGTGCAAATCCTTCCCCAGCATCATAAGGATTTGCCATCGGATCGCCGAACTTTAAAGAGCACTCCGAAATGCCCAGATATTAAAACTATGGGTTCGGGTGAGTTAATGTACTATGGCCTTACAACATTATTTAAATACTGTTGGAACATTGGTTGAATAACACTGAAATTCCATGCTTGAACTCAACGGTAAAAATAGGTTCGGTTCGACTTGAATTCCACTGCAATTTCATGCTTGAATTCAATTATAAAAACAGGTTCGGTTCGACTTGAATCACATTGTTATTCAAGGCTAGAATTACACTGTAAAGGTACTGTTTTGTTCGACTGCAATTCAATGGTTTATTTTGCTAGATTCGCTATTCAATTCAACTGTGTTTCAACTGTAATTCAACGCTGTGACTGGATTTCAAGTGTAATTTCACTTGAATTCCAGCCAAAATGCTTATTGGGTGTTATTATTATTATTATTATAAAAAGTTTGAAAAATTATTTTCGTAACAGTATTATTAAATTAGTATTATAAAAAGTTGTCATAACTACTAACCGCAGAAGTTTAAGAAGAAAAACTGCCACTGGATCACCTCTTCCCTACACTTCTAGTAGAAAAAGGTAATACCAGCGTTACTACTCTTCTTAAAAATCGTTTGCCAATTTTTACACTAGTAATGAGTTTAAAAACTAAAACATGTGTTTTTTGAAGGTTATTAAAAAATATTTTCAATTTTGCTTCTTGTCTTTAATTGCAAATTAACGTCTTAAGGACGTAATGTCAGAGGCCATAAATAAATGTTAATTTGAAACAGAATTCAAATATTTCAGTTTTAGTAACAACTCGGCTAAAGTGGCCAAGTAACTTGGCTTGGACATTTGTAAACAAAAAAAAAAAAAAAAAACTACAACAACAACAATAAAGAATATTTCAAATTAAATTTCAAAAGTAAAAGAAATATAAAATAATTTCTTAATTGTTAATGATAATAACATTCAGCCTGACCTACTTTAACTAATAATTAGGATTTATTTGTTCCTCATAAAATGTTACTGGAGCTTTATATCATCTTAATTTTTAAATAGCCAGAAATATTTCCGGTATTTGTTAAAATCGTTAAAGAAACAAAAACTTTTACTTTTTGTTTTAATTCAAACTCTTAATGTTTCAATTTAGTGGCAGAGAAGTGCACATGTGTGTGCGTGTGAGTATATTTAAAATATGAGATTTTTTTTTAAATTCAGTCTTAAATATTTATTTTTATTGTATTTATCTAATTTTATATTTTTGGTCACTCAAACTGTGTCAAGAAAACTGGTTTTAATATTTCAAACAAACAATATGTTTTGTTTTTTTTTTAATTATTATTTAATTTTTTTTTTCAATATTGTAAAATTGTTTATTGATTTCTTTTTGTTTGATTTGTCTTTATTTATGACACGGTCTTCAGTTAATTTATTTAATGTTTTTTTTTTTTAAATCAAGTCAAAATCTTTAATGTCTTTATTGGGATGCACTTTTTTAAAACTTATTTATGACTGAATGATTTAAACTAAATGAGACCTGATTGAGACTTTGAATATAATCTGTTTTTTTGCAACATTGTTAAATTAAACTGTTCCTATTCCACTGTTTAATAACGGGTGACAAAAAAAAAATAAATAAAGTCAAGGGTGCTGTATTAATATCTTATAACCAGCAAAATCTTAAATTTTTTTAAGCTCCTTCCTGTAACAACCACTGACTGCACTTTCGTGTAGAAATTAGTAACTCCAAAAGTGATAGAAAACTCGAATGCGTGTGGTGAACCCAAAAGCACTAAAATATCTAAAACGGTACAGATAATGTTGGGTTTTTCAACATAAAGTTTTTTTTTTCATTTGTGGCAGCACTAGCAACATGATAGTTTTGATATTTAGTTTTTTGACATATTCGTAGTAGATGCATTGACAATTGTTCAAACGAATTCAATTACGCACAAAAATCGCATTAAAATAATTAAAATACACCATGAAAATGGTGGTTCTGAAAAAGTTTGTTTTCGTAAAATTCGTCATATTTTCGAACAACATAATCGTCTCTCTGACTCCGCTATTAAGAACTTGGACGTTAAATTTTAGTCGACAGGATCTATACAAAATGTGCAGACACCAACGCGTGTTCTACCGGGTCGTTCAATTGAAAACATTGCAGCTGTAAGCCAGAGTGTTGAAGCAGATCCGACTTTGTCAATTCCTCGACGTTCTCAACAATGGGGGTAACTCCAAAACCAGCACATGGAAAACTTTGCGCAAGGATTTGACTCTAAAGCCTTGCAAGGTTTAACTGGTGCAGGAATTAAAGACGACCGGCCATTTACATCGTTATAGATTCGCTCCACAACCGGCTGGTTTTTCTGAAATAATCATTTTTTCAGATGAAGCCCATTTTTACTTGTCAGGGAATGTCAACAAATTGCAACATTTGGGCTTCTGTAAATCCTAGAGCGATTACTGAATGCTCAACGTGTCACTGTGTGGTGCGCTATGTGGTCTGAAGGCGTGATTTTTGTTTTTTTCAAAAATGAGGCTCGAAATGCGGTAACGCTATCGCGAGATGCTAACAACTCAATTTTGGCCTAATATTGACAACGTAAATATCTCTGACATGTGGTTTCAATAGGACGGTGCCACATGTCACGCAGCCAATGAAACGATCAATTTATTGCAAACCAAATTTTCCGATTACATAATTGTGATTGTGTGATTTAACACCACTAAATTATTTTTTGTGGCGCTATGTTAAGGATAGAGTCTATACGGAGCCAATCGATTAAAATAAAATGATATGTGGAAACTAATCTCAATCCCAAGTAGGGGTATCACGTTCTAATTATAATCTCATGATATTTAATAATTATCTAACCATCGTGAATTAAATTAATTCAATTCTCGCAAAAAAAATTTCTGAAATTTTCTTGTTACGATCTCTCGTCATTAATTTGAGATCTAAAGATTAGAAATTCATTTCTGGGATTTAAATTGGCATAAATATCTTAGACTTCCTCGCAAGTGTAGACCGTTTGTAATAAAAATATCATTTTATACTTGTGCAGCATTACATATTTTGTATAATTTTGAAAAAGCCACAGATCCATCTTTAACTTCTACTAGATTACAAAAAGGTTTTGCAAAATTTTACTGGCTAATTAAATTCTATTGTAAATTAAATTGATATATCATATATATTATATTTCGTTAAACTATAAATATACTTTCACATTAAATTTAATTCAACTACTTAAATTCTTTATTTAATTATACATACATATCTTCATTAATTCATATAACATTTAGCATGTTATGAGTATCATTAACAGGCATGAACTAAACCTCGTTGATAACATTTGCTTAAAGTTGTTTACGAGTGAAAAGTAATGAAACTGATTATTTAAATTCTTTTTATTCAAATAAAATGACAAATTTATATTATCACCCTCAAAATAATTCCCTTTTGAAGCCACATAGTGCTGGAGACGTTTCTTCTACTACTCCTCTTAGCAGTGCTGCAACTCGGATACTAGACTAGCCTTCAGCTGGTCGGTTACAGCCATTTGAATGTTTTCGATTGACCAAAAATGGATTCCCTTGAGATAATTTTTAAAGTTCGGGAAGGAGAAAAAATCAAATAGACCGGCGAATATGGAGGCTACAGAAATGTTTTTACTGGCCAAAAACTCGTTTATTGAAATTGCTGTGTAACAAGAAGCATTATTGTGATGAAACATCTAGTTGTTATTGATGTTTTGTCTCATATGAATTTTTCCTTTTTAGAAGTTTTTTAAGAACCTACCGGTAAAAGTGTTGATTGACTTTGTGAATGATTTCGTGGATATCAAAAAAAAAAAAAAAACAAATCAACATGCATTTTATATTTGGCTTTGCCATTCTTGGTTTTTTTAGGCCTTGGAGAGGTTAAAGTGTGTAACTCCATGCTCTAGTGCTTGGCTTCTGGGTCGTATTCCACCCAAGAATGAGTACCAGTAATGACATGTTCCATAAATTGGTGGTAATTTTAAATCGAATTCAAAAATCAAAGGCACCTTTCCGTCCTAATATCCTTTTAGTCTTACGAAAGGTTTTTTAAACCATTTTCAGATTCCTCTCATCCCCAATTCAATGGCCAAAATCTGATAAACAGTAGTGTGAGTCAAATTTAACTCTTCCCCGATCATTCTTACTATCTACCAACGCACAAAATCTCGGATTCTGCCGATATTTTTATGGGTTCTAGAAAATGGAAGCTTTCCGCTTCGCGATTTATCTTCAATCAATTCCTTCCTTCTGAAAATGGCTTATACTGCCAAACCTGGGGTCTTGACTATCGCTGTAGACTGAAGTTTAGCAGCGGCTTATGTTGCACTGTGCCAAAGCCTGAAGAAAAATCTGATAGCAGACATAGAAAAAAATGTTTCACAAAATAAAGTCGCTACTGACTACCAAATGACTCGAGCGATGTCAAACCCTCACTGAAGGCAAATAACATGTTCCACCGCCACCAGTGTCGCTACTGACTACCAAATGACTCGAGCGATGTCAAACCCTCACTGAAGGCAAATAACATGTTCCACCGCCACCAGTGTTTCCAATCGAACGTAACGTTACCAGTCTCATTACTTGATTTACAGACCTCGCAAATACAATCATGGAAATTATTTAATAGACAACTGTTAAGTCAAATTTACACATTCGAAATAAAACAGCAGTAATTACAAAAGCTCAATCCACAACTTTTGCTTTAATAATATTTAGTTGTATTTTAAGTCCAGCAAACTTTTTTTAAATTAAAGAAGTGTCCCGGCAACGTTTTAACGATCATCCAAAATCTAAATCTATAGAATGTAAACAATATTTTTTACATATTTATTAAACAATCAAAAATGTGCATATTTTTCCATTAAAAATGCACTTAAATTTATGATTATCATTTCGACCAGTTAGTTGAGTAAAATAAGTATAAATATTTCTTTATTTAAGCTACCTAGTGGATTTTTGTGGATATGGAATTATTCATCCAGTGCACTTCGTTCAAATTTATCAACAAATTGTGTATTTCAAAAGCACTTAAGAGTTTCATAGGTATACTGCTCAGGTATTCAGCTCAGGCCTGAATATCGCCGGTGTAGAATAAAGTTAAAATAAATGCAATTTATTATTAATTAAGACTATAAAAATACAAAATTTAAATTGCAAAAATTTGTTCGGTGACATGCTGTAGAGGAGTGTTTGAAAAGAAAAATTACGGCGTGCAATTTATTGACCAATACAAGACAATGATGTTTAATAATAAAATAGTAATGCCACGGCTTATTAACATTATCCCATAATTTTTTTATAATATAAAATAATTTTAATTAATCAAATTTAAGTAATTTTTAACAAAAGTCCGAATAACTATTGTTTACATATTTTATTAAAAAATAATCTTCAATTTTTTAACAATGTTAACTAAAATAATTTTAATTTAATAAAGTTCTAATTTATCATGTCCCTTTTTTTAAATTTTATTTTTCTATTTTTTCATATAACACACAAGGCTGAATAAAAAAAATAAAAATAATATTTTTTCTCACTTTCCTGACAAATAATACAAAATAGTTTTTTTTCCATTTTTCTATCTACTGTTAATATTTTTATACTTATTTAGTGTAGAGTTTTTTGTTTTGTTATAAAATACTCAAATTAATTTTGCTTAAACTTAAAACCGCTTAATTACTCTATTATCCAAATGTAAAGATGTTTTTTTTTTTAATTGTTTCTTGTTGTACTTTTAAAAATAAACAGCTTTTAAGTACCGTTAACTTGTTAATGTTGTTGAATTATTAAATAAACATATACTTATGTATGTATGCTTATAGAAGTAAAATAAATAGTATATCTGCTATCTGCCCCTAGACCTGCACACACTTCTCAAGCTGATTGCACAATGGTTAAGGAATTAACATTTTTCCAATTTTTCTTTTTAGTCTTTTGGTTTTAGATATAAAATTTAATATGTTGAATATGAAAGCAATTGGTCGTTTATCCAATCTATTAGTTTTGTTAACGCCAGGGAGAGTTAAATGTGATTTGATAAGTTTTCGAAGAAGTATACTTAAAACATGTTTAATTTTTGTAAGGCCTGTAATCATTTGATTGTTTTTTATTAGACTTGAAAATTGTGATTGGGCTGGACCATTAAGTAACTGATGATTGATATGTGCGTATATTAATTTTTGGTTTGGTTTAGTTCTGAAGATGGCAAATAGCCGAAACCGGTTTGTTCACAAACCAAATTTGACGCGGGTTGACGTAAAATCATAACCAAATAACTGATGATTCTTTGCTAAAACATTTTCTTTCTAACCCATGTTACACTGTGTAAAAATTGGTGTTTCTACTTCGAAAGGTATACTACAATAGCAGTAGACATATTATATCATTTCATGGTTCCATGGTTCAAAATGCTTATTTCATCTTTAAAGTCATAATGTGTTTTTAAAAATATTTATTTATTAAATATAGATTGTAAGCCCCTAGGACCGAATTAATCCAGTTTAAATGTATGGCAATTACAAAAAAGAAATTGTAACTCTAACTCTACACAAATGTTGAAATATAAAAAAATACACAAATTTCCAACATGACTTTGCTGAAAATTTAAACTGAGTTAGAAAAATGTTGTTGGTCGCAGTATACAAACGAATTCCATAGTCTTGAAATTCTGACTACAAATGACGTAGACATGATTAGGCAAATAAGCAAAATAGGTGCCCCTGTAGGCTAGTAGGTAGTGTGCTAGCTTAAAAAACTGGGGGTTGTGAGTTCGATTTCCAACAAAGACCTTAGTTTTTCACACAACAGATAAAAATTGACTGTCGATGAGGCTGCTCAGTGATGAAGGCATGGTAAATGGTCACTGTGCTGTCTTATACGATAGTTAATTTCCATAACTATCCTTCTACTTTCACCACCTGTCTCATCTCTTCTCTATCCCGTTCCTAAAGAATGTAGCACGGTACTTGACTAAATAGGCATTGTGCTGCTTCTCTTAAAAAAAAATAAACAATTTAGGTGTTAATTCTTCCTCCGGCCTTCCGTATCTGAGAACCTTGTTAAATGGAAGCAACTTAATGAAAATCATACAAAGGCATAAGATTTTTAAGTCTTATAATGCAACAAGCAATTCTATAGGAATACTGCTTAAATATAAGAGGCTTGAACAAAAGGATTAAAACAAAAAATTTAGTTTAAGATTATTCAAGTTAAGTAATTTATAATTCATCGGAATCATTTTCAATCTAAGTAATTTTATTTTTCGTGCTTGATTCCTTTAAATAAATATTTCATGATATTCTCACGAAATATTTAATGATTCCGATAAATTATAAATTACTTACTTCCATTGCATGCGCCCGTTGCTTTTTTGTAAAATTTTGTAAAACTATTTACAAATATTTTTTATTTTCCGAAATTTTCAAATTACATATGAATGGTTTCCAATGGCAACCCTTATGTAGAAGTGATTGAAAATAAACAATGTTTTTTGTTGTTTTTAAATGTTTTGCTGTGTTTGTATAGAAGTGTTTTTGAGTCTTGCTGTCTTTGCTATGTTGATTTTATAAAAAATTCTCATAGAATCAATTTGGCTTTGGATATAAGACTTTTGGGTTTTTCTATACAATATTGAGGTAAAATTCTCAAATTCAATATGGATGTGCTCTCCCCCGCAGTAATACATTTTAAATATTTTTATTTTTATTGGAATAAATGTTTTATGAGAATATCATAAAATGTTTATTTTTTAATAAAAATTTTTTGTAATAAATATTTCGTGAGAATATCATGTACTATTTATTTAAAGGAATCAAGCACGAAAAATAAAATTGTTTAGATTATTCAAATTTTTATTTTAATATAATATTATAGAGAATGAAATATAAGAGATTGAATGAAAAATAATATCTGACAAATATCCACCACACTGACATATATCGATTCTTTTATCAAAATTTTTAATTATTTTTTGGCAAAATAGCGCTCTTTCTTCGTTAATCACATCACGGATTTTGAGTTGTAAGGCTAAAATCGTTTCGATTTGCTCCGTATAGACTCTGTCCCACAAAAAATAATCCAGTGTTAAATCATACGACCTGTCGTGTGATAGTGGTGAAATTATGCGATCGGGAAATTTAGTTTGCAATAAATTCATCGTTTTACTATCCGTGTTATATGTGGCATCATCCTGCTGAAACCACATGTCAATGATATCGTCTATAATAAGCCAAAATAGGCATCTCGCGATAGCGTGATCGATTGACCTTTACCCTTCAGCCTCATCTTCGAAAAAAAAAACTACCCAATCACGCCACATAGCGCACCATACAGTGATACGTTGAGTACGCAAAGCCTTCTTAATAATAGCTCTAGGATTTTCAGAAGCTGAGTTGTGCCAATTTTGCGTGTTGACATACCCTGACAATTGAAAATGGGCTTCGTTGGGGTTTTTCAGAAAAACCAGCCGGTTGTTTCTGAATGATATGAGCGATTCTAAGGCGATGTGAGTGATCGATTAGCTTCAATTCCTGCGCCAATTAAATCTTGTAAGGCTTCAAAGGCTAATCCTTACGCAAAATTCGCGATGTGGTGGTTTTGGATAACCCCAATTTTTGAGAACGTCAAGGAATTGAAGAATTCGGATCTGTTTCAACACTGTTTTCAACTGAACGACTCGGTCGAAGACACATTGATGTTCGCACATTTTGTATCGAGCTTGTTGACTAAAATTTATCTGCCAAATTCTTAATAGCGGTCTTAGAAAGACGATCATATTGTCCGAAAATGTCACGAATTTTACGAAATGTAACTTTAATAGAACCACCATTCTCATAGTGGATTTTAATTATTTTTAAGCGATTTTCGTGCGTAATTGAATTCATTGCAACAATTGCCAATACTTTTGGTTAGGCATATGTTAAAAAACTAAAAACTTAAAAGTATCATGTTGTTGGTGTTGCCACAATTTTGTTAAAAAATCCGATACAAACGGATTCCAAAATCTTGAAACTCTAACAACAAACGACTTAGACATGATTAGGGAAGCATGTTTAGATATTATTAAAGTGTTCATAAAGAATGACTAAAGTTAAATCTATTTGATTTGAGTATCTATGAGATACTCAGGCCTTCCATATTTAAGAACCTTGTAAAATGAAAGCATTAGTGTCAATTTTATAAAACTCTCAAAATAGCACTGCAGAAGTTTAATACTATGAAGTCATATGCAGCAAGCAATTTTATAGAATTACTGTTTTTACACCTGAATAACTCTAAACCGTACAATAATAGAGAAATACATAATGATATGGCACCAACAAATTTTTTTACTTTGCTTGGTAAATAAAATTTATTCAGAACAAAACTTAAAACACTATAAACTAATAGAGGTAACATCATTTACTTGAGAGTCGAAGCTCAAGCTGTTATCTTTATACAATCGCAATATCGTATTTAAAGCATATATAAGCTCTTTATTCTGTGGAAAATATCGGTTTTAAAACCTGAAACGAAGCTCTCTAAGGCTTCCTTTCTCATTATTTGACGTGATTTTGTGCCATTTTTTGACATTACCCGAGTAAAAAATAACTATTTTAAAAATGTTAAAACGCTGATGTTAAATGCTGATCTTAA
The DNA here is from genome assembly GCA_030448955.1 of Trichopoda pennipes. Taxonomy (NCBI): domain Eukaryota; kingdom Metazoa; phylum Arthropoda; class Insecta; order Diptera; family Tachinidae; genus Trichopoda; species Trichopoda pennipes. Next base: position 5,888,794 of record JASKUP010000088.1, read on the forward strand.
CTTTAGGCCTATTTATGTATATTGAGAAAGATACGGACACAACTTATGGAAATATAGAATATAAAAACATTTAATTTAAATTTATTGTGCCTTAAAATCTAAAATTAAAACTGTTTAAAAAAACAAAAGATTTATTTATTAACATAGTTATTTCATACACAACCCACTGTAATTATTACGCATAGCCAACGACTTCATGTATTTCTTTAAAGGCAGTTAAAAAATAAACAGCAGAGAAAAAAACAATAAAATGAGAAATGTTTCGCAAATAAAAATAAAAAAGTAAATATTTAAATAATAAAAAAAACAACACAACTGTTTTTGAATACGAACAATTTGCTATGGCAACAGAAGAAGATAAAGATACAGAAGCATGCTCAAGCTTTAAATCGCATTAGAGCAGAACTGAAAAAAAACCTAATGAAATTAAGCAGAACAAAATAAATAAGATAAAGATTTGTTTTCGAAAAACCTATTTGTGTTTGATATAAAAAGACGCATTTGTTTTTGTTATTCTGGCAGTAACTGAAAATATCTTGCTATCTTACCACGCCAAACGCACATATATTGATTAAACAAAATGATCTTGTTAATAGTAAATTAAACAGAACACCAGTAGAGTGTTCATATATTTTTTTTTAAAACCTAATTTTTTCTTATAGAATAAAAAGAAAAAGAAAAATTTCACAGAAATTGTTAATTTTATCAGAGAGCAGTAAATGAAAACTAATTAATAGATGGCATGTATCTTAATATTTATCGAGTTTTTCAACACGAAATTAGTTTTTCAATTGTGGCAATGTATTCGTAGTAGATGCATTGGCAATTGTGACAATGAATTCATTTTCGCACGTATTAAAATAATTAAAATCCTCTATTAAAATGTTGGTTCTGTTGTTTCGGACAACATATATGTCCTTCTGACATTGCTATTAAGGATTTTAGTCGACGGGCTCGATACAAAATGTGCGAACACCGATACGTATTCTACCGGATTGTTCAACTGAGAACATCGCAGCCGTGAACCACGGTGTTGAAGCAGATCCAAATTTGTCAATTCCTCGATATTTTCAACAATTGGAGTTGTCCAAAACCACCACTTCGCGAAAGATTTAACTTTGAAGCCTTACAAGGTTCAACTGGTACAGGAATTAAAGCCGACCGACAGAGCGTGATTTGATTTACATCTGCACCGACTATATAGTCATAATCAGATGGTGGTCAAACCACTTGGTTGATTGGACACCAACCACGCCCTAAAAGGCTATCGAATACGTATATCCTCCGGTCACTTCTATTAGCAATTTCGAAAGCCCGAAGTAGGCTGCAGCCTTCACTCCTTGCTAAAGAGTTGGAGACTTTCCAACTCCTGGTCCAGAACGCATGAAGCTCTTATTTATCAAGAACACGCCAGCATTCATACTCACTGGACCTGAACCATTGTGTTAATTTGAATGTTCCGACCCACAAACTCTCACGAGGGTCCGAAACCACATCCACCACGATACTTCCATATAGGGGCCAACCTCAATAACCAGTCAGAGCACATCATTGTCTAAAGAGAACAAATAGTGTACTCTGGGGCAACTGATTTCCCGTGGAAATATGTGGATTGTCCAGGTGACTCCTACTAGCCTTTGAGGGGCCTGGGCTCCCTTTTACCCCGAAAGACACCAATCTAAATGGAATAGTAGGTTCCAAAAAGACTATAATGTGCCCCCGGGGGCCGACCGACAGTAGATTGGCTTAATTTATTATGGCCTTCTGAAAATTCTGGAGCGATTATTGAAAAGCCTTTGTATGATCAACGTGTCACTACATGCTGCCCTATGTCGTTTGCAGAAGTCCGTATTTTTTTTTTTTTCGAATATTATGCTGGAACTGCGGTAACGGTAAATACATCACGTTATCGCGAGATGCAAATAACGCAATTTTGCTTTATTATTGACGAGGCAGATATTACTGCCATGTGGTTTTAACAGAACGTTGCTACATGTCACTCAGTCAATGAAACGGTCTATTTATTGCAAACTAAATTTTCCAATCGCATAAGTTCACGACAATCAGCAGTTAAGTGGCCAGCCAGATCGTGTGATTTAACACCACTGGTGTTATATTATGGACAGAGTTTGTACGGAGCCAATCGAATCGATTTCAGCTTAAGACTCGAAATCTGTGATGTGATTAACGAAATAGGTACGCCACTTTGCCAAGAAGTGATTCAAAATTTTGATGATAGGATCGACGTGAGCCAGCGTGGTCATGGTGGACATCTGCGAGATATCACTTTTCATTCATAATTACAGAACTTTTGTCTTCGTAATACAATAAAAATTTTAATCATTTGAATTAATCTAAATTTTTTGCTTAATTTTAATTTAGAAAATAAACTTTTTGTTGATAAACCCTATGTTTGCGACAATTAAATAATTTCATTATCTTTTGTGATTTTCAACTTTTTATGTTTCTTGCTTGTTTTCTATTTCAGCTTTTTGTTTTTGTTTCTTTTATCGTGCGCAGTTGGCCTTAATAAAAAAAGCTTAAACAAATATAAATTATTATGTTTCGTAACACAAAAATAATTAAAAATATTGATAAACAATTTTATTTTCTGGAATAATTTTTAATTTTATCTATGTTAATTTGTGCTAGATTCCCTTACCCCAAATTTTGTAAAGAAAATTCCAAAGGAGTCACCTTATGTGGAAAGATTAAAAATAACAAAGCGTTTTTGGTTTCCAAATGTTTTCTGTGTTTTTGTTTTTGATTTTGTTATCTTCTTGCTGTGTTGGTTCAGTGAAAACTCTCATTTAATCAATTTGGCTTTTGAGATACAAGACTCTTGAATTTTTTTTTTTTTTTTTAAAGAGAAGTAGCACTTCAGGCAACAATGCCTATTTAGTCAAGTACCGTGCTACCTTCTTTAGGAAAGGGATAGAGAAGAGATGAAACAGGTGGTGAAAGCAGAAGGATAGTCGGAAATTAACTGCCGTATAAAGACAGCAACAGCGACCAGTGACTATGCCTTCATCGCTGAGCAGCTCCACCGACAGTCAATTTTTATCTTTTGTAGTGAAAAAAACCAAAGTTTTCGTTGGGAATCGAACCCACAACCCCCATATTTACAAGCTAGTACACTACCTCCTAGCCTACAGGGGCACCTGGCGGTCCTGCCCCTCTTGTGATCTGGTTGTCCACAACCCATAATTGTGGAAGTGTCTTACAAAACTATAAATCTTGAATTTTCTTTACAAAATTTGGCGTAAAATTCACTGATGAGCTATATGAGCAGTAGTGAAATGGCCAAATGCTTATGCTTTCCTCCACAGTAATGGATTTCAAATATATTTTTTGAATAATAAATATTTTATGATAAAGAATCCCAGCACAAATTAACGCAGATAAAAGTAGTTAAATTTGTTACATAGTGGAAAAGAAATTCATTTGAAAGTTTAAGTTCAAATTCTTATTTAGGAAATATAATAAAATTCGAATAAAAAAATAATAATAATACAGGTTACAGGCACTGTGAAAACCAAATACTCTTTTGGTTAATTTAATTTATAAACATAAAAGTAAAAATCCATTTAATTAACAATAAAAATAAAAAATAAAAATAAAATTATATATAAGCGGAAAAAAAATATTTTAAATTAATTCTCAACGAAATAAAACAAGACTTTTTACATAATAAAAATATCTGCTATTTGCTATCTCGTTATAATTTTTGTTTATTTAACAAACTAAGCGCCAATTCATTGCATGCTAAAAATGCAACTGCCATTAAATTAAAATATTATTATTATTAAATAGTTGTTTGCTATTCATTTACACGTTAAAATTAATATTTAGAATATTTATTTATTATTTAGAATATTTATTTATTATTTTATGCGACCTTTAAGAATGCAAATTTTCACTTTCAGTAGGTTAATTATGCATACAGTAAAGGCTTTACTGAACTTTCTTAAGAAGAATACTAACGGTTCTGCATATATCGAAAACAATATTCTGATTGTTATTAAATGAAACAATAAATGAGTTTCAATATTTCAATGAATACATTGATCTAAAATTTAAATACGAAATAAATGAAAATCAAAGTTTCATTTTTAAAAATTAATTTTGATTGGAGTTATTGTAATGAAAAACCGGATTAAAATTCGGTTGACACTTCTTTGCTGGTTGTTTGTGCGGTATGAACGGCGAGTGCTTTCGATGTGAAAACAAAATTCTCAAGCCGTGTTCTAAACTGTACTGGTGAGTCAGTGTTCGGGTTTAGTTAGTTCTTTCATTAAAGTCTACTACGTACTACTCATGTGGGTAGAATTCCCGCAACCTGGTATTTTATGCGGTGCTAATTTTCAATATTTTTGTCTTTTATTATTATAGAGGTACGTGTCTCCTTCTGAGAGTCTTTTCCATTTGTTTGAGTAGATGAGCAGTTTTAGTTGTGGGAAAATTGTGTCTGAGGTTATGTTTATCTGTTTATAATGTCACTGTTAAAAGTTTTTGTTTTGTAGACTTCTATGTTTTCAAGAATGTCTCGTCGTCTTCCTTTTTTTTTTTTTTGCTATAATGCAGTAATGTCATACATTCATCTATTTCCCTTGCTGTGTGTCCGTGAGTGTCAGGATTTAATGCAAAGTTGAAGTCTTCTCTTTTTCGTTTGTATGAGCGTATGTGTTGTGTAAATCTTGTTTTTTGTACTCGTCCAGGTTTTCCCTATATAAGCATGTTTGCAGTTACAAGTAAGTCTGTATACTCCGCTGAAACTATTGTCAGCTGTTTCTGTCGATGTCCTAAGTTTATGTCCCAGAGTGTTGCTAGTTTTTAATGCCGTGAGTAAACCTTCTTTGTGAAAAAGGTTAGTTTATCTATATATTTCTGGTCCTGTTCAAGTAGAAGTGTGCCGTCGTGTTGTTTCGGTTGTCTCTTGGTTTCCTTTATTCCTGATTTTAGTGTTGTATTATTAATATCTAAGAATTTTGTCGATAGTAAAGAGTTTGTAGTCATTATTTTTAGCTACAGTGTAAATTGAGTCGAGTTCTTTGTTCTACTTATCTGGAGTAAGTGGTATTATCTTAAGCCTGTGTATCATAAGTCGAAATGCTGCTAGTTATTATTAAGTAGGGTGATGTGAATGATAGTGTTTGTTGTAGTTGGGTTTCTATAGATGCCAAATGTTAAACAGTTAATTACTCGTGTTATTATGATGCCAAGATAGTGCAAATTTCTGTTTTGTCCTTTTTCCATTGTGTATGTTATGTTATTATGAATTGTGTTTACCTGTAAGAATTTGTTCGGCGTTGTCTTGTCCGAGTATGCATATCTTGAGTAATGAGTTATTCTGTATTTTTTCATTAGTGTCTTTATATGTTGTTCATACCGAACAAACAGCCAGCCAAGACGGAAAGAAAGGACAGAAATGACTGGTGGAACAAATCCAAACAACTTAACATCGGATTAAAATTTTCATTTAATTATAATAATAATTATTATGCATAATTAACAACATCCTTGTCTTCAGGAAGGAGTTTCATATTTTGAATACAAACTGTCATACGTTTTTCCAATATTCTTGAAGTAAGAAACAATCTGTCTTATATTTTTTAAAGTGGCCCCGTATTTAATAATCCAAATATTTCAAAGCTTGCTGTTGGTTAGCAATAAATATTATAGTAATGCCGGCTTACTTAATATAAGAGGTGTATAGATGTATAGAACTTTAAGTTGCCAACGCTTTTTCTTGTGTCAAGTGGCAAATTGTTGAGCCGTTAGATAAACGCTTCTAAATTGTGCAAATTGGACCTAAAACCAGATTGTCCTCGATTCCGATTTTCATAAGTGAATTTTGTTTAGCGTTAAAACTCACTTTCGTTTAAATCGATATGTCAATAAACTAAACTGCCGTATTTATAATGATAATAGTCCTCTTCAAGTGCATGTTGAGACACCGTCACAGTCAACTGACTATTTAGTGTTATATGGGCTGATTTGTACTTCCTTAAAATCGATGCTGGTTAGAACGTTATAGTCAATGGTGATAGCTATATAGCCATGATTACAAAGTTTTTCATTCATCAATCCAACCGTCATGATGTGTAGGACGGTGCAATATATCACACAGCTCGCATAGTTTCGCATTGCGAAAACGCAAATTGCTCTCCAAGACCGTGCAATCACAAGCTACTAGACGATTTTCTATTGGGACATATGAAGTTGTTTAGCTACACCGATAAGCCTGAAAATATTGACCACTTAAAGTCCACACTAGCCGTATTACTACCGTTATACGGGAAAACTCATTGAACCTTTGAATCAGACTACCTCCGAAGAATATTTCTCGAATGAAATAAATTTCACGTCATTAAAAAAATTATTTGAGTTTTATCCAAGTTTTTCCATTTAATTATTTATCTTAGTTTATAGATACAATATCCTTACAGACTATAACGATATTTAATACATTTTTACAAAATAAATTTTTCAAAGAAAGAACAATAATTTTCTTAACGGTGTGTGTATGTTCTGATAATAATCAATAAATCTATAATATTAATAAGTTCAGAAAACATTTTTAGTAACGGATTTCAATTAAATTAGTTAGGTCTGTAGATTTATATCGAGATCGGAATAATATTACATGTAGGAAGTGATGAAACTGATGGAACATTGAAACAGATATTAGATTTTAAAAATTGACAAGACATATTTTCTTTAATAAGATCAAGGACGAAGCTAACGTTCTGAACATATTCGACAGTATTAGATCAAAAAATCAGTAAATTCTTTAGTCCAGAGTTTAATAAATTCCAAGACAGATCGGACTTTATTTGCTGTAAATGAAATGTGTTGTATAAAATTCAGTTTAGGATCAAGTAAGATACCTAGATCTGAAATTACTTCAACTTAGTTCACTATTCCATCATTCACGTCATATCCAATATGAAAATGTGTTCTCCGAAAGAAACATATACTGCTGCACTTTTTATATTTGAGCTGCATAAGATTAATTTTGCAAGAAGATATGATCCGAATAATAATTATAATTTAAAAAAAAATTTGACATCATCGGCACATATAAGGATATTTGAAAATTGGGTATGATTTTACGTTCATCCCCCGTCAATTTTGGTTTGTAAACAGACCGGTTTCGGTCATGTGCCATCTTCAGTATTTTGCTTTCTCTATACTGTTGGTAAATAAATAATTGATGAACAAAGAAAACGACAATGCTTTAAAATGACTACCTTGTGGTACATCAGATTTAACATAAATCATCTTTAATGTCAGATTTTTAAAGGAAACTTTCTGTATTTTGGTAAACAAATAAGAGGAAATCCATCTTAGGGATTCAAGTGTGATCCCTTGCAATTAAGCTTATGATTGACCTTGTCAAGGGCTTTACTATAGTCGATGTATATAACATCAGTCTGTTATTTTAAACAAATTCACGATTAATAAAAGTTATAAAATGTAAAAAATTTGTAATTGTTGAGAAACCTTTTCGAAAACCATGTTGAGCAGGCAATACAATTGATAACACTTGATGACAAATTTTATTCGTAATAATTTTATATATTAAAAATACCAAATACGTATTTCATAAACAATTAATATATTTTAAGCCTATATATTTAGCCATAATATTTAAATATTCAAACATTAAATTGTGCTTAGGTAGCTTAATATTGTACGAATATAATTACTAAAATTAATACAAGTTTTCTGACATCACGAGACTTCGTTATAATTTTAGCTTTTGAAAAATTTCCCTACCAAAATAAACGCATATTCAATTAACATATTTCAAATTTATAATTATAAAACAAAAAAATCATTGAAGTGATAAAATGTACTGACATGTGCAAATTTTTGTTAATATAGCTCTCATAAAATAGCAAAACATGGTTAACTTAAACTAACAACAAATTTAATGCCAACAAAAAGATACAAACAAAACGATCATGAATTTTTAATTTTTTAATTAAACAAAAAAATATATAAAAACTTAATTTAGAAACATAAAGTTAGACTAAAAGAATTATGTATCTCTTTTTTGATCGAATACAATATTAATAGTTATTTTAGGCTGCATATTTCTTAAGAAGTTACAACAGATGAGGCAAGCAATGGCGCGGGTCCTCTCCAGGTAATCATTTCATCTTGTCTTTACAATCACAATTTACCTTTAGGGTCATTGATGTATGTTTAGGGCGTCATTCAGTCTTCTTCAAAAGGTCAAATACCTACGAAACCTTTGCGTTTATTGCGTCACTGATAAGCCTACAGCAACCTATCTTCCTTTTTACGATCCATGTGACTTGAAGGCAACGATAGCCAAGATTTCATAATCCTGGCAGAAGAACAACGATATAGTCCATTTGTCACACTGCAAACTAAACAATTTTATTTATTTTTAAATTGATATTCTCCCTGTACATACTGCACAGTTCTTAAAAAATCCCCTTCGGGGGGGGTGGGTTCATTTCGTGATAAGATTTACATCTGCGCCTGGCCGTAAGCCTTAATCAGATGGTCTTCAAACTACTGGGAATTAAAAGCAACGTCATTCACGCCCTTTGAAGCCGAGGACTAATTCTAGCAACAGGTTAGTCCTAGTTGCAATTTCTGCAGTCCCAAAGCAGAGTTGCAAACCACTACTCCTTGCTGAAGAGCTGGAGACTATCCAACTCCTGGTCCAGAACACATGACTAGCATGCTCACTGGATCCGCATCATTCGCCCGTTAATGTTATTAAAGGCGAGATTATTATTATTATCCTGGCCCCCAAAATCAAATTCATGCGGGGGCCGCAAAACCACAACCACCACGATAATACCGAAGGGCCTACCTCAATAATCAGTCAGAGAAACAGCTAAAAGGCTAAAGAGACAATTAGCGGAACTCTGGGGCTTACTGATTCCCGTGGAAATAACATGGAGCTTCCAGTTGACAACCTACTTGCCTTCAGGGGACTGGGCTCTCTTTTACCCCCAACAGCACAAGTTTAGATGGTTGAGTAATACATAAAGACTGAAAAATGTCCCCTGGGGGGAGGGATTCCCCCGATGAAATCTCACCATCATTACATGTGTCACCGGGGATAAAAGAAAGTCCAATCCCTTAAAGGCTAGGAGGAGTCAACTGGGCAACTCCACATTATTTCCACGGAAATCAGTAAGTCCCACTGTTCAGCTTTTTAGCTGTTCTCTGGCTGATTATTAAGGTTGGGCCCTCGGGAGCATCGTAGTGGTTATGGTTTCGCAGCCAGCGAATGTGATTAAGGGGCCAGCATTATTCATTTTTGATCAAGAACGCAGGGTGAATGATTCGAATTTAGTGAGCATGCTATGTCATGTATTCTGGTATTCTAATTAACAAGAGTATTTTTAAACCAATATGGAATCCAACTTTGGGGCACTGCCTTAGCTTAAAATATGGATAGAATTCAACGTGGACAGATTAAAATTTTACGGTTAATAACTTCCGCTCCATGGTACATCAGAAATTCAAACATACATTGTGATTTAGACATACCGCTGGTGACTTCAAAAATCATCAAATACGCAGGCAAATACTTAATGAAGCTTGAAGACCATCCTAACCCCCTTGCTCGCAATATCTTGGATTATAGTGGACATAGCCGAATTAAAAAGAGGGATACCGCAGCTTTAATCCTCAATGCTACAGATGACACATCTTAGAAATATTTGTTTTGTGTTTTTTTAATGGGACTAATGTAACTTTTTTTAAGAATTTAAGATTTTAAAACTTATTGTTAGTTCATTTTCTTGAAGATAAAATAAATAATTAATGAAAAAAATGTATTCTGGACCAGGAGTTGGATAGTCTCCAACTCTTCAGCAAGAAGTGGGTGTGGCGGCCCTTTTCGAAATTGCAACTAGATAAGACTAGAGGGCAGAAATATTCAACGGCTTCCTAGGGTGCTACATATTACCCAAGTGGTTTGATCCACCATCAGGCTATGGCTTACACAGCTAGGTACTGACGTAAATCTTATTACGCATAAGTGTTTTTAATATAATTTAACAGCTGGTTTCTCTTATAGTTCTTGCTTTTAAGGAGAACAAAGTGAACCGTCCTTGGAAATATAAAATATAAAATACAAAAGAAACAAAAAATAACTTGAGATATGAGAAGTATAATCATTTCTACAGAAAATGTAAAGTATTTGCTTTTCCAAACACATAACAATTTCAGTTATCACTGCAATCTATTTACATATTTGTTACTTCACCTGTTTACTGTGGCTATTTTGAAAACTTTTTGATAAAAATTAAAATAGTTTGTGATTTAACAGGTCATTTAAAGTTAATTATTTCCCATTGATATTTCTACTTTATTTCGAGTTAACTTATGAACAACGACGAAAGTCACGAATAGTGACTGTAGTCTGAATATGGCATTAGTTGCGATGTAAACAAAATGACTTTTTGGAAGGGGGGTACCATGCATACATAAAACAAACAATATTTTCCTACATTTTCTAAAGTAGATCGTGATCTCAGTATAAAATTTAAAATAGTAACAAAAAACAACTCTAGTTTTCCAATATTTAATTCAAAACTTTTCCTTCTTTAATATAATTTCTGTCATCTGTGTTCATTTTGATTGTCTGCAACAGTTTTTTTTATTTAACATATTTGGTTATTAAATTATATTTAAATAAATTAAGTAAATCATTGTAACTTATTTCTATACAAGTATCGTAGTTTTCATTCGATTTAAAATTAAATTTTCACTGAGCTAAAGTTCATTTACAACTCAGAGCTGGGCGATATTTCAAAATGATTTGTTTTTATTTGTATTTTATTTTTAAAAATGCTTTGAAAACGCTTTTTTAAGCTTTGGCAATTGAAATAAGTTAGTCAATATATTGGGTTTTTCAACATGAAGTTTGTTTTATAAAACAAAATAATATAAAAAATTTAGATTAGGATGATTCAAAATTTTTATTGTTCAAGAATTCAGGAATTATAATTGAAAAATGATATCTGGCAAATGTCCACCACGACGACACTGATAGATGCCGATTCTTTCATTTAAGTTTATAATAACTTTTCGACAAAATGGCGGCCCTATTTCATTAATCACATCACGAATTTTAAGTTTTAAGGCTGAAATCTATTCGATTGACTTCGTATAGACTCTGTCCTTAACACAGTCTCAAATAAAAATATAATCCAGTGGTGTTAAATCATACGATCTCCTTGGGCACTTATGTGCTGATTGTTATGAAATTATGCGGTCGGCAAATTTGGTTTGCAATAAATTAATCGCTTTATTGGCTATGTGACAAGTGGCACCGTCTTGTTGAAGCGACATGTCAGTGATATGCACATTATCAATAAGAGGACAAAATTGAGTTGTTAACGTCTCGCGATAGCGTGACCCATTGACCGTACCGCATTTCCAGTCTCATCTTCAAACCATACAGTGACATGCTGAGTAAGCAAAGGCTTTTCAATAATCGGTCTAAAATATTCAGAAGCCCAAATGCGGCAATTTTGCTTGCTGACATGCCCTGACAAATGACGATAAGCTTCGTTTGAAAAAATGATTTTTTTCAAAAAAACCAGTCGGTGGTTCCTGAATGAATTGAGCTAATCTACGGCGATGCGAATGATCAGTTGGCTACAGTTTCTGCACTAGTTGCAGTTTGGAAGGCTTCAAAGCAAAATCCCTATCCGAAATTCTTCATGTACTGGTTTTGGTCCCCCCCCCCCCCCGGGGGAACATTTATCGGTCTTTATAGAATACTCTACTATCTAGACCTGTGCAACGGGAGGTATAAAGGGAGCCCAGTCCCCTGAAGACAGACAGGGAGTCAACTGGAAACTCCACTTTATTTCCACGGGGATCAGTGAGCTTGCAGAGTTCATTATTTGTCTCTTTAGACATTTAATAGTTCTCTGGCTGATCATTAAGGTTGCCCTATATGGGAGCATCGTGGTGGTTGTTGTTTCGCGGCCCCATAACAGTTTATGGTTCTATGGTGGCCAGGATCATCTCACTGATAATGACATGTGTTCTGGACAGGAGTTAGAAAGTGCCCAACTCTTTAGCAAGGTGTGATGGTTTGCAGACCTGTCCTGGAATCATTAAAGTTGCAACTAGGTGGTTCTGTTGCTTAGAATTATGTCTTCGGCTATCTAGGACGCATGTATGACATTTCAAATTATACTATAGTGGTTTGTCCACCATCTGATTAAGGTTATATAGCCTTGGTTCCCCCGGGGGCACATGCTAGTCTTTTTGGAGCCTACTATTCCATCTAGACTGGTGTCTTGGGGGGTAAAAGGGAGACAATCCACTAAATTTCCACGGGAATCAGTGAGCCCCAGAGTTCCGCCATTTGTCTCTTTAGACAATTAGCTGTTCTCTGGCTGATTATTGAGGTTGAGAGTATCGTGGTGGCTGTGTGTTTCGAAACCCTCGTGAGAGTTTGTGGGTCGGATCAATCACAATAAACACAATGAATGGTTCAGGTTCATTGAGTATGAATGCCGTCGTGTTCTTAATTATATTAAGCTTCATGCGTTCTGGACCAGGAGTTGGATGGTCTACAACTCTTAAGCAAAGAGTGAAGGCTGCGACCTACTTCGAGCTTTCGAAATTGCAACTAGGAATGACCGGAGAATGCACGGATTCGAAGGCCTTCTAGGGCGAGAATGGCGCTGCATACCATTCACAGTGGTTTGACCACCATCTGGTTATAGCTAACTGCCAGGTACAGATGTAAATCAAATCACGCATTGTATTGGTTTTGGATCCCTCCGGGGGCACATTTATGGTCTTTATAGAACGCTCGACTATCTAAACCAATGCAACTGGGGGTATAAGGGTGCCCAGTCTCCTGAAGGCAGCAGGGGTCAACTGGAAACTTCACGTTATTTCCACGGGAATCAGTAGCCCGCAGAGTTTCCGCTATTTGTCTCTTTAGGCATTTAGCTATTTCTCTGACTGATTATTGAGGTTGGCCCTTCGGGGGTATCATGATGGTTGTGGTTTCGCGGCCCCATAACAGACAGGTCAGTTTTATATGATGCCAGGATCATTTCACTTTTAATAACACCTACCTGGTGGAATGAGCCTAGATCCAGTGAGCATGCTAGACATTTGTTCTGGACAGGATTTGGATAGTCTCCAGCTCTTCAGCAAGGAGTGGTGGTTTGCAGCCCTGCTCTGGAATCATTAAAATTGCAACTAGGAAAGAACTGTTGCTAGAATTAGTCTTCGGCTTCCTAGGTGGTATGATCACCATGTGATTAAGGCTCACTGCCAGGTGCAGATGTAAATCTTATCACGCAATGTACTGGTTTTGGATAATCATAATTGTTGACAATGTCGAGGAGCTGCTTCAACACTGTGGCTCACGGCTGTGATGTTTTCAGTTGAAGGACCCATTTTTATATGCGTTGGTGTTCGCACGTTTTGTATTGAACCTGTCGACTCAAATTTAACGATAAAATTCTTAGAAGCGGTTTCAGAAGGACGATTATGTTATCTGAAAATATCACGAATATTACAAAACATAACTTTAATAGAACCACCATTTTAATAGTAAATTAAAATTATTTTAATACGATTTTCTTGCGAAAATAAATTTATTTTAACAATTGCCAATGCATCTACTACAAATACGCCAAAAAACTGAATGCCATAACTGTCATGTTGTAAGTGTAGTCACAGTTGAAATACCCGATACAATATTTAAAGTATTCAGGAAAGACTAACTGCCAATATTTTATTAAATTTATTATTGTTTTCTTGAGTTCGTATATCGGCCGATGCCACCATTTCCAGCACAAATACTGTGTTACAGCTGGTGTATGATGGTATTATCATGCAGCAATAAATAGTTGGCCTCTTAAAATTTTCTATTCTACTATATCCTTTTCTTAAGACAGCAAAGCATTTAATGGGTCACGACTTTTGCTTGAGTGTTTGTTAAAAATATGCCTTCAATCATAACCACAAACCAAATTTGACGAGGGTCGACGGAAAACCGTACCCGGATGGAATTGATTATAACCCCGTCCTAAAAGCCAAGCACATATCGGAAAATGCCTGTCGGGCCTACAATCTGGACACAATTGGACTGATGACAATTTACGGACGACGATAATTGGAGGTTATGACGACAAGGGCAAACATTTGGTTCAACAAACAATGCCTCGCATCGAATGTTACACCAAAATATGCCAAGATACGGATTGGGATCAACACCACAGCAGGCAGGAAGACAATAAAAAGAGCACAAAAAGACTTTGTGAAATTCGAAATCAGGAACCTTTACGCCGAGAGGGGAATTACGAACTCGGAATTACTAGACATTCATCTTAAACTAGCAGAACGACTCCCAACCGACGTACTCATGAACACATTAGACCAAATACGAGCAGAAAACGCGAAAACAACAGAACGAGAATACGCAACTTTGAACAAGAAACTCGGGACACTAACACATTCAACAAACAACAAAACGCGCTAAAACAGCAATTTCCACCCTAGATTTTTGAATCTAACAGAGGTCACCATCAGCAAGCAAGAGGCTCAATTATTGGAAAAGGGATTAAAACACAACATCACAGAAAACAACAAGAAAAAGGAAATAGAACAAACCATTGTGGACACAGAAGTCGCAATAGCGATGATCCCAAACGAAGAACAAGAGCAAGCCAGGCACATCTGCAAACAAATAATAGAGAAGAAGGCCAAGTCTACAAAACACTTGAACGGAGAGCACAATACAATTAGGAAACTAAAACGTAAACTGGAAGCGAACAACATCTTAGTCACAAAAGCAGACAAGGGAAACACAACGGTGCTCATCGGTAAACATGACTACATCGAAAAGACTGAACAGTTAATAAAAGACTCTAAGTGCAAGAGAGTTGGTAAAGAAGAAGAATCACTCACATAATTTAAAAAAATGTCAAGTCTCTTTTTCTTTTTGTTATCGACTATTTTATTATTTATTCAGTAAAATTTAAGATTAATAAAAAAAATCTAATTTAAATTCAAATATTTATGAAATCTTTATCAAAATAATTTTTAAGCAAACAATACTTGGCTCTTTCTTATCTTTATAAAACGTTTGGGAGTTGTCAACAAACGAACCCCCAAAACAAAAATACGAAAAGAGGTTTTTCTTAAACTACGCAAATGATTGAGGTGGTAATAAAATTGTTGAATAAAAAATAATCTAAAAATCTATAAAGTAATTTTCATTTAATAATGGAAACAGTTTACACTCCTTAAAAATTAAAATATTAAATAAAATATCACATGATGAGAACATGTGTGTATGTATGTATGTTTGGTAAGGTACCATTTCGCTTAAGGTTGTTCACAGTTGAAGAAGTAAAATTAAGGTGGTGCTTGTAAAGGTAATAAGATATGTCGGGTGTTTCAACAAGAAGTTTATTTTTCAATTGTGGCTAAAAATGAAAATGTTCTAATAAAATGAAAGAAACAGAAGAGCTCACTAGTGAGTGGAGACCCATGGTATCACTTGTGTATTTTTACTAAAAAAATATATATCTGCATTCTAATTCCTATTTGTGTGCCCCTGTAGGCTAGTAGGTAGTGTGCTAGCTTACATGACTGGGAGTTGTGGGTTCGATTCCCAACAAGGCACTGAGGACCCACTGTCGGTGGGGCTGCTCAGTGATGAAGGCATAGTCACTGGTTACTGAGCTGTCTTATACGACAGTTAATTTCCATAACTATCCTTCTACTTTCACCACCTATCGCATCTCTTCTCTATCCCTTTGCTAAAGAATGTAGCACGGTACTTGACTAAATAGGCATTGTGGCCTGAAGTGCTACTTCTCTTTAAAAAAAACAGAATAAAAAATGTAAATTACATTTTTTTTTATTCCAAATATCGAGTTGTTCAACGCGAAGTTTGTTTTTCAATTGTTACAACACTAACAAATAGTAGTTAGTAGTAGTAGATGCATTGGCAATTGTTACAATGAATTAAATTTCGCATGAAAATCGCTTTAGTTACATTTTGTAAAATTCATGAAATTTTCGAACAACATAATCGTTCTTCTGAAACCAATTTTAAGAATTTAGTCGGTAAATGTGAGTTGCCAGGCTCGGTACAAAATGTACGAACACAAAATGTGTAAAAAAATTGCAGCCATAAGCCACAGTGTAGAAGCCGATCTAAATTTGTCAATTTCTAAATGTTTTCTACAATTGGGGTTATCCAAAACCATCACATGGCGAATTTTGGCATGATGAGTTTGAAGCTTTGCAAGATTCAACTGATGCAGGAAATGAAGCCGACCAACTATTCACATCGCTGTAAATTCGGTTATTTCATTCAGGAACAACCGGCTGGTTTTTCTGACAAAATCATTTTTTCAGACGAAGCCCATTTTCACTTGTCAGAGTATGTCCACAAGCAAAATTGCCGCATTTGGGCTTCTAAAAATCGAAGAGTGATTATTGATTATTGAGAAGTCTTTGCGTACTCATCGTATCACTATATGGTGCGTTATGTGGTCTGGAGGCATAATTGGGCCGTTTGTTTTCGAAGATGGGGCTAGAAAGGCGGTAACCGCCAATGATGGATCACAGTATCGCGAGATGTTAACAACTCAATTTTGACCTATTATTGATGAAGTGGATTTCACTGACATGTGGTTTCAACAGCAGGGTGCCACATGTCACACAGCCAATGAACCGATCAATTTATTGCAAACCAAATTTCTCGATCGTATAATATCACAGTAATCAGCAGTTAAATGGTCAGCTAGAGCGTGTATTTTAACACTACTAGATTATTTTTTGTGGGGGCTATGTTAAGGACATAGTCAAATCGCTTTCAGTCAAAATTAAACTCAAAATCCGTGAAATTATTAATGAAATAGGACCGCCATTTTTTCAAAAAGTGATTAAGCACTTTGATGAAAGAATGGACATTTGTCAGCGTGGTCGTAGAAGACATTTACAAGATATAATTTAATTCATAATTGCCGAACTTTTCTCTTCGTAATATAGTAAAAATTTTAATCATCTTAATCTATTTTTTTTTAATTTTGTTTTAGAAAAGAACTTCTTGTTGAAAAACCTTTTATAAATAAGAAAATTTTTTTTAAATATATTTTGGAAGGAAACCATTTTTTAGCAAAGTTTTGTTTTTTAATTAACCCTGTTATATAGGACAAAAACTACAGTTAAATCGCCAAGTCAATAGTGTAAATTTGAATTATTTGAAGGACGTATTTTTGCACAGAAATTTAATTTATTTATTATTTATTTTTACCCTTTGGACAAGAGTTTGTTTTTTATTTTCCTGTCGTACATTATCTGAACCGCATTTATTTTGCAGATGTTAAAGCAAAAAAAATGCATTTCTTTGGTATTTTTTTTTTACCTTTTACAAACTTATCAAACTTCCGACACTTAGCCATGAGAAATTGTTGCAATACATGTTTTCTACTCATTTATTAAAACCACAACGATGTGTACGAATGTAAACAAACAGACTAACATTTCGTACATGAACGTGTAGATATATGTATCCAAACACTTGTAAATATTACATTATTACTATTCAATTTTATCATGTGATAAGGATCTTAATTTTTTGTATTTTCGTATTGTTAAAAAATAAGGAGTGCTTTTATGAAGGAGTAGTTGTACAATGTAAAGTATATTATTAATATCAAATTATTTATTTTCCTCATATTAAAAAAAGAAGAAATTGAATGTAATATTAGATTATCTCAAGTACTTACAAGGCTCGTGTCACAATTTATTATGTAAGCATAGGATACAATAAAGTTAGGTTTACTTGGTATAAGAACTAGAAGAAGTTTAAATGTCAAGGCTTCCTGGTACCCTTGCAAGTAAGGCTGATCCAGTTTATAGAAAGTAAAAGATCCCAATTTTAACTTCTATAAATGTGAACAAAAAGTTTTCAGGCTTCTTTTTAATGTGTCTGAAGCAAGCAAATTTATATTCAACTTTATAATAAGAATTGTTATAATTTGTATTATTTCTTATCACCGAAATATATAAAGAGAATATCAAAAGTTTTGTAAGTGGTACTTTTCACGGGAAGGTGGCCGAAACTCTTTTTTTTTTATATAAAAGTAATACACAAGAATCTCGAAATAGAGAAATGTAAGTTATTTCGATTATTTATTTTAAAATAGGGGCTTAAAAACGCCCTCTTTTAACAGAATTTGAAATTCAAAATATTTTTACGTTTATTCCTTTTAATAAACGTTTTGTTAGACTGAGTTTTTTTAATGCCAAATATAGGATAGTACTTTAGAATTAAATTAAACGATTTATTTACTTTCAAAATAAACACGATGGCAACTTTGTTGCCTCTACTCACTAATCACGCAACTTGAGTTAATTCACTTGCCCAATAAGTATTGCATTTACAGTTATTTTATGCGGTTATTGCATATACAAGAATATTCTAATATAAAATGACCCCATATTGTTGTCGTTATTATCTAGATTTAGATTAGGCGCCTACGTGGCTGAGTGTTTTGTTTTCTTTCGATGTTAGTTTTTTTTTATTTTGTTTTCTGTTGTTTATCTTATTTGGTAGAATTTCTTATAAGCCTGCTGTTGTTGTTATTAAAATGTCCAATTAAAATAACATTTACTTTTTTACTGATAATTCTTTTCTTTTAAAACTTAACAAATCATCTTTGTAACAGTATTAATATATCTAGAAAATGTATTTTAAGAGCTATAAAAGTCGAAATAATATAGACTGGGCTATACAGCTTAATCTAATAGATAATTTTTTAGTTCAGTTACTATTTGTAAGAAGCAATTTTACCTACAATTTTAAAAATCATATTTCAAACTTATATAACTTTACTTCAATAAGGCTCGATTTTAAAGTTAATACACTAAATTGAAGCTTAAGGTGCCTTCTAGTCAAAAAAAAAAAAAATTTCATTACAAAATTCAAATCTAGTCAAAACATATAGAATATTGGCCTCCTCTTTGCTTAAATTGTTTAACCTGTTATTTTATTATATTTGCTAACAAATTTAGCATATTAAATGTCATTGTGAGTTGATTTTGACCCAAAGAAATTTTATTTTAAATCAAAAATATCTAATGATAAATTATCCAAAGAACCCATAACGGACTTACTGCTAAAAAGGAAAATGTTCTAACAAAATAAAAAAAAAACAGAAGAGACCACCAGTGAGTGGAGACCCATCTATCTGCATTCAATTCCAATTTTAACAAAATTGTTTTTATTCCAAATATCGAGTTTTTCGACAAAAAATTTGTGTTTCTTTTATGGCAACACTAATAACATGATAGTTTTGACATTTAGTTTTTTTACGCATTCATTGGCAATTGTTACAAGAATTGAATTTCGCACGAAAATCGCATTAAAATAATTAAAATCCACTATGAAAATGCTTGTTCTGTTAAAATTACATTTCGTAAAATTCGTGACATTTCCTTCTGAGATTGCTATTAAAAATTTGAGCCGATAGGCTCAATAAAAAATGTGAGAAGACCAATACGTGTTCATCAGGGTCGTTCAACTAAAAACATCGCAGGTATGAGCCGCAGTGTTGAAGCAGATCTAAATTTGCCAATTTCTCAACGTTTCTAATAATTGGGATTATCCAAAACCACCACATGTCGAATTTTTCCATGATGACTTTGAAGCTTTACAAGATTCAACTGGTGCAAGAATTAAAGCCGACCGACTATTCACAACGCCATAGATTCGCTCAATTCATTCAGGAACAAACGGCTGGTTTTTCTGGAAAAACCCATTTTCACTTTTCAGGTTATGTCAACAAGCAAAATTTCCGCTTTTGGGCTTCGAAAATCCTATAGCGATTATTGAGAAGCCTTTTCATGCTCAACGTGTCATTGTATAGTGCACTATGTGGTCTAGAGTTGTGATTGGGCCGCTTTTTTTTAGAAGATGTGGCTGGAAATACGGAACGGTAAATGGATCACACTATCGCGAGATGCTATAAACTCAATTTTGGCCTGTTATTTACGCCGTGGATAAAACTGACATGTGGTTTCATCAGCACGGTGCCACAAACCAAATTTCCCGATCGCATAATTACACGACAGCCAGATCGTGTGATTTAACACCAGTGGATTAGTTTTTGTGGGGCCTTGTTAAGGACAGAGTCTATGCGGATCCAATCGAATCGATTTCAGGCTTAAATCTGTGATGTAATTAAAGAAATAGGACCGCCATTTTGTCAAAAAGTGATTAAAAATTTTCCAGATATCATTTTTCATTCATAATTGCCGAAATTTTTCTACAGATTTTGAATCATCTTGATCTAAATTTTTTTTTTTAGAAAACAAACTTGTTGTTGAAAAACTCTTTATGAAAAAATCTAATTACAGGGTGGTTAGGTTAGAAATATCTTTCCTGTAATTATCGGTCAAATTAAGTTTAAAATTTCCCTTTAATAACAAACTCGGTAACATTTTAGCTTTACCTATACAACTACCACCCGGGGGCACATTTATATGGTCTTTATAGAACTTTGACTATCTAGACCTGTGCAACTGGGGGAAAAAGGGAGTCCAGCCCCTGAAGGCAGCAGGGGTCAACTTGGAACTCCACTTTATTTTCACGGGAATCAGTAAGCTCGCAGAGTTCCGTTATTTGTCTCTTAAGACACTTAACTGTTCTCTGGCTGATTATTGAGGTTGGCCCCTATATGAGAGTATCGTGGTGGTTGTGGTTTCGCGGCCCAATAACAGACAGCTCAGTTTTATATGGTCGCCAGAATCATCTCACCGTTAATGACACGCTAGGTGAATGATACATTCCAGTGAGCATGCTAGACATGTGTTCTGGACAGGAGTTGGATGGTCACCAACTCTTTAGCAAGGAGTGATGATTTGCAGCCCTGCTCCGTAATCATTTAAGGTGCAACTAGGAAAAACCTGTTGCTAGAATTAGTCTTCGGCTTCCTAGGACGAGCATGACGTTCCTATTTATGCATAGTGGTTCGACCACCATCTGATTAAGGCTCCATAGCCAGGCGCAGATGTAAACCTTATCACGTAGTTTACCTATAAAACTATAAATTCTAAATTAGTAACATTGAAACTTGTACTAAGCAATATTACCGACATTTTTAATAAATATTCGCACATAATTTTATTATCGTTTCATATTAATGTGATTGACAAGCGATGCTACTACAAGTGGCGACGTTACGCGATAACCATGTTTAGATTGGAGTAAATAATCAAATCAAAATATTAAGCACACTGTGCAAATATTTTACACCTTATAAACAGATACAGACATGGAGACTTTGAGACAACCATAAACACCGTCTAACTGACAATTATGTGAATAGAAAAAATATAAATTGAGACCGTATGAATGACACTCTGCTAATAACAACAACTAACATCACAACCAATAAGCTGGGTGGTTTTTAAATTGTATAGACAGACAGACTGTGGTCAAGTTTTGTTTAACAATTTGCCACTTGGTTAAAATGAAACTGAAAATAAAAATAAACACAAAAACAAACGTGAGATTTCATTGAACTTGAAATATGATTATTTTTCTTCTGGTTACATGTTTTTTGATATTGTTTTCTGTTTTTTTTTTAAACTTTAAGTGCTAAAGTACTTGTAATTTTTAATCACTATTTTAATTGTTTTTACGAAAATTAATGCTTAATGTTTAATCGTAACTAATTAAATTGTTTAAAATCAAAAGAAGATTTGAGGTTAGGAATTTATTTCCCATTATTAAATACTCAATATTCACTAAAAATTGTTAATTATTTAAATAACAGATTTTCGCGCATGATTTTGTCTTTACACTAATTAACAGCATTTTCTTAATTCCATTCAATGAAATTTAATATTAAATTTGTAATATCATGGCCTACACAAAGGTAAATTTGCTATTGCAAATAAATAATTTATAATTTTAAAATATTAATTTCAACCTGATGATCAGTGTTGAAGGAAAGATATGCAACATTGAACTATCTCATAACTGCAGGATACATCTGATTTTTTTATAATTTATATTTTATGAATTAAATTTCCTCGGAGTGCAAAGCACCGATAAAAAAATATTTAACAGATGATTACAGCTTCATATTTTCGTTATATACTCCAAAAACGGATTTGAATGCCCCGTAGTTAATAAAGCCAGTGTTCTAAAAAAATCACATTTTTAAAAAATTCACGTGTTAAAATAAAACAAAAATAAATTTTTATTTTACTATTTTATTTAAGGCTCTCATATATGTATATATATATATATATATATATATATATATATATATATATATATATATATATATATATAAATATATATATTGCTTCAAATTTTGTTTAAGAATATCTCGGTGGGTTTAGATTTTCTGGCAACACAAATTCTATAATTTTATTTTTCAAACAACCATTTTGACGTGAAATTTACAATTTTAAAGGCAAATGGCATCTAAAAAATGCCACGCGTAAAACATGTTAAAAAAATTGTTAATCTAGAATCACAAACTTTCCACTGATACCATCTACTTGTAAAGGGTTTTTTAACAAGAAGTTAGTTTTCTAAAACAAAATAAAACAAAAAATTGAGATTAAGATGATTAAAATTTTTATTGTATAACGAAGAGAAAAGTTTGGCAATTACGAATAAAAATGATATCTGCCAAATATCCATCACGACCCCACTGACAGATATCGATTCTTTCATTAAAGTGTATAATCAAGTTTTGGCAAAATGGCGGTCCTATTTTGTTAATAACATCACGGATCTTGAGTTTTTAGGCTGAAATCGATTCGATTGGCTCCAATGTTAAGATTATGTGGACCCCACAAATAATAATCCTTTCATTGGCTGTGTGACATGTAGCATCGTCCTGTTGAAAGCGCGTGTCGTCAGTAGTTGTTAGCATCTCGCGATAGCGTGATCTACTGATCGTTACCGCATTTTCAGTCTTATAATCGAAAAAAACGGCCCAATCACGACTCCAGACCATATAGCGCAGCATATAGTGACACGTTGAGCATGCAAAGAATTCTCAATAATTGCTGTAGGATATTCAGAAGCCCAAGCGCAGCATTTCAGCTTGTTGACATACCCTGACAAGAGAAAATGATTTTTTCGGAAAAGTCAGCCGGATGCTCCTGAATAAATTGAGCGATTCTACGGCGATGTGAATGGTCGGTTGGCTTCAATTCCTGCAAAGTCAAATCCTTACCCTAAATTCGCCATTGAATCGACAAATTTGAATCTGCTTCAAGACTGTGGCTCACGGCTGTGATGTTGTCAGTTGAACAACACGGTTGAACACGTATTAGTGTTCGCATATTTTGTATCGATTTTGTTGACTCAAATTTAATGACCAACTTCTTCACTTAGAAGCACGATTATGTTGTCCGAAAATATCACAAAATTTTCGAAATATAACTTTAACAGAACCACAATTTTCAATGTGAATTTTAATTATTTAAATGCGATTTTCGTGCAAAAATGAACTCATTGTAACAATTGCCAATGATATGTGCTTGGATTTTCCGACGGGGTTAAATTTACTTTTATTTGGGTACGATTTTCCGTCGACCCTCGTCAAATTTGGTTTGTGAACAAACCGGTTTCGGCTGTTTGCCATCTTCAGTACGAAAAGAACACTGAAGATGGCAAACAGCCGAAACCGGTTTGTTCACAAACCAAATTTGACGAGTGTCGACGGAAAATTGTACCCAAATAAAAATAATTCCCAATGAATCTACTATGAATACGTCAAAAATCTAAATGTCAAAACTATCATATTTCTGGTATTGCCCCAATTGCAAAACAAACTTCTTGTTGAAAAATCCGATATAGAAACTTATGCTTAAGTTATTGATTTCAGTTGTAGGAGCTTCGTAAAACTCGCCTTCTAATGAAATTTTTCACTTTTTTCCATGTAAAAATCAAAAATGTGTATAAACAAATTTTGTGTAAAACTGGAAAATGGCACATTGCATAAGAAATGTGTTTATTTAAATTTTAGTTTTTTATATAGAAAAATAAGAAAAACTTTATTAGAAGGCGAGGTTTGCGAAGCTCCTACAAACTGAAATCAACTTAAGATACAAATTTGTTCTTTAAGTTTCACAGTGCGTCACGGTCTGTAATAGTATTTCAAGCCTTAATAGAACGATACAACAAACCACTGAGCATTATTCTTAATTATAAAAGAACTAAAGTCGTGTAACATTTGTCTATATTATCGACATTGCATTAAAATTCAAATATCGTTTCGAAAATGCACATTTCTTTTCCTTATTCGCTGCGTAATTATTTTGTTAATGAAAAAAAGCTTTTAACATCAAAATGAGATCTATCTTTATAGCTGCTTTAAAATAATCCGCTCATCATAAATTAAAAATATTTAATTAAACAAATTAATGGAAAGTTCTGAAAAAATATAATTTTATTGTTGTGCAAAAGCCAATTTAAATTAATCATTTAATTGCATGTCACAGTTGAACATTTTCTCTTGATTATTATGGGAATATCTAGAATCTTGTAAGGAATAAACTACTTTATTAAAAGATATTTATAAATGCTGTTATATATTTCATGAATATCTCAAAATTATTTAAATATTATTTTTATCATGCATTTTACTCAAAGAAAATTTCTAACAAACAAATTAACGATGATGAAATTTTTACTTTAATAACAAAAATATTGACTCATTATTTGAGTCCAAGAATAAATGAATAAAAAATAAATATTTTTGAATTGTATTCGAACTATTGAAATAAATTATTTCGATAGTTAAAAATTACAAAATTAATTTTAATTGTTGGAAGAAATATTCTTAGTCATTGGATATTTATATCAAAGTATATTTTTTTTTTTTGACTAAGAAAAAATCAAACAAAAAACAATTTCAATTTTAATTGTTGTTGAACAAAATGGTGTGATTAAAAATACCATAAGTTATTTACTATTTAAAATTTTAGAAAATACAAAAATTCCTGTCACAAATAATAATCGTATCTGATCCGCAATAATTTGTAAGCAAAGTATAATTTATAAGCCTCGAGGCATAATTCTTTTTAGCTATTGGATGAGATAGTTTTTTTTTATCTTACCCATTCTTGGCAACCCTTTCTACCTGGATAGGAGAGCTTACAGTAATGTGATTAAATAATATTTATAACTTCCTTATTAGTGGAAATCAATGATTACCTTTTTGCTTTTTTGTTTAGAAATCAAATTTAAAAAAATGTCATCATTTACTAGAAGTATAAAAAATTTGTCTTGTGACACTTCACTGCAAGTGCATGTTAGTTGCAAATTTCATCGATCGATATAACCAGCCAAATATCGGCTTTTTCAACAAGAAGTTTGTTTTTTAATTGTGGCCATACGAAAAACATTATAGTTTTGACATTAAGTTGTAATGAATTCAATTTCGCACAAAAATCGCATTAAAATAATTAAAATCCACTATGAAAATGGTGGTTCTGTTAAAGTTACATTTTGCAAAATTCGTGATATTTTCAGACAACATAATCGTCCTTCTGAAACCGCTTTTAATAATTTGGTCATTAAATTTGAGTCGTGTTCGACCGGGTCGTTAAACTGAAACATCACAGCCGTGAGCCACAGTGTTGAAGCAGATCCAAATCTGTCAATTCCTCGACGTTCTCAACAATTAAGGTTAACCAAAACCACCACATGACGCATTTTACCTGAGAATATGACCTTAAAGCCTTACAAGGTTCAACTGATGCAGGAATTGAAGCCGACCGACCATTAATATTCCTCTATATTTCTTCAATAGATTCAATAGTTTTTCTAAAAAAAAATCATTTTTTCAGACGAAGCCCATTTTCACTCGTCAGGGTATATCAACAAGCAAAATTGCCGCATTTGAGCTTCTGAAAATCCTAGAGCGAATATTGGGAAGCTTTTGCATGCTCACTGTAGGTTGTGCTATGTGGGCTGGAGGCGTGATTGGCCCGTTTTTTCTCGAAGAAGAGGCTGGATATGCCGTAACGGTCAATAGATCACGTTATAGCGAGATGCTAACAACTCAATTTTGACCTATTATTACATGTGGTTTCAACAGGACAGTGCCACATATCACAAAGCCAATAAAATGATAAATTTATTGCAAATCAAATTTCCCGATCGCACGATTTCACTACAGCCAGCAGTTATGTGGCCAGCAAGATCGTATGATTTAACACCACTGGCTTATTTTTTGTAAGACTATGTTAAGGACAGAGTCTCGATATGGAATCAATCGCATCAATTTCAGCCTTAAAACTCAAAATTCGTGATGTGATTAACGAAATAGGACCGTCATTTTGCCAAAAAGGGAATAAAAACTTCGATAAAAGAATCGACATCTGTCACCTTAGTTGTGGTGGACATTTAACGGATATTTTTTCTCATTCATAATTGCAGAACTTTCCTCTTTGTAATACAATAAACATTTAAATCATCTTAATCTAAATTTAATCTTGCTTTATTTTGTTTTAGAAAACAAACTTCTTGTTGTAAAAGCCTTTATATGTAAAGGAATATATGAAGTTTTGAGACATGATTGTATATATGCATGTATATATTAAATTAATTATTAAAAGAAAAATATTAAATAAACATGACAAATAAACCCTTAAAAGTCATTTTAAATCAATTTCGCCATTTACAAGTCACGAAAATTAAAAAGTGTTGTTTTTTTATTTGAAATTTAATTGTTTTTTAAATATCATTTTCATTTCATTTAGCAAATATTTAAGTAAACTCATCGCAAATATGAGTAAAAATTCACAAGAAATGATGGTTAATTATATTTGCTAAATATTTTTAATTATATCAAAAATGGCAATAACAACTCTTGAAGTAGAAAATGATACTGTAAACAAATAATAAGTAAGCAAATTTTATACGAGAGATGTAATCAATTGAGGTATTAAGAAATTTTTTGTTAATTTACAAAACATCAATTGCTTTTAATTTAAAATTGCAACAGTCATGAATTGATTGATTTTTAAAAATTCTCGGATTCTTGAAGTTATTTTTTTAGAGGCCAAATATATTCCCAAAAACTTTGTGATTTGGAAAGAATTGTGGAAGAATTGGGAATGTAAAAAATTGGGATTTACAGTTTACAATCTCTAAAATGTAATATCCGGTTTACATAAGTAATTGACAAAAATATTTGATTTCTTATCAAACTTTATTCCCGAGCGATAAATTTCTATGGGAGAATTTTAAAGCTCAACAGCAAATGGATTAAATATCAAGCGTTTTTTCAATTTTTGCTGGTATATGTTGCATCTCTTGCCAAAAGCCAGAGAAAACAGAAAGTTTATTACTCTATATTTCTAAAGTTGCTAAAGTAAAGTGTAGTTATTAGCGAGATTTAAAAGAAATTATATTTGTTTGAGATATTGTACATCTGACTTTCGTTGCCTTAAATGCCATAGGTTCTTTCAAATTGAGGTTACACACAACTTATGCATCGAATATGCCACTGGGACTGCTACATATCCATTTTGTAATTAGTTTTATATTTGTCTTTGAGCATGGGGTTATGCTCGTTTACCAGGCATAGAGCCTGGTAAACTGGCCTGAATTCGAACTTCATGGAAAAGTCACGTCCGAAAAATTGTTATCAATTTTATTGTTTCATTTTACATTAAACTTTCTGCCAGATTGCACAGTAGTTAATGTTACTCCCTAGTATACTTCATGTCTGCATGCCTGTTATATAACATTAAAATATACCTTTCTCCCTTGCTATAGGTGGATTGCGTGCAAGCTTTCAGCGTAAGTAATGTTTTTTTTAATAGTTTCCTAATTTTTGCGTTACTTTCTTTTCTTCCTGCTTTTGCGAGTTTGATATTCTGCTATGAGAACAGTCTACTCTTCCTCAAATAAACAGGTTCGCTAATTTCTCTACCATTATTCATAGTTGCTTCTACTTCGGAGTTTTGCTTGTTAAAAGATGTCAGCGCATTTTTCCATCCAAAAATGTTGGCGACTTCATCTTCATCAAGTGCGATACTGCTACACTATAATGATTATTATATGATTTTATTTTGAATTTTATAATATTTTTATAACAAAAGAAGTAGCATCTATTAGCCTTCGGGTTAAAATATTTTTCAACAACTCTTTTGATTCCACCTTTGCATATTCGCGGGCAGGAAAGCTACCTACTAGCCTTTATTTTCAGAAAATATCACTTAGCAGTTATAGGCCAACCGCTTAAAAAAATGAATATAATAATATTTCACTTTAAACTTATTTTAGTGTTAACACAATTATGCATCTACAGCGTAAAATACAAATCTCTAATAAATCGCCATAATATTAAAATTTTCTGGAACGTTCCTAATTCACAGACAAGAATTTGTTCCCTATTTAAAAAAAAAGTAATTCTTTAATCTGGCAACAGTGTTTAAAGTTCTAAAATACCCCTAATTCACAGACAAGAATTTATTCCCTATTTAAAAAAAAAGTAATTCTTTAATCTGGCAACAGTGTTTAAAGTTCTAAAATACCCCAAATATTATTTAAAACATTACCCGCAGAGCTGTGGGTAGCTTCTAAAATCCTTGTGTTAAATTCACAGGCAGAATCATTTCGTCTCTCACTTATCATAAGTCTATTAGAAGTATCCTACACTTGTGTTTAATAATTCTATAGCTATAGTCCCAACATTAATCTGCAGGGTAAAGTCGTCTGCAATGCCCGAGCATTCACGCGTTAATATCTGTTTTAAGTCACAATGTTACCGAAATTAAAGGTGGTAAATTTTAATGTAAAAACGAGCTAATTTCACAAAGAAGTTGAAATTTTCTGATTTTTACTTTTAACATATAAATTTTATTCTCACTTTTATTTATTGCATTCTATTGTAATTTACATAAATTTATACAAAAATAAACAACTATAGTTATAAATTAAGTTAACAATTTAGTTAATTTACATATTTGCGATGCAACTACGATTATTATAATAAATTACTAGTTGCAGTACATTTCTAGATGTAAAACAAGTGACAACAGCTAAAACTAAAATACTCCTATAATTAACTACGCTGATATTTAAAAGGTATAGAAATAAGTAAATTTAACATTTATAACAACGAAAATAATAGCAACGGCTGACTACATAACAAAAATAATATAAAATATTTCATTAATAAAAGTTGAAAATAACGAGCTGAACATGCCGAAATATAACCCTAAACTAGTTATAATTTTTAAGGAAATGTCAAGCTAAAGATAACTTTATTTTAAAACAGGTTCTGTCAAATATATAGCAGATATGTTAGGATTTATTTTCGCGCTTTTTTAAAAATTTATTTTATTACTTACTTATTATTTCATATAAGGAAAAGTCGCATAAGCAAAAAAAAAAAAGATAACAAAAATATTTAAAAAATATCATAAATATCTAAACTTCTAAATTCGAAAAAAATTAAACAATAGTTAACTATCAAAAGTGCTTCTGTTATCTTTTGCTTTTTAGGCGTTCTTGTTCCTTGCCACGCCATTTTATTTCATCACAAATTACAATTCATAAAATTACGAGTGATGAATTAATAACTTTCAACTATACCCGCGTAGCCCCCCCTACCCGGGGGGCACATTTATGGTCTTTATAGTACGTAACAGCTATCTAGATCTGTGCAACTGGGCGGAAAAAGGGAGCCCAGTCCCCTGAAGACAGGCAGGGAGTCAACTGGAAGCTCCACTTATTTCCACGGGGGTTAGTGACCCGCAGAGTTCATTATTTGTCTCTTTAGACATTTAATAGTTCTCTGACTGATCATTGAGGTTGGCCCCTATATGGGAGTAACGTGGTGGCTGTGGTTTCGCGGCCCCATAACAGTATAATGGTTATTATGGTGGCCAGGATCATTCCACTGATAATGACACGCAAAGTGAATGATCCAGTCCAGTGAGCATGCTAGACATGTGTTCTGGACAGGAGTTGTAAAGTCTCCAACTCTTAAAAAGGTGTGATGGTTTGCAGCCCTGCCCTGGAATCATTAAAGTTGCAACTAGGTGCTTCTGTTGCTTAGAATTATATCTTCGGCTTCCTAGGACGCTGTATGACGTTCCAAATTATACAATAGTGGTTTGTCCACCATCTGATTAAGGCTACATAGCCAGGTGCGGACGTAAAACGAATCACACTATACCCGCGTAGCCCCCCAGGGGCACATTATATGGATCACACAACCATCTAGACTTGTGTCTTGCGGGGGTAAAAGTGCGTCAAGTCCCCTTAGGCTAGTAGGAGCCAACTGGAAAATCCACTATATTTCCACTGGAATCAGTAAAGCCCCAGAGTTCCGCTTTTTGTCTCTTTAGGCATTTAGCTGTTCTCTGACTTATTATTGAGGTAGGCCCTTCGGGAGTATCGTGGTGGCTGTGTGTTTCGGGGCCCTCGTTTGAGTTTGTGTGTCGGATCATTCACAATGAATACAATGAATGGTCCAGGTCCAGTGAGTATGAATACCGTCGTGTTCTTAATTATATTAAGCTTCATGCGTTCTAGACCAGGAGTTGGATAGTCTCCAACTCTTCTACGGCCTACTCCGGACTTTTGAAGTTGCAACTAGGAGTGACCGGAGGATATACGTATCCGAAGGCCTTCTACATTTCATCCACAGTGGTAATGATCCACCATCTGATTAAGGCCCAAGGCCAGGTGCAGATGTAAGTCTTATCACGTTATACCCGCGTAGATAAGTCTGGAGGTTAACATATAAACCAAATTGGGAGAGACCTCACTTGCCACACGACTGTGAAATAAAAAATTCTTATATTAGATGTTAAACTCATGATAAATAGCAAGATCATGGTATTTAAACACTAAAGATAGTAAATCAATAATATTCTCATGAAGTAAGGTTTCCAGTAAGGCTCTATACGGTAACGAAAGCTCCTTTTATAGTGTTTCGATTTTTCCTTGAGGTACTGAGAGATATATATCACGGAAGACGATAAAGACAGTATTAGGGCGCTGTATTTTTGACACTTATTTTGCGCCTCTTCGAATCTCATGAGTAAATACATTGTCAATAAATTCGATATTTAAGCGTTAGACTTTCATATGCAAGATGGGTCACGAAAATAACTCATACGTCTTCTTTACTATTGTTTTAATTTAAGACAATTAGCCAATTAGCATTTAACGTTAACATTATTTAGATTCTCCAAAATGCATTAAGATTCTTTCAGTTTATTAAAGCTGCTTAATGTAGCAGCAATTTCTTAAAAACTCAACTGCCATTTTTCTTAATGTGATGGCAATAGCAAGTGTGAAACTCTTTTTATTGTGCGTTACCAACTGCAGATAAAACTTTTATGAAAAACAATTTTTTGTGTAGGGCATAGAAAACGTGACACATATAATTAATGACGATGAACTGGCATCATTTAAATCAGGTCTACTTTTGACACAAAAACAACAAATTAAACAAACATTCTGTTATTTCATTATTGTTAAAAAATAATAAATTGTTAGATTTGTTTGTTACCTACAGGCGTACCTCGTCTAACGCTCAGGTTGCGTTCCTGAAGATTGAGCGTTAACCGAAATAGCGTTAAAAAAGGCACTATTTGCATTAAAATATGGGATTCAGTTTTTCTTGCTGCCTTGAAGTAAAAAAAAAGATTTGTTAATGTTATCAGAATTTTTAAGGATAGTTCTTATGGTTGATCCAGCCAACCCAAGGCTGGAGGAAACTTCAGACTGCCGTTCACCGTTTTTAATACTCCTTATAACAT
This sequence comes from Trichopoda pennipes, assembly GCA_030448955.1. Lineage (NCBI taxonomy): Eukaryota > Metazoa > Arthropoda > Insecta > Diptera > Tachinidae > Trichopoda > Trichopoda pennipes. Next base: position 5,920,615 of record JASKUP010000088.1, read on the forward strand.
TAATTTTCAACTCCAACGACACGCTTTTTCTAGATTGTTTAGCACCCATTCTTTTCTCAGCCATCTTTTATAATATTCAAATAATTTTTTTATTTAATGAATTTTATTAATTTAATCAAAATTACTAAGTCTGTACCGGACCATATCACTATTTCCAATGACTAATTTAATATGAGACAAAATTTCACAAATTATTTATCCTTCCTTAATTCCCCTAGAATTCCCAGAATTAGGGAATTTTTTTAGCCTACTTTTATTTAAAAAAAAAACGTATGGAAAAAAATTCAAATTATGTATATTTTCTGCTGCTTATTGACGACTATGTTTCGGAAAATGACAAAAAATTTAAAAAAATAAGGACGAAAAAATTGTTTTTTGAAGAGCGTTATAACGAAACAGCGCTAAATGAGGTAGCGTTAAATGAGGTATGCCTGTATTTCTTTTTTATTTAAATAATAAAGAGTGTTGGAAAAATACAATGACTTAAAATATGTAAAATCTGGTTTTTTAATTCTGTTAAACTTTATTATTAATTTTATTGTGGAATAGATTTATTAAAGACATAATATTTCTCTGTCGTACTATAGCTCATGCTATAATTTTTACAATAGTTAAATATATTCTTTAACTAATTAAAAATAATTGAAAATATAAGAAAATTTCAATAGCCATCTATTATTGCTTTAAAAAATTTTAACAATCAACTGACTGATTTTAATGTTAATACGCGTACAATTAAATAAATAAATGTCCACTTATACCTCCATCCACTTATACCTCTTTTTTTTAATAAGTACATAAATAATAACCTAAATATTATGCAATTCTTAAAATTAATAAACCATCATTTTTAAAAAATAATAAAAAATTTGGATAAAACGATTTTGAAATCCGTAAAAGCTAATTTTTTAAGAAGAAAATATTTTATCACAAACTTTTAAACTATTAACTAATTTTACCAAAGGATCATGATACTGAAGTGTTCTTTAAAAAATCTGGACATACTCATACTCAACCCTCACTTGTGTTATATCATTTTAAATATAGTGTGATCCAAAATGATACAGATTACAAGCTAGAGATCACAAGTTAGAATGTAAGCAATTCTGTAAACTAACTTTAACTAAAATTGTAAATACAGATTCCTTTTCAGCTCACAAGAGATCCATATTAGATGTTGCGATAGTCGCACATCCGAAAATATTGATTCATATTAGTTACGGGTAATATGAATATTAATTGTTCAAAAGGTTTGGGCGTGAAAACTCAATTCTTTTTACTATTTATTACGAAACCTTTACAAACGATCGAAAATGGAATACAACTCTCTTATATCCGGTTTTTTCGCAAGACATTTATTTTTCAAGTGTGTTTTGTTTTTTAGTTCTTTGACGTATTCGTAGTAGATCTATTGGCAATTATTACAATGAATTCGATTTCGCCCGAAAATCGCATTAATTTAATTAAAATCCACTATGAAAATGGCGGTTCTGTTAAAGTTACATTTCGTAAAATTCGTGATATTTTCGGACAGCATAATCATCCTTCTGAGACTGCCATTAAGAATTTGGTCGTTAAATTTGTATCGACAGGCTCGAGACAAAATGTGCGAACATCAAAGCGTGTTCGGTCGGGTCATTCAACTGAAAACATTGCAGCCGTGAGTCACAGTACTGTAGCAGAGCCAAATTTGTCAATTACTCGACGTTCTCAGCGATTGGTGTTATCCAAAAGCACCACTTTGCGAATATTGTGAAAGAATTTGACTTTGAAGGTTCACCTGGCGCAGGAATTAAAGCCGACAGACCAATTCATCGCCGTATGGTCTGGAGGTGTGGTTGAGCGATTTTTTTTTCGAAAATGAGGCTCAAAATGTGTAATGGATAACGCTATCGCGATATGCTAACAACTCAATATTGACCTATTATTCACGACGTCGATATCGCTGATATGTAGTTTCAACAGGTCGGTGGCACATGTTACACAGCCAATGAAACGATCAATTTATTGCAAACCAAATTTCCCGATCGCAAAATTTTAGGACAATCAGTAGTTAAGTGGCCAGCCAGATCGTGTGATTTAACACCAATGGATTATTTTTCGTGGGGCTATGTTAAGGACAGAGTCGATACGGAGCCAATCGAATCGATTTCAGCCTTAAAACTTGAAACCCGTAATGTGATTAACGAAATAGGGAAGCCATTTTGCAAAAATTTGTTAAAAACTTTGATGAAAGGATCGACATCTCTCAGCGTGGTCGTGATGGCTATGCTTAAAAGCTTTTCGTCCACTAATATTAAAAGCCAAGGCTGCACATCACTATCAACAGAATATCATACTAGTCTCTGGTAAGTCGGTCTGAAACAGGGTGTGGTTCACACTGCTTATGTCGATACAATTATATACTTTGTTCAGTTTTGAAGGATTATTTACGTATTCGCGTATAAACCTTCAGATAATTATTATGCAAAATAAACTCTTTGAAAAAGCTTTTCTAGTCTATGTGAAATGTTCCCTTTTATCAACACACTATTCCTCCATATTGATCCAATTACAAATCCAATTTGCTCTTAGTTTTCATAAATACACGGAATAAAAACTGAGACTCCTGAAAAAAATGTACATAATTTTATAGACAAACCAATGTATCCAAGGGATGCCCTCTGATCTATATTTTTTTCAAGGTTTCTATAGTACTTGTTTTCTGCTTCACTTGTTCAATTGTAATATAAAAATTAATGCTGTTGAAATGACTTAATGCCAATTTTTTCACTATGGACGAATTAAAAATAAAAACTAAGAATTAAATCAACGTTTAATAATTTAAAAATAATTTAAAATTATTTTACCATAACCAGGAAGCCTTTGTTATAAAGATATTCGCTCACTTTTGTTTTACTTTATCTTGATGAAAACGCTGAAAAAATAAGTACACAAAAATATTAATTCACTTGATTTAATTTTAGTTTAGATATAATTTTTTTTTTAATTTTTACACTTGACGTCGTATATGGAAAATATTATTATTGTATTATTTATTTTTTTTTTCTGACTATTGAGAGCGATTTCTGCTTAATACCACCACTTATAAAAACGAAACAATAGTTAAAAATTATATGGTAAAAATATTGCACAATTCATTTTTAACGACCTTATCAATTAACCACTTTTCGTACTATCAAAATTAGTTGATTAGAATTATGTGTTTAATATAAAATGGCCTAATTAAGAAGTAAATATTTGTAGTGACACTTTCAAGTACCAATTGTTCTGGGCCATAATAAATTAGGCTAACTGTGGGTTACTTTTTTAAATATGTTATGAACTTGATTTGTCTAGATTCTGCCTTAAGAATATTCCGTTTATGTCACCTATGCCCAATTTAAACATGCAGCAACATCATAGTTTACACATTTATTTTTTTGACGTATTCATTGGCAATCTTTACAATGAATTAAATTTCGCACGATAATCGCATTCAAATATTAAAATAACTAAAAACTGTTAAAGTCATATTTCGTGGTATTTTCGGACAACATAATGGTCGTTCTGAGACCCCTATTAAGAATATCGTTTTTAATTTTGAGTCGACAGGTACGATATATAATGTACGAACACCAACTCGTGTTCGACCGGGTCGTTCAACAGAAAACATTGTAGTCGTGAGCCACAGTGTTGAAGCAGATCCAAATTTGTCAATTCGTTGACGTTCTCAACAATTGGGGTTATCCAAAACCCGCACATAGCGAATTTAGCGTAAGGATTTGGATTGTAACCGACCAACCATATACATCGCCGTGGATTCGCTCAATTCATTCAGGAATAACCGGCTGGTTTTTGTGAAAAAATCATTTTTTCAGACGAAACCCATTTTCACTTAGGATATGTCAACAAGCAAAATTTGCCGCGTTAGAGCGATTATTGAGAAGCTTTTGCATGCTCAACGTGTCACTGTATAGAGTGTTATATCGTCTGAAGGCATGATTGGGCCGTTTTTTTCGTAAATGAAGCTGTAACGGTCAAAGGATCACGCTACCGCGAGATGTGAACAATTCAGTTTGGCCTATTATTGAGGACGTGGATATCACTGAAATGTGGTTTCATCAGGACGGAGCATATGTCACACAGCCAATGAAATGATCAATCTATTGCAAAGCAAATTTCGCGATCGCATTATTTCACGACAATCAGCAATCAAGTGGCCAGCCAGATCGTGTGATTTAACACCACTGAATTATTTTTTGTGGAGCTATATTAAGGACAGAGTCTATACGGAGCCAATCGAATCGATTTCAGCCTTAAAACTCAAAATCCGTCATGTGAATAATGAAATAGAACCGCCATTTTGCCAAAAAGTTATTAAAAGCTTTGATGAAGGAATCGACATCTGTCAGCGTGGTCGTAGAAGACATTTGCCAGATATCATTTTTCATTCATAATTGCCGAACTATTCTCTTCGTATTACAATAAAACTTTGAATCATCTTAATCTAAATTTTTAGTTTTGTTTTGTTTTACAAAACAAACTTCTTGTTGAAAAACCCCTAACAGTTTTGTAATTTAAACATGTCTCTCGTTCGGATTTATTTTTGTAAATAAAACAAAATGCTAATAGAAAGTCAGTTATTATAATAAGTTAAGTATGTTATTATACCAAAATGAAAGTTTTGCGATGAACTAAATAAAAATTATTTATTCAAATTTAAGTCAATGACTAATTATCTACTGTTACTAACACAAATGTTTAAATTTATAATAATTATAAGGCATAAATTATATTACAATAATAATGAATTTCTCTCTCTCTCTCTCTCTCTCTTTCTCTTCCCCTTGTGTAGATATGTCGACATTGGTTGGTGTTAAGGACATCACAGATAATAAAAAGATCTGGCGTCAATTGTTGGCTGAATTAATTGGTACATTCTTTTTGGTTGTCATTGGTGTTGGCAGTTGTACAGGTGGTTTAGAATTTAAACCTTCAATACCACAAATAGCCTTTACTTTTGGTTTAACTGTCGCCACATTGGCACAGGTAAATTTTTTCCTTTATTTTTTTTTTTTTTCTCTATCAATATTTCATTATTGTAATTCAATTATTCAAAATCATACTATACATTTGATTGATCTCTGAATGTGAAATATGCAAACAATTGTTGTTAAAATTTAAAAAAAATAAATTTTGCAAAAAAGTCATAAGTAATCATAATATTTCATATGACCATCATTTATTATGAAGTTAGTTAAAATAACTTGTTGAACAAAATTTTTAAATGTCATCTTCATCTTGAAAAGAAACCAACAATTTTATAAGAGGCAAGAGGTAAACAATTTGGTGACCTACTTTTACTTAATTTAAAATCAAAGTAAAAGAAGCAACGTACCACTACAAAGTGAATATATTGCGCTACGCATTTCTGTTACTTAAATAAATTCTAAATATTCATTCGAGATTTTTTCATAGGGAACTGTTGATTACACAGGAATTTAATCTTTAATAGATAAGATATAACATGAGTTTGCTTTAACATTTCTTAATGCCGCAGCACACAGTGGGGCAGAAAAGTTATACTAGAGGCAGAGTAACTTTTAAATTTGAGCTTAAACTTTCAGACATTTTACAATCGCCAAATGCAATGTTTCAACAGTTTTGAACAATTTTTGTAGTTTTAAGTTCCTTGAAAGGCATTTAAAATTAATTATAAACCGTTATGTAATTGTCTATATCAGTGATGGGCGAACTACGGTCCGCGAGAGGTTTCTCTCCGGCCCGCCGAGCGTTTTTCAAAAAAAAATTAATCACCTATTAAAAAATTATGACCAAAAAACATAAATTTACATTATGTTTTAAAAAAGATATAAATTGACAATTTTAGCAAAAAAAAGCGATGTTTTCATATTATATTGTGTACAAACTGCGTAGTTTTCTGGAAAATATTGTACACACAACACAACAACAACTTTCTTATACAATATTCCAAGAAGAAAAAAGCATGAAACAAAAACAACTAATATAGACCTATTGTATTGTGTCCAAACTGCGTAGTTTTCTAGGAAATATTGTACACACAAGAGAACAACAACTTTTTGATGAAATGTTCCAAGAAAAAACATAAACAACTAAACAACTAATATAGAAAACTGAACGTATAACATAACGACAACTATTACATGTGAGATCTAGAAGATTCTTGAATATTTGAGACAACATGCGCAACAAATATAAATCTCGTGACGTAAAGAATAAATTGTGAAGTAAAATTATAAAGTTGCCAACGTACAGTTTTATTTGTGTAATTAAAATAATAAAGTGTTTTGTAAATACCTCCATAAATGTCAATCGAAAATAGAAAGAGAAAAATTGATTCGGAATGTCGAGTATTTCAAGAAGAGTGGACATGCAAGTACTTCTTTATGGAATATAACCAAAAACCTATTTGTCTTATCTGCCAAGAACCGGTAGCTGTACTAAAACATTATAATCTCGCTAGGCACTTTAATTCAAAACATCTTGGGTCGAAGTACTACAAAATGACAGATGAAGACAAGAAAGTTCATTCAGAGGATTTCAAAGAAAAAATATCTAGTCAGCAAATGTTTTTTAAAAATCAAAGAAGTGTCCAGCGATCCTCCACGTTAGTTGGTCACATTGTTGCCTATAAAATAACAAAAAGTAACAAAACGTTTTCTGAAGGAGAATCTATTAATTAGCATTGGAAAAGTATTATGCCCAGAAAAGGTAAAAGATTTCGAATCTATAGGGCTCTCACGTACAACGGTCACAAAAAGAATTGAAGCGATTTCTTCTAATTTAACCAATCAACTTGATGGACGTCTTAAAAAGTTTAAGTATTTTTCAGTCACTATGGACGAGAGTGTTGACAGGAGTGATACAGCCCAACTTCTAATTTTTATCAGAGGAGTCGATGAAAACTTTGTAATAACCGAAGAACTTGCTTGTTTGAGATCTTTGAAAGGAAAGACGACAGGAAAAATAATTTATCATAAATTTAGAGAGGGGATGGAATCTCCTAATGCCCCAATTTCCAAATTAATTAATTTAACAACTGGTGGAGCACCTAACATGGTGGGAAAAAATACGGGGTTTGCAGGAGTTTATAAAAGTCAGAATCCTGAAAGCGATACAAATTTTTTTACATTGTATAATCCACCAAGATGTTCTTTGCAAGGCTGTCGTGGATATTAACCACGTACTTAATATTATTTTAAAATTAATTAATACCATTCGAGCCCGTGGTTTGTTACATCGACAATTTCAAGAGTATTTATCGGAAGTTGATGTAGAATTTTCAGATGTACTTTACTACACAAAGATCAGGTGGCTGAGTTGTGGGCATGCCTTCTCGAGAGTTTGGAGTCTTCTCGAAGAAATTAAAGTTTTCCTAAAAACCAAAACTGAAATTTGGGATGAGTGGAAAATATTGGAGGATAAGAATTGATGCATCGAGTTTGCTTTATTCACGGATTTACCCGAGCACTATAAAAAACTGAACAAGAAGTTACAGGGAAGAAATCAATTTATAGATGAAACTTGGGGTAGTTTGAGGTCTTTTAAAACTCAATTGTTTATATTTTCTAAATGTTTGGGAAAAAATGATTTGACTCATTTTCCAAGACTTAATTCTTTGAGGCCTGTGAGTGAAGAGAAGTTGAAAGTCTTTTCACAATCTTTATTAAAACTGTATTCAGAATTTGAAGCCAGATTTGCTGACTTTAAAAAAATCCAACCATGTTTAGATATTTTTTCAATGCCTTTTAATGTTAATCCTGAGAAAGTTCCATCTGATCTACAATTGGAAGTTAAAGAATTTCAATGTAATAATAATTAAAAACAGCTATTTTTAAATACAGATAAGCTTAATTTCTATAAATCCTTACCAAAAGATGAATTTCCAAAACTAATTAATCATGCGCAGAAAATTATGGCAATATTTGCTTCCTCATATTTATGTGAACAGTAATGAAATGCACAAAAAATTCAATAAGAAACCGATTGTCAGACGAGAGTCTATTTAACTTATTAAAAGTCGCATCCTCTTAGTAGGAACCAGATTTTGAGGAAATTATGCTTTAGTTTTATTTTATTTTATTATAATTTTAATTATAGTAGATGACAAAATAAATAAACAAAAATCAATAATGACCTTAAAGTATCAGTTGTAAAGTAGTTAAGTTTTCCTTAAGGTTTTGCAGCACTTTAGCAGGAATGTCGGCTAACTAAAATTTTAAAAATAATAAATTTTCTGTTCAGAATTTAAAAGATGTTCCCATAGAGGCATAATTTTCACGCAACCGTTATAGGAAACCGTTTGAAATTTACACAGAGTATGTACGACTATTAAAATATAACACTAATAATTAAAGGGTGTTCCATACAAGCGGCTATTGTTTGCATATATAAACTCCTTCTGTGAATCACAACCGGCAGTCCTTTGAAATTTATCACAAGTATAAAGATGTGATTTTGATGTGTATTCTTTAATTTTTGGAATTTTAAATTTTATATAATTTTTATTAAAGAGTGAATAAATCGTGCTAAGTAATTCTGTGAGTAGAAGGCCAACTGGCACTGGGCTGATTTAGTTGAAATGTGTAAAAAAGTGAACATACTACAAACTGTTAACAATTATCTACACGTCTTAAACCTTGAAAATCGTGACTGCTGAAAAGCTTCGCTGAAATTCCAAAACCTCTCTCTCTCTCGGAAAACTTTTTTCATCTTATGGAATTTTTTTTGTTTGTTTTGCTATTGTGACAACATCAACAACACGATAGTTTTCACATTTAATTTATTGACGTATTCGTAGTAGATGCATTGATAATTTTGACAATGAATTCAATTTCGCACGTAGATCGTATTCGCTTAAAGTAACATTTCGTAAAATTCGTGATATTTTCGGACAACATAGTCGTCATTCTGAGACCGCTATTAAGACTTTGGTCGTTAAATTTGGGTCGACAACCTCGATAAGAAATGTGCGAAATTTAGTTTGCAATAAATTGATCATTTCACTTGCTGTGCGACATGTGGTACCGTTCTGTTGGAATCACATATCATTGATATCAACGTTGTCAATAATAAGCTAAAATTGAGTTATTAGCATCTCGTAATAGCGTGATCCATTGACCGTTACCTTATTTCCAGTCTCATCTTCAAAAAAAAAAATGTCCCAAACATGCCTCCAGACCATATTGTTGTACATGTTCAACTTGCAAAGACTTCTCAATAATCGCTCTAGGATTTTCAGGAGCCCAAATGCGGCACTTTTGTGGACATACACCCTGACATGTGAAAATGTGCTTCGTCTGAAAAAATTATTTATTTAGAAAAACCAGCCGATTGTTCCTAAATGAAATTAGCGTATACGGCGATGTGAATGGTCGGTCGGGATCATTTCTTACACCAATTGAACCTGACAAGTGAAATGGGCTTCGTCTAAAAAAATAATTTTTTCAGAAAGATCAGCCGTATGAATTGAGCGATCTACGTCGCTCGGCTTCAATTATTGCAACAGTTGAACCTTGTAAGGATTCAAAATCAAATCCTTACGCATTATTCGCCATGTGGTAGTTTTGGAGAAACGTCGAGGAAATGAAAAATTTGGATTCGCCTCAACACTATGGCTCACGTCTGCGATGTTTTCAGTTGAACGACTACAAATATCATTTTCACTCTTTTACAATTTTTTTTTTGGAAAAATTGCCTGATTTTGCACTACAATTATCTGGCAACAGTGGCCAAAAGCTTCAATTAATTAATGTGCTTTCAGATAATTGTCAATAAACAAAACGATGTCTTTTCTAAAAATCTTTATTTTGAGGCTTTTAATGCTCCTTTAGTGATTTTGCAAAGAAATATTAAATTCCTCTGGCGGCTTTACAAAAAAAAAAAACAAAATAATAATTCAAATATTATTTACTTTTAAATTAACAGTCTTATTCTTAAAATAAAACAAACACTCTAAAAAGTCACTTGCCAATTTTAGTTTCTGTTAATATTTAATTAAAATTCAAACCAAATAAAAATGAAACTTTTAGTTAAAAAAATAATTACCCTAATTTACAAATTAATTATATATAATTAACAAAATTGTTTGCTACTTATTTTCGAATAATTAATATGTAAATTGTAGCAAATTTGAGAGAAACTCTTACTTAAAATTCAAATCCAGCCCTAAAGCTACTTGGCCCACATGTTTTTACTCTGATTTTTTTTAAAGCATAAAAAGGCAAATCATTTGACCTTCAAGGCAAATGAATGAGACAAGTGCAAAAACTTGAAAAAAACGTGAAAATAAACAAATTTACGCAAAAAAATAAATAAAACGAAATTATTTAAGATTGAAAAAAATATTTGGAAATACTTTTGCACAAATGAACTGAGTGGCTGCAATAATTATTTATTTAAGTGACTGAAACTTAAAGACCAGCAACAGATAAAAGCACTAAATGTCTCGGGGTATCTATTGGATCGAATGTTATAGAATGTGCGAGCGAGCGTGCTTGCATGAGTGCGTGTGTGATAATTACACACATGAATGAACGAACCAAATGAGTTACTTGTTTAACTTGGCTAGCGGAGTGTTTAAATGACTGAAGCATTGACTTGATTGTTGTTTAAAATTTTGTTGATTAAAATGTACTAACTTTTAGTTACAATTAAGCGCAACAAAAACAAAATTAACGGATACACATAATTAAGCGTTAAAATTATGTCTATCAAATTCACCAAAAACAAAAAAAATCACAAACTTAATGCGTAAGTAAATAAAAATAGTTTGCAACGTAGCAAATAGCATGTCTTTCTGACTTTTGATAAATGAATCAAAAATATTAGAAAAGCTAAATATCAATAATACAGTCTCACTAACACATATTGACATTTAAATTAATGGGTTTTTCAACACGAAGTTTGTTTTCTAAAGCAAAACAAAACAAAAAAATGATTTATGAATAAAAAATTATATCTAACAAATGTGCACCACGCCACCTGTCTATTCTTTCATCAAAGTTTTTAATAACTTTTTGGCAAAATGGAGGTAATACGTTAATCATATCATGGATTTTGAGTTTTCGGCAATTATGAATGAAAAATGATATCTGCCGATGTACACCACGACCACCCTGACAGATGTCGTTCCTTTCATCAAATCCAGAGCTGTTAAATTACACTATCTGGCTGGCCACTTAACTGCTGAATGTCGCGAAATTATGCGATCGGAAAATTTGATTTGCAATAAATTGATTGTTGTATTGGTTGTGTGCCATGCGATACCGTCCTGTTGAAACCACATGTCAGTGATATCCACGTCGTCAAAAATAGTAAGCCAAAGTTAAGTTGTTAGCATCTCGCGATAGCATGATTCACTGACCGTTACCGCTTTTTCAGCTTCATATTCGAAAAAAAGGATACATAGCGCACCATACAGTGACACGTTGAGCGTGCAAAGGCTTCTCAATAATCGCTCTAGGATTTTCAGTAGCCCAAATGCGGCACTTTTGTGGACATACACCCTGACAAGTGAAAATGGGCTTTGGCTGAAAAAATTATTTATTCAGAGAAACCAGCCAATTGTTCTTGAATGAAATGAGAGTATACGGCGATGTGAATGGTCGGTCGGGATCATTTCTTACACCAATTGAAATTTGTAAGGCTTCAAAGTCTAATCCTTACGCAAAACTCGCCATGTGGTAGTAAAAGGCGAGAAATTGACAAATTTGGATCTGCTTCTACACTGCGATGTTTTCAGTTGAACGACCCGGTCGAACACGCATTGGTGTTCGCACATTTTGTATCGAGCCTATCGCCTCATATTCAACGTCCAAATTCTTAATACCGGTCCCAGATTTTTTTCATTTTTTCATTTCCAAATTCATCTTTATTAAATTAAATGTTATTTACATATTTATTTACAGTTTTGAGATATTATCTTAAATATTACAGCAAATTATGTTTTTAATCACAGATACTGAAAAGCTTTGTTATAAGTTTTTATTTTTTTTAAAGGGAAAATAGGAAAACCTTTATATACCAAAAAAGAAAGATGTTCAAATATAATTAGAAAATATATATGTATACAATTGTATTGTCTAATATAACACACACACACACATTGCATACATATCATTTCCAATTTGGTGATTGTTGTTTTAAAAATACCTTTACGCCGACTCTCTACATTCTCTTATCAGCTGATAAAAAGAATTTTCTATTTTCTTAAAATATTTAATGTTGAGTCTCTTTAGGAAGTCTTCAATTCGTTCATATTCCGTTTGGTCGTGAAGAAGCTAATAGCGGTCCGAGAAGGACGATTATGTGTTCCAAAAATATCATGAATTTTACGAAATCTAACTTTAACAGAACCACCAATTTCATTTTAATTATTTTAATGCAATTTTCGTGCGGGATTAAACTCATTGTAACAATTGTCAATGTAAACTAATGTCAAAATGACGTTGCCACAATTAAAAAACAAACTTCTTGTTAAAAAACCCGATTAAAATAAAAAAAACATTTGCGCACTAATTGTATAAATAAGATTTCAAACATGCGTAAGAAGTTTTTAAATTTAATGATTTTGTGTTTTTTTTTTGTTGTTGCTTCTCTTTGATTTGTTCGCTTAAATAAGAAAAAGAATTTGCTGTTTGTTATTGTGAGATTGTTTTAGAATCTTAATTTGAACAGGTTTATCAAGGTGTAATTAACAACAACATTAACAGTTCTGATGATGTTGTTAATAAAGACAATAATTGTGATAATGATGGTAAATGTTTTTTTTTTTTTTGAAAAACACAAAAACAATTACATCATGAAAATTAACAAGAAAAAAAAACTTAAAAAAAAAATTGAATTCAGTCTACTTAAAGGCCCTTTGGCTTAGAACCCTTAAATTTTAATAAATATTTTTATTAATTAAAATCTGCGTAAAAAATTCTTTAAAATATAAGCGTACTGTGGAAACTAATATTCTTTTCATCAGTCAGTCTTTGAACATGGTGCCTTAGGTGCAAAATGACATAAATAATGTGAAAACATGTTTGCCGAAATGAACTTCTCATATGCGGCCTTTATTTAAAGGTTAAGGATGTAAACACATGTTGTAAATTGTATATAGGCAAAGCCAAATATACACGATTTTCAAAAAGCTCTCTTCTCTACCACTAAAGAAAATCCAGCGTCGTTTACTGTTTAATAAGAAAGAAGCTTGTAATGACTTTATTCACTGACTTCAGAAGACTTAAAGCCGGGGCACATAGAATCCCTCATAGATTATACTTTGACGTATTAAACTGACATCAAAATAACGGCGAATGGAGTTGGTGCAATAAGTAGAATTGAAAATGTATACTTTCATTTTCATTGAAAACGTATACTTTCATTTTCATTGAAAATGTATACTTTCATTTTCAATGGAATTGGGCGATATTTTGGAGTTTCTTTTAATTTTAATGTTACTTAATGAAGCTCGGGATTGTCTTGATTTATTATCTTTTTATTTATCAAGACCAAGACAAAAATGGATTTTTGGCAGTGAATTTTGAAAGAATGTTTAACAGTGATCCACAATAATTTAAGAAAACTATAAGAATGGAAAAAGTTGTATGCAGCACGCTTTTTAATTTAGTGAAGGAGGATCTTACTAAGAACTAGAACAGACCTTTAATACCTGCAAAGTATAGAATTTTTATTACGCTAGTGTAAGAAATACTTTTTTATATATTTATTAAGTCAACTCCATATACGAGTTATTATTCAGTTGTTTTCATCAGCGTTTAAAATCGCGAAGTGATCTCCATCGGCTTTGACATATTGCATTTAAAAATGTCTTTAATTTAAAACCAGCAATTTAATAAAGAAAAAACAAAATTTACATGTTGCAATGACTACAGCAGCCTGAGATTTTCCATTTTTAACTTTATTTCTGCTTGCTTCTGTCATACAGGCAACGATACAATTGCACGTCTTCAATAAGTTTGTTCTTCATTTATTTAATTAATTTCAGTATGATGGATTCCATGTGTCCCGGCCTTTACTACTGTGTTAGCGGAAAGTACAATGTTCTCGTACTGTAGCCAACATAAACTATAATTATCCTATCCAATAAAAAAAAAATCATACTAAATTAATACTATAACTAGCTTGGTTGTATATTGGCAACACCAACAACATGATAGTTTTGACATTTAGTCTTTTTGACGTATTCCTAGTAGATGGATTGGCAATTGTTACAATGAATTCAATTTCGCACGAAAATCGCATTAAAATAGTGGTTCTATTAAAGTTAAATTTCGTAAAATTTGTGATATTTTCGGACAATATAATCGTCCTTCTGAGACCGCTATTAAAAATTTAGCCATTAAATTTGAGTCGACTGGCTCGATACAAAATGTGCAAACACCAACGCTTCTTCGACCGAGTTGTTCAACTATAAACAACGCAGCCGTGAGCCACAGTATTGAAGTAGATCCAAATTTGGCAATTCGTCGACTTTCTCAACAATTGGAATTACCCAAAACTACCATGGCGCATTTTGCGTAAGGATTTGACCTTAAAACTTTACAGACTTCGAACTGAAGCCGTAGATTCGCTTAATTTATTCAGGAATAACCTTCTGATTTTTGTAAAAAAATAATTTTTTTAGATGAAGCCCTTTTTCACTTGTTCGGGTATATCAACAAGCAAAATTGCTACATTTTAGCTTCTGAAAATCCTAGAGCGATTATTGAAAATCCTTTGCATGCTCAAGGTGTCACTGTATGGTGCGCTATGTGACCTGAAGGCGTGATTGGGCTGTTTTCGTACGAAGATGAGGCTGGAAATGCGGTTAAGGTCAATGGATCACACCATCGCGAGATGCTAACAACTCAATTTTAGCCTATTGTTAACGGCGTGGATATCAACTGACATGCGATTTCAATAGGACGGTGCTACATGCCGCACAGCCAATAAAACGATTAATTTATTGCATACTAAAATACACTTTCTCAAATTTGGAGGGTCTAACTGTTAAAGTTCTTCTAATAAATTATAATTATTTCATGTGGGGGTACCCCTTCTCCAACACCTATTATTTACTCGAAAAGGCATGCCATTTTTAGCTAAACTTAATGTGACTATTGTAACCTGAAGATAAAGGATTATTAATTATTATTATGTAATAAATTTAGAAAGAACAGCTATTTAGTCTACAAAATAATTATTAATTGTTATATATGAATAAGGGTACCTTATCCTTTGAAAGACCCTTATCCCTTTCAAAACATAACCTATTATAAATTTCGAGTCATCAATAACCCTAACCTTAACACACCTTTAATTATTAACTTCATATTATTATATGTATGTTATTTTATATTTTATTTTAAAAATAATGTAACTTTTGTAAAAAATTTACTGTGTCTAGAATATACAAAGGTCAAATCCTATTACAGATCATTAGACAAAAATAGATTTTAAAACAATATTGTTAGAGGGTAACGTTTTTATTGTTGTCATTCATTTCTAACTTTTCTGGCTGTTTGTTAGATATGAACGTGTTCTAATCTGTACTGGTGAGTCAGTGTTCGAGCTTAGGCAGGTAGAATCCCAGCCACCATGGCACTTTATGCAAGGGCAATTTTCACTATCTCCATCTTTTATGTGTGTCCGTCTCAGAGTGTATTCTGTTTGTTTGAGTGTATGAGCAGTTTTAGTGGTAGGAACTTTGTGTCTGAGGTCGTGTTTATAGGTCACTCTTTAAAAGTTTTTGTTTTGTAGATTTTCATATTTTCAAGAATGTCTAGTCTTCCTCCTTTTTGTGCTAGGATATAGTAATGCCATACATTCATTTATTTCCCCTTGGTGTGTGCCCCTGAGTGTGAAGGTGTAATGCAAAATTAGAGTCTTCTCTTTTTCGTTTATATGATCGTATGTGTTCTGTAAATCTTGTTTTTAATGTTTGTCCAGTTTGCCCTATAAAACTATGTTTGCAGGTACACTTAAGTCTGTATACTCCACTGGAACTAAGTTTGCTAGTTCTTTCAATCGATGTCCTGAGATTATGTCTCAGAGTGTTGCCGGTTTTTAATGCTGTGTGCTGTGCTTATTTGTGAAAAAGGTTAATTAATCTATATATTTCTGGTTATGTGCAAGTAAAAGTGTACCGTCATGTTGTATCAGCTGTCTATTCATCTTCCTTATTCCTGTTTGTTGATAGTAGTGGGTTTGTAGCCGTTACTTTAAGCTATAGTGTAAATTGTGTCGAGTTCTTTGTTGTACTTGTGTGGAGTAAGTTTGATTATCTTATCTTATCCATTAGCATATTTCTGTTTAAATATTAACAAAACAAAATTTTATCAAATAAAATAGTGGGTGGGTGGTGACTGCTATGAAAATCATTCAACTTTTATTTTGTCTGCTTAAACAAATCTACCTTGTCTCTAATTACCAAAAACAAAAAGAACGACTTCTTGATGAACGAAACTTGTCTTATCTTAAATTTAATTAATTTAGTTTTTTTTTTTTGGTTTGTAAGTAAAAATTACATTAAAACGACTTAAATTACATTTAGTACAAGTTTAATCTTATAAATTAATCCAAAAACTAAATCCAATTGAATAGAAAAATAATTTTTATTTATAAAACTATCTGAATGTAGTGGCTCAAAGTATTTATATTTTTTGTGTATACAAGATTAAATGTCCATTAAATATTAGAAAACGTGCAAGTATGCTAATTATGGAAATTACAACTATAGCATAGCGGCAGCAAAAAGTACAATCACATGCATACACTAACAAATACTTACAAATAAAAACTTTGATATTGAATTAACTAAAATTGAAAACTAAATGCACTTTAAAAAAAATCGTACTTGCAACAGATGCGAGCACGCAATTTATAAAAGATTGATTTAAAAAAGTTTACTAAAGCAACAATTACAAATATTTCAGAAATCATGTGTATGCGAGTGTATAAGTGTGCGTGTGAGCGTTTACATTTCGGTAAACAAAAATCACTGGAATAAAAACAATTTTGATACATATATATTGTACTCCTCGTATGGTGATTATAAAATATATTTTTGTCTAGCAAAGTTGGAATTGATATAAAAGTGGAAATAAAGTTAACAGTGGAACACAAAATTTGTCACAACAAAAGTTAATTTTGTTCTTATTATTGTTACAGATCTGATGTCTTCAAAAGTTTTTTCCTGAAAAACTAAAACTGCTGGTGAATGGGGAAACAAAAGGCAAACTTTGCTTACCCTCATTGACCAACCGCGCCGATTGTGTTATTAGAATTGTCTGTGTGTGTTTTTTAAAGCTAAAGCTCATGAGTTCAACTCCAATCGGCGTAGTAATCATAAATAAAAAAAAACATTATATTTATGGTCGCGTAAGTAACGAGTATTCCGTCTAACCGGCTGCGTTAGTTTTTAAAAACGCCTGCTTAATAAGCAAAACATCATGGAATTAACTAAAGCCACAGCCATTGAGTAAGAAATTTAAACAAAAGAATAGCTCTCGGTCTTAATAAATAATTATTTCAGTGAAGTACTTAACCGTTTTGTTAGTCACTAACATCAGAACCCACTGTGCAACAACTGTTTGTCTGTTTGTCTTAATTTAACAAATACTTATTCGTGTATTTAAAACTCGATAGCAACAACAACAAAAATGATAACAAAAACTTAAATAGCAACGTCAACAAATATTAGAGCCAAAACTTTTAACGAACAGTAGCACAAGTTCATTACTAATAAATGGCTAAATCAAAACAACTAAATGTAACAGCAAAAGTTTACAAAAAAAACAACAACAACAACAAAAACCATGGCAATGGCAAACAAGCAACAGGCAGCATTTAGCAACAACATCAACATTACCAATAGCAACATTTACTATTTTAGCTTGAGCAACAACAAAACACAGAGAAAAACATGGCTAATCGCCAGGCTCATTATGATTATAAATTGGATGCGAAATAACAAGTTGCACACGCACATTCATATGTGCACTCAGCTATTCTTCGACAAGTAGACATACACTTTGTTTTACGTATACGCACAATTGTAAATTGCCATGGTATGTCAGTTAGCATAAGAAAGAATGGATATGGTATCTAAACACGAAATTAATCACACATTTAAATCTGCACTGCAAGAAACGTGTAATGGATTTAAATTATAAAAAAAGTAATCATCAAACACGATTAACGCTTATAAGTCTAATTTCGTTTTAGGATAGTAATTGATGTTAGATGTTACAGATATTTAAAACTTACCTTAATATCTTTCTTTAGTTTCGATACTTTTGCTTTCGCATTTGTAATCAAAGCCAAAGTCCAGCAACAAAATAAACTTTTATAAGTATCGGGTTTTTCAACAAAAAGTTTTGTTTTTTAATTGTGGCAACACTAACAACATGATATTTTTTTATATTTAGTTTTTTAACGTTTTGAATTGTTCTAAATGGTAGTACTAGATGCATTGGCAGCTGTTACAATAAATTAAATGTCACACGAAAATCCCATTAAAATAATTAAAATCCACTATGAAAATGATGGTTCTGTTAAAATTAAATTTCGTAAAATATTTAATCGTCCTTCTGACACCGCTATTGAAAATTTGGTAGTTAAATTTGAGTCGACTGGCTCGATACAAAATATGCGAACCAACGCGTGCTCCACCGGGCCGTTCAACTGAAAATATCGCAGCCGTGAGCCACAGTGTTGAAGCAGATTCAAATTTGTCCATTTCTCGACGTTCTCAACAAATGGAGTTATCCAAAACCACCACATGGCAAATTTTGCGAAAGGATTTTACTTTAAAGTCTGGTGCAGCCATTGATTGGCTCAATAGATTCAGGAACAACCAGCTGGTTTTTCTGAAAAAAATAAGTTTTTCAGACGATGCCCATTTTCAATTGTCGAGGCATGTCAACAAGCAAAACTGCCACATTTGGGTTTCAGAAAATCCTAAAGCGATTATTGAGAAGCCTTTGCATACTTAACGTGTCATTGTATGGTGCGCTACGTAGTCTGGAGACGTGATTGGGCTGTTTTTTTAGGAAATGAGGCATCACGCAAGAGTGAGATGCTAACAACTCAATTTTGCCCTATTATTGACGAATGGATATCAGTGATCTGAAATTTTAACAGGACGGTCATAGGACATGTCACACAGCCAATGAAACGATCAATTTATTTCAAAGCAAATTTCCCAATAACATAATTTCACTACAATCAACAGTTAAGTGGCCAGCCAGATCATGTGATTTAACACCCCTGGATTATTTTTTGTGGGTCTATGTTAAGAACAGAGGTTATACGGAGCCGCATATCGGCAATAACGCAGCGCATTTTGGTGTCCAAACTGCCAGTCGTGTCCGGCTTATCGGCGTAGACTACCCCCGGGAACACATATATGGTCTTTGGAGAAAGCAACAACTTAGACCTGTGCAACTGGGGGAAAAAGGGAGCCCAGTCCCCTGAAGTCAGCAGAGGTACAACTGGTAACTCCACTTTATTTCCACGGGAATCAATAAGCTCGCAGAGTTCCGTTTTTTGTCTCTTTAGACATTTAACTGTTCTCTGGCTGATTATTGAGGTTGGCCCCTATATGGGAGTATCGTAGTGGTTGAGGTTTCGCGGCCCCATATCAGGTCTATTGTTTAATATGGTGGCCAGGATCATTTCGCCGTTAATGACACGCTAGGTGAATGATCCAGTCCAGTGAGCATGCTAGACATGTGTTCTGGACAGGAGTTGGAAAGTCTCCAACTCTTAAGCAAGGAGTGATGATTTGCAGCCCTGCTCTGGAATCATCGAAGTTGCAACTAGAAAGTTCTGTTGCATAGAATTATAGCTTTGGCTTTCTAGGACGAGCATGACGTTCCAAATTATGCGGTGGTTTGGTCCACCATCTAATTAAGGCTTCATGGACAGGCGCGGATGTAAATCGAATCACACAGTTATTGGCGTAGACTAGTAACTTCACACATCTAGAAAATAGTATAGTGGCGTTAAATCGCATGATCTTGCAGGAGGTTACAAAACATTTCCTTCAATAAATCAATAATAGCTTGAGCTGTGTGAAATATTGCGTCATCTGGTTGAAACAACAGCTGCTGTACATCATGGTTGTTCAATTGATGAACCAAAAATTCAGCAATCACGTTTCTGTAAAGCCTACAAAACAGACAGTTTTTGTGGATGTAACGATGTCTCAACATACAATTGAGAAAATAGGGCGGCAGTTTTCTTTACTGACAAAATCGCTAAACAAAATCGGACACAAAGGTAATATTGTTTTGGTTTGTTTTAAGTTAAACGATTTATTAACTTTCAATATACACAAAACAAACCCGATGGTAACTTTGTTGTCTTTACTCACTGATGACTCAACTTGAATTAATTATAAAGCGTTGCTTATATAGTTGTTTTAATACTCTATATTAACATCACCCTATGTTATTGTTATCATTCAGTTTAGGCGACTGCTTGGCTGTGTGTTTTGTTTTGTTGTGTATTAGTTGCTTCTGTTTATTGTTGTTTATCTTATTTGGTAGAATTTCTTATAAGCATGTTGTTGTTGGCTTGTGTGTATAATATTTCTCGGAAAACTACTGTAAAATGCACAGAGGGTCGTTTCGTTAACTTTTTTACTGATAATTATTTTCTTTTAAAACTTAATAAAAATTATCTTCGCATATGTTCATAATGCAATATCGAACATATTTTAGAAAATTAAAAACCTACACAAAGACATAGAGAATTTAAAATTCCTTAAAAAGAATTTTTATGGACCTCAAAAAGATGCAAAAAGTATAATTGGAATACCGGGGTATCCAAAATCTAGCACGGTGTTTTGGTCAACAAAGGCCGGCAAGCAACCATCATTATTCTGTTAAAGTGAGTACTGTGAAATATTACTTGTGAAATATTTGCTTTTTTGCACGAAATGCTGAATGGCATACCGTGTTTTGTAAAAAAAAACATACTCGAAAATAAAACAATTAATGCAGCAAAATCAAAAGGATGTCGGTAAGGCGAATTTTTGCATTTAAAATTATTCCCTTTTTTACACAATTTATTTTTTTCTGCACTTGTTGCATTGAAAATTGTGTAGTTTTTACCTCAATTTATTGTAAAGAATAGTTTATAAATCATGAGATTAAAGCCACTATATGGCAAAATGGCGGTTCTATTAATTACATTACGGATTTTGAATTTTAAGGCTGATATCGACTCGACTGGCTCCGTATAGATTCTGTCCTTAGCACAGCCCCACAAAAGGTAATCCAGTGATGTTAAATCACACGATCTGGCTGGCCATTTAACTGCTGATTGTCGTTAATTTATGCGATCAGGAAATTTCGTTTGCAATAAACTGATCGTTTCATTGGCTGTGTGATATGTAGCACCGCCCTGCTGAAACCACATATCAGTGATATCCACATCGACAACAATAGACCAAAATTGTGGTGTTAGCATGCGATAGCGTGATCCATTGGCCGTTACCCCATTGAATTATTTCAAAAAAAGGTTATTTTTGCCATTTTTTGTGCACACAATTTTTTATTTGTGTCATAATATACAGTGTTGCCTTTTAAGTACGTAGTTTTTGCCACAAATTTAAAACGTAACATAAAAGTATTTAGTAGTTTTTATTTAAATTAATTATAAAAATTAAAAAAGTTTATAAACTATGATCATTCAAAAAATACAACTGCGGCTAAATAGATGTAAGTTCACGTAAGTACATTATAGTCACTAAAAAGTTTTATTTAAGCATTTAGTTAAGTTTGTTTATATTATGCACACTCTAGTTGGGACTTTTGTACTAAATGGGGGCAACATATAAGAACAATAATAATGACAACAACAACAGAAAATATAGTACAACAACTACAATACACGTGTAAAATTTATATTTTTCATTTGATAAACGAAAAAAGAGAAAACAGTTTTACATTGAACAACAAAAACAACATGTAATTGGGTTAATGAGCCTGCATGGCGACTGTTGTGTTTTTTTTTCCAACTAATCAACACAAGCTTGTTAAACTTAACCTTAACTTAATTTATCTTTATATTCTTAATGCAGGCGTATTATTACTAGTACTTGTTCAATGAATGGCTTAACTGGTGGTTTTAACTATCATCGTTATAATTAATGAACAAATTTAACTATTAATTCTTAGATGGAAATAGTAGCCAATAGTAATGTATATCACATTGAAAGAAAAATTTATTGAGTTGATTCTGGCTTTAAAATGGATATTTCAAAAAAACCAACCAAAATCAAATTTAACTTACACCTAATTTAAATGCTGAAGTACACCTAAATAACATCGTCACCATTAGATTACACCTAGCGATAGCAAGCCAGCAAATGGTGAAGTCGCATAGTATTATTAGAAAAGAACGCTTGTCTTAATGATTCGTAAAGTCTCTTATTCCCAACACTGTAGAGGTTTTAAACAGTAACAAAATGTTAGCAATAATTTCGAGCTTTAAAGTACAGATTAAAAATATATCAATAACGACTAAAGATGAATTTAAATTTTACGGGAGTTAAATCTTTAAAACCCCGTCTTTTTACATGCGAAAATTCTGTCCCACTTCAAAACCGGAAAGAAATTATCCAAAGCGATAACTTAATCTCATTAAATAGTTGTGGTCAACTCTAACATTGCCAATGCTTACTTCTCCATGCGAAATGTTAAAAAAAATTTCCGTGCTTGTCGGCAAATTTGAAAGGAAACCTCGTCATGTAATAAGTAAACTTTTGTTCTAAATGCTTCAATAAAGACTTATGTAAAGGGTCCGCCATTTAAAGTTTTTTTTTTTCAAACCAGTCCTTCTTTCGTGAATGGTAACACTTAGCTCATGTTTGATTTGACAGAGAATTAGTTTTATCCTTCCGCTGAACAAATATGGTTGTGTTTATGCTAAGTGGGCCTGCGATCGACTTACAGAAGATGCCGATTTTGCAAAAAAAAATCATCTTTTCAGATGAAGCTCATTTTGATCTTGGCGGGTATGTAAGCAAGCAAAATTGTCGCATTTGGGGCACAGAAAACCCGCACGCCTACATTGAAAAGCCGACGCACCCAAAACGAGTCACTGCTTAGTACGGACTTTGGTCCAAAGGCATAATTTGGCCATTCGTCTACGAAAATGAGCAAGGAGTGGCCGTTACAGTCAATGGCGATCGTTATCGGGCCATGTTGCATGAATTTTTGTTCACAAAAATTGAAGAGGAGGATATTGGCAACATTTGGTTTCAACAGAAAAGCGCTACGTGCCACACAACCGAAACTACACTCGCTGTTTTGCACCCTATTTTTGAAGATCGCATTATCAGCCGCAAAACTAATGTCGTTTGGCCACCTCGGAGCTGCGATTTGACACCGTTGGACTATTATTTGTAGGGTGCTGTCGAAGATAAGTGTTACGCCGACAAGCCAAAGACAATTGACGCTTATAAGGACAATATTCGTGAAGCCATTAGTCAAATACAGCTGCACACAATCGATAATGTGCTTAAAAATTGGACCGATCGTGTAGGCTACTGCATGCCCAGCCAAGGCAGCCATTTAAATGAAATTGTTGTCCATTATTAACCGATAGGATTGTACTTTCAAATAAATAAAGAAATTTGAGAATATATTTAGTAGTTTTGTTTATAGCATTTAAAACAAAAAAAGTTATTTGGCGGACCCTTTATGTAACTTTGTCGGGCTTCTAAAACGTCTCACATTTTTTAATAAATTAAGCTCATTGATAATAAGTCGTTTATTATTATTAAACAAACTTTTCCGCCCGGGGGCACATGATAGTCTTTTTGGAACCTACTATTCCATTTAGACTGGTGTCTTGCGGGGTAAAAGGGAGCCCAGGCCTCTCAAAGGCTAGTAGGAGTCACCTGGACAATCCACATATTTCCACGGGAATCAGTTGCCCCAGAGTACACTATTTGTTCTCTTGATGTGCTCTGACTGGTTATTGAGGTTGGCCCCTATATGGGAGTATCGTGGTGGTTGTGGTTTCGGACCCTCGTGAGAGTTTGTGGGTCGGATCATTCAAATTAACACAATGAATGGTTAGGTCCAGTGAGTATGAATGCTGTCGTGTTCTTGATAAACAAGAGCTTCATGCGTTCTGGACCAGGAGTTGGAAAGTCTCCAACTCTTTAGCAAGGAGTAAAGGCTGCGGCCTATTCCGGGCTTTCGAAATTGCTACTAGAAGTGACTGGAGGATATACGTATTCGATGGCCTTTTAGGGCGTGGTTGATGTCCAATCAACCAAGTGGTTTGACCACTATCTGATTATGACTATATGGTCAGTGCAGATGTAAATCAAATCACGCTTTGTTTAACAAACTTTGTCAGGTTTTCTTTTAGCAAAAAGTTCTTGCTTACTAGATTACTTTTGAAACGTCCCCCGTTAATCTTATCACTAAAATTTATTTACAAAACGAGAACATGTGGTTTTTCATAATTAAAATAACAAATTTTGTTAATCTTATAAATCCCAGGAGTTTAGTTTCTTTTTGCTTTATCTGGTCAACATTTCATTTTTGTTTTGTGGCGATCTAAAGTCTGGCTAAAAAACATGTGTCTGTTTGAAATTTGTTTTGGATTCTGTAATTTAGGTTTTATGCCACAAATAAAATCCGTTTTTAACTTGAGTGCAGTTGTTTAGTAAAACATGTATTTGTATTTATAAATAAATATTTGTAAATTAATTGTAAACTGGTCTTAATTCATACTGGTACACGGTCAAAATAAAATGTTTCTTTTTTTAACTTGTTTATATGGTCACCAGTGCACAATTTAAAAATTTATTATATTTGTAATTTTGTTTTAATTATTATTGTTGTTGTTTGTAGTTTAACTATAAAGAGGCAAGTTCATTGAACGTTCATTTATTTGAATTATGGAAGTGTGTAAGTGTTTAAAACACAATCATGTGCATTAACCCTCCAATGATGTTGAAGTACAAATTCGTTTAAATTAACAAAAAAATTCATAAAAAAAACATTCGGTCGAATTTCGGTCAAATTAAATGAACCCTGATTTGATGTTAAAAATAAAAATAAAATCTGAGAAAATGTAAAGTAAAAATAAAATAAGTCGTAGAGATCTAGAATGCAAATACAGAGAAAGTGCTTCAGCAATTCATCACTTTCTAGCCCATGGTTGAACTTGGACAATAAAATAGAAAAATTCATAATCGAACCTTTTTGTAAAAATACGCATAATCCTTTAAGCTAAAATTTGAAGGTCTGCGATCTTTTTTACGTGACTTTTGCAAAACGCTCTATTTTTCTGTGTATCCTCGTTGGCTGCTGCGCTAAATATTTCTTATAAAACTTATGTATTCTGTCGTCTTGAAAACTATAAACGGTACAGCGTGATTTCACTACATTCTTTCTACAGCAGATATTTTATAACAATAGCATAAAATACAATTATAAACTATTAAAATAATATTATTTAATTTAAATATTCTACATGTGAAGTTTTATAAAAAAATAAATATTTATAATAAATATTTTCAATAACCTGATTGTTGTTATAAAGCTCAGGCTCCTTAAAAGCCTGAAGTAGTATATAAAAGAAAATCTTACCTTATCAAACGAGGGAGTTCTTTTTCAAATTTAACTACAAGGTCGCCGATTTTTTCTATTCTTTTACTAATATATCCTTATAAGAAGCCTACAGCCTGGGCAATGGATGGGTAGACAACCATCAATAATTCTTTTTTATTCAGTCTTTTTAATGAGGTAGATTTTTTGAAAGCAAAATTGGGGTTTTTCAAAACTTCAAAACTTCATATTTAACTTTAGTGACTTTAATACTGCAAATAATAGAAATACATTTCAACAAGAAGTTTGCTTTTGAATTGTGGTAACACTAACAACATGATAATTTAGACATTTAGTTTTTTTGGCATATTCGTAGTAGATGCATTGGCAATGGTTAGAATGAATTCAATATTGTTCGAAATCGCATTAGAATAATTAAAATCAACTATGAAAATGGTGGTTCTGTTAAAGTTACATTTCATACAGTTTGTGATATCTTCTAACAACATAATCGTTCTTCTGAGACCGCTACTAAGAATTTGGTCGTTAAATTTGAGCCGACAGACTCGATACAAAATATGCGAACACCAACGCGTTTTAGACCGAGTCGTTCAACAAAAATATCGAAGCCGTGAGCCACAGTGTTGAAGCAGATCCAAATTTGTCAATTCCTTGATGATCTCAAAAATTGGGGTTATCCAAAACAACCACATGCTGAATTTTCCGTAACGAATTGACTTTCCAGCCTTACAAAGTTTAACTGGTACAGAAATTATAGCCGACCGATCATTCATATCGTCGTAGATTCGCTCAGTTCATTCAGGAGCAGCCGGCTGGTTTTTCTGAAAAAATTATTTTTTCAGACGAAGCCCATTTTCACTTTTCAGAGTATGTTAACAAGAAAAATTGCTGCATTCAGGCTTCTGAAAATCGTAGAGCGATTATTTGCATGCTCAACGTGTCACTGTATGCTGCGCTATGTAGTCTGGAGGCGTGATTGGACGGTTTTTTTCGATGATGAGGCTGGAAATGCGGTGACGGTCAATGGAAAACAAAATAACACCACAAATTTGGATTAAGATGATTCAAATTCTTATTATATTACGAAGAAAAAAGTTCAGCAATTATGGATGAAAAATTATATCTGGCAAATGTCCACCACGGCCACATATATAAATATATATGTAGTTAATGGCCATTTAAAATTCAAGTTTTTATTAAAATTTAAAAAAAGAAAATAAGGAATAAAAATTAAATAAAGAATAGTTCAACTTTTAATTTCAACGACCTTCTACTTTGACGGCTGTTTAACGACTGCCTCTCTTATTCTTCAGTGTCGCATTATTCAGTATTGTACTTTAGTACAATATCCTACATAAATATATATATATGTGTGTGTGTGTATATATATGTATTTATTATGTATTTTGCGAAGGTGATCCGTTAAGTTTTAAAAGAAAATAATTATTAGTATTATTAGGAAAAAAAGTAAACGAAACGACCTACCTACTTCTACGATATAAGATAAACCACAGAAAACAAAATCAACTAACACAGAAGAAAAACCAAAGCGCACAGCCAAGCAAACGCCTAAACTGAATGATAATCACAACAACAATATGGGGTGATGTTAAAGTAGAATATTCTTGTATGTGCGAAAACCAATTAAAACAAATTCGTTCAACATGGCCCGATAACGATCGCCATTGACTGTAACGGCCACTCCTAAAAAATGGCCCAATTATGCCTCTGGGCCAACATCCACACTAAACAGTGACTCGTTTTGGGTGCGTCGGCTTTTCAGTGTATGCGTGAGGGTTTTCTGTGCCCCAAATGCGAAAATTTTGCTTGTTAACATACCCGCCAAGATCAATGAGCTTCATCTGAAAAGATGATTTTTTTTTAAAAATCGGCATCTTTTGCAAGTCGATCGCAGGCCCACTTAGCGAAGCGTTGTTGAAACATAAACACAACCATATTCGTTCAGCGGAAGGATAAAACTAATTATCTGTCAAATCAAACATGTCACCATTCAGGACCCCCCGGGGGCACATATATGGTCTTAATGGAGAGCTAATATGTGGACCTGTGCAGCTGGGGGAAAAAGGGAGCCCAGTCCTCTGAAGTCAGCAGGGGTACAACTGGAAACTCCACTTTATTTCCAAGGGAATCAGTAAGCCGCAGAGTTCGTTAATTGTCTCTTTAGACATTTAACTGTTCTCTGACTGATTATTGAGGTTGGCCCCTATATGGGAGTATCGTAGTGGTTGTGGCTTCGCGGCCGGGTTCATTTCACCTTTAATAACACCTACGTGGTGAAATGTTCCCAGATCCAGTGAGCATGCTAGACATGTGTTCTGGACAGGAGTTGGAAAGTCTCCAACTCTTAAGTAAGGAGTGATGATTTGCAGCCCTGCTCTGGAATCATCGAAGTTTTAACTAGAAAGTTCTGTTGCATAGAATTATAGCTTCGGCTTCCTAAAACGAGCATGACGTTCCAAATTATGCAGTGGTTTGTTCCACCATCTGATTAAGGCTTCATGGCCAGGCGCGGATGTAAATCTAATCACACGTTGTTACCATTCAGGAAATAAGCACTAGTTGAAAAAAAATGTAATGCTGGACATATAAATTAATTCATGTTGAGTCATCATGGAGTAAAGACAACAATGTTACCATCTTGTTTATTTTGTGTATGTATTGAAACTAAATAAATCGTTTTAATTTAATTAAAACTCTAAAGTGCTGTGTTATTATTTTGCAATAAAAGGAAATAAACTTAACAATATAATTTTTTCAGATGCTGCATAAATTTGCCTAATTTATTTTAAATTCTCCTATTCTTCCATGTTTAATTTTTTAAATTGAAATTTAAATTCATATTTGTTTGAGAATATTTTTTACAACGTTGGAAAGCATTCCTGTTTAAGGGTTAAAGATTGCGATACAATTTTCGTACTGATGCAATCTTGCACTTGTTGATGGTTCGTTTGATCTTTAAAGCAACAAAAATTAATGAGCATTTCATCCGAAAATTACATAATGCTACGCAAATACTCACATTCGGTCATAAATACTTACATACACAAACGCACTGGCCGTGATGCTATTTGCAGCCCCCTGAGAATACTAACAAATTTGTTCACGAGTTTTATCGCATTGAACTTCTTTTTTTTACAATTTAAAAATGAGTTATATTTTCAATACTCAACAACAACAAGTAAAATAATGAACTGCTTAAATGATTTGTTTATCATTTATTTATTTTTTATTTATGTACATACATATGTACACATTTGTAGAAGTGTATGCGTGTGATTGAACACTTAACGTTTATTTAAAATCGCTGTCATAAATTTAATCGATTTTGTTTGCAAATTTATTTTCTTTCAAAATCAAATAACATGTCCCGAATTTATGTGCAGTATGTAGGTGAATTCTTTGTGAGAATGTTAAGTTGAAAATGCATACAAAATTATTGCGGTTCATTCAACGATATGATATAATTTATATATTTATAAAATTGTGTTTTTATTATACGCTATTATATATTAAAAGAACTGAACAAATCTACGGCGATTCGTTCGTTGTGAATGGTCAGTCGGCTTTAATTTCAGCACCAGTTAAACGCTGTAAGTCTTCAAAGTCAAATCGTTATGTAAAATTCGCCATGTGGTGCTTTTGGATAATCGCAATTGTTTAGAACTTTAAGGTGCCCCTGTAGGCTAGGTAGTGTACTAGCTTGTAAATAAGGGGGTTGTGGGTTCGGTTCCCAACGAAGACCTTGTTTTTTTTTTCACTACAAAAATAAAAATTGACTGTCGTTGGGGCTGCTCAGCGATGAAGGCATAGTCACTGGTCGCTGTGCTTTCTTATATACGGCAGTTAATTTCCGACTATTCTTCCTTCTACTTTCACCACCTGCTTCATCTATTGTCTATCCCTTTCCTAAAGAATGTAGCACGGTACATGACTAAATAGGCATTGTTGCCTGAAGTGCTACTTCTCTTTAAAAAAAGAAAAAAAATCTGCCGAGACTAATTTGGATTTGCTTCAAAACCGTGGCTCATGGCTGCGACGTCTTAGTTTGAACGACCCTGTCCAACAAGTGTTGATCTTCGCTCATTTTGTATCGAGCCTATCGACTGAAATTTAATAATAGCGGTCTCAGAAGGACGATTATGTTGTTCGCAAATAGCACGAATTTTACGAAATGTAACTTTAACAGAACCACCATTTTTATAGTGGATTTTAATTATTTTAATGCGATTTTCGTTCCAAATTGAATTCATTGTACCAATTGCCAATGCATCTACTATGAATACGTAAAAAAGCTAAATGTCAAAACTATCATGCTGTTGGTGTTGCCTTAATTGAAAAATAAAACCCAATATAAGTTTGTTCCTTTGTTATGAACATCAGAAAGCTCGCATCTCTATGGTTTCTAAAGCAGTATTAAGACATTTGCAAATATTTCTTATCGGTTGAGAATTTCTCAGAACTTTATATGACCAAATGTAGGGTATCAAACCATACATTCATATTTTTTGAAATGCAGAAATATAAAGTCAATGTTGTTTGCATACTAAATGAGTTCATTTATGCTGAAGTATTTATTAATTTAAATTAAAACAAACATAACAACAACCATACGATTATGCTCCCAAACAAACAAACAAACACTCAAGCATTATTTCGTTTAAATAATATAAATAAAATAATATATTATTATTTTTTTAAGTTATCGTTCGTACTTGTATAAAATTCTTAAATTCATAAAATAATGTGTGTTTGTGTGTTTTATAAACGCAGACGAGTGATATGAGTACCTGTTGAATGTAGGTTACATTGTTGTGCGTTTCAAGAATTAAAAACAAAATAACAAACAGAAAATAAACTGAAATCTTTTTCGATAAAGCGGCTTTAAATGAATTTTTCTTGTATAATTTAATTTTCTTAACATTTAAGTTTTAAGAATGCAAACAATAAAATAAAAATTTCAAAGAAATTTTTGCATAAACAACTTTCGGCGATATTTTTGCAAGAGGAAAGTAGATCAAAGTGATAAATTTAAAGTACAAAATAAGACAGTTGTGTCATAATTCCTTATGAATAAGCACAATAAAAAAAAATCAGGTTTTGCGCTTTTCGAAATTTAATTATTGAAACACTTTTATTCTATAGAACAAATACTGAAATGAATCTTTCTTTTGTATTAATTTAAGGCCGTTGGACACATTTCTGGTTGCCATATTAATCCAGCTGTCACTATTGGATTTCTAATCGTGGGTGAAATGAGCATTATCAAAAGCGCCCTCTACATAGCTGTACAATGCGTAGGCGCTATTGCTGGAGCTGCTGTTATTAAAGTAAGTTTTTTCCATTACATTAGATTAGATTCCATCCAAAACAGAATAAAATAAATATTTAAACTTCGAAATAGATTGGTGTATCTGAAGCAGTTGGTGGCGCTCAACTGGGTGTATCCAGTTACGCAGCCTCCTTAACAGTGGGTCAAGCTATACTTATTGAAGCTTTGATTACTTTTATTTTGGTATTTGTTGTTAAAGCGGTTTCTGATCCCGGTCGTACTGATATTAAAGGTTCTGCTCCCTTAGCTGTCGGCTTATCTATTGCTGCTGGTCATTTGTGTGCCGTGAGTTCTTTTTTCTTTTAGCTACAATTTCTACAACATTTTAATCTAATAACATATTAAATGTTTTTGATACGTTTTTTTTCTCTCTCAAAAAGATTAATTTAACTGGTGCCAGCATGAATCCAGCACGTTCTTTTGGTCCTGCTGTTGTACAAAATATATGGTTCGATCATTGGGTTTATTGGGTGGGTCCCTGTGCTGGTGCCGCCGTTGCTGGTTTGCTCTATAAATTTGTCTTCAAGGTACGCAAAGGTGATGATGAGGCTAACTCTTATGACTTTTAAATATGAGAAATTTAATCATATTTGAAATAGGCGAAAAGAAATACCTAAAGTCAAGAAAAACACTCGAACCTCATCGCTAATTTTCGCTTTGTTATCTGTTAAGTTGCTATAAAATCTAACTAAATATAAAATTATAAAGTAATCTAATCCGCTACGAAAAATCACACTCTTTTACATTTAATTAAATTTGAAAAGAATGACAAATATAAATTTCCAATTGACCGGCATTATGAATTAATTTATAACTTTATATAATTTCTATTAATCGTTATATTTATTGTTAAATTTATTTAGTTTTAAACATTTAAAAAAAAAATATTAAATGTATGTTATGGATGTATTTTGTATTTTATAAAATTATTGCTTAAATCACTTAATATAATTTAACAATTAAATTAAATTTAAAAAAAAAAAACAAAATCTAAATAAAATGTATAAAAATAATTCTCGAAAAATAAAACAAATATATTTAAATGTTAGTTAAGAAATGCTTGTTGACAAAATAAAATATTGTATGTTTACCTTGAAAAAAAAATAGAATTTTATTTAAAAACAATTATGTTAAGATCTTAAAACTTAGTTATCTTATTTAATCAAACTGTAACATGTGCTAATAATGAGGCTTTTTATTTTAATGTTGGTCTTATAACCAAAAAAATATCTTAAAAAATATTTTAATTTAATTGATCAGAGACGGCTTTTTACTGCATAGTACATCCCTTGTACAAATATTTAATAACACCCTGCAAAATTTTTAACTTTTGAAGTTTTAAAATCTATAAAGAAAATTTGAAAAAACCCTTTGATTCATTGATAAATTTAAATGCTTCTGCAAAATTAGCAATTAACTTAATTAATAACAAACGTTAATACATTATAGCAGAACTAGGAAATTAGGTTATGGGGAAGAGGAAAGAGGAAGTTTGTGTTTGTGAACATTCGATTTGAATTTTGCTACATTAAAAGTGACAACAAAGACCTCTGGAGGGAGTTCATTCCACATACGAACCGTTCTGCTAAAAAAAAAAACAAATTTTCCATGCAATGCGTAATGGAATTCACTGGCTCTCAACGAAAATCGAGTTAAAAGCGAAAACGCGCAATTAACGGGAACAAGTTCCTTAATTTTTCTAGAGCACTTATCATCGTAGTAAAGATAAAACAGTAAAATACAACCCACATTGCGTCGATGAGCTAGAGAATCAATAGAGTTGGATATCTACTCTCCACAATGAACTTCTTGGCCTTTTCTTGTACGCGCTCGAGCAAAACCAAAATAGACATGATAATTGTATTCCATTTTTGGACGGATGTAGGATAGGTCGTATAAATAGTACGAAGATCAAATGGAGTCAAGTGCACCGTTTACACCGTTTTAGAAATCGTGAAAGCTTCTTTGGAAACCTGAAAATGTGCTTAGTTAATCGACATCACACTTAATTTTCATGCCAAAATCATCAAGACCTTCCGATTCTTAAATATCTATATCACCCATAGTAACAGATATAGCACCATTTCCGAACACACATCTATGCATAAGCATGCAACATTGAGTCTTATGGGCATTAAAATCGTTTCTCTTCACACATCCTTATTCGGAGATTGTTGAGAGATCGGGATTGAGCATATTTTGAGTGAACTACCTTTTGAAACCCACCTTCAACTGGTTGGGTCTATTACTGAATGAATACGAATGGTGCTGTCATCTGCGAAAGAATATATAGGGTTGAAAATTTGGCAAAGAAGATCATTTAGAAAAATAAGAAATAGGGTAGGGAAAGAATGGAGTCTGACGGTACCTCTGAATTAATCTTGGACTTGCCTGATGAAATTCAATCTATAATAACTCATATATCTCGTTTCCTGAAAAAACTTGTTATAAATCTGGATAAATTGTCACTAATACTAAGAGAAAGTTTTTGTTTTAAATGGAACATAAGTTTTTGACTTTATTTTCTCAAACAATAAGTCCAACTGTGTTGAATGGACATCCTCTTATTTTTTCGTTAATTTTCAACAAAGGTAGACTTCATGTATATCGTGCAATGCTAGGCGGTTCAATGGCTTGGCATTGTCCGTCTCAGATTTAATTCACTAAATC
This sequence comes from Trichopoda pennipes, assembly GCA_030448955.1. Lineage (NCBI taxonomy): Eukaryota > Metazoa > Arthropoda > Insecta > Diptera > Tachinidae > Trichopoda > Trichopoda pennipes. The sequence continues at coordinate 5,954,251 of JASKUP010000088.1, forward strand.
TATTGCCCTTTTCGCCTGTAATGCATAGTCATCAGAGTTGTACATACAGTAAATAAGACGTAAATAAACAAGAGGTTTTGTAAATTCAGTTTTAGTTATTACGTCCAAGATGTTATAGGAGTTTTAAGGAAATATATTAAATATCTCATGTACTCGCCTATTTAAATGCACTATTAAAGGCGAAAGGAATAAAATATAAAACATATAATGACGACCATTTAGAAATTAATTTTTTGTTTTAAATAAAAATTAACTAATAACTAGTTGCAGATATTTTATATATTTCATGTATATTACTCAAACGTTTAACCCACCAATTTCTTATTATATTCTTCAATTAACTTCTTGGGTTATTTGTTTAGAGAGGTTGATCGCTTTTAGTGTGCAAACAGCACATAACTATCAGAAAATTTTTATCCTAAAAGTATGCAATATTTAAAAGTGATTTTACGGCACAGCAGTATTAGTTAATTTTGTTCATAACTTTATAACAGTTTAAATATAAACAATAAAATGAGTAGAATGGCAAAACAAAAGTGGTAACAGTAAAGGATCAATGAATGCTATTCCTCTATTCCGTGTCCACAACAAAGTTGAAAATTCTAGATTTCAAATAAATAGCATGCGACAGATACCATTATATGGTGATTCTTTACATCAATATTATGAAAATTTTAGCAAATAAATGGCACCATCTTGACCAGCCTAAATAATAATTAATAATGACTAATTCCGAATGGATTATGTTATTAGACTTCTAAAAACTTCAAAATTAAATAAATAATAATAAGATCGAATTAAAGTAAAAATTTAAATAAACAAAGTTTGTACAAAGCAAAGGTAATACCGCTTTACTCGAGTAACTTTTTTCCTTCAAAAATGCTTAATAAATTGACAAAAATATGTATATTATAATATAATGTTCAGACCTTTTGTTATACCTAGATATTCGTTATATCGAATAGTATTTTTTTACCTCAAAATTTTATAAAAAAACGGTGGTCCGCAATTTTAAAAACATCAAAATTTTATTGTATTTATAATTAAGTGCAGAAATAAAACTTTAATTGACATTTTCAAGTTTATTTAAGAATTGTTTTTATTTATAATAATTTTCTAAGCACTCTTTTTTATCTTTTTCCAACCCAATGGATTATGTAAGCTGCATCGAATAAATTAAGATTTTTAAAAAAAGCAACGACAGTTTCTGTTTTTAATGAAACAATTTTACTGAGTAAATAATTTCTGTAATGCATTTTTAAAATTCGGATGACGTTTAGGTCCATCGGTTGTATTAAAGGTGTTATGTTAGATGGAAGATAAAGCATCTATATTTGTCCGTCTTTGGTTGTTTTGACTAACTCCTCTGTGGGCGGATGACTTGGTGCATTATCAAGGATAAATAGTGCTTTCATGGGTAGATTGTTGCTTTTTAATAATTGTTCAACCTTAGAAAAAAAAACAAAAGCAAAACACTGTCACAAAAAATATATCTGAGCATAAAATCTTCCTCTGGAACAAACATTTCAAGGAACCACATTTTAAAAATTGCTGAATTCGTCCACGAATTTTTTGAATGGGTGTAATTTGTTGGAATAACCCTGTTTTTAAATAAACGAGGTTCTTTTGCTTTACTAATTAAGAGCGGTTTTAATTTTTTTGAGCCGGATGCTTTTGCACATAGAAGAACTGTTACCCTTTCCTTTGATAACTTCCTACCAAAATCACTGGATTTTCTTGCATGGACAAGTATCTTATCAGGCAGCTATTTCCAACATAAACCGGTCTCATCCGCATTAAAATTGCATATCTTGTTAAATTCTGTTCGATTACTAAGATAGGAAATGATTTTCAAAAGACTGCACTTAATCTTGTCGAGCTGAAAGTTTTTCGCCGTATTGCTTTAGCAACCTGATTCCATATCTTTTCTTAAAATGTCTGGAAATCGGAGCCGTACATTTGATTATGGATTTCTAATGCCTTTGCTTTTTAAACCATTCCATTGATGAGTATATGCTAGTTTCTTTGCCTTAAAAACCATTCGAAGAAAGCCATTATCCATTCTTGAAAATTCACCTTTTTCAAGAGATCATCGATTTTATGTTCCATGTAATGTATGTCATTTTTAAATTTTCCACAATTTTATGTTCGGTACATATTGAAGATTTTCTTATTCCATACTTTTGAGATATTACTGAAAGATTTACACCTTTCCCACATTCTTCTAAAATCTTTCATTTTTTATCAAAAGAGAATCTTTTCCGTTTTGACATCTCGTTTTCATAATGAAAGAAACCAAACTACTAAAACTTTAACTATTAACTTTAAAAAAGCAACGCATCACACGTATTCTTTCAATACGGTTCTGCAACTTTGCCATTCGTTAAATTTGATTTTTTTTTAACTCCCATTCGCTAAATAAGGTAGTTAATGTAAAAATTTGGCCATTCGGTTTATCGGATATTTGTTAAACTGAGTATTCGTTATACCGGGCTTTGACTGTATATAGTTTTGAAAATGTTGTACAACTATTGTAGAATTTATCGCCATACCATCTGGCATTCATACAATATATTACTGTTTTATTGGCTATATAACATATGACACTGTTCTGTTGAATCCACGTGCCAGTGATATCCACATTGTCAACAATAGGCCAAAATTGAGTTTTTAGCATCTCGCGATAGCGTGATCCATTGACCGTCATTTCCAGCCTCATCTTCGAAAAAAAACGACCCACTCACGCCTACAGACCACATAGCATACTATACAGAGGCTTCTCTATAATCGCTCTAGAATTTTCAGAAGCAAAAATGCGGCAATTTTGATTATTGACATACCCTGACAAGTCAAAAAATTATTTTTTCAGAAAAACCAACGAGTTGTTCCTGAATGCATTGAATACGGTAATTTGAATGATCGGTTGGCTGCAATACCTGCACCAATTGTAAGGCTTCAAAGACAAATCATTGGTCATATGGTGATTTTAGAAAACATCATTTGTTAAGAACATCGAGAAATTGACAAATTTGGATCTGCTTCAACAATGTGTGTCACGTCGAACACGCGTTGGTATTCGCACATTCGTATCGAGCCATTCGACTCAAATTTAATAACCAAATTCTTAATAGCGGTCTCAGAAGGATGATTATGTGGTCCGAAAATATCACGAACTTTACGAAATGTAACGTTAACAGAACCACCATTTTCATAGTGGATTTTAATTATTTTAATGAGATTTTCTTGCGAAATTGAATTCATTGTAACAATTTCCAATACTACGAATACGGACAAAATAAAAACAAACTTCTTGTTCAAAAACCGCATATATATTTGGAAAAAATCGACAAAAAACATACACATGTAGGTATAACGAAAATCTTTATAGACTAGAAATTTAAAAAATTTGTTTTGGGTCTTCTTTTAATGAAATCCAAATATCATTTAATCTATGTACAATACAATATAATATAATATATAAATTAATAACTAATTTGTTAATTCTTTGAAAGCAGTTGTTCAGTTGTGTTCCTTATGCTATTGGAGATAAATTAGCTTTATACATTTATTATTACTTCTTTTACGCGAGTACAAAATTTAACAATTTGTTTTATAATTATAAGCTTATTTCGTATAATAGTTTTTTCTAAAGTTTTAAAATTTTCAAAAATCCATAATCATTTTTGTAATTATTTTATTGAAGAAGCTTTCTTTCAATAATAATATAATATTGGAACCGCTAAAGAATGTACAACTGCGCACCGCAACTGGGGATTCAGCCATCGTCTATGGACGATTGACTATAGGAAACATCAGCGCAGATCACGTGTTTGTTGTCGCTGATATAGTGGATGAAATTATTATCGGTGCAGACTTCATGATAGCTCATGGTATTAATTTGGACATGGGGCAGCAGATAATGATCTGGCGCAACTTGGAGATCCCCTTAAATGTTGGATATGAGAGCAGGGACGCAGTAAAAAAACTGTTTGCGATCGAACGCCGAAAACTACCACGTCTGGCGGAAACTATAGTTTGGGCACGTATGGAGGCAGATTGTGCGGACAACCGGTTGTGGGTGGTAGAACCAGAAGACGTAAGGAATAATGTGATAACAGCTAAAGCTCTCGTGAAAAGCTGCAACAATGGGAAAGTTCCTGTGAGACTACTAAATCTGTCCAGCAGCGAGAAGACAATTGGCGGAAATGCTGAAATTGGTCGATGTGAGCCGGCAGGAGCCGTAATTAATTGTGCGACATATCCAGAATGCTCCAAAATGACAGCTACAGAGCGGGATTTGCTGACAGAGCAGGTGAATAAATGGGTAGCAGAACTAAAAGCACCCGAAAGAAATAAAGCGATGCAGTTGCTAAGAAAACATACCGCCGTCTTCGCCGTAAATAACAAAACCCAAAGTCGAACAGCAGTGGTCAAACATGAAATAAATACCGGCGAGGCTAGGCCCATAAAACAAGCACCCAGGAGTGTTCCCCTTGCAAAACGGAACGAGGTCAAAGAACTGATTAACGAAATGGAGCGGAACGGAGTGATTGAGCCATCTTCAAGTCCATGGAGCTCGCCGATAGTGCTAGTAAAGAAGAAAGATGGCAGCACCAGATTTTGCGTCGACTATAGAAAACTTAATGACGTCACTAAGAAAGACAGTTATCCGCTACCAAGGATTGACGACACCTTAGACACGTTGTCCGAAACAAAATGGTTTTCTACCTTAGACTTGCAGAGTGGTTACTGGCAAGTTGAGATAGCCGATAAAGACAAGGAGAAAACTGCCTTCAGCGCGAGCAATGGGTTGTGGCAGTTTAAAGTGATGCCGTTTGGGCTCTGCAATGCTCCAGCTACTTTTGAGTGCTTAATGGAACGTGTGCTTAAGGGGCTTAACTGGAAGACCTGTTTAGTGTATCTGGATGATATAATCGTGATGGGAAAGACCTTTGATGAACATCTCAAAAACCTGGATGAAGTTCTCAAGCGTATAGCGGCCGCAGGACATAAATTAAGTGTTAAGAAATGTGCGCTGTTTCAAAATGAGGTCAAATACTTGGGGCATCTTGTAACAGCAGAAGGCGTATCAACTGACGAGGATAAAATATTGGCAGTAAAGAATTGGCCTCGTCCCCAAAATCTTCATGAGCTACGTAGTTTCCTGGGGCTTTGCACATACTACAGGCGATTTGTGCCGAACTTTGCTCAAGTGGCTGCCAGCTTGCATGAGTTGATCAGTAAATAAAACCTCAGCGAGTGAAGCATGCATTTTTAAGTAAATTGTTTTGTGTCAACTTTGTGTAGTTAAAGTAAATAAAATTGTTATAAATTTAAAAACTTTAAAAACTGGTGTTAATTATTTTGCAATAAAGAACTCACAACAAAACGTTTATAAAAGGTATAAACGTAACAATATAATATAATTTTATTTTGTTGAATAATATATATTTTATGAGAATATTATAAAATATTTATTTTTAAAGGACCCTAGCTTAAATTAACGTAGGAGAAATTAAAAATGATTCCAAAACATAAAATTATTTATTACTGATTTTTTATATTTCTAAACATAGTTTGAGTCTATATAATAAGTGCTGTAAATTTTCGTGAGAACGATAGAACAATAAATTGTACATATGCCACTGCTACAATAATAGAGCAGCATAATATTTTGGAAACAGATATTTTTTGCATTTATAACGCGGTTACTTCTATTGTGCATTATTTTAAATAACGTAACGGATCACAAATAAAATTATTATTAATAATTGCTAATTTTCTAACTACTACTGCAACATGTATTCTCATCAGAAAATGAGTTATTCATAATTAGCAATACTTTTTCATTAAATTGATAATAAAACTAAAATGCTATGAAAAAAAATCTTTATTGATTGAATCGTTTGAATCACTCCTAAAATAGGAAATAAAAACACAAACGTTCTCACTGGTATTTGGTTTCAATCAATTAATATAAAACTAACCAAAAATGGTAAATGAACCTTTAAATCATTATAATATTTATGGATGAATATAAATTAAAATATATAGAAAACGTAATCTTGACTTTCAATAATTGTTGCTGTTCCTAATAGAAAAGAAACAATAATATGTAATAATAAGTAACAAACAAAAACAAAAGTTAATTAATATGCAAATAGTTTAAAAATTCGCACTTATCAGTTCTGACAAATTTGGAATTGTGAGGGTCATGTTTTCAAACACATTTTCTAAAGGCATTATTAAAAAAACGAGATATGTTTAAAATATTTGGCACTTAAGAGGGGTGTTAAACATATAGAACTTTAAAAGAATTAATTCACATAAGAGCCAGGTTTCTTTAGATTCGTTTATAAGCCCAGAAATGTTAAGTTCATTGTTAAAAAATTTGATTTCAAAATAAACAATCAATTTTTTAAATTAATCTACGTTAATATGTGATATATGCTTGAAAGGTACTACTGCGGGGGAAAGCACATCCATACGGCCATTTCACTACTGCTCATATAAAGGGTTCGCGATCTAACGTTTTTTTTTTCAACTAGGGCTTATTTCGTGAATGGTAACACTTAGCTTATGTTTGATTTGACAGATAATTAGTTGTATCCTTTTGCTGAACGAATATGGTTGTGTATACGCTTGAACAACGCTAGGATATATTGCGACATTACTCTGAAAATCATGGTAATGTTGCAGAATGTGTGCGAAAATTGCGTACGGATTTTGGAAGAAGAGAAGCATCATCAGCTCCGTATGTTCGTTATCTTGTGAAAAAAGTGAAAGAAACTGGCAACCTCATCGATAAACCAAAGCGTCAAAAACAGTGCGTACACCCAAGAATATTGCTGCTGTGGCAGAAAATGTGTGTGAAGCGCCATCAACATCAATTCGCCGTCGTTCTCAACAATTGAACATTTTAGAGACATCATTGAGACGAATTTTGCATAAATACTTTGGTATGACGCCAAACAAAGTCCAATTGGTTCAGGAGTTGAAGCCAAATGACCAACTAATGCGTTTTCGCTTCGCTAAGTGGGCCTTCGATCGACTTACAAAAGATGCCGATTTTGCAAAAAAAAATCATCTTTTCAGATGAAGCTCATTTTAATCTTGGCGGGTATGTAAACAAGCAAGATTGCCGCATTTGGTGCACAGAAAACCCGCACGCATACATTGAAAAGCCGACGCACCCAAAACGAGTCACTTTCTGGTGTGGATTTTGGTCCAGAGGCATAATTGGGCCATTTTTCTTCGATTTTACCCCAAATTTTGTATAGAAATTCTCATTTAAACAGCACAGCAAAACGCAAAAATACAGCAAACATTACGAAAGCAGAACAGACATTTTTATTTTCAGTTTTTCTACTTAAGGGTTTCCCTTGGAAGCCAATCATATGTAATTTGAAAAACAAAGAAAACAAAAAAATATTTGTAAAAAATGTTACAGAAACGCAACGTGCAATGGAAATAAACTATTTTATTTTTAAAATTTTAATATAATTTTTTTTGCACCAGTTATTGGAAAATAATGCAGAAGTTGTATTACTGTATCGGTTGTGTTATTGTATTACAATACAATAATTTGATCTTATCTTGTATTGAACATTTAACTTAATTTTTGTAAATTGGCTGTTTTTTAATTATATTGAAGATAATTTATATAATTATTTCGATAAAAAGGGTTTTCTAACAAGAAGTTTGTTTCCTAAAACAAAATAAAACAAAAAATTTTGATTGAGATGATTCAATTTTTTGTTGTATTACAAAGAGAAAAGTTCGACAATTATGAATGAAAAATTATATTTGGCAAATGTGCACTACGACAACGCTGACAGATGTCGATTCTTTTATCAAAGTTTTTAATCACTTCTTGGCAAAATTGCGGTCCTATTTCGTTAATCACATCACGGATTTGGAGTTTTAAAGCCGAAGTCGATTCGATTGGCTCCGTACACACTCTGTCTTCAACACAGCCCCACAAAAAATAAACCAGTGGTATTAAATCATACGATTTGGCTGGCCACTTAACTGCTAATAGGCGTAAGATATTGTTCGTTACGAATACGTCAAAAAACTAACTATTAAAACTATCATGTTGTTAGTGCTGCCACAATTAAAAAACAAAATTCCTGTTGAAAAACCCCATTACAGTTAAATAATAAGTATGAATTCAAATTTAGCACTCATCAATAGATCCACATTGGTTGGCACAAAGTCAGTATTGTTACAAGCCATTGAAGTATGGAACACAGAGTACTATACTCGGTGGCTTTTATAATCCATAATTCCATGGATTGTAGGAATACTAACTTTGTTTTAATTTTTAAATCATAACTGATGGGAATTTTTTTATATTTAAGGCTGCAGTCACGCCAGCAAAATATTTTTCAATTCTCATTCCAAATTTTTTTATAGCTTTATGAAACTTCAAGTAGTCAACACTTTTTTAGCTGACCCCCATTTTGTCAGCTGTCAAGTGCTTTTTGTTTAGTTTGATTGGCCATTTTAACATAACTAGACTGATGCCTGAACAAAGCTTCTAAATTGTAAAAATTCATTTTGAAAATCATGGTTCTGTTCGAAAAATGAACGTGCACCATGTTTATTTGATGGTTCACACATAATCGTCCATTAGAATAATTAATTATATTTAGATATAATGCGCCTCCATAGAGACGTCGTATAGTGCGTATAGAAGAAGTCATAGCTGCTGTGAAGCGTAACGTAGAGGAAGATCGGAATCAGTCTATCCACCATCGCGCTCAGGAATTTCATCCACTTTATGGCAGATCTTGTGAAAAGATCTTAATTTGCATGCTTACAAAACCAAATTCATGCAAGAACTAAAGCCACGCGATCAACTAGCAAGGTGTAGATTCGGTTAATGGGCCCATTTTTCCGCTTTCATAAGCGAATTTTTATTAGCGAGGAAGCTCGCTTTTGTTTAAATGGATACGTCGATAAACAAAATTGCTCGCCGTATTCGGAGTGATAATAATCCTCAAGTAAATGTTGAGACACCGTTACATCCAAAAAAGCGAGGCTGCTCAGAACGCTACAGTCAATGCTGATGGCAACAGAGCCACGATTACCAAATTTTTCGTTTATAAATTGATCAACCATTAAGTGTGGAAGCTGTGGTTTCAATAAAACGGCGCAATATGTCGCACATGCCATAATTGATTTATTGAAAAATCTTTTGATTTTTCAAAAGAATTTCCAAAATACTAGTATATTTTCTGTGTAGATTTGTGAATACAGCAGAAAGCTAATCGCTGCAACTATTTTCACAAAAGTTCATATTTATTTGCTTTAGATTGTCTGTGCTCCCAACATTATACCCCTCAATTTTCAGCCAGTAACAAAATGTCAACATTTATAATTTTTCTTAAAAATTAAAACTTAATTTAAAAATATATTTTACCTTCCTAAAAACAAAATAAAAAAACAATTGCACTTTATTTTGTTACTTTAAAGTTTAAATTCTTTTAAATCTAATTAAAGCTATGGAAACTATTCATTAAAACTATACAATGTCTACAAAAGGTTAAGTATCATTTGCTAATGTTTATTGCTACTGTGTTAAACTTTTTGTAATGTAATTGTAAGTTAATTGCAGTAGAATTAACGTCATTAATATTGAAAAGCTGGTTTTTGTTCAAAACCATCATTTTGATTATTTTAAAAACAAAAAAACAACCCAACAGTATTTTTTGTTGAAAATTTTATGAAACACTAAAAAATTATCAGTAAATTTTCAAAATATTATATATGAATGAAAAATGAAACAAACTGAATGTGGTACTAATTAAACATACGAGTATAAGGGGGAAAATGTAAAATAATTGAACACCCGTGTATCACTAGTACTTCATTTAAAATAAAATACAAGTATCAACATAACAATATGATCCCACTCGTATAGTTTAGAGCTAAATGAATTCGTCTAATGATATTAAATTGGATTGTGCTTCGTATTGTATTGAAAAAATATTAATAATGAATAGCAAATTAATTGATGAAATTATATATTATTTTCTATTAGCTTAGCAAATTTTATTAGCAGCATTGTATTAATCCATTTTCCCCGTACAAAAACAAATAAACCGATCTGCTTTATTTTTTCCTATATACTGCAATTCTTCGAAAAATATATTAAAGTGCAAAAAAGCCTCTCGCACAGTTCATAGACAAAAACATATTGAAATGCTTTTAGTTTAAAACGAAACGCGTTGAGGAAAAGACAACAGAAATCTTTAAAACAAATATTTGTATTTATTAAAGTGATATCAGAAACGCTATTTAAAAAATATGGTAAATAAATGAAATTAAAAAGCAAAAAAAAAGTAATTAATTTAACAAGAACAATTTTACTTTATTCAATATAAGTTTAAATATTTAATAGTAGTTAATCTGATGGTAATGGTAGTGGTTACACAGGATATGCCACCACCTGATTTAGAGATACCAACTGAAGCGCCTACATACACCATGGAAAGCACAACTTTAGAACAAATTTCAACGACGAAGGCTGCTATTACAACAACAGCTGAGACTACTACAGAAATTAACACAACACCAACGCCAGCCGCTACAGAAGTTACCCTGACTACCACTACAGAAGGTACCCTGGCTTACACTACAGAAGGTGCCCCTGCTACCACTACAAAAGATGCTCCGGCTATCACTACGGAAATAATAGCTACTGAAGCAGTAGCAACTTATACCGAACCAATCATCAAAACAACTTCTACCATACGAAATGATATGCCCGTTTTACCAACTACCCATTCCCCCTTTTCGACAACTACAAAAAGAACCACAACCTCAAGTCCTGCAAATCCACTTTATCCTAGTTTTCCCAATTATTTAAATCCAAAGTGTTATTTCAAGCAACAATATGGTTTTCCTCAAATCCGATGGTCTTGTCGTGGTACGTTTTACAACACAAGTAAATTTAAAATTTATTTATAAAAATCTTAAACACAGCTGAGATCTAGTTACGCACCCCAAAAATTTTATAAATTTAACAAAAATATTTTGTAATTTATTTTTAAAATTTTTCTCCACATTTCTTTTTTCAAAAATTTAGGTCTTAAATATGTGTATCCTAAGGAATGTTTCCAATGTTGCTTCTTTGAGTTCTCAAACTTTGCTGGATGTTATCGGGTCCATAGTCACTATTGTGATCGTGTCAATAATAAACGCGGTTATTATAAATGATAACGATTTTGTATTTGTTTTCCAAGCATTTTAATCTGCTTATTCAATTATAATTAATTTATTTTAATCAGAATTTGTATACGTAACAAATATGCACATTTTAAATCTTGTTATTAAACCGAAGTAAAAAATAATTAAAAAAAATAATAATAATAAATAGTTTAAAAATTAAATTACTTTTTAGAAATTATTCAAGAATTTCAATTAAAGTGGTATTTTAAATGACTGCACTATGAATTGCTTTATAAGCCCTTTTATATTATTTTCCTTTTCCCTACCAATATCTTTCAATATATTACCGCAGACCTACTGGATGTAAAGAGTGACCCGAATTTTCTAAATTGGTTAAATTGTTGGAAGTCTGAAATCTATAGCATACAACAGCACATAAGTGAACAACGCTTTTTCATTAGTCTCAGTTGGCTCCAAAAAATCATCGCAAGTGTTACGTTTCTGAATACAAATGCCAGTAGTATTACTGGTAACTAGTCGATGCTTTTTCTAATCAATATCTTTCAACATTTTGCCGCAGATCAACTGGGTATAAAGAGTGCCCCGAATTTTTGATATGCGTACATTATTGGAATTTCAAAAATAAACAGCTGACAGTTGAACATGCAACACCGAATAGCGTTTTTTCATTAGTCTCAGTTCACTCTAAATACTCATCAAAAGTGCTATGTTCTTGTTCAGATAAACTGCCTACGAATACCAATTGTATTACTGGTAACCACTCGATGTGTGTTTCAATCTACAGATATCATGCTACTATACTTCAAGGAATATATGATTTCAGCAAGATGATACAACATGCAAATCTTCAATTTAATAACACAAAAAGGCACTTAACATTAAGTTGATCTAGCTTCCATCAACTTCGTAAACGACTTATTCGCGGTTGACTGATACAAATAAGAAACCCGCCAACTTATTTAAGTTAAGTCTACCATTCCGCTGGTTAGTTCAGTGATGTCAGCAGAGTCGTCGGTTATTGTTACTAAGAATAAAATTCATTTTGTCCTATTTAACGTTACGTTAACAACAGCTGGCTGACCCCAGCAGTCTGTTTCGACTAGTACTAAAGGGTCCGCCATGTAACGTTTTTTTTTTCAACTAGTGCTTATTTCGTGAATCGTAACAACTGTGTGATTAGATTTACATCTGCGCCAGTCTATGTAGTCTTAATCAGATGGTGGTCAAACCACTGCATAATTTGGGACGTCATGCTCGTCCTAGGAAGCCGAAGACTAATTCTAGCAACAGGGAGGAATCACAACCCTAATAGTGTGATTCGTTTTACATCCGCACCTGGCTATGCAGCCTTAATCAGATGGTGGACAAACCACTATTGTATAATTTGGAACGTCATACAGTGTCCTAGGAAGCCGAAGACATAATTCTAAGCAACAGAACCACCTAGTTGCAACTTAAATGATTCCAGAGCAGGGCTGTAAATCATCACTCCTTGCTAAAGAGTTGGAGACTATCCAACTCCTGTCCAGAACACATGTCTAGCATGCTCACTGGATCTAGGAACATTTCACCAGGTAGGTATTAATAAATGTGAAATGAACCCTGCCACCATAGAACCATAAACTGTTATGGGGCCGCGAAACCACAACCACCACGATACTCCCATATAGGGGCCAACCTCAATAATCAGTCAGAGAGCAGTTAAATAAAGTGGAGTTTCCAATTGTACCCCTGCTGACTTCAGGGGGCTGGGCTTCCTTTTTCCCCCAGTTGCACAGGTCTAAGATGTTGCTTTCTCCAAAAAACCATATATATGTGCCCCCGGGGGGCCGTTAATGGTAACACTTAGCTCATCTTTGATTTGACAGATAATTAGTTTTATCCTTCCGCTGAACGAATATGGTTTTGTATATGCTTGAACAACGCTTCGCTAAGTGGGCCTGCGATCGACTTACAGAAGATGCCGATTTTGCAAAAAAAATCGTCTTTTCAGATTAAGTTTATTAATCTTGGCAGGCATTATCGCATTTGGGGCACAGAAAACCCGCACGTATACATTGAAAATCCGATGCACCCAAAACGAGTCACTGTTTGGTGCGGATTTTGGTTCAGAAGCATAATTGGGCCATTTTTCAGGAGTGGCCATTACGGTAAGTGGCGATCGTTATCGGGCCATTTTGAACGAATTTTTGTTCACAAAAATTAAAGAGGAGGATATTGACAACATTTGGTTTACGTGCCACACAGCCAAAGCAATATTTATAGCATTTAAAATAAAAAAAAAATAATTATTTGGCGGACCATATAGTAGAAAGCTTCAAATTGAGTTCTCTCTCTATAAACGCTAGAAGAGCTATCGTTAAAGATATAATCAAGAATTCAACAGTTATTTCTGCAGTAACACGAGCTGCCAGCTAATTCTTGGATACCACTTATTCGTCACTACTACAGTATTTAAATTCCATACATCAACCGCAATTCTTGTGATGACACTTACACGTAAACTAATTACCGATAGCGTTATTTATATCAAAATAAATATATGCTTTTTACTTTTCTTTTGGGTTTATTTCTAGAATATTCTTTGATATTATTATGTTTATTCCCGTTGGATAAAGGTTTTGTTATTTTGAGTCCTTTTATTGCAAAATAATAGTTGTTTTAAGCGGTTCTTACATAAACAAGAATATTCCAACTAAACATCAGCCCATATTTTTTTTTGTTTTTATTATAATTCAATTTAAATGCCTGCTTGATGGTGTGTTTTGTTTTGTTCTGTGTTAGTTGTTTTTATTTTCTATTGTTATCTTATTTGTTAGAATTTCTTATAAGCGTTTAAGATTGCTCAGAAAACTGCACAGTTTGTAAAATTCACGGTGGATAGTTTCGTTTACTTTTTTACTGATTATTATTTTCTTTTAAAATCTAACGCATTATCTTAGTAACAACATAATAAGAACATCCCTTATTGATAAAGAGTCTTAGATTTTGTTAATTATAATAAATTAAGAGATCTGCACTTACAATCTCGGAATAGCAAAATGACCAAAAGCTTGTTTCGGTAGCCAGCTGATTTGGAGATTTTGCATAGAAGTCATTATTTGAACACTGTGTCTTAGATATGGGAACAGGCCTTTTTTATTAAACGTCATTGATATTGCTACGATTTTGCTTTTTTCAATTTTGTATTTAGTGTTTATTTATTGTGAATACTTTTCACTATTTTCTTATTATTTTTTTCTATGATTTTGATTCAACTATTGTTTTGATCAAACATACTCTTCAAAAGGCTTTACCAAACATCCACACCACAAACAACTGTGGTTCGACGAAAGGCAAATATATACAATCTGATGCTCTATTGAGGTTTAGGCGACGAATTCCCTACTTTATTATACAGGCGCTTTAAATATATCCACCGTGGTTAATAGTTATTTTTTCATTATGTTCAAGGTTCCAAATAACTCAAGATTTAGATGATCATGTTAAACAAACAACATCACACAGTCGTCGCGATTGCTCAGAAAAGTTTTAGAAAAAAGCAAATTGCAAGCTTTTTTCCTACACCTCAGAATCATGGAGTGTTTGTAATAGACGCCCAAAACTGTCTTTATTTATTTCTTTACTCTGCAGATGAACAACTTTTTACTGTAGTTCCGTCTATTCCTAGAAAAATGAAGAAAAGTCATCGCTAACGATATCCAACACCTTCATCAGGATTCGTTAAAATAAAACAATTTCTCTTCACAAAAAAAAAAAAATTTGGTTAAATTACTTTCATACTATTGAATGTTATTTATGTTTTAAATTTAAAGTTTCCCTTTTCTAGAGATTTATGTTTTCAAAATCTTAATTTAAGAAATCAAGAAAAACGGTGGAAGTCTGCTATTTCATTGTTATAAATGTTTAAGTTGCAGTTTAAGTGACTGACATCTGACACCTTCAACTTCAATTTTCTTCTTTTAGTTTGGATCAGTATCCTTTCTTTGTAAATAAAAACTTTTCTGGTTTTCAAAATAAGTTCATTTTTTATACATATTTTCGTCTTGTATTTATCTCTTCACTTGGTGTTTTTCTGTTGTTGCTTTACTTATTCACTATTTTGACCCAAAAACAATTTGGAATACATTTAGTCTATATAAAAATAAAATAAAAAATAGAGTATATAACAACAATCAACATAACAATAGCATCTCAACAAATTGTATTTCCAAATGGTCGTAATGACAAACTTTTTACCCTAAAGTACAAATTAAATATGGAAAAGATCAGAAGGATTGTAAGGCAACGTAAATTGTCTGTTGGTTACGCCTAAACGCCCTGGCTATTTAACCGATTGCTGTCAAAATTTAAACAGACTTTCCAGGGCTTAAAGTTAAGTGATTTTATTTGTGAAAGTTAACATTAGAAAATGCTAAATATAATTTTTCATAATTAATGAATTAAAAGACAAACGTTAAGCGGATCGAAATTTGGAAAAAAATGTGACATTAGCAATTTTATTAAAAAATTATTTAAATTAATTATCCGAATTTTTTTAATATTTTACACACATACATACTGGTTTTTTTTCCATTGGTTTGACTATAAAACATTGTTCTATATGTCTATATGTCGAAGCTTTGTTGAAAACTACATTGCTTTAATTTTAATAATTAATGAAATAATAATAATATTAACATGAGCATAATTTTCTATTAAAAAAATAATAAATTTGCTATACAGAAAACCCAAAACATATAAATCGGTAAAGTCTTACAAGTATAGTTGCCCATCTCTACACAGATTTAAAATTAATGTCATAATTTATTTAATAAAATTAAGTAAATATTGATCATGCTTTTTGTTTAAAGATACGGAAGACAACACAAATCGAAAACAAATAAATTTAAAAAAAGGGTTACCTCAAAAAGCATGACTTAGCAATTCATGCCTTAAAAAATACGAGTTTTTTCTTCATTACTACATAACGACATTACTACATCCTAGCAAAAAATAAGGAAGAAGACTAAACATTCTTGAAAACATGAAAATGTACAAAACAAACACTTTTAACAGTGACATTATAAAGGAACAGGTACACACGATCTCAGACACAATTTTCACACCCACGACCAGGTGCAGATGTAAATCTTATCACGAAATATTGCAAAGATACTTACAAAAATGGGAACCGTCTTATAAAAATTATATTATTATTATTTCTATTAATAAATTCGTAGTTCGAATGCTCGAAATGGTGGAGTGTAAAAGAATTTTATATATTTTTGATACAATCCGAAACCGGCAAGTAAAATAGTACACCGGTGACTAATTTAGTATTATTATGGAAGTTACTTTGCTTCATGTTGTAATTGGGACACTAGTCAAATTTTCCTCTCATTAGTTATTACATTATTTATAGGTTAGCCAGAAGTCCAAAGGCTCAATTAGGTTATATGGGTTTCCTAGCAGAAGTCGTACGATCTCCTGAGGAAGAGATTTAATTCTACTCATTTTATAACCAGCAGATTATAAAGACAACTATGTTCTATTCATCAATGTGTCATCATCTGAATTTTTTCACTTTAAAAATTTTAAAAAGTTTTGAAAATTCTATCCAAGTCCTTAAATTGTTAGACTTATAATTCCAGAATGTATAGATAGTGCAGAGCTATTCAAAACTGAAATCAGCATTTTCCGAAATATTTTGAACTACGTAATCCATGAAAGTGTATGAATCTCAGTCACTTCTCCAATAGTCTCGACATGTCATAAATTAAAATGAATTAAAAATTTAGATAAAATACTTAAAATTCTATTTTAGTAATTTTCATTCTTGCTGGAATTGTGACTACACTTTATTGAAATCTTTTTATTGTTAAAACAATCCCTTCAAACCTAAAGTTAAATACTTATAAAATGGAGAAAATGAAAACAAAATATCTAAATGTCACATTAAATTTCAGTTCAAAAAAAAAACAAAAACAACAAACTTTGCCAAGAAACCAAAATAAAACAATGTAAATATATTGAGACATTAATATTACACTTGGGAACAAACTTACTTACTTCATCATGTACATCCATACATTTGTTCGTTCCTTCGTTGCTACTTTTTCATACAGAAGACGACAGTTAGAAGCCACAGGAAAGTATGACAAAAAAGGTCGTTTAAAAGGTTTAAGTTGTGATGTTTTTATAAGAAGTTGTCTGTTTGTGATACGAAAAACAAGACAAAAAAATTAAATAAACAAAAAACAATATTAAAGAAAGATTTTTCTTTCGGGGCACTTGAATGAAAAACAAAATAGAAAATACACAAATGTAAAAAAAAATAATCCAGGATGGCTATAATTTTTAATTTGTGTTTAAGTATTAAAATAAACTTTCCTTTTTCTACTAAATTTATTTTTTACTTGTTATTTGCTCTCCCACATATTTTTTTTTTGTTTTTTATATTTAAGCTGGGGGATTTTTGCTTCTTATTGTTTAAGACCATCATAAATTTTGTTTAAATTATTGCATGTTTCCCCTTTAATGTTGCCCCACAAAAGGCAGGTTGTTGTTGGTCGCATGTGTTAAATGGAAATAAAGTACTTTCACAAATAATTGCCATTTGCTACTTTGTAGGCCGTTATCATTAGTTGTTTGCCCCCATTGAGTTTTATTTTTTAAGGAGTTCACTTTTGATTTTTACTTTAAACCTTGAAAAGGGTGGAAAGGTTGTGGTGCCTTTTTGGCCATAAATATTTATTTGCTTATTGGCTTAATGATTTCGCTTTCGAATAAAGGCAATTTCATTCTATTTGACAATAATTGTTAATAACACAATTGAGTTTTTGTTTTTGCCCACACCATCTTCCACATCAGTCTCGTTTGAGCTTTATTAAAGATGAGCAAAGTTTTTTATTTATAAATTGGCTTTGTCCCAGTACGTTAAACTGGCTATGCGTTAGTTTTAGGTCAAAAAAAAACGTTCTGGTGATGATTATGAAATTCGAAAAGAAGATACTTGCAGACTATACTACTTGTATACTTTAATCTGTATACTTATATCTGACTAGCATTGGACTATAGGCAAATTAAATATAGAGGGCATTAACGAGGAGCATGTTAATCGACAAAGAATCACCAAGAATCATTAAGGAAAGAAAATAAAAAATGATGAAATTCCAAAAGAAGACTTGTGTAGACCATGCCTGATGGAAGCTTAGATAATAATGCAATTCGTATACTTTTATCTACCACTGCCTAGCATTAAGGTTCGGACCACAGGCATATTAAATTTAGCTGATGATTGAAATTTATTCACATCTGAATGAAGCCCAGACCATAGTGAACCTTGTGTACTTATATCCAAAATCATTAGGGAAAGGTTTCGAAAAATCAACAAAAACGTCAGTAAGCTTTTTCAGAATATTTCTTTCTTCCGTATATATAAATGAAAAATATTATTGGGACGATTTTGGAAGTTAAGCGCCAAATTATTTAAATCTTGAGAGAATAATTAACATAAATTTTTTGCCAAACATTCAAAAAAATAACAATTTTCTAATAATAATTAAGCACTTGTGTAGTAATTTTATAAGTTTTAAGTAATGAAAACAAAAAAGAATTTTAAAATTCGTTATCAAGAAAAATTTTCAGCGATTAATTTTTTCACATATTTTCGGCATACTTCCGAAAATCCAGATTTTCCAGTTTACATTTTATTATTTTTAAAGCTAGAAAAAAGGAACTTAAAGCTGCAATAGTACACGAATTCCCAATGTATTTACAGTCTATCAATATATCCATACTTAGCACTTGAAAACATTTTAATTTAAATGGTTTTTTATTCGGTTTTCAATTATTTTCTTGATAATCTAGAGGCTCTTGAAGGTGTATTTCATACATGCACTTGATGTTCATGATTTTCTTTACATTAAAGTGGAAAATTACAGTATCAAGTGATTTCTGTTTCATTCATTTTTTCTGCTGATGGTACTCGTATAAATAAAATATGTTATTTTTTAACGTTACAAATAGATACATACAAATCGAATATAATACTATATATATTTCATTGGAGGGTTATTTGTTTGTTCGATTATTTTTCATAACGCATTAAGGACGGTGAAAAAGCTGAAAGAATTTTAATGAAATTTGAATCAGGTAGAAAAGATGCAAAATGCTGCTAATATTTTTGTTCAGAAGACTAGGAGAATAGAAAGGGGAAACAATAACCTCTTTACATCCGAACTGCTTTCAAAAAACAATGGCTAAGCCAATTTTAGCGAAAATCTGTAATATGCGAGAAAACGGGAGAACCCAGCATTAACTTAATGAACATACCTAGGAAACGTAACAAAATATTCAAACTAGGCCCTCAAGGCCTTTTACGATTTCAGTTATAATTCCAATATATGCCTTTACCAACACATATACCACGGTAACACTAATTGTATATTTATTGTGAAACAAATAAAAAGAAATATATGTGAAATCACCCACAAAAAATCGATTTTTATTTGAAAATTAAACTAAAAATTTAAAATGGCTGTATCTCCGTAAATAAGAGGAATTTCGCAAAAATAAGCATAATTTGGGATCACCTATAAAAAATCGATTTTTATATAAAAAACAAATTAAAAATTTAAAATGGCTGTATCTCCGTAAATAAGACGAATTTCGCAAAAATAAGCATAATTTGGGATCACCTCACAGTAGAGGAAAAAAAGCACACATTTTTATTTTAACAAAATTCGATTTTAAGTTAAAAAATTGTGTACAGTGGTTTTATTCCATCACAATTAAATTAGAATAATTAAATTTTTATACACTTTTCTTCTCCTGACAATTCTACCAAATAAGGTGGCGAAATATCGAAAACAAAAGTAGGAAATTATTCTACTCTTTTAAGTACGCAATACGCCCCTCGTCCACGTTTTAGTGGAGTGGCGGTTATATTTGAAGAAGCTACTGCTATCGTAACATAGGAATCCTTGTGTATTTCTATATATCGGTTTTAAGCTTGTTCCTATGTCTCTGCTGCCCTTATAGCTGACTTAAAATGTTATTGAAGCTGACAGTAGATTGTATGACTAATTATTCATAACAAACCCATGTTCGCATGCGGAGTTGCAGAATAAAAATCCTTTAATAATTAAAATAAATCTAAATGAAAGAAGAGTCCAATGCAACTATCAAGGAGGAAAACCAAATACTGTGTTAAAGCCTGAACTGCAATATCAATTGAAAAATTTTTGATCTTCTTCCAATACTATTGTTACGGATATGTTTTGCTTAAGTTTTAAAAGAAAATAATTGAGCAATGGTTTGCTAAGAAAACTTATGCACAACAACCAAATTTCTAGTTAAAAACTGCGTAGAAATTGTATACACGCAAACAACAACAATTTGATATGCTATTTACTAACTGCGTGGCATGCAAGATAACAAATTTCTGTTTACTAACTGCGTAGAAATTTTATATGCGCAAGACAACAACAAATCTGTATGCTGTTTACCATCTGCGTAGTTTTCTAAGAAAACTTATCTACACAAGACAACAACAAATACCTTAAAATAAATTCCAAGAAGAAACTTTATCAGTAAAAAAACAAAAACAAAAATACACACCGACATACAGGCGCCTATATATTGAATAAATAATATACAACAACAAAATGTGATACAGGCAGTAGACGATTCTTAAATTTGCTAGACTTTTAATGGACAAATATAAAAGAGCAGCGTCTAAGTGGATAGTCAGTCAGTGTAAAAATAAACCTCGTGCAGTAAAGATGTGCATCTTCAGTAAATTGTTCTATAGTGTCAACTTTGTGTAGTTAAAGTATATAAACTTGTTAATAATCTAAAAACTCTAAAAACTGGTGTTATTTACTTTGCAATAAAGAACTCACAACAAAACGTTTATAAAAGGTATAAACGTAACAACTGGTATCAGAAGTGGGATTGCAAAAAAAAAGAAATAAATCAACTACAACGAAGTTGGAAGAACTGAAAGTTGAGCAGCTAAAAAAAGAGCTGAATAAGTTGGATCTGCCAACAACTAGAAGTAAAGCGGAATTGCAGCGGAATTGATTGATGAATTCAAGCACCGTGACATCGATATTGGGACATACGAATTTGGAGACAAAGAAGAGATAGAGGTATGTAACCCATCAGCAAACACAAATGCAAGCTTGGATTCAATACTTGCGGCTATGATGGCGAAAATGGATGCCACAAATGACAAACTTCTAGATGTCATTCAAGAAAGTTCTAGAATTAGCAGTGCGAAAATTGATGCATTTCAAGAAAGCTCTAGAATCAACAGTGCAAAAGTTTATGCAATTCAAGAAAGCTCGAGAACCAACAGTGCGAAAATTGATGCAATCCAAGAAAACTCTAGAGCTAACGAAGAAAAATTTGTAAGTGAGGTAAACCAGAAATTTCAAGAAATATCAGAAATATTTGGCAAACGAGTGGAAGCTGTGGAACAAAGTGTCAGCGAATTTGAGGAAAATTGTCAGGCCTAGAAAGAAAAATGGACGAAGAATTGCATGAACTAAAACCGAAAACGGACGACATCCAGAAGGGCCGGTGAGAGACGTCTTTGAGCACTACGAGCTATGACAGCAGCGCACCGTTTAATGCATTGTAATTCCAGTTCGAAACAGTGGCCAGCAAACATAGTTGAAACAATGAAGAGAAAGTGCAGCTGCCGAAATCCTCGAAAGCTTACCAGGAGCCTGCAGAAATAATTACGAGGACATAATGGTGGCCTTACAATGCAAGTACGGCGGTGAGCATAAGAGAGAACTATACAGAATGGAGTTACGAGGCAGAGTGCAGAAGGTAAATGAGACGCTGCAAGATTTTGCAATGGAGATTGAACGTTTGGTGCAGCTTACTTTTCCAGGTGAACATCATCTATTCCTGGATCAGTTTAAAATAGAAGCATTTGTGAATGGCATAAGGAATCCAGATGTTAAACATGCAGTTTGTGCAGCGCAGAAAGCATCCTTCACTGAAAGAATCTCGTACGCGCTGGTCCACGAGACCGCCAAAGTTATGTCAAAGCCACAAGTCTACAAGGTACGGCGTCTTGAGACTAATACGGAAATTTGCGGAGACAAAAGAGATAAAGGAAATGCTTGAGCAGCTACTAGAAGAAAGAAGTAAGTCGCGCACAAAATGCTTCAGCTTCGGTAAGGTCGGACATTATCAGCGCAACTGCAGACCTGTTAAGAAAAGGTCAAGATCTGGTTCACCTCCAAGAGACAATAAACGAGCAAACAACACGAAATCGCACTAGAAAGACGGAAAGCACCATAATTCAGACGCCCTTTTAAGACGTCTATGCAATGTAGAAGGCAGACACTGCACAAAAGTCGATAAAAAGGAGTCCATCATTGATGTGAGGCGAATCCAAATTGACACACGATGAAACTGGTCTGAGGCCCAAAAGGAGGATCCCATCTTGTCAAAAATTATATCGGCCAAGCTGGAGAACATAAGACCGGACCGTAACCAAATAAGAAAAGGTCAAAATCTGCTTCGGAAAGCACCATAATTCAGACGCCTTTTCAAGACGTCCATACAATGTAGAAGGCAGACAAAATCGTACTGGGCTCAGCTTTTAATTTAAAAACTCTAAAATCTGGTGTTATTTGTTTTGCAATAAAGAACTCACAACAAAACGTTTATAAAAAATTCAAATCCAATCTCAATCAAATTTTGTATTTGCTGGCCATTGGTTTGGCTTGACAGATTAAACCTGACATGTGTTCAAAATAAAGTCCCAGAATAAACAAAGCTAAAGAAGGCCACACAGTTTCTCGAAAAGCCTTTAAATTTTACCCAGACAATGCCGGGTACAATAAGTTAATGTACTTGTATATATAAATATAAACTGTAACATACATATGCACATTAAATGTTGTGGCTATTTTGCAAAATACAATCATAGATTCATTTCTCTATACATGTGTAAACTGTAAAAGTATTGAAAAATAAAAGAAAAACAAAACAATTTCAAAAACTAGGATTTCTCTTGTTGTTCTTCGAGTGGATTTCAAGTGGAAATAACTTGTTTTACAAGTGGTTTACTTTGTGGCTATTTTTAATGTTGTACTGTTTAACATTCTTTCGTTTTCAAGCTGCAAATTTTTTCCGTTTCCTTTTTTGTATGTCAACAGGTCCATTGATGTATAAAATAAGTGGGAAAAGATAGACACTTTAGAAATATTTTAAAATCGAAATCTAAATGATTAATCTGTTTAATAAGAAAAGAACAAAAAAAAAAAGAACAAATATTTATTTCTAGTGAAATCCGAATCCGCGAAAGGCTTGATTTGTTGTCGGTACTTTATAAGGATTTATGGGAAATTTTGGACAGTTTAATTATATTAAAATTCATTGCGAAACAATAACCGATGTAAAAGGTGCTTAAATCAATTTTCGTATTAAGAATTTTTATATAAAATTTTAAAAAACATATCATTATATCAAAAGGTACTTTAACGAAAAAAAGTTTTTTTTATATAAATTTACTTTCAAGGAATTTAAAGGAAAAAAACTCTTTGGTATATAACCACTTTTGCTTAAAACATAAGTAAAATAGGTAATATTATGTTGTAAAATACACCGTTTTGTGTAAAATGCACCTATGAGTATGAAGCACTTATTGTGCTCTTCATTACTTTTGTAATTGGAAAATAGTAGAGCACCTTAACATGTAAATTTTTATGAAGTTGGCATAAGATTAAAAATATTTACAGCCGTATGCATAAAAACTTAAAGCAGGCTTAACTGCCGTTGTTAAGAACAATTTCCTAAAGTTGTATTCAAAAAACGTTTTTACCTTAAAATACCTTTGTTAACTTTAAAGTAGGAAAAACCTACATTAAACCTACAATAAATTGACAGTTCAATTTTATTATTGAAAGTTTAAAAAACAAAACAAATTGTGTTTACAATAAACTGAGCCGTTTATTTTACAAGTGGTATAAGTCACTTTGTTTTTGTCATCTTTTTTATTTTAAATTAGTTTATAAAACATTTTATAGGGAATATCATGGTAAAATTGAATTCATTGAATTGAATTGAATTTAACCATTTCAACTAATCTCTGTATTTACTTTTCTTTCTGAAACGGATTTTTCTAATGATTGTGTTGAAATAAAATTTTTCTTCTCCATGTTGTGTACTGTAAAGGATTTTTTCGACAGGGGGCTATTACTACTATTACTATTTTGTCCTTTACATGTCACTTTGTGCAATAATATGCTTTTGAGTTGTGACATTCTTAGATATTTTATACAACACGGAGCAACCACATGAGAATAAAAAAAATAACAAAATAATGCTAATTATTTGTAGTATATTAGATATCACTATAATATAGTTCAGTAAACTGCACTATTCTTTCATACTAACAAAAATAAGTCCAATAATCCCAACAATACTTCACACACACTTATTACATGTTTCCATTTCTTTCACACTAAGCTCCGTAATTAATTTTCTGAGTACAGCGACTTAGGCCGCTTTCAAAATAAACATTTTTGTTGTACCGTTAATTATCAACACTGCTTCAATACTTCTTAACTTATTAATTTCAAATTAATTAAAAATGAAAAAAAACTGTTCAGTTGCGACTTATGCCACTTTCAATATAAACGGCTCAATTGTTATTCCAAAAATTTTTAAAAATGTTTATTAAAAACAAATTGTAGTAAACAAATAATAATAAAAACTAAAACATAACATGCCATTCAATACAAAACATTTTTACATCTTTATTTTATATTTCACAAAAATATAATTAATTATTTAAAACAGAAGTTTTATTGATTTACATTTTTTTTTTAAAGAGAAGTAGAACTTCAGGCAACAATGCCTATTTAGTTAAGTACCGTGCTACATTCTTTAGGAAAGGGATAGAGAAGAGATGAAACAGGTGGTAAAAGTAGAAAGATAGTCAGAAATTAACCGCCGTATAAAGCAGCACAGCGACCAGTGACTATGCCTTCATCGCTGAGCAGCCCCACCGACAGTCAATTTTTATTTTTGTAGTGAAAAAACCAAGGTTTTCGTTGGAATCGAACCCACAACCCCTATACTGACAAGCTAGTACACTACCTACTAGCCTACAGGGGCACCTAATAATCAAAACAAAGCTCGTTATCCGAATACTTAGTTTTTTAATATGAACAAATTCTTTTTCGTAAGCCTTGCAAATTGACCATTTTTAGGTTCTTTGCTTTTTGTTAAAAAGATTAATAAAAAAACAAAAAAAAATATGTTGATTTTGCTGAAAACAATAAAAACATTTTTTATGGATCTACCCGGATAAATAACATTCATTTTTATACATCGTTAACTACAACGTGACAACTGTAAACAGTGGCATTGCCAGAATCAAAACACTAATTTTACTAAAGCATACATTAGCTAAAGTACTGTTTATGAATACCATTTTTTAACAAACGTCTGTTAGCCTTAAAGTGTTTGTTATCTAAAGTGCACTTTAAAGCTCAAGTAAGCGTTTTTTATGCATACGGCCGTTATTGTTTAGGAGATATCAACTACAGTTAACGTGATATATGTATTTGAAAGCCATTGTTTTTAATATTATACACGATATCAAACATTATTTCCCATCTAGCATCCTAGTAAATTAGTGACACTACTGTGTGTAGAAGTGTTTTTAAGTTTTGTTGCTTTTGCTCTGTTCCTTAAATGAGAACGCTTATTTATATAATTTGGCTTACGATATAAGCCTCTTGAATTTTCTATACAAAATTTGGGATAAAATCCACTGATGTGCTATATAAGCAGTAGTGAAATGGCCATATGGATATGCTTTCCCCTGCAGTAATTCATTTCAAATATATATTTGTTTTTAATAATAAATATTTTATGAAAATATCAGAAATATTAAATGAAAATATAATAAAAGGACTCTAGCCTGGATTAACTTACATTAAATTAAAAAATGATTCCAAAAAATAAAATTAAAATTATTTTAATACTTTTTTATTTGTTTTTTATTGTTGTGATTAAATGCACAATACTTAAATTTAAAATTTAATATTATTGATTTCTGTTTGTTTTTCACAATTTATATTTATTTCTGATGATGCTATCCAACATAGCGATAGTGAAATATTGAAAATAGAAATAAAAATTTTTAGTTTAAACTGTGACCTCAAGCTTTTTATTTTAATATTACAAATTATTTTGCGTTTGTGTTGTAAAAAAGGATTAAATAATAGTTTCTATGAATATAAAATAAATATTTTCCTATAACAAAGCTGAATCAGTTAAATGAAATTTAGGCCACATTTAGTTCTATTGTTCTCTTCTATTCTATTAATTGTTTAGCAAATTGTTTTGGGTCTAACAAGGGCAATCGGCATTATATATGTTTCATTATCTAATTAAATGATTTATTTTTCATTTAACAGCTAAAAATAAATTTTAGCCATTTTTCCACTCAACCCCCTTTTGAAATATTAAAGAGAAAGAAGTCTTCGAAATTTTCAAACAAATTATTTCAACAAATTCTTTGTTATTAATGAATGTTCAGGGCTTTGTTTTTGATTCTATATAGTGGTGTGTTAATCTGTGTGTATACTTATATCTTTTAATAATTGTTTTATGACATTTCAAGGATTTTAACACTTGCCTACGTGTTTGAGTGAAGGAATGAAGTGGTATAAACAATGATTTATTGTAATTAAGGATTAATATTTTTGACACTCAGGTTGAAAAAGGTTACAGTTTAACAAAGCTAATAAGATTTTAATGAATTTTTACTTAAATTTGGTAACTTGAAGATTTTTGTAAAATAAAGAGTTCTAAATGAATATTAATTGCTTAAGTTAATTTATTATTATTTATTAACACTTTCCTCTTGAATATATTTTATTATTAAAAATAAATATTGAAAACTAAAATAATATATATTGGGTTTTTCGACAAGAAGTTTGTTTTTCAATTGTGGCAACACCAACAATATGATAGTTTTGACATTTAGTTCTTTTACGTATTCGTAGTAGATGTCATGGCAATTGTTACAATGAAATCCATGTTGCGCGAAAATCGCATTAAAATATTTATAATCCACCATGAAAATAGTGGTTCTGTTAAAGTTATATTTCGTAAGATTTGTGATATTTTTGGACAATATAATCGTCCTTTTGAGACCGCTATTAGGAAATTTGAGTCGCTACAAAATGTGCAAACACCAAAGCGTGTTCGACTGGATCGTTTAACTGAAAACATTGCAGCTGTAAGCCACAGTGTTTTAGCAGATCTAAATTTGTCAATTCCTCGACGTTCTCAACAATTGGGGCGAATTGCGCGTAAGGATTTGATTTTAAAACCTTACAAGATTCAGCTGGTGCAGGAATTGAAGCCGACCGACCATTTACATCGCCGTAGTTCGCTCAATACATTCAGGTACAACCGGCTGGTTTTTCTGAAAAAATCATTTTTTAAGACAAAGCTCATTTGCGCTTGTCAGGGTATGTCAACAAGCAAAACTGCGCCTTCTAATAATCCTATAGCCATCATTGCATGCTTATCATATCGCTTAGGTAGTCTGGAAACCTGATTGGGACGTTTGTTTTTTTTTCTCGAAGAGGAGGCTGGAATTGCGGTAACGATTAATGGACGCTATCACGGGATGCGAGAATAACATATTTAAAAAAAATTTTTTTTTTGAAGAATAATTAGCAATTAGCAAACACATAAATATAAAAAAATAATAATTTAAAAGTATCGCCAAAGGACATCTGATTTTAACGAATATTGTCTGATATTTTCGATTAAAATTTACAGACATCTTAAATTTTTTGCAACAAATAAAAAAAAAAACAAAAAATTTAAGGTTATCTGAAAAATGCCTTTAGACAGATTTTTGTTTCATTCGATGATGAATATTTTACATTTTTATATTTCTTCTGACTGCGACTATTGTTAAAAACAATAGTCTGCAAAGTTTTATCCTGCAGTTAAGTATTTAATTAAGAAATTCATTTCATTATAGTACTTTCATTTGGCTTTTCTTTTTGTTATCACTTACAGTTGTGGCATTATGACCACATACATATTAACGAGCATATGAAGAATATATATATGCTTGAATAAAATCTGAAAAATTGTTATCAAAAAAGAATATGACCAAAATCGAGTGTTTGTTGAATATTTAATGACATTTTGTTGTGTCATTATTGCAACCCATGGTTTTTTATTATTTTTTTTTTGTATTTTATTTATTGTCCGGTCATTCGCTTTCAATCCCAGTACATTCATTTGGTGACCCAATGAGGAACCAGTGCATTGTGGTTTTGTATCCCTATTGTTTTTTCTCTTTCACCATTTCATTTAATAACAAGTTGCTTTTTGTTTGGTTTTTACTATGTTCTTTTTCAAGTTGCATTCCAGCAGATTTTTGCGGTTGGGCAACTTATAATGTCAGAGACAATAAAAATATATAGTTCGCTTTTGTTGGTTTTTATTTATTTTTAGTTTTTCTTTTTGTTTTTGCATAAACCACAAATATTGCGAGAAAAACAATTGTGACAATAAAGTTGTAAAATTGTTGGTTGCATTTTAAAAGAACATCTTTTATTTTCAATAACTTATTATTATTTTTATTTTTTTGCACTAAAACTGAATGTATGTACTGAAATATATAAGTTTGATACTCTGCGAATTGGATAACTTTTGGTTAACTTTTTACATAATTATAAAAATTGTGAAAATTTTCAAAATACCAGTGTCAGTGCTGGTCATTTGCCCACAATCTCCCTAACTGCTTAGTCTTTTCCAGCACAAAGCAGTTATACCGTAACTGAGTATCGTTTTCGCGTATAAAAATTCCTTGTATATCATTCGATACAGCCTGCATGTTACTGTCTCATTTTTTCCTGTATTTTGGTATCAATGTTGAGTTTACGTTCATTTTCCACATGCATCTTACAACAGACATGTTGACAAGTGCTATTAAACTGAACTGATTTTGAATTTTTAATGAAATCTCTTTCCTGCTTTCTTTCAAATTTAAATTTTTCTATTACATAATAATATTGTGTTGTTTTTAATTTTCGTTTTATTTGATTTTTTATTCCATTTTAAGGGCAAAACACATATGCGAGAGTCAACTTGAATCGTTGTCTTCCATAACTACATACGGAATAAAAAATGTAACTATGTGGTTTATTACAGAGGTCTACTCGAATTACCAAAAAATTTACTGGAGCCTAAATATCCTTGATAGTGTATCTCCTTTTATAAAGGGGAAAGGGTACACACTATCAAGCAATATTCACAATTCAGAGGATTAATTAAACTCTCTTATAATCTCTCAATAGTATATTATTTCTAATATTATATTTCTAATATATAGGGTTTTTCAACAAGAAGTTTGTTTTCTAAAGCAAAATAAAACAAAAAATTTAGATTAAAATGATTCAAATTCTCAAATTTCCACCACGACCACGCGGATGTCAGATGTCGATTTTTTTTATCAAAGTTTTTACTCACTTTTTGTCAAAATGGCGGTCCTATTTCATTGATCATAACACAGATTTTGAGTTTTAAGGCTAAAATCGATTCGATTGGCTCCGTATAGACTCTGTTCTTAACATAGCCCCACAAAAAATAATCCAGTCGTGTTAAATCACATGATCTTGCTGGACACTTAATTTAACGATAACCAGCAGGCTGTGAAATTATGCTATCAGGAAATTTGGTTTGCAATAAATCATTTGTTTTCAAAGATGAGACTGAAAATGCGGTAACGGTTCATGGATCACGCTATCGCGAGATGCTAGAAACTTTATTTTGGCCTATTACTGACGAAGTGGACATCACTGACAGGTGGTTTCAAAAGGACGATTATGTTGTCCGAAAATATCTCAAATCTCAGGAAATGTAACTTTAACAGAACCACCATTTTCATAGTAAATTTTAATTATTGAATGCGATTTTCGTGCGAAATTGAATTCATTGCAACAATTGCCAATGCATCTACTACGAAAACGTTAAAAAACTAAATGTTAAAACTACCTTGTTGTTGGTATTGCCACAATTGAAAAACAAACATTTTGTTGAAAAACCTAGTATATATATATGTAACTATCACTGTTATAAATATCTTTACAAGTTTGTTTGTTTGTTCGCATTAATCACGTCTAACCCGATTTCGATGAAATCTGAAATATAGATACAAATTTGTTGTTTCATATTATATTTTCAAACTCCAGTAGGGGTAAAAACGAGGAAACAGGAATTTTTATGCATCTGAATCGAATTAAAAAAAATCACAGCTAAATCGTTTTTAATGAAGTAGAAAATATCGATAGGTAATAATGTAAAAGGTCCAATACACTATGTCTCCAGATGCAAGAAAAAAGAGAACAAGCATTTACCGCTGTACCGATTTAAATAAAATTCGAACCTTACTTAGATGTCTATGTCGAAGGTCCAATATTGTATGTTCCTTTTGAAAAAAAGTATTGCAAGGATTTAATTGCACCGATTTTGCCAAAATTCAATTTTAAAAATATTTAAAATAAAAATAGGAACTGATCGATAAGATCCAACAGGTAAACTAAAATATAAAAAATTAAGAAACATGAAAATAATAAGAAATTTTTGGTGGCAAAATGAGTCATTGAAAATTAGGCCGCAGAGACGTAGCAACAAGCTTATATTCGGCATCTATTAATCTGCAAGGATTCCAATATTGGCTAGGCAGTAACTTCTTAACCTATAGCCGCCACTCTGCTTAATAGACGAAGGAACATTGCGTATTTATAGAAGTAAAAAATTTTCCTGCTTTTTGCTGTGGAATTATTATTTTGTAAAAAAGGCTGCATATTTGGATTAATATTAAAATAGTGAATATTATATATAATAATTATAGATATTTGACATTTTTAATATTTTATTAGTATTTTATTTTTTTTTTTTTTTTTTGTAAAATAAAGATTAAAATTTTTTATAAAAATAAAAAAGACCTAGTGCTTAAAAAATAAAATACTAAAAAAAAGTAAACGTTAATTGTATTAATTTTAAATTATTATTTTTAGTTTTATTCGACCTTTTTTTTGAGAAAAAAAAAATAAATCGTTATAATTTAAAAGACCGTTTAAAAGATTAAGATTTAATAGAAAAAAAAATTAATTTTAAATATTAAATTATTTAAATATAATTTGTTGTAAAATTTTTTATTTTAAAAATCTTAAGTGCCTAAATAAAATGTCCTCTTTAGAAGGAAAAAAATCGCGTCCATGTTATATGACTTAGATGGCAAGTAAGATATTAAAACAATCAAAATATACCGAAGTTCCTATTATTAAACATTATTATCAGCCGTATGCATAAAAACTTACAGCAGGTTTAACTACCGTTGTTAAGCACAATTTCCTAAAGTTGTATTCAAAAAACGCTTTTACCTTAAAATACCTTTGTTAACTTTAAAGTAGGAAAAACCTACTGTAAGCCTACAATAAATTGACAATTCAATTTTATTATTGAAAGTTCAAAAATAAAACAAATTGTGTTTACAATAAACTGAGCCGTTTAAATAAAAAGTGGCATAAGTTACTTTGTTATTGTCATCTGTTTTTTATTTTAAATTAGTTTATATAACACTTTAATTTCTAGCCATTTCAACTAGTCTGTATTTAGTTTTCTTTCTGAAACGGATTTTTCTAATGATTGTGTTGAAATAAAATCTTTTTTCTCCATGTTGTGTACTGTGAGGGATTTTTTCGACAGGGGGCTATTACTAATATTACTATTTTGTCCTTTACATGAGTCGCTATGTGCAATATTATGCTTTTTAGTTGTGACATTCTTAAATATTTTATACAACACGAAGCAACCTCCTAATAATAAAAAAATAACAAAATAATGCTAATTATGTGTAGTATATTAGATATTACTATAATATAGTTTGTATGATGGTAGAATTTATGACCGAACGTTTGGAATGCCAATGGGTAACCCTCTCTCGCCCACTATGGCTGACATTATACTGGGCGACTTATTAGACGGGGCATTAGCTGAACTTGGGAATAAGGACATCGACCTGGAATACATGACTAAGTATGTAGATGACGTTTTAGCTATAATTAAACTTGACGATAAAGATGAAGTTCTAAAATCCCTTAATGGTTATCACCCGAAGATACAATTCACTGTGGAGATAGAGGAAAATGGAAAACTTTCATATTTGGACACAACATTGATACGAAATAATGACGGAATACTTTTCGATTGGCACGCAAAGGATATAGCATCTGGGAGATTAATGAATTTCAATACCACGCAACCCATGGCACAGATAATTAACACTGCAAGAAGCTTCATCTTTAGAGTTTTAAACATTAGCGACGATCAATTTTACACCAAGAACATAAATAAAATAACGACAATACTAAGACGCAACAGTTTTCCGATTAAACTTATG
This sequence comes from Trichopoda pennipes, assembly GCA_030448955.1. Lineage (NCBI taxonomy): Eukaryota > Metazoa > Arthropoda > Insecta > Diptera > Tachinidae > Trichopoda > Trichopoda pennipes. The sequence goes on from JASKUP010000088.1 coordinate 5,986,910, forward strand.
GACAATTTAATAGAAGAGGCAGGGATTAAACTTAAGGCAAATTATCCTCAAATTAACATTACTGAACAGGACAATCGACAGAGGGCTTTTTACGGTGTAGAATATATACCAGGTTTGACTGACAGCAAAAGCTTGAAGTCAATGATGGAAACTGATAGAATACAATTTTCATACAAACCAAACAGCACTTTGAACAGAATATTCACGAACATGAAAGATCAAATAGAAGGACAAAAACAATGCAATGTAGTGTATGAAATCAAGTGCAAAGGTTGTGGAAACGAAAGCTGTAATCTAACATACATTGGGACAACGAAACGAACATTGGAGACAAGAATTAAGAAACACAAAAATGATATTACAAAACGGAAAGAGACAACAGCATTATCGCAACACATACTTAAGACTGGACATGAAGCTGATTTTGAAACAGTCAAGATTTTAGATATAGAATCCAGGGAAAGGAAAAGGTACACAATAGAAAGTCTACGCATTCAACAGAATATTGACAATACTATGAATCTAAAAGAGGACACAGACAACATAAACACAAACTACAGTGTTGCAATGGCCGACAATTAAACGTTTATAATAAATTTAAGTTGTGTTTGTTTTATTTAAATTTAATTGTTTTGTTTTTGTTAATTGTCAAAAAATAATATATAAATGTTATTAATGGTATATTGTAAGTAATTATTATTTTTTTTTTTTGGTGTATTAAAAATTGTAATAAATTAAGATTTTAATTTTTAAATAGACGAAGCCCTTGAGGAAGTCAACAAACAATTGACGAAACGTCGGGCAAAAGTGAGATAAAAAAACTGTTTTTTTATTGACACAAATATATTAGGCCTGATTAGCTAAAGCTTATGAAATCAACAACACAAAATTTCTGGAATGGCCAATTAATATAAATGAATAGTTCAGTAAACTACACTATTCTTTCGAACTAATAAAAATAAGTCCAATATTTACAACAATACTTCACATACACTTATTACATGTTTCCATTTCTTTCGCACTAAGCTCCGTAATTAATTTCCTAAGTACAGCGACTAACGCTACTTTTAAAATAAACATTTTTGTTATACCTTTAATTATCAACACTCCTCTCAAACAAATCTTAATTCTTCTTAACTTATTAACTTCAAACTTATTAAAAATGAAAAAAAAAAACTGTTCAGTTGTGACTTATGCCACTTTCAATGTTGACAGTTTTACTTTGTTATTTCAAAAATTTTTGAAAATGCATATTAAAAACAAATTGTAGTATACAAATAATAATAAAAACTAAAATATAACATGTCATTCAATATAAAACATTTTTACATCATTATTTTATACTTTAAAAAAATATAATTATAATTAATAATTTAAAACAAAAGTTTTATTGATGTACATATAATCAACACAAAGCTCGTTATCCGAATAATTATTTTTTTAATATGAACAAATTCTTTGTATGTTCTTCGTAAGCATTGCAAATTAACCTTTTTTGGGTGCTTTGCTTTTTATTAAAAAGATTTATAAAAAAAAAAAACAAAAAAAAAATATTTTGATTTTGCTGAAAACCATAAAAACATTTTTTTATGGATCTAACTACCCGGATAAATAATATTTATTTTATACATCGTTAACTATAACGTGACAACTGAAAACAGTGGCATTGCCAGAATCAAAATACTAATTTTACTAAAACATACATTAGCTAAAGTACTGTTTATGAATGCCATTTTTTAACAAACGTCTGTTAGCCTTAAAGTGTTTGTTAACTAACGTGTACTTTAAAGCTCAAGTAAGCGTTTTTTATGCATACAGCCGTATGTGTTTATTCAATACTTGTTAGCTGAAGTAAACTCCTGTATTAAAATATTATTTAGGTGGATGACAGTTAATTGTGTAACTTACTAAATCATTCATAATAAATTTATAGTAAATTTATAAATTTTATTAAAATAAAGCATACAAATCGAATCTCAATTAAATTCTATAATTGCATAGCTTTTGTCGCTGACTGAATAGACTGCACCTGAAAGGTGACGCATCTACTGAGATTTTTAATTTTTTCTTCGAAATTGCTCTTTCGATTAATAAATCTTGTTTCAAGGCTATAATAGGAAATCCAGTGTCAAGAGACGCCTTAAAACTATACCCAACAATGCCGGGTATGATGGGCTTGGTAGTAAATAAATGAAAAGTAAAGGCATACCCAAAACAGCATTTGATTACTTAATAAATACGAACATCCAACCCTTCTCTACTAGTTTGAACATTTCATCAGCACAATCAAATTCCACATTAGGAAGCATGCAAAAGCAAATTCTTTAAAAAAAAGCCAAAAAAAACCAGGACAACAATTAATCAATTCAAAGTTAAATATGGGTTATGAAAGTATGTCTGCTTTATTTCCCTGACTTAAATAAATAAGTAGTTATTATGTAGATTTTAAAAGGTTACTGTAGGCCCCATTTCCTTCTTTTTTTTTACCCTGCTATACTCTTTTTGTTTTGTTTTTGCTGGCATTTGGGAAAGCCATTATTTAATCTGTTGTTTTCGTAAACATTTATCACTGCAAAAATGACCCGGCCTGTATTTAACAAAACAAAGACAGGCAGACGGTTTTACTTGTGCGTTAGAAAATATTATGAAAACCATCTCTTTATTATTATGTGGAATACAAAATAGCATAGATTGTTCTGAAATAGAAATATTATAAAAATATTACTAATATTGATTTATAGAAAACAAAAAGTGTGAAGAATCAACCCTTGTCATAATTTTGCAAACAGAAACACACAGCATTTTATATTCAGAACTAACATACAGTAAGCATCATATATGTAAATATATACAGTGGTGTTGCCTAAATTCAACTACAACTTCTAATTTACTAATATTATATAATTTTATATATAATTTTGTGGCAACAACGAGACATAAATCCGCCGAAAAGTTCTGAGCTTCTCGCTTGCTGCAATCGTATTTAGTTTTTACCAAAGCAAAATGTTTTCTTTAATTTCATAAGCAAGAAGAGTATAAGCTTAAACTGTGGGTAAATTATACCACACTTGAAACTGCAGCATTTGCAAGCAAACCTCACCACTACAATTGATATTTGCAGTGGGGAATGCCGAGCGAATGATAGTCAGATTGTTGGTTTTTAATTTTTCGAGTACTACATAAGAAAAACATACGTAAGAATGATTTTTCTTACGTCATCGTTAATTTTTTTCAATTTAATGGTTGACAAAAACTAAATTATATTCTTAATAAAAGAATTTTAATTAAAATTTATCTTGATTTCTTTCCAATATAATTTAATAATACAGGGTGTCTGCCGGGAAAGTAACTACTTTGATTTGCCGACATTTTGGTAAACATTAGTCTTGGCAGTTCATATTTGGCACGTGAAGTAAGCACGTGGCAAATTTGTTATGGAAAAATATTCGATAAACCAACGTATTTTAATCGTTAAAACCGCTCGTCCATGGCATCCTCGATTTTCATGAAAAATCATAATAAGTGACAAGGCACACATTCATTTTAATGGATATGTGATAAACAGAATATTCGGTTCTGGGAAATGGAAAACCCTTAAATTATTCCAACAGTCACCTTTGCATCCATTAAAAGTGACAATGTGAATGGGAAGCGATACCGTGATATGATTGATAACTTTTTAACGCCAAAACTGCATGCTTTGGGCTTGGTTAACATATGGTATCAAGAAATGGTGATGTTCTTAAGCAACTCAAACAAAATATTCGTGATGAAATTAATGAAATACCGCGTGAAATGTGTGAAAATGTAATGAAAAATGTGCTCAAAAGGGCTCGGCATTTGTAAGGCTAACGGAGCAGGATATTTATCTGATATTTATCAGCATTTATCAATATAAGATCCATTCTCTTTCTTTTAATCAAAAACTATAAACAAAGAAGGTATAATAATTTCCTGGCGGACACTCGTTTATATGTCTTCTGTTTATGAGAATAATGTTTCAAAAGAATAATTCTTGCAAAACCATTACCTAGAGGATAATTCTTTATTTTTAATTTTTTTTTAATATTTGACTTGTTGTTTTAGTGGTCATAGCAATGCATATCCTATATAAATTTCAACTGTCTATCTATAACGATTCAAATTATATATGCATCACATAACATCATAGAGGCGACCTTTGAGTTATAATTTTAAATATCTAAATGATGTTTTGTTGCTAAAAATATAGAACCGTATAAGTCGAATTCACCCTTGAACTTTTGAATTTTATTTTTTTGTTATTTTCTTTTATTTTTAACCTATATTGGATACCAAATTTGTTAAAAATGCAGACAAATTGACACTCTTCTCTCTTTTATCAAATTCGTTTAGAAAAGCACTGCAACCAAAGACAAAAATAGTTAAATGCATTTAAAATTTATTTAAATATAATTAAAATATTCCTTATTTGAAACAAAAAAAATAAAAATTAAAAACAAATTTTTCTTTATCTAATTTTTTATTTTATTATTTATCATTATTTTGGGTTAACAAATTCTAAAATTGTGCACAACTATTCAGTTTTCCCTCAGAGTGTGAGGTGTGTGCCGATGCTTTAGCCTTTACACTTGTAAGTTTGAGATTGAATTTATTTAAATTAAATTTGTAATTTCAATAATAATTGTTAAATTTTGTTATATATTTGTTTAACATGTACTCGGTGCCTTAAGCATAAATATGCCACTTATTACTTTTAATTATAATTTACCAATTTTAAATATCTGTTTTATCTGACTTTTTTATTTCCTGCTTCGGTTATCTCCTCTGGGCGGCAAATAATATTGTTTTTATAATGTTACGAAGATGTTTTGTGTAATTTAAAAAAAAATAATTATGAGTAACACAGTAAACGAAATGACCTATTGTGTCTTTTTTACGAATTACGTGGTTTCTAAGACATCTTTTAAAAATAATACAAGAACAGTATGCTCATTAAAAATGTCACGAAACAACTTAAACAGAAAACGTTGTCTGCAGTGGGATTGCAAAATAAAAAAAAATAATTATAATGAAGTTCGACGAACTAAAAGTAGTAGAACAGCTGCATAAGTTAGACCTGCCGACAATGCATAAGAAGGCAGAATTGCAAAAGAGGTTAACCGATTGCGTCAAGTGGCATGATATCAACATTAATGCATACGAATTTGAAGAAAAAAAGAGATTGGTTTATGTACCGCAACAATGAAAAAGAACCCACTGAAAGGGACCATACTATGTGTTAGCCATAATCAGATGGTAGATCATACCACTGCGGATTAAATGTAGCGTCATCCTCGCCCTAGAAGGCCTTCAGATACGTATATCCTCCAGTCACTCCTAGTTGCAACTTCAAAAGCCCGTAGCAGGCCGCAGCCTTTCACTCCTTGCTGAAGAGTTGGATGGAGACTATCCAACTGCTGGTCCAGAATGCTTGAAGCTTAATATAATTTTAGAACAAGACGGCATTCATGCTCACTGGGCCTGGACCTGGACCATTGATTGTGTTTATTATGAATGATCCGCACACACAACTCAAACGATGGCCTCGAAACCACAACCACCCCGACACTCCCTAAGGGTCAACCGCAATAATCAGTCGGAGAACAGCTAAAAGGCTAAAAAAACAAATAACGGAACTCTTGGGCTTTACTGAGTCCCATTGAGATATAGTGGATTGTCCAGTTGACTCCTGCTAGCCTATTAAGGGGCTGGGTTCCCTTTTACCTCTGAAAACACATGTAATGATGGTGGATTTCCGTCAAAACATTTAAATGTGCTCCCGAGGTACTAGGCCATTCAAGAAATTGAATGGCGTGGATTACCGGATACAGAGGTATCATACTCCGTGGTCCAAAATGAAAGTGGTTTACCTGGCCAAATATGGTCGAGGTGATATTAAAGCTGTTTGGGACGAAAAGTCTTAAGAGCACGGCAGTGTTACGAAGATACTTTGTTTAAATTTAAGTTAACAGTACAAACTAAACGAAATGACCTATTGTGTCTTTTTTACAAATTACGTAGTTCCTAAGAAATCTTATCAACACAAGACAACAACATGCGAATTAAAAGACTATGAAACAATTTAAATAAACAGAAAACGTAACAATAGCAATTTTTTTCTTAACTTATTCCATCGACTAGCCAACAGGAAGAATTATTTTGCGGCGCTTGGAAACATTTTTTAACAAAATTGTATTGTAAAGTCCTTAACTCTTCAATTATATTATTAATATATTAAACTTCTCTCCATTTATTCTTTGAGAAAAATTTTATTTAAAAGAAGTAATAAAGAATAATACGCTAATAAAAATTCCAACATTTTAGAAATACGGCGAATTTATTGCAGACATTTCAAAATTTACTTTTACCACACTAAACCAATGGATATATTTTGATCACACTGTGGCATTTGATGGTAGCTATCGTATTATTGTTTGTTGTTGTTGGGATAATTTAAAACACAATAATTTCATATGAGTTGTTTGTAAAATCAAGAATTGCTATACATATGAATTTAGAATATTTTAGCTATTTTGAATTTAAATGTTCTCTCAAACCCGGCAGGGAAGGAAAGCGAAATATTTACATTATATTAAGATTATAACAAGAAAAAAAGCTACGAATGACTAAAAATGCAAAAAAACAAAACTCTGAGAAGTGTGATATACCACTCTCGAGGACAACAATATCAAATAAATAATCTATTCTAAATGTCAAAACTATTTTTTAATAAAGCATTTCACCTCCTCTTACTGTCATCGTTTAACTTTTATTTATTTTATTATTTTGTTTTTTTTTTATTTTTTTATTTTTTTTATATTACTTAATATTTCTTTATCTATTGAGGATGAAAGTGACATTTTTGGGTGAAAAATTCATTTGATTTCATATTAAAAGAAACTGTTTTTTGGTGCTGGAATCAGTAGTTTATGAAAATGCGAATAACAAATAGAAAATAATATAATAAAATGCCAAACATCCTAAGTAAACAAAATGTTAAGTTAATATTAGTATTATTAATGTTTTGGTGTTTATTTCTTTTTCTACATATTCCCTTTTTATTCATTTCATAAATACGTGAGTTGGAATGTTTTCACATACTGTTTGGGGAATTTAATATGCGGTTTCTGAAACATGTACATCCTTGTATGAATGGTATTTAAACTAAAGAAAAAATATTAAATTCCAAGTGTTTAGCTGAAAAGTGGATTTTTCTGTCGCCTTAACGAAAAATATTCTTCTTCAACGTATCTTGAACATAAGAATTAATAAATTATAGAAGTTAATTGGAAATGGAAAGCGTTTTACCAAATTTCACGTACATAGTGCCGTTTTACATTCTTCAACTTTTGTTGCTCAACTTTTGTTTTTTCCATTAGAAAGAAAGAGAAGGCTTTATATCCCTTCTCTTTCTTTCTAATGGAAAAAACAAAACAGAAAGAGACATAATTATTTGTACACCACATATATTTTGATTATCTTTGAGTTTATAGATATTTATTAAAAAAAAAAAAGCCAAATGCAGTCTTATTTAAATTCTATCGCTTTTTTCAACACGAAGTTTGTTTTTCAATTGTGGCAACACCAACAACATGATAGTTTTGACATTTAGTTTTTTGACGTATTGGTAGGAGATGCATTGGCAATTATTACAATGAATTGAATTTTGCACAAAAATCGCATCAAAATAATTAAAATTCATTAGAAAATGGTGGTTCTGTTAAAGTTACATTTCGTTAAATTTGTATTACTTTCGGATAACATAATTGTTCTTCTAAGATCGCTATTAAGAAATCGGTCGTTAAATTTAAGTCGACAGGCTCGATACAAAATTTGAGAACAGCAACGCTTGTTCAACCGGATTGTTCAACTAATAGAGCCACAGATCCAAATTTTTCAATTGTTCGACGCTCGCAGTAATTGGGGTTATCTAAAACCACCACATGGCAAATTTTGCGTAAGGATTTGACTTTGAAACCTTACAAGGTTTAACTAGGGCAGGAATTGAAGCCGACCAACCATTCACATCACCGTGGGTTCGCTCAATTCATTCAGGATATTATATTTTATTATTTGAATATTCTGCAATTAAAGCTATTGTAATTTTATAAATGTAAATAAGTGAATTTAATTTTAACTTTGTTATAGGCAAAAAGGATATAAAAACCTTTATATGAAAAAAAAAAAAACAAAACAAAAAAAAACAAAACAAAAAAATTCAAATATAATTAGGAAAAATGATTATTCAAGAATAAAACAAAAATTTTTTCTATTAGGTAAATATTCATTACTATCGCGGATTGTACGATATCGAGACCATCAAATTTTTTGAAAATGTTTATTATTTATTCTGCTAATAAAACCTGGAAGTAGCTCGTATTGTGTTACACCATGAAGAAGCGGAGTGTGGAACCTTCAGTGTAGATTATCTTTAGGCCTTTGTTGTGGATAATTTGGAAATTCTTTAGATGTATGTTTGCAGCACGATATAAGATTAGTGATGCAAAGAACATTATTGGTCGAATAACGGCTTTGTAAACAAGATTCCTATTTTTCAATCTTAGAGCTGACCTTTTGTTTTTGAAAAGTGAGTTTCTTTTCTTGCTGATATTAACATCATCAAATTGCAGTTGTCTTGTTGGTAACCTTTTAGGCGATTTGTTGAATGGGAAAATAATTGCCTGGGTTTTGTTGCAATTTAGTTTTATTTTCCACTTGTTACAGGAAAAGAGCTGAAGTAAGCCTACTGAAAGTAATGAGCGTCGTATCGTCAGCGTAGTAGTCTGTATCCACTTCCCTAGATAGTTTAAAATCTGATGTAAAGATTGAGTACAGTGTTGGAGAGAGTATAGACCCTTGTGGTACACCCGCATAAATAGAATAAAATGATGACATACTTTTGTTCACCAAGACAGTATACCAAATATTTTCCAAAAACTGTGATACAATTTTACAGAGGTATGTTCCTATGTTAGCTGTAACCATTTTATATATAAGACCGTTGTGTCATGCAGTGTCGAAAGCATTAAACCGGTAGTTTTTCTTTGGATCTTATTGGTTATGATTATGCGTTATGCTCTTTTTTTAAAACCAAACTGATTTTCTGAAATGATATTGAAATCTGCTGCATATTCCCAAGTTTTCCCAAGTTACTTAAGAGGCTAATTTGTCTATAGCTGGTAGGGCTATTTGCTGGTTTATTCGATTTCAAAATTGCAATAACCTTTGCTTTTTTTGAATGCACGAGGAAAATAGTTCAGACGCAAGCAGCTGTTGAAAAGGGAAAACAAGAAACTTTAGGGCTTCTTCTGGAAGTTTCTTTAAAAGTATGTTTGGAACAGCATCAAGACCAGGTAATTTGGAATTTTTTAGCTGACCAATTAATAAAGACAATTCTTGAGTTGTTGTATAAAGAATGTCAGTAGCGGATGGGTCTTCAGATCTTAAATAACTTGCTGTAAAATTAACTCTATGATCTATTGAATCAGTAGGTGTTACCGTGAGCTCATGTGCTCTATGAAATGTGTTAGCAAGTATTTGGGCTTTATCAGTATCAGTGACGATTTTTGTGTGATCTATTAAAAGATGTGGAATTTTTCTGCTGCCTTTGCATCTTAAGGAGCGACTTATTTTCCAAAATCGTTTGTGTCCTGGTTTCATATTCTTTAAAAGTGATGACCATTATGGGTTCTTTATCATATTTACCTTTCGGTCAAAATGATTCGTAAGAAATTTAATGTACTGACTGTAAAAGCGATATTCCTGGCCGTCACGAGCTCTAATTTGTTTCCTTTTAAAAACTTTTCTTTGCCAGATCGTATTACTTATATCTCCAGACATATGGGGGTTATTCCTTACACTGTTAAATGGTGTAGAAGCATTTCTCGCTGCAAGAATAAGTTCGGTAAAATAGGTTTTTTTGCGAGAACGATAATATTTTTGATCGGAATTAACAAGGATGCTTCTTCTAATTATTTCCTGGTAGGCGTGCCAATTGATGTTAATTGTAGGAAATTTTGGGGTGTTATCATCTTGCAATCGATAATAGGCTGGTGGTCTGAAGGGATTTTATACTCCATACCTCTAACCCGTAATAGAAGTGTAACGTTACTTACGACAATGTCAACTACAGACGCGCTGCAGTTTACCCGATGAGGATATAAGGCTGGGCTACTGGGGTAGTAGACAAAGAAATTCCTTAAATGCTGTTGATTGTCAAGAGCTCTACCTGCCGTATTTTCACTTAGACAGTTCCAAGTAGCGTGTTTAGCGTTAAGATCCCCGAGAAGGATAAAATCTTTGTTTATTGGAGTTTACATTTTTAAATGATTGGACAAATCGTGGCGAATATGCTGTTGTAATAATAACTTTTCTGTCATTTATGATGATTTCGACCGATAAGTTTATATGAGATCTGTCGTAGTTACAGGGTGTAGTGTGAGCTTAACTTTTTTATGAACGAGTATCACTACACTGCCACCATTCGCATCTTGTCGATCGTTCCAGTAAATTTTAGAGTTGAGGAAGAGTGGATTATGATTTTTTTTAAAAAAAGTTTTATTTGAATATTGTTTTTATTAAAAGATTCACAAATTGTTGAATATGTAAAAAGACGCTACACCGTTAGCATACCAATGTAAAATATTTAGCATAGTTCAGTTATTATTAAAACTCATATAAATATTTTAAAAGTGATGCTACAACTTGTATTTGTTGTACTTTCGGCGTACATCTGCTAAGGTCATCAAGAGCAGACGAAAAAATTTTAAAAACTTCGTCTACACTAAATAGATTGTTGTTGTTGTTTTCTAATACATCTGCATATGTATGTTTGTTGTTTATCATAGGCCGGTGAATATGCTGTGTTTCTTGTTGTGACTGATGAGCATATCGTTGTACTAAGGAATGTCTGGGACGTACAACTTGGGAGCCCTTGTTTTGGTTTGATGTTACCTTTAGGGTTATTTCAAGGTATTTTGCCGTAAAGGGCATTTGATATCGTTTGCTGAATGATCTTTAGTTAATGGGCACTCTAATGTTAAATGCGTGCTTAGGCAAGCCATGCAAGCTGGTTTCCTGTTGCAGTGGTCACCACCATGGCCATATATTAGGCAGTTCCAATCCTGTTTAGGATTGTCGGATTTCCTCGGTCTTTTTTTCTTCCATATAATCATAATACTGCATAGAGATTTTACATTGTGTAGGTAACTAGGTTTGAACGTTTTCCTGTCGAACTGAACTTTGTACACAGCATTATCAATGTTGCGGAATCTGGTAGGAACTTCGGTCACTGCTACCGGTGAAAGATTGTACACCCTTAGATCACTTTTTATGTCCTCTAGATCTATTCTAAGAAGATCATACGGAAATGTTGCGTAGAGCTTATTTTCCTTCGAATTGTAGGTATGAAATTCGATTAAACGATTGTATTTTGCGGTAGTTTGTGGAAAAATCTTGGTACAGCCATCCCCGACAACCAGCTGGATTTCTTTAATTGCTGGTCTGGAAACAGCAACAATTGGAGACGGTTTTTTTTATTGATTTTGGCTCAATTATTTTGATGTTAGTTTCAGGCGAATCTTCCATGCCTTCAATATCCGATAGGGAGCTAAACCTACTTTAGTTAGAGCATGTTGTCTCACTTGTGTTGAAATTTCACAGCGAAAAATCCAAACGCGATTTCGCTTTATGTTTAGAGAGCGAATGATTCGTTGCGCGGCGTACCAATGTTTTGCCAACCAGAGGCCTCACCATCGTCCGGAATTTTAGTTTTTATTTTTTGCTTATGTTCTGTTTTGCTATCAGATACAATTTGTTGCCTAAAAACTTATATTTTATATATTTTTTTTTATTTTTGTAATATAATTTTTTTTAACTTCTTGACTTCCCGAGCCAGCTCGTTTTTAACTCACTAATTCATTTAGGAACAATCGGCTGGTTTATCTGAAAAAATCATTTTTGCAGACGAAGGCAATTTTCACTTGTCAGGGTATGTCAACAAGCAAAATTACCGAATTTGGGCTTTTGAAAATACTAGAGAGTTTGTTGCGTGCTCAAAGTGCGCTACGTTGCTTAGAGGCGTGATTGGAACGTTTTTTTTTTAAAGAGGCTATAAATGCGGTAACGGTCAATGGATAACGATAGCGTGAGATGCTAACAACTCAATTTTGACCTATAGGGGCACATATCACACAGTCAATGAAACGAATAATTTATTGCATATTAAATTTCCCGATTGCATAATTTCAGAAAAATCAGCAGTTAAGTCGCCAGCCAGATCGTCTTTGTTTCCCAGAAAAATAAAGAAATGCGTCATCCAGGCATCTAGCACGAATTAAAAAATTATTCCAAAAAAAAAACATAAAATTGTTTATTTTTACAAATTTTTATTTTATAAAAACAATTATTTGAAATTACCGAATGTTTTGATTTCATATGAACACTGAATATAAGAGATTTTTTAAATTGAAAAATGATTGGTTACACAGTACTTCAATCGACTTTATAAACAACGTTGCATTTCAACTTCCGATATGTATGCAGTATAAAAATAATTTTTTTTTCTTTGTATGTGAATACTTTTTATTACACAAGTCACCTTCTCCGTAATTTAAACTAAAGAAAAAATATATTCAGAGCCTTTAACTAAAAATTGTGTTTTTTCTCATTTTAAAGAAAAATGTTATATTGGATATAAGAATTAATAAATCATTATTGATATATTACAAAAAATTCAAAGAATAAATTTTCTATAATCTTAAACCGAATTTATACCTAAAAAGCGAATATCCACAAATTAATATAAATTAAAGTTACAGATAAAAAATGAATATTTAAGAAAATAAATTTAATCAAATTCAAAATCGCATTTAAAGCTAAATATTCTCTAACAGCGAGAAAAAGATGCAAAATTAACTACGAAGGTTCATAAAAAAAAATAAATAAAATAACAAAAGTTTGCCTAAATTGTTTATATAAATAATTATTAATCTTAGTAGAGGTCTTTTTTAAATAAATTTAACACAATATCTTTTTCAATATTTCGCTTTCCTCTGGAAAGCTTCTTCAGGAAATTAATTTAAAAAAATTTTTTTAAACAATTGACAAAAACATATAAAATAACTTTCTTCATACATATATACATACATACAAAATTAAAATTTAAAAAGTTTAAACATACAAAAAACAAGGAAATGGAAATTAAATAACAAATTTTTTCTTATGAAAAACAAATTATGTGTCTTTTGTATTCAGTACCTATAATTCTGAGCTAAATTGTCTGTGTCTGTCTTGAAATTTATTCTCCTTACATTTGGTACATTAACAATTTCTAACATTTCTAACATATAACGTCTCTTATAGTTTTTTTCTATATCTAATATTGATGCTTCCCCAAACTTTGGATAATGATTATATTTCTTACAATGTGAAGATAAGGATGTCTTCTGTGTTGAAATCTGTGACCAGCTAATCTTGTTTTAAGTTTATTTTTTGTTGTCCTAATATAAACTTTGTCACAGTTCACTTGGTCATTTCCTCCACATGGTATCCTGTATACTACATTAGATATTACCGTTTTTCCTATTTGATCCTTCATACTGCTAAATAATTCATTCAATGTATTTTATGTTTTGTGTGCCATTATGTATCTATTAGTGTTATATATTTCAGGTTTTCTTAATCTTTCTGATATTCCAGGAACATAAGTTAATGATTTATAAATTCTTGGTTCTGCCATAGTATTTCCTAAATTATGCCTATTATTACCATATTGTCTAATTAATCAGTTAGTTAATTCTACTGGAAAATCATTGTCATTAAGTATATCTTACGTTCTTATTCTTCAAATGAAATTCTCTATCACTTATAGTCAATATTCTGGCTATCATATTTTTCGCCGTGTTTATTATTGTTTATAAAAATTCAAAATTTTAAAAAAATATCTAATTTAAAACCCAACTGACTTTAAATATTCAATTAAATAAAATTAAATAAAAATTTTATTTACAATTTAACAAAAGGTTTAAACTTCAACCTCAATGTATTCACATGCTCCACGTATTTAAAAAAAAAAACTTTGTAAACTGATGTTGTGGATAAAGAAAACATGATATGAATTTCCCCATAAAATCTACCACAATCTATACAACTTTTTAGTAATAATCTCATAAATTAACAACAACAAAAAAGTTTAAGAAAAACAACAACATACACACAACAAGTTACTGATAGCAGCAGTATCAGTGACACAAAAACCTTGTGTTAGGACTCTATAAAGTAAATGTACACTCGAAATAAATTGTTGGAGATAAATTAAAACATGAATTTTTAATAAAATTCAAAATCTATAAAAAATATTTTTCTACTTTTTATTTAGATTAAAAAAATATAATTAATAAAAAATCATTGTTATATCAACATTAAAATTAAAATTTATTGTCGAAATTAAAACAGCAATACAAAACAATTTACTTAGGCTTAGGATTTTAAAAGTGGATTATTTTGTTATTTAGGTCAACATCCCCAAATTGTTTTGCCATTTGTCTTAATCATTTTTATTGGTATTATTTCGCTTTTCTTTATTGTTTTTGGCAGTCGAGAGTTTTTATTTCTGAAAATTCCACTTTCAATACAACAAAACAAAAAAGAAACCAATAATAGCATACATAAGCAACTCAGCAATATCTAGAAAACGGAGGAAAACAGAGATGCTCGGCTTTTACCATAACTCCACTAGCCACCGCGGACCAATTACCAATTAAAAGTACGCAGTTTATATAGTAATTTAATAAATAATAGTTTAGCCATTCTTATACTAGCCTAATAGCAAGCCCTTCGTTAGTTTTATGCTGTGTCTAACAGTCTAGGTTTCATGTTACTTACTTTCATTGGCTAATCATCATGGCATGCTACTTTTCAATTCAGTTTAATTAAAAATGTATGTGTCTCAATTATTTGACAATTCAGCATTATTCATTGAATTCATTGCTATAATTATGTTATACATGCAATATGTACACGTTCGATACTTTGCAAGATTCTAGGCGTTTAAAATCGCCTATAATTAAAAATCGCAGTTGCGTGTAACTAAACGGAAGGTGGAACGGAACAGTTGCATGTGCATAGTAGTAAAACCTACTTTGTTAAACAGTATTTTAAGTGTAAAATAAATAAATAAAGTGTAGAGAAAACAACTCTTGATGTGTTTTATTATACAATTAAATAAGTAATTTATAATTATTCGGAATCATTTGCAATATAAGCAATTTTATTTTTCGTGCTTGATTCCTTTAAATAAATATTTCATGATATTCTCACGAAATATTTATTACAAAAATTTTTATTAAAAAATAAACATTTTATGATATTCTCATAAAACAATTATTTCAATAAAAATAAAAAATTTTTGAAATGTATTACTGCGGAGGAGAGCACATCCATATTGCAATTTCACTATTGCTCAAGTAGCTCATCAGTGAATTTTACCCCAATATTGTATAGAAAAACCTAAAAGTCTTATATCCAAAGCCAAACTGATTCTATGAGAATTTTTCATAAAATCAACATAGCATAGACAGCAAGACTCAAAAACACTTCTACACAAACACAGCAAAACATTTCAAACAACAAAAAAAAAACATTGTTTATTTTCAATCATTTCTACATAAGGGTTTCCGTTGGAAACCATTCATATGTAATTTGAAAATTCCAGAAAACAAAAAATATTTTTAAATAGTTTTACAAAAATTTTACAAAAAAGCAACGGGCACATGCAATAGAAATAAGTAATTTATAATTATTCGGAATCATTTTCAATTTAATGAAATATTTATTTAAAGGAATCAAGCATGAAAAATAAAATTGCTTATATACAATTAAATAAAATGCAAAAGTATTATTTTCAAAACACAAACTCTAAATTTAATTTATTTCATAACGCACCATACAAATCCATTAAAAGTAATGATATAAGACTTTACGCATTTTTTTGTAACGTATATTTATTTGTATTGACCTTAAAAACACTTAAAAAGTACAGAACAGCAATAATTTCTTTCTATAATTAGGGATTACAAACCTTTACCTCCCACTTAAATAAACTTAAATCATTGAAGTGTCACATATAACCGTTAAATTTTTTGAGTGTAACACATTCATTCTTTTAGACAAAAAAAAAAGGAAATTTTTATAAAAATGAAGTGTCTAAACTAGAATTTTTAAAACTATGCAAGTGCATATACATACATATGAATGTAAGTATATTAAACGGCAGTATTTGCAACAGTAGAGGAAATGGTAGTATTATAACAAAATTATAGTATGCACATACATATATAAAACCATAAAAACCAATTTACTACTAAAGTACTTTCAGCTCTTGAACAACCGATAAACTTTTTCCATACTTTTAGAGTTATTATTTATTTTTTTCTTCTTTTAATTTTTGTTGTAATAGTTGAAGGTGTTGGTGGACAATAGTTTTAGTAAGAATACAGAGGAATAAAAGCAATTAAACTAACAAGAGCAACATCCCACAAACCACCTACCACACCATGCAAAAACACATGCATACACACATTGGCATAAAGTCACCAACATGCTTACACACTTATTATTGTGTCATATGATAACCATCCTATAAGTATGTACAACAAAAACAACTAGCAACTTAATATTAGAAATTATTTGTTGGAATGTGCAATTAACGATAAAAAAAGAATCGACAAGAAAGAAACACAAAATTCAAGCAAAACTATTCCTTATACCTTCAAGCAGTAAATAATGAATGATGATAAAGCGTAAAAAATAAGAAATACGTATGTAATTATAATTAACATTATTTTTAATAAAGGACGCATTACTTTACGGTGGAGCACAAGTAGTTGCAATGAGAAAAACCGAAAGCCTAAATTTTTGTTATAAAAATAAAATTAACAAGTTTTTCTTTATCGATACCACTCTACATCACCTTAACGTCGGCTAAATAAAATTTTTTAAATAAATAGACTTCTTCCCGCCTTATAATAATGTGCGTGCTTAACATTAGAGGGATGGCAATTTTTGTCTAATAATAAATACCTAAAGGCTGGGGCACATAGAAGTCATACGTTGTATTTTTCAACTGACAAGTAAGTTGAAATACCCGTTTTCTTATCAGCGTTGTCACAATCAATACGTCTCCGTCAACGCAAAGTACGAAAGTTGGCCAACTTTTGACGTACGTTGAGTACTTTGACATTTTTCATACGCTTCTTCTTCTTCTTGTTTTTATTTTTTTTCGCTCTATCGTAGTAAAATATTTTTAAAATAAATTATAAATAATACTAATAAATAATGGAATAAATAGTACAAATTACCATTAATAGAAAGTCTAAGATGTCGTCAAACTCCATTTCAAATGTGCACTTTAATAAAATTTTGCTGCAAAAAAATATAAAATAAGAAAAACAAAAAAAAACAGCTGATTTTTTATCCGTCAACAAAGTACTCATTGTGCAAACCTAATCCATCCTTACTTTGACCTCAGTGGAATACGTCAAAGTATAACGCATGACGGATTCTATGTGCCCCGGCCTTAAGAGATTATGTTCCTTCTGTTATCAAACGTGAATTCATTCGTTCCTTCATTTTTCTCGTTAAACGAACAAAAGGAAAGTGATCTGTGAACGGAATGTTAAGGAAAAGACAACAACAAAACGTAAAATTGTGTGAAAAAAATATAAAAATTTTGACGTTCATTTGAATAAGAAGATAACTTAGCATATAAAAGAGTGAAATTTAGATGAGTTAGTTACTATAAGTATTAATTAAATGACAAAAAGGGTAATAAATATTTTTATAATCCTATTTTCACATTCACTTGATAGCAAAAACACAACTATAAATAAACCTTTTAAAACTTAAATAAAAAAGTTAGCATTGGAAATTTTTTATAAAATTAAACGGCGAAAAGTGTTTAGCAAAATATCTCGATCACTTCGTTTAGTTGTGTGAACCTACAATTGCAATCGTTCATGCATGTCAGAGCTCTAATTTCATCACTTGCCTTCGGCTTTTTTTAAAAGAAATATTTATAAGTAATAAAAACATAAAAGTACATATAATTAGTGACTATCTATTGCATATATACATACTATATAATTTATTGGGTATATTTATACATACATACATATTTTATTCATGATGACAAGAATATTTAATAAATGTATTTTCCTTTTGTGCGATGACGCAAAAGTGCTAGGGCATTATTTGTTTACACTTTCATTAAAGCGTAAATGATATTTTTCCTATTTTTATATAACAACTGCAACGTTTATTAAATCTAATATAATATCCACCCAACACCGGGCGAATAACGAAACTTTATGGTGAATAATTTAACGAAAGTTAACTTTATAGAAAAATTATAAGCCGATAAAATGGCCTTAAATGCAATTGGCGTTTTTGTCGTATGTTTTTATTGGCCTATGGGGGCTTTTGCTTAAATTTAATAAAACAGATTAATCGGAGAACTACATGCAAAAAGAAATTTCAAGCCATAGAAATTTACGTTTGTGGAAATAAATATCCCATATCGTGTAGCAAATATAGACCGACTGTGAACTTTATAACAGCAACATAAAAAATAGAAATATAAGCAACACCCTGCTGTCGTTGTTGACAATTCTACCATTATGCACACTGAACATACCCGCTGTCAAAAGGCATTATATATGTATTTTTTATTTTCACAGAATTGCGGTGCTGCAAAGAAAAAACAGAAAAGAAGAACTACACTAAAGAGTGGAAAAATAATAGGCCAAAGGAAAAAATATTTCTTTGCTTATATATTTTTATACAACAACAAATAATTTTTTTTTTAAATTATAACTTTAATCTTAAAAAGTGGAAAAGCACGTGAACAAAAGGACTGGGAGCACAAGGAGAATACTATTCAGCTGAAAAACTGAATCTTTCGCTTGGCTTAACGAAAAAGGGAAGTGAAATAAAAACAGGCAAGGTCGTCATCGTTTTCTTCAAAAAAAGAAAAAAATCAGCAGAAAAGCAACATGGTAAGTTTTATAAAAAGAATCAAAAAATAGGAAAGGATTTAAATTTGAATCAGAAATAATTAACGCTAAATTAAGTAATGCCATACAGTTAGCCAAGGCCTATCGGAGCAATAACCATAAATGTTTAGAGGGGCCGCTTTTAATTTTTTACCATTTAATTTTTCTATTTATTTGGATTGAACTTTGACCAAAATTATAAATTACTTAAATAAATTGTTGTAAATCACACAACACACTATTAATCACAACAACGTCAACTATTTTTAGGATGTATTTCTGATGATAAGAAGACAGAAGACAACTATATTTACGGATGCCAAAGAAAACACTTCAGTGGCTGAACTAAAACGTATGCTGGAAGGTATGTTTGCCATTGGACAACTACAATTGTTGTCATTTATTTTAAACAATTCAAAAAATTTTAAATCGATATAACATTTCTAATTTTAGGCATACTAAAAGTCAAACCTTTGGATCAACGCTTATTTAACCAAGACAATGATATTATGGAAGATGATAATACTTTGCAAGATTACGGCATCACAATGTCAACAGCGAAAGCGCAAGCACCTGCTCAATTAGGTCTGGCTTTAAGGTATGTTTTGTTTTTTTTTTATCAATGACTCGGAAAACCGATCTTATGAGTATTTATAGCATTTATATTCTAACCATATAAATGATTCACACACAACGATGGATTTGTACAAAATTTATTTCAATTGTAGAGGTTCCTTCGCAAAACGATGTAGTTAAGGCCATAATTAAACTTCAAATTAATGGTCATATAAAACATTATATCTGTATTTCAATTATTATTTCTAATGGCATATTAAAAAAAACATTTTATCAAATTTAGTAGACATATTATATATTTAAAACTAACAGAGAAATATATAGTTATAGAGAATTATTAAGCTAAAAATATTTAAATAGAATTTTCCCTTGCTCTAACGTAATGGTAATCAAAAAGGGGCAAATCTATAAATTATTTGTTACAGCTGCTAGATTGCATTTAGTCTTAGCAAACGATTAGTTTTTGAAAAAATCGTGTAAGCAAGTTTAGATTATTAATTTATTACGATAACAAAAATTCCAAAAATCATCACAGAATTACTTTAGATTACTTTAAAATAACCAATAATTCAACTACTTTTGATAATTAAACAGAAATGTCAAGTAATCCTGAGTAATTTAGATTGTTTGAATCACTAGTATTCATACGAAATAGGAGTTAATCGGAATCTAATTAATTAACTTTCTTTAACTTTCAGTACAAGGTAAATCAATTACTAATCATTTAATAGCTGTGCCTATTTTTCACTTTCACAGATATAGAAATTGTTGCTTGTTTGAAATATATTTACTTAAAACGTGAATTTTTAAGTGTACATGACCGTTGCGTACATATAGAATATAGAAAGATCATTATTTAATAAAAACCAAAAATATATGAATATATATTATTATTTTTTATTAAGAAAAGCTAGTTCTAAAACTAAAAACTTTATTAGGTCTTGGTATTTGTAGCCAACAAAACATGTTTATTAAAAACAAAAACCGCTTAATTTAATTTTTTGTTTGTTGGTTATCCATTCCCACAAATTTTTACAATTTGTGTTATAATCTGAACATAATAAACATAAATAAATAATCAAATATTAACGTTAATAAAATAGTAATAAACAATAATCTGCAGCAAATCTACAAAGTTCGGGGGACAAACTTTTATTGAACAGCAAGACTAGTCCAATATTTGAAATGAAAATGAGTCCACTTGCCTTTAAAAAATTTAGATTTTTGTTTTTCGTCCATCTAACATTGTATAACTTGTATGCACATGGCAATTGCTAATTAATAATATTTTCATGAAATAGAATATCTACATTTTGTTCCAAATATATTATCGCAATATGTTTCTGCTAATATCAATCGTTTTAGGAAATCCCTTCCCTTCTTTGATTTCCGGGTCGTTAGTAGGACAAATTCAAAACGATTGGTCTTACCTGTTGAATTGCTTTACGTGTATTTAACACAACTTTTTACTTTTTGAAATATAAAAATACAAAATCATGTGCTATTGAATATTTATAATTGCTTATTTGCTACTTCAGATTTCGGTGATTTCGTTTAGAAAACATATTTATAAATTAAAGATGTCAAATTCTGTGGACGTCTGTTTATTTGAAAGAATTGTTTCAAATTATTTTATGTCGTCAACTTTTCATCATTAAAAACAATATTTCTTAATAATTTGCTTGCATACATCAATTTTTCTCGCAGAAAGAATATTTAGCGTGCGTGAACCAGGTATAATACAGCCTTGATACGTATTTATTTTCGGTGTTAAGCTTTTTATTGAGGTCTTTCGTCTGCAACTGATACTAATATTTTTGGATCTTTGAAAAAAACATATCGTTAGCTGAAATAAAGGAGGCTCACATATTGTAATAATAAAAAAAGGGAATAGAATAGAAGCACTTGGAAAATATTTTGTAAACTATTAGATTGAGTTAACACCATATTCGATAAAAGTTTACTCGCCATATTATTATCATAAAAACTGTCATCACTTCTATATAATCATGCCATTCGTTTATAGGAGCAACTTACACCAAAATTATTTACTTAAAAAAATAGCAACAAAATATAAGTTTAGTCACAAAAAATATGAAACTCAAAATGCAATTTACACCCTAAAAAGGTATTACGAATAAGTGAATCATGACCTTGAATTTCATTATTGTAGCATAATTTTCAATGTATATAAAAGTCACTTCTTTGGATTTTACTCAAAACCTTATAATTTTTATAATAAAAATACTAAATAGCAACTAAGATTTTTCAAGTGTATCTGAAATTTTTTAAAATATTGTTCGGTTACATAGAACTTTGGCGATATAAACGACTAGACAATGCATTTAAGCTGACGATATGTAAGCAGTATAAATGTTTATATATTTTTCCACAAAACTATGTATTATGCATGTGTATGTATAATGTATGTATGTGTACACATACGTTTAATAGAAGTCTCTCCGTAATCTTTGTATAAGATCACTGAGTAACACGTAAAATACTTATTTATACCTGTTAAAAGCCCAAAAAACTTTTTCTATTAATTTTGTTCTATATACATATGTATATGAGTTATGTTTAATTCAGATACAATAAATATGATAACAACTACGATCATAAACTTTGCAACGTTGTTCCGTTGAAAATAAATTTTGTTTGCATCGGTTTAAAAATAACAAATAATATTCTTCATGGCGTCAGTAAAAGCCAAAGCATAATTGGAAATTATTGATTATATCCAAGATACAGACCCAAATAAATTTAGAATACAAAATTGTAAAATATTATAACAACTCAAACAAAATCAAAACCCAATCATCACATTTGCTTCGAATTCGAGAAATAAACATTGAATTCCAAATATTTTTTACTGGGATTGTAAAACTAAATAATAAATAAAATAACATTTTATAATACTCTTTACTATACATTTTTGATTTGCAGAAAGGAAAATGGTGATGTTGAAACACTCGAAGTTACACCATATTCTTCACCACCAGACTTACCCGAAGTCATGAAAAACCAAGAGGCTGCTAATGGTAAAGAACAAGTGGCATAGACTGCAGCTAATTGAAGTAACTAATATCATCAAAAATAGGAACGACAACAATAGCAAATAAACATCATAATGTTAAGCAACACTTTTTTAATCAACAAAAATCAATCAACTATTTTCTTTTAAAATTTTTATTTAAATAACACAACAAAAAGCTCGTTGCCAAACATTTTTAAGTCGAAAGAAAATACAGTAACGGCTTAGAGAAAAAAAACCATGAGAACGATATACAGAAATAACCGTTTTTTCCCTTTTAGCATATTCAATTAACCACCATATTTTAGAATTAGTTTCTAAATTTAAATCATTAAATTCGAAAAGCAAACGAAAGTGTTGTACTAAATGCTAAGATTTACTGTTGTACTTTAAAAGGAAAAAAATTCTTATGCGCGAGCTTAGTTTCTTTTAAGTAAATTTATTGAAAACAAACATTTAATGAGAATGGGGGCTCAATATTTTTGATTTTTCAGTTTAATTATTGTTTTTCTATGGTTGACTTTTTATTTTAATCTTTACTCTTAAACAAATTTTAAACAGAAAATATATACAGACATATATATATTTTTGAAATTATTTTAGTTTTGAAATCCACAAAATCTGAAAAATATCTAAGCTTAGCAAAACGAAACTAAATTATTAAATAAAATCTTCAACTTCTGTAAAACTTAATTATAATTTAAATTAGATTTGAAGTACCAATTTTAAGATATTTCTTTAAGAAAACTCATGATTAAAACAAAAGAAACTTGTGCTTTTAAATAAATTATAATAAAACTTATAACTTAACTTAAAATATATAAAAGGAATAAATAAAGAAGCCTTGTTAAAATCTCGTTAAAAAAAGAGTTTGTAAGAAATCATTAGAAATAACTGACAAAAAGAAGTAATCAAACATACCCACATTATTATTATTAGTTCTTAAATATTTAAAAAAAATACTATAATAATAATTAAACAAAGCTAGAAATTTTGAATTTTCGCTAAAGGCATTAATAGATAATAATAATAGAACACACAAGTAAAATTAAAAAAAAAAAAACACTATCCCTTTTTAGTTTTTATTAGTTTCTTTTATTTAATTTAAATTATAATTATGTTTTGGTTTATTAATTAAAAAATTAAAAAGAAAAAAACGAAATATTACAAAAAATAACAAAAATAAAAATAATAAAATTAAATTTTATAAACTAAAATATTGGTAGTAATATTCTCATACACTATTCTCAGAATTAGATATTGTTTGTTTATCATCTTCATCGTCCTCTTCATGTTGCTCCTCGACAAAAGTCGCATTCGAAGTTTGTTGTAATTCTAAATTCTCCAAATATTCTTGCAAACGATCTTGCATAAAATTAATATAGGTTTGTTTTTGCTGAGATGTAGCTGGAAAATAATGTCCGCCATTATGTTCTAAAATCTCTACATTTTTAAAGTGATTGGCCAAATCTTGGCTCATTTCTTTCGGTATTATCTCATCTGATAAGCCCCAAATATGTAGTGTTGGAATGATAACGGATTCCTCGTAAGCACTTTTATGTACCAAACTGCCAGATAGAAATCCAGAAGAGAGTATAGCAAATTCAGGCCTAATTGATGTTACTGAAATAAAAGGAGATCATCAACTAAAATGATGCATCTCAAATTTGCAATAATCTTTTCTGAAATCAAAAATTATAGATTTTGGATACTAAATTTCAAACATTTAAAAAGCTAATCTTCTTCTTCTTACTCCCCTCTGACATTTTTTCAAAGAAATCAAGAAAGGAAGGCTCTTGCAAGTCGAAAGTCCTTGTAGTGTATGGCCAATTTTGATAAAAAAAGTGCCAGTGCTTTGAATATCCATGTGATTCGCACAAAAATTATAAAATTTTCTGGGGAAATTAAAAAAGAAAATTCAAGTGTAATTTTTCAGAAGCAAACCCTAATTTATAAAATTTGATCAAATCTTTAATGGAGTAACATATTCGAACAGTAAAATCTTACTGACAAGTTTAAATATAAGGCTACGTGTATAAAAAAGTGCAAAATCCAAAAACGATATACCTACACTTTTTTCTAACCTTTAAAACAATAGTTTTTAAAGATGTTACTTATATAAAGCACTATTAAAAAGGTTTGCCTTGTGTGGCGACTCAGTGGGCTAACAAAGATAACTTGCAAAGCTTTTAAGTGATACCCATACTGATTTAATATACATTCAAAATTGTAGTGAACAGTTATACGAAAAATTGAGAGGCCCATAACTGGAAAAATAAATGCGGCCGCCAATTTTGGTATTTTTATATTTCAATTGTTAATTTGGATAATTTGTTTTTGTGATTGATTAACTTTGCTAAACTTTATTTAAGCATTCGGTTTTACTTACATTTCTTTTTTGCCAGCCCGCAAATTAATCCTACAAGGCAGGCTCCTTGCGAAAATCCCAAAAGTCCCTGAAATGGACCTTTGGTTTTCCAGGTATCTTCCACAAGCTTTAGGCTTTCTTGAAAACCATATGCCGGTCCGTTTTTATTTGTACCTTTAAAGGAGCCATCATCTTTATTAAACCACCAACTCAACTGACCAGGTTGAGCTTCTGCACTGTTCTCCAGTGGTTTAGCTTTATGGGGAGCATCTATATATACAAATTCGGCATACTTGCCGACATATTTACGAAATGAGCCCAATTTGCTTTTAAAATTATCGGCATTTTGACGATAGCCATGCAAGCACAAAACACGAACTTTATCTTTCATTTCTAACTGGGAATTAGATGATTTTTGTTTAAATGTCGGCGAAGCAGCAGATGATGAAGTAGCTTCATTATTGGTCATTGTCGTGTTAAATTGTTTTGTAACCTGAGATTTATTGTGCAGAGTATTTTTTACAATTTTGTAATTGTAGCTGCTTTTAATAAACAGCTGTTTTTTCGGAAGTGATATGTTCAATTAATGCAAACACCTTGGCCATATTCTTGTACTCAGCTGTTTTGAGTGTTTAGTATTCTGTGACCTCAAAATATTCGGTTTTTATGATGCATCATAGATTTCTATGACGGCGACGTTTTCCTGCCCTAGTGCGGTTTTACACACTTCAACTTTTGTTGCTCAGCTGTTTTTTTTTCTATTAGAAAGATAGAGAAAGGGTATAAAGCTTTCTCTTTCTTTCTAATGGAAAAAATAACAGTTGAGCAACAAAAGTTGAAGTGTGTAAAACCGCACTTAAGAAAAGAACTGCTTGCACCTGTGATATTAGCATTCATATATCAATGTTAATACTTTTATTATTTATACATTCTTCACTGAACGTACCGTTTAGAAGAAACTTTCTTGAGGTTTTTTATACAAAACTTAGGCTAAACTTCACTAGTGAGCTATATGAGTAGCAGTGAAATGGCTATATGGTTATGCTATTCTCACAGTAATACATTTTGGTTTTTTAATAACAAAATGTTTATGAGAATATCATAAAATATTCATGCTTAAAGAAGTCTACTACAATTAACGTAGAATAACTTAGAAATGATTTCAAATAATAATTGTTTTATTTGTAATTCTTGTTTATTTATATTTACTAATAATTCAAGAAATCAGCATATAGTAAACAAGTTTATTTATGGTAAAAAATATATGTATATTCTACAATTTAGAATATTTTACAACACTGAATAAAGCAAAGAACTTAACAGCACTTTTTGAAAAGTTGACATTTCGGCTTTTTATGCAAATGAATAATAGAACAGTGCTTCTCACATTTTTGTATAATTAGGGAAAAACATTAAAAAATACATTTTGAAAACAGTTCTACGAAAAGACTATTAAGAATGAATGCGTCAAAAAATGAGGAAAAGCAGGAACTAAGTAAAGAAGATGCAAAAGAAGGTAAGTTTGCCATAAGCTCAAGCAAGAAATTCATTCTGAACGTAATGAAAAAAGTATATATAAATCAAGATGTAACAACTTGACTTCACGTTTTGATCTTTAAAGTATCTTTGTGTGTTGGAAAGCTAAAAAGATATAAATTGTGATCAAATATGAATAATATAAGTGATTTCAAAAAGTGCCTGTGTATAAACTTTACCAAGAAGAAAACTAGCAAACCCATTCCTATCTTAATGTTTATGTTTTAAAATAAGGTATGCATTTTAACAATTATTTTTTAATAAAACAAAATTCATTATTATTTCCTTTGCAGAGTTTGCCAATACAAATGGATGTCTGCGTCCCAGACAGGGATCAGAGGAGGAACCAAAAACTAAAATTGTTAAACTAGAAACTCTAACAGACTCTCAGTCAATAGACCTGACATTAAGACAACACTATACATTGGATAATTTTGCCGAGAAGCTACAGCATAAGTGGTTTGAAGAATCAAAGAAAGATTACAAAGATTTATCATCAGAAGTAGAAATTTTTACAGACCCATTTCAAATATGTCTCTTACCCGATTTATTAGAGCAAAGAAGTAGCTGCAAGTTACTTGTTAAAGAAATGGTAGAAAAAGTTCATTGGTCACGCAAGCAAATGGATTTATACGAATTTTATCAAAGCACAGATTTATCCAATATGATTGAATGTAAGTTTCTGGCAAATTTCTTACAAATGTTAAGGCGTTCAGTTAGACCGTGGATAGAAAAGGTGACAAATTTAAAATTAGATTATGTGTCTGCCTCCTGCTCGATGTACACCTGTGGTGACTACTTGCTGGTGCATGATGATTTACTTAAAGATCGACAAATTGCTTTTATTTATTATCTATCTCCGTGGGAAGGCAATGAGGTATGGTCTGACGAACAAGGTGGATGTCTCGAAATATTTTCTAGTGATGAAAAATCTCTACCCCAGTTTCCTGTTAGAAGAAAAATATCGCCGAAACACAACCAATTCGTATTTTTTAAAGTTGGCACCAAATCGTTTCATCAAGTAGGAGAAGTAACAACTTTTGATTTTCCTCGATTAACCATAAATGGCTGGTTCCATGGAGCTACGAATGACGACTTAATTGCGGATGCGTTAAGACCATTCAGTAAAATACAATATAAGCCACCAACAGAAGACATCTACGAGTCAATAGACAATTTACTAAATGAAGTCTATCTTAAGCCCACTACAAAACGCAGTATTCAAAAACGTATTGAAGATAACTCGGAAATATGTTTATATGAATTTTTTCGGCGGGAATTTTTTGAAGAAGTTTTACGTCAGCTGCTTTGTGATGATTCTCTAAGATGGTTTCGCCAAGGTCCAGCCAATGCACAAAATTACGAAGCTTTGGATTTAAGCAGCTGTTCTAACACTATTGAAAAACTTTTACAAACTTTTGCCAGCAAACAGATGTTTTCGCTGCTGCGAGACTTTACCGATTTAGATCTATCTGGTTCAAATAGTTCTAAGCCCACATTTAGTTTAGAAGTACAGAGATGGTCACATGGTGACTATACCGTTTTAGGAGATGGTGCCATATGTGAAGATAATACCCTAGACTTAATATATTACTTAAACGCTTCGGAGGGTGCAGCTGTTATAACTTATTTATCACCCGACACGGATCAATCTCATCCTTCTCAGAAACATTCTTCAAGCCAAAGCGATAACGATAACGATTCCCTTGAGGGTGAAGGTTTTGACGATGATGATGAATCTGTCTTGTTGACCATAACTCCTGTGGACAATGCTCTCAATATTGTTTACCGTTGCGAGGGTACAACCAAGTTTACAAAATATGTTTCCCGCAATACCCCTTTGGAAAAGGGACCAGTTTTTGTTGTTTCTTGCAGTTATAAGGAATAAACATTTTTTTAAATGCTTTCTTAAAGAGAGGTTATTTTCAAGATAATGATATAAAAATTAGATGTTCACACTAATTTGTTTCAACTGGTAAATTGGTTTTTACACCATTTAATAAAGAAACATTTTCATAATTATAAGTCCCTAACCATTGAACAAATTTTAAAAAAAGTAATAAATTCCCTTAATGACACCGTAACTCTTTTGTGTGTTTTTTTAAACAAATAGACATATTGACTCTAAAACAACTAAAACTCAGTTATGTGTTACAGCCGATACACAAAAAATCCTCCAACAGAATACTTATTAAACGATATATAATTATACAATTCGTTTACAAGAAATCTGTCCTGCTGAGGACAATCGCTACAAATTATACGTTTAATTGCCAAACAGTTACATAAAAAATTTAACTTAAAATATAATTCTAACAGAAACTTATTTTACCATAAAGATATTCTATCCCTAATTTCGAAAATTAAAAAAGCAAAATTTTGAAGAACATAAATATCCCTATTTAATTTTGGCTTGTACAGAGAAAATAGTCGTTTTTCCATTGACAATTATATAAGGTGCGCCGAAAAGAGTTACCGTACTGCAAGTTTGGGTAAAAGACAAAGGCTTTGCAGGAATAACTTTCTCGTCTTCTTGCAGAAAACAGCCAAATTTTCTCTTTGGATGGATTACGGAAACTATGAAGCAATTAGCTGACTGAAAAGTAAACAAAAATTATATTTCATGCGCGCAAAAAGCCATTAAAAGTGTTGTTTAAATGCGTGTATTTTTAAGAACAAATGCAAGCATATTTTCTTTGACATGCTGTGTTGGTTTTTATTCTGTCCGTTATAGGAAGGGCGAAATTATTCTTTATTAAGTTATGCCAGAGTATTAAAAGAATATACCTTTTAAGAAATCAGTCACACATATGCGCTTTTAAGCCAGACTTTTTTAATACACATTTAGTTTTTCACCAATCTAACTACCTGAGGGTAAATCACTGAGTTATTTGGATTCTTTAACAAATTCTATTTTATAACGTTAATCGAATATGTATTGTTTCCTTGACTGAATGTCTACACCGAACTCAGATCTGGTAGGCGAAAGAAGAAGGAATCGGGTAATTTTACACTAACCAACATATTGAAGTGAAATATGAAACATAGATGCAATACGATATGTCTTTTACAATATTCGGTTAAAATAGAACTAAACTGTGCTATTTCTGAATGGACGGTAAACAGGCTACTTCTATTACAGTGTAGGCTGTAGTTATCCTAACTGTCGAAAGCTTCTCTAAGACTAACTAAAATCTAAGTGGAAACTTATAGGGGGGAATACTCTCCATAAAATGTAGTTTTTATCCATTCTACATCAAAAACATCGAAATACTGATGTCTTATTTGATTTAGACTAGTCTTAGACCAACTTGCGTTTTGTAGTAAAAGCCTTGTGAACTCTCGGGGAATGCCCGTACAAAGTAAAGACTGCGAGTCCTATTTGAGACTGAGTTTTCGACTAACAACCTGAACGTGTAGAAGGAAGGAAGGCAGGGTGTACTCTCCATACAAAATAAAATTGACTAATCTATATCCTTAGATAAGATTCAAACACTAAGTTAGCAGGCAGATAAATAATAAAGGGGAAAGAAAGCACACTGGGTATGGCTACTGATAAATATAACAAAATAGTAAATAATTTACTTAAGCTGTTAAGTTGTAAGAAATATTAAACATCCGGATACAGTAAAAGAGTCATGTCAACGAAATTATTTAGGTTGGGTATTCAGAAAACAATGGGCAAAAAGTAAAAGTAATTGTCAGCAGGAAAATTACACTTTTTAATTTTTCTGTTGTAAATTGCTTACAATATTCATACTCTGGTGGGTAATCAATTTTAAGTAATTTGTTTTCCGTTTTGTGTTTGTAAATTTTATTATTTGAGAAATCTAACGTAAAATTTTTGTGAAAACAAAATTTTCTCGGTTTTTTTTTTTATTAAATATCGTTGACTTCTGTGAAAAATTGCCGTTTAATATGACAATAAAGTAGAAATTGTTTGAAAGTATGTCTGCGTATGAGATTCTATTACAACTTGTGCTGTACGGCTTTGTAAGATAGATAACTCTGTGTGATACTACATCCTTACTAAGAAAGCTTTGACAGAATAACAGTTTATCGTACTACATATGTGAAATACTAATGGAGTAAATATTGGAAAAAAGTACAATTTAATAAAACAGGTACTTTGATGACTCATTGTTGTTGCGTATATACGGACGACATTGAAATATTCAGATAGATTGAGCGAGATGTAATTGGTGCTTTTTCCAGCATCGAGAAGAAATTGGTGAAAATGAATCTAGTGATAAATAAGGACACGACTAAATATATGCTTCCAACTGCAGTTTAATAATAGAGCCCTCTCTGGGCGAACTAAAATAAAATTGCATAACCATTATTCTATTGCGCTTGCTTATGGTGCTGTTTCATGAGCATTTCCAAAAGCAGGTGAAAAGTTACTTGGTGTTTTTAATCTGCGTATGAGTAGTATCTCGATATGAGGGTAGTTAGCGTTTGCGCTGACTATGTAATATCAGTGGATTGAATAGAAACGCTCCAATCAAAACGGCATTGTGTGATAACAAGTGTAAGAAGAGTTTTAAATCTTTGGTATAGCGAACTGAAATAAGAAAGCATAAAGCAGCTTCAGTAAGTCGGTGCAACAAACGATTTTTATTAATGTGCAAATAATATAAATTGTGATTTATTTAAGATAAGCGTAGGAGACGTCCATCTAAGATTTAAGTAAATTTTTTATGTAAATCTAAAATATAGACATAAAAATGAGCAGTTCCACCATCGATTCATTCTCAAAGAATTTGGGCCTTATATTTAACAAAAAACTAATGTGGTCTAACCTTATAAACTATCTTGAAAGCAGAGTGTATGGTAGGTTACGAAATCTCTGGAGAGTAAAGTGTTCAACATCGAATGCATTTTATTATAAAACTCATTTTATATGGTTAAGCAGTTTATGCTAATTGTAACACTTCTGTGGTAGTCAGACTTAACGTTTTATACAATAGTAGAGCAAGATATTTTTAGAACATAGAAAAAAGTGAATCAATATCAAGTGTTCTAGAACTCATCTTCAGTTATGATATATTTAATATAATTGTATAAAATAGTTATAACTGAGAATTTGCAGAGAGGATAGAAATGAAAACGATGAAACTACATTATCGCAAGGATAATTCTTCATATATTGCACTAGTCTTTTGAATTTTCTTCGTGGATACATGCAAACGCCAAGGAACTCAAGCAGTTTAAAAGTTGAGTTATTGAAATACTTTAATTGTCCGTTTACAAGAATTACATTTTTATTATTTTTCTTATTTTTTGAAAATTCAATCTGCCATATTTATAAAATATAATTTAGATCTCCAAGGATTTATAAAATTAATTATGTAAAAAATTTCAAATAAAAAAACTAATTGCAAATAACTATTTCTAAAATTATTTACAGAGAAATATCGTTTCTATGCTACTGCAGCATTTATGACAGTGGTCATCATAATTGGTGTACCCATGTGGTGGAAAACCACAGAAGTCTATAGGTAAAACAATCATTGCAAATATCTCAGCAACATAATTTAGTATTGACATTTTAACAGAGTACGTTTGCCGTCATCGGATATAATGAATATAGACAATGAACCGTTGAAAACTAAAATAGAAATTGGCATATTTACATTTAAAACCGAAAGATCTTCTTTGTTGATCAAGGAATTAGAAGAGGGATATGCTAATGAAGGTATATAACAATACAATTTTACATATTGGAAACCTATACTAATTAAGTTATTTATTCATTTAAGAGATATGGCTATTAGATTTTAAGCAAATACCTTATTTTGAAAAAGCTTTGACTGTTAAAACACCAGCTGGTTTGGAAAATTTGATTTTTAAAAAACATAAAATCACAGAAGGTGACTTTATATTTATAGAATGGCCCAAACTGCAAGAAGAAATACTAATGACAAATGAAAGAACTGCTTTTATTCGCAGCGATACAAGTAAGTGAGTTTTATATTGAATTGTTATCTTTTAGCACAAGCTTTATTTTGTTATAATTTTTAATGAAAAACTTTTAACTTTTAGTTAGTTATTCAAGGCTTGTATTGTTTTCATTTTCCTCTTTGCAGGCTCTAATAAAATTAGACAAGTTTTAAATTCATACATCTTGCAAACACACCGTGTTAAACAAATTTTGGCAAAAGATCAAAGAGATGCTGTAAAATCTGAAGCCCCACAGGCAGAATATGATGTTATTGTATCTGTTTTAAATCCAAGACCCGATATTATGGACGCTAAATGGCATGTAAAACTGGCCGTTGAAAGTAAGAATCAATCAACTTATTCAAATAAAAGTCATCATTGCAGTAATGAATTTATTTTCCTTTAGCTTATTTAAAACCTTATTTGGATCAAGTTTCACATATTTCGAATTACACTTTGAAAACACAGTGGAAATTTCAATTACCTTTTGAGGCCAATTTGAGACAAATTCGTGACAATTCTCCCTTATCACGTCATTATGCCTTATCCGAATCATCATTGCCACACATTATTACCGCTATAGAAAAAAATTTAGGTGTTGGTATTACAGATAAAACTGCTATTAATTTGGTGGTTTATATAACACCCTGCGATATAGCACCAGTTTATATTTACAATAAAAACAACATAAAGTCTAATATGGATAATGTAAATGCTTTTATATCACCCAAATGGGGTGGTATAATAATTGCCAACCCATCGATGGAGACATGCAAGGAATACAATGAAAAACCTCATGAGAAAGTTTCGTTTTTTGTTCCCACAAATGATGTCATGCAAATTATGTTGTATCAATTACAAAAGCTGTTGGATATAAATATAGAGGTAAATATTATTTAACAAAAGTTTCTGAAATTTTTCAAAAATTGTTTTCCCTCAAAATTTCCTATATTCATTTTAGGAAGAAGGTGTTGTTAATTAAATATTCTTCATGTTTATTTTTATAGTTTTTTAACCGATCTTTTTTTATTAATCTTTAATAAATATCTTTTTCTTTTTTAAGATCTTTTTTATATATTTTTTCTTCTCCAAAGGAAAGCGAAATATAAAAAAGATCTTAAAAACGAAAAAGATATTTATTAAACCTTCATGTTTATTATTAAAACACACAAAAAATTTGAAAAGAAAATTTTTTCGAGTTTGTGAAACAAAACAACTTTCTTTTTCACAATTTTATTCATGCTTTTCGAAGCAAATTTCCAATTTGTTTACTTAATTTTGTTTACCTTATTTCAACTTGTCGTGTTACACCATACCTTGTTCTTCACAACTCACATCGGTGTTTACAACAAATATTTTTTCAATTAACAATCTATACCTACATATGCCGTTATGGCGAGTCCTCTGAATTAAAAAAAAAATGTTAGTATTTTCTGCATAAATTCTTACTAGAACATTAAAGATAGCCAGAAATAATTTCTTTGATCTTAACTCTTGCGTATACAGACTTAATTCTTTGCACAGCCAACCTTTTTGCTCCACATTTGGCTCAATGCTGATATACTGTTTCTATTTGTAGGTGGTTTTAAACGTCTAGATAATTAAATTATGACAGCTGGTTCTAACCTTTTATTTTATTTTTGTATTTTTATAAATGCTTACATATGTTTTATCCTATAAGACGTTATAAAAAGTATTTTTGATTTCGTTGTGTAAAAGCATTACCAGAGCTGCTTGCCTTTGTGGAATTATCCAACAGATTTTTTATAAAGAAAATTATCAAACTAAGCTTCGAAAGCATATAAGTTTCTTTCAAATTATATTCGAATTAAATTTGTTTGCGCCCGAAAGTGTTTTTCAGATATTAAAAACAGAAAACGTAACGCAATTTTAGTTTTTGCGAGTAGAAACTAAAACTTTCGAAAAGAATTCAAATTTTTAAAGTCAAATAGCGCAAAGAGTTTTACAGCTTTTGCGACTAAATAAAATAAGCGCATAAAATAATATTGCAAGTACATCTCATGAGAAAGTGGTCGAAAACTTTGTTATTCAATCGAATATTTTTCTACTCTGCTGTAGCCGCCGTATTTTTAGTTTCCGAGTGATTTGAAAACGGAGTTCATTACCTTCGCATTAGTTAAGTCAGTGGTTTTAGGTTTAAATGTCTTCTAGCAAAAGAATCGTTTAAGTAATTTTAATATCTCTGAACGAGTTTAGTGGCCACAGCAATCTAATATTGTGCTGGTCAGTCAGTTTGTAAACGAGCCGGCTCTACAGGTTATCATTGAACCGATATTGGTTTTTTTTAATTAACCTAGACGCAAGAGAAAAGAGTTTTATTATTTTGCCCATCTTTCTTAATATATTTACAATATGTCATTTTTATTTCTTCCTTTTATTCTTATTACCACAACGTATTAGCAAGTCCTGCTCTCCGATTTCAAGTAATTATTCTCATTTAAAATTGTCGAGTCTGTACTTAGCGCATCTTTATATATAAAAATTTTATTTAAATAAAAGAGAATAGAATAGAGTGTTGCAGTGAATAAAAAAAATATATTGAAGCGGAAAATATACGTTTTATAATGGATAACATTCGAAGCAGGCAAATAGGATTTAATCTTAATTTTTGGACATAAAAATTTCCAAATTTACAAAAGAGGCTTTAACACTGGTTTCAGAAACACAAACATGTCTACAAGAATCAGAATAATTTCCACAAAAAAGATTTAACGGAAAGATATTTAAGACTCCGATATCTCTTTAGGATCTAGAGCTGAGTTATCTAAAAAAGCTTATACTTTTTTCTCCATTATTTAATTTATTCCTTTTTAGTAAAATCTATGTCTAATATCTTTCAACTACAAAATTGCACCACTCATTTAATACTTTTATTAAAATTTTATTTAATAAATTTTAAGGTCAATATTAAAGGAGTTAAAACTTTAGATATAGAGCAGTTAGCGCCACGTCGCTGGGAATACGAAGCCTACCTAAGACGTTGTGCTATAACACATATAACAACGACTACAAATACCCTGCAAAGTCTAATAAAACTTTTAGGTAACCAACTTAATGCTCTATATATATATATCGGATTTTTCAACAAAAAGTTTGTTTTCAATTGTGGCAACATCAACAACATAATAGTTTTGACATTTTGTTTTTTGACGTATTGAAGTATTCAAATTGCATTAAAATAGTTAAAATCCACTATGAAAATGGTGGTTCTGTTAAAGTTACATTTCGTAAAATTTGTGATATTTTCGGACAACATAATCGTCCTTCTGAAACTGCTATTAAAAATTTGGTCCGCAAATTTGAGTTGACAGGCTCGATACAAAATGTGTGAACACCAACGCGTATTCGACCGGGTGGTTCAACTGAAAACATTGCAGCCGTGAGGCACAGTATTGAAGCAGATCCAAATTTGTCAATTCCTCGACGTTCTCAAAAATTTTGGTTATCCAAAACCGCCACATGACGAATTTTGCGTAAGGATTTGATTTTAAAGCCTTTCAAGGTTCAACTGATGCAGGAATTGAAACCGACCGACCATTCACATCGCCGTAGATCCACTCAACTCGGCTGTATTTTCTGAAAAAATCGTTTTTTCAGACGAAGCCCAGTTTTGCTTTTCAGGGTATGCCAGCAAGCAAAATTTGTCGCATTTGGGCTTCTGAAAATCCTAAGGGATTATTGAGAAGCCTTTGCTTGTTCAACGGGTCACTGTATGTTCTGGGGCCATTTTTTTTCGAAGATGAGGCTGGATATGTAACGGTCTATCGCGAGATGCTAACAACTCAATTTTGGCCTATTATTGGCGACGTGGATATCATTGACATGTGGTTTTAACAGGACAGTGTCACATGTTACACAAACAATGAAACGATCAGAGTGTGATTTGTTTTACATCCTCGCCTGAGTATGTAGTTTAATCAGATGGTGGACAAACCATATTGTATAATTTGGAACGTCATACAGGCGTCCTAGGAAGCCGAAGACATAATTCTAAGCAACAGAACCACCTAGTTGCAACTTTAATGATTCCAGGGCAGGGCTGCAAACCATCACACCTTGCTAAAGAGTTGGAGACTTTCCTACTCCTGTTCAGAACACATGTCAAGCATGCTCACTGGACTGGATCATTCACTTTGCGTGTCATTATCAGTGAGATGATCCTGGCCACAATAATAACCATTATACTGTTATGGGGCCAACCACCAGGATACTCCCATATAGGGCCAACCTTAATAATCAGCCAGGACGATCAATTTTTTGCAAACCAAATTTCCCGATCGCATAATTTCAGGACAATCAGCAGTTAAGTAGCCAGCCAGATCGTGTGATTTAACCCCGCTGGATTATTTTTTGTGGTGTTATGTTAAGGACAGAGTCTACGGAGCCAATCAATTCGATTTCAGCCTAAAAAATCAAAATCCGCGATGTGATTAAAGAAATGGGACTGCCACTTTGCCAAAAAGTGATTAAAAATTTTGATGCAAAAATCGACATCTGTCAGCTTGGTCGGGGTGGACATTTGCCAGATACAATTTTTCATTCATCTATAATATAAAAATAAGTCGGGCTTTCCTTCCTGATGCTATAACTTCAGAACGCACCAACCGATTTCCACGGCTTTGCATTGGTTGGAAAGGTCTCGGGTTCCGTGAGGTTTATAGCAAAGAAATTCAGGAAAAATTTCAAGAGAAAAGCAATAAAACAGGGAAAATCATTTTTCACATACAGCGCCATCTCTCATACATAACATGTACTACAACGGCACCAATACGTGGTGTGTGAGTATCCCTCACGAAAATAAGTAAGTTTCATTTTAAGTAGATGACGCCGTGCATACTGTTCATCCTAGAAATGATAAATGTTTTTATTTGCGACTGCTGTTAGTAAATGTACGTGGACCAAAATCATTTGCGCATTTGAAAACTGTGAATGTGCCAAATATATCGAGAAACAAGTCAGCTATTAGGTTTGCTGGAGAACGATTCTCATTGGGATTTAACACTTGTGGGTTCAGTTGTTTCATTAAATGCGTACCAAATACGAACGTTGTTCGCTATTATCATTACCACATGTTTTCCTTCACAACCAATTTAGTTATGGAACAAATGCAAAGACGACATATGTGAAGATATCTTGCATCGCTTGCGCATTCGAACGAATAATCCCGACATGCAATAACCGATGAAATGTATAATGAAGGATCGATTCTGATTGAGGATCAATGCTTAACTATGGCAAACAAGCTACTGATTGAAGTAGGAATGATTGCACCAAATCGATTGATGCGCCATGCACTCAAGTAAGAA
This sequence comes from Trichopoda pennipes, assembly GCA_030448955.1. NCBI lineage: Eukaryota > Metazoa > Arthropoda > Insecta > Diptera > Tachinidae > Trichopoda > Trichopoda pennipes. The sequence continues at coordinate 6,024,764 of JASKUP010000088.1, forward strand.
TTTAATCGAGAGCTACAATACAATGTTGATACATTGCAGGAATTCGTTTGAAATAATGTGCCGTTGCTGAATGAACAGCAAAAACTAATATACGAAACATTTATGCAAGCGGTGGACAATAATACTGGTGGTCTATTCTTCCTGGACGCACCTGGAGGAACAGGAAAAACATTTGTCATTTCATTGATTTTGGCCACTATTCGATTAAGATGTGACATAGCTTTGGCATTAGCATCATCTGGAATCGCGGCGACTCTTCTAGAAGGCGGTCGTACTGCATATTCTGCGCTTAAGTTGCCACTCAATTTAAACACAATTGATACTCCAACATGCAATTATTCGCGATCCAGTTCCCCCGGCTGCACATACCCCCCGGGGGCATATTTATCGGTTCTTATAGAGTACTCAACTATCTGGACCTGTGCAACTGGGGGAAAAAGGGAGCCCAGTCCCCTGAAGGCAGACAGGGAGTCTACTGGAAACCCCACCTTATTTCCACGGGGATCAGTGAGCCCCAGAGTTCATTATTTGTCTCTTTAGACATAATAGTTCTCTGGCTGATCATTGAGGTTGGCCCCTATATGGGAGAATCGTGGTGGTTGTGGTTTCGCGGCCCCATAACAGGTTTGTTTATTATGGTGGCCAGGATCATTTCGCTGATAATGACACGCATGGTGAATGATCCAGTCCAGTGAGCATGCTTGACATGTGTTCTGGACAGGAGTTGGAAAGTCTCCAACTCTTTAGCAAGGTGTGATGATTTGCAGACCTGTACTGAAATCATTGAAGTTGCAACTAGGTGGTTCTGTTGCATAGAATTATGGCTTCGGCTATCTAGGACGCATGTATGACGTTCCAAATTATACAATAGTGGTTTGTCCACCATCTGATTAAGACTAACGGTCAGGCGCGGATGTAAAACAAATCACACTCCCCCGGGTGCACATTGTGTGGTCTTAATAGAACTTCGACTATCTAGACCTGTGCAACTGGGGGAAAAAGGGGGTCCAGCCCCCTGAAGACAGCAGGAGTCAACTGGGAACTCTACTTTATTTCCACGGGAATCAGTAAGCCCCAGAGTTCCGTTATTTGTCTCTTAAGACATTTAACTGTTCTCTGGCTGATTATTGAGGTTGGCCCCTATATGGGAGTATCGTGGTGGTTGTGGTTTCGCGGTTGTTTAATATGGTGGACAGGGTCATTTCGCCGTTAATGACACCCTAGGTGAATGATCCAGTCCAGTAAGCATGCTAGACATGTGCTCTGGGCAGTCTCCAACTCTTCAGCAAGGAGTGATGATTTGCAGCCCTGCTCTAGAATCAGTAAAGTTGCAACTAGAAAAAACCTGTTGCTTGAATTAGTCTTCGGCTTCCTAGGACGAGCATGACGTTCCTATTTATGCAAAGTGGTTCGACCACTATCTGATTAAGGCTCCATAGCCAGGCGCAGATGAAAATCTCATCACGTAGTTTCTCGATCCAGTACAATGGGAAAATTGTTGATCCAATGTAAGCTCATTGTTTGGGATAAGTGCACAATGGCACATAAGAAGTCATTTGAAGCACTTAACTTCACACTGAAGGATCTTCGGCGAAATGACAACATCTTTGGCGGCTTGATTTTAATATTGGCAGGCGATTTCAGGCAGACGTTGCTGCAGATGAATTGAATGCTTTTCTGAAGGCATCACGTTTGTGGTATAACGTAAAAACATTATCGCTAACCACTAATATGAGAGTTCAACTTCAAAATGATCAAAGCGCTGCACAATTTTCCAAACAATTGTTAGCTGTTGGAAATGGAAAAGTCCCAGTTGATGCGACAGCTGGATTAATTACTCTTACCAACGACTTTTGCCGATTTGTAGACTCTCAATTAGCTCTTATTGAAAATGTTTTCCCAAACATTAGTGAGAATTATCGGAATTATGCTTGGTTAAGTAAACGAGCAATTCTCGCCGCAAATAATAATGATGTTGTACATGCACTGAATTTCACCATTTAATAAAAAATCGATGGTGATTTGGTGACATACAAATCCGGTGATTCCATAACAAATCCCGATGATGCAGTAAATTATCCAACGGAGTTTTTAAACTCTCTGGAGTTACCAGGATTTGCACCACATAACTTGCAACTCGAAGTTGGTTCAGTTATTATGATATTGCGTAATTTGAATCCACTGCGACTTTGCAACGGTACTCGACTTGCGGTGAAAAGACTTATGCCGAATTTGATTGAGGCAACCATTATTAATGGAAAGTACGCAGGTAAACGACTGCAATTTCCGGTTCGCCTTGCGTTCGCAATGACAATTAACAAGTCGCAAGGCCAAACGCTTAGTGTTTGCGGGATAAATTTAGAAAATCGTTGTTTTTTACATGGGCAGCTATACGTTGCGTGTTCGTGAGATGGGAAGCCATCCGCTTTGTTTGTGTTAACGTCAGACCAAAAAACAAAAAATGTGGTTCACCAAAGAGCACTTCAATGAAACGGATAATTTGCGGACACGTATAACGCTTCGATTCAGTATTTACTTTGGATTCACTTTCATTTTTTACTTAGAGAAGTTCAACTAAATTCCACTTCATTTTTGTAATCGAAATCAATTCATTACTGTTGTGCAATGAAATAAAATTTTTCCTTTTCAAATATAAAACAAAAAAATAATTTTTCTTTATCTTTTAATCCCCAAACGAAATGTTACAAAAAACGAAGTCATCTGGTGGCAAACGTGGCGAGGTTTGCTAATGGCGGGTTTGCTAGTAATAAAATAAAAATTAGAATCGTCTATATCTAAATTTTTTGTTTTATTTTGTTTTAGAAAACAAACTTCTTGTTGAAAAACCTGTACATGCTTAACGACTAATCAAATAATTTCAGATAACATAAGCTACATTGTAATTAATGATGATGTCGGCAAAGCTATAAACTCGGCCTACGAAATGGTACTTAAAGCGAAAGAATCTCTGGTAAATCATGAATTAATGAAAGCTTCTGATTTGGCACAAAAAGCGTTTTTAGCTTCAGAGAAAGCATTCTTTGATGCCAGTTTGCTAGCTCAGCTATATTTTCCTGATGAACAGAAATATGCCATTTATATACCACTATTTTTACCCATTATGGTGCCGGTAATAACATCTTGTTTTATGATGGTTAAACTCTTTAAAAAGCACCGTGAGGGACAAAAGAAATTAAAAGCAGCATAATTGAAAAACCAAAATGTTAGATTTTAATAGAAATGCTTGTCTAAAAATTCCTAAAGTAAATGTTATGGTATTAATAGAACTAGTTTATTTTTCATTTAAATTACTTTTCGTAATAACAAAATTTTTAAAGAAAATATACAATTGATAAATTAATAAAGATGCTTAAAATTATAATTTTATTATATTTTTTTGTATTTGTTCAAATGGATAAATTTGATATTTTACTTTGCATTTCTTTTAAGCCGATAAAGAAGCTATCGTTTGTTGCATCGGGCCGTTAAACTAGGGCCAAAAAATGTTGTCTAAATGATAAAGTACATACCGTTAATGTTATATTCTGGGATACGAATCAATTATCCTGGAATGCCGGAACTTTGAGGTTAACTGCTTTCCGGACCATAGATTATGAAGGTACAGAAAGAAATGCTTGATGTGTGCAGCAATTCAAAAACGTGGCTGCGTCTTAAGATTTTCGAAAATACAATTGCAACTGCTGCATTAGTGTTGCGATGTTCAGCCATAACAAGCATTTAATCCACTCGACAATCTAGATTGTTTTGGAAATGGCGCTTGTATTTTAAAAAGAAATGCGAATCTTTCTAATTCAGATAATCATGCAGCCGAATATATAGTTTTTGAAATTAAAGTTGCGCCACTATTGCAAATGCAAGGTGGAATTGTAGAGGACCGTGGATGCTATTACCATTGATCATTACAGATTTTTTGGAAGAGGACTGTAATTCTAGAGGTTATATCTCGGTTTCAAATTTCTTTTGGCCTTAAGAAAGATGTACTGTACTGCACATGTTAGAAGACTAAGCCACCGTAAAAAGGCTTGAAGATGTTCCATTAACAAGAAGAAGACTAGAACATCCCTTTTGTAAAAGTCTATCAGACTTTCTTGCCAGTGCGATAGTGCAGAACCTTGCAAACCTTTCGAACTGAGATATCTATAAGAAGGAAAGCCATATTTATTCCACTTCGTATTGTACTGGTCGCAGAGATAATATAGTTTGTACAAATGAATTACTATAGAGTCCTAGAGGCAGCTTTTTCACACGGAAAAGTGGCGTTCTGTGCAACTAGGGTCTCTCATAGTTTAAATTTGGTATGTTTATTTTATTATTTGAATCGATAAACTAGCTTAAGTTGGTGGTTACATGTGATTATTTATATTAACAAAAGTCTAAAAGTAGCGAAATGTTGTGGGGATCAAAAAGGAAAGAAATGTGTATGGATCTTGAAGTGTAGAGTATTCAAGCAATTTGTTCAAAACTATTCAGCGACACCCAAACTTAATTTCCTGATAACGTAATTAGATATTAACATTAAGTTTAACCTCGAGCCCAAGTAGTGTACGTTATTCTCCGGAAGAAAAATTTAACGACTCGGAAGTTAACGTTTTAAAAAATACTTTTAATTAGTGTTCGAAAAGACGCAGTACGCTATTATAGCGTACTGTTTAAAGAACACAAACGTTTAACTTGTTTTTAGCGTTTGTGTATGTGTACGCAAACAAAATATCGTACACAACGATTCTTGGCTGATGAACACAAACACTAAAATACGGTACTGATCTATTTTTTGCGTACTTTAGTGTTTTTTTTCGAACACTGTATAAAAGTCTAATTGTGAAAATCAAATTCAAATGTAAAAAGGATGAAAAAGGCTGTAAGGACTCATGGAATGCATATGTACATACATTTATTCTATTTTTGTAGTAATAAGTAATTACGATTTAAAAAATACAGTAAAGAAAACAATGCAAACACTAAAAAGTACACTAAAGGAAACTAAGGAAAAACTAAAAATAATTTAAAGAACACAACGCAACCACTTGAAGTTCACTACGCAAACTGTTAAACATCAATACACATACATAAAAACTATTTCTTAAGAAGAAATGTGTTTGTGTACTGATTATAAAACTACAATACAGAACACTAACGCAGCATACTTTAATGTTTTTTTTCGAACGATTTTTTCCTTTTTTAAAAAATTTAAATTTATGGAAACATTCTTTAACTTTCATTTTCATGTCCTTTACTTGTTGTGGTGAACTTGGTATTTCGAATTCTGTGTAAATAGTTAGATGCTGCCTATTACAGCTCAAAGAATAAGGTGATATACTTTAAATTCTGATAATGAAAGGACCACTTTTAAATTGAATTTGGGTATGATTTTACGTCAATTGAATCTTTTATTGCCTGCCGGTCTAGTGATTGTGTTTATACTGGTTCAAAAGAGAGTAGCATATCCATATATGTCGCGCCTTTATGCGAACTCTCTTTCATATTTAATTTTATTTTCTATTCCTATTTTTATAGCGAATAAGTTCCAGAATGCTGTCGGATGTGGTTCAAAAAATTTTAGCCACGTCTGCTATAAGGCACCCTTTAAATTAATTTTTTTTTAGTAATTGTTGCCGCAGCCGTAATACACATTTTGAAATTTTAGGTGCGTATTAATTACATTAATTACCTCTGGGCATGGTTATACTAAGTTCATACTTGTGTTTTTGAATGCGTTAAAGCAAAGTGTTTTAAAACTTAAGGCGATGTCAGATAAAACTTTGTTGCTTTGCGTGACATTTGAAACTTCAAAGCAAAAGCGTAAATCAAGAGGTGTATGTCACAATAAACTTTGACAACACTCATGAATTTTTTGTTTACGCCCACACACAAATACACAAACACAAATAATAAAAGCCAGGTGTTTGTCAAAGCGCGCAAAAAGTTGAATGTTGGTTAACTTTTCGGTTTGCGCTGCGTCAAAAGTGCTTTATGTGGCAACTTTCATACATTTACGTACATTTTAACTCAAATGTCAAAGCGAAACTCTGACGCAACGCAAAGCAAAAGTTTTATCTGACACGGCCTTTAAACACAGCCGTTCACACTATAATTGAGATGTTTAAGGCTGACGTTTTATCTACTTTTTTTACCTTAAAAATGATTTTTTATTTTTTGTAGTGAAAACAACCAAGGTTTTAGTTGGAAATCAAACCCAAACCCCCAGACTGATTAGCTAAGTACACTACCTACTAGCCTACAGGGGCAAAAACGCACTCAGCACATCAATTTTGAGTTGCATTAACCATTTACGTGTTTAACGACGTGTTTAAATCTAAAACAACTCATTTGATATGTTTAACAAAACACGTCAATGTATGGTAAAACATATCAAAATCGACGTGTTTAATGCTTAAACACGATTGAGATGTTAAATATGCTAGGTCTGAATATAGTATTATATTATGTTCAGACATACACAATTATTGAGATTATCGCAATAAATGCCATTATTGAGCTCAATATTCCATACAAAACTAGACTTCATATATTGTTCAGTAAGTACGAAATTGTTATAAATATTGAGTAAATCTTGATACGCAACACTGTTAACAGGTGTGTTCAGTGAGAAAAAATTATCTACCACTTATCTACACTGACATATGCCATCAATGTAAAACAATATATTAAAAATGGTATAATTGATTTTCACAAAATTGTTCATATTTTATATACCAATTTCCATAAAGATCTTTGATTTGCATTTTTCTCCAATAATACAAGAAGCACGAGCTGTTGGTTTCTTAAACTCTGGAGAATTTGCAAATTTTTACTTTTTTTTATTTTTAAGTACGGCCAACTTTGAATCAAAATACGATCGCACTAACCGTAAAAACTTAGCATTTTTATTATACAATTGTTATTGCTTTTTAATAAATGAATTTATTTTCATTTTTATAAAATAAAATTTATGACTGAAATAAAAACAAAGTTGTTTTCCAGTTGTCTAATGTTTATTGAGTTACATAAATTTAGTATGTCTGAACACTAAAATAATATTGCCAATAAACCGAATATTGAGTCAATTAAAAATGTATGTCTGAACATGCTATTAACTTTCCCACATTGACATTGTTGCTTCTGGGGTTAAAAGCGGTATCAGTTGCCTATGCTAGCAAGGGACCTAAAATAGAAGAAAAAGATTTTCTAAGTAAGGCTAGTAACTTAACTAATAGCACCGCAGAAACCGGTAACCCGCAAGGACTATGGGCCCGGTACATATTATTGGAAGAATTAACTTGTCCGCATACCTATGTGCTATCGCCAATATTGCGGCTGTATTTTAGACAGCCCAGCTCTGAAGCAAAGAGTGGGGGACGTAGGGTTTTTGTGTTGCCAGACTCGATGTTAAGAACACCGTAAGATCTAGCCTCTTTTTATCGTGGCAAGCATTCATGTAAATCTTAAACCCACACTGACCGCGGTTCCCCCGTTGAATGAATGATTGAAATTATAAATAATTTAATTTAATTGTTTATACAAAATCGGCAAAGGGCAAAAAAAATTTTTTTTTTCATTTTATCTATTTACAATCTATTTGTACAATAATGAGTAAATTTGATCACATACAATAATATGAAAAAAAAAGAGAAACCTAACGTATGCTATTAAGCTCTAGCAAGCTTAATAGTTTAAATAAATATTAAAATCTAATATTGATTTGGAAAATTAATAAATTATGTATATAAATTTATTTTCTATAAGGCAAATCTAGTGCATGAAATCTATTCCGTCTTCTTACTTTCTCTGTTTCATCTTAAAGAGCAATTGCTAAAATGTTGCTGTGATTACTTAATCGATTCAAGTTTGCATGACTAAATCTCTAATTGAAGGGATTTTAAGGTCTTTGTGAATTTGTTTATTTGTTAAGGCCGGGGCGCATAGAATCCGTCATGCGTTATGGTTTGACGTATTCAACTGAAGTCAAAGTAAGGACGGATTAGGTTGGCACAATGAGTACTTTGTTGACGGATAAGAAATCAGCTGTTTTTTGTTTTTCTTATTTTATATTTTTTTGCAGCAAAGTTTTAATAAAGTGCACATTTGAAATGGAGTTAGACGACATCTCAGACTTTCTATTAATGGTAATTTGTACTATTTATTCCATTATTTATTATTATTATTTATAATTTATTTTAAAAGTATTTTACTACGAGTTAAAGCGATCCTATTCAATTCCCTTAAAAATATATTAAGGGGCACCAACAGCGCCTGATTTTCAATAAGGATACACAAAATTTACTCGTATAAAATTTATTATAACAAATACTTATCTATATAAACAATAAACACGATTACTCACAAAATTTATAAAGACAAAAAATTAATTATTAAAACAATTAAATCAATTAAGAACTGAACCGTTCCGTTACTCGCTGTAGCCAAGACTGCTCTTTCAACTTCTTTTAAGTTGGCTCGTAACTTCGTCTTGTCACGTTGCATTAGCGTGTGTGTTAGTACAGACGCTGATGTGGCCAGAAATCCGACAGCGCCGATGAAGCTTAATTAGCTGTTGTTGACTGGATAAGTGTGTGACGATTATTAAAAGGTAGTATTGCTGACGAAACTTAATTGCCGGTTATTGACTGGATACGCGTGTGAAAATTGTTTGAGCTAAAAGTGCTTACGCTGCCAATTCACATGTTGGCAGGTTCGCTACTCCTGTTAACTTACGATAGAGCGAAAACAAACAAAAAAAAAAAACAAAACAAGAAGAAGAAGCAAATAAAAAATGTCAAAGTACTCAACGTACGTCAAAAGTTAAAAGTTGGCCAACTTTCGTACTTTGCGTTGACGGAGACGTATTGATTGTGAAAACGTGTATTTCAACTTACTTGTCAGTTGAAAAATACAACGTATGACGTATTCTATGTGCCCCAGCCTTTACAAACCAGGAAGCATTGACTAACGTTCTTAGTGTCTTAGATTGGTATTTTTGTAAAATCTCCGCATTTGAGTTACTTGCAGTACCCCAGAGTTAGATACCATCAGCCCAACACGAATATTCCCTAGAAATTTCTTTCTCACGGAAAATAATTTTCTCAAGAAAAAGTTCCTCCAATCACAAATTCCGCGGGAACAAAAAACATTAAAAAGTGGCATCATTGAGTTTTACAACCAACTGTTTTGTTTATTTACATTTATTATTCCTTTTTTTGTTTGTAACTTAAGAGTTTTTATTTATTTACAAACGTTCATCGGATAATTTTGTTTTTAATTTAATTAAATAAATTAAACTATAAAAAGAAAAATATAAAAAAATGCTTTTTTCCAAAAATTTTTAGAGTGCCTCTTTGTTGCCTTTAAAAACCCGCACGCTATATCTGCGTTTGCTTCCATTATGGTAAGCAAACGCTGCAATTGCTGTTTATTTGTGTTTTTTGACCTAAAAACAAAAATTATAAAACTAAAAAAAATTAAAAACCAAACATTACTTACATTTTTGTGCAAACGGCCTTCTATATAGCAGGTGAAAAAAAAACTTGAAAAATGGCAATGTTTTCTCCATTTTTTGTCATTTATGATACCTACTTTTTTCCCCGCCGATTTTTTTTCTCTTCTAACAGTTGTAAAAAAGGGAAAATATTTATTCATAATAAAAGGGTAAAAGGGAGGAAACTCACGCGGAATTTTTATTCGTGATTAGGCTGCATATGTCCACATCGGCTTTAGTATTGCCTTGTAACGATACGTTCTCCCGTTATGCTGGGGTAAAGCTCGCGGCGTCCAGGGTTCGTTACAAAAAAATGTTTTCATTAATCACAAGAGACACTTTTGTTTTTATAAAAAAAATTTCTTTTATTATAATTCACTCTTAAACTAAGTTATAATTAAACTACACCACTACTGAGCACGCCAACGATGATCAACCGCTTCGAAATTGGTGTTAGCCTATTGACGATCTTGTCCGTCTTGTTCAGCTAGGGCGAATAAGATTCTGGCCTTGCTGACCAAAACGCGGCCTGGCTCTGGGCTCCGTCACCTGGGCGAATAAAATTCTGGCCAGGTGAAGCAGCGACAGCACTTACTAGGCCTGCCGATGACGATCAACCTCTCCGTGGCCTATTGACGATCTCGTCCGTCTTGTTCAGCTAGGACGAATAAAATTCTGGCCTTGCTGAAGAAAGCGCGGCCTGGCTCTGGGCTCCGTCACCTGGGCGAATAAAATTCTGGCCAGGTGAAGCAGCGACAGCACTTACTAGGCCTGCCGATGACGATCAACCTCTCCGTGGCCTATTGACGATCTCGTCCGTCTTGTTCAGCTAGGACGAATAAAATTCTGGCCTTGCTGAAGAAAGCGCGGCCTGGCTCTGGGCTCCGTCACCTGGGCGAATAAAATTCTGGCCAGGTGAAGCAGCGACAGCACTTACTAGGCCTGCCGATGACGATCAACCTCTCCGTGGCCTATTGACGATCTCGTCCGTCTTGTTCAGCTAGGACGAATAAAATTCTGGCCGTGCTGAACAAAGCGCGGCCTGGCTCTGGGCTCCGTCACCTGGTCGAATAAAATTCTGACCAGGCGAAGCAGCGACAGCACTCACTGAGTCGGAGACCTTAGCGAGTCTCGCTTAATTCAAAGTCGAATAAGATTCTGGCTTTGTTTAAGTGAGCGAAACCTATTCGCAAGACTATTTTAATTAAGTTGAATCAAATTCTAACTCACTTAAAAGAAGTCTTGCTCGGTTACTTGCCCGTGGCCAACTCAACTTATATACGTAATTATCTCGCTTTTATATGTTTCTGCCAGGCACACATACACACCCATACCACTAAACTACAGCTGATTGCTACTGTTTAGGGTTGTGTTTAATGGTATGTTCTTCTCACGGATGTATCCTCGTGTTAATAGATGGCGCTTTTTAACGGCTATTATAATTTCAAATATTTCATTAACAAATAATAAATGTAACTATAAAATATAATTATGAATTATATAAAAATTAAACTTGTATAATAATAATGTTCTCTTTTTAAAAAAATTATGAAATTCATTAAACAATAAATATTCAGAAATGTAAAAAGTGTAAAAATTTGTAAAATTCAAAAAAAAAATACAAAATTTGAAAAACATATATATAGAGTCTAATTGCTTGTGATTGAATTGCTATGTGATTCAAAAACGAGCCTGCCGACTTTTGGTCGTCACAAACTTTTATCTTATTTTCTAGATTAAGCTCAGACTTAGCTCCAAGTAGCCAATACAGTTTTTTTCGTTTTTATGTTTCGTTGTTGTCTTTTAGATTTAATATGTTCTTTCCATGTTAACCTTTTTTCAAGGTGCATGCCTAAGTATTTTACTTTATCAGCTTTTAGTATTGCAGACCCATTCAAAAACACTGCTAAGCATTCTTCCCTTCTTAAGGTGAATGTTACATGAGAAGATTTATGTAAACTAATGGTTAAATTCCATTTTTTCTACCAATTTTCCAAGGCATTAAGTTGTGTTTGAATTAATAATGCAGCCTCGTACGGTGACTGATTCGAAGATAAAATAGCGGTGTAATCTGCATAAGTAGCCATAAGTTATATTTTCATTTACTAGTATGTCTGAGGTATAAACTGTGTATAAAAGAGGCCCAAGAACACTACCTTGCGGCACACCTGCACTTATGCTACATATGTTGGACCTTTCATCATTAATTTTTACATACAAGGTTCTATCTTCTAAGTGTGATTTCAAAAGTAAACAAAACGGAGTTGGTAAAATGTTTTTAAAGACCAAAAATGAATTTAAAAAAATAATACAGAGTTTTATATTTAAATTATTAAAAATTTGTTTTCATTGAAAATTGAGATAATTTATATTTCCGCAGCAAAATAATTTCAGATATTAGGAAATTTTTTGGGTACAACTTTTTATATATTTTTTTATATTGTATTTTTCTTATGTTTTTAAAATACTCGTAATTATGCTTTAGTATCTTTGTTCTCACGTTCTTTTAATCTTCAGAAAATAATATAACACAAACTATAATAAAACAAAATCGTGTGACATAGACATACATACACTACCACTCAAATAAATAAGGAAATTAATTTTGATATGATAACACTTTTAAAGTTTTCAATGTGACACGGTATATAAAGATAAAATGGACTTTAAAGGCCGGCCGGTTTAAAGATATTAAAATTATTACTTTTTTTATGTCAGTGTTATTGTATGTTATTAAAAAAAGAAACTCAGTGGCTCTATTAAAACAAGAAATGTTTAAAATACGCTGTTACGGTTTTAAGCTTGGGAATGGTATATTTTTTTCTCCGACCAGTATTCAGGTGACGACTCCTACTCTTGCAATGAACTAGAAAATTAGGTTATCGGGAGGAGAAAAGAGGGAGTAGTGCTTTTAGACATTCGATTTGAATTTTGTTACATTAAAAGTGACAGGAAAGACCTCTGGAGGGAGTTCATTCCACATCGGAACCGTTTTGCTAAAAAAAAAACGAATTTGCCCTATAATGCTTGGTGCGATTCACTGGCCAATCAACTATAAATGGATGCACTCTCAATGAAAATCGAGTTAAACGCATAAACGTGACTAACGAGACCGAGTTCGTATTAAAATAAAAAAAAAAAATTTTCTTTTTCTTTTGTAATTTATTTCTCTAAATCATTCTTATAACTGACTTAAATGTTAAAATATTAAATACTTAAATAGTTACAATATTATTAGAAGTGTTAATTCAGCTGTATTTAATAAAAATAAAATTAATGACTATTTCAATGAGGAAGTTTAGTAACCCAGTTAAAATGCTTACGAAGAGGAAGTGAAAAATAATTTATTGAACTCTTTTAAAATTAGTTTGCTGAACTTTTTGAAATAAAATGCTTACGAAGAGTTTCAATGCAAAATAACTTAATTTTAAAATTGGATTGCGAAATTGAACTTTTTTTTAGGTTATTAATGAAATAATTTATTGTTGCCAATTAATAGGCAGGGAATGGGTTAAGGTGTTTTTGGAATGGTTCGTTGGCTTAACTCGTGCGATATAGTATATGTTTGTAGAATGATAAAAAAATGGCTATAGTGATATTCAACCCAAGCACATGAACTTGTGTTGACACTATTGTTTTTCGCCTTGATTTCCTTCAAGCACTTGGAACTTGAAAGAGCCCTAATCAATCAATAAAACACGTTAAATGTCTTAAAAGAATTGATTATTACTTTATTTGTTCCGTTGCTTTTATACAAAATTAATTAATAAAAATAATAACAAACTACGGAAATCAAATTGCTTACTTTACTATAAATCAAATGACTTAATTTGGAAATAAAATAGTAAAAGTGCTTAACTTAACATAACGCAAGTGCCTTAGTTTATAACTTGTGTTAACTTTAAACAAAATAAGTTTTATGAACTTGAAACTGCTGACTTTACATTCTTTGTTTTTCTCTTTTAATTGCAAATTTAAAGTTAACAACGGTTACTGAACTTGATATTAAATTACAAAATGTTGACCTATTTAAATTATTGCTTGTTAGCAAAACAAAAAGTGAAGAAAATATTTATTATTATTATTATACAAGAACAGGTAATTGAACTTAAAACAAAAACGTAAACATATTAGTCAGCAATTGCAAACTTAAAAGAAAAATAAGAATAGAAATAAGAATAAAAATAAACAAATAATATTGTGTTGATGGAAGCATCAACATTCTCCCCCGCGTTGACCAACGGTCACTGGTGACAGATGCCAACTAGATTTGGATCTCTGCAACATCGATGGTAGCAGATCGTGGTAAGGGAACTGGATGAGGTGTCGGTTCAACAACCTTCTGAAGTTTTCCTTCTTTATAGGTTGAGTGCAGCTTTACTGAGATGACGGCTACTAAGATAGTTAGAGAGATTAAAAGCGCAGTGTAGCTTACGGCATGGTGATGTTGGCTTTGGGACCTGATTAGCTCTGGTAATTGGGCGATAGTTGACTCATTAAGTTGTTTTTGCAGGTTACTCAGTTGATGTAGATGGGTTTCAAACTGGTTGTCAGTATTATTAAAAATTCTTCTGATCCCCTGTGGAGTGCTAATTTGATCAATGTGCCTGAACTGGACGTATGAAGTATGCATTCTAGTTGACGCATCAAAGTGGCCTTGAATAGTCAGAAGGTTGGTTTTAATTATGCAATTTGGTTTTATTTGCATTATTCCAGTGCCTCTTATTAGCTGTTGGGAAGTTTCATTTCCACAAACTGCTGAAATTTCTATTGTTGTAGTTGTGGCAAAAATCCATTTGTTCGGATTTCTTAGTTGAGTCCATGTTGTGTTATCCTTCAGCCGAGTAAGGTTACAATTGGCTGTGTGTTGATTGTTGAGGATACTAATTTCACAGTAATTTATATCTTTTTTAAATCTAAGCTGCTTATTGCAGCATATATATGTATCCCCTTTAGCTATAGTGCAGCTTGACAACTCGTCGTTTGTAAATGGAATAAACTCATCTTTGTGTGGGTTTACTGCTATAAAAGGTACATTTAGTTTGATGGATATTAGCGCATTATTTCTTATTGTTGGAACTGGAGTTGTCTTCAGAAGTTCTAGGAATTGTTGATCGATCAGTGGCAACCTAATTTCGAAGAGAACTTCTCCTTTTGTCACTGCTCCATTTGTCTTCATAAGCTTGTAGAGTTGAACCAAGCTATCGTCTTCAATTGGAAGCATACGTTGTACTGGTAGGTGTGCTTTTATTGTAGTTAACTCAGCCCTTAGCTGATGAGGTGACAATAAAAGTGGACTGATTTTTTCGTGGTGAGCGTCAGTTAGCACGTCAATAATCTCTTTTTCCACCCTTTGTAAATTTATTGCTGTTAATGTTAACTGATTGGCAAGCAGTGATATTAATTGTGTTTGGCTAACTTCTGACATTTCTTGAGCGAGCGCATTTGCTTCAAAGTTGATTCTTGCAACGATTTCCGTTAGTTGTTTTTGGGTGCTGAGTTCGTCTTGTTTAATTATATTAATCGTGGAGTCAATAATTGATGTTTGGTTTTTAAGTAATTTGAAAATATAGTCTGTTTCGACCTTTGCTCTTTTAATGGTGTCTGACATTTCACTGGCGTATTCTGAGTCCAGCACTCCAAACAATGACCTTGCTACATTTCCTACAATGTTGAATGCACCCCTTTTTACTCTACTAGTGGCGAATAGTTCTTTTTCTTCCAGCAACTCTGCCTTTACTTGTTGAAAATTATTCATCAAAATATTACATGTCGACTGATGTGTGATAGTTGAACATAAGTGTTGCAAGGTTATTAAGCCGGATTGAAAGGTCTCTAGCTCGGACAAGAAAGGTGCTAGATCATAGTATACTAAGAGTTTCCATTCAGCTGTTGCCAGTTTTACGGTTCCAATACTTTCAAAGTACAGTCCTGGGTCAGAACGAAAGTTGTCTATCTTTATATAATTACCCATAGCGACTGGAATGAGAAGAAGGGCTACGATCATGGTGAGTAAGAGTGAGTTGTTGGTAGTCCTTGATTTTTTGGTGGGTGGAGTATCTGCTTCATCAGCGGGCATTGGGCGAACAGCGTTGGATGGCTCACTTGCTGGTGCTTCGACTTCGTGAAGTAGCGGAGCTAGTCTATGGATAGGCCTCCTTTTTACACCTGAGACGGTTTGTACATCTGCTACTCGAACCTTGCCATCGTTTCCCTTGTGTGTTTGAAGGATTCTTCCAAGTGGCCAGCTCATAACTGGTAAGTTGTCATCTTTTATAACAACCATCTGTCCCTCTTTCACGTTTTCACAAGGTGATTTCCATTTCTGCTTTTCCTGTAATTGTTGCAGATACTCACTAGACCAACGTCTCCAGAACTCATGTTTGAGTTGTGAGACGAGTTTCCACCTTTTGGCCAGAGACCCATTTGGTTGCACTGCTCTGCTGTCCACTTGGGCTGTGAGGGGTTCTCCAATTATAAAGTGTCCTGGAGTCAGTGCAGTGAGATCATTTGGATTAGATGATGTCGGAGTCAGAGGACGCGAATTTAGTATGGCTTCTATTTCTATGATGACAGTTTCAAATTCTTCGTGTGTTAGTGAAGCTGTTGAAACGCTTCGTAGTAACAATTGCTTAGCGGATTTTACTGCTGCCTCCCATAAACCTCCGAAATGCGGTGCTCGAGGTGGAATGAATTTGAATTCAATTCCTTCTTTACTGCATGACTGCATGATTTTTTCTTGTGCATTATTAGCAAAAATCGCTTTATTAAGTTCTTCCAATTGATTCCGTGCACCTACGAAATTTGTGGCATTGTCAGAGTATATGGTCTGGCATCGTCCGCGGCGTGATAAAAATCTTTTGAGGGCCCCAATGAAAGCATCGGTTGTCAATTCAGTTACTACTTCCAGGTGTACAGCCTTTGTTGAGAAACAGACGAAAACAGCTATGTAAACCTTATGAGGTTTTTTACCGCGCACCTTATAATGGACCCAAAATGGACCACAGTAATCAACGCGTTTTAACGAATGGACGTGATGGGGTTACCCTGCTTGCGGGTAGATTCCCCATTACCTGAGTAAATAGTTTGGGTTTAGCTCTTGTACATCGAACACAATTTTGGACTATACTTCTTGTCATTGATTTACCCTTGATGATCCAGTACTGTTGTCTGGATATGGCGAGTAATGCTTGTGGACCACAGTGGTAGTTTTCCTCATGGAACATTGTGAGTAGGAGTTTTGAAATAGGATCATTATAAGGTAGAAGAATGGGATGTTTGGCGTCATAGACTAAATTTGAAGCTTCCAATCTTCCTCCGACCCGAAGAATGTCATTTTCGTCAAGGAATGGAGATAAGCTGCTAATTATACTGGACTTGTCCACGTGCTTATTTTTCTTCAATTTACCTATCTCCTCGTTGAAGTCGCAGACTTGAATTGCTTTAACAATTTTAAACTGGGAATCATCTAGCTCGATAGGGCTCAACGAAATATGTTTTGGTCGAAAGTCGTTATGTGTTTTTAAGTTTTTTATGAATCTCAGAACATAGCCCAACGTTTTCTGTAAGGTTCTAAAAGAATTTTTATGGTGGATTCGGTATATGATACTATCGTCCTTTGATACTGTAGTCGTTGTAACAGGAATGGCCTTAATTTTCCTTTCAATATCAGTTGAACCTTGAACTTGCGTTGAGTATCCTTTAGGCCACAATTCCTCCTTTCCATGAAGAAAAAGTGGTCCGTATAGCCATAAATTGCATGTTGGCAAATCAGCTGCACGAATTCCTCTGGAAGCTATATCGGCTGGGTTGTCTTTTGATCGTACATGGCGCCATTGTTCGGTTAGAGTCAGAGACTGGATTGTTGATACTCTGTTGGCGACAAACGTTTTGTAGGAAGATGATTGTGCATTTATCCATGATAATACAATTTCTGAGTCAGTCCACAGAAATATTGGTTGATTTTGAAACTGCATGTCAACCTTTATTCTGTGAGCAAGCTGGGCAGCTAATACTGCTGCACACAATTCAAGTCGGGGTAGTGTCTGCTGCTTCAATGGAGCAACTCTTGATTTTGCACACAGTACTTTTACAATCACTTGTCCATTTTTAAGAGTCGCACGAATGTATGCAACTGCAGCATAGGCCTTCTCAGATGCGTCTGCGAACACATGTAGTTGTGTTTTTACTGGAGATTCACACTGGAAGACATGCCGCGGTATCTTAAAATTGTTAAGATTCTCTAGATCCTTCCTGAACGTATTCCAGGATGTACAAAGATCATTAGTTAATGGTTCGTCCCAGTCCAATGCATGATGCCACAGGTGTTGGATAAATATTTTTGCCTTAACAACGACAGGAGCCAACAGACCGAGAGGATCAAAGAGTTTTGCCAGATCAGATGTTACTGTGCGTTTCGAAATTTGTTGATGTTGAGGTAATTTGACCTTAATGCAAAAATGATCACTTTGAGGCAACCAGTACAGTCCCAAGGTTTTTATTGTACTAGTCGCTCCATTATTATCGAAATCTAGGTTAACCTCTTGATCACCAGCTGGAATAGCTCTGAGTAATTGTGGATGGTTTGCACACCATTTCTTTAAGCTGAATCCGTGTTTTTTCAACATAATGATGAGTTCGTGTTGTATTTCCAACGCTATCTTGAGGCTGTCTGAACCTCCAAGGCCGTCATCCACATAGAAGTTGTTCTTTAGCATCTGTGACCCGTACGGAAACTTGAGAGAATTTTCATTGGCTATTTTCTGCAGACATTTTGTGGCCAGGTAAGGTGCTGCCCGAGTCCCATATGTTACTGTGTTGAGTCTATAATAACAAAGTGGTGATGACGGAATTTCCCTCCACAAGATCAATTGATATTGATGGTCAGTGGGGTTGATTAGAATTTGCCTGTACATTTTTTCAATGTCGGTTGTAAAAACGAACTTAGGCAATCGAAAACGAATTAAAATGGAGAATAGTTCGCTCTGCACCACTGGACCAGTATACATCAAGTCATTTAAGGAATATCCATTTGATGCTTTTGCTGATGCATCAAAGACTACCCGAAGCCTTGTTGTGGTGCTATCAGGTTTTAATACGCAGTGGTGTGGTATAAAATATCTTGGATGTAGTACGTCATCTATGTTTACCCTTTGCATGTGACCTAATTGCTCATACTCTCTCATGAATTGTGTGTACTGGATTCGGATATCGTCGTTCTTTTGGAGTCGTCGCTCCAAACCAATAAATCTGTTGTATGCCATGGCATGCGAATCACCCAATGATGTTGGGTTTTCTCGAAATGGAAGGCTGACAATAAAACGACCCTCCGTATTAGTCTGAGTATGATGAATAAAGTGAGATTCACACTGAGCCTCTGATGGGGATAGAGTCCTTTCATTTGATTCTATTTCATCCAGTTTCCATAGATTTTCGACTGCTCGTTCCAGTGAGGATTCATCACCAAATATTGCACATGTACGTGGTGGTGACGAGCTGGGAGCACTAGTTTGTTGTATAGATCCGCCCACAATCCAGCCAAGTAGTGTGTTTTGTAGTGTGGGACCACTGTTTGTCAGTTGTATTGTCCCTGGTTGCATAAGATTGAAGTAGAATTCGGCACCAAGCAGAACATCGATTTTGCCTTGTTGATAAAATCTGGAATCTGCTAAGTGGATATTACTTGGAATGTTCCACGTTACAACCTCAATGTTTTGATTTGGCTGTGGCGCAATGATGGTTGATAAGACAATGGCTTCCAAGTTTGCAGAGTAATTTTTATTCGTAGATGACATCTCAACATTGACACGATATTGTGCTCGTTTCTGAGTCCTTCCCACTCCATCGATGCACAAAGATGCTTCCATTGGGGAAAGAGACAACTTTTTGATGAGTCGATCCGTCACAATATTTACTTGTGAGCCTGAGTCTAGTAATGCTCGAAACTCATGTGAGATACCATTTGTTGCTTTCACAATTATGTTTGCTGTGGCTAACATGACATAGGTCTGCTGCCCCGCTGACGAATTCATTGATGCGGATGAGACTGCGATTGTCTCTCCGCTTTTGTTTGTAGGTTGCCCAGCTGAACTTGACGTCTTTTGTCTGTTTTGTGGATTTTGTTGTAAATGTAATAACGTATTATGTTTTTTGTTACACATTTTACATGTACTAGAGGTGCAAGCCTTTGCAACGTGATCCGCTTTTAGGCAATTAACACATAGCTTTTGTTGTTGTGCCCACCTTAACCTTTCAGCTTCTGTCATTTGTAAGAATTTCTTGCAATGATAGATAGGATGACTTCCGAAGGTACACAGCTTGCAATTGCCAACCCCTATCGTAGATGTTATAGACGAGACTGTCCTGAGTGCCTTTTGATGTATAGCCCATTTATCTTTGTGTCCAATAGAATCCATTGACTGAAATTGCCTCTCAAGGAAAGAAAACAGCTCTTCCATTGTTGGCACATTTTTAGGTTTGGATAGCGACTGAATAAATTGGATGTAGAGAGCACGATCTAGCTTTTTAATCATGAGTTGAATCATTATGGCGTCCCAAGATGCAGTATTAATATTTAAATTATTTAATGCCAACAAACATTCTTTTGTAGTGTCATGAAGAGTCTTTATTGAAGCGCTAGATAAGGTGCCTGCTGGTTGATTTAGAATTTTGTCTACTAATGTGGCCACTGTGACTCTTTTGTTGGCATACCGTTCCTGCAATAACGTCCATGCTGTATTGTAGTTCTCTTCGGATAACGTTAAGTGGTTAATTAATTTGGCTGCTTCTCCTGAAACGTTTGATTTGAGGTACCACATCTTTTGTACCTTTGGTAGCGGTTGCTTGTCGACCATTTCTGTAAAAAGCTCATAAAATTGCCTCCATTTTAAACAATCTCCATTAAATTGCGGAATTGTTATTTTTGGTAGCGGCAATGAGCTGTATACGCCTGAACTGATTCCTAACCGATTTTCATCATGTATGAGTTGTTTTTGTTGATCTGCTAACACGGCGAGCTTAACTAGGTGGTTGTGTACTGAATCTTCGAGAGTGTCGTAATCTTCTTGATGTAAACCTATTCTTGATGGATCATCCATTTGTTGCCATACGTCGTCATATAAATTTTGAATTTGGGACCATAACTTTTTTACAGCCTCTGATTTCAGTTCATAAAATTGTCTTGGCTGCTCTTCTGTAAGTGTTTCCAAACCTTGCAACAACCGTGTTAATGCTGTCATACGTGCGGTTATTAACCTGGATAGTCCTGGTGTTTGTAACTCTTGTGGTTCACGCTGAATGACTGACTCAGTTCCGGATGTTCTTACAGCTGGTAACGGCTTGGCGCTTGGTGTCAGCTTCCTTAGTTGTGTTTCAATATACTCGATTATCAAGCTATATTTTTCTCCAGTAACTTTGTGGAGGTCCTTAATGATGTAAGGATCCTCTTCTGACACAGTGGCATCATTACGAATCTGATTTTCTGTTTTTTCAAATGTTTGCCAAAGGTTGTTTAATTCATTCCGTTTGCCATGGTAGAAGTCTAACGTCCTTCTGTCAACAGGTGCCTTTTTTATTACTGCAATGGTTTTGTCAATTTCGTCAGCAATTAATGCTTGCTGTGTCATGAGCTGTTGGACCGCTGCCATGTTGAATGTTGTGTTGTAGCCCTGTGCTACTGTTGACCAAGAATGTTAGCTTTGGAAAACTGATGAATGGTCTCCACTGTCTGAAGTACACGTGGTTGTGTGCTCAAATGATTTTTCAAATTATGACTCCTTGGGTTCTCCAAAATGGTATTTGGTTTGTTGATGATTGCTGCGAGTTTTGTTTGGTTTTTCTGAAAGGTCCCTTACCGCTGGTGGGGGGAACTCAAAGAATTTTTCAAGCGTATGTAGTCACCAAAATGTTTGTTTTTGGTGGTTGTTGCTGTGTGCCTTTTCCCGCGTCTGCAGGATCAGAAGGTTGCGTTGTCTTTTTTATTTATTTTTTAAGATATTTGGAGTTCCTTACCACTGGTGGGGGGAAACTCTAATATCGAAATCTAGGGGTCACCAAAATGTTTGTAGAATGATAACAAAATGGCTATAGTGATATTCAACCCAAGCACATGAACTTGTGTTGACACTATTGTTTTTCGCCTTGATTTCCTTCAAGCACTTGGAACTTGAAAGAGCCCTAATCAATCAATAAAACACGTTAAATGTCTTAAAAGAATTGATTATTACTTTATTTGTTCCGTTGCTTTTATACAAAATTAATTAATAAAAATAATAACAAACTACGGAAATCAAATTGCTTACTTTACTATAAATCAAATGACTTAATTTGGAAATAAAATAGTAAAAGTGCTTAACTTAACATAACGCAAGTGCCTTAGTTTATAACTTGTGTTAACTTTAAACAAAATAAGTTTTATGAACTTGAAACTGCTGACTTTACATTCTTTGTTTTTCTCTTTTAATTGCAAATTTAAAGTTAACAACGGTTACTGAACTTGATATTAAATTACAAAATGTTGACCTATTTAAATTATTGCTTGTTAGCAAAACAAAAAGTGAAGAAAATATTTATTATTATTATTATACAAGAACAGGTAATTGAACTTAAAACAAAAACGTAAACATATTAGTCAGCAATTGCAAACTTAAAAGAAAAATAAGAATAGAAATAAGAATAAAAATAAACAAATAATATTGTGTTGATGGAAGCATCAACAGTATAAATAGTAGGAAGATCGGATAGAGTGAAGTATCTCTTACACCGTTTTAAAAAACAGAGGCACTTGAAGGGTTCTTTAGAAAAATGCGCTTAGTCCATTGAACATCACACTGAATTTTCATGCCAAGTACATCAAGAGTTTCCGATTCTTTATTACTTTATTACCCATAGTAACAGATGTAGTGCCATTTTCGAACACAGATCTATGCGCAAGCATGCAACATTGCGTCTTACGGGCATTAAAATCGACTCTATTCACACGACCCCATACAGAGATTGTTGCGAAATGGTGATTGAGCGTCTCTTTTATGTTTTGCCTTTTGGACCTCACCTCCAACTTGATCGGTCCATTACTGAGCGAATGGTACGGTCATCTGCGAAAGAGTATAAAGGATTGAAAGTTTAACAAAAAAGTTTATTTAGAAAAATAAGAAATAGGCCAAGAAAAAGAACGAAGTTCTGAATTAATCTTAAACACGTCTGATGAAATCCCATCTATAGCAACTCGTGCAGTGCGATTCCTGACAAAACTCGATATAAATATGAGAAATGGTCACCGACACCAAAAACAACAAGTTTTGCCAGAAGTGCATCTACATACACCCCGAAATGGTGTATGTAGATGCACCATTGTTTCGACAGGAAATTCAGCAAGCCACTCGTAGAGTGCTCCCAACGGAAGTTGTTGCGCTCCATCCAGGTAGCTTACAAGATGAAAATTAATCATACTATCCATCACTATAGAAAGTGCGGAGCAAATTGCAATTGGGCGGTAATGTTTAGGGTTGTTAGCAACATTACTAACCTTTCAACCTTTTGGAAATTCACCAGCATGATACAACGTGCAGAAAAGGGCTACTAACGGACGCGTTAGCGTCGAAGAGCACATTTTCAAGACCAGTGCTGCAAACTCAACTGGCCAAGGAGACTTATTGACGTTGAGATCTGCTAAAATCTTTTTAACAGCTCGAGCTCGAAAGAATATATTCGGCATAACAAATGGTACACTGTCAACCTCGGGCGGCGGTTGACTGCTTTCCTTCAAAAAATAATTACTCGCAAATATAGCAGCCAAAAAGCTAGCTTTATCAACCGGATCAGTGAATATTTGGTCATTCATTAAAAGACTCGGAATTGCAGAACTAACTTTATCCCTTACTATTTTAACAAATGACCAAAAGTTCTTGCTACTCCTCGAAGGCATTTCTCGTACACATTTTTTCACGTTTTAGTATATTGGCACTTGAAGATTTTGCCCTTTTGCGTAGGGAATTTATATCTACGTTTTTGTTTCTACGCCAGATACTGAAAGCCTCCTATCTAGATCTGAATCAACCAGGACGTCTGATTAAACCAACACTTCGATCTGGTTTTAATCGAAATTTCTTCGGATGTAATAAAAGTTTTTATTCCAAATAAAATTATGTTTATAAACATTTCCGCCATAGCACCGACATTGTTGTCAAAAAAACATAATTAAATTGCCTAAAAAAATCGTTGAGCTCTGCCTTCTCATTAAACCTTATAGATGCGATTTTCTCATCTAGGTTTGGGTATGAAAAAGAAGTAAAAATTATTACACTCTCTGGGTAGGAATCTGTGTATTAAAATTTATTAAAACCCCTCTCTAACTAGCGCTCCGGGTCTAAGGTTCGAGAAGACTCTTTTACTGAAGGGTTAAGAATCTGTTTACTATTATTGGCGAGCGCTTTCAATATGATGACATCATTATCAAGCCGTGTTCTAGACTGTAATGGTGAATCAGTGTTCGGGTTTAGGTAGTTCTTTCGTTAGGGTCGTACCTATTCACGTAGGTAAATTAGAGTAGCCAGCAATGACGTTTTACACAGAAGGAAATGACAACAGTATTTCATTTATTATCATTTCATTCATTTACAAAATAAAAGTACGCTTTTGTACTACTTCATTTAAATCAAATTATCACTTATATGCCCTCCTTTTCAAAACCTCTTGTAAATCTGCGTCGCATGAATAGGATTTCATCGGAAATTCCATACAAACCAATTTCGAATTGCCGAAATAGATAATCCGTAGTTTTGTGCTAGTTGATTTTCTATGGGGTTGAGATCTGGCGAATGCCCTGATCTTTTCATTAAAAAAGCATACTTTCACACATCAAGATGTATGCTTTGGGTCGTTGATTGTTGATATCACTTTAGTATCATTTGTTCCGCTGCATGTGGTAACCTAACATTATTTAGGATATCCCTGTAAACCAAACGAATCTTCATACCACTGATTTTGTGAATTGATCCGATTCCAAGTCCGGTGAAGCAACCCCAGACTGACCAAAAAATTTCGTGCAACATGCTTAACTGTACTTTGTACCAAAGATTTAGGGTTTGCCCTTTTCGTCTGTGTACTAACCGAAAGCCATCTGCATTTTTAAGTTTAACTTAGACTCTTCCGAAAAGAGAACAGTCTTTTAAAAACACCTTGTTTTTTGCAAATTGAATTTTAGCTTTATTTTTTTGCAAAATATGGTTCCTTAACGCTTCGAATTTATTTTAATCTGTCTACAACGACTCGTCCTTGGATGAACCTTTGAAAAATATTTAGTAGTATTTGATTCGCAATTAACCTGGCTGATATATAAGATCTTTTTTTTTAGTAATCTAATTATTAGCTGGTCGTACCTCTTGTTAGTTTTTCACGGAAGACTTCCTTTGCAAATGGTGGTCATCAAGCCTAAAGAACAAAATCTATGATGGAGTTAAGCATTTATTAGCAAATATAAGTTCATGCATTTGTTTTGTAACGCATGGTATGTGTTACTTCTGTAAATATGATCAGACCGCGTACATTGTCGTCATTTTATGAGACGAGTGAACAAAAATGGAAAGAATTCATTAGAAATGATCAAATTTAGAACGTATTTTAAGTGATAAAATATAATGTACATAAATTTAAAATTGGTTTTACGTGATAAGATTTACATCTGCACCTGGCAGTGAGCCTTAATAAGATGGTGGTCATACCACTGTGAGTGAAAAGCAGCGCCACTCACGCCCTAGGAGGCCGAAGTCTAATTCTGGCAACAGGTCTTTCCTAGTAGCAATTTCAATGATTCCAGAGCAGGGCTACAAACCAACACTCCTTGCTGAAGAGACTATACAACTCCAGTCCAGAACACATGTCCAGCATGCTCACTAGATCTAGGATCATTCCACCAGGTAGGTGTTGTTAAAATTGAAATGATCCTGGCCATCATATAAAACTGACCTGTTATGGGGCCGCGAAACCACAACCACCACGATACTCCAGAAAGGCTAACCTCAATAATCAGTCAGAGAAACAGCTAAATGCCTAAAGAGACAAATAGCGGAAACTCTGCGGCCTACTGATTCCCGTGGAAATAACGTGGAGCTTCCAGTTGTACCCCTGCTGACTTCAGGGGACTGGGCTCCCTTATACCCCCAGTTGGACAGGTCTAGATAGTCGAAGTTCTATATAGACCGATAAATGTGGCCCCGGGGGTCTAAAATTTGGTTATTTCAATCCCAAAAATTTGTATCTTGAAATTAACAATTTCAATAAGAGAAAACATCATTTTAATATATTTAATGCAATGTTTCGTCCAAATTTTGTTCAATTTATAGCAAGGACATACAATTTTATGTAGATTTGATATACAAGTTTTTTTTAACGTTGTGATGTGAAATGCGAAGATATCACTCACACCTTCCATATAACCTTTATTTCTTTACACTATTGATTTGTTAAAGTTTTTAAAGAAAATAATTTTCGGTAAAAATGGAAACGAAATGTCCTATTGTATGGTTTAAAAATTGTGTAGTTTTCTAAGAAATCTTATACACACAAGACAACAACAACTTGCTTTTAAGAAATTTCACGAAATAAGCTAAACAACAGAAAACAAAAACAAATAACACATAACGAAACAAGACACAGCCACGCAGTCGTCTATACGGAATGATAATATTTACAACAATGTGGGGTGATGTTAAAGTAGAATGTTCTTGTGTATGCGAGAACCGCTTAAAGCAAGTATATAGAAAGAACACTGAAGATGGCAAATAGCCGAAATCGGTTTGTTCACAACCCAAATTTGACGCGGGTTGCCGCGTCATACCCAAATAAAGGAAACCCCGACGGAGAATATACGCATAAAGCACCATTTGCTGGGCAAATTAATAAATTCAAGTTGGGTCATCCGAGGTTTGTTGCCATCGTGTTTGTTTTGTGTGTGTGAAAGTAAATAAATCGTTTAACGTAATTTAAAACGCTAAAGTGCTGTGTTATTATTTTGCAATAAAAGAACTCAAAATAACAAAATGTTTATTAAAAGAAATAACCAAAACAATATGTTCTAATGGAAATGCTTTATTTGAAGAAAGTTTAAAAATAAATAAAATTATCGTGATAATAGGCGTGGTTATCTAAAGAAAGTGCATTTAATGGGCAAATATTTTTGACTCTTAAGCTGGAGAAATTTTTTGCGGTACAACATTATATTTTTAAAGGTTAAAATAGTTTATTGAAAAAATACAAAACTGAATATTTAATAATTCAGTTAATGAATAGCTGAATGCATTATTATTATCGGTTATATTTTTTATATTCATAGTGCACAATTTTTCTTTAAAGGATAACTTCTTTACTGCAAGCTAGCATATGTATGTGTGATGTGTTTTGCTTTCTTTTTTAAGAGTTCATTTTATATTTAGTTGCATTGCTTTTCGTATTTAATCGATTATTTATCTGTAACTAATTGCATTGCCGTTACAGACAACCTTTTACTTTCGGAAATCTATCACAAATATAATGTGAAAATCGCTAGCACTGTGATTGAATTTATCAATTTAGATTTTCACTAAAGTACATCATTGTCGAAATATTGGCTCCAATTCAAATTTGGCTGCCTGGATTAACATCAACTGGAAAATCTTTTCTGTAAACGAAATAATAATAAAAACAGATAGAGTTTTACTTTCGCCTAAAATTTGCTTTCTTACAATTTCGATTAAAAATTAGAAAATTAATTATGTATACTTACTAATGTATCCGGTAGTGTATGCAATTAGTTTACTTAAGTTCAATATGATTTTAAACAAAAAAACAAGTATGACTAATTAAAATTTAACTATTTTCATAACAAGCGGTTTGAGTCGTAGACATAAAATATTAAAAATAAATTTTTACAGAAATATTTCAAGCAAAAGGAAAAAAAAATCAACTTAAACAAAGGGCAATCAATCATATTCAATGATGACGATACAATATCTCATAAAACATACAAAAATTAATGTTTATTTTAAAGCAGAAATCTTTTATTTTTTATGTATTTTTGACAATGTATAAAAAAAATCGAAATGAACTTCTCTGCACAAGTAAGAAAGTTTGGCCTGACAAGTAAATAACTTAAAATAAGTGATTAAATTTCAAATTTTCTATACACTTAATTAACACTATAGCTGCGTTGAACATACAATTTGTGAAATAAACAAATTAATTCGAAATGTGTATTTTAACAGACTACAGAAGAGTCAAAATATTTTGATCGGATAATTTCAAAAGGCTAAATTTATTAACGTTAAATTTAACATGGGTCAAGCAGTTAAGCAAAACTAGAAAAATATTCTGCAGGCGTCTATAGCTTTTTAACGAGGAGACAAATTATATCATGTATTGAAAATGTTCTGCGCTGCTAAATTCTTTCTCCCTAGACAGAATTATTTTTACCAGGCGGAGACGTTACCTTTAATAAGACCCTGTCGAGGCGATTAGCGATACAATTGGCAGTCACTTGATTTCTGTAATATTATCTATTCAAAGTCGTAATAAAAAACAGATTATTCATTTTTACTGCTTCAGTTTATAAGCTCTTGTTTTATTAAAATATGAAAAGGAACTATAATAAATTGACCTGAAACTTATCTTGTTACTATTAGATTTTATTAGTCTTACATGTTAATTAATTAAAATCGTAAAGAACAATAAATATAAAGTTGTATGCAGACAATACACTCATATACACAAAAGGATCCTCAGGTGAAGAGTGTCAGAATAATATAACAAGTAATATAATTAGTTACGTTAACACCTGGCTAAAAATGAACAAATTAAAATTAAAAAGATGGAAATTCCAGAAATAAATATGAATAGCGCAATAACATTTAAAATTAACTATGAAGTTATAGAAAAATTAACAAGTATAAAATATCTGGGATTTGCTTATGAAAAATTGGTAAAAAAAATTGGTTTTAACAAGAGAATTAGAAATAAAGTGTCTACAAAACTTTTATTTGGGTACGGTTTTCCGTCGACCCTCGTCAAATTTGGTCTGTGAACAAACCGTTTTCGGCTGTTTGCCATCAGTGTGTTCTACAAAAATTACAATAAATTTTGCAAATACGATAATAAAACCTTACTTTAAATTCGGATTACCAATAATATTGTTACGTTTATTCCTTTTAATAAATGTTTTGTTATTTTGAGATCTTTTTTGCCAAAATAAAGAATTTTAATTTTAGAATAAACTCGATGGTAACTTTGTTGTCTTTTTTTTGCCCAGCAATTGGTGCGCATATAGCTGTTTATGTGGTTCTCGCATATACAAGAATATTACTTTATTATCATTCCATATCGTTCTTGCTATTATCGTTCATTTTAGGCGCTTGCTTGTGTTTTGTTTATTGTGTTACTTGTTTTTATTTTCTGTTGTTTATCTTATTTGGTAGAATTTCTTATAAGCATGTTGTTGTTGCCTTGTGAGTATAAGATTTCTTAGAAAACAATGCACCAAAATGACCCACTGTGCATTTTACAATCTGCGTAGTTTTTAAGACATCTTATATACAGAAGAAAACAACAACATGCTTATAAGAAATTCTACCAAATAAGTGAAACCAGAAAACAAAAACAACTAACACGGAATAAAACAAACACACAGCCATGCAGATGCCTTAACTGGATGATAATAACGACAACAATATGGGGTGATGTTGTAACGACACGTTCTCGCGATACGCTAGGATAGAGCTCGCGACGTTCAGGGTTCGTTACAAAAAATTTTAGTTTCCAATAACACAAGTGACATTTTTATTTTTCTTTTTACTACACTGTACTATGGAGCACGCTAACGATGATTCATCGTTTCGCGGCCTTCAAGAGTTCTCGCAGGTCAACACCTACTCTCCGGTTGCTAGCTTTCTGCTTCTCACACTGGAGCGAATAAGATTCTGGTCCAGTCTGAGCAGAACACTTTGCCTGTCTACCAATTTTCGACTAGTCGCAGTTGTCACGAATAATATTCTGAGACAACCTTTCCACGTCTAAATTGGTCTTAGACTTTTTCACGACCTTGTCCGTCCTGTTCAGCTAGGCCTAATAAAATTCTGGCCTGGCTGAACAAAGCGCGGCCTTGCTCTGTCCTTCGTCATCTAGACGAATAAAATTCTGACCAGGTGAAGCAGCGACGGAACTTGCTTTGCCGGAAACCTTAATTATTCTCAATTAATTTGAAGTCGAATAAAATTCTGACTTTGGTTAACTGAACTGAACCTATTCCCCAAGACTATTTTAATCAAGTTGAATGAAATTCTAAAGCGCTCGCCATCGAATACAAATCAGCCAGTTAGGACGGAAAATGGCAATATGAAATTCTAACTTACCTAAAAAAAATTTTGCACGGTTGCTTGTCCATGGCTAACTCCTCAAATACTCAATCATACCGCTTTAATATGTCCCTGCTAGGTACACATACCCACCCATACCACTAAACACCAGCTGCTTGTGACTGTTTAGAGTTGTGCTTAATGGCATGTTCTTCTTACGGATGTATCTCCTACATGTCAATAGGTGGCGCTTCTTAAAGGCTATTCTTTGTCTTAAAATTAATAACATTATAATTAAGTATTTTATTTAATAATAACATTAAACAAATAAAAAACAATAAATGCAATTATAAAATATGAAAAGTGTATAATGGAATTCATTTAATAATAATATCCTTTTTAATAAATTATGAAATTCATTAAACAATAAAAATTAAGAAATGTGAAAAATGTATACAGTTTAATTGATTGTCTTATGTGGTCCAAAAACAAGCCTGCCGACTTTTGGTCGTCACAATGTTAAAGTAGAATATTCTTGTATGTGCGAGAACCGCTGAAAACTATTATATAAGCACCACTTAGACTCAAGTTGAGTCATCAGTGAGTAAAAACAAGCAAGTTACCATTATGTTTATTTTGTGTGTATTGAAAGTAAATAAATCGTTTAACTAAATTTAAAGCTCTAAAGTGCTGTGTTATTATTTTGCAAAAAAGAACTCAAAATAGTAAAACATCTATTAAACATAAACATAATAATATAAACGTAACAATATTTGTATTTTCCGGTATGTAATAAGAACTGCTAACTAGGATGTTAGGCTACTTTAGAAGTCATACATCAGACATCTCACTTAATATATATATAATTGTTTTAAAATATGGTTAATATTATTTATTTTATGTATAACTTTTTAAGTTTTATAAAAACACAAACTTTATTTTTCCAATTGTAATTAATAATTAAATGACTTCATTGTAACTTCATTACCATTAATAAAGACAATTAAAATTTAAAAAAAGTAGTATTAAATTATGAATTTTTTAATGTAATTAAATTAAATAAATCCAATGAAATTCCAATGGTAATGAAAATATTCTAAGTATTGCAAAAACAAAAATTCATATTTTATGTAAGCAAAATATTTATTATAGGCATTGGCTTCACATTGATTTGATACATAACGTACGAGGAAGTAGGGTTAATTTACAGTTAAATGAAAAGTTAATGATAAGAATAAGATAAACTTCTTTACAGAGCACCCACTTTTTCTCGGTCACTGTACAAGCCGCTTAGTGCTGAAACTGTAGCATCACTATTTTAACTTCAATTACTTACTAGCATGTTCTAGCAAGCGTGTACTGGAGGACCTTATGAAATTTTTCGATCCAGTAACTCTACTGCAAATAAAGAGAAACAATTTTTAAACTTTTTTAAAAATAAATTTTAAATTTGTAATTAATACCTACATGAATTTATTATAATTTCATTACCATTAATTAAGACAGTTAAAATTTAAAAAGTAGCAGTAATGTAATGGCATGTAACGGAATTTTAATGGTAATGAAAAATACTTGTAAAAACAAATATTCATATTTATATTTAATATAAAAAAATATTTATCATAAGTGCTGTAATTATCTATAAGTGTTGGGCTAACATTTATTTAATGCGTTATGTGCGAGCGAGTGGGGTTAAATAGCAATCTTTACAAAGCACTCACTTTTTTTTGGTTACTTAGGAAATAAAATTATTTAAAAATCCAATTAACTCAATTATTTTGTTTTAAATAACATACTTTTTCGTGTTAAAAAACTAAACACCATGTTTAATTGCTAGAGAAATCTTAGTAATTGCGCAATGGTTAACTCCCACCCAGCATTTAAAAATTGTTTCTTAAACCTACAATTAACAAAAAAAAAAAATTAAATTTTATAGAAAATATTTGATGTGAAGGTTACTTTATTGCAACAACTCAAATATAAATCTTAAAGACAACTGTCAATAGATGGAATACAATTATGTATACAATAGAGCATCTTAAGTATCTAAAAGGCACAAAAAAAAGCCTTTAGCGTGGGAACATATTGCTTCATAGGTCAGGTTCACGTGTACTTTTTTGTTTGCTGCTGAAAATCACCGCAATGACGAAGTTTTATTGAAAAGTAAATAAGACAACGTCAATAAAATTTTTAATAATGCCCCTTAATTAACATAAATATAATGACTTTGGAAATAATATATTATACAAGAACACCACATTAACATTTTTATTTTAATAAAAAGTCACTTCTTTTATACCAATTAACAATATAAAAAATATTTTTGTTTAAGAAAAATGGGTAAAAATTATTTTTTAACGAAACTTTTGTATATTTTTTGCTAATTAAATTTTCAATACAGTGAAAACTTACACTTTCGAAAAAGCGCTTGTAGATTTGGAGTTAGTGAAACTTATGGTTGAAATTTGATAAAAAAAACTAAAAACTCTTTCTTAAAATGTTTATCATTTTACTATTCATAAACATTTTGTCCAAAATTATTGCAACAATTTTAAAAAAGTTAACTCTAAAATAATAATTAGAAAACCATAATATTATTAAAAAAAAAAAAAAACTCAGAAAACTTAATTAAAGAAACAGGCACACAACCGCTGTGGCAAAGGGTTTTTTAACAAGATGAAGTTAATTAAAATTTTTATTGTATTATGAAGAGAAAAGTTCGTCAATTATGATTGAATGAAAAATGAGATCTGGCAAATGTCCACCACAACCACGCTGAAAGATGTCGATGCTTTCATCAAAGTTTTTTTATCTTTTTTTGGAAAAATGGCGCTTCTACTTCGTTAATCACATTTGATTGGCTCCGTATAGATTCTATCCTTAAAATAATCCCAGAAAAAATAATCCAGTGGTGTTAAACCACATGATCTAGCTAACCACTTAACTGCTGATTGTCGAGAAATTATGTGATTTGTTTGCAATAAATTGATCGCTTCATTGACTGTATGACATGTGACACCGTCCTGTTGAAAAGACATATTAATGATATCCACGTCGTCAATAACAGGCCAAAATTGACTTGTTAGCATCTCCCGATAGTTTGATGCATTGAGCGAAAAAAATGATCAAATCACGTTCGGCAATTATGAATGAAAAATTATATTTGTCAAATGTCCATCATGATCAGATGTTGATTCTTTCATCAAAGTTTTTAATCACTTTTTGGCAAAATGGCAGTCCTATTTCAATAATCACATCACAAATTTTGGCTTTTAAGGCTTAAATCCTCCACATAGACTCTGTCCTTAACATAGCCCCTCAAAAAATAATCCAGTGGTGTTAAATCAAACGATCTGGCTGGTCACTTAAGCGATCGGGAAATTTGGTTTGTAATAAATTGACCATTTCATTGGCTGTTATCATTGATATATGGCACCGTCCTGTTGAAACCACATGTCATCAATAAAAGGCCAAAATTGAGTTGTTAGCATATCGCGATAACTCAATCCATTGACTGTTACCAGCCTCATCTTCGAAAAAAAACGGTGCAATCACGCCTCCAGAACACATCGTGCACCATAGTGACACGTTGAACATGCAAAGGCTTCTCAATAATCGCTTTAGGATTTTTAGAATCCCAAATGTGGCAATTTTGTTTGTTGACATACCCTGACAAGTGAAAATGGATTTCGTCTGAAAAAAATATATTTTTACAGAAAAACTAGCCGGTTGTTCCTGAGTGAATTAAGCGAATCTACGCCGATATGAATGGCAATTGAACCTTGCAAAGCTTTAAAGTCAAATCCTTACGGAAAATTTGCCATGTGGTAGTTTTGGATAACCCCAATTGTTGAGAACGTCGAGGAATTGACAAATTTGGATCTGCTTCAACACTGTGACTCACGGCTGCGATGTTTTCAGTTAGACGACCCGGTCGAATACGCGTTATTGTTTGCACATTTTGTATCGAGCCTTTCGACTCAAATTTAACGACCAAATTCTTCATAGTGGTCTCAGAAGGACGATTATATATATATATTTTTTAAGAGAAGTAGCACTTCAGGCAACAATGCCTATTTAGTTAAGTACCTTGAAACATTCTTTAGAAAAGGGATAGAGAAGAGATGAAACAGGTGGTGAAAGTAGAAGGATAGTCGGAAATTAACTGCCGTATAAGACAGCACAGCGACCAGTGACTACGCCTTCATCGCTGAGCAGCCCCACCGACAGTTAATTTTTATTTTTGTAGTGAAAAAAACCAAAGTCTTCGTTGGGAATCGAACCCACAACCCCCATAGTGACAAGCTAGTGCACTACCTACTAGCCTGCAGGGGCACCTAAAATGCGAAAATATCACAAATTTTACGAAATCTAACTTAAACAAAACCACCATCTTCATGGTGGATTTTAATTATTTAAATGGGATTTCGTGCGTAATTAAAATCATTTAACAACTGCTGATGCATCTACTATGAATACGCCAAAAAATTAAATGTCAGAACTATCGCGTTGTTGATGTTGCCACAATTTAAAAACAAACTTCTTGTTAAAAAGCCCGATACAAGAATCATTGGATTCTCATATTATTTTATAAGGCTTTTAATTAAATCAGTAACAAAATTACAAAAAAAATTTAACTTGCTTATTGGTATAAAACTAGATTTTATAAAATAATATAAATAAAATGAACAAAAATGCAATGACTCTGTCAATCAAAAAAAAAAAAAAAGCAAAAGAAGCTGTTGAAATGTTTTCAATCGTATGGAATTGTAACACCTGTAAGCAAGATCAAGCATTCACTTAAGAAACTTTGCCAAGGCCTTGCTTTGGAAGATTTTAAATATTTCTTTTTGAGCCAGCAAAAATTTTGTGTTGATTTTTAGTTATTGAAAAACGGCCTGAGAACTTCACATCATTTTTTTTTTTATTTATTGATGGCTAAACAAAAACAAAATAAATTAAATAAAATAATTTTAGAAATGAGAAACAAAAAAATAATTAAAATTATTTCAGTTGCAAAAATAAAATTTTAAGTATAAAATAAAAATTACCTATAAAAAATTTAGCTAGTATAAATAATATTTAATAACATCTTTTTGCTGGCAGTATAATTCTTGTTAAAACAATTTAAAATCAGAAAAAAAGAAATAAACAATAATAATATTGTTAATGGCTTTTGTAAACGTGATGATATTTTAAATGTTTCTTTCACACCATCCACTTGTATCGAAATACAAAAATCTCTATGTCGCAGTGGCAGTAATAATGATTTATTTGTTTAAATAAGTATAACCTTCAATTATTTAATTTAAAATACAATTTTTAAAGATTTTTTTGTTTTGCTTTAAGATTTCAAAAGAAGTCTAGTTTTTGTTAATAATTTGAATTGTTGTTGTGTGCAGGCAAATGTGAAGATTAATCATAAGTTTAGTCTATCAAAACTTATGATTCGTGCAAATTTAATAGGAATCGCAAAGTTAATGTAGTTAAAAAAAGCTTTCGTAATTTAAGTTTTCCATTGTTATTTTGATTTAAATCAAAGAAAACAAAATTGTCATTTGAACAAGCAAATGCGCAAAAATTCAAATCAAATCATTCTACTAAGGCAAGTCTGGCTGCTGTAATATTGTGTAATGGTTGTTGGTATAATTATTTGCAACTCTTTATTAATTTAGTATATATACTTTTTAAATTAATATAAAATTTAGTTTATTCGAAAGATAATCTTTTGACATTCTAGTTTAAATATTACTATATCACCGCCACGGCTGGCTCGGGTGTAGTCTAATCTAGAGATTTGAATTTCGATCACTTGCAACATTTGTGAGTATATATCGACGATAACCCGCGAATGTAGTCAATTGTTTCGGGCTAATCGGCATACACTAGAAAAAATCTAGTGGCTATAAGTCGCCCGTTATTGGAGGCCAATACAGTGGTCTGAAACGTAAAACTATACGTGTAAGACATGTTTTCTTCAATAAATCAATTGTGGCACGAGTTGTGTCACATACTGCGCTGGCTTGTTGAAACCCCATCTTCTAACATCATGATTGTTCAATTGATGAAGGAAAAATTTGGTAATCATTGCCTTATAGTGGCCACCATTGACTGTAATACTCTAACCAGCATCGTTTTTAAAGAAATACTGATCAATAAATCCACCACCCCATAAAGCACCCAATATTTTTCTAGATGTAACGGTGTCTTAACATACTCTTGATTATTATCATCACTCCAAATGTGAAAGTTTTTTTATTGACGTATCTGTTCAAATAAAAGTGAGCTTCAACCGTCAATCTTGTTTTAAGCGTTTTTCAAGCGCCAGTCTACTCATTTTGAAATGCCAAACCAAATTATATATAAATCACATGACAGCTGACAAAATAAACGCCAGTTAAAAAAGTGCTGCCAACATAAAATTCTATACCTCTATAAAAAAACACCCGATATATATGTGTTACAAATAACGTGTCTGGTTCAAAGTTTTTGCTTTGTATTGTTGGTTATTGTATTATTTTTCTTTTTAAATCTCTATAACACAATAATAGTTATTTCCTGTAATTGAAGCTATCATAATTTTGTAATAGAGAAAGTAAGGCACAGTGAGAATATTGTGTTGTTTTTGCGCAGAAATTATCTTGAAAAGTTTGTTTGCCATTTTTAAATTGTTGACTGATTTTATTTTGTAGTTTGTTTTGGTCCTTCTTTCAATACTTACAAAGTAACTAACTATATAATATATATATCTATATATATAAAAGAGGATGTGTGTATGTATGTAAGAAATGGACTCGAAAACGGCTGGGCCGATTTTGATGAAATTTTCAGAGAATCTTCAGAATATTCAGGCGGGTGACACTGTGAAGTCCGATTTTTTATTTTCGGTCTGTGGGCGGAGGGGCGTGGCAAAACCCACCAATGACATATACATATACATATTTATTATTTTTTTTTTCTTTTTTATTTTATTTTTTAAAGCCATTGTTATGCTTTTTAAAACGAGATATCAATCTCTTAAATCGGTTATGTAGTTCCGAAGATATTTACAAAAAAAAAACTCACTAATCTTCTATATAAATAAAAATTCAGCCCAAAATAGGTGTCCGTTGGTTGCCAGTGTTTGACGAGATGCGCCGTCCGATTTTCAGCAAATTTTCACAGTACCTTCGTACCTTCGTTCGCTGGTTTGTATCTTTGTTTCATGTGGTTATGCATAATAGTGCGTCCACAGTGCGCCTTTCAAACAAGACAAATTTTTAAATAATTTCAAAAAAGTTTTTCCATTGCATACTTCGGCTCATACTTCTGCTTTGTATCAAATGAAATGTGTTTTTTTTGTTTGTAGGCTGCTGTGTGTGTGTGTGTGTGTGTGTGTGTGTGTGCAGAATGAGACGGCAATACAAATCGAAATACGTTCATGTTCATAGCAAGTGGATGTTCAAACAAATAAAGAATTTTGTTTTCCATATGTGTATGTGTGTGTGTGAGTGTGTAATTTGCATGTGCAATTGCAAAATGATCCATCAGCCGAACGTTTTTCAAAGCAATTGTTAAATATTGGGAATCCACAATCAAAACAAGAATTGGTCACAAACGTATTACCAGGTATTGCAGAAAATTTTAGAAACCATGATTGGTTGGAGGAAAGAGCTACCTTAGCTGCAGATGTTTTGGATATCAATGTGACAATTTTAAATGACATTCCCGGGGTAATTTTTACCTACAAATCGACTGACGATGTTACCAATCAAAACGATGTTGTAAATTAATTAAAATTCGCTTGAATTATCTTGACTGACGCCCATCCACCGCCTACAAGTGAAAGTTGGTATTTCAATTATTTTGCTTAAAAACATCTGCCAGCCACGACTTTGCATTGGGACACCTTTAGTAGTCAAAAAAGTCATGGAAAATGTGATTGAAAAATTGTAAAAGGAAAATATAATGGCTAGGATGTGCTGATCCACGCATTTCTATGATTCCTCCCGATATGCCGTTCGATTTTAAACGGCTTCAGTTCCCCATACGTGTTGCTTTTGCAATGGTCCCTGTTTTTCGCACGTTCAATTATATGTATCATGTTCAGGTGTTAATAAACCAACTGCTTTGGTTGTCTATACCACGAACCAAAATCAATCGAAGAATGTTGTCGTACATGTCAAAGCCATGCAATAGAACAAGACGTTTTATATAATCACACAAAAATATTGAATTGTGAAAAAAATAAAATTATTAAAAAAAACATAAAAGGAAAAAAAAAGGAAATTGTGTTCTTTCTGATTAATTTGCTTGAATGATTGAATTTTTAGCGCACACAAAAACGAACGCTACAGAATAAAAAACAACCATTAATGACTTGCAAAGCAGTCACGGGCACGCTAGTATATATATATATATATATATATATATATATCATTCCTGACGCTATAACTTTAGAACGCACGAACCAATTTTGCATTCGTTGGAAAGGTCTTTTGCGAAATTCATCTTATTTACGGAGATACAGACATTTTAAGTTTTCAGTTTAATTTTCATATAAAAATCGATTTTTCATATAAAAAGCCATTTTAAATTTTCAGTTTTGTCCAAACTAGCTTTGGACACACATTTATACCATCTGGCAGCACCAAAATTTAGTACTGGCAAGAAAAGGAAAAGGGAAATTTATTCCGTAAAAAAGAAAAATGACAGAATAAGTTTCCATTTTTTATTCAATTGGTTGCCGAATCTTCTAGAGTAACGTGGTTTAAAGAATAAGAAACATATGTAACTTAAATTTACCAAAAAAAAAAATTACTTACAAAAAATTAACCTAAACTAAACGCTTAAAATAACTTACCTGAATTACTAACCTTAAAACTTTTAATTAATCAACCTGAACACTTTACGTAAAGGAATATTAAATGTAAACGCATATTTACCCAATTGAATTATAAATCCATTGATCAACCGAAAAATAAAGAAGAAATTTAAATATTTAAACCTGCTGGTCATTTATTTAAAATCATCGAGGAAAAAAGTGAGAATTAAGGTTTCCACATATTCCGCAACAAGGAAAAGAAATTAATCACAAATATTATTCCAACTTCCCCAATTATAATTGCTCTAACCGAGCAATTGTAAATACAGAAATCTCTCTTACAGATTGGCCCCAGCTGGAAGTGAAGCTCCCAACTCTGCCTACTCTAGAGCGCGGGAGTAATTAGTAATACAACAAAAGTGACGTATTCAAGTTTAGTTTTCATATAAAACTCGTTTTTTTATAGGTGGTCACAAATATTTACGAAGATACAGCCATTTTAAGCTTTCAGTTTAATTTTCATATAAAAATCGGAGTTCGCCGGGCTTGCTAGTCGTATATATAATTCTATTGGACGTGTGTTGTGATTGCTCTCCTCCTAAATGGCTGGACCGATTTGCATAAATTGTTTTTATGCGTTTGGGTGGCGCCCCGGATGGTTTAGATTTACAATTCGGTCCAAAGGGGACAAAATTTGGTACGTTGGTTTAGTGTGCATTTTTTAAGTGCTGCTGCAAAAAGGGGCGTGGTACCTCCCACACAAACCACAAATTAAGAATCTGCTCCTGCTAACGGTTTTTAAACAGAATTTGGTATTTCGGTTGAGTGAACATATTTTCAGTTCTGCTGCAAATATAGGCGGTATTTGATAAAGACGCGTGGTACCTCCCATACAAATCTTCTTTATGTATATAATTATACTGTACGTGTGTATGTTACTGAATATTTTTTTTTTGCATACGTTTGGGTGCTTATTTGTTTGCGTTCCTTCTTTGCAATCTCACAAATTCGTTCTTAATGGGTCAGCTAGTGTATATATATATATTCTAAATATACAAAATAAAAATTTTTGACAAGCAAAATTATAACAACATGTAATGAAAATAAGTTTTTATCTATTGAAAACTTACTCCGTTTAAAGCAAAAACAGAATTTGTATTTCTATCGAAAGTTTCCACACAAAATTTTTGTCTTCTATAAAAAGATAAGTTTTCTGTGGATCAATTTTTGAACTTGCAATTATAAAATTTTGCCATTAGAGTTTAGAAAGAGTTTTCGAATTCCCGACCTTTTTTAAACCTCGAGGTTCGGAAATAAAATTTTTGAATCCCGGGAACCCGGCAATAGCGAGGAGATGTTAGTATTGAACACATATTCTTACTCTTTTTAACCCTAGAAAGATAACGTGACGTCTAAAAGACATATGGTTTCTAACATCCTTTTAATGACTTTAAAAAGAAATTGGCACAGGAGTTATTGAGATCATTTATTAATTGAATTTTCTCTTTGATAACCATTAGCAAGCTACTGAGATAAACTGAGAATACTGAGCATATACAAAATTAGGAGTACAAAATTAAAAAGACATACGTCTGATAGACGTAACTTATCTATTCAGGATTAATAAACATTTCTAATTTTATTAAAGAAATTTTCGCTATAGTTGAAAAACCCCTTTCACTTTTATACGGCGTTGTTATAAAAATCTTGCGTCCGCTGCTTTAAATATTGAACATTCTGTGACTAAAATTTTATTACCTGATAAATTCCAATGATATTGCACATTGTATTTTCTATCTGATCAATATTATTTTGAAAAGATTCCCTTTTATTGTAACCCTTATTTAATTGCAGCTGGTAACTCACTGTATGGTTGTATTTTTTTACTTTTTAATTACAGAATTCCCACTTAAAATTCCTGGGAAGAGGAAATTAAAAACAGCTTTATTTCCCATGCTTCCGCTAACAAAATTTTATTTTTAAAAGAGATTAGTGGATTTTTAAAGGTTTGAATTTTCATTATCGTTGTAATTTTGCGTGAAGTTGAAAGTCTTTTATATAAATTTAAAGTAAATTGTCAATGAAACGAAATAGTATTTAAGAGTTAAATTCAAAAATATCACTTTATCATTCACTGGTCAGTTTTTCAATAAGATCTCATTAAAATTTCAGTTTGACTGTGATAAATTTTTTAATAAAAAGAACTCACAGTGTAGTTAGCGTAAGCATGTTATCAATAAAATATGGCCGCATTCTATTAAAATACAGCAGCGTTTTAGGTGAAAGCACTGTGAAGACCTTATAGAATTCATCATCACTGCGGGCTAATAGTTGCTATGATACTAGAGCTTAGCCACCATTCAGATTGTGAAAGTCTTTACCTCCAATATACCCTAGAAGCATTGAGAATGAGCTGTAAACAATTTCATAGCGAGTCCTTGAACGTTCGAATCCAAAAAAAAACAAAAAAAAAAATAAATCGGTCCACCTACTTCGCTATAAATAATTTTGGATTCAAAATGTGGTAAAATTTTTTACTGTTTGAATAAAAAATGTGAATGGAAAAGTCGACAATTTGTCTTTGCGTGAAGTCAACGCAAGATATTTTTTTAAGATTATTTTTGTTCTCATATACATTTGGAAATTATTTTGTTCTTTCTGACCACTGACAACATTACACGCAATTTAATTTTTGATTACACTAAGATATGACTAAGAATAAATTTAAATATTTCCTTTCTAGTAATGAACAATAGAATATAAAGAGACAAAAAAGAACTTTATACAATTGACAGCCTTAATATTATTTTTTGGAATTGTGAAACTTAACTATATCAGATGTTATAAATATTATGGTAACATCTTCCAAACATGTTGACTAATAAAATTATTTTAAAATCGTGAAAGACAAACCACAATTCACAAACAAAATCATATAATAAAATAAAAGGGAACGAAATTTACATGACAAGTCTTATACTTTTGGCCTTAACCAGCCAAAAGATCGTGGATAATTTTTTAAAAACAAATAAAATTTAAATAAAGTAAAAAACAAAACATTATTATGGGTACGGTTGTACCTGAATGTTAAAATACATGAAAAACTTCAACATAAAATTGATGAAATAAAGATTTTTGTGCCAAATTAAATTTATGTTCAAGGAAACATTCTAAGATAAAAATTAATATCTCTTATAGAAAAGAAATAGAAATAGAACATTGTTTATTTATACGAGGAAATAAAAAAACATCACCAAATATTATAATTGGTAAATTTATCACAATGCCAATTGTTTATCTAAAATAAATTTATTAAAATAACTAAAATAATTTTGTGCGCTCTTTTTCGGCAGCATTACTTAGCCTTGAAAGCTGTTATTTATTATATTACTTTGCTTCAGTAACCGAGTTGAGCTTTAAAATGAACTTTTTTACTTTTTAAGTTTGAAAAATTTATGATGCTTTCGATGAGCAGAAAGTACTAGTTTCTGTATTAATATTAATAATGCAGTTCCCAGTTCAATAATAATAAAAATAGCCTGCCATTTCCTACATAGACAAATGCTTTGATGGTTAGTATTATTTCTGACTTAAATCTTTTATGTTTGATTCCTTAGCTCTCATTTGGTCAAGGAAATATTTAAATATAAGGCAAGGAAAATTAAATTTTAGAAAAAGCTTGCTGAGATTAGCAGTTAACAAGTGGCTTAGAAATGAGCCTACCTCATTGTAGTCACTTTAAGTTTAATAAAAAAATAATATACCAGAATGGCATTTTTCTACTTTCAAACTTTATTTCCTTTTATTTAGCTTAGACGTTTTGAACTTCAAGAATTTCCAGAGATTCTATAATAAACGATAAAAATTTTATTTGTCAATTGCGGTTCAAGGGTGAGGCTAACAACCCTGAAAATTACCGTCCAATTGCAATTTGTTCTGCACTTTCTAAGGTGATGAAAAATATGATTAATTTTCATCATTTCCAACAGTTTACTTAGCGACCGACAGTATGATTTTCATAAGGGGACGCTCTACGGGTGACCTGCTGGCTTTCCTATCGAAACAATGGTGTAACTCCATACATCATTTCGGAGAGATTAAGGTGGTGGCTTCGTTATTTCCAAGTCATTTGATAGAGTTTCTGTCAAAACTTGCTGCTTTTAGTGTCGGTGATAATTTCTACAGATTTATTTAGACTTTTTTCAGGAATCGCACTATACGAGTTGTTATAGATGGAATTTCATCACACCAATTCAGGATTAATTCAGGGGTGCCGTTCTTTTTCCTATACTATTTCTTAT
The DNA here is from genome assembly GCA_030448955.1 of Trichopoda pennipes. Classification (NCBI taxonomy): domain Eukaryota; kingdom Metazoa; phylum Arthropoda; class Insecta; order Diptera; family Tachinidae; genus Trichopoda; species Trichopoda pennipes. The sequence continues at coordinate 6,067,676 of JASKUP010000088.1, forward strand.
TTTTCTAAATGACCTTCTTTGTCAAACTTTCAGCCCTTATACTCTTTCGCAGATGACAGCACCATTTGTCATTCGTATTTATTTGGTAATAGACCGAACCAGTTAGAGGTGAGTTACAAAAGGCGAAACATGAATGATACGCTCAATCACGATCTAGCGGTGATCTCCGAATGGGGCCGTGCGAATAAAGTCGATTTTAATGCCCGTAAGTAGCAATGTTCCATGCTGACGCATAGATCTGTGTTCGAAAATGGTGCTGTACCTGTTACTATGGGTGATATATGTATTACGGAATCGGAAGCTCTTGATATTCTTGAATTCAGTGTGATGTTCGATGGTCTAAACACATTTTTCAGGTTTCTAAGGAAGCTTTCATGTGCCTCGGTTTTCCACGATGTAAGAGATACTTCACTGCATCTGATCTTCGTACTATGTGAAAAATTTACATCTGGGCCTGGCCATGAAGCCTTAATCAGATGGTGGATCGAACCACTGCATATTTTGAAACGTCATGCTCGTCCTAGGAAGCCAAAGCCATAATTCTATGCAACAGAACTTTCTAGTTGCAACTTCGATGATTCCAGAGCAGGGCTGCAAATCATCACTTCTTGCTTAAGAGTTCGAGACTTTCCAACTCCTGTCCAGAACACATGTCTAGCATGCTCACTGGACTGGATCATTCACTTCGCGTGTCATTAACAGTGAGATGATCCTGGCCACCATAATAACCATTATACTGTTATGGGGCCGCGAAACCACAACCACCACGATACTCCCCTATAGGGCCAACCTTAATAATCAGCCAGAGAACAGTTAAGTGTCTAAGGAGACAAATAACGGAACTCTGCCGGTCACTGATTCCCGTGGAAATAAAGTGAAGTTTCCAGTTGTACCCCTGCTGACTTCAGGGGACTGGGGTCCCTTTTTCCCCAGTTGCACTGTGTCTAGATAGTCGAAGTTCTATAAAGACCATATTTCTGTACCCCCGGGGGGGCCGATCTTCGTACTATTTATATCACCTATATCCGTCTAAGGGTGGAATGCAACACTCATGTATGGGCCGGCGCACCAAAGTCTTTTTTGGAGTTGTTCGCCCACGTACAGAAGCGGATCAAGAGGCGCATTGAGGACGGTAGGGTATCCAGCTCTATTGATTCCCTAAAGCATCGACGTAGGTTATATTTCACTGTTTTATCGTTGCTGAAGTGGTAAGTTCTCTAACGAAACTAGGAAACTTTTTGACGAAACTAGTACATTTTTGCGTTTGACTCGATTTTCGTTGAGAGCCGATTGGTCAGTTAATCGTACTACGCATTGCAAGGAAAATTCGTTTTTTAGCAGAACAGTTTGTATGTGGAATAAACTTCCTCCAGAGGTCTTTCTTGTCACTTTTAATGTAGGAAAATTCAAATCCCCATAATCTATTAACCTAAATCTGGTACAATGCACTGAGTAGGGGTCATCCCCTAAGTACTGGCCCGAGCGGAAAAACAATACCAATAACATGATAGTGTTAAAATTAGTTTTTTCACGTATTCGTAGTAGATGCATTGGTAATTGTTTCAATAATTTCAAAATCGCACGGAAATCGCATTAAAATAATTAAAATCCACTATGAAAATGGTCATTCTGTTAACGTTACATTTCGTAAATTTCGTGATATTTTCGGACAACATAATTGTCCTTCCGAGAGAGTTGTTAAGAATTTGGTAGTTAAATTTCAGTCGACAGGCTTGATAAAAATATGCGAGCCCCAACGACCGGGTCGTTCAACAATGCAGCCGTGAGCCGCAGTGTTGAAGCAGAGCCAAATGTGTCAATTCCTCGACGTTCTCAGCAATTGGTGTTATCCAAAACCACCACATGGCGAAATTTGCATAAGGATTTAATTTTGAAGCCTTACAAGGTTCAACTGGTGCAGGAATCGAAGCCGACCGATTATTCACATCGCCGCAGATCCGCTCAATTCATTCAGGAACAACCGGCTGGTTTTTCTGAAAAAATTAATTTTTTCAAACGAAGCCCATTTTCACTTGTCAGGGTATGTCAACAAGCAGAATTGCATTTGGGCTTCTGAAAATCCTTAAGCGATTAAAAAGCTCTTGAGTGCTCAACGTAGCAATGCATGGTGCACTAAATAGTCTGGAGGCGTTATTGCTTCAATGCGGTATCGGTCAATGGATAACGCTATCGCGAGATGCTAACGACTCAATTTTGGCGCCGTGGATATCAATGACATGTGGTTTCAATAGAACGGTGCCACATATCACAATGAAACGATCAATTTATTGCAAACTAAAAGGTGTTTTTTTAAGCTAGATAGAACTTTAAATTGTAAAAAGTAACACAAAAAATGAAATTCTGATGAAACATTTTTTTTTATTTGTTTCAGTATACTCTGACAAATCATCATGAATAGACTCTCGCTTGAACAACGCTTCGAAATTATCCAAATTTACTTTGAAAATCAGTCGTCGATTCGCGCAACTTATAGACGACTTCGTCATTTTTATGGCGTACATAATGGTGCATCTGAACAAGCCATTCGTCGAACTGTCGATAGATTTCGTACCACATACTCTCTAGAGGATGCAATACCACCAACACGTCGAAGGAATGTGCGTACTGAAGAGAATATCGCCGCTGTAAACGAAAGTGTGGAAGAAGATCCAAATTTATCAATTCGTCGTCGGTCGCAGGAATTGGGGCTCTGTCCGTCCACTACGTGGAAAATTTTGCGCAAAGATCTCGGCCTACACCCGCATAAGATTCAGCTAGTGCAGGAATTGAAGCCACGAGACCATTATATGCGTCGTTCTTTCGCCGATTGGGCTCTAGAGCAGTTGGCAACTGACCCGTTGTTTTATCGCAAAATTGTGTTCAGCGATGAGGCACATTTTAGGCTTAACGGGTTTGTTAATAAGCAAAATTGCCGCATATGGAATGAGACCAATCCACAACAGACCCTACAGACTCCATTACATCCAGAAAAATGCACCGTTTGGTGCGGTTTTCACGCTGGTGGCATCATCGGACCTTATTTCTTAAAAAATGAGGCCGGAGCTCCCGTTACGGTCAATGGAGATCGTTACCGCACCATGATCAATGATTTTTTGTTTGAAAATATAGATGACATTGATCCGGACGAAATGTGGTTTCAACAGGATGGCGCTACGTGCCATACAGCGAACGCAACCATCGACTTATTGAAATCAAAAGTTGGCGATAAGTTGATTTCGAGAAATGGACCTGTCAATTGGCCTCCAAGGTCGTGCGATTTGACACCACTCGACTATTTCCTGTGGGGCCACGTGAAGTCACTGGTTTATGCTGATAAAGCAGCAACAATTGACGCCTTGGAGGACAGCATTGTTCGTGTTATTCGTGACATACGCCTAGCAGTGCTCGAAAAAGTGGCCCGAAATTGGACGTCCAGAATGCGCTTCGTCAAGAACAGCCGCGGTGCCCATATGCCCGAAATCATTTTCAAATGTTAATGTCACGTATTGATCCTTCGAATAAAAAAGAAATTTTGATTACAATTTAATTTTTTGTGTTATTTTTTACAATTTCAAGTTCTATCGGGCTTAAAAAAACACCCTTTAAATTTCCCGATCGCTTATAATTTCACGATAATCGGCAGTTAAGCGGCCAGCCAGATATTGTGATTTAATGCCACTGGATCGTTTTTTATAGGACTATGTTAAGGACAGAATCTATACGAAGCCAATCAAATTGATTTTAGGCTTAAAACTCAAAATCCGTGAAGTGCTTAATGAAATAAACCGTCAATTCGCCAAAAAGTGATTAAAAACTTTGATAAAAGAATCGACATCTGTCAACGTGGTTGTGGCGGACATCATTTTTCATTTATAATTGCCATTTTTTTCATAATACAACAAAAATTTGAATAATCATATTTTGTTTTAGAAAACGAAATTCTTGTTGAAAAATTCTTTTCAATTATTATTTGCTATTTTAATGTCTCTAGGGATCTTGAATCCATAGAATAAAAATAAATATAAAATCAAAACTAAATAAATAAATAAAATACATTGTCATCTGATTGAAAGTGTAAATATGCCTAAAATTTTAATAAAAATATTCACACATACCAATACTTATCTAAATATAAATTCCTACTTAAAATAACACAGCAGTTTTAGAAAAAACTGTTGTGCGAAAGAGTAAATGTAGTCTTTGTGATAATGTATGGCGTTTGAATTTATTGCAATTTTAAACGTTCATACGTGATGTGTGTTTTAATTTTTTATGATCACGTGCTAAACGAAAGCAAATGGCGACATTTTTTATTTATATTTGTTATGAAAACCGCTAGCAAACCTTATAGAGGTTTTTATCTAAAACTGCTAGGAAACACTTGGTACTGCATATGCTACTTCTTGAAATATGACTAAGATCAGCTTTTAAAGGAATACAAATAAAAACAACATTTGGCATTAAAATAAGCTTATTGAAAAAATGTTGTTTATGACCTATTATAAATAAAATAGAATGTTCTTTCAAGTGAATGCATTGAATTCATAAAAATATTTTCAGATTAAAACACAACAAAAGACTTAGGACACATTTACAAAATGTGTGTGTTTCCAGTATGCAGGTGTGCTTAAATCACTACGAGCTTTTGCACATTGAAAGGCAAACAATTGTACAAATTTTTAAATAACTAAATAAATATAACATTTTTTAAATACAAATAAAATTTTAACAATACTATATATGAAGATATAATATCGTGGCTCTGTAATAACTAAGAGTTAAATGCATGTGATCATAAGTATGTGATATTATGTAATTTGAAAATCTACGTATATAAGAACAGAAGGCGAAAATTAAAATAATAAAAAATACTGCATACCCATAACATAAGCCGGATAAAATAGACAAAAGAATGATAAATATGTTATTTATAAATATTTTGTAAGCAAATAGAAAACCACAACAAATTATTTCAATTTATTAAAAATATTTCCTCACTCAAAAATCCTTCAACAAATAATCAATTGTAACTTATTTAAATAAAAATCAATAGAAATAAAAAAAATATTTATTTGTTTAAAATTCATGTTATAAAGCTAATGATGAGTTTTAGTTTTATTTTCTACGAGTGTTTCTGTGGTTTTTCATTGTTCTTTATTAAATGTCAGTTGTAGCTTTTGGTTGCAAACAAAACCAAATTGATTTTCGTTAATGTTGAAAAAACATTTTTTTTTATAAAAAATAAATGATAAAAGAAACGTAAGATAAAAGTGTATACAATTTATTACTGATTAAAAAATAAAAACATAAACAATATGTCTACATATAATTAAACGAAAATTAACTTTGAATAAATGTAAGACTATCCAAACGAACGAGAGAAACCACTAGAAACATTTTAAGTAAAGAAAACCTTGGCATACGAACACAATGATAAACATAATGAAGTTTGCAACATTAAAAACAAAAATTTGAAGAAGAAATAATAACAAGCAATTAAATATACAAACGCAAGTATGAACGTAACTTAAAAAACGATTGACACTCGAAGATAATAAATTGAGGGAGTATATTTACACGTTTAGTAAAAAAAATTCATTAAATTACACCAGATAATAAAACAAAACCAACAACACATGTGTTAAATTGTCTACATAATACATTTTAATTGGCCAGCAATTACTTGTTATTTTATACATCGCATTTATAATGATTATTTATTTAAATGTAATTGTTAGTTATGATCAACTGAATTGAAAGTTCATATTCTTCATATTATTACTTATTAAGTCTTTCATATAATTGAAATTATGATAGTTGAATATCTTTAGCTTCAGTTTAACAATTAAACTTAATTAAGTAGAGTCAGTTCTACATGATTTGCTGGATTTATCTTTTCTGTTTTCGGCAAAGAGAATAATATTACTTCATCTTAGTTACACATTTTATGATTTCCCCTTAAACCACGTTAGGTCTCTGTGGAGGCCAGAACTAATGATACATTAGAATAGTCGGCATCATAACTAGAAAATATTTATTTTAAGATATGCTGAGAAATAATATGAGCATAGATATAAATTTAATACATTTTAAATATTTGGAAAAAATCAGAATTGCAACAGTAGGCATGGCGCTTCCCTTAGAGAACACATATTTATTTTAGGAAGTTTCTAATTACAGTCAGCATATCTTTATATATATATAATTCTACTGTACGTGTGTTGTGACTGAACTCCTGGATTGATTTGCATAAATTTTTTTGTATGCATTTGGGTGGGGCCCCGGGTGGTTTAGATTTACAATTCGGGTCATGATACCTTCCATACAAACCACAAATCAAAAATCTATTATTTTTGCTCCTGACTGTCACTGAATAAATTTTTTTGCATGCGTTTGGATGGGGTGCCACCTTGAATGGTTTACATTCACAAATCAGCCCGGCAGATGGCGCTGCAGTCGGTATCCAGGTTATTCAACTACACTGCAACTACACGTCTGTATCGACGTGAATGAATTTTTGTGTATTCATTCATTCAATGCATATAATTTTTTTGTGCACTATGCTTAAAATACACACACGCCATTAATTCGTCGTCAGCCGCGAACTGCCTCCAATGTGCCTTAGCGGATGACGGTAAAAGGAGCAAAGTAACATGAACTCGATTACTGCCGGCGTTGAAACAGTCGGGGTGGGCATCGAGCTTATTTGTTTGCGTTTCTTCTTTGCGTTCTCACAAATTCATTCTTAATGGGTCAGCTAGTATATATATTCTGCTCAAACAATATTTTAATTCTTAATAAGATAATTAATTGTCTTTAATGGACAGAATGGACAGATTTTAAGATTTTATTTTAATAACAAAATAATTTTAAATTATAATATAATAAATACAAAATATATAATAGAAAAAAAAATATTTTTCCCAGCGAAACTAATTAAAAAATAAATCTTAAGTTCGAAAATTACTAAAAATTGAATTTTATTTAAAACTGTTAAACAAAAGTTACCAAAATCGATTAATGCCTAAAACGCCTTTACTACAGCGGGCTATCGATTACAATCTGTCTAAACTAGAATAAATTTGTATATATGAGAATGACTGTTCTGACGATAAAAAGGCAATAAGGCAGCAAATTGTTGTCCATGTTGATCATATCATTTCATTTCATATCATTTCTTAGCAAATCTTAAAATAGATATTTTTTATTAATGATGCCGACTATTCTAATGTATCATTAGCTCTAGTCTCCACAGAGACTTAACGTGGTTAAGATGAAGTAATATTATTCTCTTTGCCGAAAACAGAAAAGATAAATCCAGCAAATCATGTAGAACTGACTCTACTTAATTAAGTTTAATTGTTAAACTGAAGCTAAAGATATTCAACTATCATAATTTCAATTTTATGAAAGACTTAATAAGTAATAACATGTAGAATATAAACTTTCAATTCAGTTGATCACAACTAACAATTACATTTAAATAAATAGTCATTATAAATGAGATGTATAACAAAGCAAGTAATTCCTGGCCAATTAAAATGTATTATGTAGACAATTTGACACCTGAATTTTTTACTAAACGTGTAAATATACTCCCTCAATTTATTATCTTCGAGTGTCAATCGTTTTATATACAAAATAAACACGATGGTAACTTTGTAGTTTTTACTCACTGATGACTCAACTTGAATTAATTAATTTACCCAGCAAGTGGTGCTTATGTAGTCGTTTTAAGCGCTTCTCGCGTATACAAGAATATTCTACTTTAACATCACCCCATATTGTTTTTGTTATTATCATTCAATTTAAGCACCTGCTGTGTATTTTGTTTAGTTCTGTGTTAGTTGTTTTTGTTGTTGTTTATCTTATTTGGTAGAATTTGTTATAAGCTGTTTTCTTTGTCTTGTGTGTATAATAAAACTACGAAGTTTGTCGGCAGATCATTTCGTTTATTTTTTTTTTTACTGGTAATTATTTTCTTTTAAAACGAAATAAATCATCTTTGTATTAATATGACTATTTCATAGTCATTCTTTAAGCAGTACAGATAATTTTTATGTATATTATTAAAATGAGAAAAATTATTTTAAAATAATTAAGTGACTGACTATAAGGTGGAAAGTGCAACTAGTGGCTCTTACAGCTGTATCCTGCTGCAATTAAGGCTTAAAATATTGGATAAAAAAACTGAAAAGTAAATCCAAATTGTACAGAGAAAGAAAAATAAAAAAGTTGAACAACTTTCAATAAAAGTAGAAAATTTTTTAAATTACCTCAAATTAAATATTTTAAAAATAAAATAAATAGAAAAATTTATGAAATAAAATGAAAATGCAAAGAAGAAAAACTTTACCAGAATATTTAAAATTGTATTCCTCTGAATACAAAAGTCATCACAACAAAAGTTTTTTAAAGGTAAAATAATTTACTTACAAATTCATCAATTCGAGAGATAAATTTATTATTGTTTGTTGGGCCTAAAGTTAAGAGTAAAATAATGAAGTTCCTTCCAATCAACGACCCGAATTTGAAAAGTACTGTTTATATTAAAAACATTAAACATTAAAGACCTGTGACCAATCCAAAAGAAGTCTCAAAGTGCGCCAATGCATGCGCATATTCCCATTAACAACTGAATTATGAATTAATAAAGGACTTTTACAAACAGTAAACAGTTGCATATGTATATGAACCTATTTTAATTTTGTATTTTTGTTATTCAATAAAAAAAAATATTAAAAAACTTCCCAATAAAAATGAAAAATTACATTTTCTAATCTTTTATAACACTGTGGCAGTGTAAATACATTTTGTTTTTCACATTTATTATTTATAAAATTTTGAAAATTTAGTTTTTTTGTCTTCAACATCAACGAATATGCAGTGAAACAACAAAAATAAAAAACAATGGCATTAAAATAAAAATACCTACTTGTGCGGATGAAAAAAAGATGATTTGGAAAAAATGCATTTTTAAAACAAGACTTTTCGTAACACTTTGTTTGAGTGTGTCAGTGTATCGGCATAATTAAACAGATGGGAGTTTTTTGAGCTAAAAGAAAGAAACAACAGACAATATATGGCACTTGTAGAAATAGTAATTTGTATAAAAGAATATCTCGAGTATCTCTACTTATACTCAAACTAAATTTGGTAATTCACATGTAATGCTCAAGCATTATTACATTAGACAAAAATGCTAATGAGCAAAACTGCAACAATCATTTCGATGAGAATTTTTATTTTGATGCGGGAGGTGGTGGCCATTATTGCAAAATATTACTTTTTTGCATTTTCAAATGTGTGTGTATGTGTAAAATATTTTATGACTTTAAAACATTTTTCACTATTTTTCTTAGCTGTAACACAAGTCAACTTTTATCTGATTTAAAGTTTACACTAACGAAAAATTTAGTTTAGTATTATGAAATATTCCAGGCGACATAAATATATTTTGCTATGAAACTAACATTTCAGGAGTGAGTGCTTGTGTCTTATGAAATTATGAAAGAAGTAACATTGATGACTCCTGTGTTTTATGCTCTGAAATCACTGCCTTTCAAAGGACTGTTGTTAGATTTTATTTTGCAAAAGTTGGGTTACAGTAGTTCTAATATTTAACTCCTTAGAAATTTTACCTTTTCTTTATTGTACTTTCTTGTATACTTACTTCGCAGCATATACCTTACAAAGTGTGGGTTGTGTTGTTGTTTTAAATCTTTCATACAGCATGGACATAAGGATACAATTTTTTTTAATAAATTTAGAAATTCAAATCAATGGGATGGAATAAAATTAAAAAATTAAGTTTTTTATGCAATCGTTATTATTTTTTAACAATAACTTATATATTTTCATTTTTCTAATAACCCAAAATGTGCTAACAACCCAAATTTATTTTAATATAACATCATTAAATTTTTTATTGGTGGTAGTTCCTGTGACCATTTCGTTGAATGCTTAACTCAACATGTCAGAGAATCTTTAACTACAATTTATAAAAGCTATAGCTGGCTATTAAGTTTAAACATATTTTTTAACCAACTAAGAAGTAGCAAAATACGAGAGCTGCTATTTATATTTCGGGCCAGGTAACACAGACTATTGCTAGGCACCAGCTGATGTTTCTAGTGCAACTTCACATTGTTAAACATAACCTCAACCAAAACATTTTGTCATTTTATTGTTGTTAGTGTTAGTGATAGCAGGTTGAAAAAGTGATCTTAGGAGAAAATGTAATTAACTCGTGAACATTTTCGTACAATAATTTTTCATAACTTTCGACGTGGCCTGACACCACAACAGTGCACAGATGAACTTAATTCCTTATATGGTAATGAAGCACCTTCTTACAGCACCATTAAAAACTGGTATAACGAAAACAATCGTGGCCGACAATCACTCCAGGATGAATTCCGTGAAGGTCGTCCAACAACGTTTGTTGTGCCAGAAAACATCGCAGCTGTGCATGAGCTGATAAAGCATAATCGTCATGTAACATATCGCGAGATTGCGGCATCTGTAGGGATTAGTATGACAAGCATCAATAAGATCTTGCATGAACATTTGCATGTGAAAAAGGTTTGTTCACGTTGGATACCGCATAACCAGACAAACGCACAAAAGGATGCTCGTGTTGATGGGTGCAAGAAAATGTTGCAGAAATTAGCTCAAAGTGCATCAAAAGCAGTTTATAATATCTGCACAGGTGACGAATCATGGATATACTCATATGATCCTGAAACAAAACAGTAATCCACCGTATGGGTCTTTCAAGACGAGCGAAATCCCACCAAAGTTGTTCGTGGAAGAAGCACATCAAAGCAAATGGTTGCCTGTTTCTTCGGCACTACCAGTCATGTGGCGACTGTGCCATTAGAGCAATGTTAAGCAATGATGGTTAATTCGGCATGGTACGCCACTATTTGTTTGCCAAAAATCTTTGAGAAACTTCGGGAAAAGTCAAAGAAAAGACGCATCATTCTGCATCACGGCAATGCGAGCTGTCACCGATCGACTGAAACATTGGAGTTTTTCACAGGGCAAAACATTGAATTGATGGGTCATCTGCCGCACAGCCCTGACTTGACACCTAATGATTTTTTTTTGTTTCCGAACATCAAGAAAAAACTACGTGGACAACGGTTTCATACACCTGAAGAAGCAGTTTCTGCATTCAAAACTCGTGTTTTAGAAGTACCTAAATCGGGGTAGAAAAAGTGCTTTGAAAATTGGTTCCAACGCATGCAAAATAGTATAAATCTTCATGCAGAATATTTTGAAAAACAATAAAATAGATTTTGTCTTTAAATGCTTGTGTTTTCATCCGTAGACTACAAATATAAATAGCAGCCCTCGTAATCAATAAATAAAAATTTTATATTTTTTATGAAGGGTATACTCGATATTTTCTAGATTTCATTGCTCTTTGCAACTTTAAAGTTAATAAATTTGCGAAAATTTTTCTTTTCCCGTTTAAGATCTGAAACCAAGATGATAATAATGATAACTCTATAACAGAAGAATCTCTTAACATTTTCAATGGTATTGTTACGAAGAAGATTTTTTAAGTTTTAAAAGAAAATAATTATCACTAAAATAGTAAATTCAACAGTCCACTAAGCATATTACAAACTCCATAGTTGTCTAAGAAATCTTATACACACAACACAACATGCTTATAAGGAATTCCACGAAATAAGATAAAGAATAGAAAACCAAAACAAAATACATACAAGACAACAACAACAACAACAACAGAAATTCTACCAATAAGATAAGCAACAATAACAAAACAAAACGATACACAGTGGGAGCCTAAACTGAATGACAAAAATATATGTTGGTGTTAAAGTAGAATATTGTTGTATGTATAAGAATCGCTTAAAACACTACTATATAAACACCACTTGCTGGACAAATGAATATATTCAAGTTCAATGAGTAACGACAACAAATTTACTATTGTGTTTCTTTTGGGTATATTGAAAGTAAATAAATCGTTTAATTTAATTAAAAACTCTAAAGTGCTCTGCTATTATTTTGCCATAAAATAAAATATAGCAAAACGTTTATTTAAAGGAATAAACGTAACATATATTTATTTTCCAATTATTTAAAACTTACTTACTTTTTGAAAAATTTCACTTTCTATAAATATCGAGTGATTGTTTCAGCAATAATATTGTCAGATAAAAGTATTATAAATAAAAATTGAAAATAGCAAATAATATCCTACTAAGCTTGTTACTACATTCATGTACCTTATAAATATCTATTTTTGCGTAAATGTTATTTATACACACCCAAACAATTGCTTATACACTTTTTCATGAAGATGTCAGACAATGCTGAGGCGAAAAGACGATTTGCCCCTGTAGGGTAATAGGTAGTGTACTAGCTTGTCAGTACGGGGGTTGTGGGTTCGATTCCCAACGAAGACGGATTTTTTTTTCATTACAAAAATAAAAATTGACTGTCGGTGGGGCTGCTCAGCGATGAAAGCATAGTCACTGGTCGCTGTGCTGTCTTTATACGGCAGTTAATTTCCGACTATTCTTCTACTTTCACCACCTGTTTCATCTCTTCACTATCCCTTTCCTAAAGAATGTAGCACGGAACTTCACTAAATAGGCATTGTTGTCTGAAGTGCTACTTCTCTTTAAAAAAAATTATTTACTGAAAACTTTTTTCTATCTTTAAATTTTTGAGTGTATAAATTCATTAGAAATCGGCGATCTCTTATTTGTTATTTATTATATTCAACAAATTCATGAAGCATCACAAGACTTTTAGCAAGTCTAGAAATCATTCTAAACTATTGAGTAAGAAACTGAAACATATACACTAAGAGATATATAAATCAATCATTTGCTATTACCGGCAAATACAACAACATTTAAAAAAATAACTGGTTAGCAAAAAAAAAATTATTTTCTTTTTCTGCTATTATTTTATAGATTGTACTATTACTACTAGCACTAGTTAACCTTTAAAGCTGATGTTTTTACTTTAAATATCATTTAGCACAAATAACAATTATAATTTAAGCAACCTTCGAAATCAAGTTGAATTAAACCTGGATGCAGTTGTTATTTGTATTTAGATCCTCTTTAAAATTTAGAAAAAATGGTTTTAAAGAAGAAGATATTGAAAATGCAATACAGCTATTGTAAGTAAAAAATCTAATATTTAGGAATGCATGTAAAAGTAAGTTTCAGTTGGGTTAAATAAAAAGTAGTGTATTGTTTGTGTAATATTAATTTGCGTCTTTATTGTGTCTGGTGTTTGACGTCACCTTAGCATAGCTAAGTTTCGTTTTTTAATAGTAGTTTATTTTTGAGAGCTGTTAACTGTGCCTGAAGCATGACAGTCAACTAAAGATCATAAGGGTCATTTAACATTATATTTTTTTTGCCGTTGTAGTATAATAAAAAATTTAGATAAAAAAAAATTTTGTGAATTCTTGTGGCATTTAATTTGTTTTCAAATGCTTACTCGCTACCAAGTACCATCTTCTCTTTCTTTAAAGTAGTTGTTATTTTATGTTTTAATTATAAGCACTTCAAATACTTGATTGTTTCAACCAGTTTTTTTTTCGTACAACATTACATAACATTTTCCACTATTAAGGAGTGTTTTTCTTATGAAAATATTTTTAGCAAATAAGATTTTTTCTAACCTGTTTGTCACAATTATATTGACTGCAAATGCTGACGAATCTTTTAAAGAATTTAAGAATGTAAATTTCATAAATGCTGCAATTTATTGGGCAACAGTGAAGTGTAAAAATATTTGTTGTTCTTTGCATTTTGTGGAGGTTTATTTAACTCTTTATTAAGCCTAAGGAAATAAAAAGATTTATTGAAATTATAATTCGTTGCGAAAAGTATTTAATAGTTTTTTAATTTAAAAGCAAGAAAAAATTTTGTAATGTAAAAAAGACTTAGAACACAAGAATGCTTTACACAAATTTTAATTCCATCTCCTACAATCAAAAGACTTAAGACACAGAAAAAATATAATTTAACAATAGAAACAGAGTTGCTGTTTGGCTACACCTTCATTAAATACTCGTAAAAAGGCAATGATTACCTTTAATTTTAATTAAATAAAAAACAAAACTATTTTTAGAAAAAAACTTAAAATATTTTACGTAGGCAGTAAGTTTCTTTCGTTTTTATATAATTAAAAATATTTGACTTTAGATTTTCTATTGTAGCCTATTTATAATTGCACGAAATACTTTACTTTTTTTGTACGGAAGTGAATTACAGTATACATTAGTGGTTCAACAATTTTGCTGAAAACACAATGTATCTATAAACACTCTGAAATTTATCAATTTCTGTCGAAGTAGTAAATATTTCAGTTTTTAACATGAAATCATTTAAAATGAAATTAACTACTTACAATTTTATATTTTGATATTTTCGATCTACAGATAAACTTAAAAACTTATAGTTTCAAAGTTTTAGTATATTTATTACAAAAGTGTAGCTACTTTATTGTTAACAATTTTAACAAAAAGTTATATTTGCTTAATAACTTAAGTTGAACATTTATACTTTTATTCTTATAATATTAGTCACAATTTTTTGTTAATTATTATTTTAGTTATCTGCATAAGCGTTGAAGTTCCTCAACAACTTAAATTTATTTGGGCAACAATTCCGGCCAATTACTGTTAAATTTCCAATAAGGCTTAATACATCATTTCTTTTGAAAAATTTTGTTGCATGCAAAAATGATTAATTTGTGGCTCAAGTGTTGGTAAAGGTTTTTTGGCTGCGATGCTTTTTTAATTAAAATTTTTGGTTCTACTTTTATATTATGTTTGTTACATGTTTTGATTTCTTTTCTTTTTAGTGATAAATAGAGTTTACATTTTCTTAAAATTATTATTCATTAAAATAGCTCAAACCATAAAGCATTAACTAAATATGAACAACATAAATATTGAGATGTACAAGTGAAAAAAATTCCATTAAACCTGATTACGAAAAAGTTTTTTTAATTAAATTAAAAATTTGAAAATATTTAACAGCCACTTGCAGCATGTCTAAAAACATAATATATGACAGCAAACTAAGCCGATTTATGTGAATGAAAAGCCTAGTATTTATATAAAATTAGGTAACCAAACAGTCAGTCTAAAAGAAAGACATGTTCATGTAAAATAAAGATTTGAAAGATTTTAAAATGTACCTTTAGGGTTTTCTATGCTAAAAAAACTAGTCTTTACTCAGGATAAGTAAAATTTATATTTTATGTATACTAGAAGTGAATGGCGATGGGCAGATTCTGGATTGCTTGGATGGAGGACACAGGAACATAAAATTTACAATGGCAGAGAAGAGGAGGGGAGAATTAATTATCTAGATCTAGCGATCAGGAGGATCATAATCTCGAACAGAATCGAATATGAAATATGCAGGAAACCAACAGCAACGGACACAATAATACACAACTTATCAAGCACACGAACGCAGCAATCGGGCAGTTAATGACAAGACTCGGGAGAACACCACTATCACGGCAAATGTATATAAAGGAAATGGAAACAATATACACCATAGCGGAAAACAACGGATACAAAAAGCGCCTCGTAGATAACATGAAGAAACAAATTAGAACGAACAAAGAACAGGAGAATGAAAGGGGGAAATGGGCTACATTAACATATATGGGAAAATCAACGTACAAACTGGCGAAATTCTTTGGAGAACACGACATCAATACCGCATTCAGGACAGGGGACAACCGAGGCAGAATACTACGGAATAGAACAACCGAGGTAAATATACTGGACAGACAAGGAGTGTACAAATTAACTTGTACATAACTTGTACATTATAGCTACATCGGCCAAACAGGACGATATATTAAGACCAGATTTAGAGAACAAATTAGAGACTATAACAAAAAACTACGAGAATCAAAATCAACTCCAGAATCAAATTTTGCGAACCATATATTCTATAACAAATGTACACCAGGACATATAAAAACAACGGTTAAACTGCTTCATACACAGCACAAAGGAGACTAAATGTATTAGAAAACATGGAAATATACAAACAAAAAACATTTGACGGACGAATAATAAATGAACAAATAAACACTGCTTCGGACACAATATTTGAACCGCTGAAACATTTTCACAAGAAAACAAACATTACACCAACACAAACAGGTTACGTAGGTGCACAAGACCAAAGCCATAAAGAATAGCATAAACCAACAATTACAGATTATTGTCACATAAAAAAAGAGAAAAAAAACCCAATAGGTTCACACATAAACAAAAACGGACAACAAGCATGATCGTAAAAGGATTTAGTTAGAAAAAAAAAGACGAATGAAAAAGGGAGCGACAAAATAGGTAAAAAGAGACAAACGAAAAAGGAGAGAGAGATGCAGGCAAGCAAGACAGAAAGTGACGAACGCAATAACACGAAGGGAGACACGCACTATATAAACACAACTGACAATAGAACGCAACTAGTACGAAAAGAACACTGAAGATGGCAAACAGCCGAAACCGGTTTGTTCACAAACCAAATTTGACGAGGGTCGACGGAAAACCGTACCCAAATAAAAGTAAAATTTTATTGTTGCTAGTGTAAAATGGATTCTTAGTCAACACAACATGTTTATATAGCCGCTGTTATTATGCAACAATATCTTAAACAACAGTTATAAACTTACATATGTTTCGTTAGAATATAAGGTATTATAAGTTGCTTTATCCAGCAAGGTGGGAAAAATCATATCTGAAACTGGCTAATATGTTGGTTGATATGATAAAACTGTATATATTTAAGACATGGACACCATGATTTTTTTTGCAGCGAAATTTTTGTAATTAAGGCTTAAAACTCAAACTATATAAGTATTATGTAGTGGAAGGGTATATTTAAGATTTATGCAGATATCTGCTATGTTAGTCTAATCCTCAGTGCACTTAACAGCGAGTATTGTATTTTCACCCGTCTACCAACGCCTTCAGAACTTATGACGACATTCCGAGCTGCAACTTCGAAATCATAGCAAGTAAAGCCGTATCCCCGCTTTTTGATTGAGACACGGATACTACAAAAGTCCCGCTGCACAATTAGGACATTCTGCTAAGGATACAACAGCTTATAGCATAACAATAAGCCTATCCTTTAATAAGAGGCCTCGTCAATACTCCGTGCTCCCAGCGGGCTACCGGTTACAGTGGTAGTAGTAGTTAAGTCATTGAAAGTCTTTTTCTTTCAGTTTCAGTCAACTGCTAGCGGCTGCTACTGTTTTTTATATCCAGAAACGAGAAAGTTAAATTGGGGCGATTACGAAGACTGCGTGCTGTTGAGCGAAACTATCCTGTTGTGGCAATAAAATTTACATAAGACTTGCCGGTAAAAAACCGTAAATTACATTTCTTTTTTCATTAAACAACTGCAGTTAAGTTATTATTTACAATATTTAATCTACGTTAATTTGTGCTATATTTATTTAATAAATACTTCATGATATTCTCATAAAATATTTATTATTCAAAAAATACATTTGAAATGTATTACTACGGAGGAAAGCATATCCACTACAGCTTATCATTGGATTTTACTGAAAATCTTGTATTCAAAATTCAAAAGTCTTATATATCAGAAGTGTTTCTGAGCTCTGTTGTCTTTTTGTTGTGTTTGTTTAATGAAAAACTCTCATTTAATCGATTTGGGTTGAGATATAAGACTCTTAAATTGTCTATACAAAAAAAAAATGAGCAGTAGTGAAATGGCAAAAAAAAACAAAATGCTTTCCCCCGCAGTATTTAGTACAAATAACGTAGATTAAATTAAAAAATAAAATTGTTTATTATTAACAATATTTTAAAATCCTTCCCTTTCAAAATATATGCGTCTTGGCTCCTGCACTAAAAAGGTTTTAGGTATTGTTTAATATAAAAAAAATTATATGAAAATAGGTTTTATTAAAATAGGAAATTAAAATTCAATTCCAAAACATATGGATACATAAGTTCATATTTCAAACTTGAGTTAATTCTTAAATTCTTAAATTCTTGCATTCGAATTTTTATACTTTTTTTGCTTATTTTAACATCAGTTTGTTTAAATTTCATATGAACAGTTTCTTAATCACATTCACTTAATCAGACAGCAGATAGAGTTAAGAAAAAGAAAAATAACACCGCAAACACATTTGCAATCAAAATACAAAATTTCATACTATTTTAATTTAAAAACAAAATTATATAAATAAAAATAATACATAAATAAGAAAAATTGCATGACAACTAAGAGAAGACAAGCAGCAGCAGCATCATCATCTTTTTATTTTTCTTAAAGTAAATTACAATAAAAACTAACCAAAAACGTGCCACAATATCTTAAACAAGAAATATTTTTTCTAGAAAATATTTATTTTTCTTATTTTAATAATGTCAGGCTGCTGCTATTGCTGCTAAGGATCAGCAGTTGGAATACTGTACACAAAGTAAGACAAATCATGCGACTCATTCACAACGAATTCATGTTGTAAAGCTCATGATATTTGTACCTCATTTTTACTGTAATACTTGTACATTATGAATTTGTAATTTTATAGTTTCTTTTTTATTTTTATTTTTTTTTATATTTAAAAACCTTTAGCGGTTGAAAATTGTTTTTTGTTTTTTTTTCTTTAACAATTTTATATGTGTATTTTTAAAAAAATAGTTTGGATAGATGTATGGAGTCAAAACTTATTTGTCAAATACTTAAGTCTGTCTGTCATCTTGTTGAATATTTGAAAGGAGTTTTTCGCCTTTATTTGGCAACGATATACACTTCGTCCTTTAGAAAGTGTTAAAATAATATTCTTTAGTTGCCGTAATTTTTTAGGTATGCTACCTTAAATCATATGTTGGGTGCACTTAAAGTACTATTAAAAGTTTTCAATTAGGTACAATTTTGGTGAAACACAAGATTTTCAATCTAATTTAAGTTTTAAAAAATTACCTAAAAATATTTAAGTTTGATTTTCAGCACATTTTCTTTTTTTATTTAAAAAAATTTTGTATTTGGAAAAATAATACAATTGTTATATAAACCAGTTAATAATAATATTGTTACGGATGTGTCTTGCTTAAGTTCTAAAAGAAAATAATTAAGCAATTAAGTAAACTACTGGGTATTTTGTTTACTAACTGCGTGGCTTGCTAAGAAAACTTATGCACAACAACAAAATTTCTTTTATATACGCAAACAACAACAATTTGATATGCTGTTTACTAACTGCGTGGCTTGCACGCAGTTAGTACACAAGACAACAACAAATATTTTCCAATAAATCCAAGAAACTTTATCAGCATAAAAACAAAAATTCATACAGACATACAGGCGCCTATACATTGAATGGACAACATACAACAACAAAATGTTCTACAAAAGGAGTAGAAGATTCTTAATTTTTCTATACTTGTAGTGGACAAATATAAAAGGGCAGCGTTTGAGTGGATAGTTAGTCAGTGTAAAAATAAACTTCGTGACGTAGAAACGTGCATCTTAAGTAAATGGTTTTTGTGTAGTTAAAGTAAATAAACTTGTTATTGATTTAAAAACTCTTAAAACTGGTGTTATTTATTTTGTAATAAAGAACTCACAACAAAACGTTTATAAAAGGTATAAACGTAATAATATGTATTTCACCATAATGAGTCTAAGGCCATGATGGCCTGTTTTTCTTGCACATTAGTTTATAATTTGTAATTATATTTTAATGTAATTTTATATAAATATTTAAAAATAAAGGGTTTCTCAACAAGAAGTTTGTTTCCTTAAACAAAATACAACAAAAAATTTTAATTAAAATGGTTAAAACTTTTATTGTATTACGAAGAGAAAGGTTCGGCAATTATAAATGAAAAATGATATCTGACAAATATCCACCACGACCACGCTGACAGATGTCGATTCTTTTATCAAAATTTTTAATAAATTTATTTCGTTATTCACATCACGGATTTTGGATTTTTATGGATAAAATCGATTCGATTGGCTTCGTATAGACTCTATTCTTAACATAGCCTCTACGAAAAATAGTTCAGTGGTGTTAAATCACACGATTTGGTTGGCCACTTAACTGCTGATTGGTTAATGTATCCAAAAGAAGAGAGGGTGCAACTTCCTTCTATATTTCTACCATGGTTCTTCTTGTCTTCTTGTTCTATAGCAAGACTTCTTTATAAAAATATTAAAAATTAAATTAACAGTTACCATAACAAGGATAATATTTATTTATATTTGCTATTAAGACATTTGGCGGGTTGTTTTTTTAATGGAAATGTTTAAATGCAATATAAAAACTGCTGCCCACATTTAACAATTTTTATGACTTTTTTTGGTAACTTGCTGTTCGCCAGCTTTGCACGTGTGTTATTTAACAAATAAAATAAAAGACAGAAAAATAAACTGGCATTAGGGTTGTATCGCATCTAATAAAACAATAAAATTTACAAAAGGACATTATAAACAGTTATAGTTGATCAAAAGGCAAATTCAACGAGTCACTATTTGCAAAATATTTCTTTTAAATTAAGACTTTTCAAAAAATAGTCTTTATAGACGGCCGATATGGTCTAGTTCTTTCGAATATAATTTTAACTTCAGGGTGCTTTAGGACATTTAAACAGATAAGTAATTCATCTAGTACATAACACATTTTATAGTTAAGTATTGTTACGTTTATACCTTTTATAAAACGTGTTGTTGGAAGTTCTTTATTGCAAAATAAATAACACCAGTTTTTAGAATTTTCAAATTTATAACAATTTTATTTACTTTAACTACACAAAGTTGACACAGAAAAATTTACTTAAAATGCAAGTCTTTACTCGATGAGGTTTCATTTTACACTTCCCTATTTAGACTTGTCCAATTAGAATCTAGAAGATTTTAGAATCTTCTACTCCCATTGTATCACATTTTGTTGTTGTATGTTGTTTATTCGATATATAGGCGCGTGTATGTCTGTGTGTATAGTTGTTTTTGTTTTCATGCTGATAAGGTTTCTGCTTGGGATTTATTTCAATACATTTGTTGTTGTTATTTGTAAAAAAGGATTTCTAAGAAAACAACGCAGATGGTAAACAACATGTATATTTGTTGTTGTAAAATTAGTTTTTGTTTTCCGCGTTTAGATGGCAAATAGCATACATGTATTTTTTTCTTGCATGCCAGGCAGTTAGTAAACAGCATATCCAATTGTAGTTGTACGCTGTTTGTAACCAGTAGTTTGCTTCACATTCGTAGCAGTATCCTTAAACTTGCCATAAAGTTAGTTATTTTAATGGACATCTAAGTTAAGAAAATAATTTTCTTTCCATACAAATTGGGATTGCCTACTGTGGCGTATAAACACCTTTGAAAGTTAAAAATACATTTGACTGCAAGAATACTCTCTGCTCAGGACTATTTTGTTTAGGTTATTTGATTGTATTTTCTTTTTTCAACAATTTACTACTGTCGTTAATGTGCATAATCAAAGTTTAAAAAAAATTATCCATTTATTGGCACACATGCTTGTAAAGTTTAGATTATTGATTCGTATGACTGTATGCCATAATTAGTTATTTCTTATTATTATATGTGTTGTACAATTGCATCATAAGAGGCAAGCAACAACATGATCATCTTTATTATGGCTGGTATTATTGTTATTGCAGCCACTAAAGTATTTAATTGAGCTTCTTGAAAAAGTAACGAGGGGTAGGCAAATGTCTGGCAAAAAGCATATCCATTTTTTCCAGGTTTTAAGATTTTTAAAATTTTTAGCTAAATAAAAGTCTTTATACTTTTATTTTTTTAAGTAACTTTACACATATTCCCAAATAAACAATGTCACCATAAACTTACTAGATAGCTATATTGTCCTTTTCTTCTTTCTTAACAGTTAGATATGTCATCAAGCTATTAAATGAATTAAAGCGGAAAACTTGTAAAATGTATTGCATGAAATATTTTTTATTCAAAATCATTGAACCAGAACTTTAACAAATCTCTCTACTGTGGATCTTGTCTATATCAGCTCGGCAGTCTGGGCGAAGTTGTTATAAATTTTTCTTTATTAACCGAAATGTGTAGTCATTTTTTAAAAAAATTTATATATTTCTGGGAAAATCAAACATTCGCAACTGTTAAATTTTCAGAAAAAAATACGATTCTGACCCTCGTGTATTTTCAAAAATAAATAAAATATTATATCTAGTCGTCACTTTTTAGATTGTAATAAGTTGTGGTTTGTCTATTTATTTAATTTACGCAGATTTTTAGATTTGCAGAAGATAAATACGTTGATTTAAAATGATTATGAAATGGTTTGATTGTATTTTTTCTTCTTTCTCAAGTGGGAACAATCGTTAATAAAAAAGTGAATGTAAGTTTTTAAACTTTGTTTTTATTAATTTCATAACATGCTTATCTTTGTCGGTGAAAGAAATGATAAAGACCAGATATTTATCATTAACACTTAATTCAAAACAAGAATACGCTGTTTCAGATGTGTGAGAATTTCAATAAGTAAACAAGATTAACAGATTGAAGAAGTTGCTTAAAGATTTTTCTCGAATTTCGAATTCCAAAGGCTTTCTTTATAGTTGGCAATAGTAGAATTTTAAGAATTTCTATCATTAAAAATGTTTCGGAAGCATCACTTTTGTCTTTATACTTTACACGAATAATATAACTGTCAAAAGAAGACTTTTGATATTTCTGAATATCTGTAAATAAATTATTGAACAGCCATGCAGCTGTTCCTACGAAGATGGTTTGTTAAGTTTTACAAGTTAACGAAAAAACCCACTGTTTTTTTTTACAAATTACGTAGAAATCTTATACAAACAAGACAACGACAATGTGGGGTGATGTTAAAGTAGAATATTCTTGTATATGCGAAAACCGCTTAAGCACCACTTGCTGGGCAAATAAACTAATTCAAGTTGAGTCATCAGTGAGTAAAGACAACAAAGTTGCCATCATGTTTATTTTGTGTACATTAAAAGTAAATAAATCATTTAATTTAATTTAAAACTCTAAATTACTGTCAATAAAATAACTCAATATAAGAAAACGTTTATTAAAAGGAATAACCGTTAAAATATATTTTTCACTAAATTAAAATTATAATTTATCACTGTATTATATATTACTGTTCGCTACAATATAATGAAGAGTTTCTATTATACAAACTCCGTGGCTCTTGAGAGCAGTATTTTCATTCACTAGAATATATTTCAATAAGACCGGGAAATTATTTGCAAACTCTCCCAAACGATTTCGGGTAGCTTTCAATTTCCATACCATCATTTAAAGGGTATTTTTCATAACATTATAAAACTTTGAAATTTAAAAAAAGAAAGATAAATTTTTCAATTGACATGAAATTTTCGTTTATTTAAAAGATAATGTTATTACATCGTAAATTAAATATGACTTTTGGCATATAACCGTCATGCTTGCACGGACATAGTCTAATCTGAAAGTTCAATTTTCAATGAATTTTGGGCCATTGCACGGCAAATGTTGTTCTTCAAGTGGTAAATTGTTTCGGGCTTATCATTAAAGACTAGCTATATCAGATATCCCTGTAGAAAATAATCTAGCGGCGTTGAATCGCACAATCTTGGAGGCTAGTTCCAGGATTCGAAACGAAGTAAAACTATGCGGTTACCAAACCTTTCCTTCATTAAGTCATTGCGACATGTTGCTTTGTTTTGCCGACACCAGTGCTCTAGCACAGCATGGTTGTTCATCTGATGAACGAGAAAGTCAATAATAACCTTCTGATCAGAATCGTTTTTAAAGAAATACGGACCAATGATTCCACTAGTCCATAAAGCCCACCAAATAGTCAACTTTTCTGGACACAAAACATACAAGTTTATTTATTGACTTCACTTCAGCTTTATCGCCGATCGAAATGTGCTTATGAAAATCAGGATAAAAGGCAATCTTGTTTTCGGCCCATTCCATTACAGTTTGCTAGGTGATCGCGTGGGTTTTTTGCTAAAGTATTTTTGCTGTTGTTAGTGGTTTTTTAGTTTTGTACGACATTTTAACCATTTTGCATATTGCAATACCAAATTGTAAACATAATATCGTTAATATTGGTTTCGAGTGTATGAAAATGAGGAAGAGTTTAATATTCCTGGGTAAAAGTAGACACTTGTTGTGCAGTCGAAAACATGAAAATGCATAAAAACTACCTTAGAAAAATGAGGATTTCTTGCATATTGTTACGTTTATACCTTTTGTAAACGTTTTGTTGTGAGTTCTTTATTGCAAAATAAATAACGCCAGATTTTAAAGTTTTTAAATTAATAAATAATAAATAAGTTAATTTACTTTAACTACACAAAGTTGACACTACAGAACAATTTACTTAAGATGCACGAAATTGATTTTTACACTGACTGACTAGCCACCGAGATGCTGCCTTTTTATATTAGTCCACTAGAAGTCTAGAAAAGTTAAAAATCTTCTATTCCCTTTGTATCACATTTTGTTGTTGTATGTTGTCCATTCAATGTATAGGCGCCCGTATGTCTGTGTATATTCTTGTTTTTGTTTTTATGCTGATAAAGTTTCTTCCTGGAATTTATTTTAAGATATTTGTTGTTGTCTTGCGTACATAAGATTTCTCAGAAAACCACGCATTTAGTAAACAGCATATTAAATTGTTGTTGTTGGCGTGTATAAAATTTCTTCGCAGTTTGTAACTAGAAATTTGTTGTTATCTTACATGCATAACATTACTTAGCAAGCCATGCAGTTAGTAAACAACATATCCAGTAGTTTACTTTAATGCTTAATTATCTTCTTTTAAAGAAAGAAAAAATAAACATATTAATAAAATTTAATTTGGTTTTCACACACTCAAAGTACAATAGAAAATTAAACAAAATTATTTTGAAATAATATTTTGATAAGATTAATTTATTTGCAGATATCTTAGCAGTCAAAAACTTTTCTTTCTCATTTGATTTATAGATTAAATTTAGAAATAAAAATGTAATAAATCAAACATTATAAATCATATAAAATTTATAATTGGACTCAGATTTAAAGTTAAATCTATTGAAAGTGAATAAAATAATGAAAAAAAAACCAAAATATACCATGACAGCCTTTCTAAGCAAATTTCAAAATTTCCCTTTAAACAAACGAAAGAACGAGTAGAGTCAACAAAGAAATGAATCAAGTTTTGTTTAGATAAAGGTTTAACATTTAATAATAAATCAACATTTAGTCGTTAAATAAACCATTAACGAAACCACTATCTCTCACATAACGGCAGCGATAATGATAATTAACAACTTCATTATTTTTGTAAATACTTACAGGGTTTAAAGCTTTAAAAAAGATTCACATTTTCCCAAATTAAACAATTGATGATGTTCCCACGCAAGGCCTTTTTCTTCTTCCGCAAACACGCTATTACAAGGAATAGTGCAAAATATTGTTGGTTAAAAACCTTTATTTTTTCATCCATTTACAAAAGGCATTTATTAAATAAAAACATAGAAAAAAGAAGACGTAAAAAGCATAAACGAAGCGCGTTAAAATGTTGTTAAATTTACAAGAAAGATGTTTTCTTTTTTCTGATTTTTCCTTTTAAAAACTATAACCTACAGCATTTGAATGCTTCAATTTTTACCAGCACAAAAGATGCATATGCATGTATGTTTGTCGGTCCGTCTGTCTATTTAATAGTATGTTTAAAAACAAAAAAGAACTCCGATAGCAAAATAATGACAATTACAATATTAAATGGCAATAATACATTTACGATGATTTGATGATAAAAGCAACATTATAACGATGGTCTCTTGAAGATGAAACAATGCCCAACTCCTCTTTGAAATCGTTTTAGTCAGAGTACAATAAGTACTTGTTGTAGCACCACATGAACAACAAGTCCGTAATGAAAACTTTTTAAAAAGCTCCAACTGAAGCACTTCTCACGTCACTTAGCTTACTAAGTTTAACTAAAGGGTCTATCATCTTATTACCTTGTCCATGTGCTTAATGGCAAAGAAAGTAAATAAAATACACTAGAGAGAAATTTAATTTATGGGGGAAAATATTCAAAACAAAGCAAAAAATTTTCTATTTTTGATAAAAAAACAAGTATGAATACATTTTTATTTATTTCATTTATTTCAAGAAATGTTTAAAATTATTACAAAGAAATAACAAAACAATAAATTAAGAAAAAAACATAACAAAAATTAAATTAATCGACATATGTATTCGTAAAAAGTAGATGCATAATTTATTTAGCTTACATTGAGCTCTCTTCATATGATAAATCTAAATCAACAGCACTTATACCCATTCCATTGGATGGTCTTGCTGTTTTTGTTTTTAACAAGAATGTCTAAAGTTTGTTGAACTTTTAAAGATTTTCTGTGTTGACATCTTTCATTGTAACAACTAATGGCTTGATCAACGGATAGTGCTACGGTTTTCGTCAGGATCATTTTCAAAAAATATTGGCGATTGTTAATTTTTGTTTTGCTTTTAAAGTATCATCACATATATGAAATCTTCTTCTGAAAAATGCTGAATAACAATTTCTAATAAATTTTCATTATCCAGCTCCTCGTCGTGAGACAGCTCCACCTTCCTCCATTCTGTCAAATTCTGCATCTCTAGCTAAATTAGCCAACTCATTACTAACGGCTGGAACATCATCGACACCATCTTCGTCTCCATAAATAAGTTCTGGCCATAATTGCCGCCAATTCCATTTCAAGGAGGAGGCCTTAATTTCTTTCCAAGATAAATGTATATTTGCAATACCTTTCAATATTTTGTTATTTTTCCAGAAGCCTTTCATAGAGAGTTTATCCTTTATGCCTGTTGAATTAAGAAGTTGCCGGAAAGTTCGGCGTAAGCAGTACATTTTAAAGTTTAAAATTACGTCCTGGTCCACAGGTTGAGTAAGTGCTGTTGTGTTAGGCGCCATAAAAACAACTTTTATATGCTCCGACAAGTCATCTGAAAAATGTCCTGGTGCGTTATCAACTAACAAAAGCATTTTGTTTCGTTGGCATTCAAAATCTGCTTAGCAAAATACCCTCCTTCTTCAATTATGGTTTAAACTTTTCTGAAGCTATTGAATCTACACTAGCTGACTCTCCTTTTAATGCCACATTATGTAAATTTACCCGTATTTAAAAGTGGTTAAATAAACCGTTGCTGGCATCGAAATCATAAGAATTTCCATTACTATTAAATGCAGTATTTTTCTTACGGTCGGAGTAAATAGAAAGAGCTCTTTTTTTTTAGTACGTCCTTGCTCAGTGGCATTCTTCGCTTATTTTGATCATGTATCCAAATTGAAAGTAGGGACTCCATCTTAACTAATAAGGGATTTCTTGCTATAGTATTTTATTTAAATTGTAGTGGTGTAACAATTTTAGCTAATTGATTTATTTTATCACTGTCTCTGTTACAAATTGTCCTTAGTGTTGAAGATGCTAGTCCAAAAGCTCTTCCTAATATTAACGTTTTATTACATCCAATTTTAATTTCAAACTTATTACTTTTGTTATACTTTGACTCATTTTTTACGTTCTTAAGGTATTTTGGCCAATCACACACTAAATTCTTACCATAACCTGACAGTTGTTCTTAGCAACACTTATATTTACATATAACAAAGAAAAGGAAATTCGCCTTATTTCACGTACAGGTGACCGTTTTTAGCGACGCAAATCAAAATCGAACCGACACAAGTCGGGGTCAAAACGACGCAACTCGGACCGACGCAACTTGAAATTGCACCGACGCAAATCGGATTTTGACGCAAATCGGATTTTTTCAGTTTTCAAAAAGAAACGCAAATCGAAACGACCCAAATCGGGACGACGCAAATCGAAACGACGCAAATCGAAACGACGCAAATCGGGACGACGCAAGTCGAGGCTCTAGTGGAAAGTTCCTAAAAACGAAAACTCTAAAATGCTTTTAAAATGTTCAGTATTTTTCTTTCTTCGAGAAAATCATTACCTGAGGATACAATCTGTCGCAATATTTAAATAAATTTAAAATTTGATTTTTCATATTTTTATCATGAAGTAAAGTATTAGGAAGGTCCCAAAAATTTTGTAATTGACGATTAACAGTTTAAGGCTTGAAAAAACGAAAAAATGAAGCCACAGTAAACTACAGGATTATTACAGACATATCGGCATACTTAGTACTTATCTGAGTTCTACGGAGTGGCCTTAAAACAATAAAAAAATCATTACGAACATAGATTTCTTTATCAATAAGAGATCAGAATATTTGGTTATGCTTTTCACCTTTTTGTTTGTGGGTTCGTTAATAGTAACACGTACCCGTAATTTTTATTTATTGTTTTTTTTTTTTTTGTTTTGTCTATTGTCGCTTCTTGTGATTTTGGATAGATTTGTAATCATGATTTCTTGTTTATGGAACATGAGTTATATTGAAAACTTACGAAGTCATTTCTGACTCAAAATTCTGTGATTCTGACGCGATTTAACCTGGGTGTGGTTTGATTTTCAGTTACTCTACCGCTGCGTTCTTTTTTTTTTGTCAAACGTGAGCTTTAATAAACTTGAGCATTTTTTATGATGAAAAATTTTATAACTCCAGCTAGATTTCAATCACTGTACATCTTGCTTAAGAAAATTGTGCCAAATTAAGCTATTTAAGCTCAGGTTTTAACCAAACCAAAATATGTTGTGTTCAGGCAATAATGAAGTTAAGATCCCCACCTGTCACACGCTTTTCTATCCAACTAGGATTTCGTTCAGATTTGAACCACGATCTTTTTGTTTAACTTTAATTTATTTTTTTCTTTCTTTTCTAATCGACACTCTAGGAAATTTGATTTGTTATTTTCCATTTTATTTCCACTTCAAGCAACTTATTCACAGTTACAAAACAATAATTTTTTTTCTCTACTAGAATTTGAACTCATGACCTTCAATTTAATAAATAAACGCTGTAGTTACTGCTATAAGTTTTCTACAGAACAATTAAAGCAGATGATCCAAAAATGTGAATGGTAGTTTCACTGTGAAATTTTTCGATAAATAATCACTAACTTCTTAGGCTTTAAGACAGTTGATTATGACAGCTAGTTTAAATAGGAAATTGAAGAGTTGAATTAAAACTTCTCCATCGATATAGAAAATTATATTAATGTGATATTAACTTTTATTAGCTGTCCTAAAGGAAAATCCATACAAAACTGAAGATTAAACATCCTTTCAATAAACCGATTAATATCCATTATTTTATTTTCAAATGTTGAAAATAAAAAAAATAAAAAATAAGTAGAAAATACAAACTTGTTTACAGGCACAACAAAAAAAGGCATTGTATTTACAAAATTTATATTGTGACTTAATATATTTTAATTTTAGTATTTTATTACAAAAGAAAAACAAAACAAATGAACAACTTGATTTTTTATTTTCATCTTCCTTAACTAGTTTCTCCTTTGTACTACAAACTAAATATGACGTAGGTTTGTCAGTAGTGATGGTAAAAACATTAATCGATTAATTAATTGCAAATAATACAACAGAAAAATATTTTTATCATAAGTAACATACTTTTTTTTTTAATTTTTTATAGAAAAGGTAGTTTATTGAATTTAGTACCAAATGTGGAACTGCACATAAAGCGGTTGAACTTATATAACGAAATTATAATCTTTTTTAGTAAAGAGTTTTTCAACAATAAGTTTACTTTCTAAAACAAAATAATACAAAAAATTTGGATTTCGAACAGTCAAATGTTTATTGCATTACGAAGAGAAAAGCTGAAATTAAAGGCTAAAATTGATTCGATTGGCTCCGTATAGACTGTGTCCTTAACATAGCTCCGGCTGGCCAGTTAGCTGCTGATTGTCGTGAAATTATGCGATCGGGAAATTTGGTTTGCAATAAATTGATGGTTTCATTGGCAGTGATATCCACGTCGTCAATAATAAGCCAAAATTAAGTTGTTAGCATCTCGCGATTGCGTGATCTATTGGCCGGTACAGCATTTCCAGCCTCATCGAGGAAAAATAGCTCAATCACCCCTGCAGACTACATACCGCACCCTATAGTGACACGATGAGCATGCAAAGGCTTTTCAATAATCGCTGTAGGATTTTCAGGAGCCCAAATGCGACAATTTAACTTGTTGATATACCCCGACAAATGAAATGAAATATTGATTTCTTCAGAAAAACCGGCCGACTGTTCATGAATGAACTGAGTGAATCTACGGTTGGTCGGCTTCAATTCCTGCACGAGTTGAACCTTATAAGGCTTCAAAGTCAAATTATTACGCAAAATTCGCCATATGGTGGTTTTGGATAACCCCAATTGTTGAGAACGTCGAGCAATTGACAAATTTGGATCTGCTTAAGCACTGTGACTCACGGGTGCAATGTTTTCAGTAGAACGACCCGGTCGAACGCGTTGGTGTTCGTACATTTTGTATCGGGCCTTTCGACTTAAATTTAGCGACCAAATTCTTACTAGCGGTCCCAGAAGGATGATTATCTTGTTCGAAAATATCCAGAATTTTACAAAATGTAACTTAAACAGAAGTACCATTTTCAGCACCACTACTTTCAGAACCACCATTTTCATAGTGGATTTTAATTATTTTAATGCAATTTTTGTGCGAAATTGAATTCATTTAAATAATTGACAATGCATCTAGTACGTATACGTCAAAATACTAAATGTCAAAACTGCCATGTTGTTGGTGTTGCCACAATTAAAAAACAAACTTCTTGTTGAAAAACTAGATATATAAATAATTTTTGTTTTTTTAAAATTGAGTTTGAAGAAGTAAAAACTTTCAAAGAATAAGACAAGAACTTTAGTTTTTCTGCAAGGCTCTCATTTTTTCAATTGCTTCTCTTTCTTGTTGTTGCCACATTTTTAAGTTTGTTGGAAACTTAAGTATTTTATTGTTTTTTTGAATGCCTTGGATAACAGTGAAGCCTTAGTTTAAAAAAAAAATATTTAAAAATAATTGATTTAAATTTTATTAAAAATAATTTATTAACATTTTATAGAAAATGTCAAATAAAAATTTTTATGTTTTATTATTTTAAATGTAAATGAAGGGGAAGGAGAATCCGTAGTTTTTAATGCGAGGTTATATTTCTACGCTTACTTTTTCTGCCAAGTCCTGCTTTTTCCATGCTGCTACAATTTACAAGTTAAATGGAAATAGAAAAATAACTTAAAAAATACAAAATAAGTTTAAATAAAAACAAATTATCGATTTTCGGCAAAAAGAAAATCTGAAATTTTTAATAATTTTCAACACATCAAAATAAAGATGTAGACAATAAACAAAAAGAAGATAAGACCCACGACCGTTTTTCAGTTTATTTAATTTATATATTTTCTTTGAAACAAAATCCGCTTCTAGTGTAGCGATTAAACGTTCCTTATATAAAAAAACATTATATTGGTTAATTTTAACGTGTTCTGTTTTATTTTCATCTCAAGCGTCAACCGCATTTTATTTTAATTAATAAATTGAACCGTTGAGAAAGAATATTAGTTTAAAAGATTTATAGACTTTCTTTTTGGTTTGTGGTTAAAAAACTTGCCCTTGCGGCAAATAAATAAAACTAATGAATAGAAAAAGGCAACTCACTTAAGTTATTCGGATTTTTTAAATCGATTTTTTAAGTCATGCTACTGCTAGTTTAGATATATGAAACATACGTTTCATAACTCTAAATTTAAAAAATCCATTTCAAAAAGAAAGTCTATAAATCTTTAAGATAAACTAATATTCAATATGAAAAACATACGTTTCATATATCTAATGCCTTTTTTAACTGACTAAAAATGTTTTTTTAATTTATTTTCCAGCACTTATTTGTTTTAGTTGTTGTCCTAATAATGAAGATGTGGAATAATTTGGTTTAATTTGGCAATTTGCTATTGCTTCCAGAGGTTCTATTTAAATAGAAACAAAATTCGAATACAATTAAAGCATTAGTTGGAACAAAATAGTCCATTATTATTTAGTTTCTCGATTTGTCGTGGCATCACTAGTTACCATTACCTCACTATAGCTAACTAAATGTGTTAAGATACTTTGTTATTTACCGTGTTTAAAGCAGACTTTCTTTAATGTGTGTTTTTTTATAATTTTTTTTAAATGTTAAATCTTTTTTTAAGTTTAAGTCTTTTGTTAGATTTTTTTAAACACGCCAAAGTTAAGCCCAATAAATTTTCTTGTTATAATGATTTTAAAGGTGTTGCTATCCCAACAATGTTGACATTTTTTGTGGTTTCTTTTAAAACATTGTCACTGCTTATGTCGCAAAACAATGTGTCAAAGTTGAATATTTTCAACTGCTTTAAAACCAGTCTACAATGTGTTTCTTTTTAGTGAAATGTCATGGTAAGAAGAAGCAGCTTTGTGAACTGTCAAAACTGGGCTTAACAAAATTTAAAAGCCCTTTCAATTTATTACTTGAACTTAAAATATTGAAGTAAACAAAAATAAATATCAATAGTTCAAGGTATGATGTTGGGATCATAAATAAAACAATCAACACTTACTCTCTGTTAAAAAAAAATATATATATAAAAAAATATAAAATAAATATACCGTTGCAGCCCTTAAAGGGATAGATTTATGTATAATTATTTACTGATTATTGGGTAAAAAAAAAGTTTTTCAATAGCCAAATTATCTTAACCACGGGACCTATTAATTACACAAGTGGACAAAGGAAATATGACTGTAGTAATATACAAAAAAGATTATATAGACAAAACACAATAATTTATACAACAGGCCAACTGCACTGAATTTAAGAATGACCCAAATGACTCTTTGACAAAAAGAAATATGCTTCCTATTAAAATGCTGCAAAAAGTTTACTGACGGAGAAGTATACAAATGCAGGACCACCAACAATTAAAACATAACCAAAAATACACAAGTAAAATATACCAACCCATTATAAACTACAAACCTGCACCAGCATATCACCTGACTAAACACCTCACCGTCCTATTTAAATTTACAAAATAAATATACGGTACGTAATATGCAAGACCTTGTCAAAAAACTAAAATACGCGATTCGTACCATTTGAGAGCAAGGATTATAAATATATATACCTTAATACCAACACACGAAACCTTAGTTATCCTACGCAATATACTAGATAATTTATACGATAACCAATACATTAACGAAATAATAGATATTGCAAAGACAATAATGAAATATAACTTCTTTAGATTTAATAACGACCTAACAGACTCGGCTTCGGAAACCCAACTTCACGGAAATTTTCATGCAACATCTCAAATTACTATACATAAAGGCACTAATGTAAAAATACAAAATAACTCATTACTTTAGATAGCTAGATGACATTATATTCATCGTCGAACAAGACAACGCTGAAAAAATTCTAACAGACTTTAACACAATCCATAACAATATTGGAATGTAAAAAGAGTAAGGCAGAAATTTTCACTATCTCGACATCACAATAACACGAGGAACTGTTTAACATTCGATATTTATAAAAAACTAGCTATGACGGACACTATCATTCACACGACCTCGAACCACCCTACCCAACATAAACTAGCAGCATTTAAACATATGATACAAAGACGTAAGATAGTCCCACTTAGTTTAGATAAGTACAACAAATAACTCGACACAATATACACCATAGCTAAAAACAACGGCTATAAACCCACTGCTATCAACAAACGTCTTGTACAATGCAACACTAAAAACAGGAATAAAGAAGAGAAGGAGACAACCGATTCAATACAACGAAACACTTTTGTTAAATAGATTAACTAACCTTTTACTCACAGCTTTAAAAACCAGCAACACTCTGAAACATAATCTCAGGACATCGACAGGAAAAACTAACAAATTTGGTTTCAACGGAGCATGCAGACTTTCTTGTACCTGGAAACATCCTTTTTTAGGACAAACTGGACGAACAGTAAAAACAAGATTTACCGACCATATACGCTCATGCAAACGAAAAAGAAAAGATTGCAACTTTGCATTACACCGTGATACTCACTAACATGCACCAAGGGAAACAGATGAGTGCATGACAAAAAAAAAACAAAAAGGAGGAAGACTAGACATTCTTGAAAACATGGAAATCTACAAAACAAAAACTTTTAACAGTGACATTATAAACGAACAGGTAAACACGACCTCAGGCATAATTTGAACACCACTAAAACTACTCATATACTCGAACAAGGGAAAAAAACCCTCAAACCGACACACTTACCTAAATAATAATAAAAAACGGAAATATTGGATTACCCCTGCATAAATTGACAGGTAATGGGTAATCTATCTGCATGAGTAATCACAACCCTAATACGTGATAAGATTTACAGCGTCATCCTCGCCTTAAAAGGCCTTCAGATACGTATATCTTCCGACCACTCCTAGTTGCAACTTCAAAAGCCCGAAGCGAGCCGCAGCCTTCACTCCTTGCTGAAGAGTTGGAGACTATCCAACTCCTGGTCCAGAACGCATGAAGCTTAATATAATTTAAGAACACGACGGCATTCATGCTCACTAGACATTCATTGTGCTTATTGTGAATGATCCGACCCACAAACTCAAACGAGGGCCTCGACACACAGCCACTACGATACTCGCGAAGGGCCAACTTTAATAATCAGTTAGAGAACAGTTAAAAGGCTAAAAAGACAAATAGCGGAACTCTGGGACTTACTGATTCCCGTGCCAATATAGTGGATTATCCAGTTGGCTCCTGCGTGTCTATGTACACATATAATGACGGTGGATTTCCTTAAAAACATTTGCCCCCGTGGGGGATCACAACCCTCATGCGTGATAAGGTTTACATCTGCACCGGCAGTGAGCCATAATCAGATGGTGGCCATTACCACTGTGAATGGTATGTAGCGCCATTCTCGCCCTAGAAGGCCTTCGAATCCGTGCATTCTCCGGTCACTCCTAGTAGCAATTTCAAAAGCTCGAAGCAGGTCGCAGCCTTTACTCCTTGCTTAAGAGTTGGAGAGTTTCCTACTCCTGGTCCAGAGTGCATGAAGCTTAATATAATTTAAGAACACGACGGCATTCATACTCACTGGACCTGAACCATTCATTGTGTTCATTGTGAATGATCCGACCCACAAACTCTCACGAGGGCCTCGAAATCACAACCACCACGATACTTCCATATAGGGGCCAACCTCAATAATCAGCCAGAGACCAGCTAAATGTCTAAAGAGACAAATAGTGAACTCTGAGAGCGTACTGATTTCCGTGGAAATATGTGGGTTGTCCAGGTGACTCCTACTAGCCTTTGAGGGGCCTGGGCTCCCTTTTACCCCGAAGACACCAGTCTAAGTGGAATAGTAGGTTCCAACAAGACTATCATGTGCCCCCGGGGGGAATCACAACCCTAATGAAAGAACTGCCTATACGCAAATGAACACTGGCTTCTCAGTACCGTTCAGAATGAAGTTATGATGTTATCACATCGAAAGCGCTCGCTGGTCACATCGAACAAACAGCCTGCAATGACGGCTTACAACAAAAAAAAATTACAACAATATTTTGTAAATTCTTTATGCCATAAGCTTCTAGAGCAGCAAGTCAAACTACCTGTATAGGGAAATTTAAAAATAATATTTCTCAATTAGAACAAGCAAGTGAACAAAATTGCAGATTTCGAAAAACGAAATCCCGAAGTTCCTAAATAATGCATCAGAAATACCAATATTTTAATTTTAAGGACTTCGAGCTTTAAATCCAAATTGTTCCTTAATATCATAAAATTCTGTTGAAAATATCTTAAGGAATATATGGTTTTTAAGCCCGGTTTTAGCACTTACATCCCAAAAATTATTACATAGCAAATTTCGATAAGAAAAGGAATAAAATATTTGTTATAAAGACATTTATTGTTTACCAAAATATGTTGACATACATCGTTTTAGCAAACTTTACATTGAACAAGGCATATTACGTTTCGTGATTTTTAGGGTAAAATTTTAAAAATGTCTAAATGCAAACTACGCTTTAACTATAAATTATAACATTAAGGTTTGCCTGTGATGTTTTCAAAATCAATAAAAAAAATTCAATATAAAAGCTACAAGTATTTAAAAAGCTTAAATGTGGTGATGCTGCCGTATTGAGCCACCTGAGAAATATTCCGATTCAAAACTTAAAGTCAATTAGTTTTTTGCATACAAAATTCAGTATTAATAGTTTTAGCCTTTTAAACATTTTTCAATTATTTTTTAAATATTGTTAGAGTTTTTTAATAAAAGTTTTGTTATTGTGATTTCTTTTATTGCAAAATAATAACACAATATTTTAGAGTTTTAAATTAAGTTAAACGATTTATTTACCTTTAATACACACAAAATAAACACGATGGTAACTTTGTTGTCCTTTCTCACTGATAACGCAACTTGAATTAATCCATTTGCCCCGCAAGTGGTGTTCACATACATAGATACAAGAATATTTTACTTTAATATCACCCCATATTGTTGTTATTATAATCTTTCAGTTTAGGCGCCTGCTGGTGTATGTATTTTGTTTAATTGTGTGTTAGTTGTGTTTGTTTTGTGCTTTTTATCTCTTTTGGTAGAGTTTCGTATAGCCTTAGGATGTTGTTGTTGTCTTGTGTGTATAAAATTTCTTAGGAGTCTACGCAGGTTTTAAAATGCACAGTGGATCCTTTTATTTACTTTTTTATTATTTTCTTTTAAAACTTTATAAATCATCTTCGTAACAATATTTTTTTTATCCCATTGTGCATTCTCTTTTTTAAAGATTTTTTTAAATATAAAGGGTATGTTTATACGATATCCTTTGCAATATAAATACAAGTCTAAAAATGTAGAAGGGGAGATGCTTAAAAAGATTATTTTTAATTCTTTTTACTACCTCTCTTAACGATTTCTATTATTTATTAATGTATCTCAGGCTAACTTTTAGTTTTCGCTTTAATAAATTTTTGGCCGATATGGTAGTAGAAGTTCTGTCTTATCTCTAAGCGTGCGATTACAATTGCGTTAGTTTTGAATAAAACTTTGACTTAACGACTTTACAGTCTTTAGACCCCCCAGGGGCACAATTATATGGTCTTTATAGAACTTCGACTATCGAGACCTGTGCAACTGGGGGAAAACGGGAGTCCAGACCCCTGAAGGCAGCAGGGGTCAACTGGGAACTCCACGTCAATTCCACGGGAATCAGTAAGGCCCAGAGTTCCGTTATTTGTCTCTTTAGACATTTAACTGTTCTCTGGCTGATTATTGAGGTTGGCCCCTATATGGCAGTAACGTGGTGGTTGTGGTTTCGCGGCCCCATAACAGACAGGTCAGTTTTATATGGCGGCCAGGATCATTTCACCGTTAATTACACGCTAGGTGAATGATCCAGTCCAGTGAGCATGGTAGACTTGTGTTCTGGACAGGAGTTGGATGGTCACCAACTCTGGAATCATTAAAGTTGCAACTAGGAAAAACCTGTTGCTGGAATTAGTCTTCGGCTTCCTAGGACAAGCATGACGTTCCTACTAATGCATAGTGGTTCGACCACCATCTGATTAAGGTTCCATAGCCAGGCGCAGATGTAAATCTTTTCACGTAGTTTACAGTCTTTAGCTTAATGCCCCATAAAAAATGTCTTCCTTATTTTTGTTTTTAGTCATGTAGTATTGCGAAATTTTTTAGATTGAGCCTCTCCCAAAAATATCTTGGCGTATTTTGGTGAGCCAGATACTATTTAAACATCGTCTGCTCGTCATAACGAGCAGAGAATTTAAAGACATTTCTTAGGCAGTATAAAGTCTGAAGATTTTCAACACAAAATTACATTCAAAAATAACAAATGTAAAATAAAAGTATTTTATCTTTATAAAAATTTATCTCCTAATCTGATATGCATAACTTTAGTCACCACAGTTGATAAGCTTGATTGCCATTTCGTATAAAACGTGAAATTCGCGTAATGTTTTGTAATAATACCTCTCACATCCTTAATGAATCCTTTAATTTAAACATTTTCAGAAATTTTATTTTTTTATCACAATTTCATGTCATTAAAAATTGTCATGTTTCTATATATTTAGATACATATTTCGTGATGTTAAATCCGTCACGCTAAAGTTGATTTTAAAAAAATGTAAAAAATCTATTCATATAATTCTACTAAAACTAAACTGAATAAATAAATTTACACAAAACCTCACAAATAATGTTATGTTTTGTGTAAAAAAAGAAAAAATCCTGAAGAAGACAAACTTCAATCAGGCTTATCTTGTTACTTTGACGTTGAAGTGTTTAGAGAAGATGCAGCCAGTCGACGAAGTAACCTACCTAGTAACATCTATACCTAATGCTTAATGCTCATCGTTTTAAAGACACACACATTTCGATTATTTTTCGTTGAGAAGTAAATGTGAGTTTAAGCTAAATTCCTAAATAAAAGATATTTCGATTGAACATCGCACGTTTGGGACTCATTATTGCGCGTTTAAATTACAAAAATCATTAAAATTAATTTGTTTTGATTTTCATTTTAATTTAATATTTTGCA
Organism: Trichopoda pennipes; assembly: GCA_030448955.1. NCBI lineage: Eukaryota > Metazoa > Arthropoda > Insecta > Diptera > Tachinidae > Trichopoda > Trichopoda pennipes. The sequence goes on from JASKUP010000088.1 coordinate 6,106,324, forward strand.
CGCTTTTACCAATAGTTTCTTATGTAACGCATTAGAAAACGTGAAGAATTTTTTGATATTTAATTGGCAGAAATATTTGTAGATATATCTCTTTATAATTGTACTTTAATATTAACATTTTAGATATTTAAAAGATGCTCGAAGGCAAACTACTTTAAACATAATATTAGGGTTTCATGCACAAAGACTAGAAACGGAACAACCTGTCGTTTCTCTTTTCGGAACTGCCATACCTAGAAATTTTCACAGAGGTTGTATTATTATGATCACTATAAAGAACAAAAATTAAAACAAATAATAAGCAAATACTAAGACGAAGTTAAAAAACTATAGGGTGATACATTAGATACCCGCTTTTTAATGTAAAAGGTTTTTCAGCAAAAAGTTTGTTTTCTAAAACAAAATGGCCACGCTGAAAGATTTCGATTCTTTCATTAAGTTTTTTTTTTGGCAAAATGGCTGTCCCATTTCGTTAATCACATCAAGAATTTTGGGCTTTAAGGATGAAATCGATTTTATTGGCTCCGTATAGACTCTGTCCTTAACATAGCTTCACAGAAAATAAAAGGTTTTTCAACAAGAAGTTTGTTTTCTAAAACAAAATGACCACGCTGAAAGATTTCGATTCTTTCATTAAGTTTTTTTTTGGCAAAATGGCGGTTCCATTTCGTTAATCACATCAAGAATTTTAGGCTTTAAGGATGAAATCGATTTGATTGGCTCCGTATAGACTCTGTCCTTAACATAGCTTCACAAAAAATAATCCAGTGGAGTTAAATAACCCGATTTGGCTGGTCACTTAACTGCTGATTATCCTGAAATTATGCGATCGGGAAATTAAGTTTGCAATAAATTGATCATTTCATTGGCTGTGTGACATATGGCACTATCTTGTTAAAACCACATGTCAGTGGTATTCATGTCGTCAATAATAGGCCAAAATTGAGTTGCTTGCATCTCGCAATAGTTTAATCCATTTCCAGCCTCATCTTAAAAAAAAAACGATCCACTCACACCTCCAGACTACATATCACACCATACATTAACACGTTGAACACACAAAGGCTTCTCAATAATCATTGTAGGATTTTCAGAAGCCCAAATGCGACAATTTTGCTTGTTGACATACCCTGACAAGTGAAAATGGGCTTCGCCTGAAATTGTTTTAGAAAAAGTAGCCGGTTGTTCCTGAATGAATTGAGCAAATCTTCAATTATTGCATCAGCTGAACCTTGTAAGGCCTCAAAGTCAAATTCTTACGCAAAATTTTGGATAACCTCAACTGTTGAGAACGTCGAACGTTCTGAGCCCGACGACTCAAATTTAGTCACCAAATTCTTAATGGCGGTCTCAAAACTATATTATATTGTCCGAAAATATCACAAGTTATACGAAATGCAACTTTTTTTTATAGGACCAGGACTCAGGGGATGACCCCTACCTATGCAATGCATTGTGCCAGAACTAGGAAATTAGGTTACGGGAAGGAGAAAAGAGGGAGTAGTGTCTGTGGACATTCGATTTGAACTTTCTCAGATTGAAAGTGACAGGAAAGACCTCCGGAGGGATCTGATTCCACATGCGGACTGTTCTGCTGAAAAACGTATTTTCCCTGTAATGCGTAGTGCGATTCACTGGGCAATCAACCACAAAAGGATGTGCTCTCATCGAAAATCGAGTTAAACGTGAAAATGTGCGAGTATCAGGAACAAGTTTCCTAATTTCATTAGAGCACTTACCATTGTAGTAACGATAGAACAGTGAAATGCACTCCACATTGCGTCGAGGCTCTAGAGAATCAATAGAGTTGGATACCCTACTGTCAGCAATGAACCTTTTGGCCCTCTCCTGTACACAACCACCATTATTTTAGAGGACTTTAATTATTTTAATGCGATTTTCGTGCGAAATTAAATTCAAATCTCTAAAGATACGCACTTTTCTGTCGCCTCCTAATGAAATGTGAAATTTACAATTAAAAAAAAAGTAATTCAACAATAACTCGGAAATAATAAAGGCAACACATGCAACATATTTATAAATAAAAATTAAACAAAATAGCAAAAACCAGATTGTCTATAACCATTCAAGCGACCAGAAATATTATGATGATGATGATGATATTTGGAATAATTTAAAATCCAACTATAAAAATAATTTCATCCACACAACAATCGAAACTTAAATATTATATTATCAACAAAACAAAAGTAGTGCGCTGGTGATATTGGTTGTCAAATTCTCAGTGAAAAAATATAATGAATATTAACAAATATAAAAAGGCAAAAAACCATAGTTGTAACAATTCTCAGCCATCGTTTGAAAAAGAAAAAAAAATCTTACAGCCAGAGCAATCAAATAAAAGTAGGTAATCAAACAAGGTAACCCAACTCACTGTGGCACCGGCTAAATCATCAGCCAGTTAGTGAGGCCGTGAGCCAACTAGTCAAATAACCAACTAAAGCTCTTTACATTCAATACATGTTTACACAGTTTAAAGCTTAGAAAAAATTAACGAAATAAAGAAACAAAACAAATTATTAAGAAAGGAAAAAAAATTCATCAAAAATAAACAAATTTGCCAAAAGCATAGTGGCAGTTAATAAGCGACAAATGCGGGTGTGTTAGGTGTTCCCACACTGGCAACACATAACAGTCACTCACAGTACCCACAAGTACAACAATAAAATACAATACTTAACAACTGCAATAACTGCTGCAGCGTTGACTACCAAAGCATTCAGCTTAAACATAAAAATACTTGAAATTCCCATCGTCTAAGGTTGGTTGCCGGATTGTTTTGTGTGGTAGATAACGATGATGTTGCATCGTATTTTGTTTATATGTTTATTTTTCTGCATCTTCGTAATCGTGTTGTAGAAATAAACAACACATTTTCCTATATTCTACACAGTTGACAACAATAATAATGTAAGCCTTTTACTTCTGCTGCCACAATAGCTAGTGACATAGTGCCTCGTAAAACTGGTAGAGGTTACCGCACAATAGGTCAGTGCAACAACACGTTTTGCTAGGAAAAAAAGATATTAAAAAATAAAGAGGAAAACAAATTAATATGCAAAACTTTTAAAATGTAAAAAGCAAACATTAACCCTTTAACTCTTTCAATTCATTTAATACACATTTTTAATCTTTTTATTGGTTTGTTTGTTTGTTTGTTGATATGTCAGTCACGGCAAAAAGGATTTTTGTAAAGGTACAAGTAGTTGGCTTTTTTTAAGGGCAGAACCAAGAGAGGAGTTTAAAAAGGTAGTTTATGGCGTGGCTGAATTTAAATGAAATTTTAAACATCAATTGACTCTTCTGCAGAAGACGCAGTACCTTTTGTTTATTTCAATACTCAGATCGAAAGAGAAAAAAGAACAAAAAGAGACGTTAATAAGAGACTTGTTTTCGAGGTCTTAAATTCTTAATGTGAATTTATATTACGATATTTTTTAAATTATTCTAAGTTGGTGAATTCCTTAGAGTGGAATCACATAATGACGGGTAGAGCAACATAGCATTTGAGAATTATTTCTGGATTTTTTCATTTGTAGGCGAGAACTTTAGAATTCGATTTTAAATTCTGATGGTATAAACCAAAGCTGAATGAGTAACAACATTACGAATTCATCAAAAAAATCCTTGTAAAGGGTTTTTCAACAAGAAGTTTGGTTTCTAAAATAAAAGAAAAAATTTAGATTAAGATGATTCAACATTTATTATATTGCGAAGAGATTACAGATGTCGTGTCTTTAATTAAAGCTTTTAATCAATTATTGGCAAAATGGCGGTCTTATTTCGTTAGTCACATCACGGATTTTGAGTTTTAAGGCTGAAATCGATTCGATTGGTTTCGTATAGACTGTGTCTTTAACATAGGCCCACAAAAAATAATCCCAAATAACAAAATCCTGGCCACTTAACTGCTGATTGTCGTGAAATTATGCGATCGGAAAAATTGGTTTCATTGGCTGTGTGACTGACATGTGGCACCGTCCTGTTGATACCATATACCAGTAATAATAGGCCAAAATTGAGTTGTTAGCATCTCGCGATAGCGTGATCCCTTAATCGTTATTGCATTTTTAGCCTAATTTTTGAATAAAAAACGAGTCAATCACGCCTCTAGACCACAGCGTACCTTACAGTGCCATGTAAGCATTCAAGAGCGTTTCAATAATTGCTCTACGATTTCCAGAAGCACAAATACGGCAAGTTTGCTTTTTGACATATCCTGACAAGTGGAAATGGGATTTTTTTAGACCGAATTGAGCGAATCTACGGCGATGCGAATGGTCGGTTGGCTTCAATTTCTGCACCAGCTAAACCTTGTAAGGTCTCAGAGTCAAGAACTTATACAAATTTCGCCATTTGGTGGTTTTGCATAACCCCAATTGTTGAGAACGTCGAGGAATAGGCATAATTGGTTTTTAGTTGAACGACCTGGTCGAACACGCATTGGTGTTCGCAAATGACGTGATAAGATTTACATCTGCACCTGGCCGTGGGCCTTAATCAGATGGTGGATCATACCACTGTGGATGAAATCTGGCGACATCCTCGCCCTAAAAGGCCTTTGGATATGTATATCCTCCGGTCACTCCTAGTTGCAACTTCAAAAGCCCGGAGTAGGCCGCAGCTTTCACTCCTTGCTGAAGAGTTGGAGACTCTCCAACTTCTGATCAAGAACGCATGAAGCTTAATATATTTAAGAACACGACGGTATTCATACTCACTGGACCTGGACCATTCATTGTGTTCATTGTGAATGATCCGATCCATAAACTCAAACGAGGTCTCGAAACACACAGCTACCACGATACTCCCGAAGAGCCGACCTCAATAATCAGGCAGAGAACAGCTAAATGCCTAAAGAGACAAATAGCGGAACTCTGAGGCTTTAGTGATTCCCCTGAAAATATAGTGGATTGTCCAGTTGGCTTCTACTCGCCTTGAAGGGGACTGGGCTCCCTATTACCCTACAAGACACAAGTGTAGATGGTTGTGTGATCTATAAAGACTTATAATGTGCCCCCGGGGATACAAAATTTGTGTTCGCAAATTTTGTATCGAGCCTGTCGGCTCAAATTTAATGACCAAATTTTTAATAGTGAATTTAGAAGTACGATTATGTTGTCCGAAAATATCGCGAATTTTACAAAATGTAGCTTTTTATAGTGGAATTTAATTATTTTAATGCGATTTTCGTGAGGAAGCGCCAATGCATCTACTACGAATACTTGAAAAAACTAAATGTCAAAATTATCATGTTGTGGGGTGTTGTGACAATTAAAAAACAAACTTTTTGTTGAAAACCCCGATATATCACAAGGTGACCATGTACTTAAAAAGGGAAAATTAAATATAAAATAAAAAATAAAAACTTATAATTCTGTATCAATATATCAGCCTTCATTAACATAAAACGTTGTAATAACCCTGATTTCGGAAATGTGTTTTATTTTTTGATTCGATTGCATATCGTGTGCATATTATATTTTTTTTTTCATTCCTGCTATTCATTATAGTAGAGACTAAAAGACCTCGATATTATTAATTTTGTTTTTATTTATAGGAAAATTACCTGATCTAATTCAACTTCATATTCCTTAAAGTTGCACCTAAAAACGATCAAACATTATAAATAAAAAGAAAATAAAAGGAAATAAATAAAATCCTAAAGTATTGTTTCACAAAAAGCTCACTCCTCAAATGTAAATACTCGGGAGACTATGACGTTAAAAATGTTCATAAATAGTCGATATTAAATTGCAAAGTTAACAGTTCTACCCAATTGCAGTATGCATGAAGGAAAGTAAAACAGTATTTTTTTCACTATTTATGCATCCATCCGTATTTGTTGTTTAGTATTTTACACATTTTATTTTTTAAACCATCACAAAGCGATATTCCCATCCATGTTTGCAGCTAAATAAGTAGTGTGTTTGTTCATCAGTGTTTGCTTTACGTTTAAAAATCCAAAACTTAGCTCGCAAGCAAATAACATGCGCCAAGCAAAATAATAAATATTTAAAAGACATTTTATGTGGCGGCCTCCAGGTTGTACATTGTTTGGTCGTACTCATCATTCATTGTAAATATGTATGGTTGTTGTTGGCTTTGTTCTTTCATTCCTCTACAGTAACAAGCAAAGGAGTTAGAGGAAAAACAACATTGACATAATAGTTGGAAAAGAAACTTTTATAGACGGACGTCGCATTTAACGATTGGAAGATCAGACGAATAACAGACACCCAGTCAGTAAAGTAACAAGAAAGAAAAAAAAAACAACATTCAGCTCTGCTTCTAGATGGCATAGCCTGCCTTTGTTCTACTATTATGTAAGATTTTCTTTGAGAAGGAGAGAATATGAGTAATTGCTGCTGCAGTCTTCTTGCAGTGTATTCGTGATAATTCAGACCTTCACGAGCTTGTTTGCCGGCGGCTTTCTTTTTTTAAGGAGTTTTATTAAAGTGTTGAGTTTTACTTTAAGGAGGTTTTGAAAAAAGAATAACAACTATTCTAGCCGGTACAGTGGAACACTGTAAACTATTTTAAAAAGATATAAAAAGTTTTTCAACGAGAAGTTTAGTTTGTTTTCTAAAACAAAATAAAAAAAAATTTAGATTAAGATGACTGAAATTTTTATTGTAAATGAATGAAAAATTATATCTGGCAAATGTCCACCAGGACCACACTGGCAGATGTCAATTCTTTCATCAAAGTTTTTAATCACTTATGTAGTTATAATCTTATTTAGTTAAACATATCTCGAATTTTGAGTGTTAAGGATAAAGTGTATTCGATTGGCTCTGTATAGACTCTTCCTTATCAAAGCAACATAAAAAATAATCTAGTGGTGTTAAATTACTCGATATGACTGTCCATTTAATTGCTGATTTCCGTGAAATTATGCGATCAGGAAATTTGGTTTGCAATAAATTGATCTTTTTATTGGATGTGTGATATGTGGCACCGTCCCGTTGAAACCACATCTCAGTGGTATCCTCGTCGTCAATAATAACAGGTGTTAGCATCTCGCAACGGCGTGATCCATTGACCATTAACAGATTTCCGGCCTTATCTTAAAAAAAGCAATGACCCAATAATCGCTCTAGGATTTTCAGAAGCCCAAATACGGCAATTTTGCTTTTTCACACACTTTGACAAAAATGTCTGAAAATGGACTTCGTCTGAAAAAATTATTTTTTCAGAAAAACCAGCCGGTTGTTCCTGAATGAATTGAACGAATCTACGGCAATGTGCAAGGTCGGTCGCTTTCAATTCCTACACCAGTTGACGCTGTAAGGCTAAAAAGTCAAATCCTTACGCAAAATTCGCCATGTGTTGGTTCTGGATAAGCCCAATTGTTGAGAACGTCGAGGAATTGATAAATTTGAATCTGCTTTAAAATTATCTCAAGGCTGCGATGTTTTCCGTTGAACGACTCGGTCGAACACACGCTAGTATTCGCACAATCCATGGATCACGCTATTGCAATTTTGGCCTATTATCACTGACATGCGGTTTCAACAGGACGATGCCACATGTCACAAAACCAATAAAAACGATCAATTTATTGCAAACAAAATTTCCCGATCGAATAATTTTACGACAATCAGCAGTTAAGTGGCCAGCAAGACGTTGTTATTTAACACCACGGATTATTTTTTGTGGGGTTATGTTAAGGACAGAGTCTATACGGATCCAATCGAACTGATTTCAGCCTTAAAACTCAAAATTCGTAGTGTCATTAAGGAAAAAGGACCGGCATTTTGACAAAAAGTGATTAAAAATTTGTCAGATATCATGTTTCATCCATAATTGCCTAAATTTTCTCTTCATAATACAATAAATGTTTTGTTTTATTTTGTTTTACAGGACAAACTTCCTGTTGAAAAACTCTTTAGTAGCTTCTGCATTAGCTTTAAAGACGCGAAAAGTAACGTAAATTATGTGATGTTATTCTAGAGATAATGCGTATAGAAATGAATTGAGTATTTTTGTTAGGATTCACAACTACTGACGAATAGCTATTCTGCTAGAAGAAGACAGACAGTTTCGCAACGTCTCTATAAGTACGCTTAAAAAGTGTTACACAGGGTGTTTTTTTAATTAAATTAAATTGTAATCAAAATTTCTGTTTTATTCGAAGGATCAATACGTGACATTAACATTTGAAAATGATTTCGGGCATATGGGCACCGCGGCTGTTCTTAACGAAGCGCATTTTGGACGTCCAATTTTGGGCTACTTTTTCGAGCACTGCTGGGCGTATGTCACGAATAACACGAACAATGCTGTCCTCCAAGGCGTCAATTGTTGCTGGTTTATCAGCATAAACCAGTGACTTCACGTAGCCCCACAGGAAATAGTCGAGTGGTGTCAAATCGCACGACCTTGGAGGCCAATTGACAGGTCCATTTCTCGAAATCAACTTATCGCCAAATTTTGATTTCAATAAGTCGATGGTTGCGTTAGCTGTATGGCACGTAGCGCCATCCTGTTGAAACCACATCTCGTCCGGATCAATGTCATCCATATTTTCAAACAAAAAATCATTGATCATGGTGCGGTAACGATCTCCATTGACCGTAACGCGAGCTCCGGCCTCATTTTTGAAAAAATAAGGTCCGATGATGCCACCAGCGTGAAAACCGCACCAAACGGTGCATTTTTCTGGATGTAATGGAGTCTGTAGGGTCTGTTGTGGATTGGTCTCACACCATATGCGGCAATTTTGCTTATTAACAAACCCGTTAAGCCAAAATGCGCCTCATCGCTGAACACAATTTTGCGATAAAACAACGGGTCAGTTGCTAACTGCTCTAGAGCCCAATCGGCGAAAGAACGACGCATATAATAGTCTCGTGGCTTCAATTCCTGCACCAGCTGAATCTTATACGGGTGTAGGCCGAGATCTTTGCGCAAAATTTTCCACGTAGTGGACGGACAGAGCCCCAATTCCTGCGACCGACGACAAATTAATAAATTTGGATCTTCTTCCACACTTTCGTTTACAGCGGCGATATTCTCTTCAGTACGCACATTCCTTCGACGTGTTGGTGTTATTGCATCCTCTAGAGAGTATGTGGTACGAAATCTATCGACAGTTCGACGAATGGCTTGTTCAGATGCACGATTATGTACGCCATAAAAATGACGAAGTCGTCTATAAGTTGCGCGAATCGACGACTGATTTTCAAAGTAAATTTGGATAATTTCGTAGCGTTGTTCAAGCGACAGTCTATTCATGATGATTTGTTAGAGCATACTGAAACAAATAAAAAACAATGTTTCATCAAAATTTCATTTTTTGTGTTACTTTTTACAATTTGAAGTTCTATCTAGCTTAAAAAAACACCTTTTACTAAGATTATAATACGAGTATAAAATTATAATATTTACGTGAATATCTTATGTGCCGTTTCACACGTTTCAACTTTTGTTGCTCAACTTTTGTTTTTTCCATTAGAAAAAAAGAGGAGGGGTATAATGCTTTCTCTTTCTTTCTAATGGAAAAAAACAAAAGTTGAGCAACAAAAGTTGAATCGTGTAAAACGACACTTATGACAATCGAACAAATTGATTTTTCAGTCAACTTTAAGCGATTCGATGACAATAATATCGGTTAAATTAAGTTATAAATGCGGTTGCGGTGATATGGCTAAAAACCATTTTTATGTCAAAATGGCAAGAATTTAATCCTTTCTATAATGCTTCCAGACAATCTTCTACAATATTTTTCAATCGTTATACTAAGCCATACGTTCCTATTACTTACTACAAAGGCCAGACAGGACTTCAAAATACTATACAGTCTTGCTTACTTGTTATTATTTTGTGATTTTTTTATATAGGTTTTGGCAAACTGTTAGCCACCCTGTGTTTGAAAACATATGTGCACGAAGATGTACATATGAGGTTTTATTACATACTCCCACTCTGGTGTTAAATATTCACCACGAAAACTTTGCTAATGAAGAGATATTTTAAGAGAGTGAATTGTATTTGAACAATGATAAAAACAAAAATATAAGAAACAGCATTTTCAAACATAAGAACTGTTTTTGTTGTTGTTTGGCATTTAAGATATGAAGAAGAAGAAGATTTGGAGTTGTTAGTTCGTAGATGACTACGACCTATTCCGTTCAACTGTTATGCTGCTGGATGGGTGCTTGAATGTATTTGCATTGTTGTTTGCACATGTGTATGCATCCGTATGCTGTCGTTATATGGTTGCTTATTGTTGGGGAACTGCTGCTGCCGCTGCTTATGCTAGTGTTGCTGTTTACGTTGCTTATACTTGTGTTGGTTTTTGGTAACGATATTTCTGATGTAGTAATGATGATGATAACATTGATGATGATGATGGGCTGTAGTGGTTTTCTTTTACACTTCAAAAGATCATTTCGCTTTGAAAACGTAAACGATTAAGTTGTGCCTCGCGCTTATTACTTGTGCGTCTTGCAACACGGGTAAATTAAATTTTTTTTTTGCTTTTCATTGTTTTCTGTTTTGAAACTCTCGATACCTTGCATTGATGTTGAACTTAAAAACTATTAAGTAAAACACTTAAACGTTTCGCTGAACATTCTAAATGTGCTAAAATAATAATAATAAGAAGAAACTACACTGCGTTTAGATTTTATTCCACATAAAGTTATGTAAAGCAAAAAATTTTAAGCAACAAAAACAAAACAAAAAAAAAAAGAAAAAATTATAATATTTTTAGTGTGCAATTTCCACTTCAGTGCATGCGTATACAAAACGTTTAAAGGTGTTTCAGAAAAAAATATGAAAAATATTTATGTACATATTTCAGAATGAAAATATACAAAGTGTTTTTTTGTAATCATTAACGACAAAAAAAAATTAACATGAAGCGATAAATCTGTTGTAATAAAAACAAAACTATTTACAAAGAATTGCACAATTCAAAAAAATTTTGACGCCCTTCGTGAAACTGAAATCATTTAAATTAAGAGTGCGCTTTTTGTTGTTACTCAATTGTTAATAAATATTTTAAATTTATTGGTTTTCCTTTATTCACAGTGTCATTTATACAACTTATTTCCAGAATTGTGAAATAAATAATTTTCTCTTCACAACGATCTATTTAAACTTTTGGATTACGATAATTTTTCTTGCACATCATGTTAAGGATAAATTTATATACATGCACGCTTTTGTGTGGTAAGTATCCTCCTAATCACTAAAAAAATATAAATTAATTATTAGTAACAAAGAATTGAATGAAGAGTCGTTTTATTTTATACCTTTACAGCCATAAATTAAATGAAACCATAATAATTTTATTTTCTTAATGTTTTTCTTTTTATTACATTTTAATAATGAAAAATATTTATTATCAATTAATTTTTGAAGAACCCTTAATAAATATTTAAAATTAGGTTTTTTTTTTGCAAAAAATATTAGGTTTGGTTTGGATATAAATTATTATTTTTTAATAACCTAAAACTAATTTTAGGCTATTAAAATTATTATTATTTAAAATTACAATGCAACATTTTCAGGATCATTGCATTCCTCATCTGCTTTTAAGAAACTTTATGGGTTTTCTAAAACAAAAAGAAAAAAAAACATAGTGGCAACGCTGCCTGCTACCGATATCGTTTATATGCAAAAGTTTTAATAATTTTTTCATTATGCCTGTAAGAATGTGATAGAACATTAACTGCTCGATCAACAACAACAATGATAAGAATAAAAAATTGCGTGTTAAGAAAAATAAGAAAAATGATACTTGCAATACAATGCTAATTTAGTTAAATGGCCATCCCGATTGGGTGGGCTCTAGATGAAAAACGGGTATGTATGATACTCACAAATGTATCGATGAAGCTCACTTATGTTTGAAGCGACAGGTCAACTAACTAACAACTAACTGCCGTATTTGTAGTGATCATAAGCCTCAAGTATACATATGTTGAGACAGCGGTACATCCAGAAAAGCTAACTGTTTGGTATATTTTATGGGCTGGTGGAATCATTGGTCCGTACTTCTTTAGAAACGATGCCGTTCAGAACGTTACAGTCAATGGTGACTAGCTCTCTAGCCATGATTACTGCTTTTTATTATTCAATTAAACAACCATAATATGCAAGAGTTGTGTTTTCAACAAGACAGCGTAACAAGTCTCATAGCTCGTGCCACAATTGATTTAATGAAAGAAAGCTTGGTTACCACATAGTTTTAGGTTTCTAACTCGTCGCTAGACTAATTTCTGTGAGAATATGTAAAGCCGCTAGACTACGTCGATAAGCCCGAAACTATTGGCCACGTAGAGGCAACATTTAGCGTTGTTACCGATATAGCAACACAAACGTTGGAGAAGATCATTGAAAATTGGACCTACAGGTTAGACTACCTCCGAGTCAGCCATGGTGGTCATATTACAGAAGTCATATGTAAACTATAATGCCAGATTAAATTAATTAAAAAAATTTTAATTGAAAAAATTCATATTTGTTTTATTCTATTTCAAAATTCTATACCTTTATAAAAACACCCTTTATATAAAATATAAAATAAAATTCATAAGATGGTGAAATGTTTTTCATTCTGCAGAAACTCAATAATACTCTAACTTTAAACTACACTGTGCATAATTTTGCTTAAGCTAACTTAAGCAATGTGCTATGCAAACATATATAAATCATATGGGGGAAACTATAATCTGCTTAAGATCTCCGTTCATGTTTTGTCAATTGTTATTTGCTTTAGCAAAGTACGAAACAAATAACAAAAAATACTTAACATAAACAGCTGATCCTTGAAGTATTTATATAAGATCTCTTTATATGGCCCCCTTGAAAAAATGACAATTAAGGCTATTTGTATTTCACTAAATTTTTGACTGCTACGACGACTACATCATATGATGCCAGTAGTCGTCATCTAAAAAATAATGGGGATCTACAAATACTTGAAAAAAGTTGATAAAAATATTGATAAAAGTACACTCTACCCCTACCACACCTTAGAAATATTTGAAACCCTCTATTTAGTTTCTCTATTATGCTGTAGGGCAGTGATGGTCGAACTACGGCCCGCGGGCCACATCCGGCCCGCGCTAGGTTTCAATCCGGCCCGCCGAGCGTTTTTAAAAAAAAAATTAATCACCTATTAAAAATTAGGCCAAAAAAAAATTAAATTTACATTACGTTTTAAAGAAGATATAAATTGACAATTTTAGCAAAAAAATGCGATGTTTTCATATTATATTGTGTACAAACTGCGTAGTTTTCTGGGAAATATTGTACACATAAGACAACAACAACTCTCTTATACAATATTCCAAGAAGAAACTTAAAAAGCATGAAACAAAAACAACTAATATAGACCTATTGTATTGTGTCCAAACTGCGTAGTTTTCTAGGAAATATTGTACACACAAGAGAACAACAACTTTTTGATGGAATATTTCAAGAAGAAACATAAACTTCATAAAACACTAACAACTAATATAGAAAACTGAACGTATAACATAACAACAACTATTATATGTGAGATCTAGAAGATTCTTGAATATTCGAGACAACAAGCGCAAGAAATATAAACGGGCCAGCGATGGATTAATCAGCAATCAGTAAAAGTGTAAATCTCGTGACGTAAAGAATAAATTGTGAAGTAAAATTATAAAGTTGCCAACGTACAGTTTTATTTGTGTAATTAAAATAATAAAGTGTATTGTAAATACCCCCATAAATGTCAATCGAAAATAGAAAGAGAAAAATTTATTCGGAATGTCGAGTATTCCAAGAAGAGTGGACATGGAAGTACTTCTTTATGGAATATAACCAAATATCTGCCAAGAACCGGTAGCTGTACTAAAACATTATAATCTCGCTAGGCACTTCAATTCAAAACATCTTGGGTCGAAGTACTATAAAATGACAGATGAAGACAAGAAAGTTCATTCAGAGGAATTGAAAAGAAAAATCAAATGTTTTTTTTTAATTTAATGGCCGGCAGCAAGATTTTTTTTAATTTATTGGCCCGCCACTTAAAAAGTTCGCCCATCACTGCTGTAGGATTAATGGTAGAACTTCTCTAATAAAAGTCATTGCAGCTTAAATTTAAGTATACGGCCTAAAAATTAATGCGATATTATTTTTTATCAAGTAATCAAATATCCTGGAGAGAAACATTATTTTGGAAAGCTGCCTCAAGATGATTGTGAGCGCTTTCCACATTAAGTTTTGCTTGAAAGTCTACTTTAACGTGCAGAGAAAAATGCTTCAGAAACATGCCCCTGTAGGCTAGTAGGTAGTGTACTAGCTTGTCAGTATGGGAGTTGTGGGTTCGATTCCCAAAGAAGACCTTGGTTGTTTTTCACTAAAAAAATAATAGTCACTTGTCGCTGTGCTGTCTTATATACGGCAGTTAATTTCCGACTATCCTTCTACTTTCACCACCTGTTTCATCTCTTCTCTTCTTTCCTAAATAATGTAGCACGGTACTTGACTAAATAGCCACTGTTGCCTGAAGTGCTACTTCTCTTTAAAAAAAAAAATTTTGTGATATTGAAAGAAATTTAAATTTAATTGGTGGTGGAGATATTTTAATTATTATGAACGAATTCATTATAATTTCTTAAAAAAATTCAGTCATCTTATCATATGATCAATAGAAACAAAAAAAAATATAGCCTAAGGAAACAAATCTTTAGAACTAAATTTTTCATATTTTTGTAGCCAAAAATACATGTATATCTGTTTTCCACATGATAAAAATAGTTAATTTCTTTTTTCTATAAACTTCTATAAGAAAAACGTTAATGTATATTTTAAAATCATTCAAACATCATTGTAAGTTTTTAAACATTTTTGCCTAATTACTTCCATTTACATTGAAAATAAATAGCAGGATTTAAAGCAATTAATTTCTAAAAGCAAATCTTAATTTATAGTTGTACTTGTTATAACCAACACTTAGTTGGATGTTAATACAGCTATTTTCGATGACAGACATTAGTTATGTTTCACTTTCAATGTCATATTTCCATAAACGTTGATTTAAAATGCGGAATTTCTGCAAAAAGCATTTCTTTTGCAAACTGCTTTCAGACTACAGACTGCTGTAGTAAAATGATACAAAAATAAAAGTTTCATTTATAAAAAGCTATTACTAATTACAAAATTTGTTTTTGTTTTCTATTGAAGATAATCTGAAAACTGTTGACCATTAAATTTAAATTGAATTGAATGCATTAATGAACTAACCTACATCTTTCGCTTCTGTAACATTTTTAGTGAAAAGAGTCGTAAATAAGTTTTTATTTTTTTAACAAAGAAGAATATTTTTATTGTTGCCTGCTACCAGCAAGAAGCTGACATACAAAAATTAAAAGTGGGTTTAGCCACAAAATCTTAAGTTATATTATTTAATATATGAAAAGTATAACTTTAGAATTTTCGTTCTATATTTTAAGACAGCACCTCAAACAATTAAGTGTGAATCATTAGGACGGGTCATTTAGGTCTTCACTGCCAACTGTTATATATCTCATTCGGGAGAACCAAGTTTCTATATCACTTTTCAAAACAAAATGAAAAATAAAAATACAAAAACTTGTGATGTGTGTGGCAAATTACATTTGATTACCACAATATTTTTAAATCCATTAACTGTTAGCTAAAATTTAAAACAAGTTAAGCTTGATCTTTAGAACAGATTTAATTGTAAAACATTTTACGAAAGCTACATTTTGAACTTTTCTTTACACGTACCAAAAGTTTGATTTAATTTTGTAAAAATATGTGATTCTAATTAATTTTCAAATTCTAATTAATTAAAATCTGTTAAAGTTTTATTTCTTAAAATTCGTAATATTTTTGGATAACATAATTGTCCTGATGAGACCGCTATTAAGAATTTTGTCGTTAAATTTGAGTCGACAGGCTCGGTAGAAAATGTGCGAACACCAACGCGTGTTCAACCGGGTCGTTCAATTGAAAGCATCGTAACCGTGAGCCACAGTATTGAAGCAGATCCAAGTTTGTCAAGTTTGTCAATAGGAATAGGGCTTCTAAAAATACTACAGCGTTTATTGATTAATGGCATTGCATGCCCAAAGTGTCACTGTATGGTGAGCTATGTGGTTTGGAGGCGTGATTGGTCCTTTTTTTTCGAAGATGAAAAAAGGCCCAATAAATCACGTTATCGCGAGACGCTAACAAATTAATTTTGATGTATTATTGACGACGTGAATACCACTATCTGTTTTCAGTTCCACATGTCACACAGCTAATGAAACGATCAATTTATTGCAAACCAAATTTCCCGATCGCATAATTTCACGACAATCAGCAGTTAAATGGCCAGCCAGATCGTGTGATTTAACACCACTGGATTATTTTTTGTGACGCTATGTTAAGGATAGAGTCTATACAGAGTCAATCAAATCAATTTCAGCCTTAAAATCCGTGATGTGATAAACGAAATAGGACTGCCATTTTGTCAAAAAATGATTAAAAA
The DNA here is from genome assembly GCA_030448955.1 of Trichopoda pennipes. Lineage (NCBI taxonomy): Eukaryota > Metazoa > Arthropoda > Insecta > Diptera > Tachinidae > Trichopoda > Trichopoda pennipes. Next base: position 6,122,834 of record JASKUP010000088.1, read on the forward strand.
CGTTGATAAAAGAATTGACATCTGTCTGCGTGGTCGTGCTGGACATTTGTCAGATATCATTTTTCGTCCATAATTGCTGAATTTTTCTCTTCGTAATACAACGAAAATTTTTAACATCTTAATCTAAAAATTGTTGTTTTATTTTGTTTTAGAAAAACCCTTTACATAAAATTGTTGCAAAAGTGTTAGTGCAATACATTAGTTTTGGTCATCCAATACATGCGGAGATTATAGATTTCCGAAAATTACATTATCGTCCTATTTTTATTTCTTTAGACCTGGTCTTACATAATCCTAATAATAAATTTTGCATTCGATAATGTTGTTAAATTTGTTTAATGCTAATTCAACATACATTTAATAGAAATTAGCATAAATAAAAGATTATTACCTGCAATTTTGAACACAATCAAAATAAAATAACATAAAAATCAACAATAATTTCTAAATAAACAAATAACAATCGATTTTTTTTTTTTAATTTAAATAATGCTAAGATCATTAGGGAAGCTGGCCACAAATATTCACATGCATTTTCTAAAACTTACATAAAATATTTCCCCAGTTACCTGCGTCATATTCCATACACGTTGTTAATATTTATTACGTGAATACCAACACGCTCATCATTTATTATCCATCGAATTATCAATGGACATTACAAACAAGCTTTGCGTGTAACTGATTGCCTGATAAAACACCACTTGTATACGCTTTCCTTGGCATTTTAATAAAATCGAAATTTTTATCAAAAAATTTATTTTTTATTTCTACACTTTCGTGAGATTTTGTTCATAATTATATTGTAGTAAAAGCTTTTTTAGCTTCTGTGAATTATTTTTGGGAGTTTTTAATCTTTTGGTTTTTTGTTTTTTTTTTGTTTTTATTTTTTATTTTGTTGTTAGTGTTGTTTGGGATTTATTAATTATTTAATCACTAAAAATATCTTTTTAAAAGGTCATAAAATATATTTTTCGAATACATTAAAAATTATGTTGTGTTGTTTAATGTTGCTTTACCCAAATTCAAGACGTCAAATGACGATTTTAGATTTATTTACTTAGGTAAGGTGTAGGTAAAATGCCTTTTTGGCCTTGTTATTGAATAAGTCGAGTTTTAGTAAATTTAGTTTTAATAATGATTAAAATATTATGTTATTAATTCTTTTTAATAGGAAGTTAAGTTAGTGCCTTTTTCCTAAATTACATAAGAAGTAAGTTTCTGAAATACTACAAGTCAAGAGACAAGTATTACAATAAATTTAAAAACAACATCATCAATAAGTTTTGATTACTTTTACATGCTGTGAAATGATTGATTGCGACAAGTTTTTTTTTTTAAATATAAAAAATGAAGGCATGTGAAGTTCATAGTAGAAATAAAAGATCTGAAATAGTATTTCATTCATTCATTAATTTTTCTCTCCCTTGCTGATGGAAAAATAATTCCTTTTTTGTGAACCTAATCTTTTCTTAATTCTTGGTTTTTATTAAATTTCTATTTTAACTTTAACTTACATTTTTGCTCTGTACAATATCCGACTTTTTCTCTGACTTTTTGTGATACTTTGGATTTTCATTGCTCTTTTCTTAATTTTAAATATTTGATGAAATCTAATTTGAATTTGAAAATGTTCTTTTTACAAATAATTTTTTCTTCAAGCACAAGGATTTTATATTAAAATTAATGAAATTTTTATATTTGTTTTCGATATCTCGCCACACTATTGGGTGTTTTATACACTTTTCTTTAGATGCCACTTAATCGTGTGGCAAAATATCGAAAATAAAAATTTATTTAATTTTTCTATAAAGAAAAAATTATTTTAAAATATTAAAAATGGCAATTAACTATAATTAATATATTATTTTTAAAATATAGCATTTTTTGTTTATGTTAATAGTTGTTTTGGTAAATTTTACTAATTGTTATTTAAAAAAAAAAAAACTTTTCAAAACGGTAGCAAAAAACTCGGTTAAGTAAAGTTTCCACAAGATATTTATAATTCAAGTCCACGGGTAGGTGTGATAGAATTTGAAAAACAAATGTGAGCTTTACAGAAACTTAAAGCTATCAATGATATTGAATATCTATTCTCCCTAATCCCTAAATGATTTTACTTAAATAAATGTTTACACCATTTATAAACGTTTTGTTGTGAGTTCTTTGTTGCAAAATAAATAACACCAGTTTTTAGAGTTTTTAAATTAATAACAAGCTTATTACTTTAACTACACAAGGTTGGCACTACAGAAAAATTTACTTAAGATGCACGTCTTTACTCCACCAGATTTAATTTTGCACTAACTGACTATCTACTCAGACGATGCCCTTTTATATTTGTCCATTAAAAGTTTAGACAATTTAGGAATCTTCTACTCCCTTTGGGGTTCGTCTGAAAAATTTTTTTTTTTAGAAAAATTAGCCGGTTATTCCTGAAAGAATTGAGCGAATCTACGGCAATGTTATTGGCCTGTCAGCTTCAATTCCTGCACTAGTTGAACCTTGTAGGGCTTCAAAGTCAAATTCTTACGCATGACCTTCATTGTCGAACTTTCAAACCTATATATTCTATTGCAGATGACACTCGTATTCATTTGGTAATAGACCAGGCCATTTGGAGGTTAGTTCCAAAAGGCAAAACATGAATGATACGCTTAATCACGATCTCGCGACAATCTTGGAATGGGGTCGTGTGAATAGAGTAGAATTCAATGCTCGTAAGATGCAATGTTGCATGCTTACGCATAGATCTGCGTTTGGTAGTGGTGCTGCATCTGTTACTATGGGTGATATGAGTATTACAGAATCGAAAGCTCTTGATTTCTTGGCATGAAAATTCAGTGTGATGTTCGATGGACTAAACACATTTTTTATGTTTCTAAAGAAGCTTTCAAGTGCCTCGGTTTTTTAAAGCGGTGTAGAAGATTCTTCACCCCATCCGATCTCCGTACTATCTATACCACCTATATCCATCCAAAAATGGTATACAACTCTCATGTTTGGGCCGGCGTTTTAAAGTCTATTTTGGGGTTACTCGACCGCGTACAGGAGAGGGCCAAGAGGCTCATTGCAGGTAGTAGAGAATCCAACTCTATTGATTCTCTAGAGCATCGGCGCAATTTGGGGTGCATTTCACTGTTCTATCGTTACTATAATGGTAAGTGCTCTAATGAAATTAGGGAACTTGTTCCTGGCACTTGCACGTTTTCACGTTTAACTCGATTTTCGATGAGAGCACATCCATTTGTGGTTGATTGGCCAGTGAATCGCACTACGCATTACAGGGAAAATTTGTTTTTCAGCAGAACAGTCCGTATGTGAAATAAAATCCCCCCGGAGGTCCTTCCTGTAACTTTCAATCTGAGAAAGTTCAAATCGAATGTCCACAGACACTACTCCCTCTTTCCTCCTTCCCGTAATCTAATTTTCTAGTTCTGGCACAATGCATTGCATAAGTAGGGGTCATCCCCTGAGTGCTGGTTCTAAAAGAAAAGAAAAAAACAAAAAAAAAAATACGACTCGGTCGAATACGCGTGGGTATTCGCGCATTTTGTATCGAGCCTGTCGACTCAAATTTAACGACCAAATTCTTAATAGCGGTCTGAGACGGAAGAGTATTTTGTGCGAAAATATCACGGATTTTACGAAATGGAACTTTAACAGATTTTAATTATTTTAATGCGATTTTCATGCGAAATTTAATTCATTCTAACAATTGTCAATGCATCTGCTGCGAATATGCCAAAAAACTAAATGTCAAAACTATTATGTTGTTGGTGTTGCCACAATTGAAAAACGAACTTGTTGTCGAAACACCCAAAATGTGCTTATGCTTCTAAAAAGACAAAAATCTAATTTAATTAGCGCACACGTAATATCTTCAGATTTATTCCTTTTGCCTAATTTTAGAAAATTAAGAATTAAACTTATTTACGATTCATATGGTTTTCAATATCAGGAATAGCAATTTTGCATTATGAAAACATTTAGATATGAAAAGAAATATGTGAACAAAATTTGCACTTGATGTAGCAAATGCTTGCACAGAAGTTAATAACATTTGTACATCTACATTTGTGTAGCTACAAAAAACTGACTTTTAATATTATAAACAACACTATCTGATATTCTCCTCCATCAAAATTATTAAGTAAAAAGAAATGTTGCACAATTCCACTTAAAATTAATTTAAATTTTATGCAGTCTTGTGAATTGAATGAACAAACAAAAAGCAAACTCCAAATTTGTTTACCAAATGAAATTAAAATTCATTAAGATCTTTTGTAATCGGCAACATTGTGATTTTGATGATGAGACGTTGTTACTGATGATCTTGTTTCATTTTTTTGTCTTATATACTCTCGTTTTATGCGAACAACACGCCAGCAAAAATTCTAGTATTAAAAAATAAAATTTATTTTTGGATCTTGCATTGTAGCGAAACAGCTTAAAAGAGAAAAATCAGTATTCTTTGTTTTGTTTTATTTTTTTTATTTTTTAAATGACGAATGATTTGTTGCAATTGCAGTTTCTTTCGATTGCAATTTTTTATAGTAAAGTAATGTTTGAAAGGAACTTATGTGTTGGTGTCTTTAACAGATTATTTGCTTAAAATTTTTTTTTATCTACAGCTGGTTCAATTACAATCACTTAAAATATTCACCGATCCATTAAAAGGAAACATTAGAATTGCAATTAAGAATATATTAAAAAGTATAGTGTTTAATGAGGTTTCTTGTTAGTGCAACTATTTCGAATTACTTTAAATAAATGATTAGTTTTGGCAGCTTGTGTATTAAGCAAAAACAAAATGGCTGACACGTCACATAATCACGCAGAAAGAAGTGCTTAGTCAGAAATGCCGAAAAAAATCACCAAAGCCTACGAGCATTCAATCGCTTGAGACTTGAAAAAAAGCATGTTCATCGTAATTGCAAATATGAAAAATTTACGAATAAGGCGGTTTCCAACTTCGCTAGATAGAAGCATACGTTCTGTTTGAGATCATTTAAGGACCAGGAAACTTTGCTTTTTAATTTTATAATTTTTCTGTTTTCGTTAAAAATCAATACAAATGACTCGTAAAGAATAATTTTTTTTAAATGAATTTAGAAATAAAAATAACGTGTACTTAAGCCGAATTAAAATTATTAATTTGTTAAATCATAAAACTAGTTACATTAATAATTTAAATATTAATATTAAATTTTAAATTACGCTGGCTTTCACAAGTTGAAAGGCGCGCTTGCTTGCAGTTTGCAATAAATTAAATCGCGTGACAGCTCCATATTTCACCACAAAAGAGATGCCTTTTACTAACATGTTGTTTTGTAACTTTATATAACCATGAACTAATCAGTAGATTTTTTATTGCATTTTACTATGTTAATTGGGTAAATATATCCTGGCGTTATATTTTGTTAATGCACATTGAAATTAGAAAAATTTTGGGTGCTGAATTGGATATTTCCAGCAATATGGAAAAATTCTCTCATTATTCCGGTGTTTAAGTCTGGTAAAAAAAAAGATATTAGAAATTACAGAGGAATTGCTAAACTGAGTGTAATACCTAAGCTATTTGAAAAATTAGTTACGGATCATTTGTGCCATCAAGTGTTTTCAATATTATCGTCTAGCCAACATGGCTTTCGTAAAGGATGTTCTACTGTTACTAATCTTTTACAACTCAGAACTTTGGTTAATCGTGGTTTTGTCAACAAAATACAAACTGACATTGTTTATATGGATTTTACAAAGGCATTTGATAAGGTTAACCATGGACTACTTATCAGGAAACTACATTATATGGAATTCACACAAAATTGTTTAAAATGGATAAATTCATACCTTAGGAACAGGAAACAGAATGTTGCATACAGAAATGCGATTTCTAAGCCAATCTCCATTTCATCTGGTGTTCCTCAAGGTAGCCATCTTGGACCCTTTCTTTTTCATTATTTTTCAATGACTTACCTGGTGTCATCAAAAATTCTTTTATACTAATGTATGCGGATGATGTTACTTATAATAAATATGATGATCACATGCTGCTACAAGCAGATTTAAATTCCTTCTACTCCTGGTGTGAATTGAACCTAATGAAATTGAACTTCGATAAATGTAAATATATGTGCTTCTTCCGAAGGAATCATTTACACGTTAGATATTTTTTGGGAGGCAATGAGTTGGAAAATGTTTGCAGGATCACAGATCTTGGAATTATACTTGACCATAAACTAAATTCCATTCAACATATTTCTCTAATTGTGAGCTAGGCAAGATGTCAGCATGGTTTCATTAAACGTTGGGCAAAGGAATTTGAAGATCCTTATATCACAAAAAATCTATATATGTCACTAGTTCGTCCAGTTCTGGAATATGGGTCAATTATATGGGATCCATAGTACAAAATTTACAGTAACGCAATTGAATCTGTGTAGAAACAATTTCTTATATATTGCTTACGTAGACTACAATGGAACCCGCTATGTTTACCATCTTATAAATCTAGACTTGCTCTTATCAAGTTACCATCTCTGGAATGTCGCAGAACTATGCTCCTCTAACTTCTTAATTGAAAATATATCTTTTTATGTTCCGCGGCGGCCTACTCGATACTTTTATCCATTGGACATTCAATATTTTAGAACGAACTATAAAAATTCTGATCCTTTCATTAGATTTTGTAAACACTTTAATAAATTATACTATTGTATTGATTATACCTTAAATGAAAATCTGATAAAACGTATTATTTTGTTCTCATTAAATAATTGCATATAATTGTCATATTTTTTCTTTCTTTTCCGCTTTCATTAGTTTTATAGATATATAAATTCTTACAGACTAATAGTCTGAAAGAATTATAAATTCATAGACTTAAATAAAATTAAATAAATAAATAAATAAGCTTATTTACTCGGATCATATAAACAGAGTTTATTCCAAAGTAAACTTTATTTTTCGTTGTTTGAATATTGACATACCTTTTCACGTTGGGTGAAAATCAGCTCATGCCTTGCTAATGTCGCGGATGTTATGCTATCTGAATGCGTTTACCTGTACCACAATAAGTAGTATTCACAATAATAAGATTGGCATTTCAACTTAGGATCAGTTAACATGTTTCAATATGTGTAGAGCAATTTCTAAACTGTTCCTTCTATGATATCCTAACTATTAAGTGTCTCTTGAGCTTTTACACTATTGTTAAAAACTTAACCTTTAAGTCTTTACGTTTGTTTCTTTCATTTTGCTAGAAATGGATGTTTTTATTTCTAGATTAAACAATTCACTTTTTTAAAGATTCTTCTTAGTAAAAACTGCTTGTTATTGGAACAGATAAGCAAGAGAGTTCAAGTCGTTTGCTTTATTTCAAGTGGTGTACCGAAAAAAGTTGACCAAATATTTAAATCAATAATCTTTATTCAAATGTATTGATATACAGGGTGTCCGCCGGGATGGTAACACTATTTTCTTTGTTTATAATTTTTTATTAAATAAAAGAGAATGAATCGTATATTGATAAATGTTTTATTTAATGTCGCCAATTATGTATGGAATAAAATGTCTGCCTCTGTAAACCTCACAAATGGGAGCCCTTTTGACCACATTTTTCATTCATTACATTCTAACACATTTCACGCGGTATTTCATAAATTTCATCACGAATATTATGTCTGAGTTGCTCAAGCTTTTCTGGACTGTTTGCATAAACCTTGTTTTTTAGATATTCTCACAAAAAGAAGTCCGGAGCAGTCAAATCTGAAGACCGTGGAGGCCAATCAACATCACCATTTCTTGAAATAACTTGTTGCGGAAAGAGGTCTCGGAGTAATTCCATTACAGTCCTGGCTGTATGCGATGTGGCACCGTTTTCTTGGTACCACATGTTAATCAAGCCCAAAGCATGCAGTTGTTGCTTTAAAAAGTGTTCAATCATATCACGATATCGCTCTCCATTCACAGTTATCGTTACGCCACTTTTAATTTTCAACGAAGTAAAGTCCAATGCTGCCTCCTGACCGACTTGTACACCAGACTGCTATTTTTAATGGATTCCCCAGAAACGAATTTTCTGTTTATTCACAAATCCATTATTATTTTTTTCTTTATGAAAATCGGGTCGATTTGTAATATCCTATTGGCACATGTATGGCGGCGTAAATAGTCTTGTAGAAGATGCTCTTGTGTCAACTGAATCTTATATGGAAACAAATGCAACTCTTTGCTCAAAATTGTGGCCAAAGTGGTTTTTTGAAAACCAAGCTCCTGAGCACGGCTTCGATTTATGGTTAGTGGATTATTTTGATCACTTTCTTGAGCAGCAGTAATGTTTTCAACCGATCCTGCAGTACGCTGTGGTCCATGCTTGTTCCTATCATCTATAGACCTTGTTTCTGCGAAATCATTCACTATACCATAAATATTGCGTTTTGTTGGCACGTTGTTTCTCCTAAAAATTTCACGTAACTTTCTCACCGTCACAGTTTACTCACATATCCATTCAAATGAAAAAGTGCTTCGTCACTCATTATGATTTTTTAATGAAAATCGGGGTTGCATCGAATTGAGGTTGATGGATTGTTTTAAACACTTTCTTGAGCAGCAGTAATGTTTTCAGCCGATCTTGCAGAACGTTGTGGTCCATACTTCGGCGTATTACCTACAGACCCTGTTTTTTCGAAATCATTCACTACACGATAAATAGGGCGTTTTGTTGGCACTTTATTTCTCCCAACAATTTCACGTAATTTTCCCATCGTTACAGTAATCGATGATTGATTTTGATAAAATGTTTTAACGATTAAAACACGTTGGTTTATCGAATATTTTTCCATAATAAATTTGCCACGTGTATACTTCACGACTGCCAAATATGAACTATCAAAACTAATGTTTAGCAAAATGTAGGCAAAACAAATTATGCCTTCCCAGCTTTAAATGATCATTGCTGCACTGGTATTTTGTTGTATTGTACATTTTCTTTAAAATTTTGTTATAAATGATGTCATTTACATTTAAATTTCATGTTTTGTTCTATTTTACTTTTTATTGTAGAATTATATATATATTATTTTGCCATGAAAAGGTTTCTGTTATTACAAAATTAAAATGAATAAAATAAAAAAAATATAATAATTGTTAATAATTTTTGTTTTTATAAAATTTAATTTCCTGAAGAAGCTCCAAAGGAAAGCGAAATATTGAGAATATAGTGTTAAATTTATTTAAAAAAGACCATTATTAAGATTAATACTTATTTATTTAAGAAAAAAAGGTCGAATAAAAATAATAATCAAATAAAAAAAAATAAAAAGAAAAGTATGCTTGTTTCTCAAGAAGTTAAACAGGTATTTACCGCAATATCAATGTCTAATTTAGGGACATTGAAAAATAGAATGATTTGCAACAGATACAAAAATTTAAAAAAACATGGGATAGAGAAGGAGTCTTAACAGGAACTGATATTGGGATACAAATTAAAAAATAATATATTTTTATTCTATACAAAAAGCTACTTAAATTTAAAATACCAGCTATAATTTATAGACGACTGAAAAATATTAGTTTTCGAATTATTGATGATTAGTCGTTTATTTAAAAATTATATTAAATTATGGATTTTTGTATTTTTAAATTCTTTTTTTAAGTTAAATTTAAAGATACAAAAAATTAAGCAATTTTATTTTTCATACTTGATTCCTTTAAATAAATATTTTATGAGAATATCATAAAATTTTTATTTTTTAATAAAAATTTTTGTAATAAATATATGTCGTGAGAATATCATGAAATATTTATTTAAAGAAATCAAGTACGAAAAATAAAATTGCTTAGATTGAAAACGATTTCGGTGAATTATAAATTACTGATAAAAAAAATTTTTGATCAACTTCTTTTTTCACAAACAAAATCAGCTAAAAGCCAAACTTTATATTTTTTGTGTGTGTCTAGGACATTTTTTTTGTGTCTTAAAAAATTACGTTTAAAACTTGATTCATTTACATCCACCATAAGCTTACCAAATACCAAAATCGAAAAAGATTTTCAACGTTTAAAATTATTATTTTAGTTACACAATTTTACGTTAAAAACATGTTTAAAATATTGTTCAATCTTCTTTTACAGCAATTGTTTTAACTGCAGCAAACACAATACTAGGACAAGCGTCATCATTTTTTAGAAAACCATGGCCAACATATAGTCTACAAAATATGCCACAAACACGATTCACATGTCATGACAAAATACTTGGCGGTTATTATGCAGATCCGGAGGCTCAATGTCAAATGTTTCATGTTTGTGTTAAAGTTGCTGGTGTAGGGGTAAGTTGAGTAAAATTACATTTTTAAGTATAAATTATATTTATAAGTACGATTTGGTTAAGTAATTTACAAAGAGTTTGATCGTTAATTAAATATTTTTCAGTAGACAAACATTATTTATACAAACATATCTTCCTAAAGAAAAAGTGACAGACTGATGTATGTTAAACGTAAGAATGGTCAAATCTGAATTTTGCTTTATAACTTTTTGTTTATTTTTAAGAAATATATGAGCTTAACACTCCAAAATTTCTGCAATAAATTCAGACTTTGATTGCTCCTTTTTATAAGCATTTTTTCGGTATTCTTTCTTTCTTTCCAAAAATCATCACAAAGAGTTTCTTAAGACTTTCGAATACTAAAAGAATCATTGATGAGCTTGATTTTAAGGCAGAACATTGGATAAAAAAGAAAATCTGAAAAAGGACTAGAGATTGTAAGCTGCCCATATAACTAATCAAAAGGTTGCATCTAATCGCGTAGTGTGAAAACATTTGATCTCCAAATAACATTTCGAACAGGCGATACACTAATGCAGGCCTATGATTCTAGCATATCTAGAAGGCAAGATATTAGTGTCTAATCACGTTAGCGATTGCAAATAGCAGGAAATCAATTTTTATTTTACTCTGCTGTGCCACTTTTTTAATCATTATTTCTTAATTAGTGCCCCTGACTAAATTTGTTAGTTTTCATTTGTTTCAAAAACTATTTTGCGGCAGCAAACCAAAATTTAATAATAAAACCGTCGAAGAAGAGAATTTAAGTAGATTTATTACTTCAATAAAACGTGTTAAAAAAAGGTCAAAATTCATACAGTTATTCTTGTTAACAATATAACCATTTTAACTTATTATTTAGAGTTGTATGTATTTGGCTTGCGATCAGTGTTGCATATTATTAACAAAATGTGCTTCTACTGTCTCTTATTTAATAAAACTCGGCAAACCTCGATCTCAGGTATTTATACCACAATATGCTGCGGCTCCGACGATATTCAAACTTTTGTTCTCCTGTTTTTCTATCTAGATTCTTGTAACCAACTCAACTGCAACTGCCACATACGGCTTTTTTATTGCCCTTAAATACACTTGCGTTTTAAAGAATCGAGCTATGCAAAAAGTATTTTTCTTTATAAATAACTACTCAATAACACTACTTAATAACTTTCCTTTTTGTTCATAGCCATGATGTTCTGTTTCATAAGCACGCAGATATCACTACTCTCAATTCTTAGTGCTAGAACTAACAGCATATTTATCGCTATTTATTTTATCTAACACATAATTCAACAATTTTAAGGGCCATTCTTATTTATAAAATTATTTTGGAAACTTAAAGTGTTCTTTCAAAAATTTTATGCTAATAAGCACAACATTTGTTAATAAGATTTTCATTTACTTTTTGGTTGGGTAAGTTATTTTCCAATATTTTTTTCGTTTTGATAATCCAAGGTTATGATGGAAACAAAGTCATTTCAACGTTGAAATTAGAACGTTTATAAAATAGGGAGAATAGGTTTTGCAAAGAACTGAATGTATTGAAAGGAACTCAATAAGCTGCTTCAAGGTTAAACTGATCAATTTTAGCGCTGCAATTAGAACTCAATTAGAATTCAAAGACTATTATACTTTTAGTTTTGTGGGGGAAAACTTCTTAGAATCCCAGAAGATGTAGTCATTTTAAGAAATGCTGCGAATTTCAGCAAAATAAGTGAGAACGATGAAGAGATGAACAATTTGAATAGATTTGATAGACAAAATATCACTGCTTAATATTTTAAATCTAAATGCTCGATAATATAGCAAAAGCTATCGTGAAAATCATGTGGCTTATTGATAGAAAATGAAGCTTATCAAATGAATTTATAGGGATTTTTGGGAAACAGAGCCAGTAGGATATTACAATGAACCTGTAGTTCATCTGAATGATAGTATCTATATGATAGTATCTATATTAAAAAGTGCTACCCTTTCTATCCTAATCTAAGCTTTTTTTGTTTATTATATAAACTGTTAAAGCCTAAAACTGGATTCTTTTTCCTTAAAAGTGCTCCAAATCTGTGCCAGTTTTTTCACATATCTCTCATTATCTGTACCATTTTGAGTAGTTAGTAGTTGAGTAGTTTGACTAATATCTATATTTTCCTGTAAATAATTATACAAAATATTTGCACAACATTATTCAGGCAACTTCTTGGAATTTGAGAAACTGCTTCTGTAAAACAGTATTTCCATACCGAAATATATTTTTTTCGTAAAAGAATTTCTATATACCTCGACATTTGTCTTTAGAATTATGTCTAAGCTATATATATTTAATAAAATTAATTAAGCATTTTATTTTAAATTCAAGCTGTCCTTTCGGTAAACCAGAACTTTTGGAATCGGTGACATTTTTCTGTAGAAGAGAGATCACAACCTGAGATTTTTTTTCTTCAAACTATTATTATGCTCTTAAGTAATAATTCTTTAGGATATTTCTTTTTTTTTGAAGTCTAAATTATTTTTTTTTAAAAAGTCCTAGCGAAAAGAATTCGAGAATATAAATAATTAGTATAATAAGTTAATTCCGGAAATCAAGATTCTTAGCACAAAATATGCCTTAGAAAAATACTGTTATTTTAATGTGTTGGGCGATTGTAAATAATGACTTGTTGTTTTCAAGATGTCCACTTTAGTGTGAAGGCTTAACCATATTGTTTTCACCGCAACGTCTGTTTTACTTTTCCAATTCGTCAAAGCTCTCTATTTCACAACTAATACATACACTTGAAATTTTCCCAGCAGTTATATTACTGTGGCTGCTTTAACAAAAAAATACGTAAAATTACGGAGTATTCCGAAGTTGACATTTTTAAAATTTTTATTCGCTATAGAAACGAGTGCTCAAAATTAAAACTAACAAATAATGCGGCTTAACGAATACTGCTTTAGTTCTGTTATAAATAGCAAGAGGCTGTAATGTTGACAATATGACCTTGATGCTTGAACCGTAATGTATTGCAAATTTTCAACAAAATATTAAAATTAACCGACATCCCAATAAAAACCTTATTAACAAGTCCAAAAAATAAAATTTTAAATTAAGGGGCGATCCATACCTGGCGTAAAAGCATTCGTGTAATAGTCCATCTAGTGCTTAGCGAATTTAATATTTATTAATATTTCTTTATTTATTGTTTGCTTATATATTATACAAACACATATGTAAATATATATATTTTTAATTACAAAAATATCTCAAATTATGTAAAATATAAACGTTATAAAATGAAAATTAAATAATTTAAATAATTTTACTTGCTGCATTAATTTTTGAAGTGAATATTTTTAAACTGACGTCTACTGACTGATAAGGTGGAATGCTTTTTTGGATGTCTGTGGCATACTCTGTTTCATTGTATCTTTTACGCTTTGATACCTCTGCAATTACAATAAAAACTTATAAAAACTTATATTATAATTATATAAGTATAGTAATATTATATTTAAACACACACACACACACACACCTGTGTAACAAAAAATTAAGATTAAGATAATTCAGATTTTTATTGTATTACCAGGAGAAAAGTTTGGCAATTATGAACGAAAAAATTATATCTGACAAATGTCCACCAGCACCACGATGACAGATGTGGATTCTTTCATCAAGATTTGTAATCACTTTTTGACAAAATGGTGGTCCTATTTCGTAATCACATCACGAATTTTGAGTTTTAATGCTTAAATCGATTCGATTGGCTCCGTATAGACTCTGTCCTTAACATAGCCCTACAGTGGTGTTAAATCACACGATATGACTGGCCTAACTATTGATTATCGTGCAATTATGCGATCGGGAAATATTGTTTGCAATAAATTGATCGTTTCATTGGCTGTGTGAGATGTGGCACCATCCTGTTGAAACCACATGTCAGTGATATCCACGTCGCCAACATTGAATACTTAGCATCTTGCGATAACGTGAGCCGCATTTGCAGCCTCATCTTCGAAAAAACCCGGCCCAATCACGCCTCCAGACCAAATAGCGCATTATACAGTGACACGTTGACATGCAGAGGCTTCTCAATAATCGCTCTAGAATTTTCAGAAGGCCAAATGCGGCAAATTTTGCTTGTTGACATATCCTGACAAGTGAAAATGGGTTACGTTTGAAAAAATGATTTTTTCAGAAAAACCAGCCGGTTGTTCGTGATTGAATTGAGCGAATCTATGGCGATGTCAATAGTCGGACGGCTGCAATTTCTGCACCAGTTAAGCATTGTAAGGTTTCAAAGTCAAATCACTTAAGCAAAATTCACCATTTGATGATTTTGGATTACCCCTATTTTTGAGAACGACCCGGTCGAATATGCGTTAATGTTAGTATTTTTGTATCAAGCCTGTCGACTAAAATTTAACACACATTCTCAATATCGGACGATTATGTTGTCCGAAAATATCTTGAATTTTACGAAATATAACTTTAACAGAACCACTATTTTCATAGTGAATTTTAATTATTTCAATGCGATTCCCCCCCGGGGGCACATTTATCGGTCTTTATAGAACTTCGACTATCGAGACCTGTGCAACTGGGGGTATAAGGGAGCCCAGTTCTCTAAAGTCAGCAGGGGTACAGCTGGATGCTCCACGTTATTTCCACGGGAATCAGTAGCCCGCAGAGTTTTCGCTATTTGCCTCTTTAGGCATTTAACTGTTTCTCTAACTGATTATTGAGATTGGCCCTTCGGGGGATATCGTGGTGGTTGTGGTTTCGCGGCCCCATAACAGGTCAGTTTTATATGGTGACCAGGATCATTTCACTTTTAATAACACCTAACTGGTGAAGTGATCCTAGACATGTGTTCTGGACAGGAGTTGAATAGTCTCCAACTTCAGCAAGAAGTGGTGTTTTACAGCCCTGCTCTGGAATCATTGAAATTGCTACTAAGAAGGACCTGTTGCTAGAATTAGACTTCGGCCTCCTAGGGCGTGAGTGGGACTGCTTTTTGCTCACAGTGGTATGGTGCAGATGTAAATCTTATCACGTAATTTCAATGCGATTTTGAATTCATTGTAATAATTGGCAATACATCTACCATGAATACGTTAAAAAAATTAAATGTCAAAACTATCATGTTGTTGGTGTTGCCACAATTGAAAAACATACTTCTTCTTGAAAAACACAATATATATATATATATATATATATATATATGAAAAACGTAATGTTACGCATACAATAATTTTTTGTAATTATGGGAAATCTTAGAACATGAGTTTATTTTCTTATTGCCTCATAAAAAATTGTTCCGAAGTAATTTTTGATAATTTTTCATCAGTCTCTTTAGTATCAAAAAGTTTTAGCAACAACAATCATATATTATCCTTCACAACTCTTTTTACCTAATATTCACAGCCACCTATCAAACATAAGAAGAAAGCCACTAACACCATATTGTATTGTTATATGGACCGAAGAAGGCATGACCTCCACAATTGAGGCGGTTAGCTGATACTAAGAAAGTTCAAAATTTTGACATACTCGTATCCAGCTTTATTATTTTTTTTTTCAATAATTTTTTTATAACAGGCATTAAATATGAGAATATGCTATATTCCACCTTCACAATGAAAATTTATTTGTAGGCCCACGTTTATCTTTCTTTTCTGTAGATGTCGTTTGTTCATGTAGTTTTCTTTTTGTTAATAGATGCAAAATAATTTATATATGTAAAATGTGTCAGTTTCAGGTAAATCATGTTTTATAACACAAAAGATTTTCAATCGTTATTCATCGTTATTCGGAAGGGCCATTATAATGGCCCTTCCTATAGCCATTAACCAGTGTGCATTGTATCAAAAGCTGTGTTGTTTCTAACACTATTTATGCGCAAAAAGTAGGTTGTTGCATATAAAAATAAACTAAACATTCACTTGTTTCTTATGGGTAACAAGTTTAGCATAAAACTAAAAATGGAAGAAGGAAATGTCTTAAGTAATAATAATAAAATAACTAAAGTTTTAGAATGTAAATATAAAGATAGAAAAATGTTGTAGATCAATGTCTTGCAGATTCAATGCTCTAGTAAATGTGCACATTGTAATGCAATCCAAGATACAAAACTTTGCAATTGTTGTTGAATTAAAAAAAAAAAGAAATAATAATAAATAAAAAATTTAATACGTTTTGTTTTTCACGTTTGTTGTTGTTGTTGTTGTATTATTTTGCAACACGCGTAAATGTTAAAGTGTAAATTTAAATGTATCAATAGATGTGGACGAATAGGTGACTTTAGTGCAACGGTTAGTTGGTTAGTTATAGACTCACTAAGATTGTTTGCACTTCAATTGGCAATCAATCTACATCTACATTTACAGTCAATAAAGTTTTGTCTTACAAAATGTAGATTTAAACTAAAAACATACATTTAACAATATTTGTATAGTGTGTACATAAGAATTGCATTGATTGCTGAATTCTCTTTTTCGAGTTTATTTTTTGTTTTTGTTTTTTTGTATTTTCTGTGTTGGATTGTTTTGAATGTCACCTTGTAATGTTAAAAGTAAAACTGTGAGATATTATAACTTTACATTTTAAATGTTAAAATATGTTGAAAAACAGATGCTCTCAACACAAAAATTTTTTTTTTTTAAAACAACAAAAACAATTACAATTGCAACTTGAACAATAGTTTGTTAGTATTTGGTTTGTTGGCTGTTGAATGTTTTGTTTCCTATTTTTGGCGACGAAAATGGTTAAAACGACTTTTTCTTATATCGTTACTAGCAACGTCTCCTAATGTGTTTGCGTGTGTTAATAGCTGACTGCATGCAGACTATGCTTTTTCCTATAGAAATTGATATTTTTAGTAGTAGTCTATTTTCTGCTTTATTAAACAAGCTTAAGTATTTGCTTAAAATGACCTTTAAAAAATATAAGAGCTTTTTTAAGTTGAATTAATGCATAATAAGTTTTATTCCTGTTATTTTGAAGCAGGGTTCAGAATTTTTCATGTATGAACATTCAAAAATCAACATTCATGATATTTTTCATAAATGAGAAATCTAAAATTTTATATTTATTTTTCACGCACATAAACGAACAAGAAAAAATGTTCTGCTTATGTTCATACATGAATGCGCACAACAAGAATTATTAGTCTTATTCATATGTGATAAATGATAAATCAGCTACTTCTCATTAATGTTATTTTTCATAAATGTACATGTTCATTTATGAACGTTGAAATTTTATAAAATTTCTCATAAATGAATGTGAAAAAATTTTCTACCTACGATCGCAGTTTACCGTAAAATGTAGTAAAAACACATGGGTACATATTAACACAATATACAATATTGCAATATATTCTAAAAGAAATAAAAAAAAAACATTTTTTTTCTACATACGCCGACAATTGCGCATTATCAAATATGTGCGTTTATGTACACGAATGCTTAACGCACATATTTTTACGACCTTTTCATTTATGAAAAATTATCAAAATTGTACATATTCAAAAATGAACACTTGTGTGTTTCTCATTTTTTCACTTATGAATACAAAGAAAAAAATAAATCGTCGCATTCATAAATGAGAAAACGCAAAATATTTTTCAGTCTCTCACACATGTATGAGAAGAAGCGGCTAAAAAATGAAATGTACATATTCATACATGTATGAACAGTGAGTGAACACTTCGCTACTCTGTTTTGAAGATATAAAATTAAGGCGGCTTCTTTTTTCAATAAGGATCCTCGCATTGCAGGCCCCATATTTTTATTGGTCAGGCTTTAGATAAAGGAGGTGACAGTATTAGCTTCAATGGTAGTTTTCATTTTAAAGGCGTAGCAATATGTAAGAAATATGTCGCGCCTGCATTCGCTAGTGCATACACCACGGTTCAGTGCAGTCAGCCAAAGAAATAAATAAACCGACAGTTAATGAACTTATTTTCTTAACAACAGGTGCCCCTGTAGTCTAGAAGGTTGTTAGGGGGTTGTGGGTTCGATTCCCAACGAAGACCTTGGTTTTTTTTTACTTCAAAAATAAAAATTAACTGTCGGTGGGGCTGCTCAGCGATGAAGGCATAGTCACTGGTCACTATGCTGTCTTTTATACGGCAGTTAATTTCCGACTATCCTTCTAGTTTCACCAGCCGTTTCATCTCTTCTCTATCCCTTTTCTAAAGAATGTAGCACGGTACTTGTCTAAATGGGCATTGCTGTCTGAAGTGTTACTTCTCTTTTATTAAAAAACAAAAACAAATATGCCAAGAATAAAAAAGTTTAACTGCTACAGTTTGCAAATTCATCCTTAACCATGAAGAGATTAATTGAAAATTTGAGAGAATTTTTATTAATTTTCAGTGCTAAATCATTGGTAAATAACTTAAAAGAATAATAAAGTCTTGAGTGTTCATACTCAGAAGAGAAGGTTCATTAAAAATGTTACTGAACATTAAATTCGCGTGAGTTAATTGACAAACACAAATGAATCGTATAACATTTTCTTAAAAGAAGGTCGTTCCAAATGTGACAGTGACATATATTTATATTGAAATCAATATTAACTGCATATGCTACTTGTAACATAACTCATAAAATAACTCTACACATATGAGAAATTTCTGTTCGAAATATTTTTGAACAGCCTTGGTGAATTTTTCTATGACATTCTGTCATAACATCAACTACTATAACGTTATGACTATTCTTTCCCTTTTAACCAGAAACCTAACACAGCAAATTTTAAAATAGCAGCAAGGTTTAGGCAAGAGTGAAAACGCAAGAAATCAATTATATACATTTGTAATTGGCAACAACTTAGCATCGTAATGAGGCGCCCACTGTGCCATAGTGATATTGCGCCTAGAAAAAAATTAGAAACAAAGACATTTGCGATTACGAAAAAAAATCTTTCTAATATTAAATCGTGAATCATGACAATAATATATGGCTCCTTTGGATGAAGAGTAGCTCCCTGATTCGATTGGCTCCCTATAGACTCTGTCCTTAACATAGCTTCACAAAAAATAATGTAGTGGTGTTAAATCTCACGATCTGGCTGGCCAATTAACTGCTGAATTTTGGTTTGTAATAAATTGATCGTTTCATTGGCTGTACGACATGTGGCACCGTACTGTTGAAACCACATATCGGTAATATCCACGTCATCAATAATAGGCCAAAACTGAGTTGTTAACAACTCCCGTCAGCGTGTCCATGGTGGACATTTGCCAGATATAAGAATACGATGATTTAAATGTTTGCTGTATTACGAAGAGAAAAGTTCGGCAATTGTGAACATGAAACGATATCTGTCCACTACAACCAAGCTGACAGATGTCGATTCTTTTATCGATGTTTTTAAACATTTTTTAGCAAAATGGCGTTCCTAATTCAGTGATATCCATTTCGTCATTAATAGGCCGAAACTGAGTTCTTAGCATCTCGCGATAGCACGATCCATTGACCGTTACCGCATTTCCAGCCTCATCTTCGAAAAAAACGGCCCAATCACGCCTCCAGACTACATAGTGCACCATAGCGTGACACGTTAAGCTTGCAAAGGTTTTTTAGTAATCGCTCTAGGATTTTCAGAAGCCCAAATGCAGCAACTTTGCTTGTTGGCATATTGTGACAAGTGAAAAAAGCTTCGTCTGAAAAAATGTGAATGGTCGGTTGACTTCAATTTCTGCACCAGTTGGACCTTGTAGGGCGTCAAATCCATACGCAAAATTCACCATGGTGATGGTTTTGTTTAATTCCAATTATTGAGAACGTCGAGGAATTGACGTGGATCACGGCTGCGATGTTTTCAGTTGAACCAACTGGTCGAACATGCTCGCACATTTTATATCGAGCCTGCCGACTCAAATTTAATGACCAAATTATTAATAGCGGTCTCAGAAGGACGATTATATTGTCCGAAAATATTACGAATTTTACGAAACATAACTTTAATAGAACCAGTATTATTTTAATACGGTCTTCGTGCGAAATTGAATTCATTGTAACAATTGCCAGTGCATCTACTACGAATGCGTAAAAAAAAAAAAAATAAAAGTCAAAATTATCATGTTGTTGGTGTTGCCACAATTGAAAAACAAACTTACTGTTGAAAAATCCGATATAAGCAGTAAAAGAAAACTAAAAGATCCCATTTTTTAGAAACTTTTAAAACTTTTCTGAGATTAGTAGTATATGCATTAGATCCTCCAAGCAATATAGCACTTACATTTAAAACTTAAATTTGACTAGACCTCTGCTGTAGCCGTGTGAAGTTTTAATGCAACCGGACTAGTCGTGTAGAAACTATAGAATTATTTTAAATTCCGTAAAATAAATACTATGTGACTCATTTATGAAAACCTTACCGCACAAGGTATACGAGTAACATTTTCTAAATATAAGAAAAATGAGTATAATAAAAAAAATCGCTTCCTAAAGAGTTTTTTCTTAATGGCTTTTAGCAACTCTAAAAAAACATTGTTTACGTCTTTCGTAATTAAAAAGAAAAAGGTAACAAAAACTATAATCATAAACTTGATTATCGAATTACACTTTTTGACCATTCCCTCGATACTACTCGAAACTAAAAATCAACTGGTTTTTTATATTTTATTACATTAAAAAAAAGAGTTGTGTTTATTAAATTTAAATATTTTCATCAAATTATATTCACTTTGCTTAAGTTTTTATTTATAATTTACAAGAAAATTGGGCACGAATGTCTGGTAAATAAAAAAATTAAATTAAATACTTTAAATCAAAAAAAAAAAAAAAAAAAAAAAAAACACAGTCTTCTTTAAAAAATCATGAGCTCAACAAGTTTTATAAAAAAAAATTTTTCAATCTATTTCAGCTGCTGTATAATGCAACTTTTAAGACTTCTGAATGTCATTCGATGTTAAGAATTGCTTTTAGTACACATTTTGTTGTTGTTTTATTTATTCAACACTGTTTGCCAGTGGTTGACAATTGAATTGGTGGCTGCATGTATAAATTGCATTTAGCTGGATCCATTCGACTTTAAAGTCATTTGTGCAATGAAAATATCAAAGTTGAATGCTAAATAAACAAGCACAATTTACTTTATTCTATTTAAAAGTTTGTTCCGGTTGAGTATCGTTTTTGCAAATAAACGAATCGATATTTATTGAAAATTATCATTTTGTTAGTAATCAAATTAATTTAAATTTACAAGTAATAAATTACAACAAACAGAATAGCATTTAATATATAAAGACCCAAGAACAGGTTAATTTATTATACTATTATGAGTTGTTGAGATAAAGCTTTGCAGGTTTTTAAAAATAGAGAAGAATTTCTTAAAATAAAAATAACCTTTGAAATTTTATGAAATGAAAAACGCAGCAGTCAGCATAAATTGCAAAATTCACTTGTCAGAATCGTGGGAAAAATATTTTCGAAAGTAATTATTTTTCTTTTTAAATTGTTTTAGGTACAAGATTTTCGTTTCTTGTGTCCAAATGGTACGGCATTTGATCAAGAAGCTCAAATTTGTGCCGACTGGAGTGATGTGGATTGCGAACAGTCGGTTCTTTATTATGGCAGTGATAATTTTGATTTATATCGTCTGGGATCTGGTTTTGAGAGTAAACGTGCTCCCTTAGCTGAGGAGGACGAATCTACTTTCCATTTACAAAGAGCAGAAAGTGGTAAGTTTTAAATCAGTTTAGATAAACCTTTAAAAAAAACTAAAATTATTTTTTCTTTAATTGAAAAAGGTGACATAAGACGATTCAAAGAAACTCGTGTAGATCAAAAGTCACGCCCTGATCAACCACCCAATTATACAAAACACTTTGAAACTGTAACGCGTGGTACCTTTAATAATAATAATAACGTTAACAGCCATAATTATGCAAATACACAACAGCAGCAGCAAAGTGCTAAGACAAAAAACAAAAAGTTACAACAAACGGAAGTAACAAAGAAACCTATTGTCAGTTATTATACACCAACTTCAACAACAACGACCACAGAACGTAATTATAATGATGATTCAAAACGTAAGTTAACCTTTAATTAATTTAACATTTTGTTTATCAAATAAGTATTTTTTGCAAATTACACGATCATTAAATTAAAATTAACAAAAAGCCTAGTAGATTTTATAATATTTTATAATTTAAATGAAATTTATTAGATGTTGATTAACAAGTGAATGGATGGATTCTAAGGCCAGTTTCTATAGTATTTATTATAGATTATTGTTAGTACTAGCCTATCTAGTGCTGCTTGGTTCTATTTTTAGAGTTGTCATTATATAAGCTGTTAAAATTGATATTATTTTAAAGTGCCACTTTATAGCAAAAAAACATTCTTTAAAACAACAAACATTTTCAAAGATAAAGAACTTAGAAACGAGTTTTGAAGTTCAAAAATAGTATAGTTTTATTTGTGATTAAGAATTTATCTATTATCAGATTTTTGTATGGAGGTGAGGAAAAAAATATATTTGTCAAAAAATGTAGTGATTTCATCACAAATTTAGTTTTATTTATACAGTAATACACAAAAGTAATCAAAATAAAGAAAGTTAGAGAAATGTCGATCGCTACCTGCAATGTAAAAAGCCATAACTAACAAAAAAATTTAAATGATTTTTTTTTTCATTTTTAATTTATTATTCTAAAAGAGCCTTAACTTAATCGCTTATAACACTATGCTTTTTCTGGCTAAATGAAGGCGTCAAATATGAAATCATGGGATCTGATGTTACTATCGTTCTGTGCATAACATCTTCGTTCGTTGCAATTCGACTGCATTTTCTTGAGTGTCTAAGGCGATATTTTTTACAGTCATTGTTACGACTTTCCTGAGCCTCTTCGGATAGTAGGCCAACAGGAAAAATTTACTCTTCAATTATATCTTTTCCATGAATCAGAATTTTGTGAAGTGTGGATGGGGATATTGTACCACTCGTACAGTGCAACAAACTCTTTTGCCGTCTCCAAACAAAAATCACCAAATTGTTTTGGATCTACTACCTCGGCGATTGTTATAGTTTCGAGAATTATTGAAAACCTCTTGATTATGTTTTCATCTAGACCCGTGATTTCGGAAATCAATGCAAGTTTCGTAAAGAATCTTCATGACGTATTTCTGAATTTGTCATATCAGAGCCTTACTTAACAGGTTGATAATCTGCATTTCAATTTTCTCTCTAAGTTTATGCTTTTTCAAACATTTTTGGGCTTCTTTTGAGTGGACTGTCCTACGTTTAAATTCAATATTATAAGCCACATGCAAAATACACTCCATCAGCTTAATACGCACATGAAGTGGTAACATACCAAATTGCTTGTTCATTTACGGGAATAGCTTGAACTATTTCAATTTTATTCATCTTGGATGTTGTGGCTTTACAAATAAAACAAGAATATGCTGCTGATGTTTCTTGCCGTTAATCATTGTAAAGTATAATTCATGTTTTACTTTAAAATTACGATTATTTACTTTTAACTCAAATTCTTTTAGTTGAGACATCTCTTCATCGACCACTCTCTTTTCTTCTCGTATAACTTGAGATGTCTCTTTAACATATGCAAACTGTAATATTCTACAATACTGTATGGAAGAAGGTTAATTGTTGTTCCGTACTAATTTATTTATGTCATCACTTAATGATAATTTAAGTGGTACAACTGATGTCGTATTTAAACGAGAGTCAGACATTTGTGCATATCTCGAGCAAATTTTTTAAATTCATACCTTTACTTAATTGTTAATAAAAGCGAAACGCGTTCATCGATTTTCATGAGTTATGTCTCATTTTGTTCATAGGTTATACGACTTTACGTGAAAGTAATAAGACTTGACACTTTTTGTATCGTTTTGGATTTTTTGTTTGTTTTTATTTGGATAAATGTTTTATGAGAATATCATAAAATGTTTATTTTTTAATAAAAATTTTTGTAATAAATATTTTATGAGAATATCATGAAATATTTATTTGAAGGAATCAAGCACGGAATAAAATTGCGCTTAAAAAAAAACTTAACTCTTTACGCAAAAAAATATTTTTTTCTTCATACATTTATTTGTAACTTTGAAACTGTTGCTTGTGTAGCAAAACATTATATGAACAGATGACAGTACTTATAATTTTTGATTTTTCTAAATTTGTTCAAGTAAAATCTGACTAGTGGTTCTTGAGTTATGTTAAACAAAAGGGCCTTATCACAATTGAATTGCGAATCAATCAGCTGAAAAATGTTGTACTGTGTAATGCAACAAATTAATAGGTGGCACCTGGTGGCACTTGAAATTGATTAAAAATGTAAAAAGAGATATGAGGCAATATATTAGCGGTGATTTCCAACTGCAGGAAAGTAAAGCTAAAATTGCAGGTCCAAATGTTTGGAAAAAAAGGGATTTTTTTTAAGTTTCTGCCTAGTTTATTTTTTCAATTATAGTATACTGAAATATCCTACTTTAAATAGAAAATAAAAAGAAAAACGTTAGCTCACATTATAAAATAATATTCGTTTTGAAATTCTTAGGTTTAAATGTTGCATGTTTTACTGAACCAACTTATTCAGTAAAACATGCAAGTATTGAGCTTGAGACGGCTATAAAAAAAACTAGCAGTCAGATCGGAGTAATTCTTTTTGATTTGATAGTACCATTTTGTTTAAAATTTCAAAAAATCATTGTCTATTGCATGAATAGTATGTTGACAATTTGACTTTTTTCCGCGAAATCCCCAGTGTGCGCCGTCTGGATAAAGACTTAACGGTGTTTCAAATTTTATTAAAACCGGCTCAGCCACCAAGCCCTGAATAGCACGCAAACAAATAATTTTACAATGGGATTTATAATACACTTGCTATATGCTTCAGATGCTAACAATTCTATTTTGACCTATTATT
This sequence comes from Trichopoda pennipes, assembly GCA_030448955.1. Taxonomy (NCBI): domain Eukaryota; kingdom Metazoa; phylum Arthropoda; class Insecta; order Diptera; family Tachinidae; genus Trichopoda; species Trichopoda pennipes. The sequence goes on from JASKUP010000088.1 coordinate 6,148,058, forward strand.
GATGACGTGGATATCACTGACATGTTGTTTCAACAGGACGGTGTCACATGCCACACAGCCAATGAAACGATCAATTTATTGCAAATGAAATTTTTGTGGGGCTTTGTTAAGACGAGAGTCTATACGACTTTAAAACTGAAAATCCGTGATGTGTTTAACAAAATAGAACCGCCATTTTGCCAAAAGATGTTTTGATGAAAAAATCGACATCTGTTAGCATGATCGTGATGAACATTTGCCAGATATCATTTTTCATTTATAATTGCCGAACTTTTCTCTTCGCAATACAATAAAAATTTGAATCATCTTAATCTTAAGTTTTTATTTTATTTTGTTTTAAAAAACAAACTTCTTGCTGAAAAACCCTTTTTAAATAATCATCCAATGCTTCATCTAGTTGTAAGGTGTATGAAGGTTACAGAAAGCCAAACTCTTTACAAGAGCTTAACTCTTTAATAGCCCAGTTTTTATTATAAGCTGATAATTTAAGTTTAAAAAATTTTACTTTCAATTGAATTGTTTTTAAAAATAATAATAAATAAACATTTTCCATTTAAAAGTTTTTAAATTATAAAATTTATTTATTTCGTATATGTTTACTTTGCAGAAGAGGTAGATGATATATTTAAAGGTTCTCACAGCTCCAACTTCTTCTCCAATCGCAATGGTGGCCGTGAAGATGACTTTTTGGATCATCCTGTTAAGCCATCGCTGAAACCAAACGATTTTTCTGATTTTAGTAAAAAAATTGAAGCTTCTACGAGTAGTAAGTCTCGTATTACATCTATCAGACCAAAACGTCCCTTGCAAACCACAACCACATTTGCAAGTACCACAACAACTACTGTCGCTCCTAAAATAACAAAAAAAGTCATACATTCTTCTTTGCAAAATACCAATTCATATGATTTTTCTCAATACAAGTCCACAGTTTCAGTGAGCCAATCGTTGCCAACTTCTGTTGCTACAACACCCAGAACAGTACACGTTCAAAGTAACGCCAATCGATTTAATGTTGCCCTTAACGATTATCAAACCCAAGCTAAAATACAACCAACGACTTATAATCCTAATCGTTATAAAACGATTACAACAAAATACACTGAATTTAAAAGGGAGAAAACTGATTTGGGCTCCTACAATAAACCTTCAGGAATTAATAAAAAGACACAGAAATTCGAAGAAGCACAACAAAAGTTAAATATGCAAAATGCAACATTTGTGAAACTAAATGAATTTAATGAATTTGCTAAAGTTAAGCCCCAACCGCCACAACCGTTCCAACCTCAGCCACCGGCAAAAATTTTTGAAGCACCAACCAGAACTAGTGCAGAGCCACAATACTATCGTTCACGTGGTCAACTTCATGCTCGTGTTAACAATCAAAAACCTGAACCTTTTCGAGCTCCACAAAGGCAATCCCTTAAAAACATAGAAAGACTTAATGATAAGCCGACGGCAGCATCAAAAGCAGAAGCAAAACCAAGAGGTTTTGCCAGTCGTGGAAGTATTAATTATAAGGCGACCACGCAACGTGATAGTGATACATATCCAACAACTGCCAGCAACAGTCACAAAAAATTCTCAACCTTAGTTCCCAAGGACAAATATACTACACCCACCACATTTAAGCCCTCGACTTATAAGAAGTCCAACGAAAATAGTTTGCATCAATATCAACAGCCCGCCAGATCCACAAGCCAACCACAAAAATATCAGCCAACCTCTAGCTCGACTACAATTTATACTACTTCCAATCCATATTATAATGCAGATGAGGATGATGGTCAATATCATCCAGAATTATATGAAATTGATTATAACCGAAGTAATTTCAACAGACAAAGGCAAACAAGCAGCCCAACAACCACATCTACTACTCCTACAGCCATAAGCACCCAAAAGCCTTTTAAGCAAAGTTTTAACAGTCCAGTTAATCATTTAAAAAGTCAACAGCAAACATCTTATTTGAAAGAACAAACGTCTGCCGCTGATCTGAGTGATGAAGATGAACTATTTAAAACAGCTCAATCACTCAACTTTGGTGCGGCCAGTATTAATAAGTTAAGAGCTGATATTTTCAAGGCAGAAAAAACTTCTCAACAATATAATTCACAATATAATCCACATAATTCCATAACTAGTCCAAAGGCAATAACATCTGCGGCACCGCTTAAAACAACTACAGGGTATTACACATTCCCAACACATTCAGTATCAGTGCAAACTACATCAAGACCTACCACGTTTTTAGTTCCGTCCACAACCACAACAACAACCACGACAACAACCTCTACCACAAGACGACCCACTACAACAACCACCACCTCGAAATACACCACAACTTATCCATACAGTGTTACAAAGAGTGGTAAGCATGCGGCGGATAAGTTGGAGAAAAAGTTGAAAAAGAATGAAAATAAAAATAAGAAAAAGACCTCGAAAAGACCACCACACGCCGATGAAGATACCAGTTATGATTATGCCTATTATGATTCCGATACACTAAGTGAAACACCACAAGAATATCCGGAATATGAAATACAAGAGTTTACTAAAACCAAAAGGAATTAGAAAAAAATCTTCCTTAACAAATAAGTTCTAAATATTCGAAATGTTCTATTCACCCTGAAATAGAAAAAAATTATTGAATTCAAAGTTTGATCAGTAAGACTTAAAAGTTTTACTATATATAAAACTATATAAAACTTTGATTCTTTTTTAAGGCACAGTTTTAAATGTGTCTAGAATGTGCAATCAGATATTCATAGAATTGGACACAAAGATTTACATTTAATTTGGACTTGATAAACTTCCATTCTAATTCTGTCACAAATTTTAATAAAAAAAACAAAAAGTACTCAAATTAATCCAGTTTCTAAGACAAAAAGTACCTAAATTAATCCATTTTCTAAGACAAAAACTATTTAATAGATAAAACGTAATTATTTAGCACAACATTTCTATAGCAGCTGTTAACTTTAGTAGTACGTAAATATGTTCTTTCTGAAAACTTCTAAAACCACTAAACTGAAACTTAGTTTTCATAAAACCTGATTTTTACTTTAGCTCTTTTATTTCTATTATAGTAGCATGTTGTTTAAGCGAAATATAACTTATAAATATTATTTTGCTATCACTCTTACCTTACTGCTCATGTTTTAGGAATGTAACGTAGATATGTGAGCTTAGCAAAAATATTTTCCAATTAAGAGGTGTTACATTCCGCTAAAGTAACGTTTGGCTAACTATATCTTAAGAGAGACATAATCAAATATCCAAACCATATTCATTTAGCACAGACATTGCTTAACCACTAATTCTTGGCTATTTTTACTCCGTTCTTTCGTTAAACTTCCAAATAACTTTTACCACATTCTAATTTTTTTTATTTATTTTTATCTTACTTTGTTCATTTCAAATTAAAAAAAAATAAATAAAAAATATATTTTCTAGTTATTAAATTTCGAAAGAAAGATTTTTCTCAAGTCGTTAGACAATTATTATTTTTAATATGAAATTAAATTAAAAATATTTCATACACAATTTTAGAATAAAAACGAGAATTATTAATTTCTAAATTTCATATTTTTCGATATATTTTTCTAAAATTTTTTATTATTTAGTTTTTTTTTTATATTTGAACGAGATAAATAACATCATGATTTGAGTATAAAAATTTAATGTTATTTTATAAAATAAAATTTTATCAAATTTTAAAATGATAAGCATATTTTGTATTATGTAAATAAATAATTATTAAGCAAAAAATATTTTAATGAATAAAAGAATTTTAAAAAATCAAAGGTGTTTTATTTAAAAAAAATTGTCCGGTCTTGTCCTTCTGAGACCGATAAGAATTTGGTCGTTATATTTGATTCGACAGGTTCGATGCAAAATGTGTGAACACCAACGCGTATTCGACCGAATCGTTCAACTGAGAACATCACAGCCGTGAGCATCAGTGCTAAAGCAGAGCCACAATTGGGTTTATCCAAAACCACCACATGGCGAATTGTTCGTAAGGATTTGACTTTAAAGCCTTATAAGGTTCAATTGGTGCAGGAATTGTCCGGCCATTCACATCGCCGTAGTTTCGCTCTATTCATTGAGAAACGGCCGGCTGGTTTTTCTGAAAAAATCATTTCTTCAAACGAAGCCCATTTTCACTTGTCAGTGTATTTCGTGATAAGATTTACATCTACACCTGCCCGTGGGCCTTAGTCAAACCACTGTGTGTGAAAAGCAGCGTCATTTACGTCCTAGGAAGCCGAGGACTAATTCTAGCAACAGGCCTTTCCTAGTTGCAATTTCAACGGTTCTAGAGCAGGGCTGCAAACCACTACTCCCTGCTGAAGAGCTGGAGACTATCCAACTCCTGTGCAGAACACATGACTAGCATGCTCAATGGATCTAGGATCATTCACCAGGTAGGTGTGATTAGAGGTGAGATGATCCTGGCCACCATAAAACAATTCCTATATGGGGCCGCGAAACCACAGCTACCACGATACTCCCGAAGGGCCAACTTTAATAATCATTCAGAGAAACAGCTAAAAGTCTAAAGAGAAAATTAGCAGAACTCTGCGGGCTACTGATTCCCGTGGAAATAACGTGGAGCTTCCAGTTGACCCCTGCTGCCTTCAGGGGACTGGGCTCACTTATACGCCCAGCAGCTCCCCCGGGGGCACATGATAGTCTTTTTGGAACCTACTATTCCATCTAGACTGGTGTCTTGCGGGGTAAAAGGGAGCCCAGGCCCCTTAAAGGCTAGTAGGAGCCATCTGGACAATCCACTATATTTCCACGGAAATCAGTACGCTCGCAGAGTTCACTTATTGCCTCTTGAGACAATTATCTGTTCTCTGGCTGATTTTTGAGGTTGGCCCCTATATGGGAGTATCGTGGTGGCTGTGTTTTGAGACCCTCGTGAGAGTTTGTGGGTCGGATCATTCATAATGAACACAATGAATGGTTCAGGTCCAGTGAGTATGAATGCCGTCGTGTTCTTAATTATATTAAGCTTCATGCGTTCTGGACCAGGAGTTGGAAAGTATCCAACTCTTTGGCAAGGAATGAAGGCTGCGGCCTACTTCGGGCTTTCGAAATTGCTACTAGGAGTGGTCGGAGGATATACGTATTCGATAGCCTCCTAGGGCGTGAATGACGTTTGCAAATCATTCAAAGTGGTTTGACCACCATCTGATTATGACTACCTTGTCGGTGCAGATGTAAATCAAATCACGCATACCCTTAGCAGCACAGGTTTAGATAGTCAAGTATTCTATTAAGACCCATAAATGTGCCTCCGGGGGGCGAACTTGTCAGTGTATGTCAAAATTCCCGCATTTGGGCTTCTGAAAATCCTAGAGCAATTACTGAGAAGCCTTTGCATTTTCAACCTCTCTCTATTTGGTGCGCTATGTAGTCTGAAGGCGTGATTGCGCCATTTTTTTCGAAAATGAGGCAGGTCAATGGATCAAGCTATCGCGAGATGCTAACAACTCAATTTTAGTATTGAAAACATGTGGTTTCAACAGGACGTTGCCATATGTGATCAACTTATTGCAAACCAAATTTCCCGATCACATAATTTCACGACAATCAGCAATGAAGCGGCCAGCCAGATCGTGTGATTTAACACCACTGGATTATTCAGCCTTAAAAGTCGAAACTCGTGATGTGATTATCGAAATAGGACTGCCATTTTGCCAAAAATGTAATTAAAAACTTTGATGAAAGAATCGCCCTCTGTCAGAGTGATCGTGGTGGACATTTGCCAGGTACCATTTTTCATTCATAATTGCCGAACTTTTCTCTTCGTAATACAATAAAAATATGAATCATCTTAATTTAACTTTGTTGTTTTATTTTGTTTTAAAAAACAAAATTTTTGTTGAAAACCTTCTTAGTTTAACCGCAACCGAAAGTTACCGAAAACTAATCCCTTAATGCAAATTTGTGTAAAAAAAATAAAGCTTTGGAAGAATGACATTCTTCTTCTTCTTACACGAAATAAATCCGAAGTTTTTCCTTTTTAGTATTTCTCTACTTTTGGACTTTTGCTCAAAAGGTTTAATTCAAGTTCCTAATTAAATTTTTTGCAGATAAAACATTGATTGAAATATAGAAAATATAAAATACCACTTGTGAGAAAAAACTTCATGACTTTGCGGCAGATTTTATTTTTTTTTGTTCAGATTTTTTTTATAAATAAATTAAGTGAAAATATATTTTTACCTTTCTTGGCTATGAATGGAATTAATTATTGGTTTCATTGGCATTTTTTAATCAGTTCTACGAATAAAATTTACTCGTATGTTAAGAACGTTTTAGACATCACTATTATAACCTGACAGTTTTTGCTTAATTCTATGTTATTCAAATAAAGTGAATGATACTGAAATATATGTATCAGGGATGGCAAAGTTAGTACCTTTTTTTTGGACATTCTTAAAAGTAAAATGCAAAACTTGAAATGAAATCGATGAGGATTTGTATGAATAGTAGCGAATTAGCCATTGAAATGTTTTTTCCGCAGTACTAAATTTTATACTTTTTTAAAGGAATAAAATGGAATTAGAGTATAATTTCATAATAAATATCTTTTTTCTTTTTTAAGATCTTTTTTAAAAATTTTTTTCTTCTCGATATTTCACTTTCCTTTGGAAAGCTTCTTCAGGAAAAAATTTTATATTTTTGAAAACAAAAAATTATTATTATTATTATTATTATTGTAATTTAAAATTGGTTTTAAAACAAATTATCAGCTTTAAGAAACGTATTAAAACTCTGTAATTTTAATATTTAAGTAAAAGTTAAAAAACCATTTCTTCCTCATGTTTAAATTGCCCCTCCATTTAAATGTAATAAAAATAATTTTGAAAATTTTTTATTTAACATAAATCTTTAAAATAGTATCCGTGTTAATAAATAATATTCTTATGTTCAGTCTCTAAATTTTTGACGCACACATCTGGGCATGGGAAACATGTAGAGCAACATATTAAAAGCTGCCAAGCCCACAGCAAAAGCACACGAGGCAACTACATCAATTGTTTCCTAAAATATTATTAATTTTTCGTTAATAATTAAATAAAATTTAAATAAATAGAAAAAATTATTTACATCTGGATCAGCTAAGCCCAAACGCTCATGAAGAAAATCGGCTGGTTTAGGGCAAATCACTGATGCTGTTGGTGTACAATTCATCTTACGAGTCTGGAAGGCAATGCTGTGTAGTAGTGACGAAGCATAACGGGTGTGTGTACCCTTTGTGTTGTCCTGCAGCCATGGTTGTAGACCTTTAAAAGAGCTAAATTTTGAAATATTTAGTACATTTCATTTAAAAAAAAAGTAGTATTGTGAAACACTATTTGTTACTATTGCAATAAAAAATTTAATAAAAGAGAGATAACTTGAGGTTAAGTATAACAGAAATGTCGGCATGTCACTATACAAATTTAATTTCGAAAACTAGAGTTGCACATAAGAGTATAACTAAATAGGCCGTTTGCAAGTCTGCCATATTTTCAAATATTTTGTAAGAGCAATGTATACATGTTCCATACATCATTTCGGAGAGAGTAAGGCGGTGGTTTAGATATCTCCAAGGCATTTGATAGAGTGTGGCATGATGCACTTCTGTTAAAACTTACTGCTTTTAGTGGCTTTTAGTGTCGTTGATAATTTCTACAGATTTATTTCGACTTTTCTTAGGAATCGCATTATATGAGTTGTTATAGATGGGATTACTTCAGACAAGTTCAAGATTAATTTAGGGATACCGCAAGGCTCCGTTCTTTCTCCACATGTTAATAATCAAGTGTAGAAATGAATGAAGAAAACATTGTATTTATTTAGGTCGTTGATGTTTTAATTATTTTTAAGATACAAGATAATGTAGACGTCATATCAAAATTTTAATCTTCCATAATTTTTGCAGATGATGTCTTAAATTATTGTGTTTTCATATCTATTTATTAGACAAATAGAAAATTGGTTTATAATACTCTGGGGCGATATACATAGAATCTTCATCTTGATTTTGTTGCTTGATCAATTTTGTTTCTGTTATTTTGGTACAGCGGGTATTACATCATTATTTTCTCCTTGTGGCGCATAACTGCTTTCTTTGTGGCTTTTCGAAATCTGACATTTTTGCTTTTAGCAAATCATTAATTCTACAAGTATGGAGAACTGCCATCGCAGAACAAAGTTATCTCCAATTTTCGCAGGCAACGTAAAACGATCTTTTAAAAGTTTTATTAATTCAAACAAACATTTCGTGAAATCAAATTTAAGTTTTTCACTTCTTACAGAATAGTATCTAATATAATAAGATTTCCATTCTTACAGATCCACAATTGCTAATACTTCATTGTCTGGAAATTATTTTAGGTGAAAATTATTTTTTATGTCGATTTATTGGAAGCTTTTGCTAATCTCTACGTTTCTAACACTGTTTTATCACTACCAAAAAGACAACTGCACAACATCACCATGTAAGTTATATCATATTGTGTGTAAAACAATATTTTTGTAATCGAATATGTTTGATAAGCAATTTTTGTTCTTCTGTTTCTTAATAATATTTAAAAATATAAACTTCCCTTACCGCACTGTGCCGCTGGCTAAAGCAATTGAGATAACCAAAATATAAGATACAGCAATAGCGGCATTAAAAGGAATTTTCACCAATAATAAAAAGGAAATGCTTAGCTGTTCAGCCAAAACATAACTAGTCCATAGAGCAACCCAAAGATAAGCAAAAATTGTACCATTAGGAAATTTCGAATCCACCAACAGACTATAAATATAAAAAAATTTTAAAAGTTAAAAAAAAATGTATAGACATTTTAATTAAAAGCTTACGGATAAATTACACAGCTAGCAAAAGCAGCGGAAATTAATGAAAATGGAATTGAAACGGAGTTATATGCAATTAATAAAGTAGCTCCCGAATACAAACCCTCAGGTTTATCTTGGGAAAATCTTTTGCGCCATATGGGAACTGCAAAGCAAATAAACTTATTTTAATTATAGAAAAAAAAAACTTGAAACTTACACAAAGTTATTGTCGATAATATACCACAACCATATGACAAACCAATCATATTCAAAATCATGCCATTTTTGCTAAAGAAGCCATGAGCATCATCCTTTGCAATTAAAAATAATTATTTTTGTTTTAATAATATATAATAATTATAGTTATTTGACCTTTTTTATATTTATTATTAGTTAATTATTAAGCACTAGGTCATTATTTAATAAAAAAAAATTTTAAAAACTTTATTTTTTATTATTTTTTCAATATTTCGCCAAACCATGTATAAATACATTCTTGTTTTTTCTTTTTTGTTTGTCCTAAAGATGCCCACCCATGGTTTGGCGAAATATTGAAAAAATAATAAAAAATAAAGTTTTTAAAAATTTTTTATTAAATAATGTAGTGCTTAGTAATTAACTAATAATTAATGTTTTAATAATAAATAACATTAAATAAGTTTTAATCGGTCTTTTTAATAACGGTCTCTTTTTAAAAAAAAATTTAGCATTATGTTTTCAATATTAAAAACTAAATTGTTAATAATTTTCAATTTTTGCATTTATAAAAATTAATTTCCTAAAGAAGCTTTCCAGAGGAAAGCGAAATATTAAAAATACAGTGTTAAATTTATTTAAAAAAAACCGTTCTTAAGATTAAAACTTATTTGTTTAAAAAAAGAGGTCGAAAAATAATAATCAAATAAATCACATTTTAATACTTACTCCTACAGAAGTATAGAATAGCCACATTACAGCCATAGCAAAGGGTAAAATAAATAAACGCAAAAATAATGATTTCATGCCGGCCAAACCACAAGAGAAGGTTGAAGCCAACAATTTTCTTTAAAATATTAATTAATAAGAGCATTTCAATAGAATAATTTTTATAGACTTACAAATACAGCATTATCCACACTTTTATTTCTCCTGGCTTGCCATAGGCCAATGGTACCTTACCACTGCCCATATTATTTAAAGGGCCATCCGATAGGCTTGTTTCTCTAGAAAATCGTTCAACCAATGCTTCAATTTGTTGACTTGATTCCAAAAATCGATCTCTACTTCGCCTATCTACTGTCGATAGACACAAATAGTACATTAAGGGGTTCTCAAGCTGTGGACAGGGAAAACCAATTCCATGAAAATATTCTAACATTGCACGGGTGCCACCAGAGTATACTACTCCACCTAAACATAAAAATAGCGCACGATCTAAAAAGGGAAATACATCGGAACGAGGTTTCTCCAAAGAAAGTAAAATGCCACAGCCAGTTTTTTTGGCTGTATTCGATAGTATGGATATAAGCAAATAGGCACTTAAAGGATCCAAACCTTGTGTGGGCTCATCAAGAAGCAGCATAACTGTAATTATAATCGAAAGGTGCAACATTAAATATTCATATTAAGTTATTTGCTTAAGGTGTTATTGCCCAGTTAAGCATCTTTAAATTGAAAATCTAAAAGCTGAAGATTATTTAAATTTTAGTGTGCATACGAAGCGTAATAACAAAAAATATTGTGGACATATTTTCAATGAAACTAATTTTTAAATACAAAAAATTTATTTAAAGCCGATGTTGAAGAGTGCCTTTTTCAATAACATTATCTTGTTATTCATCAGTTTTTCATGCAGGCATTTTTATAGTTTCGATCAGGAAACATTTTGGCAACAAAATAAAAATATGTTTGATATTTAGTAGGGCATTTGATATTTATACTCTTGGCTTTAGTCTTTTAACAAAAAGGAAAATTATATCATGTATTAAAAATTTCAGAGGATATAAAAAATATTAAAGCATTTAAGTTCACTGGGGAAGTGCTTAGACCCCCTCGGCAATTCTATCTATGCTAATATCTCTTAGTCTATATCTTTTAATTAATAGTTAAGATTTGGGTTCTTAGAGTTTTGCACTGATATTTTAGCTTTTAGATTTTAAGAGGTTTTTTTATTTTATATGATGAAGTTTTATTTGCGAGTTAATTTCTGATTTTAAATTTATTAACTTATTTTTTCATTCAATCATATTTGAACATTAAGTGAACAATTTTTTTGTGATTTACTAAATTGTTTTGATTTTTTTTGGTCAGTGTTAGACAGGCAGCCATTAAAGTTGAGCTGATTAACTTAGATTTCGTTTGATAATTAGGTTTTGTTACCTGCACCGGATAAAGTAGAAATAGATAGAGAGTTGGAAAGTAAGAAGCGAAGAAATTATGGCGCTAGGCTGCGAAACTGTACCATCCATCACTTTTCGAGTGTCAAGCTTGTTTAACTTTATGAGCTTATAATTTTCTACTATTTCTATAATTGTTTTTACCATCACATTTTATCAACAGCTTTTTCATATAGCGGAAAAAACCCATGTGACATAGAAGTGACTTGGAACTGTTAAATGTTTGACCATTCAACATAATATCTTTGATTTCAAAGATGATGTTGAAAGTAACTAATCATGAAACTTACAATTGTTGTTTTGAAATTTTATAAATTTTATAACTCCAATTTTTCCTAATAGGCTTTTGCAAGGACATATTGATATAACTTCATATACGATATTTTCTTTATTTTGAACTATTTTTCAGTGTTTAAGATTTTAGGCGGTTTCTTCAAGTTTAGCTTCAAATTCATACGTGTATCAAATTAAGGTAACTTTCTTTACCACCTGCTTATTTTTATTTCTAACGCAAACATGATGATACAGCTATCCAAAGCTCTGAACTTATGGTTGCTGACATAAAAGCAAACCGACATAGAGCATTATCTGAGCTTATATCATATTTCATTAAATCGAAAATCTTGTTAAACTATGAGAAAATGCAAGCGATATACTTTACATGTAGACGAAAAGAATGTTATATACCACAGAACAATATTATATTAAATAATATTTCTATACTGTGGGAACAAAAAGTAAAATACCTCGTTATGTGTTATGCTTGATCCAAAAATTAAGTTTAAAGATCCTATTTTTTATATGATAAATAAAGTTAACATATTAATCTGTATCCATTAATCGTAAAACTCGCCTTAACATTAACAATAAAAAACTAATTTTAAAGTATATTTTCTATGCAGTCCCTGTTTGGTCTACTAGTGCATCATGCCATATTAAAAAACTTCAAATAGTGCAAAATTATTAAAACTCATCTATAAACTATCTAGGTTATTTTCTATTACCCGTTTTCATAATATTGCCGGTTAGGAATTAATTCCAGATAAGATCGATAGGCTAACGCATAATTTTAATATCAGATGTTTGCATTCTGATTTTGTTCATAGTAATGAGTTGCTCTCATCTTAGGTTTTCTAGTCTGTAGTTATGTAGTGTAAGTAGATTTACGTAATGATAATAATAATGTATATGTATTATGTATACAGTGATCTCGCAGAAACGTGAACTAATTTTTACCAAGGATGTTCACGTTTTCGATTTTGTTCACGTTTTAGATTGCATTTTTTCTATAATATATTTCAGTCTCTTTTATCTTTTATTTAATTTAAAATAAAGTACGTTATTTTGCACCTATGAAACATGTTTTGATTCGACATTTTGTAAGTTCCTGCCATATTTTAATATATGTACTATGCTACTATGGGTTGCAAAAGGGTTTCTAAGATACTAATTTCTAAAGATTTTTCCATTTTTGGAAGCTCCGAAGAATGAAGTATTTTCGGTTTCCCAGAACCCGAAAATGTATTATTAACGCATTTCGAAATTGCATCTTTTTTGTTTTTTATTGAACAAATCGTCAATTTGGCGACATTATACTTTTTCGACAAACCAATTACAGGTGAATCTTTACCTGAAAGCTCTAAAATATCTGACTTTTCTTGAAGAGTTAACACTTAATACCAAAACTACTTATCATGCAACAAAAGTTGTTTACAACAAACAAACTACGAGATTCTTCTGCGGGGAATCCCAAAATTTTTAAATAAGCTTACAAAATTGAATTTTAACGTTCGATAAACTGTTCACGTTTTAGACCCTTCAGCTTTTGGTTAAGTTTTAAAGTAGTCAATGTAAAAAAAATGTTCATGTTTTTGGATGTTCATGTTACTGTTCATGTTACGTTTCTGCGAGTTCACTGTACAGTGATTTTGTAAATATAAATCTATTTTGGAGCTGGAAAAGAATATTCTCTAACTCTTAATATATAAAATTATAATTACAGTTAAAAGAAAATGTAAATATTATGAATAATTGAATTAAAATGAATATTATTTTACACATATATTCAAACATAAATCTAATGACCAAACATTACAACAAATTAAAGTATTAATTATTAATGTTATATAGATTCAGAATTTTGTTTTATAATTTTATGCATCAAATGTCTTCAGTTTTGTGCATTATTCTCCGTTTATTCTTTTTATTGATGAAACTTTAATTATTTGTAACATTTCTACCATACACCGACGTTTATAATTATTTTTTAAATTAAAAATTGAAACATTTGTAAAGTTAGGATAGTGATTATTTTTAGAACAATGTGAAGATAATGCGATTTTTTGTGAACTAATATTATTCCCATATTATTGGTCTAACCTATGTCCAGTTATTCTAATTTACAATTTATTTTTTGTTGTGCCTACATAAACCGTATTACAATCCTCTTTATCATTACCGTTGCAAGGAATTTTGTACATATTTAATTTTTGAATTTTATTTTTAGTTTAACTAAACAACCTATTTAGTCTGTTAGTATTCTTATATGTTATTTTGTATTTATTGGTTCAAAAATTTTTGAATTCTCTATTCTTTCAGATAAAACAGGTATATAAGTTATAGGTTTATATATTTTTATAATATTTTGATTATTTTGAATTTCTTAGTCAAAAATTTTTTTATTTTTTGATTAATTCTTTATATACTTTTTGTTTATCCTGAAGATGCCAACCAATGGTTTGGCGAAATATTAATTATAAAAAATAAAGTTTAAACATTTTTTTAAATAAAGACCTGCTGCTTAATATTAAACTTCTAAAAAGAAAGTAAAATGTTAAACGTAATATGAAGTCCGAATTTAATATAATATGATATTAAATTTGTTTGTTGTCAAACTTTAAAATAATTTATATACAAAAATTTATTATCTCACCCGGATCTCTGACCAACTGAATGCCAATTGCTAAACGTCTTGCCTCACTTATATTCAAATATTCTACACGTTTATGAGCAACTTGCGATAACGCCAAATCGGCCAGAACTTGACGTACTTTTGAGCTTTTTAAGTAACCTGAAAGCTTTAATTTCACATAATCATAAAAAAAAAATATTGTTATCCTTAATACCAATTACACTTACAATAGTGGGGGTATAGTGTAAAGTTTGAGCAACTGTAAGGCCAGGTATAAAAGTGCAAGATTGTGTTACATAACCGCAACGTTGTTGAAACAAGGCTTTGGATAAGGGTGATCCGTTTAAAAGAACTTGACCTCTAGTGGAACCCTCAGCGCGGCGTGATATGACATCAAGTAATGCGCGTTTACCGCTACCTTTGATTTAATATAATTAAAATTTGTAAAGTTTTATGTTTTTCTTTACACTTAATATTTACCTTTAGAACCCAAAATCGCCATTACCTCACCACTGTGTACAGTTAGATTTACACCTTTTAATACCAAGGCTGAACTACCAGCGCCATTAAAACAACCACCACCATCAACCTAATAAATATGAACATTATAAATCACAAGGAAAAGAAAATATATATTTTTATGTCGGCAAATTATTTGTCTTTACATTGAAAACCCCATTTGATTTAACATCAAAAAACAAACGTAAATATAAAAAAAAATATATTTTTTTTTAATTTCAGTTTAGATGCAAAATATAAAATGTGACATTCAAACGGATACGACCCAAATGCTAATATATTTTTATTTTATTTATTTATTTTATAAAGAAAAACTAAATCCAAATCTACAGTTTTCAGTTTGATCGAATTTAGTGATAGTAACAATATCTGTGACAAAAACAACAACAATTTTCTATTCTTAAATGAAAGCATGTAAACTTAAACGTTTACATGCTTTCACAGTTAACACAAGACTTAAGCAAAAAACCTCATTTATAAGATATAAACAATTTTAAAAGACTTAAGATATAAACCTTTGTCTTAATGTTCATTTTCATGAATGTCAATGTCAAAATAGAAAATTGAAAATAGTTAAACACCTCAGAGAAACTTTCTATTATTTTTCAATTAATCTGTGTATTATGACAAAATTGTATTTTTCTTATTAACCTCTGTGGTATGATAGATGTTATGAGCCTCCAAGACATAATCGCTACCAATCATTTTCATGTCAAGTTTTTAGCGTGACTGTTCAATTATATACATCAATGTTGCCGTTGACGTAGCTATCGTACTCTTCTTTTTAATCTTATTGTTTATTTCACTTTAGCGGTTGTATTTTGTTTATATACAAATTTTTTTATATTTCTTTTTTCATTACATTAACACAGGTGCACACGAATGTTTGTATAAACAAAAAAAAAAATAAAATGCTAAATATCTTCAGTATTTTCTAGCAAATAAATGCTGGAGAGAAAATTATTTTTCTCTCTTTATTAGTTTGTTTATTTATCAACTTGCTTATGTATTATGTGCCTTAAAACATTTAAATACAGTTTTCCGTTTAATATTAATAATACTTCCAAACACCATAAATGATCAGCTCTGACTGAATCGAAATTTTCAAGAGTTAGCAAGTCTGGTTTAAAGACAGTCGTCGCTTTATAATTTCCTTCATTCCAATTGGTAAAAGAAATAAATAAAGAGAGAGAGAGAGAGAGTGAGAGTAACTAATTTTATTGAGTAAACAGTAAGAACAAGAACAAGTTTGATATAAATATAAAAGTGATGTCAACGTATAAAATTTGTAATTATTTTATGCAACATCTTGGTAACACAATACAAACCCGATTTAAATAATATTCAAATTTATATTTGTTTATTAACTTAAGCCTTATAAATATTTTAAGAACTCTTCATTTGTTGAACAGAGAATATGACAATGGAAAAATATTAACAAATTTTTGTACAATGCTATTATGCTTATTAAACTAAACTTTTTAAGTTTGAACAAAACACAAAATCATTGAAAACTATTTGTCGACTAATAATTTATCTGCTTGTTTTATTTTAAATTAAAAATTTATTTGGTTAATTTATATGGGAAACAAAAACAAGATCAGATTTTTTGTTTCTGGTTTCGATTAAAATTGCCCAAATGAAATGTTTATATAAAACGTATAGATTTTTTTCTTTTAACTTAAATTTAATTATGTTCGATGTCGTCAAATTAGTCAACATTTTTTTCCGTTCAGACCAGTACCTAAGGGTTGACCTCTACTCCTGCAATGAATTCTACCAGAACTAGGAAATTAGGTTATGGGAAGGAGGAAAGAGGGAATAGTTTTGTGGACTTTCAATTTGATTTTTCCTACATTGAAAGTGCCAGGAAAGACTTCTGGATGAAGTTTATTCTACATACGAACCGTTCTACTTAAAAACGAATTTCCCTTGTAAGGCGTAGTGAGATTCATTGGCCAATCGACCACAAATGAATACGCTCTCAACTAAAATCGAGTAAAATGCAAAAATGTGCGAGTTTCGGAAACAAGTTCCCTAATTTCATTAGAACACTTACCATTTTAGAAGTAAATACAACATACATTGCGTCGATGCTTTAGGGAATCAATAAAGTTAGATAACCTTACGTCCCCAATGAGCCTCTTGGCCCTCTGCTGTAGGTGGTCGAGCAATTCCAAAATAGACTTCGTGGCACCGACCTATACATGAGAGTTGTAGTCCATCTTTGGGTAGATATAGGTGGTATAAATAGTACGAAGAACGGATGGAGTCAAGTATCTCTTACATCGTTTTAGAAAACCGAGGCACTTGAAAGCTTCTTTAGAAACTTGAAAAATATGTTTAGTCGATCGAACATCACAATGAATTTTCGTACCAAGAATATCCAGAGCTTCCGATTCCGTAATACCTATATCACCCATAGTAACAGGTGCAGCACCATTTCCGAACACAGATCTATGCGTAAGCATAAAACATTGCGTTTTGCGGTTATTAAAATCAACTCTATTCGCACGAGCCCGTTATCCGCGAGATAGTCATTGAACGTATCATTCATGTTTCGCCTTTTGGAACTCACCTCCAAATGGTTCGGTCTATTCCTAAATGAATACGAATGACAAATGGTGCTTTGATCTGAGAAAGAGTTAATAGGGTTGAAAGTTTGACAAAGAAGGTTATTTAGAAAAATAAGAAATAGGATAGAAGAAAGAACGGAGCTTTGCGGTACCTCTAAATTAATCTTGAACTCGTCTGATGAAATCTTAGCTGTAACAACGTGTATAGTGCGATTCCTGAAAAAACTGGATATAAATTTGGAGAAATTATCAGCGATTCATAATGTTATTACGATTCATAAATTTATGGATTTATAGCTTTACAGTTTTGTAGGGTGCCCCTGTAGGCTAGTAGGTAGTATACTAGCTTGTCAGTATAGGTGTTGTGAGTTCGATTCCCAACGAAGACCTTGGTTTTTTTCCCTACAAAAATAAAAATTAACTGTCGGTGGGGCTGCTCAGCGGTGAAGGCATAGTCACTGGTCGCTGTGCTGCCTTTATACGGCAGTTAATTTCCGACTATCCTTCTACTTTCACCACCTGTTTCATCTCTTTTCTATCCCTTTCCTAAAGAATGTAGCACGGTACTTGACTAAATAGGCATTGTTGCCTGAAGTGCTACTTCTCTTTAAAAAAAAAATTTTGTGCTATTGAAAGAAATTTAAATTTAATTGGTGGTGAAGATATTTTAATTATTATAAATGAATTCATTATAATTTCTTAAAGAAATTCAGTCATCTTATCATATGATCAATAGAAACAAAAAAAATATAGCCTAAGGAAACAAATCTTTAGAACTAAATTTTTCATATTTTAAAAAATTATCAGCGACACCAAAAGCATCAAGTTTTGATGCTCTCCATCACCTTAAAAATTACAGAACAAATTGCAATTGGGCTGTAATTTTCAGGGTTATTAGACTCACCCTTTGTTGGTATTGCGATTACGTTAGTAATCTTCCAACACTTTGGAAATTCAGCGGCATGATACAGCATGCTGAAAAGGGTTGCTAATGGATGCGCCAACGTCGAAGAGCACTGTTTCAAGACCAGTGCTGGTATAGCATCAGCCCAGGAGACTTGTTGACGTTGAAATCTGGTAAAACCTTTTTAACAGCTCTAGCTCGAAAGAATATTTTCGGCATAGTAACGGTTACTCTGTCAAGCTTGAACGGTGGTTGACTACTTTCAAATAGGATTTATTTGGAAATATACCAGCTAAAAAGGTTTGCTTTATCAACCGGGTCAATATCAGTAAAAATTAAAATTTTTAATTTAAACTAAAATAAGTATACACTATGTCTTTATTTCATAAGGTTTACTAAGTCTGTTTATAACTTCAAAGTGTTGCAATCCATGAAACTTCTGTTACTTCCATTACTAACAAGTACATTGTGCATCAATAAAATAAACAAATACAAAACAGCGGTAGCTATACTAATCAATTCAAATCAAAACATAGCATTGTGTATAAGGAACAATAATTATTATTGGGTAGTCGCGTTGGATGAGGTAGTGTCAAAGGTAAAGCAAAAATAATAAACTTCGACGCTACAACTTGATTTTTTTAATAAGCGCGATGTGAACTTGCAGGACTTTGAAAAACAAAATATTTTATATATCACTCTATGTAAGCACTTTAGTATAACACACATATCAAAATTCTCATTTTTAAAGCATTTAGTTATATCATAAATCAAATGGTTAAGACATTTTTACAGAAATTATTCATTTGCTAAATCCAAATTATTAATAATCCAGTTTTAATTGAAATTCACGTTCAGCAAATACTGCTTACATTCTGCAGTATCTGCACTCTCATGCAAAAACCAAAAATTTTAAAAATGCCACTATGTTCATTTAACGCAACGGATACAATTATCTTTATATGTTCAAGATTTAATATGCACTTTTGGGTGTTTCTTCACAAGCCTTTTTCTTTCATTCTGTTACATTTTTTATTTATTTTTTTTCGCTCGGACTACAATGCATTGTACTAGAACTAGGAAAATAGTTTATGGGGAGGAGCAAAGAGAAAGTAAATCTCTAGGATATTAGATATTTAAAGACCGTTGTTAATAAGGCACGCCAGCCTGTTCCGTCCTGGTGAATTCCAGTTTTATTTTAAATAAAACACAATGAGCCTTCAGCGATATGTATTTGTATAAAAATTCCTTAACAAAATTCAAGTTAGAAAATATTTAGGAATTGATTATAAATAATATAACTGCATACTCTTTTGTATGGAAAACACCAAGATTAATTCAATTTTTAAATTTGCGGGTATGTAATTTGGCTTTAAATTCATTTAGCTCTGCTCACGAGCAACTTAACCTCCGCAATTCTTGGTGTAAAAAATGGCAGAAAATAGCGTGCGTGTGCGAAAGTTAACTCCGGTAGCAAAGTCTTCGTTAAGTTTTTTACATAAATTTTTTTATTTTTACGTTGCTTATACCTTTTTTTTTCTTTTTAAGAGAAGTAGCACTTTAGGCAACAATGCCTATTTAGTCACAACCGTGCTATATTCTTTAGGAAAGCGATAGAGAAGAGATAAGACAGGTGGTGCAAATAGAAGGATAGTTTCATAGCCTTCAAGCTCTTATTTTTATAGTGAAAACAACCACCCCTAGATTGGTAGGCTACCTACTAGCCTAACGGGGCAGCTTTCGTTTCTAGAAGGCATATGTTATCGAAAATTAACTGCCGTATAAGGCAGCACAGTGACCAGTGACTATGCCTTCATCACTGGAGCAGCCCCAAACGGCAGTCAATTTTTATTTTTGGTAGTGAAAATAGCCAAGGTCTCTGTTGGAAATCGAACCCACAGACTGATAAGCTAGAATACTACCTACTAGCCTACAGGGGTTTGAACTTTACACCAAAAATGTGTTTTTACATCAACTACCATTAAAAGTCATTAAATAATTTAGGCGTATATGCTGCAGAGAAGTAAAAACAAAAACGTTTAACTTCACCAAAATCGCTTAACGGAAATACTAGTGAATATGTATTTACGAATTATCGTTTATACAATATTTTTATATGAATTTAAAGAAATACATTAATTATTTTAATACTTATAATACGTATAAAAAATCATATATTTTTTTAATAAATTTTTCTTTAAAATAATAATAATTTTTAAAATTCTTGGCAAATAATTTTTAATACCAAAAATAGTTTTTACTTTTATTTATCAACAAAATTCACTCTCTTGCAATTTTTCTGTTCTCTTTGTGAGTAACAATTTATTGAAATCTCTCCTTTATAAACAGAAAATTGTTTGGCTTAAACTTGGAATATTCATTGGAATGTTTTTTTTTATATATTTTAACCGAGACTTTATGGTTAAGATGGCGTCAGAGGCCAAGTTCAGTATGCGGAGAGAGTTTAAGCACGTTGGTCATCTAAAAATAGTACACAAAATCTGCGCACGGTGCGCTGTGCGTTAATATTAAAATAACTTGAAACTAATTAATTAAACACAGCAAATCAAAAATTTAAATAATAATTATAAGAAATGAAACTTGCAAGTAAAAAATAAATTCTTAAATAGTGTAAAAGAGACGGAAGCCTTTAAATGAAGAAAAATATTAAAAATTTGTTTATTACTATTATTTTTAATTACTAACGGCTTCTGGAAGAAGTAAAAAATAAATAAAAAAAAGTAAGCATCTTTTTCTATTTTTCATGCAATGCCAACAACAAAAAGTAAAGAAAATTATCAAATAGAAAATCAAGTAAGAAAAACGCATAATTTTACTTGATTTTTTGTTATTTCTTCTATTCTGTATCTACACTAGTGTTAAAAAAAATTTTGTTTGTTCCTCTGTGCTCTTTAATAAACTGAATTTGCACTGTGTTGGATTTTTATTATTGCTGCTTTTAAATGTAATTATTATATATTTTTTGCTTTACAAAAATTCTATAAATCGCATGGCTTAAAAGCAAACAAAGAAAAAGAATGCATATAAAACAGCATAATACTATTTTATTATTATTATTACTTTTTTCGCCCGTTTTAAAGTGAAGTGGTGTTTTTTAAGAAACTAAATGTTTTTAATTGTTTAAAGAACAGCAACAAAATTTTGTTATTTATAAGTTAAATCATATTTATCATAAAAAGTTTTTAAATAAATGCAACAAAGAATAATTAAGGAAATAGTAATCTGTTCATTACTTTTATATAATTTTCTGGTAAGTTCTTTAACAATATTTTCAAGAAAACTTACAGTCTTATAGCGTTCAATAAAATTTATTAACCCAAATATAAAATATCTGTGTAAGCTAAAACGAAAAAAAATTAAATTGTTATCCAATATATATATATATATATATATATATATATATATATATATATATATATATATATATATATATATATATATATTAGAAAACAATATTTACACCTGTTGAAGGTATTAATTTTGGTTGCGTATTAAAATTGAATTAAACTATTTAATCATATATTGAATTAGAAAACATATCTTTCATTTTAATTAAGGTATATTTATAATTAAATCAATACAAAAGGCACCGCAAATCTGAAACAGAAACCAAATAAAATATTTAATATTTCCAAAAGCTTTCAAATATATGAGATTAAAATACACGTCCTATAAATCGCATTATTTTGGTTAAGAAAATATAAAAATATATTTTTCTTGCAAATTGTATGAATTGTGAGTTATCGAAGAATAATTTTAGTTATCTAAATTCTCTTTGTTCTATTTTAAATACGATTGTCTAAACTAGTATTCTCCAAGCGACAATTTTCGTATTAAATGATTGGGTGAAATCTGTTTACCTAATTATGCTACTTACAGTAGATTAATGTATGACGTCGTTCAACTTCAAAGTAATTTCCAGCTAATACTATCACTGGTGATTGAAAAAGTAAGCCTCCCCCATGATATTTTTCATTTGATCAGTAGAAAATTAGTGATTGATTAAAGTCCAATCGGTTTTTTACTTTAGAAAACATTTGCTTTTCAATGTCTACTTTGCAGCAGACACTAAATAACCTTTTACGCTGATTTTTGTTATTATACTTTCAGATAATTTTAGAAACAAGGTGGTAAATGACATGTTTTCTTGTAATCGAAATTCTCATTTTTGTCGACAGAATTGAATGATTTTCAATTATGAAATCTTTTTAAATTATTTTTAGAAGATATACATGGGATGCTTTTTAAGGCAAATAAAACATTAAGTTGTAAAAAATTACATAAAATATTCATTATAAAAAAAAATTTTATACGAAATTTCAATATATAACATTGAGATTTTTCAATAAAAGAAATATAGTCAATATAGTCCATTCTGTTACAATATAATTTCATACAAAAGATCTTTTATAATTGGTGCTGTAGTGATCCCCATCGAGTTGGTTATACACCAGCATCCAAATTGTACCGATGTTGTAAATTTATAGAACCTCTTATAGGTCGTATTCACTCCATAGTTGGCAGTTTTATTTATTAAAAATCCTTTGGTCTAAAAATAAAATTCATGGCTGAATAACGCTTCCAAGTTGTGCAATGCTGACGATGTAAAAGTTTTTCTTAGTTATTGTCAAGTAACTGACCAGCAACGCCTCCAAAGTGACCTTAACTCGCTTCACAGCTGGTGTAAAATAAATCGTATGGGGCTAAATCTCAAGAAATGTAAATATATGTGCTTTGCTAGAAAGAAACCGATAGCTGCATGTTACTATATCGATGACCATCAGTTGGAAGTAGTTGACAAAATATTAGATCTTGGATTGCTACTTGACTCCAAACTCAATTTTATTGCACATATCAATTTGACAGCAAACAAAGCTAGATGTGTACTTGGATTTGTAAAACGTTGGGCTAAAGAGTTTAATGATCCATACGTTACCAAAAGCCTTTATATATCCCTTGTCAGGTCTATTCTAGAGTATGGATCCGTCATTTGGGACCCTATATATAGAAAACACTCAGATGTTTTCGAATCAGTTCAAAAACAGTTCTTGCTTTTTTGCCTCCGTGGTTTGAACTTTAACCCATTGAACTTAACTGCCTACTCAGCTAGAATTTCTCTTATTAAGCTACCAACACTAAGGAGTCGCAGAACAGCACTTAATATTTCGTTCATTTTTGGTGTGATAATTCGCGACGTTTCTACTCATTTACTTATTAGTAGGATTACTCTAAATGTACCGCAACGCTTTATACGACATTTTATACCTTTAGCACAGTGGAATTCTTTCGTGCCAATTATGCTAACGCGGACCCTTGTAGGAGAATTTGTGCAGATTTTATAAATATTATAATTTCGTTGATTTCAATTTGCCAGTAAGTGCAATAAGAAATAGCTTATTAGTTTACCCGAACAACTAGGTGTTTGCATTTTTTTTTTGCAAAAAATTTTTTTATTTTATGTATGTTAAATTTAAGCAAATTTTTATATTGTATTTTAACTAAAATGTCTGCTAGGATGTTAATTTCCGTAGACAATTAATAATTTATAAATAAAAAAATATATATTTCTGTTATGCAAATCATACTAATAAATGTTATAAGGCAGAAGTAGTGTCATAGATAGTTCGTTTGAAAGTAAGCCTTATCAGCCTTGAAAAGTACGCTATAGTTCTACGCAGTAACTTCATATGAGATAAGTTCCATACAAAAAATTGTATGCAGCTATAGGTGAAGAGTTTTAAAGTATTATAAGGTCAATAACTATTTGGGTAACGACATAACTATAATAAAACCAAATAAAAAAATAATATTTAATTTTTGATATGCTTGAAAGATGTAGAAGCATGCGCCATATTAATATGATTGAAACGATTTTTAGGAAAATTCAATATCAATAAAAAGAGATTAAATACTAAAAATATTTTTAAATACCAAATAATTACTTGCTCCATTCCCACATAAATTTACTTGTAAAAAAGGCAATTTATGAAATCCTTCTAGAATTTTGGTGCGTCTCAAATGCTCATGATAGAAGGGCTACATTGGCGTTTTTAATCATAATATAATATAGAGGTACTATAGTACCTCTACAGTAGCCATACAAAACGTTAGCTTGCTGACATGGAATATGAAATTTTTTCAAATGTCCTTTTTTGTGATAACTAAATTTTAAAAAGTTTTCTTCGAAAAAAAATCTAAATACCACCGAAACCATTAATTTAAATTAAAATAATATAATAATAATTTCAAGGTTGTGTAAATGCAATTTCCTGGAAAAACTCCTTCACTAGCCCTTAAATTTATTTATTTATTAAATTTATGATTAAATATGCAGAGCAAACCCATTCAAATATTATGTATTTTTGAAAAAATTAAAATTAAATTTTTTTTTTATTTTTACTATTTTAAATAGTTTCTATTGTTGCATAATTTAAAAATAATAATTATCATAACAATATAATTTTTATTAAGCATTTATTACCAGTATGCAATACTTAACTAAGTTTATTAATTTTAAAGTTTTTAAGATGAAATGGCATTTAGTCAAGGGAAAAACAATTTTTTATTTCAAATCTAATACTAAATGCTTATTTTTATTTATACTTTAACAGCATTACAAAAAATTTAATATGTTATTTTTGTGAGTAATATAATATGATTACAAATGACATAATTTAGTGCAAATTGTTTAGTTTATGTCAACTTCATGTTACATAATAACAATTTTATGATTAAATGTTAAGAAAAACTTATTTACCGAGATGAAAGTATTCTTTAGCATAATTATAATTTGTTTATAACAACCATATAGATCCATACACAGAATATAATAGAGCATATTACAACAATGTATTTTGCATGTTGTATAATTTTAATATTGATTCTTTTAATTACCACAATATCAAATTGCGATTATATATTATACATTATAATGCTTAGAATTATAGTGCAAAAGTGCCTTTTAAATATATTACTTTTAATTATAAAAAAAGCTTTTTTAAGCAATTGTTTGTTTTACAAACATTTAATGTGTGCCCGTTGCAAAAAGAAAACTTTGTTTTATATTTCATCAAATTGGCTCTGCAACTGTTTGAACTGGAATTTACTGTTAAAGTTCTACATTTGCTATGCATTTAAGCTTTGATTAAATGTTATAAATTAAAATGTCAATATAAATGTTAGCCAACCAAGACTTGTTGTCCTCTTTATGGGTTACAATTTTCTTACTACTAAACTGCAAGAGAACCTCAACAAAAAAAAAAAAAAATGGTTTGAAAAACCATCTTTACGCAACTCGCTATGTTTTCTTATGTTACGATAAGCAATTTTAATGATTATAATAATAACGCATAATAAAAACTTGTTTATCCTACTTTAATATTACATTTTTTTTAAATTTTATTCATTACAACACAAAAATGTTTCATCATTAAAAAATATTCTATCTTCTTAATTTTTGCTTTCTATTTGAATTCAAGATCTTATGATTTTCTTCCCCTCTTTTTTTTAGATTTTTTACACTATTTTAACTTGTGTATATGTAAATATTGAAATTTTATCCAAAAATTTTCTTTGGGATATTTCTTAAGGGTCTGCGGTGAACTCACTTATTTTTTTTTTTTTTAATCAAAAGAACTGGTCAGTTAATATCTAAACAGTCAGACACATATTATCTCACTATTCCACGCAAAAGTCTAGCACAAATACATTCAGAAAGCATACAGACATGGTAAATAGTTTTCTTTTTCTCTAAAATAGTTGATTTTAGTATTTCTCTTTAGAGATTTTGTTTGTTTAGTTGCTTCCAATTCTCTCTACTTGGAATGCCTTGTCTGCACATATTTCTGCTGGAGAGTATGTTTCTATGTGAATTATACATTCCTGTCTATAAAAAAAATTTTTTTTATGAAAGCCAAATAAAAAAATTGTTGTGTCTTATTTGCCAACTAGTTTTTAACCCGTTCTTATGTTTTTTTTTCTACTACGATAGCCATTGTGGTTTTGCAGACCCATAAACAACTGTTTAAGAACAAAACTGCTTCAATGCATACACTATTCAATACATAAACTATTTTTAATTAGAAGTATAAATATGATTATTAGAAAAAGTTTATTGATAATGTAAAGGGTTTTCCATATTTTGTATTTTTCACTAATAAAGCATATTTGTTAAGGTGGTCCCACAGAGTCAATGGAGAATAATATTAAATTCATTCATAAAAATTAATTATTTGCCTCTAATGCTTGGCAGAGAGATAAAGAGTTAAACAACAAAATAATGAAGATCTCAAAAAAAACCTACACCAGCTTATTGTTTAATAATTTAATAATATTGCTACATTTATACCTTTTATAAACGTTTTATTGTGAGTTCTTTATTGCAAAATAAATAACACCAGTTTTTAGAATTTTAAATTTATAACAATTTTATTTGCTTTAACTACACAAATTTGACACTTCAGAACATTTTACTTAAGAATGCAGGTCTTTACTTGATGAGGTTTAATTTTCACTAACTGACTATCCACTTAGACGCTTCCTTATTTATATTTGTCCATTTGAAGTCTAGAAGATTTAAGAATCTTCTACTCCCTTTGTATCACATTTCGTTGTTGTATGTTGTTTATTCGTTGTATAGGCGCCTGTATGTCTGTGTGTATAGTTGTTTTTGTTTTTATGCTGATAAGGTTTCTGCTTGGGCTCTACGTCAATACATTTGTTGTTGTCTTTTGTAGAAAAGGTTTTCTTAGAAAACTACGCAGATGGTAAACAACATGTATGTTTGTTGTTGTAAAATTAGTTATTGCCTTGACGCTTAATTGAATTTTTAAAATAAATAAAACTAGATAAAATTCTGCATCACTATGTAAGCATCTATCTGTCAGCTGGCTCCGTAGTAAGCTGTGAAAGTTAAAAATTTTTCTGTAATTTTTTTAAAAAGCGAAAAAAGTAAAATTCTGCATTAAACGAGTCCGTAATTTCCAAATTTTACGTTAACAAAGTGCCATTTTAAGAACGGAACCTTTAACTTCAGGTATTTAAGTGTATAAAAATGATGTAGTGTTTTTGAAAATATGTGTGAAAATATTTTTGACGATTTCTAAAAAAAAAGGTCTAAAATTGGCCTATTTTTGATGTTTCGTGAACCATAACTTCTAAGTTAGTTAAGGTTGGGTTTTGAAGCATATTTTTTCTAAAAGTATGGAATCTTAGTTTGATAATACAAGAAAGAAAATTTACGGTGTTGTTGCTCCATTTTTTGCTATTATTTCCTGTGGTCACGAAATTTACCTAAAGAATTTTCACAATTTTACTCATAACACTGCATAGTACTTTGTTGAAAAATATCCATGGTTTTGTATGACTCCTACAATACATAAATTTTCAATTCATGGTTCCGAAATCATAAAATGTACCCTTTTACCGATTGGAGAACTTTCAGAAGAAGCTCAGGAAGCCAGAAATAAGGATTTGAAAAGTTATAGGGAACACTTTACTCGCAAATGCAGCCGAGAAAAGTCGAATGAAGATATTCTAAACAGATTTTTATTCAATATATTGATTTTTTTTCTTGAAAATTTTTGGCCACTTAACTTTCTAATGATTCATTATGACTAAATTCCTCGCATCTTACTTTTCTAAATTTTTTGCCTAAATAGATGAATGTTTACAATATTTATAACCTAAGATAGATAGATGCCAAAAATGCTAGTGTAGGATTCTGCCAGTGCCTAGTGTTTTTGTAACAGTCTTCATTAAAAATTAGTACAAAATTTTATTAATAATTTTTCTTTCTCATTAAATTTAAAAACTCGAATGTAGATGAAGTTTAGCCGGATTTAAATTATTCACTATAAATTAAACTACTTTGACTATTAATTAATGACAAAAATGTTATAAAGACGTATTACAATAAAATAATATCTAATCATCTTCAATCATATGAAAGTAAATTCATGAAAACGTGAGCTCCCATTTGTAAGTAACACGCAGAAATGACATAGTTATGAGAACAACATTATGTTCTCTGCATTAGTTTATTGTTAAGTTTCAAACAATTATAGTCGTGTATGATCTTAATTTTAAACACGATTAACAACTAGTGTCCTCTATTAAATAATTATGTTGATATCAGTCATTATAATAAAATAAGTTTAAGTAAAATAACTTTACTAAATACAATCGAAGTTTTATTACTTTTTAAAGTTATTATATATAATGTAGTATAATGTAAGAAATTGTGTTTTATTTTTATTTATATTAATAAAATTTTCTTCTTGTACTATATTTAATACTTTTCTAAAGATTTAGTGCATTTATTATTTATTAACTTGAATTATTTGTGTGCGCCTATTTGAAAAAAAAATTAATAATTCTTTTATAAAAATATTTTTTTTTATTCGTTTTATTTACAGTCTATCCAAGGATAATAAGTAAATTTTATAAAATAAGAAATTAGAAAATAACATTCATTGAACAACAATATACAAAAACAAAAATTGTTAAATTTATTTCAAAAATTTATAATATAAACATTATATACAAAAATCTTAAAGTTGTATGTATACTAATATTTGCACAGAATTTTATTTAGGTATAATTGATTAGATTCGAAATGGCAGGTCTAATATGTGGTTCCTTTTCAGTCTTCTTACTTTGTTTGTGTTATCTAGTAGCATTATTGCCAATGAGTTACAAGAGTTACTCAGCCCCTTCAAGTTTCTCTTCGGTATATTTTCTAACTTCTTCTTTAACCATCGGAATTGATAAATCAGCATGAATTGTTTTGATTAATACAAACCATGGAGCGTTATTAACTAAGAACCTCAACGTTTTCGACTGAAACCTCTGTAGAATTTCAATGTTAGAATTCCTGGCCGTTCCCCATAACTGTATACCATATGTCAACACTGATTTTAACATAACTTTGTATAAAATTACCTTGTTCTGGAGACTTAGTTGGAATTTGGGACCTAGTAACCAATAAAGAGGCTTGAATTTCAAGTTAAGATGTTGCTTTTTAGTTTTAATATGGTTTTTCCATGTAAGCCTGCGATCGATGTGCAGACCTAAATGTTTGACTGTGCCAGATTGCTGAAAATCACTGTTGCTAATTGATATACATATGTGAGCAGTTTCCACGACGCAAAGTAAATGTTACGTGTAAACATTTTTCAGTGATGACTTTTATCTGCCATTTATTTAGCCCAATTCCTATTCCATCATGCTCTCTTTGAGGACATAGTGATGCAGCGTCCGTGTCTGTGTTAGCAGCTAAAACCGCTATATCATCAGCGTAGTTTGAAAGGGCATTACGTTGTAAGATTTACATCTGCACCTGGCAGTGAGCCTTAATCATACCACTGGGAATGAAAAGCAACAACATTCAGGCCCTATGAAGCCAAAGACTAATTCTAGCAACAGGTCTTTGTTAGTTGCAACTTTGATGATTCCAGAGTAGGGCTGCAAACCACCACTCCTTGCAGAAGAGCTGGAGACCATCTAACACTGGATCTAGGGACACTCCACCACGTAGGTAGTATTAAAGGTAAAATGAACCTGGCCCCATTAAAAACTGACCTGTTCTGGGGCCGCGAAACCACAACCACCACGATACTCCCATATAGGGACAAACCTCAATAATCAGCCAGAGAACAGCTAAATGTCTAAAAAGGAAAATAGCGGAACTCTGCGAGCTCACTAATTCCCGTGGAAATAACGTGGAGTATCCAGTTGTACCCCAGCCGACTTAAGGGGACTGGGCTCCCCTGTACCCTCAGTTGCACAGGTCTAAATAGTCGACCGTTCTATAAAGATCATAAATGTGCCCCCAGGGAGGAATTTGCAAGGGCATGCGTGATTTGATTTACATCTGCACCGACCGCGAGGTCATAATCAGATGGTGGTCAAACCACTTAGTTGATTGGACACCAACTACGCCCTAGAAGGCCTTCGGATACGTATATCCTCCAGTCACTCCTAGTAGCAATTTAGAAAGTCCGGAGTAGGCTGTGCCCTCACTCCTTGCTGAGGAGTTGGAGACTTTCCAACTCCTGGTCCAGAACGCATGAAGCTCTTATTTCTCAAGAACACGACAGCATTCATACTCACTGAACCTGAACCATTCATTGTGTTAATTTGAATGATCCGACCCACAAACTCTCACGAGGGTCCGAAACAACAACCACCACGATACTCCCATATAGGGACCAGTACAGAGTAAATCTTTGCCTTAAGAGTACAAATAGTGCACTCTGCGAGCTTACTGATTCCCGTGGAAATATGTGGATTGTCCAGGTGACTCCTACTAGCCTTTGAGGGGCCTGGTCTCCCTTTTACCCCACAAGACACAAATCTAAATGGAATAGTAGGTTCCAAAAAGACTATAATGTGCCCCCGGGGGGATTGCAAGGGCATATCCGATGTAAAAATATATAAAGCCAGCCTTGATACAGTAAATTCCGGCAAATTCTATGATAACGTTAACATAGTAATACCTATCGCTGCTATAAGATTTTAGTACTACTACTAAAAATGAGTTGGAAGTAGCTTTTAAGCTTATATAGTAAGCCTGCATACCATACCCTATCAAATGCTTGTTTTACATCCAAAAATACACCTGAGCAATATCTTTTGTTTTTTTATAAAAATATAACTACTGCATCTTAATTTTACTTAATAGTTATAGTTTTTTGACCTTTTTAATATTTTATTATAAAGCACTAGGTCACTATTTAATAAAAAATTTTTAAAAACTTTTATTTTTTTTTATTTTTATTGGAAAAAAAATGTTTTTTCAATTTGTTTGTTCATTATTTTTGGTTTTCTGATGATGTCAACCAACTGTGTGGCGAAAGATCGAAAAAATAAAAAATAAAAGTTTTTAAAAATTTTTTATTTAATAGTGACCTAGTGCATTATATTTAACTACTAAAAACATCTTAATTTTAAATAAAAATAATAAAACGGTTAAGTGTTGCTTTTCAAAAATAGTGTGTGAAATGTTTATATTATCAAATGCATACTTTTAACAAACTTAACAAAACAAATTCTTTATAGCCACAGATATTTTCTTATGTTATTTCACTTCACTTTCCATTAATCTTATGTTGTTATCTATTTGGTTTTGATAATATCCAACAATTTTTTCTATAATTAACGACTTAAATTAACCTAAAATTTTTGAAAACTCTTTTTATATATATGTATAAGCATATCTCTTTTTATCTAATATAACAACTTGTCAGATTACATTTTTTTAATTAAAATTGAGATTTTTTATTAAATCTAAAAATACCTCGAAATTGTGTTTATATAGATACTCGTACATATACTGCCAAAGTTACTTGCTATTTTCATAAATTCTCATTATGCAAATATTTTCAGTTTAATCTTCGCTTAAAAAGAGGAGATATATTTTATTTTATTTCTGTATATTTAATAAAATTTATGTCTTAATATATGTTGTGAAATTTTATATGATTTTTAGTTTGTTGTCTTTTATTCGAACTATTTTTATAAATTAAAATTAAGTAATTTATTCATCGGAATCATTTTCAATCTAAGTAATTTTATTATTTGTGCTTGATTCCTTTAAATAAATATTTCATGATATTCTCACGAAATATTTATTACAAAAATTTTTATTAAAAAATAAATATTTTATGATATTCTCATAAAACATTTATTTCAATAAAAATAAAAAATATTTGAAATGTATTACTGCGGGGGAGAGCATATCCATATTGCAATTTCACTTTCGCTCACAAAGCTCATCAGTGAATTTTACCCCAATATTGAGAGCGTATCCATTTGTGGTTGATTGGCCAGTGAATCGCACTACGCATTACAGGGAAAATTCGTTTTTTAGCAGAACAGTCCATATGTGGAATAACATCCCTCCGGAGGTCTGTCTTATCACTTTCAATCTGGGAAAATTCAAAGTGAATGCCCACAGACACTACTCCCTCTTTCCTCCTTCCCGTAACCTAATTTCCTAGTTCTGGCACAATGCATTGCATATGTAGGGGTCATCCCCTGAGTGGGATGATGTGGCTCACAGCTGCGACGTTTTCATTTGAACGACACACGAACACAAAAACGCGTTGGTATTCACACATTTTTATCGAGCCTGTCGACTCAAATTTAACAACCAAATTCTTAAGGACTATTATATTGTCCGAAAATGTCACGAGTTTTACGAAATATAACTTTAACAGAAATCCATTTTCAATGAATTTTAATTATTTGACTGCGGTCTTCATGCAAAATTAAATTCATTGTAACAATTGCCAATGCATGAGTATTACAAATGCGACAAAAAATTTAATGTCAAAACTATGATGTTGTTGGCGTTGCCACAATTGAAAAGCAATTTTTTTGTTGAAAAACCCTATATAAATAAATTAAATCACAATTACTAACTACATTGTAGATAGCTGTGAGGAGGGTTGTAGCGAAGCCAAAACTGCATTTCATTGTCTTTACAACTTATTACAATTAATAGCGAATATTTCAATTTATCTCATGTTCTAATCTTTATGTTTGAAATAAGCAGCTTATAAGGTTCTAGTTTTTATCCTTGATTTTTATTTGTCAGCACGCCACCAGGAGGATTATACCGTCTATGGTTAGCGATTAAAGCCTTGTTGGTTATCGGCGGTAAACCACATGCAGGTGAGGTTTACATTCAAGTAGGAGAGACTGTGATTAACACATCACTAATTCATCAGTACTACAAAAATATATGGCGTTTAGTTAATAATTATATAAAGAATGATGAAATGATTAGTACTGAACACACATGACAATAACAACAAACAACAAACAATTTTTCAAACAACGCATTCGTTTTTTTTTTATATTTCAAATGTTGAATATAATAATTCGAATATTTTATCTCTAATCTAAAAATGTAGACAATTTTTACTTACTCTACATTCTTCACTTTCTATATTAAAAATTCTTTTGTTTAAAGAAAAATATAGAATAATATAAAAGAAAGTTAAGATTTTTTAAAAGGTATCTTTTTTTATCATACCAGCTTAAGCTCTGCAGTTATGACCCAAAACATAACTACCGTTTTCTTGTTGAAGATCATTAACCTTTACATTATTCTAATGTTGTGTGTGCACTCACACCTTGTAAGTTTATACAATAAATTATTATTAACGTCTGCTTCTTCTCTAATTATGTTATATTGTTATAGTTTATTTAACGGTACATTATTTATTAAGTTAATATTTTTTGGTAATTTTTTAAGACTAATATCAAAAGCAAACTATAATCAAATATAATTTCTATCCGCCAGTAAGTAAATAAGTGATGTTTTTTGAACAGAACATAACAAAAAATTCAAGAAACGAACTTGGTTTTCTTTATTTTTACCAAAAGTGTTTGTTTATTTTCTGTATATTTAATGATTTCACAAACAACTTTAAAGAATTTATAAATTAATGTTCCAAAACATTAAACACAATTGTTTTAAAGCAAAAAAAAGCAGCCTATTTTGTTATAGGGATTCAAAGTGATTATTCAATATTCAGCTCTTCACCAGGAGTTGGAATATATTTAAAGTTTATTACTTTGCCAGCATGTCTCGTAGGATTTACTGTACTAAAAGAAGAAAATAAATCGTGGTAATGTTAGATAAAACCAAGACTATTTAGTGTCATATTCTGCTTGTTTTTCTGTTATGACATTGTAAACTTAAGTAATATAGAAATGATACATACAAGTATGTGTCATATGTGCAAAAGCCTGAAAACTAAAATTTAAAGAGATACTAAAAATTATATTTTTATTTTAAATTCATCGAATTTTTGGATTAAAAAATAACATTTTTCAAATTTACAAAAAAATGTAAAATTCACGAAAAATTTAAAATTAAATATCTGGCAATTTTCCAAAATATTTATTATTAAACAAAATGTTTGCATTAAAAAAAATACAATTAATTACCAAGGGGGTTTTCAAGAAGTTTGCTTTCTAAAACAAAATGAAACCAATCAACTGCTGATTGTCTTAAAATTATGCGATCGAGAAATTTGGTTTGCAATAAATAAATCGCTTCATTGGCTGTGTGACATGTGGCACCGTCCTGTTGAAAGCACATGACAGTGATATTCACATCATCAATAATAGGTCAAAATTGAGTTGTTAACATCTTGCGATAGCGTGATTCATTGACCGTTACGAACTTTCCAGCCTCATCTTCTAAAAAAAATATACCAATCACGCCTCCAAAGCACATAGCGCATACATACAGTGACACGTTGAGTATAAAAAGGCTTCTTAATAATTGCTCTAGGGTTTTCAGAAGCCCAAATACGGCAATACTTCTTGTCGACCTACCCTGATAAGTAAAAATGGGCTTCGTCTGAAAACATATTTGTTAAGAAAACCTAGCCGGTTGTTCTTAACAGAATTGAGCAAATCTAGGGTGATGTGAATGGTCAGTCGGCTTCAATTTCTGCATCAGTTGAACCTTGTCCTTACAAGTCAAATCCTTATGCAAAATTCCCCTCAATTTTTTAAAACGTCGAGGAATTGGCAAATTTTTTTTTAAAGAGAAGTAGCACTTCAGGCAACAATGCCTATTTTTTTTAAAAGAGAAGTAGCACTTCAGGCAACAATGCCTATTTAGTCAAGTACCGTGCTACCTTCTTTAGGAAAGGGATAGAGAAGATACACAGGTGGTGAAAGTAGAAGGATAGTCGGAAATTAACTGCCGTATAAAGACATCACAGCGACCAGTGACTATGCCTTCATCGCTGAGCAGCCCCACCGACAGTCAATTTTTATTTTTGTAGTGAAAAAAAACCAAGGTCTTCGTTGGGAATCGAACCCACAACCCCCATATTGACAAGCTAGTACACTACCTACTAGCCTACAGGGGCACCTTTGTATCTGCTTCAACACTGTAGCTTACGACTGCAATGCTATGGGTTCAGTATTTTTCTTTGATGGCGCATTTGATAGTATTTCCAACAACAAAGGCAAATTTTGGAGCAACATCAAATACAAATATGAATAATTTTAGTTAGTTTATGTATTTAAGATAAAAACTTGTGCAAAAAAAATAAAAATGCTTTGAAAAATATAACATATAAGAATTTTTTCAAATCTTGATATTAATGCGATAATTGGCTTTCGAGACATTAGTATTTTAATAATGTTTCAAAAGAAGTGATCAACTTCATTTCTTCAAGTTTAGAAAAATTTGCAACATAAAAAACGATTATAATTTCTCCTTAAAGCATTTTATTTTTGAAATTCAGAGCAATTTTAAAAAAGTTACACAAAACTTAACCTGCCAATTAACGTGTTTTTATTTACATTTAAAATGCTTGAATAAAATTGTTGAAGTGTTAAACCTTTTTCTTCCAAAGTACAAATGAGTCATTACAAAAAATTTATTTAATTAACTTAATGAAAATAAAAATACATACATACATACATATAATTAATTTAATTACAAACAAGATTAACAATAAATTTTCTTTTCTAAAAGTAATTGTCATATTAATTTTTAGCTGTTTTAAATCATGTCTACCTTAAACAAAAATTATTCGTAAAATATTTTTAAATTTTATTTACAAATATTATGCAGTGTTATGATTTTAATTTGTTTTTTAAATTATTTTTCGGTATTGACACAAAAAAATACTCTGCATAATTAAATTACCTTAACTATTTGAAATGAAGCGTTAAACTGTATTGTTTTGTTATGGAAACCTCTTAAGTGTTTTGTTTTTTTTTACGGATATTGTAATAAGATATAGTATTATTGCAAAATCATATTCGTATAACTATTTTGTTTAGAAAAACTATATTAAACAAAAATGTTTCCTTTATAATTGAAACTAACATTTTGTTATAAATTATCTTTTCAATAAAAAAATGCAGATTTTGAACGTTATGACTGAAGAAAGTTTTCATTAAACTTATTCAAAATTTTGTTTTTTGTTTTGTTTTGTAAAATTACTTAAAAATAGAAAAATCATGTACCAGGTAATAGCAGAGATGAATTTCTTCATTTTCTTTTAAAATCCACAATATTTTTTAATATTTCGAACAACAAGTAAAATGAACGACAATGAACGCCATTGATATTAGCTGCTGCGTTCCCAAAACATAAATTTCTGTGAATGACCGAAGACAAATTAATTTTGCCAGATGAGATAATTTCAGTTTATGTTCTTCTTCTTATGATCTTTTTTCGATCATATTGACTAATGTATTTTGTTTAAAATACATTAGTCATGTATTTTGTTTAAAATACATTAGTCAATGGTTTTTGCTGTTTTTCAATAAGAAGTCTATTTTCTAAAACAAAGTAAAACAAAAAATTTAGAGTTCGGCAATTACGAATAAAAAATGATATCTGACAAATGTCCATCACGACCACACTGACAGCTTTCGATTCTTTCATCAAAGCTTTTAATAACTTCTTGGCAAAATGGCAATCCATTTCTTTACTTACATCATGGCTGAATCGATTCCATTGACTCTATATAGACTCTGCCCTTATCATAGCCACATAAAAAATTAACCCAGTGGTATTTAATCACACGATCTGGCTGGCCATTTAACTGCTGATTGTCATTAGA
This sequence comes from Trichopoda pennipes, assembly GCA_030448955.1. Lineage (NCBI taxonomy): Eukaryota > Metazoa > Arthropoda > Insecta > Diptera > Tachinidae > Trichopoda > Trichopoda pennipes. The sequence continues at coordinate 6,184,825 of JASKUP010000088.1, forward strand.
TTATGCATTCCGGAAATGTGGTTTGCAATAAATTAATCGTTTCATTTTGGCACCATCTTGTTAAAACCACTTGCCAGTGATATCCACGTCGTCAATAATAGGCCAAAATTAGTTGTTAGCATCTCGCGATGGCTTGATCAATGAAACGCTACCACATTTCCAACCACATCTTCCAGATCTTCAGACCACACCATACAGTGACACCTTGAACAATTATCACTCTATGATTTTCAGAAGCTCAAAAATGGCAACTTTGCTTGTTGACATTCCCTGACAAGTGAAAACGCCTTTCGTTTGAAAAAATTATTTTTTCAGAAATGCCAGCCGGTTTTCCTGAATGAATTGAGCGAATCTTCGGCGATGTGAATGATCAGTCGGCTTCAATTCCTGCACCAGTTGAATCTTGTAAGGCTTCAAAGTCAAAATCTTACCAAAATTTGCCATGTGGTGGTTTTGGATAGCCGCAATTATTGATCTGCTTTAATACTGTCTCTCATGGTTGCGATATTTTCAGTCGAACGACCCGGTCGAACATACGTTGGTGTTCGAACATTTTGTATCGAGCCTATCGACTCAAATTTAGCGAACAAATTCTTAACAGCTGGCTCAGAAGGACGATTGTGTTGTCCGAAAATATCACGAACTTTACGTAATGTAACTTTAATAAAACCATCATTTTCAAAATGAATTTTAATTACTTCAATGCGATTTTCGTGCGAAATTGAATTTGTTGTAACGATTGACAATGCATCTACTACGAATGTGTCGAAAAACTAAATGACAAAACTATCATGTTTTGTTTCCCTTAAGTTTATAATGGTGTTGTTTTTGCTACAATCGCTTTCGTTAACTTTTTTATTAAGCCTAACCCATTGTGCAACAATTTTCTAACAAATATTTTGAAATTTTCTAAAAATCTTGTATCCTAAATCATTTTAAAAATAAGTTATGCCTGCCATTTAAAGCATTTTTACTGTTTTAATGCAAATTACGTTAAACCCTTTATGCACAGTGGGATTTTGAAAAGAGCTCTTATATCAATACCTTTTTAATTAAGCAAATAATATTTTTATACATACCACTCATATTATTATGTTTCTTTCTTACGTGCCGTAGCTATTTGGTTTCATATCTTAATACACCTATTTTTTTAAAGCTTTTTTTTGTTTCGTATAATATTTCAATTAGTTTATTTTGTTTTGTTTCAAATTTTTTCATCACGAAGAATTAAAAAGCAATTTGCATAAAAATATCATTAAACTCTTGTTTCCTTCGCTGAGTTTAGGAAGGAAATTTGTTGTTTGTTGAAATCATTTAAAACAAAACTTTGCGTTGGAATTTAAAGTTACATATCTTTTGAATTTTTTATTTTAAAAATATTTTATAAAGCCCAAATCTCCAACCTTGTTTCTGTTAATTGTTGCTCTGACCAAAAGAAAAATAAATAAAATGAATATGTTAAAAATTTCAGCCTGTAAAAATTCCTCTTAAGATAAGTAAATGATAATTAAATATTTTCACCAAACTTTCAAAGCTTAATTCAAGTCAATTCTGATTTTGATTTACTTTAACAACATCTTCATCTTTTTAATGGTGGATAGTTAAATTAATTTTTGGTTGTATTTCCGATATATGTGTTGATTTTTATTTTTTATTTTTTCACTGTGTATTAAAAATGTCATAAAATTTAAATTTTATTTGCAATAAAAATTTTTTAATGATTAGTAAACGATCAAAATTTATGAATGTTTTTTACGATTAAATTTCAATGACTAATGTTGCAAGATTATTTAAAAATTAAAGTATTTAAGCCAATTTTTAATTTTTATTTAATTACTCATTCTTTCGAAAGAAAATATATTAAAAACTATGGTGACAGAGGAAAACAAATATTAATTGTTTAAAACAATTACTTAATGGCGATAGAAATTTATTAAAACATCATATATCATCTTATTCTGAATGCTTTTCGCTATATTTGTTTTATTTTTGTCTAATATTTCTACACCAGTGCAGTTCAAGCAAAGTTTACAATAAAATGCGATTCGATAAAAAAATATTTACATTTAAATCGATTAAAAAAATCAAAAAATTCGTCGAAAGTAAGAAATTTTAAATTAAATAATAATTATAATCTTGATTAAACTTTAAATCCACTTCAAACCAAAAAACTGTAAATTTCCCAAAAAATTTATTTACAAAAATTTTACATAAACAAATTTAAAACAACAAAAAATTCCTAAATCTAGTTCTTAATTCCTTCACGAAATGTATGTGGAGTCACCATAAAATGTAGATTTTATATCTGCGATTGTATAAAATAATTCACTAAAAATCTATACGCAACCTAAAACTTGCTACAAACCAAAATTTTCCAGGAAAAATCGCGATTTCACAGGACAATAAAAATTTTACTAAAATATTAAATAATTATAGTTAACTGACCATTTTAAAATAGATACATTTGTTCTTTTTAATAAAAGTTTTGTTATTTTGGGTTTTTTTATTGCAAAACAATTACACAGTACTTAAGATCTTTAAATGAACTTAAACGATTTATTTAGTTTCAATACACACAAAATAAACGCGATGGCAACTTTGTTGTCTTAACTCACTGATGACTAAACTAGAATTTTTTAATATTCTACTTTAACATCACCTCATATTGTTTTTGTGATTATTATTCAGTTTGGGTACCTGCTTGGCTGTGTGTTTTGCTTTTATTCAGTTTTAGTTGTTTTTGTTTTCTGCTATTTATTTTATTTCGTAGAATTTCTCTTATTCGTAGATTTTCTCATAGGAATATTGTTGTTGTCTTGTGTGTATAAGATTTCTTAGCAGACTACGCAGTTTGTCAAATGTACAGTGGATTGTTTCGTTTACTATTTTACTGATAATTATTTACTCTTTAAACAATATTTTTATAAATACTTCTTTCTGCAAGCACACGATCTATATATAAAATTGAGTAAACATTTTTATTTTTGTTTACAATATTTCGCCACACCATTGAACGTCATATGCAGGAAAAGAATATAAACGATTTAAGGTATTAATCAATAAAACAAATAAATGAAAGAAATAAAAAATATGAAAAATTTCATTTATTGATTGAATTGTCAAATTCTTTTCCTGACGATGGGTACCACCCAATGTTGTGGCGTGATATCAAAAACAAAAATTAAAAATTTACTTGAAGACAAAATTTTGTATAAAAAAATTTAATTTTACTAGAAGACTTCGTCATCACAATTTTATCATCGTTTTTGAACAAAAAGTAAGAATAACTTAACTACAAAAAAAATTCCTAAGTAGAAAGTTAAAAATTTTGCCAGTAAAGAAATGGATTTCAGAAAAAAAAGAATAAACTTCAACAGAATTTTACCGAAGAAAACGAAAATTTCACCAAAATATTTATGTTATTTAGGTCATATTTAGCAAACATCAAGGAGTCTTTAATTATACATCATTTCATGAAAATCGAAACTTTCCAACAAAAGTAAATTTCATCAAGTAGCATAATAAGATGAACATATTCTATCAATTGATGCGGTAGTGATATTGAAGCTTTTTTATACTTTAATCGACGTTGATTATTGCTAGAGTCCTTTAAAAATAAATATTTTATGATGTTCTCATAAAATGTTGATTATTCATAAAATGCTTATTATTACTGCGAGGTAAAGCATATCCATATGGCCATTTCACTACTGCTCATACAGCTCATCAGTGAATTGTACGCCAATAGAAAATTCGAGAGCCTAATATCGTAAACCAAATTGAATAAATAAGAGTTCTCGTTTAAACAACGCAATAATATTTATTAAAAGAATCTAGCTTATATTAACGTAGATTACAATAATACCTTACTTATATTTCTCATAGTCAATAAAGAGATCAAGATAAAAATCAAGCAAAAAGTAGTGTTCAGTAAAATAATTTAAGTAGATAAAAAAAAAAAATAATAATGAATTCAAGTTGAGTCATCAGTGAGTAAAGACAATAAAGTTACCATCGTGTTTATATTGTGTGTGTATTGAGAGTAAATAAATCGTTTAAATTAATTAAAAACTCTAAAGTACTGTGTTATTATTTTGCAATAAAAGAACTCAAAATAATAAAACGTTTATTAAAAGATATAAACGTAACAATATTTTATGTTTCTATACAAAGCAAGTAAAAAATGCGACACTGCCAACCACATCACTCCTCTTTATCGTATTTAATTGCCTTTCATTAGAACTTTTTAAAATGTAATTTTGGCAAGGTCTTTATGTAAAATATATGAATTATCTTCAAATGACATTAATAACAGCTTTTTAAAGATCAAAAATCCTTTTAATTTTTATGAGTCATAAACTAAATTATATTATTGTCATTTTAAAAGGAATTTTCGCCAAGAAGATATTAGGTTCAATAAATTCAATTATGAAAATTCCTATAGTTGAAGATTTTGGCTTTCTATTTAACAAATAGAAATTGTTTTCACTTATCATGAAATACTTTTAGATTTAACTGAATTTGATGGCTGTTAAGTAATTTAATATTTTCAAAGTTAACAATTATTGCAGAAGTGTTTGCTGTGTTTGTCGTTTTGTATGACGCAATTAGTTTGGTAATATGTTAAAATATATTTAAGTTTTACAAGTTATTATTTTTTTATAGTAGAAACTTTTTTTTTTAATTTTCTTAATTATAAGCAGATTTTTTTCAAGATTTCTTGTTTTCTTTTTATTAAGTGAAAAAAAAAGAATGAAAGTCTGGCGCTGACACATTGTTGCAATTTTTTTCTCTTTTTTGTTTAAATTGTTTGTGTCGGCTCTTATTTGTGTCAGATGAATGTCAGTTTTTTACGAGCTTTCTTGTTGTCCATCGCAGCAAGTAACAAAATCTGTGTATGCTCATATGAGAAAGTTACGAGTAGTTAATATTTTCTTTTCAATTTTAGTTTTAGTTTTCAATTTTGACACATTAACTAAAACCTGTATTTTAATAATAATAATTTGTCTTATAATTTATAATTTTAAGGTAATTTTCTGGTTTAAACGAAAGAAACGAAAGAAGAGTTAAAAATGAAAGAAAATCGAAGAGTTTTTTAAGAGCTGAATGTTTTTAAATTACTTTTCTATACTTCTTAAGTTATTAATTTTATTTAATCAAAGTTCAGCAAATTGCCTTTAAAAATATTTATTAGTTATTTATTTATTGTGTTACGTTTAGTACTTTTAATAAACGTTTCACGGGATAATAAAAATTTTACTAAAATATTAAATAATTATAGTTAACTACCATTTTAATATTGTTTGTTACATTTATTCTTTTTAATAAATGTTTTGTTATTTTAAGTTATTTTATTGCAGAATGATAGCACAGTACTTTAGAGTTTAAAATTAAGTTAAACGATTTATTTACTTTTAATACACACAAAATAAACACGATGGTAACTTTGTTGTTTTTATTCACTGATGACTCAATTTGAGTTAATTCATTTTCCCAACAAGTGGTGCTTTTATAGTTGCTTTGAGCGCTTCTCGCATGTACAATAGTATTTTACTTTATCATTGTTGTTGTTATTTTCATTCAGTTTAGGCGCCAGCTTGGCTATACTTTTTGTTTTGCTCTGTGTTAGTTGTTTTTGTTTTCTGTTTTTTAACTTATTTTGTAGAATTTCTTACAAGCATGTTTTATTGTTAAGTGTATATAAGATTTCTTAGAATATTAAGCAGTTTGTAAAATGCACAGTGAGTTGTTTAGTTTACTTTTTCACTGATAATTATTTCCATAACAATATGTATGAATATTGCGATTTCTGTTTATTATATAGTGTCCTGCTAAAAGTAAAAGACTTTTTCTATCCCCAGTTTTACAACGATTGGCTTAAAATTTTTCTGTAAATACAACTTCTACTCTACTTTAAAGCTATACAGATTTATTAAAAACTCATATACTTAAGGAGATTACGAGATAAGATTTACATCTGCGCCTGGCTATGGAGTCTTAATCAGATGGTGGTCAAACCACTTTGAATGATTTTAAAACAAACGTCATTCGCGCCCTAGGAAGCCGAATTCTAGCAACAGGTCTTTCCTATTTGCAACTTTAGTGATTCCAGAGCAGGGCTGCAAACCACCACTCCTGGCTGAAGAGCTAAAGACTATTCAACTCATGTCCAGAACACATGTCTAGCATGCTCACTGGATCTAGGAACATTTCACCAGGTAGGTGTTATTAAAGGTGAAATGAACCTGGTCACCATAGAAAACTGACCTGTCTGTTATGGGGCCGCGAAACCACAACCACCACAATAATCCCGAAGGGCCAACCTCAATAATCAGTCAGAGAAACAGCTAAATGCCTAAAGAGACAAATAGCGGAAACTCTACGGGCTACTGATTCCCGTGGAAATAACGTGGAGTTCCCAGTTGACCCCTGCTGCCTTTAGGGGACTGGACTCCCTTTTTCCCCCAGTTGCACAGGTCTAGATAGTCGAAGTTCTATAAAGACCATATAATGGGCCCCCGGAGAGGGGTTCTTAAGGAGATATTGAACAGCAAATTTAGGACGTTTTTGACTGTTCACTTTGCTAAAAAAGGGTTCCTCTCTAGCTACTCTATCATGATAACCTTATTTTTTGAGAACTCTTGTGGCTGTTTCCAGGTTCACGTGGATATCCAGCTAACTTTTTATAATTTCGGTAAGTTTTGGACCATAGTCTAGGATTTCTTTCCTTATCGAAATACCTGTTTAGTTAAAGTTTTCTCTTTATTTGTATTTTACCATTCCTTATGAAACGGTGAATGATGTGCTGAATATTTCTGCGGTTCTTATTAACTACTTTTTAAATTCTCTTTGAGACTTAGCTTTTTGTAGAGTTTAATTTCTGTAATACTGGTGTGCCATCTCATATCCACAACTGATACATAAACGACAAAATATATTAAAGAAACATTTTTTAAACGTTATTTAATACAAAAACATAATCAAGTGGCTCATTTTGAGTGTGACTTGCGTTTTACTTTGCTTTTACTTTGGAGGTAAAGATTTAAAAAATGTTACTTTTATATTAAACACCACTTATAGATGTAAAAGCTATGTAATAAATGAATATTGTCATGATCTTATATTAAAAATTATTTTAACTGACATTTTTTAAATTATGTCGGCTTACTTTGGCTATGAGCTACTGCATATAAAATAATTTTTTCGCAACAGGAAATATGCCAAATTAAGATGCTTTATGTGGTCCTGAATATATTCGCTGCTAAAATGTGCTTGGAATTTAAATGTTTATTAATTTATCCATTTTTTTTATTAATTTAACAACAAACTAAATATGTATTTAAACAAATAATTTTTGTGGGCATAAATTTCTTTGTAAATAAATATTTTATGATATAATTTCGATTTAACAGAAAAATTTGTTAAACATTGCAACAAAAAAATTTAACACTACATTAAAGCATATAACGGGTGCTTTTTTAAGCCCAATGGAACATGCGAACTGCTTAACTGTTAAACATACTGTCACACTGCCGCTTACTTCTTGATATTTATTATCCATATTTCAGTATATAGAGTGACGCTTGAACAACGCATTGCTAATATTTTCTTGGGAAATCAGTCAGAAATAGATCTAAAATTATGTTCAGAGATGAAGCTAATTTTTGCCGTAAAAAGTTAAAAGATTGTCACATATGAAGTAAAAGCAATCAAAATCAATTAGCAATTAGGTGCCCCTGTAGGCTAGTAGGTAATGTACTAGCTTGTAAATATGGGGGTTGTGGGTTCGATTCCCAACGAAGACCTTGGTTTTCTTCACTACAAAAATAAAAATTGACTGTCGGTGGGGCTGCTCAGCGATGAAGGCATAGTCACTGGTCGCTGTGCTGTCTTATAAGGCAGTTAATATCCGACTATCCTTCTACTTTCACCACCTGTTTCATCTATTCTCTATCTCTTTCCTAAAGAATGTAGCACGGTACTTGACTAAATAGGCATTGTTGCCTGAAGTGCCACTTCACTTTAAAAAAAAATCAAACGTGTGTTATAGCTATAAAAATGCACAAAGCTGGTGGCGTCATTGAGTCTTATGTCTTCAAAAAATGAGATCCGGATCGATGAATATCTTTGTGCATTTTTATAGGTATAACACACGTTTGATTTTGATTGCTTTTACTTCATTGGTTTTTTGATAAATATTGAGCAGGGAGAGATTTATTTTTAATAGAACTTTCTTTTATAACATGGGAAAAAATAAGCGTAGACTCTCTGGTAGAAATGGCCAGAAAATTTTGTATTGGCTGATTGGAGCATATAAGGAAGAAGCTCTAGGATTGTTGCCCGATAGAGATTGTCGCGCACGAAAATTATATTCGCAGTAACACTAATAGGCCAATAGTATTTGCTTATAATACCACTGCAGCTAGAAGTTCTTGCAGCGAGGATTCTAACAGGAACAGAATTATTGAAAACAAAATTTGACTATAAGTTGATTTCGAGAAATTTACAAATAAGTTGGCCTCCAAAGTAATACAATGTTACACAATTTGATTGTTTCCTGTACGGCCAAACATATTGGCTTAAGCAAGAATTCGTGTTAAGGAATGCAATGTTCTGAAAAGTGTTTATGCAGAATACGCTTCGTCAAGTATAGTCATGTATTGATATCACGTACTGATCTTTCGAAAAAGGTAGTTTTTTTATCAAAATTAATTTATTTTAAGTTTTTTGCACATATGCTCTTACTATTTCTTTTTGAAAAAGCGTTATAATTATAACAACGTCGCACACTGGGGATTTTTGTATGGATGTGAGAAAATATATTTGTCGAAAAATGTAGCGATTTCATCACAATTTTAGTTTTATTTATATAGTAATACACAAAAGTAATCAAAATAAAGAAAGTTAGAGAAATGTTGATCGCTACCTGCAATGTAAAAAGCCATAACTAACAAAAAAATTTAAATGATTTTTTTTTAATTTCTATTTATTATTCTAAAAGAGCCTTAACTTCATCGCTTATAACACTATGCTTTTTCTGGCTAAATGAAGGCGTCAAATATGAAACCATGGGATCTGATGTTACCATCGTTCTGTGCATAATATCTTCGGTCGTTGCAATTCGACTGCATTTTCTGAAGTGTCTAAGGCGATATTTTTTACAGTCTTTGTTACGACTTTCTTATGCCTCTTCGGATAGTAGGCCTACAGGAAAAATTTACTTTACAATTATATCTTTTCCATGAATCAGAATTTTGTGAAGTGTAGATGGGGGATATTGTACCACTCGTACAGTGCAACAAACCCTTTTGCCGTCTCCAAACAAAAATACCAAATTGTTTTGGTCCTACTACCTCGGCGATTGTTATAGTTTTGAGAATTATTGCAAACCTCTTGATTATGTTTTCATCTAGACCCGTGATTTCGGAAATCAATACAAGATTCGTAAAGAATCTTCATGACGTATTTCCTGAATTTGTCGTACCAGAGCCTTACTTAACAGGTTGATAACCTGTATTTCTCTCTAAGTTTACGCTTTTTCAAACATTTTTGGGCTTCTTTTGAGTGGACTGTCCCACGTTTAAATTCAATATTTTAAGCCACATGCAAAAGACACTCCATCAGCTTAATACGCGCACATACCAAATTGCTTGTTCATTTACGGGAATAGCTTGAACTATTTCGATTTTATTCATCTTGGATATTGTGGCTCCACAAATGAGACAAGAAGATGCAGCTGGTGTTTCTGTTACTAATTGTACTGTCTTGCCATCAATCATTGTAAAATATAATTCATGTTTTACTTTAAAATTACGATTATTTACTTTTAACTTAAATTCTTTTAGTTGAGATATCTCATCGACTCTTCTCTTTTCTTTCCGTATAACTTGAGATGTCTCTTTAACGTATACAAACTGTAATATTCTATAGTACTGTATGGAAGAAGGTTAATTGTTGTTTCATACTAATTTATTCATGTCATCACTTAATGATAATTTAAGTGGTACAACTGATGTCGTATATAAACGAGAGTCAGAAATTTGTGTATATCTCGAGCAAATTTTTATAATTCATACCTTTACTTAATTGTTCATAAAAGCGAAACGCGTTCATCGATTTTCATGAGATATGTCTCATTTTGTTCATAGGTTATACGACTTTACGTGAAAGTAATAGGATTTGACACTTTTTTTACCGTTTTGGATTTTTTATGAATTAAAAAAAAAAAATTTAACTCTTTATGCAAAAAATATTTTTTTTTCTTCATACATTTATTTATAACTTCGAAACTGTTGCTTATGTAGCAAAACGTTATATGAACAGATGAAAGTACTTATAATTCTTGATTTTTCTAAATTTGTTTAAGTAAAATCCGACTAGTGGTTCTTGGGTTATGTTAAACAAAAGGGCCTTATCATAATTGAGTTGCGAACCAATCAGCTGAAAAATGTTGTACTGTGTAATGCAACAAATTAATAGGTGGCACCTGGTGGCCCTTGAAATTGATTAAAAATGTAAAAAGAGATATGAGGCAATATATTAGCGGTGATTTCCAACTGCAGGAAAGCAAAGCTAAAATTGCAGGTCCTAATGTTTGGAGAAAAAAGGGATTTTTTTTATATGTTCATAAAAATAAGCAAACAAAAAAATCTTAAGTCTCTGCAGAGTTTATTTTTTAACTTTTAGAATACTGAAATATCCTACTTTAAATGGAAAATAAAAAGAAAATCGTTAGCTGACATAATAAAAGAATATTCGTTTTGAAATTCTTAGGTTTAAATTAAGTTGGTTCAGTAAAACATGCAAGTACTGAGCTTGAGACGGCTATAAAAAAACTAACAGTCAGATCGAAGTAATTCTTTTTGATTTGATTGTACCATTTAGTCTAAAATTTCAAAAAATCATTGCATATTGCATGAACAGTATGTTGACAAATCCCCAATGTGCGTTGTTTAAAACCTTAGGCAACACTTAAAAACATTTACTACATTTACTACATTCACTGTAGGTAGAGAAAACAATTAAAAATTGTAACAATGACTTTAATTAAGCACACATCTTAAGCAATTTATATCAGCTGTCTAAACATGTCAAAACGTGTCAATGTTTATAAACATTAATGTTATACTTTGAGTATAAACAAATGTAACATGAAAATTATTGTTCTATTAAATTAAACACCCATAAAAGCTGACAACAACATTTTGGTAACTTTAAAAAAATTTATTTTATTTAAAACTTGTAATGTTCTCTTAATAGTAATAATGGCAGTGAAGCGTTTTACTTTAGGGTTATGAATCATATAAGTTATATGTATGTATGTATGTACTTGTTGCTTCTCTGCAAAAGTCTTTTTTTATTTATTGTAATAAATGACAAATTATGAAAAATGACCTTGACCTTTTTTTTTATTATCTTATTATATTCAAATTGCCATTACTAAATATAATAAAATATATACGTACATACACAAGCAAATTTAAGTCAACGGAAATGCTTGCATTTGTTTTGCAATTTTTCAAATATGAAAAATTAGATTAAAGTTTGCTTTGTTTTAAAGTTGCAAAACGAATTTGTGAAAATGTTTTTAACTCATTATATATTCAAATACTTGTAACCAAAGTGTATCTCAAAATCGTTAATGTCGTACATTTTATTTGAGTTAATATTTGTATATTTATCATACAATGAATCTCACCAAATATGTTTTATCCGTTTTTGAAATTGTACTTATAAAACATTCGTATGTTGCTGTTTTCTTTTTCTATCTCTGCATCGTTTTTTGTTTGCTGTTTTTCATTCGTAACAAAATTTAACCTACTTTGCCATGAGAGTTTTTGGTGTTTGGTTTTTGACAATGTTCATATAGAAAAACTGAATGTTGTATAAACCATGTATGTATGTTCAAGTGGTTTATTGGATTTTTAATTATTAGCTATTTTTCGAGGTTAATATTATTAACTGTTTATAATTAAGGTATATAGTTATTGGAAAATATTCTTATTTCTTTAATATTATTGATATTGTAAAACCAATTATTTGATTCATAAAAATTGTTTCATTTTAAACACGGATATATGATTATTTAGAATTTAGTTAATAGCATAAGCAATTTTAAAGTAATTAAGTAAAAATTTATTCGTCATAGTAATGTCTTAAACACATTGAATTTACTATAAAAATGTTATACCTTGAAAAACTTGATGACTTTTTTAAACAATAGACCTTAAGATGTTGTAGTATTTAGAACACCAACTGTTATAACGAAGCATATTCCGTATTGCGATCAAAATTTTTTCTCTTACGTGTTTTTTAGTCATCAGCTTCGCTAACGAATAATTTTTTTTTGTTCATTAAGGAATAATATATAACACTACTTACTTACTCCCCCCCCCCCTCCCCGGGGCACATTTATCGGTATTTATGGAATACTTGACCATCTACACCTGGTATAAAGGAGTCCAGTCCCCTGAAGGCAAGCAGTGTGTCAACTGGAAGCTCCACGTTATTTCCACGGAAATCAGTAAGCCCCAGAGTTCCGCTAATTGTCTCTTTAGACTTTAAGCTGTTATCTGAGTGCTTATTGAGATTGGCCCTTCGGGAGTATCGTGGTGGGTGTGGTTCTGCGGCCCCAGCATGAACTGATTAAGTGGGTCAGGATCATCTCGCCTTTAATAACACCAACGGGTGAATGATACGGATCCAGTGAGCATGCTTGTCATGAGTTCTGGACCAGGAGTTGGATAGTCTCCAACTCTTCAGCAATTTGCAACCCTGCTTTGGAACTGCTGAAATTGCAACTAGGAAAGACCTGTTGCTAGAATTAGTCCTCGGCTTCCTAGGGCGTGAATGAGGTTCTTTTCATTCCCAGTGGTTTGATCACCAGCTGATTAAGGATCAGAGCCAGGTGCAGATGTAAATCTAATCACGAAATAACACTTACTATAAATTCATATTATAGCTCATAGAAATGTTAAATTTTAATTCTTTAAATACGAAAAATATTTCTATTAGAACAACTTTCCAATTTTAACCAATTTTGCAAAATAATCAGAGTTTTAGTCGTAAGAAGCTCATGAGCCATCTATCGGGTCATACTTAACTTATCTTTATCTTTCAACTTTCTATAATATTAAGTTAGTTCAAATCGGTTTTATATATCTTGTTGTATTGACAATATTGTCTTTGTTTTGGAGACAAAAACAAAGAAGAAGAAATTTTTGTATCATGACCACAACGGTAATCTGTTGCCATGTTATCCTGTTAGTTCTCATATACTACAAATGTTAATTTTTTATTCTTGATATTAAAGAAGATATTATAGAATAGCTTATAGCTTGAATTTAGGGTCAAATAGTCAAAGAAAAACTGAACTAAGCAGAGAAAAATTAAAATATCATTCATGATCTCATCTTTCTCATAGTCTCACTAGAACAGTATCGGTCTATTGACTGTGCAAATGGTTGCCACTGTTGTATAGAAACAAAATTCTATTACAATCTTAAAGGCAAAATAAAAAAAATAAACAAAACTTTTGCTTAAATTTGCTGTCTGCAGCAAACAGTGTTGCCACTTTACTTTAAAAAAAATTTATTAATTCAGCCTAGTCTTAGGAATATATTTGATTAGAAAATATTTTATAAATATCATTTTGGACTTTGCCAAATAAATTTTTATTAATAGTTTTTCTTCTTAATAAAATACAAATTATTAAAAAATATATGAACTTTGGCCTCACTTAAAACTGTAAATTATACATATTTTAAAGTAATTTAAATAACAATCGGTTTAATTAATAAAGGTTATTATTAAAATAGCAATAGCCAGGAGATGTCCAACTAGAGCAGCAAAGAAGTAAAAAGAATAAAAAAGTTACCAATTTACTAATTCTTAAAAGAAATTTAAAACTTATGTAAAGTACCTTTTTCATTCTAACTATTATTCTGAAAAGCGGATAAACAATTTAATTATTTAATTTAGTTAAATAATTAATTTTGAAGGTGCTTCGAATTTATAAAACATTTAATAAGAAATTTCATGATTTATTTAAAAAATGTTCAGATTTTGCCCCAGTGTGCATTATTTTGTTCAATAATGTTCAAAATTTACACAAAATATTATTTTAGAAATTTGTATTGTTCTTATTATTTTATTCCGCTGTCTCTCAATGCAAACACGAACAAAAAAGGATTAAGACTGTAATATTTTTTTATGTAAAACTATTTGAACACTATTATTTAGATACCTTTAGGCAGGCGATATTATTTAGAGAACCGGTTATTTTTTAAACTTATTTATTTAAAATTTAAACATTTAAAAAGTGGCTTTTTAAATATTTTTTTTATTATTTTTAATAAATTTTTGTTGAGCTTAACTTGTACCACAACATTGATGATTCCCTAGTTAATTAGTAGCATTTTTAAGGTGTGGTAGCGTATTTCATATTTATTAACTTTAATTAACTCTTCTAACTACTACATCTACAAGTAAAATGAAAAATTTAATTGTAAAGAAAAAATTTTGATTGAAAAATTTTAATTATTAAATTACCTCTATTTACTTCTATAAGCGAAGGTAAAATAACTCAATAAAATCATAGTTAATTGAAAAGTTTTAAAAATAGAATCTATTTTTAACTCTAAAAGACAAAAAGACAAAACTTTAAGTTTGTTGTGGCAAGAAATTTTGTTTAAAAATAAAAAAAAAATATTTTAGGGGTGTTGTTTTTGTAAAATAATAATTCAAAATGGTTTAAGATAAAATTAGTCTAATAAACCAAAAATAGTATATCCAAAAGTATATATATTTGAGGTTAGGAAGCACATTGGCTTAAAACCTACACTTTTTTCTGACAACTTCAATTTTATTGATAGTAGCATAAAGTAGAAATTTAGTAATTAATAATGGAATATAGTGTCGGACAAATGTCCTCATCTAGCACCTTGGCAATGCAGCGTCGAATACTTTCAAAGAATTATTTATTTGTAGGTTGTTCACATTAACATGGTCTTTCAAATGGTCGCAGAGAAAATAATACAGCGGCTTTAAATCATAAGAACGAGGTGACCAATTAATATCGCCAACCATATGGTTGCTTTCTTTGAATGTATGGTTTAAAATAAAAAAATAAACACCTAACTGAAAATGAGCCTCGTCGGTGAAGATGATTTTTTTGAAAAATGCATTGTATTAATTCTATTTTTCAAACAGAAAATGAAGATGATGAAGATGAAGCGTGAAGATGAAGGTCTTTATGCAAAATGTTTTGCAAAATTTTTATTCAAGGGCGTACCGTCTCATGCTTAAAATTTCTCAACTTTTTAATAAATAAATGTCAAAGGATGACAGTTCAAATCTTGATATTAAATCATTTAACAAAGAGTTTACTTCCTAACCTCAAATTTTCCTACCCATTGTATCTTTTTTTTAATTTTCAGGAAAAAAATTATTATTTAAATACTCCCGCACAATTTTGAGCTCAATTTAAGATGCTAAAACTTTAGTTTTACACATAAAATATCAATATTGAGCAGCTCTTAATAATAAAACTTATGTGGGTCCAATCAATTGAACAAGAGTGTATAAATAATTAAATAGGCGAGTTGAATGTCCTTTCGTAAATTTCTCTTTAATATTTCGAAAAAAATACAAATCAAAAATTGTCTGTATTTTTATTTCTGCAAAGGCGTAACAAACGTTTTAAGATTTTAAGCTATTAATGTTTTGGGTCTTTCAAAAAGAAGTTTGTTTTTTTAATTCTGGCAACACCAACAACATGATATTAAGTTTTTTTGATGTATTTGTAGTAGATGCATTGGCAATTGTTACAAGGAATTCATTTTCGTACGTCAAAAATTAAATTCTGCTATGAAAATGGCAGTTCTGTTAAAATTACATTTCGTAAAATTCGCGATATTTTCGAAGAACATAATTATCCTGCTGAGACTACTATTAAGAATTTGGTTGTTTAATTTGAGCCAACAGGCTCGGTACAAAATGTGACAACACCGGGCGTATTCGAACGGTTAGTTTAACTGAAAACAACGCAGCCCTGAGCTACAGTGTTGAAGCAGATCCGAATTGTCAACCCCTCGACGTTAGCAACAATCAGGATTTTTTCGTCATAAGATTTACATCTGCACCTGGCTGTAAGCCTTAATCAGATGGTGGTCAAACCACTGTGAATGAAAAGCAACGTCATTCACGCCCTGGGAAGCCGAAGACTAATTCTAGCAACAGGTCTTTCCTAGTTGCAATTTCAGCGGTTCCAAAGCAGGGTTGCAAACTACTACTCCTTGTTGAAGAGCTGGAGACTATCCAACTCCTGTTCAAAACACATGACTAGCATGCTCACTGGATCCGGATCATTCACCCATTGGTGTGATTAAAGGCGAGATGATCCCGGCCACCATAAATCAGTTCATGCTTAGGGCCGCGAAACCACAACTACCACGATACTCCCGAAGGGCCAACCTCAATAATTAGACAGAGAAACAGTTAAAAGTCTAAAGAGATAATTAGCGGAAACTCTGGGGCTTACTGATTTCCGTGGAAATAACGTGAAGCTTCCAGTTGCACCCCT
Source organism: Trichopoda pennipes (assembly GCA_030448955.1). Classification (NCBI taxonomy): domain Eukaryota; kingdom Metazoa; phylum Arthropoda; class Insecta; order Diptera; family Tachinidae; genus Trichopoda; species Trichopoda pennipes. The sequence goes on from JASKUP010000088.1 coordinate 6,201,407, forward strand.
GCTGACTTCAGGGGACTGGGCTCTGGTCTAGATAGTCAAGTATTCTATAAAGACCGATAAATGTGCCCCCGGGGGGCCAACAATCAGGGTTATCCAAAACCACCACATGGCAAATTTTGCGAAAATATTTTACTTTGAAGCCTTACAAAGTTCAACTGGTACTGAAATTGAAGCCGGCCAACCATTTACATTGCCGTGGATTCACTCAATTCTTTCAGGTACAATGGGCTGGTTTCTTATGAAAAAATAATTTTTTCAGACGAAGCCCACTTTCACTTGTCAGGGTATGTTAACAAGCAAAATTGCCGCATTTGGGCTTCTGAATTCCTAGAGCGATTATTGAGATGCTTTTTTTTTTAAATCATAGTTTCACGTTTCGGACCCGTGTATTGGCTTCCATGAACGTGCAATTTATCGTTGCTTGACTATTTCTGCGGGGTTATGTGAAGTCGCTAGTCTATGAGGATAAACCCGATTTTAGATTTGACTACGTCGGAGCCAGCAATGGCGGTCATATGTTAGAAGTCATATGCCAGAAGATTATGTTTCAAATAATATAAATTTAATGTCAATTTTGAAAAAATTATATATTTTGTCTTCCAATGAAAATATATATACCTCTATAAAAAACACCCTATGCAAACATTATGAAATTTGCACACTTTTAAACATGTGCTGTTTAGTTTCCCAGATTAATTTTTATAATTAATTTATTATATATTTTGACTTGAGAGTAATCAGGTCATGAATGTGTGTTTGAATATAATTTTAAGCTGAAGCTGGCCCGGCAAGGCATGTTTCTAGGGTAGTCATTTTTTGTGAAGTGAAACATAAAATATTTTAACTTAAAAAATATAGGCCATCATAGTGTATACCCAGTAGTTCAATAGTTTTGAAGATTGAATAACTTATTTGGAAAATCAAAACAAAAATTTATTATTGTGTTACCTTTTTCAATGTAGATAATTAAAGAGCTTTAAAAACACCCTATATTTTAGGTTTTGTAAAATTTTTAAAGATCAAAAGCGATAAGTTATTAAAACTTGCAACATTTTCACGATATATTCTGTCTATTATTATTTATTCATTCATTTAAACTTCTCAACATTTTTATTGATTTTCTATGATCAAGAAAGGCAACACAGTTTGTTTTTATAGATTTTAAGCTCAAGATCATTTTTAATTTTTTATTTTTTATATCGATTTTTTAAAATATTTTTATAGCATAAATATTCTTAAATTCAAATAAGTAAAAGCTAATAACACATTCTTCACACTTTGAGAATAAACTAGTTTTCTAAAAGGCGTGAATTTATGGATGGCTTACACTGTGCTAAAACACGTCTTTGTTCTCTCAGAACTAAATTTATGCATTCATTCATAAGTTGGAAATTTTATCCGTCGTATTCTTTTCACATCAAACTTTTTAGTTTAGATTTCTATGAAATGCAACAATAAAAAAAAACACACTAAAAAATAGAAAAGACAGTGAAATAGGAAAAAACGACAGTGGAATCTGTTGACACAAATATCTGACAAATAAATAAATATCATGATAATTTTTTTGTTTGTTGTGCAGACAAAAGAATAAAATAAATACAAGGTGGAAAAAATTACTATAAACTAAAAATTTTCAAATTTAACAATGTTACCACACAAATACATACAAAGTTAAAAATTAAATTGGGTCAGTGCAGAATAAACAAATGAAAAAAACCAAAAAATGAAAACAAGAATGTTGTGTATTTAACTGCAAAAATACGTGAATAAGGCAATAACCTACTAGTTTATAATGAAATGGCAACACATTTTTTTTGCGTTGCTGTTGTTTTTAGTTTTCATTTTTGGTCATTTCTATATAACTTTTTTTTATATAAAAATATAAAACGTGTACGTTCATGGAATGTGCTATAATGTACATATTTGTACAACTTTTGCTAAATTTGCAATAAAAGATAGACATGCCTACATTTTTATAAATATTTTTTTTATTGCTGTTTCATGATTAATTAATTGAACATATTTGATTGCGCTGAATGTTAAGTATGTGCTAAAATACCCACATGTATTTTAGTACATTATGGCTTTAACTATTAATTAATAATGCTTAAATTAAGGTGTTTCCTCTGCGTTTACTTAACATTTTTAAAAATTATGAAAATGTCAAAAAAATATACATATATATTTTTTAAATAATTTTTTTTTCAATCTTCAGATTAACAAATTTTTTTTTTATTTATTACACTCAATATTTCACTACGCCTTTATGAAACCTTAAAATGATGCTAGAGAAATATCACGTGTCATAAATATAAATTAAAAAAAATTATTCTAAAAAGTATTGAAAGTATTCTAAAAGTTATTGAAAGTATTCTAAAAAGGTGGAAATCGTATAGTAATGATTTTAAAAAAATTAGAAAACGAATATTTATATCAATAGTTACACCGATTTGTTAGGCAAATATGTTATGAAATGTAGTATATTTTTTATTGTTGTTACCTAAAATATCAAACTATTTTCCATAAACTTATTTCTAGTAACGAGTGTTATGTTTCATTTAGTTCTATATTTATTTTTATTGCAAAATAAAACCTGCCAAGAGTTATTTCTTTAAAGAAACTGCATTCGTATACATGGGTTTTTCAACGAAATGTATGTTTTTCAATTGTGGCAACACCGAAAACGTGATAGCGTTGCAATTAATTTTTTGACATATTCGCAGTAGATACATTGGCAATTGTTACAATGAATTTAATTTGCACGAAAATCACATTAAAATAACTAAAATCTACTATAAAAATGGTGGTTCTGTTAAAGTTACATTTCGTAAAGTTTGTGATATTTTCGGACAATATAATCGTCCTTCTGATACCGTTATTAAGAATTTGGTCGTTACGAAATGTGTAAATATCAACGCCTGTTCGACCGGGTCGTTCAACTTAAAACATCGCAGCCGTGAGCCACACTATTGAAGCAGATCCTAAACAAAACCACCACATAGAAAATTTTGCGTAAGGATTTGACCTTGATGCCTTACAAAGTTCAACTGGTACGCGCATTGAAGCCGACCAACCATTCACATCGCCGTAGATTCCCTAAATTTATTTATGAATTGCCGTCTGGTTTTTCTGAAAAAATCACGTTTTCAGATGAATCCCATTTTCAACAAGTAAATTTGCCGCATTTGGGCTGCTGAAAATCCTAGAGCGATTATTAAGAAGCCTTTGCATGCTCAATGTATCACTGTGTCGCTGCATGGTGCGCTATAATAATCTGGAGGCGTGATTAAGCCGTTTTTTTATGATAGATAAAGCTGGAAGTGCGATAATGGATGGTCAATGGATTTAAAACTTTGATAAAAAAAATTGGCATCTGTTAGTGTGGTTGTGGTGCGCATTTCCCAGATATCATTTTTCATTCATGATTGCCGAACTTTTCTCTTTGTAATGCAATAAAAATTTTAATCATCTTAATTTAAAGTTTTTGTTTGATTTTGTTTTCGAAAACAAACTTATTGTTGAAAAACCCTTTAATTGACAGTACTGTTCAACAACAGATGCAAAGTATTATGCACACATAAGTCAACTGCTCGGCAAATTATTTAATACTGCCATACCGTTTCCAACTGCGATTTCTATTTATAGATTCTGTTAACATTCCTTTCCGTCTTTGCTGGCTGTTTGTTCGATATGAACGGCGAACGCTTTCAATGTGAATACATCATTCTCCATATATTCCAAAATGTACTGGTGAGTTAGGGTTCAGGCTTAAGGTCGTATATACTCACGTAGATAGAATCCCCGCCACCTGTCATTTTATACAGTGCCAGCTTTCAAATCTCCCGTCTTTTTCTATCACCCAGGTATGTGTGTCCGTTTGTGAGTGTTTTTTGTTTTTTCAAGTGTTTGATTAGTTTTAGTGGTGTGAAAATTGTATCTAAGATCGTGTTTAACTGATCGTTTCTAAAATCACTGTTAAAAGTTTTTGTTTTGTATACTTTCATGCTTTCAAGAATGTCTAGGTATAATGCAAAGTTGGAGTCTTCTCCTCTTCGTTTGTATGAGCGTATGTGTTCTGTAAATCTTGTTTTTAGTGTTCGTCCAGTTTGCCCTATATATACTCAACTGGAACTAAATTTGTCAGCTGTTTCTGTCGATGTTCTAACATTATGTAAATTTTCCCTATGAAAAATGATAGTTAATCTATATATTTCTGGTCCTAATATGTAAGTAAAAGTATGTCGTCATGTTATATCTTCTTTATTCCTGTTTTTAGTGTTGTATTACCTAAGAAGTTTGTAGCCGTTATTTTTAGCTATGGTGTAAATTGTGTCGAGTTCTTTTTTGCATATACAATGGAAATAGAACAAGACAGACATTTTTATTATATTGACATCACAATAATAAAATATTTACGGATAATCACACTCACAACATATGCATATTGTTTCTTTCTTATTTTTTATAATTTTTTTTAACTGCAAGTATTACACAGCAACTTGATATTAAGAAAAATATAAAAATCATTAAAAAACAAAATCTTATCATTTTTGCTGAAAACATTAAGAAATTTAAGCGTCAGTTTTGTCTTGCAAAAGTGCATTGGTGATATTTATGATGTGGTCAGAGAAGCTGAAGTTTCAGCCCACCCAAGTGATTTATTTATTTTCTGAATATAAAAATATGTTTAAACAATTTCTTCTTCCTTAAATCAGTATGACAAAGATTGGACAATTTCTAAACTGTATTTTTTGTTTTCGGTATAATAAAAAATTAAGAAGAAGACATGTTTAAAATTTGTTCACATTTCAAATAAAAAGAAACTTGCTATTTTAGAATTTTTAATATTTGTTATTAAAAGCAAGGCATCAGGGGGTTATTAGAAAATACGCGACAGGATTGGCATGATTTTTTTTCTTGGACTCAGAAGAGGATCCCTACTCATGCAATGCGTTGTAACAGAACGTTGAAATCAGGTTATGGGGAGGAGGAAAGAGGTAGTGGTGTTTGTAGACATTCGATTTGAATTTTTCTACATTAAAAGGGAGGGAGTTTATTTTACATACGAACCGTTCTGCTAAAAACCGAATTTTCTCCACAATCCATAGTGCGATTTACTCGCCAATCAACCACAAATGAATGCGCTCTCAATGAAAATCGAGTTACACGCAAAGACGTGCGATTAATAGAAGTTCTCTAATTTCCCTAGAGCACTTACCAATGTAGTAACGATAAAACAAGGAAATACAAGCCACATTGCGTTAATGCTGTAGAAAATCAATAGAGTTGGATACTGTTCCAATGAGCCTCTTGGCTCTCTCTTGTACGCGGTCGAGCAACTCCAAAATCGACTTTGAGAATTGTATTTCATTTTTGGACGGATATAAGTGACATAGATAGTACGAAGATTGGATAACCCCGGGGGCACATATATGGTCTTAATGGAGAGCTACTATGTAGACCTGTGCAACTGGGGGAAAAAGGGAGCCCAGTCCCGTGAAGTCAGCAGGGGTACAGCTGGAAACTCCACTTTATTTCCACGGGAATCAATAAGCCGCAGAGTTCGTTATTTGTCTCTTTAGACATTTAACTGTTCTCTGACTGATTATTGAGATTGGCTCCTATATGGGAGTATCGTGGTAGTTGTGGTTTCGCGGCCCCATTTCAGTCTATGGTTCTATGGTGGCCGGATTCATTTCACCTTTAATAACACCTACCTGTTGAAATGTTCCCAGATCCAGTGAGCATGCCAGACATGTGTTCTGGATAGGAGTTGGAAAGTCTCCAACTCTTAAGCAAGGAGTGATGATTTGCAGCCCTGCCCTGGAATCATCGAAGTTGCAACTAGAAAGTTCTGTTGCAAAGAATTATAGCTTCGACTTCCTAGAACGAGCATGACGTTCCAAATTATGCAGTGGTTTGGTCCACCATCTTATTAAGGCTTCATGGCCAGGCGTAGATGTAAATCTAATCACACAGTACGAAGATTGGATGTAGTGAAGTATCTCTTACATCGTCTTAGAAAACCAAGGCACTTGAAAACTTCCTTAGAAACCTGAAAAATGCTCTTTGTCCATCGAACATCACACATTTTACCCATACCAACAGATGCAGCACCATTTCCGAACACAGATCTATGCATAAAGCATGCAATGTTGAGTCTTGCGGGCATCAAAATCGACTCTATTCACACCACTCTATTCGAAAATTGTTGTGAGATCGTGATTGAGCATATTATTCATTGAGCATATTATTGCGGTACCCCTAAATTAATCTTGAAGTCGCCTGATGAAATTCCATCTTTAACGACTCGTATAGTGCGATTCCGGAGAAAACTCGATATAAATCTGGAGAAATTATCGCCGACCCCAAAATGTACAAGTTTTGACAGAAGTACCACACCCTATCTACACTCTATCAAACGCCTTGGAAATATCTAGAGCCACCACCTTACTTTTCCCAAAATTATGCATGGAGTTGCACCATCATTCCGAGAGGACAGCCAACAAGTCAGCCGTATAGAAACCATACTGTCAGTCCCTAAGTAAAATTTTGGACTGCTGATACCTCACAAGTTGAAAATTAACTTTATAAAGTGCACAACAAACTGCACTTGAACGACAAATTTCAGGGTTGTTAGCCTTATCTTTGGGGATCGGCGTTATATTAGCAACCTTCCAACAACGGCATAATACAACGTGCTGAAAAAGGATGTTGATATCCCATCCGGACCAAGAGACGTTGAAGTCTGCTAAAACCTTTTTAATACCTTTTAAGGTGCTAAAGTTTAATGCATCAATGCAGGTAGTACACTTTCCAGCTTTTAATTAAAAAAAATCTTTTAAACCCAAATAAGTTTTATTTAACTTGTTTGTCGATACAACTAACTGAATTTAGATACTTAAGGAAAACTTTCAAAAAATTATATTCCACCCGCTACACGACTAATTGTTCAAAACAGACATCTGTTTGAAATTATAATATATTTCTGATAAACCTTCAGCCGCACATCACTATTTTTTTAACAACAACACAAAACTTAACAGTTGAATGACATAAATATAACGGTAAATTTATTCAACAATATGTAAACATAACAGGAGAACGAGTAGTAAATACCTTATTATATTAAAAAAAACCCGCAAAATCATATGAATTAAGGAAAAGAGGGAACGACAGATAATAATGGCAAATTGGCGAATAGACAAACTTAAAACTAAGTCTTTGCACTTACAGTACAATTTCTCTTGCTACTTTATTTTTTGTTATCAACCAGTTAGAACAAAACGTTTTTGTATTGAAAGTACTAACATGTGCGCATGCAACACATGGAGTCTCCTCATGTCTACCTTGTGTTAACAAATGGAATAGTTAATAGTTTGCTTCTACTATAAAAAGCCCAAGAGTTTTTAATAATTTTAAAGTTATTTCTTATACTTTGTATTCTTTTTAACTATTATGATATTAGTTTACTCATAACCTCACTTTTGTGATATACATATATGTACCTGTAAATATATACTTCTATTCCCTATTCTTTGTATTATTTTCTAATAGTAATAATAGGGGAGATATTAATTCGCTACTATTGTTTTCTTTTTTTATTGTTTTGCTATTAGCGGAAAAATTTCGTATAATTTGTTTTATTTTATTAAAACTTTGCTGCAAGAGTAAGTTATTTTGTTAAGAAATATAATCAAATGAATAATTTGAATCCGACTTAAGTTCAGGTTTATTAGTTAATTTCCAAATTTATGAAGAAAGAGACATTTTTATAATAATTGTTAGTTTTTTTTAAAATAAAGCAGAAAATATTTGCAACTAGCAACATTTAAGTAACATTTAAAAAAAAAACTGCAATGTTATTTTTAACCCTTCAAATAATATTTAAAACTTCAAAGGCAATTTTGAATAATAAATAAAATTGATAAAGGATATAACTCAAAGACTTTTCTTAGCTTTTTTCATCCCGTAGCATTCCTTAGCGATTAGTCAGAGGTATCACAGTGTGACAGATAATTGTTTCCCCTATGATTTTTGCATTCCATATACTTTAGATCCTTATTATGAAATTAGTCAGGGTTTAATATTTGCACGTAATGCCATCTTAATCAATAATATTCATAACGAATCCAATATTATATAGCTTATGATGTTGGTCTGTGGTGTAAGTTTCTATGAGATTATTTCGTGACCAAAAAATATTTTAAATGTTTCTGGAAAAAATCTATTATATTGTTACGTTTAAAAGTTTTGTTATATTGCGTTCTTTTATTAGAAAATAATATCACAGCACTTTAGAGTTTTAAATTAAATTAAACGATTTATTTTACTTTCAATGTATACAAAATAAACACTCACTGATAATTCAACTTTAATTATTTTTTTTTTAAAGAGAAGTATCACTTCAGGCAACAATGCCTATTTAGTTAAGTACCGTGCTACATTCTTTAGGAAAGGGATAGAGAAGAGATAAAACAGGTGGCGAAAGTAGAAGGATAGTCGGAAATTAACTGCCGTCTAAGACAGCACAGCGATCAGGGACTATGCCTTCAGCGCTGAGCAGCCCCACCGATAGTCAATTTTTATTTGTGTAGTGAAAAAAACCTAGGTCTTCGTTGAGAATCGAACCCAAAACCCCCATACTGACAAGCTAGTACACTATCTACTAGCCTACAGGGGCACCTGTTAATTAATTCATTTCAAGAATAACCTACTTTAACATTACCTCTATGCCTATACTGGCGCCTGCTTGGCTGAGTGTTCTATGTTAGTTGTTTTTGGTTTCCGTTATTACTTCGAGAAGTGCATTTCCAGCCTCATCTTCGAAATAAAAATCACGTCTCCAGACCACATAGCACACCACACATTGAGAAAGCATGCAAAGGCTTCTCAATAATCGCTATAGGATTTTCAGAAGCTCTAAGGCGACAATTTTGCTCGTTGACAAGTGAAAATTACCTTCGTCTGAAAAGATTATTTTTTTAGAAAAACCAGTCGGTTGCTGCTGAACGAATTCAGCGAATCTATGGCGATGTGAATGTCGAGTAATTGACAAATTTGGATCTAGTTTAACACTGTAGCTCGCGGTTGTGATGTTTTCAGTTGAACGACCCCGTCGAACACGCGTTGGTGCTCGCACGTTTTGTATTAAGCCTGTCAACGACCAAATTCTTAATAGCGGTGTCAAAACGACGATTATGTTGTACGAAAATGTTACGTATTTCACGAAATGTAACTTTAACAGAACCACCATTTTCATAGTGGATTCTAATTATTTTAATGCGATTTTCGTGCAAATTGAATTCATTGTAACAATTGCCAATGCATCTACTACGAATACGTCAAAGAACTAAATGCCACAACTATCACTGTAAGTGTTGACACAATTGAAAAATAAACTTCTTGTTCAAAAGTTTGATATTTTGAATTTTACATCCAGCCTAAAAATAAACACAAACACAAGTTTTAAAAAGTTGCACTTGTTTATTTCAGCTGCAGCAAGCTAAATTATCAAAATCGTAAATCTCAGCAAATCTTTTAAACGGCAAAACATGAAATAAAAATTCATAAAATTATCCAAAGTGGTCTAGCAGCATTCCGTCAGCGAAAAATATATGAAATATTTTAGTTTTATAAGTAAAAATTAAAAACTTTTTTTACTTTTATGTTTGATACGCATGTTTTACGAATGCTGAATCCTTCTTGTTTATGAAATTTGGTGTTAACAGATCTTAAAATGGTTTATATTTTTAGCCTTTGAACCATTTATTTGGAGGAAATTGTTTGTATGTTAAATAAGACAGCTTTGACGAGAAACGTTTTAACTTTTAATGCAAAGAAAAATACCACAAATAAATATTTAAATACCACAAATAAATATTTATTGCTACCAATGCGTTTGAAATCGTTATCGCAATGGCAAATTCATATATTTTCACTATACATAAAAATCCACTTACAAATACCCATTATTTAATTAATCTAAACACCAAACTCTTAAGAAAATTATTCTAAAGCAAAAGCTGAGTGCCAGCATAAGAATCGTATAACTTTTATTTAATATGACTATTTCTTTTAACAACACTCATTACAATCGATATTTTTATAATATTTCACTGCTTAATCTAAAAATAATTTAGTTACTAAATGAAAAACCACTTTAAAGAAAAGATAAAAAATCATTGAAAGCTGATGAGCTGATGACCTTTAAGTTATCAAAATGTTTTTGAATTAATGCACAAAAATATGAAATAACTTGTTTATGAAAGATAAGTTTCCAATTACAGCTTTCATATTTTAAAGAATTTTTGGACACCGTTTTCATATAGAACAACTTTTTCTCAATGTGTGTATTCTTTTAGGTTAGAATAAATAATAGTGTAGTCTAAAAGACTGTAATAAAAGGATGCGGCCAATAACCCTCACAATTACTTCCCAATTGCAATTTGTTGTTGATTCATCTTGTGAGGTACCTGAAGTCCAACAGCTTACTTAGATACCGACAGTATGGTTTCTGTTGAGGGCGCAAAATTTGTTAATTTTAGTGTCGGTGATAATTGCTTCAGTTTTATATCGAGTTTGCTCAGGAATCGCACTATACGAGTTGTTATAGATGGGATTTCATCAGACGGGTTCAAGATTAATTCAAGGCTCCGTTCTTTCTTCTACGCTATTTCTTATTTTTTTGAACAGCCTTCTTTGTCAAACTTTCAAACCCTTATACTCTTTCGCAGATAACATCACCATTTGTCATTCGTATTCTTTTGGTAATAAACTGAACCATTTGAAGGTAAGTTCTAAATGGCAGAACATGAATATACGCTCAATCACGATCTCGCAACAATTTCGGAATGGGGTCGTGTGAATAGACACGATTTTAATGCCCGTAAGACGCAATGTTGCATGCTGACGCATAGATCTGTGTTCGGAAATTACGCTGCGTCTATTACTATGGTTGATATAGGTATTACGGAATCGGAAGCTCTTAATTTTCTTGGCACGAAAACTCAGTGTGGTGTTCGATAGACTAAAGACTTTTTTAAGTTTCTAAAAAAGCTTTCAAGTGCCTCGGTTTTCTAAACCGGTGTAAGAGATACATCACCTCATCCGATCTTTCTCAGTTATGTGCTGGCGTCCCAAAGTCTATTTATAAGTTATTCGAATGAGTGCAGGAGAGGGCCAAACGGCTAATTAAGGACAGTTGATTATCTAGAGCATCAACGCGATGTGGGATGTATCTCACTGTTTTATCGTTACTACAATGGAACATCTTGTTACCGTTACTCATACGTTTTCGCGTTTAACTCGATTTTCATTAAGAGCTCATCCATTTGTGGTTGATGGGGCAGTAAATCGCACTACGCACTACAGGGTAAATTCATTTTTTTAGCAGAACTGTCCGTATGTAAACTCCCTCTAAAGGTCTTTCCTGTCACTTTCAATGTAGGAAAGTTAAAATTTAATATCCACAAACACATTCTCCCTTTTGTCTCCTTCTCCTAACCTAATTTCCTAGTTCTGGCACAACGCCTTGCATGTATTAGTGTCATCCCCTAGGCGCTGGTCCGAAAAAAATTAAATCGACTCTAATTATAATTAAAAAAGAAAAAACTACAATCTATCAACAAAATACAAAAAAATAATTAGATACTTTTCAATAGACTTGAAACATAATGTGTATTGCTAGAAATAATGAAAAAAAAACATAATTTTAATTTTCTATTTTAAATTGTAGCTGTTTTCAAATGCTTTTAAACCAGTTCATTAACTTCACCTACATACAAGTCTGTACATATTTCGAACAGCCAACACAGTTTGTGCTACATTCAGCTATGCCAACCAACTTTAAACAATCAGTTTCAGTTGTTGCAACATTTTGTTTTATTTAGTTGAACTCACACTTATCAATGTATTCACATATTAACTCACATACATTTATGCACGATTTGTTATAAATTAAATTGTAAAGAAGAAAAAGTGAAACAATAATTTAAGTATATTTTGTACAATTTAACGTCAAGCACGAGTGCATTAATTTGCATCCAATGCTGCATGCAGAAAAAATTAGCAACAATTTTTTTTTCTATTAAAAATTAAAAATATGCTTAACGTCTTATTATTGAATCAAACAAGTGTTGTACATAAGATAAAATACGCCTATGAAAAAATAATGGATAAAAACTAATAATAAAGTTTGTAATTAACCATCATTGTTGATAACATTAACATTTTTGGTAATTTACTTTTATTTTTTAGACTTCTGTTTAAATATTGAAGATAAAACTTAAAGTAAAGCCAAAAGTTGCTACATAAACTAATCTCTCTAGCTGTTATATTCGTGCATTCTTATCCATTTATGTTTGATTAAAGACCTCTTTAAGTAGGATTTTTAATATTCCCATCGAACGACACAGAGCCCAATATCTGCAGGAAACTATATTTAAACTGGATCTCAATAGGTATCCACAGGTCGCTCAACTTAATTTAGCTAGTCTCCAAGCTAAGAGAATAACCTCAATCAACCATACCTTTGTGCATAAAAATATATGAACTAAGAAGGTTATAATAATAATCCAAATTTTGTTATGCTGTAGCAAACATTTATTGTTGATAATAATGATAATGCTTAACCTCGTTTAATATCTTCAAACCGATACAAGATTCTCTAAAATCTTAAAAGCTGTTTCCTAGATTTTTCAGGAAATAATTTCTTCATAAATATTTTTCTGAGTGTAAATGTATGCATGATGATTAAAAGTTTCTTTAAAACATAAAAATGCCAAACCAAACAAAAAAAAACAAAATTAAATAAAATAAAAAACAATAAATTTCACTTTCTCAGCCGTTTAAAAAGTTACAACAACAGAAACAAAATTTTAAAGTTAATTTGATTGTTAAAAGTACACAGTAAAAACAATAAAAAAAATATAAGAGAAAAAAACTGTGACAATACATTGGAAGTAAAAGCAAAATTTTGAATTTCACAAACAAGAAGAATTCAAAATTCGTACAACATGCGTATCAAACATAAAAGTAAAAAAAGTTTTTAATTTTTACTTATAAAACAAAAATATTTCATATATTTTTCGCTGACGGAATGCTGCTAGACCACTTTGGTTAAATTTCATGGATTTTTATTTCATGTTTTGCCGTTTAAAAGATTTGCTGAGATTTACGATTTTGATAAGTTAGCTTGCTGCAGCTGAAACAAACAAGTGCAACTTTTTATAACTTGTGTTTGTTTTTATTTTTAGGTTGGATGTAAAATTCAAAATATCAAACTTTTCAACAAGAAGTTTGTGTTTTAATTGTGGCAACACTAACAACAGGATAGTTTTGACATTTAGTTTTTTTGACGTATTCGTAGTAGATGCATTGGCAATTGTTACAATGAGTTCAATTTCGCACGAAAATCACATTAAAATAATTAAAATACACTATGAAAATGGTGGTTCTGTTAAAGTTACATTTTGTAAAATTCGGATTATTTTCGGTCAACATAATCGTCCTGCTGAGACCGCTATTAAGAATTCAGTCGTTAAATTGGAGTCGTTAACTCATTGAAAACGAAAAAATTTACAAAAGGCTTCAAAATTATATTAAACGGCTATAAATATCTGTTATTCTTTTTAGCGGTCTTTTTTAATTAATTTAACAATATATATTTTTTTGATATTTCGCTTTCCTATGGAAAGCTTCTTCAGGAAAATTAATTTTAATAACAACAATTATTAACAAATTGAAAAAATAATTAAACGACTATCTTTATTTTTTATTGGAGTATTTTCTTGATCGCGACATACGTCATTTTCACATTTTTCGCCCTTGTTTTCTTTAACTTGTGTACGTTGTTAACATCATCTACTTAATATTGCCATTTTCCGTCCTAACTGGCTGATTTGTATTCGATGGCGAGCGCTTTCGATGCGAATGCATCATTTTGAAGCCGCGGTTTAGTTTGTACTGGTAAGTCAGTGTCCGTATATATTCAGGTAAGCAGAATACCGGCCACCTGGCATTTGTATGCAAAATGAACTTACCGATACCTCCGTCTTTTACTATTATGTAGGTACGTGTGTCCGTCTGAGGGTGTTTTTTGTTTGCCCGTTTGCATGAGTAGTTTAAGTGGTGTGAAAATTGTGTCTGAGGTCGTGTTTAGCTGTTCGTGTATAATGTCGTTGTTGAATGTTTTTGTCTTGTAGATTTCCATATTTTCAAGAATGTCTAGTCTTCGTTCTTTTTTGCTAGGATGTAATAATGTCATACATTCATCTATTTCCCTTGGTGTGTGACCGTGAGTGTCAAGGTGTAATGCAAAGTTTGAATATTCTCTTTTACGTTTGTATGAGCGTATGTGTTCTGTAAACCTTGTTTTTAGTGTTCGTTCAGTTTGCCCTATATAGGTTCGTTTGCAGGTACAGGTAAGTCTGTATACCCCGCTGGAATTAAATTTGTCAGTTGTTTCTTTCGTTGTTCTGAGATAGTGTCTGAGGGTGTTTCCACTTTTTAATGCTGTGAGTATTCCTTCTTTGCGAAAAAGGTTAGTTAGTCTGTATATTTCTGGTCCTGTGTCAGTGAAGGTGTGCCGTCGTGTTGTATCGGCTGTCTCCCTGTCTTCTCTATTTCTGTTCTTAGTGTTGTATTGTCTAAGTAGTTTATCGATGGTAGTGGTTCATAGCTATGGCGTAGATTGTGTCGAGTTCCCTCCTGTACTTATCTGGAGTAAGTGGAATTATCCCAAGCCTGTGTATCATATGTCTAAACGCTGCTAGTTTGTGTTGGGTTGGGTGGTTTGAGGTGTTGTGGATGGTAGTGTTCGTTGTTGTTGGTTTTCTATTGATGTCGAATGTTAAATAGTCAGTTCCTCGCGTTATAGTGATGTCAAGATAATGTAAATTTCTGTCTTGTTCTTTTTCCATTGTGTATGTAATCTTATCATGAATTGTGTTTAAGTTTTCTAGAATTTGTTCGCCGTTGTCTTGCTCGAGGATGCATATAATGTCATCTACGTATCTATAGTACTGAGTTATTTTGTGTTTTTCCATGAGTGTTTTTACGTGTAGTGATTCGAGATGTTGCATAAAAATTTCCATGAAGATTGCGGAAGTTGGGTTTCCCATACCGAGTCCGTCAGGTAATTTGTAAAAGTTGTTATTGAATCTAAAGTAGTTCTGTTTTATTATCGTTTTTGCAATATCTATAATATCAGCGATGTACGATGTGTCAATATTATAAAAAACTTCTCACACAATCCAAAACTTTTTTCGTTGTATTATTATTAATCGCCTATTTGTTCTTGATTTCTAACGGGTTTTAAACAAGAAGTTTGTTTTCTAAAACAAAATAAAACAAAAATTTTAGATTAAGATTATTCAAATTTTTATTGCATTACGAAGAAAAAAGTTCGACAGTTATGAATGAAAAATGATATCTGCCAAATGTCCACCATAATCACTCTGTCAGATGTCCATTTTTTCATCAAAATTTTTAATCACTTTTTGGCAAAATGGCGGTCCTATTTCGTTAATCACACAACGGATTAAGGATTAGTTTTAAGGCTGAAATCGATTCGATTTTTTCTGTATAGACTCTGTCCTTCACATAGCCCCACAAAAAATAATTCAGTGGTGTTAAATCACACGGTCTGACTGGCAACTTAACTGCTAATTGTCGTGAAATTATGCGATCGGGAATTGAACGATATGAATACCCAGTCGGCTTTAATTCCTACACCAGTTTAGCCTCGTAAGGCTTCAAAGTCAAATCCTTACGCAAAATTCGCCATGTGGTAGTTTTGCATAACCCCAATTGTCGAGAACATCAAAGAATTGACAAATTTCGATCTGCTTCAACACTGTGGCTCACGGCTGCGATATTTCTAGTTGAACGACCCAGTCGAACACAAGTTGGTGTTCGTACATTTTGTATCGAGTCTGTCGACTCAAATTTAATGACCAAATTTTTAATAGCGGTCTCAGATTGACGATTATGTAGTCACGAATTTTACGAAACGTTACTTTAACAGAACCACAATTTTCATAGAGAACTTTAATTATTTTAACGCGATTTTCATGCAAAATTGAATTCATTGTAACTACGACAAAAAAAAACTGAATGTCAATGTGTTGCCACAATTGTTCTTGTTGAAAAATCCGATATTAACCAACGGCTTAGGAAGGAATGCATTTTTTTTTTATTCTTTCATACTTTTTTGTTCACAAACGACTTTAAGTTGTTTATAAAAAACAGAAAAATAACTATATCCAACTATATCGTCAATAATTTTTAGACAGCGGTCAGGTAACTGTTGGCCTATCTCTTGTAACTGCCCTTAATTGTTCAAATCTTAAGTCCCATATTTACATTCAGTTTAAGTCTGTTCATGGTCCTTAGTCTACTACTAGCCAGTACTGAACCTACACATACAATTACACCTACCGGCTCAGTCTATTGCAGTTACGGCCAATAAGTACCATTTTCAATGACTCAAATCTTGAATACGTAATATTTGCAATTTTTATGACCTGCCTCTATTACGGTTGTCTAGCAATTTGAATACCAATCGAAGAGGGTAATGATTTATCTCATTGTAGTATTTTCGTTCACACAAATTTACGACAGATTCTTTTCACAATTGTGTCGACTGCTTAATTTTTAGCTGTGTTCTGTTCAATTTTAGAACACATTTAACCACTAGCTTGCAGCATGTGTTCGACTGGTTTTTGAATACAATGCAAAACTCTTTCCTCTCCACCCAATTTAACCAAGTTTGCCAAGTTTGGATTTCGTTGTACATGATATTATTTTAATTTATTTAAAAAATGCTTGAAAAAATTTTATTGGCATATAATCGTAGTTTTTTTGTTGTTTTTGTTTTTAAAAAACCATATGTATATGTTGCAGTCTCAATCATCCTACACGTTTATGCTAAAAGCCCTTTTGTGATGTTAACGCACAGACAATCGTCTAAAGTCTTGCAATTACAAGCTGTCTCTTCTTAAATTACCATTTATTAAATTTTTTTAGTGTTGAAACAGATCAAATGGATTTTGCGTGGACAAATGAAGAATGATAAGCACTGCTATCTTCAAAATAAAATAATTATTTTAAAGTATTATTATTAGTTATTTAACTATTTCCAAAAACAGCGACCTCTCTGGATAAGGTGAAACGTCGAACATTGATTTGATGGGAAACTTAAGATGGTAGTAAATAAAAAATGCTGTCAAATGGAGAAACTATGTTAACCTTACCTCTGTACGATATTGAAGTTCGTGGAAATTATACATTCCTAACGACCCGATACGGCATTTATCTTGTCACGAAACTAAAAAGAAAAGAAAACCATGGTTAACAATAGATAGGGGAAACACTTCGCTTAAAGACCTCCAATTTTTAAAATGTGTATTATTTATAAAATCCAGCCTAAAAAGCCAAAAATTTCTATTCGATATTTGTCAGCTAAACCCCAATCTATTACAAAACAGTTTTTAGTGAAGCAGTTAAAAACATATAACATATAGCATCACAAATTCGATACAAAATGAGCGAATACCAACGTGTGATCAACAGGGTCGTTCAACTGAAAATTTAGCAGCCGTGCGCTACAGTGTTGAAGCAGATCAAAATTTGTCAATTCTTCGGCCTCCTCAACAGTTGGGGTTAGCCAATACCACCACATGGCAAATTTTGCGTAAGGATTTGACTTTAAAGCCTTATAAGGTTCAACTGGTGCAGGAATTAAAGCCTATCAACCATTCACATTGCTGTAGATTCGCTCAATTCATTCAGGAACAACCGGTTGCTTTTTCTGAAAAAATCATTTTTTCAGACGAAGCCCATTTTCACTTGTCAGGATATGCTAACAAGCAATATTGCCGCATTTGGGCTTCTAAAATTTCTAGAGCGATTATTAAGATGCTTTTGCATGCTCAACATGTCACTATATGGTGCGCTGTATGGTCAGGAAATAAAGACCGGTCAATGGTCTGCTAACAATTCAATTTTGGCCTATTATTGACAAGGTAGATATCACTGACATGTGGTTTCAAGAGAACGGTGCCACATATCACGCAGGCAATGAAACACTTAATTTATTGCAAACCAAATTTCCGTTAAAATTGCAATTAAGTGGCCAACCAGATCGCGTGATTTAAGACCACTTAATTATTTTTTGTGGGTCTATGTTAAGGACAGATATTAAGCCGAGCCAATCGAATCGATTTCAGCCTTCAAACTCAAAATCCATAATGTGATTAACGAAATAAGACCCCCATTTTGCCAAAGAATGATTGAAAACTTTGATGAAAGAATCGATATCTCTCAGCGTGGTGGTGGTAAACATTTGCCAGATATCATTTTTCATTCATAAATGCCGAGCTGAAATCGTTGCTACAATCACTAGAAAATGTGATGTAAAACAGATTCAAAGGAATAGTTATCTGTTCTCTTGTAAACAAAAGATGAATAGAAATAGAAAAATAAAAAGTAAAATGTCGTTTTTTTTTAAAGAAAAGTAGCACTTCCGTCAACAATGCCTATTTAGTTAAGTACCGTGCTTCATTCTTTTTGGGTAAGGGATAGAGAAGAGATGAACTTAAGACAGCACAGTGATCAGTGACTGTGCCTTCATCGCTAAGCAGCCCAACCGACAGTCAATTTTTATTTTTGTAATGAAAAAAAAAACCAAGGTTTTCGTCGGGAATCGAACCCACATCCCCCATACTGACAAGCTAGTACACTATCTACTAGCCTACAGGGGCACGTAATCGGTGCTGGATGTGTGTATGTGAGTTTCTTTTTGAAATTTAAACCCCCACAATTTCTATAAAAAATTTAAGAGAAAACAACAAAATTTTAGTTTTTTATTTTGCCGCCTTGTAGGAAGTTCCACTACGATTATAGTTGAAAACAGCACTTGCGGAAGGCAAATAGGCGGTGCCCCTGTAGGCTAGTAGGTAGTGTACTAGCTTGTAAATATGGGGGTTGTGGGTTCGATTCCCAACGAAGACCTTGGTTTTTTTCACTACAAAAATAAAAATTGACTTTCGGTGGGGCTGTTCAGCGATGAAGGCATAGTCACTGGTCGCTGTGCTGTATTATATACGGCAGTTAATTTCCGACTATCCTTCTACTTTCACCACCTGTCTCATCTATTCTCTGTCCCTTTCCTAAAGAATGTAGCACGGTATTTGACTAAATACGCATTGTTGCTGCCTGAGTGCTACTTCTCTTTATAAAAAAAAAAACCCTACGTTTGGAAAAAGTTATATTCTCTGCAAGAAAACAAAAATTCATTTCTTTTTTTACACCTCTCGTATATGTTTCCACAATCATTTTTATATGTCGTTTGCACTTTTAAGGAAAACATAACTGCAAAAACCACTTTGTTGTATTCATTCTCTTCTTTTCTTCTATAAAACAAGATTCAATTGACTCATGGATAAAGTAGGCACTGGAATGGGGAAAACTTACAACACTCGTTGCAAGCTGTTGTTAATAAAATGTGAAATTATGTCATTGAGCGACTTTAAAGTATGTAATGACAAAGACCATGATTATCGATGACGCTGTAAACTTGTCTACTTTAAAGTGTCTGTCTATGCCAGCTAAAAGGCTATAATTAATTGATTAAATGTCTGTAAAGAGGTTGTCTGTTTTAACGGATCTCTTCTTTTATTATTATTATTATAAACTAATGAAATGTCAAAGAACGGTAAGTAAAAAAGCCCAAGTTTTTTAAAATTTATTATCATAGAAAATGGAATTGCAGTCGATAATGTAAAGCAAAATGGAAAATTTGATTTTCTTATGAAAAAACATAAATACGCTATAATTTTAATGTTTCGATTACAGTCTTGTATCATAGTCGACCAAATGTATTCCTAAAGTTTTAAGTTGTGTAGTCTTCTGAATGATTTAAATTAATACTTAACAATAACGTGAGTAATAAGTACGCATGCGTGTTAAATTACGCATGAACTGAAAGTTAATATATTTAAGCTTAGAAGATACAGTGAGGCAAAATAAGATATAAACTATTTTTGAACTAATGTTTGCGATTTAATACTGCAAAGAATTGCAGTGTTATATGTATATTCTACTAAAATATATATTTTACTTAAGTAATAGACTATATATAATAGTTGGTCTATTTGAAAAATATATTGGCATAATAAAAATATTTGACTTATAAAGGGTTTTTCAACAAGAAGTTTATTTTCTAAAGCAAAATAAAATAAAAAAATTTAGATTAAGATGATTCAAATATTTTTTTATTTTTTTAATCGACCTTTTTATATCTTAAATAAATATCTGTTATTCTTTTTAACGGTCTTTTTTAATTAATTTAACAATATATATTTTTTCAATATATCGCTTTCCTATGAAAAGCTTCTTCAGGAAAATTATTTTAACATATATTTATTTAAGATGATTCAAATATTTATTGTATTACGAAGAGAAAACTTCGACAATTATGAGTGCAAAACTTTATCCGGTAAATGTCCACCACGACCACGCTGACAGATGTCGATTCTTTCAGTTTTTAATTGCTTTTTGGTAAATGAGATAGACTCTGTCCTTAACATAGCCCCACAAAAAATAATCCACTGGTGTTAAATTACACGATCTGGCTGGCCACTTAACTGCTGATGAAATTATGCGATCGGGAAATTTGATTTGTAATAAATTGATCGTCTCTTCGGCTGTGTGACATGTGGCTCTGTACTGTTGAAACCACATATCAGTGATGTCGTCAATAATAGGCCAAAATTGAGATGCTCTCATTTCGCGATAGCGTAATCCATTGACCATTACCGCATTCCCAACCTTGTCTTCGAAAAAAAAACGGCCCAATCACGCCTTCAGACCACATAGTGCACAATACAGTGACACGTTGAGCATGCAAAGGGTTATCAATAATCGCTCTAGGATTTTTAAAAACCCAAATGTGGCAATTTTGCTTGCTGACTTACCCTGACAAGTGAAAGTGGGCTTCGTCTGAAAAAATGATTTTTTCACAAAAAACCAGCCGGTTGTTCCTGAATCTACGGCGACGTGAATAGTCGGTCGGCTTTAATTCCTGCACCAGTTGAACCATGTAAGGCTTTAAAGTTAAATCCTTATGCAAAATACGACATGTAGTGGGTTTGAATAACCCCAACTGTTTAGAACGTCAAGGAACTGACAAAGTTGGATCTTCTTCAACACTGTGACTCACGGTTGCGTTGTTTTCAGTTAAACGACCTGATCGAACACGCGTTGGTGCTCGCACATTGAGTATCGAGCCTGCCGAATCAAATTTAACGACCAAATTCTTAATAGCGGTCTCAGAAAGACACTTATGTTGTCCGAAAATATCGCGAATTTTACGAAATGTAACTTTAACAGAACCGCCATTTTCATAATGAATTTTAATTAATTCAATGCGATTTTCGTGCGAAATCGAGTTCATCTGCTACGAATACGGCAAAAAAACTAAATGTTAAAACTATAATGTTGTTGGTGTTGCTACAATTGAAAAACAAACTTCTTGTTGAAAAACCCAAAACTAAATCAAATATTTTTTCTGAAGAATCCATTACATTCAAATAAAAAGCCTTTGAGTGAATTTGTGAATAAATTCGTGATATATTGTACGCTTCGTGACATATCGTACGTTTCGTGAAATCGCTCATATATTAGTTGCTACAACTTTAGTTGGCGTTTATATCATTCATGCATAAATTTTGATGTTTAATTTTTTTTAATTTCAAACACTTATTATTATTATTATGTTTTGTTTATTTTTCTTGTTATATAAAATTTTTGCTGCTACTTGTATATCAAAGTATTTTAAACTTGTATTACATTTATTATTGATTTATTATTGAGTATTTAATAGACCGTAGCAATTTTTTAATTTTTATCGATTTAACACATAAAATATAATATATAATAAATCTTTAATTTAATCGTGCCTAGCATTCAGTGAATTAAAATGTATAGTATCAGTTTTCAATACAATCGCTTCAAACTTTAAAAAAAAATCTTTAAACTTAAAAACATTAATTCAAATAGCAATCACGAAAATATGTGTAGAGAGCAAGGAACATATTAATATCCCAATTTAAATAACATATATCCTCTATTAAACTAGTCGAAATATAACTTCTATTTCTATTTTGTTCCATTCAAAATATTTCCTCTTAGATATAATGTGCTCGTGCCAGCATTTATTCCAATCTCGGAATCAGTTTTGATATGCTTTGACATTGGGCTCTCTCCTTAATCATCGAAAACGCCGACCTTTTATTTATTCCTTTATTTTGTGGAGAAATTCGCAGAGGGCTAAATCGTGTGAACAGGGCTGCTGAGACATGGATAGTGATATTCTTTTCTATGGAGCGAACTCCGCTGCCACCTATTTCATGCCCAAAATTTGCAACTCTGCAACTACTCTATTTGCTTCACTCTTTTAATATTTTCATCGGTGTTTAATCTTCTAGGATGAGGAAAGTCATTCTCCACCTTCTTTGAAAAGCTTATAAACATTTTGCTGGCTCAGAGAACAATCAGCGTTTGCCATATAAACAAAATCGCCAAACAACCAAAACACACCTAACTGTTATATAAATTTTCAAAGTGTTGGAAGGTAGGTAATGTAACGCCGATGACCAATCCTAGAATTACCACCCAATTGTCATTTGTTTTGCACTAAACTAATGGAAAGTACGATTTTCATCTTATGAAGTAGCTGGAGTCCAACAGATTCATTAACGACCGACAATATGGTTTGTGTAGGGAGCGTTTGCTAACTTTCCTTTTGAAATATTGCTGCAACTACATATATTATTTCAGAGAAAGCAAAATGGTGCCTCTAGATATTTCTAAGGCGTTTGTTAGAGTGTGGCATGATGCACTTCTGTCTTAAACTTATTGCTTTTGGCCTCGGTTATAATTTCTCCAAATTTACATTGAGTTTCCTCAGTTATCGCACTACAGGAGTTGTTATAGATGATATTGCATCAAACGACTTTTCAAGATTAATTCAGGGGAATCGCAAGGCACTATTCTTCCTCCTATCCTAAATGACCTTCTTTGTCAAACATTCAACCCTATATACTCTTTCGCAGATGACAGCACCATTTGTCATTCGTATTCATTCAGTAATAGACCGAACTAGTTGGAGGTGGTTTCCAAAAGGCAAAGCATAAATGATAAGACAATTGTGATCTCGCAACCATCTTCGAATGGGTTCGTGTGAATAGCGCCGATTATAATTCCCGTATGCTTTGATGTTGCATGCTTACGCATAGATATGCGTTCGGCAATGATGCTGCATCTGTTATTATGGATGATAAAGGTATTAAGGATTTGATTGCATGAAAATCTAGTGTGATGTTGGATGGATCAAGGACATTTATTAGGTTTCTAAAGAAATTTTCCTCGGTTTTCTGAAACGGTGTAAAAAATATTTCAATTCATCCGATTTTCGTACTATTTATACCACCTGTATCTGTTAAAAAATGAATATAACTCTCATGTATGCGTTTATAATGCTTTTCGTTAAGAGCCCATCCACTTGTGGTTGATTGGCCGGTGAATCGCACGACGCATTATAGGGAAAATTCGTTTTTTAGCAGAACACTTCGTATGTAGAATAAACTCCTACCAGTGGTCTTTCTTGTCAATGAAGGAAAATTCAAATCGAAAGTCAACTAACGCTAGTCTCTCTTTCCTCCTTCCCATATCCTGAGAAGAAGTCATCCCTTGCTCAAAAAATTTTTTTTTATATATTCATTTTTCTATTTTACAAATCTGATATAGTGGTAATTCCAACTAATATTTTCGTGTTGAAAGAGTATATTCAATAATGAATTTAACACGGGCTCATTTTCAAATAGAATGTAGTATGAACGTTGTGTCGCTTAATGCCATTTTATTAATCATATAAATATAAATGGTGCTACTTGTTTCGAAAATATACCCTTTGTTGAGATGCGAACTCAGAATCTCTTGGTTTAACAACCAGGTTATTTAAGACAAGTCAGTCACGACTGTATCACACTTTTTTACTCGATGACGATATTTTTGTTTAACCATATTTATGTTTTAAACAAACAAAAACTGCTGTATTGGGATTCCAGCTTGTGTTACTCTTACATATGTAAGCTTAATTTTCTTCTTATTCTATTTAGAATAGACACATTTTTATTGCGGAAGTACCAACTTGTTAATCTTTGTAAATCTTTTTTCAGGTAAGACAGAATTCAGAATTCTTAACTGATGCTTTTACAAATATATAACGACATAATAAATAGAAATAGAAATAGTGCAAAATTTTTTACCTGAAGGTCTTCATTTACTATGCTTAACATTTAAATAACAAAGAAAATAATAATAATAAGAATAATAATATTGTATACACTGTAGGAAATTTTTTTTGAGGAGTTTACTCAAAACAATTTAGAATTAGGCGACTTAACACAAATATAGCAAATTGTTAATTAAACACTTGAATGTGCGTAATAAAATATAGTATTGTAAATATAAATTAATTAATTGTAATTGTTAAAAGAACAGGTGTTTCCAAGTAAATAATAATTCTTAAAGTAGTGGGTTATTAATAAAAGTATACAATAAAAACATTATTACTTTATAAAATAGTGACTAGTGACTTTATAAAATTCTCTCTTGGGTATATGTTAAAAGTGTTGATAAATTAATTTTAATTTGTTATTGTTGTCTTAGTGATATTGGTGGTATGCTCTCACCAAAAGAAATTAAAAAAAAAAAAAAAACATTGGTAACACCAGCACAATAACTGTGTAAATGGTGTTTGGTTCAGCTACACGAGAACTTAAACTGATAATACAAGCCAGAAGTATTGTTGGAATGTCTTTTTTTAATAATTATTATAATATGGTAAATCATTTTATAACACATATATACATAAATACATGGTCTATTCAATCATTCCAATTGTTTATCATTTTTTCCAATAAATCTGGCCTTATGGCGTCAATAGTGTTGTAAATGCTGTCGCCAGTGCTTTAATGTTTGCGGGTTTGTCGGCATAAAAAGAAATTCTAAATATTATTGTCCATGTTTATGGACAAAATATGCCACGATGGCAACACTGTCGCTGAATTGGAAAACTGGCGGGTTTTTTCCAAAGGAAGAAAACCACAAGTTTTTTGGAGAATATAAAAGGCAGAGCGGCGAGAAGAAGTATCAATAAAGTTTTGGCAGCCAAAAATGAAAAATTAAAAGGCATTTGTAAATTAAAAGTAAAGTGAATTTAATTTATTGTAAATTTAATTAAGTGATTTTGATTAAATGAAGTAAATAATTAAAATTTAAAATATTTAATTTTATGATTTGTGTCAATATAATAAGTAAAATAAAATGAAGTAAATAAATAAAAAGAAATTAGAAATTAAACAATTATATAATACGAAGGAGAGGACCAGTAAACGAACCACTTCTAGAAATAAAGTTTTCTTCGCCAAATTGTTTTTGCAATAAATCAATTGTTAAGCGCTCTATACGACTTGTATATACGCTCTATACGCTCTTATTGGAGCGAAATACCGTTGATGTTTAGCTGATTAAATTTTTTAAACAAAATTTAGTGGCCATCATGCATGATTGAATAGTAGTTGTGATTGACCGTAACGGTAGCTCCTTACTTATTTCAAAGGAAATTTGAACTTTTATTTGGGTACGGTTTTCCGTCGACCCTCGTCAAATTTGGTTTGTGAACAAACCGGTTTCGGCCGTTTGCCATCTTCAGTGTTCTCTTCGTACTAGTCACTAGTACGAAAAAAAACCCCGTCGGAAAATCTAAGCACATATCGAAATATGAACCAAACAGCCAATAAATGTAATGATGATTCGCTGAGGATTGTCTTCGTTCCAAATGCAACAATATTGTTTGTAGATATAATTATTAAACCAGAAATAAATAATTATTTAAACAGAACTTCGCAAAGAAATTTATTTTCTACAAATTGAAAGTGTTGTTTTGTCATTAATCGGCACGTGATAACATGCCAAATCTTACTAAATAGAACAGTTTAACAATTCAACAATATTCGTAAACATTTTTAGCTTTTAAAACAAGTTATCGCTATCGATAGTTTTCATACATCTTAAATTAACAATGTTGTTCATAATTATAGCAAATGACACAGTTTTTACAGATGCCATTAACAGTATTTTGTTTATTGTGTTAAACTACATTTTTTAGCGATCGTTTGTAAAATTTATGACGTTTAAATGAAAAAAATGTTTTTTTTTATAGTAAATCTGTTTATGTATTCAAAGATTAATTAACTTTTCTAGTAATTATATTTATGTTAATTAAATATAAACTTTTTCTTAATATTTTTTATTACATTGTGGTTATGTTTTAAAGAAATATGAACATAAAAATTGTAAAATAAAGAATATTGAGTTTTTGGGATTTATTTCTGCTTCTTTTATGCTTCTATTTAAAGTAAAGTTTTAACTGCTTAAAATCTAACACTAATATTGACTTAGAAATAAAAAATTTTAATAATTTTGATTTTAGTTCATTTTCATTTAAATGTGTATGATAAAAATATGGCAGCATTTAAGAAAATTATATTTAGTTCTCCAAAAATCAATGCAAATTTTAATAAAACTAATGTTCGCATCTGTTAGACTCACAAATACGAGCTCTTTTGTGCACATTATTCATTACATTCCCAAACATTTCACAAGATTTATGTTTGATTTCATCACGTTTGTTTGCATAAATCGTGATTTTCGGTATCCCCACAGTATCACCATTTCTTGAAATAACTTGTTGAGGAAAGAGGTCTGGCAGTAATTCCAGTGTAATACTGGCTGTGCGATGGGGCACCGTCTTGTTAATATCACATGTTAATCAAGCCCAAAGTATGCAGTTCTGGCATATCTAGATATCGCTCTCCATTTATACTTACCTCTACGTCGTTTTCATTTTCAACAAAGTAAGGTCCAAGGCTTCATTTTGACCAAATTGCACCCCAGACTGTTACTTTTAATGGATGACTGTTGAATAATTTAAGTTTCCTATTCCCCAGAATCGACTATTCTGTTTATTCATATACCCATTTAAATGAAAATGAGTTGCGTCACTCATTGAGATTTTTTCATGAAAGTCGGTATTGTCATGCTGTAACATCCTATTTGCAAGCGTAAATGGTTTTGTAGAAGAATTTCTTTTGTCAACTGAATCTTATATGGAAACAAATGTAAATCCTTGTGCAAAATTGTGATCAAAGTTGTTCTTTGATGCCAAGCTCCTGAGCAAGGCGTCGAACTGAGGCTGATGAATTCTTTTGAACACTTTCTTGAGCAGTAGTAATATTGTCAGCTGATCTTGCCGTACGTTGTGGCCCATGCTTGAACCTATCACCTACAGACCCTCTTTCTTCGAAATCATTCACTACACGATAAATAGTGCGTGTTTTTGGCACGTCTATTCCCAAAAATTTTACGTAAACTTTTCATCGTCATAGAATTTAAAAAAATGACTACCATATAAGAACTGCCAAGACTAATGTTCACCAAAATGTATAAAAATTCGTTTTATCAATGGTTACAAATTTTTTACTTTAGTTTAGTTTTGCAAGACATAAATAAAAACTTCAAGCACAAGTGTGTCACGTGAAAAGAAATGAAAATAGTTCACCTGGAATAGCTCGCGAAATATGGCCGAGTACAAAAAAGCTAAAGTTGGCGACAATGTTACGAAGATGCTTAGTATATGTTTTAAAAGAAAATAATTAGCAGTAAAAAAGTAAATGAAATGACCTATTGTGTCTGTTTACAAATTAAGCAGTTCCTAAGAAATCTTTTGAACCACAACAAAATGCTTATTTAAAATTCCACGAAATAAAATAAACAAACAGAAAGCAAAAACAACTGACACAGTCACACAGATGCCTACACTGAATAATGATAAAAACAACAACATGTAATGTTGTTGGAGTAGAATTTTATTGTATATAGGAGAACCGTTAAAAACAAAATATATAGGCAAGAAAGTCAGTTTAAGTGTAAACGTTGTCGAGAATCTTCTGAAATTATTAAATTGTTCAAGCAATTTTGAAAAACTTAATTAATTACTATTTTAACGCCAGTCAGAAGTCTGTTATTTTAGGATTGTGAAACTTAAATATATTATTTGAAGAATAAAAGGTGATTAAGAAAACAAATGTATCAAGTTATTTGCCGCAAAAACAGTCTGATTAAGTAAAAATTTTACCAACTATTGTCCAAAAGAGTAATTTTCCATGTTGTATATTTAATAAATTTCGAAAAGCAACTTCCGCAGCGAATTAATAAAGTAAAAAAAAAAATACAAAAATTAATATTAAACACCTGAGGAAAAATAATCTCTTTTTCACAAGCCAAGTACATAACTAATAACACCCGCATAAGAAATGTAGAGAATATGAACATTTTTTTTTACTTTCGCTATTAAAGTTAAAAAGAAAACACTTGTTATTTATATTTTGCGAATATGTTTTTTTATGTTTTAATATATTTTGCACGTAAATGACCGCAGTCAAAGTAATTTGTTTCAATGAAAAATTTATGATGGATGAAAATAAATTAAATGTGAACGTTTTGCACACAAATGAAATTTGATAAAAAAAAAAATACAACATACAACATTAAAACATGAAAAATTGTTAATGAAAATTATGTTTGAAAAAAATATTGAATGAAACAAATTTAAATGTACAAAGAAAAATTATTTTTTATTTATCTTTTAATTCAAAACAAGTTTCACTCTTCTTGGGGAAAATAACAAAGCAAATTATTAAAAATGGTTTTTACTATGCTTTTTGCAATGGGAAAAGCGCCAGTACCTAAATGATATAAAAGGTACTTTTAGTCCCAAGCTCTTTAAAAATTTCACTTATCTTTCGTAGAAGAGTAAGCCAACACGTATTTACAATATCAGAAATGCAGTTAATGTAAAGTGTGTTTCTAAGAGCGACAAAGGACAATTTGTTGGTACAACTTAATGATAATGGATTTAGTGTTGTCATCAAACACTTATATTCGAAACACAATAAAGCTTAAGAGCATCAAAGTCAAGTTCGTGACGCATAAAAATACATTTTTAAGGCAATTCAAAATATACGTAAATTTAATTGTGGCCGTACTCTTACAAATGATGAACCTTCTTCATCACGTCCAGTTAAGCTAATTTTTTTGAAAATTATAAATCAAAACCACTATATGATTTTGAATAATCGACGAGTTAAAAGGCAAAAACTAGTTAAGCTAACGACCATATCACATGGAGTACTGATAGAAAGAAGTTAAACCCATGTGCTTAAATGCCTCTTTGAGAGGTGTGGTCGAGCTTAAAAGTTCAATATAGACCTTAAAGAGCTTTTAATTAGAATGACTGCGGTATATAAACCGCAGTATATAAACCATTTGTGAGATTTTTAACTCCCTCGATTGTGTTATAAATCACTCATAGCATAGAAGATATTTAGCTTTTGAAATGTGTATTATTTTATTTTTTGTATTATATTAAGTTAAATCACTGAATTATTATGGTGATCATAAACTACCGGTCATACTAACAACACTCTTTTATAATCCAAGATTTAAACTGTATATATATAAACATCTATCTTCCTGCAGCCTTATTTTCTAGTATTGGCATACTGCATTGCATGAAGTGACTTGGGTCATCCTTTGAGTGCTAGTAGAAAAAATTAAAGTTTGCAATAGCAAAATGGCCATGGAGAGATAATTTTAGCGACAATAATCAATTAACTTATTTTAAGGGAGATCTATCACGCTGAAATTTATATCTTTTGATCCCTTCCTTTATTTAGTTTTCTGACAGGGCTAAATATTTCATATATCGAGTTTTTCAACAAGAAGTTTGTTTTTCAATTGTAGCAACATCAGCAACATGATAATTTTCATATTTAGTTTTTTGACGTATTCGTAGTAGATGCATTAGCACTAAGTGGTGGTTCTGCAAAAGTTACATTTCGTAAAATTCGTGATACTTTCGAACGACATAATCATCCTTCTTAGACCGCTATTAAGAATAGGTGGTTACATTTGATTAGACAGGCTCCATACAAAATGCGTAAAAATATCGCAGCAGTGAGCCACAGTATTGAAGCAGATCCAAATTCGTCAATTCCTCGACGTTTTCAACAATAGGTTCAGCGAATTTCACGTAAAGAATTGAAGTGGACCGACCATTCACATCGCCGTAGATTCGCTCAATTCATTCAGGAACAACGAATTTCGGGTAAAGAATTGAAGCGATTGATTCGCTCAATTCATTCAGGAACAACCGGCTGGTTTTTCTAAAACAACAAGCATTTTTTCTGACGAAACCCATTTTCACTTATTAAGGCATGTCAAAAAGCAAAAATGCAGCATTTGAGGTTCTGAAAATCCTAGAAAGATTATTAATAAGCTTTTGCATGCTAAATGTGTCACAGTATAGTGCACTATATGCTTGATATATTTTTCGAAGATGAGGCTGGAAATGCAATAACGGTCAGTGGATCACTCTATCGTGAGACGCTAACTCAATATTGGGCTATTATTGACGAAGTAGATATCACTGGCATGTGGTTTCAAGAGGACAGTGCCACATGTCACATCGCCAATGAAACGATCAGTTTATTGCAAACCAAATTTCCCGATCGCATAATTTCACGACAATCAGCAGTTCAATGGCCAGCCAGATCGTATGATTTAACACTACTCGATTATTTTGTATGGGGCTATGTTAAGGAAAGAGTTTATACGAAGCCAATTGAATCGATTTCAGCCTTAAAACTTAAAAGCCATGATGTGATTAATGAAATAGGACCGCCATTTTGCTTTAGAAAACAAAATTTTTGTTGAAAAATCCTTAACATACATATCAGAAAAATAAGTTTCGTTTTTTAAAATTTGAAATTATTTGGAAAATTTAAAATATAATAAAAGGCATATTTAATTGAACTTTCATATTAATTATCTTTTGATTTGTTGATTTATTATATCGCAGAAAATTTAAAAAAAAATTATTATAGAAGGGTTATTTATCAATAAGCAAAAATCTAATTTAAAATTTATATAAAATAGGCACGCAACAAAAAATACGTATGTGTCGGTAAAGCTGTGGATACTTTTTCCCGAAAATGTTTTTTCCATATAATATTGTTTCCTGTGTATTGTATTACGCAATAAAATACAAGGGTATCTCATAATTTATATCCTGCTTAACTTTTCAGAATGCCCATTTATTAAGCAGTAAAACAAGTACAAGAAAATTATTTTTTATTTGATAATTTTGTTATATTGTTACGTTTATACCTTTTATAAACGTTTTGTCATGACATAAATAACACCAGTTTTTAGAGTTTTTAAATTAATTACAAGTTTATTTACTTTAACTACACAAAGTTGACACTATAGAACTATATACTCAAGATGCACGTCTTTACTTCTCGAGATTTTTTTTTTACACTGACTAACTATCCATTCAGACGCTGCCCTTTCATATTTGTCCATTAAAAGTCTAAAAAAATTAAGAATCTTTTACTCCCTTTTTATCAAATGTTATTGTTGTATGTTGTTTATTCAATGTATAGGCGCCTGCATGTCTGTGTGTGTATTTTTGTTTTTATGCTGATAAAGTTTCTTCTTGGGATTTATTTTAAAATATTTGTTGTTGTCTTGTGTTTTCTCAGAAAACCACGCAGTTACCAAACAGCATATTAAATTGTTGTTTGCGTGTATAAAATTTCTACGCAGTTTGTAACTAGAAATTTTGTTGTTGTGCAGTAGTTTACTTTATTGCTTAATTATTTTCTTTTAAAACTTAAGCAAGACACTTCCCTAACAAATTAATAAACTGATGTACAAGAAAATTGTTATAAAATTTTAATTTATTGTATTAATTTAACTTTTATTTATGCAATTTCGTTAATTAAACCTAATAATTATTGCCAATTTTTGCATTTTCCGTACATAATGAATGACCTTAAATGTCTTATATAACAAATGTTAAAAGTAGTTTTTAAAAGTTGCAATTTAAAACGGAAATATTTTTTCAATCTATTCAACACATAAAATCAGAGTGTAAATAATAAGGGCATTAACTCGAAGTTGAAAAATGACGATTGCATAAACAGCCAAATATATATTTAACTAAAATGTTGAACTGAATAATAAATGAGAGCAGCAATTGTTGTTATTAAGAAAAAAATGTTAAATTAGAATTGCTACAGCTACATTAATTTTTAATATTATATTATTATATTATTTTTTATCCACTGATACCCATCGGATATTCGTTTACTCACATGGCATTTTGGTTTGACTCATATTCATGCACACTTATGCG
This sequence comes from Trichopoda pennipes, assembly GCA_030448955.1. Taxonomy (NCBI): domain Eukaryota; kingdom Metazoa; phylum Arthropoda; class Insecta; order Diptera; family Tachinidae; genus Trichopoda; species Trichopoda pennipes. Next base: position 6,233,796 of record JASKUP010000088.1, read on the forward strand.
AATATTAAAAACCGGTTTAAAAGTTTTTTGGGATTTTCCGGTAGGTTCTATTTTAGATTATTTTTATTGTTATAGCAACTATATTATTATTCTGGTTACTAGTATGGCAACCAAAATATTGTTTAAAACAAAATATATGAATTAGTTTTACAACAAAATTTCATTCATCATACCTGCTTTAAGTATCAATGAACTTAGATTACGATAAACTAAAAGTTTTAACATGTCACGAATCTTATGTTTTATATCATCTTCCAAAAAACAAACAATTTTATTTATGTCCAAATATGCCGGAATCAAGATAGAATTGTTGTTAACTCTACTTTGTGCAGCTATGAATTTTGCAATGAGTTTGTAGAACTATTTTTTCTGCAATTAACCCAAAAACACTAAATAAGGAAGAAAAATAGAAGCATAAGTTAGATGAATTAAGATACAAAATTTTTAATTTTGTATATCAAATTATAAGTCGAAGATGATCTATTAAGTTTTAAAATAAACTAACCATCACTAAAAAGGAAAGCGAAACGACTCACTGTATATTTTACAAACTGCATAGTTTTTTAAGAAATCTTATACATGCAAAACAACAACAACAGCGCGGTTATAAGAATTTCTATGAAATAAGATAAACAATAGAAAACAACTAACAAACAACAAAAACAAAAGACACAGCCAGGCAGGGGCCTAAATTGAATGATAGTAACAACAACATTATGAGGTGATGTTAAAGTATAATATTCTTGCACGTGCGAGAACCGCTTAAAGCAACTATATAAACACCACTTGCCGGGCAAATGAATGAATGCAAGTTGACTCATCAGTGAGTAAAAACAACAAAGTTACAAAGTTATACAGGGCGTCTGCCGGAAAGGCGGAAAGAGAATGGATCTTATATTGTGTGACGACCAAAAGTCGGTAGGCTTGTTTTTGGATCACATAGCAATTAAATCACAAGCAATTAGACTCTATATATATATTTTTAAAATTTTTTTAATTTTTTGACTGAATTTTATAAATTTTAAAATTTTTTACATTTCTGAATATTTATTGTTTAATGAATTTCATAAGTTTTTTAAAAGAGAACATTAATATTATACACTTTTCATTTTATATAATTCATAATTATATTTACATTTATTATTTGTTAATGAAGTATTTGAAATTATAATAGCCGTGAAGAAGCGCCACCTATTAACATGAAGATACACCCGTAAGGAAAACATACCATTAAACACAACCCTGAACAGTCGCAAGCAGCTGTCGTTTAGTGGTATGGGTGTATATGTGTGCCTGGCAGAAACATATAAAAGCGAGATAATTACGTTTGTGAGGAGAATTGGCCACGGGCAAGCAACCGGGCAAGACTTCTTTTAAGTGAGTTAGAATTTTAGGCAACTTAATTAAAATAGTCTTGCGAATAGGTTTAGCTCAGTTAATCAGAGTCAGAATTTTATTCGACTTTGAATTAGTTGAGTATAGCTCAGGTCTACGGCCAAGCAAGTTCTGTCGCTGCTTCACATCTACAGAATTTTATTCACCCAGGTGACTGAGGCCAGAGCAAGGCCGCGCTTTGCTCAGCAAGGCCAGAATCTTATTCGGCCTAGCTGAACAAGACGGACAAGATCGTAAAAAGGCTAACACCAATTTAGACGTGAAAAAGTTGTCTCAGAATCTTATTCGTGACAACCGCAACAAGTCAAAAATTGGTGGACAGGCAAACTGTTCTGCTCAGACTGGACCAGAATTTTATTCGCTCCAGTGTGAGAAGCAGTAGGCTAGCCGGCGGAGAGTGGAGACGAAAACTCTTGAGGGCCACGAAGCGGTTGATCGTCGTTGGCGTGCTCAGTAGTGCTGTAGTATAATTTTAACTTAGTTTAAGAGTGGATTACAATAAAAAATTTTGTTAGTAAAACAAAAGTGTCTCTTGTGTTATTAGTGAAGCAAACTTTTTTTTTTGTAACGAACCCTGGACGCCGCGAGCTCTATCTAAGCATAACGCGAGAACGTATCGTTACAATTGATAAATGTTTTATTTAATGTCGGCAGTTGTGTATGGAATACAATATCAGATAAATGTTCGCCTCTGTTAGCCTCACAAATGCGAGCCCTTTTGAACACATTTTTCACTACGTTTTCCGATATTTCACGGGATATTTCATTAATTTGATCGCGAATATTTTGTTTGCGTTGCTCAAGCGTTTCTGGTTTATTTGCATAAACGTTGCTTTTTAGATATCCCTACAAAACAAAAGTTCGAAACAGTTAAATCAGGCGACGGTGGGGGCCAATTAACATCACCATTTCTTGAAATAACTTGTTGTGGAAAGAGGTCTCGCAGTAATTTCATTATAATTCCGTATGTTTGCGATGTCTTGTTGATACCAAATGCTAATCAAGCCCAAAGCATGCAGTTATGGCGTTAAAAAGTTTTCAATCATATCACCATATCGCTCTCCATTCACAGTTAGGTCCAATGCTTCCTCCCAACCAAATGGCACCTGTGACTGTTGAATAATTTGAGGGCTTCTCATTCCGCAGAATCGAATATTCTGTTTATTCACATACCCATTCAAATAAAAATGAAAATCGGGATTGTCATGGGCAAGCTATAACATCCTACTGGCAAGCGTAAATGGTCTTGTAGAAGAAGCTCTTTTGTCTGACTCTTATATGGAAACAAATGTAAATCCTTGTGCAAAATTGTGAACAAAGTTGTTCTTTGAAGCCGAGCTCCTGAGCACGGCGTCGAATTAAGGTTAATGAATTTGTTTGAAAACTTTCTTAAGCAGCAGCAATGTTTACAGCTGATCTGGCAGTATGTTGTGGTCCATACTTGGGCCTCTTTCTTCGAAATCATTATTCATTACACGATAAATAGTGCGTTTTGTTGGCACTTTGTTTTTCTTAAAAAATCCAAGTAACTTCACCATCGTCACAGTAATCGATGATTGATTTTGATAAAATATTTGAACGATTAAAACACGTTGGTTTATCGAATATTTTTCCATAATAAATTTGCCACGTGACTACTTAACGACTGCCAAATATGAACTGTCTAAACTAATTTTTACCAAAATGGCGGCAAAACAAAGTAGTATACCTTCCCGACGGTACTATTATTATTATAATTTTTTAGTTCTGTTTAAAAGAAATGAATACCCCTACGTATGCTTCATTAACACAATTTGTGGCTTTGTTAAGACTTGTTTAAAATTGCATGCATTTTTAATTTTTCAGCAATAGCATAAATAAAAGAATTAACTTTATTGTGTTACTGTAAGAAGTGATTTTTTGTATTTAAATTATTTTTTGGTTAAAAAAAATATAAAACAAAATTTTAAGTTGCGTCGGTTTTCAAATTTATGTTTTAGTTTTAAATTTCAAAATATGTATTGTTGTTGTTGACAGCTTCTAATCTTTGTTAAATAGGAAATTAAGTAAGAACTACAGACATAAAATAAAATTTTTTTTAAAACAATTACTTTTCAAGTCTTAAATAATGGTTATAAAATAAATCATTATGTAGCTTGCAAATGAAATAATTAATGATTACGAATTTAAGTAATAAAATCAACGACTAATGAAATCAGAACAATTATTGTAAAATATCAAAATTAAAAATTTAATTTTATTAAGATAGTATGGATGTATTATTAGGAGTCAGACTAATTGCCGGAGCGCTACACAGCTATTGCGTTCCTTTTCTAATTTCTTGCCTTACCTATATGTAGGTGCCTTTCACCTTTTCAGCTGCTGTCCTCAATTATAGATGGCGGCGGCACCTTTCACCATTTTATCTTGTTCACATTTTTTAATAACTACTCAACAACAATTTATTTCTTAACAGTTAAAAATCTCTTTTGGGATTTGAACCAAAACTTTTAGTTTAATTAACACGCGGATGCGTTTACTAATGAAACCAATACAACTGTTCAACACAAGTTTCCTATCTTGTAAATCATAATTATAAGCAGTTGATTTAACAGCTCTGTTCTTATTATCTAAGGCAGATACATATGTAAAGGGTTGCAAAACTTTATCTTTGTAATGATACGCTCTTGATTCTGAAAAAAGAAATTGTTTATCATATTTATAGGTCACCAACACACGGTGGGTCACAACGATTATATTGAACAAATTGATGTCATAGAAAACCTGCAATTTATTAAAAACAAAAAATGGATATATTTGCGTAGTCATTAAACATTGAGAGCAATTTCTTAACTGTTTAAGCCCTTATGGTTGCTTTATACTAAGTGATTTCTAAATGCTTATAACCGAAAAAACTTATCATGCGTTAATATCCAGTCAATTACCAATTTTATAAATACCATCTATCAAAACCAGTCATTACTATTATCCATAATTTTATAATGCCACAGTTGACAGAAACCAGTCAGACAATCTTAAATCATTTAAAGTTGTAAAATATTGGCTGAAGTAGCAGATTTAATTGACATAATTTTTAATTTGGTCGTTTAACTTTTCTTGGCTGTTGTTAACAAGTTCTTGTATTTTTTTTTGTTTTTGTTTCTATTAAACAAACTGGGTCAAGAATTCAGAATAATGAGGAAACTGAAACAGCAAAGTTTTTATAAAAGCAGTTTAGAATTTATTTCCAACTGTTTTTGTTTTTCTTTTTGTTTCTTAATGGATTGGAAAACTAAATCATGTTTATACTTCAATGGTTGAAAGTTCTCATAAATTAAAAAAAAAGTTATAAAGTTTTTTCAAATTTTTTTTACTTTATATACTTTAAAGCTTTAAGTAATAAAAATTAATATTTATTGATCATTTACTCTTTATATCACATAAATATGCTTCAAATAACTGCACTTCTATCGAACTTCTTAAGTAAAATTCAATATAACTTTACCTGATTAATATAATGATTAACAAACAGTAAAATTTTAATTATTTCCATCCCAGTCGTAAGCATTTTTAACTGATACAAAAGTAATAATAAAAATGTTTTATGCTAATTAATAATATGCTTTTAAAAAACTGCGTAATGTTATTTTTTTATCTAGTTTAAAAAGCTTTAAACCTGATGTGAGTATAACACTTACTTGCTGTGAAGCTAGCTTACAGGTCGTTTTTATCACTTTGCAAAACTAAAGTTAGAATATTAAGCTTAAAGTGTGTTTTTTATTATCTTTCCTGCAATAAAGGAAAATAAATTTAAATAACAAAGAAAATTTCTTTCCTAAAAGTTATAAAAGGTTTTTTAACAGGAAGTTTGTTTTCTTAAACAAAATAAAACAAAAAATTTAGATTAAGATAATTCAGATTTTTATTGTATTATGAAGAAAAAAGTTCAGCAACTATGATTGAAAAATGATATCCGGCAAATTTCCACCATGACCACACTGACAGATGTCACTTTAAACAAGTTTTTGTCAAAATGGCAGTCCTATCTCCTTAACCACATCACAGATTTTGAATTTTAAGGCTGAAATCGATTCGACTGGCTCCGTATAGACTCTGTCCTTAATATAGCCCCACAATGGGGTCGTGCGAATAGAGTGGATTTTAATACCCGTAAGAAGCAATGTTGCATGTTTACGCATAGATCTGTGTGCGGTAATGATGCTGCATCTGTTACTATGCGTGATATAAGTATTATGGAATCGGAAGCTCTTGATTTTTTTGGCATAAAAATTCAGTGTGATGTTCGATGGACTAAACACATTTTTCAGATTTCTAAAGATGTTTTGAAGTGCCTTGGTTTTCTAAAACGGTGTAAAAGATACTGCTCTCCCTCCTGTCTTCGTACTATTTATAGCACCTATATTCGTCCAAAGATGGAATACAACTCTCATGTATGGGCCGGCGCTCCAAAATCTATTTTGGAATTGCTCGATCGCTCATTGGCAACAGTAGGGTATCCAACTCTATGTATTCTCCGGAGCATCGACGCAATGTGGGTTGTATTTCACTATTTTATCGTTATTACAATGTGCTCTAAGTGCTCTAATGAAATTAGGGAACTTGTTCCTGAAACTTGCCTGTTTTTGCGTTTAACTCGATTTTCGTTGAGAGCACATCCATTTGTGGTTGATTGGCCAGTGAATCGAACTATGGGAAATTTCGTTTTTTAGCAGAACAGTCCGTTTGTGGAATAAACTCTCTCCAGAGGTCTTTTCTGTCACTTTTCATGTAGGAAAGTTCAAATTGAATGTCCACAAACACTACTCCCTCTTTTCTTCTCCCCATAACCTTATTTCCTAGTTCTGGCACAATTCATTGCATATGTAGGGGTCAACCCCTAACTGCTCGTTCGAAACAAACAAAAAACAAAAACAAAAAGTAATCCAGTGGTGTTAAATCACACGATTTGCCTGGCCATTTACCTGCTGATTGTCGTGAAATTATGCAATCAGGAAATTTTGTTTGCAATAATCTTTCACTGGCTGTGTGATACGTGGCACTTGACCTGTTGAAACCACATGTCAGTGATATCCACGGTGTCAATAATAGGCCAAATTTGCCAGCCTCATCTTCGAAAAAAAATGGCCCAATCACGCCTCCAGACCACTTAGCTCACCATACAGTGACACGTTGGGCATGCCAAGGCCCCTCAATAATCGCTCTAGGATTTTTAGAAGTTTGTTGATATACCCTGACAAGTGAAGATGGGCTTCGTGTGAAAAAAAAAATTTTTAGAATAACTAGCCGGTTTTTCCTTAATGAATTGAGCGAATTTACAGCGCTGGGAATGTTCGGTCGGCTTCAATTTCTGCACCAGTTCATTATTTATCTCTTTAGACATTTAATAGTTCTCTGGCTGATTATTGAGGTTGGCCCCTATATGGGAGTAACAGTTATAATGGTTCTTATGGTGGCCAGAATCATCTCACTGATGATGACACGCAAAGTGAATGATCCAGTCCAGTGAGCATGCTAGACATGTATTCTGGACAGGAGTTGGAAAGTCTCCAACTCTTTAGCAAGGTGTGATAATTTGCAGTCCTGCTCTGGAATCATTGAAGTTGCAACTGGAAGGTTTCTGTTGCATAGAATTATGACGTCTAGGACAAGCATGACGTTCCAAATTATGCAGTGGTTAGGTCCACCATCTGATTAGGGCTTCATGACCAGGTGCGGATGTAAATTGAATCACACAGTTGTCCGAAAATATCACGAATTTTACGAAACGTAACTTTAACAGAACCATCATTTTTATAGTGGATATTAATTTTTCAATGCGATTTTCGTGCCAAATTGAATTCATTGCAACAATTGCAATTGCAAAGCATCTACTACGAATATGTCAAAAAAGTAAATGTCAAAACTATTATGTTGTTGGTGTTGCCAAAAGCGAGAAACAAACTTCTTGTTGAAAACCCCGATATTTAAAACATAAACAGCATAATCGTCTTTATTTTTGTTTTTAATATAAATTATACAAACAGAATTTATATTTGTTTTTTTTGTTCAAACTAGTAGGCTCCGCCTAAAATAATAACAATGCTAAAATATCATTTTCGATATTCTCAAAATAAAGTGACTAATTATGTGAAATTGTGCAAGCTTTCAATTGGCAAATAGTGCACATAACTTTTCCTTGTTTCTTGAAGTTACCGTTATACTTAATGTTAATTTGTCAAAAAGTAATCTATGACTACACTTTAGTTAAGTTATAAAAATGGCTCTAAGTCAGGCATATTTCTGATTATATTAAATCAGGAAGTAATGAATTGAATGACATTGTAAATGCGATTACTTAACTTATCACTAAGAGAATCATTCATTTCATTCGTGTACAAGGTATCAATTCTTTGTTTTTAAAAATTGTTAAAATATGTTTTTGATAGAAGTCATTAATAGCAAAGCAATATTCTTTGCCTAATGTGAGAAATAATCTGATCTATAGGGTCCGCCAAATAACTTTTTTTTTTAATTTTATAAACCTCCTGTTGAAACCAAACAAAAATTCATTCAACATGGCCTGATAACGATCGCTATAGACTGTAACAGCCACTCCTAAAAAATTGCCCAATTATGCCTCTAGACCAAAATCCGCACCAAGCAGTGACTCGTTTTGGGTGCGTCGGCTTTTCAATGTATGCGGCTTTTCTGTGTCCCAAATGCGACAATTTTGCTTGTTTACATACCCGTCAAGATCAATGAGCTTCATCTGAAAAGATGATTTTTTTTGCAAAATCTAAAGTCGATCGCAGGACCACTTAGGTCTGTTGTTCAAGCGTATACACAACCATTTTCGTTCAGCGGAAGAAAAAAACTAATTATCTATCAAACCAAACATGAGCTAAGTGTTACCATTCACGAAATAAGCACTAGTTGAAAAAAACGTTAGATGGCGTACCCTATACAATTCGAAATGAATCAGCAAAACTGCACGTTGTCTGTTATTTTGCTTAAAACTGTTAAGGGTTATTAAAAATTCCCTCAGAATTTTCTAAATATAGCCTTCAGAGCTTAAACAAACAACAAAGTCCGAAAGTGTTTTCTAATTTCCTTCTAATTTGGGTTACGCCTCTAAACATTCAAACTGTCTGGACAAGCCGGCTTAAAATGTGTTAAAGTTACCAACATACACACATACACATGTACATATATACAATTAAAAACAATTAGTAATCCATATTTAAGCTATGCCGGAAAAGTGTTAAAATTACGGTAAGTCCAGTATAAAGCTCTTCACTAAAGAATGAATTAAAGTTCCAAATTCTGGATTTTTCTAAAATTTAATAAACTTTTGGCTGAATTTTTAAAACAAATTTCAATCCTGTTTAGTTCAACAATAGCAGAGCCTTATTTGCACTTAAATATTGAAGCTTTATTTCGGTTAAAAGAAAACAGTTACTTGATTTTTTTATAGTGTATTTATAAGCCGGAAATGGTGATAGTTTAAGAATTTCAATCACCAACAAAATAATGAATATTCTGCATTGTTTATTTCACGAAAAGCTATAACACTACTTTTAACCTCGTTAGATTAAGGAAGCAGCGGTCACATAAAACAAATATGCAATAAGTAAATAAATTTCGGTTAACTGTATTTCATAATATTTTTCACACAAATACATTTTAGTGATAAAATTTTTGTTGTAATCTTATATTAAATATATTATGAATGTGTACATTCACATTAAAATCAATTTTGCACCACAAATTATTAAAATAAAATGATGTGCATGGCAACAAAAACTAAATATAATTAATTAAAAAAAAAACCGCTAAGGAGAAGTATTAAAGCAAAAACCGTTAAATAAAATAGATGTTTTTGCCCACGGTCTTAAAAAAGTAAGTAAAAACCAAATGCAGTTACAAAAGAGAAATATTAGTGCGTTATAATGACAACGATAATAATGACGAAGGCGGAAAGAAATGATTATGATGAATTGTATATTTTTCATCAATATTCCCAACAAGCATGATATCATAAATTCGAATGAAAATTTTTTATCATTTTAATATTTAACACAATTCTCAAATCATTTTCAAAGCTAAAAAGAGGCTGAATAAATTGTAGGTAATAAAAAATAAATAAATAATTTAAATAAATAAATAAATTTTTGTAACATCTTATTGATTGTAAATCTATCCATTGAAGGATAATAAGTAAATTTGACAAAATAGGAAAAAATAAAAATATTATGTTGAACTCCAATAAGAACAACATCGAACATAGATTTATCATTGTTAGAGGTTTATACTTATAGTCTATTTGAATATATGCAAGATATTACAAACCGAGCACTTAGATATGTACAAAATAACAAGTAATTACACTGAGATCATATGTATCGGGTTTTTCAACAAGCAATTTGTTTTTCAAATGCGGCAACACTAACAACATAGCTTTGACATTTAGTTTTTGGACGTATTCATAGTAGATGCATTGGCAATTGAATAATTAAAGTTCACTATCTAAATGATGGTTATTTTAAAGTTACGTTTCGTAAAATATTTTCGGACAACAGTATCTTCCTTCTGAGACCGCTAAGACCGCTATTAAGAATTTGGTCGTTAAATTTGAGTCGACAGGCTCAATACAAAATACGCGAACACCAACGCGTGGTTGACCGGTTCGTTTAACCCGAAACATCGCAGCCGTTAGCCACAGTGTTGAAGCAGATCCAAATTTGTCAATTCCTCGACGTTCTCAACAAGTGGAGTTTTCCAAAACCACCATATGGTGAATTTCCCTTAAGTTTCAACTGGGACAAGAATTGAAACCGACCGACCATTCATATCGTCGAAGATTCGAAGATTCAGGAAGAACCGCTTGATTTTCCTGAAAAAATCATTTTTTCAGACGAAGCCCATTTTCGCTTGTCAGGGTATGTCAACAAGTAAATTGCCGCATTTGGGCTTCTGAAAATTCTAGAGCGATTATGGAGAAGCCTTTGTAACAACAACTGAATTTTGGCTTATTATTGACGACATGAATATCACTGACGGGTAGTTTTAAGAGGGCGGTGCACATATCACACAGCCAATGAAACAATCAATTTATTGTAAACCAAATTTCTTGATCGCATAATTTCACCACAACCAGCAATTAAGTAGTTGTGAAATCGTGTGATTTAGCACCTCTGGATTATTTTTTTGGGGCTATGTTAAAGACAGAGACTATACAGAGCCAATCGAATCGATTTCAGCCTTAAAACTCAAGATTCGTAATGTGACTTACGAAATAAGGCCGCCATTTTACCAAAAAGAAAGTGATTAAAAACTTTGATGAAACAATTGACATCTGTCAGCGTGATCGTGGTAGACTTTCGCCAGATATCATATTTCATTAATTGCCGAACTTTTCTCTTCATAATATGAGCACATTAGAAATTTTTATCATTTTAATCAAAATTTTTTTGTTTTATTTGTTTTAGAAAACAGACTTCTTGTTGAAAAACAGCCAGAAAGAGCATGTTCTGTCATGCCAAATTTTATATACTCTTCACCATGCGCAGCTAGGGATTGAATCTTCCTTTTAAGCCATGTTTAAATAAAATTGTTTTGTTTCTAATTTTATTGTTTGATAATTTTTAGGCGCAACTATATATTTTTTTAATTCGTGCATTTTTAGTGATCTTTTCGATTGAACTTTTAGTGTTGTTTTTTCGTGTGTTTTCAGTTTTTAATAAAATAATTGTCTTTTGTTTCAAGTAAAAATATTTAAGTACAATTTTGGTGAAAATGTAATATTAAAGTGAATTTCGGAAAGTTAAGTGCAGATTTCGATTTCTTAGTAGTCTAGAGATTTTTTCGAAAAATCAATTTTCCACACAGTGAAATAAAAAACAATAATAAAAAAACAACAACATAAGAAAAATATAAGAAAATAGAGAGTTCTCCTCTTTCCAAGCATCACAAAAATAAAATTCGCGAAAATATATTCTACAGTTAGGAACGTTTAACAATTCTACGTAACTCTTCTGCTGTGTTGCCAAAGTGGGTTTGAACACACCTTTTCTAACTGTAATAAAAGAAGAGTGTTAAAAATGAGATAAAAAATAAATTCTCAATGGTTATGGCGTTTTTGTATAACACTTTTGGACTTTGTTTTCTGTTTCTTTGTTGCGTAAATAGAGAACTGTTTAAGCAGTTTATTTTGAGATATCCTGAATTTTCTATAAGCAAATTGGGATAAATCTATTGATGACATGCCTTTAAATAATAAAAATTTCATTAAAATATTCAAAATTATTCCAAATAATGAATTTTACATCAATTTTTAATATATATATAGGGTGTCCGCTGGGAAGATACAATACTTTGTTTTGCCGCCATTTTAGTAAACATTAGTCTTGACAGTTCATATATGGCAGTCGTAAAGTAGACACGTGGCAAATTTATTATGGAAAAATATTCGATAAACCAAGGTGTTTTAATCGTTAAAACATTTTTTTTTAGATCAATCATCGATTACTGTAAAGATGGGAAAATTACGTGAAATTTTTGGGAGAAATAAAATGCCAATAAAACGCCCTATTTATCGTGTAGTGAATGATTTCGAAGAAAGAGGGTCTGTAGGCAATAGGCCAAAGTACGGACCACAACCTTCTGCAAGATCGGCTGAAAACATTACTGTTGCTCAAGAAAGTGTTTAAAACAATCCATCAACCTCAATTAGGTGCCCCTTTGGGAAAAAAGGCGATATAAATATTGATAAAAGTACACTCTACCCCTACTATGCCTTAGAAATATTTGAAACCCTCTATTAAGTTTCTCTATTATGCTGTAGGGTTAATGGTAGAACTTCTCTAATAAAAGTCATTGCAGCTTAGCTTTAAGTATACGGTCTAAAAATTAAGTAATCAAATATCCTGGAGAGAAACATTATTTTGGAAAGGTGCCTTAAGATAATTGTGAGCGCTTTCCACATTAAGTTTTCTTTGAAAGTCTACTTTAACGTGCAGAGAAAAATGCTTCAGAAACATGCCCCTGTAGGCTAGTAGGTAGTGTACTAGCTTGTCAGTATGGGGGTTGTGGGTTCAATTCCCAACGAAGACCTTGGTGTTTTTTCACTATAAAAATAAAAATTGACTGTCGGTGGGGCTGCTGAGCAATGAAGGCATAGTCACTGGTCGCTGTGCTGTCTTATATACGGCAATTAATTTCCGACTATCCTTCTACTTTCACCACCTGTTTCATCTATTCTCTATCCCTTTCCTAAATAATGTAGCACGGTATTTGACTAAATAGGCATTGTTGCCAAAAATCTACACAACCCCGATTTTCATTACAAAATCATAATGAGTGACGAAGCACTTTTTCATTTGAATGGATATGTGAATAAATAGAATGGTCGGTTCTGGGGAATAGGATACCCTCAAATTATTTAAAAGTCACCTTTGCATCCATTAAAAGTGACAGTCTGGTTGGTGTGCAAAATGGTCAGGAGGAATCATGGGATCTTACTTTTTCGAAAATGAAAACGGCGTAACGGTAACTGTGAATGGGGAGCGAGGAATTATTGCACCTTACTTCTTTGAAAATGAAAATGGCAATTGTGAATGGGGAGCGATAACTTGATATGTTTGAAAACTTTTTAACGCCACAACTGCATGCATACAATGGAATTAATGAAACACCGCGTGAAATGTGTGAGAATGAAATGAAAAATGTGTGCAAAAGTGCTAACAGAGGTGGACATTTATCTGATATTGTATTCCATACATTATTGCCGACATTAAATAAAACATTTATCAATAAAAGATCCATTCTCTTTCATTTAATCAAAAATTATATCTTACTGGCGCACACCCTGTATATTGAAGTTTTTACGTCTACTGTGTGGATTGATATTGTTCATAAAAGCGTTACTGGTACAAAATATTGAGCCCCTACCTTTTATCGTTCTGTATAATCCAAGGGACGTAGCGTCATACCACTTGTTCTCTCGAACAAGTATTGTGCCATAGGTCCATACCTGCGGTACTACGCAGGAATGCTATCTGTCTTTAGAATTTAGTGAAAAGTTTACACCTCTTTCGTAAAGCCAAGTACAGTTATTATTACATGCAATTTTTATGCCAACTATTTTTATAGTTTAAGAAAGATCTATCAATTATTTTGTGATTTATTTTTGTGATCTTAATTCTTTATTATACAAAATATATTTCGAAAATTCCTAAATTCTCAAAGAAATTAAAATATGAAAATTTTTATTCAAATTTATCAAATAAAGTTCGATTATTTTCTACATTTAAAAAAATTTGTGAACAAGTATATTTCTTGATTTCAGAATAGTTGCAAAATTATTTTTATAACAATGGTCTTATTAATGTATGTTGGGTTATATACTATCTTCTAGTAATTTATACTTTACTGCTTCATTTATTTAATACGTAACCATTATTTTTATTCGTTTAGACATCACCATCATCATCATCATAGCTCAATGTCATTTAATTATTACTCACTCGTTAATAGTAAAATACCAACTGACTGATTCACGTAGCCGCTATTTAAAAATAAAATATTCACACAAATTTTATAATCCGCTGCAGCTACTGTTGTAATTGTGGTTATTGTGTTGTTGTGTTTATTTCTCATAATACCTTTTTTTTAAACAAAAAATAAAGCAAAAAAAAAACATTTTTGTGTCTTTCTTTGTTTTATTTTGCTCCTCTACCTTAATAATAATGACTTTGGTTGAAATATAGCATGTTATTTATAAAAAAAAAAAAAAACAAAAAGCAACAACAGCGAAATTTCTTCTCCATTTATGATTTTATATTTTTGGTTTGTTTTTACTGTCTTTTGCAGAAATATGGAGTTAAGTAATTTTGGTGCAGCGAAAAAAATGTCACGCGAAGAAAGACGATATTCCGTTCCACATGGTCCCAACTCTCCCTTACCACCAGCGGCCTCCGAAGATTTACACGCTTGGTCAATATACAGGTAAAAATCTATCGATTAATAAAGATAATAGATTCAACAAATTGCTATTTTATAAAGGGTTTTTCAACAGGAAGTTTGTGTTCTAAAAATAATAAAACAAAACGTTTAGATTATGATGATTTTAATTTTAATAGCATCACAAAGAGAAAAATTCAGCACTTATGAATAAAAAATGATATCCGGCAAATGCCGACCACGCTGACAGATATCGATTCTATCATCAAAGTTTTTAATCACTTTTTGGCAAAATGGCGGTCCTATTTCGTTAATCATATCGCGGATTTTGAGTCTTCATGCTGAAACCGATTCTATTGACTCCGTGTAGACTCTGTTCTTAACGCAGCCCCTCAAAAAATAATTCCGTAGTGTTAAATCAGGCTGGCCACTTAACTGCTGATTGCCGTGAAATTATGCGATTGGGAAATTTGGTTTGCAATAAATTGAACGTTTCATTGGCTGTGTGATATGTCACACCGTTCTGTTGAAACCACATGTCAATGATATCCATCTCGTCAATAATAGGCCAAAAGCGTTACTGTATTTCTAGCATCCACAGTGACACCTTAAGCATGCAAAGGCTCTAGGATTTTCAAAAGCCCAAAGCAGTTTTGCTTGGTGACATACCCTGACAAATGAAAATGGGCGTCGTCTGAAAAAATTATATTTGCAGAAAAGCCAGCCGGTTATTGAGAACATCGAGTAATTAAGACATTTGAATTTGCTTCAACACTGTGGTTCATAGCTGCGATTTTTTAAGTTGAACAACCCGGTCGAACACGCGTTGGTGTTCGCAGATTTTGTATCGAGCCTGTCGACCAACGCGTGTTCGACCGGATCGTTGAGCTGAAAATATCGCAACCGTGAGCTACAGTGTTGAAGCAGATCCAAATTTGTCAATTTCTCGACGTTCTCAACAATTGGGGTTATCCAAAACTACCTACCACATGGTGAATTTTGCATAAGGATATGACTTTAAAGCCTTACAGGCTTCGAATTGAAGCCGACCGACCATTTATATCGCCGTAGATTCGCTCAATTCATTTAGAAACAACTGGCTGGTTTTTCTAAAAAATTAATTTGTTTAGACCGAGCCCATTTTCACTTGTCATGGTATGTTAGCAACCAAAAGAGCAATTATTGAGAAGTCTTTGCATGCGCAACGTGTCACTGCATGGTGCGCTATGTCGTGTGGAGGCGTGTTTGGGGTTTTTTTGTGAAGATAAGGCTGGAAATGCAGTAACGGTCAATGGATCACGCTATCGCGAGATAACGTAATAAAATTTACAACGTTATCTAGCCATGTGGCCATAATACGATAACCCACTTTAGGTTATATATAGCATGCACCTACGCCCTAGGATGACGAAGCATAGTACTATTCAACAGGTCATTCCTAGCGGCAATTTCGAAAACGCGGAGCAGGGCCATCACCTCCACTCCTTGTTAAAGAGTTGGAGACTATCCAACTCCTGGTCCAGAACACATGACATAGCATGCTTATTGGATCTGTATCATTAACCATGTGTTCTTGGTAAAAAGTGAGATGATCGTGGCCCTTTAATCATTTCATAAGGGTCTGCGAAACCACAACCACCACGATACTCTACGAAGCGTCAACCTAAATAATTAGTCAGAGAATAGCAAAAGCTGAACTCTGGGGCTTACTGATTCCCGTAGAAATAAAGTGGAATTTACCTAGTTGGCTCCTGCTAGCCTTTAGGGGACTAGACTTCCTTTTATCCTCAGATAACACATATATTAATGGTGAGATTCCATTAAGACATACCAATGTGCCCCCGGAGGGATTAGCCGTGAGATGCCAACAACTCTATTTTGGCCTATTATTGACGACATGGCTGTAGTTTCAATAGCACGGTGCCACATGTCAAATATCCAATGAAAGTATCAATTTATTGCAAACTAAATTTCCCGATCGCATAATTTCACCACAATCCGCAGTTAAATGGCCAGCCATTGGATTTTTTTTGTGCGGCTATATTAAGGATAGAGTCTCTACGGAGCTAATCGAATCGATTTCAGCCATAAAACTAAAAATGTGATTAACGAAATGAGTCACCATTTTGCCAAAAATGTCAGCCTGGTCGTGATGGACATTTGATAGATGCCAGTTTTCATTCTTAATTGCCGAAGTTTTCTCTTCGTATCTATCATCTAAAACTAAAATTTTTATTTTATTTTGTTTTAGATATTGAACTTCTTGTTAAAAAACCCTTTATATTTACATAATTCATGAGATGGAACATTAGCAAACGAATAAATTGGTCTCAAAAGAATTTCTTCTTTGTGAATTTTTGACAGTCCGTATAATCTAGGCTTAATAGCAATACTTATTTTATTTATTTTATTTATTTATTTATTATTAGTAGTATTAAAAATACTTTATATGCAGTATGTAATCCTAAAAATCAAACAATATTTCTCACAAATTTCGCAATTTCCCTTTTATATATGTTAAAATTTCTTTCTATTTTTAAATTATTCGGTATTGTATTATATAACCCGAGCCCTTTATAGAATAGTGATCGTTGCATCGCTGTTGATGTCACCCGTTGTACTCGAAAATTATCAGAATTTCTTAATTAATAAAGTCGTACACCTCCAACATATTCTATTTTCCTACACAGAAGCGTCGCCCAGTCTAATTTTTGAATAAAACACAATGTATTTAGTTTGAGTCTCTGTCGTACGTTCATCCACTTAAGTGCTTTTAGCATTGCACAGATAGATGTATATCTGCTACACTTGAGGATACTACGCATCGCCTTATTCTGTAACTTTTGCATTCTTTCTAGTTGTGAATCCAAGCAACACGTATATAAAATCGTCGAACCATATTCAAAATGCGGTTTTATCATTGTATTATAAATATTTATTGCGGTTATTGTTGAAATTTTGTTCCTAATCCGTTTAAAAAACCAATCTTCTTGCCTATTTTATACATATGTAATCAATGTGATCTTTAAAATTCAGTTCTTTGTCAAATATATAAAACCAAGATGCTTTATGCTCTTAACTTTTTCTATAATTTCATTATTAATCTTAAATACTGAGTCACTAGTCATACGTATTTCAATTAATTTACCTTTAATTTGTTCATATTTAGCCATTTATTAATTTTTTCAAAATCATGCATCAATTTATTTCTGCACTCTTCTTCCGTTTGTGCGATAGAATATACCAAAGTATCATCCGCATATAACATTATAGAACAATTTTCGATAATAATTGGTATATCGTTTATATATATAATGAACATTAATGCACCAAGAATTGAACCCTGGGGACACCATAGTCGTTTTTAAGTTCATTTGATTTGACTCCGTTTACTTTCGTAATCTGTCTTCTATTTTCAAGATATGACTTAAACCAATTTAAATCCACACCGCGTATACAGTACATATATAATTTCTTTATCCTTATGTCTCTATCAACGGTTTCAAATGCTCGTTTAAAATCTAAAAATATTGATTTAATTTTATGGGTTTTTTCTATATTTTTCCTTTCGTTTATTACATGGTTTATCGCTGTTTCACATGATAATTTTTTCCAAAAGCCAGATTGATATTTTGATAGTAAATTATTGTCTTCCATATATTTTTCCAATTGTAATTTCACAACTTTTTCCAAAATTTTTTCGAATATTATCAGGGTATTAATTGGTCTAAATTCCTCACATTTATTAGCTTTGCCAATTTTTTCCACAGGCGTTACCACTGTCTCTTATTATTTGTCAGGAAAAACTCCTGTTTTCATTGATTTATTTATTATCTTTAATAAAGTCATCCCGATAGCACTCCAATTTTCTAGAATGATCTTTGTCGATATCCTTGTGTAGTCGGGCTTATTTTAAATTTCTTTTATTATATTTTTAATTCAAGCAATGTTATTGGTCTAAATTTAAAAATTTTATTTATCAACGATATTTGGTTTATATATTGTACATTTGTGATTGATTCCCTTACCAACTTAATACTGTCTATAAAGTAGTTATTAAAATGACTAGCTATTTGATTGTTATTATTATATTCAATTTGGTTAAATATTACCGACGTTATCACATTTGTATGTTTTTTTAGAACTAGTTTTTTTATCCACATTTGCCTTTGGTCTTTGGCATTATTAATTTGATCGTTCATATATTTATTTTTTTCATTCTCTATTTTTGTCTTATATAAACTTCGTATAGCCCTGTAGTTTGACCATGCATTATTCGTATTTTCCAATTTCGCCATTTGGTATTTGTTGATTTTTTCCCTTTTCAGTGCACTCATTTCGCGGTTATACCATTTATTAACATTATTTTGCTCCTTTACTTTCTTTTACGTTACAATTTTTGCAACATTTTCAGTAACATCCTTCATATCCTGATATCTCATTACTGCTCTTAATTCTCTATTAAATGAGTCCTTATTGTATTTGAATATTTCTGCTTCTTTACTATTTGGTCGCTTAAAATCCTCATGCTCGCTTTCGAAAAAAATGTCTATAATCTCATGGTCCGATATTTTATTTGTGTTACTATTTTGTATTGATATTTTATTACTATACGTAATTACACGTAGTCAATTATGGTGCTTGTATTTTCTGTTACTCTAGTGAAATTCTTTACAATCTGCTGTACTCCATTGTAATTTAACCTCCTTTCAATTTGACGTTTGTAGAAACTCTCTCAATATTGACGTCTCCCGCTATTAAAATATCACAGTTTTGTTCACAAATTTCCTCTAAGACTTCTCCGATGACATAACAAAATTCCGGTGACTGACTACTTGGTGATCTGTAAGCTCAAGCTTACTTCTTATTTCAACATTACAGCAAGAAAGTGATATTATATCAATTGTTGTTCTAAGCTAAATAAATGGTATATAAACATTTAGTTTTCGTGCATCTTTGGTCATTTTAGAAGTAGCAGAAATAGTGGTGATACCAAAAAGGAACTGAAGATTTATATTCAGTACCTCAAATGATACTAGATATAGCATTTAGAAAGTTAACAAAGCTGTCTACACTTGGGTCATGCAACTAAACAAAAGCCCCATTACTTTTTTTCTTGCAAAACAAGGTGCAGTTCTAAATAAAACCAACAAAAAACAAAAACAAAAATACTTTAACTTCCTGTTTCTTTTTTAAATCACCTGAAATTTTTGTTGCATGAGTAAATGCAGCGGTCAAATTATGACAAAATGAAAACACTGTAATTTTTTAATTAGATTTCTTTAACACAAATTATTTAATGCTGGCAGTTTTGTTACCAAAAAGCCACTACGGTTGATTAGATTTTAATGAAAGGAAATAATTACAAAATTGCATTGATTGCGAGATTGATAGATTAATGCATTTTTTCTCTCTTTCTCAGCGTTAAAAAAATCTAAAGCATAGAATTCATAGAAAACAACAACGAAAAGAATTTAATGAAATTAAAGAACATATGAACACGCCCAGTGTTTAAGCCATTTTAAATTTTGAGTTTGTAGTTGAATCAACAACCACACCGCATCCGTATATTAACTTAATTAACAAATAAACAAAACAAAAACAAAAGAAAATAAAAAAAGCATTCGTATTTCATTTATGGCTCTTTGTTGCAGACAAAATTTAAATTCTGATTTTACTGACTCAGCTTTGGGGTCTTCTGACAAATCACCGTTGCCATATGGAAATTTTCAATTACGCGATACAACAGTACAATCAATACTCAATCATCCGCGTTATGGTCCCAAGTAAGTTGTGTCTTTAGGCTGCTACGCATGCTACGTATTGTTAAAATTTGTCCTGCATTAAAATATTTAAATTTATTTTATTTAAAGATCACCATTGGGTTCAAATATGTATACATATTTGAAATTTGGATTACCTCGTGTTTTCCCACCTAATGCCGGTTCACAACGATCACAACGTTCACATCGTCCCGGACCAGGTCCTGGCGGCATGCGTGGTAATGTCGGCAGTGGTGTAAATGGCCGCATTAATCGTGGCTTTCGTGATAGTTCAGCAGGTCCAGCAGCTGGTTCGTCAGGATATGACAGTAGTGATAATGAAACTACACGTAGTCGAGGGCCACATAATTTAAGGTAAGTTATTTTTCCATTTCAGCACAATTATCCTTTCAAATCTGTTCCTTTTATTCTCGCAGAAAATATCGTAGCGAATCGGATTTTCGTGCCATAGGTGGCATACCATCATCACGGCCCGATTCTAGAGCACAAGGCATACCAATGTCAGCCTTACGACAGGCCAACAGTCGAGCTAGTATAGCAGGTAAAATATTAACAGCATTTCTCCTAGTCTCTTTTAAAAGCTTAAGACACCTATCTCTTTCAGTTGGCACTCATATTAACACCCATCAGCAGTATATTCCCAATGGCAAACATTATGGTCATCGTTCACACAGTGAGGCTGATTTACTGGCAAGTGGTCACGATGTTTATGACTATGGTGGTGGTGGTGGTGGTGGCGGTGCTGTTGGTGCAGAATCTCGTCTCTATGCTTCATCACGTCATCGCCATAATCAAATGGAACAAGTCAACGGGCATATTGTCAATTATGGCATGACACATCGCAAACGTTCTGAAATTGGTTTGGTTTATCCCAATATACAAGTTCACTGTTTAGACGTAAATCCTTGCTTAAGGGGAGTATCCCTGCAAGCCAAGGCCGGAGATTTATTTGCCATAATGGCAACATCACAAAAAGAGGGTACAGCCTTAACGGAATGTTTAGCGGGCCTCAGAGAACGTATAGGTGGTGAAATTTTAATAAATGGCCAACAAATAAATCGACGTGGCCTAAGAGAATTGTGTAGTTATGTGCCTGCTTTGAATGACTCTTCATTAGATCCCAGAATGAGTGTACAGTGTACCTTAAATTTCCATGCTGCTTTGAGAGGTCCCATGGATCGTAGTGATTTAAAAGAAAGAGTTAGTTCGAAATTATTTAAACACAGAGCAAAAAGAAGAATTAAACTTTTCTTTTTTTTCAGATGGATGTTTTAATAGAAGACTTAGGTTTAACTACAGTGCGTGCTTCAAATGTTTCTACCTTAACTCATTCGGAAAAACAGCGTCTTAGTGTTGCCTGCCAACTACTGGCCCAATCTTCAATATTAATATTGGATCAAGTTACATCAAATATGGATATATTCGATACATTTTTTTTGGTCGAATACTTACGGCAATGGTGCAGTGGTGGTCGTATTGTTATTATGACTCTACAACCACCCACATTTGAAATTCTATCCATGTGTTCAGGTGTACTTTTACTATCTGGGGGCAGAACCGTATTTTCGGGCAGTCGCTCGGATTTACCACGTCACATGGGTGAACTGGGTTATCCATGTCCACCCTTTAAAAATCCAGCCGATTATTATTGTAAGTATATTTTGTACAGTGCAGTTTATATATATGTAACGCTGTAATGTGAAGAGAGAAAACTAACTAAACCTCCTCACACAAGCATGATAATTAATTTCTATGAGTGTTAGCTTGGCATATTTAGCCTAACGATTTTCCCAACTATAGGAATCTTTTGTGAATTAAGATTTCGTTAGATCATTAGCAATGGTCCTTGATTCAAATTTAAAAACAAGAAAAGTTTCTGGGATCCAAACCTTAAGTATAAACTAGATGCGGCAACAATTTCAAGCTCATTATTTATTTTCTGCCCGCCCACAAAGCTGCAAAAGCATTTATCATTGGGCTTCATTTTGAGAGAAGTTTAGGCTTCTAAGCTAAATGAGAATGTTTTCATTTATTTGTACAAATAGTTGAAAAACAGCTGCTTATTATACAACTAGCCGTTTGACCACTCCTCCAGTTTTGCCTTGTGTAAAGTTAAAGAAATTCATTAGTATCGGCCAAATGATGGCCAATTTTGGAATCAAAATTTAAATCGTACTTCATCAAGCACGCAGTAGTCTCCAACTCGTCAACGTATTATCTTTGCCGTTGTTTCTCCAATATGCAGGCTCCCTTAACAACTCATCTATCAAAGCACAGAACGTTATAGGATTAACGTCTGTACCTGGCCGTGTGGCTCTAATCCTCAGATTAAAGTCTTACCACTGGGTAGAGGAATAATCGGCCACCCATGCCCCAAAACGCATACACACTAGGTGCATAAACACCTTACTAGTAATTCTCGAGTGCATGGTATCAGGACCTTGCGCCCGCCCCTTGCTGAATAGTTAGAGAGTACCCAATTCCTAGTCCTGTTGCATATTCAAACCAGAAACTTTTTTTTTATATTTTCACTTTTTTGTTAACTACTTTTCGGAACTTTCTTCAAAGCCCGATTAAACCACAGCCACCACGTTGCTCGCCAAAGGGCCTCACCAATAGCCAGATTAGGACTGTAGACCTGCGGGCAGAGTGTGATTTGCTTTACATCTGCGCCTGGCTATGTAGCCTTAATCAGATGGTGGACAAACCACTATACATAATTTGGAACGTCATGCTCGTCCTAGATAGCCGAAGACATAATTCTAAGCAACAGAACCACCTAGTTGCAACTTTAATGATTCCAGGACAGGTCTGCAAACCATCACACCTTGCTAAAGAGTTGGAGACTTTCTAACTCCTGTCCAGAACACATGTCAAGCATGCTCACTGGACTGGATCATTCACTTTGCGTGTCATTACCAGTGAGATGATCCTGGCCACCATAATAACCATTATACTGTTATGGGGCCGCAAAACCACAACCACCACGATGCTCCCATATAGGGGCCAACCTCAATGATCAGCCAGAGAACTATTAAATGTCTAAAGAGACAAATAATGAACTCTGCGAGCTCACTGATCCCCGTGGAAATAAAGTGGAGTTTCCAGTTGTCTCCCTGTCTGACTTCAGGGGACTGGGCTCCCTTTTTCCCCAGTTGCACTGAGTCTAGATAGTGGAATATTCTATAAAGACCATATTTATATGCCCTTGGGGAGAATACCTGCGGGCAATTGGTTCTCGTGGTAACAGTGTGTGTAATAAAGTCAATGGTCAGACTTCAGGAGTCCTATATTTATTCCAGTTTCGGACTCCCGCTAGCCCAGTTGATTGGTGCCGCCTTTGACACCCAAAAACACATGTCAAGATGAGGAAGAGATCCGCTAAGACTACCTGCATCCTGGGGGAGATGACTTCCAAGGCACACAAAACTACATATTCGCACTATCTACGCTACTGTTTTTAAATACACACGCCTTAGTTAACACAACTTTTAGTTTTGAAAAGGATGCGTTTATTCAAAAACAATTATTTTTAATTTTCATGGCATTGACAGGAGTTGAACACACCACTCGTAATCTTCTTATTAACAGAAAAGCATCTGTGCCAAAGCAACCACACAGGTTGATCCACCTACTTATATTAGCTAACCTTTCCTTTTATTATATTCTCACACAACATCACTAGTTTGTTAGTGGTGAAGTAACAGCTTATCTAACTCTGTTGTTTATTATTCCTTGGAATAAGTCCCCGTTTTAAAAAGTTGCTTGTCCCCGAGGGTCAGTTATTTTTATTTTGTTTTTGGTATGAAGATGCAATTGATTTGTTCAAATTTCCTGTCACACTTTCAAATAAGAAAGAAGATATTTAAAGTTATTTAAAAAGATATTTTAAGTTATTTAATTTAATAGTAGTGAAATGACTTTTCTATATATTAGTTAAGACTGCAAAAGGACCTTCTTTCTAATGATAAAATTATTAATGCATCCTACTTCTTTTTAATTGCAAACATTAAGTGGACTTGGTTACCTTAGATGATTTATCAGCTGCTGCGTTACTTGAATCATCTGCACGCATAGAATCTTTAGCAAATTCATGGGATCAAATTAATTCTGAACCACCACTAGCGGCGCCCCCTGCCTCAATGCCTAATTTTATACGTAAAGCTGGTTTCTTTGGACAATTGAAGGCGTTAATTAAACGTTTTTCAGCTTACAAACAGCCGGGCTCGCTACTTACCTGGATCAGTAAACTAATATCGGCGGCTGTGCTATCACTTTGTATTGGTTGCATATTTTGGGATGTCCCAGCTTCAGATCCACAACTTACATATAATGATCGTTTGGGTTATCATCACTGTGTCATGGCTTTAATGTATTGGCCGCTACTTATGTTGACAATAAGAGATACTCAAGAGGATCGTAGGCATGCCGAAAGAGATATACGTTTAGGTTTATATTCTCGTTCGTTATATATTATTGTACAGGTAAAGTATTTAACAGCGTTAAACATTTTTTAAAGCTTTTGACATTTTCAACAAACGTTTATAGAGCTTGTTAGGTCTGTTTCCCAGTCTTTGTATATGGCTGGCCTATTTATTACCCGCCCATAGTATGGCTGGCTTATACAACTATACCACCAGCAGTGATACTGGTATATATCTATATATGGGTAAGTTGTTAGTTAATTGACTTTTATTTATTAGAAATGTTATAAGTTATGTTGCTTTTACTGTAGGTTTTATGCTGCTCTATTTGACGGTTATTCAAACTTTGACCTTATTCTGTGCACATTTGTTACCTGGCAAAGTATCCGCAATGGTTGTCAATACCCTGATTAATTTAGGTTTGACGGCAGTGGGCGGTTATTCTGTACATCCTAAAAATTTATCAAAAATATGGTCATGGTCTGAATTGATATCTCCTGAGAAATGGCTTTTACCAGTTTTAGTACAGGATGAATATAGCGTGGAAACTTTGGCAAATTCTGCAGGCCTACAATTGTGTCGCAATAAGCAGGTAAGTCTTAGCTTTAAATATATTGTTTTTTCTATGAATAAAATACATTTCATTATCTCAGGTGCAACATCAAGAGATTATTGTTCAACAACCATGTCCACCACCGAACGGTACACAAGTGCTAGTCGATTATCAATTATTGCCACAAGATCATAAATTAGATCCTACGGCTACCTATGATCAAACCACTACACTCGCTTTAGTTGTTGCCTCAGTGGTGATATTTTTTGCTCTTTTCCTCGTATTCGTTTGCAATTGTCGCAATATATTATGCAAAAAGCATAAACCTGCCTTTAAAGATCGCGTTTAGAGCTGTCAACAGATTGTACAACTTCTATATGATCGCATCAGTTAACGAAATTATATTTTACATAATAAAATAAAAACTTACTAACGTAGTGCTGCAATATTTTAATTTAATTTTAATTTATAACTTAACGACTTCCATAGTTTTTAAAATATTTCGTTTTCTGTTTTTTTTTTCTTTAAAATAAATATTAAAATTATAAAATATTTTGCACATTTTGATTTTGCATTTATATTATTTTTTTACAATATATTTAAAAAATATATATTTATTATTGTTGCAATTGTAATACTAATGAGAAAATATTCTATAAAAAGGAATATTTACAAATTTATTAGTTTTAAATAACATGATTTATTAACGATTAACAAAATAACATAAGTTTTAAGCAATTTATTGTAAAATATTATTAAAATAAAATATACAATATTTTTTAAATAGAAAAGAGAAAACACACACTTTTTTAATGAAAAAGAAAACTATAAAAAAAAACTTCAAAACTTGAATTTCATTCGAAATTACTTTTACATTTTACATAAGAAAATACTGGTGTTTGGAATTAAAAATTCAAATTATATCTCAATGATTAACTTGGTAAAATATATACTGTCATTGGTTTTCTGAATTATTCATACTTTAAATTAAAATAAAATAGAAAACAGACAACAATTTCTTCCAATTAATTTTGGTGTTTTCTATAGAAAATGCAAAAGTAAAGAGGTCGACGAAAGAGATTAAAAACAAGATTTATATATGACAACCCTGCAATTCCACATTACGTTTAAAGGCCCACCAACTATATAATGCATATGCTTGACGAAAAGTTTTGTTAAGGACATTATAGTTTGCCAGTTATGATTATCAGGTATTTGCGCAGTTGCTTAAGTTGCCTTAAGCCAGTATATACATAATATAGTTGGGCCTATAGATAAATTATCAAAAAAATTCCAATGGAGGGCGAAAGCGAACAAATATTTTATCTGAATTTAATACAAAATATACAAAGAAAAAATTGCTTATATGACAAAAGAGGCGCATTTTATTATAACGTCAATTCAAAGGAACGAGCATTGAAAGAAGTAGCAGAAAAATTCAGTAAAAGTAGTAAATGCGGTTTTACACACATCAACTTTTGTTGCTCAACTGTTGTTTTTTCCATTAGAAAGAATGACAAGGCTTTATACCCTTTCTCTTTCTTTCTAATGGAAAAAACAACAGTTGAGCAACAAAAATTGATGTGTGTAAAACCGCACTAAGTAAGTAAGACCTTGAAGAATTTTGTGGCAAACTATACTTATATGTATGAATTATGTTTATATATTCGCAGAGTGAAAACACAGATAGAAGTTACTACGGGAACGTTTCTGCAAAAAAATGAAGAGGATGCAAGCTCCATCAAGCAGTGGAATAGGCTATATTGAGGAATGGGCACTATTGCAGCCTATGATGTTTTTCAAAAGCTCTCTCGCCGGTATAAGCATTAATATTGAATATTTTTACTTTTTTACAATGTGAATCTTTATTTTGTAGTACTCGTGATAACGTTGGAGAACTAAGCTCAGCCTTGGAGTTTAATAACTTAAGAACCTTTAAACATTTTAATTTCTTTTCCATTTTTTTAACTCACAATTTGCAACAAAATTTAATATTTTATTATTTATAATTTTAATGATGCACATAGTTGCATGTTTATAGTACTTTTAGCCCAAAAAAATACAAATAGCGATTTATGTGTAATTTTTCTTTCGTAATTTTCTTAAAACTATTAAAAAAAAATTATAAATTTGTATAAGCATAGTTATTAAGTATACAAAATATAATTATTAAACGCCTTTTTGTTAATAAATTATATTTATTTGCAAAGAAATTATTTTTTTGCAAAAGCACGAATAATGTGCATGATAATTTCTAAATTCATGAAAGTACAATATAGCCACCTAAAGGTCTTCAATGAGTTGCTTAAGCATTTGACAGACTTTTCGTTCAATTTTTGACATTAGCTTAAGCCAGCTTATGCATATTATAGTTGGGTCTTTAGATTTGTGTTGTCTTATTTAGATTGACAGATGCTGGAGCACGAGTCCACCAAATAAAATAGATCAATATTTATTATTTAAAAGGCTTTTTGACAAGACGTTTGTTATATAAAACAAAATAAAACAAAAAATTTTATTTATGATGATTCAAATTTGTTCTGTACTATGAAGAAAAAAGTTTGGCAATTATGAGTAAAAAATTATATCTGGCAAATGTCCAGGAAGACCACGCCAACAGGTGTCGATTCTTTCAGTAAATTTTTTAATCACTTTTTGCCAAAGTGGCGTTTCTATTTTGTTAATCACGTCGCGGATTTAGAGTTTTAAAGTATAGACTCTTCTCCTAACATACATAGTTCCACAAAAAATTAACCAGCGGTGTTAAATCACACGATCTGGCGCGGCAATTTTGCTTGTTGGCATACCATGACAAATAAAAATAGGCTTCGCATGAAAAAAATGATTTTTTCAGAAAAACCAGCCAGTTGTTTCTGAATGAATTGAGCGAATCTACGGCAATGTGAATGGTCGATCGGGCTCAATTTCTGCACCAGTTGAACCTTGTAAAGCTTCAAAGTCAAATCCTTACGCAAAATTCGCCATGTTGGTGTTTTGGATAACCCCAATTGTTGGGGAATTGACAAATTTGTATCTGCTTCAACACTGTGGGTCACGGCTGCAATACTTTCAACACACGTTGGTATTCGCACATTTTGTATCGAGCCTATCGACTCAAATTTAACGACCAAAGTCTTAATAGCGGTTTCAGAAGGACGATTATGTTATCCAAAGATATCAAGAATTTTACGAAATGGAACTTTAACAGAACCACCATTTTCATAGTGGATTTCAATTATTTTAATGCAACTTTCGTGCGAGTTTGAATTCGTTATAACAACTGCCAATGCTTCTACTACGAACACTTTAAAAACTAAATATCAAAACTATCATGTCGGTGTTGCCACAATTGAAAAACAAACTTCAAAATGATTCTATCAATTTCAGGTAAAATTAACAGCTACCCAAGAGGACTTAGAAAACTTAGGACATTTCGTGATAAGATTTACATCTGCACCTGGCCGTAAGACTTAATCAGATGGTGGTCAAATCACTGGGAATGAAAAGCAACGTCATTCACGCCCTAGGAAGCCGAGGACTAATTCTAGCAACAGGTCTTTCCTAGTTGCAATTTAAGCGGTTCCAAAGCAGGGTTGAAAACCACTACTCCTTGCTGAAGAGCTGGAGACTATCCAACTCCTGGTCCAGAACACATGACTAACATGCTTACTGGATCCGGATCATTCACCCGTTGGTGTTATTAAAGGCGAGATGATCCTCGCCCACATAATCAGCTCATGCTTGGGGCCGCAAAACCACAACCACCACAATACTCCCGAAGGGCCAACCTCAATAATCAGTCAGACAACAGCTAAAAGTCTAAAGAGACAGTAAGCGGAAATCTGGGGCTTACTGAATCCCATGGAGCTTCCAGTTGACTCCCTGCTTGCCTTCAGGGGACTGGGCTCCCTTATACCCCCAGCAGCACAGGTCTAGATGGACACGGATTTTGGATTGTTAAGAAGTCAGACTAAACTATTGAAAGATTAGAGTAAAAATATGAGTAGTAAATTCTTGGTGTTGTCACGCCTAGAATTTTTAAGAATTTTTTACTACAAGAATATGATTTTCCTAGGTCTGGTATGTATTATTTTAAATATCCAAAAATGGAACCATATAGCTGAAGCTCCACCCACAGTCTATTCAAACGTCTGTCATACAGTTGCATCTTAATATTATTTAAAAACTAAATTAGTCAGGAATAAAAAACTAAAACTTAGGCTCGAATTCCGTTTTGCTACTATCGTATGAATTTTTTATTAAATCGGCCCGACTGATTTTGATCAAAATATTCTCTTCTCACTGTCCAGCGAAAAAAAAACCTAGTGGTTGTCAGTTCACTGGAAATTTAAATCTCAAAATCATTTGGTAACCTTACGGCGTGTGCGAACTTTGTTCTATCTAACTAATCCCAGTTGATGGAAAATTTGTTTTTAAATTTTAATAATATTTTTGAATTTTATTGATTGATACGATTTTAAATCAGAAACTTGATTTTTTTTTCTATAAACTTAATGTAAATTTAAACCTTCGTATGATCTTGAAATTGCCATCAATATCTTTATTAATTTTATAACATCAACTTCATAAGCTAAAATATTATTTTTATTGTGAAAAATACCAGCATTTCAAAACAGTAAAATTTGTATTTAAATATATAAATTTGTAATTAAAAACTTTTATTAGCTTCTCTATCATATTTAACGGTTAAATAAACGATTCAATTTGAAAATAAAATAAGAAAAATTTAAGATACAAAAATAAACTATATATCAGTTCTTAATGATGGAATAAACGTAAATTGGTATGGGCCATAATAATGCCATGTTTGTCGCAAGCAGCAATAACACCAGCATCATTTGTGGAACCGGCAGGACTGGCAATATATGAAACACCACTCTGCAAGAAGAAAAATTATTTCAAGTGTTTTCTGCTTATTATATTAATTTGTATAAATGTAACGTACCAAACGAGCACGATCAATATTGTCACTAAAAGGAAAGAAGGCATCAGAGCCCAGGGCCACTCCACTCAATTTTTTAAGCCAGTCAGTTTTTTCTTCTGAAGTCAATTGAGGGGGTACTTCTTCATACATGGCCTCGAACTGAGCAAATGGCATATCTTTGCCCACTGTTCCATTTACGAAATTGTCAATGGCATTTGAGATTTCGGCACGTTTAACTCCAGCCTTGAATTTCATACCAGCAACACGTGGATGTTGTCTTAACCACCAATTATCAGCCTTTTCACCAGCCAAACGTGTGCAATGGATACGTGATTGTTGGCCAGCCCCAATGCCAATAACCTGACCGTCACGAGCATAACAAACCGAGTTACTTTGCGTGAATTTTAAGGCAATAGTAGCCACAATCAAATCACGTACTGCCGATTCGGACAATTGTTTGTTTTTTGTTACAATATTTGTAAATAGCGAAGCATCAATAACGGCGTCATTGCGCTTTTGTTCTAACGTCAAACCAAAAATGGTTTTGCGTTCTAAGGAGGAAGGTTCATATGTAGGATCCATCTGCAATTTTAAATATATTAATAAATTACATTAAACTGTACTTTAGAATAAAAAAAATACCTCTAGGATACAGTAGGCGCCACTTTTCTTTTTCTTCAAGATTTCCAAAGCAGCTGGTTCATAACCCGGTGCAATAATACCATCTGATACTTCGCGTGAAATTATTTTTGCAGTTATGACATCGCACACATCGGATAGTGCAACAAAATCACCAAAAGATGACATACGGTCAGCACCTCTAGCTCTGGCATAGGCTGTAGCAATTGGAGTTAGGGAATCATACAAATCATTGACCATACAAAGTTTAGCTTGCTCTTTGCTCAAAGGATTTCCCACTGCAGCACCAGCTGGAGAAACATGCTTGAAACTAGTCGCAGCTGGTAAACCTAAAGCCTTTTTCAATTCTCTAACCAATTGCCAACCATTCAAAGCATCACACAAGTTAATAAAACCCGGAGAGGCATTCAACACACGCAAAGGTAGCTGATCTAATTGTGTGAAAATTTGTGCAGGCTTTTGATGAGGATTCATACCATATCTCAAGTTGAGTTGAGAAACGCCACTCGAATATTGTTTACGAAAATAGTCCGAAATGGCATCATCGTAAGTGGCAGTGTGGGTAAAAGCTTTTAAAGCCAAAAGTTTGCGGGTCTCTAATGAGGTTTCGCCATTTTGTTGAATTTCGGCTGCCACCTTGCCGTAATCTGCAGACTCGCAAATAACTGTGACGCGATCATGATTTTTAGCTGCAGCCCTCAATAATGTTACACCGCCAATATCAATATTTTCAACAGCATCAGCTACAGTTACATCGGGCTTACAAATAGTGTTAACGAAGGGATACAAGTTGCATACAACCACACTTATATAGTCAAAATTTTGTTTTTGCATATCGCCCTGATCAGAAGGTGAGAGGCGAGCTAAGATACCGCCATGAACAGCAGGATGAAGAGTCTTAACGCGTCCCCCCAACATTTCAGGTGCACCGGTAATATCAGAAACATCCTTTACAGAAAGACCAGCCTCACGTAGGGCTGTAGCAGTACCACCACTTGCGATAAGTTGGTAGCCTAAACCGGATAAATTTTTACCAAAATCAACTAAACCAGTTTTGTCCGAAACACTTAGAAGAGCTTGGAAAAACAAAATAAAGATTTTATAATTTTTAAAGTAAATAAATATTTTTAAGTAACTGTAAAACGAAGCAGCATACCAATGCGTTTTCCAGCCATTTTATATTTCTGTATCCAATTTTTGAGGTAAATTTAAATGTATAGTAATCCGTTTAGGTGTGTCTTTTTGCCTCAACTGCAACTGTAAGAATATTTTAAACGTTAATTTACCATGTCAATTTGCATTCCGTCCTGCTATTTTTTTCCATCACACATTATTATTGACCTCTTCTAATATTGGCATGCGATAAGCCTAACCCCAGCTAAGAATTATCAGTTAGAATATAAATACATCACAACAAATCTTCTTTTATAATAGAATATTGTTCAAATATTTATATTTAATATGTTTTTAATGGTGATAAACAGTTAATTATCTTTGTTGTTGTTTTTTAAACTTTACACTATGTTTTTCTTTTGATAAAAGAGATACAGTGCATTTTGAAAATTGATTGCTGTTGTTTAGAAGATTTATGATTTTTACTTATTTATTTAATATCGATCATAGTAATACCGAATTATTTATTCAATATAGATCGTAGTAATACCGATCTCGTAGTAAAACAAATTCTGTAAATCTGACTAACTGCCTACATTCTCTGCAGCCTAAACGCTTAAATCGAATTTATTTCTAGTTTGAAAATAGTTTCGATAGCGAATTTTTTAAAACAAGATTTCAATGAAATGTCTTAAGCCATTAGGAAATAAAATAGATTTCAATTGCTTCCAAAATTTTAAAACCATTCCACAACCTCTTCAGTCGGCACATATGGATAGGGAAACGGTTCGTTTAAGTTAAATCTGGCCATTAAAACTGTAATCATTTGCACCTTGCCCACAGGCTTACTATTGTAGATTTGAATCGACTGTAGAAACTGTTTCTACAATATTCTCATATTCAACAAATTTATAGTAGAGTAAAACGAAAATTCGTGAAAAAATAATACATGTATGTATGTGGATTTGTTTAAATAACTAACGGTTCAAAAAATTATTTTATTTTATACATGTGAAAATATATTTAAAACATTTTTAAAATGAAAAGATATAAACTAAATGTTCCCATTAAAAAAAAAACACATAAACAGTGCCCAAAACATATCAACCCCTATTAACCTTTGTTGGGATATGGTAAACTATGGTGAATAAAATTAATGATGCAGCCAAAATATATTACACAGGCAAGGTGAAAGCACTGTTTTTTGCTGGGTTAAGTGAAATCAATTTAAAACATTGTTTGCCAATTCATATTTTATTTTGAAAGTGTTTACAATATTTAAAAAATTCTTTAATGCTTCTGGAAATCAAGAGAATCTAAACATCACCAGTTATTTACAGTTGTTATACTTAGGTCTGAAATACATACGTATTGACAAAAACGTATTTCGATTTTCAGCGGTCATCTAGGACTCAATACAATAGATCTATTTAAATATTTGATTTAATAATAGCAATGGTTTTTGATTAATGTTAATTGATCTCAATCACAATAGTTTTTTGTTACTTTCACGAGCTTCATTGTATTTTTCATAACGTTTTAAAAAACATTTTTTTGTAAGCCGGTTTTTTAATGTTGTGTGTAGGAAGGAATACGTACATACATATGTATGCATATAATCTCTGTATGCAAAAAACTATGTATGTATATTAAATTAACAACAATACACGTGCGTAGTATCTATAAGATGCAAAAACATATAAACACATGGACATATTATATATTTAACGAGTTTCCAAGATCGCTTGCGTATCAGAGCAAAATAAAAAACCCACGTGAATCACTATAAAAACTAGCTAGAGTACCACCCAACTTTATTCTCCATAAAGATGGAAAATATAAAACACTTAAGAATTAGAGAATATAAGCTTTAATACTTAATTAAGTTATATTAGAAATTTATTTTAATATTACTTGCAAACGTTCACAAAAGAAAATCAAGCACACTTGCTTTAAATCAATCCGTCTAACTTTAAAAGTTAGTTCACCACAGAGCAGTTT
Organism: Trichopoda pennipes; assembly: GCA_030448955.1. Classification (NCBI taxonomy): domain Eukaryota; kingdom Metazoa; phylum Arthropoda; class Insecta; order Diptera; family Tachinidae; genus Trichopoda; species Trichopoda pennipes. The sequence continues at coordinate 6,267,588 of JASKUP010000088.1, forward strand.
TCTAAACTATCTTTACACGAACTAACTGTATGGTACTTACAAATAAAATAACAATGAAATAGTATTCAACGTGTATTTATTTTTCCTTGATAGTATTAGATGAGTATTAAATCTCTAAACGAATCTCTCACAAATGTACATTTATTTTAAATGTACCATACTCTTTACTATTACACTGTGGCATGTAGTCTGGCATTTTCAAGTATCATATCCAAGCACATATATCATAGAAAAATTAGCAAAGCATAGATTGTAAAACAGTTTTCTGATTGTCCAAACGTAGATAAAATTTTGACATTTTGTTCACAATAAACTAAATCCATTGAATCTGACAGAAAGTACTACGGATTAAATTTTATTGCAATACTTATTATTTTTTATACTGAAAGACCTATAGATAAAAGAAATAAATAATCGATTTTCAATCAAGTTACAATCACACTAAAAATAATGTAAACTACGAATCTCTTAAAAGCATTAAAAATCAAAACTTTGGGGATAAATCTGACACCACTGGTTTGAATGAAATAAAAGGTTTGTGGTTACCTATTACATAAAACAGTTGCTCATTTTGGTACTTTTTTTAAGTAAAAATCTATAATCTGTTTTCTAAGGCTTACAATCATACTATGTTCTCACGGGCAGCAAATACCTAGGTTCACTCTCCCATTTGCGGTTCGCGCCCGAATCTTGATTAAATGAACATGATATGCCATACAAAAATATGAGAGAAAATATTGTAGGCTCATTTTGAATCTTATTGTAAACCACGATAAAATACTGTGTTCTATAATTTAAGAAAGAAGACATCGTTTGTTTATCTCTACTGATTATCAAAAACTGTAATGAATGAAAAAGTCAAAACAAGAAGTGAAAATAAACGTCCACACATATAAAAATGGAAATATTAAAAAGTATTATGATGTGCTGCAGAATCGTGCAAAGTTAAAATATTTAGAAAACTCAAAAATTAATATATGGAATATATTTTTTAATAACTAACTTTTTGTTTTTTTCCTTTAAACAATCAAAATTTGGGCGAAATAGTTGTGTGTGTGTGCATGTAATAGTTACACATGAAAACGAAATAAAATACTAGTCCTGGTTCTTTGTGATATGTAGTAAAACAAGCTCGAATAAATTTTTACAAAATATAAGATGTTCGTAAAATATTTTTTGCTTTATGTACAACTTTTCTTTCAGTGTGTTCCAGAAATTTGTGTTTGTTAAGCATGGCTGTATGCGTTAGTACATAGCTTTTCGTATTTAAATAAAATAGTATTAAAATTTGTAGGTTGCAACCAATAAGCAACAGCGGCTGCTGGTGATGTGGTTAAAGAATTTTTGTCTTTATTAGAAATAAGAGTAAATTTTTATTAATTTTATCAACAGAAAAGGGCTAAGCCTTTAATAAAGCTTAAACGTGATCTGATCAAAATGTATAATTCAAATGCAGGCATAAGGAATCGTAAGTGGGAAAATTGTAAGGAAAAAAGCAAGGAAAGATGCGCAAGTACCAGCACCCTATTTTGTTAATTGTTAAACTAGAAATAACAAGGAAATTTTTTTAAACTATATATTTTCAAGTGTTTGTTAATAAAAATCGAAATGTTCGTCATTATTTGTTTAAAATTGTTGATAGTTTACTAACAAAAATAGATTTTAACCTAATGTCTTCAAGTACTTTAGCTTGCAGTATTCCCTTGTTTCTTTGCTTAGTGTTATTATTTCTATTTAATAGTTACAGTTATTTATTATCATATGTTCTTTTAATATAAAGCTACGGCGCCAGGTAGAAAAATTAAACGTGTTAGTGATGTTAATGCTATGGGACCGGCTGCTCCTATGCCAAATCCTTCACCTTATATGCAGTCAGCAGCTGGACCCACCGTATTGGATCCTGTAATGCAGCCTTACAACAATATGGACACTGGCTCTTATACTGCACCATTGCAGCCAATGCAACCTCCACAAAATGCATTTAATAATGGTGGAATGTCTGCGCCCATTCAAAATTATGGTTTTGCATCACCCTCCCCTCAATCCCAACAACCACCACTATATAGTTCCATACCTAATGTTGGACCAGCTGAAGGAGCTCCATTTGGTTCTCAACTCCAACAGCAGGGAGTTTCCGATCAATATCCCCAATTTGCCATGTTTCAACAACCCATTGTCCAAGACATGGCGATGCAGTATGGTCAACGTTTAGCCGATCAAGGGAAACAATTGGTAGAGAACCAGCTTACGAGATGGGTACCAGTGTCCAAATTAAAGTACTACTTTGCTGTCGATAACAACTATGTGATTAATAAACTTCGTTTACTGATTTTTCCATTTACACACAGGGTAAGAATTTATTTTATTTATTTATATTCAGAAACTTTTAATAACATTTGGCAAAACGGAAAAAAATTATTAATCTATAAAATATAGTACAAGTTAAAGACAAGTTAAAAAAGTTTTAATAAATAAAATATGCTTTTAATATGGTGATCCTAATCTATTGTAATTACATCTTTTAATTACAATTGATTAATTAATAATATATTGATACAATTTATATAAAAGTTGATATGTTGGTACTGTGCTACAGCGAACTGCCTTTTAAGGTTCAGACCATCCTATTGGGTGACGTTATATAATATGTTCATGCCTGAACATGAATTTCTATTCATCATGGACTTCAACATTGCGATGATTGGGACCACTTCTTTGTTGTAGTCGAGGGTCGCCCACTTTCGAATGCTCTATACTATATTTTCTTTCTTTAGCCCATTTTTGTCTCGTCATTTAATAATCTGTTATCACTCAATGTCCCCGCCTCTACTCTTTCCTCTGCTTTCGGGGTTTTCAGGCAGCAAAAGGAATCGGTTTATCGAACTGCTCTTCAGCAGGATCTGGCCTAAACTAACCTTAATAACAACAAGGGGTCTGTTATCGATTCTATTATCGCATATAATCCGCTCAACAGAACAGAGTAAATTATAATGCATTATAATTTTAGTATATTTTGATAAAGAATGTTAAATCAAAACAAGTATATCGTAAACAATATGATATAATTGTTTTACGAGGTTTAATAATAATGTAAAATTTATTTCCAAAAAATATTAGAGTGCTTACATAAATAAACTCATTAATTAATTTTGTTTTACTTACAGGACTGGTCTCTAAAATATGATCAAGAACAGCCTGTACAGCCTCGTTATGACATCAATGCTCCTGACCTATATATACCCACTATGGCCTTTATCACTTACGTAGTTGTGGCCGGTCTAATGATGGGTTTACAAAATCGCTTTACGCCAGAAAAACTAAGCATCCAAGCATCGAGTGCATTAGCTGCAAATATTTTTGAATTGGTTGTATATTCGATAACATTGTATGTGGTAAATATAAAAACGAATCTTAAAACACTGGATTTGTTGGCATTTTCGGGCTACAAATATGTAACTATTGTCGCTTGTTTGCTTGTAAGCACACTGTTTCATGGTTTTGGCTACTACATAGCTCTAACTTATTGCAGTCTTTCCTTGGGCTTCTTTTTGGTGAGTTAAAATGCAAATAATAAAAAAAAAAACAGAAAAATCATAATTAATAAATTTAAAATGTTGATAAAATTTTAGTTGCGAACCTTAAAAACAAAAGTTCTACATGAGTCTTCACCCACCAATCCAAGTGGGGCTATAAATTATGATCCATATGGTAATCCGCAACAGTTGGACTATACTGGTGGCCGCAAAAGAAAATTATATTTCCTTTTCTTAGTCGTCGGTGGTCAGGCATTTATATCGTTCTTATTATCGAAACATTTATATTTCCCTGACATCGCCACTGTTGAAGCTAAATTCTAATTTTCTCTCGCACTACAAAATATACGTTTAGTTTTAACACTTTTTTTCTTTCATTTTGCAATTTTACAATATTTCATAGTTCATATTTTTATTATCCTAAGATATCATTAAAATTCTTAAAAAGAATATTTAAGAGACAAAGAAAACATCTATCGAATTTGATGTTTTATATTTTTGCGCTGTTAGAAGTTTGAGAGATAAAAAATACATTTTAAAAATAAAGTGTATATCCTCAAAGAGGGTGATAGTTAATGATATTGTTAATCCAAAACTAATTCCTTTTTAGATTTCCACTCATTTCTGTATTTTTTTTTTTTGTTTTTGTATAATAAATATTAATGGATTTCTAACATTATTTTTTTAGTTATATTCGAAATAAAATGTATATTTTCTTATAAAAAAATTATGTGATGAAATGATGTGTTTTCTTTTTTAAAGTTGGCTATAGCTAATTAATAAATTAAAATAATTTTAATAAATAAATTGTAATAAACCTTTCATACATAATTATTAGACAATACGAGTTTTTGTTCTACGACTTATGCTCGATTTATACAATCGATTTTGATGAAACATGTCATTTCAAAAATTTAGTCGATTCATTTTTTTGCAAAATATAACAATAATCATGCTTATGTTGTATTTCGGACAACATAATCGATCTTCTTCTATTAAGAATTTTGACGAATTTGACATTACTTTTTGACTTTGAAGCCTTACAAGGTTCAACTGGTGCAGACATTGAAACCGACTGAAAAAAGCAAAATTGCCCCATTTGGGCTTCTAAAAATCCTAGGGCGATTACTGAGCCTTTGCATGCTCAACGTGTCACTGTATGGTGCGCTATGTGGTCTGGAGCCGTGATCAGGTCGTTTTTATTTTCAAAGATGAAATACAGTAACGGTCAATGGATCACGGTATCGCGAGATGCTAACAACTCAATTTTGGCCTATTATTGAACACGTGGATATCACTGACACGTAGTTTCAACAGGACGGTGCCATGCCACTCCTCCAGTCAAATGCAAACCAAATTTCACGACAATCAGCAGCTAAGTGGCCATTCAGATGGTGTGATTTAACACCATGAATTATTTTTTGTGGGCCTATATTAAGGACAGAGTCTATACGGAGCCAATCCAATCGATCTCAGCCTTCAAACTCAAAATCCGGATGCGATTAACGAAATAGGACCGTCATTTTGCCAAAATGTGATTAAAAACTTTGATGAAGAAATCGACATTTGTCTGCGTGGTCGTGATGGACATTTACCAGATATCATTTTTCGTTTATAATTGCTGAACATTTCTCTTCGTAATACAATAAAACTTTAAATCATCTTGATCTAAATTTTTTATTTTATTTTGTTTTAGAAAACGAAATTTATATACGAAAAAAGTCATATTTCTCTGGCAACACGTTTTTATTTTTCTGACTTGTACCGAAATTGGTAATACACACTCTGTTCCGGGAATGGTTCAAAATATAGGCTTATTTACAAAAAACTTATTTGACTATGTTTTCGAAGATTTTAATGTTGAAATTTAATGGTAAAAATTGCGTTATTTCCTCTCAGTATATACTTACGGTTTAAAGCCACGAGCAGATACCTAAAGTAGCAAACTGTTATCATTCCTTTCTGTCTTTGTTGGCTGCTTGCTCCGTATGAACGGCAAGCACTTCCGATATGATGGCATCATTCTCAAGCCGTGTTTTAAACTGTGTAGAACACGGCTTGAGTATGATGTCATCACATCGAAAGCGCTCGCCATTCATACCAAACAACCAGCTAGCAAAGATGGAAAGGAATGATAACAGTATTTCATTTAGTGGTAAAACAAATCCATAGTGACAAACATTTGGTGTCAATTTCATATGCCTCTATTATTAGGGTGATAGCATACACACTAAGAAAATTTGCCTCAAAAGATACATAAAAAACAGAGCTGTAAATGAATCATTCATCCACTGCATAAACAAATTTTGAATTATTTCTTTTCACACATAACAACCAATTTAATGAAATTTGAGTCAATTCAAATTTGTTAAAAATGAATTGCAATTCATTTGAATTGAGTTAATTCATATAAATTAGAAATAATAATTAGCATTTCATTATCAACTCTTTTTGAAACACCATATTTTCTTTGATCAGGCGCAGATCCAGGATAAAGCTTTTTAATTTTCGTACTAAATATTTTCATTTTAAAATGAGAAATTTCCATTTTTCATTCTCCATATATCTGTTCTTAAATTTGATTTGACTGCAGCTCATTTCTATTTCATTCATTTAAATGGCAATTCATTATTCTAATTCATTTGAATGAATTCAAAATCAATTTAATTCAAACGGATTGCAAATGAATTGCAATTAAGTTGTTTGGATTTGTTCTGCCAGTAAATGAAATACTGTTGTCATTTTTTTCAGTGTAAACCGTCATTGCTAGCTGTTTGTTCGATGCGACCGGCGAGCAATGAAGGTTTACACCGAAGAAAATTACAACAGAACTGTAATTAACTTTAACAAATTCATTTGAATTGCAAATGAACTGCTATTCATTTTACAGATTCATTTGAATTGGACACGAATTGCAGCTCGTTCTACAAATTACTTCAATTGAAAATAAATTTAAATTCAATTGATTAAAATTTCATTTCATTCTTTTTTGTTGTGAAAAGATTTAATTCAGAATTTAACTAATTCATAAAGAATTAAAATCACAAAAAAGGATTAAATTATTTTTTTGCAGTCTGTGAGTATAACTTTCTAATAAATAGAAAAGCAATTTCAGTTGATCCAAAAATAACGGAGTTCTAAAATAATAAAATAATAAAAAAAGGAGAAGGCTTAACAATAATTCTTAACAATAAAACTAATTTATCAATTAATCACTAGGTCTTTATATAACAAATTCAGTTAATCTTTATTTTATTTCGCCACACCATTGGCTGTTTGTTAACTTCAGAAATATAAAAAAAAAATTGTTGACAAAAAAATTCAAAAATATTTAAAAATTTTTTCAAAAAACAAAGCAAAAACAATAAAAACAACAAATTAAAAATATATAACTATACATACAAACATACATACAATTTTCTAATACTAAAAATTTTTCAAATAAAAATAAATTGAATTGGATTGAATTAAAAAAGCCATTGACTATGCATGTCAAAAAAAGAAGTAAAACAATTATTTTCACAGATAGCCCAAGTGCTGTTAAAGCCATTATCGCGAATCACAACGGTTTATATGATGCCATTTTGCACATCCCAGTGCAATTAATGCTTCTATGGATTCCATCACATATCGGGATTCATGGGAACGAACGGGCAGATGGCGCTGCAAAAAATGCTTTAAAATTGAATGAAATATATGATGTACCGTGCTTCCCTAAAGCGTTGTCAAACCCCTTCAAGAATTTTCAAAGGCAACAGAATCAAGTGGCTAAAAGGCCAAAGTACAGCAATATTCTCACACGTGCTCAGTGCATCACGCTTGGTCGTTTAAGGGTAGGGGAAACTCTGTTTACGACGCAACATTACTACAACAGATGCAACCCAGGTCTATGCAGTTTCTGTAATGAGACACTCACGGTTGCGTATATCCTTTCGAAATGTCCAAACTCAAAAACTGAATTGACAATCGAGAAACTTCTTGACTGCTCAACCGGAAAAAACCTTCCAAAAATATGGGATTCCTTGGGACGTCATGGCATTCGGAATGTTTGAAATCACTGTCTGGAAACTTTTTATTTTGCACATTTTGAATACATATAATTTTTTTATTCGCACTTTTTTTATTCTCACATCATTTTATCTCACTTTTTCCATTTCCATTTTTTATTGAATTATTCTGGCCTTACTGGTTTTTCAGTTTTATACATCTATTTTGTTTTTGTTGTAAATTATGTTTTTATATTCGTGCGCAAATGGTCTTGTCACCCGGCGCCTGTTAATAATATTCTATAAATTTACTTTTTAGAATATTTAGTAATAAATAAATAAATAAACAAAAATAAATTTCGAAAATAATTTACAACACAATATTATTTTACATTCTCTATTGGCTCCGCCTAAAGGTGCTCCGCCTTTCTGGAACTTAACGAAAGTTTTAAGGAAAAAGGCTTACAATATTCCTATTTTACACAACATAACGGATGTCGGCACTTCTCTAGTCTAGAAAAGTGTGAAATTTTAGCACTTGCATATGCTTCTCATTATTCGGTTTCAGCTTATTTAGGTGACCCAATGACAACTTCATTAATACTTCAGTAATACTCTGGAATCGTTTAGACAGTTAAGAGTTAGTCAATCGAAAGAATATTTAATAAATAGATCACACATTTCAGATAAATTGAAAACTTTAAAGAATAAAAAATCACCTGGCATCGACGGTATTACTAACAAATGCCTTAAAGCACGTCCTAACAAAGGCATTAAATTTTTAACGGTTTTAAAAAGTTTTAACAGTGCTTAAAACTTTGCTATTTTTCCAAAAAAAGTTCAAGGAGGGTAAAGTTATTCCAATTAAAAAATCTGGAGTCAAGTGTAGGTAAAATTTTGGAAAAAGTTATTTAAATGAAAATGACTGATTTCATGGAAGCCAATGATATTATTCGACCTCAAAAATTTGATTTCCGCAGAGAACATAACACAATACATTCGTTGATAAGAATTAGGAATTTAATACAAAAAAACTTTAAGCATAATAAATTAACTGGCATGGTTCTGTTGGATGTCAAAGATGATAAATTGATAATGATGTCACATCGAAAGCGCTCTACTTCAACTTCAAAACAGCCAGATAAGACGGAAAATGACAATAGTATTTAATTTACTGGCGGAGAAAAAATAAACAACATAATACCAGACACAGCCAGTCGGGCTAAGGTAATGCTAAACAGACTAATTAACAAGACTTTAAAACTAAAAAAAAAACGCAGCTTGATAAGATGTTTTACATCGAAAGCGCTCTCCTTCAACTTTAAAACAGCAAGATAAGACGGAAAATGCCAATAGTATGATAAATTTATATTTTTCAATTTCATTGACAAAAATTATTTACTGTTTTCTCACTTCTCGTTCTTTGAAAGTTCATACTGGTTCTCACCTTTCTAAACGGCTATCTAGGACGAGCATGAAGTTCCAAATTATGTTTAGTGGTTTGTCCACCATCTGATTAAGGCTACATAGCCAGGCGCGGATGTAAAGCAAATCACATTCTGTCAATCTTCCCTGATGATAAAGCTATCCTAAGCTCTGAAATTATGGCTGCTGAGATAAAAGCTAACCGACATAGAGCATTATCTGAGCATATATCATATTTCAATAAATGGAAAATCTTGCTAAATTATGAGAAAACACAAGCGATATACTTTACATGGAGACGAAAAAAATTTTATATACCACAGAACAATATTATTTTAAATAATATTTCTACACTGTGGGAACAAAAAGTATAATACCTCGGTGTTATGCTTGATCCAAAAATTAGGTTTAAAGATCATATTTTTATATGATAAATAAAGTTAACATATTAACCTGTATCCTTTAATCGTAAAACCCGCCTTAACATTAACAATAAAAAACTAATTTTAAAGTACATTTTCTATGCAGTCCCTGTTTGGTCTACTAGCGCATCATGCCATATTAAAAAAAACTGCAAATAGCACAAAATTATTAAAACACGTGTATAACTTATCTAGGTTTTTTTTCTACCACCCGTTTTTATGATATTGCCGCTTTGGAATAAATTCCAGGCAAGATCGATAGGCTAACGCATAATGTTAATAACAAATGTTTGCATTCTGATTTTGTTCATATTAATGAGTTGCCTTCATTTTAGGTTTTCTAGTCTGTAGTTAAGTAGTGTAAGAGGTGTTTTGCCACATTTCTATTTCAAAATACAGTGATTTTGTAAATAAAAATCTATTTTGAAGCTGGAAAAGAGAATTCTTAAACTCTGTCTTCAGTTGTCACTTTGTAGTTAATAATGTATAAAAATGAATATTATTTATCCGGATAGTTAGATCCATAAAAAATGTTTTTATTGTTTTTATGTTTTTATTGATTAACTTTAGAACAATGTGAAGATAATGCTGTTTTTTTCAACTAGTATTATCTCTATATTTTTGATCTGACTTGTGTCCGCGCTGCTGTTCTAGTTGTTAATTTATTATTTGTTGTGCCTTCATAAACTTTATTAAAATTCTCCTTATCATTACCGTTACAAGGAATTTTATACACTATATTAGACATATTTAATTTTTGAATTTTAGTTTTAGTAAACAGCCTATTTAATGGGTTAGCATACTTCTTATATGCCATTTGATATGTATTGGCATCAACAATTTTTCTATTCTTTCGGATAAAACAATTCGGATAAATCAATTATTTGGCGACATATCGGGAACTAAAATAAAAAATAAAGATTAACTGAATCTTTTATATAAAGACCTAGAGCTTAATTAATAAATTAAATTACTTATAAAATATTAAAAAGATCAAATAACTATAATTATTATAAAAAAAAACATAAAACTAAAATTTTTTTCTATTTCATTTATTATTCAATCATTTTTATTTAAATTTAGTTTTTTAGTCTCTTCTGTTGTGTTTGTTGCTATTTTTCTTTTGCAAATTTATGCCAGTGTTAATGTTGTTGCATTTTCTATAGTTATTATTTATTTACACAGATTTAAGTTAAATACATTTTAAATATGTTTTAATTTAATTTGATTAAACTAGATGCCTGATTACTAAATCGTTTTCAACACTGTGGTTTTGTTTAAATATATATTTTTTTTACTTTTTCTCGTCTACATTTTTTATTATAAAATATATTTTAATTTCAAATAGGTGATCAACATGTGTTTAATTTTGTTTGGTTTTGTATTCGTTATATGCATGTATGTATGTATGTATGTATGTAAGTATTTATGTGTGTATGTATGTATGGATATATTTTGTTTTCATTTTTTAATAAAGAGAAAAATGTATGTATAGATGTTTAAAGAGCTAATAAGAAGAGAGTAAGTAGAGAAAGATTTCTATGAATTATATTTATGATCAACCAATTTGTTTTTAATTACTTTTATTTTTAATTATATTTAGAATTAACTTTTACTTTTAACATTATGTTATAGTTTTATCTCTATTTTATAGTAGAATATTTATATTACATTTAATGTAAGAAAGTAAAGTAATCTTTTAAAAAAATTACTTTTTGTATTTTATTATAATGATTTGTTGTTTAATAACTTAAATAATAATTTCATTTATTTTGTTTTTATTTAAATAGAAATTTTAATGAATGTTATGTATGAATGAATTCATTTTAGCTTTTGTAATAATTTTATTTATAAAACTTATTTATTAATAAATAATAAAAGCTTGAATTAATGGATAAATAATTGCTTTTTTTTTAATTTTCATTGGAAAATAACTTTATACATAATAACACGGCAAAAGAGGGAGCAGAGTTAAACTTATAAATTGAAATTTTATTTTTATATTAAACTAAAATTAAAACTAATTAGAACAAGTTTTTAATAACACAAAACAATTACAAAACTGTTTAATAAATAGAATATAAGCCCGAGTTAAAAATTTTAACTTCTTAACGAATTTAACGGTTACCACTTAAACGGCTGCCTTAAAAATAACATAACAGCGGCATTAAAAAATTGGTAAAAAGAAATGTATATCGCAGTATTTAACAAACTTTTACGACTGATGAAGAGGATGAGTGAAAGATAAAAAATATTTTGATATTTCTGGAAATAAATAAAATCACAATTACTAATTAAATTCCTTCTCTATGGAGCATCATGATTCTAATATCTTTAATAACAAACTTTCCTAATGAACTATAAAGAAAGCAATCAGACTATATATTGTTTAAATAAACAGATTTACTCCATTGTTAATATGAGAATCTTCAACCAAGAAATATTCGACATTATTTAAAAGACAAAAAGTACATTTTTGTGAGGGGAAGTGTAAGCTGGTGTTGTTATTAAAGCCTTATTGGTATAGTCAAAACCAATGCTTATATTTTTAAAGCAGCGTGTAATATTTGTTAAAAGCCGCTAAGCATAACAGTCTAAAGGCATATCTTGGAAAACGTTAGGTTGATCATGCATCCTGACTGCAATATCCCCTAAGTGGGGATATTTATATTTGAAAATGTGGATTAGAAAACTTCGGATTTATTATTCTGATTATGCAAGTCTTTCTGTATGGCAACTAAAACAATCCCTAATATGAAAATATATAAAAGATTTAAGAACTATGATTTGACTCATCAGACTTTCCTTTACGTCTAATCGATTTTAGATAATAACCTTTAGTGTTGGATTTGCCTTCAAAGTAAAGCAAACGTGTAAAGTAGTCCTACTAGCAATGCATAAGCCGAAAATGGTTTTGCTGCAATAAACGAAAAATAAATAAATTAAGATTTAATTTAAATGTTGTTGTTGGAAAAGGCTCAATCTACCTCCACAAATGCTAACACTTTTAAACTCTAGAAATATATGCAAAATGGTTGTTTATGGTAACGAGGAGTTTAATTTTGGAATGCGAACTTTTTCATTTTTGTTTAACTTAACCGATAAAAATATGTATAAATATGGCATATGACATACAAATGATATTAATTACAGTACATGTATAGCTATAGGCAAATATGTTAATGCTTAAATGGATTTAAATTAAAATGGTATTACATATTTTCAGTGGGATTTTTGAAAATAGAAAATGATTTTTATTTTGGGTTTAAATTTTATTAAATATGAAATAATCTTTAAACGGTCTTTTTAAATAATTTAACGATTTTATTTTTTTCGATATTTCGCTTTCCTGTGGAAAGCTTCTTCAGGAAATTATTTTACCTTTTTTTTTTTCAAAAAAAAAAGAAGAAGAAGAAGAAGAAGAAGAAGAAGAAGAAGCTTTCCACAGGAAAGCGAAATATCGAAAAAAATAAAATCGTTAAATTATTTAAAAAGACCGTTTAAAGATTATTTCATATTTAATAAAATTTAAAAAAAAAGGTCGAATAAAAATAAAAGTAATAAACAAATTTTGGGTTTAAGAAATATTGATTTGGGAATTTTACGGAAAAGTAATTTAGTTAGGCCCTTTTTTGGATTAATGAAGAGCTATATGGAAAATTTAAAGTTATACATTTTTTACAAGCAATGCCTTTTCGCTATTCTCTCCCTCTGAGTCGATTTTTTTCTCGCTGACTAAAACATATTACATTTAATCAATAGAAGAAGTACAATAAAACAGTTGTTATATGAATGAATTTGATGTATAAACAGCGTTTAAAAGGAGAATTCTTTATAAACTACAGAAGAACGTAAGCTTAAATAAAAAAAAAATAAATTAAAATTTACGTTTATATTTAAATATGTTAACTTGTTTACCGCCAATAAAGAAATCACGTTAAACATTTTTGTTCGCTACATGGTTTTTCTCATAACCCTACGATATATGTATAAAAAATAGTGGTTGTTAGCGAAATGAGTAATGTCATTAGGCCTCCGATTAATAAGCTAGCTAACTGAAGCCGAACTACTATTAATTTTTTTTTTAATTTCGCTGTCAAATAAGAATTTAAGTTAAAGAAAAATATCAAAATAAAACGAAAAGAATTTGTAAAACCAAATTCAAGAAAAATATAATTTAAGATAAAAAAAACATTGCTAAAGGACTATTTCTTAAAGCTTGCTTAACAGTAAGCAACTTTTTCCCTTATTTCACCACACAACTAGATTCAAAGGCGACATTTTTAACTTTCTTTATGTGTTTTTATCTTGTTGAGGATTTTGTACAACTTTCCTGGGATTTAAGTTTCTGTTTAAGTTTAAATCAAAGATTCCATAAAAATACTTTTTAATTTTGAGGTTAATTTTTTTTTATGTTATTTTTCAAGGATATTGCTTTTCGTTTTGTTTTTATCTTTTATGCAGTGATAACATTTTAAAACATGTTTATATTTTTTTTTCATCCTTATTATTTTGTTTATTTAGTACAGCGATATTTTAGTATTTGGAACTTTTTGTATTTTTGTATAATTTAATTTTTTTTTTATTATAAATACTAAATAATTTATTTTCTTTTCGGTTTCTTACTTAAAAAACAATAAATTAACTATAAGGCAAAATTATTTAGGAAGTAAAGATGATATACAATTGATAATCTTAATTTATAACATATATTTCTTTTTTTTTTGTAATAAAAACAAAATCTAGTCAAAAATGTTGAATTTTTATTTTAAGATTTATTTTTAATTTTTTATCTTTGGTATTTTCCGAAACATAATTTTATAAATTTTTTATTTTTTAAATATATTTTTTAACATTCTTTTTACAGAGATTCAAATAGGTCTGGTTTCACATTATTCCAAACAAATTTCGTTTAAATTTATTTCACTGACCTAGATTTTAAGGGTTAAAAGTTGTGTTTCTAAAACAAACTATTCAAATGAAAAGTGCAACTGAGTTATAGACCTAACCGTAATATTTAAAGAAGTGTTAATTTGTCTAAATACTTAGAAATGTTTACTTGATTTTATTATTAAAAAAATAGTAAAAAATAACGAAAGCAACAAATTTAACAGCAAAATTGGGTAAATTAATTAGGCTGCCAAGAAACGTTTAAAATAAATTGTTATATTCACAAAATATGTTAAGCCTTAGCTTTCCAATTTTAATAAATATAGATAGTGAAAAATTAGGAGGTCCTGTAAGTTTTATTGAAACTTTTAGGGGCTTTGAATTAACATTTTTTTGAGTGCAGCAGTTGCAGTGCAAAACTTGATTAACACAGTATTAGCTAAGCGTAATAACTGTCTAAAGTAGCTGTTGTACAAAACCTAATAATCGTTTTGGATCCAATAAAAAATTGACCATCAAATCCCCCACTCAAAGTTTAGTATTTTACAGTGCACAGTGCTTAATTTAAAAATATAAAAAGAGGTTGAAAAACTTATATTCAATATTCACAGTGCACTTATATATCAGAACGACAAGTATCGTGCAGATACATGGTTTTTGTGACAAAATTTTGTCAATTCTTAAATTTATAGGTGAGGCGTTTTTTATGTGAATTTCTTTTGGAAACATTTTGTAACACGAAAATAAATTGGATACACTGTTTGTTACCGTTTTCATGAATAGCTTCGATTTAGTAAGACCAAATTAAATTCCTTTTACAATGAACCCTTCTAATTGACAGAAATTTAGAATTTTAATTGTAATGTAAGTAAAAAAAATGCCTTTAAGTTTTTTAAATAATTTTTCGATAGTGCTAAAAATTTTATTTTATGTTGCAAACAAATAGCTATCTTTCTTTTAAAATTTTTTTATGCTTTAACTTTTGTTTAAAGATGTAAAATAATACACAGTATTTTAAGCATGATATTTTGTTCAGGATTTCGTGCAAAATACGGCGAAAGACCACATACAAAATTAGTGCAAAATAAAAACAAAAATTATAATAATAATGATTATGTTTTAAGCAAAATAAGCCAAGTTGATAAGTAGTTTTCGCAAATTTAAACAGAGTTCTTAGCTTAAGAAACCAAATGCAATTAAAATAAATCAGTAAAGCTCAAGTAATTTTAACAACTTTTGAAATAGGCCGTATTTTAAAGCTGAAAATATTGTTTGGAAAACGCTTAACCTTAAAAACAAACAGGTATATGACAGAAATAGACAGATTTAAAAACTATCGATTTTTACATTATATGATAAATTTAATTTTAGATTTCAAAACACACACACTCACACACAGGCGGTTGATTTCACACAAACCAAAAACAAAGTTTTAAACAAGAAAACGATTGTTTTTAAATGGATCAATTCCTATCACATACCAAAATATTTGAGAATTTTTAATATACCGTGTGATATTAAACCTAAAGAATTTTAAAACGAGCATCACAAGATTATTTAAATTAAAGTTACATAAACGTCTCATTTCCACTAGAAAATTATCAAAAGATTTTCTTATTTCGTTTAGAAATTTGTTTTACAAACCTTTTAAAAATGTAAATTATTTTTGTTTTTGTTCAAATACGACAGTAACAATTTTTACTTCTTACTTCAAATATCTTAATATATTCCATAATTAAGTTGCAGAAACCAGACGGATTTTTTTTTACATTTTTACATTCGTTTTTTTTAGCAATATTTTATCTTACAAAAATTTGTGGAATAAATGTATAAATTATTAGAAAAAATGTTGATTGTATTACGTTTTATTATAATTAAGAAACAAAATTAAAATTAGGTGTGAAAATAAAATGGGACTATAATTTATAATGTTATTTATTTACTTAACGTTTTGTTTTTAATTATATTTAGTTTCATTCTTTTTTTATCAAAAATAAGAAAATAATATTTTTATATAAAAAAGTTTTTTATAAAAACGGTTTGGTTTTTCTTTTCTTCTTTTTTACACGCTTTTCTCACCTGTGGCTTGAAATAGATTTGTTGGCGTTAAAGGTTTCATCATATTATTTGTTGAAAAACAGGAGGGAGGAGAAGTTGGAGTAGTAGTTGTTGTGTTAGTAGCTTTAATATTAAATTTTTCTAAATTCTTATGATATTGTAGTATATTTACTTTATCGAACTATATTACCGTACCGCCAGGTGGCGCTGTCTGTGTTGGCGATAAATGTTGGGGGACATTCTGTAAAGTGAAGATAAGTTATAATTTATAAACTGCTAATTATAATTAAAATCACACACAACATACCGTAGCATAGCCCGGTCTAGCCCATGTGTATATAAAACCATCTTGACATGCCGTTAAAAAACAATCCTCTCGAAATATTAAAGCACTTAAACGTTCATGGGCAATTTTCTTACACACCAACGGTTCGAGAAGTGGGCATTCATCGAAACGAGGACACGCTGACGTGCCAATAAGTTTAAGAGGATCATAAGAAGGTATTATTGAATTCATAGTCGATGAGGGTGAACAATTCGATAGATTATTTAATAGAGCAGATTGATGCTGTGATGATTTGCCCAACTTAAGCGAGCCAAAGCTATGCGACGATGTCGAAGAGTTAGGATTCGATTCAATTTGTGTTGAATTGGTAATATGTTGATGATTCATAGTGGAATTATGATGGTTATACGATTTGAGGAGACTTAATGTACGACGATTTTGCCGTGTGCTACCACCCTCAAGATTAACAGATTTTTTATCTGATGAATTGAGGAATGAAAAATTGCTTAATCTCTGTGTAAGGGAGTTAAACGCTGATACTCCGGAATCTGATGACTTGCTACTATTGGATGTTTTGCTATTGTAACCCGAAGAAGTTGAAAATGTATTTACATGATTGGCAATAATGTTGCCATCGACTGAATCGGATTTGTTGACTGTAATGCAATTGGGAAATTTTACAGTTCCTCCTGCACCGGCAGCATTACCATGAGATTTAGCGTTTGATTTATTAGTTGTTGTTCCAGTCGCAGCCAGGACATCATCTGGCGGTGTATTGGCATTTGATGACTGTGAGGATATTGTACAATTGGCTGTTGAAAATTTACTAGAACTACTATTACTATTTTGTTCTCCTGATGTTTGTGGTGTTGTAGTTGCAGTTGTCATTTCTTTGGTTGGACTGCTACAGTGTTGAGGAAAATTACTGGTATTGGGATGACCTATGGCCACCGGTCTTATAACTTTAACGCCATCTGAATCGATACCACCGTTCATATAACTGGTATCATTCATATTGCAACTATTCACACGCTGTCTAAGGGTCAAAGGATGTCGGAGTATGTCCTCGGTTATGTCCCACAAACAAATTTGTGTATCCTGGCCCACAGAGCCCAAACGATAACTAATGGCCAATTTATCAGGCGCCAAGGAAGAAGCTTCCGATCTAAATGAAGCCGATTGAGGCCGCTGTCTAGAATGTAGGGGTGTCGAATTTTTATCATGCCCTCCTATCCCATACGAATCAAAACCATTTGCTGTCGGTGCTTCAGTAGTGTAACGCGATGCACCATATTCCATTATTTGATTTTCATCATCTGAAAAATCGCCACCGTCCCACGATGTATACGATGTTGTATAGGGATCAAAAGCCACCACTGAAACCCAAGATCTATGACCCTGACCTCGAGCCACTACCCTTCTTTCATGAAATGACCACACTGTTACCAAATCATCTTCACCACCGACTACAATATATTTGCCATCCGGAGACCAGCACACACATAGAAAACCACCAAAATAGGAACGTGCTATACCTAACAATTCCATGGTATCATAATGAAATACTCGCAAAAAGCCATCTTGCGATACTATTGCTAAATTTGATCCGCATGGTGAAAAACAAAATTCGTTTATACAACAATTATCGGTATTGAAAACCCATTTATACAAAGGATTTCGACTTGACTTTGACTTGCAATTTAATATTGAATAGCCATCGCCCATTTTGAAGGGTTGATAGTTGGGTGCAGTTGGTGGACATTGTAAACTCTCGTTGTACAGATAAAGGTGCCCAGATGCATGAGAGGCCAAGAAGAGATTCGGTGAACTTGGCAGCCATTTTAAACAGGTAACTTTTGTTTTATCAATTAGACGCTGGAGTAAGGATAATATTATAATTAAATAAGCAAATTATTTATTTAGCAAAACGAAAAAACTTAATAAACTTACATCTTCATTGTATAGTTTACGATATTCTCGGGGTCCTGGCTGTGGGGAAACCAGCTGTATTTGTCCTGTGGTAAAACCCACCAGTAGAGGCGCTCCAGTAGGTGTCGCTGTTGAAGCATTGAAATCGTGACAACTGGGATTTGTTCCTTTATAGAATTTTTTATCAATAGGTTTACTCAATTCCGCACCCTGGTTTTGATAAAAATAAATAAACAAACAAACAAATCAATATGAAATTTAATATTTGAATAATTTTTTTCTTGGGAATTAGCTGTACAAATATGATTTCCACGCTATCAAACATTTCATAATTTTACTTTAACTAGTAAATTTTTTATGTTTTAATAAAGAAATAAATATTTTTAGACAGGCAAATTTTTCTAAGGTAACAGAATTTGAAATCTGCAATTATCTGCCATTGTTTACGAATATATTTTTTAGCATTCTTAACAACTAATATTATTCGATATGCAATATATTGCCAAACGTTATTCGCGCAATTCATCATCATTTTTCTATTTAAAAATCTGTTTATCAAAGTATAAAATTACATTTATGAAAACATGTTTCATTCACTTGTATTTTATTTTTTGTTTTTGTATAATAATTTTTATTTTTATTATCATCTTGTTTTTTATAAGAAACAACATAAAATGAAGACAACAATAGAAATAAATAACGGCGAAAAATGATGACCTTAACCTAAGATAATGCCTGCCAATGTTACCTCATTTATACTTATTGATGGTGGTATTTTATTTGATTAAGCTGGTTAAGAATCATTAGAAAACGATCATTTTAAACAATAGAAATTAATTTTAAGGTTATGGGTAAAATTAAATATTGTGAGAAATTCATCACGATAGTGCCACTCACTGGAGGGGTGAGATATTTTAGGCCATTTGAAATTCAAATTTACTAATTTTTTTCCAATTGCTTAAATATTTATTTTAAATTTTGTAGTTGAAGGAATAATTCACTTTTATCATTATAATGAGGACGGGTGGTACTACCTCAAATGAACGTGCTTATCTGAGTTAATTGAAATAATTAGAAAATTAATGATGATTAATTTATTTGTAACTTAAATTAATTATAAAAAAGTTGGGCAAAATCTTAATAATACCTTGTCGTGTAGTCTGCAGCACCTTGGGAAGGACGGTTAGTACAATAATTATCAGCGCTTGGAGAAATGAATATTTGATAGAAATTGTTAATTCCGTAAAAGCGACCTTAGTAAACCTTAGCTTAAACAAAAACAAATATAAGTAATAACTTCGATTGGAATTATCAGTTTTCAATTCCATAAATATATTGACGCCAACTTCGATTGCAAAATTTAGAGTACGGTAAATAGAGAACTATTAAAAAATGTACAACAATACAATACAACTGAAAAAATGGGCAAAAGACGGTCAAAAGATTATCAACATCTAAAAGTTTAATTAATGAA
Source organism: Trichopoda pennipes (assembly GCA_030448955.1). Taxonomy (NCBI): domain Eukaryota; kingdom Metazoa; phylum Arthropoda; class Insecta; order Diptera; family Tachinidae; genus Trichopoda; species Trichopoda pennipes. The sequence continues at coordinate 6,287,591 of JASKUP010000088.1, forward strand.
CTCAAAGGGTTTTTCAACACGAAATTTGTTCTCTAAAACAAAAAATTTAAATTAATATGATTCAATTTTTTATTATATTACGAAGAGAAAAGTTCGACTATTATGAATGAAAAATGAATATCCACCATGACCACGCTGACAGATGTCAATTCTTTCATCAAGTTTTTAATCACTTTTTTGCAAAATGGCGGTCCCATTTCGTTAATCACATCAGGGATTTTGAGTTTTAAGGCTGAAATCGATTCGATTGGCTTCATATAGATTCTGTTCTTAATATAGCCCCATATTAATCGACACGATCTGGCAGGCCACCTAACTGCTGAAAGTGAAAGTATGCAATCGGAAAATTTGGTTTTCAATAAATTGATCGTTTCATTGGCTGTGTGACATGTGGCACCGTGCTGTTGAAACCACATGTTAGTGATATCCACGTCGTCAATAATAGGCAAAAATTGGGTTGTTAGCATCTCGCGATAGTGTGATCCATTGACCATTATCGCATATCCGGTCTCATCTTCGAAAACACTTGTATGACTTTAAAGTCAAATCCTTACGAAAGGTTCGTCATGTGGTGGTTTTGGATAATCACGATTGTTGAGAACGTCGAAGAATTGACAAATTGACATTTGGATCTGCTTCAACACTATAGCTCACGGCGGCGATTTTTTCAGTTGAACGACCCGGTCGAACACGCATTGGTATTCGCCTATTTTGTATCGAGCCTGTCTACTCAAATTTAACGACCGAATTCTTAATAGCGGTCTCAAAGGGACGATTATGTTGTCCGAAAATATTATGTATTTTACGAAATGCAACTTTAAGAGAACCACCATTTTCATAGTGGATTTTAATTATTCTAATGCGATTTTCGTGCGAAATAGAATTCATTGTAACAATTGCCAATGCATCTACTACGAATACTTCAAAAAACTAAAGGTGAAAACTATCATGTTATTGATGTTGCCACCATTGAAAAATAAACTTCTTGTTGAAAAATCTGATAGATTACACTACGAAACAGCATATTAATTTTATCAACTACAGAGCCAGATTATCTTTATTCTTCTCTTATACCTAGTTCACACATGAACTTTTATTGAGTGAATATTCTGTTTACTGCCTCAATTTATTTTACTGTTCACACAAATTGAGTTTGCTCAATAAGCATTTGACAGGTGAAAAACAACATTGTTTTTATATTAGTTGTGAAAATTTGTGTTTTTTTGTGAAAATTGTTGCTTGAAACTTGTAAATAAATAGAAATAACTACAAAAATGGAATCAAATGCTATGTTAAACAAGTTGCAGTTAGTGCTATCAACTTTGGATTCAAAAGCGGCTTTCCTTAAAAAGCGAAAGCAAAAGAATCTCCTGATTCTGCAAAGCTTAAAAAAACAACAGCTACTGCTTCTTCTTGCAATACAAGAAAACTCAAATCGAAGATCGTTATGGAAGTTGGTAAGTGAGCAAGGAACAGTTTTTCTGAAATCAACTACATTTTCCGTTTACAGAATCGGCACTCTACATTCTGGGAAGTAAATTGTAATTGCAACGGTGACCACTTTTTCAAGATGCATTTTCGCATGACCCGAGCCAGTTTCGACGTGCTGTGTGGCATGTAGTAAGTGATTAAAAAAATATAAAAGTGATATTTAAAATAAAAAATTAACTCATTATTAATCGATCTATTTTAGTACCATAAATAAACAAATAAATTCAATGCGGCTTAAGTTCGCGCATATTTTAATTTCGAAATTTTTAAAAAAGAAAATTAGTATGTTATTTTATTTTTTATTCAAACTATTTTAGTTAAGCTTAAGAGCCTTATCACGTATAAAAGCCAAGCTTTATATAAAATATATGAAAATGTTTAAAAAGATATATGAAATATTTCAAATCATAATTATATAATTTTTTATCATGTTGTGATTTTATTAAAATATAAATAATATAGTTTTACTTTAAATATAATTATCGTTATATTTAACAATGTTTTATAAAGACAACAATATGACTACAAAAAAGATAATATAATTTTATGTGTAGCAAAATTATGATTTCGCTACAATCATATAAATAAATATTAATGCATCTCGACTATGGTTATCTCAATCATGTTTTTTCAATACAATTAAATTTTCAGCAATTATTAGGCCTTCGGTAAAAATTATCAAGGGGGTTCTAATCGCCAGTTACAGGTATTTGCAGCAAAAAGCAAGAAATAAAACAGGAACACAATTTTAAAATCTAAGAAGCAGACTTCTACTCATTTTCTTTAGCCACCATACTTCTGTGGAATAAAATCATAAAACCATGTGATTTTACCCCGGTCTCAAATAGCTGCGGCATTTTAAATAGATGAACTTTAAAGGCTATATTGTCGGTTTATTGGATGATTTCTGAATAAACTTCAAACCATTTTCACCATTTGAATGATTATTTGGTTTGGTTTGGTTTGTTTAAATATTTACTTAACTTCGTTTGCAACTTGCTATTTTGCAAAACCCTGCTTTTTCAAATTATTAACTTTTATTTTTTCAGGTAATAATTTTGTTTTCTTCAAAATTAAATACAACCTGCAAACAGTGTTTTTTTAAGTTGTCAGTGATTTCCTTCCTAGTTTATTTTCAATCTGTGCAGTTTTAGCACTTTCTTTAAATATTATCTGTTATCTTTATGACAAAGTCAATTTGACGACGGCTATATCATACAAACACTTATAATTCGTTATAATTATGAAAATGATAATAAATGTTGCGTAAGCGAGAATTTAGTAGGAAAGATACAAATGACAGTATAAAACAGAATTGAATAATAAAGAAAGCAAAGACTAAGTGGTGAAAGAAGGCAAGAGTTCAATGTGACACATTATCGTATTGTTGTTATAGTTTACATTGTTGTCATCACATTCTTGCAAAAAATTTTTGATGTTTGCAATTTTTACAGTGTGAATATATGTGAGCTTTTTTTTTGTTTTTAATAATAATTTTGAATTAAATAGTTGTTGACAATGAAATACGAGTACAATGAGAATAAAGACATGTAAAGTTAATCGAAACAGACAGCGGAAGGCCCTACAAATTTTTGATTTTTGGATGACATTAAAAAATAAAAGAAAACTCGGTACATGTATTTTGTTTGTAAGAAAATATATCGCGAACAATGCTGATATTAATAATATGTATACATAGTTCTTTAAATGTATAACATGTTTTCACTATTAGTCTTAGCGTACAATCAACAACATTTAACATAAAGAATGATGTAAAAGTCAGCTGTGATGTTTAGCAAAATCAAATGCATAAATTTCTAGTCCAAAATGTCGTTTTACGTTTGCAACATTATGACACCTATTTGGAATCTACTTGTTTGTACTCCCTTTGAGTTATAAAAAACAACACAACAAAAAATAAAATTTTAATAAAAATTTTTAAAACATTTGAAATACTTGCAAATGACAAAGTACCTTCAATACGTACAATTTGGGAACACTTTCCCAAATATTGCTGGCCGTGTGTCACGAATAATATTGCTTTCCAGTTAAAACGAGTTACTTTATTTGAACTCACTCATCTGTCAAATCAAATTGACAGGCTAAATTCTTGAAGTTAACTTATCGCCAAATTGTAAATTCAGTGAGTCGATGATTTCGGCTTCCGTAGTGCTACTCAATTGAAACCAAATCTCGCTCCGATCAATGTAAAACCAAAAAACATTGATCATGGAGCGGTTAGAATCTATATCTAACCTAAAGTGGTCTTTCGGAGCAAATGGTGCATTTTTATGAACGTAATGATGAAATCTGTAGGGTAAGTTGTAGGTTAGCTTTATTCAATTTGCGACAATTTTTTTCATTAATAAACCCGTTAAGCCAAAAGTAAGGCTCATTCCCTGACACATCTAGATAATTTAGTAGATATGTTGAATCATCAATCTATTCATGGTAATTTGTCATAGTAAACTAATTAATAATGCCAAAAAGTCAGTGCAGTTCAGTCTTTCGTATGTTTTATGGGGTTTTCAAAAAGCACCTTTTAATGCTCTTCCACTTTTCTAAAAAGTCAATTTGGGATTGGGTCCTTAAACAGTGAGTTAAACATTTGCGAAATAAACAATTTTTACAATCTAGGGAGATAGTCTTTTTATCTGCAGAGATAATCTTTATTTGCCGTAACACCTTCCACCTTCCAAAAGCACAAAAAATAAATGTTTCTATTGTTGCAAGTTTTTAAATAAGAATTTACAATGTATAACAGTTAGAATTGTTGTTACCAGATTTTCAAAGTAAAAACGTGAAGTTCAGTTACTTAAATATTAAAATAACATTAATGAAGTATTTCAATTAAATTATTAATTTAAATTATCCTGTTTTAAATTTAGATGCATTGCTATAATTTACGAGAAACCTTTTGGCATTGACTTACTATTGCAACACACACTGTATGTGCAAAAATTATATTTTGCAATATAAAAAGTTTATTATAAAAAAATATTCTTTCCTTCAAGTACGTAAAAAAATTGTTATCAATTTTTTAATGTCTGCTTAAAATTAAGATTGATACATTCAAATGTCATGTGCTTTCCTATTTTAATAAAAATTTGATTTTTTCTTAAAAGTTTCACTATGAATTGTTGGGGTTTCATAATTAATGAAAGTAAAGACATTTTAGTATACCGTATAGCATTTAATAATATATTATTATTAGTATTATTTAGTTCAAATTTAATAATTGATGTTAGTTATAAAGAATATTGTATGAAAAACTTTAAATACTTAGATCAAAAAAACATATGATCAATACTAACACATTCTTGTATTAACCACTAAAATAACTAATAAAATCCTCTTCAGAAGAAAAGTTGAAAAAAAAACAAGGAATCCTGGTACAGAGACAAAATAAATTTTTTAAGCTCAAAATAAATTACATGCAATAACAGAGATAATTGATCATAAGCAAGAAAAAAATCTAAATAAAACACTTATTCTGTTAGACCATTTTGTTATAAATTATGTAAATATCGAAACGAGTTTACACTACCTTCGGTAATAGGTTTATCGTAGATTTCATTGCTTGCAAATTAAAGTTTTATTTACACAACAATAAAATATATTGGGAGTATTAGTATTACTGAATGGTAAGTAAACAAGCAATAGTTGCTACTTATTACTTGTTTGGAAAAGGGATAGAAAAAAGATATAGATGGCAAAGAAGAGTAATAGATAGAAAGGTTCGTTTGTTATATTTCTGCATCGCCTGCTCCTCGGGAGCGTGATAAGATTTACACCAGTACTGATCGTAGGTTATAACCTGTTGGTGACCGAGCTACCGTGGGTGATGTTAGCATCATTCTCTCCCTAGAAGGCCTTCAGATACGTATATCGTCCGGTCACTCCTAGTTGCAACTTCAAAAGCCCGAAGCAGGCCGCACCCTTCGATCCTTTGTGAAGAACTGGAGACTATCCAACTCCTGGTTCAGAACGCATGAAGCTTAATATAATTTAAGAACACGACGGCGTTCATGCTCACTGGACCTAGACCATTCATTATGTTCATTATGAATGATCCGACCCACAAACTGAAACGAGGGTTTTGAAACACACAGCCACCACGATACTCCCGAAGGGCTAACCTCAATAATCAGTCAGAGAACAGCTAAAAGACAATTAGCGGAACTCTGGAGCTTAACTGATTCCCGTGGAAATATAGTGGATTGTCCAGTTGGCTCCTGCTAGCCTAATAGGGGACTGAGCTCACTTTTACCCCCGAAGACACATATAATGACGGTGGTTTTCCGCCTTGATGGAACTCTTCCCCTTCTTGACACGTGTTTTTAGGGGTAAACGGCAGCAGCCTGGAGTAGCAGGAGCCCCATGCTGGAAGAGGCAGATGACTCTCGGAGTCCGACCGAGTTTTTACACACACACTAGGACCACGGAAACTATTTGCCGCATGGCTACGGCCCTGTTCTGGTTATTGGTGAGACCCCTCAGGAAGTGAACCCTCCGAAGTGAACTTGCGCATGCAACAGGACAAGGACAGTCTCCAATTCGAAAATTGCTACTTAGCTGTGTATGCCGCTTAGCGCGCGGGTGGGCGCTTTTCTACACCCACTGGTAAGACGACCGTCAGATTTGTATCACATACATTCCTGCATTGCCTCTGCTGCATTATTGCATTGGAGTGGAAAAGCCATTTTTTTTATATTTTACTTAATCCTGTAAAAAAATACCGATAAAAGAAAATGTTACTCATATTCAAGTTAGAAAAAACCTGAAAACATATCAAAAATGATTTAGTTAACTTGGAAATGTATGGGATACAAACCCCTGCCGACAAACATGTTAGCTTTAACATGTAATACAGCGCAATCAGGTAGGGTAGACGTTTTAAATAGCTATCAGACTATAAAGATTATTATTTCCATTTAACCCCATTTTGCTAAATTTTCTTTTCCAAATATTTGAGAGACGTAAAAGGCAGCTGAAAAATTTTTTTACTTCACATTTCTAATGGCATCACATACACGTACAAAAGGCATACCGATATCTTCAGGATCATACAACTCATTGGGACAAGTTGGTTTAAGAAACGGAGAAAATAGTTAATAAGAAATTGTTTACGAATATAACATTCATGTTGAACATAGAATACTGCATTCCTCGTCTAGTACGTCAGTGTAGATCACAATATGAGATTAACAGATCAAATAAACTCACAGCTTGACCGGCAGAAACTCCTCTCTAAGGAGATTCTTAGATCTATTTGGTGTTAGTTAGAAAATATTCAAAGTCCAATGATTACGGCAGCTCACTGAAAAATTCAAAACTTCACAGTTTTATACATTAAGATTGAAACACACCCCAATCTGCTAATTTTAACTATCCTAAATAATTTAGTTAAGAGGACAAACCAGATAGATGCTTTCTAAGTATTAGCAGAAAATATGATCATCAATATTTTAAAAGAGGTTAAGTGTTTCTCAACAAAAAATAATTCTTAACGAACAAGTCATTTCCTCAGTATTTATGATTTTTTGTTTGAAATTATGAATGAGACCGATTCGAGCGAGATCTGGTTTCAATAGGATAGCGAACTGTAGTATACGTACTATATGGTGAACTGTAAACTTAATGAAATAAAAATTTGGCGATTAGTTTTTTCTGTGAAGTTAACCTGTCAGTGGGCTTCACAGGTCGGGCGATTTGACATCTGACAATTATTTCCTGAGGAACCATGGGAAAGCACTGGTTTATACTGATAAATCAGCAACAAAAAATTCTTGAAGGCCAACATTGTACAATTTTTTTGTCACATCTTTTTTTGAACATCTAGAATGCGCTTCGTCAAGAGTATATGCGGTGGTTAAATACCCGCAACCGTTGCCAAATGTTAGTGCTATCTATTTGATAACGAAAATTGTAAACTCACTGGTTTATACTGATGAATCAGAAAAAATTTAAGCCTTGAAGTCAACATTGTGCATGTTTTTTTATCCCATATGGCCAGCAAAAAGTGGCTCAAAACTTAAAGTAGAGAATGCGTTTCGTTAGGAGCATATGCGGTGGCCAAAAGCCTAAAACAGTCGCCAAATGTTAGTGCTTGCTATTGCTATTGAATAATTAAAATTGTATTTTTGATTGTGTTCATTTTTACAATTTAACGTTTCATTGGGCTTAAAAAAACAAAAATATATTTCTTCTATTTTCAAGGATATTCGTTTAACCTCAAGTATTCTTATGCAATTATAAATTTTCGGAATATTCAAATTACTTTCGTTTATAAAATAGAATTTTCGCGAAATTTTTAAAACTGTAATATTGTAGCATTCGATTAGCACCACTTGCCATATACATATTCGTACGTAAATTTATAAAATGTAGTCAGATATACACACACACACACACATTTATACATTTATCGTATTATCCTTTTTTTATATTTCGAAAAACTCTTGATTTACTTTTATCTCCGAACAAAAGTCATTTGTAAATTTTTCCAATTAAAATACATTGTAGGTTTGAAGTAGTTTTTAAAAACAGTGAGAGACATATAAATTCGAAATTCTTAAATTAAACAAATATGCCGCTAATATTATTTTATCTTATGTATTATTTATTTCATTAATATATATTTTTTGTGTAAAACCTTTTCAGGGATTTTTGTAAAATATCAACAATTTAAAAATTTGACGATTTTTTTTTGTGGAAGTTTTAAAAATGGATGAAAGTGTTACTCAGGGAGGGCATTGCTTAATATCTTGCCGTAAAAAAAACAATTTATACACCAACAGATTCTACAAGACAGAATCTTAATACATTTTAGGAGGTTAATCAGTGGATGTAAAATGGATAAAAAGCATAATACTAAACCGAAAAAAGGCAAAACTTGATTTTTCATAAATCTTGTATCATTGGAAAATACTAGAAGTTGTTGAGTATTAGGAGGCGGTAGGCATGACTTCAACTTAGAATTAGTGAAGAGACACTGATAATTATTGTAGAATAAAGTTGTGGCCCATAATTATATATATTTTATAGTAATTTTTTTAAAATCATGTACTTAGTTTTGTCATTCATACAAGTTTTTGTTATACATGCAGCCGCAAGAGAATACACACTTAAGTTAACATGACGATAATAATGTATTTAGTAACTAGGTGACTTATATTCACAAATTAGTGACCATATAACAACTTGCTTTGAACCACGTTTATAATTTATGACAAATTAAAATTAAAAAAATATAGGATTCAAGTGACATAACTAATCATGAGACTGCAAAATCTGAATTACAAAACTTTTTCATGGATAACTGAAAACGGCATCATTTTCAAGACAACATCGACTTATACAAAAATAATGGATAAAACGACTTTGTAAAAAACAAAAGCGCCATTTCATAGGGTCGAGTGGCATATTCAAACAAATTTTAAATTCAAATTTAACTAATTCTTTTCGAACTGCCATAATTTATATTATCATGAGGTGCAGATAAATATTCCCTTAAATTTTTGCCACCAAGGGTAATATTTTAGTATTATTTTATAGGTAAACGGGGGATACGTGGTACATCAAATAGAAGCTTGGCTGAGTAAATAGTTACAATTAGAAAATGAATAAAAACTATTTTATACGCTGTTTGCGACATTGTATTCATTAGATTTACAAAATTAAAAAAAAAATTGGGTAAAATTTATAGAGCAATCTTTGACAGAAATTGTTACTACCATTGAACCGTATAAATAGTCACTTCGTTTGGAGTTATCAGTTTTCTGATTGTTGTTATAATTCCGAAAAAAAAAATTATAGTACAGGGCTATTGATACAATGTAGAGGGCTATTGATACAATTTGCAGCACTTAAAAAATGTAAAAAATAATTAAAAAAAATAATCATTACTTTTTTAAAATTTTATTAGATGAACATTATTTAAAATGTGGATTTCATTACAAACCCGCAAGTTTTATCGGCAACAGTGTTTGCTGTTTTGGCTGAAATTACCAAATAAAATTACTGTGTTAAAAGATTCCCCATGTAAGTCAGTGTTGCAATAGAAAAAATATTACTTCTAAAATTTCTAGATAAATTGATTTTTTTTGCATTTGTAAAATAGATATAAAAAACGATTATATATTTTAATAAGTAGAAGTAGGCAATCATTGAAAACGGAATTCGAGAAACCAAAAACCTGTTAAAATATTGTCATTAATATATCGTCCACTGTATTTTTTTAAACATTTATTCCCTTACAACAACAGGACTTTCACTTATAACAACAGTAAAAACGGCGACATAAAAGAAATTCACATTTGCAATCATTGTCTGTATAAATAGAATTGAAATGTGTTTAAAAGGTAAAAAAAAGAAAGTGTATGTGATGTTCACTTGTTCTGTATAATTATTTTGTTCGGGTTATTTCTTGACATACTGACATTTTTACATTATACATGTATAAATGTTTTGTATTATTCTAAGTACTTTTCTGTTTTTTGTTACTTTTTAAAATTATTTAATACTACTCGTATCATTTGCAGCGATTTGTTTTTGATTTTTTTTTTAGCATTAGGATTAGCAGTAATCGATACCGATATTAATATGTGTGATGCCTAAATATCCTTAAAAAACGTACCGGTATTATATAATTTCAATTTTAGCTAAAACAAATCTACGTAAATTTGTGCAAGATTCCTTAAAAAAATAAATATTTTATAATATGATATGTGCTTGGATTTTCCGACAAGGTTAAAATTACTTTTTTTTGGGTACGGTTTTCCGTCAACCCTCGTCAAATTTGGTTTGTGAACAAACCGGTTTCGGCTGTTTGCCATCTTCAGTGTTCTTTTTCGTACTCAAATAAAAGTAATTTTATAATATTCTCATACTCAAAATACATATTTCTAATGTATTACTGTGGGGAAAGCATGCCCGTATGGCCATTTCACTGCTACTCATATAGATCATCAGTGGATCTTACTTCAAATTTTGTATAGAAAATTGGAGAGTCTTATATCTTAAGCCAAATTAATCAAATGAGAGTTCTCATTGAAACAACACAGTAAAAAGACAACATAACTCAAAAACACTTCAATACGGCAATCATTTCGAAAACAAAAACACTTTATTTTCAAAAAAATAGTATTTAAATTTAATTATGGTTTACCGTTTTGATTTTAAAATCACATAATAGCCTAACATCGACATAGCTCAAAAAACTGAGTGATTTTTATTTAAATTTGTTTAACAAACTTTACTACTTTATAAAATTTGCTTGTTTATTTTATGAACAACTCAACTGCCGAATCAGTAAACTTTTTTTAAATTTATTAAAAAAGTTTTAAAATAACCAAAATATAATAAAATAAAATGAAAATTTAAAAATAATCGCATTTTTACTAAAAAATAGAAATTTAACAAAAAAAAAAAGAAAAGCAAAATTTCATATATCAAAATAAAAAAGATATTGTGATTTTGTCTTAATTACTTCATAATTTTACAAACAAACAAAAAAAAACCTGAAAAAAGGTGCAACACACAAATTACAAAAGCCTCAGGCTTTTGAGGACAAAAACACGCAGGTTAATGGGAGGCTGTTTTTCCTTTAAAAATATTAATCAAATTTCTTGGACAATTGTGTTTTTCTTTATATCTTAGTTCTATTTTACATAATAAAAAGTAAAATAATTTTTAAAGTATTTTTCATATTAAATAAAGAAAGTAATTTTGTAGAGACTAGACGACTTCCATATCAACTAATATTTCACTAATAACCAATTGAAAATAGGTTAAAAATTGTGAATTTAAGAAATTTATTATAAAGGATTTTTCAGCAAGAAGTTTGTTTTCTAAAACAAAATAAGACAAAAAATTTAGATTACGATGATTAAAATTTTTATTGTATAACGAAGAGAAAAGTTCGACAATTATGAAAGAAAAATGATATTTGGCAAATGTCCACCACGAACACGCTAACAGATGTCAATTCTTTCATCAAAGTTTTTAATCACTTTTTGGCTAAAAGGCGATCCTATTTCGTTAATCACATCGCAGATTTTGAGTTCTAAGGCCGAAACCGATTTGATTGGCTCCGTATAGACTCTGTCCCTAACATAGCCGTACAAAAAATAATCCAGTGATGTTAAATCACACAATCTGGCTGACCACTTAACTGCTGATTGTCGTGAAATTATGCGATTGGGAAATTTGTTTTGCAATAAGTTGATCGTTTCATTGGCTATGTAACATGTGGCACCAACCTGTTGATCCATTGACCGTTACCCCATTTTCAGCCTCATCTTCGAAAAAAACGGCACCCCTCCAGACCATATAGCGCATCATACAGTGACACGTTGATGCATGCAAAGGCTTCTTAATAATCGCTCTAAGATTTTTACAAACCCAAATCCAGCAATTTTGCTTGTTGGCATACCCTGACAAGTGAAAATGGGATCCTTATGGGCTTCAGTAAAACCAGCTGGATGTTCCTGAATAAATTGAGCGAATCTACGGCGAAGTGAATGGTCGGTCGGCTTCAAGTCCTGCACCAGTTGAACCTTGCAAGGCTTCAAAGTCAAATCGTTACGCAAAATTTGGATGCGGTGATTTTGGATAGCCCCAATTGTTGAGGGAATGTTGAGGAATTGATAAATTTAGATCTGCCTTAACACTGTGGCTCACGGGTGCGATGTTTTCAGTTGAAAAACCTGGTCGAATATGCGTTGGTATTCGCACATTTTTTATTGAGACTGTCGATTCAAATTTAACGATCAAATTCTTAATAGCGGTCTCAGAAGCACGATTATATTAACCAAAAATATCATGAATTTCACGAATTGTAATTTTAATAGAACCACCATTTTCATATGGGATTTTAATTTTATTTTAATGCGATTTTTGTGTGAAATTGAAGTCATTGCAACAACTGCCAACGCATCTACTACGAATACTTCTTGTTGAGAAAGCCGATACTTTATACTATATATACATTAAACATATATTATATTAAGCGATTTTTTTATAATGTAATTAATATCTTTGGTCAGTTGCGAAACAGAATGGTAAGATCCGGTAGTGTTGGATATTTTATTTCCATTTGGTTTTTAATTTGCTGACATCACTAAAATCGGTTACTGCCTTTTATTAAATAAATAAAAGAATCATATTTCACAATTATTCTGGAAACTTTTATTTATACAATCAATTTGTTTTCTTAAACACATTTTTATACAACAATCAAAATGCATCATCGGACGTCAGTAAAATTAAATCAGTAAATTAGATGCCATTTATATGCATACATTTGTGATAAAAATAAAAGGTAGCGTCAAAAAAATATGTAAAAATATGTATATATGTACCTCTAAATATATCACGTTTAACATCTTTTCATTTTTTTTCTAATAGAAATTGACAATCTATTGCAAATCAGAACGGCCACGTATTGACAAACGTATATCGATTAAAATCGCCGATTACAATTTCAAAATCAATCGTTAAAACGTGTCACTAGGAAAAGTTATAACATTTCTATTTGAGAAGTTTATTTACCCGATAATTTGATCTGCAGTTAGTTGAATTAATTTATCATTGTTTAAAATATTTTGACTGTTCAATTAAAATACTCATCATTTCTTTAAGGCATTTGCAATGACAGTCATTTTTTTGTCCCTTTAGATTATTTAAAATTTAAACAAAATTATGTTCTTTCTTACTCATTAAAATTTGAAATTGTTGCATTAAGAGTAGTTCCAACAAAGTTTCTGCCAACTTTTTGAAATTTTTTGTCTATTCTTAACTCAAATGACAATTGAAGCAATAATATTTGATTTCCGTAGTTGTCTTTTTATTTAATAGATTTTGTTATGATTTTCAGAAAGAGATTAAAAGTAAAGAAAAAGGACGCGGTTTTTATGTTTAAAAAGTTTATTGCCACAAATGCTTAAATATTTCCTTGAGCATAATTTAAATAAAAGTTTGAACATATCAAGATATCGATATATCTGGTTATTATAAGATTTGTAATAATTCATATTAGCTCTACTATGTACACATGCGAGCGATGCAAAGAACTGAATAAAGTTCGATTAATGTAGTAAATAAGAATAAATGTACCAAAACTTAATTTAAGCCATTTTTGATTTTGTTACATTGACGTCGTTAAAAGCACAACTATTATTTGTTTTTGGTTATTTTTTCTTCAGCTTTTCTAAACTGACTATACATTTTAACCGACTTTTACCTTTATGAATAATGGGTTAATCTAATCACCAAGTTATAACAAAACTCTTGCTCTATTTAAAGCACATTGGGGACAATTAAAGAACTGCGAGATTTTACAGTTTAAACTTTTAGAAATTTCCTCAGAGGTCCGACCTTATATTCAAACTTTGTTATCTAATTATTTTATTTCAATAATCGAAAAATGTTGCTACTGCAAATACCATGTTTGTTTAATAAAATATCACATAAAATTTTGCAAGGCTAAGACAATCCGATTTATGAATTAATAAATTGTTTTAAAGGAACAACAAATACATTCATCCCGACAACTGTATATATATATACATATGAAATGAATGTAAATTAATTTCTGTTACAGGCTACACTGTACCAGAAAATGTGTAGCTAATAAGAAAAATAACTATATGGATATGCGTTATTTGTGTAAATACTATTGTATAATAACCGAAATACTGTAATAGCCTGCAATAGCTACTGCCCCATGATAAAACGAACAAAAACAAAAATAATTGAATAAATATATATTTTCCCAGAAAAATAAAAAGTCACATTTTATCACAAACCACGTATTTTGTTTTTCAAAACACCAAAACAAATATTATATTTCAATCATTTGCCTTTGTACTGGTTGTGTTTAACTGCAACTTAAAAGTAAATACGAAGCAGAATTTTAAAACACGTTAGAAGTATGACAAGTAATTCAGTAAAATTCATATTTGAACATTTTAAAAATTGTGATCGAAATCAACCGCCCAAAACACACTAAATTTTAATAAAAGAATTAATTTTACACAAATTTGAATAAGTTTTCAGCTCTCAAGATTTTTCACCGCAATCGTGCTTTTTACCAATAATGGAAATAAAAATTAAACAAAGTATAACAGTTTTTATATTTAAAAACACAATTTCCTTTAGTTTTGTTTTTATTTTTCTATTAAATTTAGATATTCTTCTGAATTTAATTTAGCAATGATACTTGGTTTAATAATAAAATATATTTAATTAAGAAAAAAACGTTTGATGGCGCGGCTAGCTCGTTATATATAGCCTTATATATACATATTTACATTCAAATGCTCCTCAGTGTTTATTATCCACATGTGCAATATGAGAAGAATAAAAAAATATTTGTTTTTTAAATAAGTACGTGTGTATGTATATTTGCATGTGTTCTAGCTTCCGCACTCAAAAGCAAAAATACAAGAATGAACGCTTTTACATTCTTTGCAGTCACCGCTTTCATTATAGACCAAAAAAAAAAATCGTATACTTTTTACTGAAAGATAAACGAATCAGTTTTTTCTTCATAAGATAGTTCGTCTAAATAGAATAAAAGATCCAATATATAATCTGTAGAATTTGCACAGGTAGACTTTTGCTTTATTTTGACAATTAAAGTTTTTCGAATAGTAATAAAGTAGTTTTCACAACAGCTCTCAATTTTTTTACGAAGCGCTATGCAAAAATGCAAAAATAGCAAAAGTATTATTAGTTAATAGCTACCACATCACTAAATGTTCGATTTCCGAGGTAGATAGATATCATATGCTTTAAGAACGGGGCGGCATCAAAGTTACTCATGATAATTTCTAAAACAATTTGTAAATAAAATTTTAATAGGTGTGGGAAAAACATTTTCGCATTTGACCATTTGGGTGGTGATTATTTTTCTAATCCAGTTTATTAAACGAGAATTTAATTCATTCAAAGCCAAACCTCTTAACCATATAACATTAATTTTTCGTTCGTTTAAAGCTTTCTCATTACAAACCAGTTTAATATGTTAAAACTTTTCCTAAACGAAAAGCAGGTAATATATATTTGCACAGGGATCCGGAAAGGTTGAAGTCTCACTTGTAAAAAGATTTTTAATTTCGCAAGCTTATTAAAGAAGAAACTGACAAGGGTCAGCAATTTATTTGATGGGTTATTAATTAAAACCTATGTATACCTAAAAGGCACACAGAGAGCGCATAGACCAATCTATACTTAACTTTGTTTAAAAGGAATAGAGATAGCCAGTCGGTGTCACAAACGATTTTAAGAATAATAAGTTTTTTTCCTTTCTCAATAAAAAATATTTAATAATATATTATTAATTTAGCTTGATTAATCTAATGGCCTTGAACATTTAGACCGAAACATTGGAACTAATTAAACATATAAATTTTACGAAATTTTAATTTAACTATAACCTTGACCATTATTAAATACTTAAAGGAATTAAAGTTGTTCTCACCTTTTTCACTCCCCTAAAGGCGTACACATATAGTTCCCTTCCAAAATTAAAACATATGCGATCTCCACCTAACACTTGACTCGCCGATAAACCGTTATGATCTAAACCTCCAACACCGGAACCATTCATCATTGTATGCATAGACATACCCGCACCTAAGCGCGCATCCATGGATGACGGTACCACATACTGTGATTGTTGACCGTTTAAGGAGGATGAAGACTGTAAATCGTAGCTATCACCACTAGCGCCGTTAATTGTATTTTGTGAATTATTGCCATTGTTAAGAGGTCGACAGTAGCTACTTCCTGTACCATTTGAACCGTTGGCCGATGATGAATTGCATGTACCCGGATTTGAAGTAGACGTTGCCGGTTGATTAGGTAGGGTAACAATAGAGACGCGTACTTGTGGTGAACTTTGATTGTTTGTGTAGCCCACACGATTGGGCCGTGAATACTCGGAGAGTGTGAGTAATCGGTAGGTACCCTCACGGGTTACAAATTGTGTCTTTAGGTCATCCTTGACATTGGGGTCTAGTTGCGTTGCCATTACGGCAACTTTAGTTTTTTTGAGTTGACGTTATTTTGGTTTATGGTTTCAGTCTTTATTATTTTCTGCTTTTTTGTATATATTTCTTTAAGTTGTTTAGTATTTAAATGGTTGGTAGTTTCTTTGCAAAACAGATCGAAATGGCTAAGGTGTTGTTGTTGTTTTTGTTACCGTTTTTTTTTTTATTTTTTTATACTTTTCTGTTTTTGTTGTCAGTTGGTCGTTATAGTTGTTTAGCTTTCGTTTCGTTTTTTTTAAGGGAGTTGGCTTTTTTCCTTAAATGAGTTATATTTATATGTTAAATTTGTTTTTCCTTTAACTTTTATTTTTATATCTTAATTTAAATATTTTCATTTGAACACACAACACATTTATAATGTATCAAAATAACAAATTGGCGAAAAATTACACATTTTCGCAAATACGCAGCCAAAATCATTCACAAACTTAAAATACACGTATAAACATGCTTATTTACATATATTAATACAATTTGTATGATATTTGGTAGGAGCTGGTTATTGGTTGGATGGAGAAGAAAAGAGAAATATTCACACATGACCAAAGGAATCTTACTGGATTTTGCATTTATATTTGACAAGTGGGTGTGGAAATCCTATTATTTTGTGTATTCTATTTATAAATATTCGGTTAAGATATTAAATATTCTATTAAAATTCCTTTACTTGATGATAAACATCTTTTGCAAAATTACAATACAAAAGTTTCTACACTTTTGATTTTTTCTATTTTTACATTTTTTCTTAATTTTCCTTCGTTCTGCCGTCAAAGAAAAGTTGTTTAACTCAACACACACTCAATTATGTTTTATTTTTAAATCATGTTTAATTTTGTCTACTATTCCGCTTTTTATATATTAATTCCACAATTATTAATCAATTATTTACTTTATTTGATTTTTTTCATTTCATCAGTCGTATTAATTTACGTTTTCCTTCAAATATCTGAGCACTTTTTTCCTATCAAATAAAATATTTTCTATTGTTTCTTTTAGTTTTTACTTTCATTCTAATTTTTTCTTCTTATATTATCAGCTGTCAATGAGGTGGCAAAAAGAAAATAAAGAATAACTACAATTTTTCAGTGTTGTATTTTAAGCTAAACTAACTGCGGGTAAATGTGGTGAATTTTAATGAAATTCTATAACGTATATCTATAACTTAATTATAACTTAATAAAAAATAATAAACTACGGAGTTATCCTTTTCACCAACATGATACAGCTGCAGAGATAGAGATTAAAAAAACATTATTTTATTATTACCATTATTAATTTAATCATTATAAAAAATTTTAAGCTTTTGTATTATTTTTAAATCCTCAAATATTTAAACTTTATTGATATAAAAATATTTACAAAGTTTAATGCTAATTGGTAAAGATAATTGCAGTTCGACCTCTAAATATTTTCGGTTTTATCACCTTGTAACTCTGAGGATGAAAAAAGTCTGACAGCTCTGGCAGGATGACCTTAAAAGTTTAATACACAGGAATCGCGATTGTTCCTACTCCGACGAAATACAATAATTTGTATGAAGGTATATCGAGTATGTGTGGAACTGTGTGCTGTTTCCTTTAAACAATGTGATAACAGTGAAAATGATGATGACAAAAGCAGAGAGTTTAAATAACGAATAGGAAAGAAAAAATCACTATTCAGAATGAATAAGTTATTAATGTTTTATCTGCAGTAGGAAATGCACTAATGAAGATATGCGAGAAGAGTTTAAAATCACTGAAACTAGTAGAACTAAAGAAAATATAATTTTAAATAGTTTATGTATAATATGTACATAATATATATGTGTAAATTTGTATACTTTATTTTTTTTTCTATTAAGAACAACAACAAATAAATATATTTTATGACTTGTTACAAAGATGTTTTAAAAGAAAATAACTATCGCAAAAAAAAAATAAACGAAATCACCTATTGTCTTTGCTTACAATTCATGCAGTTGCTAAGAAATCTTATGCACATAAGACAACAACATGCTTGTAAACAATTCACAAAATAACATAAAGAAACATAAAACAAAAAACACAGAACAAAAAAAATATAGAACACAGTCAAACAGGCGCGTACACTGAATTATGATAACAACAACAATATGTGATGACGTTGAAGTAGAATTGTCTTTTATATGCGAGAATCGCTCAAAACACATATATAAGCATCATTTGCTGGAAAATCAAGTTAGTTCAAGTACAAACAGCGCTGACTGAAGATATAACGATAGTAAAGCATCATTAAGGCGTTAAAGTGGTAAAGTTACCATTGTATATTTTTGTGTATATATATCGTATAATTTAATTGAAATCTCTAAAGTGTTGTGTATTATTTTGTAATAAAAGAACTCAATACATTTATCTATGCTCAATACAATAAAATGTTTTTTAAAGGAATTAACCTAACAATATTTTAACTTTGTCGAGCTACAATTTCGCTAGCTGAAACGCCCCCTTAAATTGCAAAAAGCGCCTGATCCTTTGCGATTATTATCTCGATTTCAATAATAATGAATTTCGTGGTATAACTAGTTTATACTTTGTAGTTTTTCTTGCAGAAATTTAATATTTTTAAGGAGAAAAAAAGTCCATCTTCCATTGCTTAATCTTGCACAAAACTCTAAATTGCTGCAAGACACACGGCAGTGTTTGCTGAGTCTTTCAAAACTGGCAAATAGTATTATTAGACATTTTCAGAGTTGTCTTGAGTGCGCTTGATTTTAATAACTTATTTAAATTATTGAAAGAAAATACCAAGGTATTAAAAAATTCCAATGTTTTAAGTGGTTATAACTTTAGCTGACGTCTTTAGGTTTAAGTCTGTGATAACTGTGTTGGGTTGTAGAATATAATAAACATAAATAACTGGCAATGCCTTCCTTTTTTATTGCATACAAAATTAATTAAAATTTTTAAACAGGCAATATAATATTTTAAGCATAAAAATGACTGAATTGTATAAATGGTTATAATTGTTATGGAAGTTTTTCACTTTTGGTGTTATTTCTATACAAATTCTATACAATATGGACTCTAAGTATTGCATTTTGTAAGAAATAAATCAAATGAGAATCGAAAAAAAACATGTAACATTTTGTTTCTACATTATCACACTTCAAGTAAATTAAAAGTTATAGCATAAAAAATAAAATTTCTACAACTCTTGCTGTATTATAATTTAAAATTAAACAACGGGAGATTTCGTGATAAGATTTACATCTGCACCTGGCTGTAAGCCTTAATCAGATGGTGGTCAAACTACTGGGAATGAAAAGCAACGTCATTTACGCCCTAGAAAGCCGAGGACTAATTCTAGCAACAGGTTGTTCCTAGTTGCAATTTCAGCGGTTGCAAAGCAGGGTTGCAGGGCCTCCTTGCTGAAGAGCTGGAAACTATCTAATTCCTGGTCCAGAACACATGACTAGTATGCTCACTGGATCCGGATCATTTACCCGTTGGTCTTATTAAAGCCGAGATGATCCTGGCCTCGATAATCAAATTCATGTGGGGGCCGCAAAACCACAACCACCACGATACTCCCGAAGGGCCAACCTCAATAATCAGTCAGAGAAACATCTAAAAGGCTAAAGAGACATTTAGCGGAACTCTGGAGCTTACTGATTCCCGTGGAAATAACGTGGAGCTTCCAGTTGACACCCTGCTTTCCTTCAGGGGACTGGGCTCTCTTATACCCCCAGCAGCACAAGTCTAGATGGTTAAGTAATGCATAAAGACTGATAAATGTGTGCCCCCCGGGAAGGGGGGGCGCTATCGCCAGATGCTAGCAACTCAATTTTTGTCTATTATTGACGACGTGGATATCGCTGACATTTAGTTTCAACAAGACGTTGCCGTATGTTACATCGCCGATGAAACGATCAATTTATTACAAACCAAATTTCCCGATTGCATAATTTCACGACAATTAGCAGTTAAGTGACCAGCAGATCGTGTGATTAAACACCACTAGATTACTTTTTGTGGGGCTATGTGACGGAACAGAGTCTATACGGAACCAATTGAATCGATTTCAGCCATAAAACTCAAGATCCCTGACGTGATTAACGAAATATGACCGCCATTTTGTCAAAAAGTGATTAAAAACTTTGATCAAAGAATCAGATATCATTTTTCATTCATAATTCCCGAACTGCGGTCTTCATAATACAATAAAAATTTGAATCATCTAAATAAAAATTTTTTGTTTTAGCCAACAAACTTCCTGTTGAAAAACCCTTTACTTTTACGATTGAAGAATCATATGCAGTTTTTTCGTTTTAATTAATATAAAAATTAGAGAACAGCAGCGGTTGATGTTTTGAAAGTAAAGTGAAATACTTTCCACGCACTGCTAAATATGTATTTAAGAGAAAAAGAAGTGACTCTAGGATTGATTAAAAAATTAGTAAAAATAAATAAATAAATAAAAATTATAATAAATACGTATTAATCATTATAAGGTTCTTTTTAATTAAATTTAACACGTATATTTTCAATATTTTGCTTTCCCTTGAAAAGATTCTTCTACTTCTTCCTGAAGAAGATTATTTAAGAAGAAAAAAAGGTCGATAAAAATAAAAATTTTAAATTATAATAATATTATTAAATAAATAAATGTTATTTAATCTCTCTCAGCGGTGCACTTAGAGAAAAATTATTACTATTTGAAATACACGTAAATAGGTTCCTACGCAATGTGAAAATGAAGCGTGGAACTGTTTGAGTCCAAGTATTCTTTTTTTTACTTGCTAAATATTCTTTTCACTAACAATAAATGATTCTTTTATTTAAATCATTTATTTACCTTAAAATATCAGAAGGTCAATCGATTTTATATCTACAAACCCCGCAGAGTTTTGTTAAAATAATAGTTAATATTCACAAGAGCAAAAGATTTTTTGTTATTCCTTTTTTCATTTCAATGCGTTTGTAACGAATTTGTATTTTCGTTTAAATAAAGTTGGCACCTCTGTCACGCATTCTACAGATTTAAGTTAATAATACCAGTCAGAATGATGTTGACACTGCAGCGTGCGTGAGTTTCTAAACGAATGACTGTGTTTTAAATAAAATTTGTTAGACATTTAACATTAAATAGTTGAACAAAAACTAAAATATTTTTTCTCTACAGCAGAGGTGGCAAAGTTGAAATAAATTCAATTTCTTTATACTTTTTTGCCAGGGTTAAAATTTTATTTAATAACTTAAAGTGGCTAAAAATCCACTTCTGGACACTTTATATTTCGAAATATATAAAACATTTTATGCACCTACTAACGGTTTTATTTGGTGTTCTGTTTAAGACTTAAATAAATATTTAATCGATTTAATTAAAGCAAAGATGTGTTTGAAGAAATGAAACCACGATAAAGTTACAGGCATTTTGTTTAAGCGGTGATACTTGCAGATACTTGCGTCTAAATGTACTTCTCGTTTGGCCAACTTCATTTTTAAGTGTAATAGGCTAATTTATCTTAGCTAAAATCTTGTACAAGATTCCCGAGTTGAATAATAAAATATAATCAATTTAAGTGATTAACAATGAACTAAAAACAAATTTAAAATAGTGTCACGATAATTATTTTAAATAAACGTTTTGTTATTTTAAGTTCTATTATTGCAAAATAATAACACAGCACTTTAAAGTTTTAAATTAAGTTAAACGATTTTTATATTTTCACTACACACAAAAAAAACATGATGGTACCTTTGTTGTCTTTACTTACTGATGACTCAACTTGAATTAATTAATTTGCCCACCAAGTGGTGCTTTTATAGTTGTTTTAAGCGGTTCTCGGATATACAACATCATCCATTCTTATCTTGTTTTTATCCAGTTTAGGCCTGCTTGGATATGTGTTTTGTTTTGTTTTGTTTATTGTAATTTATATTGTTTAGTAAAATTTTTTATAGGCGTGTTGTTGTTGTCTTGTGTATATAAGATTTCTTTAAATGGTCATTTTATTGATTGCTCAACTCAATGTACTTAAATGTAAATCCCCAGTGCCCATGCGCAAAAGAGTCAATTCCGACCCTTTTAAAGGTAAA
This sequence comes from Trichopoda pennipes, assembly GCA_030448955.1. NCBI lineage: Eukaryota > Metazoa > Arthropoda > Insecta > Diptera > Tachinidae > Trichopoda > Trichopoda pennipes. The sequence continues at coordinate 6,310,197 of JASKUP010000088.1, forward strand.
TCTACTCTTTTGGCTGGTAAATTTGCAAATAATTCTTATTTGCCGGAAGCAGTCAATCACCACCCGAGCTAGACAGATTATCCCTTACTATGCCGAAGATGTTCTTCTGAGCTCGAGCGGTTAAAAAGGTTTCAGCAGACCTCATTCATTCCTGGGCCGGATGGGATTTCAGCACTGGTCTTGTAATAGTGCTCTTCGACGTTAGTGCGTCCGTTAGCTGCCCTTTTCAGCATGCTGTATCATGACGGTGAATTTTCAAAGTGTTAAAAGATTGCTTATGTAACGCTGATTCCCAAAAAGGGTGAGGCTAACAACCCTGAAAATTACCGCCCAATTGCAATTCGTTCTGCACTTTCTAAAGTGATGGAGAAAGTATGATTATTTTTCATCTTGTAAGGTACCTGGAATCCAACAGCTTACTTAGCGACCAACAGTATGATTTCCGTAGGAGGGGCTCTACGGGTGACTTGCTGGCTCTCCTGTCGGAACAATGGTGCAACTTCATACATTATTTCAGAGAAAGTTCCCTCCGGGGGCACATTTATAAGTCTTTATGGATCACACAACCGTCTAGACTTGTGTTTTGCGGGGGTAAACGGAAGCCCAGTCCCCTAACAGGCTAGCAAGGAGCCAACTGGAAACTCCACTATATTTCCGCAGGAATCAGTAAAGCCCCAGAGTTCCATTAATTGCCTTTTAAGCCTTTTAGCTGTTCTCTGACTGATTATTGAGGTTGGCCCTTCGGGAGTATCATGATGGGTGTGTGTTTCGAGGCCCTCGTTTGAGGTTGTTGGTCGGATCATTTACAATGAACACAGTGAATGGTCCAGGTCCAGTGAGTATGAATGCCGTCGTGTTTTTAATTATATTAAGCTTTATGGGTTCTTGACCAGGATAGTCTCCAGCTCTTCAGCAAGGAGTAGTGATTTGCAACCCTGCTTTGGAACCGCTGAAATTGCAACTAGACAAGACCTGTTGCTAGAATTAGTCCTCAGCTTTCTAGGGCGTGAATGACGTTGCTATTCATTCCCAGTGATTTGCCCACCATCTGATTAAGGCTTACGGCCAGGTGCAGATGTAAATCTTAATACGAAACTTCAGAGAAAGTAAGGGTGGTCGCTATGATAGAGTGTGGCATGATGCAATTCTGTCAAAACTTGTTTCTTTTGGTGTTGGTAATAATTTCACCAGATTTATATCGAGTTTTTATAGAGTTGCTATACACGAGTTGTTATAGATGACAAGTTCATTAGACAAGTTCAAGATTAATTCAGGGATACCGCAAGGCTCCATTCTTTGTACTTTTTTGTCAAACATTCAACCCTATATATTCTTTCGCAAATGACATTTTAGAGGTGAGGTCCAAACAAGCAGAACATTAATAATACGCTCAATCACTATCTCGCAACAATCTCCGAATTGAGTAGTGTGAATAGCGTTGATTTTAATGCCCGTAAAACTTAATGTTGCATGCTTTCGCTTAGATGTGTGTTCGGAAATAATGCTGCATCTGTTATTATGTTTGATATAGGTATTAAGAGATCGGGAGCGCTTGATGTTCTTAGCATGAAAATTCAGTGTGATGTTCGATGGACTAAGTACATTTTTCAGGTTTCTAAAGAAGCTTTCAAGTGCCACCTATATACGTCCAAAAATGGAATAAAATTCTCATGCATGGGACGGCGCCCCAAAGTCTATTTTGGAGTTGCTCAACCATGGGCTAAGAGGCTCATTGCGAACAGTAGGGCATTCAACTAATTCGATTCTCTAGAGCATTGATGCCCCCTCGGGGGCACATAAATATGGTCTTTATAGAATTCCACTATCTATACACAGTGCAACCGGGGAAAAAGGGAGCCCAGTCCCCTAAAGACAGGCAGAGAGTCAACTGGAAACTCCACTTTATTTCCACGGGAATCAGTAAGCCGCAGAGTTCATTATTTAGACATTTAATAGTTCTCTGACTGATTATTGAGGTTGGCCCTTTATGCGAGTATCGTGGTGGTTGTGGTTTCGCGGCCCCATAACAGTTATAATGGTTCTTATGGTGGCCGGGATCATCTCACTGATAATGACACGCAAAGTGAATGATCCGGTCCAGTGAACATGCTATACATGTGTTCTGGACAGGTGTTGGAAAGTCTCCAACTCTTCAGCAAGGTGTGATGATTTGCAGCCCTGCTCTGGAATCATTAAAGTTGCAACTGGAAGGTTTCTGTTGCATAGAATTATAGCTTCGGCTTTCTAGGACGAGCATGACGTTCCAAATCATGCAGTGGTTAGATCCAACATCTGATTAAGGCTTCATGGTCAGGTGCGGATGTAAATCGAATCACACAGAGCATTGATGCAATGTGAGTTGTATTTCACTATTTTATCGTTACTACAACATTACTGCGTTTAGCTCGATTTTCGTTGAGAGCGCAGCCATTTGTTGTTGATTGGTCAGTGAATCGCGTTACCACTACAGGGAAAATTCGTTTTTTAGCAGAACAGTCCGTATGTGGAGTAAACTCCCTCCAGAGATTTTTTCCTATCACTTTCAATGCACTACTTCCTGTTTCCTCCTTCCCACAACTTAATTTCCTAAATCTGGCATAATTCATTGCATTAACTGGTGCTTAACCGAAAACAATTCTTTACTGGGTGCAACATTTTTTTATGTATCATTTTTAATTTAGTGAAAGTAAGATTTTTTATTGAAACCATTTTGTAGAAATATACAATAGATAAAAATTAAAGTGTTGTTTTTGCTTTACATAAGTAAAAGTTTAATTGAACAAAAATGACTAAATTTGAGTAAGAAAAAGTATAATTTTTTAATTTTTAGTAGCGTCCCTGTGCCAAAAATCGGTGCACATAACAAATTCTATAGAAAATAAGTATTAAACTATAAGACTATGTTTGTGCATTTTTCATTGAGTAGAAGTTTCTTTTTCAATTTATATGCCGACATACATACATATACCTACATACATACGTATAAATTTTCCATTTTATTTTAGTTTATATTTAATCCCTAAACAATTGCATTGGTTTTTGTTGTCATTCTTATTGTACTTATCAAACACCAAATGCTTAAAGCACTTGACCTGCTACTCCTAAATACACTTATACATATGTACATACAAAAACACACGTTCTCTATCTCTCTTACTCTTTCTTGACCAGTTCATTGTGCACCAGTAAAATGCTGCTTGAATGTCATTCTAATTTTTTGTTTACATTCATGTAACTCATATATTTTATTGTCTTTTTTGTCGCTTGTGTTATATATTTTTTATCCTTTTAAATTACACATTTTCAATTGTATCCTTTGACATTTCGTAAAAAAGAACTTGGAAGAAAAACTTAAACCCTCAAACTAAAACGATGGTAACGTTGTGAAAGAGTAAATTCTTAGAAAATAGCTAACATTTTCCGAAATAAAAACCATGAGACAAACCATTTAATAAAAAATAAAAATAACATAATAAAGCATATAAACAAAATTTCAATTTCTTGTGATACAAACATCTCAGCTGCATTATAAAGGATACGAAAAAACCTACATAATACTTTTAAGTTTAAACCGAATTGTTCGAGAGGGAATAATGCAAGGAGTGATTTTTTACAATATTCGGTTTTCTATAACAACAGCTATTTTATTTTTATATTATTATTTTTGACATATCAAATAGCTTAAGTTATAGTTGCGGTTTGTTGTAAAAATTAGTACCCTTTATGTTTCAAGTGCTTAAAGGGACAATAATGTAGGAATTTGATTGATATGACTCAAACCAAACACATAAATTTGGTCTGTAGTAATCTTTTTTTGTCGCTTTAAGGCCGGGGCACATAGAATCCGTCATGCGTTATACTTTGACGTATTCAACTAAAATCAAAGTAACGACGGATGAGGTTGGCACAATGAGTACTTTGTTGACGGATAAGAAATCAGCTGTTTTTTTGTTTGTTTTATTTTATATTTTTTTGCAGCACAGTTTTTATTAAAGTGCACATTTGAAATGGAGTTAGACGACATCTTAGACTTTCTATTAATGGTAATTTATACTATTTATTCCATTATTTATTATAATTATTATCATTTAGAATTTATTTTAAAAATATTTTACTACAAAAGAGCGAAAGCAAAAAAAAACAAGAAGAAGAAGCAAATGAAAAATGTCAAAGTACTCACGTACGTCAAAAGTTAAAAGTTGGTCAACTTTCGTACTTTGCGTTGACGGTGACGTTTTGATTGTGACAACGCTGATAAGAAAACGTGTATTTCATTTACTTGTCAGTTGAAAAATACAACATATAACGGATGACGGATTCTATGTGCCCCAGCCTTTAAGCACTTGAAACTTAAAGGAGGCGGTGCGGTTGAATATTGCGCATGTTAACTCACGTTTGTTTTTGAAGACTTGGAGAGTTTTTTATTGTGCCACCCACAATCCAACCAAGAACTGTATTCTTTAATGTGGGTATATTGTTCCTTAACCGTATGGTTCCTTCCACCTTGCATAAATCTATAAAAGAATTCTGCTCCCGGAAGAACATCTATATTTTCCTGTTTGTGAAATTCTGGATCTGGCAATGGGATATTGCTTGGAATATTCCATGTAAATATGTCAATATGTTGGTGTGGTTGTGGAGGTGCAAGAACATATGCTTCAAAGTTTGTTGTAAAAACCAGAATCCCTGGAAATCATTTTAAAATTCACACGATAATGAGATCTTTTTTGTGTTTTACCAACACCATCAATGCGGAGTGACGCTTCTATTGAAGAAATTGAATATTGAAGGTTTTGAATAACACGTTTCGAAACAAGATTTACTTGTGATCCGGAATCAAGTATGGCTCTGAATTCGCCTGATGAGCCATTAGGAGCATTGATGATTACTTTTGCTGTTGCTAAAAGTACAGTTAACAAGAAGTTTGTTTTTCAATTGTGGCAACACTAACAATTTTGACATTTACTTTTTCAACATATTCGTAGCAAATGCACTGACAATTGTTACAATGAATTCAGTTTCGCATGAAAATCGCATTAAAATAATGAAAATGAAAATCGTGGTTCAGTTAAAGTAATATTTCGTAAAATTTGTGATATTTTCGGACAACATAATTGTCCTCCTGAAACCATTTTTAAAAATTTGATCGTTAAATTTGAGTAGACAGGCTTGATAAAAAATGTGCTAATACCAACGCGTGTTCTACCGAATCGTTCAACTGAAAATTTCGCAGCCGTAGCCACAGTGTTAAAGCAGATCCAAATTTATCAATTCCTCGATATTCTCAACAATTGGGGTTATCCAGAACCAACACATGGCAAATTTTGCGTAAGAATTTAACTTTGAAGCTTTTCAGGATCAACTGGTGTAGGCATTGAAACTGACCGACGATTCACATCGCCGTATATTCGCTCAATTCATTCAGGAACAACCGGCTGGTTTTTCTGAAAAAATAATTTGTTTAAACGAAGCCCATTTTCACTTGTCAAGGTATTGTCATCAAGCCAAATTGCCGCATTTGGGCTTCTAAAAATCCTAGAGCGATTTTTGAGAAGCCTTTGCATGCTCAACGTGTCACTGTATGGTGCGCTATGTGCTCTAGAGGCGTTATTATCCGTTTTTATATACAAAGATGAGGAAATGCAGTAACGGTCAATGGATCACGATATAGCGAGATGCTAACAACTCAATTTTGGCTTATTATTGAAGACGTGGATATCACTGACACGTGGTTTTAGCAGGACGGTGCCATATGTCACACAGCCAATGAAACGATCAATTTATTGTAAACCAAATTTCCCGATGGCATAATTTCACAACAATCAGCACTTAAGTGGCCAGCTACATCGTGTGATTTAACACCACTGAAGGCTCTGTTAAGGACAGAGTCTAAACGGAGCCAATCGAATCGATGGCAGCCTTAAAACTCAAAATATCACACAGCCAGTAAAATGCAAACAAAATTTCCCGATTGCATAATTTTACGACAATCAGCAGTTAAGTGGCCATCCAGATGGTGTAATTCAACACCACTGGATTATTTTTGTGGCACTATGTGAAGGCACAGAGTCTATATGGAGACAGTCGAATCGATTTCAGCCTTAAAACTCAAAATCCGTCATGTAATTAATGAAATAGGAACACACTTTTGCCCAAAAAGTGATTAAAAACATTGATGAAAGAATCGATAACTGTCAGTATGGTCGTGGCGGACATTTGCCAGATATCATTTTTGGTGAACAATAAAAATTTTTATCATCTTAATCTAAATTCTTTTTTATTTTGTTTTAGAAAATAAACTTCTTTTTGAAAAATGCGTTATTTTCAACATTTCACAATACTTTTATTTGGGTACGGTTTTCAGTCGACCCTCGTCAAAATTGGTTTGTGAACAAACCGGTTTCGGCCGTTTGCCATCTTCAGAGTTCTCTTCGTACTAGTCACTTAAATTAATTAGGTAAATTAAACCCCGTCGAAAAATTTACGCACATATCATTTCAAAATACTTGTGATTTTTTATGCTGCTCTGAAAGCCACAAACGTTTTAACTATTCGGTCTGATATTAATATTTTTGAAAACACCAAAAAGCAGGTGATGTTTTGTTTAGATTTCATTAAATGTTTTAGGTATTGAAAATTGATTACTATTGTCACATAATTCCTTTTTTCCTTTATTTTACTTTCTATATTTTTTAGAATTTTTAAAAAATTCTCGGTTGTCATATCCGTAACATTTTCAACATCAGTAATACCCATTTTTCGTTTGCGGGTACTATCTGATGCTGGTGTTGCGTCAATAGGAATTGTGTGTCCATGTTAGCACAATTGCACTGGGGATGATGAGGGCGAGATTAATGTGTGCACGTTATTAAGTGCAAGCAGACTATATTTACGTGGACTATGGATCGTATACTGGGTTTTTAGTTACATGGAATAAATTTTTGCGTACTGCCACCTGCTTATCTGTTGGGTACTGCATATTTTTTATTAAAATGTTTACCACCTGTTTTACCACAAACTGCTTTATTGTGAGTCATTTGAGCCTTTATACTCAGCTTTATGTTAACCCTTATCTAAGAGACATACATATATTTTTACATACATCTGTACATACATATCTGGAGTCCAGCAGTTTTCTCAGAAATCGCACTATTCGAGTTGTTATAGATGGGATTTCATCAGACGAGTTCATTATGAATTATAAGTATCGCAAGGCTCCGTTCTTTCTCCTACCCTATTTCTTATTTTTCTAAATGACCTTCTTTAATGATCTTTTTTAATTTCGCAATAGACCAAGCTATTTGAAGGTTACTTCCAAAACGCACAACATGATTGATACGATTAATCACGATCTCGCGACAATCTTGGAATGGGATCGTGTGAATAGAGTACATTTTAATGCTCATAAGACGCAATCTTGCATGCTTAATGGTAATGCTGCTACATCTATGACTATGGGTGATATAGGTATTACGGAATCGGAAGCCCTTGATGTTCTTGGCATGAAAATTCAGTGTGATATTCGAGGGACTAAACACATTTTTCAGGTTTCTTTCAAGTGCCTCTGTTTTCTAAAGCGGTGTAAAAGATACTTGACTCCATCCGATCTCCGTACTATCTATACCATCTATATCCGTCCAAAACTTGAATACAAATCTCATGTATGGGCCGGCGCTCCAAAATCTATTTTGGAGTTACTCGACCACGTACAGGAGAGCGCCAAGAGGCTTATTAGGGACGGTAGGGTATCCAACTCCATTGATACTTTAGAGCATCGACGCAATGTGGGATGTATTTCACTGTTCTATCGTTACTACAAAAGTTTAATGTGCAGAAGACCTTTCTTGTGATTTCAAATCACTTTCACAAAAGTGATTTTAAGCATATGTCTGTTGAAGTAAATAAAATATATCGATATCTTGGATTTCAGTTTTAATTCACTGAAAAAGTTCGCTTAAAATAATTCTTTGAACCAAACTGTTCGGTATGTTTTAGTAAAAGAGCTAGTCAAGCATACGAGGCTTAGTTAAAAAATTAAGAAAATTTAAACTTTTCTTTATCACAAATCGAATTATTTTCTAATAGTTTTCATTAAAAATCTGTGAAAACGGAAGAGTACTTTTATTGTCTTTTATAATTTTATTGGTTTATTTTTAAAAACCGATAATAAAATAAAATTACATGTTCACCTAAACTACAAATACTTTTAATTTTAAAATTAAAAACATTAGTAATTACAAAGGTACCAAAAATTACATTTCTTTTAAAAATAATCGAAAATATCCAAAATATATATATAGGAAAAAATTTATTTACTGAAGAAGCTTTCCAAAGAAAAGCGAAAAGAAAAAAATATATAAAAAAGATCGTTAAAAAGAAAAAAAGATATTTATTCAAAATATATAATTTAAAATTTTAGGAAAATCTTTATTGGAGTAAACACAAACAAGTGAAAGTGATGTAAAATATGGAAATTACAATATCAATACCAAAATCTCTCGTAAACTCGAAAGAAAGGTATACATACTGAACATTGGCGAAAACTTTATTGATAATAATTATTAAACGAAATTAGCATAAACTAAAACTCGCAAGAAAATTTAAAATTTACTAGCTGAACCCGGTGTGTTTCGCTACCCCCACGTTATAAAATAAAATTAAAAGTAAGTATATATTAACAAAAATTTATTTATGTAATTTTAATTTTATTATTGCAATGCTTTAGGATATACATACGATGGGTTTTCCTACATGCGAGCATGCAACATAAAGCTGTCCATGCGAGAAACATGGATTTGCCTAATTTAAGCCGCAAACTTGCAGAGATTTTGTTAACAGTCATCGCAAACGCTAACCCAACAGGAAACGGCAATCGTTTAAAATCGAATAGTAAATCTGTTGATATCATTGGAATGTGTGGCAAAAGTACATCTGTCCCTTTATATTTTCCTGTTATAATGGTCGCTTCTATTAAATTATTTCTCAGTTTTTTTTACTGCGAGTCGAGTGCCATTGCAAAGCCGTGGTGGATCGATATTACGCAGTAAAATAATGGGCAGTGTTTCGCGCTGAAGAGCAGTCTCGGAAGCCCTTGATGTTGAGGTTCGAGATCGCTGAATTTCTAGGCGTGCTTCACGTTGCTGTAAATTCTCTGCAGCTCTTGAGGTTGAGGCTCGAGACCGTTCAATTGCAAGGCATGCTTCACGTTCTTCATGAGTTTCGTTTGCTCTATTGGATTTCATTTTTATTGATTTTGGAGTACGTGCTGAAAGGGATGATTTTTTTGGAGGCATTTTTTTATTTATAACTAAGTTTTTCACACAATCGTTTCTCACTTAATTTAAACTTTGATTATATTAACTTTTAAAAATTTTTTTAAATTTTTTGGTTATAAATTTAATAAAAATTAAGTTAAAAAAATAATTTAAAAAGAAAACTGCAACTTCTGTCTAATTCACTATTGCAAAAGCGTTAAGGCAAAAGTAAATATGCAGTAAGGTCAGTGCTCCCCTTTTTTTTTTTAAACCAATTAGAATTCAGTTCTGAACCGCATGTAATTTGCTTCATGCTCCCCTTTTTTATTTTTAGACGAATCAAAAAGCAACAATTACACAATCAGCTATTTTCGCAGTCACTTGTAGGAGAATGAGAATGGGGTTACCCCACTCTCTGTTTTAATTAACATATATTACAAAATCAGCTGTTTTGCAGACAGTTGTGGGAGAAAGAGAATGGGGCTACCAAACTATTTTAATTAATATGTATCTCAAATTTGAGGTAAAGCCGTTAATAAACGTAGTAAACAGTAGGTGCAGAAGTGTGCATGGTCGAAAAATATTATCATGTAATAAGTATTCCTGAGTCAAAGAATTTATTATTTCGTAAGAATATCCTATTGTAAAAATTTAATGACGATCGGTCCAGTAGTTAAGACTATATTACGATGTTTAATTATCCTAAAACGGGGCGTGGTCCCACCCACTTTTCCCCTGGTACGTATTCCTTATTATGCCAATACCATATGTACCAAACATCATCGACGTAAGTCAAAAAATGCCCAAAATATGGACATTTAAATTTTTGGGTTATATGGGCGGTGCCACGTCCCTTTGTCCAATCAAAGCTTAATATAGCGTACTATTCCTTCCAGAGTCACAGTAACATTCTGTGAAAATTTCAGGAAAATCGGCCTCCTATAAAGCACAAACAAACAAACAGACAGACAGACATTCATTTTTATATATATAGATAAAATAATATTAACTAAAAATATATAATAACCTTATTTTAATGTCTTTTTAACAAGGGTCGCATAAAACAGCCTTTGTAAATTTTTATGGAGTTAATCATATTTAGCAATATAGAGTAAATTTAATAAAATTTTATTTTTTCAAATTTGTCAATAATAATAAATATCACAGAGTTACATTCTAAATAATTAAAGCAACGCAGTATTTTCGACATGTTAAATTGAAAAAAAAATTATTTTAGCTAATTAAACTGGTACTGATGTCATTTCTTTTCGTCTTTGCTGGTTGTTTGTTTGGTATGAACGGCGAGCGCTTTCGATGTGAAGACATCATTCTCAAGCAGTGTTTTAATCTGAACTGGTGAGTCAGAGTTCGGGCAGTATCAACTCATTTAGGTAGAATGCCCGCCATCTGGCATTCTATGCGGGGCTAATTTTTAATTCTTCCATCTTTTACTATTATCCAGATACGTGTTTTCCTTTTGTTCGACTGTATGAGAGGTTTTACTGGTGTGAAAATTGAAAATAAATCAGCAAAAAGAGAAAACGACCCACTGTATATTTTACAAACTGCGTAGTTTTCTAAGAAATCTTATACACACAAGACAACAACAACAACACGCTTATAGAAATTCTATCAAATAAGTCAACAACAGAACAAAACACACAGCGCCAAAATTGAATGATAAAAACAACAGCAACAATATGGGATCATGTTAAATTAGAATATTCTTGTACGTGCAAGAACCGCTAAAACAACTATGTAAGCAACACTTGCTGGGCAAATGAAAATTCAAAATGAGTCATCGTTGAGTAAAAACAACAAAGTTCTTATTGTGTTTATTTTGTGTGTATTGAAAGTAAATAAATAACTTAATTTAATACTCTCAAGTATTGTGTTATTATTTTGCAATAAAAGAACTGAAAACCTTTATTAAGAGAAAAAAGTAACAATATGAATTAGATAATATTTCCATATGGTGCCCATAGATTTAGGGCTTTATTTAATTAAAATAAGTTGATGTAATAGGCTAAGTGCAGAAAGAAGAAGTTGAGGATAATATGGAAAAACACTCAACCAAATAATATAAAAGAAGAACAATTTATATCATAAAAATTAATTAAATCTACTTAGCCTAGTTGTTTTAGTTGCGCAGCACTAAACCAAATAAGATTAAATAGAGAAGTAGAGAGTTGAGAGTGCTACAATACTCAAAGCACCTTTCCAGGATCTCAGGCGAGTGCTAAAATTTTAAAGAAGCACCCCTAAAAACAATTTGGGAAAAGAGAAGATCTGCCTGGGCAAAAGGCAATCTAGGAAGATGAAAATTCAACCCAAGAAGGAAAAGAATCTGGCTGGCTACTAGGCAGAAGAAAATTTCTTGGCGGAGAACCGGAAAAATTTATAATAGGAAAATACTTTTTTTAGTTTAATATAACTGAGGTGCACAACACTATAACGCATTCTTAGGGCCTGTAAGTGTAAACAGCTCGAGGCAAAAATGTTTTTTCCTGTTTTTTCCTAGCTACCACAGCTTCCTATAACTGGTACTGTTACCGCAAATTACCCCTGTAATGTTTAGTGGGTAAAATTGCACAGGATTTGAAGAAAAATTTGAATTTCCAATCTACTGTTGTTGGCGCTTAGGAGGAAGTAATAATTTTATTACATTACAGTAGTTTTAAATTTCAACTAATATTTTTTTTTGAAAAAGAGAAGTAGCACTTCAGGCAACAATGCCTATTTAGTCAAGTACCGTGCTACATTCTTTAGGAAAGGAATAGAGAAGAGATGCAACAAGTGACCAGTGACCATGCCTTCTTCACTGAACAGCCCTACCGACAGTTAATTTTTATTTGTAGTGACAAAAAACAAGTTCTTCGTTGGGAATTGAACCCACAACCCCCAGTCATGTAAGCTACAACATTACCTACTAGCCTAAAGGGGCACAAAGTTTCAGGGCCTACCGTTTCAATCAAGTTATAAATCTTTTAATTAAGTTATAAATCGATTATTTATTTTTATTGACAAAATAATAATTTGGAAATAACACAAATGTATTTGTTTTATTCTGTTATTAAATCTGTTTTATTGGTAAGATATTGATGGTGTGTAAATTCCAAGTAAATAATTATTCAAAACCAAGTTAAAATTCTACCTATTTTTTTTTTGAATAATTTCATACAGCAGTCAAGTTTTAGTCAACTATTCTGATGTTACACGAGTATTATAAAACCGAAAGAAAGAGGACATTTTGAAAATATTAAGTATATTAGGATTTTTGACACGAGTATCAATATGCAATTTATCTGAGAAAAATGCCACATTACACCAAATTATTTGAATTATTTACTGTTGACATAACAAATAACGGCAATCGATTTTAATTCTATGATTACAAATAATGGAAAAAAGAAACATGTTAAGCGAGTTTAACCACCACTATAAGAATATGCAACATAAATACTTGCTGGCAGCATACACTTTTATTTCCATAACCCGATAGCTATATCTGAAATAGGTAAAATGACTTTTTCAGATGATAGCAATTAAAGAGACAAATCTTTTATAGATGTTGCATTAGATTCGCTAAATGATTTATTATTGAAATACGAAATAAAAACAGTATTTTCTAAGTTTTACCCATTTAAGCACAAGATTAGATTGCTTTTGAATCGGACTACCTATGAAATATTAGAATGCATTTTTTTTACCATTAGTGTAAGTGCAACGGAAAGAATGGAATCAGAGTACCGAAGTGTTCACTCACTGTTCATGCATGTGTGAATATGTACATTTCAGTTTTTAGCCGCTTCTTCTCATACATGTCTGAGAGACTACAAAACATTTTGTGTTTTCTCATTTGTGAATGCGACGATTTATTTTTTTCTTTCTATTCATAAGTGAAAAAATTAGAAACACACAAGTGTTCATTTTTGAGTATTTACAATTTTGATAATTTTTCATAAATGAAAAGATCATAAAAATATGTGCGTTAAGCATTCGTGTATATAAACGCACATATTTGGTAATGTGCAATTGTTGGCGTATGCAGAAAAAATGTTTTTTTTTATTTCTTTTAGAATATATTGCAATATTGTATATTGTGTTAATATGTGCCCATGTGTTTTTACTACATTTTACGGTAAACTGCGATCGTAGGTAGAAAATTTTTTCACGTTCATTTATGAGAAATTTTATAAAATTTCAACGTTCATAAATGAACATGTACATTTATGAAAAAGAACATTAATGAGAAGAAGCTAAATTATCATTCATCACATATGAATAAGACTAATAATTTTTGTTGTTAGCATTCATGTATGAACATAAGCAGAACATTTTTTGTTGTTCGTTTATGAGCGTGAAAACTAAATATAAAATTTTAGATTTCTCATTTATGAAAAATATCATGAATGTTGGTTTTTAAATGTTTATAAATGAACAATTCTGAACTCTGAACGGAATAGAGCGGCTATAAACCACTTATCGAGGTTTTTTTTATGGAATTAACACAAGAAAAATTTTAATAATGTATGCTTTTTATGACAGTATCATAATGAAAAAATAATATAAATTATTTATGATAAAAGTATTCGTTTTCTCTCGTATACATAAATTTAAATTTTTGATTAAACTATTTTATACAGATCGCGACAGCACTAAATTTTAATTTATATACATATACATTTATTAAGCACACCTCGTAGATGTAGAAATGTCCATATATTATTTCACTACACATTACTTTGTCCAACAGTTGAAAAGAAATTTAGTGGAATTGGTTGATTCCATTGTTGTACTGGCACTGTGTAAGTAAACAGCATAAAAACTGTTGGAAAATTTTTTTTAGTTTTGTTGTTATTCCTTAGAGTAAATTTTTAATTCCTATGTGAACTTGTTATAAAATAGAAACTACATCAATTAAATGAATGAAATCTTTTTTAAAATCTTAAAATTATTTTTCTGTCATTGTTTCCATTACAAAATAATTTGATAAAAAAAATTAATAATACAAATATTTTTCCAACTATTAATAATAAACAGAAATAAAGGGAAAATTAAAAAAAAATAATTTCTTAATGATTACTGTGTTGTTGTATAAAAGTTTTTTTAATTTTTTAATTTTTTTTTTTTTTTTGGGTCACCACCTTATCACTTAAGCGTAAGGATTTAACTTTGAAGCCTTACAAGGTCCAACTGGTTCAGGAGAATTAATTGAAGGCGACTGACCATTCACCTTGCCGTAGATTCGCTTAATTCATTCAGTAACATCCGGCTGGTTTTTCTGAAAAAATCATTTTTTCAGACGAAGCCCATTTTCACTTGTCAGGGTATGTCAACAAGCAAAATTGCAGCATTTTGGCTTCTGAAAAGCCTAGAGCGATTATTAAGAAGCCTTTATACGCTTAACGTGTCAGTGTATGGTGTGCTATGTAGCCTGGAGACATAATTGAGCCGTTTTTTTTTCGTAGATGAGACTGGAAATGCGGTAACGATCAATAGTAATAGATCATGCTATCCCGAGATTCTAATAACTCAATTTTGGCCTTATTATTGACGACGTGAATATCACTGACATGTGGTTTCAACAGAACGTTGCCATATGTCACACAGCCAATGAAACGATCAATTTATTGCAAACCAAATTTCCCGATGGCATAATTTCACGACAATCTGCACTTAAGTGGCCAGCCATATCGTGTGATTTAACACTGCTGAAGGCTCTGTTAAGGACAGAGTCTAAACGGAGCCAATCGAATCGATGGCAGCCTTAAAATTCGAAATCCATTATGTCATTAATGAAATAGGACCGCCATATTGCCAAAAAGTGACTAAAAACTTTAATGAAAGTATCGACATATGTCGGCGTGGTCGTGGTGGACATTTGCCAGATATTATTTTTCATTGATAATTGCAAAACTTTTTTCTTCGTTATACAATAAAAATTTGATTCATCCTAATCTAAATTTTTTGTTTTATATTGTTATAGAAAACATTTTTTTTTATTATTTATTAATAAAAATGCAAGATTGTTTTGCAATGTGACTCCAAGATATTTAAATGCATTTGCTTCCTTTAAAGGCTTCCCATCAATATGAACAACAAAGTTGTTATAACGAGAAGGATTAGGTCTAAAACGTAATAATTTTGTTTTGTCAGGATTAAGTACAAGTCGATTTAAACGAGCAAACTCAAAAATCAAAGCAATATCACTTTCTATATGTGTTAGCAATACTAAATCATCCTTGTAGGGATAAAATATAGACACATCATCTGCAAACATAAAAATTTTGCCAGTTAAATTAAGATTTTTAATATCGTTTAGATATGTATATTGAAAAAAACAATGGAACTAAACCACTACCTGTGGAACTCCATAGTTTACGGGACTGCTTTCTTTAATTTGAACATATTGCTTTCTGTTCGAAAAATAACTTTTAAATAGCATCATTTCTCTATTCTTAAACTATACAATGAGAGTTTATCCAATAAAATATTATGATCCACAAGATCAAATGCTTTCGAAGAATCCAAAAAGATGCCAGCTACTCCGCTAAAGCCTAAATCTATGCCATTACTAATGTATCTCACTACATTGAACACTGCATCCTCAGAACCACATCCTTTTTTAAAATCAAACTGAAATTCATATAATAAGTTGTTCTCGTTGTAAAACCCCTTATTTTGTGGTATTCAGTTGTATGGATTTGTTCCGCCACTAAATGAAATACTGTTGTCATTTCTTTTAGTCTTTACTGGCTGTTTACTCGGTATAGACGACAAGCGCTTTCAATGTGATGACATCATTTTCAAGCCGTGTTCTAAACTGAGTCAATGCTCGGGCTTGGGAACTTCTTTCATTATGCGCGTATCTACTCTTTTACTTAGAATGACCGCCACCTGGCATTTTACGCAGGGCTAATTTTTAATATTTCTCTCTTTTATTACTATTCATAGCACAAATGACAGTCGTAGTGGAAAAGTATAAATTCTTTCAATATACTGATTTTCGTACAATTTTCAAAGTAAGTGGTATATCTACAAGTGTATTGAGTTAAATAGTTCCTTCCTGGTCACTGCTAAGGACATTTTTAAAATGTCGCATTCTTTTTTAAGTCTTTCTTTTGCAATGTTGCAATGTTTAAAGAATGTTTATTATTTTTTTTAAATTATTTATTCTATATAATTCAGAGATTTTTCAGTTTCTCAACTTTAAGAAAATATTTAAGTGTAATTTTTAGAAAACACACACACACACCCACATATGTAGTTGAAGTAGATGTCATACTTCAAAATGCAGCTCTTGAAAAATAAAGTTTAAGTTTAAACAAAAAATTACATCAAATCGCTGCATTTATAAAATTATTATTATTGCCGAATGGAGTTTATTTATTATTAGGAAATTTGTTCAAAAGTATAATTGATTAATGCTTAATTGTTAATTTTAATAATTGTTTATTTGTCTTGACCGCTTTGTGCAATTGGGTTAGGCATGCATTCTTGCTCGAAATCTGGACAACTTGGAGGCATAATAGGCTCTTCCCATTTCCAAATTGAATAGGGTACACAGCTCTTTAAGCTCACTTGAAAACCATACTGGTTTGGACAACGTTCAGATATGGCTTGATTATTTATGGCATAGCAATGCCAATAACGTGATGAGTCAAAAAAGTTGGCATATTTCATGCCAACTTCCCCAGAAGTCTTACAGCCTGGTCTGCCATTGAAACTGGTATTTTCAATGTCAGCCCTTGTAAGGGCCACAAAGATGACAATAATAACTAGGATGTAAATAAAGTTTTTCTTGTTAAAGAAATACATTTTTTTTTAAATTTGATAACTTACGTAAATTTTTCATTTTATTTAAAGAAGTCTTCACGATTTATACAACCTAAATGTTGACTTAAATGTTCTGTCAGATTGATTTATATACAATTTCTTTTCATCGATTTCTTGTCATCAATATCAAATCATAATAAATGAGAAATAATTTCTTATCTGTTTACTTTCTGCTTAAGTTTAACATGAACTTGAAAAATGTTAAACAACTTGGAGATTTGTTTTTTAATCTTTCAGTACCCTTCATCACAGGTGGAAAGACTATATCGATATAAGTTTATCACACCATATGTAATTTTTTCAATATTTATTTCCGATTCCATTAAGTTTATTTATAATCTGCATCCTAATATATACATAGAAGATCAGCAGTTTTGTTTTTTTTTTTTTTGAAGAGAAGTTGCACTTCAGGCAACAATGCCTATTTATTCAAGTACCGTGCTACACTCTTGAGGAAAGGAATAGAGAAGCGATGAAACAGGTAGTGAAAGTAGAAGAATATTCCGAAATTAACTGCCGTATAAAGACAGCACAGCGACCAGTGACTATGCCTTCACCGCTGAGTAGCCCCACCGACAGTCAATTTTTATTTTTGTAGTGAAAAAAAACCAAGGTCCTCGTTGGGAATCGAACCCAAAACCCCCATACTGACAAGCTACTACACTACCTACTAGCCTACAGGGCCACCTAGTGAAATCAAGGTTCTAGAGAAGCTAGAATTTAAGCCCACCATTCTGTGATGCATTGTGTAGAAAGTGGTGCTATTAAAAGTCACATACATTGCTTTATAAAAAGACGAACGCCTTATGTTCCTTACGTGTTGAAGATGCTATTGTTCTTCTTTATTATTATATGTTATTTTTGTTTTTTGCCTTGCTTAATTGAAAAGCCGAAATATTAGAACAAATTAGAGCATAAAAAAAATGCTGTTGTCACTCATTTCCGTTTTGGCTGCCTATATGTTCGGTATGAACGATGCTTTCGATGTGATGACTGACTTAGTGTGACTTAGCGTTCGGGTTTAGCTAGTTCTTCATTAAGGTCGTATCTAGTCATTTAGGTATTTTATACGATTTTAATATTTCGATATTTTATTGTTATCCAACGTGTGTCCGTCTGGGTGTGTTTTCTGTTTGAGCAGTGTTAGTGGTGTGAAAATTTCGTTTGTAATGTCACTGTTAAAAGTTTTTGTTTTGTAGACTACCATGTTTCGTCCTTTTTTGCTAGGATGTATTTTTTTGTTTTCGTTTGGACCAGAACTCTGGGGATGTTCCCTATTAATGCCATGCAGAAAATTAGCTTATGAGGAGGAGAAAAAAGGGAGTAGTGTTTGTGGACATTCGATTTGAATTTTCCTACATTGAAAGTGACTCCCTCCTTTAGAGGGAATTTTTTATCCACATACGTTAAAACTAAAAAAACTAACTTTCTCTGTAATGCGTAGTGCGATTCACTAGCCAATCGTGCACAAATGGATGCGCTTTCAACGAAAATCGAGTCAAACGTTAAAACATGCAAGTAACCATCTAGACTTGCGGGGGTAAATGGGAGCCCAGTCCCCTTCAAGGCTAGTAGGAGACAACTGGACAATCCATTATACTCCACTATATCAGTAAAGCCCCCAGAGTTCCGCTATTTGTCTCTTTAGGCATTTAGCTGTTCTCTGACTGATTACTGAAGTAGGCCCTTCGGGAGTATCGTGGTGGCTGGGTGTTTCAGGCGCCCGTTTGAGTTTGGGGTTCGGATCATTCACAATGAACACAATGAATGGTCCAGGTCCAGTGAGCACGATTGCTGTTGCATTTTTAAATTTTATTAAGCTTAATGCAAGGAGTGAAGGCTGCGGCCTACTCCGGGCTTTTGAAGTTGCAACTAGGAGTGACCGGAGGATATACGTATCCGAAGGCCTTCTAGGGCGAGGCTGACGCTACATTTCATCCACAGTGGTAATGATCCATCATCTGATTAGGGCTTACGGCCAGGTGCAGATGTAAATCTTATTACCTCATACTACGATACTTTCCATTCCATTAAGACATTGATATGTCTTAATGGAATCTCACCATTAAGACATGTGTCATCCGGGAATTCAAGAGAGTCCAGTCCCCTAAAGGCTAGCAGGAACCAAACTGGAAAACTTCCACTTTATTTTCACAGAAATCAGTAAGCTCCAGAGTTCAGCTTTTATTGTTCTCCGTCGGATTATTGATGTTGGCCCTTCGGGGAGTATCGTGGTGGTTGTGGTTTCACAGGCCCTCATAAAATGATTAAGGGGCCAGGATCATCTCACTTTTAAACAAGAACATAGAACGAATGATCCGGATCCAGTGAGCATGCTATGCCATGTGTTCTGGACCAGGAGTTGGATAGTCTCCATGTCTTCAGCACGGAGTGGGGTTGCTGGTCCTGCTCTGCGCTCTCGGAGTTGCAACTAAAAATGACCTGTTGGATGGAGATATCCATCGGCTTCCTAGGGTGTGGGTGCACGCTACATATCACCCAAAGTGGTTTAATCCACCTAGGCAACGATGTAAATCTTATCACGTAATACTACGATACTATATCTCTCGTAGTTTTGAAGATATTTGTTTTTACATTTTTGCTTATAATTTTATAGTTTATTGGCTGATTTTAATTTGTAATATTTGATAAAATTCTATCTTAACTTAGAGGGAGGATAAAAATCAAAACTTGGAAATTGATTAAAAAAACCAACATTTACGAAAAACGAATTTTATTACCTTCCTTTTTTAACTATGTTATTTATTTTTTTTTTGTGGGTTTCTTCGGGTAGGGAGGGAAAAATGTCTCAGATGCTGTTGTCACAACTTTGCTAGGTGGAGTTTGCATCTCATCTCTTTTTGGAGCCGTTTATACACCCCGGCACCACTTTCACATTGCTTTGGGGTTAGGTATGTGTTTTGCACCAATAATTTTGTATTTTAGATTTGTTTACTGTGTCCAGCTTTGAAATTTGTTAATAATTATAAAATACTATACTGAGATTGAGTTTCAAATTTTCAACGGTAACGTGGATAGCTCTAAGAATCTGGACAAAAATTGAAGATATCTTGTCTATAAATATGAACACATCTGTAGATTTTTCGATAAAAGTATTTATTTCTTTATTAATTTTAGTTTCTGAAACTGACTTTTTTGATTTCTATGTAAATCAACCTTTTTACCTCGTCTGAGAAACTTATTCAAACATCTCTTACTGATGCCAAGTTATTCTGATTGTAGGGTATGCAACTCGAAGAATATATATGTATGTGTTTTTAAAGTCTCTTCCAATATAAAAATGAATTTCTGTTAGCAATTGCTTTCAGAATTTGTTGCTGTTGGTTTTTATTCTTCATCAACCTTAAATGGACAATTTGTTGATAAGGGATTCATTCTGCTTTACTTTAACTGGCTGCAATTTTTATTCACTTTAAGGTTAGTATTTTTTTTTTGCTATTATTTGCCTTACAATGACGTTATATTGGATAAAACAATTGTTTGGTTACAAGTTAATAAAGTGTAGAATTACTTTTCCTTTTACAGATTTCAATCAAGCTGTCATTTCTTAAGTCTTGTCAATAAAATAGAAGATTTTAAAAGTCTCACAACTTTTAGAAATTTCTAATACCCATAACAATCCTGTGGTATTCTAGTCTTTATTAAACAGTATGAAAAACACAAATTTATCTGATGATGTCTTTTCTCTCTATTTTTCTATAAAACGCAACTTTTCGGTCGTAAAAAATAAAGGAAAGGAAATAAAAAAAGGAAAATATTGCAATTCCAATTTTCCTTCTGCTTAACTCAGAATTGAGTGTAATGAAAAGAAATGTTTGAAAAAGATACCGGAAGTAAATTATCAATGGCAAATATATTCTTGACTTTTGTTAGCCTTTCATCTGCCAAGGTCAAAGAGTAATTTAAAAAGGGGGTTTCCTTTTCCACCATCAGACATCTTCACATTCAATCCACTTAAGAAAATAAATATTTGTTAATACAAAATAAATATTATAAGATTTTTTTTCTTTCTTTTTTATTTAACCTTGCAGTTGTTAAACACGTTAAGATAATAAAACCTAAATCAATATAAAGATAAAGGAAGTCGCAGTATGATTTTATTGTAAACCTATAAAAGATAACGACAGGTTTAACATTTAACAAGCCGTATTATTTGTTAAATGTGATTAAAATAACGATAATAGCAACAATTAAAAACTGTATACATTTTTTAAATATAAATATTCAATTGTGGCTAAATTTAAAACTGCAATTTAACAAACAATTTAAAAATGTTTTACTCAACCGTTGATTAATTAACAAAACAGCCCCTTCAAAATCTATTCTGGTGTTTGTAATTTAATTGTTAATATCGGGTTTTTCAACAAGATTGTGGCAGCATTGACATAATGATAGTTTTGACATTTATTTTTTTTACGTATTCGTAGTAGATGCATTTGTTAGTGTTACAATGAATTTAATTTCTAACGAAAATCTCATTAAAATAATTAAAATCCACTATTAAAAATGGTGGTTCTGTTAAAGTTACATTTCATAAAATTCGTGTTATTTTCGGACAACATAATCGTCATTCTGAAACCGCTATTAGGACTGTGGTAATTAGGTTTAAGTCAACATGCTCAATACAAAATGTACGAATACCAAAGCGTGTTCGACCGGGACGTTCAACTGAAAACATCGCAGCCGTCAGCCACAGTGTTGAAGCAGATCCAAATTTGTCAAATCCTCGACATTCTGGTGCAGAAATTGAAGCCGACCGATCATTCATATCGCTGTAGATTCACTCAGTTCATTCAGGAATAAATAAAGGAAACAATAATGTATTCTATGAAACGCTATTTGGTTTTAGACATAATCATAGTTGTGAATTTCTTTTAAGTCTTATAGTTTCTCAATGGAAATCTGAAGTAGAAAATAGAAATTGTGTGGTGGCAGTTTTTCTGGACCTAAAAAGAGTATTCGAAACGATAAACAGAGAAATATTACTGATGAAACTGGAAAAGTATGGTATAAAAGGCGACGAACTAAAATGGATTTGGAGTTATCTTGATAAAAGAACACAGGAAACGAAATGCGGGGATTTTTTATCAGAAGCTGAAAATGTCAACGTAGGAGCACGACAGACAGCAGTTTTGGGAACTCTACTATTTATAATATACATAAATGATTTACCAAAAGTTTTGACAGAAGCTAAAGTATGTATTTTTGCTGATGATGCCCGTATTTACATAAGTGGCATTTACATAGGTGCCCCTGTAGGCTAGTAGGTGGTCTACTATGGTATGGGGGTTGTGGGTTCGATTCTCAACGAAAACCTTGTTTTTTTTTCACTACAAAAAGAAAAATAAAAATTGACCGTCGGTGGGGCTGCTCAGCGATGAAGGCATAGTCACTGGTCGCTGTGCTGTCCTATACGGCAGTTAATTTCCGATAACTATCCTTCTACTTTCACCAACTATCTCATCTCTTTTCTATTCCATTCCTAAAGAATGTAACACGGTTGTGACTAAATAGGCATTGTTGCCTGAAGTGCTACTCCTCTTAAAAAACAAAAAAAAAGTGGCAAAAATGCCGATGAGTGTGTTCGTATTGTTAATAGGGAATTAAAAGAAGTGGAAATGTATCTAAAAATGAATAAGCTAAAACTCAATACAAACAAAACAAAAGCCGTGGTCATAAATTCAAGCACAACAGAAAATGTAATTATTGAGAATATGGTAATAGAAATGGTGCCAGAAATGAAATGTCTGGGAGTGCTTCTCGATAAAAATTTGAAGTTCAAATTGCATATCGACTATATTTGCAAAAAAATCTCAAAAAAATAGCATTTCTTAGAAGAATTTGATACCAACTGGGACAACAAAAAATAAACTTAAAACGAGATTAGCTGGTCACAGGTGTGACCAAAAATATAGGAATATTTCAACACAGAAGACATCCTTATCTGCACATTGTAGGAAATATAATCATTATCCAAAGTTTGATGAAACATCAGTATTAGATATAGAAAAAACTACAAGAGACGTTATATGTTGGAAATGTTAGAAATTGTTAATGTACCAAATGTAAGGAGAATAAATTTCAAGACAGACACAGACAATTTAGCTCAGAATTATAGGTACTTAATTAAAAAGACACATACTTTGTTATAATCATTTCATAAGAGAGAATTTGTTATTTGTTATTTATTTGTTATTTCCGTTTCCTTGTTTTTGTATGCTTAAATATTTGAAAATTTATAATTTTTGTATGTATGTATGAAAAAATATTTTATATGTTTTTGTCAAATGTTTTGAAACATTTTTTCAATTTGTTAATAATTTTTTTGTTTTCAAAAATATAAAAAATTTTTTCCTGAAGAAGCTTTCCAAAGGAAAGCGAAATATTGAGAAGAAAAAATATATAAAAAAGATCTTAAAAAAAAAGATATTTATTATATATTTAAAAAACATTTAATACATTATATTACACATATTTTTTAATGTAAAAAATTCTTTTTTTATCTAATACTAATAGCAATTGTATTATCTTAATAGCATCTGTGCTAAATATGTTAATAAAAAAGGAACAACCGGATGACTGTTTTGAAAAAATCATTTTTTTAGACAAAGCCCATTTTCACTTGTCAGGGCTGCTGAAAGTCCTAGAGCGGTTATTGAGAAGCTTTTGCATGCTCAACGTGTCACTGTATGGTGCGCTATGGGGCCTGGAGACGTGATTGGGCCGTTTTTTTTTAAGATAAGGCTGGAAACGCTCAATTAATAACTTTATCGCGAAATGCTAACCAATTAATTTTGGTCTATTACTGACGAAATATATATCACTGACGTGTGGTTTCAACAGGACAGTGCCACATGTCTCACAGCTATCAAAACGATAAATTTATTGCAAACCCAATTTCCCCTACACATAATTTCACAACAATCAGCAGTTAAGTAGCCAGCCAGATTATGTGGTTTACTTTTTGTGGGGCTCTGTTAAAGACAGAGTTTAAACAAAATGAATCGAATCAATTTTAGCCTTAAAACTCAAAATCCGTGGTGTGATTAACGAAATAGGACCGCCATTTTGCCAAAAAGTGATAAAAAACGTTGATGATAAAATCGACATCTGTCAGCGTGTTCGTTGTGGACATTTGCCAGTTATCATTTTTCACTCACAATTTTTCCCTTCGTAATAGAATAAAAATTTCAATCATCTCAAACTAATTTTTTTGTTTTATTTTGTTTTGGAAAACAAACTTCTTATTGATTTAACGTTGAAATTTTCTTTATCATCAGTAACATTATTAATATTATATGCGGTGTTATGAAGAACATAGTTATTAAAGATTTTTAATGCATTTCAATCGTTAAAAAAATTAAATTTTACTAAGCAAATTAAGAATAAAAAAGTTTTAATTACTAAAGTTAAATACACACGAGGCAACCATATTTTTTTTCAATACAAATAAAGAAACATTGAACGAAGAAAAATACAAACAACTAAAAAAGAAAGGGGGAATATATTTAAAAAAAAGTTAAAAAGGAGAAGAATGGCATGCTGTTGAGAGAATTAAAAGAAAAGAGTAGCAAAATTAAGCGATGATAGATGAAAAAACATTTTACACTAATTATTGAAATTTGTTGTTGTCGCCTTCGATTGCCGCCATTATTTTATTTTTAATTTTATTAAAGTCAATTTTATTGTAATTTTTAAACCGAAACGTCATAAAAATATTAATAAAACAGTTACAAAAAAAAACTTTATGATTGCAGTAGCAGCAGCTCCAGGTTATACAGAAAGGTAAGGAATATTAATAAAAAAATTTGTCTATATTTATGGAGCAGTTAATGAATTATACAAAAATTTTAGAAAATAAATCAATATATTTTTTAAATCATGGTTTATTTTTACAATAATAACAAATCCTTAAGATCCTAAGCTTCTCCAGGAGCTGGTGCACTTGGAGGTAGTACTATAGGTGTCCAGTACCACAACGACAAATGGACACATTTTTTTTCAGGATCTAAGAAACCATGAGCCAATGGACAGGATTGTAGTACAGCTGGCTGGCCTAGGGCAATACATTCCCAGTAAACAGTTTTATTTCGAAAATGGCGATAATATTTAACAGTTAACTCTTCATTAGTTTGGCAACCGGGCTCTCCATTGTCCACAGGATAACCATGAATCAAGCTCAAAAGCAAATAAGTAATTACAAATACAAACAAATACTTCATTATAATGTAAAATTCTGTTTTTTCTTTCTATGAAATATTATAACTGAATGGAATTTTTTTCAAGCACTGATCGTTATCATGAATCTACAGGCAATTTATAGAAAAGATATTTTGTTTTTACTTTGCGAAAAAAAGTTTACTTAGCGTATCGTGTCATCATTAGAATTATTTTTTACAAACGTTTCCAGATGATTGTTTTTACTGCAATAACAAGCGATTATTTGCTTAATGATTTATTTAATAATCCTATTTTTTTAATAATTAAACTGTTTTTGTTTGGTGTGCATCTCGTTCAGTAAATAAATAAAATGCTTTTAAATAGTTTAAAGAGAAATTGTGTGTTTGTATGGTAGTATAGTTAAACACACTTTTACCTCGTTGTTTGGCATTTTTGCATTGTTTTAAATATAACAATTATTGTTGTCAACACTCTCTTGTAGTTTTATGGAAAAAACCAAATAAATAAAAATATAAATAAGAAAATATAAAAAATAATGATAGTAATATTATAATGCATGATTACTAGTAATTTAAAATGTAATTAAATATGAACTTATCTTTTAAATAATTTAACGATTTTATTTTTCTCGATATTTTGCCTTCCTGTGGAAAGCTTCTTTAGGAAATTATTTTTTATATTTTCAAAAACAAAAATTATAACAATTTGAAAAGAAAATTTTTTTTTGAAAAACATTTGACAAAACATATAAAATAATTTTCTTCATACACACAAACATACAATAATTAAAATTTAAAATATTTAAACATACAAAAACAAGGAAACGGAGACTAAATAACAAATTCTTTCTTATGAAATAATTATAACAAATTATGTGTCTTTTGTATTAAGTACCTATAATTCTGCGTTAAATTGTCTGTGTCTGTTTTGAAATTTATTCTCCTTACATTTGGTACATTAAGAATTTCTAACATTTCCAACATATAACGTCTCTTGTAGTTTTTTTCTATATCTAATACTGATGTTTCATCAAACTTTGGATAATGATTATATTTCTTACAATGTGAAGATAAGGATGTCTTCTGTGTTGAAATATTCCTATATTTTTGGTCACACCTGTGACCAGCTAATCTCGTTTTAAGTTTATTTTTTGTTGTCCCAATATAAACTTTGTCACAGTTCACCTGGTCATCTCCTCTACATGGTATCCTGTATACTACATCAGATATTTCCATTTTTCCTATTTTATCCTTCATATTGCTAAATAATCTATTTTATGTGTTATATGTTTTGTGTGCAATTTAATATCTATCAGTGTCATATATTTTAGACTCTCTTAATCTATCTGATATTCCAGGAACATAAGTTATAGATTTATAAATTCTTGGTTCTGCCATAGTATTTCCTAAAATATGATTATCATATAGTCTAATTAATCGGTTAGTTAATTCTACTGGAAAATCATTGTCATGAAGTATATTTCTTATTGTGTGCTTATTTTTCAACTGAAATTCTCTATCACCTTTAGTTAATATTGTGTCTGTCATATTTTTCGTCGTGTTTATTATCATTTTTCTCGGATGTTTGGAGTAAAAATTAATAAGTCTTCCAGAAGATGTTGGTTTCTTATACCAATCAAACACTAACTTATTTTCCTTTCTTATTATCAATTATCCAATTCTGATAAAATATCATCCACTGCATCTTCTGATGTTATACAAAATAAATCATCCACATATTTTGTGATTATCTTTGGTTTAATATGCATTTTACTAATACATGTATTTAGTAATGCCTCCATCACAATATCAGCTATAATTGGAGATGCCGGAGAGCCCATGGGAGGCCCTCCTTCTGTTGATATATCCTATTATCAAATTGAAAATACCTGTTGTCTTCAATGCAAGACTTAAGAATACGTAAAAATAATTCCTTCTCAATATTCGTATTTTGTTCTATTACCTGCCATTTTTCCTCTATAATTCTCAAAGCTAAACCTACAGGAATACTTGGAAAAAGTGAAACTACATCAAATGAAAACAATCTATCATTATCTTGTATATTTATTCTCTTGGTTTTATCCTTAAATTCCAATGAATTTCTTATATTATATATTGATTGTCCTGTTATTACCTTAAGAATATTCGTTATATATTTACACAGTCAGTAGGCCGGGGAATTAATTATCTTAAAGATTCTGCTAAATACTCAATATTAAATAAGGATTCTACTACTAAACTGCAAAAAACAAACAATGAATTTGTTATTTAGTTTCCGTTTCCTTGTTTTTGTATGTTTAAATGTTTTAAATTTTAATTTTTGTATGTTTGTATGTATGAAGAAAATTATTTTATATGTTTTGTCAAATGTTTTTCAAAAAAAAATTTTCTTTTCAAATTGTTATAATTTTTGTTTTTGAAAATATAAAAAATAATTTCCTGAAGACGCTTTCCACAGGAAAGCGAAATATTGAGAAAAATAAAATCGTTAAATTATTTAAAAGACCGTTAAAAGATTAGTTCATATTTAATTAAATTAAAAAAATGTATATATATAAATTTCTTAAGTCTCTTAGGTTAAATAATTAGTTCCAAAGCCTTGTTTCTATTACTTAAGTGAGACATATTTCACACGGAATTATTATAATCAAAGAATAAGATAGAGTTTATCATTAATTTTGTTATATAAAAGATGGAAGATATTCACGCTTTTCCTAATAATACAGTTTTATTACAGTGATATGAATTTTATTATTTATAGGATTCTAAGCTTATGACCTGCACTCGTACTCGTTTTTAAATTCACAAGAAACAATATTGAATTATAGTTAATTGAGTATTATTTTGTTCTAATTAAACTTTATAAATTTTTTTAATACTTGGCTCTTCTCACAACTGAGAGATTTTAGATTTTTTTAATACAAATATGTGACAACATCAACAGCATGATAGTTTTGACATTAAGTTTTTTGATGTATTCGTATTAGATGCATTGGCTATTGTTATAATGAATCTAATTTCGCACGAAAATCAGATTAATATAATTAAAATAAAAAACTCTTTCCAGAGGTATTTCTTGTCACTTTTAATGTAGAGGAATTCAAATCGAATGTCCACGAACACTACTCCTTCCTTCCTCTTCACCATAACCTAATTTCCATTGCATAAGTAGTGTTCATCCCCTAAGTGCTGGTCCGAATGAAAAAAAATTCCACTATGAAAATGCTGGTTCTGTTAAAGTTACATTTCGTAAAATTCGTTATAATTTTGGACAACATAATCGTGATTCTGAGACCGCTATTAAGAATTTGGTCGGTAAATTTGAGTCGACAGGCTCGATACAAAATGTGCGAACATCAACACATGTTCGACTAACATCGCAGCCATGAGCCACAGATCCAAATTTGTCAGTTCCTTGAAGTTCTCAATAATTGGAGTTATCTAGAATTTCCATATGACGAATTTTATATAAGGATTTGGCTTTGAAGCCTGAAAAGGCTCAACTGGAGAAGGAATTGAAGCCGACTAACCATTCACAACACTGTAGATTCGCTCAATTCATTCAAGAACAACTGATCGTTTTTCTGAAAAAATTATTTTTTCAGACAAAGCCCATTTTCACTTGTCAAGATATTGTCAACAAGTCAAATTGCTGCATTTGGGCAACGATTATTGAGAAGCCTTTGGATGCTTAACGTGTGACTGTTTGAAGCGCTATGTTCTCTGGAAGGGAGATTGGGCCGTTTTTGTTTCGAAAATGAAGCTGGAAATGCGGTATCGGTCAATGTATTACGCTATCGTGAGATGCTAACAACTTAATTTTGGCCTAGTATTGAGGACGTGGATATCAGCAACATTTTGGTTTCGACAGGACGGTGCCACATGTCACACAGCCAATGAAACCATCAATTTATTACAAACCAAATTTTCCAATTGCATAATTTCACGACCATCAGCAGTTAAGTGGGCAGCCAGAACGTGCGATTTAACACCACTGAATTATGTTTTATGGGGCTATACGGAGCCAATCGAATGGTTTTCAGCCTTAAAACTCAAAATCTGTCATGTGATTAACGAAAATGGTGCTCCATTTTGGTAAAAAGTAATTAAAAACTTTGATGAAAGAAACGATATCTATCAGCATGGTTGAGGTGGACATTTGCCAGATATAATGGTAGATTTGGAAATTAATATTTTATAAAATATTACTTTAAACGAGACATTTTCTGTGTTGAGAGTAAACACAAGTTAATATGTTTTATGGGCTAATTGTTATTTAGAACTGTTAGAAGTGAAAATCAGAACAGTATTGGACTTTCCAACCTGAAAAGGATAAGAACTTTTTACTTTTTATAGAAGGTATCCTGCCAATTTTCCCAATCTAATCAATATTCCGCCGGAAAATGCACATTGATAAAGGCAGTTACTTTTGCAAAGATTCAAGGTTCTACGTGTTATAATTCGTTAAAAGTTTTTCACTTTGTATGTTATGTACTACGCCCACTGCTCCAGTTGGTTTAGCTTTTTATTTGATAACGTAAATTATTTGCAAGAAATTTCTTAAAGTATATCACTTTCTGCCAGCGGCACCATGCCCACTTTTCCAATCTAATCAGTTTTTTGCTTTAATATGAAATTTAATATGAAAGTTTTTAAGATTAACTATAACCATTCTCCATGTAAATAATGCTTGGCTTTATATCCAAGCACAAATAAGTGATTTGCTTGCAAAAATTCTAACAATTATAAGTGCCGCTCCTAATTTACCCAATTCTAGATTGCCGGCCGCTAAAGCAACTGCAAATTCCAGGTGAAACCAAACAAGAACATTTTGATCTTTATATGGTTTGTTCATACATAATAAATACATTGCAATTATAATATCATCCTCCTCAATAAACAGTTTTCTCTGAAGTCTACATTTTGTATACTATAGTCACGCAAAGTATATTTTAAAAACAAATTAAATTTAAAGCTGCCTTTAACTGATTTAATAACGATTTTATCAAAATTTGTTTAGTTTTCTTTTACAATTATTTCTTTCTTTCATTTTAACAATTTGCACAAAAGTAATTAATTGTGTTTTATCATTTATCCCAATCAGCAAATTTAATTTGTTATCTTTTATTTTAATAAGACCAGTAGTTGATCTGAGATGGACAATCTCTTAATTGCATTTTGTTACACATTGTGGGCAAATATTTCATTTACTCAGATAAAGCTGGTTCAATTTAAAATGAACTTTAATAAATATAAAAAAGAATTAGTTTCTAATTAAGTTTCTTTCACTGTACCTCTTTTGCGTGCTCGATTAAAATGCAAAGAGTAAAGAAACTTATCTCATGTTTGCTTTAATTTTCAAAAAGTTGCAAACACTAGGGAACGATTTTATTTACATGCCTTAAAGTATGCTTGAATTTAGCTTTACTTAACCTCGTCATATTCCACACGATGGCTTAATGTTTTTTTTTCTATAGCTAGGAAACATAAAATTTTTGAATATAGAAGGTACTGTAGTAAATTAGTATGGGTTTTTCAACAAGAAGTTGGTCTAAAACAAAAAAATTTAGATTAAGATGAATCAAATTTTTATTGTATTACGAAGAGAAAAGTTCGGCATTTATAAATAAGAAATGATATCTAGCAAATGTCCACCACGTCTACGCTAACAAC
The DNA here is from genome assembly GCA_030448955.1 of Trichopoda pennipes. Classification (NCBI taxonomy): domain Eukaryota; kingdom Metazoa; phylum Arthropoda; class Insecta; order Diptera; family Tachinidae; genus Trichopoda; species Trichopoda pennipes. The sequence continues at coordinate 6,341,164 of JASKUP010000088.1, forward strand.
GCTTTAACGTTGAAATCGATTCGACTGGCTCCGTTTAGACTCTGTCCTTAACATAGCCCCACAAAAAATAATCCAGTGGCCGATCTGGCTGCTGATTGTCGTGATATTATGCGATTGGGAAATTTGGTTTGCAATAAATTGATCGTTTAATTGGCTGTGCGACACGTGGCACCGTCCTGTTTAAACTACATGTCAGTGATGACCACGTCGTCAATAACAGGTCAACATTGAGTTGTTAGCATTTAGCAATAGCGTGATCCACTGACCTTTACCGCTTTTCCAGACTCATCTTTGAAAAAAAAAACGGCTCAATCACGCCTCCAGACACGTATGATGCTGATGATGATGATAAGTGAAAATGAGCTTCGTATGAAAAAATGTTCTTTCGGAAAACCAGCCGGTTGCTCCTTAAATTGAGTTGTTAGCATCTCGCGATATCGTGATCCATCGACCGTTACTGAATTTTCCCATCTTTGAAAAAAAATGGCTTAATCACGCCTCCAGACCACATACAGTGACACGTTGAGCATGCAAAGACTTCTTAGTAATCGCTCTAGGATTTTCAGAAGCCCAAATGCGGCAATTTGGCTTGTTGACAATACCTTGACAAGTGAAAATGGACTTCGTCTAAAAATTTTTTTTTCAGAAAAACCGGTTGTTCCTGAATGAATTGAGCGAATATGCGGCGATGTGAATGGTCGGTCGGTTTCAATGCCTGCACGAGTTGACCCTGTATTCAAAGTCAAATCCTTACGCAAAATTCGCCATGCGGTGCTTTTGGATAAACTCAATTGTTGAGAACGTCGAGGAATTGACAAATTTAGATCTGCTTCAGTACTGTGGCATACGGTTGCGATATTCTCAATTAAACAACATGCGTTGATTTTCGCAGACTTTGTATCGAGCCTATCGGCTGAAATTTAACAAAGAAATTCTTAATAACGGTCTTAACAGAATGATTATGTTGTCCGAAAATATCACGAGACTCTGTCTTTAACATAGCCCCACAAAAAATAATCCAGTGGTGTTAAATCACAAGATCTGGCTGGCCCCTTAACTGTTATTTGTCGTGAAATTATGCGTTCGGGAAATTTGATTTGCAATAATTGATTGTTTCATTGGCTATGTGACATGTGGTACCGTCCTGTTGAAACCACATGTTAGTGAAATCCTCGTCTTCAATAACAGGTCAAAATTAAGTTGTTAGCATCTCGCGATAGCGTTATCCATTAAGCGTTACCGTATTTTCAGCCTCATCTTCGAAATAAAGGTCCAATCAGGTCTTGTTGACATACCCTGACAAGTGCAAATGAGCTTCGTGTGAAAAAATGATATTTTCAGAAACACCAGCTGGTTGTTCCTGAATGTATTGAGCGAATCTACGGCGGTGTGAATGATCGACTTCAATTCCTGCACCAGTTCAAGAACGTCAAGGAATTGACAAATTTGGATCTGCTTTAACACTCTAGCTTACGGCTACGATATTTGCTGTTGAGCGACGCGGCTGAACATGCACATTTTGTATCGGGCCTGTCGACTTAAATTTAACGACAAAATTTTTAATAGCGGTTTTAGGTTACTACGAATACGTCAAAAAACTAAATTTCAAAACTATAAATTGAGGTTATCCGCTTGTAGCGCCAATGACACTGTGTACTATTGTAGCGTAATCAACCACATAGTTTAATGGACATATAAGTAGAGTAGAAAACAGTCTTAATTGCAAGGTGTTTAATTACCAAATTATTTGGGTTAGCAATTTATTAAACGTCAGCAAAACTTATTGTTGTTACTTTATTTTACATAAACACCGCATTTTTTACCTATTTTAAATTGTTTTAAATTTTTTGACATATTTGTATATATGTTTCTGAATGTTAAATTTACGCTTAATACATTTATATTATTGACCAAAATTTTGTAATTATAGAAATAACAATTGAGTGATGTCACTCAAACCCAAAATCTAGGTTATTTTCATTGTTAGTATATAAGCCGTAGAAATTAAGAAATAAACACACTTGAATTAATTTGAATAAAACAAGAAGACCTATGAGCTCTAATTAAAGGAGCTCTAGGAATATTTAATTAAAACAAATAAAAAACCGTCAATAATTTAAATAAACATTTTTACATGGCGATCCTGCCATTTTACATGGCTTTTTACACTATAGTATCAATGTAATCACGACGATTAGGAGTTGGAATTTTGTTTTGCTAATAAGTAATAAAGTTTGACTTATGTAAAGCCTATAGATACTCGTGAAGTTTTTTTGTGCAGTAATATTAACAAAAGAAAAATATCATTGATGTAAATATTGCAAAGCAATCTGCCTTAAACTAAATCTTGTAGAAGTTCAGAGCTCATACCTTTACAATCTTACTCTCCCCAATCAACAATTGTCTTTTAAATATGATCAGATAAGTAGCTGCGTTTCTAGAAGCATTGCAGTGCGGTCAAAAACATTCCAGTTTTCTATAAAGAATTGCATGATTCACTCTCAAGGCATTACAAAACTTTAATATACAAAAGTCCATATATGTAAATCACTGGTATTTTATCATCTAATACTATCAGCAATTACTTATATACGATTAGAAAGAAATATTATTACTTTGAACACCTTTTCAGGAAGATCCTTCGAATACTCGTAAACTTAGGATTTGCCACTGGTATTGTCTAATCAATTTTCCATAGTTTTATAAAAGTTGATGTTGTAAAAACGTAAATAATAATATATATTCGGAACTATTATTCTTAAAATTTTGTCAAAAGTAACAATATCGTTTTTATAACTACACAAAGTTTTACCTAAATTGCATTTTCCAAGCGGTTGTGCTTTTCTATATTAATGACGTTCTCCAGTGTTTAAATTTCAGGGCTTTGCTGTTGTTGTTGCCACAAGATTAAGTGATTAAACACTAAGGAAGGAAGAAAAAAAACTCATTGTAAGATTTCTGTTTATACATGCTATCGTATTTATTAAAGTTATAAAAAAGCGCTATGCACAACAATAAACCATATAACAACTTAAACAACTATTTTAAATAAACTTGAAGTAGCATGCTAAACTGATTATAAATAAATTTTACACGAGTTTACTTAAACCGCACAGTTTTTTTTTTAACATTTCATCCCTTCATATAAATTGCTAATTAAAAACATAAACTTCTTTGTATACAAAGAATTACAAAGAACCAAACGTGTTATTTAAATATTCTTCCTTGAAGAAAGAAGTCTTTACACGTTCTCTTCTATGGTGGGTTTTTTTGTTTTTGTAGTGGTAAATATCAACACAGTGAAGTGGGTATAAACATGTCATTAGCAACCGCAATGCAGATTTCTGTAGGGTATAAAATTATAAACACAAAGAAATATGTTGCCAAAAAAGCCTACAACAACAGCAACAAAGATGCTTACTATGAAAATTCCTTTAAGCAGTGTTTTGAATTAATTAGTATTGTATACATTTTTTGTGGAGTCATTTTACTTTACAATTTATCACATAACAGACTATGATGTAAGTGTAATACCAAGAACGAACTGAAGTTTTAATTTTGTTGGCAGCATAATTATAAGAATTAAATAACCAGTTGCCTGTAGTCGGTTACGGGGTTGAACCTCTAAATTTGTAAAATTGAAATAAACGTGTTTGCGACAAAAAGGTTGCGCAGGCGTATTAGAGTAAAATGTCTACTTTTCGTCAAGTATAAAGTAAAAATTTACAAAAGGTCTTAATATTGCCCGTATAAACATACCCTTCACTTCTTACGAGAAGTTTTTACAAAATTTATTTCCACCGTTTAAACTCTACTAAGAGTGACCCAAGATGATCGATCATCGCTATTTTTTTATCACAAACATTTTCTCAGATAAATAATAAAGATATTTTTATATATATTTTTTCGGTTGCCATTCCTTGCCGTCTGTGCGGGGCTGGCTGTTTGTTCGGTATGAACGACGAGCGTTTTCGATTTGAAGACATCATCGTCAAGACGTGTTCTAATCTATACTGGTGAGTCAGTGGGAGTTCAGGGAGTTCTTTTATTAAGGTCGTATCTATTTAGGTAGAATGCCCGCCACCTGGCATTTTATGCGGGACTAATTTTTAATATTTCCAGCTTTTATTATTATCCAGGTACGTGTGTCCAGACAGAAAATGACAACAGTATTTCTTTTACTTTATTTTCAATCATTACGATGATGTACATAATTTTTTGTATAAAAAAACTATGCTTTCCTTAAGAGGAAGTCATCACTGTTTACAAATTTGAATTAAATGATATTAATATTGCCATTTTCCGTCCTAACTGGCTGGTTTGTATTCGATGGCGAGCATTTATTTATTTATGCATTTATTTTTTATCATACGATGACATAAAGCAAATATTTTTTCTTCTATTGTCATTCGTGTTTGGGTAGTTCTTTCATTAAGGTCGTATCTACTAATTTAGGTACCTGGCGGCGCTAATTTTTAATATTTCCATCTCTTATTATTATCCAGGTATGCATGTTCGCACGGAAAGGAATAGCAACAGTATTTATTTTACTGGCGGAACTAATCGAAACAACTTAATACCATTTTTTTCTCCTTTGTTATAACAGAGTACATGGCTACAGTCCTTCTTTCATTTAGCATCACTTTTAATAGCATCGTTAAAAATATAAAATTTTAATAATAATTTTAGCACTTGCATAGTTGATGTTTCCGAAGCATGCGAAAATATTGCTGTATCAGGCTTGCCATAACCCTCGTAGCTTTAACTTCTATTTTTTGAATTTTTTATTTAGTTGTTTCGATGGCAATTTTTTAGATTTCATAGGCCAATAACATGTGTTGGATACGGCCTGGGTAATAATGCCATCACCATTCTTCACATCAGCTTTAACGCCTTTCTTCATATTCCTTATTAGCTTAGTAATTTAATCCTTTTACCCTAATGCAGAGCCATTGACCTCCACCCCGCCTCTTCCTTTCTTTTCATCAAGGATCTTTATTTTGTATCTAAAAAAATTGGGTATTCTAGCTCGTCCAAATCTAAGGATCTTCAAACAAAGCAATTTTACTACAATCGTATACAGGCAAATATTGGATTGTTTAAAATTTTCTTTTACAAGTATACTAATAAGTATACTATGTTTTAAAGAATCAAATATACACATATTTCGAAAATATTGAGTTCAAGTAAAAGGAAGTAAAAACACATGTTAAACAGGCGTTTCCGCTGCGTTGGTAAACATTTGCGGTTGTTTATTAGACAGAGATTATGGACTCAGATACCAATAGAGTCTTGGATATAAAAAAATAATTGTTGTTAGGAAGTTGTTTTAAGGTAGAATAAATAAAATACATTAGTTCAAAGCTTATCGAAATTTTGGTTAGAAAGAAAAACAATTGGTTGAAGTTGGTGAAGGCGCCTGTATTTGAAATAACATATTATACGGTCGTGGTAAAAATCCTTTAATCAAGCTTTAATTTAAGTGAAAATAAAATTTAAGAAGGTAAAATGATAGCTGAGAGTTGTTTAGAAGGCAGAGTTTTATAAACAGATTAATTGTTTAAAGGGTCCTATTTGGTAAAACAAAAAATTCGTAAGCTCCAGTCGTGACGAAACAATACTGTGATCATACTGGCTGAGATGGCTAAAGCAGCATGTTATACAGGACTATCGTTGTTTAGCGGAAACTATTGCGGTATTGTGGTATGGATGGCTGTGTAAGTTTGTTACAAGCGTTTGTTTAACAAACAAAAAAAAGACGGAGCCATAGACTAAGAAACACAAATAAATCAAAAAAAGTGTCAGTTAGACTTACAAACCAAGACTGGCTCATACAAAAGCGAGATATCGACAAAAACACTCGATCAAAGATAAATAGGTTTCAAAGTTTGAAGTTTTCTTTTAATCGGTAGAATTTACACATTTGAAGACAAAGTTATTTGTTTGCTTAGAGAAAGTTTTAATAAAATAAGTTTAATAATTAATTAATTTTTTGAGTTAATACCCTCCTTGCAGAAAAGATTTAATGAAAACCTGAAAAATTTTTGTTTAAAAAAATAACTCGAATTTATAAAATTTATTTTCATAAAACATATACGTTTCCAACGAAGAGCCTTCGTGCAAAATTCTCAAGTGAATATATGCAAAAGCGAAATTCGTTTTAACTAAACTTCATTAATATATAACGACTATAATAAGTTTTAATTAAAAAATTTGAGAATTAAGAATAAAAAATAAATTTCCAATTTTGTATGAAAAATTTACTTCCACTCTGTATTTGTATGAGCCTGCTTGAACGTTTTACAAATCCACATAACATTTTTCTTTTTTGTTGTTTCTATATTTCCCACTTCACGCAGACTTTATTAGTGTGACTTTGTTATTAACTGTTATTACTGTATTTTATATTCTGCTATCCCTGGACTCATCTTATAAAAGCCAGTAGGTAAATATTTGTTTTACTCACAGGACAAAACGAAATTGATGTTGTATACTATTGTATGGAAGTTTGTTTCTTCCACTTTATGTTTATGAGTATTTTTGTTTCATTAAGCAGAGATAAAATAGGAAGAGGAAAATTAAATGGCTTTAAGTCAAGTTTTTTATTTAAATGCTTAAGTCAGTTTTAGAAAAAGTAAACTAAACGCACGTCAAGGAGAAGTTGACATAAATTATGTGAAGAGCTTTTGGGTTTTGCAATGGTATAAGATAGAAAGTAGAGGCTTTGGTTAAAGCTATAGCCATCTAACAAGGTATAAGCATGCTTATCGTTAGAGATTTAATCTGTGAATTCGAATACGAAAATAAAACGAAGGTTGCGAATATTTATGACTTGGAATGCGATAAGTAAATATATTAAATTCTTATCTTCAAACTGAACATTTTTCCTTTCATAGGTTTTTTTTTTAATTTAACAGTCAAAGTATTTGTTTCATTGTTAATTATGTTTTTGCTTCGTTTTAAAACTTAAAGACTTTTTCGTAACCATTTTATTGCCATCATTAAAAGGTTTTCTTACAGCAATATCAGCAGAAGTTTTAAAAATTAGGATTTCCTAATGAAAAGTTTAATTCCCTAATGAAAAGTTTTTATGCGTAAAAATCATAAAATTAAATTTCGTTCAGTCTTTAACGCAGGTGTTGTTTAGTTGTACTATAACTAATTTTATTTGCTAAAATATGTGTTATGTATAAATTTACTTAAGAAATTGTTAATTGTTAACTAGAATTGAAAATCCAGTATTCCGAATCGTTTTCCCAGGTGCTTAAATAAACATATTCCTCAATACAATTATTTAAAAAATGTGTAATAATTCTCATTTTTCTTTGAACCAGCACTCAGGGGATGGCCCCCATATATGCAATGCATTTTGCTAAAACTAGAGAATTACGTTATGGGGAGGAGGAAAGAGGAGTGTTTTTGGACATTCAATTTAAAATTTCCTACATTTAAAGTGACAGAAGAGGCCTCAGGAGGGAGTTTATTTCACATACGGACTGTTCTGCTAAAAAACAAAATTTTCCTGTAATGTTTAGTGCGATTCACTGGAAAATCAACCACAAATGAATGCGCTCTTAACGAAAATTGTGTTAAACGCAAAAACGTTCGAGTAACGGGAACAAGTTCCCTAAATTGGGTATGATTTTACGTCAACCCGCGTCAAATTTGGTTTAACTATTTGCCATCTTCAGTGTTCCCTCTATACTTCCTAACTTCATTAGATCACTTACCATTGTAGTAATGATAAAACAGCGAAACACTGTGGGATATATTGCGTCAATGCTCTAGAGAATCAGTCGAGTTGGATACCCCTTCTGAATCTCTGAACCTCTCCTGTACACGGTCGAGCAACTTTAAAATAGACTTTGCGACGCCGTCCCATACATGAGACTTATATTTCATTTTTGGCTGGATATAGGTGGTATAAATAGAACGGAGATTGGATGGAGTGAAGTTTATCTTACACCGTTTTAGCAACCGAGGCACTTGAAAGCTTCGTTAGAAACTTGAAAAATCTGTTTGGTCCTTTGAACAACACATTGAATTTTCATTCCAAGAACATCAAGAGTTACCGATTCCATAATATCTATATCAACCATAGTAACAGATGCAGCACCATTTTCGAACACAGATCTAAACATGCAACATTGCATCTTTCGGGCATTAAAATCGACTCTATTTACACGACCCCGTTTCGAGATTGTTGCGAGATCATGATTAAGCATATCATTCATGTTTAGCCTTTTGGAATTCACCTCCAACTGGTTCGGTCTATTACCAAATGAATACGAATGTCAAGTGGTTCTATCATCTGCGAAAGATGTGGTGAAAGTTTAACAAAGAAGGTCATTTAGGAAATTATGAAATAGGATAGGAGAAAGAACGGAGCCTTGCAGTATCCCAAAATTAATCTTGAACTCGTCTGAAGTAATCCCATCTATAACAACTCGTATAATGCGATTCCTGAGAAAAGTCGAAATAAATCTATAGAAATTATCACCGACACCAAAAGCAGCAAATTTTAACAGAAGTGCATTATGCCACAATCTATCAAATGCCTTGGAAATATCTAAGCCACCACCTAACTCTCACCGAAATGATGTATGGAGTTACACCATTGTTCCGATAAGAAAGCCAGCATGTCACCCGTAGAGAGCCCCCTCCAGATACCTCACAAGATCAAAATTAATCATACTTTCCATCACTTTGAGAAGTGCAGAGCCATGTGCAATTGGGCGGTAATTTTCAGGGCTGCTAGCCTCACCCTTTTTGGGGATCGGCGTTACATCAAAAATATTAGTTTTTTAATTGCATTCATTGTTGAAAAAAGTTTTGTTATGTAATCAAAGCAAAGTAGTTGTAATAACACATATCCAGCGGCATTTTGATGTGTTCAAAAATTTGTGAAAACTGCTTGTTGTTTGGAACTAATCATTTATTAATATTGTTGCGAATGTGTCTTGCTTAAGATTTAAAATAAAATAATTAAGCAATAAAGCGAACTACTGGTTACAAACTGCGTATAATTTTATACACACACAACTACAATTTGATATGCTGTTTACTAACTGCCAGGCATGCAAGACAAAAAAATACATGTATGCTGTTTACCACCTAAACGCACAAGACAAAAACAAATTTGACAATAACAAACATGCGTGTTGTTTACCATCTGCGCAATTTTCTAAGAAACCCTTTTCTACAAAAGACAACAACAAATCGTTTGAAAAAAATCTCAAGCAGAAACCTTATCAGCATAAAAACAAAAACACACACAGACATAGAGGCGCCTATACATAAACATAAACAACATACAGCAACAAAATATGATACAAATGGAGTAGAAGATTCTTAAATCTTCTAGACTTTGAATGGGCAAATATAAATAGGGCAGCGTCTGAGTGGATAGTCAATCAGTGTGAAATTAGACTTCATCAAGTAAAGATGTGCATTTTAAGTAAATTGTTCTGAAGTGTCAACTTTGTGTAGTTAAAGTAAATAAAATGTTTAAAAATCCTAAAAACTGGTGTTATTTATTTTGCAATAATGAATTCACAACAAAACGTTTTTAAAAGGTATAAACGTAACAATATATTGAATTTTGAGGCAAGTACCTTGGTTGAAACTTAATTGCCGCAATTATCGTTACAACAGTTATAATTTAACCATTTTTTGTAAATCATTATTAAAAATTTAAATTATAACAAACTTGCAATAATGTTAAAAATAATGTCAATCACAAATCCCGGTTAAATCCTAAAATCATTTAAAGTTTCTCCAAAAAATCCCCAAGCCTCCAAAACAGACTTTTCTGGCATCATTGTGTCAACAAAAATCCTTATTTTGATGATAAGTTCCTAAATCTGGTAATACTGTTCGAAATGGCTAACGTGAACAATTACTAAACAAACTAACTCTTGTTTTTATTGCATGGCTATCCTTCTATATTTTTTTATATTTTCTATCTATTATAGGAATCAGTTTGCCACACTTGGTTTAATTTAAACTTACATTTTTTGTAATGTAAAGAGAAATGTACGCATTTATGAAATCTAATTTCCAAAATGTTAGGAGACATCATGTGCTTTTAACATTTTCATTTATTTTTCTATTCAAACAGGATAATTGTGAAATAGAATATTTGAATAATTTATTATGAACCAAATGTTACCACAACTGATATATTTGTTGATTATGCCGTTGCTATAATTTGCCTACCTTTAGTCTTGCTATTAATTCACATGCTGTTGAAATGTTATGCCCTGATCTGAATTTTGAATGTTAACTAAGTGTTGTAATAAGAACATGTTCCTTATGTGGGTTTGTGTGTGTGGCAACTAGTGTGACTAGACTAAATAGAGCGCTATGGATGGCATACTAATTGAATGCTGGTTGAATAGCGAGTCCCACCTTTATTTTATTCATGTTCTGTCACTTTCCAAAATGCTTTTACAAAATTTTCGAACTTTTTTTCTAAAACTGCACTTCTTATTGAAATTCTCTCACCACCTAATGTAGGGTGGCTTAGCTTAATAATTTTTACTAAAAAATTTATGATTTCGGCATAAAATGTTTTAGCCCTCTACCGCACTGAATCGTTTCCAGTGTATATTTAGGAAAAAGCAATACAAATAAATATACCACACACAGCAAAATAAAGTCAGCCAGCTCGGCTCACACATACACAATATATATGTATATATAATTGTTTAAATATATATATATATATATATATATATATATATATATATATATATATATATATATATATATTGCTTTATTTAAATTTGACAACGATGGAGATAAAGTTTATATCTGACTGACTGGTGTTTATCAATTTTTAAATTATATTTGTTTGGGTGTAAACAGGGCAACACCATTTGTGGCAATTGCAACAATGTGTAGAAGCAGGGGAAAGATTTTTTGTAGCAACCACATCAGAGACAAGAACTTACTTACCGCGTTACAACAATCGTAAAAAAATAATAATAAAATGAAAGCATTAGCAAAGTGATGTTGATGTATGAAAACGATGAAAACGTGCTTATCTTAACGTGCCACTTCTGGGTTTAAAATTTGTTTGTTTTTTCAATAGTAAGTTTTTCCTGTCGCTTTGTCTAGATATTATTAGTTCTGGGTACGCTTATTTACACGGTCAGTTTGAAAAGTTTTTAAAACATTCTGTAACTTTCGCGAAATTCGAATTATTTTAATATGCTGTGGGTCCGGCGATGTCTAAATCTTGGGATATCCTTTTATTTAATAATCAGGTCTTTTTAACACATTTATCCACTACTGATATGTTGTTACTAATCTCGCTATTCAAAATTCCTTTTCGTTTTGTCATTCAGGTGTCTAAATTATATCATTCGCCATTATAATATTCGATTGTTAATACACACGCTCCAAAAGATTTGCCTGCTGATTTGCACTTAATCGCTTTTTTATTAAATGATTCACAATATATACTTAACAACTAAGGGGTTTTTCAACAAGAAGTTGGTTTTTTAAAAGAAAATAAAATAAAAAACGGTAAAATTTTTATTGTATTACGAAGAGAAAAGTTCGGCGATTATGAATGAAAAATGATATCTGGTAAATGTCCTCTACGACCACGCTGACAAAATCATCAAAGTTTTCAATCACCTTTAGACAAAATAGTCGTCCTGTTTCGTTGATCACATCAAGGATTTTCAGTTTTAAGGCTAAAATCGATTCGATTGGCTCCGCATAGACTCTGTTCCTTCAAAAAATAATAAAGTGGTGTTATATTACACAATCTGGTTAGCCACTTAACTACCGATTGTTGTGAAATTTTGAGATCAAGAATTTTGGTTTGCAATAAATTGATCGTCTCATTGGCAGTGTGACATATGGCACCGTCTTGTTGAAATGATATGTCAGTTATATCCACGTCGTAAATAATAGGCCAAAACAAAGTTGTTAGCATGTTGCGATAGCGTGATCCATTTGCAGCTTTATCTTCAAAAAAAAAAAAAAAATGGCCCAATCATGCCTCCGGATCACATAGCGCGATATACAGGGACACGTTGAGCAAGCAAAGGTTTTTCAATAATCGCACTAGGATATTCGAAAGCCCAAATGCGGCAATATTACTTGCTGGCATGCTTTGACAAGTGAAAATTGGCTTCATCTGAAAAAATAATTTTTTTCAGAAAAACCAGCCGCTTGGTCCTGAATTAATTAAGCGATGTAAATGGTTGGTCGGCTTTAATTCCTGCACTAGTTGAACCTTGTAAGGTTCAAACTAAAATCCTTATTCAAAATTCGTCATGCGGTGGTTTTGGATAACTGCAATTATTGAGAACCTCGAGGAATTGACAATTTCGATCTGCTTCAACACTGTGGCTCATGGCTGCGATGTATTCAACTGAACGATCAGAAGGAACACGTGTTGGTGTTCGCAGATTTTGTATCAAGCCTGTCAACTCAAATTTAACGACCAAATTATTGACAGTGATCTCAGAAGGACGATTATGTTGTCTGAAAATATTACGAATTTTACGAAATGTAACTTTAACAGAACCAACATTTCCTTTGAACCAGCACTCAGGGAATGACCACTTCTTATGCAATGCATTGTTTCAGAACTAGGAAATAAGGTTATGGTGAAGAGGAAAGAAGGAGTTGTGTTTGTGCATATCCGATTTGAATTTCTCTACATTTTAATTATTTTAATGTAATTTTAGTGCGGAATGAATTCATTGTAACATTTACCAAAACATCTACTACGAATACGTCAAAAAACTAAGTGGAAAAACTATCATGTTGTTGGTGTTGCCACAATTGCAAAACAAACTTCTTGCTGAAATACCCTATATTACTTATTTTTCATTGAAGATCACTGTTAGATTCTAAGCTAATAGCTTGTGACGTCCTGTTTAAAAAATATGGAGACACCTCTAACAACGCAACCAACACGGTTGTTCAAAAGGCATTATTCTTTCCACCTGCACCATACATTGTTTATAGATTATACTGCTATAGATATATAATAGAGTTATCAAATATTAATTACGTATCAATAGTAAGGTATAATAAAGAGCGAAAGAAACAGCTCCATATAATTTTTATTAAAATAAAAAATATATAATTTTCAGTTGTTTTAGCTCGTCTGTTTCTCCTACACATCACAAAGCTCCTCGGCATTCAAGTGGCTTTCTTTAAAGGCAAGTGGTTTCTGATTGGCAGCTGATAATAGCTTATTTTGTTTTATTTCATTTATAACATGCTGTAAGATCTTAAAATAACAAAGTCGGGTTTTAATAATCAAAAAAATTTTTTTTTGTTACAAAAGTAAAAAAAGAAACGTCAATTTCCTGCTGTCATCAGACACTTGAAATACAAAACATTCTAAGAACTCAAAAAAAATAAGTTGAACAAAATACTGTTACGAATGTGTCTTGCTTAAGTTTTAAAATAAAAAAATTAAGCAATAAAGCGAACTACTGGTTACAAACTGCTTAGAAATTTTATACACACACAACAACAATTTGATATGCTGTTTACTAACTGCCTGGCATGCAAGACAAAAAAATACATGTATGCTGTTTACCACCTAAATGCGCAAGACAAAAACAAATTTGACAATAACACACATGCATGTTGTTTACCATCTGCGTAGTTTTCTAAGAAACCCTTTTCTACAAAAGACAACAACAAATCGTTTGCAAAAAATCTCAAGCAGAAACCTTATCAGCATAAAAACAAAAATACACACAGATATAAAGGCGCCTATACATCGAATAAACAACATACAACAACAAAATGTGATACAAAGGGAGTAGAAGATTCTTAAATCTTCTAGACTTTAAATGGGCAAATAGAAATAGAGCAGCGTCTGAGTGGATAATCAATCAGTGTAAAATTAAACCTCATCAAGTAAAGATGTGCATTTTACGTAAATTGTTCTGAAGTGTCAACTTTGTGTAGTTAAAGTAAATAAAATGTTTAAAAATTCCAAAAACTGGTGTTATTTATTTTGCAATAATGAATTCACAACAAAACGTTTTTAAAAGGTATAAACGTAACAATATATTGAATTTTGAGGCAAGTACCGTGGTTAAAATTTAATTGCCGCAATTATCGTTACAATAGTTATAATTTACGCATTTTTTTTTAATCATAATTAAAAATTTAAATTATAACAAACTTGCAATAATGTTAATCACAAATCCTGGTAAAATCCCAAAATCATTTAAAGCTTCTCTAAAAAATCCCCAAGCCTTCAAAACAGACTTTTCTGTCATCATTGTGTCAACAAAAATCCTTATTTTGATGATTAGTTCCTAAATCTGGTAATACTGTTCGAAATGGCTAACGTGAACAATTACTAAACAAACTAACTCTTGTTTGCGGGAGACTTAGAATATCAATTAAAAATTAGATAATAGAACTTTGATGATTTCATATAAAAGTAGAAAAATCTCGACTATGGCGTATAAATTATAAAATAAGCAAAAATAAACGATTGTACAGTATTAAAGGGGAGAGGATTATTGAAAACGTTTGGGAGAAGTGAAATTCTGATTGCCATAAAAATAGGTTGATTTCAGGTGCCTTTTGCCACATCTATTGAATAGCTTAGAAGAAGGTATAAATTTTTCCCAAAAGTGACCAAATTTTGTTTTAAAATTATTTTATTTTTTGAATCGGAATCATTCTAAATTGAAATCTTCTAAATTTCAACTTTAATTTTTAACATTTGTAAAAAAGTTTGCTTTACTAATAACACAAGAGACACTTTTGTTTTACTAATAAAATTTTTTATTATAATCCACTCTTAAACTAAGTTAAAATTATACTACGGCACTACTGACCACGCCAACGACGATCCACCGCTTCGTGGCCCTCAAGAGTTCTCTTCGCCGGCTAGCCTACTGCTTCTCACACTGGAGCAAATAAGATTCTGGTCCAGTCTGAGCAGAACAGTTTGCCTGTCCACCAATTTTTGACTCGTTGCGGTTGTCACGAATAAGATTCTGAGACAACCTTTTCACGTCTAAATTGGTGTTAGCCTTTTTACGATCTTGTCCAGCTAGGACGAATAAAATTCTGGCCTTGCTGAACAAAGCGCGGCCTTGCTCTGGCCTCAGCAGCGACAGAACTTGCTTGGCCGTAGACCTGAGCTATGCTCAATTAATTCAAAGTCGAATAAAATTCTCACTCTGATTAACTGAGCTGAACCTATTCGGAAAACTATTTTAATTAAAATTATATCGCTTTTATATGGCTCTGCCAGGCACACATACACACCCATACCACTAAACAACAGCTACTTGCGACTGTTTAGGGTTGTGTTTAATGGTATGTTTTTCTTACGGATGTATCGTCATGTTAATAGGTGGCGCTTTTTAACGGCTATTATAATTTCAAATATTTCATTAACAAATAATAAATGTAATTATAAAATGTAATTATGAATTATATAAAATGAAAAGTGTATAATAATAAAGTTCTCTTTTAAAAAAATTATGAAATTCATTAAACAATAAATATTCAGAAATGTAAAATATATATATATATATATATATATATATATATATATATATATAGATATATATATATATATATATATATATATATATAGAGTCTAATTGCTTGTGATTTAATTGCTATGTGATCCAAAAACAATCTTGCCGACTTTTGGTGGTCACACTTTTTATGTCAATGAAGTGTTCTTCTTAGTTCACTTTATTTATGACAAACTTTGAATCCAACGTTCTTTTTCTATGATCTCTATAGAAAATCTTTCATTTTGGTAGTTAAGCAATATGTTTAAATGCATTCCTGTCCTCCCTCGCAAATTTGTTTCTTGTAACTGCTCGTGTTTTTTTTTGCTTTTATTTCTTTTGGTACGCGCTTACATTTGTTTGATTGAGGGGTTAATATTATGCATGAATGTTGTTTATTTAAGCTGTAGCATGCTTTTAGGAGCATTCATTCCTACATTTTATATATGTTTATTGTAAATACTTTCACGCGTATACATACATAATACATTGTATATGTACAGGTATACACCCACAGGTAACGTTTTAAATTATGCTTAATATATTTTTTTTGTCTTGTTATGACGTTGCCATAAGTTGCTGTAGGTTTGTATACTTGTACATTGTTTCTTCGTTTTTTTTTTGTTTTTTTTTTATGATTTGGGAAAAGAAATGTTTATTTTAGTGGAAAAAAGTGTAGAAACAAAAAAATCACACATGCTTAAGTAAGTGAATGTTTATTTGTGAATTTCAAAATAAATATAAAAATAAGAAAAGTAATAAAAGAGGAAGGAGCCTGCTCTCAGGTGGAAAGCAACGCAGTTGTCTAACACAGGTTAAAACACTTATATTTTTATGTCACCCAATATTTATAAATTATTGTTGTACAGGAAATTATTTTAATTATTTATGATAAATATGTTCTGTTCTAAAATTTATTTTAAATTTAAATGATTTTAATAATTATTATAATGGTAAGCTATTCCTAGAGCAAAGATCAAAGATCGTGGAATTTTAATAACGATTTACATATGGCTGACATGAGTTTCTTTATTTGCATTTATTAATTTATTATGTTATGCTAGGAAATAGTTTAATAGGAAAGAGATATATTCACATAACGGCTTTTTCAACAAGAAGTTTATTTTTCATTTGCGGCAACACCAACAACATGATAGTTTTGACATATACTTTTTAGACGCATTCATTTTGTTGATGTTGCCACAATTGAAAAACAAACTTTTTGTTAAAAAAACTCGATACTAGGGAAAATCCTTAATAAATTTCTTATTTAATTTTATAAGACGAATGAGTAACAATGGCATAAAAACTTAGAAAAGTTGTTTTGCATTAAATTTTTTGTTTGTTTGTATTACAAAATTCTTTTCAATAAAGCAAAAATTATACTTCTTAAAAAGGTAATAATAACAAAAAAATATTAAGTAATAATTCATCTGACACATGTGTACGAGTACATTACATAAAGCCAAAAATAATAAATTACCTTTACAGGTTGAAAAAAAAAATACAAAATAACAAACAAATAGGCACTAAGTTGAATCGTTAAAGATGCCACAAGTGTTTCGAAAAATCACAACTCAACCAGATTAAATCAAATATTCTTTTGAAATTACCCAACTAAAAACGGAAAAAAAATATATTTTTTTTATAAAAATTATTGCACAAATTTTGCCTGTGGTACCCTTGACTTTAAGAATTAAACTTGTAAACGTTAGAATAAGAACAAAATGTAGACGTTAAAAAAAAAGAAATATTACAAATTATTACTGGCAACACACAAAAATGATTCTTAAGTGCGATTTAAACGTCAAAAAAAAAAAAAAACTTTTTTCGACTCTCTCAACAATTTTCTAGCACTTAACGTTTATTTCTATTGCTGCATCATATTGCCTTGGCCTGAGCAACGACTCCATTTATGTTAAAAAGAGGAAAAAAATATTTTATATAAAAATATTTCTTTCATAACTGAAACACTTTATATTTAAAGGTAATTACCTTTATAACTGGTTGGCTGAATGTTACTGTGCCGCAACCACTTGCGTCCTTTCTTTGTATTAGCATTTTTCCTTTTTCGAGCTGTCGAAGTTGTTAAACTGTGTGCTGCAGCTCCAGTCATTTGTAAACTATGGTTATGGCACCCAACAGCCAAAAATAAATAAAATTATTTATATCTTTTTTTTATGCCTTAAAAAATATAAAACGAAAAGCTGCACTTGACAGTGATGCCAATTACGAGAAACTGATCTGACACATATTTTTTTTTGTGTACGTATGCTTGTGCATAAGGTATGATAGGTTTGATTTTAAATATATGTTGACCATTAAATTTGCTAATAACAGAGTTATACTGAAATAAAACATTTGGATAAAAGTTAAATAAACGTTATATCCTCTTTAAATTATAAATATATATAAATTGTTGATAAATTTGTTTACGGCTGCAAACGGAAGAGAAAATTTCGATTTCCTCGAAATGGCATACAGCCTTTAAAATTTCTTGTCTATTCCTTTTAATCTTCCTTGAAGCCGATTTAAAATTTTCCGATTGCAAGAGAAAAGTTTTAAATTATTTAAATATTATTTTAAGGCGAAGCATATCCCTGATATAATTGTGATTTTTTTGAAGTGTTTGTTTTAAGTATTTGTAATCTTGGTAATCTTTGTTTGCTTTATTGTATTTTTATATAGCGAAAAGAAACAAAAATGAAGGCACCTAAACAAAAAACTAGATTGGCTACTTTGGGGTTCCATTAGCTCTTAAGGCAATCTTTAGCACCCTACGCTGATCCATTGGTCCCTATGGTAGTCCATTGAGTCATCCAGTTGTCAATTGAAGTAGGCCATTTAACTCTTCGGTGACGCATACGCCCCTATGGTAGCGCTTTGGTCCTTCGATGGTACATTTACATTTCCGGAAGTCATTTTGCCCCTCCGGGAGTCGAATTTTAGTGACTAGCTCTTCAGGTAGTCCATTGCTCCTTCCGATAGTCCATAGGTCGCTATGGCAGTCCATTGGTCCTTCCAGTAGTTATAGTCTATTGGACAAAACAGTGATCGATTGGCTCGAGTACGAGTAGTCCACTGCGGTTTCGGTATTCTACTAGCTTCTCTGTTAGTCCATTGCTGCTTGCGGTAGTCCATTAGCTGCTCCGACAGCATATTTACCCCTTCCGGTAGATAATTGGTTTCTCTCGCAGTTCGTTGGCCTCTCCGGTGGTCCATTTGCCCTTTCGATTTTCTGTTGAATCCTTCGGTTTTTGTCTGGTTTCTCCGGCAGACCATTAGTCCTTCCTCACTGTCTTCTCCCGCAGGCCATTGGACAATATGGTCGTCGACTGGCCCCTTCGCTAGTCTACAACTTCCTCCGGTAGTCCATCAGCGCCTCTGGTAATCCTTTTGCCTCTCCGGGGGACCATTTTCCCAACGGTAGTGTATGGCTTCTCTCATAGTCCAATAGGGTGCATTGAAACTCCATTAACCTGTAATTAATTGATCCACCTAAAACTGTTGTTAAAGAAAAAATATAAAAAATCTTTGAAAACTTTACTAAAAAGGGTATCCAATATTCGGTTTTGCTCATAATAAACAGCTAATTTCAATTATAAAGAAAAATTTAATAAATAAGTGTTTTCTTTTATATTATTTTCTGAAAAGAAACAAATTCACTCTAGATGGAAATTGGATGGCGCAAATTTTTTTACATAAATATTATTCTTTTGTATTCTTCATATTCTTTTCAATAGATAAAAGTGTTTTTAATTCGTAGAGCAATAAATGACACTCGACCCCACCTTAAGAAATGCAATTGAATTTTGAATAAAATTTTATATTTTGGCAATTTTAGTTAATAAACAGATTATGTAAAAATATTTTTTCGTTATTTTTATGTTTTATGGTTTTGTAATTTTTATGTTGCAAGAGTTTCATTAATTGGTAAACACAAAAAAACCTTAAAAGGATATTGTGTCAGGTTTTTCAACAAGGAGTTTGATTTTCAATTATGGCAACACCAACAAGATGATAGTTTTGGCTTTTGATTTTTTGACGTATTCGTAGTAGCTGCTATTGTACATGGTTATTGTTGGATTAAAAGTCGCATTAAAATAATTAAGCTCCACTATGAAAATGGTGGTTCTGTTAAAGTTATATTTCATAAAATTCCTGATATTTTCGGACAACATAATCGACCTTCTGAGACCGCTTTTAAGGATTTGGTTGTAAAATTTTAGTCGACACGCTCGATACAAAATGTGCGAACACTAACGCGTGTACGACCGGGTCTTCAACTAAAAACATCGCAGCCGTGAGCCACAGTGTTGAAGCAGATGTGATGGTTATCCAAAACCATCACATGACACATTTTTTTTGATTTTGAAACCTTACAAAGTTCAACTGGTATAGGAATAGAAGTCGATCGACCATTCACATCGCCGTAGATTTGCTCAGTTCATTCAGTAACAACCGACTGGTTTTTATCGAAAAATGATTGTGTAAGACGAAGCTCTTTTTCACTTGTCAGGGTATGTCAACAAGCAAAATTCCTGCATTTGGGCTTCTGAAAATCCTAGAGCGATTATTGAGAAGCCTTTGCTTGCTCAACGTGTCACTCTAAGGTGCGATATGTGGTCTGGAAGCGTGATTGGGTCATTTTGTTTTGAAGATGAGGCTCAATTTTGACCTTAATTGACGATGTGGATATCACTGACATATGGTTTAAACAGGACGGTGGCATATGTCACGATTATTTTATTGCAAACCAAATTTTCAGCAGTTAATTCACGACAATCAGCAGTTAAGTGGCAGCCAGATCGTGTAGAATATTTTTTGTGGGGCTATGTAAGGGACAGAGCCTATACGGAGCCAATCAAATCGATTTCAGCCTTAAAATCAAAATGTGTGATGTTTTTAATGAAAAAGGACCGCCATTTTGTCAAGAAGTGATTAAAGACTTTGATGAAAGAATCGACATCTGCCAACGTGGTCGAGGTGGGCATTTGAAGGATGCAATTTTTCATTCATAATTGTCCAACTTTTCTATATTTTTTGTTTTATTTTGTTTTAGAAAACAAACTTCTTGCTGAAAGACCCATTAAAAACACTGGGGTAAAATAAAATTATTTTCTTATAAGAATTATATTTTTTGTAACAATTTCTATTTATTTATATTTTTATTTTATTTTATATGTAAAATACATACTACGTTCATACGAGTATGTGTAATTATCAAGTTCTCAGGAAGTTTTTAATTCAATTTTCAAGTTTAATAAATTCAATTAAAAAAAACGAAAAATAAAATGTATTTTAGCACTTTTTTTAATTTCTAATTGCTTTCACAATGAATGAATGCACTTAAACGTAATTAAAATTTAACGAATTCCTGCACATTGAATTATTTCTAAAAATTTCACTGCACAAGGACAAAAAATTCTTGTTTTTAGTTTGGTTATACTTTGAGTAGAGTTAAAAATTTGATATTTTACAAAAACACCACAACAACATCAAAAAGAATTATTTATTAAGTTGGTGCTCGTTTTAGTATGAACAACAATTAAGAAACATTTATTTTCATGCTCTTAACTTTTGCATAAAATTAAACAAAAAAGCAAAAATGTCTTCTCGAAGTTGTGATTAAGAAGACATGGCTGTATACATATACATATGTATGTATGTATGTATTTGAGAATAATTTCACGCTGAGAGTTTGTAAGAAAAACCACAATAACGTTTCATTGTATCAGTGCAGAAATAAATTTATGCTCAGGGAAAATAAATTACCTGTAAGGTAAAGTTTTCATGCTACATAATGAAAATTACATACACATTTTGTATGTTGATCATTATTTACGTATCATCATAACTACATCCTGAAGCTGGAGCACCATCCAAAAAAAGTTAATGGGTATAAAACTGAAAAAAGTACTCTGTAGTTTAAAGTTCATCAATTTAAAGTCAAAGATAAAGAAAGAAAAATAGTGATTAAATGGAAGCCGAGAAGACAGTGAGAGGATGGTCTGTGACATGTAAACTTCATATACCATCACATTTTACTGCTTTAATACCCGTTCATTTGCAGACAAGTGTATGTAAATAAAGTGACATGTGATGACCATAATGTGCTTTAACCAAAATCTGCAACAAAAATTATTTAACAAGAACTTCAAGTAAATACCCAGCAAACATAATAATAAACGTTACACACGTGGTTTAACGAATCATAAATATAGTTCAAAGCCTGTCAATAGCATGAGTTTAATACACAAGTAAATATTCATTTAAGAAATAATTTCTAAAATATTTCCTTTTTTAAATATCTAATTACTTTCGAATTATTTTTAAAAATAAATAAATTAAATTCATTAGAAAGTAATTGAAGGTTGATGTCTAAAAATCCAACAAGAAGTTTGTTTTTCAATTGTGGCAACATTAACAACATTTTAGTGTTGACATTTAGTTTTTTGACGTATTTATAGTAAATGCATTGGTATTGGCATTACCATAAATTCAATTTCGCACGAAAATCGCATTAAAATAATGAAAACTCATTATGAAAATTGTGGTT
This sequence comes from Trichopoda pennipes, assembly GCA_030448955.1. Classification (NCBI taxonomy): domain Eukaryota; kingdom Metazoa; phylum Arthropoda; class Insecta; order Diptera; family Tachinidae; genus Trichopoda; species Trichopoda pennipes. The sequence continues at coordinate 6,363,256 of JASKUP010000088.1, forward strand.
CTGATCAAGCTATATTTCGTAAAATTCCTATTTTCCGACAACATAATCGTCCTTCTGAAACCACTATTAAGAACTTGGTCGTTAAATTTGAGTCGACAGGCTCGATACAAAATGTGCGAGCACTAAAGCGTGTTCGATCGGATTGTTTAAATGAAAAGATTGCAGCCGTAAGCCACAGCGTTTAAGCAGAACCAAATTTGTCAATTCCTCGACATTCTCTCAACAATTGGGGTTATCCAAAACAACCATGTGGCGAATTTTGTGTAAGGATTTGACTTTGAAACTTTACAAGGTTCAACTGGCACAGGAATTGAAGCCGACCGACCATTCACATCGCCGTAGATTCATTAAATTTATTTAGAAACAAATGGCGGGTTTTTCTGAAAACAAAAAACCGTTTTTTCAGACGAAACTCATTTTCACTTGTCAGGGTATGTCAACAAGCAAAATTGTCGCATTTGGAATTCTGATAACCCTAGAGCGATTATTGAGAAGCCTTTGCATGCTCAACGTGTCACTGTATGGTGTGCTATGGGATCTGGAGGCGTGATTGGGCCGTATTTTTTCAACGGTCAAGGGATCATGCTATCGCAAGATGCTAACAAGTCAATTTTGGCCTATTATTGACAACGAGAATATCACTGATATGTGGTTTCCACAGGATGGTGCCACATGTCACACAGCCAATGAAACGATCAATTTTTCGAAAGCAAATTTCCTTATCGCATAATTTCACAACAATCAACAGTTAAGTGGCCAGCCACATCGTGTGATTTAACACCACTGAATTGTTTTTAATGGGGCTATATTAAGGACAGAGTTTATAAGGATCCAATCGAATCGATTTCAGCCTTTAAACTTAAAATCCGTGATGTAATTAACGAAATAGTACCGCCATTTTGCCAAAACGTGATTAAAAACTTTGATCAAAGAGTCGAAATCTGTCAGCGTAGTCGTGGCAGACATTTGCAACAAATAATATTTCATTCGCAATTGCCGAACTTCTCGCTTTCTAATAGAATAGAAATTTTAAGCATCTTAAACCAAATTTTTTGTTTGAGAAAATAAACTTCTGATTGAGAAACCTGTTATTAAAGATTAGAATAAAGTCTTCTATTTTAATTTTAATATCTGATATTAGTTTTATTAAAAAAATGTTTTGAATAATTTAAAAATTATTTAAAAAATATTTCAAAATTTTAAATCGAATAAAAAATATTGGGAATTACAGAATTTTATACACATCCATAGGTTAGTCGTGAACCAACTTTATTGTGGGTTGGATGCTTATTGTCTCACGATTAAACAGCAAAGTAAAAATTTTTGTTGCATATGTATGTTATGTCTAAATCCAAGCATACTTTCAGGAGTAAAAAATTAAGTAAATTTGTAAATTATGAATTAATAAATTACGTTTATTTCAGTCTGGATTTTTTAAAATAATTATAATTGAAAAAAATGTAACTTTCCTGATGTAAAATTCAACTCCAGACGACGCTAGAATTCATTCAATTTAGCTTATAGTTTGAGAGTAGATTGATTTTATATTTTTCTCAGCGTGATTGTTTGCTGGTCCTATACTTATACAATGCGATATACATGTGTGTTTGAAATACATGTTTTTGCAACAAAGTGTTAGTCACATAACGCTTTAGGATTTTCTGTTTTGTTTCCCAAAAATAAGCTTAAAAAGGAAATTGCATTATTTTTCCCTAAATAATATTGTTTAATTTTTTTCTTGTCTCTGTAACTCTGTTTCAATTTCTCACACTCTCGTTGTTGGTAGATATTGTGTTTTACTGGAACTGTTGTTTAAGGCTCTACAGAGATGGTTTATTGTATACTTAAACCCGTTACTTGATATATAGATAGTTGCTGAATAAAATCAACGACCAATGCTAACAATTTATTGAATGCAGTTAAAGTCACGCTATCAATGGCATAGGAGGTGTGCCAGAAAACTGAATTTGATTTAAATCCAAAAGAATTTAAGAAAAATTTCATTTAAATTAATGAAAATGATATACCATAAATAATTAAAAGACTCTCATTTGGTTTATATTTTTTTAGCTTTTTTATAATTGCAGTAAATTTTTTATAGATAATGGAATAAACTTTTTGGAAAACATCAATGAGAACAAAATCTCTCACCTAAAGTCAGTACGAGCTGATGAAAAATTATTCTAGGAGTAGTGTTTAACAGGCTTATAACGATATTTCCGAATTCAATACATTTTTGTTTTTAAAACGCATCGGTAGAATTTTAATAACAACTGAAAAAGCTGAATTTTTGTCTTGGCTTGGTTATAAGGAGGACCAATTTCATATTGTGTAGTGTTCACAGACTCCAGCAGGTATCTTTTCTTGCTCCTCCTTTCTTAATATTATATTATCTTTGTTTACATTTTACACGTTCTAAAGTTTACTAGATTCTATAAAACAGGAACAAAAAAATATTTAAGCCTCTTTGAAAAAGGGCAGGACATTTCTATAAGTCTTGGTACCTATTATCGATAAACTGCATGCATTATTCTCAATTATCCCTATTTGGTTTAATTTGCTTATCGATTTTAACTGACCTCTATTCACATTCTAAAGCTTACAACTAAAATTAATCTTCGAATCGTTCCGTAAGTATATATTCTGTGTAGAGGTTTTGCAGTTTTCCCATCATTCAATTCAGAGACCCTTCGATTTTTACAGTATTCCTTGAACGAAGCGTGGAAAAATGTAAAACTCCAACATTTTAGGTGGTAAACCTGCACATGATAAAAGTACATTTTATTAATATACACTAAAATAAAGTATATTAAAATATGGCGAATATACTAAAATATGGAAAAATATACTAAGATAAATTAAAATATACTAAAATATGTTTAAATATATCAAAAAAATAAATAAAATATATTAAAATATGCTAAAATTTATTAAAATATACTAAAATAGACTACAATATTTTAAAATGTACTTAAATGTTCTAAAAGATTTTTAAATATATTAAAAGATACTAATATACACTAAAATATATTAAAATATATAAAAATATACTAAAATATATTAAAATGTACTAAAACGTACAAAACCATATTACAAAATATACTAAAATTTATACAGAATATACTAAAATATGTTAGATTATATTTAAAGTATTAAAATATACTAAAATGTACCAAAATATATTAAAATATACTAATATATACTAAAATGTACTAAAGTATATTAAAATATAAAAAAAAATACTAAAATATATTAAAATATACTAAAGTATACTAAAATATAGAAAAATATACTAAACTGTTTTAAGTATAGTATATGGTATAGTATATTAAAATATATTACAGTATGTTAAATATACTAAAATTATTAAAGTATACTAAAACAGACTAAAATATTTTAAAATGTACTGAGATGCTCTAAAAGATATTCAAATATATTAAAAGATACTAATATACACTAAAATATATTAAAATGTATAAAAATGTACTAAAATATATAAAAATATACTAAAATCTTTAAAAATGTACTAAAACGTACAAAAATATATTACAAATGTATATATTTTGTATGCATATATTTTATTTAATATATAGTAAAATATACTAAAATAATATACAGAATATACTAAAATATGTTAGTTTATACTTAAAGTATTAAAATATACTAAAATGTACTAAAATATATTAAAATATAAAAAAGAGATACTAAAATATATTAAATGAACAAATGAATGTTTTATTAGTTATCATATACTATGCAATAAACAGAGGCTTGCTATAGTTCTAGTTTTGCCTCCGTGGCATCTATAAATATACTTACTATACTCAAGTATATTAAAATAAAGAAAAACATAGAAAAATATCTAAAATGTGTAAAATATTTTAAGTATAGTATGTAGTAAAGTATACTAAAATATATTATAATATTCTAAAATATATTAAAATATACTAAAATATATTAAAGTATGTTAAAATATACTAAAATGTACTAAAAAATTTTAAATTATAATAAAATATATTAAAACATAACTAAAAATTTGCTAAAATATATTAAAATGTACTAAAGTATACTAAAATGATTAAAATTATAAAAAATATACTAAAATGTTTTAAGTGTAGTATATAGCAAAGTATATTAAAATACACTAAAATATATTCAAGTATATTGAAATATACCAAAATAAACTAGAATATGTTAAAATATATTAAAATTATTAAAATATACTAAATTGTACTAAAAGATTTTAAAATATAATAAAATATGTTCAAATATACCTAAAAATTTGCTTAAATATATTAAAATATACTAAAATATATTAAATAATGCTAAATATATTAAATTTGACCAAATATACTATAATTATTAAAATATACTAAAATATACTAAAATATATTAAATAATGCTAAATATATTAAATTTGACCAAATATAATAAAATAATTAATATATACTAAAATATAATAAAATATACCTATATACATTAAAATATACTATAATAAAATATACTAAAATATATAATAATTTATGTATTTTTTGTGGCAGCGATTTGTTTATCTTACAGAAATGTCCTTCAGTTTCAATGTTCAACAAATATTTATTTATTTGCTGTGGAGATAAACAGTCAGCTATTACAAGATTTCTCAAAATAATAACCACTATCTTTCAGAGCATGCAGTAAAACTACAATCAGTTAATTCTATTGAAAGATGGCATGGTGGAGAAACTAGAGCAAGCCTTTGTTTATTGCATAGTGTATGATAACTAATAAAACATTGATTTGTTCGTATTAAAAACCTATTGTAAGAAGTATAAGGCAACAAAAGTTCGTCACTGTCGCTTAAAAACAATTTTGAAACAAATATTTATACAGTTTTCTTGCTCCATTTTATATTTGTTGGCCACATGGGTATCCTGTTCAACAGTATCTCATGTCCGTACAAATGCCAGTTGACTCTTTTATATTTGTAATCATGTTTTTTGTTTTCTATTTCAAATACAATAAGATACAAGTAACAAAACAATAACAAAATGAAGTAATAACCAAACTTGAACATACTAAATATCGTTTCTTGTTCCTTTGCTTGCCTGATGTCGACCAAATAAAACTTGTTGTGTCCAGACCATCCCAAATAATACATGTAACAGCAGCTTGACCAACATACATACTAACACAAGGAATCAGAATGGCAGACAAACTGCAAATAAACTACGTAACATGTTTTCAGTTTGCTGTGCTTGCAAAAGTATTTTATTTTGTTGACTTTATATGCTCTGATACTCATAGTCGTACATTACATTTGTAATTCTTATACATTTTGCTGGCAAACGCACAAACGTGCATGCATATATATATGCCAGATGTCCTCGTTATGAGTGTGTAAATACATAAGTGTCTGCTGTACGTTTGTCCTGCATTGTCTCCATGATCGCAATAGTTGATTTTAATTGTTTATGTTGGCAACAATTCATGTTTATTAACTTAAAAATTTAACTATTTTATGCGCTTTCCCTAGAAATGTTAATTTTATTAATGAAACGAGCAAAACAAATACACACACGCATACAGATGCGATTGAAATATGCAGGTGTCTTGTGTTTAAATGAGAATTCTTTTTAAATTACATATATAAATACCGAACTCTTTGTTAAGTTCTAAAAAGTTAGTTGAATATTATTTTAAAAAAACCCAAAATGGTTTGAAAAAGTTAATTTTATATTTTTGTTTCTTATCAGTTATGATACAATAATTAAAAATCATTGCAATGTAAATTTTCTATGATCCTAATATGTTGAAATAATTATTCGATTAAATTAAAATTTTTTTTTTTGTTTTTTTTTTTAACTTTTTTTGTCACTTTGGCTACAAAATAAATAATTATAATTTTTTACATTATACTTTTCTGTTATGTTTTATTGTGTAATATAATTAAAAGTTCTTAATAATTTGGTTATATTGTTATTATTTGTAAGGACGAAGGCCACTGTAGCCAGTTCCTAAATTTATAATTATTGATTTGTAAATTTATTTACTTTTAATAAATAATTAAATGTATAAATAAATAAATAAATATTATTATTTGTTTGTTAATCTTTCGCAAACGAGCTGCCATAATGCGACCACCGGGCTTTATTTAACCAAGGTGGTCGTATCACCAGCATTGCCTAGACGGTATGTGGTTGTCCGAGGTCTTTAATCTACATGCTCAGGAACTTGCGCACGATGCGTGTAGTTCCAAGCACCACAGCCTTCTGCATAGTCCGCATTTGTGCTTTGGTGAGGCTGAGCTTCTCTGCAGCAATACTTAGCTCAGCAATGACGAGTCAATTGGCGGAGATGACAATCTGGATGGCATGCACAGTTTCGAGTCGCCACATGTCTCGTAGCTCCATGGAGAGTGTCTGGTATTATTATTATTATTAATATTGTTGTATTGTAATTCTTTGTTATGATTTTTTTTAATTGTTATTGAGATCAATAAAAACATTTTGCCATAACTTTTAGTTATAAATAATATTTTTTATAATTTTTTTATTATAAATAATAATTATATACATAATTTTTCTTTAAGCACCAAGTCTTTATATAGAAATAAAGTAAAGTTTTATTTCTGTGTGCGATATTTCGCGACACGAATAATCATTTGATTGATTTATTTGTTAAATTGTTTATGCGCTTTTCGTTTCCTAAAGATGCCACCCAATGGTGTGGTTAAATATCGAAAACAAAAATACAGATTTACTTACTTTTATATAAAGACCTTGTTGTTGAAGAAAAAAATTATTTATAAAATCTTAAAAAGTGTATTTTAATTGTCCATTAGCTAAAATTATTATTAAAAATAATTGTAGTTAATTATAATTATAATTATAATAATAATAATAATAATAATAATAATAATAATAATAATAATAATAATAATAATAATAATAATAATAATAATAATAATAATAATAATAATAATAATAATAATAATAATAATAATAATAATAATAATAATAACAATAATAACAATAATAATAATAATAATAATAATAATAATAATTATAATAAATTTATTCAGTTTTATTCGACCTTTTTTTATTTTTATTAAATCTTAATCTTTTAAACGGTCTTTTAAGCGAAATATCGAAAAAAATAAATCGTTATAATTTAAAAGACCGTTTAAAAGATTATGATCAAGATTTAATAATTATAATATAATTATTATAATAATTATATATATAAATATATAGTTAATTAACTACAATTATTTTTGATAATAATTATATTAATATTTTTTAAATAATTTTTTTTTTTTTTAATTTCTGAAGATGCCACCCAATGGTGTAGCGTAATATTGAAAATTAAAATAAAATATATCAAGGTTTTTATTAAATACTTCATGCCTAAAAGATTTTTTATAAAATTTTTAGTTATAATTCTTATTACTGTTATTATATATGAATATTTTGTTATAATATTTTGATTTAACTTTTATATTTATATTGAATTAATTTGTATTCTTTGATTTAATAAATTTTAAAATAAATTATTAGTCGTAGCAATTTAGTAGTGTAATTACATAAACAATTTTAATCTGCCTTAAGTGTTTTGTTCTTTATAATTTAAATTGCTTACAATTTTTTAAATGCCAGCAGAATTGAATCAAGAATTTTCTGGATGGCAACATAAACTTCGGGCGAATTTAAGATATTTAGTCGGTTGCGCTAACTTTATGTTATAATTTTATGTTTAAATAATGATAGCTAAATTTTGAAAATAAAACTTTAGCTTCTAGTAAGTGATTCGATTATTATAGTTAATAATAACGTAATAGAAAAAGTGAAGAGCATTAAATATCAAGATTTTATTATAGATAAAGACTTAAAATATAGAATATGTATGCAAAAAAATTGGAAAGAAAAATTTTTTTAGACGGTTCAGAAATAAATTATAAATTATCTATAATGAGTTCTACAAATATATATAATGTGATAATGTGTGCCCGTGTACAGTTTTCTGTGACACATAATTGCTTTCGATTTCATAAACTTAAGCTAATCAGGCCTAATATATTTTGTGTCAATAAAAAACATTTTATTTCACTTCTACCCAAGTTTGGTAAATTTTTTGTTGACTTCTTTAAGGGGTTCGTCTATTTAAAAATTTTAATTTTTTAAAATTTTAATTTTTAAAGACGACGCCCTTCAGGAAGTCAACAAAAATTGACGAAACATTGGATAGAAGTGAAATAAAAAGTCTTTTATTGACACAAAATATATTAGGCCTGATAAGTTTAAGCTTATGAAAGCAACAACATAAAACTTGGCCAATGAATACAAACAACCATAATTGTTGTCGTTTGCTACCAATATATAAAAATATTGCAAATATCCTTCATTTATTTAAACCGGTTTTATATTTTGCTGTAAAGTGTGTGTTCATTATTGCTTTAATTTTATTAATACTTCTTGTTTTGCTGGAATATTTTCCATGTCTTACTTAAAATGTAATAACCACTACCGTTAGTCCTTATTTCCTGAGAGCTTTGAATTTATCACCTTCATAAAGTAACTTGTTACTGGCTCGCATTTAAAGCATGTCGACTTTAGTTCATTATTTATATTGTTACGTTTATTCCTTTTAATTAACATTTTGTTATATTGAGTTCTTTTTTGCAAAATAATAATATAGTACTTTAGGGGAACTTTGTTGTCTTAACTCACCTATGAATCAACTTGAATTAAATAACTTGCCCAGCAAGCATATAAGCACCTATAGTTGTTTTAAGCGGTTCTCGCATATTGTTGTTGTTGTTGTTATTATTATTTAGTGTAGGTGCTTGCTTGTCTCTCTTTGTTTTTCTGTGTTAGTTGTTTTTGATTTCTGCTTTTGATCTTATTTGGTAGAATTTCTTATAAGTATCTTGTTGTTGTCCTGTTTGTATAAGATTTCTTAGAAAAATACGCAGTTTGTAAAGTGCACAGTGGTTCATTTCGTTCACTTTTTTTACCGATAATTACTTTCTTTTAAAACTTAACAAATCGTTTTCGTAGCAATATGTTGTTGTATTTCATTTCTTTTTTTAATATCAGACAGTAAAAAACAAAAAATCAATTGATAAATATGTATATGCATTATTATTATAAAGTAAGTTAATATGAATGTAAGGATCCTATCTATGTGGAATTACATGTCGTTTCTTTATAAGAAGTCCAAATTAATTGTTTTAAGAATATCTATCAGTTAACTTAGACGATTAATATTTTCATGCAAACAGTTGCATGAAATTTTAGTTTATCGGAAAGAGATGTAGAGAAGCAAGCAGGGCAAGTAATACAAAATGGCTTAATATTTGAGGGGGTTTGTGTTATTTGAATAACACAAACAACTGCAATAAAGAAGGCGATGACGCTCAATAAAATTTCAGAATAGAAAAAGTTCTGTTTGACTGGTTTGTCTTTCACATTAGCTTTTAAACTATATAAACCGTTATTCAAAATAAAGTTTGTTTTCGTTAAAGTTTCTAATTAGTGTTATCTGGTTAGGTGATTTATTTAGAAAATAAAGATTTTTTTAAAGTAGACATAAAAAATTATACTGATTTTTTTTGGTATTTGAATTTTGGATTATATTAATAACACGTTGTAATCTTCAAGTCTCTCAGTGCGGCAACAAAATTTTGTTCATCGTTATTTCTAGAGGAGGTAAGTAGTAAATATCGAATACCGGGTACTTGCCTTTCTTTATAAAAACTTAATATTTAAAACAGAATGCTGTTTTAATGAATTACATTTAAAGTTTAATTTGTTTACTGTTGTTTGTGATATAAAGTAAAGTGTTAAAGGAAGGAAGTAGGGAAGGAAGGCAGGAAGGAAGGAAAGAATCACATTTGCAGTTCACGTTTTTCATTCTACTCTGAATGTTTTACTTAAGCAGCAATAATTTTGGTTTTCTAAAACTTTTTATTTTATATACATAACGATTCTTAGTGTATTAAGAACTCCTAAGATAATGAGAGAAATATAGAATAAGAACTTGTTTACGATCTACTCTCGTAATTGGAAAATTTGGAGCTTTTAAACAGCTCTTCTATCAATTTCCCATTTTCAAGTTGTTAGTTCACAGAAAACCCAAAGCCAATTTTTGCTTGAGTTATTTTGAACTTATTTCAAAAATTATAGTTTATTTTTAATTGAAAGTTATCTACTTTATATTTGTGTAAAAACTATTGATTTTGTTAAATTTTTAATTCCCAATTACCCTATTGTGTAATATTTTATTTACTTTATCACATGTTATCGCCTTTCTTTTGAACTGCTTAAATTAAATGTTATGTTTCGAGGTATTCAGTAATTGTTTTGAATTAATTATTTACACTTTTTGTACTTGTTAATTATTGGGGTTTCGATTTCCTATCTTATCATAGCTGTTTTGAAAAAATATCATCGACTAAATATTTTCTTTAATTTTTTTTTAATTTTGTGTTTATTTAGGAAAAAAAATATTATTTATTATTTAAATAAAAAAATAATAATAATAAATATTTACAAACCCTGAAGCATTAAAAATGCTTAAACATTTTTTCTATATCAAATAAGTTTTAATATAGACATTAAATTATTTGATATGGAAATAAAAAGGATTTTAAATGAATTGCGGCATTACCAAAATCGATTGACTCTATATTAACATTTACACATTGTGTTTGCATTTATTTTTGGTAGAATCATATTTGGATTACCTAGTCCTTAATTAGAATATTTATTTTTAATTAAATTAAAGGATTATAAAAAATGATTTTGATTTTTAAGTTTTAAAAATAGAAAATGGGAAAAAATGAAAATAAAAGAACTAAGTACCACAAAACATGAACTTAAGCCTGAGTAAAAATTATTTATAAAGTAGAAAGTACATAACCATAATGAAACAACTAATTATAATGAAGTTAACATTTAAAAATAGTTTTTTTTTTATTATTTTAATACGAAATGATTCTTGTATGGAAGGCGAATCAATTTTATATAAATGTTTAGATAGTACAGCATTATATTGTAATACCTTTGTTTACCTCGTTTTGACAAGATGTTTATTAAAATACAAAAAGGAAAATAAAAGCAGATTTTAAAATAACCGCACTTAATGTATAATTATTTAAAATTAAAAATTCTTTTAAACAGTTTTAATTCATTGAAATAAAAAATTATATTGTTTGAAATCAGTTTAATTCAATATACGTCAATTTGTGCTAAATTCCCTTAAGAAGAAATATATTATGATATTCTCATAAAATATTTATTATTAAAAAAATATTTGAAATGCATTACTGACCATATTCACATGGCCATTTCGCTTCTGCTCATATGGCTCATCACTGGATTTTTCCCCAAATTTTGTATAGAAATTTTAACAGTCTTATATCTCAAGTCAAATTTGGGGCTACATGAGCTAACAATAAGGATTTGTGTTTCATACGTGTTTTAAATTTTATTCTCAGTTCTGAGCAAATAAATACCGGCAAGAAATAAAAAAACGATGCCAAAAGAGGCATATTGAAACGACTTATAAAGATGAATTTTCGAAGATTGTAGGAGTTTGTAAATTTTATTGGTCTATTCTTTGCGGTTCAAGCGAAAACCCCCACATATGCCAATATTGTGGTTGGCGTAGGATAAACTTTACTTAGTTAGCTAATAATAATATTAAAATTTTTTTTTAAATAATGGTATACTTGCTGGTGAAGCTTATTCCCTATTCCATTTCAGTGATAGCTTAACTAAAGTTATATGGGAATGTTTTAAGCACCTTTTCAGATGAAGTAGAGCTGTTTATAATATTGAATAAAAATTTTTTTTTGACCTTCTGAACTTCTTAAGTTGACAAAAAATGACAGCTTGAATAGAATATTTTTTTTTGATATTTTTTGTTTATTTACATAAAGTGCCCGTGACATTCGTGTTTTGTGATTTATAAGATGTGAAAATAATTAGGGTTCAAAACAAAGTCCATATATCGGATTTTTCAACAAGACGTTTGTTTTTTAATTGTGGCAACACCAATAACATGATAGTTTGACATTAAGTTTTTTGACATATTCGTAGTACATGCAATGGCAATTATTACAATGAATTCAATTTCGCACGAAAATCGCTTCAAAATAATTCAAATCCACTATGAAAATGGTGGTTCTATTAAAGTTTCATTTCGTAAAGTTCGTGATATTTTCGTACAACATAATAGACTTTCTGAGACCGCTATTAACAATTTGGTCTTTAAAATTTGTATCGACAGGCTCGATACAAAATGTGCGAACACCAACGCATGTTCGACCGGGTCGTTCAACTGAAAATATCGAAGCCCTAAGCCACAGTGTTGAAGTAGATTCAAATTTGTCAATTCCTCGATGTTCTCAACAATTGGGGTTATCCAAAACCACCACATGGCAAAGTTTGTACAAGAATTTGACTTTGAAGCCTTACAAGGTTCAACTGGTGCGGGAATTATAGCCAACCGATTACTCACATCGCCGTTTATTCGCTCAATTCATTCAGGAACAAACGGCTGGTTTTTATTAAGAAGCCTTTGGCCGTGTTTTTTTCGAAGACGAAGCTGGAAAGGTGGTAACGGTCAATAGATCACACTATCGTGAGATGCTAACAACTCAATTTTGGTCTTTTATTGTGGACGTGGATATCACTGACAAATGGTTTTAAGAAGACGATGCCACATGTCACACAGCCAATGAATCGATGAACTTATTGCAAACTAAAATTAACGATCGCAGTAAGGTGGCCAGATGGATTGCGTAATTTGATTTACATCTGTACCTGGCAGTTAGCCTTAACCAGATGGTGGTCAAACCACTTTGAATGATTTTGCAAACGGCATTCGCGCCCTAGGAAGTCGAAGACTAATTCTAGCAACAGGTCTTTCCTAGTTGCAACTGTAGTGATTCCAGAGCAGGGCTGCAAACCACCATTCCTTGCTGAAGAGTTGGAGACTTTCCAACTCCTGTCCAGAACACATGTCTAGCATGCTCACTGGATCTAGAAACATTCCACCAGGTAGGTGTTATTAAAAGTGAAATGAACCTGGCCACCATATAAAACTGACCTGTCTGTTATGGGGCCGCGAAACCACAACCACCACGATACTCCCGAAGAGTCAACCTCAATAATCAGTCAGAGAAACAGCTAAATGCCTAAAGAGACAAATAGCGGAAACTCTGCGGGCTACTGATTCCCGTGGAAATAACGTGGAGTTCCCAGTTGACCCCTGCTGCGTTCATGGGACTGGACTCTCTTTTTCCCTCAGTTGCACAGGTCTAGATAGTCAAGTATTCTATAAAGACCGATAAATGTGCCCCCGGGGGGTAGGCCAGACGGATTGTCTGATTTAACATTACTGGATTATTGTTTATGGGGGATATGTTTAAGGACAGAGTCTAAACGGAGCCAATGAAATCGATTTCGGCCTTAAAACTTAAATTCGTGCAGTGATTAACGAAATAGGGCCGCCATTATGATGAAAGAATCGACATCTATCAGCGTGTTCGTGGTAAGCATTTGCCAGATGTAATTTTGCATTAATAATTTTAATTGTTTGTTTTATTTAGTTTTAGAAAACAAACTTCTTGTTAAAAAACCCTTCATTTATGTTAAAACCATTTAGTTTTTAATTGTAGAAATATTTTATTGTCATTTGCTATGGCCCCTTACATTACAATAGACATTTCAATTGCGCCTTAAAAGATTTTTATAAAATTGCGTATGCTGTATAGGGCAGCTCTTAATTTTTAACTTTATTATTTTTAATTTTTTTAAATGGAATCAAATATAAAAACGCTTAAAAATTAAGGGATTTCTGCAATTGAAGCCATTAAAAATAAGCTTGTGTTTGATTGTGTCATATATTTTTTCTTAAAAATTGCATGTCCAAAGAGATTTTTTATTTTAGTTAATAAATTTGTAATAAATATACTGGTATATTTTTTCAAAATTTATTTCCTGACTTTTTATCGCAACTTGGCTAAATGCAATACTTTTGGAATTTAAATCAATTTTTCTTTCTGCCTTAAAATTTTATATTAAAAAGGTATGCGAACTGAAAGTATTTTTTTTGTGCATGTCTTATAAGGCTTTTACCAAATATTTTTTTATGGAAATTATAAAATTTCTCCATCATGAAATACTTTCATACACACCCACACACACACTCACATTCACATACAAACAAAACCTTATGAAATTTTTATAAACATTTTTCTGTTTTGCCTTTTAAAAGGTACATGATGCTGTCTATGCTTTTTGTATTTTATTTATTTGCTGTTGTTGTTGTTGTTAATAGTAGTCATTGCAATTCATATAGCTACGCCATTTTTCCCAATTAGTACAGCCAATAATTTTTTGGGAAGCAATTGTGTCAATACCAACAGCCTGAACATCACGAGTACCACTGCCACCACTACCGACACTTGTTGTGATTATAGCACGTACGAAACCCTTACCTGGCTCACAACTCACTATTGTTGGTTCAATATTCTCCTTTAAGCATAAATAAAATTTATTTGGATTTTTGCTTTGCCATGGCCGTTGCATATGTTCATTATCGCAAACCGTCACTTGCTCGAGATGGGCACTTAAAATGCAAGCAGGCCATTGCTCATATGATATGCAACCCGAGTAGCCTAGACCAAGAAAAAAACCTGTTTCATCTGGACAACGTAACTGGAGGGGCTTTTTCATTTGTGCATTACAAATGTAAAATATATTTGGATCTACATCGCCCCATGCAGCAGTAAAGGATTTACAAGCGCCCTCTTCTACTTCCACTAATGCAGGAGTTCCAAAAGATGTGGTTTGTGGTTTCGTTGTTGTCGTTGTTGTTACTGTTGCATCTGACACATGGTAGGAGTTGAATGGTGAGAGTACTTTTAATGCTGTTGGCTTTTTTGGTGGTGGTATTTGTGTTTTTGTTAATACTTTTAGCGTTTGCTGTGTTATTATGAGATTTTTACTTATATCATATCGAGCTGCTATTGTTGCTGTTGTTATGTTCGCATCCTTATGTATATATCCGTCTGTTTTTGTTGTATTCACGAAAACTATGGCCTGCATAAAAATGATGATGGCTGCTGTTACTATCGCTGATGGCTTTTTAGTCTTCGTTTTCACGTACACAGTTGTCGACAATACACAATTATTATTGTTTTTGTAGCTTGTTATGAATTTATCTTGCAAGATTTTTATAACATTTAATTGGGATTTATGTAAAATTTTGTAATTAAAATTTACACAACAAATGAATATACTGTATTGGAACATTTTATTTAAACACTTTGCAGAGTTCTTTTTACAAAATAATTAATTGCCTTTTATTTGTTCATTATTTACTGTTGCAAATTTCATAAATAAATTGTGTATTTCTTTTTTATACTCTCAGATAACATACGTATGTATAGTTGTAGATAATTTTGTTTTTTTTTTGTTTTCATGGAAAAATTAAATGCTGATGTTTTCCGTTTGCATGTTTTTAGATAAAAAAATTATTGATATAAATGCAGAGTTGCCGCTTTAGCCTTTTTCTGGCTAGCAATAGCTAAACATTTTATCGTACTTTTAAATTTTAGTAATTGCAAGTAGTTGCTTAGCTTAATAGCTTTTTTACACTGGCTAACGTTTGGTAGGAACGCATGAAATTTATTGAAAATATGGAACATTCTTTATCATTCCCAAAAACTTTCATCTAAATCACCTCAACTATCAAATATGCAAATGATCGTTTGTAAGATCAAAGGAGTTTTTGGCATACAAGTTACAATAATTATTTTTGGGAATTCAGCAGACTTAGAATAATAAATGTGAAATTATAATTTATCTAAAGACAGGCTTGTAGCTAAAGGCAGGTTTAAGATGTATGCGTGATAAGATTAACATCTGCACCTGGCTGTTAGCCTAAATCAGATGGTGATCAAACCACTAGGAATAAAAAGCAACGTCATTCTCGTCCTAGGAAGCCGAAGACTAATTCTAGCAAGAGGTCTTTCCTAATTGCAATTTCAGCGGCTACGAAGCAGGGTCGCAAACCACCATTCTCACTGGATCCGGATCATTCGCCTGTTGTTCTCAGTAAAGGTGAGATGATTCTGGCCCCTAAGAAAATTCATGAAGGGCCGCAAAACACACAGCTACCGCGATACTCCCGAAGGGAACTCTGGGGTTTACTGATGCCCGTGGAAATAACGTGGAGCTTCCACTTGATTTCCTGCTGTCTTCAGGGGACTGGGCTCCGTTATACCCCCGAACGACACAAGTCTAGATGGTTAAGCAATCCATAAAGACTGATAAGTGTGCCCCCGGTGGGGGGGGGGGTTTTAAGACGTACCTTGAGGATCTGGATAATTTGCGTTTTGATATTGAAAAACCTAAAACTTGTACTTGTGCAGTCACAAAAGCTTAAGCAGTACCAACAGAAATTATTAAAACCGATATTGGAATATTTTGTAACATTTTGAATTTTAGTTTTAAATTTCGTAGAAATTGGTCCAATGTTTGGTGGACAGCTTTTTTTTCAACGTAAAATAAATTTCCTTGTGGCATTTAATATTCGTAGCTACTGCCTAAGACACTTTAAAATTCCTTTAGGTTAAGATTTTGATAAAAATCTCCATAGCTTCGTTAATCTAACACATCAATTAGAAAATTTGTTTCGAAGTTAAATTTTGTTCTTCGGAGATTTTTATTGAACGGTCATTGTTATCTTCTTCATTAGCAGATTGCAATTCCGGTTGCAATAATTCTTCATTAGAGAATTCTTGAATGTGTGAGGTTAGCACCTCCCCCACAAAATATCTTTAAAAGCAGACTCTCTAGCTCAATTAAAAATTTCAAGACGAACAGCTGGTGTGCCATTAACTTCTGCTGCGCATATTCGGAAAATATATTGAGGCCAAATACCATTTATACTAGATGGTTTAACCTGCTCCTACGAGTCGGAAATAATTTCTTTTGCTTTCATAATGTTGAAGTTTTTGCAAAAATTCTTGCATGGCAGGCTTATCTTGTCCATCAGTGCCAGTTAAAAGAAGTTGAAAAATTGCTGCCTAATCCATCAGCTGAATAACTGATGTTATATCAGGCGGCAAAAATACAAATATCATGTTTTCTGACATAAACTGGGTGGTCAAGAGCATTGCCTACTAGGGCCAAAGCAGTTAAAGTTTTCCTTGTTGCAATAAGCTTTAATTTTTGAAATAGCACGTGGAAATCGACTTTTGAAATACTGATGCTGTCATCCATGCTTCTTGGTTGCTCGCTAGTGAACAGAAAGTAGATTCTTTGAACAAACTTTAATAGTTCTTGGATTTTCTGCTTTAATGCTTTAAATTTGAAATCATCATTTGCATTATCAGCAAGATGAAGAGTCAGTCTATTCTTGTTAGCTTTAATTCCTGGTGCACATTTTTCTGTTTTAGATATGAAAGTTCTGTTACATAGACGTTTCCAAAATAATCCAAAAAAAAAAACAACGCAACTTCGGAAATCTAACGACGCACAGTAAAAATTACTATTAAGTAACCAGCGACGCACATTGCGACAGCCCTATATTAACTGCGGCAAAAATGGTTTTTGGCGTGTCGTCCAATTTGGACGAAACTTTTACAGTATATTAACAGCTATATGAGTAAAAATTCGCTGAATTTAGCCTCAAAACTTCATTACTTCTTGGTCTAGAGCAAGTCAAAGTTGAGGTATGCCAAAGCGCTTGAAATATGTTAGTTAGCTTTTTAATAACAAAATACTTAATAAATATAACTTCAAAGTATTTTTTTAATTAATTTAGTTGTTGTGGAATTAGTAGATGAAAAAATAAATTAAAAACAAAAAAAAAAAAAAAACACAAAAAAAAATTACTTAACAACAGAATTGTGGTGTAAAAATTCAACATTTTACATTTTCAATGGACTAGGAAATATAGAGCAGCCCCTCGCCCTAGGTAAAGACTTACATCAAATGAAAGACTGAAGTCTCTGCTTTCATTTGAAGTAAAGTACATATAGCAAAAGTTTGCAAAAGTACTTTAAACATACAAAAAACTACAAAAATACGCAACGCGCACATTCTGTCGTTATACGTACTTATGTTAGCATGCAATACCATGTTTAGAGCTTTTTTACTTTTATTTTTTTTAATTGTTTACAACTATTGACTTATTGCTAATTATTATTTTATTAATGAATAATGTATATTCATTTGATTAATAATTTTTTTGACGTCACTGATATTGGGTGCTCTTGTAATGCTATCTTTTGATAAGAGATTTTTAAACATTTTTCTAACATATTTGATACAAACATGTTTTTAACATCTCTTGCTCCGTTAAAGTTAACTGATCTTTACAATGATTCTTATTTGTGTTCGACAAATTCAGAACCATTTTCAACAAGACTTCGTAGGCTTATAAAATTTGAATTTGTGAAAGAAACAACAGATGTTATTAACAATGATGTGAATCGTGTAAATAAAGAAATAAAAATTTAAAAACGACAGAATTCGAAATGTTCAACAAGAAGTTTGCGATATCTCATGGTTTAACTATGAAAAGTGGCAACAACAATCGGCAAGAATTGCTCGATGGCTGTTTGTTTCATATGTGGAGCAAAACCTGCTGAAATGAATAATTTGGTAGCAATTGTCTTGAGCATTGAAACTTGGAATTTCGCCGCTACATGCTCGAATAAAATTAATGGAATGTATATTACATATCAGTTACAATAAAAGTTTAAAGGACAAATAGAAATAAAAAAGAATATAAAGAAGCTGTTAAGACAGAAATAAAAAAAATTTCAAATTAGTTCTGGGTTTAAAAGTCGATGTGGGAACGTCTCTAGAAGATTTTTTGAAAATCCAGAAATAACCGCTGACAAAACTGGTGTAAATGTAGACTTAATTTACTGATTTAAAATTATATTAAATACTATAAATACTAGTAGAAATATATATGTTGGTAACTTCCATAGGCATTGTGCATGGACACTGCAAAATTGTATGTAGAGCTTTATGGCTGGTATTACATGCCTATCATTGTCCATAAAGTTCTCATTCACGGCAGCAAAAAGGTATCTGAGGCTATATATTGCCAATAGGTTTGTTTGCAATTTTTATTTTTGAAAGTATTTTTTTAAATTTAATTTAATATTATTTTTATTTAATATTATAATTTTATTATATATTATAACAATTTGTTAATAATTTTAGTTAAAATCGTTAATAATTTTTGTTGTTAAAAATTTATTTTTTCCTGAAGAAGCTTTCCATAGGAAAGCGAAATATCGAAAAAATATATATTGTTAAATTAGTTAAAAAAGACCGTTGAAAAAAATAATAGATATTTATTTAATATTAAGTTTTTTTTTTTTGCTACAAGAATATTATCCGAAGAAGCGCAAGAAGCAATTTGATAGTGTACGAGGTATGATAAAAAAAATAACCTTTATTTTCAATTTCGTGAGTTACATATGTTCGATTTTCGTATGTTTTTTTCTGTTGTTCTGGTACACATGTCGGTTACGTATGTTGACATTAGCAGCCATTTTGGATTGTTTGCTTGTTTTCGTGTGCTCTTCGATTTTTTAATATTCGAAAAAAAAGGGCTCAAAGAAACTGTATTAAGTTTTGTGTAAAAAATAAAATTAAATGTGCAAGGACAAGTTCAATTATGGTATAACCGGTTTAAGAAAGGCCGAGAAGATGTCAATGATGATGCTCGTCCTGGTCGCCCGAGCACATCAACAACCTATAAAAACATTGCAGCAGTAAAGAAAATGATTTTAGATAGTGAAATTTCAATGGTAGTGCAAAGTGCCAAGTATTGCTACTTTACAATGTTTCTTCAAAGCTTTATATACCAACAACAAAAAATATACTTTTTTAGTGGAACCACCCTAATGTAAATATCAAATATTCACACACGCAGTCATTAACAATGCATTTATGTTTGTTGTTGTTATACTTTCCATACATGCAATCACTGAATAGCCTTCAACAGGCAGATACATAGCTAGCGTGTGTGTGTCGATCGGTGAGTTTCAAGTGACACATTTATTTTGTGGAAAGGAATCCCAAAATAAATGCAATAGGAACCAGGTCACATTTCACTTTTCGCGATGACAATAATATTTATAATAATATTTGTATATTAATAAATTGAATTAAAACTAAATAGTAGACTTATAATAACCTTCTCACAGTCGGAATATAAACGGCTGAAATTGAGGAAAGGAAATTAATATTTGTTCATTCTTCCTAGCTCCAAGTTGAGCTGGATTTAACTGCTCCAAGCTGAGCACAGACAAGATACAAATAAAAAGAATTAAAATTAAATGATCAGTTTTTATTAATCTCAAAAACTAAGTAAATAATATTACACTTTATTTCAAGACCATTTTGAAGTTTGTTATAAAAAAGAGTGTCGGGAAATTCACTTCTCTTGTTGCTTATATATTTCTCCTTTATGCGCACTCTTCCAAAACTATAACCTTGAGGACTTTAAAAATTAACGCTTGAACATATTATTTCCCCTAAGCGATAACTCGTCATGGAACTGTGCTATAAAAAATCAAAAAAGAAGAAAGAAAAAATTGCAAAATAAAAAAAAGGTAATGAAATGCAACACGTGGTCTGTATTTTAATTGAATATCTAATATTAATACCTTCATTTTAATAAACAACGATTTTATTAAAAAAAATAATATGTTATTTTGCTAAAAAAAACCTACTTCCGCAGATTTTTTTTTTAATTTCAACTGAAAACTTTATTCTTTGTGTTAAATTGAATTAAGAAATGATGAAATCTTCAAATTGTAAAAGGATTGTTTTAACAATTAAACGCCCATAAAATGATCAACATAATTGTTGCCAGAATTTTACTTTTCCTACAGTCTCCTCACAATCAGGCACAAACAAACACACACACCGGCACATATTTATATTATGTATTATATAGTTCTGTCAGACCAGAAAATATTTTCATATTCTAAGGACTATGACAAAGTTTTAATTGAAATTAAAAAGTTTGTTAAATAAAAGCAAAAACAAAAACGGAATAATAAATTTAAATTACAAAATATAATTAAAAAGCTGGGTATAATATATACTTGTGTATATCTAAAATGAGTAGAAAATGTGAAATATTGCCATTTTAGTAAAATAAAGTTATCATTAATATTATTTTAAAGTTTTTAGAATACTGCCAAGACAGGCAATTTAAAATAATAAAATAATTTTTATTAGGTGGGAAAATAAGTGGTTTATAAAAAAATTAACATTTATATAGAAATTTAGAAATATTAAGACCCTTTTTTGTATACACACATAAATAAATAACAACTAAATGACAAAAACATACATTAAATGCTTTATAGCAAGAAACATTTTGTATGGAAAAATTATATTGTTCTTCTTAGTATTTTGCATTTCTTATTAATTATTTTTTTTACCGTTTAAGTCTTCCCTGGACTTTCATTCAAAGAAAATTCAAAACCAAATTTGCTAAATCGGTCCAGCCGTTCTAGAGTTTAAGCGAGACAACAAGAAGTTTGTTTTTCAATTGTGGCAACATTAACAACATGAAAGTTTTGGCATTTAGTTTCCAGTTTCTTAGACGTATTTCTATTTTGCACGAAATCGCATTAAAATAATTTAAATGTACTATGAAAATGGTGGTTCTGTTCAAGTTACATGCCGTAAAATTTGTGATATTTTCGGGCAACATATTCGTCCTTCTAAGACCCCTATTAAGAATATGGGCGTTCAATTTGAGTCGACAGACTCGATACAAAATGTACAAACACTAATGCGTGTACGACCGCGTCGGTCAACTGAAAACATCGTACCCGTAAGCCACAGTGTTGAAGCAGATTCAAATTTGTCAATTTGTCCTCGACGTTCTTAACAATTGGGGTTATCCACAACCACCACATGGCGATTTTTGCCTTGCACGGTTCACCTGCGGCAGGAATTGAAGCTGATCGTGGATTCTCTCAATTCATTCAGGAACAATCAGGAACAATTGTCCTATTATTTTTTTTTAGGCAACAATGCCTATTTAGTCAAGTATCGTGCTACATTCTTTAGGAAAGGGATAGAGAAGAGATGAAACAGGTGGTGAAATTAGAAGGATAATCGGAAATTAACTGCCGTATAAAGATAGCAATAGCGACCAGTGATTATGCCTTCATCGCTGAGCAGCTCCACCGACAGTCAATTTTTATTTTTGTAGAGAAAAAAACCAAGGTCTTCGTTGGGAATCGAATCCACAACACCCATATTGACAAGCTCGTACGCTACCTACTAGTCTACAGGGGCACCTAAACTATTGTCCTATTATTGACGGAGTGACTGTTCTATTATAGCTAACTATTACGCTATTATACAAAGTTTGCCTAGTTTTAAAATCTTGTATAACAAAAAAAGTTAGAGATGTTTAAAAATCAAAAATTTACTAAGAAATTTTTTCATTTTAGCAAACTACTGAAAATGCTCATTTTGGATCACCCTATTCAGTGTGATATAGCTAAAATAAAGTTTTAATTTTTTGGCTCCCGAGGTACACTAGTATCTACTTATGAATGAACTTGAATATGAAAAAAAGGACTTTTGGCCACCTTCTCGTAAAATAGTCCACTGTGCGACGTGAATATCACTGACATGTGGTTTCAACAGGACGGTGCAACATGTCATACAACCAATGAAACGATCAATTTAATGCAAATCAAATTTCCCGATCGCATAATTTCACGACAATCAGAAGTCGCTTGATTTAACGCCACTGGACTATTTTTATTGGCGCTATGCTAAAGAGAGAGTCTATACGGAGCCAATCAAATCGATTTTAGTCTTAAAACTCAAAATTCTTGATGTGATTAACGAAATAGGACCGCCATTTTACCAAAAAGTGATTAAAAACTTTGATGGAAGAATCGATATCTGTCGGCGTTGTTGTGGTGGACATTTGCCAGATATCATTTTTCATTCATAATTGCCGAAATTTTCTCTTCGTAAACACAATAAAAATATGAATCATCTTAATCGAAATTGTTTTATTTTATTTGAGAAAACAAACTTCTTGTTGAAAAACCGGTTAATTTGTTTGCATTTAAAATATATAGCAAGTCAAGCACATTCCCTTCTAAGCTTCCTTTTGAAGGAATAAATTTATTTGAAAATACTTTTTTTTCCATTGAATATAAAAAACAAAGATTCAAAATTTCGACAAATACGTTTTGCAACATGTAAACATGCATTTTGTATTTAACATTTGTTCGTTTGGCATTTTACACAGAGCAAAAGAAAAATTATTTTGTGTAAATTTGGCCTCTAGGCAAAAATGACTTAAAACATAAAACAACATTACAGTATAACATGTGTAACAGCATTAACACCAACATCATTATTGTCAACAAAAACAAGCAGCAACAGTTCTTTGCATCATCACCATCGTCAGTGTTCTAATGGTCACAGCAGCAACAGATAGTGTAAAGTTAGTTTTGCGTGTTTGGATTTCTGGAGTAGAACTCTTTACAGATTTTAGGTGATTATGCGCCATTGGGAACACCTGCGGAGTCAAGATCCAAAATTAAATCTTGTTTATAGAAAATAACAAAAAAATCATTTAGTTTATGCTTTAGAAAATAAAGTCTTGGCAAGGTACAACTTAAATTGGTTACAAAATGAATTCTGGATACTTGCGGTGTTCATGGTCGATGTCAGTATGATGCATATTTGAAAAGGTTCGTTTCGTCAGTTAATGAATGCCAGAAAAGACGTCACATGGAGAAGTAATTGACAACAGCATTTCATTCACTGGCGAAACAAACCTAAATAATTTAGTACCAAAGATGGCCAGCCGGGCTAAGGTAATGTTAAATAGACTGACCAATAGGACACTACAGTTGCACAGGACGATTGCGAATATATGGTACAACAAACGTCTCCTTGACAACAACATCACACCACGCTACGCAACATTGAACAACACCATCCAAACTTTAGACTCAAAAGAGACTGAACGTATAGCACAATTGACATGGAGAGAGACTGAGATACGCTCACTTTACATCAAGAAGGAAAAACTTAACATGGAAATATATTGGGCTCATTTGGAGGTAGCGGTCATTTTCACTAAACAGTCAGAAAAGACGTCACATGGAGAAGGAATTGACAATAGTATTTATTTATTGACTTGGAAAAACAAAAACTCATAAGAAATCACCATGTAAGTAAAACACCATGTGTGTAAAACAATGTTTTTGTAATCGAATATGTTTGATAAGCAACTTTTGTTTATGACATTGCACAGTGGAGTAAAACGATATATAAAGCCAGAGAGATATAATAGTCTTGAGTTTTCTATACAAAATTTTGGGGAATATCAAAAAATACTTATGGATCTAGCACAAATGTAATTAATTAAAATGTGATTCTAAATAATAAAATTGTTAATGTTAATCATTTTAAAAATAGATAAATGTTACCTGAACATTGGTTAAATAACTTAATGAGAATATAAAATTAGGAAAGCTTAAAAGCTTTCAAGACATAATAAATCGCATATATCATGTCTTAAGTTTTCAGAATTGGGAAAATGTCCATTAGGAATAGCTTTTGCAAGCTTCCAATTGTCCGGAAAGAAAGATATTGCAAATTAGACAACAATGCCTATTTAGTCAAGTACATTCTTTAGGAAAGAGATAAAGAAGAGATGAAACAGGTGGTGAAAGTAGAAGATTAGTTACGGAAATTACCTCTCGTATAAGACAGCACAGCGGCCAGTGACCATGCCTTCATCACTGAGCAGCCCCACCGACAGTCAATTTTTATTTTTGTAGTAAAAAAATTTCTTCGTTGGGAATCGAACCCACAACCCCCAAACTGACAAGCTAGTAAACTACCTACCAGCCTACAGGGGCACCTAAAGGATGTATAATTTTCAAAGATCTCAATGGTATACCATTAACAAGCATTTGATTTGATTTTACCGAAAATATTAATACACGTGAAGAAAAATATGTCTTAATACGCATTTGTTCAAAGAAACCAATATTTACTATTTTAAATGTCTAGAGGTGAAGTATTTAGCACCAAAATAACCGACTTGGTACTTGAACAATAATTTATGGATTTCTGAAGTTTATTTCTACGGCACAAAATGTGACATTAAGACAGCAAAAAAATCCAAAATTTGTTAATTTCCAAGAAAAACTAAATCCCATAACAAGTACCGAATACTTAGTAATTTAAATGTTAACGTACCTATTAAAGGTACTAATTTCCTGAACATTATTTAAATGAATAAAATTCAGTAAAAACAGTTAAAAAAACATAATTATTAAAAATTTTTATATGCTCATGACTAAACATACTAAAATTATGATCTTGGTACTAAAATATGGGCAACAAATATGAAAAAGTACGTCTATGTTCCTTAATGTCTGTGACACAAATCCGATCAAGGGAGTCATCTGACTTGTTTTCACCAGAAAATGTATTACTTTCCAATGCTTTTTGTTCTGTTCTCTTCAACCCCGTTTAAAATGATCCCTTACATTTCAATTTGCATCAAAAAGTGGGAAAGCTCCCTAATAATGGTAACTAAATATAAAACTATCTCATTAGAATATTATTTGCAAAATCGAGGAGTAAGTAATGGATGCTTTTTTTAGCGGCATCAGAAGTAAAACTGATAATACCAGACAGTTATGTTAAAATGAAATCTTTATTGTTTACTAAAATATGGTGGATAATCCCATGGAATTAGTTTTCTAAGTATTATGTCCAGCATATGCCCGTCGCAACTACGACTTCTAGCGGTATGACGTAAATACTTTCGTGAAAATTGGTTTTAGGAGTGACTTGAATCCTAAATAAGTGGCTTAAAATAGTTTCATAAAAGTAATTCAAAGGCGTAACGAGCGGGCAAGTAAAAAGGATAACTTCTGGAAATAAAGTTGTTGACAAATTAATTTTGCACTAAGTCGTCTTGTTGGATTCAAATTGCATTGATATTTAAATGATTAATTATGGGAAATAAAAATTCAATTAGCAAGGCTCATTAGTGCTTACCGTTCACCGTAACGGTTTGTTTATTTCAAATGACAAAAGAACCGATGATATCGGCAGTTAACCACAAACAGTAATTTTTAATTGATGTAATAGTGATTGCATTGGCTAAAGCATTGTCTTTACTTAAAATGCAGAAATTTTTCCGAAAAAGTTCTGAAAACATGAGTCTTCTAGAAATGAAAGCTGCCCCGGCAGGCTAGTAAGCAGTGTACTTAACCTACCAATCTTGGAGTGGTTGTTTTCACTACAAAAAATAAAAATAAAAGATCTTGTAGCTTTCCGTCTTATTTCTTCTCTATCCCTTTTCTAAAGAATGTAGCACGGTTGCGACTAAATAAGCATTATTGCCTGAAGTACTACTACTCTTTAAAAAAAATACAGACATTTTGTTTATAGACATAACCAACCATGAGCTTTGTTATCATGAATTTCCCCAACAGAATGTCAAACTTGTCAAACCTTACTGAACAGAAAATAAACATAGTAAACATAGTTTAACGTTTTCAAGTTTTAAACTCTCTCCCTCTCTCTCTCTCTCTCTTTAGTAAGAAGTTTGTTTTCATTTCTTACATTTTTTACTGAAGTATACATTTTTAACTATGTCTGATGGTGATAAAACACCTATTTGAACCCCTTAATCTACGCGACTCTGTAGCCAAATTAAAAAAACAATAGAGTTGCTGGCGGATAAAGCATCGTTTGATTTATCATTTTAAAGGCGGAACGTAGAAATAGTTGAAAAATAAAAAAGATAACGCTTCCGCAATCTAACGTTTTTTTTCAAACTAGTGCTTATTTTGCGTATAGTAACACTTAGCTCATGTTTGATTTGACAAATAATTAGTTTTATCCTTCCGCTGAACGAATACGGTTGTGTATATGCTTGAATAGCGCTTGTAAATATTGCGACATTACTTTGAAAAACATGGCAATGTTGCAGAATGTGTGCGAAAATTGCGTACGGATTTTGGAAGAAGAGAAGCACCGTCAGGTCCGTATGTTCGTTTTGAAAAAAGTGAAAGAAACTGGCATCCTCATCGATAAGCCAAAGCGTGAAAAACCAAAAACAGTGCGTACACCCGAGAATATTGCTGCTGTGGCAGAAAGTGTGTGTGAAGCGCCATCAACATCAATTCACCGTCGTTTGCAACAATTGAACATTTCAGAGACATCATTGAGACGAATTTTGCATAAAGGCCTTGATATGACGCCATACAAAGTCCAATTAGTTCAGGAGTTATAGCATTAAAAAAAAGTTATTTGGCGGACCTATATATACTTTGAATGTTGTCTGTAATACACAACGGCTTAATACTGCTATGCTGAGTGTGACATTGAGTATTAATAGCCATCGTTTTGTATTCTGAGATGCATGATAAGATTTACGTCAGTACCTACCTAAGCCAAAACCTGAAGGTGGATCATACCACGATGGATGAAATGTAGCGGCATCCTCGCCCTAGAAAGCCTTCGGATATGTCTATCCTCGAGTCACTCCTAGTTGCAACTTTGAGAGCTCGGAGCAGGCCAACGCCCCCACTCCCTGCTGAAGAGTTGGAGACTATTCAACTCCTGGTCTACAACGCATGAAGCTTAATAAAGTTTAAAATATATAATGTTCACTGGACCTGGACCATTTATTGTGTTCATCGTGAATGATGCGACCCACACAACTCAAACGAGAGCCTCGAAACCACAACCACCACGATACTCCCGAAGGGCCAACCTCAATAATCAGCAGCTAAAAGGCTAAAAAACCAAAAAGCTGAACTCTGGAGCTTTACTGATGCCCGTAGAAATAACGTGGTGGTGTCCAGTTGACTCCTGCTAGCTTTTTAGGGGACTGGGACTCCCTTTTAACACCGGTGGCACATGTAATGACGGTGAGATTCCGTAAAGACATATGAGTGTGCGGGCGGGCGGGTTGTATTCTGTGATGAGAAAAAGTTCCATTCAGAAGCCTGAGAGACCTATCCAGGGTATGGTATACGCTATCGAGCGTTTGGATTAATAATTTGGAAAGCCATTTCCTATTACGGAATATATGACCTATAATTTTTATCAAGTCAATGGAACGGCCTATATTGGACCCACCGTTTACAACTGTGTTGTTTTCTAAGAAAACAAAAACAACATGCTTATAAGAATTTCTAGGAAATAAGATAAATAACAGAAAACAAAACCAACTAATACAAAGCAAAAACAAAACACACAGCCAAGCAGGCGCATAAACTGAGTAATAATAACAACAACAATATGGGGTGATGTTAGAGTAGAATATTCTTGTATGGATAAGAACCGTTTAGAATAACTATATAAGTGCCTGTTTACACACTCCAACTTTCGTTGCTCAACTTTTGATTTTTCCATTAGAAAGAAAGATAAAGTTTTATACCCCTTCAAAAGTTGAGCAACAAAAATTGAAGCGTGTAAACTGGCACTAAGCACCACTTACTGGGCAAATAAATGAATTCAAGTTGAAACGTCAGCGAGTAAAGACAACAAAGTAACAATTGCCTTTATTTTGTGTGTACTGAAAGTATATAAATCGTTTAATTTAAAACTCCAAATTGCTGTGTTATTATTTTGCAATAAAAGAACTCAATATAAGAAAAACGTTTATTAAAGGGTGTTAGCGCGACTTCCAAAGGCCACTTGAATCAGATGGTATCACCGATTTTATTTCGGTATAGCATCGGCACTGATTCCCTGTTGTGTTGCCGCCTTCGCCATTTTCTTTTTTTTATATACTTCTTTTGGTACGAGGACAGCAAGCAGCTCAGACGAGATCAACTATATAATAAAAGTTTCCAAAATTTCCTTGCTAAAAGGAAGTCGACTGCCTTTTCAACAAAAGGAATAAACGTAACAAAATTAATTGTGCGGTTTGAAATTTATATGTTATTTACAGTTTTATTTTGTTTCTTTTTTTGACAAGCGGTGCCAGTGTGCAGCATTATTCTCATACAAATATGCACATACACAACAATAACTACTAATAGTTTTACTTTTACTAATTTCTATGTAAAACATTTCATGTAAAGAAAATCGGATTTTATATATTTCTTTAACATTTTTTCTTCTATCCTTTTCTTGAATTTTGAAATAAAAAGTACAAATAATAATCATAATGTAAAATGTTTTAAATCATAGCATTTTGTAAAACATTTTGCTTGACAAGTGCAATGAATCCAATTTTGCTTTTGTGTAGTGTTTTTGTGTTCTATTTATTTTCAATTTCTTATAACAAATGATTTACTGTTCAATTTAAACAAAATTGAAACATTCATCATTATTTATTTATGGTAGAACTGGTAATTGATTTACTGTAGCCTTAAGATAAGATAATTGTATATTTACTTTTAATTAAAAGATATTTTTTTTCATTTTTTAAAAAAAATAATAATAAAATAAATATCTTGATTTTATGCTTCGAAGCATATTGTTATTATTTTTTTTTAATTACTTAATGGTTTTTATCCTTTTACTTGAAGGACATGAAACATATACATTACACAATAAGTATTATGATAGTAATTGGAAAAAAATGCATATTGCGAGAACTATGTAAATGTTTAAAATATTTTATTTTTCTTTTTTTTGTTTACATTGAAATGTTTAAGAGTTTATTTAAAACTAAACTAGAGGATTTCTTAGCTGAATTACTTACCTAAAAACTTTTTATTAATTAACCCAAGAACTTAACGTGAGAGAATATTTAATGTAAATGCATACTTACCCAATGGAACTAGAAATCCATTGATCAATTATACCTATAACCCAAAAATAAAGAATAAATTTATATTTATTCATAATAATTCAGGAAAAAGGTGAGAATTAAGGTGTCCACATAATCCACAACAAAAAAAGAAATTAATCACAAAAATTATTCCAATATCCCCAGCTAGAAATGAAGTTCCCAACTCTGCCTAATCTAGAGCCAGGGATAAATTTATGATACAAACAAGCTGATGTATTCAATACAAGTTTTAGTTTTGCAATTCATTAAGACTTTTACTCAAGGTTTTACATTTATTTTTTTTAATTTTTCTTATAATTTATTTTAATATTTTAATAAAGAAACGTTTGTTTTTGTAGATTTTAGTGTTTTTAATAAAAATTTATTTAACAGATGTTTAAAAATATTCTCTTATTTAAATTTTTGTCGATTTACCATAAATATAAAAGATTTAGCTGAAATTGCTATAATTTTAATATTTTTGGTTTTTGTTAAGCTTTTAAAAATTTGGTAATTTTTAGATTTTTTTTGAAATACTTTTACGGCTGTATGCATAAAAAACGCTTACTTGAGGTTTAAAGTACACGTTAGTTAACAAACACTTTAAGGCTAACAGATGTTTGTTAAAAAATGGTATTCATAAACAGTACTTTAGCTAATGTATGCTTTAGTAAAATTAGTATTTTGATTCTGGCAATGCCACTTTTTTCAGTTGTCACGTTGTAGTTAACGATGTATAAAAATGAATATTATTTATCCGGTAGTTAGATCAATAAAAAATGTTTTTATTGTTTTCAGCAAAATTAGCATATTTTTTTTTTGTTTTTTATTAATCTTTTTAATAAAAAACAAAGCACCCAAAAATGGTTAATTTGCAAGGCTTACGAAGAACTTCTAAAGAATTTGTTCATATTAAAAAAATAATTATTCGGATAACGAGCTTTGTTTTGATTATATGTATGTATGTCAATACTTACTTGTTGAAGAATTAGTTATAATGTCTGTTTTTTGTTTTTCTTCAATTTTGTTTAATTTTATTCCACAAAAAAGGCAACTGTAAAACTGGTGAATTAGCAGCACTGTATTATTTTAAGCTTAAATTGTAAATTTTAAACTAGTAAACTTTATATTTATTATGTAACTTCTGGATAACATGTAAAGAATTTTGACTATACTCTTAACTGATATAAGCGTATATTTTCCGACGAAGTTTGATTTAATTGGGTATGGTTTTACGTCATCCCGCCTAAAATTTGGTTTGTGTTTGCCAGTGTTCCTTTTTTTATTCTAGTTGTTTTTTATTTTCAACTGTCTTTATGTAGATCGTCTTGTTCGTGTCTCTCTTCGTGTTTGTATTATTCTTATTGCCTTCGTCCCTCTCTCTTTTTGTCTGTCTCTCTATCTCCCTTTTCGTTTGTTTCTTTCTACCTGAATTGACTCTGTGCTTGTGTGTGTCTCTAATCGTTTCATGCCTGTTATACATTCGTGTTTATATGCGAGTCTATTGGGTTTTTTCTATGACATAATTATCTGTAATTCTACGTTTTCCAGGTCCCTTATTGCCTTGAGGGCCAACTATATTATGCATATGCTGGCTTAAGGCAACTTAAGCAACTGTGCAAATACCTAATAATCATATGTATTAAACTATAATGTACTTAACAAAACTTTTCGTCAAGTTTCGTCGAATGTCATTTGCTTAAGCAAATTCCGTACGGAAACAGCTGATTTTGCTTTGTGCATTATGTTACAGATACATTAGTAAACAAATTCCAATGGAGGGCGAAAGCGAAAAAATATTTTATCTGAATTTAATGGAAAATGTACAAAGAAAAAATTGTTTATATGGCAAAAGAGACGCGTTTTATTATAACGCCAATTCAAAGGAACGAGCATGGAAACAAGTAGCAGAGAAATTCAGTAAAAGTGGTAAGTAATACCTTGAAGAATTTTGTGGCAAACTATACTGGTATGAATTATGCATATAAATTCGCAGAGTGCAAACACAGATAGAAGTTACTACGGGAACGTTTCTGAAAGGAAATGAAGTGGATGTAAGCTCCATCAGGCAGTGGAATGGGCTATATTGAGGAATGGGCACTATTGCAGCCTATGATGTTTTTGAAAAGCTCTCTCGCACCCTGCCGGTGTAAGCATTTGTTGTGCCCGTGAAAACGTTGAGGAACTAGACTCAACCTTAGAGTTTAATAACTTAAGGGCCTTTAAATATTTCAATTTCTTTTCCATTTTTTAACCCACAATTTGCATTAAAACTTAATTTTTTATTGTTTATAAATTCAATGATGTACACAGGTGCATACTTTTAATACTTTTGGCCCAAATAATACAAACAGCCATATATATGTAATTTTTCTTTCTTAATTTACTTAAAGCTATTAAAAAAATTATAAATTTGTATAAGAATCGTATTAAGTATACAAAATATGATTATTAAACGCCTTGTTGCTAATAAATTTTATCTATTTACAAAGAAATATTTTTTTTTTTTGCAAAATTACGAATAAAACAAATGTGCAACTGTGCATAATAATTACTATATGCATGTAAGTACAATATAGGCACCTAAAAGTCTTTAATGATTTGTTTAAGCATTTGACAGATTTTCATTAAATTTTTGACATTAGGTCTTGTGCACCTGCGTAATGTGTTTGTGTTAGTGTAATGTTTGTTTTCTTGCAAAAATATTTTAATGGTCTCAAGCAGTGTTAATTTGTTCGTTTATTATTCGTCCGTCAAATGTTTTCTGTTTGTATATTTCCATGTTTTCTAATACGTTTAGTCTCCTTCTTTTTGTGTTGTTTTTATATGTCCTGTTCTACATTTGTTGCTGCAAATCTCAAGTTGATTTTGGTTCTCGTACTTATTTGTTGTAGTCTTTAATATGTTCCCTAAATCTGGTCTTAGTTTTCCGTCCTGTTTGCCCCATGTAACTATATTTTCATATACAAGTTAATTTGTACACTCCCTGTCCGTCTAGCACCCGAAAAAAGTGCGTGTCATTACGGCTAAATAATATATTTCATAACTGATAAACTTCTAAATAAATTCTTTTATTATAAAATATAGCCGTCTTATCATTTAGAAAGTGTTCGCTTTCGTAAAAGCAATCCAACATTTTTAACGTATTTTTACGATAATCAACAATAAATACCCTAAAGATAATAAGCATGTTCATAGATTTTAAAGCAAAAAACGATTTTTTATTACTGATAAGAGCGTTTCGAAAACAATAGAATTATTGCTAAACCTGTAGCGATTTTTATAGTTAAAGAATTTATAAATATTGATGTTTTCATCTTCTTGTATTCTAAGTACATTTGAGTCATAGAATAAAATGGTTACT
Source organism: Trichopoda pennipes (assembly GCA_030448955.1). NCBI lineage: Eukaryota > Metazoa > Arthropoda > Insecta > Diptera > Tachinidae > Trichopoda > Trichopoda pennipes. The sequence goes on from JASKUP010000088.1 coordinate 6,396,458, forward strand.
TTTATCAGCTATTTCATAGATAAAAAAACAAATTAAATTTTCAAACAAATACGAGTAGCAGCATTAATTAAAAATTTCGAAAACAAGCAAATAAAAATATTAATAAACAAAAACAAGGTAATATAATATAAGTCACAGAGCAAAACAAAACATCGTCATAACATAACTTTCTGTGCAAAAAACTGATTTTTCCAAAATTGTTGATATTAATTATATCTTAACTACTAAAGTCAAATAGTGATTATGTGGTGGTGGTACCGACTTTTTATGTACCTGCTACTAAAATTAGTTTACAATAAATATTGTTATATGTTACGAGTTCAAACCCCAACTGTGAGTAAAAAGTATAATAATTGTTCCTGAGCAGCTGCGGATAACGACTTGCTTTAAATTCGAATTAATTAAAATCAGGAGTTTAAACTTATAAAAGTCTTGAAGACAATTCTTGTGGTAACGAGTTGGTTGCTGGTTTATTAGAAATTTCAGTGGAGGTTTAGTAAGAAAAGAATATGATTACATAACCTCATTAGTATGTGGCAGCTGTGGCCGAGCTAGATGATGGGTGCAAACCATTTGCGAGCTAGAGTTTCACAGACATTACAAAATAATGAAAACATCGTTAGTACAAATCTAACTGGAGCTATAGAGTAAGAGGCAAAAGTAAGTAAATAAAAACAAAACTTAAAAAGTTTAAATATCGGGGTTTTCAATCAGAAGTTTTTTTTAAGTGTGGCAACACTAACAACATGATAGTTTTGGCATTTAGTTTTTTAACGTATTCGTAGTGGATACGTTGGCATTTGCAACAATGAAATCATTATGAAAATGGTAGTTTTGTAAAAGTTAAATTTTTTTAATTTTATGATATTTTCGGACAAGATAATCGCCCATCTGCGACCGTTATTAAGAATTTGGTCGTTAATTTTGAGTCGACAGGCTCGATAAAAAATGTGCGTATTCGACCGGATCATTCAACTAAAAACATCGCGGCCGTGAGCCACAGCATTGATCCAATTTGTCAATTTTGTTATCAACAATTGGGGTTATTCAAAGTCACCAAAGCCTTACAAGATTCAGCTGCTGCAGGAATTGAAGCTGATCGACCATTCGCTTCGCCGAAGATTCGCTCAATTCATTCAGGGACAACCGGTTGGTTTTTCTTTAAAAATCATCATCAATCAAGCCCATTTTCACTTCTCAGGTTTTGTCAACAAACAAAATTGTTCCATTTGGGCTTTTGAAAATCCTAGAGCGATTATTAAAAAGCCTTTGCTTAATGTATCGTTGGAGGTAAAATTGGGCCTTTTTTTCAAAGATGAGGCCGCAAATGCGGTAACGATCAATGGATTACGCTATCGCGAGATGCTAACAATCTGACACCCAATCACATAATTTCAGGACAATTAGCAGTTAAGTGGCCAGCCAGATCGTGTGATTAAACACCACTGGATTATTTTTTGTAGGGCTATGGAAAGAAGCCAATCGAATCGATTTCAGCCTCAAAACTCAAAATCCGTGATGTGATGTACGAAATAACACGGTCGTTGTGCCAAAAAGTTATTAAACAAATTTTATAAAAAAATCGACATCTGTCAACGTGGCCGCTTGCTCCTGGTGGACATTGGCCAGCTATCATTTTTCATTCATTATTGCCGAACTTTTCTATTCGCAATACAATAAAAATTTGAATCATCTTAATCCAAATTTTTTGTTTTATTTTGTTTTAGTAAACAAACTTCTTATTGAAAAACCCTTTATTATTAGAAAATCGAATTGAAAAACAATGCGATTATAAAACATAAAAAGTGGCGCCCCTGTAGGCTACTAGGTAGTGTACTAGCTTGTAAATATGGGGGTTGTGGTTTCGATTCCCAGCGAAGACTTTGGTTTTTTTTCACTACTAAAATAAAAAAAATTGACTGTCGGTGGGGCTGCTCAGCGATGAAGGCATAGTTACTGGTCGCTGTGCTGTCATATATACGGCAGTTAATTTCCGACTATCCTTCCACTTTCACCACCTGTTTCATCTATTCTCTATCCCTTTCCAAAAGAATGTAGCACGGTACTTGACTAAATAGGCGTTGTTGCCTGAAGTGCTACTTTTCTTTAAAAAAAAAAACATAAAAAGTGTATAATATCATAGTTAATCGTTACCAGACATACTTTCATAAGAAAAATAAAAAAATTCTTAGGAGCTGAATCCATTTATGCACATGTTACAAACTGCATGCAGTATTAAGTATACATTTCATTTAGATAGTGTTTACAAAAAAAGAAATACAAATAATAATAAAAAATAGAAACGATAAGTTAAGACTGAAAAGTCTGATTTGTTAGGCCAAATTTAAAAAACAAATATTAGGCAGAATTATACAGTGGGCGAAAAGTATATACGCGCATACATTTTCTTATTCTGATGATTTTAACAAGCCAATGAAAATAAGCATTAACAACGTTTATCTCAAACGCCAGACTTTATATCCCTCTATGCTGTATAAAAGGGTGAAAGACGCATTGAAAAATGTAAACAATCCCATTTGATTGTAGCGGCTTTAGATCATTGTTCCACCAACAAAATCAGCTATGTGATTTTTTCTTGGTTTTCAGAAGAGAAGAAAAGCGTTTATTCTAGTAGCTTTACCATTTCTTTTGACTTCAAACTTATATTTGATAGCCATTCGTTCATATAGTATTTCACAAAATAAAATTTCAATTTTTGGCCATAAGGCAGCCATCTTGGAATTTTGCTTAGAACTACAGATAATTTATTTTATTGGAAGATTTGTATAAAATATTTTAAAATTTATTTGCACATAGCAGATTTGTATTTGGGATATAATAATTTCCTTAAAATTTTGACAATTTTAAAAGTTTATCTTGTTGCTGATTAGTCGTTTAGTTTTGTGAAGACCAGTAAATTTATTTAGTATTTATTAAATGCAACATTTAAAATATTAAAGAAATTGTAAATGGAAAGCTAATGATTTTAGTTGCCGTAAAATGGGTGGTAGTCTTTATGCATATATTTTTAAATTAATTTAATTTTAATTTTTTACTTAGATTCTTCTATTGTGAGTTTCTTAGTGTTCAATGGTTTTGCTTCAGGTTTGCAATTTCTTCCCTTTTTTATTGCCATAATATGTTCCAGTCATTAAAATGACGAATTTTATACAGTATTTTATTTTCTTTATAAAATATTCCCCGAATGTTATTGACAGTTGCTTCCAGGTTCTTCCTTGGTCTTATTGCATTAAGATTTATTTAAAAAAGAAAATTGTCTGGAGCATGCGGTTTATGTAATCCATTCATTCTACTGTAGAATTAACACTATCAACCTTCATCATTGTGTGTCCTTTTTCCAAATCTAGCTCCTCTATTTCAATTCCTGTTTTTGAATTTAGGTTTGTCAAAGCGCTAGACAAAATTATATTCCTTTTTCGATAAGAACAGCTATTAGATATCAAAATCACTTTTTTTTATATATTGAACAGGATTTACTGATAAAATTTTGTAATATTGTTAGTCGTTACCGTTATTTAAAAGTGGAATTACTAAAAAATTCGTTTTTGATTTCCTCATAAAAAGGCCACTTTCCGTTTTAGAGTCGCTTTACTCTTTCTGTGAATTTGATTTTAATTATTTAGCCTTGGTAATATGATATAAGTACGATATAAACTGTGCAGTGATTTGATATAAATTTCTTCTCTCGCTTAGCTGGGTTAACATAACTACCCATAAATCCCTTAATTTAAGTATTGATTAATATCGAATTTTGCTTCAATATTTTAATCCTAATAGAAACAAGATATCTGGAAAAATTCGGTAAAAACTATTTGCTATTGTAATAATTACATCAAAAGTTAATTCCTAAAACGGGTTAAATGCATTCCGAAAAATTTTATTAAAAATAGTGCCCATGTCGAATGAATATGGATTGTTTCTCGCCCTGTAATTGTATGAATTCTAACAATTTCATCCTATAAAAAGGGTGGTATGTCTGCGGGTGCGCTTCGAGTACCATGTTTGAGACTATATTTTTCTTAATTTACTAGTTTTCATTATTCTATAGACTGTGTTTTACTCTAGCTATTCTCTTTAGCATACTTTCGATCTTTACAAGCTATACAAAAATTCAGTTTCTGGGAACAAAGTTAGCTGCTATCACCTTATCACCTCTATATCTTACGTTATATAAGATTATTTTGGGTAATTTAAAGCGGCCCTTTAATTTATAGCCCTGTCAATAATCGATATATAGGCTATGCATTCCAAAATTTTTATATCCGATGGCCACTTTTTTATATTCCAGAATTGAGGAACAGCAGTAAAACAAACAATTTGAATTTTGTAGCCAATTCAATTTGTCTTTGAAAATTGTTCTGCTCTCTTGATGTATTTTTATGGCATGAAAAGCTGGATGAAACATTCCAGTTTAAGATTTTCACAATAATGAAACTCTGCTGCATGAGTCTGTGCTTCTAGTAGAAATTCAAATTAATCGAAAGCAGTAAAAAATTTTAAATTCGCTTGCTATTTTTCAGATATTTTCTCAGCCTATTCAATTGGGTTTAGACGAATTAAAAAGAAAAGCAACTTTTTTTTTGCCTCTTTATTCAAGTACCGTGCTACATTCCTTAGGAAAATGATAGAGAAAAGATGAAACAGGTGGTGAAAGTAGAAGGATAGTCGGAAATTGACTTCAGTATAAAGATAGCACAGCGACTAGTGACTATGCCTTCATCGCTGAGCAGCCTCACCGACAGTCAATTTTTATTTTTGTAGTGAAAAAAAACCAAGGTCTTCGTTGGGAATCAATCCCACAGGCGCACCTTGGCTTGGTGTGTTTGCAAACATCAAAAATTATTAAAATTTTGTTTAAATTTAGCTAAAAAATGAATTAATAAAAATTTTGAAATTTATTTAAAAACTAATTTACCAATTTGATTTCCATTTTTTAAGTGTTTTTTATGGTTTCGTTTAACGTACAGTTTTAAACCGTATTCCAAAAATATAAAACCAATAAAGTCACTTTTAATACACCTTTGAACTTTTCGCTTAATTCAGAAAAAATTTACCGCCCCACCTTTGCCTTCGTGCCGCATATAGAAATGAAATTTTTTTTTTGTAGTTTTAATATAAAAACTGAAATTATAAACGGCTTTAGACTCACAAAAACACTTTTCATGTCCATAGTAGCGACTATAATTTCCGACGACATATTGTTAACAACTCTGTTTGGCAGCAAGTACTTCATGTTTTTATACAATATGTAATTGGTACTCTTCTTCATTTGTGGTCCCTTCCGAATGACCTACGAATATATTACATTGATCTTTTCTTGGCTTAAATTTTTAATTTTCTCTTATTCGAAAACTTCGTAAAGCATTTTTCCCATTATTGGAATTTAATTATCATGCTTACACCGTGCAATATAAACCTTTAACTATTTACTTTTTTACTTTTTGTTTTGAAATTGATCTTCTACGTATAAACGTTGTGAGCTTGCTTTACAGTAATAACTTGGTACCTAAAGTACTGTGTCCAACCATTCTCGTATATTTATTCGGTGAAATTTTGTTTCTTGCTGTTAGCCAGATTGGAAAAATATTTTTGTAGGGTTACTAACAAAAAATCTTTTTGGCCATCACCATATAGTAAATAGCAATCTAACAGCTGTGTCTTTCTTAAGTTAGTAGAAGTTTTTGTTTTTTTTTTTTTGTAAAGAGAAGTAGCACTTTAGGCAACAATGGCTATTTAGTCAAGTACCGTGCTACATTCTTTAGGAAAGGGATAGAGAAAAGATGAAACAGGTGGTGAAAGTAGAAGGATAGTCGGAAATTAACTGCCGTATTTAAGACAGCACAGCGACCAGTGACTATGCCTTCATCGCTGAGCAGCCCCACCGACAGTCAATTTTTATTTTTGTAGTCTTTGTTGGGAATCGAACCCACAATCCCCATACTGACAAGCTAGTACACTACCTACTAGTCTACAGGGGCACCAAGTTAGTAGAAGTTGATCTACTTCGATTTGTCCGTACGTGCACCAGCCCTTTTAATGTATGCTTTTTTAGCATCCCATGAGGCTAAAGGAGTGCTTCGGCTTGGTCGTCATTTATAACACTTTCCGTAAAAACTTCAAAAATTACATTTTAAATGTAATTTGATATATTCAGTTCCATATTTCTGCTACAATTTAAGGAACATATAAAGCTTAAAAATATCTTAAATAATTTTGTGGGCATTTACTATTTCTTATTTCACGCTCAGTTAAGAAAATAACTCGAGATACTTAGTTTATACAACGAGTATGAGTCCAAAAGTTTTCAAAACACAAATTATGATTCGGTATAAAATTGTCAAATATTTTTTTTAGCTGGAGCATATAGAACATGGGTGTCACATAACTGCTTTTGCTAACTTCTAAACCAAAAAAGATACCATTGAACGGATTGGTAGGCAGATGCATCAGTACGAAGAGGTTAAAAATGTGCAATAAGATAAATGTTAAAATTTTGCACATAACCGATCATGGCAGAGCAACGATGACATGTCTTTGACGGACAGCTTAAATATTGAATTTTGGTTTACTTGTAAAGATTCTTGGAAAAAATATTTGCATTGAGTAAATTTTAAGATTTTAAAATTTAAAAATAAAAGAAACTTGTTTAAAAGTTCAGCACTTTGATAACTGAAACATTTATAAATGAAATAATTTAATTGTATAAATTTAAGCGGTTGGCGAACAAAGAGTTTGTATGAGATAACTTTTATCGGCCACTGTTATTATATGTATATAAAATAACTAGGAAATATGCAATAACAATTAGTTGATTTTCAAAAGCGTTAAACAAAACACAAAACGGTTAAAGGAATGTTTAAAGGTGCGCAATTTTAAATAAAATTCATGTAATTTTTGAAAATCAATTTTCTTCCTTCAAAATTTTAGTTAATCTTGTGTTGCTTACTATGAGTGTTAGTTGGGTCTTGTGTATGGCAGCTATTTTACGAACATCTCATGAAACTCAAGTGGTAGATGGCTGTGAATCGACAACGGAACTGTGGGGTTCACCAGATGGTACAAAATTTTATTTCTGTATCGGTGAAAATAATGCCATTGAACAAACTTGCCCATCAAATACATTTTTTGTTAAAAATGACACCGTCACGGGGTGTCTACCGGTGGATGTGGTGGAAGATAATTGCGTCTACCGTGTAAAACCAGAACCATGTGAAGGCATTTATATGTTACAGCCTCAACCCCATACAGATCCTACTAAATTCTATATATGCACACCAGAGAATCCTACCCCTGTGGAATTATCGTGTGGTAATAATAAAGCATTTGCTAAACAAAATGGCTACATGGGTTGTTTTGCCTGGGAATTATGGCGTACGATACGTGGCTGCAATTCAACGGAATAACTAAATTTGACTTGAATTAACAAAAAATAATGCCTTAAAATATTATAATTAATTCTTTTTTGCATGTATCTAAGTTTAATTTTCGATTTCTGATAACTTTTTCATGTAAAAAAAAAACAAACAAAAAAAAAATTGAGATCAGACTGATAACGAACAGTATTAGTTTGACTTTTAATGAGGTTTTTTTTCCAACATTTTAATTTGTTTTATTTTGCTTTCTTAACTTGATAAAGAACTGTTGAATAAATGAAATTGTTGTAGTTAAACATGATTTATTTTATAATTATTGTATTTTAAATCAGAGAAAAATAGCTTTTAGTTGAAATCATTTGGGCCAACTTTGTTTATATCTTTATTTGGCTCTCTTTCTTAATATCCCTCATTATTATTATACGCCGTTTCCGCCTCTCTCTCTCTCTACTCTCTCTCTACTACGAATTCCAAACATTAAAAATATAAAATTTAAAAATGGATTTAATAAAAAAATTCGGTTTTGATTTCTTAGTGAAAAGGCCACTTTTTGTTTTAGAGTCGCGTTATTCTTCTGCGAATCTGATTTGAATTATTTCGCCTTAGTAATACGATATACGAACGACATTAACTTTGCTGTGATTTAATACAAATTTCTTCTGCCGCTTAGCTGGTGTTATATAATTTTAAATAAATCCCTTAATTTACATAAGAATTGGAATTTTCCTGCAAAATGTTAATCCTAATAGAAAAAGGATGTCTGAAAAAAATTCGGAGGTAACTACTATTGTAATAAATACCTTAAAAGTTAATTCCTAAAACGGCTTAATTGAATTCCAAAAATTGTATTAAAAATAGTGTCGATGAGGAATGATTTCTTTATAAAGACTTTTGGATTATTTTCCGCTCTGCACTTTTTTGAATTCTGACAATTTTATCCTATAAAAAGGACGATCTCTTTGGAAGAGCTATATACTTGTTTAATTTCTTTTAGTTTTCATTATTCTGCATTCGCATTCGATTTTTACAAGTCATACAAAAGTTCGGTTTCTTGGAACAAAGTGGGCTGTTTATCATCTTATCACCTCTATATCTTACCTGTTAGGTGGCCCTGTAGGCTAATAGGTAGTGTACTAGCTTGCCATTATGGGGGTTGTGGGTTCGATTCCCAACGAAGACCTTAATAAAAATTGACTGTCGGTGGGACTGCTCAGCGATGAAGGCATAGTCACTGATCGCAGTGCTGTCTTATACGGCAGGTAATTTCCAACTATCCTTATACTTTCACCACCTCTTTCATCTCTTCTCTATCCTATTCCTAAAGAGTGTAGCACGGTATTTGAATAAATAGGGATTGTTGCCTGAAGTGCTACTTCTCTTTAAAAAATAACTATCTTACCTGTGATATAAAATTATTTTGGTTAATTTAAAGCTTCCCTTGAATGTAAAACCCTGTGAATTTTCGATGTATAAGCCCATTGCATCCAGAGTTAAGGAGCAATATCAAAAGCATATTATTGGCAGCAGTTTCTTCTACTCAGCCAATGTTATAGTTTGCCTTTTGATTTGGGAGCCCATTTTAATTTGTCTTTGAAAATTATTCTGTTCTCTTGGTATATTTATGATACGAAAAGCTGGATAAAAAATTCCAATTGAATAAGAAATTTAAGATTTTTATAATAAAGTAACTGTATTGTGGAAGTCGGTGCTTCTAGTAGAAATTCAAATTTTCAACTAATCGAAAGCACTTCGCTTTCTATTTTTCGAAGACTTTGTCAGCCTAAGTCAATTGAATTCAGGCGAATTTAAAGAAACAGCAACTTGGTTTGGTGTGTCTGCAAACATAAAAAACCAATAAAGTCGTTCTTTTAATAGGCCTTGGTACTTTTGACTTATTTCAATAAAAACTTACCGCCGCATTCGTACCGTCATCAGGGGCAAAACTGAAAAGTGTCTTATCTAGTTCTACCTATCAGTTTGTCATTAAAAATAGTTTATGAACATAGTTATGGGTTATTACTTTAGAAAAATTCGTTGAGAACATCCTTAACCGTTATGTAGTACCTAATTTTGATTTAAATTTCCTTAATCACTTTATACGTGTTGACTCAAAGACCTTTTAAATTTCGATTCACTACCTAAAGTACTGCACATTTTTAGGCTTAAAATTAAAATTTTTACAGTGGGATGCCTAAACAAACGAATGCGATGTAAAGCAATAAAACTGGTTAATTTTTTTGCTAAAGTTTTATTCAACAAGATTTTTATTTATCCTTACTGCTGTATTAATAACAGCCAAATACAACAAATACGTTATAACCTTCAGGCTGACAGAAGCGATATGTATTGAAACATTACTCATGCACATTAAGTCCCTCTTCGGCAGGTATTGACTTACTTAATTGTACATCTGTATTTATGGCCGCATCATAACGCCAGCAGTGAAACTAACAATAAACTATAGAAAAATATAAAAATATTGAGTGGGTTCAATATCAAAGAGATTATTAATCGAAACCGGTGTAGATGTGTTTCAATACCGTGCGATTCCTTTCAATAGAAAAATATTTGGTTATCAAAACTTTTGTACTAAAAAGAAAATCAAATTTTTATAAATACAAAAATTATTTTGCTATCAACTTGCTTATTCTATTGCATTTAAGCTTACTTATACGTCTTTTGGTTATATGATAATGATATCGCACATGAATCTTTGGTCATTTTAAAGGCGACTGACAACTCTACAAAGTCTTACGAAAATTTTTGAATCTTTGAAAAATCTCGAAGAAAGACATGACTCTAAAAGCTATTCCAATCGTATAGAAATAATAATTTTGTGCAATTTTTCAACAGATTACCAAATCGAAGAGATATATTACGATTTTATGGACACTCAGGTCAAAGTAAGTCATAATCTCTTGTATTACAAACTAAAGTCGTCCTTTATTATAGAAATTCGGTGGAATTATTCTATTGCTTCTTCTTAATGTTCTAGCGATTATTGTTCTGATTGTAATGAAAGCTCGCATAACAGGTGTTCTATAAATTTTTTAATTTGCATGTGTTGCCCCTTGATGACAACAATGATGACACAATACTTACAAAGCGTTGTTCAATAAGTGTACTAATTACTTCGTAGCGGCAGTAGAATTAGAGTTATATCCCATTTTATACCTCTTGTTTTTTTTTTCGTATCGAACAGTAACCGTTGGTTTTTTTCTGGAGTCTCTAGTTTAATTTTCGGTCTAATATAATTTTTTTACTTTATCGGATACTGATGATCGTTATGGTAAACGATCTTAGGACAAAATCATTCCTGTTCAAATTAACTATTTTTAGTTGAGTTTAGTTGTTGCTGTGTTAAGAAGTCCTCTAATCCTTTAATAAGTCAGATTTGATATTCTATTTGATACTACAAAAGTATTATGAGGTCATCGGCGTAACAGAGAATCATGATGAGATAATAAGAATTTCTCCTTGTCTTATAATTGGGCTTTTGAATTTATATAAATAAACGCATATTAGCCCATATTGGCTCATATTTTAATATAAGATATAATAAAAGAACTGGGAAATAATTGGTATTATTTTTATTTTGTTAACAGTTATCGGAAAATTATATTATAAAATATTTACTTCCAAATAGTGCGGATCTTGTATGATCAAACTATTTTTTTTTGTTGTATTTAAGATAAGTCAAGATCGACCGGACTGAGGATGCTTGTTTTATATGATTATGAATTAACTTATAATTCTATTTGCTGCTTTAGAAAATTGTAACGTTCTTAAAGCATAGAAGAAAACATATTTTTTAAAAAATGGAAGAATTTCTCAAAACAAAATTTTATAAATTTCCATTCGCATTAACCGCACAATATTGTTATGTTTATTTCTTTAATAGACGTTTTGATGTATTGAGTTGTTTTATTGCAAAATAATAACACAACACTTCAGGGTTTTTAAAGTAAATTACACGTTTTATTCAGTTTAAATACGCACAAAATAAACATGATGGTAACTTTTATACTGTAACGCCTAAAAGATACTTTATTATTTTATTGTCTTTACTCAACGATGTTTTAAATTGAAATCATTAAAAGCAGGTGGTGCTTTTATATTTGTTTTAAGTGGTTTTTGCATGTACAAGAATATTCTAGTTTAACATCATCACATATTGTTATTGTTATCATCATTAAGTGAATGCGCCTGTTTGGCTGTGTTTGTTGTTTTTGTTTTCTGTTGTTTAGCTGCTTTATTAGAGTTTATAATAAACATGTTGTTAGTAAATTGAGCATATACGATTTCTTAGAAATTACATTGCTTGTAAAAGATACAACAGGTCGTTTCGGTTACTTTTTTTCTGATAATTATTTTCTTTTAAAACCTTAAAAAATAATCTTTGTAATAATATTTTATTTTTATTTATGTAGATATATAATGAAGAAACTATTTAAAAAACTATAAATACATGTTAAAAAGTTCCGTTTTGAACTTCCCTAATACTAGTAAACTTTTCATAATAGCAACTGATACAATCAGCCAAACATTCAATACAGTATAAATTTAAATTCCTATAACGGCCTAAGGGATATTTAACTCAGTTACCCACACACACACACACACAAGCATGCAAATAAACAAATAAATCTGTGCTGCATTGAACAGTGGGGATTTAGTAAAATAACCAAAAAAATAGTTGGATTCCATAATGAATAATGAATTAAATGAAATTAGATTTTTAAAAGAACTGAAAGGGTTCTTACCAAAACAAACAACTAAATTTAATAAACAGAGTTTAAGTGAAATGGAATACTCTTTTCACATAAACAAAAGTAGTTAATTTCGAAAAGAATTCCCATTTTTCAGTAGCTTTTGCTTAAATTTGCAATTGTTATTTAGTTAGTGAAATATAGAAATTTTTAATTTCAAGGGGAAGTGACTTGGCCACTACGATCTGGCATATAAAACCGTGACTGGAGAGGAAATAAAATCTAAAACTTTTTAAAAACAGTAATTTTAATTTTATGTTATGATAATGCTGTTCCTGTCCACTGTTAACTTTAAAACACTCCAGGCCATTACGGAATGTTAGATTTTGAATGTGTATTTGTCAGTTTGGTTTATTTCAATGTAATAGATATTCTTCGTTTAGCTGTCGCATAGAATTAAAAATGCCGCTGGTGTTAGAATGCAAGTAAAAATGAGTTTTTCTATTCATAAATCTTAACATTTTTAAACGCTAAACTGTGATAAGCATGAATTTATGAAAAAAAAAATTGTCACCCAACATTTGAGTATCTAATTTAATAATCTACCTGTGTGTGTATATAGTTTTGGTTTTAAATTGTTATTTCGAATATTAAATTTTTAAATACTTTACTAAAGCACACATTTTTAAAATTTTTTTTTTAAATTCTTTCTTAAATTGCAACATGCAACTTAAGTGCATGCACGTTTAAGTTTCTTCAATATATTTTGCTTTCTTAAATTTCTTTTTTGTTATTTATTTATGATTTATAGTCTTTTTTGCAATATTTTCATATTTATTTTAGAATTTCTTTTCTTCTATGCTGGATAAGGAAAATAAGATTAAATTATAGAAAAAAAAAATATTCCATAAAGGCATGCATTATAAATGTGTGGATGTGTTATTTTGTGAATTTCCAAAAGGTTGCTTAATAATAGATGAGGCCAAAGAAAAATTGCATTTTCATTTATATCTTCAATAATGTGGCTAGAACAATGATTATCCATAAAACAGTTTTACATTTCAAAGAAGTTTTCAATTAAATTTTGTATATAATAAACTGTTGAATTTTTATTAAACTTTAAATGGATAATAAATACTCGTATACGTCCATACATATGTAGTGTAATTTAAGTTGAAGGGGAACAACCGTATGTTGTAACTAATGACGTCAATATCATTCGTTATTTTCTTTGCCAGAGTTTTGGAATATTAAATTGGGCTTTAAATAGGATTCTATTTTGGCCCTTTCTAGTCTACACAAGACTGTTAGTCAAACCCAAGACAAATTAAGTTACTCACAGAATATTTTTCTTTATATGGAATTTATCTAGTCTATAGTCTGCTTCAGAAGTCGCTTGTCCCTCAGCATATAATTGGATTTTTAAAAAGACTTCAAAATAGTTCTTCAACGTAGTTTGTCTCACACTTAGTTGGTGTTGATTTGAAATATTTTAGTAAAATTAAGTAATATGAAGAGAAATTGTTGTGTTGTCCTACTGACTTGGCTATACTTATCGATTAGTGAAGTAAGATTGAAAACATTTTCATATCTTTTTTCTCCTACGTTTTGCCGGTATTTTCCGGCTTCTTCAGGCAGTATTTAAACTTATATTTATTCTAAAAACATCAATCAGTACAATTGTTAATTAATATTTAATTAAATATCTAATAAAAATAATACTTAAATCTTAGCACTATAGAATTAAATTGTAGTTGTTGCTAATTTTGTCCATGTCCTCCTTAGTGTTCATTGTTTTGTTATCTTTTTGTCTTATTCTCAGACTTTCTAATATTAAGCGTCTCTTTCGTTTACCCTCTATATCTGTTACTCGTGGCTTTTCAAAATCAGGTGTGTGTGTGTGTGTGTGTGTTCTAACATATGTTGTGCAATGCCCGTAGTGGTCTTCTTCTTTTTAATGTCTGTGTCATGTTCATTTATTCTTGTCTGAAGTGATCGTTTCGTCTGTCCGATGTAAACTTGGCCACATTGTTGGTCAGCTGTGCCTTTACACGGAATTTCGTATACAACGTTACACATGTCCCTGTTTTCAATTCTATCCTTGGGGTTTTTGAAGAAGTGTTTTAGTGTGCTGTTAGATTTGTGTGTAAAGGTAACGTTGTTGTCTGAAATTATTTTCCTAAGGGATTTGTTATCGGTAATATTTTCAACGTAAGTTACGCTAATATATTTTTTGTCACTGCTGGAATTGTCTATTGTTGTTCTATTCATGTTTCCCGTGGTTCTGATGGAGTCAATTTTTTTATTTATAAATGTTCTTATTATTTTTAGAGGGTAGTTGTTTTGTTGTAATATTTTTTCAAATTTATTAATGTTATTGTCTAAGAATTCTTTATCGCTAAGGCCTATTATTTTGTTAATTAGGCTATATGCTGTGTTAATTTTAGTTTTGTGTGGTTGGAATGAATTATAATTGAGTATTCGGACTGAAGATGTTGGTTCTGTGTACCAGTCAAAAAGGAGTTTGTTCTTTGATTTCTGTATTCTCAATTCCAAGAAAGGAATGTTATTATCCGCCTCCATTCCTACAGTAAACTGTAGTTTGTCTTGTAGGTTGTTTAGTTCACTCAAAATAGTGTCCACGTCCTGTTTTTTAACAATTGCAAAAATGTCGTCAACGTATTTTGTCAAGAATTTGATTCGTATTTCCCTAATCCTCAGATTGTCAATAGTTTGCCGTATTATGTTGTCTAATACAACGTCTGCTATGGAGGGTGCTAATGGGTTTTCCATTGGCATGCCAAATGTTCGTGTGTAAATATTGTCATTGTATGTGAAGTAATCACTGTCCTTTAAACAAAATTGTAGCATTTTGTGGAATTGGGTTTTGGGTATGTTGGTATGTTTTACAACTTTGTCCCGCTGTGCCATCATTATTCTAATGGCTAAGTATGTAGGTATGTTGGTGAACAGTGAAATTGCGTCAAAGGAGACTAGTATGTCGTTATCTTCCAGTGTGATGTGTTTTAATTTATTCTTTAGTTCGAAAGAATTCTTTATGTTCAGGTCTGAAGAGAATAAATGTTGAATTCTGTTCCCCAGGTATTTCGCCATTTTGTAAAATGGTACACTCATTGACGAAGGTATTGGTCTCATTGGCATGTTCTCCTTGTAAGTCTTTGGTAGTCCATATATATAATGAAGAGATATTGTTTAGAAACTTTAAACATCTCCTTTTTTAAATAAAAGTTTCGTCCGATTTTTGCAAAATTATTAAATAAAGGGTCCGCAATCTAACGTTTTTTTTTTCAACTAGTGCTTATTTCGTGAATGGTAACACTTTGCTCAACTAATATGGTTGTGTATACGCTTGAACAACGCTTCGCTAAGTGAACCTGCGATCGACTTACAGAAGATGCCGATTTTGCAAAAAAAAAACATCTTTTCAAAAGAAGCTCATTGATCTTGGCGGGAATGTAAACAAGCAAAATTGTCGCATTTGGGGCACAGAAAACCCGCACACATACATTGAAAGGCCGACGCACCCAAAACGAGTCACAGTTTGGTGTGGATTTTGGTCTAGAGGCATAATTGGGCCATTTTTCAGGAGCGGCCGTTACAGTCAATGGCGATCGTTATCAGGCCATGTTGCACGAATTTTTGTTCACAAAAATTTAATTTTGGTTTCAAAAGGACGGCGCTACGTGCCATACAGCCGAAGCTGTGTAGTTTTGTTCTATGCATAAAGATCATTAAAAAAAAGTTCTTTGGCAGACGCTTTATAAGGTTTAAAATGATTTTTAAATCACCTAAATCTATAATGTCAACATCAGGTGCAATAAAGCCATAAATCTTTTAAAATAGCAACGAAATGAAAAAAAAATGCAAAAAAAAGAGAGGATACAAAACATTAAAAAATTCTCTATGGAGAATTATGATCTTTAAGCGTGCCTTTTTTTAATTTATTAAAGGTGACAAAGAAAAATGTACACAATGCTGCGGTATTTTAAAATCATAGTTGTTGCATGCAACAGCATGATATCCTAAAACACGCAAATTAGTTTTCCCAGCAGCAAATAAAATCAAGAACATACTCGTAATAAAAATGTATGATAAAGAAAACAAACAAAAACTATATAATTCCAAAGTGTATTATCATCTATGGCGGCAAGAAAAACAGCATCAGTTTCAGCAGCATGTTAATCAACGACCTGGAAAGCACAAATGTCAACGCAATTGTGTTTGCTTATAGGAATTGGTTGGTTCGTTGGCTGTTTCGTTGTATGGAATATTAGTTAGTGGTATGATAGCATTAAAATCAACATGGCTGGTTTCCATTTAAGGATTTCTCTTTACAACTGCCATGTACGTGTACAATGCAAATATTATGAAATTATCTGTGCTTGGATACAAAATTCACACACACATAACATACATCCAACATAAAACAAAGTTATGCATCAGATGTTTGGAGGTTATATAATTTGCATTTAACATTCGCTGTTTAGACTAGTGTTTTAGTTCTTTGGATGTTGGAACAGCTATAATTTTAAGCAATGGGTATGTGTGCGTTTTTTTAACCCTTTTTTGCCTTTAATAAGGAAATTTCTACACACACACACGCACACACACCCCCATGCATAGAAAATTGCTTTGATGCCAAAGTGAATGTAAAGAGTAAAAAAAACCAGTTAAACCAAAAAGCATTTAAAGAATTTACAGCTAAATGTTACCAAGGGCAAGACTTGTTTTTTCGTTTTAGTTTGGCTAAAATAGTGTTAGGCTCTTCACTTTCAGTGTACCAAAGTTTATTTTAATAAGTTTAATTTTTGAAATTTTTCAGTGCTTTATTTATTTGAAAGAAAGCAATTTTAACACTAAACCTACCAACACCGGTCAAATTGACCGTTTTCAAACTTTTTGTAAAACTTACACATTTTTAAACGTTATAATACCGTTATCAAACTATATGACAATTCTTAGAATATGCATATAATATGTTGGTCACTCTTTACTTTTAGTTATTTTTTCTATTTTCCTAAAAAAATTTGTTATGTAGCCTAACTACCGCGGTCGGTCAATATGACCGGTGGGAAAAAATGTTCTACAGTTATCTCAGAGAAAAATTTTTTACAGTTATCTCAGAGTCGCTTTCAAGTGAAAAGAGTAAATAACAATAGTATTGATTACAGTCTCAAGTAGTGCACTTCTAAAGAGTTTTTTATGCAATTTTTTTTACAATTGTTTATTTGAAGGAGATGAGGTAAAGTATCAAAACATGGATGTAAATTTGTTATTCCTTACATAGTGTAATAATCTGTTGTAGATATTTACCCTAAAAATGTCAAAGCATTTGAAAATTACAAATTACCTAAGAAATATAACGGACATGGAAGAAGAATTTTCAGAATATGATGAACATGAAACTTCTGAAATTGAAAAAAACATGGAAATAGATCAAGAGCTATTTACAAATGAATTGGAATCAGAAAGCGATAGTGAAGAGGAGAATATTATAAATAAGCGTTCAGGGCAGAAAAAAAAGAGGGTTTTATTGACATCCGAAAGTGAGACAGATTTAGAGGATCAACGCATCGAAACTGCTGCTTATGGAACAGTCTGGGAATAATCTTTTTAATTACCGGTCAATTAGACCGCGCGCGGTAGGAATAGGTATACAAGAATTGTCGGTATGTTTAGTGTTAATAAAATAATTTTAATATCAGAGTGCGCAAATAATTTTGTATGTTGGTGCTTTGAGATAAAATTATATTTAATTATGAAAAATACTTTAACTACATATTAGACATAATGGGTGCTCGAAAATGTGAATCTAGTTAATAAAGACGCCTCCTAAAGCCATTGTAAGATAAATTTAATAAAACATATCGCTGGCTCTTGACTAAAAAACAATAATAATGTTAAAATACGAAACAGGGTACGAAAATAAACAAATCGAAATGCGTGCTTTCAGTAATCAGTAAAATAGTGTCTCGTGTATGCTACAACGTTTAGCCGTATATTACACGGTTCTATCACTGAAATTGTAATATCTAGAAATTTTATTGCTATAGCAGCTGCAAAATAAAAAATAAATAATTACAGGTTGTCTCTATATAGATATTGCTCTCACGTATAAAATCTTATCTTTTAAACCGTTATAGGGATATGTTTCAAATTTCCATAGAGTATGGTAATACTATATTCGATAATATTTTATTTAAAGGGTTTTTCAACCAGAAGTTTGTTTTCTAAAACAATAATTTGGATCAAGATGATTTAAATTTGTATTGTATTGCGAAGAGAAAAGTTTTAGCAAAATGGCGGTTCTATTGCGTTAATCATACAACGGATTTGGAGTTTTAAGGCTGAAGTCTATTCGATTGGTTCCGTATAGACTCTATCTTTAACAATAGCCCCACAAAAGATTATCTAGTGTTGTTAAATCACACGATCTGATTGCCGTGAAATTATGCGATCGGGATATTTGGTTTGCAATAAATTACTTATATTTTTATTCGACCTTTTTTTTAAATTTAATTAAATATGAACTAATCTTTTAACGGTCTTTTAAATAATTTAACGATTTTATTTTTCTCGATATTTCGCTTTCCTGTGGAAAACTTCTTCAGGAAATTATATTTTATAATTTTTGTTTTTGAAAATACGCTGAAATGGTGAAATTGGGCTTTGTCTGGAGATTTTTTCAAAAAACCAACCTGTTGTACCTGAATGAATTGAGCGAATTGATGGCGACGTTACTAGTCGAATCTTGTAAGGCTTTAAAGTCCAATCCTTATGCAAAACTCGCCATGTGCTCGTTTTGGATAGCCTCAATTGTTGAGAACGTTGAGGAGTTGAGAAATTTGGATTTGCTTCAACACTGTGTTTTACAATGGCTGCAATGTTTTCAGCTGAACGATCCGCGTTCGCACATTTCATATCAAGCCTTTCGATTCAAATTTAATAGTTCTCTCAAAGGGACGATTATATTGTTCGAAAATATTACGAATTTTACGAAATGTAACTTTAATAGAACCACCATTATCATAGTGCATTTTAATTATTTTAATGCTATTATCATGCAAATTCATTGTAATAATTGCCAATGCATCTACTAAGAATACGTCAAAAAACTAAATGTCAAAATTGTCGTGCTGTTGTCACAATTGAAAAATAGATATCTTGTTGAAAAACCCGATATATAAAAGAATGCAAAATGAAAGGGTGTCCGCATAGATACAAAAATTTAGGCATATACTCCAAAAAATTATACCAGGTTTTTGAATTTATACAAAATGCGTGGGAATATTGTAATGACCAAAAGTCCAAGGTCGTTTTTAGCCACACAGCAAACTGTCAATCAGCAGTTACGTTCCTATTTCTATTTTTCTTTTTTTTATATACAATTTACTTATATACGCATATATTTACTTATAGAGTTATTTACTTAGAAATATGAAATAAGAATTTATGTTTAAGTAAAATGAAGTAAGATTGAGTTCTGTAAATAGTATTGCATTATTATTATTATTGTAATATTAAGCCACGAAGGCATACGATCATTTAGTTACTAATATTTACATTGTAAGACTGGCTGCTGCTCGGCGGTGAAAACAGCCTTCGGCAGTGGTGTATCTACTGCCGAAAAAACGTAGGTGTGTTTGTGCATTAGTGTGTGGGGGAAAATAAGTATAAAAGGGCGAACATCAGTAGGATAGGAATGAATGAATTGGTGTGCGACTGACGATAGGATCACAGGTATACCAAGCCGAGTTTGTGCCCGCAGTCGCCCGCAGACAGTTCGAATACTGACCGTGTGACGTAGAAGAGAGTTACCTAAGCCGCCACCAGTGCTAAAGATACGAAGCCCGAGCTGCAGTCAAGCAGAAAACCGGGAATAAAAAATCGTTTCCTTAATAAAGAACAAGCTGTAACCAAAGTTTTGTTTTTTAAACCGACACAACACGACCCTCGACGCCGCTGAGCATACCTCAGCTAGCAGGAAAAGCGTGTCGTTACAATATGTTTACTATAATAAGCAATATAAGACCCCAAATTTAATCTTAAAGGGTGATCCATAGAGCAGCTTATTTGATCAAGTTTATAGCAACAAATATGGACATAAAATTTTATAGTTAAGAGTGACTTATACGTGGTAACAGTTTTCCTTTGTAAGTACAATTCGCACTAAGGCGATTTTTTGCTTTCAATGTAATACATAAATAGCGTTTTCCCTAAACTATGGTTATATCAGAGAATATTATTAGGAATCTAATTTTTTCCCTTTTTCAGAATTTTTAGTACATGACATAAATTTGCCCTTCGTTAAAGGGCTTCCTCACATTTCTTTGTTAATTTGTTGTAAAAATCTTATTGAACGTATTTTTACATTTTTAACCTTTAACATTTTTATTATTTTTCTTTTAATTAAATACGTGTTAAACGGTCTTTTAATATAAATTTTAAAATTTTTCCTATGGAAAACTTCTTCAGGAAAAATTTATTTTTAATAACAAAAATTATAATTATAATTTATAAACTATAATTTATAAACTATAATTTATAAATTATAAAATTAATTTTTAATAACAAAAATTATAATTATAATTTATAAATTATAATTTATATTTATAATTTATAATTATAATTTTTGTTCTTAAAAATTAAATTTTCCTGAAGAAGCTTTCCAAAGGAAAGCGAAATATTTAAAAGAAAAAAAATATAAAAAAAGATCAAAAAAAAGAAAAAAAATATTTATTAAAGATAAAAAAGATCGTTTAAAAACTATAAAAATATAATTATAATTTTAATTTGGATTAAGTTCACATATTTGAACTTCTAAATTTATTAGTTACAGTTAAAAGAAACAAAGTAAAACTTTAATGATAGTGGAATATAATGCAGCATATTCTATGTTGTCACATTTTTTGGAATTATACGCCCCTATCTACGTTATAATTTAAGATATTAGAATACCAGGAATCGTTTATATTTTATATTACGTTAAAATGAGTGAAATTATTTTGCATTTTATTTGGCTTACAACAACAGAAATTTATCCTGTAGATGCAATTTTAGTACGGATAATCCTTTTTATTAATCAGTGGTAAGGAGTCGCTATTGGTCAAATAATAGTAAAAACAAGCGATAAGCAAACGCTGTGGAATTATTGGCACAGAGTCTTAAAAGAAGGCGATTGCACAAAATATAATCAGGGAGTAATTAAATACAAAAAAATTCCAGACATGTTTTAGTGATATTGCCTGCCAATAACATTGCACCAACTAATATCTCTTGCTAAAATTTTAGTAATTAAGGAATACAAGACTAAACTAGAAGTTGTAGAAGAGTTTTAACAGCAACACAAAACGAAAGTTTATGTATGATGAGACTTTTATTCATTTACTTCAATTAAAAAAGAAAACAACAAATTGAAAGATTTTAATAACTAGGAAGCAAAACTTTGTTGTGTAGTAAGTATAATTGTAAAATCTGTGCGTTCATTAAACAAATGCTGAATTTATTTTATCGTTATACCTTTAGGCAAGCTTTTTTATAATAATTTAAAGTATACCTTTAGGCGCAGTCATTATTAATTGCCAGCAATTAATTTCAATTGTTCAAATGGAGTTTTCTCCCTACTCTCGTATTATTTTAGTCTTACTTAAATTTCCCATAATACTATTAAATGCCATTAGCTTAATTTGTTTGAATTTCTGTTGGCAATGAACTGAAACCTTTTTGCTGCTGTTTTTCTCTTTAGTTCTTTTATATTTTTCATGTGTTACTAAAGGATTTATTTTTTTCTTTTGCTGGTATTATACAACCACATCTCTGCTATTACTCTTATTACCGCACAACAAGAACAACAACAACAAGAAAATATCTTATTATCATTATCAGAAACAGAAATGGTTGTAGTAGAAAGAATATCCGTCTGCATTAGATCTATTAGGTGGGTTATTCCCTTTGGAAATAAATGAATTTTTCATTTGTTTCTTTTGGTGGTACTTAATCTACAAATAACTACAACTACTAAATGTGTTGTAGTAACATTTCCTAACATCTTTCAAACTACCTTCCAATACCACATGTACTTACGGGCTATTGTTGATTCAGTTTATCAGTCTTTCGTATCTAAAAGGCCAAAGGACATAATACAGATAGTAAAGTTTGAAAACTGTTAAATTGTTAGCACTTATTTAACACATTGCTTAACATCTGGATGAGTATATTTGTCTTTAACAGCAAATTCTGGGAAAATATGTTCTGCTTTTTTTTTAAGCGAAATATTTAATGTTTTTCTCATCTTTTTATTATCGCACCAATTTAACGTTTGCGATTGACCCATTGTGTGGTTTTTAATTCGTTGACTAGTGTTTAATTTCATTCAAATGTCTGTTTTAGTAATTCTCTTATTATCATTGATTCACGTTTATCACATTTTTTTATGAATGTATGTATTGGCAAATCAAGCCTCGTTGGAACAAAAATAATAACTTAACTCTCTCTCTCTCTCTCTCTATCTCTGCCTACTGTAATGAACTTTTGATTTTATAGTTTCAATGATTTTTGTGACAGTGACAGTTGTATCAGAAAACTGCATTTCGATTTTTATCATTGCTTCGTTAACTTAATTTCCATCTGGGTTACAAATTTACCAATACACTTTCATGACCAACTTGTTACGGTGTTTGTACTCAGTGTAATTTACATTGTAGTGTTCGAGTGTGATTGGTATGTTCTTAATAAAATTTTGTACGACGTTGCTAGAATTTAAGTGGAATTTTGGGCGATAAGCAGCGCTTGATAAGCAGTTTGTTAATTGCCAAAGTACTACAAATAAAATTGTTTTATTTTTAGTGTAGAAATTTAGGGAAAGATTTATCGCTTGTTACAAAAACAACTGTCCATATCGTTCTTCTTTTGCAGACTTCGAGTGCTCTCATTAAAAAAAAAGAAGACCAGAAGCAGACCAAACAATTATTTTTGATTTTCAAGGGTTCACTAGATAAATAATCGTTTAATCATTGCAATATTGATCTACCAAAATGCTGTTTCTTTCTGGAGTTAATAATGATTTTCTTTAATGGTCTTTAAAGAGTTTTCTTACAATTTTAGGAGTTTTTTACTATAAACAAATATATTTCAATAAAATTTATGTTAAGTTAATTAAAATTGCTTGTTGTATGTAGGATTAAAGTTTCTTTTGTTATTTCCAATTTGCAAGGCAAAAGCAAAAACTGTTAATAGTTAACTTTCTACACTAAATTTAAATGAATTTTGGTATCATTCTGCTCATTCGTAAACTAGGTTTATAGCAAAATATAAGAGTTGGCACCACTTTACATATTTGCAGAAACAAAAGCGTAATGCTGCTTTTGACCGTATGTGTGTGAGTGTGCATGAGTTTACTAAGTTATTGTTTTTACCACCAACAAAGTGTGGTGTATATTATATTTAATCACTTTTTAGCAATGTGGCGTTCTTATTTCGTTAAACACATCACGGAATTTAAGTTTTAAGACTGAAATCGATTTGATTTGCTCCGTATAGACTCTGTCCCTAATATAGCCACACAAAAGATCTGGCTGGCCACTTAACTGCTGATTGTCGCGAATTTATGCGATCGGGAAATTTGGTTTGCAATAAATGTTCCTGTTGAAACCACATATCACTGATATCCATATCGTCAATGATAGGCTAAAATTGAGTTGTTAGCATCTCGTGATAGCGTGATCCATAGACCGTTACTGCAATTTCAGCCTCATCTTTGAATAAAGACGGCCCAATCACGCCTCCAGACCACATAGCACAAAATATCGTAACATGTTAAGCATGGTTTTCGATAACTCCACCAACTCTAACTCCATTGGTGTTCACACATTTTGTATCGAGCTTTCGACTGACCAAATAGTTAACAGGGGTCTCAGAAGGACGATTATATTGTCCGAAAATATCATAATTTTTACGTAATGTAACTTTAACAGAACCACCATTTTCATAGCGGATTTTAATTATTTTAATGCGATTTTCGCGCGAAATTGAACTCATTGTACCAATTGCCAATGCATCTGCTATGAGTGCGTCAAAAAACTAAATGTCAAAACTATCATGTTGTTGGTGCTGCCACAGTTTAAAAACAAACTTCCTGTTGCAAAATCTGATACCTCCATTTTTTGATTTTGTAAATTCGTGTCGCCAAATGTTTTTAGTTTATCTAAAAGTTTTAATTTATTTAGAGGTTTCGTAGAGGTGTAGGAAGACATGCTTTCATCAAAATTAATCCATAACAGTGATTGAAATTATTTGGTCGGGAATTCAGCACGCTTTAATTCCCATGATTCAAGTATAATGAAAAAAATAATTGTTTTTAAGTAACTGCGGTAGGATAAGTTGCTTAAAATGGCGAATGTATAAAAAATATATAAAACAGTTAAAACCTTCCCGATCTTCCTTAGAAACAAAAAAAAAATATGTTATTGTACAGCCAAGGGCGATAAGTAAGTGAAGGTGTCTGTATATTTTAACAGCAATTGACATGGTTAAGGAGCTTGTATAATAAAACTAGAAAATCAATCTGAAAAGAGAGATAAAGCCAAGGTAGCTATATCAGCTAATGAAGCCGCCTGCAGTATTATTTTTAAATGTAATTTGTCCATCACCATAAACTATCTGGGCACTCTTCTTTAAACAATATTAAATTGATTGCATTTGAACACATTTTGTCGATTATCTTAATGGTTCTTACGATATGTGAGTATGTTGGTATTAAAGAGTACTGCCAAAAGATAAATCTAAAGTTCCTTTTTATGTGTTACTTTAATAAAATACACACGGCAGTATATGAACATACAATCACAGGATGAAGAAATGGTTGAATGAAGAAACTAAAACATATAAAATTCGTAGCAAGAAGTTGTTATAGTTTTAAGGGCTATTTAAGTTATAAATTGATATAAGTTAATACGGGTTAAGAGGAAACGATTAGAATTAGGATTAAAAGTTATTTACGAAAGCAAAAATACAGATAAAAGGAGTCTTAGGGAATAATGAAATTCTTAAAGAAATTCTTAGTTACTGAAAAGCTTTTTATTATTCTTTAACCTGGCTATTTAGGTAACAAAGATTAATGGTATTTTTAAAAAATAAATACAGAAATCAGCAATAAATATAAATATTATTTACAATAATTATAGTTATTTGACCTTTTTAATATTTTTTAGCAGTTTATTTTTAAGCACTAGGTCATTATTTAATAAAACATGTTTAAAAAAACTTTATTTTTTATTATTTTTATCAATATTTCGCTAAACCATTGGTTGGCATCATCAGGACAACCAATGGTTTGGCGAAATATTGATAAAAAAACTAATAAAAAATGAAAGTTTTTTTAAGTATTTTTCATTAAATAATGAACTAGTGCTTAAAAATAAAATGCTAAAAAATATAAATATTATTAATATAAATATTTTTTTTCGGCAACGTTGGCAGCCCCTACAGCTGACATTGGTTATTATTCACAGGTTAATGCACCTATGTATGTGTATCACAAACTTTGTATTTTACAGAATTTTTTCTATTGTTTTTTCCTTTTCCAGAAAAATTTTTTTAAGAGAAATAGCACTTCAGGCAACAATGCCTATTTAGTCAAGTAGCGTGCTACTTTCTTTAGGAAAGGGATAGAGAAGAGATGATACAGGTGGTGAAAGTAGAAGGATAGCCGGAAATTAACTGCCATATAAGACAGCACAGCGAACAGTGACTATGCCTTCATCGCTGAACAGCCCTACTGATAATCAGTTTTTATTTTTGTAGTGAAAAAAAAACCAAGGTCTTCGTTGGGAATCGAACCCACAGCCCCCATACTGATAAGCTAGTACACTACCTACTAGCCTACAGGGACACCTAAGAAAATTAAATTCTACAAATACTAAAGACTGGAGATGACCCAGGTGATGTTTAGATTTAATCAGAGGATGATATTACCACTGGGTGCTGAAAAACCGGCCACCCGCTCCCTGAGGCGCATACACGACTTAGTCGTAATTTTTAAGTGCACGGTAGCAGAGTCGTACCCCCACTCCTCGCTAAAGAGTTGCAGACTATCCAATTTCTCGTCCTGCGGCACGTGCAAGCTAGGACGTGGAGTGTTAAACCTGTGGTAACATCTCTTCGGATACTTTATCTAAAGCACTGATTAAGCCAACAGCTCCCGCGTAATTTCCCGAGGGGCCTCGCGAATAAGTAGAACAAGGCCGTAGCCTTGCCGGCTACTGATTGCCGTGGTACCAGTGTGGGTGTTTTAAGTTCACTGCTTGGATAAGGAGAGTCCTACATCTCTTCCAGTTTGGGGATCTTGCTAGCCCAAGTGGTTATAACCGAATTTTACCCCCCGAGAGCACATCTTAAAATGGGGAATAGTTACATCAAGACTGTGTGCCTCCGAGGGTAATAACCCTGGTGATGTTATATTATTATATCCTGAGGATTGTAACATTACTGATGAAGACAGTGGAGATGCAAATGATGCACAGGGGCTGAAGTACAAAAGAGAACCAACACAAGAAATAAAGAAGTGGATCAAAAAACGTCGCAAGTATCACTTTAAAGACCAGGAAACTGTTCCGAAGAAAAAAAAGAACGAAACTATGGTAAGAATCGGTCAAAAACTACCCCAGTTTTATCTTTATGCGGTAACAGGACAGCGAGACATTATTATCACTGATTATTAACAAATAATTATAGCAATTTGATATGACAAAAGCATTGTAAACATTGCTTTCAACTATTACACCCTGACACCACCCCCGGGGGCACATATATATGGTCTTTATAGAACTTCGACTATCTAGACCTGTGCAACTGGGGGAAAAAGGGAGCCCAGTCTCCTGAAGTCAGCAGGGGTACAACTGGAAACTCCACTTTATTTCCACGGGAATCAGTGACCCGCAGAGTTCCGTTATTTGTCTCTTTAGACATTTAGCTGTTCTCTGGCTGATTATTGAGGTTGGCCCTTTATGGAAGTATCGTGGTGGTTGTGGTTTCGCGGCCCCATATCAGTCTATGGTTCTATGGTGGCCAGGATCATTTCGCCGTTAATGACACGCTAGGTGAATGATCCAGTCCAGTAAGCATGCTAGACATGTGTTCTGGACAGGAGTGTGAAAGTCTCCAACTCTTAAGCAAGGAGTGATGATTTGCAGCCCTGCTCTGGAATCATCGAAGTTGCAACTAGAAAGTTCGGTCGCATAGAATTGTAGCTTTGGCTTCCTAGGACGAGCATGACGTTCCAAATTATGCAGTGGTTTGGTCCACTATCTGATTAAGGCTTCATGGCTAGGCGCGGATGTAAATCAAATCACACACCCTGACACCAATTACAAAAGTTGGTTGTATGACTATAGTATAATACAAAGACAACGGAAATTCAAATCGATTGCCCAGCACTTGTAAACATGTATAATAAGTATATGGGTGGTATAGATCGTTTTGAATGTTGATCCCATGAGAGTAGCATTACGTGTTGAAAAAAGTGTACTTTTCGTTCTTTGAGTTTGGACAAGTTATTGCTTGCGAAAGGGCAATTGTGTTATATTTGCAAGAAAATGAAACGCAGCCAAATAAAGACAATAATTGTGACGTTTCTTTTGCCATAACAGTTTAATATGAAATCAGTTTAGGAGAGGTGTTCGAGGCACCATATTGAGCCATCTTTCTTATAACGTCACTGCAGATTTTTTTTATAAATGCACTACAAAAATGTGTGTCCAATTCCACAAAAAATAATAAATGCAAAATTCACCTACACATGCAAATGTCACCTACAGGTCACGCTTTAAAAAACAATAATTTTTATTTTAAATATTTTTAAAGTGTAAACTAGATATATTTTTACTATTTATAATAAAGTAAAATGTTTTGCCAGGCTAATGCAATTTTACAAAATAGGGAAATTAATTCTATAGAATTTCTTAAAATTCCTGAATTTATTAAAGTACTGTAATTGCACCTGTATATTGAAATTTAATGAACAATAGCACATTTACTTTCGTACTATTTTTAATTGCAATTATTTTGGTAAAACTAAGGTGGTTTTTAAACTTTATTAGATGTGTAATTATAATTTTGTAGTCTCTTTAAATATTTCTGTTTCGTTGATACAATAATTTGAATAAATTAGAAACAAAAAAATGTGAAATTAAGCTTGACTAAAAATTGCTTTAAAAGCAAAATTGAAAACGAATATGAATTTTCTAAACGAATTCTGCTGCTTATGGCTTGAAATCTGAACTTTGCTAAAATTAAATGTGATAACAAAATAAGTCGAAGTAGTAACGAAAATTCGCATATTATGGGAACAAATCACTCTCAGCAAAATGCGGAGTTCACACAAAAAAAGCCACATTTTCTAAATTTTTTCCAAAGGGTTATATGCATTTTCCAAACATTGACATATCATATTCGATATCATGTCTCCCTTTAACAATTTTAATAATAAGTTTAACATTAATCAATGTTAAACTGGTATATCCCCATTATATGCCAATTATAAACAAATGGAACCATATATAATATTTAACCTACCTTGCAGCTTTTTTAAATTACATAAAATATCTTTTAAACAGAAACAGCAGTATCTAAATTAGTGGACTTTAACTAATTTTTTCTGCTGAATGAGTTTTACTAACCAAATAAGGTTGTTTTATAACTTTATAATGTAATTTTTTGTTAATGAAAGCAATTTAATTGAAAATGTGAAATATGGCACTCAAAAATATTATTTAAATGTTACTTATGATTCAAAGGTTAGTTAAGTTTTGTTGTCATTGTGGCTTTTTTACAAATAATTTCAACGAACTTTTTATGTCAATGGAAAAGCCCCATTTTGGTTTCTATTTAATCACTTGAACAAATACCTCCTAAAATATAACCGTTCTAATGTAATATCGGGTTTTGCAAGAAGAAGTTTATTTTTCAATTGTGGCAACACCAACAACATGATAGTTTTGACATTTAGTTTTTCGACTCATTGGCAATTGTTAAAATGAATTCAATTTCGCACAAAAATCGCATTAAAATAATTTAAATCCACTATAAAAAAGGTGGTTCTATTAAAATTCGTAATATTCGTGATATTTTCGGACAACATATCCGTCCTTCTAAGGCCGCTATTAACAATTTGGTCGTTACAAAATGTGTGAATATCAACGCGTGTTCGACCGGGTCGTTCAACTGAAAACATCATAGCGTGAACCACGGTGTTGAATCTATGTTCTCAATAATTGGGGTAATCTAAAACCATCATACGGCGAATTTTGCGTAAAGTTTTGACCTTGAAGCCTTATAAGGTTTAACTGGTGCAGGAATTTAAGCCGACCGATCTTTTATCTCGTTGTAGATTCGATCAATTCATTCAGGGACAAACATTTTTTCAGACGAAGCCCATTTTCATTTGTCAGGGTATGTCAACAAGCAAAATTGCCACATTTGCACTTCTGAAAATCCTCCAGCGATTATTGAGAAGCCTTTGCATACTGAATGTGTATACAAAGGCTTCTCACTGAAGATGGCAAATAGCCGAAACCGTTTTGTTCACAAACCAAATTTGACGAGGGTAGACGTAAAACCATACCCAAATAAAAACTCAATGTGTCTCTATATGGTGCGATAGGAGATCTGAAGGAGGGATTGGGCAGTTATTTTTTTCGAAGATAAGGCTGGAAAAGCGGTAACACTATCGCAAGATAAACTCCATATAAAAACTCAATTTCGGCGTAATATTGACGACAGAGATAACACTGACATGTGGTTTCATCAGGACGGTGCCATATGTCACATAGCCAATGAAAAAATCAATTTATTGCAAAGCAAATTTCTCGATCGTTTAATTTCACGACAATCAAAAGTTAGGTGGCCTGTCAGATCGTGTGTTTTGACATTACTGGATTATTTTTTGTGGGGTTATGTTAAGTATAGAGTTTATACGGAACCAATCGAATCGATTTTAGCTTTAAAACTGAAAATCGGTGACGAAATAAGACCGCCAATTTGCTAAAAAGTGATTAAAAACTTTGATGAAAAAAATGACATCTGTCAGGGAGTTCGTGGTGGAGATTTGGCGGATAACATTTTAAATTCATAATTGCCGAACTTTTCTCTTCGTAATACAATAAAATTTTAAATCATGTTGGTTTAAATTTTTTTTTTTAATTTTATTTTCGAAAACAAGCTTCTTGTGGAAAACCCCTTTATATTAACTTAAAAGCAACTAAATAAGAAAGAAAATGGATTTTGGAAATTAAAGAAACCAATTGCTCTAATTACTGTAATGGGCGATAGAATAATTATAAGAATTATGTCAAATTAAGTAGTTATGACTGATGGAATCATGCTAGTATATAACGAAATGAACAATATTTATTAGGCTTAAGTTCATGCATATTTTAGAGACTAACTTTAGTAATAAATAATAATTATTTTCAAATAATTTTTAAATTTGAATTAACATTGTTATGACTTGGTACTAGAACAGCTTTTACTATGACATGAGAACAAGTTATGAAAACTAAAAAAGGGCATTAATTAGTAATATAGGATTGACATTGAAAAAATGATTATGACGATGAATCGAAGGAAGTGAAAATATCTTAGGTGGTGTGCATAATTTTGGTTTAAACAAAATTTGAATTTTTAATAATTTATAACCAAAAAAATATAAATTTTCTGTTATTTTCCAATGTTATGATATAAAATTCATATTTTTATATCAACTGCATATATAAGCCAAAACTTAACTAAAGTTTTTTTTTAATTTCAATTTCAAAAAAGGAAATAATAAAGCTTTTTCAACGCGAAATCTAATATAAAGGCAAAAAAGGAAAAAATATACAAAATTTTAATGACTTCCGTCAACTTTATGTGCCCCTTGAAAAATTGAGAAATATTGTATTTTAATAAGCAATAGTATAAATAGCAAATAAACCAGAGGAAAAACACAAACCAATTTGCCAAAAGTAAAATATGCTAAAGTTTACAATTCAACGAATCTACTTTAAGTACTAAAACGCTAAAATGAGAATGAAAATTAAGTTAATGTAACCACCATAAGGACATTGTACAACTATACAATGGCTATTTATCCAAATTATATATTTTGTTATATTTGTTGTTTGCTTTTTTTCCTCCTTTTCATTTGTTGAATGTTTTTTCATAAAGACCGGAAATCAATAATTGTGCTAGTGAAAACCACTTGCTATTTGGACTTATTTTAAATGTAATAACGGAAATTGTGAAGACAAGTTTGTAAATATTAGTAAATAGGAAAAGAAAACAACAAACAACAAACAACTTGTAGTAATTTGTTAAAGTTATTAAAAATTTAAATAACTTTAGTAATGAAGTATAAATTGGTTATTGACATTTTTCAGATTAGATATGCTTAAATAATCGATTTTAAGGTAATAAATTATTTGGAAAAATTGGTTATAAAGAGAATTTCATGAGCATTAAACAATTTAAAAACAGAATTTTTTTATAAAATTTCTTTTTGTTTTGCTACTATCCTTAAGCTCGAAAAAAATCGCCAAGAATTGCAAGCATTATAATTGTGATTTTTACATTTACTGCTTTGGAGCGTTTTTATTTCCCTCTATTAATATTCTATTATTGATTGTTAGCTATTGAAAAGTTGTTGCAATTAAAAAAAAAAATCCTTTGGCATTGTTAATTTAAAGATATTAGGGTCTTCTTAATAGATTACTCTTAGGCATTAATCGATTAACATTTTTTTCCACCTTAGATATCCTAAGGTATATTTTGGTACTTGTTTTCTTGTTAAAGGACTTTTAGAACATTAAATTAGATTGAATCGAACAAAGCTTTTTACTTCAAGTGAATTTAACCATTTTACTTCCCGCATTATTTCCACAAAGTTCACTTCAACATCGAACTCAGCACCATAAAATCTTTTAGCAGATATTTTGCTAAATAGGTATATTTGAACGGTGATATTTCCTTCTTCCACGACTCTTGCACTAGGTATAGTGTAGTCTAAGCAATTATTTTCCACTAGTCAAAAATATAACTAGTGTCCAGGTAATGCTTAATACTGACAAAGCACCTAACTGACATCAGTACGTAAGTAATATCGTGACATATGAGTGACGAAACAAAATAAAACAAAATATTTAGATTAAGATGATTAAAATGTTTATTGTAGTATGAAGAGAAAAGTTCGGCAATTATGAATGAAAAATGATATCTGACAAATATCCACCACCATCACGCTGACAGATGATGATTCTTTCATCAAAGTTTTAAACACTTTTTGGCAAAATGGCGGTCCTATTTCGTTAATTACATCGCGGATTTTTAGTTTTAAGGCTGAAATCGATTCGATTGGCTCCCTAACAAAGCCCCACAAAAAATAATCCAATAGTGTTAAATCACACGATCTGGCTGATCACTTAACTGCAAATTGTCGTGAAATTATGTACTCGGGAAATTTGGTTTACAATAAATTTATCCTTTCATTGGCTGTGTGAGATGTGGCGCCCTTCTATTGAAACTATATGTTAGTGGTATCTCCGACGTCAATAATAGGCCAAAATTGAGTTGTTAGCATCTCGCGATAGCACATTTATCGGTCTTTATAGAATACTTGACTATCTAGACCTGTGCAACTGAGGGTATAAGGCCCTTCGGGAGTATCGTGGTAGTTGTGGTTTTGCAGCCCAATATATGTATTGTTTTATGGTGGCCAGGACCATCTCGCCTATAATGGTGAATGACTCAGATCCCGTGAGAATGCTAGTCACGTGTTTTGGACAGGAGTTGGATAGTCTCAAGCTCTTCAGCAAGGTTTGCAGCCCTGCTCTGGAATCGCTGAAATTGCTACTAGGAAGGACCTGTTGTTAGAATTAGTCTTCGGCCTCCTAGGGCGTGAGTTGCGCTGCTTTTCACTCACAGTGGTTTGACCACCATCTGATTAAGGCCCACGGCCAGGTGCAGATGTAAATCTTATCACAAAATCTCGCGATAGCGTGATCGCATTTTCTGTCTCATCTGCAAAAAAAATGGCACAATCATGCCTTCAGACTATATAGGACACCATGCAGTGACACATTGAGTATGGAAAGACTTCTCAATAAGCATTCTAACACTTTCAGCAGCCCAAATGCGGAAATTTTGCTTGTTGACATACCCTGACAAGTGAAAATGGGCTTCGTGCGAAAAAATGATTTTTTCAAAAAAGCCAGCGGGCTGTTCCTGAAGGAATTGATATGTGAATGGTAGGTGGGCTTCAATTTCTGCACCAGTTGAACCTTGTAAGGCTTTAAAGTCAAACCCTTACGCAAAATTCGCCATGTGGTGGTTTTGGTTAACCCAAATTGTTAAGAAATTTTGGACTGCTTTAACACTGCCATGTGGCTCACGGCTGCCATGTTTTTAGTTAAACGACCCGCTCGAACACACGAATTCAGCCTTAAAACTCAAAATCAACGATGTTGTTAACCAAATAGGACCGATATATTGTCAAAAAGTGATTAAAAGCTTTGATTAAAGAATCGACATCTGTCAGCGTGGTGTAGTGGACATTTGCCAGATTTAATTTTTCATTCACAATTGCAGAAATTTCTATTCATAATTCAATACAAATTTGAATTATCTTAATCTAAATTTTGGTTCATTTTGATTCTAGAAAACAAAGTTCTTGTTAATAAACCCTCAAGATTGAAAGCATGACAAATGTATCCTGCTTGAAACAGATAAAGTCTCGATTTATGTGTTTCTTGATATTTTACGACAATAATTTAATTTCACTTATTAAGTTTCATAACTAAATTATTATGATTTATAGTTTTTCAACATTAATATTCCTTCACCTTTTTTCTTATTTCGTGTACGTGTGTAAATGGAAAAAGAAATCATTAATATGATTTTAAACACAAAACAATTTCACTCCAGTGAAGTGATGGTTAAAATAAGTTACATGCCAAAGCGAAAATTTAAAATAAATTAATTTGGAAAACGAAAAGTAGAACATTCAAAGACATTAACTGTCAGCCAAGTTTGTGAACAAAAAAAAAAAAAAAAAAACAAATAACGAAAGAAATGTTGAAAAGATAGCATACACAGGCAGTGTAGGACACATCCACTTGTACAAATTCATAACAAAAAAAAAAAAAAACACACACATAAAAAATTAAAGTTAATCATTAAAGAACTTGAAAGAATTTGTCTACTATGGTAAAACATATCCCTTATTCGCCTCAGTTAACATTCTTCCACATTGCTTTTACTTTCAATTTGGGAACATTTGCTGGCTTATCGGGTAAAAAAAAATCTGTTAATACATGACTCACTCTATGCTCAAATGTCTTTATAAGTGTAAACAAAAAAGTGTTACTGTGTAGGTGTAATTGAAGGGGATGGCGCAATTTTAGTAATAATGGTAGACCATGTTTCTGGCTTGTTAAAAGGACATTCATGTGGTAGCATTGGCGGTTGTTTGCTGCAGTAAAATAATACTTTGTACGAATTTTATACTCTACTTAAATTTCATGTTCTAATTGACTTTTAAGTGGCATAAGTAAGTTTTTTCATGCCATTTTTGTCCCTCTTTGAGTTTTGTCTAAAAGCAAGCTGGAAAAACTATAGAAAGAGTGGTAGTAGGTTATTTGCACTTTAGTTTAGTCTGACTTAAAACAGACATTAATTAATGAGATTGGAATAAAGTAAACACGATCAATATAATTCTACTGGAATGGAATTAATGCAATTTCATATTAACAATCGAAAGTGTTATAAGTTTTTTGCTTTAGAAAGATATTTACATTATTATTTGTAATTTGTGCAGTTTAGGTCACCTGGGACGATGACTATTACAAGGTTCTGGCAACGTAAAATTGCAGTTTTTTATTAAAAGGACACTTATATGAGCAGCCACCTGGCTCTGTTGTGCAGACCTTTATATTATTATTATTCCTTTTATATATTTTTTTCACTCGTTATGTTTCTTTCTCCTTTTGCATATGTTTAAGAATTAATTTTTATAAAATTGTTGGCAATACAGCCCACAGTGGTTTGAAAACGTTTTTATTTTGGAAATAATTCGGAAGCTCATGAACCACTTAAAATATCCTGTACTTAAGTGGTAAGAGCTTTGCAAAACTCACCTTTTAATGAATTTTTTCTCTTTTCTTTAGGAAAATATGAAAAATGTGTATAAACACAGTTTTCCTTAGGATGTGTATAAAAATATTTTGCATGCAATATTCCGTTTTTCAGTTTCACATAATGGGTGTACACACATTTTTTCATTTTTACATAGAGAAAAGAAAAGGACTTCATTAGAAGGCGAGGTTGACATATTTCTATAATACCTCTTATGAATTAAATAGTATCAGAGAAAAGCTTATGACTTCTAAATTAACAATTTATTAACATTTTTACCTTTACGACTGTAACTTTCACGTTAAAGCGTTTGTTTGAAAAATAAAATATAGATTTTGAATTGCCACAAAATCTAAGTGGCTCGAGATATTTTTGCAAACTTTTGCAGCAATATATATAAAAAAGCCTAATCAAATGGTAAAATAAAATTTTAATTTTCTTATTTTAATACATGAAATCCTTAAACGGGAAAAAAATGTTCCAAAAATGTTTTTTTTTGTTTTTTGTAAAACTGGTCACCCTGGCTTTATTAACTACAAGGCTTTCAAATCCTGTATATTGCTAAGAAATATAGCTTTAATAATCTGTTTACCTTTTTCAATCGGTGCTTTGCACTTCGAGGAATTTTGATGGAATTCATAAATTTTTGTTGCAAAATTGGCCATGTTTTTGGATAGAGCTGGAGAGTGAACCGTTACACTTTTTACCGCAATTATTCTTTTATTCGCATTTAATATAGCCTGTCTTTAAAATTTTTTATAAAAAATTTACTATTAGCGATGTAAATTTCAATTATATAAGTAAAAAAAATTTACCACCTCTTTGCGGAAAATTTTACATTTTCCCAATTCAGAGACTTGTAATTTTTCACGAAACATGCTATTAGTAGCAAACTTGCTATTGTTTTATTAAAAATTGTATCAAGCATATAGCCAATATCTTAGAATAATAATTCGAATATAAATAAGTACACCACATCAAAAATATTAAGTTAAGGTCGGTCAAAAATTACAAACAACATTTTTCTAGACCGGTTTTCTCCCAAACTAAAAAGAGTTAACCTTGAGACATTTACGCACATTTTTTGTACATATTTTCAAGATTTACTTAAGTTCAAACATTCTTAACATTTAAGTAATAAATTAAATTGTATGACATTTTTAAAAAAAATTATACCGAAGGTACCCAATTTTGAGGGGATACCCAGAAGTCCCCTTTATCCTAAGACAACGATCGTCCGTAGCTTCCCCTCTCTTAGCATCTGCTTAGCTAAGAGAGGTGTTTAATAAAAGCACTAGCTATGTTCATTGGATCCGACTGGCGATTGTATAGCGAATTATTTTTACATGGTGCAGCAAAAATAAATTTTTAATGATATTCGAACGTTTAGTCCGAGAAATCAAAAGAACAGGTTTCCAAATTGTATACAACAATTCTTTGATCGATTAAATCTGAGAATACTCTTTGATCGCTTTCATGCATTATTATTCCAAAAGTTCTACATAATTTAATGTTATGTTACTTAACTGTGAGAAAATATAGCAAAATTTTCTGTATCTAATTTTTGCACAAGAAGTTTGTTTTTCAATTGTGGCAGCACCAACAACATGATAATTTTGACATTTAGTTTTTTGAAGTATTCGTAGTAGATGCCTTGGAAATTGTTGCAATGAATTCAATTTCGCACGAAAATCACATTAAACAAATTAAAATCGACTATGAAAATGGTGGTTCGGTTAAAACCACATTTCGTAAAAATCGTGATATTTTCGGACAACATAATCGTCATTCTAAGGCCGCTATTAAATTTGAGTCACAGACTCGATATAAAATGTGCGAACATCGCAGCATGTTCGACTGCATCGTTCAACTGAAAGCATCTCAGCCGTGAGCCGCATTTTTAAAGCAGATCCAAATTTGTTATTTCCCCAATTTAATCAACAATTGGGATCATCCAAAACCACAACATGTGGAATTTAGCATAAGGATTTGACTTTGAAGCTTTACCAGATTCAATTGGTGCAGGAATTGAAGCCGACCAATTGGCTGGTTTTTGTGAAAAAATCATTTTTTTAAACGAAGTCTATTTTCGCTTGTCAGGGTATATTGACAAACGAAATTGCCGCAATTGGGCTTCTGAAAATACTAGAGCGATTATTGAGAAACCTTTGCATGTACAACGTGCCACTGTGTGGTGCGCTATGTGGTCTGCAGGCGTGATTTGGCCCTTTTTTTTCGAAGATAGGGCTGAAAATGCGGTAACAGTCAATGGGTCATGCTATTGCAAGATGCTACCAAATTAATTTTGGTCTATTATTGATGACGTGGATTTCATTGGCATGTAGTTTTTACAGGACAGTACCAGATGTCATACAGCCAATGAAACAATTAATATATTACAAACAAAATTTACCACCACTGGATAATTTTTTATGGGGGCTATGTAAAGGAGAGAGTCTATACGGAACCAATCGAATCGATTTCAGCCTTAAAACTCAAAATTCGTGATTAACGAAATAGGACAGCCATTTTGCCAAAAAACGGTTAAAGATTTTGATGAAAAAATCGACATCTGTCAGATATAATTTTTTCTTAATAATTTCCGAACTTTTCTCTTCGTAATACATTAAAAATTTGGAATATCTTAATTGAATTTTTCGTTTTCTTTTGTTTTAGAAAACAAACTTCTTGTTGATAAACCCTTTTTTACATAGGTTAGCTTTAATAAAATGTTTGCTAATTCTTAGTTTGGAGAGATGGCACAGATGGCACATAAGTTATTTCATCGTAATCTGTTTTCCTCTGTGTGTGTGTGTGTGTGTGTGGCTAAGTCCGCTAAAACGTATATTCAACAGACACATGAAACACATGCTGCTTATTTTATTCCACCCAAAAGGCCCATAACTTTTAAGTTAGTGCTTATTTGAAAGATATGATCTTTATGTTGTACTAATTTTTAAAATTTACTTTAGTGGTGGGAACACTTGCTTTGAAAAAGAAAACAGAGAAAAATTCCAATTCCAATCTTAATTGCATATTTTAAAAACAAGAGCTACCCTTATAAAAAAACGTGAGGTTAGGCGCTATAAAAAGAGTTTTCGAGCACAGTGTTATTTTCATTATTTAATAATTTTATCTAAAAAAAAGAGTTTTAAAATATTTCTTAAAGTGCGCATTATAAAAGCTGGCATACTTGAACTTAATTTATTTCCTTTTTGTTAGTCACGTTCCTACCCACATTAAACATTAATTTAGGAAATTTGAGTACAAGCACCTCAATATATTTGAATTTTTATAATTTCTACCCTTGTTTTCTTTTTATTTATTTATACCTTTTTTCGGTATTTTTTGTGTTATTTTATTAAATATTGTTTAAATCAATTTTTAATATCCACTTTATTTAAATTGGTTTAATAAAATAATATTTATTTTTTCCTTTTTCAATTTTCTTTTTTAGGTTTTTATTTAAAACACAGTAAATTTATTATTATGCTTTCCTTTCCTTTCTTTTTGCGCTACGTTTTTGAAGCGGAAAATTATTGTATTATTTTATTTTATTATTACATTGGTAAAAAAATATTAAAAAATAATTAAAGAATAATAAAGTTTAGTTGGCAAACAAAAAATTGCAAGGTGGTGCAAGGAGTTTTTAATTACATATTACTTTAATTGCCACTTAAGGTTATCACAAATAGTTATTTTAAAGATTGGCTCTTTTGAACACTTTTTAGTTCCTCATTCATATACCTTCCGGCATAACCTATTTCGAACACTTTTGATTGTGTT
This sequence comes from Trichopoda pennipes, assembly GCA_030448955.1. Lineage (NCBI taxonomy): Eukaryota > Metazoa > Arthropoda > Insecta > Diptera > Tachinidae > Trichopoda > Trichopoda pennipes. The sequence continues at coordinate 6,435,528 of JASKUP010000088.1, forward strand.
TAGATTATGATAATAAGCCCGTCAATAAAATGAGACCATGGTTTTGCGCTAGACTACATTCTGTTACAGACATGTCCTTATGTTTGCGAGCAGTATCTTGTATAACCTAAGAAATCGGTTCAAAAATTCTATTAACTTAAATAAATGCCAAATTAGTCGCAGCTGTATAGGTTTCCCCTGCCAACATTCCGCTAGAAAATTGTAGTATTTTTTATTCAAAAGTGTTTTTCAATAAGAAGTTTTTTTCAAATAAAAAATTTAGATTAAGATGATTCAAATTTTTATTGTATTACGAAGAAAAAAGTTTGGCAATTATGAGTGAAAAATGATATCTCGCAAATATCCACGACGACCACGCTCACAGAGGTCGATTCTGTCATCAAAGTTTTTAATCACTTTTTGACAAAATGGCGTTCCTATTTCGTTAATCACACACGGCTTTTAAGTTTCAAGGCTGTCTGTGCTTAACATAGCCCTGCAAATATATAATCCTGTGGTGTTAAATCACACGATCTGGCTGGCCACTTAACTGCTGATTGTGATTATGCGATCGGGAAATTTGGTTTGCAATAAATTGATCGTTTGATTGGCTGTGTCACCCGTCCTGATTAAATAATAACCTAAAATTAAATTGTTAGCATCCCGCGATGGCATGATCCATTGACCAGTCACACCTTCAGACCACATAGCGCACCATACAGTGACGCGTTGAGCATGCATTGCTTTTGAGAAATTCAAATCCAGCAGTTTTGCTTGTTGACATATCCTGACCAGTCTAAGTGAACTGAGCGATTCTACGGCCGATATGAATGGGCTAAATTTGCTTTTAGTGGAATAAGTAAACGTGCTCTGCAATTTTCGCTATTTTGATCAGAGAACTTTGCTTAACGTATTTATTAGCTCTTCTGCATGGACACATGTGGCCAGTGTTATTCGTTTATGCATTTAGCTTGTTTATTTAATTTATATTTTATTAAAATCTTTGTTTAATTGCAAGTAACTATAAAGGGATAAAAAAAAATTAAAATAACAGCAGAACGAATTGCACCTTTTGGTTCCCAACGGCTTTGTTTAATATTGTAACAAAGACCAGTTAAAAAGTAAACGAAATCAGCTATTGTATCTTTTAAAAATTAAGAAATTTTATAAATTCATAACGCGTTTTGTTGGCTTTATGAAAAATTTTACGAAATAAAATAAACAGAAAACAAAAACAACTAACACAGAACAAAAAAAGAAATACAGCCAAGAAAGCGCCTGCAATGAATGATAATAACAACAATAGGGAAGAATGATGTTAAAGTAGAATTTTCTTGTTTATGTTCCAGGGACTCAATGGAATAAAAGGAAACGATCCAAGAAACTCATGGGAATATAGAAGGTTAAGGCAACTTTTGAGGTATATGTTCGTTTTGTTCAGTTTGTTGCTTTTATGGACATAAATAATCCGTTTTAAAAGAATGGCAACCCATGCAGTTTCTGGTAAGCGGATAGCGATAAGTAAGCAGTCTAAGTGGAAAATCTAATCTAAAATAACTTTAATACGCCACTACCTTAATTCGCGTCGGGGTTCTATTCCAAAGAAAATACAATGAAAATTGAAACGACACAAAGTAAATTTAGATTTTCTACAGCAAATCATGTGAAGATCGAGAATAGATTTCAATTTTTAAAAAGAAAATTTAATAAAGTAAACATTTAAAAATAACTATGATATAAAATCTTATTACATACATACAAAAATCAAAACAACAAAAAAAAATAGTTTATAAAAGACCAAATTGAAATTAATCAATGTCTGGGTTGGTTTTTTTTCTCAAAAATTTGGTCCAATATTGGGTGAACAGTTTTCTTTTGCATTGTAAAACAAATTTCCTTGTAGCAGAGTGTGATTTGTTTTACATCCGCGCCTGACTATGTAGTCTTAATCAGATGGTGGACAAACCACTTTGTATAATTTGAAACGTTATACATACGTCCTAGATAGCCGAAGACATAATTCTAAGCAACAGAACCACCTAGTTGCAACTTGAATAATTCCAGGGCAGGTCTGCAAACTATCACACCTTGCTAAAGAGTTGGAGACTTTCTGACTCCTGTCCAGAACACATGTCAAGCATGCTCACTGGACTGCATCATTCACTTTGCGTGTCATTATCAATGAAATGATCCTGCCCACCATAATTTCATATAATCCCTTATGGGGCCGCAAAACCACAACCACCACGATGCTCCCATATAGGGGCCAACCTCAATGACCAGCCAGAGAACTATTATAAGTCTAAAGAGACAAATAATGAACACTACGAGCTCACTGATCCCTGTGGAAATAAAGTGGAGTTTCCAGTTGACCACCTGCCTGTCTTCAGGGGACTGGGCTCCCTTTATAGCCCCAGTTGCACAGATCTAGACAGCTGTTACATACCGTAAAGACCATAAATGTGCCCCCGGGGGGGGGGGGGGAATATCACTTGTAGGAATTGATATTCGTAACTACTGCCTGGGAAACTTTAAAACTGCTTCCGCTGTTAGGATCGTAAGTTCAAAAAATCTCCATAGCTTCGCCAATCAAGATATCGCTTTGGAAATTTGTTTGGAGTTTAAATATTTTTCTTTGGAGATTTTTATTGAACGGTTACGGTCATGGTCATCTTCATTAGTAAATTGTAATTCCAGTGGCAATTGTTCTTCAAAAGCATTTCTGCTTGTGCGAGGTTAGCAATTCATTTATGTCAGTCTTCTCCATACCTTAGGTGCCCCTGTAGGCTAGTAGGTAGTGTACTAGCTTGTCAGTATGGGGGTTGTGGGTTTGATTCCCAACGAAGACCTTGGTTTTTTTTTTCACTACAAAAAATATAAATTGACTGTCGGTGGGGCTGCTCAGCGATGAAGGCATAGTCACTGGTCGCTGTGCTGTCTTTATAGGGCAGTTAATTTCCGACTATCCTTCTACTTCCGCCATCTGTTTCATCTCTTCTCTATCCCTTTTCTAAAGAATGTGGCATGGTGCTGGACTAAATATGGATTGTTGTCTGAAGTGCTACTTCCCTTAAAAAAAAACAATTAGACTCTCTAGCTAAATTAGAAATTTCATATCTCATTTTCTGACAACTCATCAACATAAACTGGATGGCCAGGAGCATTGTTTACTAGGACCAAAGCCTTGAAGTTTAAGTTTTCTTCGTTGCAATAAGCTTTAATTTCAGGAACACTACAAGTTATTTTGTTGTAATCCATGTTTTTTTTCGCCAAAGGACAGGAAGCAGTTTCTTTGTACAACCTTTTATAGCTCTTGAATTTTCTGATTAATGAATGAGAAACGGTTTAAATTTGAAATTACCATTTGCCTTACCACCAAGAAGAAGAGTCAATCTGTCCTTGCTAGCTTTAAATCCTGGTTCATATTTTTCTGTTTTAGATATGAAAGCTCTGTTAGATAGATGTTTGATGTTTCCAAAATAACCCAAAACAACGCAACTTCGAAAATCTAACGACGCACATTGAAAATTAGAACTAATTAGCAGCGATGCAACTTGGAAAAAATGCAAAACGAAACGATGCACAGAGGAGTATTTGACCCAAAAAGCTGGCCAAAATTATTAGGCGTGTCTTTTGTTTTAAAAGTTAAACTTTTTTGATAGTTTTAGCTTTAGTTTGATAGAAAAAATTTGGCGATAGATTATTATTGGTTTAGTGGTATTTTTGAAAGAAAGGGTCACTGTTAAACTATTTAAAACATCTCGATTGGTATCGATTGTGCTGAATTTTCTCGAATTATTAGCAAGATATAATCTGAAGTGCTTATTTCTGGCCTCGGCAGCTTCTTCTGACAATTGTCGAATGGGCAAGATTGCTTGCATTATTACAGTAACGCCATGAATTATGGTTTTGTGCATCGTTGGACTCATGGGATGCCAATTGTAGAGCTGCACATACCTTTCGGCTGTGTTATGTGCGTATTCATCAAATGTTTCTATATTAATGCGGTGCCCGCTCGTTATTATTTCCAATATTATATTCAGGCGTTTGATTAGCTCTTCATTTATGCCAGTAATTTTCGAAACAGTTGCTGGATCCGAAAGAAATGTTCTTGATGCGTTGCCATCATTAGTATTGCCATATCCTGGTTTATACAGTTTAAGCGTGTGGTTAACTTATAATTATTCCTGATAATAAGACAGTTGTTAAATTTCAATTTATCAACTAAGAACTGAATTTTAAGAAATTCATTTTTTAAGGGCAGGTAATCGCATCACATTAGTAGTTGTTAAAAATGATGTAACTAATATTTTACAACAATATTTCGAAAAACACCAAAGTTTATGACGACAATAAAGCATTAGAAAAAGTGTCTTATGAGTAAAAATAGAAAAAAAAATAAAATTTTCAAAAAATTACAAAAAATAATTGCGCAAACTTGCGCAAACTTTTTTTCTTTTTTCTTAAATTAGAGATCTTATATTTCATTGTGGTACACTACATTATTTGTACAACAGCTACCTTCACTTTCAAAAAATTTTCCTTTTTTTTAGTAAGAATTTATATATATATATATATATATATATATATATATATATATATATATATATAATTAATAGTTTTCAATAAATATTTGAGACAATTTTTTCTTTTTAAATATTGAAAATAGCTGCTGATGAAATCAGGTAAAAAAAATTCAATATAATACCTCTACTTAGCCACAAAAAATATCATATAAATATCTTGAAATCGAAAAAATGCAATAAAAACGCATGCAATTTTCTTCACTTTCCTGACTTTAACAGTGCCCCACAACTACAAATCTTAAGTTACAATCTTTAAAATGCGCGATATGATGTAGAATTTTGTTCTCTGTCGATCTGCGTAATTAGTTTTTAGGATTTCAGCAAATTTATTTTTGCCTTTTTGGCCAGCTTTTTGGGCCAAAAACTCCTCTGTGCGACGCAAAGCGAGGTATTGGTTTATATCAGTGATGGGCGAACTACAGCCCGCGAGCGTTTTTCAAAAAATAAATTAATCACCTATTAAAAAATTATGCCCAAAAAATAAATTTACATTATGTTTTAAAAAAGATATAAATTGACAATTTTAGCAAAAAATACGATGTTTTCATATAAACTGCGTAGTTTGCTGGGAAATATTGTACACACAAGAGAACAACAACTTTCTAATGCAATATTCCAAGAAGAAACATAAACATCATAAAACACTAACAACTAATATAGAAAACTGAACGTATAACATAACAACAACTATTATATGTGAGATCTAGAAGATTCTTGAATATTCGAGACAACATGCGCAACAAATATAAAAGGGCCAGCGATGGAATAATCAGCAGTCAGTAAAAGTCTAAATCTCGTGACGTAAAGAATAAATTGTGAAGTAAAATTATAAAGTTGCCAACGTACAGTTTTATTTGTGTAATTAAAATAATAAAGTGTATTGTAAATAAAAGTGCAATAGTAAAATTGTCTAAGTTTTTTAAACCCATAAATGTCAATCGAAAATAGAAAGAGAAAAATTGATTCGGAATGTCGAGTATTTCAAGAAGAGTGGACATGGAAGTACTTCTTTTTGGAATATAACCAAAAACCTATTTATCTTATCTGCCAAGAACCGGTAGCTGTACTAAAAGATTATAATCTCGCTAGGCACTTTAATTCAAAACATCTTGGGTCGAAGTACTACAAAGTGACAGATGAAGATAACAAAGTTCATTCAGAGGAATTGAAAAGAAAAATATCCAGTCAGCAAATGTTTTTTAAAAATCAAAGAAGTGTCCAGCGATCCTTCACGTTAGCTGGTCACATTGTTGCCTATAAAATAGCAAAAAGTGACAAACCGTTTTCTGAAGGAGAATTTATTAAGGATGTGTTAATTAGCATTTGAAGAGTATTATGCCCAGAAAAGCTAAAAGATTTCGAATCTATAGGGCTGTCACGTAGAACGGTCACAAAAAGAATTGAAGCGATTTCTTCTAATTTAACCAATCCAATTATAAAGTTTGAGTATTTTGCAGTCACTAAGGACGAGAGTGCTGACAGCCCAACTTCTAATTTTTATCAGAGGAGTCGATGAAAACTTTGTAATAACCGAAGAAATTGCTTGTTTGAGATCTTTGAAAGGAAAGACGACAGGAAAAATAATTTATGATGAATTTAGAGAGGGGAAGGAATTTCTTAATGCCCCAATTTCCAAATTAATTAATTTAACAACTGCTGAAGCACCTAACATGGTGGGAAAAAATACGGGGTTTGCAGGAGCTTTTAAAAGTCAGAATCCTGAAAGCGAAACAGTTTTTTTACATTGTATAATCCACCAAGATATTCTTTGCAAGGCTGCCTTGGATATTAACCACGTACTTAATATTATTTTAAAATTAATTAATACCATTCGAGCCCGTGGTTTGTTACATCGACAATTTCAAGAGTTTTTATCGGAAGTTGATGCAGAATTTTCAGATGAACTTTATTACACAAAGATCAGGTGGCTGAGTTGTGGGCATGCCTTCTCGAGAGTTTGGAGTCTTCTCGAAGAAATTAAGGTTTTTCTAAACACCAAAACTGAAATTTGAGATGAGTGGGAAATATTGGATTATAAGAATTGGCGCATCGAGTTTTCTTTTTTCACGGATTTACTCGAGCACTGAAATAAATAAACTGAACAAGAAGTTACAGGGAAGAAATCAATTTATAGATGAAACTTGAGGCAGTTTGAGGTCTTTTAAAACTCAATTATTTATATTTTTTAAATGTTTGGGAAAAAATGATTTGACTCATTTTCCAAGACTTAATTCTTTGAGGCCTGTGAGTTAAGAGAAGTTAAAAGTCTTTTCACAATCTTTATTCAGAATTTGAGGCCAGATTTGCTGGACTAAAAAAAATCCAACCATGTTTAAATAATTTTTTCAATGCCTTTTAATGTTAATCCTGAGAATGTTCCATCTGATCTACAATTGGAAATTATAAAATAATTTAAAACAGCTAGTTTTAAATACAGATAAGCTTAATTTCTATAAATCCTTACCAAAAGATAAATTTCGAAAGCTAATTAATCATGCGCAGTAAATCATGGCAATGTTTCCTTCCTCATATTTATGTGAACAGGACTTTTCAGTAATGAAATGCAAAAAAATTCAATAAGAAACCGATTGTCAGACAAGAGTCTATTTAATTTATTAAAATCGCATCCTCCCAGCTGGAACAAGATTTTGAGGAAATTATGTCAAGTCAGAAACAGATCCATGATTCCCATACATCTGGAAAATCTTAAATCATAATAAACCGTAACTTATAAAATTTTTATGTTGTTTTAAAATATTACGTAACATAACTAATAAATATATAGCTTAAACCGAAATTTTAATTAAACAGCATCCCCATAATTTTTTAATGAATGACCCTCTATGTTTTTTTTTTTTTAATTTAATGGCCCGCCGCAAAATTTTTTTTTAATTTATTGGCCCGCCACCCAAAAAGTTCGCCCATCACTGGTTTATATCATAGTTGTATTTGGGTAAGAAGTCTTTATTTTCACAAAATAAAAGAACAATTCCAAAGATTGTAATTAGCGAAAGTTTCCTTAACAATTTACTACTGAATGTAAAATATTTGTGAATTTAGTCAAAATTAGTTTTAAGATTTCTAACTTATTTATAAAGTTTCGAAAACATCTGCTTCTCCGAATATGGAAGCTTTATTTTCAAGTTTTTCTTACAAATTTATAATTTTATAAATTTTTTTTTACATAAATCAAACATTTAAAATCTTCTTTAACATTTCGTGACAAATTCCCTCTTCATGTGTAAAGAAAATAAAGAATTCAGATATATTTTACTTACTTTTCTTTTTATTTTGTGTGTCTGAATGTGTACTTGTGTGTAAAAAAAAAGCAAATTTAAAGTCCTTAAGTAAAATTTGTTACAAAACAAAGTATTCTTTTTTAGTTTACTTTATTTTTGTGCTGTTCCTTCCTTCAATATACTTAATAAGAGTTGTACGCATTTTCCGCTTGGGAACAAATTCAATCTGACTTAAACAGAAAAAAAACCCAACACAATCGGAGAAACATGTAACAAAACTTTCATGTTTTCGTATTTGTTTTTTTGTTTTTGCTTTTTTTTCATTTAGTGACAAAGTTGTGAACAAATCTTTTGACACTCAATGTAACGAACATCATTTATAATTTTAAATAGCAAAAAGTTACTCATGTAAAAATATTGTATGCAAACCAAGCAACAAAGCAAAAATATGAGAAAAATTTATATGAAATATGAAAAGTTTATAATTTATTTTTTTTTTAGAAATTTAGTTTTTCGGTATATGCACTTGAAGTGAAGTGTTGTATGTAATAATTACAAGTGTAAAGTTGATAAACTGTGAGGTTAAAGTTAATATTAGCTCAAATTTTATTTACAAAATTGAATTTATAGAACGATTTTCGTTTTTAAGCAATTCGAATATTAACGTTTAATGTCAATTTAAAATACACAAACAATCACACCGCTACGGAAATTGGATAAACCGACGCAAGGGTAAAAGTTCTCCTTGAAATATTCGTGGTCTTAAACTAGTCTTTTCTAGTATTTTAGTAAAGCGGACTCATTTTCCATTATTGATATTACCTTTGCGGGTGGTTCACTCGCAAGAAGAACAAAATGGAGAGAGAGATAAGGTTATTCCTATGGCCATCAGATATCAGTTATAAAGAGTGCTTAGGACATTTCAACATCAAACAGGACCGAAGTAGAAAGAACTGCTTTGGCAAGAACGTGCATCTACCACCCTGAAAGAAGAGACAATAGCGGAGATACTTTCGTAAAAGCTACACAGGGCAAGCAGCATAGCTTGTGATGCAGCAATTCCTAGAAGGAAGTCCAGCCGAAGGGGGTCGCCTTGCTACTGGTGGAACCATGATATCCAGAGGCTTGAAATAGAATGTTTTTAGCGCACGTTAAAAATCCCAGCGATGTAAAAGTGATGGTGACTTCCAGGCACTGCTCCTGGCATTCAAATTAATTAGATGCGAACTGTAAAAAGCCATTAAAGAGAGCAAAGCGAGGTGCCTCAAAAAGCTTTGCGAAGAGGCTGATTAGTGACCAAAAAAACGGAGAATTAATTCATACACACAGCCAACATGCTCTTACATGATCGCCTTAATAATGGAACACGTGTGACATTAATCCAGATCGGATACCTTCACTTACAGCTTTCTCGAGGGTAAAAAGTAACAAAGCCTCCGGTCTGGCCCGGCCCACGGCGGATGGGCCAAATTTTGTTTCGTGTTAATATGATGTTGACTACTAATTGACGAGACTGCCGACAATGATCTCCATAATAGCATGAATATTGTAATATAATATTATGTTTTTGTATTATGGCGATCTCGCCATGGAATATCCTTCAGAACTTTGGTTGATTTTATTTAGATTCCTGTATTAAGTTTACATGAAAACAGGTTTGAACTTTTTGTTTAGTTAAATAGTTTTCTGTTTCTTTATTTGTTCTTTTCTTTGTTTGTGCTCAGCGAGGAGCATTTAAAACCCAGCTCAACTTGGAGCTAGGAAGAATGAACACAGATTAATTTTCCTTCTCAGTTGCAGTCGTTTATATACCGACTGTGAAAAGGTTATTAGTAGTCTAGTATTTAATTTATTAATATTAATTATGTACAAATATTATTAAATTTATTATTGTTATTACGAAAAGTGAAATGTGATCTAGTTCCTATTGCATTTATTTTGGGATTTCTTTCCACAAAATAAATGTGTCACTTGAAACTCACCGATCGACACACACACGATAGGTTTATGCCTGTTGAAGGCCATACAGTCATTGCATGTGTGTAAAGTATAACAACAAGAAACATAAGTGCATTGCTAGTGCATTGGACTTGAGTAATTTGATTTAAACTTTTAATTTGTTGTGTTAATGACTGCGTGTGTGAATATTTGATATTTACATTAGGATGGTTCCACTACAATATTTACAATTTTTAGATGTATTCAGAATAATATTTATAAATATTTTAAAATTCTAATTGAGCTAAATCCATATTAAAACGAAGTATCCAACATGAAAAATTTATTTTGATATATTTTTTAAACTAAAATTATTTATAATGAAATGTCATCAATATATTCCACGTTATGATAAAAGCCTTCTTCGACCTATTTTATATTTTTATATTTTTAATTTTGCAGGCGTTCTTTATATTGTTACGTTTATACCTTTTAATAAAAATTTTTGTTGCAAAATAATAACATGCTACTTTAAGTTTTAAATTAAGTTAAACGTTTTATTTACTTTCAATGCACACACAATAAACACGATGGTAACTTCGTCTTGCCTTCACCTTTAACATTACCACATTATCATTTAGTTTCGATGCCTATTTTTCTGTGTTTTATTTTGCTCTGTGTGTGTTAATTGTTTTTTTTTCTGTTGTTCATCTTATTTTTTAGAATTTCTTATAAGCATTTTACTGTTGTCTTGTGTGTAAGGATTCTTAGAAAACTGCTCAGTTTATAAAATGCACAGTGGATCGTTTCGTTTACTTGATTACTGATAATATATTTTCCTTTAAAACTGGATAAATCATCTTTGTAACAATATTTTACTTTTAGAATACAGATCATCATAACAGCAACTTATTTTTAAAAATAGAGAAGAATATATTTTATCGTGGTTCGCAGCAAGTTTCAAAAAGAACTACAAGATTCAGTCTCAAATTTTTGTATGACGTACCATGTTGGGTCAATCAAATTCGGTGTCCTTAATGGGAGAGTGTTGCTTGATATTTGGTGACCGTGTTAACATGATATAAATCAGAATCTTGATTTATGTGAATTTACTCTACATGTACTGTTTCGTTTCCTACAAATCGTGTGTATTTTTTGCAAAATGTTTTTAAAATTTCTTTTCTAAGTTGGGAACTCTCACAAAAGAAGGAAAAACTTTGCTGTATAATTGACACGAGAAACTAATAACGTTGTGTGAACTATGACATACATTAAAACGAGTCTTGGTTTATGAAAAAAAAATTGTATCTAAAACTATTTTGGTTAAAGATAACGAACTGAAATGAAAATGCCAGAGTTTTCACATATTCTTCAATTTTATATTCTGTTTGTTGCTGTAATTATAATTGAATGTTTTCATTAGTATTTGTTTATCCTTCTTAACATTTCCGCTTGTAATATTTCTTGTGTTCTACTTACATAATGTCCTGTTTATTTTTGGCGTTATTGTTACTGTTGTTGTTGTTTTTGTTGTACTGTGTTGTGCTTACGGCTGTTTAGATTTAATTAATTAGCGGTCGTTTTGTTTTTGCTTCTGTTCCTTCATTATTTTATCATTTCATAAATTTGACAAATGATTTGTTTTTGTTGTGGCCTGACTTTTCCCTTGCAGTGTTTTTGTGTTGGTAGTTTGGCTATTTTTCTTGTTGTTTATTTGGTTCTTTCTACTTTTTACTATTTGCTCATACTTTGTGTAAATTGTTGTTGTTCTTGCTGTTGGATCTTGTCATCGCCCTATTTTGTTATTTTTTTTTAACACATACAAAACTTATGTTTAGGTGTTTGTTGTTGTCCATAGCTATTATTTTAAAGTTGGTGTTGAACAGTAGAATAACATACCCGAAAACTTTGATATAAAAATATTGCACTATTTTATTTGAGAAAATATCTTAAGAAATATAATAATTTGTGAGCACTAGCTTAAGCTTGTCTTTGATATTTGATAAAACTTGTAAATGATCGCCTGTGCACAAAATTTTTCCTACACACTTTGTGAACTATCACAAATAATGTATTTATGTAGATGGTTAACTTGAAATTATTCTAAGAAAATTAAGATACATTCTACCTCACGAATTAGTCCATTTCCTTTTAACTTGCAATAAACAAACGAAACAGAAAAATTAGTTATAAAATTTTTGAGCGTTCAAGACTTGTTATTAAAGAGCAAAACTTTTTCAAAAAATAATCCTTCAGATATCTTTGAATCCTTTTTCATTCGCTAATAACAATTGAATTTTTTAATCGCAATTGTTTTACACAATAGCATTATGTGAGGCTTTTCAAAAAGAAGTTTGTTTTTTAATTGTTTTAGTTTTTTGGCGTATTCGTATTGTTACAATGAATTACCCCCCGGGGGCACATTTATCGGTTCTTATAGAATACTCGACTATCTGGACCTGTGCAACTGGGGGAAAAAGGGAGCCCAGTCCCCTGAAGGCAGACAGGGAGTCAACTGGAAACTCCACTTTATTTCCACGGGGATCAGTGAGCTCGCAGAGTTCATTATTTGTCTCTTTAGACTTATAACAGTTCTCTGGCTGATCATTGAGGTTGGCCCCTATATGGGAGAATCGTGGTGGTTGTGGTTTTGCGGCCCCATAAGGGAAGTATGAAATTTATGGTGGCCAGGATCATTTCGCTGATAATGACACGCATGGTGAATGATCCAGTCCAGTGAGCATGCTTGACATGTGTTCTGGACAAGGAGTTAGAAAGTCTCCGACTCTCTAGCAAGGTGTAATGATATGCAGACCTGTACTGGAATCATTAAAGTTGCAACTAGGTGGTTCTGTTGCATAGAATTATGGCTTCGGCTATCTAGGACGCATGTATGACGTTCCAAATTATACAAAGTGGTTTGTCCACCATCCGATTAAGACTTACAGTCAGGCGCTGATGTAAAACAAATCACCTCTGTTACAATGAATTTAATTTCGCACGAAAATCGCCTTAAAATAATTCAAATCCACTATGAAAATGGTGTGTCTGTTAAAGTTATATTTCGTAAAATACGTAATATTTTCGGACAACAGAATCGTCCTTCTGAGACCGCTATTAAGACTTTGGTGGTTAAATTTAGGTCGACCACCAACATGTGTTCGACCGGATCGTGCAACTCATAAGTTGTCGTAAACTCAAATTTGTCAATTTCTCGACGTGCTCAACGATTAAGGTCATCGAAAACTACCACGGTGAATTTTGCGTAAAGATTTGACTTGGAAGCCTTACAATGTTTAACTGGTTCAGAGACTGCACCCGATCGAGCAGTTCAATTCATTCGGGAACAAACGGCTGGTTTTTCTGAAAAAATCATTTTTTCAGACGAAGCCCATTTTCACATGTCAGGGTATGTTAACAAGCAAAATTGCCACATTCCGACTTCTTGCATCGATAGCTTCCGGTGTGCCACAGGGGTCTAGTTTTATATCTGCTTTATACTTGTGATATGTCTCTGAGTAGTAGTATCCATACTTAAACATTTTCCGATGATACGGCCTGCCTTAGTACTCATGAAGACCCCCGTGTGGCATCTCAGGTTCTTCAGGAACATATTACGCATCTGCAATTGTGGTTAAATTTATGGAGAATAAAAGTAAACGAGCAAAAGTGTGTTCACATAACTTTTACTTTAAAAAGGGAAACGTGCTCCCCTATTCATATAAACAAACAAATTATTCCTTACCACTTGCACGCTAAATATCTTGGCATAATCCTTGATCGTAGGCTTACATGGAAACACCACATCGACACAAAGCTAATCCAAATGAAAATCAAGTTATCTCAAATGTACTGGCTAATTGGCAGGAACTCAACTCTTAGTCTGGACTGTAAACTTCTATTGTATAAGTCGCTTCTGAAACCAATATGGTGCTATATAATTCAACTATGGGGTACTGCTTCAGCTTCAAATGTGGAAAAAAATCAACGACGACAGAACAAAATACTACTACCATGGAGACATGCGAAATTCAATTATACATCGTGATTTAAATATTCCAATTGTGACAGCCGAAATTGGTCAATATGCAGGCAAATATTTAATTAAACTCTAGTACCACCCGAATCCCCTTGCTCGGAATATTTTAAATTATAGAGATCACATCCGATTAAAAGGGAGGAACACAGGGGCATTGGTCAATAACACTCCAAATGGAATCACTTGAAAATAGTTTTTATTTTTTTTATTTATTTTTTTGTTGTGAGAATTGGTTACGATATTATTTTAATTGCTGTCACTAGGATTATGTCTGACACTGGTCGGGTCTTATAATTATGTACATATAGATTTAAGATTTGATAACTTGTTGATAGTTCCTATTATTATGAAGATACAATAAATCATTTATATATGAAAAAAAAAATCGGACTACTGAAATTCCTAGAGCGATTGTTAAGAAGCCTTTGCATGCTCAACGTGTAACTGTACAGTGCGGTATGTTGTCTGAAGGCGTGATTGGGCCGTTTTTTTTTAAATATGCGGCTGGAAATGCGTTAACGTTTAATGCATTACGCTAACAACTCTATTATGGCCTATTAATGCCAATGTGGATATCACTGCCAATGAAACGATCAATTTATCGCAAACCAAAGTTCTCAGCAGTTAACACCACTGGATTATTTTTTGTGCTAAGGATAGAGCCTAGACGGAGCCAATCGAATCTTTTTCAGCCTTAAAACTCAGAATCCGTGATGTGATTAATGAAATACGACTGCCATTCTGCCAAAAAGTTATTTGATGAATGAATCGACATTTGTCAGCGTGGTCCTTGTGGACATTTGGCAGATATAACTTTTCATTCATAATTGCCGAACTTCGTATTGCTTCGTAATACAATAAAAATTTAAATAATCTTTATCAAAATTTTTTTTATTTTAGTTTAGATAACAAGTTTCTTTATTTAATTCCAGTTTAACTGATTTTATTGTGTGATTCCACAGGAATCCCATAAATGATTTTTTGTTAGTGTTAATTTATTTCTATCTATCAAATTAGTTGCTTGAATATATCAAAAGAACGCCGCATTACATTCTGATGATTACCAATTATTCCTGTTTCCTTTAAAAATGAACACAAAAAATAATAAAGTACGGCTATCTGCTCATGATGTCAAATTAGTGAATATTTACTGCTGTCGGCTATACAGGGGAATAACTCAGACGAAAGTGATAGATGTGTAAACTCAACAATGATGCTATAGTGTGTTATAAAGCTTAATAACGTATGAGAAAATATTTTCGTGAGTAAAAGGACGTATAGCTATTGCTGGAAACAAAGCAGAAGAAGCCAGTGCAAGATGAGATCTCACAATGGTTAATAGAAAAATACTGACTAAAATATTAGCGTCCAACTTTTTGAATACGCTACAGATGGACTTTAGAAAAAGTATTACAGGGAGTAGTAGCATATTCAATATGAGTGCCATAAGAGGCATCAATCTAAAACAAATGCTGGCAATAAGGCGAAACTGCGATGTGAAATTAAATCGAAAGTAAGAAATTAATGATTGTAAAACTAGAGTCTACAGTTAAAGCCGATTGAGCGAAACGAATCTTGGTAATGTTAATAAAAATTCGATTGTTAATCCTAAGAGATCATCACTAAGCAAAGCATCATCACAATAAATATTAATTAGATATGTTCGTTGAACCACTTTCTAAGCTGTTTATTAAGATACGTTCGTTAGGGCTTAATTTTGAAAACTTTATTTGATTTTCATGTTCTTTAGGCCACTGTATATTATTTTGTTTAACTTATGATGCAAATTAAATTTTTTGCTGTGGGCTGCGGACTACATGATGAAGTTTCACTGTGTGTTTGTTTCGGTCTGCCTGTCAGGGCGCTGTGGTTGCTTTATGAGTTTTATGTCGTTGCAGTTGTTTTTCTTGTTGCTTTTTATAACTGTCGCTGTTGATGGGCAAGTGGGTGAGTGAATAATAAATTATTTTCTTCAAATTATTGTAACTGACAACTTGGCAAACTTGTTGTTGCAGCTATTGTAATTGTTGTTGTTTTGTTATTAAGAGTTTTGCTGTTATTATATTTAACTTTAATTAGTTGCGATTTATGTAAAATTACTTGTTCAAGTTTTTTTTAGTTAATATGCTCTTGCTTTTCATTTAATTTTCAGAAATATGAAAGCGAATCCTGCAGTAATTTGTATTTAAAATAATTGTGTTTAAACCATTTATGCTTTCATATTCGCTATTAAATCGTATAAGTTTGTTAAAATAAAAAAAAACTAAAAAAATAGAGTTTGACTTTAAGGTTTTGATAATTTTCTTATGTGGAAAACTGGATATTCGTACTTTTTATTCGATTTTTTAAATCATTGCTTTTCAAATATTAATAATTAATAATGGTTGAAAATGGTTATTTAATGCACCTCCGAAAAAAGTGAATAATATTCGAAAATAAAAATTTCTTAGTTTTTCTTTCTCTAAATAAAATGTCAGCAAGAAAGCTTAATGTTGATGCCATAATAAATTTTAACTGATAGCCATTGCTGTTAAAGATTAAAAAATGATAATAGAAAGTATTCAAAATATTCGTATGGGAACTTTTAAAAATCATTATTATCAAAGCTGTAAATGAATCATGCTTTACGAATTGGTTAAATCTTGAATTAATTCTTTTTATAACAACCAACAATTGAATGAAATTTGAATCAATTCAAACTAATTAGGCAGACATGAATTTTAATTCGTTTCGAATTCAAATGAGTTTGTGAAATGAAAGTTAAATCTATGAAATAGAAATGAGTTTTAATCAATCAAATTCAAGAGCAGATCTCTAGGGGGAATCAAAAATGTAATTTTCTCCTACCAAAATAAAAATATTTAGTACAAAACTTTAAAAGTTGTGTCCTGCATCTGCGAATACTTAAAGAAAATATGGTGTTTGAAGTTTGTTTCTTCAGGATATTTATTTTAAATACACTGCGCGACAAAACACATTTAATATTCAAGACGAAATTAATAATTTTTGAAATTTTGTGATCCACGACCACTCAACGATTAAGTTTTTGGTTATATTTATGTTATATTTGTTTCAAAAAATAACACTATCTTTAACAGGTATAACAATAATGACAATATTTGTAGTTCAAAACACCTGACAATATCAAAATATCATACGAATTTCCAACCTAAGAATTAAAATAATGAATAAATATCTCTTATTCTTTTTTACGGTCTTTTTAAATTAAATTAACAATATATATATATATATATATATATATATTTTTTTTTTTTTTTTTTTTCGATATTTCGCTTTGCTATGGAAAACTTCTTCAGGAAAAAAATTTTTTATTTTTGAAAACAAAAATGATTAACATATATTAACATATCGCAAAGAAAAAAAAAAATTTATATATATATATATATATATATATATATATATATATATATATATATATGTTAATTTAATTTAAAAAGACCGTAAAAAAGAATAAGAGATATTTATTAAAGATAAAAAAGGTCGATTAAATAAACTACAAAAATTAAAATAATTAAAATCCGCTATGAAAATTGTGGTTCTATAAAGTTACTTTTCGTAAAATTCGTGATATATTTAGAAAACATAATCATCCTTCTGAGACCGCTATTAAGAATTTTGTCGTTAAATTTGAGTCGACAGTCTCTATACAAAATGTGCGAACACTAGGTCATTCAACTGAAACCATCGCAGCCGTCAGTCATAGTGTTAAAGCAGATCAAAATTTGTTAATTCCTCGACGTTCTCAGGAATTGTGGTTATCTAAAACCACCACATGGCGAATTTTGCGTAAAGATATGACTTTGAAGCCTTACAAGGTTCAACTGGTGCAGAAACTGCAGCCAACCGACCGTTCACATCACCGTAGATTCGCTCAATTCATTCAGAAACAGTCGACTGGTTTTTCTGAAAAAAAATTTTTTTCAGAGGAAGCCCATTTTCACTCATCAAGCCGCATTTGAGCTTCTGAAAGTTCTAGTGCGATTGTTGAGAAGCCTTTGCATGCTCCACGTGTTACTGTATGGTGCGCTATGTGGTCTGTATGCATGATTTTTTGGATGATAAGGCTAGAAATGCAGTAACGGCCAATTACTCATGATATCACGAGATGCTAAAACTACGTGGATATTACCGACATGTGGTTTCAACAGGGAGATAGCACACAGCCATTGAAACGTTAAATTTATTGCAAAATAAATTTCGCAATCACATAATTTCACTTAAATCAGCGGTTAGGTGACCATCCACTGGATTATTTTTGGTCGAGCTATGTTAAGGACAGAGTCTATACGGAGGCAATCCAATCGACTTCAAACTCAAAATCCGTGATGTGATTAACGAAATTGGACCGCCGTTTTCTCAAGAATTGCTTAAAAACTATGATGAAAGAATCGGCATCTGTCAGCGTGGTCGTGCTGGATATTTGCCAGAATTTTAATCATCTTAATAGAAATTGTTTGTTTTATTTTGTTTTAGAAACTAAACTTTTGTCGAAAAATCTTTTATAAAACTCTGCCGTCACTTTCTTTCTCAATTCTCGTGTACATTAAAATTTAGTTAGCTCCTTACTCTGCCTATTCTTAAACATCTTGGATAATTTAACAAAGTCCTTTATAGTATATAATTGTTTATACCCAATTGAATGAAAAGTTCCCATTCACTGCATAGCTAATCGCCAAATTTCTATAACTAAAAATATAAATTTACTTTTTAATGCTTTCACAAATAAAAGAGATAATCCAAACCTAAATTGTGCAAAAAAATCTCACTTAAATTATTTTTTGTGGAAGACTTGCTAGAGGGATTTTAAAAATATCATCATGACCTCAATATACAAACGGTTGTTTTATATATTTTTTTGCTTGTAAGCAAATTGTATACAAATATAAAACCCCAATTCATTTTCCAATTGATGTCATAAAATCTAATATTTTATGAGTAAATACCGAACAACAACCACTATTTTCAATTTCAATAAATGACCTGTCAATATTTTTCTCCAAATTGAAGAAAACTAAAAAACAAGCCACACTATAAGATATTGTAACCAAAATCTAAATAACATTATCCTTAACAAAATTTATTTACATGATTTCTGGCGCATACACAGTTTGCTGGGGCAATCTAAAAAGTCGTTTAATGATTTGTAAAAATTTTGTTGTGATATTCTTTATTGTTGATGGTTATGAGAATTTATTTGAAATGAATGAAAAAGCGAACGCGGTTAGTCAGGCATAGGGAAGGTAATTGGTTTCAGCGGTCAAAGAACTCCAAAATGAATGATAAAAGTGTGGAACCTAGTGAACGGCATAAGACTAAAGGTCCTCAGGAAGGCTCTTATTAGTCGTTATTGTCGTTTTGTGTTTATCAGTTTGTGACTTTGATGTCCACAGAAGGCCATTAGCGATGGATGGTCGGTGG
Source organism: Trichopoda pennipes (assembly GCA_030448955.1). Lineage (NCBI taxonomy): Eukaryota > Metazoa > Arthropoda > Insecta > Diptera > Tachinidae > Trichopoda > Trichopoda pennipes. The sequence goes on from JASKUP010000088.1 coordinate 6,454,748, forward strand.
ATCGTAGTAGGGGCCCAGTCAAGCAAAAGAGACGGCCGTTGACACTCATTTAGGGATCAGCAGTTGGTAAATATATTCTAGTAAATTCATTCCTATCTAGCTAGACTACAACGCGAATTGCTAACAGAAACAAAAAAGCGATTAAATAAAAACCAAATTATTATATTTTAAATTTATTTTTCACATTATGGGAATTTATTTTATTATTTTTTTTCTACACAAAACTCAACACATCGCAATTGTAGTTTTAATGTCTTTATCATGTTACAGCCACATTGCATTTTCACAATTACCTCAGCTGGACTTTGCGTTTTGTTTTTATTTAGGAGTGATGGGCCATAACTGTTTTTGAGGAGAGTACTGCTTCCAACAGCGATGGGGTTGATTTATTACAAGAATTTTGTGTATTTTATAATTATATCTGCATGTTTAAGGGTAATTCTTACTTACAAATTTTGCCATAAAATTTCTAATGTGTGAATTTACGCATTCCCTGAAATACCACGCAGGTCCAAATTAGTTATATGCATTAACCAAAGATATTTTATTGCAGTGAATTTGCTTAATTTTGGCGAAATGGTGTAAAGTTTTCGTTTCGGTAAAGCTTTGCAACCTTATAAACGTCTCTTCAGCATATCTGCTTAATAGTGTAAAAACTGTTGACTTTTGTTGTAGGAATACACGTAATGTTTTGATAAATATTATGTAAGGGTTCTTCAACTAGAAGTTTGTTTTCTAGACAAAAAAAATTTGTTAATTAAGATGATTCAAATTTGTATTGCATTACGAAGAGAAATTTTCGGCAATTATGAAAGAAAAATGATATCTGGCAAATGTCACCAAGGTTTTTAAAAAATGGCGGTCCTATTTCGTTAATCACATCACGGATTTTGAGTTTTAAGGCTGAATTCGATTCGATTGGCTCCGTATAGACTCTGTTCTTCACAAAGTACCACAAAAAATAGTCCAGTGTTGTTAAATCACACCATCTGACTGGCCACTTAATTGCTGGTAGTTAAATGTCTCGCGATAGCATGCTCCATTGACCATTTCCGCATTCTCAGCCTCATCTTCGAAAAAAACAGTCCAATCACGCCTCCAGACCACATAGCGCACTATACAGTGACACTTTGAGCATGCTAAAGTTTCTCAATAATCGCTTTAGGATTTTCAGAAGCCCAAATGCGACAACGTTGCTTGTTGGCATACCCTGACAAAACCTGCCGGTTGTTCCTTAATAAATTGAGCAAATCTATACCACTGTGGATGATCGTTTGGCTTTAATCCCTACACCAGTTGATCCTTTTAAGGCTTCAAAGTCAAATCCTTACTCAAAATTCGCCATTTGGTGGTTTTGGATAATTCCAATTGTTCCGAACGTTGAGGATTTGACACATTTGGATATGCTTCAACACTGTGGCTCACGGCTGCGATGTTACCAGATGAACGGCACAGTCGAACACGTGTTCGTGTTTCCCAATCGACTCAAATTTAATGACCAAATTTTTAATAGCGGTCTCAGAAGCACAATTATGTTGTCCGAAAATATCACGAATTTTACGAAATGTTACTTTAACAGAACCACCATTTTCGCAGTGAATTTTAATTATTTTAATGCAATTTTCGTGGCAAATTGAGTTCATTGTAACAATTGCCAATGCATCAATAACAAATACGTTAAAAAACTAAATGTCAAAACTATCATATTGTTGGTGTTGCCACAATTGAAAAACAAATTTTTTGTTGAAAAGCCCGATATTTGTACAGCTATGAAGAGGCCTTAAAACCCATACAAGTATAAAAGTTAGGGACCAAAAAAGGCAGCAATCGCTGGCCGCCTGTCAACAAGGAGCCCACGATTTTGCTGTAATTATCGACTTTGAACGACTTTGAAGTTGCGAAACCGTTTCCTGCCAAGTCCGCAGTTAGTCGATATAACTTCCGAAATTCGGTGGCAGACAAGTAAAATGAATTAGCCAAGCCTCGACGAGTGCATTGAGCATTTGGAGTGTTCAAAACTTACTCACCCTGCGACAAACTGTATGCTAAATATTCAAAAATCATAACACTACAAAATATAACTTTTTCTTTTTTTTATATTTTAATTTTTCGTTAAGCAATCGACACAAAAATCGTTGTTAAATTAACAATAATCAGTTTGTTAAGAAACACAGCTGTCTTCAAGTAACATCAAGTGCTGTTAAAAAAGCATTACGGGGCAGCAAGGTCTGTCATTTATTTCTTAATCTGTTTTTCTCGCGCTACTGGTCTAAGTTTCATTCGATTCGGCACATATCGAATAAAGAATTAATGTAACGTTTTCTCTTTTTGGGATATTTTGTGCCATTTGAGAAATTTTAAGAATAAAAGAGAATCGTCAATTAAAGGGGGTAATTGCTTTGTAAATATAAAATATTGTTGCAAACATAATCTGTTAAGTTTTAAAAGAAAATAATTGTTAGTAAAAAAGTCCCACTGTGCATTTTACAAACCTATGTAGCTTTTTAAGAAATCTTGCACACACAAGAAAGCAACAACACGCTAATAAGAAATTCTACCAAATCAGATAAACAACAAACAAAAAGAAAAAAAAAACAAGTTACATAGAACAAAAACAAAACAAGCAGCCAACGATAATAACAGTACGGCTTAAAATAGCTATATAAGCACCACTTGCTAGGCAAATTAATTAACTCAAAATGAGCCACCTTTGAGTAAAGACTGTCGGTGGAGCTGCTCAGCGATGAAGGCATAGTCACTGGTCGCTGTTGCTGTCTTTATACGGCAGTTAATTTCCGACTATCCTTCTGCTTTCACCACCTGTTTCATCTCTTTCCTATCCCTTTCCTAAAGAAGGTAGCACGGTACTTGACTAAATAGGCATTGTTGCCTGAAGTGCTACTTCTCTAAAAAAAAAAAAAAAAAAAAAAAAAGACAACAAGCATTGTGTTGATTTTGTGTGTATTGACAGTAAATACATTGTTAAATTTAATTTAAAGCTGTTGTGTTATTATTTTGCATTAAAAGAACTCAATATAGCAAAACGTTTATTAAAAGTTAAAATACTTTTTTTTTCCTTACAGGCATTTTGCATTCGAGAAGAAAATATATCTGATAACACTGTAGGCGAAAAAATAACTGACAGTGCTTGTTGTTATATGTATATGAAATATTTGGCGAATATGCCGCAACTATTTGCAGTATAGTATGTTCAATAGAAAATTCTGATAATTTTTCAACAAAATAAATAATATTTATGTGATTGATAACCTGCAATAATTTGTTGAGATTAATGCAAAATCACTTTAATATAATTTAATACGCTTTTAAATGAAATTCCATGTATAAATAATGAAACATGTAATATATCTTCCTTTTAGTCTTTCGAGTCTGCTGTCGCACAATTTATAAATTTATAAAAATCCAAACTTTATGTCAGTGTCATAAAAATACAATCTGTAGAAAAGCAAAAAACCAATATGAAATCGACAAGGAAAATAGAAATATTGCTAAAAGATGAAAATACGGAAAAAACAATTTTGTTTGGTATAATTTAAGAAGCCTTAAAAAGAAAAGCCAATCAGAAATAAAACAAAGCACAACTGCCACATTAAATGACCCTGGAATCGATTGTTTATTTGTATTGTGGTCAAATTAATTTTTTGTACGTGAAGAGCAATACAGAATAAAATAGGAAAAGCAGACTCTGTTAAGTAGCCCCAGGGGGCTGATGGTACATTTTTTGTTTTATTATACAATATTTGTTTAACTATAAGGATATTTGTGACCTATAAGTAATACTGAAAATCTGTGTGTGTGTATATATACATATATATTTGTTTATGCTAAAGCAGTGATGGGCGAACTTTTTGGGTGCCGTGTCAATAAATTAAAAAAAACCTTGTGGCCGGCCATTAAATTTAAAAAAACCTAGATGGTTATTCATTAAAAAATGTTGCTGTTCAATTAAAAGTTCGGTTTAAGCTATATATTTATTAGTTATATTACGTAATATTTTAAAACAACATAAACATTTTATAAGTTACGGTTTATTATGATTTTAATTTCCTCAAAATCTGGTTCCATCTGGGAGGATGCGACTTTTAATAAATTAAATAGACTCTCGTCTGACATTTGGATTCTTATTGAATTTTTTCTGCATTTCATTACTGAAAAGGCCTGTTGACATAAAAATGAGGAAGCAAACATTGCCATAATTTTCTGCGCATGATTAATTAGCTTTGGAAATTCATCTTTTGGTAAGGATTTATAGAAATTAAGCTTATCTGTACTTAAAAGTAGCTGTTTTAAATTATTATTACATTGCAATTCAATAATTTCCAATTGTAGATCAGATGGAACATTCTCAGGATTAACATTAAAAGGCATTGAAAAAATATCTAAACATGGTTGGATTTTTTTAAAGTCAGCAAATCTGGCCTCAAATTCTGAATACAGTTTTAATAAAGATTGTGACAAGACTTTTAACTTCTCTTCACACACAGGCCTCAAAGAATTAGGTCTTGGAAAAAGAGTCAAATCATTTTTTCCCAAACATTTAGAAAATATAAACAATTGAGTTTTAAAAGACCTCAAACTGGCCCAAGTTTCATCTATAAATTGATTTCTTCCCTGTAACTTCTTGTTCAGTTTATTATAGTGCTCGAGTAAATCCGTGAAAAAAGCAATTCTTATCCTCCAATATTTCCCACTCATCCCAAGTTTCAGTTTTGGTTTTTAGAAAAACTTCAATTTCTTCGAGAAGACTCCAAACTCTCGAGAAGGCATGCCCACAACTCAGCCACCTGATCTTTATGTAATAAAGAACATTTGAAAATTCTGCATCAACTTCCGATAAAAACTCTTGAAATTGTCGATGTAACAAACCACGGGCTCGAATGGTATTAATTAATTTTAAAATAATATTAAGTACGTGGTTAATATCCAAGGCAGCCTTGCAAAGAACGTCTTAGTGGATTATACAATGTAAAAAAATTGTTTCGCTTTCAGGATTCTGACTTTTATAAACTCCTGCAAATACCGTATTTTGTCTCACAATGTTAGGTGCTCCATCAGTTGTTAAATTAATTAATTTGGAAATTGGGGCATTAAGAGATTCCATCCCCTCACTAAATTCATCGTTAATTATTTTTCCTGTCGTTGGCAACTTTATAATTTTACTTCACAATTTATTCTTTACGTCACGAGATTTACACTTTTACTGATTGCTGATTAATGCATCGCTGGCCCTTTTATATTTGTTGCGCATGTTGTCTCGAATTTTCAAGAATCTTCTAGATCTCACATATAATAGTTGTTGTTTTAAAACATAATGTAAATTTATTTTTTGGGCATAATTTTTTAGTAGGTGATTAATTTTTTTTTTGAAAAACGCTCGGCGGGCCGTAGTTCGCCCATCACTGTGCTAAAGGGTAACATGCACATCATATTCGTTTTTGGTCAAAATTTTTATTTTGTTTCAGTTTTCTTTGTGTGCCCAGTTGATATTGTGTATTTAAGGAACAAATAAGTAAAACAAAGTGTTGTAAAAATATAACATGCTATTATATTACAAGTTGTATTTAAAACAAACAAGTTAAACCTATACATTTACTAGAACAATCAGGTCTCTGTGTTTTTGCTTTCCTTAAAGAAAGAAAAAATAATAAAATCAATCTTTTGTGCACTTTTAGTGTCTCAGTTACTTGACCTACAAAAGCAAAACGCTTGTTTTTAAAAACATTGAAAATTTATAAATGTATTGTAGTACACTTTTATGAATGCTACAGCGATCACCTGTAATTAGTTTATTATGATTAGGGAAGAGATAAATAGGTATGTGTATGGATAATTTTAAAAGCAAAATAAATAGCACACCTATAACTTCTTCAGAGTGTTCTAAGTATATGTTTATTAGGGTAACTTATTATTGGGGTAAATATTTTGATTTAATCATCGCAGTAAAATCGAAGACAGTAATGTTTTCTATAAATTATTATTATTTTTCAGTATCAACTTTATTAATCTAGGCATAAAACAGCTCTTAAGGTCTGTTTTAATTTAAGTTTTCTTTTCGGTAAAATATCCCACGAAATAATAGTTTGCAATTGCGCAAAGTAACTTCTGAATTTAAAATTTGTGGTTGCGAATATATATAAAATCTTACCCTTCAAAAAAGTAAAACTTTTATTTTTCTTAATATCAAGAAGCTAATAATGTTACTATTGCAATAACGATAATTGTAAATGAAGAAGTGTACTTGGGATACATAAAGTGTTTTTACGTTTTTACATCCCTGCATTCGGTAAAAAAAAATGTTGTTTTGGTAAAATTGATATGGAGTTATCTATCAAATCGAAGCGGGTGTACAACTTGATGGTGGTATCTGTTTGTTTCTTAAACAGAATGATTAGTTCAAATCTCAAGAGAGAAATTAGACTTAAAAATAATATTATTAATTGCTGGTAAGTGGCTGCATTGCATTTTTACGAAGATGATTTATTAAGTTTTAAAAGAAAAAAGCAAACAAAACGATCCACTGTGCTTTTTCTAAGAAATCTTATACACGCAAAACAACAACAAGAAAATGCTTATAAGAAATTCTTTCAAATAAGATAAACAACAGAAAGAAAAAAACAACTAACACAGAACAAAATAAAACACACAGCCAAGCACATGTATAAGCTAAATAATAATAACAACACCAATATGAAATTATGTTAAAGTAGATTATTTTTGTATATGCGAGAACCACTTGAAACATCTATATAAGCACCACTTGCTGGGCAAATTATTTAATTCAAGTTGAGTCATCAGTGAGTTAAGACAACAAAGTTACCACCGTGTAGATTTTGTGTGTATTAAAAGTAAATAAATCATGTAACTCAATTTTAAACTTTAAAGTACTGTGTTATTATATTGCAATAAAAGAACTCAAAATAACAAAGCTTTTATTAAATGGAATAAACGTAACAATATGCTATGTTTCACTATAAGGTAACTTTTGCACTTCTTGATATTTGGAACTTGTAAAATCTTTTTCATATTTTGCCTGAACACTAAATATATCCTTTAAAGAAGTAATATAAGAATGTTTAAACTGAGAAATAGCTTAAACGATATATCTGACAGAGCTGTAAGTGAATCATTCTTTTATGATTTTAATTCCTTACGAACTAATTAAATTTTGAATTAATTCTTTTCACAACAAAAAGAATTGAATGAAATTTCAATCAATCAATCAAATTCAAGAGCAGATCTAGGAGTAATGAAAACTCGAAATTTCTACTACCAAAATCAAAATATTCTGTATAAATTGAGAAGTCTTGTCTTGGATCCTTGGATCTTTGGAGTTTGTTTTTTCAAGAAAAACTGATTTTTATTTTGTAATATATGTATCTCATGGGAATGGCAAATTTAAGAATTTTTTGTATTTGAACTGTACTAGGTGATATACAAAACGTGAGTAATGCTTACTGTCCTTTAAATAAAAAATTAATTGAATAACAAAACGATGGTGATGCTTACTGCGGATTAATTCAAACTATTCAATTAAAATCAATTAAAATTCCAATTAATTCAATTCAAATGAGTTGGTAATAAATGGTAATTAATTTTTTAATTCATTTGAATTAATTCAAAATAAATTCAAATGAAATGACTTGGAAATAAATTGAATTTCATTTTAACAAATTCATTTCAAGTGAGAGCGAACTACAATTTATTTGACAAAATTCTTTTGAATTCGAAGTGAATTGCAATTCATAATTTCTACCAAATTCATTTGAATTGACGCAAGTTTCATGTTTGTGTGAAAAGAATGAATTCAAGATTTGCCAATTGAGTGCATGAATGATTCGAGAATTAATGAGTTTTAACTTAAAAATTTTTAACATGGTATACTAAATAAATAGTGAGATTTGTAATGAACGTTTTTAAGGGCAGTTATGAATTTCAAACGATTTCAATATACAAAGTAAAAAATTAAAATAAATTTGAAAACAATTGTTTTTAACTCTATTAATTTTTAAGTCTATGTGATCTTAAGTCACATTAATTTACAACTTACATATGATTATGGTAAAGTTTAAATTACTTACTTTGTAATAAAAGGCCATTTCGGAAAATTCTTTGTTAATATTTAACAAAACTAATCACTGATCTAGTTTGCAAATTACTTTCATAGGTTTTGTGTGGGACAAAAACACTGAAAATATGGAAATCAATAATGTAAGACAATATTCTGTCCCTATAACAAGACATCCATTATTCATGCTTACTTATGTACGTAATTTGAAGTCATAAGCAAACATATTGATACACTCACTAAACATTCATACAAAAAAGTATTGTTCGTATTTCAAGTATTTGACTTTTTTGTTGTTACCGTAAACAATTTTGTTGTGACATATTATTTTTCCGCATTTACTTTTCTTTATATTTTTTGGCTTTTTTGTTGTTGTGGGTTCCTTTGCTATATGCATTTTCTCTGGTGTTTGCTTAAGTTAAAAAATTGTGTTTAATTCTAAACATCAAATATTGTTGTTTACCAATGTTGGCTTCAGGATTTCTAATTTATTTACTGCAATATTCTCTATACAGTTGCGAGCAAAAATAAAGCAACGCTTTATTTATTTAGCTCTTCTTCACAATAGGAGTATATAGATTTTTTGTATTAATAAGTAATAATTTTGTGACAGTAGGAAAAGTGCAACATCTTGCAGCTCGACATCTCTATGAAATCTAAAATTTTATTAAAAATTAATATGTTTTGGTTTTTATTTGAAAATATCGTGTCTTTCAACGAGAAGTTTGTTTTTAAATTGTGGCAATATCAACAACATGATAATTTTGACATTGGCATTGGTAATTGTTAAAATTAATTTAATTTCACACGCAAATCGCAATAAAATAATTAATATCCACTATGAAAATGGTGGTTCTGTTAAAGTTACATTTTGTAAAATTCATAATATTTTCGGACAACATAAACGTCTTTCTGAGACTGCTACAAAAATCTTTTTTAAACGAATCGATTACTGAGTAGCCCAACGCATCACTGTATGGTGCGCTATGTGGGCTGGAGGAGTGACCGGACTGTTTTTTGGGAAGATGAGGCTGAAAATGAGATAACTTTTCGCTATCGCGAGATGCTAACAACTCACCTTTGTCTTTTATCGACGGCGTGAATATTACTGAGATGTGGTTTCAACAGGGCGGTGCCACATATCACATAGCCAATAAAACGATCAATTTATTACAAATCAAATTTTCCGATCACATGATTTCACGCCAATCAGCACTTACGTGGCCAGCCAGATCGTGTAGTTTAACAGCATTTTATAATGTTTTGTGGTCCTTTGTTAAGGACAGAGTCTATATGGAACTAATCGAATCCATTTCAGCCCTAAAACTTAAAAACTGTGATGTGATTAACGAAATAGGACCGTCATTTTGCCAAAAAGTAATTAAAAACTTTGTTGAAAGAATCGACATCTGTCAGCGTGGTCGTGGTGGACATTTGCCAGATACCATTTTTCATTCATAATTGCTGAATTTTTCTCTTCGTAATACAATAAAAATTTGAATCCTTGTTTTAAGCAACAAATTTCTTGTTAAAAAGCTTTTGACAAATTTATGCAATTATCCACACCATTATACTCTGTGACTCACTCATGATTCGAACTACTCGACATCCTGATTACCAAATATGCTTGCATATCATTTAAAGTACAACAAACTTGATTTACGGTGAGATGTAATTTTTTGTTGTAACAACATTAGCCGCTTAACTAGAATAGCCGACTAACGAAATTGTCTCTTTTCTCTTAAGTAAAGTTCCATTGAAGCTTGGATATCAATTTCCTTGACATTTAATGGAACTCCGGGATGATTAAGCTGACACAAGTTTAGCATGGTTACTCAACAATTGTTTTTCTTTTTTAATAGACCCTGTAGAAAATTTAAACACTGCCTCATAACAATTCTTAGTTTTTCTATTTTAAACCTCTGCTGGGATTTAATCACCCATTTAGATTGTTCGATAGAGGAATACAATTTTATTCACACGCATCACACTTCTTTAGCGCTAAAAATAATGAAATGTTTAGCTCCGTATACCAATCATACACACGGTCCAAGTCAAACATTAATTTTTGTTGTAACAAATATATAACTGAACTCCATAACGGATTTAATTACATCTCCGTCAAATGTCAAACAAATGTCATTTGATTACTTTAGTTCATAAGATCTGCTGTTGTACTATAGTCTCCTAAATAAAAAATTTATATTTTTATTAAAGTATAAACCGGAGCTGCTTCCTGTAAAAAATAAAAAAATATTTAAGATTTTTTTAATTTTACATAAATTTATTGTTTTATACATTGAATTTTTGTTGTTTTTGTTATTATTTATTTATGAATTTTATTTCATTCCATTTCAACAATTTAAAGCTAGAGCATAGCGGGTGCTTAGGAAAATTGCAGAGATGCCAAGCATAACATATGTGTGTTCGAAATTAACGGATAAAACAGCCAAAATATTCAAATATTGAAAATGTTGCCAATTTCAATATTTCAGATTCAATTAAATGCTAGTCGTACGTATTTTTTGCTCCCTACGTATATTAATCTTTTCAAAAAACCATGCCTCCAGCTTTTATTTCCAGAAACCTTAATTCAGTAAACTTTTTAATTCATTTTGCTTTTCAGTTTCATATACTTTGTTTTAACAACAACAACTTTTAGCTCGAGTGAGTTTAATTTCTTACAATTAAAGACATTGTTGTAACATTGATATATTTGTATGTTGTAAATTCCCCATATAATAAGCGTATGCAATTAAAAGTATGTTGTCAACAGAATTTAGTTGATAGTGATTTGCTGCATTTTAGAGGTTTGTTTAGTCTCAGGCATTCGTTAATCGTAAATTAAAAATGTTTTCCTGTGTATAATTTTGTTTCTCTTAAAATTTAATTTAAAAATATTTAGCTGCCAGTAAATCTGAAAGTAAAAACATAAGTCTTTTAAATAAACAAAGTTAAATAGGTTGTTACTTTGTATACACGGATAAATGTGGTTGTGGTTATCAGAATAAAAGTTAAGTTACTTAATACCTGTTTTGTCTTCAATACTTGAGCTGCCTATTGGTGCATAGAAATGAAGATGGTTACTTCAAATCTTATAAGAACCTTCATTTGAAAAAAATCTACTTGCGCGAGTAGTTAAACAGCCGTCAGTAAACAGAAACAAATGATTGGAAAACCAGTAATATTAATGTATATAAGTAAAAACCACAAGCTTAAATCACACTGGGTCATCTGGCGACTGGCAAGATATTTGCTAGTAATTTTTTCAGCTTGTTTGTTAATAATTTTTTCATCGAAAAACTTCTAAGGGTCCGCCAAATAACTTTTTTGTTTTAAATGCTACTGAATATTTTCTCAAATTTCTTTTTTTATTTGAAAGTGCAAACCTTCCGCTTAATAATGGAAAATTAATTTCATTCAAATGGTTGCCTCGGCTGGCTATACAGTAGCTACACGATCGGTCCAATTTTTAAGCACATTATCGATTGTGTACAGCTGTATTTCACCAATGGCTTCACGAATATTGTCCTTTAAAGCGTCAATTGTCTCTGGCTTATCGGCGTAACATTTATCTTTGACGGCACCCCATAAATAATAGTCCAACGGTGTCAAATCGCAGCCCCGAGGTGGCTAAACGAATCAGTTCTGCGGCTGATAATGCGATCCTCAAAAATAGGGCGCAAAACATCGAGTGCTGCTGTTGAAACCATATGTTGCTAAAACCCTCCCCTTCAAATTTTGTGAAAAAAATCCGTTCAACATGGCCCGATAACGATCACAATTGACTGTAATGGCCACTCCTTGCTCATTTTCGAAGAAAAATGGCCTAGTTATGCCTCTGGACCGAAATCCGCACCAAATAGTGACTCGATTTGGGTGTGTCAGCTTTTCCATGTATGCGAGCGGGTTTACGGTGCCCCAAATGCGATAATTTTGCTTGTTTACATAATCGCCAAGATCAATACGCTTATCCGAAAAGATGATTTTTTTTTTTTGCAAAATCGGCATCTTCTGTAAGACGATCGCAGGCCCACTTAGTGAAGCGAAAACGCATTGGATGGTCACTTGGCTTCAACTCTTGAACCAAATGAACTTTGTATGGCGTCATACCAAGGTCTTTATGCAAAATTCATCTCAATGATGTCTCTAAAATGTTCAATTGTCGAAGGTGAATTGATGTAGATGGCGCTTTACGCACACTTTTTGCCACGGGTGTACGTACTGTTTTTGGCTTTTCACGCTTTAGTATATAGATGACTGGCATCCTCATCTATATACCACTCTCACTTACTTTTTTCATAAGATAACGAACTTCTGACGGTGCTTCTCTTTTTCCAAAATCCGTATGCAATTTTCGCACACATTCTGCAACTTACCATGCTTTTCAAAGCAATGTCGCAATATTTACCAGCGTTGTTAAAGCGTATACACAACCATATTCGTTCAGCGGAAGGATAAAACTAATTATCTGTCAAATCAAACATGAGCCAAGTGTAACTATTCACGAAATAAGCCCTTTACATTTGCATCGCGCTTCTCAACAAGAAGTTTGTTTTTAAATTGTGGCAACACCAACAGCATGATAGTTTTGACATTTAGCTTGTTGGCGAACTCGTAGTACAATTGTTACAACAAATTCAATTTCGCACGAAAATCGCGTTAATGTAGTTAAAATCCACTATGAAAATGGTGGTTCAGTTAAAGTTTCATTTCGTAAAACACGTGATATTTCGAACAACATAATCGTCCTGCTTTTACGAGTTTTGTTCTTAAATTTAAGTGGACAGGCTCGACCGGATCGTTCAACTGAAAACATCGCAGACGTGAGCCATATTGTTGAAGCAAATTCAAATTTGTCAATTCCTCGACGTTCTCAACAATCGGGGTTATCCAAAACCACAATATGGGGATTGTTGCGTAAGGAATTGACTTTAAATCCTTACAAGGTTCAACTGGTGCAGTAATTGAAGCAGAACCATTCACATCTCCGTAGATTCGCTTAATTCATTCAGGAACAACTGGCTGGTTTTTCTAAAAAATTCAGTTTTCAGGCGAAGCCCATTTTCACTTGGGCTTCTGAAAATCCTTGGGTGAGTATTGAAACGCCTTTGCAAGCTCAATGTGTCACTGTATGGTGCGTTAAAGATGAAGCTGAAAATGCGGTAACGGTCAGTGGAGCACGCTATCGCGAGATGCTAACAACTTAATTGTTTGGCCTATTATTGCAAAGAAAATTTCCCGGTAGCATAATTTCACGGCAAAAGGCAGTTAAGTGATCAGCCAAGCTATTGAAGAAATGCTTTTTTGGCTTCCAAAAAACATTTTTGTTTTTCAAGGTTTTTGTCGGTTTTAATACGCTGTAACTCTTTATCTTTAGTTAAGTGTTTTAGGCAGTTAAAGAAGATATTAAAAACTTCGGGAACCTTAATGGTTCAATTGTGTGTTTATAAAACACATTGGAGGACGCTTTATTTCATAAATTATTTTCGCGAGATTATGATTGCTCGTATTATCCATATTTCGCATTTTGGAACCCATCTCCATCTAGATTGGTCTATTACCGAATAAATATGGATGACAAATGTTGTTATTATCTGCGAAGGAGTAAATAGGGATGCTAGTTTGACAAAGGTCTTTAGCAAAATAAGAAATTGAATAGGAGAAGCAAAAACTTTAGCAGGGAGACGCTTCTCGTACAGATTTCTTTCGCGCCTTTGTATATTAGCACACAAAGATTTCACCCGTTTGCATAGCGCATCGGTATCTGCGTTTTTGTTTCTACGTAATGTACTGAAAGCCTCCTCTCTTGATCTGACTGCATTTTCTCACGTCTGACATTTCTTTGGATGAAATAAAAGTTTTCATTCCAACCAAAATTATGTGTATAACCATTTTTGGTTGACTGGTCACTACGCATTACAGGGAAAATTCGTTTTTTAGCATAACGGTTCGTATTTGGAATTAACTCCCTTCAAAGGTCTCTTCTGTTACTTTCTTCGGTCACTTTCAATGTAGCTAAATTCAAATCGGATATCCACGACCATACTGCCTCTACTAGTGGTAAGCTGGTCCGAATAATAAATTCTATTAAAATTAAATTGAAAACAAAAATAATTAATATGAACATTTCAAGGCATTACGGGAAATAAATTATTTATGCAAAAGCTGCATGCACAATGCATAGTTGTTGCTATTTGCTTTTAACTTTGATTATTTCTTACTACTTCACTTACAGCATGAAAAACTATCCACATGTATAAAGATTTCTTCAAAAAAAGTTCATTCTTGATTGCATCTCAGTTGGTCAAAAATTTTTTTTAAATATAATAAGCAGCTTTATTTTAAAATGCGGTTAAAACTTTCCTGATGCGGAAATATCTTGCATATCAATAACCAATTTAGTGATTTTATTTTAAAATAAATTTGCACACTGAAATGTGAACTAATATAAAAAAATATTTCATTGTTGATGTTATTGGGTATTTATTTATTTTTCTATTTGCGAAAAGTATCTAGAAAAATATGATAAATTTTGGGGCATTTTATACATGTACGATACACGTAAATAAGTAATATTTTACTACAACAAAAAATGTTTATATTAAATATTTCTTAATTTATTATCGTTTTAAGGCTAAGGCAAAAATTCTGTTTTAACATGCCAATAAGTTGTGTGCTTTAATAACTTTTATAAAACTAACCAAATGACAGCTTTAATATTGAAAAAACATTATTTTAAATTATTCAAACCACCGTTCTCAATTTAATATAAAATATGAACATTTAGTTTTTTAGATCTAATGTTTTATATGTAGAAGTATCAATTTATATTCTGTGATACAATACTATACCTTTGAATTGATTTAGGTTTAAAGGTTAATATTTTTATTGTATCTGATACTAATAATGCTGTAAACTATAATAAAATAAAATAAAAATATCTATAATAGAAATGTTTACTATCGCAATGACAATACACCATGAAAGGCAGAGTTTCCCAAAACCTGTTTAGTTTAGTAACAAGGTACTTTTTCATATTTATGTGCAGTCTAAGTACTGGATGTAGGTAGTTCGATTCTCAATAGAGCTACAATGTGTTTGTGGTCTGGTGTTTGATTAAAAAAAAAAATAAATAATAAAGTTGCATACAATAATTGAATTAACATTGACTTGCGATGGTGTTTAAAGTTAAGGGTGAAGTTTTTATTTTATTTAGTTTAATACTAAAATTTAACCAAGATAAAATTAGTCTTTCTTTTTATTTGAATTATTTTAAAATTAAGTTAAATGAAAAAAAAAATTCTAGTTATAAAAAATACAATATAGCAGTCAGTAGAGTTAGTGAAATGAAAAGCTACTCTGCTTAGACAAAATATCTAAATAACATATTTCATGAGAGCTTTTTTAACTTTTGTACTAGTACAAAGAGAACACTGAAGATGGCAAGCGGTCGAAACCGGTTTGTTCACAAACTAAATTTGACGATGGTCGACGAAAAACCGTACCCAACTAAAAACATATTTAACCCCGTCGGAAAATTTACGAACATATCTTTCAACAATAACTTTACTATTTGTACGTATTTAATTCCACAACTTTATGCTGTTGTAACGAAGATGCTTTTTAAAAGAAAATAATTATCAGTAAAAAAGTCTTTTTACAAATTACGTAGTTTCTATGCACACAAGACAGCAACAACATGCTTATAAAAAATTCCACGAAATAACTTAAACAAACAGAAAACAAAAACAACTAACACAGAGCCTAAGACTACACAGCCAAACAGGTAATGGTGTTAAATTAGAATTATCTGGCATATGCGGGAACCATTCAAAACAAAAAAAAAAAAACACGGTCTGCTGGGCAATAAAGTTATTTCAAGTGAAAACACCATCCAGTGAAGACATAAAAATAACATGGCATTAAAGTTATAAAGCACCATTGTGCATTAAAATATAATTTAATTTAAAAACTCTAAAGTGTTGTAGTATTATTTTGCAAATAAAGAACTCAATACAATAAAACGTTTATTAAAGGAATAAACGTAATAATATTAAAATAAACAATATTTGATTATTATTTTAATAAGACCTTTTTATTTCTTATTTAAATATGTATTCATTTTTTAACGGTCTTTTTTTTAATTCAATTTTAACAATATATTTTTTAGTAGTTAATTATTAAGCACTAGGTCAAATCATTAATCAAAAATTTAAAAAAAATAATAAAAAATAAAGTTTTTAACTTGTTTAGTAAATAGTGACCTAGTGCTTAATAATTAACTACCAAAAAATATTAAAAAAGGTCAACTAACTATAATTATTATTTATAATATATTTTTTCAATATTTTGCTTTCCTCTGGAAAGCTTCTTCAGGAAATTAATTTTTATAAAAACAAAAATTATTAACAATAATAATAATTTTTGTTTTTATAAAAATTAACAATAATAATAATATTGAAAATCGAAATATTGAGAAAATATATTGTTAAAATTTAATTAAAAAAAAGATCGTTAAAAAGATTAATATATATTTAATTAATAAATAATATTAATTTTTTGAATCATTTTTAAGTTATTCTATGTTAATTTGTGCTGTAAAAATAAATACTTATTCCCTTAAATTATTAATTTTAAAAATAATATATTTGAAATGTGTTACTGCGGTTGAGAGCATATCCATATGACTGCTCATATAGCTCATCAGTGAATTTTAACCCAAATTTTGTATAGAAAATGAGCAATAGTGAAATGGCTATATGGATATCTTTTCCGCTATTTAAATTAGTTTTTGAATAAGAAAGACTTTAACGTAGAATAAATTAAAAATAATTCCAAAAAATTAATTTGCTTATTTTTTATCATATATTTTTAATTATAAAACCTGTAGCAAATATATTTTGTGAATAAAATTACAATTTATATAAAAAAAAAACTCAAAATTAGTTTTTAAACACTTTTGATATTACGTTTCATATGTGAAACAACATAAAAATTCGGAACGTATTGAATTATATCCGAATTCGGATTAAATAATTTAATGTGTGTAAAAACATGCCCAACGTGGTATTATGTTGTTTATTTCCCCTCCGCCAGTAAATGATATAATATTGCTATTTTCTGTTCTAACTGGCTGGTTTGTTGTAGAAGGCGAGCGCTTTCGATGCGAAAGCATATTCTCAAGCCGCATTGTAGTTTGTACTGGTGAGTCAGTGTTGGCGTTCAGACAGTTCTGTTGTTCAGTTTGTATCTATTCGGGCAAGTAGAATGCCAGCCACCTGGCATTTGTATACAAAGTGAATTTATCGATACCTCCATCTTTTATTATTATCTAGGTACGTGTGTCCGTCTGAGGGTGTTTTTCGTTTGCATGAGTAGTTTGAATGGTTTTTGTTTTGTAAATTTCCATGTTTTCAAGAATGTCCCATCTTCGTCCTTTTTTTCTAGGATGTAGTAATATCATACAGACATCTATTTCCCTTGGTGTGTGTCCGTGAGTGTGAAGGTGTAATGCAGAGTTGGAATCTTCTCTTTTCCGTTTGTATGAGCATATCTGTATGAGCATTCTGTAAACCTTGTTTTTAGTGTTCGTCCAGTTTGCCCTATATATTTTTTGTGTGCAGGTACAGGTAAGTCTGTATACCCCTCTGGAACTAAATTTGTCAGTTGTTTCTGTCGTTGTTCTGAGATTGTGTCTCAGGGTGTTTCCACTTTTTAATGCTGTGAGTATTTCATCTTTGTGAAAAAGTTAGTTAGTCTGTATATTTCTGGTCCTGTGTAAGTGTGCCGTCGTGTTGTATCGGCTGTCTCTTTGTCTTCTTTATTTTTGTTCTAAGTGTTGTATTGTCTAAGAAGTTTATCGATGGTAGTGGCCTTGTAGCCGTCATTTATAGTAAGTGGAATTATCTTAAGCCTGTATATCATATGTCTAAACGCTGCTAGTTTATGTTGGGTAGGGTGGTTTGAGGTGAGTTGTTTAGCGCCTAAACACTTTAAATTGCCATTGAATGCAATATTACAGTGGACCGCCTACTAATAGTTTTTAACAACTATTAATAAATAGTTTTTAACAACTATTAATATTAATATCATAAGGGAAAACATAAGAATCATTGAATATAGAAGATAATTCTCGATTCTGGGAATAATAAAATGTTTCTGCAAACTTATAGATTGTTCTCCAAAACAACAGATCATATTGTAGGACTTGAAATCATACCAGCTTATTTTTAATATCTTTAATTGAAATGAGGTGTATTTGAGATATGTCCTGGTACAAACAAAATATATTCCACTTTTACCTTAACAGAACGAAAGTTTTTGTTGAGATTTAAAGATAAAGTGTGGAGTGTCTATGATGGAACATAAAAAACCACTTTATAAATTTATTTAAAATTGTTAAGTTTAATTTAATTTTTCTATCACTACAGTAAATACTTTTTAAAAAAACATAAAACAGAAACTAGAAATATGCTTGCTGAAACTATTTGCTGTAAATTGTTTGTCCTAAAATATACAGTTGATGGTAGTTTAGAAGATTACAATGCTGATTAGTACTTTTAAAAATAATGCTTTATGAAACTTTGCACAAATAGTCAAAACTTGTTACTGACTTCAAACAAAACCTTATTAGGGAGTCAATGACCTAAAGTATATTAGCTTAAAGAAACTCGAATAACAAATAAAGAAAAAACAATTTATAAAATATTCATTAAAGAAGGAAAACAAAGTCGACACGTGTTTAAATTGACATCCATTCATCACTGTTTTATACACTCTATGTTAGATGAGTAGAACCGCTAAAATTTATGTTTTTAATAGGATATTTTTTGACAGCATAAATTATAAAAATTCAAGTAACCAAAAGTAAATTTGTTCAATTGTATTTTAAGTTTCTAATGCTAAGAAATTAGATTAAAAAAATTTTATTATTTTATTATACACTAAACTGGAAGAAAACATTTCTTTCGTATCAATATTAGTTAAAAATTGGCAGGAAAAATTTTTTATGTTGATGGTATCAGGCTATTCCACGTGAACTAGGATGAAGTCATAAAACTTTGCTTGGATATTTAAAAGAAATTAAAAACTATGGAAATAATAAGTAAAATACTAAATTCTCTAACGTTGCCCAAAAAGTGAAAATCTTAGAATTGCGTTAAACCATTATATCTATTCTATATTAGTTATCAAACTATTATTCTTGTAGGTATGTCAGTGGTAAAAGAGTGGTTGCTAGGTATAAATACCTGGATATTAAAGGGAAGAGGAAAGCTTTTAGCAAATAGGATGGAGTTATGACCTGGAGTAATAATATATTTCAAACTGCTGTAGAAATGAAATAAAATATAATAGAATTTGTTGTAGTTAGCTCTCGCTTAAGTAAATGACATATTTGAATCGATATCATGGGCTCTGCAAAAAAAGTTGTAAAAGGCTTTATTTCAAACCACAAAAGGAACAGTCTTCTTAATTAGTTACAATATTCTTCCAACCAATTATGTTTAATGGAAAATATTGCGGGTAGCCTTTGCCACATATTTTATGAAAAGGAAGGCAATTCGTCTTGGAAATTTACATTAACACAAAGAAGCCACATATTTTATTTAGACGAGGGCAATTCGTCTTAGGAATCAATAGTTGTAGTGATTGAGAAAATTTGGACATGGGTTTCTAAGGATAATTTGAAGTCACTTTGTTATTCACAAAAGTCGTTTCTATTTAAACAAAGAAGCCAAATATTTTGTGAAGAGGACGGCAATTCATCTTAGGTTTTATCAATCGCTTTCGAGATTGATAAAACCGGGCATGAGTTTCTAAAAGTGATTTGAAGTCACTTTGCTATTCGTAAAAGCCGTTTATATTTAAACAAAGAAGCCACATATTTTGTGAAAAGGAAGGCAATTCCTCTTAGGAATCAATCGTTTTCGAGATTGCGAAAACCTTGCATGGATTTCTAAGGATGATTTGAAGTCACTTTGCTATTTATAAACGCCATTTATATTTAAACAAGGACGCCACATATTTTACAAAGAGGAAGGCAATTCGTCTTAGGAATCAATAATTGTAGTGATTGAGAAAATTTGGACATGCGTTTCTAAGGATAATTGAATTGAAAAACAATTTTTAATAGATATTTTTAGAGGCTTGAAAAATAGTTTTATCTGATGATAGTAAAATATAAGTTTTCGACAAAATATCTAAAAATGTATGCCCTATTAAGTATAGAAATTAAGCTGGTTTTAATCATATATGTGCTTAGATTTTCCGACGGGGCTAAAATTACTTTTATTTGAGTACAGTTTTCCGTCGACCCTCGTCAAATTTAGTTTGTGAACAAACCGGTTTCGGCTGTTTGCCATCTTCAGTGTTCGAGTACGAAAAGAACACTGAAGATGGCAAACAGCCGAAACCGGTTTGTTCACAAACCAAATTTGACGAGGGTCGACAGAAAACCGTACCAAAATAAAAGTGGTTTAAATCATCTTACCGAGAGTGTAATTTCTATATTCTTATTTAAATTTGTGAATAAAGAAGAATTTATTGTCATGTTTCAAATCTTTTATCTTAGAATTATTTATTTGTTCGTCATTGTACAATGAATTTGCCTTTTCTTCAACATTTTTTCTTAGCTATACCCTTAGCCTCTTTCTTTTGTATCCTTTAAGTACATGAAGATATTCATCACTTCTGGCTGCCGTATAAAACCTCAAATGTAATATTCATGAATTATTGCAACTTCATCACATTCAAGTTTTCGTAAGATAGTTTTCTCACTTTGAAAAACGGCGTCATAGCAGAAGCTAATATTTGCGTAAAGTAAACAGATTTCTTACACAAAGTAAAGGGCGTTATTTTTTAATTTAGTTGTCATGCTGTAATATATGATAATTTAAGCTAATAGTTAACTACTCCAACTAAGTGAATTTATTCTTGAAATTATATACAATTTAATTTGCGATAACTTGTTCATGTATTTTATTAACTATCTTTGTTAAATCAATTTTTAAGTATTTTCTAAATATCAAATTTATTAATGTAATTTTTAGTTAAAATAACGGTTTTCCAATATCATGATAAACATATTGCATGACAATTTGTCTGTCGTTTGAATATATTGTTTTCGTAGACTAATAAAAATATTTATTATAATATTTTTTACCCATTAAAATATATTTGAGTATGTAATCGCACAGTTTTATGTAAATACATTTCATTTTCAAATGTATTTGACATTTGACATGTATTTAAAAAGATATGAGATACGAGTATTTTTTCCTTTTTTTTTGATATACAGCAAAAAGTTTTTCTATGAAATACAGCTGTATGTACATATACATACATAAATATGCGAGTATTGTTTTAAAATTTCATATGAATGCTAGGATATTAGGGCAGCATTTTTAGTTTTCATGCTTCACATACACATAGAAAAAAATTTCAATTAATTTCTTTTATTGCAGTAGGATCTCTTACTTAATTATCTGCACAAATACAATATTTGGGAAAAAAATATTTTAAATTAAACAGAACAAAATGAGGTGGCGAACTTAACAAAATAAAATAAAAACAAATATTCTTAACATTTTCTATGCATCAATATACTAAAATAAATATTTAAAATATTAACATTTTTCAACAAGAAGTTGCTTTTTCAATTGTGGCAACACCAACAACATGATAGTTTTGACATTTACAGTTTTGACGTATTTGTAGTATGTAGTGCATTGGCAATTACTACAGTGAATTTAATTTCGCATTAATGTTACGTTTCGTAACATTTGTGATATTTTCGGACAACATAATTGTCCTTCTGAGACCGTTAGTGTTCGAGCGGGTCGTTCAACTGAAAACAACGCAACGGTGAGCCACAGAGTTGAAGCAGATCCAAATTGTCAATTCTTCGATGTTGTCAACTATTGGGGTTATCAAATACCACCACATGGCGAATATTGCGTAAGATTTTGATTTGACTTTAGTGCAGAAAAGAAGGAAAGTAAGAGTTTCACTCAATTCATTCAGGAACAAACGGCTGGTTTTTCCGAAAAAAACATTTTTTCAGACGAAACCGATTTCTACTTGCCAGAGTATGTCAACAAGCAAAATTGCCGCATTTGAGCTTCTGAAAATCCCAGAGCTATTATTGTGGTCTGGATTCGACGATGAAGTTGGAAATGCGGTAACGGTCAATGGATCACGCTAGCAATGCTAGCAATTTTGGTCTATTCCTTGCGCTGTGGATACCACTGATATGTGGTTTTAACAAGAAGGTGCCACATGTCACACAGCCAATGAAAAGAATAATTTATTGCAAACAAAATTACCCGTTCGCATAAATTCACGACAATCAAGCAGTTAAATTATCAGATCGTGTTATTTATCACCACTATATTATCTTTTGTGGGGCTATGTTAACGACAAAGTCTATACGTAGCCAATCGAATCGTTTTCAGCCGTAAAACTCAAAATCCGTGATGTGATTAAGGAAATTGGAACGCCATTTTGCCAAAAACTGATTAAAAACTTTGATATTTGTGAGATAACATTTTTCATACTAACTTTTTTCTTCGTAGTTTCGTATCAAATCGTATATTGAAATAAACATTATCATTCGAGCAAGCCATTACTTTTCAGATATAATAAAGTAATTCATATACTTAGAAGCTGGCCTGGCATACAAATTTCACTTATGAAAGTTTTAATTTTAATTTACTTTCTGGAAAATTATCAAGAAGAGATTGAGGCTTGAACAACGCAAACAAATTATATACAGTTATTTTGCAAATCAGTCGTCATTTGGCGCGACTTATGGACGCTAAAAATTTTATTTGGCTCATTTTTGGTTAAAGGCCTTATAAATAAACAAATTGCTGCATACGGAATGAAATTATTCCTAATAAACGGAAAAAACTTTAACACATTCAGAAAAAATGTACTGTTCGGTCTACACGCTTCAAAGATAAAGCAGCAACTCGCAATACATTTGTTGGAAATCATTATAATCAATTAAGTTTCATTTAGGACTGTAACTGACATAGATCACAGTGACCGTAACCATGGACTTATTGAAATCAGAATTGAGCGATAAGTTGTTTTCAATATGCCTTTAAAATATGCGATTAGACGACATGTAAATTATTTCTTGTCGGACAAAGTGACTTCACTGGAATTGTTTTGGAGATATGACATTTAACGCCAGGGATGCTGATCTTGTTTACGTTGGTCAAGAACTGTAACGGTGGACACACCCACAGCATTATATTTAAATCATAATTTTTATTAAAATTCTTTTCTATATAAAGTTTTTTTTAGGTAAGTAAACAGACCGCCATCTAACGTTTTTTTTCAACTAATACTTATTTCCTGATAACACTTAGCTCATGTTAAATTTGACAGATAATTAGTTTTATCCTTTCGCTGAACGAATATGGTTGTGTATGCGCTAGAACAACGTTGGGTAATATTGCGGCATTATTATGAAAATCATGGTAATGTTGCAGAATGTGTGCGAAAATTGCGTACGGATTTTGGAAGAAGAGAAGCACCATATGTTCGTTATCTTGTTAAAAAAGTGAAAGAAACTGGCATCCTCATCGTTAAACCAAAGCGTGAAAAGTCGAGAATATTGCTGCTGTGGCAGAAAGTGTGCGTGAAGCGCCATCAACGTCAATTCACCGTCGTTCTCAAAAATTGAACATTGCAGAGACATCAATGGGATGAATTTTGCATAAAGACCTTGGTACGATGCCATACAAAGTCCAATTGGTTCAAAAGTTGAAGCCAAGTGACCATCCAATGCGTTTTCGCTTCGCTAAGTGGGCCAGCGATCGACTTACAGAAGATGCCGATTTTGCGGGTATGTAAACAAGCAAAATTGTCGCATTTGGGGCACAGAAAACCCGCACGCATACATTGAAAAGCCGACGCACCCAAAACGAGTCACTGTTTGGTGCGGATTTTGGTCCAGTGGCATAATTGGGCCATTTTTCTTCGAAAATGAGCAAGGAGTGGCCGTTACAGTCAATGGCGATCGTTAACGGCCCATGTTAAACGAATTTTTGTTCACAAAAATTGAAAAGGAGGATATTGGCCACACAGCCGAAGCTACACTCGATGTTTTGCGCCCTATTTTTGAAGATCGCATTATCAGCCGTAGAGCTGATGTCGTTTGGCCACCTCGGAGCTGCGATTTGACACCGTTGGACTATTATTTGTAGGGTGCCGTCAAAGATAAGTGTTACGCCGGCAAGCCAGAGACAATTGACGCTTTAAAGGATAATATTTGTGAAGCCATTGGTGAAATACAGCTGCACTCAATCAATAATGTGCTTAAAAATTGGACCGATCTTGTAGGCTACTGAATGAAATTATTCTCTATTATTAACCGGAAGGAATGTGCTTTCAAATAAAAAAAGAAATTTGAGAAAATATTTAGTAGTTTTGTTTATAGCATTTAAAACAAAAAAGAAAGTTATTTGGCGGACCCTTTATAACGTATATAAAAAGGTGGCGGCTTTTCGTAAACTAACCACGTGATAACAGGATCATAACATTAATTTTTAGTTGTACTATTAGCTGTCGATAAAATAATTTTATTTCGGAATTATTTTCAAAATTTTATCGCAAAATCTAAGGGCCACCTTTCTATTAATGTCACCCACATTGAGATATTTAAAACTGTCATCCAAAGATATTGTATAGTTGAAAGTATGTGACTTATTGTCATAACTAAATATAAAGAAAAATGTTTTTATTATTCGTATATGCAATTTGCTTATTATATTTAAAATTTATAAATAACAGATACAAGTGTTTAACAATTTAATGTTAATATTTTCAAGTGTTGAAACAATAAACCATAATTTTTTAATCAATTCCATTAAATGTTTAAAAAAAAAAGAAATTAATTCATGAAGTGTAAAGAAATTATGTTAAATCCAACTTAAGTTTTCTAAAAATTTCTAGATATGCTTTGTAAGAATTATGTGTATTATTGGACAAAATATTGTTTTACTTAACAACTTAGAAACAGCGAAAATATGCCAAAAGGTATAACACTTAGTAGATTTAAACAAAGACAAATTAAATCATTATTTACCCACATTCCAGCTGCAAACAGAAATGTAAAATTGTTGAAAAGCTCAACAAACCATTTTAAATTCACTTGATTATACTTCAAAACTCAACGAAGGCGCAACCAAGGTTCCCAAAAGGAGGCCAAAGAACAAAATTTGCGGAACTTTTGCTGCACTTTTTTTTCTTAATTTATTTCTTAAGAAAATTACTTTACATTTTAATTTTTAAAACAAAGGAAATCTTTTTTTAGTTGCTTAAGTAAGAAAATTTTAAACATTTCATTTGGCCGTTTATTTCTTGAAGTCGCTCGATAGAACAAACTAAAGACATAAAATGGCAACGTATTTTAGGAGCTAAAGTTTATTTTTAAACAATTATTTTTAAACAACAAAAAAAAAGAAAGAAGAACATTTAATAATGTGAAATTAAATTAATGCTTGAGCATTTGTTTTGTTGCCGAGTTTTTATCATCATTCTTTTATCTAATTGGAAACGCAAATAGCAACCATAATATATTAAGGTGGCTACCTGAACAATATTTTTTATGAAGAAGAATAACAAATTTTGTAAGTGCTGCCGTTGTATTGAAAGGGCTTTTTGCTTCCGCCGTGCACCAGTTGAACTACTACTACTACTACTTTCTCTTAAATGAAGATAACGTAACTTTTGTAGATACGTAGCTTGCTAACAGACGCTTTCAATATATTTCCCACTTACTTTAAATTGATATTTTTAATTGTGTTTTGAATATGACAATGATTCCTTAGAAGCAGAGAAGCCATTTAGGAAATGGTGAGACGAAAATTATTTTAGCAAACACAAACTTTTGCTAGTGCAGACATCCAAATACGCTATGACTCTTGTAAGATGATGTTCTCCCTACTAATTGAGCCGTTATGCTATATCAGACATAAATGCCAAAAATTATTAAAAGATTGCCCATTTACCAACTCAACTGATGTTAAAAGTTTCTAGTTCATCTAATACATTTTCTAGTACATGTATCACGGCTATTGAAACTTTTTAGGTAAAGCTTATACTTATCTCGCCTCCTTTAAAGGATAATCGGGATGAATAAAAGAGTAAGTATATCTATAATTCTGGTGCGTTTTTATTATAAGTGGTAGATTTAAAAATGATTTCAAATTTCTTTGTTTAAAGTACAACAAACTTGCCTGAGCAAAGCAAGTAGTTTTAACAAAGGTTAGATCGTAAGTAAGGTTTTAATACAAGACTTATAATAAGGCAACTTCGTATTCTTATATGTAAAAGTGAAAAATTACAATTTCATTCGTAGCTTATTAAGTTCCAAAAAGAGTGTAGTAACTTATACAACTATATTAACGATAAAAATGCCATTTTTATATACGGTTATCGATAACATTTGAAATTCAATAGTAAATTTAAGATTCAAAATTCAACAAAAATTTATTACATTTTTTTTAGTGTTCAAACGATATTTGGACAGCTATAATTTAATTAGGCTTCGCGGAGGTTTAAGTTTTTTAATTCGGTTTAACGTTTGCACATGTAGCGATCAAAACAATGAAGCATTACCTTCTTCTGGACACTGGATATCTAATTTTTTCTACTTATTTTCGGAAAAAAATAAACAAATAAACATTTTGAAAAAAAAAATGTTAATAAGTTTTGTTGTTATAAAATTAATTTCCTGAAGAAGCTTTCCAGAGGAAAGCGAAATATTAAAAAAATGTATTATTAAATTTAATTCAAAAAGACCGTTTACATATTTATTTAATATAAATAAAAAAAGAGGTCGAATTAAAATAATAATCATTTTGAAATAATAAATTTAGAAATTAAAATTTACTTAAATCTTAGCCAAATTAAGATATTTCATTTCACTAAAATTAAGTTTTCTAACATTCAAATTGTTACTGGGATTTAAGCTGATGACACGTAATCACTTGTACTAAACAAGTAACTACGACTCTGTTTCTTTTTATTCCATTCACATACACAACACTTTCATAGTGGTGAAACTAATAACTCTCTCAAAGCGTATGATTAATTAGTAAAAGAATAACAAGAATAGCAAACTTTAAAATATCGAAAATACTAAAGCAATTCAAAATTCTGACGTTTTTATTTCATATAAACTACAGGAACTGGGCACAATTGCTCCTAGTGACATAACACAAGTATGATAACATGCGAAAACAAGAATGCTACAAAAGTAACAAAAGTCGAGTGGTGAAAAGCCCTTACTATACATTAAAATCTGCTGTGATATTTTGAATATCACATGTTATACTATTTTAAAATTCTACATCTCTAATACAGAATAAACTCGTTTAGATTTAAGTTCACGTCTATTACAGATAGCTAAAAAGTGGCAGTTGAAACCTTTTAAGTAACAGACACTTTTCATATTAAACGATCTATATATCTGTTGCTTCTCTAGAAAAGGTATCCAGAAAAATAAAGCAACGTTGTGTTAGTAAAACAGAAATGTATTTTTTTTTTAATTCTCTTCTACTTTTATTGATGATTATTAAAGTTGGTAATCGAATAAAGTTTAGTTTAACTTTGTACTCATTACTGCGATTTGATAATATCAGGTTTTTCAACAAGCAATTTGTTTTTCAATTATGGCAACACCAACACCATAATAGTTTTGACATTTAGTTTTTTAACGTATTCGTAGTAGATGCATTAGCAATTGTTAGAATAAATTCAATTTCGCATGAAAATTGCATTAAAATAATTAAAATCTCCTATAAAAATGGTGGTTCTGTTAAAGTTACATTTCGTAAAATTTGTGATATTTTCGGACAACTTAAAGTCGTGCTTTGGAGACCGTTATTAAAATTTTGGTCGTTAAATTTGAGTTAACAGGCTCAAACGTGCGAACAGCAACGCGTGTTCGGCCAGGTCGTTCAACTAAAAACATCGCAACCGTGAGACACAATGTTGAAGCAGATTAAAATTTATCAATTCCTCGATGTTCGCAGCAATTGGGGTTATCCAAAACTCCCACATGGTGAATTTCGCGTAAGGATTTGATTTTGAAGCTGTACAAGGTTAAATTGGTACAGGAATTGAAGCCGACCGACCATTCACATTGCCGTGAATTCGCTTAATTCATTCAGGAATAGTCAGCTGGTTTTTCTAAAAAAAGCATTTTTACTTGTCAGGGTATGTAAAAAAACGAAATTGTCGCAGTTGGGCTTCTGAAAATCCTAGAGCGATTATTGAGAAGCCTTTATATGCTCAACTTGTCGCAGTATAGTGCGCTATGTTGTCTAGAGACGTGATTAGGCCGTTTTTTCGAAGATGAGGCTGGAAATGAGGATTATAATTGACGATGTGGATGTTACTGACATGGTTTTAACAGGGCGGTGCCACACTGCCCTGGTGTTACATCAAACGTAAGGATCAATTTATTACAAACTAAACTTCACGACGATCAGCAGTTAAGTGGCCAGCTTAATCGTGTAATTTAACACCACTTGATTATTTTTTGTGGGGCTATGCTAAAGATAGCGTCTATAGCCAATCGAATCGATTTCAATCTCAAAACTGCAAATTTGTGGTAAGATTAACGAAATAGGACCGCCATTTTGGCAAAAAGAGATTGAAAACTTAAATGAAAAAATTTTATTGGTCGTGGTGGTCATTTGCTAGATATCATTTTTCATTCATAATTGCCAAACTTTATTGTTGTATTTTGTTTTAGAAAACAAATTTCTTGTTGAGAAACCCTTATATAGCTAAAAAAAGTTTTTGCAGGAAAACTGCATTCTTACTCAACACAATGAGATTAAATAATTAAATACAAAAATTTCTAATAACACTTTTCAGCTTCTTTGTCGTTTGAATATATGATATTTGCACGTGACACTAATTTAACAGAAATATCACAAAGAATTCTCTGCCTTGCTTTGAAAAATAAAATTTCATACAAAAAAGAAAAATAATAAACTAAATATATTTAATTACATATAGCAGAAATTTTTTTGTTAGTTTTACCAGGCAGACGAATGGTTAAAGCATATGGTCAGTAGTCTATAATAGAAAAAGAAAACTAATTTTCAAATGAAAATTAAATTTTTTCCGATAACTCTTGAAAAAAAAGAAATAGAACGTCAGAAATAAGACTCTATTAGAAAATTGATATTCTTAATCACTGGCCAATAGTCGGAACAAGAGCAGTGCACTCGTGCAAGCATGAAACAAATTATTAAGATTATTATTTTCTTGACGTTTAAAAATCCAACTCTAACCAAAGTGCAAAATGTATATTTTTTAAGACTTTCTTTATAGAAAAATTTTTTAAAATTTTATTGAAATATTTTTAACAGCAAAACTAATTTTATTGTAGTCGCCATGTGTTTTAAACAGAGCTATACATATTTGTTAGTGCAGAATTTAAATTTTAACAAAGCCTTATTGAGGAGCAATGATTGAGGTCTTTTAAAAGACGAACAAATAGAAAACAGCAGTGCAAACTTCTCGTAGTTTAGGTTAGAAAATGTAAACAGCGGTGTATATTAGAAAATTTTAATTGGATGTTTAAGGTGTCTGTACATTAGCTGAAATAGGTATGAAAAATATTTTTAATCTATTGAATGTCATAACTTATAATTCATCATACAAAATTTGTTTAATAACAATGGTGTGCTTTCAGGTTTTACTTCAGGTTTGAGCCTGAACGGAAAATTCTTACTTGCAACGGAAATTCTTACTAAACTTCAGCAGGCCTACGGAGATGGTGTTTTGTCAATAGCAAAGATTTTTCGGTGGTTTAAGGCATTTTCAGAAGGAACACAACTGATTGAAGATGAACCACGAAAGCGGAAGTCCTTCATCTTCAAGAACCCATGACAATGTTAACAGAGTACGGGATCTTGTGCATTTGGCTCGTCGGTCGATAGTCAGAATGATCGGAGAATAGTTATATTTGACTCACACCACCATTCATCACATTTTGATCAAGGAAAAAGCCTTTCGTATGACCAAAAGAGTGTAGAAAGAAAAGGTGCCTTGACGTTTTGCATTCGATTGAAAATGAGCCCCATTTTCTGGAACGAGTCTTGGATGTTTGAATACGACCCAAAAACCATACGCCATAGTATGGAGTGGCACACTTCACCTTTTGTTTTATCGATATCCACTAAATCGTTCACAAAGAGTATGTATGTCAATGCCAAACAGTCAATCAACTTTTTTGCCGGGAGGTTTTTGAAAAACTTCGAAAATAGGTGATTCGTGTGAGACCAAATATCAAGAACGACTGGGTGTTGCATCACGATAATGCTCTTTGCCACCCAGCAATTTCACTAAACGAGTTTTTGGCCAGTAAAAATATTTCTGCATTCCATGTGAATTTTTTCCCCTTTTTGAAGTTGAAAAATCATCTCAAGGAAACACATTTTGGGACAATCGAAAACTTTTAAACGGCTGTAACCGAGCAGCTGAAGGCTGAGGGGGAAGAACCGTCTCCAGCGCTGTGTGGCTTCAGAAGAAAGTTATTTTGAGGGTGATAATATAAAATTGTAATTTTATTTGAATAAAAACAAATTAATTTACAGTTCTTGTGTAATAAAGTACCAAAGTAGTCATTTAAATCTCAGGGGAATCTTAACAATGTAAAAGTCGTAGTTAAGTTGGTTAAAAACGGCCAGGAGGATAAAGAAGAAGATTGTAATTTTGATTCGCCCTAAGTGTAGTTTGAGTAGGTGCACTAGCTTAAGGTGAATGTTTGCTAAACAACACTATAACTACTAGGTGGTTTGGTTCCGCTAAATTAATAGTATGTTCTGGTTCTTATTGCCATTCAAATCATATGCTGATTACGCAGTAAACCATGAGGGTACATAACGATATGGACAGACATAGATTTAGAAAGCTAAAATAAGAAACAGAAAGGAAAAACTTAAAATTAACAGATCTTAACTTACAGTCGAAAGAATGGCTGCATTGAAAACGAGAAGTAACAATAACTTAACTATTATAGTTCTATTTACATTTAGTTTTTTCCAAAAAAAAAAAAAACGATATTTCTGTGGCTATTGTGAAAGCCATTAAGAATGCTATATTAATGGTAAAATATATAAATGAGTAATTAATTTAATTGAAGAAGCAAATTTGCCACAAGCTATTTCGAAACTTTAAAAATAAAAGATATGAGAACACAAAAAGCATTTTATTTAATATGAAGAACTCACGAAATGGTATGACTTCAGTGCCCATTCACGTTTGTTATACCTAAAGTAGTAGAGTGTGATTTGTTTTACATCTGCGCCTGGCTATATAGCCTTAATCAGATGGTGGACAAACCACTATAGTATAATTTGGAACGTCATACATGCGGCCTAGATAGCCGAAGACGTAATTCTAAGCAACAGAACCACCTAGTTGCAACTTTAATGATTCCAGGACAGGTCTGCAAACCATCACACCTTGCTAAAGAGTTGGAGACTTTCTAACTCCTGTCCAGAACACATGACAAGCATGCTCACTGGACTGGATCATTCACTTTGCGTGTCATTATCAGTGAAATGATCCTGGCCACCATATGGGGCAACAAAACTACAACCACCACGACGCTCCCATATAGGGGCCAACCTCAATGATCAGTCAGAGAACTATTAAATGTCTAAAGAGACAAATAATGAACTCTGTGGCTCACTGATCCCCGTGGAAATAAAGTGGAGTTTCCAGTTGTCTCCCTGTCGGACTTCAGGGGACTGGGCTCCCTTTTTCCCCCAGTTGCATAGGTCTAGATAGTCGAGTATTCTAGAAAGACCCATAAATGTGCCCCCGGCGGGGACCTAAAGTAGTAGAGACTGAAAAAATTAAACGGATTTGCCGTTTAGATATTTAGAATGAAGTGCAAACTTTGTTTAGTGTGCCACAGATTCAAGTATTGCTATTGTTAAATTGCTCTACTATCTAATATTAGAAGATCTGATACTTTTTATTTAGCTTTGCGATATTTTCCCTAATTAGTTAAAAAAATTTTCAAAATGATTATCTTAAAATGCTGTAATGATCGATAATTATCCAGATATTTAATCATAAAATCATTAGAGAATAAAGTCATAACGAAAATAGTTGTGAGAATAAGCGGCATTAAATAGTGTAGCCGATCCCTTAGTTAATAGTAATAAGGGTATAACATCTTCACTTTTTGTGTCATGTGAATGGCAGGGGAACATGGATGCATCTGCTGGCCAACAATCTCATGACTAGGATGATCTTACGATTCTTGGGATTGAACTTGAAGAGTTATATTATCTAACATACATGATATCGATATAAAGTATCTAATAAACGTAATATTATGCTATCAAGGCAGTGCAACGGCTAACGTATGAATATTTAATATGAAAAAAATGCGAGAATAAGTAACTGAATTGCTATCCTTATAATTATAACGTCTTTTCGAATTACTAGATGTCGTTACCAAATTCTTATTATTGGAAGGGAATCAAAAAACTATAAAGACGTGTAATTAAATGAATTAAGTTAAAAAGAGAATTTATTGAAAGATAGAAAGTTGTTTTTGCCGAAAAAATCTCTTTTTTTCCCAAAAAAGTCCGCAAGTTACCAAATTGTACACGTAATTCAATGCAACTGGCAATACTCTTCATGTTTTTAATTATTTACGGTTTACTATATAGGAGATGCGTGATGCTTTTTAACATTTTTGTGACTTTTTACACATATCACTTTACAACTTTGCGCGGTTTTATTTAAAATTGAATTCATTGCTTTCATTACACTAGTGACCCCACTCTAAGTTCGCAAAATATAATGTAACAATATTAACTACAAAATATTACCACAAGTACCATCATCATCATCATCATTATCATTATCGTTATTGGCGTTTCCATGATCACGTACTTATTTGTATTAAAAACGTAAAATGTAAATAATGTTTGTTACTTATGCTAGATTTTTATATTTGTTTGCTAAAAACTATGTTGCCCATATTGTGGCCCACATAAAATACATTTTCCTGTTAATAACGGTCAGAAGCAGTATTTAAGTTGAAAATTCAACGCCATCTTTACGAACTCACTCGTACGCACGTTTTCGTTGAATTGTGTATTTAAGAAACAAAAGTACTGAAACAAAAGCCACTCGATATGAAATTTTAACTGATAAAAGGAAATAAATAAAATGAAGAGAGAGATAAATGAACATTAAATGAATTCTGTGAATTATAGAGTACTTGGATGGACTTGTTTTAAAATTTTATGAATAAAGCATTTGTAACACTAGATTTAATTTCTTTTTTTTAAATAAATATATTATGCGAATACAGTACAAATTTACAATTTGTAGCAGCATCACGTATCGGTATTTAGCTTTAGCTTCTGACTATTTAAAAAATTTTAACATATGGTTAAGAATAATTAGGCGTAGTTTATCAGTTATATAAAGACAGAAAGTATATCATGGCACACTGACTTCTATTTAAATTTTAAGCTAAATTTTCATTCTTATTATTAATATAACACACTTAACAACCTAAGCATCAATTTTTTAATGCGCCAGATATAATATACGATTCAACAGAAGCACAGGAGCGATGGTTAATTATAGAAATGCAATAAAAAACCCTTCAGAAAAGTAATGACGTGATAAGATTTACAACTGCACCTGACCGTGGGACTTAATCAAATGGTGGATCATTACCACAGTGGATGGTATGTAGCGCTATCCTCGCCCTAGAAGGCCTTCGGATACGTATATCCTCCGGTCACTCCTAGTTGCAACTTTAAAAGCCCGGAGTAGGCCGCATCCTTCATTCCTTGCTGAAGAGTAGGAGACTATCCAACTCCTAGTCCAGAACGCATGAAGCTTAATATAATAAAGAACACGACGGCATTCACCCTCCCTGGACCTGGACCATTCATTATGTTCATTGTGAATGATCCGACCTATAAACTCAAAGGAGGGCCTCGAAACACACAGCCACCTTGATACTGCCGAAGGGCCTACCTCAATAATCCGTCAGAGAACAGCTAAATGCCTAAAGAGACAAATAGCGGAACTCTGGGGCCTTACTGATTCCCGTGGAAATATAGTGGATTTTCCAGCTGACTCCTACTAGCCTTGATGGGGACTGGGCTCCCTTTTATCCCACAAGACACAAGCTTTAATGGTTGTAGGATCCATAAAGACTTATAATGTGCCCCCGGGGGGTTCAGAAAAGTAATATTTGAGTTTAATATAACTCGTTGTTTATTTTATCTGCAACGAGCCATGGACTCAACCTTCGATTATCACTAGTCTACACACCTAGCTATTCTTCGGTCTTAACTCAGTGAAATGAGCGTAGACTGTGACACAGTTAATGAAGTTTGCGTTACTAGAATTTAATGCAGAGATAGTGTGTAGGATAGAAAAATACGAAAGTCTATACTAGAAGAAGAGAAGAACTGCTCAGTGAAGAACTAGATGTAGTTTTCCTCTAGGTAAAAATTATAATAAAAAATAAACTAGATAAGAAAAACTGTATTTGTTTTTAATGTAGGATTTTTCAACAAGAAGTTGGGTTTTCAATTGTGGCAACACAAACAAATTGATAGTTTTTTGACGTATTCGTAGTAGATGTATTGGCAATTGTTACAATGAATTCCATTTCCCACAATAATTGCATTAAAATGATTAAAATCCACTATGAAAATGATGGCTCTGTTAAAGTTTGATTTCGTAAAAATCGTGATATTTTCGGACAACATAGTCAGGCTTCTGAGACCGTTATTAAGAATTGAATCGTTAATTTTGAATCGATAAGCTCGATACAGCGTGTTCAAACATCAACGAGTCTTCCACCGGGTCATTGAACTGAAAACATCGCAGCCGTGAGCCAAAGTGTTGAAGCAGATTTAAATGTGTAAATTCCTAGACGTTCTTAACAATTGGGGTTATCCACAGCCACTACATGGCGAATTTCGCATAGGGATTTGACTTTACAGCCTTACAAGTTTCAACTGGTGCAGGAATTGAAGCCGGCTGACCACTCACATCGCCATAGATTCGCTCAATTTGTTCAAGAACAACCAGCTGTTTTTATGAAAATGTAACTTTTTCACGCGAAGCCCATATTCAGTTATATCAAAAACTAAATTGCGCCGTTTGGTCTTCTCTATGTATCACTGTATGGTGCGCTATGTTGTCTGTAGGCGTGATTGGGCCGTTTTCTTTCGAAGATGAGGCTGGAAGTACTATTGTTAATGACGTGGATATCACTGACATGTGGTTTCAACAGGACGATGCCACACACAGTCAATGCATAATTTCACGACAAGCATCAGTTTAGTGGCCAGCCAGATTGTTTGATTTAACACCACTAGATTATTTTTTGTGGGGCCAATCGTATCGATTTCAGCCTTAAAACTCAAAATCCGTGATGTGATTAACCAAAAAAGGATCGCCATTTTTCCAAAAAGTGATTAAAAACTTTGATAAAAGTTATGGACATGATGGACATTTGCTGGATATCACGTTTCATTCATAATTGCTGAACTTTACTCTTCGTAATACAATGAGAATTTGAATCATCTTAATCTAACTTTTTTGTTTTATTTTGTTTTCGAAAACAAAGTTATTATTTAACATTTTTGACCATTTTTGTGTGTCGCCTTGCTGGCTTCTATTTTTTATTTATAGCGCTCTCTTAGGCCGGTACATTTGTATGAATGTTTGACTCCTGAGGCAAATTGCTTTTAAGATAGATTTTCGTAACAGATTTCTAACCAAAGAAAAACTACAAAAACGAATTCAACGATTTACAATATATCAAAAACTATAATCTTTAGTCCTCACATTGCAGGACCAAAATAAAAAAGCATAAAACCTAAAAAAGTAAGAAAAAAATCCCATAGTGTGTTGTGCCACATGGTAGCTAAAGCTTCGTACGATCTATAGTCCGGAGTAACACAATTTAAAAAAAACTAAAACAGGGAGCCTAGGGGCTGTTAATTGCATCTAGTTGCCACAGGCATCGCCCATGCCTTATTGGCTTTTAAAATATTCCTGAACAGTAAAAATCAAAACCCACAACAAATCCAATATTGCCATCTCAGTTACACTTAGTACCGGAGGCCCTTTGGCAATACTCACGCTTCAGTTGCCGACAAAAGCAATAGAAAATAACAATCGGGAACAAATACTTGCAATCGACTTCTTCATATAAATACCGGCATGGAGTGTAGGCCTTTATAGTGTTTGTAAAAATTCCTTGTAAATTATTTATATTTTAATCTTCATATAAAATTTAAGTAACTGGATTTTATACCTTTTTTGATCGACCACCTTATTCGCTAGACTAGAACCATATTCAATGTGGCATTAAAAGTGGCACCTCCTTCTACAAATTATAAATGTTTCAAAATTAATAAATCTAAAATATTTACACACAAAATTTTACTTCAGAAATACACGACACGTATTAAATGCAAATTTCCCACATGCTGCCTTGAAATTTGTGTGTTTAATTTACTTTTTCATAACCAAGCGATAATAAACTATAGAATACCATAAATAGCATGCAAGCGTTAGTAAAATTTTGGTCTTATCTGTTGTTGCAGAATATAATTTCTTTTAAAATATTCTCAACGAATTTCTAGCAAAACACACATGTGCATCATCAAACATCAAAATGTTGTGAAAATCATATACAACACGTAACTTTAGTTCCAATTACATTTTCTCATTTTGCAAGTAAATTGCTTTTACGAGTTCGAGCACGATGCATCGCCCTCATGCCACGACAGCAACATTTGATGTTATTTACTTAACACAAAACGAACAGCAAAAACAACAGCATAATAATGTAAAAGTATTTTTTCGCTTTAGCTAACTCTTTGGTTTCTTTAAATTTTTAACTTTTTGGAAAAATAAGAAGAAGGAAAAGAAGAAGAATAGTCCAATCACATTTGGGGATTAGAGTGCAGCCCTTGCAGCCTACACCCACATTATCCGCAGAGTCACAAACATCAACTTAAATGTAGCAACTACAGCATAAAAATAACCAAAGTTCTAAGGGCATCGCTGTGCTTTTGCTATAATTTTATCTTTTTTGTTATTGTTGTTTTTGCTTTTTTGTATTGTTGTATGCTTTTATCCAAAATGAAACGTGACCTGCACGTTTTCGCGCCAAAGTCACGTTCTTTCTGGGTAATTTACGTTTGCGAAACAGTTGTTGATTTTTTATCTTTCTCTTTCTTTCTTCGCCATCTTTTGTTTACCGCCCAGCATTAATTTAAAATGTTTCGTTATTTAAAACTTTAAAGATGAAAAAGGAAAATAGTGAAAATAAAAATCTTATTAAAAATGTATATTCAATATTCTTAAATTATTTCATTTAAATAATACAGGCTTTCCTGTCAAAAAGAGACTTGAAGCTACTGGGAGAGGTAGTTTGAAGGCATTGGAAAGATCTGCTTAACTCATTAATGGAACTTTTAAAATGGTTGAGATATGCATATGTAGTATAAAATATATATTTTTTAGCAAATTGTGTATTCTTTTCAATAATTCATACCTTTTAATAAACGTTTTCTTATTTTCAGTTCTTTTATGCAAAATAATAACACAGTACATTAGAGTTTTAAATTAATTTAAGCGATTTATTTTCTTTTTATCCACACAAAATAAACACGATGGTAACTTTGTGGTCTTAACTTGAATTAGTTAACTCGCCCAGCAACTGGTGCTTATATAGCTATTTTAAGCGGTTCCCGAACTTACAAGAATATTTAACTTTAACAACATCACCCCATATTGTTGTTGTTATTATCATTCAGCTTAAAAGCCTGTTTGTCTGTGTGTTTTGCTTTGTTTTGTGGTAGTTGCTTTTATTTTCTGTTGTTCACTTATTTCGTAGAATTTCTTATGATATTTTTGTCTTGTGTGTATAAGATTTCTTAGAAAACTACGCAGTTTGTAAAATGCACAGTGGATCATTTCGTTTTCCTTTTTTTAACTCATAATTATTTTCTTTTTAAATTTAATAAATCATCAATATATTTTTTAATAATTAAGATTTCTTGCAAAAACAGTTTCGCTGCATATTTTTTTAAATCTTCAGGTTTATGTAACGAAAATGGGCAATTCTTTTAAGTCTGCTTTTTTTAACCGCATAGTTTAAGTCAAACAATATGTCATACTAAACCTACATTTATAATCAGTAGAATCTGCCAAGTCAACATGAACAGATTGGCACTTAAGCAATGTTACTAAACTGTCCAGATTTACTTGTAAAGTTCAATCACATATCAATTGCGACATGACACTTTTTATGGGTTTTTGGGTTAATAAATAAAAGGCCGTTCACGACTGACCCTACGGGCTGTCTTAGCATCAAGCAAAGTGAAAATTTGATGTGGAGCATTAGTGATATTATTGGGTCATATTTCATGAAAAAATGAAGCCTAGCTTTGTGTTACGGTTGATAGGGACTATTATAAGTAATTTTTTTGCTGAAAAATATGGATGATATGTAGTTTCGACATGCTACGGCGTTCTTGGTAATTAAATTATTGAAAACCAAATTTAAACCTAATAAATAAGCTACAGTCAACTCCTTAAGGCCTCCCTTGATTCGTATTAATCATGGCATACTGCGAGTACTGTTCGTATAATTGTCTTATCCTATAAATTATTTTTAAATCTTAATGCAAAGTTTTAACGAGCTTAAAAGTTTAGAGAATTAACAGAAAATACTGAATGATTGGTGGAGACCCTCATTTCCCGGATAATTAAGAAAAAAATTTCCAATTTTTTTTATATATTTAGCTTTACAGAAGCTAGGAGAAAATTTCCATTGCACGAGCATATTTTGAGCAATAAAATGCATTCAATTTCGTACGAAAATCGCATTAAAATAATTGAAGTCCACTATGAAAATGGTGGTTCTGTTAAAATTACGTTTCGTAAAATTCGTGATATTTTCGGACAACATATTCCTTCTACTGGGAATTTTGTCGTTAAATGTGAGACTACAGGCTCGATACAAAACGTGCGAATACCAGTATGTGTTTGATCGCATCGTTCAACTGAAAACATCGCAGCCGTGAACGACAGTGTTAAAGCAGATATAAATTTGTTAATTCATCGACGTTCTCAACAATTAGGCTTTTCCAAAAGCACCACATGGCAAATTTTGCGTAAGGATTTAACTATAATTTCTATTTGGGTACTGTTTTCCATCGACCCTCGTCAAATTTGGTTTGTGAACAATACGGTTTCAGCTATTTGCCATCTTCAGTGTTCTCTTTGTACTTTGACTTTGAAGCCGTACAAGGTTCAATTTCTCCAGGAATTGAAGTCGATTGAATATTCGCATCGCCATAGATTCGCTCAATTCATGTAGGAAAAATCGGCTAGTTTTTCTGAAAAAAACATTTACTCAGGGGAAGCAAATTTTCACTTATCAGGTCATGTCAACAAGCAAAATTGCAGCATTTGGGGTTCTAAAAATCCTAGAGTGATTATTGAGAAGCAGTTGCATACTCAGCGTGTCACTGTATGGTACGCTATGTGGTCTGGAGGCGGGTAACGGTCAATGAACCAGCTAATAACTCAATTTATTGACACGTTGTCAATATCACTGGCATGTGGTGTCGACAGGACGGTGCCACATGTCACGCAGCCAATGAAACGATCAATTTATTACAAACTAAATTTCCCGATCGCATAATTTCACGACAATTAGTAGTTAAGTGTTTAGCCAGATCGTGCGTTTTAATACCCCTGGATTATTTTTTGTGGGGCTACGTCAAGGATAGAGTCTATACGGAGCCAATCGAATCGATTTTAACCTTAAAACTCATAATCCTTGAAATGATTAAGGAAATTGGATCGTGATTAAAAACTTTGATTAAAGAATCGATATCTTTCAGCGTGGTCGTGGTGGATATATCGAAGATATCATTTTTCATTCGCAATTGCCGAACTTTTCTCTTGGTAGTACAATAATAATATGAATCATCTGAACTTAGATTTTTTGTTTAATTTTGTTTTAGACAACAAATTTCTTTAGTTAAGAAGCTGTGTAGTTGGTAAAATTTTAGTTTTGATACATCACAGCTGGAATGTAGCTATTTTCATGTTCTTATTTTTATCTATTCCGCCCCCTGCTGTAAGAAGAATAATGTCGCATAAGGTGCAGTCTAATCATAAGGATTTATCTTGTTATATTTCATATGTCGGAAGGTTTTTAACCCTTGATGAGGTATACATACCACAATAGCAAGTTAAAGATTTTCTGTTGATACTAACTTGAATATCGCTATTTGCAATTCTGTTGTAGCGTTGTTATTTTCCGCCTTGACACATTGTTTCAAATCAGTCTATTTGTTTAATCTTAATTCTCTTTTAAGAGAAATCCAATTAATTTTAACTATCCAAAATCTATTAGCATAATTAAATTTGTTTTATTTATTGCCATGAAGTGTCAAAATGTTTTTGCAAGTTTTCTTGTTTGTATGTTTGTATATTTTTCTTAAATCCGCTTATTACTCTAATCAGAGTAATTACAAATATTTTTCCTTGACAGCCGGGATAAAATTAGTTTCGAAAATAATATCCACTGTATGGCTGTTGTGGTAGAATAAGGACAAAACCCATTATAAGCAAGCAACGATATTACCAGTGCATTTTGTGCTTGCATGTACTTTAGTTTGAAAATGAATAAAATGAAGAAAAATAACGTAAAAAAATATTGCAAGGGGATTAAAATTTGACATTTACGACACTTTTCTTGTTAAGTCGCCCTAGATTTTATTTTTCTAAAAATAAACGAAAATGACAATATAACAATAACGTTGTGGAAAACTATGAATGCAACACAAATATTTGGATAACAACTGAAAATTCTTAATCATTGTAATTAGTCCTAATGTATTAAGAAAAATTAGATAAAATAAGTTTGAAAAGAAAATAAAAACAACGTTTGGATTTGTCATTAAAAATTTTGTTTTAACGATTGATTTCTGTGTGTGGGTGTGTTTGTATACTTTTATGCAAATGCTATATATGTATGTAGTATGTATTAATGTATGTATGACTGTATGTATGAATGCATGTATGTATGTTTATTTTTAAAAATCATTATTTGCATGTAACTTAGTTCTGCTTTTGATATATATCCGTTTGCATGTGTGTTTGTGCATAGATAGTAGTGCTAATGTAAGTATTATGGAATTAGTGCTCTCCTTTTAGTTTCCTGTTTTGTTTTTTTTTTTGGTTGTTATTGTCTTTTTATGTGGCCACAATGTCTTAATTATTAAAAGCCGGCAGTAGACGTCTGTTTGTGAGAAAAAAAACTACAAAACTAAATGAGACTAAAATTGGCCAAATTTGTATTAATAAAATTTCCATTATTTTATGCTTTCAGATATCAAAAATTGAGAGTAGCAGAGGATACTGAGATTGTTTGTACAGCGCATGCCTGAGAACAATAGATAAATTTACAAAAAAAGGATAAAAAATAAGAACCGCCAAAAAAGTTTTATAACATGCGGGAAATTGTACTCTCTTAACGATTTTAAACAATCATGAGAGAATTTTTAAAAATAATTTCAAGAAAAAATAAAAATATTTATTTTTGATTATTTATAGAAATTTAATTTGTGTCACTGCCGTCTTCACATTTCACATTTTTGATAAAGTATAAATTCTTTTTCTCTAATAATAGTTTTTATTTTATTTTAATGGTGACAACACATTGCCCTGAATAATTTAGTTTTAAGATTTTTTTTAAAATTTAACCCATTTAATAAAACTCAAGGACATATCGCACTCTAAATACAAAAGGGTCACAACTCAATATACTAAAGTTTTCGCAACTCAAAATAATTATCTTTAGTTCATCGTGCAGAAGCAACACACTTAACACAAGTATTTTTCCAGTTAAAGAAGATAGTGATGTGAAAGAAATTGTTGCATTAGTTAGAGACGTGTACCCTGAATTAATTTATGGAAAAAAAGTCCGTTCTGGAATATTTTGAGTTGTGACCCTTTTGTATTTAGGGTGCGATATGGTTCATGAATAAATTTGATTTAAAATTTTTCTTTAAAATACTATTAATATTTTTGAACACAAATTTATTTTGCAAGTGATAATAAAACTTTCATACCGAGTTTTAAGATCTTAATTAAAAAAAAAATATTTGTTTGGGGCTAAAAATAAATGTTTGTTTTTCTAAATAGAACAAGAGATAACAGCTTTTCAAACCTTAAGCTCTTGAATACAGTTTATAACTAAAATTTATTGTAAAATTTTCATTTAAAAGTTTTATTTTTTGATAAAGATCGTTTTATCTTTATAAATTTAATAAGTGATCACAGGTTTTTGCATTCTAAAAATTTTATGATTTTTCAGAAGCATTGGATTATTAAGTAATAATTCATAAATGTTAATTATATTTAACTTTAAATCAACAGCAAAATTATTTGTCGTGTAAATATCATCATAAGTATGATCAGACTATTTTTTCTCATTTCTTTTAACTTTGTTAATAAAACAAAATAAAAAACATGTGCATAGTGGAATAATGCACATATAACATAACATTCCAAAAATCCATCAAAACGTTTGCTATTTGCTAGCAAACAACTTCAGTTGGTCGACAACATAATTATTCAGCAATGGAAAAGTGAACTTAAAGCCACTGCATAATGCATTAACATTTATTACTGTAATTATAGTAAAAGATTTGTAACGAAGCGTTTTCTTTGGTAACTGGGGTATTCTTAACGGCATCCAGGGTCGTGTTGTTCCAAATTAAATGAAAGACCTTGTTATAATAAATATATAATAAATAAATAATAATTATATAAATAAATCTACCTCCTTTATTTACCATTAATTGCTTAACAGCAGGTTCTTCTAATTGGCTCCGTCTGCTGCGCAATCATGTGCGCTTGGCTAGATACCACAACTTAGCAGTTAGTGGCCGAGCGGAATATCCCGACAAACGAAAACTGTGCCGAGTAAAAACCACTGCCACCCAATTTCACGCTGCTCCGGTCTCTCCCAGTGCCGACTATAGTCAGAAATGGTGCTGGGGATAATTAGAAATATTTGCGCGAATACCCTCCAGTCAAAATATTACGTCTTATCTGCAAGCCGCCTACCTACTAACTAAATAACGAAGAGAGAGGATTCCTCTTTATATAACGGCAAATGGGTCACCATGCACAAGTACACATACATGTAGACCATTTCTACGGCTGACGTAACAGGTGGTGGCTACGTTCCATATCAGCCGCCGCGAATCTTAATTCTAAATAAAGAAGACACCGAAATTCATTAATCTTAAACTCTGTAAACTGTATAAAGATATAGAACCAAAACTATAAGTATAATAAGTATAAGTATGATATAAATTGAATAAACTATAACAAGTATTTCAGAAAATATAAATACGGATTGTTATTTCTTTGAAGAGGATCAAGAACTTTAGTGCAATAGTTTTTTGATCTCAAAATGAACTTGTATCTTTCATTGTACACGTAAAGTAAAACATGGTTGGTGTATGTTCATAGGTACCATATTATGTTCTTCCTAACAATATACCGTTGCGATGAACAAATTCTTATTGTTTTAAACAGCATTTTAGTAAAGCTAAATAAGATCTTTATAATATTGGCTAATTAAATGAAAAACAAATAAATAAATAAAAGTTGTATATAAAAACTAACACAATTATTAAGGTAAGCAAAAATTACTTTTATTTTTATTTGACCTTTTTTAATTTATTTAAATATGCACTAATCTTTTAAACGGTCTTTTAAATATTTCAACGATTTTATTTATTTTTTCAATATTTCGCTTTCCTGTGGAAAGCTTCTTCAGGAAATAATTTTTTTTATATTTTACAAAAACAAAAAATTATAATTATAATTAATCAATTAATTGTTATAATTTTTTGTTTTTGTAAAATATAAAAAAATAATTTCCTGAATAATCTTTCCACAGGGAAGCGAAATATCGAAAAAAATAAAATCGTTAAACTATTTAAAAGA
Source organism: Trichopoda pennipes (assembly GCA_030448955.1). Lineage (NCBI taxonomy): Eukaryota > Metazoa > Arthropoda > Insecta > Diptera > Tachinidae > Trichopoda > Trichopoda pennipes. The sequence continues at coordinate 6,498,930 of JASKUP010000088.1, forward strand.
GCGTTTAAAAGATTAGTGCATATTTAGGTAAGCAAAAATATTATGTTTATTCCTCTAATAAATATTTTGTTGTATTGAGTTATTTTATTGTAAAATAATTATACACAACACTTTAGAGTTTTAAATTAAATTACACGATTTATTTACTTGTATTCGCGTTTAGACGCACGCAAATACATTATGGTAATTTTGCTAATTTTTTTTAAGGAGAAGTAGCACTTCAGGCTTCAATGCCTATTTAGTCAATTACCGTGCTACTTTCTTCAGAAAAGGGATAGACAAGAGATGAAATAGGTGGTGAAAGTGGGAAATTAATTATTTAATTAATTTTTATTTTTATAGTGAAAAGCCCAAAGGTCTTCGTTGGGAATCGAACCCACAGCCCTCAGATTGTCAAGCTAGTACACTACCTACTAGCCTACAGGGGCACCTAACCTAACTTTAACATCTAAAAGTTATTTTATTATCTTTATATATTTACTCGGTAATGTTTTCACTTGAACTATCTTTATTGCTCAGCAAAGGGTGCTTATATTATTATATATTCTGTTTTGAGCAGTTTTCGCATATTCAAGAAAATTATACTTCACTAATTCTGTTTGTTTTCTGCTTGTTTAAGTTATTTCATGGAATTTTTAATAAGCATGTTGTTGTCGTTTTGTGTGCATAACATTCCCTAGAAACTACGTAATTTGTTAAAAGGCACAACAAGTTATTTCTTTTACTTTTTTACTGATAATTATTTTCTTTTAAAACACGGCATCTTCGTAAAAATATCTTAAAATAAATTGCATACTTTATTTTAAATGAATCAAGTTATACGATACAAACGATTGTAGTTATATTTACATTATATTAATTGCAGTTATGCTAAACAAGAATATAGTTCCTATAACAAAGGATTATGTAATTATGTATAACAATAATATGGTTTGACCACATATCTCACACATCATATTCATAATATGTTTAGATCAAATTTGTTTCTTCTTTTTTAGATCAGAAGTATTAACCATTTTTCGTTAGTATGCATTCTGTTTTAAGTTATAAAGAATAAGTTCGATAATATTCATATAAAATTTATAAATATTAAAAATAATTGTTAAACATTTATATTTTTCCTAAAGATTCCAAACCTGACAGAATACCACAAATTGAAAGTTTGCATCTCTACAATGATTAATTTAATTTAAATAGAACAAAATTAACAAGACGGAAGTCTTCAAAAATACATTTCTATATTAAAACAGGACAAAAGGACGAAAGAAACTAATTGCAATAAACTCAAATGCAATGTGGCAAAATGAAAACTAACAATAAGCAACAAATAGCACAAAGTATCTTGTCAAGCTGTTATAAATACTTTGTATTTGTTTTATTAAAAGATTGTGTAGAACTAAGTTGAGTACAAACCAGATATGCAAAGGATGCATCCATAGGTAAGGAAAGTGCTTATCCTGATGTATTGTAGAATGAGTGAGGTTGTGATCTTCTCCTTTTAAAATGTAAATTTACTTTATTTACAACAAAATAAATTAATAAACGGGTCTTTTCCCGAAACTGTTTAGTAATATAAGGTTTCTAGACCGTAATTCATTAATCTAATTGAGTGGTTATCAAGATTATCACAGTTTGGAAAAGTCGATGCATGAGTATATTGTTTCGGCTGATTATAATATGTATAGTTGAGTATGAGAAATAACCCCTAATCTCGTATTATACGCAATATAATAGGAGCTGAACAACACACCAAAAATGATGGATATTCCGTTAAACTAACGAAGCTAATACATGTCAATATTTAATCATTAGTGATGATACGATAGAAGCATCTTAATATTTGTCAAATAAAAGATATTGTAGCAAATTTTATTGTAGGTGCTAAAAAACTACAATAACATGAACTTCAATGTAAATTATATTTTATTTTTATTTTATGCAGGTTAGTGATAACGTTTAAATGTTGAAATATTTTATTGTCAGTAGCAGGCAATAGTCAATTTTTTCTATTTTATTTTTATACTTCAGTTTAGCAAGTAGTAAATTTATGATTATTATTATTACTATTATTGTTATTACTGTTATTGTGAAGAATTCAGTACTTGCATTTTTAGTCACGTTGTTTGTGAGATTGGCTGTCTTCTTCATTTATTAATTTTTAAGCCAGAATTGTATAGAAATGTGACTGAAGTGATTTTATATTTTTATTTTATTAAAATTTAATGAAACCACTTCATAGACAAGTTGGTATTACAATTTCATATTTTATGTTTATGACACCTTAGAAATAAAAAATATAAAAATTATTAACCTATTATGGTATAATATTATTATTTTTTTGTTATTGTGTTGGACCTGTAAAATCAAAACTTCAAGACTTTTTAAATTCGACGCAACGATGTGCATAATTATTTTTTTTCTAGATTGTAAAATAAATATTCATATGTAGTATATAAGCAGCATGTAAATGAAAATAAATTAGATTTTAACTGAATAACTTAAACCGGCAACTTCTGCCTAGTTCTTATTTATTAAAGTTTCAAATTCTGGCACTTCTTCCGAAAGCCTATTAACTAGCTGACACCCTTTACAGCTGGTGAAATATAGAAAGGCTGTAGGGAACATACCATCATTAAACCGTTACAAGCTGTTCTCTGACTGATTATTCGAGTTGGTCCTTCGGGAGCATCGTAGTTGTTATGGTTTCGCTTCACTTCATTCACTTTTGACATTAACACCGGGTGAATGAGCCAGATCCAGTGAACATGCTTGTCATGTGTACTGGACAAGGAGTTGTAAAGACTCCGCCTCTTAAGCAAGCGGTGGGGATGACGGCCTGCTCCAAGCTCTCGAAGTTGCGACTAGGAGTGAGTAGATGATAGAGATATCCGATGGCTTCCTAGGGCGAGGGTGACGCTACGTATTACCCACAGTGGTTTGATCCACCGTCGGGTTATGGCTTACACAGCTAGATATTGACGTAAATCTTATCACGCATGTACTGATTCGAGATGTTGCACGAAAATCTTCATGAAGATTGCGAAAGTTGGGTTTGCCATGCCGAGTCCGTTAGCTAAATTATATATATATTAGGATTGCCCTTTAGAAAAGTCAGATTTTTTCTAGTCTCATCCCTTTACCGGCCGAATTTTGGAAATAAAATTTTTCTGAAAAAATTTCATGTGAATCAGTGGGATTAAGACGAGTCCAAATTTGCGAAACCCCAAAAAATTGATTATTTACCTTTTTTAATGCAGTCTAGACACCATATATACGAGGTTGTTTTGAGAAAGGTTTTTAAAATTAAATTTAGACAAGCCGATAGTTCGAATGCCGGCATTTTCGAAAGTTCTAAAAAGCCGGTCCAAAATTGAATTTAAAAATGTAACGTATTGGAATAGATAACGAAATAACAAAATGTTGTGCTAAACATTTTGCTTAGTCTATGCTTAAAGAAAAACTATCAAGATGTGATTGCAAGGAATTACTAGAACCCACGTTGATAGTTTTAGGATAATTACCTAAGAAACGCAGTTCTAAGACTATATTTTATAAACCTGGATTTTTCACTATGCCGGATGGATGGTGAAAGCAAATGGCATCAAAATATTTTTATACCGAAATGAATTTAAATTGACAAAGCAAGAAGAAAATGATTTGTGACAAATATGTATTTTGATAATAACCATATAAAGACTCCCCCATCTAACGTTTTTTTTCAAGTACTTATTTGGTGAATGGTAGCACTTAGCTCATGTTTGATTTGACAGTTAGTTAGTTTTATCCTTCTGCTGAACGAATATGGTCGTGTATATGCTTGAACAACGCTGGTAAATATTGCGACATTCCTTTGAAAATCATGGTAATGTTGCAGAAAGTGTGCGAAAATTGGGAACGGATTTTAGAAGAAGAGAAGCACCGTCAGCTCCGTATGTTCGTTATCTTATGAAAAAAGTGAAAGAATCTGGCATCCTCATCACCAAACCAAAGCGTGATAAGCCAAAAACAGTGCGTACACCCGTGGCAGAAAGTGTGCGTGAAGCGCCATCAACATCAATTCACCGTCGTTCTCAACAATTGAACATTTCAGAGACATCATTGAGTCGAATTTTGCATAAAGGCCTTGGTATGACGCCATACAAAGTCCAATTGGTTCAGGAGTTGAAGCCAAGTGGCCATCCAATGTGTTTTCGCTTCGCTAAATGTGCCTGGGATCGACTTACTGAAGATGCCGATTTTGAAAAAAAATCGTCTTTTCAGATGAAGGTCATTTTGATCTTGGCGGGAATGTAAACAAGCAAAATTGTCGTATTTGGGGCACAGAAACGCACTCATACATTGAAAAGCCGACGCACCCAAAACGAGTCACTGCTTGGTGCGGATTTTGGTCCAGAGGCATAATTTTGCCATTTTTCTTCGAAAATAATCAAGGAGTGGCCGTTACAGTCAATGGCGATCATTATCGGGTCATATTGGACAAATTTTTGTTCACAAAAATTGAAGAGGGGGATATTGGCAACATTTGGTTTCAACTGGACACCTCTACGTATCACACAGCCGAAGCTACAATCGATGTTTTGCGTCCTATATTTGGAGATCGCATTATCGCAGCCGCAGAGCTGATGTCGTTTGGCCACCTCCGGGCTGCGATTTTACACCGTTGGACTATTATTTGTGGGGTGACGTTAAAGATAAGTGTTATGGCGACAAGCCAGAGACAATTGACGCTTTAAAGGACAATATTTGTGAAGCCAGGTTTGAATGCTTGTAAACATTTCTAGCTTTATTTACATATGTATGTTTGCTTGTGCACATCCACATTTAAAGTACAACACCCTGTATGTTCGATTGGTTTGCAGCAAATATATTATCAGTGATCGCTGCTAATGTGTATTATTCAGAGTGACATATGATTATGTATGATTATGATTTGGTGCCCCTATAGGCTAATAGCTAGTGTACTAGCTTGTCAGTCTAGGGGTTATGGGTTCGATTACCAACGAAGACCTTGGTATTTTTTCACTACAAAAATAAAAATTGACTGTCAGTGGGGCTACTCAGCGATGAAGGCATAGTCACTGGTCGCTGTGCTGTATTAGACGGCAGTTAATTTCCGACTATCCTTCTACTTTCACCATCTGTTTCATCTCTTCTCTATCCCTCTCCTAAAGAATATAGCATGGTACTTGACTAAATAGGCATTGTTGCCTGAAGTGCTACTTCTCTTTAAAAAAAAAAATAATGATTGATGCCTCATAAACAATTAAATAAATGATTGCACAGACAATCACAACAACCAGATCACACTACATTGTACCGGTACAAGTAACTATGTACGCACGTTACAAAATAACATAAAATTAAAAATACATGCCTTCCTTATTTGCAAATAGCAAAAACAACAAACTCCGAATGTTAAATTTGTTGAAAGATTTTGTCGCCAAGATACTTCTCCCATAATCCTTAACAACCACTAGAACGTAGTATTTTTGTTCCTCATTTTTTGTATCATATTATATTCCTGACACCTCTATCTGCTGCGTCATTAACCACATTTAATTGTGCAACAACATCTTTTGGTTAAGTGATGTTCTTCCAACAATGTGATAACAAATCAGAAGTAAAAATTATTATATAAGGAGGAATAATAAATATCTTTTTTCATATATTTTTTCTTTTTAATATTTCGCTTTCCTTTGGAAAGCTTCTTCAGGAATAGGAAAAAGTTGTAAATGTAAATAAATAAGCAAAAGTCTTCTCTTTTACAATTTTTGTGTTAAATCAATAATTTGGAATTTATAAGGAAAAAAACAGATTTTTGTTTTTCCGCAAATTTGCACAGGCTTGAGCACGTCTAAACCCCTACCGACTCATAAAATTTTATATATCTATATATATTTGAAATATTCCAGGATTTGGTTTTGATAAGTCTGCTCATTTAAAACAAAAAAAAATGCTGAGTTTATAGCAAGTTAACATATTTAATTAAAATTGTTTTTTGTTTGATTTTTTTTGTTTTACGGAAGAAATATTCTTAGTCATAGATATTTATATCAAAAAATATACTTTGATATAAATATCTATGACTAATAATATATCTTCCATTTTTAATTAAAAAATAAACAAACGTAATTAACCACTCTCTCTGTGTTTTATTTTTTGCAAATAAATGTTAAAAGAAATATACTACCAATCATTAAGTAAGATTAATTGGAGCCATTTCAAGCAGTCGTTTTATACATCTTCCAGTTTTTGGCTAGTTTGTAGGGTTAATGTATTTTTTTAATTATTTAAAAGTAATTTATAGTTACTTAATTCTATGTAGATTGGCATCGGCCATCTTCTAACTAAAATTGTCGCAAGTTAAATTAAAAAAATATTAGATGAAATTTTAAATTTAAAATTAAATAGACAGACATCTGTATTCAAGCAAATATATATATATATATATAAGGTATACTTTGTTTATAATTTTTACTAAATGAAAGAGAATGGATCTTATATTATATTTATTTAATTTCGACAATTATGTATGGAATATAATGTCTGATAAATGCATAAACCTTGTTTCTCAGATATCCCCACAAAAAGTAGTCCGGAGCAGTCAAATCAGACAACCGTGAAGACCAATCTACATCACCATTTCTTGAAATAACTTGGAACTTGAATGGAAAAAGGTCTCGCAGTAATTCCATTGTAATCTTGGCTGTATGCGATATCGCACCGTCTCGTTTATACCACATGTTAATCAAGCCCAAAGCATGCAGTTGTGACGTTAAAAAGTTTTCACAGTTACCGTTACTCCATTTTCAATTGCACACCAGACTATCACTTTTAGTGGATGCAAAGCTGACTGTTAAATAATTTAAGGGTTTTCCATTCCCCTGAAACGACTATTCTCTTTATTCACATACCATTCAAATGAAATGGTGCCTCGTCACTCATGATTTTTTCATGAAAGTTGGGGTTGTCATGGGTGAGGTGTGACATACAATTGCCATATGTATGGTGGCGTAAATGGTCTTGTGGAAGACGCTCTTGTGTCAGCTGACTGCAAATCTTTGTGCAAAATTGTGGCCAAATTTTTTTTTTTTTGTGAACACCTAGCTCCTGAGCACGGTGTCGGATTGAGGTTGATGTATTGTTTTGAACACTTTCTTGAGCAGCAGTAATGTTTTCAACCGATCTTACAATAAGTTGTGCTTCATGCTTGGGGTTATTACCTACAGACTCTCTTTTTTCGAAATAATTCTTTACACGAGAAATAGTGCGTTTTATTGGCACGTTGTTTCTTCCAAAAATTTGACGTAACTTTCTCTTTGTCATAGTAATCAATGGTTAAATTTGATATGTTTTTAACTATTAAAACATGTTGTTTTATCGAATATTTTTCTATGATGAATTTGCCACATGTCTACTTCATGACTGCCAAATATAAACTGTCAAGACTAATGTTTACCTTCCCGGCGAATACCTTAAAAATTCAAATGCCGGAATTGCTAGTGCTAAAATAAAACAAATTAAATTATCAATAATAAATTGTAGATGAAGATTCGTTTTAAGTTATTAGCGACTGTAAAAACTCTATTGGTAGCCTCTTGCATTTCAGGATAGAATAATGTGTTAGTTTAATCGACCAAGTCTAAGTTTAACTTAAACAAAGAATCTATGTGGCTTTTTATTATTTTTTGTTAACAACTAAATTACTAGCCTCTTAAAGTTTGAGGGTAAGACCATAAATGTAAGGAAAACTCATGTCTTTTGTGCTATAGTTTTATTTTATTCATTATTATTTTTCTGGTTCAGCATACATGTCCTCTGTCTAAGTTTTAAGAGATATCCTGTTGCGTTTGTGCAAACTTAAACTTTATTTATTATATGTAGTATACGATGTTGCAGAGGTCGAAGTAAAACAACTATTGTCTACAAATAGAAGGCTATTATAGCTATTTAAATTGGATTAGAGCTTTACCCTATAGTACATATATTTTATAAGGCTATTAAGATTCTAGTGGCAAAAAATTGCGTTTAGTTTTTTTTAGGTTATCCATTTTACAAACATTCAGGTCTTGCAACAATTAAAGCTGATGAATCAAACAAAAAAGTTTAGAAAAATAAAAATGTGAGTATTGCGTCCTTAACTTTATAATTTTTTATTGCCAAAATATTTCAATAGTAGACTTTATTATTCACATATTTTTGTTCTCCCTAATTTATGACATGATTTGCTCCAAATGCGGCAGTAAAGAAATATATACAGGAATAAATAAAAGATAAAATAAATAAGACTGTATATATTTATTTGTAAAATAACTTCCGCCACCTAAACATAAGTTTATATAATTTTCAAGTCTACAAAGCTTTTCATTCCATTTTCGGTACAAAACAATAAATCATGAATGATCAACAATGGTAGACTAAAATATGAAATGAGTACAATACACAGTGGGGTGCTGAACAAAGGAATAACTACTAAATAAACTAAAATAAACCAAAGAAATAGACATTTTGCCGACCTATTACAACCCACATCTCAACAATTCTTTCTCGCACTCTGGCCTAAAATGAGTATGTAGGAGCATTTATATTGCTATCAACGTATGGAAGATGTTTTATTTATTTACCAACATGGTTAAAGGCGAATAGGAAACATATTTTTTTTTTAGCAAAAGAAGACAAGAATTCCAATAAATTAGTAAGGAAATATGAACATAAGAGGGGCAAAGAAGGCAAAACACATACACAAGCAATAAATTCGAAATATGTATAGTAGAAACTCATACATCATTTTAAGTAGATTTTTTACTGCTAAGATTTCTAAAATTTGTTATCATTATACAATTTTTATAACAATTTCATAATGAAAAGGAAAATATTTTTTTGTTATAAATTATTATAAAATTTAAAATATTTTTCTAAAAGATATTATTATTATTATTATAATAGTAGACATAAATCAGAATAGCGAATTTGCTTTAAAATCCACCAAGTTGTTTTCTTTGTGTTTTCTATTCAATCGAAAAATATTCTAAGAAGACAATTTGAATTATGAAAATTTAATAATGTTATCGCTTACGTGATTGACTGTATTTGCATGGGTGTGTGCTTTTGTTTGTTACTTAAGTCTTGTTAAAACTTAAGGCATTTTATGCATGTCTAGCTAAGCTGTCATCAATATGCCAAAGAGTTAAGAAATTACTATATATACTAGTTACTTAAAACCGTCCGACAGCAATAAATAAAAGTATTCTCCTTATTTTTCCTATACAATGACGCTATTTTAAAGGCTATTCACTTTTAATTATTTTAAATACATCGTATTGCCAGTTTGTTCTATAACAGGTTGAGTTTTAGTTAAATCAACACAAATCGCCATGAATACTCCTACTCAAATCAGTTTAAAAAATAAAAATAAATTTAGAAAAAATAAGCTTTTGGCTTAACACGATTCTTTATATTTTTTCTTATTTTATTTATTGTCTTCCTTTTATTTTCCTACTTGTATTGTGTCTTATACTCTGTAATTTTCTATAAATATTTCTGTAACTATTGTCTATACAAATGGACATAATTAACCAAAAACAAATAACGAAAATTCATATTATCTTCTATATATGAGAATCCTATCGACTTTGTATGGTGCCATGGCACTTGTAAGTTTTAATCTACAAAAGTAAAGTGTTTAAAATTTTAATTTTTGTTTCATAAATGCCAAATACAATAAATTTCGGTTGTAACAATTTAATTGCATTTTTGATCCATTTTTAAAATAATGTTGATTTTGTATATTTCACAAATCGAATTCAAACGGATATTTTTTCGGAAAAATTTAAAGCGCTTTAGAATTGTTATTCGGATATAACTCTTCAAAAACGGGGCTGGTGTAGCACAACCTATTACGGATGCTCGATATTGTACCATAATAACATAATTGTTGGTTAAAAATAATAAAATAATGTGGATGATATGTGATATAACATGCATAATTAACCCTTTAGTCTAGTACGTCAATTGGGGTTACTAAGCGAAGCAGTTGCGTCCTGTTAACTAAACAATTAATCATTGATGGAAATAAAAAAAAAAAAAAATATATATATATATATATATATATATATATATATATATATATACATATAGATTTAAAGCTGAAATTGAATCTTCCGATAATTTGAACTTTCCAGGTCCCTTGAAAAATACTCAATATATTGTTACAAATGGGTCTTGCTTAAGATTTAAAATAAAATAATTAAGCAATAAAGCAAAGTACTGGTTACAAACTGCGTAGAAGTTTATACACACACAACTACGCACTCTCATATAGTATGGCAACTTCTACCTAACTCTGAAAATGTGAGTTTTGAGAACTATGTTCAGGTAGACAATAACATCAGTGTCTATGGTGCCCTAACCAATGCTGAACTATTGAATCTGACTTCTTTGGATGAGGAAGATGAAGCAGACCAAGCTGAGCAACCACCACTTCCGGTGTCATTAAGCCAAGCAACGGCAAGTCTTAGCACATTACGCTCCTATGCTCTCAGAACGAATACAAGTGCTGATTTCTTTTCAGCTCTAATACTCAGAAGGACGATTATGTTTTCCGAAAATATTACGCTTTTTATGAAATGTAACTTTAACAGAACCACTATTTTCATAGCGGATTTTAATTATTTTAATGCGATTTTCGCGCGAGTTTTATTGTAACAATTGCCAATACCAAATATATATTATTTGAAGTTTCTATGAATAAACGTAAACTACTACTTTAAGGATCTGTCAAAGAACTATTTTAATATTCACACTAACACATTAACTTTACTTTCTAGCATAACATTTATATATTATATATTAGAACCTTATTAGATACAACAAAAATATGCTTTAAACATAACTGGTATTGTTCACTTATGCCAAATGGTACATTAATCAAAATGCAGTAAATAGAAATTATGAAGACAGCTCTCAATAAATATTCACCTAAACACAAAAAAGGGTTATGAAGGAAGGAGTGTAAAAAGGGTTATGACAGAAAAAGCAAACACGCCTATAGATAGGTAAATGAAAAATTTAATTTTTTACCACTCAAATGAAAAATTAAATTTTCTAATATTAAAAGATTAAAATATATTACGTTATCTTTTATTGCTGTTGAAGTGTCATGTAAATCTTGGTGACGCTAAAAGGCTATTTAAGATGAACTAATAAGTTTTATTTGCGAATATTTATCATTGTAAATAATTGGATTTATTTGCTTGAGGACGCATGGAATTAGTGTTGTAAGTGAATTTTTTCTTAAGTGACGATAGGCTTGTTTTTACCTTTGTATAGACTGGCCGTTAAGATTATTTATTGTAGATATATAAAAATATACTAAATAATATCGTTATTTATACTTTTTTGTTACATTATCATTTATTGTTTCGTTTTGTTAAACTACATGGTTACTCTATCAATTAACACAAACGGGTATGTGTAAAAGAGATTATATCTTTTAATAAATTAATACTAATTGTTCATCTAAAAATCCTTTGGAAAATTCGAAGACTAAAACTCAACAAGGACAACAAATTTAATGATAAATTAATTTCGAAATATATTTTTGTGTTTTTTTTTTAATATTTAATTAAAATTAGTATATTTTTCTTATAGGTATCGTAGAAAGCTGCAAAGATGTAATCATCCTTCTGAAAGAAACTTAATATTATGTTTAATGAAACAACTGACTTCTTTTATTAACTATCGTATTAAAGAAGATAAGAATAACAACTGGTACAAATTTCTACAAAAGTTGCCGGCAGGTAATAAAAAGTTTTGGAGATTAACAAAAGAAATCAAAGGCAAACAATCAACACTAGATAATTTAAAAGTAGATGGCGTTGATGTACACAGCAGTGTTGATAAAGCTAATATTATTGCAGGTGTTTTTGAAAGTGTTCATGTAACTACATATAATCAAACATCAACTTTTGAACACATACAATGGTTAAATAACCAAGCTATTGATATTGACATACGACATAATACAACGAGGCATGAAGTAAAATTTTTTGTAAATTCTCTTCGGAATTCTAAAGCTCCTGGTATTGACAGCATTAATGCAATAATACTGAAAAATATGTTAGATACGTTTTTTAACATTCTTACAACAATATTTAATTGGTGTTTAAGAAATGGATATTTCCAAAGATTTTTAAGAATGCCAATGTTGTACCAATACTGAAAGCTGGTAAGGATGCCAAGTCTCCAAAAAGCTACCGACCCATTAGTATACTAAACAGCCTTGATAAAGTTTTTGAAAAAATAATATTAGAAAGAATAAATGATTTCACAGAAAATAATGGCACCTTATAGAGCGAACAGAAAAGATCACTCTACAACGCATCAGGTTAAAAGAATCGTTAATATTATTCAAAACATTAAAAATAATAGACGGAGTACGGGGCTGGTATTTCTAGATATTGAGAAAGCATTTAATTCTACATGGCAACGGCTTAATTTTTAAACTTGGAGCGTTTGGATGCCGTATTTATTTGCAGAAAAATATAAATAGCTTTCTATCTGAAAGAACTTTTGTCGTAAAAGTTGACAATGAGTACTCAAACAAACGCCAAATCCCCGCTGGTGTACCACAAGGTTCAGTGTTATCCCTTGTTCTGTACTCCATATACATATCAGACTTTAAAACACTAAGAGATCAATCCTCAGCGCTGTATGCAGATGACACTGCTCTAATAGCAAGTGGAAAAATTTCAAACGCAATCATTAAAAAAATGGAAAAAGCTTTAACTGCTTAAATGGAAAACTGGAAAATCAAATTGAATGATATAAAAACCCAGGCAATCATATTCCCATTTAACAAATCGCCAAAGCGAATACCTAGTCGTAGACTATCCATTTTGGGGACAGAAATACCAATGTTAGACTCCGTTAAATATTTAGAGATTACGTTAAAAAAAAATTGAGTTTTAAGCAACACGTTCTCCAAACTTGTGCTAAAGCTATCAGTTGTGGAAGAGCTCTTTTTCCACTACATAATCGAATATTAACTCTTCATCAGAAAAACAAATTATTGCTCTATAGAATGTGTATTAGACCAATTATGTCCTATGGTTGTCAAATATGGTCTACTAGATGTGCAAAGACTTACCTGAAGAAGCTGCAGATTATACAAAACAAAAACTTAAAAATTATATATAATCTACATAGGCGTTACTCCACTATGGAGTTAGATAGAAATGAGTGTAACCACAATTTGTTAGGATGTCCCGGGCTAGGAAGTTTGCTTTAATGTCTAGCTTTTCTCCTTGCGTTGACACATGTTTTGAAATCTCTACTTTTACCATAGGCACGTTTAGATCAATATGTATAGAATTTTATTTTAGCGCCTCTACATCATCCATGTTGAAGGCTAAAACAGTGCCCCACAACTGAATATCATAATAACATATTGGTTTTAAGGTAGAACTATATGCTAGCTTAATTTGAGAGTAGAGTTCCTACCAATCCTGAGTCACTTTTAATTTAAATTGAGTCAACTTAGCGTCTATTTCGTGAGAGGCGCCGATCAAGAGATACATTAAGATATTTTATTGCGGTCTGTTGAGGAACCATTTGGTTATTAATTTGAATCATACGGTACGTCGGTAACTGTCGGGAAGCTTCCTGAGAACTATTGTGGATGATTAGAAAAGCTGTATTATCTGCGAATCTGGACGTGTGAATATCGTTATTAGTTGGCATGCCCGAAGTATATATCAGATATAGAATTGGACCCAATGGCCCTGTTGTATCCCTGCAGTAATTAACTCAGAACAACTTAGAAAATCAATTTTGCTTATGATAAATTTTCGACCAGTAACACAGCTTTCCAATAGACTATGAGTGTTAAATGGCAGTTGTTGTTTTAGTTTATATATTAAAATTTGGTACCAGACTTTGTCGAATACTTGCGAATGGTGTATGAATTGGATTGAGCAATATTCCTTTTCTTCCATGGCATTGAAAACTGAATTAAACCTCCGTTCCATGCGCTAATTGTGTGCATCTTGAAAGGCACAATCTATTTTATTTCTAACGACCAATATTTTCAATGAAAAACCCGTTGGTCATCGCAAATTCATTAACAGATTTATTCCTCGATTTTGTGCAAAGATTTTTAGATGACGAATTCCTAGTGCCGTGTAATATCGACATTTGTGCAGTTGTGTTAAAATATTAATTAAAAAAATAGAGACTTTAATTTTTATTATCTGTACGTTTAACAGACAGTGCATAACAATAAGCTTTATTAATGAGCAAGATTTTTCTAATTTGTAGGAAAAAGAGAGATGTTCCAATATGTATATGTCAGTCGACATATCGTATTAGGAAAGGTCATGTTCTGAAACGAAGCACTGACCTGTCGTCTTTCTTGTCTTCCATAAATACTTTAATTTTAATTCGTCATGCTTAACTTATTAATATAACAAACATAACACAGTACAACATGGGACAAAAATCTGAGAATTTCACTTGAAAATATACCAAAAAATAATAACTTCTGCATCATTCATTTTATTAAGTTGGTTGTATCAATAATTTCATGGCCATGCGGGTCCTGTATTAAGTAGACAAAATTATTTATTTATCCTTTACTACCACAAAGATTAAATGCTCTAGAGAAGTAACGATAAAGTAGGGGGCTCCAAAAATATATGTATAAAAATTGGAAATACATAACAGAAAACTTATTATAAAATAGGCAGCGATTGGGATGTGAACTCAGGCCATCAAAAAATTAATTTCTTAATATTTAAGATCTCTGTTACAGTGCGACCATTAATTATTAAAAATAATATTTCTTTAATATTTCCTAGATTCCAGCGGCTCCGAAGATGTTGGTGAGCATTACCTTAAATTTCGCTTTTAGGATGAGGATTTTGAATGCACTTTAGTTTCCTTTCATGTAAAAACCTCTGCCTTAAAAATTGCAAAAAATATCCAATTACAAATCTACATGAAAATAAAAATTCCGAATATTTAGGTGGATCTGTAACATCGGTGTGTTTTACTGCCAGTTTCACAGGATTTTAAATTCCTCAGAAAACAAGTTTTTTTGACACTGGTTGCCTATTTTTGGGATGGTATGACTGCAAATATAACAAAAATCATCCAATTTCGGGTACTTGTTATTTTTCAACAACAAAACGAATGAACGAATGAAACTCTTATTTTTGGGCCTACTTTCACGTGTAATTCTCAGATTTGAGTGCGAAATCAAGGAGCTAAAAATGCTGTATTGTGTAATAATTCTTTCGAGAATTTCTAATAGGCTACAACGCCAATGAATCCGAATAATAAGGGAATTATAGAAAAAAATTACTTAAAAAAACAATTTTCATTATTTCTTTAAAAGAGATGAAAAATTGTAAATGCAGAACAAATTTAAGTTAAAGACCCAACTATATTATGCATATACTGGCTTTAGGCAAGTTAAGCAACTGTGAAAATACCTAATAATCATATATGGTAAACTATAATGTACTTAACAAAACTTTTCGTCAAATGTCATTTGCTTCAGCAAAGTACGAAAGGCACATTCCGTACGGAAACAGCTGATTTTGCATTGTGTTGTAGATAGATTAGTAAACAAATACCAATGGAGGGTATCGAAAATGTACAATAAAAAAATAGCTTATGTAAGTATATGACAAAAGAGACGCGTTTTATTATAACGACAATTCAAAGAAATGAGGGCCTTGAAGCATTTTATTTTCTTTTCCATTCTTTGCAATAAAAATTAATTTTGTATTGTTTATAAATTCAATGATGCACACAGTTGCATTTTTTTAGTATATTTGGCCCAAGTAATACGTGCAGCGATATGTGCGTAATTTTTCTTTCGTAATTTTCTTAAAACTATTAACAAAAAATTATAAATTTGTATAACGATAGTATGAACTATACACAATATTATTATTTAATGCCTTTTTCCTAATAAATTTCACTTATTTAGAACGAAATTATTTTTTGCAAAAGTACGAATAAAACAAATGTCCAACTGTGCATAATAATTTCTAAATTTATGTAAGTACAATATAGCCACTAAAAAGTCTTTAATGATTCGCTTTAGCATTTGACAGAATTTTCGTTCAATTTTGGACATTAGCTTAAGCCAGGTTATGCATATTGAAGTTGGGCCTTAAGTTGAATTTAATTTTTGCTACAGGAATAGTATTTTGAACAAAGTGTTTTGCATGAATAGGGGTTTCCTAGGGGTTTCATAGGGGATTCCTAAACAACCAGCAGCAACCTGATTAAATTTTGTAATTTTGTGATTTATGATTTTGTTGCTTTTAGTTGACATATATCAAGAACAGGCAACATCATTATTTTAGTGTTAACAGCTTCGAAACTGAGATTTAATTTAAATTTTCTTTATATAGAATGTACGGCACTGTTTAAACAAAATTTTATATTTGTATTTAAAACTTCAAATTTCTTCTTTTTAAATATATTTTTAGCTTATAGACGCTGCACAAAGAAGTTGCGTTAAAAAAGCTAATTTGATAAGTTTTTATACCAACTAATCTGCAAATTCTTTAAAGTAATGGAATGAATCTATTCTTTCTGTTTTTCTTTTTAAGAATTTTAAGCAAAAAAGTATGTACATACCCAAATTTACTTGAAATCTTTAACCGCATTTACAAATAAAACTAAAAGAGCAGAAAGTGTGATTAACTTTTGTGTTATAAAAAACTTTTGTAAAAGGATTGCTTTACAAAAACAAAAATAATTTAACTTTACTTAGTAACAACAGAAAGATTTAAAATCAAGGAAAAACTTTCAAATATAAATAAAGAATAGAAAATTTTCTTCTGCTTATTTTTAACACACAGGTCGGTATTTTAGAAAATAATGTTTTATTGCAAATCTAAAACTAATTTGTAGAAAGAGAAAAATAGGGATAGAAGAAAAGAGAGAGAGAGAGACTCAATGTTTCTGTGTGGATTAGAGGAAGAAATATAATATGAGTTTAAGCAAAAAAAAGTTCTGAGCGTTACAATGTATTTATAGTTTTATTAAACAATTTTAATTTCATTAATACAATTTTTTTAAACAATGTGCCTAAAAGGGAAAGCATAAAAAAGTAAAAGAAACGATGACAAAATTAAATGCGTTATATATCACCAGGCTTTTTCTAAAAATTTATTATGTGTTACTGCAAAAACTTCTATAATGATATGTTAAAATTAAGGTATGCTGCCTTTTTTTTGTTGATTTATGTAGATTTAAGCACCCAGCTTCTTAGTAATTTGTCTAAAATTTTTTTTTCGATTCTAGATAATGTAGTTCTTAAAATGTCATAATTGTTATTTAATTTCTATAAGAGGCATTACTGTATGTTGGCTATCTGTTTTATAAACAGCATTCTTTGTTTTTTAGTAAAGCTTGAAAGTTCTGTCTTTTTTCACTTTACGTGATTGGGCCATTTTTTCGAAAACAACGCTTGAAATGCCGTAAAGGTCAATGGATCACCCTATCTCGAGATGCTAACAATTCAATTTTGGCTTGCTATTGACGACGTGGATATCACTGACATGTGGTTTCAACAGGACGGTGCAAACCACATTTTCCGATCTCATAATTTCACGACAATCACCTGTTAGGAGGCCAGCCAGATCATGTGGTTTGACAGTACTGAATTATTTTTGTAGGGCTTTGTTAAGGACAGGGTCTATACGGAACCAATTGATTCGATTTCAGCCTTAAAACTCAAAATCCGTGAAGTGATTAATGAAATAGGACTGACATGGTCGTGGCTCATAATTGAGGAACTTTTCTCTTCGTAACTTTAATCATCTAAATATAATTCATTTTTGTTTTTTTTTTTTTTATAAAACAAACTTCTTGTTGAAAAACCCTTTATTATAACCAATTAGAAAAATAAAATTATGCTTCTGTTAGAGTAGCAAACAGTAATGATTTTTTTTATAGATATAGAACAAGAAATTTGTATATGAAAAAAGAGTGATTGCTGCTTAATTATTTTACTTAAAATAATAAAGAAATTGGGTGTTCTGTTTTTAAAAATACTAATTTTTAAAGAGAATATAAGAATATTATTTAAAAGAAAAAAAATGCAGAAAAAAATTGAAATTTATTATTTTTATTTAAAAAAACCAGTGTTTTATTTAATATTGTTTTGTTATTTTAATAATTTCTTTTGAGTAATTAAGTAATTAAAGAATTTATAAAATAAATGAATGAATAAAAAGATAAATTTTACTAACTCTACTCTTTGCAACTCAAAAGTTATATTATCATCCTCTTTAATTGCGGATTAGAGAATTTGTTCTTTATTAACAAGAACTAAGACTAAATTGTGTTTCGGAAAATTTGTTATTTTCTAATTTTAGTTTTTTATTTTGAGATGTTTTCATTTTAAACTTGTTGCTAACAATGTTATAGATGAAAATGAAAAAGTTACTCTAACTGATAATGGAAATACAACATTGTATTATCTGCAGTTGAGAATAATTTGGTACATAAGTTACCTGCAAATCAAATAGGAGGAGGAGCATTACAAAAATAAAAAAATAATTTCAAGATTGCATTTCTATGATTTGTAAAATGGCTTTAGGTTAAAATTTGTGAAGACCTGGTAGCAAAAGTTCATAAAACTTGGCTATAAAATTTTTATAACAAAAAGTTCTGTTTTTATGTTATACTTTTTTATTATTAACACAGTGTTACATAGTAGAAAATGCTGGAGATATCTTTAATGAAACAATGTCAGCACCTAGGCTAGCACCTAGATCTATCTTGACTGCTTTGCCCCAAGGGAGGCCTATGAAGGATAGATATGCGATATGATTAGCATCAAATTGTCCACATGTCCCCTAAGACCCTTACACACCTAGGTGTATATACATTTATTCAAAGCCCGATTAAACCACAGCCATCACGTTGCTCTCCGAGGGGTCTTACTAATAACCAGAACAGAGCTGAAGACCTGAGTGCAACTGGTTCCCGTGGCGAAATTCCTATGTTTCTTCCAGTTTCCTGCTCATACTAGCCCATGTCAAGATTGGGAAGAGATCCATTAAGACTGTGTGCCCTCGGAAGAGCCTATTAAGGACAGTTAAACATAATATGTCCTAGACTGTAAGATGGTAAGTCTGAAAGTCTTGGTCAATAAAACATAGAGTTTATATGGACAGATTGTACACGTTTGGTAAATTTATTAAGGAACTATGCAGCAGCATATTACCATCTTTGAGAAAAACTTCTAGGTTTGCGTTGACCAAATTTTAAAGCAATTATCTATTGGTGGTTTTTTTTCTATAAATTAACTAAAAAATTTATGTGTATTTTATTTTCCGCGATTTCTTTCTTGTTTTTTTTATAAATTTAGAAATACTGAAATCGTTCTTTTCGAAATTTTAAATTACTAAATATTCTTTCTGCAATAATACATTTCAAACATATTTTTTTAAATAATAAATATGTTCTGGTGTTCTCACGAATTAACGTAGATTGAATTAAAATTGGTACAAGACAATAGAATTGTTTTTTTGTATTTATAAAATTCTTTATAAATATTTTTTTGTTTTCTTTATTTTTTAAATTTCATATGTAGAAAAATTCAAAATCTTTGCTGTAATTTTGTACAGAAGTGTTTTTGACTTTTGTTGTCTTTTTGCTATGTTGATTCAATAAAAACTCTCATTTAATCAATTTGATTAGAGATATAAGACTCTTGAATTTTGTATGCAAAATTTTGGGTAAAATCCACTGATGAGCTTTATGAACCGTAGTGAAATGGTTATATGGATATGCTTTCCCCCTCTAATATATTTTGTGAATAATAAATATTTAATGAGAAAATATTTATTTTTTTAAGGAATCTAGCACAAATTAAATCGAAGTTAATTTAATTTAATTCTCATATTTATTTCCAAATTTCTTTTAAAACAAATTTTTTTAAAAATTCGAAGTAAAATTGTATTTAAATTCTTTTATTTAAAATGCGATTTTTCAAAGATTTCTATAGCTGAATTAATTGACTTTTCCAGAGATTATAAATAAATAAAATATAATAAATAAAATATTATTCTTTTATCGATAAGTTTTAACTTCGATAAAAGTTTTTTGCGATTTAAAATCTTTTCGAATGATCAGTATAATGATAAGCATTTTAAAAGCGTTTTATTTGTCATACGCTGCTTTTTACTCTTCTTTATACTATTTCACAATAAGAGTATAAAATAATATATATTTGCAAGTTATATATAAAAGAGATAATTAATATTATTTTTCCAGCTTTTTTAACAAATATTACTATACTTTGTTATACATAAGTAACTTAACTTAACTTAAAAGGAACTGTAAGAAAACTATTAAAAATTACTGTACTGAATTGCTTTCACTCTAATTCTTCTCGCAACATGTAATTTATATATTCATATTTATATTAGAAAGTTTAGAGTTGGAGTACACTATTGCAGCTATTAAGAAGTTATTTTAATTACCGCAATTGGGTTACATTGGGTACGTATTTGTCCACGTGTCTACATTCAGTCGTATGATATTGGTTATGCTTTATATTACACTAAGCTTCTTAAAATTTAAGCTGCAATTCACGAATTCAGGCATTTGAAATTTTTCTTTACTATTTTTATGCGTGTGTACAACTGCTTTTTCTTGTCAAATTTGTTATCTCTTCAGATTTAGATTGCAATGTTCGATAGAAAATTTTCTCTACCTTTTTTATATATAATTTTTAAATTTTTTCTTCAGAATTTCTTTATCTTGATGCTATTTTCCCATTAAGAAAATAAGCAAAAAAAAAAAAACACTATAAAAGTGGGAGATCTATAAACTAAGAAAAGCAAATAATAATAACAGCATGATACCCTATTTTATATATTAAATCCATGTTTTTCCCTTCTTTGAGTTTGTATTTGTTTGAAAGTAGACGGTATGGAAAAATTTCATCATGTATAAAAATTTTTAAAAGAAATAATTTTTTAACGAAAAAAAAAAATATTAAAGATGAATGCATGTTAAAAATTTTTATTGCAAATATGTAAATGTTTGCTTTTGTTTGTTAGTATGTGTGCTTGGTCCTGTATGCATGATTTTTTTTAAATAGTAATTTATAAGTGTATGAACATGTATGTGTTCTTCATTTTTTTAATACTATTATTATTATTATTTTTTTTTTTTTGAGTAAAAGCTTATCACATACGTTACCAACAGATTCTGATGCATTCATCATAAAACTAACTGTTTAACACTCGACAAGATTTAATAAAGATAAACCAAAAATAACCAAATGATCAATAGTTTAACTAAAAATTAATTTTAAATTAAATAAAATAGCTAAAAATTTTAATTTCTTAGTTAAATTTTGAGTGTGCCAGTTAGCTCAACTCAAATCGCAACACATTTTAGAAAAGCTAAAGCTGATTATTATATTTAAAATTTTACAAAGTTTTTTTTTTATAGTTTTTAAGCGATCTTTTTTATCTTTTGAAAAGGGAAAAATATATATAAAAAAAGATCTTAAAAAAGAAAAAACATATTTATTTTACAAAGTTTTTAATCACTTTTTGGTAAAACGGCGATCCTATTTCTTTGATCTTTGAGTTTTAAGGCTGAAGTCCATTAGATTCACTCCGTATAGACCTGTACTTAACATTGCCACAACACAAAAAATAATCCAGTGGTGTTAAATCACACAATATGGCTGGCCACTTAACTATTGATTTTCGTGAAATTATGCGATCGGGTAATTTGGTTTGCTTTAAATTGATCATTTGGCTGTGTGACATGTGGCACCGATCAGTTAATACCACATATCAGTGATATGTACGCCGTCAATAATAAACTAAAAAGCAGTTGTTAGCATCTCGCGATAGCGTGATCCGTTTACCATTACCGTTACCGCATTTCCAGCCTCATCTTCAAAACAAAAAAAAAAAAAAAAAACAGTACAATCACACCTCCAGACAGTGACACGTTGAGCATGCAAAGGCCTCTCAATAGTTGCTCTAGGATTTGCAGAAGCCCAAGTATGGCAATTTTGCTTGTTGACATAACCTGACAACGGAAAAAGAGCTTCGTCTGAAAAAATAATTATTTCAGAAAAACCAGCCGGTTATTCCTGAATGAATTGAGCGAATCTACAGCGATGTGAATGGTCGGCTTAAATTTCTGCACCAGTTGAATCTAGTTAAGCTTCAAAGTCAAATTCTTATGCAAAAATCGCCATGTGGTAGTTTTGGATAACTCTAATTGTTGAAAACCTCGATGACTTAAGAAATTTGGATCTGCTTCGACACTGTGACTCAAGGCTGCGATAAATTTCGTTGAACAACCTGGTGGAACACGCGTTCATGTTCGCAAATTTTGATCGAACCGGCCGACTCAAACTTATTTACCAAATTCTTAATAGCGATCTCAGAAGGACGATTATATTGTTCGAAAATATTATGAATTTTATCAGAGCCATCCATCATTTTCATTTTAATTATTTTAATGTGATTTTCATGCGAAATTGAATTTATTGTAACAATTGTCAATGCATCTTTTTCGAATACGTCAAAAAACTATCATGTTGTTGGTGTTGTCACAGATGAAAACTAACTTCTTCTTGAAATACCCGATAGCTAATGCTTCAGCAGTGAAGTTGGAGCAGTAATTGTGAAGTGGACCGTGTACAATGATCTTACCATCTTCGTCTACAACAGCAAAAGGAGTAATGTTATATGATCTTGATTAATCGGTGAATAATATTTTCCACCCGATATTTAATAGAACATCATCTTGCGTATATGTTAATGGTGTTATTTTAGATTTGGGATAAACAGATAATGTATCCACAAAATATGTTCTTTAAGATGCCATGGCAGTTCGAAAGAACATTTGAGGTAATGCGGAAAACTTTTAAAAGTAATCTTATTGGAATATTCAATACACCTTTCCATCGGGTATGGTATTGGTAGCTACTTTAAAGATGTTGTTCTTTTGACAAACAAAAGAAAAAAGAAAGTTAGGAAGAGCCATCGGTCTTGATATATTGATTGGGCACAAAATCCATATAAAGAAAGCGCGTAATCCATTTTATAAAGGATAATTGCACAAGTTATATTAATCATTGTTGTCATATGTATGTACCTGAAAGTGCCTTGAACTTAAACATTTTATTGTGTTCAATCTATTGCTGAGATTTTTCTTTAGCTGCAGTCAGGTATAAAGTACGACACCAAGAATTTTTAAACGGTTTACAAGTTCGATTGTAGATTTTAAATTTGACAATTATGTTTTCTGCAAATGTGAACAACTTTGCATTTGGCACTTATTTAAAAACAAATTTTAATACAGTTTTTTTTACAAATTTTCAATATTACATATTAAAAAATAAAAGTATATTAATTTTTAATTTTGTTTTAAATTTGAGAATTTTCAAAGTTTCTCTCAGTTCTCGTGTAGGATTAACTTATAGATATATTTGGCGAATGAATACGTGCGTGGCATTGTATATTGGCATAGAGCTTAATTTTTTTGTCTTGCGAACATAAAAAATGAAAAATAAAAATTGCCTGCCTGTAAAAGATCGTGTGTGTGTGTGTGTTTGTTTACTCATATGTCAGTAAGTTTGTGAAGTTTTACTCGTTTATGTTTATTGTAAAAGGGACTTAAACCTCGTTCACAGTTCGCAGCCATAACTTTAGGCTGTATTGAATTTATGTAAACCTTTTATAAACAGAAGACTAAAAACGTCAAAGGAAAAGTAAAAAATAATTCAAAAGAGGAAAAATGTTGCATGCGAAGCTTAATACCCTACAAAAATTGAATGCATAAAGAAATGATGATGCAAAAATTTATGGAATTTAGAATATTAAAAAAAAAAGATTGCTATTTTGAAGTTTTATACTCACACTAAGGTCTTAAGAACGTGATTTATATTGAAATATATGTCTTAATTCAGAACAAGAGCTCCCACAGCCAAAGGTTGTTGAAAATACTTTTAGTTTGCTATAACCTGGTTTAACATAAGTGAGATAAAAAAAAATTATAGCGCTTTTCATTATAAGTTTAATTGGTTAGTTAGCAAATAATTTTTCAAATATCTAATTATATCATAGACATTTGTAGAACAAGCAAGTGCTTAAAGTCGCTATATTTAATATTTAAATGTAGTACTACAGGTTATTTCCATTATCAGTACCAACGCTATTTTCTCGCTTTTAAATAAAAAATATTGAAAAATATTCAGCCAACAAAGGCGTAAACACAAATTGAGGGCATTAAAATGATGTGAAGAAATACCGATTTATTTTATGTTTTCTTTTTCAGCTCAAGCAAAAAATGTTAAAATTGAAATTGTATCTTTCGCTCCATTCATAACATGTGGTTTGCCCTCTGGATCACACACATTTACTGATGATTGCCTTTTAATAAATATGGAAATGTATGTGTTAGCTTAAAGTGCAAACTTTAAATATTCTAGATGTAAATGTACAGATACAAAGAGTTTTTCAATAAGAAATTTGTTTTTCTTGTAGATGTATCGCCAATTGTTACAATGAATTAAATTTCGCGCGAAAATCACATTAAAATAATTGAAATCCACTGTGAAAATTGTGGTCCTGTTAAAGTTACATTTCGTAAAATTCGCGTGTTCGACGTTCAACGGAAAACATCGCAGCTGTGAGCCACATTGTTAAAGCAGATCAAATTTGTTAAGTCCTCGAGGTTCTCATGGCTAATTTTGCGTACGGATTTGACTTTGAAGCTTTACAAGGTTCAGTTGGTGCAGGAATTGAAGCCGACCAACTATTAACATCGCTGTAGATTCGCTAAACTCATTCAAGGAATAACCGGCTGGTTTTTCTAAAAAATAATTTTTTCAAACGAACGCCATTCTCACTTGTGAGGGCAGTCAACAAGCAAAATTGCCGTATTTGGGCTTCTGAAAAGCGTCGAGCGATTATTAAGAAGACTTTGCATGCTCAACGTGCCACTGTATGGCACGCTATGTGGTCTGGTGGCTGGAAATGCGGTAACGGTTAATGGATCATGCTATCGCGAAATGCTAACAACTTAATTTTGGCCTATTATTGCCGACGTGGATATCACTGACATGTGATTTCAACAGGACGGTGCCACATACCAATGAAACGATCAATTTATTCTAACCCAATTTTCCGATTGCGTAATTTGACAAAAATCAGCAGTTAAGTGGCCAGCCAGGTCGTGTAAGTTAACATCACTTTATTATTTTTTGTGGGACTATGTTAAGGGCGGAGTCTATACGAAGTCAATCGAATTGATTTCAGCCTTAAGACTCAAAATCCGTGATATGATTAACGAAATTGGACCGCCATTTTGCCAAAAAGTGTATAAAAACTTTAATAAAAGAATCAACATCTGCTAGCGTGGTCGTGGTGGACATCTGCCAGACATCATTCAGCATTCAGAATTGCCGAACCTTTCTCTTCATAATACAATAATAATTTTAATCAGCTTAATCTAAATTTTTAGTTTTTTATTGTTTTGGAAAACGAACTTCTTGTTGAAAAACCCATTCTCAGCCATTTAACATTTATATTTTTGTGTTATCGAATTTCAATAATATAATTTTTGTTGATACCCGTCATAACATATTAAATATAAATAATAAATATAAAACGAATCATATTTGAAAATTGTTCGGGGCACTTTAGAGAAAAAGCAAATTTAACGTACGTACTAGGTGAAATTCTATAAATATCAGTATTAAGATAATTTTTGCAAGAAGTTAGTGACCTAATTTGATTAGCGATATGCTCTAGTTTAAATAAAAGAGACATTTTTTTGTAAATATATTAAATCCTGTTAATTTTATCAATGGAATAAAATACTTAAATAATTCAGTTTTAGTATTGTGATGCTTATAGATGCTTTTTAATTTAAAAAATAGGTGCCATAATAATGTACTGCTACGAAAATAAGATCTGAGAATGCCTGCGTAGTAAAAGTCATTTACAATGCATGGGAGCTACCACGCCTAGTTTTTAAAGAAATAATGCTAGTGGTAAATAAGTTGTATAATTGTTATGCGAAATAATAGTACTAAAACCGCAAATATAAAAATAAATTTTTTAAGAAAATATAAATTTTATATTCTCGATAGGGAAACCCTAAATATTAAAACATTTATGAAAGTAAATTTCTGTTTAACTTGGCATTAGTTTTAGTCAAACACAACTGAAACGGCATTACCAATTGGTCAAGTTTTAAAAAATTTATTGATGATAGATTTATTTTTTATTAAAACATAGACGTAGCCATGGATCTGATAGCTATAGCTATCTATCTTTGCTACCGTAATAAGTACACGATTGTTATTTTCACAAAAATTGTCATTTTTATGGACGCTAAGTCAAAATATACTAAAACGTAGTTAAAAATCCTTAGGTATGCTTTTAGAAGACATTTTCTTACCTACTAAGAGCCTTATTTTTTAACAGTCTTTTCCAGCTACATGAGTCATGGCGCTGAAATGGCAAAAGTTGTAGTAGAGCTTATTATCAGAAACACAAAATTACGAAAGACTCAATTATATTTTTTCTTTCTTTTTATTTTTGTTATTTTATGTGCGTATTGCCAACTTTTCCTATTCTTTATATGGTTATAAAATTGTTGGCAAATTATGTAGTAACACTGTGTAAAATAGAAATAGAGTAGGAAATATGAAATTAAATTAAAGTATATAATTTCTTCAAGCATTAATTGAAAAGCGGTATATGGACCAACAATTAGTGGAGCCATTTAAACTATTGTCAATTCTGCTAGATCGAAAATTTATCACATTTTTGCTTCAAACTGTTTGCATGCTATTCAGCTAACTCAGCTAAGCTAAGTTTTCATATTGTTACGAAGATGATGTGTTAAATTTTGAAAGAAAATAATTATCTATAATAATTATAGTTATTTGAAATTTTAATTTGTAGTTAATAGTTTTTTATTATTAAGCACTAGGTCCTAGCTATTCAGCTAAGATGGATAAATTTAGTTATCATGCTGTTACGAAGATTATGTATTAAGTTAAAAAAAAAAATTATCAGAAAAAGGAAAACGAAACGCTCTAATGTGCATTTTAAAAACTAGGTAGTTTTCTAGGAAATCTTATACACACAAGACAACAATAACATGAATAAGAAATTAAGAAATTATAAGAAATTCTACCAAATAAGTAAGCAACAGGAAACAAAAACAACTAAGACAGAATGAAACACACAGCCAAGCAGGCGTCTAAACTGAATGATAATAACAACAACAATATGGTTTGACGTTAAATTAGAATATTCTTGAGGGTGCAAGAACCGCTTAATTAATTTAAGCTGAGTTATCAGTGAGTAAAGAAAATAAGGTTACCATTGTGTTTATTATGTGGGTATTGAAAGTAAATAAATCGTTTAACTTTCTTTAAAACTTTAAAGTACTGAGTTTTAAGTTTGCAATAAAAGAACTGAAAATAACAAAACGTTTATTAAAAGGAATAATATATTCTGTCTTTCATATTCCACGGCTGCTACTGTCACCACTTACCAATGAAACTTGCCAAAATTAATTAATTTATGGCAACAGTTGCTACGAATAATGTTATTTTGGGTTATATGAATAAACAAGTAAGAAAATTGAACAACTGAAATTCATAAATGGCTTAACTATTGCAAAAGAATAAAATCAGCATGTAAACACACTACTAATCATGGGGATATTACAAAAAAAAAAAAGAACAAAATTGGACCTGCTGGTAATGTGAAATCGCTTTGACAGATGTAACAAATAAAATTGAAATATTAAAGGATTTTGCCGTAAAGATGTGATTTTACGTGTTGGCGCTTTTCTTTAACATTTTATATCTACTAAAGCAAAAAGTATAAAAACCTATACAATTAGCAAGCAAGACGATTTTTTGTCCTCTTTTTATAATTTGATAATATTGCCCCTGGTTAGTTGTAGGAATTTAGTGACCATGCAAAAGTGTATTTAAGCTTAGCATTATTATCAATTTTTATACTTTTGTGCCTACTACAACCAAAGATAAAAAAAAATTGAAACTTTAAGGGTGCTTCCATAGAACAAAACGAAGCAATACAATACTAAGTTTCACAAAAATGTATGCGTTCGAGATGCCCTAAATCTTAAAGTAAAAACTCTAACGCCAAGAGAATTTTACTTAAATCCAGCTAGCTGTTTAGAAATTGCCGATGTATAATAATATATTTTATTTGTGCTCCACTGTGCCTCGTTAAGATGCTAAGAAAGCTAACAAAAGTTTCAGAAATTCATAAAATAAATTTTCTTTTAGCGAAAACATGGCAAAGAGCCGAAACCGGTTTGTTCACAAACCAAATTTGACGAGGGTCGACGTAAAATCGTATCCAAATAAAAATAAATATGTTCACAAGCCAAATTTGACGAGGGTTGACGTAAAACCGTACCCAAATAGAAATAAATTAAACACCGTCGGAAAATATACGCACACATTACAAAACAATGAACTTAAGCCCAACTAAAAAATAACAGTTTACACATATATATTGTAAACAGTAAAGTCAAAATATGTTGACTTTACTGTTGTAAAGTCACGTTGTTACGTGATTTTGTTTTCTTAAGGTGTGCAAAACTTGTTTAAGTTAGTCAAATTGAGGGCAGTTTACATAAATTAATAGTTTAAGGCTTACTTAAACTGGGTTGATTCAATAAAGAAGTTTAATTTTTATTAAGGACTAACGAAAGTAAAGACCGCTAATTATAGTGAGTACAAAAATATATTTCTTCTCAACGTTCCTATAAGGGATTAGAGGACAATTTAGCAATTCTTATTTATAAGTATTTTTTCCAAGACTTGTTCTCTATCGTATCTTTTTTTCACCATTAAACACTGTCATTTCTTGAATAACGAAGAAAATCTGCATTACAAATACAAAAACCCATAAACTAATTTAATTAGGCAATGCTCACTCGTTGCCATCACTTCCACCATGATTTTGAAGTCATTATAAATGAAACTCAGGAATAAGTTTTTGGCAAATAAATTCGTTTGCAAAAAGCGGCAATGAAATATATACTGCCACACAAAAAGAGGAAATATAATATTAGGCTTCAATTAAACTTTGAAATGATACTAAAATTAGTATATACATACATAGAACACTAGGCTTAAGGAAATTATACAAAGAGAGAGAGGGAGAGGATAAAGATAAATTAAAGCATCATTTGTTCACACACATGATTGGGTACAAACTTTTGTAAAGTTGTGAACACATTCAAGCCAAAACAACAAACCGGGTTAGAAACTTTTGAAAATAATGGTTAAAATACTATGTTACTTAAGTGAACGTATAAGTATATACAAAAATATATACAAATAGAATACACATACATATCTTCTTACCCATTTGAAATACATTTATAAGTACATATATAATTTTAAAAGCCAACAAAATTTGTTACATTTTCTATTTTAACTTATGTGCATATTTAAGTATTAAATTAAGTTTACAAAATGAAAGCTATCCTTCGTCAGACTCACACACAGACTCACACAGACTAGCACCCCCACAGCCACAGACATGCAGTCGAATTAGAATCGAAAAGTAAATACTAAACAAAACATATATTTAACAATAACCACATGTACAAATGCACATACATTAACACTCACATTCTAAAATGAGGTCACTTTAGGTATTAATTAGTTTGAAGAGTGACAGAGAGAGAGAGAGAGAGAGAGAGAGATGATGGCAAAAAATTTATTTAAGTTCACATATAAATTGGCTGCAGATGCAATGTTCCTTCATGCTATATGTGTGTTCTCTAGAGCATATTCAATAGCATTTTATATACATCATTGATATTCACATTATATATGCGAGTTCTTCTTTTTGTTTGCGTCTTTCTTCTATCTTCCTAGAATGTATTGTTATGTTGTGATTTTGAACTTGGAGATATGTTTCCTGTTGTAATTTTATTTAATTAACTAAATAGTAAAAACTAATTTACATAAATGCGAACACAAAATAAATTATTTAAACTGTATACATATACAATCACTTTGGCGGATGGACAATTTTTACAAGGGTTCTAGTCCCCCAATAACTTTGAGAGCATTAAAATTTGTTGTTAATAATACGAAATAAAAACAAAAGTTGAAATATATTTAAAATTGTTTTATTTAATAATATTTTAAGTACTTTTACAATTTGAGTATGATTTTACGACGACCCTCGTCAAATTTGGTTCTCTTTATAAAGAGAACACTGACGATGGCAAATAGCCGAAACCAAATTTCAAATAAATTAACCCTCTCGGGCATACTTTTACCATCTCTAAATAAGAAGCATAGTGAAGAAATATATTTTTTTTTTTGGAACATATTAATTATCATAAAATTTTTTGTTTAGTCGATTGTCGGAAAAATTTTGAAAGTATTTTTACATCATGCAAGCGACTCATGCAACTTGTAGCTTTCCAAATTTCTCCACTTAAGTTAGCAGAGAATTATGACCTACAGCATTAGAAAGCATCTTTTAATATCAAACCTTTTGAATTAACTCCACTGATCAATTATCTTTGTCCTTAATCACACTAAAATAGATTTAAGGTAGAAAAACGCAAGCATAAATGGAACTGGTATTAAGCTGTTTATAGTTGTCCCGCCAGTAAATAAAGTAGCGCTGCCAGTTTCTTCGATGTAAATCGCCATTCCGGGTTTTTTGTGCGGTATGAACGGCGATCGCTGAGACGGTGTTCGTTAGGGCTTAGGCAGTTTTTAAACAATGGAAAAAAACAAAACGGAAATTTTCATTATCTTGGCACAAAGTCCCCCCGGGGGCACGTTCATCGGTCTTTATTAGAATACTTGACTATCTAGACCTGTGTCTGCGGGAGTAAAAGGGAGCCCAGTCCCCTTCAAGGCTAGCAAGGAGCCAACTGGAAAACCCACTATATTTCCACGGGAATCAGTAAAGCCCCAGAGTTCCGCTAATTTTCTTTTTAGCATTTTAGCTATTCCCTGACTGATGACTGAGGTTGGCCCTTTGAAAGCTTTCACGGGCTTCTGAGTAAAACTTTTTCTCATCACAGAATACAACCCCCCGGGGGTACATCGATATGTTTTGACGGAATCTCATCGTCATTGCATGTGTCACCGGGGGTAAAAGGAAGCCCAATCCCCTAAAATGCCTAGCAGAAGCCAACTGGAAAGCCCACTATATTTCCACGGGAATCAATAAAGCCTCAGAGTTCCGCTAATTGTCTTTTTAGCCTTTTAGCTGTTCTCTAACTAATTATTGAGGTTGGCCCTTTGGGAGTATCGTGGTGGCTTTGTGTTTCGAGACCCTCATTTGAGTTTGTGGATCGGATCATTCACAATGAACACAACGAATGGTTCAGGTCCAGTGAGTATGAATGTCGTCGTGTTCTTAATTATATTAAGCTTTATGCGTTCTGGACCAAGAGTTGAATAGTCTCCAGCTCTTCAGCAATTAGTAGTGGTTTGCAACCCTGCTGAATGACCTGTTGCTAGAATTAGTTCTCGGCTCTCTAGGGCGTGAAAGACGTTACTTTTCATTTACAATGGTTTGACCAGCATCTGATTAAGGCTTACGGCTAGGCACAGATGTAAAACTCATCACGTAATTACAATAAGACAAGGTGGTGACTTTTTAACATTTGATATTTATGTAAAACTAACTACGAAGAAAACTATTATCCACATTACCTCAAACCACTCTACCCAACATAAAGTAGCAGAATACATAGACTAAAGATAATCCCATTTACTCCAGATAAGTACAACAAAGAACTCCACGCAATATATAACATACCTAAAAATAACGGCTATAAACCCACTACTATCGACAAACTTCATAGACAGTGCAACACTAAAAACAGAAATAAAGAATATAAAGAGACAAACTATACTAGACGACGACACACTTTTAAGTACACAGGACCAGAAATATATAGATTTACTAAACTTTTGCACAAAGAAAGTGTTCTCACAGCATTAAAAGCAACAACTACAGACAATTCAGATCCAGCATAGTATGCAGACATACATAGGCCAAAATGGGCGAACACTAAAAATAATATTTACAGAACATATGCGCTCATACAAGTGAAAAATATAAGACTCCTTGATACACACGGACTCGCACGGAGCGAAATGAGTGTAGGACATTACTATATCCTAGCAAAAAAGGACGAAGACCAGAGATTCTTGAAATCTACAAAACACGACCTCAGACACAATTTTTACACCTCCAAAACTATTCAACAACATAGTGGACCATACAGTGACATTTTCAGCATGCAAAGGCTCTAGGATTTTCAGAAGCCCAATTTTGCTTGCTGAAATACCCTCACAAGTGAAAATGGGCTTCGTATGAAAAAATTATTTTTCCAAAGAAACCAGCCGGTTGTTCCTGAATGTATTGAGCGAACCTAAGGCGATGTGAATGGTCGGTTGACTTCAATTCCTGCACCAATTAAACCTTGTAAGGCTTCAAAGTAAAATCTTCAAGAAAAATTCGCCATATGGAGGTTTTGGATAACCTCAATTGTAGCGAACGTCGAGGAATGGACAAATTTGAATCTGCTTTAACACTGTGGCTCTCGGCTGCGATGATTTCAGTTCAACGACCCGGTCGAACATGCGTTGGTATCCGCACATTTTGTATCGAACCTGTCGACTCAAATTAAACGACCAAATTCTTAACAGCGGCGAAATTAAATTCATTGTAATAATTGTCAATGCATCTTCTACGAATACATCAAAAAACTATATGTCAAAACTATCATGTTGCTGGTGTTGCCACAATTGAAAAACAAACTTCCGATAGTTACTAAACACGGATGTTGAATATTAACCTTTAACTGACGAGGTGAAATTTTGGGACATAGTTTATGACGTGGTGGTAAATTTTACCCCTCTTAATTTTGCTAAAAAAAAATTAGTAAAAAATATTTTTTGATAATTATTTGTTTTTTAAAAATAAGCTACTATATTTTTAATTACAAAAAATAAAGAAAACAAAAATTGTTTTTATTCGTTTGAACAAAACAGGTACTTTATTTCACAAACCTTTTTTTTAATATAAAAAAACGACATATAAATAACTTATAAAAAAAAATATGAATTAAAAAAAAAAACAAAAACTTAAAGGGCATTTTTTCACAGCCAAATGTGTACATTTAAAGATATAAAAGAGATCATAAAAAAATAGTAAGGTGTAAAAACTGCAGGTCCACCTTATAGGTGGTTTTTTACTCATCAAAATCTGTGTTCGCACAGTGTAAGCATATACGTTTGCTGCATCCCATACACATTGGCTTACTACATTGCAGACAAAAGTGTGTAGTTTTTCGCTTTAGCCTAGTCGGGCATATGTGGCATAACTTACGAGCAACGTGGATCGGTTCTACTGGAGGCGGAGGTACTGAGTCCGGACCCAAAATGTTACCAATTGTGTCTCGTAATACCCGAGGGAGCTTTTGGTTGTGTTGACGTCTTTGCAGATGTGGTAAAATCATTTGTCTTGCAAGCTTTTTCAAAAAGTCTCCTCTTGAGCTGTTATCATAATCCTTTGAAGATTGAAAAATAATGAAAGAGTTGACACCACAAATATCCACAATTCTATAAAATATGGCTAATGGCCAGCAGCGTGTACGTCGACTGGATGAATAAATCGAGCATTTCTTATCGAGCTCATCCACTCCACCTTTTGTATTGTTATAATCAGCTATCATTGCAGGTTTTAAAGTGAGTGGGTCATCTTCTTTTTTGTGATGCATGGAGGACAATAATACAACAGCACGATTTTGACGAGGCACGTAGGACAAGATAGTGACATCTTTGGTAAAACCATATATGCAGGATCCCAACGGTCTGTTTCTTTTGGGCAAAAATTCTGGTGGAATCTCTCTTTTGTTCTTTTTCAACGTACCTAAATAAGTTAGTTCTCGTTTTTTAAGTTCTTCCACCAGCTGGAGTGATGAAAACCAGTTGTCGGCAGTTATATTTCTTCGACTTCCTTCTATTATTTTAGACAGCCTTATTACTGATTGTGTTGGTACTGCAAGTCGTTTTTCTTCATTTGTTAGACCAACTGCATCCGAGTTTTTTCCAAAGTATATATAAGCATTTGCAAGATATTGTGTGCGTGCATCAGTCAATGACATTATCTTAATGCCATATTTTGCGGGTTTCTTTGGCATGTAAATTTTGAACTTGCATCTTCCACGAAATGGTACCAACATTTCATCAATGCAGGCATGTGTACCAATTGAATAACTTTTTCGGCAGTTTTCTATGAATTTGTTGAATATACCAGAAACTGCTGCTATTGGGTCGTTCAATAATCGTTGTTGTCTATCACAGGAGTTATCAAATCTTAAGCAATTTAGAATACAAAGAAACCGGTTCTTAGACATTGTAGCTCTAAAAACTTCTCTGCCCGTTCCATCAGTTGCAAAAATAAATTGAGCGGCCTCGTGGTTAGACTTGAATACGGATGTGTAAATCAAGATACCGAAAAATGCACGCAATTCTATTTTATCTAGCATTTTCGCTTCAGTTTGTGCTGTTAGATCAAATTTTGCTTTCAATTTTGTATTTGTATGTTCTAAGATCATGTTCTCCATATCGCTATCAAAAATTCGCGACCAATATCCATATAAATCCTTTTCCGATTGCGGTTGTGTAGCAACTGGTAACCGCACAATATTATGAAGAGGAGTCTTTACGCAGCGTGTCGGTTCCAATGCTGACCACTTGAACCCGTTTTTTCCATAACAGTAGTTTACAGCAGATTCACATACATTTTCATCAACAACTAGTTCTTCTTCATCATTTCCAACAATTTCCTCAACAATCATCGTATCCGCTTCATCGTATTCACTGCATGCATCATCTTCTATACGTATTTCATCCTCAATGTCACTTTCTTCAATGTAGAAATCCGGATCGGCAATTTCATCGTCGACTTCGCTAATATCGTCATCGTCCTCAAAACATTCCTCAAGAAATTGAGATATTTCTGAATCACTCAGTTTTTTTGAATTCGACATGATCTGTAAACTTAAGTAGAATATCACGTAACTTAAAAAATGTGTAATATAAAGTTTTTGAAATAAATAATTTTTTACCAACAAGAAAACAGACGAGTGGTAAAAATAACTCCACGAAAATATTACGTTAATTTCGATGTGGGGTAAATTTGTTTCTACTAAATACTTACGCTAACGCTGACGTGGTGGTAAAATATTTTCAAAGAAAAACTTACGTAAATACCGAGGAGTGGTAATTTTTACACCAGCATATGCGTAGCTCCGCTCGTGCTATGTCTAGCTCAGCCAAAACACAACTCAATGACAACGATCACAATATATGAAGATACTAAGAGAATTAAATTGATTGAGCGCAATGGAAGAGAGAATTTTAAAAAAATGTAACGAGAGGGTAAAATTTACCACCACCTCGTTAGTTAAAGGTTAACTCACAATAAAAGGTTGATGAAGTATGATAAATTTGTTTTAAGGTTTTATTTTGTGGAAATCAATATAATAAAATAAGATAATTAATGTTCACGATATTTTAATTTCTAAATATATAAAGAAAGGAAACCCATTTATAAGGAAACCATTAATCGTAAGTTGCGTATTTTAAACATAATAGCGCGAGTTTCAAATATTTTTTCAGCCTTTTATCCATAAAATTAAAATGGTTAAGATAAAATTGTATACCACTACAGTATTCTGTATTGAGAAAAAGTTAGCTGTGCAGAAGGAAGAAAGAAATACTTAATCGATTCTCTTTATTTTACACTCCGGAATTCAATAAGTGTATAAAAGAATGTTGTATGTATTGTAACCAATAATATATTGTTACGAAATTGATTCATGAAGTTTTTAAAGAAAATAATTTTTAGTAGAAAAATAAACAAAACGAATTACTGTGTATTGTACTTTTCTAAGAAACCTTATACACGCAAGAAAATGAAAACACTCTTATAAGAAATTCTACCTAATAAGATAAACAACAATAAACAAGCAGCAACTAAAACTAAACTTAATAATGATGATAACAGTCACAATATGGGGTGATGTTAAAGTAGAATATTTTTATATATGCGCGGACCGCTTGAAACAACTATGTATTTAAGCAACCTAATTCAAGCTGAGTTATCAGCGAGTAACGACAACAAAGCTACTATATATTTATTTTGTGTATTGAAAGTAAATAAATCGTTTAACTAAATTTAAAATTCTAAAGTACTGAGTTATTATTTTGTAATAAAGGACTCAAAATTACAAAACGTTTATTACAAAGGAATATTCGTAACAATATAAATTTGCCAATAATATTTATAAAACTATTGTAGAATTGTAAATGACATAGCATACAAAGCATAGCATACAAAATATTGTGAATTGCATATGATGTAATTGCTTTATTGTTTGTTATTATATGAATTTATTTGAAATTATTTATAATTTTAAATTCAAATTTATTAAGTTGATTCATTTTACTAATATTAAAATTCTCAACATTTTATGCAGAAAGTGATTAAAGTTCTGAATTGTTTACTATTCCGAGTAAAAATTAAAATTTTCATATTTTGAAATTAAATTTTTCTCTTTCACATTCATTTATGCCTTAAAACCTCGCTGGTGTACTTAAGCGTCTTATATTTTCTAAAATTTTGCTAATGGATTTTTTTATTCGTATTACTTTGCCACTTACTTAAACAAACATTAAAATAATATTTCAACAATAATTTAAATAAACTTAATAAAAACATTTTGTTTTAAAATTGGAAATAAAATTCAATTACTTTTTCCATATTGTTTAACTTAATTTGTTTATGCGAATTTTATTAGCAGTTAATGTTATTTTTGTGTGTTTCTTACTATGGTTATGACTAATAGTTTTGCACTTTATGCATACTAATTAAAAGAGATTTTGAAGGCAATGTGGACTTAATAGTACACTTTACGAAGAATATAAAATATTTAAATTTTTTGCATTAAGTGAAATAATTCAATTTATTTATTTTTAAGTTTTTGTTTCGCTATCTACAGTGACCTCTTTCTCTTTCTTGTTTGTAAAGAACTTCCCACTTCATCCTATCTTGTGCCGGATATTGCTTGCTCTAGACACGATCCATCCTTTGCTGATGACTTTGTTAATCATATCTTACTAGATCACTCTTTTTATCCTTTCCTTCTTGACAGTCTTTTCTATTTGCAATTTATTTTTGCTTTTATTGCGAGTTAAAATCATTTTGTATGATTACTTCTGGTTATCAAAGACTTGTAGGTATATATATATATATATATTTAAAATTGGGATCGTGCACGTGGCACTTTCCACAGAAGATAATGATTGATCATCGTGCGCCTGGGAACTGCCACATATATATAGTCTTCTAATATATATATAGTCTTCAATTTCTGGCATAACAGAATATTGTGCATGATACCTCCCATAAAAAGTAGTCTGGATTAAATTAGTAGTCATAATATCTCCCAGACAAAGTAAAAAACTATTATCGTGTAACTAGATAACTATAGCACATAGATTATACGGATGGAATAAATACGGCAAATATTATTCGCCTCAGTCGCACAACAGTGGGCGTGAAAAGTGTCAGAAAAAGTAAAGCTACCGCCATGATGGGTATAGTTCCTCAAATTTTTTTTCCGCGTTGACACAGTACTTGTGATCAAATCCATAAGTTCCATTAGGAGTTTGAAGCTCTTCAAAACAATAAACGTAATAACAAAAAATGGCGTTACGTTTATTCCTTTAATAAACGTTTTGTTATTTGGAGTTTTTTTAATGCAAATAAAGTTAAACGATTTATTTACTCTTAATACATACAAAATAAACACAATGGTAACTTTGTTGTCTTTACTCTTTTAATTTGCCCAGCGAGTGTGGCGGTGCTTATATAGTTGTTTTAAGCAATTCTCTCACATACAAGAATATTCTACTTTAACATCACCCAAATTGTTGCTGTTGTTATTAGGATTCGGATTAGTTCAGATAAGTGTGCGTTTTGTTTTGTGTTAGTTGTTTTCTGTTGTTTATCTTATATGGTAACATTTCTTATAAAAATGTTGCTGTTGTCTTGTGTGTATAAGATTTCCTAGAAAATAACGCAGTTTAAAAAAG
Source organism: Trichopoda pennipes (assembly GCA_030448955.1). Lineage (NCBI taxonomy): Eukaryota > Metazoa > Arthropoda > Insecta > Diptera > Tachinidae > Trichopoda > Trichopoda pennipes. Next base: position 6,537,154 of record JASKUP010000088.1, read on the forward strand.
CGCAGTGGGTCGCTTCGCTTAAAAGTGACGTTTTAAATTCTAATTAATATTGTAGGAATTTTTTTGGAAGAGGTTTCTTAAAACTTGCCTGTTCAAATTAATATTAATTTGTAATTTCTTAACCACTGGTCTGATTGAGCAGATTAGTTTTTGCTTTCTAGAACTTTTAGGAGTGGTGGCCTATTTTGTCGAAATTGGCCAACTTGGACATATAAACTTTTGCGAAACTTGGCAGTGTGTTTTCCTCGTACTACTTGAAATACGAAATATTTTTACTGCGGTTTTTACGTGGTTTTAAAAAACTTAGCAAATTAGTATTTATTCAAGATAAATAAATGGCGACTATAAATGAATCCCTTCAAATAAAAACATCTTTCTTTTCTAAAAAGAGACTAAAAACTGTGACAAAGCATATAAAATATTTAAATATTTAGTTGGTAGCTAATTATTACCAAAATCTAATATATTGTAAAATTCATAAATGTATAAATTTTAAGTTTAATATGAGCAAGAATGTGCATGCATTGACATACGAGTATGCTATCTACATGTTTGTCTGCCCATAATAATTAAATACAATTGATGTTAATTTTGTTCATAATTTATTATTGTAATAATGACAACAATAGTTTTAATATTTAATAAGGTCTGCATGTTGCATCTGCAATAGACACTCTAATAGAAGTGTCACAAATTTATTATTATTATTATTGTTTTACTTCAAATTTTATAATGCAATTTTCAAATTCATATAACATTTTTCTGCATACATACATACATACATACGTACATACATACATACACACTTATGTATGTTCGTATATGTTTGCAAGTTTTGAAAATTATTATGGTATTTTATAAATAATCGTAAATATTAGCAAAATTAAAATTGTCCTATTGAAATTTGTTAAAACCATAAATTTTTAAACTAGGCAATTTAGAAGTGTCATTTACATATACATATATATCTGTACTCATACATATGTACATATGTATATTGATTATGCAAGAAACATTTAACCAAATAAAACTCAGATTCTGTTTGTAGATATTTTTGGTTTCGTGATTTCAAGATAATAAAATTTGGTTTTGTATTCCTGACAGAATACAACACTATAGTGTGTGTGTGGGATATTTACTGCAAATAATAAATATTTATTATTAATATTTCTCAGATATTTTAAACATGGTTGTCATGTGAATTTATCAATCTAATTATAATAATAATAACTTTTAATGTCATAAGTCAACTGGAAGCTACAGGAATATATATATATATATATATATATATATATAGATATATTTTATATATCTATTACATCTTATATATATAAATCTTAATTAGGTATTCTAAATTTTAAAAAAGTAGTTGGCGCTAAACTGAATATATGTCCTTATACAAAACGGTGTTCAATTTTCAAAATATTTAAAAGCAAGAAATGCTTTAAATATTACTATTTTTTTAATACTTTAATTTTATAATTATAAATTTTTCATATCATAATCCCTTCTGCTAATTTATTTTTAAAGCAAACATATTGTTTGGTGAAGAAATTTGTTTATATTGGGTTTTTCAACAAGAAGTGTGTTTTTCAATTGTGGCAACACCAAGAAGATAGTTTTGACATTTAGTTTTTTGACGTATTTGTAGTAGATGCCTTTGCAATTGTTAGCATAAATTCAATATCGCTAAATAAAATCCACTACGAAAATTGTAATTCTTTTAAAGTTACATTTCGTAAAATTCGTGACATGCTCAGGCAACATAATCGTCTTTCTAAGACCGATATTAAGGATTTGGTCGTTAAATTTGGGTCGAAAGGCTCGATACAAAATGTCCCAACACCAACGTAGCCGTGCGCCATAGTTGAAGCAGATACAAATTCGTCAATTCCTCGAAGTTCTCACCACATGGGGAATTTCGCGCAAGTATTTGACTTTGAAGCCGTACAGGGTTCACCCGGTGCAGGAATAGAAGCCGACCGACCATTCACATCACCGCAGATTTAAACGACTGACTTTTCCGAAAAAAAAGAAATTATCACAGACAAAGCCCATTTTTACTTGTCAGGATATGATGTGATAAGGTTTACATCTGCACCTGGCCGTGGGCCCTAATCAGATGGTTGACCATTACCACTGTGGATGAAATGTAACGTCATCCTCGCCCTAGAAGGCCTTCGGATACGTATATCCTTCGGTCACTCCTAGTTGCAACTTCAAAAACCCGGGGTAGGCCACAGCCTTCACTCCTTGCTGAAGAGTTGGAGACTTTCCAACTCCTAGTCCAGAACGCATGAAGCTTAATATAATTAAGAACACAACGGCATTCATACTCACTGGACCTATACCATTCATTGTATTCATTGTGAATGATCCGACCCACAAACTCAAATGAGGGACTCGAAACACACAGCCACCACGATACTGCCGAAGGGCCTACCTCAATAATCAGTCAGAGAACAACTAAATGCCTAAAGAGACATATAGCGGAACTCTGTGGCTTTACTGATTCCCGTGGAAATATAGTGGATTGTCCAGCTGACTCCTACTAGCCTTGAAGGGGACTGGGCTCCCTTTTATCCTGCAAGACACAAGTTTAGATGGTTGTGTGATCCATAAAGACTTATAATGTGCCCCCGGGGGAAACTTGTTAGGGTATATGAACAAGCAAAATGGCCGCATTTGCGCTTCCTAGAGCGATTATTGAGAAGCCTTTGCATTCTCAACGTGTTACTGTATGGCACGCTATGTGGTCTGGAGACGTAATTGTTCCATTTTTTTTTTTTAAGATGAGGCTGGAAATGCGTAACAGTCAATGACGATGTAGATATCACTGATATGTAGTTTCAGTAGAATATTGCAACATGTCACCCTGCCAGTGAAATGATCATTTTATTGCAAACCTAATTTCTCGATCGCATAATTTTACGACAATCAGCAATTAAGTGGCCAGCCAGATCGTGTGACTTAACACCATTGCATTATTTTTTGTGCGGCTTTATTAAGGACAGAGCCTGTACGGAGCCAGTTGAATCGATTTCATCCTTAAAAATCAAAATCCGTGAAGTGATTAACGAAATATGGCATTCATTTTGACAAAAATTGATTAAAAGCTTTGATGAAAGAATCGACATCTGTCAGCGTGGTCGTAGTAGACATATATCAGATATCATTTTTCATTCATAATTGCCGGACTGTTTTCTTTGTAATACAATAAAAATTTGAATCATCTTAATCTACATTTTTTGTTTAATTTTGTTTTGGAAAGCAAACTTCTTGTTGAAAAACCCTTAATGTTAATATCGAAATAGCGAAAGCGTAAGGTAAATGTTTTATTTACAATGTTTGCCCGTCTATTATAGCCTCCTATCTCTGTAACCGTAGAGATTCTTATAGACGCAAATATAAATGTGTTCTGAAAGTCACATGGATGTGAAAGTGTATACAAAAGTACATTAAATCAAATTAGAGTGTCTTAAAATTGTATATAAAATTAAAAATAAAACTAAAATATAAAGTGTGTTTCTGTAGTGAGGTGAATTTAACTTATATGACTACGTTTTCATTTTTGGTAGCCAGACATTTTTTATGACTATGCTATTGAAAATGAATGTAAGGAATAAATTAAAAAAATCATAGACTGTTTCCATACAGGCAATGATATTGACAACTATGGCTTATCCTTGAGGCTATTACCAATTGCTTAATCTGCTATACAGATTATTCATAAATTAAAGATTTTCCAATGTTAATTAAACAAATATTAATAGATAATTAATTAAAAAAATTATTAATAGATGGCACATACATGGTACGGAACCCTGCATGTGGGAGTCTAGCTTATAAATTACACTATAATGTCAATCAATTTCTGTAAAACTAAAATCAATTTCTATTTACATTAGAGATTGTAGATAATTTCGATAATATTAAAAGCTAAAACTTAGATTTTAAAGTGGTATTTGTAGTTAACTGAATTAACTGTTGCTTTTCTGGTGAATTCTTAATTTTTTTTTTTTTTTTTGATTAGAGAATTTTAAAAGACTTTTTATATTTTAGGTTTTTGATGAAGTCTGTATTGCCTGCATGGAATTTGTTAAAATTAAAATTTTTAAATGATTAAATTTTTATATGCATCAATTGATAGTTAAATTATATTATACCCTTCTTAGGGTGAAAGGCCAGAAACTATTTAGACCAGTGATGGGCGAACTTTTTGGGTGGCTGGCCAATAAATTAAAAAAATCTTGCGGCGGGCCATTAAATTAAAAAAAGAAACACAGAGGGTCATTCATTAAAAAATATGGGGTTGCTGTTCAATCAAAAATTCGGTTTAAGCTATGTTTTTATTAGTTATGTTACGTACTATTTTAAACCAAAATACAAATTTTATAAGATACGGTTTATTATGATTTTAAGATTTTCCAGATGTATGGGAAACTTGGATCTGTTTCTAACTTGACATAATTTCCTCAAAATCTGATTCCAGCTGGGAGGATGCGACTTTTAATAAATTAAATAGACTCTTGTCTGACAATCGGTTTCTTATTAAATTTTTTCTGCATTTCATTACTGAAAAGGCCTGTTCACATAAATATGTGGAAGCAAGCATTGCCATAATTTCTTTAAATCCTTTTGGTAAGGATTTATAGAAATTAAGCTTATATGTATTTAAAAATAGCTGTTTTAAATTATTATTACATTGCAATTCTATAATTTCCAATTGTAGATCAGATAGAACATTTTCAGGATTAACATTAAAAGGCATTGAAAAAATATCTCAAATTCTGAATACAGTTTTAATAAAGATTGTGAAAAGACTGTTAACTTCTCTTCACTGACAGGCCTCAAAGAATTAAGTCTTGGAAAATGAGTCAAATCATTTTTTCCAAAGCATTTGGAAAATATAAACAATTGAGTTTGAAAAGACTTCAAACTGTTCCAAGTTTCATCTATAAATTGATTTCTTCCTGTAACTTCTTGTTCAGTTTATTATAGTGCTCGCGTAAATCCGAGAAAAAAGCAAACTCGATGCACCAATTCTTATCTTCCAATATTTTCCACTTATCCCAAATTTCAGTTTTGGTGTTTAGAAAAACCTTTATTTCTTCGAGAAGACTCAAAACTCTCGAGTAGGCATGCCCACAACTCAGCCACCTGATCTTTGTGTAATAAAGTACATCTGAAAATTCTGCATCAACTTCCGATAAAAACTCTTGAAATTGTCGATGTAACAAACCACGGGCTCGAATGGTATTAATTAATTTTAAAATAATATTAAGTACGTGGTTAATATCCAAGGCAGCCTTGCAAAGAACATCTTGGTGGATTATACAATGTAAAAAAATTGTTTCGCTTTCAGGATTCTGACTTTTATAAACTCCTGCAAACCCCGTATTTTTTCCCACCGTGTTAGGTGCTCCATCAGTTGTTAAATTAATTAATTTGGAAATTGGGGCGTTAAGAGAATCCATCCCCTCTCTAAATTCATCATAAATTATTTTTCCTGTCGTCTTTCCTTTCAAAGATCTGAAACAAGCAAGATATTCGGTTATTACAAAGTTTTCATCGACTCCTCTGATAAAAATTAGAAGTTGGGTTGTATCACTCCTGTCAACACTCTCGTCCATAGTGACTGAATAATACTTAAACTTTTTAAGACGTCCATCGAATTGATTGGTTAAATTAGAAGAAATTGCTTCAATTCTTTTTGTGACCGTTCTACGTGACAGCCGTATAGATTCAAAATCTTTTACCTTTTCTGGGCATAATACTTTTCCAATGCTAATTAACACATCCCTAATAAATTTTCCTTCAGAAAATGGTTTGTTACTGTTTACTATTTTATAGGCAACAATGTGACCAGCTAATCCCGGACACTTCTTTGATTTTTAAAAAACATTTGCTGACTACATATTTTTCTTTTCAAATGCTCTGAATGAACTTTCTTGTCTTCATCTGTCATTTTGTAGTACTTCGACCCAAGTGCCTAGCGAGATTATAATGTTTTAGTACAGCTACTGGTTCTTGGCAGATAAGACAAATAGGTTTTTGGTTATATTCCATAAAGAAGTACTTCCATGTCCACTCTTCTTGAAATACTCGACATTCCGAATCAATTTTTCTCTTTCTATTTTCGACTGACATTTATGGGGGTAAAAAACTTAGACTATTTTACTATTGCACTTTATTATTTTAATTACACAAATAAAACTGTACGTTGGCAACTTTATAATTTTACTTCACAATTTATTCTTTGCGTCACGAGATTTACGCTTTTACTGATTGCTGATTTTTACATATCGCTGGCCCTTTTATATTTGTTGCGCATGTTGTCTCGAATATTCAGAAATCTTCTAGATCTCACATATAATAGTTGTTATGATGTTTATGTTTCTTCTTGGAATATTGTATAAGAAAGTTGTTCTTGTCTTGTGTGTACAGTATTTCCCAGGAAACTACGCAGTTTGTACACAATATTATGTGAAAACATCGCATTTTTTTACTAAAATTACTAAAATTATGTTTTTTAAAACATAATGTAAATTTATTTTTTGGGCATAATTTTTTAATAGGTGATTAATTTTTTTTGAAAAACACTCGGCGGGCCGGATTGAAAGCTCTCGCTGGCCGGATGTAGCCCGCGGGCCGTAGTTCGCCCATTACTGATTTAGACAAATAAATTTTTTTTTTAAAAAAATTTGTAATATTTATAATATATTTATAATATATTTAGAATATACTAAAATAATTTCCCTAAAATAAGAATTGACAATCGGTTTTTGATTTTTTTATCAAATTTTGAATAAACTCTTTTTCTATTAGTTCTAAATTAAAGAAAGAGTCTTGAAGTCCTTTTTTTAAGTTATGTTAATTATTTTGTATTATTTTAAAAATATATAAAATCTCTTTCCATTATTGTTGTTTTATTTAAGCTCATCTCATACGAGTACATAGAAATTTGTCACACTTACATTAAATTAATTAAAACCGCTTATGCTTAAGTAATCAACAAAACATATGATTGTTGTTTTTATGGTCAATTAAGGTTGATAACTATTGTCTAATTGAATTAAAATATAAACACCATTAATAGGTATTTCTATGGATTAGTAAAACAATAAAACAGATTGCATTTTAGTGTTCTGTTCAATGGTGCAATTGTAATCATAAGTGCATTAACATTTTCGTAAATGCACATATAAATACGAAATGTATAATTATCATTTTTGGATATGAGAGTTAAAAATATAGTTTAAAGGTTACTAAATAGAATAAAATTAAAGTTCAAAACTAATTTCAGCTTTTCTGTATTATCTATTAAGTTTTGTACAACAGATATAACTTCATATGATTTCTCTTTGTAAAAAGCTTTAAATTGTACTTTATTAACAATGATAGATGATGTTTTAAACAGAAACTAAAGAAGCAAAACTAATTTAATTTTTTCCTATTTTTATAAAATTCTATTTTATATATTTCTATCAAGGAAATATAAGATAAAGTGGTAAATAAACAGTTACACTGTATTTAAGTAATTATTCTAGTATTAAAGAGTATCCCAAATTACAGGCAAATTTAATTGAATTAAAATATGGGTTATTTATAAAAAAACACCTCTGATAAGTAGCCTCCACTGATTTGCTGACAGATACACTGCTTTCGTTGCGTTTCTGTATTGCGTTTCTGTAATTTAATTTTCTTGTATAGGGCAACGAATTGTTATCGCCTTGTTAGCTAAAGTCTTTGAAGTTGTGAAAGTTCACATTAAGATATTTTATGATGTAAAATTACATGGATCTGGAAGGCCAATTCTGATCTCCGAAACTAGAGAATGTACGACCAGCAAATACCTCATCAAGTAATTATTTTTGATGCCTCGTTGTATAAAGTGTTTTTCAACAAAAATTTGCTTTCTAAAATAAAATAAAACAAAAAAATTTGATTAATATGTTTCGAATTTTTATTGTATTAAAAAGAGAAAATTTCGGCTATTATGATCGAAAAATGATATCTGGCAAATGTCCCATATGATCACGCTGTTAGATGTCGGTTCTTTAATTAAAGTTTTTAACCACTTTTTGGCAAAATGGCCGTGCTTTTCCGTTAATAATATCACGGATTTTGTTTTAAGGCTGAAATCAATTCGATATAGACTCTGTTCTTAACATGACGCCACAAATAATAATCCAGTGGTGTTGAATCATACGATCTGGCTGACCACTTAACTGCTGATTGTCTGGAAATAATGGGATCAGGAAATTTGGCTTGCAATAAATTGATCATTTCATGGGCTGTGTAACATGAAACTGTATACAATGATATCCACGTCGTCAATAATAGGCCAAAATTAAATTGTTAGCATTTGGGGATAGCGAGATCCATTGACCATTATCGCATTTCCAGCCTCATCTTTGAACAAAACGACCCACGCACACCTCCACAACACAAAGGCTACCATACAATGACACATTGAGCATGCAAAAGCTTTTCAATAATCGCTCTAGGTATTTCAGGATCCCAAACTTTGCCACATGCTCGTTGACATAACCTTACAAGTAAAAATGGACTTCGTCTGACAAAATGATTTTTCAGAAAAGCCAGCTTGCTGCTCCTGAGTGAACTGAACGATGTGAATGGTCGGTCGACTTGACGCTAAATTAGCCATGTGGTGGTTGTGGATAACACCAATTTTTGAGAACGTCGAGTGATTGACGAATTTGGATCTGCTTCAAAGCAGTGGCTTACAGCTGTGATGTTTTCGGTTGAACAATCCGAACGGTCGAACAATGAACAATTAAACGGTCGAAGAAAGGTTGGTGTTCGCACATTTTTGACCAAGCCTGACGACTCAAATTTAATTACCAAATTCTCAATAGTGGTCTCAGAAGGACGATTATGTTGTCCGAAAATATTACGAGTTTTACGAAATGTAACTATAACAGAACCATTATTTTCATAGTGGATTTTCAATATTTTGATGCGATTTTCATGCAAAATTTAATTCATTGTAACAATTGCTATTGCATCTACTACGAATACTTCAACAAACTAGATGTCAACACTATCATGCTGTTGGTGTTGCCACAATTGAAAACAAAATTCTTGTTGAAGAATCCATTACTATCTAATTGAGTAGTTTCCAGGGCAACGGCATCTAAATTCTTCTGGAAGAACTAAGTTATCCTGCAGCGCTATAAAGCTTCATTACAGACAACTTTTGTTTTAAATATGGTCCAGATCAAAGTTAGCATGAAACGGCGACACATTGTGGGTATATCTGTTCATTGAATTCAATACAACAATTTTGGCGATAAACGAACTCATTAATTGTAATATGTGATTCAATGTTTAAATGATTTTGTGATGGTCAAAAATTTATTTCTTGATATACTGTTCAATAATTAACACACTTTGTTATATCGTATAACCTTACGTTTTTATTTTACTAACCTGCCAGGCGCTAATACCGAACAAATAGCCAGCAAAGACGATTTACAGTAGTCTTTCATTTACTGGCGGAACAAATCCAAACAACTGTTTTACTGACCCTTAAATCTCAGTTCTCAAATTAATTTTTTTATTCAGAGTTTTATTCCTAAATAAAGAAATGACCTAATTTGGGACATCCTTTAAGTATTTCAGACTAAAACATGAAATGAGAAACGTGCTGTCGTTACTTTTGCATGAGTTGCCTTTTAACTATTTGCTTTTATTTGATTTATATATATTGCGATGTATGTTTGTTGTTTAAGACATAGTTATGTGATTTGTTTACTAAAAGGAAGAGATTTCGATTTAAATAGCCATAGTTTTGTAAGAATAAATTGGACAACAAAATTATAGAAACAAGTCAAGGCTATGACAGCACGCTGCTAAAGAACAGCACACACGAATGCTTTAAATGCTGAATTGATTAATTCCAGGGTATATAATTTTACATTAATGTATTCAACAATTAAAGTTGATAAAATTATTTTGTTAACCTTAATCTAAATAAATTATTATCAGATTAGTATTCTTTCACTTATTTTCGATTTTTTGAAAAAAGATTTTTAATTTGGTGTTAATGCTTTGATATAACATGAATACTTATTTTATTATATTTTATATCTACTTTTTCGAATTTATATAAAGCACTTTGAACTCAATAATAAGTGTGGTATTCATAAAAAAAATGTTAGGCACCTTAAACTTGGCTCACTACTGCAGTTTATTTAGATCCTGCAGGCTACAACTATTTTCTTTTGGCCTTTATCTGTTTGTTTTTTTCCAGTATTTATAAAAACGTATCTATTGTATTCTAATGCTTAAGCCTGTCGGAGTATTTTGTTTGTCTTCCTGCTAGTATCCTTGTTTTGTATTTTCAAATATTCTTTCCCTACATTGCACGCATCCTAAGGAGAAACTATTTTTCCTGCCGCACCGATAGCAATTCTGTTAGGGTTAAGCTGCTAGGTTTATTTATTTGAAGCAAAATAAAACGCTTGGTTGCAAGCGTTAAAATGCAAATAAAAGAACCAAATAAATGCCTTAAAATTTAAAATATATTTTATCAAAATATTTAAGAATTGAATTTGTTTAGCCTTCTTGTCGTTATTGGTAATATTTCTTCGCTTCAAAAAAATAAATTCTATTCGTCTTTGGTTCAACTTATGTTTTGTGGCAGAAACTTGTGTGAATAATCTTAGGTTAGCGTCGCTATTAGATTAAGTGTTTATCGAAGTAGGATAGATAGTTAAGTGTATTTATTAAACATTATACGACTTTAACGGTCGTGGGAATGCTATATTGTCAAGAACAAGGAGTAATTATATCGTATTCGTATTTAAAATATATTCCGTAGGTGTTTTTCGCGTAACACAAACGTAAAACAAACAACGACAAGTTTGTGTTATTGATCACAGGCAACGTTTAGTTAATATATTTGCCTCTTCTGCAGTTAAGAGGGAATGTTTTTAAGAATGATTTGAAGATTTTAATTTGGGTTTTAATGAAGCGTGTGATGAAAATATGAGGTATTTTTTTTAGAGGTATAGAACTTTCCAACGGAAAAGATAAAGATGAACTTCTTAAATTGACATAAAAGATATTTTATTCGAAAGATAGCATTTCTAGCATTATAATTTAACTATGACTTCTGACATATGACCAATGACTTTGTGCTGTACATCGGCTTTTGTTGCCATATATCGGCAATAACGCGGCGAATATTGTCTTCCAAGTGGTCAATAGTTATGGGCTTATTGGTGTAGACTAGTGACTTCACATATTTCCACAGAATGTGACTATTAAAACCATTTTCATAGTGAGATCTTAAATCGTAGTGTATTGTATGGTGGTATTTAACCGATATTAGCTCCATTGAAAACTGTGCATTCTCTGGTTGCCTAGGCATTAGGGGCAACGAAAGGTCAATGAAGACCAGAAATTGGTTGGCAATGAATTTGAGGAAAAGATTCCAAAATATGAAATTGTTTATTTATTATTTATATCGGGTTTTTCAACACAAAGTTTGTGTTTCAGTTGTAGCAACACCAATAACATGATAGTTTTGATATTTAGTTTTTTGACAATTGTTACAATGAATTTAATTTCGCACGATAATCGTATTAAAATAATTAAAATTCACTATGAAAATGATGGTTCTGTTAAAGTTAATATTCGTAAAATTCATCGTAATTGTCCATCAGAGATCGCTATTAAGAATTTGGTCGTAAAATTTGAGTCAACAGACTCGATACAATATGTGCGAACACCAACGCGTGTTCGACCGAATTGTTCAACTGAGAACATCGCATCCATGAATCACAGTATTGAAGCAAATCCAAATTTGTCAATTCCCCCACGTTCTTAACAATTGGGGTTATGCAAAACCACCATTTGGCGAATTTTGCGTAAGGATTTGACTTTGAATGGTACAGACATTGAAGCCGACCAAACATTCACATAGTATATTATAGATACGCTCAATTCATTCAGGTACAACCGGCTGGATTTTCTAAAAAAATCATCCTTTTAGACGAAGCCTATTTTTACTTGTCAGGATATGTCAACAAGCAAAATTGCCGCATTTGGGCTTCTGAAAATCCTGGAGCCATTAGTGAAAATCCTTTGCATGTTCAAGGTGTCCCTATATGGTGTGCTATGTGGTCTGTACGCGTAATTATCAATAGATCACGCTATTGAGAGATGCTAACAACTCAATTTTGGCCTATCAGTGATGACGTGTATATTACTGACATGTGATTTCAACAGGACGGTGACACATATCATACAGTCAATAAAACCTTTAATTTATTGCAAAACAATTTTTCCGATAAGCAGTTAATTGAGCAGCCAGATCGTGTGATTTAACATCATTATTTTTTGTGGGGCTATGTTGACAGAGTCTATAGGGAGCCAATCGAATCGATTCTAGCCTTAAAACTCAAAATCCGTGATGTGGTTAACAAAACAGGACCGCCCTTTGTCACAAATTGATTAAAAACTTTGATGAAAGAATCGGTATCTGTCAGCGTGGTAGTTGTGGACATTTGTCAGATATCATTTTTCATTCATAATTGCCGAACTTTTCCCTTCGTAATGCAATAAAAACTTGAATCATCTTAATCAAAATTTTTTGTTTTGTATTGTTTTGGCAAACAAACTTCTTGTTGAAAAGCCCTTTGTTCAAAATAAAATAAAATAGAAATTATTTTATTAATAGTTTAATTATAACTCACAGAAATGTTTATTATTTTGTGGTTTATCCATCCGCAATAAATTCTATAACTATTTATTATCCTATTTCTTAGTTATTGTATAGCTCGATAAAGAATATATAAGATGATCTTTAAATTTATAATAATAAATTCTTGTGTTAAGGCTATCAAAAGTATTGTTCTTTACTAAACTTTTAATTATTTTTAACAAACAAATCACAAATGAATTTCTTGTTAAACTTTCAAACTTAAGTGCTATTGAAGAAAATTAAAACTTTTTCTGTTGTCTTCAAATGTCCAGTGAGAAAACATTTAGTTTTTCCTTCTCCCTAAAACAATTTAGCTGAATTTTTTCTTTTCATGAACATTTATTTTGCAAATGTTTGCATTTTATTTTATTCATTTTCGTGTTTATAACATCGTTTATCATTTGCTTCAAATGCACGACAACTTTATTCTTTTCGAAGATACAATTCTAGTTTGTGACCTTGCAACAAAGATATATATTTAAAGATGCAAAAATAGTATCTGCTGCTATTTTGCAAATAAACAAGCCACTTGATACTTGTTTAGATTTCAAAAACTCTTTTTTAAACAATCCACTCAAGGACTATATAAATGAAGACGAGATAAAATATTGAAAAAAAAACTTGTGACTTCATTAATCATAGTAAAGTTAAATTAAATAGAATTAATATAAATTGTTGATGTAATAGTTGCTTGTAAAAAATTGTGAAACGTGTTATTTTAATTAGTCAGTAATGCTACATAGTAAATGTAATTTCTTACACGAATTTTCTTTTAAGTTCTAAAATAAAACAAAAAAAATTTATATTCAAGCTGATTTAGCAGGTATTCGACATAAGTACAGTTGGATACAACTGTTCGTCAAGGTTTGAAACTTAATAATTTTATTACATTAAGTTGTTTGGATTTGTTCCGTCACTAAATGAAATACTGTTGTCATTCCTTTCCGTCTTTACTGGCTTTTTCTACCGATAACGGCTTCATCACTCTCAAGCCGTGTTCTAAACTGTGCTGGTGAGTTAATGTTTGTGTTAAGGTAATTCTTTCATTCAAGTCGTATGAGTAGATGGGTAGAATGCCTGCCACTTGGCATTTTTTGTGGGGCTACTTTCTAATATTTCCTTTTTTTGGTGTAAAAATTGTGTCTGAGGTCGTGTTTACCTCTTCGCTTATAATTTGGTTGTTAAAAGTTTTTGTTTTGTAGATTTCCATGTTTTCAAGAATTTCGCATCTTCGTCCTTTTTTTCTAGCATGTAGTAATGTCATACATTCATCTATTTCCCTTTGTGTGTGTCCGTGATTGTCAAGGTGTAATGCAAAGTTGAGGTCATTTCTTTTTCGTTTGTATAAGCGTATGTGTTCTGTAAATCTTCTTTTTAGTGTTCGTCCCGTTTGTCCTATATAAGTATGTTTAGAGATACAAGTAAGTCTGTACACTCCGCTGGAACTAAATTTCTCAGTTGTCTCTGTCCAGAGATTATATCTCGGAGTGTTGCTAGCTTTTAATGCTGTGAGTAAATCTTAATTTTGAAAAAGATTAGTTAATCTATATATTTCTGGTCGTGTGTAAGTAAAAGTATGCCGTGTTATTGTATCGGTTGTCCCTTTGTCTTCTTTATTCCTGTTTTTAGTGTTTTATTGTCTAAGAAGTTTGTCGATATTAGTGGGCTACAACCTTTATTTCTAGCTATTGTGTAAATTGTATCGAGTTCTTTATTCTACTTATGTGGAGTAAATTGGATTATCTATGTATCATATGCTGATAGATAGATAGATGGTAGTGTCCGCCATAGTTGATTTTCTATAAATCTCTTATGTTAAGCAGTCAGTTCATCGTATTCTTGTAATGTCAAGATAATGCAAATTTCTGTCTTGTTCTTTTTCCATTGAGTATTTAATGTTATTATGGGTTGTGTTTGCCTGTAGAATTGGTTCAGCGTTGTCTTTAGGGTTTATATGATGTAATCTACGTATCTATAGTAATGAATACTAACTTTAAATTTTAATGACGAATATATCCACTTTTCTTCGAATTTGTATATCCCAATGCCATGATTACGGTGCTTGAATTCATCGATTAAATTCTTTTACCAGTTCCTTTTTATTACCAGTTGTCGGCAGATGCAACTTATTCAGTTCCTATTTTGACTGCTCAGTTTTAAGCTCGTCGAACTTCAGTATAATTTAAATAATTTTTCTATATTGCAATTTCACTTCTCACATCAGTTGTCACGTTTATTCCTTTTAGTAAGCGTTTTGTTATTTTGGGTTCTTTTATTGCAAAATAATAACACAGTACTTTAAAGTTTTAAATAAAGTTAAACGATTTATTTATTTTAGAGTAGCGACGTGGTCACTCACTGTTCATGCATGTGTGAACATGTACATTTCATTTTTTAGCCGCTTCTTCTCATACATGTGTGAGAGACTACAAAATATTTTGTGTTTTCTCATTTGTGAATGCGACGATTTATTTTTTTTTTGTTTCTATTCATAAGTGAAAAAATGAGAAACACACAAGTGTTCATTTTTGAATATTTACAATTTTGATAATTTTTCAGAAATGAAAATATCGTAAAAATATGTTAGTAAGCATTCGCGTACATAAACGCACATATTTGGTAATGTGCAATTGTCGGCGTATGTAGAAGAAAATGTTTTTTTTTTTATTTCTTTTAGAATATATTGTAAAATTGTATTTTGAGTTAATATGTACCCATGCGTTTTTACTACATTTAACGGTAAATTGCGATCGTAGGTAGAACATTTTTTGACGTTCATTTATAAGAAATTTTATAAAATTTCAACGTTCATAAATGAACATATACATTTATGAAAAAGAACATTAATAAGAAGAAGCTAATTTATCATTCATCACATATGAATAACAGTAATAATTCTTGTTGTTCGCATTCATGTATGAATATAAGCAGAACATTTTTTGTTGTTCGTTTATGAGTGTGAAAAATAAATGTAAAATTTTAGATTTCTCATTTATGAAAAATATCATGAATGTTGATTTTTGAATGTTCATAAATGAAAAATTCCGAACCCTGACTTATTTTCAATACCCCAAAATAAACACAATGGTAACTTTGTTTGCTTTACTTACTGATGACTCAGCTTAAATTAATTAAGCGGTTCTTGCACTCACAATAATATTCTAATTTAACGGCAAACCATATTGTTGTTGTTATTATTATTAAGTTTAGACGCCTGCTTGGCTGTAGTTATGTTCTATCTTAGTTGTTTTTGTTTTCTGTTGTTTACTTATTTGGTAGAATTTCTTATAACTATGTTGTTGTTGTCTTGTGTGTATTAGATTTCTTAGAAACCTACCCAGTTTTTAAAATGCACATTAGAGCGTTTCGTTTACTTTTTTACTGATAACTATTTTTTTTTAACTTAATACATAATCTTCGTAACAGCATGATAACTAAATTTATCCATCTTAGCTGAATAGCAAGCAAACAAATTTAAATTAAATTAAACGATTTATTTTCTTTCAATACACAGAAAATAAACACGACGGCAGCTTTGTTGTTGTCCAGTTACCTAGCAAGCGGGGCTTATAAAGCTGTTTTAAGCTGTTCTCGCACATACAAGAATATTCTACTTTATGTTCAGTGTAGTCGCCCGCTTGGCTGTGTATTTTGTTTTTGTTCTGTGTTAGTTTTTTTATTTTTGTTTTCTGTTGTTTATCTTATTTCGTAGAAAATCTTAAAAGCATGTTATTATTGTCTTGCGTGTATAAGATTTGTTACAAAACTATGCATTTTTTAAAATGCACAACGGGCCGTTTTCCTTTATTTTGTGCTGATAATTATTTTCTTGATTATTGATGATGACGTAAAAGGTAGGATATTTTATAATTAATGAAAATAGTAAAACTTGTAAATGATAATATCAAAAGTGTTTGTGGATAAAAAGCTAATAGCAGTTGAATTCAATATTATCAATTAAATGAATTAACGATTTGTGGGAATTGCTGTTGGGTTAGTAAATAATGAGATTATAGCTTATAGGAAACGAATTGTTATTTAGTTAATTTTAAACGAATAAAACGGATTCGTTCCGCTGGAATACTTGAGACAGGGCGAACACTAATTACGCTTAACATATCCCGGAAACGGTCTTATTATTTAGAAATGACCACAAATTATTATTGTACAGCAAACGCATTGTAAAGAACAGAATTTTTGGGAAGTTTCCTGAGCAATCGAAGCGATTATGTTTGTAGTATGAATTAATTTATCGCCGTTTTGTAATTTTTTGGAAAAATTATTGCGATATACAATTTAAAATGCCATAAAAGGAATACAATGATGCATCAACTCAGATGATCATTTGAATGATAGATTGTTTATATAGTAGTCATCGATTTACATCTTCAAATAATTGTTATTTTAAAAACAGAGCTTGTGTATTTCAATTCTAACATTTGCTAAATAATTTATTCCATGACATTACATTACTTTTGCTCCACCTTATATTTAATATTAAGCAATGAACATACGTTAAACATTTTTTCCAGTCACTGCTAATGACTTTACACAAAAAATTATTTATTTTTCTATTCCAATCGCAATCTTTATTTTTTTAAGGCATTTTGAACTATAACGTTAAAACAAACACTTACAAAAGTTTATTTTCGCCTTAAAAGCAAAAATATGTTTTTGTTATATTTATACTTACATACACTTTGAAATAAATGCTATACCGATTTATAGCATACAAATAATTATACTCGTGTATATACGAATGAAAGAAAAAAATGTACTAAAAGGGAAATGAATGAACTAAAATTAAGGACTTTGAAATCATGAGACATTTCATTTTTACACTTCATTACAGGTTATGATGAAACATAAATTCCCATAAGAGAATCCATCAAGAAAATGAGAACGATGACGATAATGGAAGAAAATAAAACAATGAATGAATGAAGGTTTTTTTTTATCAAAATAACAAAAAGTTATAGGATATTAAGCTAAAAGTAGTTAGTTACACGAACAAATCTTACAAAATGATTTACACAAAACGCTGTTACACAAGTCTGAAATATGAGGCGTGATGTCAATGAGAAATAACACCTAAAGTTTTTCAGACACATCAGCATGAATACGAAGTTAAAAGCATTCTTCCAATGATTGAAGACGTATGATAAAACGAGCAAAAATTACGTTTTATAATTTAATAGATGGCTAATTTTAAATGGGGCGTCATAAAAAAGGTCTTAAAGCTGTAATTTATTCACGTATCATAATAAAAATGTTAAAATAAATAAAATTGAACAAAATTAAATAAAAGGAGATGAACAGACAAAATGTGCCAAATCGCATTAAAATAATGAAAATCCACTATGAAAATGGTGAATCTGTTGTATTTCCTAAAATTCGTAATATTTTCGAACGAGATAATCGTCTTTCTAAAACCGCTATTTACAGTTTGGTCGTGAAGTTTGAGTTGACAGGCTCGGTACAAAATGTGCGAACGCGTGTTTGACCGGGTCGTTCAACTGAAAACATTGCAGCCGTTAACCACAGTATTGTAGCAGATCCAAATTTCTGAATTCCTTAACGTTCTCAACAGTTGAGGTTATCCAAAACGAGCACATGGCGAGTTTTGCATAAGGATTTGACTTACACGGTTCAACTGGTAAAAGAATGGAAGCCCATTGACCATTCACATCGCCGTAAACTCGCTCAATTCATTCAGGAACAACTGATTGGTTTTTCTAAAAAAATCATTTTTTTAGACGAAGCCCAATTTCACCATTTCAGGGTATGTCTACAACCAAAATTGCCGCATTTGGGCTTCTAAAAATGCTACAACGATTCTTGAGAACTCTTTCCATGCTCAATGTGTCACTGTATGGTGCGCTATATGGTCTGGAAACATGATTGGGCCCTTTTTTTAGAGATAAAGGCTGCAAATACAGTAACAGTCAATGGATCACGCTATCGCGAGATGCTAACTGAATTTTGGCCTATTATTGACAACGTGATAATCACTGATATGTGGTTTCAACAGGACTTTGCCACAATTCACACAGAAATTATAACGATCAAATATATTGCAAACCAAATTTCCGGACCGCATAATTTCATGACATTCAGATCATGTGATTTAACACCACTAGATAATATTTTGTGGGGCTATGTTAAAGACAGAGTCTATACGGAACCAATCGAACAGACTTCAGCCTTAAAACTCAAATCCGTGATGTGATTAACGCAATAGAACAACAATTTTGCCAAAACTTTTCACTTCGTAATACAATAAAAATTTAAATCGTCTTAATCCAAATTTTTAATTTAGAAAACAAACTTCGTGTTGAAAAACCCATTATATAAAATAGTATTCTCGTTGAATGTGTTGAAGCAGATTCAAATTTGGCAATTCCTCAATATTCTCAGCAATTGGGATTGTCCAAAACCACCACATGGCGAACTTTGCGTAAGGTTTGGACTTTGACACCTTACACGGTTCAAATGGTGCAGGAACTGAAGCCGACAGACCATTCACAATGTCGTAGTTCGCTCAATTCAAAATGGCCGCATTTGGGCTTCTAAAAATCATACTGCAATTATTGAGCAGCCTTTCCATGCACAGCGTGTAAATGTATGGTGCGCTACGTGGTCTGGAGGCGTGATTGTGCGTGAGGCTGGAAATGCGGTAACAGTCAATGGTTTACGCTATCGCGAGATGTTAACAACTTAATTTTGGCCTATTATTGACGGCGTGGATATCACTGACAAGTGGTTTCAACAAGACGGTGCCACATGCCATGAAACGATTAACTGTGTAATTAGATGTACATCTGCGCCTAGCTATGTAGTCTTAATCAGATGGTGGTCAAACCACTACATAATTTGGGACGTCATGCTCGTCCTAGGACGCCGAAGCTATAATTCTATGCAACAGATCTTTCCTAGTTGCAACTTTAATGATTCCAGAGCAGGGCTGCAAATCATCACTCCTTGCTTAAGAGCTGCAGACTTTCCAACTCCTGTCCAGAACACATGTCTAGGATGCTCACTGGATCTGGGAATATTTCACCATGTTATTAAAGGTGAAATGAACCCGGTCACCATAGAACCATACCATGAGTATACAAAGGCTTCTTAATAATCGATCTAGGATTTTCAGAAGCCCAAATGTGCCAATTTTTCTTGTTTATATACCCTGACAAGTAAAAATGGGCTTCGTCTGAAAAATGTAATTTTTCAGAAAAACCAGAATGAATTGAAATAAGCTGAGGCGCTGTGAACGGTCGGATGGCTTCAATTCCTGCACCTGTTGTATCTTGTAAGGCTTCAAAGTAAAATTCTTACGTTAAATTCGCCGTTAAGGTTATGGATAAACCCAATTGTTGAGAACGTCGAGGAATTAACAAACTTGGATCTGTTTCAACACTGTGGCTCACGGCTGCGATGTTTTCAGATGAACGACTCGGTGGAACACTTGTTGCTGTTCGCACATTTTTATTGAGCCTGCTGAGTCTAATTTAAAAACCAAATTTGTAACAGCGGTCTCAGAAGGACGATTATGTTATCTGAAAATATCAAGAATTTTACGAAATGTAACTTTACAGAATCGCAATTTTCATAGTGGATTTAATTTGTTTTATTTTCGTGCGAAATTGAATTCATTGAATTCTACTAGAAATATGAATAGGGGATTTTAATTATTTTAATGCGGGTTTTGTGGGAATTCATCTGCTACGAATACGTCAAAAAACTAAATGTCAAATACTATCATGTTGTTGGTGTTGCCACAATTGAAAAACAAACTTCTTATTGAAAAACCCAATATAACGTTTTTTTGAAACATATATTTTATCGGTAATTAATGCTTGTGGCTAAACGATATAATTATTTAATGTTAAAAGTTGTCTTAAGTTGGCTTTTACTTGCATTTTGAACTCCTTTTTTTAATGAAAGAGACCGTTCCATTCACGCATCTTTCATTTACAAATTCCTTTGATGATTCTTATTTTTTTTTTGCTTCTCTCCAGTAACATCGGACTAGGAAACTTAAAGTTCAACAACTACGTGCACATTTAATTTTCCATTTTCAAAAAAAAAAACAACAAAAAATAATTGAATTCATTTGCAACCGCTTTCTTATGTTTAAGTATAAAAGTAAGACGTAAGTATATTTAATGAGATAAGTTTTATTCTTTGATTCGTTTCTTTCATTTTATAAAAATGTTTTTACTATTTTAATTCGAATCTTTTGGAAAGAAAAAATTTAAATAAACGAGCAAAAAAAAGATAGACATGAAAAATGCAAGAAAATTACTATTTAACTGTTACTATGCTGTTTTCTTTAAATTGGGAAGAACTTAATAAAAAAATAAGTAAAAATTTGCTGCAATCTTTAATGCTTTAAGGAAAAAATGTCTTTAGACATTTAGAAAAAAAAATAACACCAACTTTTTGCTTGGTTTTATATTGTGAGGATATTTTGATATAACTGTATTAAAAGGGCTACAGTACATAAGTTGTTACCTTACTTTTTAAAACTAAAACTTTATTTGGAGCAGCAAGCTTTTTATAAAAATAATATTATTACGAAGATAACTTGTTTAAGTTTTAAAATAAAATAATTATCGGTAAAGTAAAGTAAACAAAATGACCTATTGTGTGTTTTACAAACTGCATCGTTCTCTAAGAAATTTTAAACACATAAAACGGGTTATAAACTCTACGAAATGACTTAAACAATAGAAAACAAACTAACAAAAAACAAAACCAGTCAAACAGGCACATGATAATAACAACAACAATCACCCCATAGCTGATGTTAAAGTAGAATATTCTTGAGAACTGCTTAAAGCAGCTGTATAAGCATCACTTGCTAGACAAATGAAAGAATTTAAGTTAAACTGCCGTTGAGTATAGACGGCAAGATAATAAGCATCTTTTAAGCGTATTAGAGGTGAAGTTACCATCGTGTTTGTGTGTATTTAAAGTGAATAAATCGTTTAACTTAGTTTAAGAACTCTAGAGTGTTGTGTTATTATTTTGCAATAAAAGAACTCAAAATAACAAAAACAATTTTGAATTGCAGATTTAACCACGTGCTCTAAGCTTCCCGAAAACCAAATATTATCAAATTCAGAGATGGTATATATATAAGAAAGTATTTGCACACATTGAACTTATTTATTTAATTTTAACAAATTATTAATTAACTTAATTATTTAGTTACTTAAAAATTTTATTTCTCATTTTTTATTAAACAAATCATTGATTCAAATAATTATTTATTTATTTTATTCTATTCCTCAATTTAATATATAGTTAAGACAATTAAAATTATAATTTAAATTCAGTATAAAAACAAAAAAATTATTTATTAGAGGTAATCTTTTTATTTGCTTAATATTCCTGTGTAACAAACAGCAAAATCCTTTTTCCGTCAATGGAATGGCAATGGAATTTTTGATATTTCCCACATAATGTTCTGCTTTAAAATTATTTCCGTCTATCTTTTATCTTGTGTTTCTTTCTTTGCTTTAAATATTATTCTGCATTCCTGTGTTTTCTAATTATTCGTCGTCACCATTCACCCACCTTGGCTCAATCATGATTATTTTATCGTTTATGCAGATGGCCTTAAAAAAATACCGTGTACAGGAATTGAGATAATGATAACATACTGATTTGTTCTTTTAATACATGTGTACTGATCTTAAACAAAAAGCAAGGAACAAAAGGTCATGAGTTGAAATCCCAACTAAAAATAACTCTTATAAAGATGCTGCGTAGAATGAAATAAGGAAATCATATTGGATGGCAGTAGGAAAGGAAAATAGCCGTAAACATTCAACATAATAACAGTGTATAGCAATCGTAGCTAGGTAAGTTAAAAGAACTGCTTTAGTATTGCAAGAAGGTCGTTAGATAGTGCTACATTTAATTTTGGCAGGGTTGTTTAAGGGCCATGTTTCCATTAAAAGTCATTGCCTAGTTAATTAAAGCCTCGCAGGATTCATTGTAGTGTAGATGAATGCATAAATTTCTTAAACTACAAAGTATGAAAATAAGAGATCGATGCTGCTTAGAGCAGGAAATGGAAGAAAAAAATCCTTCTTGTATTGGAATTAAACTAAAATCTACAATTAAATATTAAGAAAAAATGTAACAGCATTTTTGTTAAGCGATAAACTTTGGATTAATCTATTAACTAAATCTTTAACTAGTTGAAACATTAGGGTGGCCGCTAACCATGTAGGTTAAAAAATATTGGATTTTTATTAATTCAATATGCAGATCATATGAGAATTATTAGTCGTTCAGGTGTTGCGACCAAAAAATGCCGCAAAATAGGCAAAAAATCATATTTTTCGAAATTTTAATCGCCCAGTGGTGCGTTTTATCGTACTCCGATTGTGCTAAAACTTCAGCTATCTATTTTTTTGCATAGATTGAATAATTTGAAATGTTTGGAACGACATCGACATTCAAAAATCGACTTTTATGGGATACATAGCACCTTACTATTCTGTATTGTTAAATAAATATTCTAAGTAAGGTGAATTGAGGATCAAGCACGATTTTACCTACTTTTATTAAAAATTCCCGCCAACACATGGCCTAAGAATTTATTTTAAAGAAAAGCACTATGGGCAATATTATTACTGTAGAAAGTTTAAATTTTGCATATTTTTTCCGTGACTAACGCGAACAAAACAAAAAGGCTAAAAATATCCTTAAAGTTAAACAATATTTTCTATGCCATTGTCGAATTAGTTTTGCGGTTTATTTTAATGCTTTAATTAAAATCATATTATGCCGAAAATTAGTTTGAAAATATACATAAAAGAATCTTTTAAATCCTTTCATTATGCAAATGAGATTATGCCCAAAAAAACCTAGAAGCATTTACATAAATTACAAAAATTTACAATAAAAGAAATAAGGATGAGTTAAGTAAAAAATGTAAGTAACTAAAAGGTGGCAGTACGCAACATTTGCATAAAATTAGGTGACTTGATAAAGGTAAAAAAAGGAAGAATAGAAACAAAAGTAAAGTTGTCATGATTAAACACAAAAGAAAAACTTAATAAGCACAATTGAACAATCAAAAGAGAGTTAACATGAACACCGCATGTATTCAGGGGATGGCAAATGTAATAACTTCTTTTCCCTTAAATTATCTTTCTTGTGTAACAACTCTTAATTAATGTTATAAAAAAAATTTATTGCTTTTTAATTATAGGAATTTTATTTTATTTAATTCCTTTCGTTTTTGTTAACCCTTTATGGATCGTTTGACCTTAATTTCCTTAATAATCGTAGAAATAAATATTCTTAAAGCCTGACTATTCTAATTGCTATTTTTCCTAATATATATTCCTATATGTTATGAAGCATTCGTCTTTATTTTTGTAGGTTGGGTTTTTGTTCTAAATTAAGTTCCGTAAAAATTTGTTGGCCGCACTCATGTAAAGCATTGTGCCAGAACTTGGAAATTTGGTTATGTGGAGGAGAAAAGAGGGAGTAGTATTGTGGACATTCAATTTGACTTATGCTACATTGAAAGTGACAGGAGAGGCCTCCGGAGGGAATTTATTACATACTACTCTGCTACTCTGCTAAAAACCGATTTTTTCCTGCAATGGATGGTGCGATTCACCGGCCAATCAACCACAAATGTATAGGCTCTTAAGGAGAAGAGTGTTAAACGTAAAAACATGCGAGTAACTGGAATAACTAACTTCATTACACCACTTACCATTGCAGTAACGACAAAACACTAAAATACATTTTCTCTATAGAATTAAATACTCTACCGTCCCCAGTAAGCAATAGAAAATTTTAACAGAATTAATTCTTAAATAGAATAAACTATTTAAAGTTTTGCGCTTTATATTCCGCTTAGGCACTTATCTTTATCTTGGGTAAGTACTAATAAGCAAGAAAAATTTAATAAAAAATACTACAACTTTTCTAATTTATATAAATATTTCTAATAAAAAAATAGTACTGCACTTTATACAGGGTGTCCGCTGGGAAGGTATACTACTTTGGTTGTTTAAAATTTTTGATTAAATCAAAGAGAATGGATCTTATATTGATGAATGTTTTATTTAATGTCGGCAATTATGCATAGAAAAGCATATCAGATTAATGTCCGCACCTGTTAGACTCACAAACGTGAGTCCTTTCGAGCACATTTTCATTACATTTACGTGGTAATTTATTAATTTCATCACGAATATGTTGTTTGAGTTGTTTGCATAAACTTTGCTTTTAAGATATCCCCACAAGAAAATTTACGGGGTAGTCAAATAAGGCCAATCATCATATCTGAAATAACTTGTTGTGGAAAAAGGTCTCGCAAAAAAGCCATTGCAATCCTGACTGTATGCGATGTGGCACCGTCTTGTTGATTCCTCATGTTAATCAATCCCAAAGCATGCAGTTGTGGCATTAAAAAACTTTCAATCATATGACGATATCACTCCCCATTCACAGTTACCCTTACGCCGTTTTCATATTCAAAGAAGTAAGATCCAATGATTCCTCCTTACCGAGTTGTATGCCAAACTGTCACTTTTAATGGATGCAAAGGCAACTGTTGAATAATTTGAGGGTTTCCCATTCTCCGATTATTCTATTTGTTCACATATCCACTCAAATGAAAATGTGCTTCGTCGCTCGTTATGATTTTTTCATGAAAATTGGGGTTGTCATGGGTGAGGTTTTACATTCAATTGGCATATGTATGGTGGTTTAAATGGTCTTGTGGAAGATGCTCTTGTATCAGCTGAATGCAAATCCTTGTGCATAATTGTGGCCAAAGTTGTTTGCAGACCAAGCGCCTGAACATGGCGTCGAATTAAGGTTGCTGTATTGTTTTGAATACTTTATTGAGCAGCAGTAATGTTTTCAGCCACTCTTGCAGTTCGCTCTGGTCCAAGCAGGCGAACATATTGATTGTCTATTATTTTCTTGCTAGAATATATTTCTTTTTACATTAAAGTTATTCACCTTTTCTTCAGATTTCTAAATTGTTAGAATACAGTTTACTTATATCATTCTATGCGATGAATGAAAAAAACTTAACACATATGTTAAGTAAAATATTCTTTTAATATTTTTGGGTTCGCAAAATAATGTCATTATACAAAACTTTTTTATACCACATGCAGGAAAGTAGCATACAAGTTTATTTATATAATTATTTCTCTCTATATATTCAAGGAGCTGTTGGCGTGAACTTCAATTCTTCTGTTAAATTCTGCAATGCTTAACATGGGTTAGCTAACTATTTCATTTTATATGTTCACACACACACCACACTTTTTAGGGGTGAAAGTAACAACAGTCAGACTCAAAATAGAGTCTGATTTTGTTGTTGCAAATATATTAAGGATTTCAAAAAGTTTTAAAAATTTCCTCAAATATAATTTTTCGCTTTTCTTGTATTTCGGAAAAGAAGATACAAATAGAAGTATTTATAAAAAGGTTAAGACTTTTAATCCATTTAATACACGTTTTAACACTAATATAGAGGTATCCCCCGTATAAAGCGGGAGTTACGTTCTAAAACGCTGTTATGTTATGCGAATCCGTGTTATACGAAACAAAGTACTAGTAAAAAACGAGGAGTAAGGTTTCGAAAATTCAGAAAACATGCTATTATAATGTTATTAATATTATAAAAGTATTAATCTTAATAATGGTCTTTTTTAAATAAATTTATCATAAATATTTTCAATATTTTGCTTTCCTTAGAAAATTTCCTGAAAAAAAAGTTGGAATAATAATAATAATTAAAGTTACTTAATTTTTAAAGAAAACAGTTATCAGTAAAAAATAAACGACCCACTATGCTCTTTGCAGAAATTCTTTACACACAAGACAACAATAACATATTTATAAGAAATTCTACGAAATAAGTGAAGAACAGAAAACAAAAACAACTAACACAGAACGACAGAGACAGTCAAGAAGACGCCTAAACTGAATGATAACAACAACAACAACATGCTTATGAGAAATTCTACCAAAGAAGTAAACAACAGCAAACAAAAACATTTAACATAGAACAAAACAAAACACACAGCCCAGCAATTGCCTAAGCTGAATGATAACAACAACAACAACAATATTTGGTGATATAAAAGTAGAATATGCGAAATCGCTTAAAACAACAATATAAAAGATCTTTATAAACTTTCTTATATGGTGTTAACAGTTATAAAGTTCTCTTTTAAACTTTTTTGCTTCTTTCATTTGAAGAATCTTCATTTAAGAAACATGACGGTAACTGTTCGGTTAAGCCTAGGCGTTGTTTATGCTTCTTCTTCGTCTTCACCTATGCTATCATCCTCTGCCTTAACATGGATTTCTGATATCATTTCTACCAAAACTGCTTCATCAATTTCTTCGTTCAACTATACGTGGGTGTTCCCAATCTTCGAATTCTGTTAGAAAGAATCTATGATATAGAAATGCCGTGTTGTGCGGGCGTATTCCCATTCCCAAACCGTGTTAGAATGAATTCGTGCTATAGAAGTGACGCGTTATATGGAGGTTACCCGTATAAACAATTTATTTTATGTGTGCTGAATATCTTATGGGTTTAGCGACCAGCAGTTATTTGAAGCGATTTTATAACTATGAAATTAATACATAACAGGTTCAGATTGTCTCTGTGTTGGATAGACAGGTCGCGCAAAACTTTGTATCAAGGGTTATGGCGCATAATATTAACAAATTATTTTGTTTTGTGAAATCTTAAAATAAAGTTAATAAAAATAGTGTGCAATCATAAATATTTGTCTATTGTAACATTTACAAGTTTGACAGTTATAAATTAAACAAATAAGAAAAAACATTTTTCACAAAACAAAAACGAAAAGTATGATGTGTAACTACGACCGTAATATTTAACCTCAAAGACAAAACCATTTTACCACATATGAACGCATTCGAAATGCAAATATGTACGTACACAATTTCAGACATCTCGCATTGCACATTGAAGTATACCAATCCATATGAACTTATTCGCATTGTGTGGTTTTTTCACATAAACCATTCAACATACTTTAAAGTAGTGAAATATAAGAAAAAATCATTTATCTTCTGGTTTTTTGTAGTTTCTTTACTTTTTTATTTATTTATTTATTTTTTATTTTTTGTTTTTGAGTATTAAAACAAACGATGAAATATTTTCTTGAAGTGGTTTTCATTGTAGTTGTCTTGTTTGCTTGAGTATAAAAAAAGTATAATTTATATATTCTATCAAAATAAACAAATAAATACTCTCTCATGTGTATATTTATAAAGGGGGTTTCTTTTATAGCTACAGAATTTTAACATATGAGTTTTATTATGAATAGCTATCACGTTTTGAAACATTTACACAAAGCATTGAAGGCAACGAAATAAGGTTTTGGTTTTTTTTTAGCAAAACTTTCGTTAGTTAGGCGCAAGAGTAGAACTCGATTTACTGTTTTTCATAAAAACTCGTGAGCCTTGTATCGGGTTTTTCAACAAAATGCAACCAACAACATGATAGTTCTGTTCTTTAGTTTTTTGACGTATTTGTAATAGATACTTTGACAATTATTACAATCAATTCAATTTCGCACGAAAATCGCATTAAAATAATTAAAATTCACTACGAAAATGGTAATTCGGTTAAAGTTAGATTTCGTAAAATTCGTGATATTTTCAGACAACATTATCATCCTTTTGAGACCGCTATAAAGAATTTGGTCGTTAAATTTGAGTCGACAGGATCGAAACAAAATGTGTGAACACAAACGCGTGTTCGACTGGGTAGTTTAACTGAACACCGCAGTCGTAAGACATGGTGTTCAAGCAGATCCAAGTTTGTCAATTCCTCGACATTCTCAATATTTGGGGCTAACCAAAACCACCACTTGGCGAATTTTGCATGAGAGTTTAATTCAAACCCTTACAAGGTTCAGTTGGTGCAGGCATAGAAACCAATCGACCATTTACATCACCCTAGATTCGCTCAATTCATTCAGGAACAGCCGGAGGGTTTTTCTGAAAAAATAATTTTTTCAAAAGAAGCCCATTTACACTTGTCAGGGTTTTCAACAAGCAAAATTGCCGCATTTTGGCTTCTGAAAATACTAAGGCGATTATTGAGAAGCCTTTGGATAATCAATGTGGAGGGGTAATCGGGCCGTTGTATTTCAAAGATGAGGCTGAAAATGTGGTAATGGCTACACATGACGTGATAAGGTTTACATCTGCACCTCGCCGTCGGCCCTAATTAGATGGTGGATCATTACCACTGTGGATGATATGTAGCGTCATCCTCACCCTAGAAGGCCTTCGGATACGTATATCCTCCGGTCACTCCTAGTTGCAACTTCAAAAGCCTGGAGTAGGCCGCAGCCTTCACTCCTTGCTGAAGAATTGCAGACTATCCAACTCCTGTTCCAGAACGCATTAAACTTAATATAATTAAGAACACGAAGGCATTTATACTCACTGGACCTGGACCATTCATTGTGTTCATTGTGAATGATCCGACGCACAAACTCAAATGAGGGCCTCGAAACACACAGCCACCACGATACTCCTGAAGGGCCTGCCTCAATAATCAGTCAGAGAACAGCTAAATGCCTAAAGAGACAAATAGCGGAACTCTGGGGGCTTTACTGATTCCCGTGGAAATATAGTGGATTTTCCAGTTGGCTCCTACTAGCCTATGGAGACTGGGCACCCGTTTACCCCGCAAGATACAAGTCTGGATGGTTGTGTGATCTATAAAGACTTATAATATGCCCCCAGTGGGGGTGGGGGTGTTGTAATGGCCACACATGATGAATTTTGCGTAAGGATTTGACTTTGAAGTTTTTCAATGGTCAACTTATGCAGTAATTGAAGCCGATCGACGATTCGCTCAGTTCATTAATGCACAACCGGCAGGTTTTTCTGAAAAAAATATTTTTTTCAGACAAAGCCGATTTTCACTTGTCAGCGCATGTCAAAAGGTAAACTTGCAGCATTTGGCCTTCTAAAGATCCTAGAGCGGTTATTGAGAAGCCTTTGCATGCTCAACGTATCACTGTGTTATGCGCTATGTAGTCTGGAAGCGTGATTAGGCCCTTTTTTCGAAGACGACGAGGCTGGAAATGCGATAATGTATCACGCTAGCGCGGGATGTTAGCAACTCACTTTCGGCTTCTTATTGATGACGTGGATATCACTGATATGTGGTTTCAATAGGATGGTGCCACATGGCACAAAGCCAATGAAACGATCAATTTATTACAAACCAAATTTCTTGATCGCATAATTTCACGTCAATCAGCAGTTAAGTGGCCAGTCAGATTTTATGATTTAACAGCACTGAATTGTTTTTGGTGGAGCTATGTTAAAGACAGAATCTATATGGAGCCGACCGAATCGAGTTTCGCCTTAAAACTCAAAATCCATTATGTAAATGATGATGTATGACTGCCATTGTGCCAAAAAGTGATTAAAAACTTTGATGAAAGCATCGACTTTTGTCAGCGTAGTCGTGGTTGACATTTGCCAGATATCATTTTTCATTCATAACCGCCGAACTTTTTTCTCTTCGAAATACAATAAAAATTTGAATCATCTTAATCTAAATTTTGTTGTTTTATTTGATTTCTTCTTCTTTAAAAACTCTTTATCAGCCTGGGATTTTATTGTGTAATACTTGGTTCTGGTTAAAACCACTCAGTTCTAAAGAACTATCATGGAAACATTGCATTCGAGAAGTTACATTATATTAAATCTAACTACAATTTTCAAATGGTTATAAAATTCTTATCACGGATATCTATATATATAAAAGAAAGTGATGTTAGTTACTACGCTTATAACTCGAGAATGCCTGAACCGATTTCGGTGATTAGCACCAATTCGGACAGGTCTCCGGCCAAATAAGAAGAATACACAAGAAAATTTTGGAAAATTTCCCCAAAAAAAAAAAATTATGAAGAAAATTCATTTTCACATACATTTTTTTTACAACGCTATCTTAGCTCAAGAACGCATAAAAAAACATGATTGTAAGTGCTATATTGCCAGTAGATGGCGTTGTATTCACACTTGGCATATGCAATGACATATGTGACTGGAGTTTTAGTAACATAAATATTGGAATTTTCTTCAGCTTTTATCAGCTTTCCTTATTTATTTAAATTAAATTTGATTTAATACAATATTTTAAAGAAAATTTTGGAAAATTTCCCAAAAAAAAAAATTAAAGAAAATTCATTTTCACATACATTTTTTTACAACGCTATCTTAACTCAAGAACCCATAAAAACATGATTGTAAGTGCTATATTGCCAGTAGATGGCGTTGTATGCACACTTGGCAGATGCAATGACATATGTTAGTAGTCAAAAAAGTCATGAAAAATGTGATTGAAGCAAAAATATTAAAAGAAAAATATAAGAGCGATGTGTTGAAACCACGCATTCCTATGATTCCTCCAGATTTGCCGTTTGATTTTAAATGGCTTCAGTTCCCCATACCTGTTGCTTTTCAATGATCCCTGTTTTTTGCACTTTCAGTTATATGTATCACGTTCACGTGCTTTGTTTTTCAATACCGCGAACCAAAATCGATCAAAAAATGTCGAAGAAATGACTTGCAAAGCAGTCACGGGCACGCTAGTATTTAATAATAAGCTAAGCATTGCATCATGTCCGTCTATGTTATCGCACAAACTGTCAGAAGTTTAATTCGTAAATATTGGGTAGTTATAGGAACTAAATATGGCTAAATTAAATCGCACAAACACTGGATGACTATCACACTCTAGATTTAATATTTTACTATGCTTTGGAGCCATTTTGTTTTGAAAAAACACCCGCTATGCAAAACTGAAGTGCATATGCAATATAGCTGTCTATGGTTATCTATTTTATTTCTTTTGCATATATGTATAATATAAAGGAATTATATGTTATAGCTGCTATTACCATGTCTAAATATATTATTTCAAATTTATTATTAGGAAACTATTTTTATGGAAATCATATTTTGATGTTTTAGGTACGAAGCAGAATTGTAGACCAATTAGATAAAAATATATTTCCTGCTAATGGTCACAACAACCACATTATGTTTGTTGTAACAATACATGGCTAGAGTGAACAAATTATATTATTTTTAAATAATAATGAAGCCATAACACGAACAATTATTGTTGCTTTTACTAAACATGTTTTGTTGTTATAGTAGGTATCTTTTTAAGTGCGGATGAAGTTTTATATTTATTTTTATAATTTTTCTCCTTTCACAAATTGGAAGAAAATAATAATGTTTTTTTTTAATAGTTTTATTAAGCCAAAAATCGATTTTTATTACAATTTTGAATTAAGCCGTTTATTTAAATGTACAAAGCATTATATCATTTTTTTATTAGAACTATTTATGTAAATTAGAAAAGTTGTAGTATGTTTTGTTCAATTTCTATTACACTAAGTATCCACAATGAAGATGTGTATAAACGGAATACAAAGCTCAAAAGTTTATAAAGTTTACACTATTTAAGAATTTATTCTTTTACAACTTTTTATTGCGTTATTCTTGAATAAATTCAAAAGAAACCACAACCTAGAACAACGAAAACTAATTTAGCAGAAATTAATATTCTAAATAAACAAACATCAACACAAAAATATGTAAAATTGTGCAGCAACTTTTGTTTCTTTAAATAAATCAAAATATTAAATAAGAAAATTTATAAAAATTGGAAAAAACTTATAAAACATGAGCTTAATTTTTGTTTCTTATTCAAACTAATTGGCAAGAGAACTAAAACGTTTTTGAGCTACTTCAAAATAAATTGTTGCAAAACAAAAAACCTTAAAGTTACAGTATTAGAGATGACTTTGTTATATCCCAATTTTATTTATTTTATTTCGATATATTTCTTCTATACCATAAATAATTTATTTCTTCATTTTATCTAAATTTTTTATTTCTTTCTCGTTAATTACTATTTCATATCTTTATACTTAAATTTTATTAATTTTTACATATTTTTGGGGACATTATTTTTTTTTTTTTGCTTATCCAAAGTTAACATTTCTAAAATTTCAAACAATATTTTTAGTGCAAAGAATCACGTTTATAGTTTTTACTATACTTCAAATTATCTATTTTATTAGCAAGTTAAAATTTATTATTAATAAGAGTACTAAGCAACTGGTGAATTTACATACCTAATATACAACATACGTGCATATAACCAGCACAAAATATACATTATACATCTAACAATGTTGGGATCTGACACTTTTGAAATTGTTTCGAATGAATAGTATAATAGTACCATTAAGTTTATATCAAGTAGGCCATAAATCTTCCAGCCTTCCTATTTAATATCAGAATTTGTAGTTTTTATTTCTGATACCAATTTCATTGTAATGGTTTCTAGAATTTAAATTTAATTTAAATTTGTTTTAATTAAAGATGATAAAATATTAACTGTCAGTCCAGTCTCCAATTTTTGTGTAGCGTGCTTACCCTTGGATAAATAATACAAAACATATGTTACGAAAATGCTTTAAGTTTTAAAAGAAAACTATTATGATTAAAAAAAGTAAGCGAAATGACAGATCGTGACTTTTTAAAAATTTTGTTTTCTTTCTAAGAAATCTAATGCACACAAGAAATTCCACGAAATAACTTTAACAAGCAGTAAACAAAAACAACTAACAATTTTGTTTTTTAAAAGAGAAGTAGCACTTTAGAAAACAATGCCCATTTAGTCAAGTGCCGTGCTACACACTTTAGGAAAGGGATAGAGAAGAGATGAGACAGATGGTGAAAGTAGCAGAAAAGCTACAGAAATTACCTGTCGTATAAGACAGCACAGCGACAAGTGACCTTGTGCTAGGCAGCCCCACCGACAGTAAATTTTTATTTTTGTAGTGATAAAAATACAACCAAGGTCTTTGATGGGAATCGAACCCACAACCCCTAGACTGATAAGCTAGTACACTACCTACTAGTCTACACGAATAACAGCCAAACAGGCGACTGTACCGAATAACGATAACAACAGCAATATGTCATGGTATTGAAGAAGAATTTTCTTTTATATGCGAGAACCTCTGAAAACACGTTAGTTTTAAGTCTAAACTTTATTGAGTAACGACATAAAAATAATAAAGCATCTTTTAGGCGCTAAAAGTGGTAAAGTTACCATCGTGTATTCTTGTGTATATAAAAGTTAATAAATTGTGTAATTTAACTAATTTAAAAGCAATAAAAGAACTCAATACAACAAAGCGTTTCTAAAGGAATAAATGTAACAATATATGAAATTTATAAACTTTCCAAGCATATTTACATATGAAAATTTTGAATGACATTCCTGGGGTAATTTTAAGCTACAAATTGGTTGACTCTGTAACCAATCAAGACAATATTTTAAATTATCCAGTCGAATTTTAAAATTCGCTTAAGTTACCGGACTGCCGCCCCACCGCCTACAAGTGAAAGTTGGTGTACCAATTATTTTGCTTAGAAATTTCTGCCAGCCAGGACTTTGCAATGGGACACGTTTAGTAGTCAAAAAAGTCATGAAAAATGTGATTGAAGCAAAAATTTTAAAAGGAAAATATAAAAATATAAGGGCGAGGATGTGTTGATACTACGAATTCCTATAATTCCTCCAGATTTGCCGTTTGATTTTAAACGGCTTCAGTTCCCCATATGTGTTGCTTTTGCAATGATCCCTGTTTTTCGCACGGTCAATTATATGCAAAATGTTTACGTGTTAATAAACCAACTGCTTTGTTTGTCTATACCGCGAACCAAAATCAATCGAAGAATGTCGTATATGTAAAAGCATTGCAATAGAATAAAGTTTATTGTATAAGTACAGAATAAGAACAAACCATATATGACTTGCAAAGCAGTCACGGGCACGCTAGTTGTTATATGAACTATAAAATTGAATTTTATAGTTGTGGTCAGGTGTAAAATACTAATTATTATTATAGATTATAATAAATTTTCTTAAATTGTACCACAAAAGCCTGAACAGTGTACTGCTGAAGGTGAGAATGTACCAAATTTTTATACAATTGTACTACCAGTCGTGACGTATACTCATGCCACACTGTGCTAGTGAAAATTATTTGCTGGAGGAAAACTATTCTAATCTTACTATTGCCTTCATCAACGAGAACAGCATCAGCTGCACCTTTCGCTGCCAAATGCGACACAATCAACAAGAGATAAATAAATAAACAATATAAAATAGGGAGAAAAACAATACAACATATTATACACTTTCAAACGACTCGTTCGTTTAGTTTAATGCAGACATTTTCAAACTTCACGTACACATAACCGAGTTCATTGAAAATTTATTTGCGAAATATTATAAAACTTATACGACACTTCCTAGTGTATTTTGGTTTCCGTTAGATTATTATTATTTTGTGTAAATTTCTGTATAGATTTTAACATAAGATATTTTATAAATAATCGAATACATGAAGGAAATGAGGGAACCGGAATGTAATAGAAAAATGCATTGTTTAAAACCAGGAAAAAAAATTACACGGACAAGACAGAAGAGAAATAAAAGACCGGTTCCAGATAAACAAGAGATTATACTTGGAGACTAACAAAAGTATACATGCATGTCAGTTTTTGACATACATGCGCTCCGGCTGTTTGGTTATTATTGGCTGTTAAGAAAGATGTTTTCCATTTCAGGGTTTTATGCTGACTTTGTTATACTTCGTCCTTTAATTTCTTAAATTGATTGTTAAACAGAAAATATTTACAACATATACAGAGTCAGGCATTTAGATACAAAGAATGCTGAAAAAAAAATTAATTACATTCTGCTAATGTCTTTTTTTTTCTATATAAATTTATAAAAAAATCTTTAAACAATTTTAAAAATTAAACTTCAGCTCGATTACAAAATATTTATTTGTTTATCATGCTAAAACATTTCAATTAATTATTAATTTTAAACAATTAAAATTCCAACATATTTTTTGATAATTTATTTAAAAAAGTTTTACATTGTTTTAAAATATTTTTAGTTATATTTGCTAACTAATAAATAAAATATTAATAAAGTAATTTATGAATTTTTCACCACCAGAATAATGCATTAGATACGTTGTTAGGACAACAAAAATTAACGCATCAAAAAATATCACTAATTAAATTGAAGTTTGATAAACTAAAAGTTTTTCAAACACATTCATACAGAAACCATTCGAAATCAGTGAATCAAATGAATAAATTGTTTTCTAACACATGGGAGGAGTAAAATGTATAAATTTTAACTTTATTGTCATTTATATTTGAAATATATTTTTGTTTTATTTTAAATAGCTTGATTGCACAATTTAGATGATAATTGCTTTCATTAAAAAAATACTTTATTTTTTTATACATGATTTTATATCTCTTTTAATTAAGTGCAGCATTCCTTCCTATTAATTTCAAAATTAGTAAAAGCAAATAGCCAAAGTTTGTGAACTAAATTTACCATATATGTATGTATGTAAATATAAGAAAAAATGTGTGATGGAAATACGATTTTCAGTCTTTTTTCACTTTTGAAAAATGGCAAGAAATTTTGAACAATATTAATTGTAATAGATAAATGAATTTATAGACATTGTGAAATAACAAAACACTTAATTGTTTACAGTGTTTCAGTTACAATTTACGTATGTACGGAGATTTTGCTTTGCGTACACTTTTCTCATGCACCTTTCTTTTATTTTTTGATTTTTAAATAGCACTTAAGGCACTGCCTATTTAGTGCTACATTCTTTAGGAAAGGGATAGAGAAGAGATGAGACAGGTGGTGAAAGTAGAAATATAGTTACGGAAATTAACTGTCGTATAAGACAGCACAGCGACTAGTAACCATGCCTTCATCACTGAGCAGCCCCTCCGACAGTCAATTTTTATTTTTGTAGTAAAAAAAAAGCCAAGGTCTTCGTTGGAAACCGAACCCATAACCCCCAGACTGACAAGCTAGTACACTACTTATTAGCCTACAGGGGCACCTAACCTTGCATGGTATTGCATATATTTGTAGTCTTATTGTTATTGCAAGATCCTATTTGACACTATTTGCGGATGCCCTACCACTTGCAGTTCGTATATTGGCTTCGTGTGTTTTTTGTCTTCAAGTCTGAAATTGTTCTGTTATTCGCAAAAAAAAAGTCTTTTCGTGAGATTTTTTCCCCTGTTGTACTTTTGTACAATATCCAGCTGTATATTATGGCTAAATCTTGAATATTGAAAAAAATTGAAGTGTCTACCTTCTAAAACCTGACGCCAAACATAGTTACATTATTAAGTCATAGTTCCAATTTCAGTTTGCTGATTTAGTACACTACTTCCACCATCGTCTTTAGAACTGGAATCGTCTTAAACGTTTGTTTGGAATGTTTTTGCAATTACTGTCATTTGACTGATCCATATTGTCTCCGTCAAGAATTTTCTCATCAATAATAGCACTGTTAGGCAGTAATGCGTGATAAGATTTATATCTGCGCCTGACTGTAAGCCCTAATTAGATGGTAGTCAAACCACTCTGGAATGAAAAGCAACGTCATTCTCGCCGAAGACTAATTCTAGCAACAGGTCTTTTCTAGTTGCCATTTCAGCGGTTTCGAAACAGGGTCGCAAACCACTAATCCTTACTGAAGAGTGGGAGACTATCCAACTGCTGGTCCAGAACACATGACTAGCATGCTCACTGGATCCGGACCATTCACCCGTTGTTCTCTACAGTAAAGGTGAAATGATCCTGGCCCCCCAATTAAATTGAGAAAGGGCCGCAAAACACACAGCTACCACGATACTCCCGAAGGGCCAACTCGATAACAAATGAGAGAAACAGCTAAAATACTAAAGAGACAATTAGCGGAACTGATACCTGTGGAAACAACGCGGAGCTTCCAGTTGACTCCCTGCTTGCCTTCAGGGGCCTGGGCTCCCTTATATCCCCGAACGACACAAGTCTATATGGTTAAGTAGTCCATAAAGACTGATAAATGTGGCCCGGAAGTGTGTTAGGCAGTGAAGCCTTATGGATAAGTTTGTTTATCTAAAAATTCGTTGTCACTATCATATAGTTCACATTCTACATCTGAATATTCCAGGGCTATGCTGGTTGCATTTTCTAAATACGTTGAAGCTTTTGCTCTTTTTGTCATTTTCAGGATCTGACGTTCGCTATACTCGCTATTTTTCTACAAAAAAATGTCCCATGTAGAACATAGCTCGAAACAAGACAGAACGCGTTTCGTATGTTTACGAAGCAAGTGCTCGTAAAAGTGACGTGAGCACCACAATGCCAATAACGGAAGAAACAAAAGAGATTAGGGGGCTATATGTACTGCATCGGTTTCATGATCGTCCCGAAATCATAAATTCTTTCTTATAAACACACGCTAGTCATTTTGACTGGTACTGGTATAAATGTCAATAACAATAATTATATTTGTTACTAATAAGTATAAAATAATTTTAAGTTTGTTCTTTACTGATAATTACAAAAGTCATAACAATATTTCTGAAGGCAAATGTTAAATATAGAATGAATTTTGAATTGAAATTGCACGGTTGGTCTGGTAAATCTAGGAAATTAGTCTGTATACCTAGCAAATGGGTTAATATTATACTTAACGCCACTTTCTCTGAAAATTTCAAGCTTTTTTGTTTTTTTTTGTTTTTTTTTTTGT
This sequence comes from Trichopoda pennipes, assembly GCA_030448955.1. Lineage (NCBI taxonomy): Eukaryota > Metazoa > Arthropoda > Insecta > Diptera > Tachinidae > Trichopoda > Trichopoda pennipes. The sequence goes on from JASKUP010000088.1 coordinate 6,575,629, forward strand.
CAAAATTGTGGCGTAGAAATTAAAATATTTTTACATTTAATGACAAGTTAATTAATCGCAAGTCATATTTAACTTTTACTTTATTTGACCCATTTGGTAAAGTTCCGAAAAGTAATATATCCTGAAGAATTGTTATAACAAGAATTTATATATTTAATTTTTCAAATTGCAACAGTTATTACTTAATAGAATAACTACATTTCATTTGGTTACCTTGTTTGAAATGCGACAGGGAATAGTATTCTGGTGTAGCAATTCATTTATAAAAAATATTTATTTGTGCATCATGCTTGAATTTACAACAGTGTTGCAATCAATACCTTCCACTATTAAGTAAGTCCATATATATTTTAAGGTGATTAAAGCTATTTAAGTAACTTGTTATAGCTTGTTTCCACGGCACCTGCTTCGCTCTCTATTCTTGCTTCACACCCCAATCATAAGCGAATCAACCTGCTTCGCCATACAAAATTTTGAGAACGAAGCTGGTAGATTCATATTGAATCTAGCTGCGAATCAAGGAAAAATCCCCTCTTCTCTAATTTTTATCGTAAATTTATCTGCACTAGTTATCAAAATTAAACATTTTTGTAAACAAAGAAAAATTACAAACAAAACAAAGTTAAAAGTGAAAACTTAAAAAATATAATTTTTTTGTGGGTGTGTAAATTAATTTTAATTTTATAAAATTAAAAACAAATGGATGGAAAAAAATTATACTTAATGGTATCGCGGCAAGAAGGATATCTTCTGTTGTTTTTCAACTATTGTTGTTGTTTTTCAACTTACGTTTTTCTGTTTAATAACAACTGCCAAATCGAAGCATATAAATGAGTCGTGTAAACAGCATGATTCATAAACTTGCTTCAGAGAGCGAAACACGAGATTCAAATTGTCGTGGAAACAGGCTATTACCAACAATTAGGTACTGTATGATCAAAATTACATCCCGGGATTATCGCCTCATCGAATGTCTGAACAAAAAAAGTTAATATTAAGACTTATTTATCAATTGCAATCACGATAGCATTAATCAAAGTCAGAGGCTGACCAATAGAATGGAAGTGTAACAGCAATATGATATCCTGTTCCACAGTGCTGTCCTATCATTCCTTAAAGAAAGGATCGACAGATTGACTGTATAAAAAGTATAATAAGATGTAACTGAGCATGTAAATGGCTTTAACAGTTCTCACAATTCCATCGTCAATCTTGCGTAATGTAAGAGGCCGCGGCAGGAGTAAAATTAAAAAATAATGGAAGGTCAAATAAGTTCTTCTTGTAGTATATTTTGCCTGTGGAAGATACACGTAGATTGGAAAAATGTTATCAAAGAATGACATTTCCAAACATGCAATCATTGATGGTGAGAAAATGTTCATCATCGCTGGCATGTAATTCGCCCTAGAGGAGTGAGTCTGTATGGCCGCTGCGAATTGGTTTCATTCCAAATGTAACCATTTTGTTTACTAACAAACTCATTAAGCCAAAAACGATACCTTTTTCCTGAGCATACTATTGATGAATGAGTTGATTCAAAGTAAATCTAAATAAATAAGATTCATAGTATATTATCGAGGTGCCAAAAAGTCAGTGGCTTATGAAAATTTATTTAACAATTAGTCGTTTTATTTACTGGATCTATTTTATATAATAATTGAGTAACGGAATTGTAATTTTTTATCAAATTCTGATATTTATTAAATTAAATAAAAATTTTGAGTAACTTTGAACATGTAAAATGTAACTTCTTTCATATCAAAGTATTTAGTATCTAGTGAGTACTAAGCAAGATCTCATTATTACAAATTTTTGGGGCATTAATTTAATATCATTATAATTCCTGCAAAAAAACATTTCAAAAAGTTTTTAAAATTTAATATTTGATCTAATAAAATGCTTCTTTGTTGGTGTAAAATACTAATAATAATGATTGTTTCTTTTGCATAAAAATGATGTGTCATTTTTTCAAACAGCAAAAACAAAATTTTATTCGAATAGTTTTTTTTTGTTACCAGACAGTTTTTTTTGTGCTAGCAACACATGATGATTTGATAAAATTTTTTCTTTTGTTCCAAAAAAATAAAATAAAAGATGATGGTAGAGATGTAAGAATACTCGTATTATGAAAGCCTTAGTACCATATGCAAAATAATACTTCTTCGTATTCATGAAGGATGATGTATTTTGTGGCAAAGATATTTAGTTGTTACATTATTTCGTAAGTATGTGTGCATATTTATTTAAATGTCTGTATAAAATACCACTTTCACAGTAATGTCACATAATAATCATGGCAATTATGTTAAAATAATGTCTTTTTTATACGAAATTTTATTGCCGACTTTCTATGTTAATGCTGTTTCGCTTTGTTTTTTTTTATCTCTTCAATTGTCTTTGAAATTATCTTTTTAAAATGTTTTAGTAATTTTAAAAATTCTAACAATTTAAAGAAACTAATTTAAATTCAAAGTAGGCAAGAGAGAATTATAAAAATTTTTATTAAGAAGTTTATATACCACCAACGTTTAAAATGATTTAAAACCAATGAGTGCAAATATCACGATAACGTACTGATCGTTTTTAAGCGTTTGTTAGTTTTCCCTTGGAGTATGTGTTCTGATCTTAAGAAGACTAAGTATTCGTGATCTTTGTAATTTAAAATCTCTAAAATGTATACTAGAAATTAACAACTTTAGCACGCAAAATTCGCCTATTATTACGAGTAATTTGTACTTACAAAAACATAAATTTAAGAAAATTCCGAGGAAATATTTTAATAAAGTAGAAATCTTTAAGCTGACCAAGCAATGCTATAGATATTCAGATAAATATTTAAAATATTAAAAAATATGATTAAAAGAAATTTGACATTGATTAGGTCGATGTGATTTGACGTCCCATTGGTATCTTCTAATACATTAAAAATTTGCTTTTATGCATTCCGATAAGAAATAGTGATTTGTTTATCTTTAGCCAAATATTATATAAAGGAACAAATAAAATATTATAGTAACAAGTCCAAGAAAATTTAATAATTTAAAAATTTTAAAATGTCTTTATCTCCGTAAATAATAGGAATTTCGAGAAAATAAACTTATTTCGTGATCACCATCTAACGTTTTTTTTTCAACTAGTGCTTATTTTGTGAATGATAACACTTAGCTCATGTTTGATTTGACAGATAATTAATTTTATCCATCCACTGAACGAATATGGTTGTGTATACGCTTGAACAACGATGGGAAATATTGCAAAATGACTTTGAAAACCATGATTTTGGAAGAAGAGAAGCACCGTCAGCTCCTTATGTTCGTTATCTTGTGAAAAAAGTGAAGGAACCTGGCATCCTCATCGACACACCAAAGCGTGAAAAGCCAAAAACAGTGCGTACACCCGAGAATATTGCTGCTGTGGCAGAAAGTGTGCGTGAAGCGCCGTCAACATCAATTCAGACACATCATTAAGACGAATTTTGCACAAGTCGAATTGGAGTTGAGTGACCACCCAATGCGTTTTCACTTCGCTAAGTGGGTCTGCGATCGACTTAGAGAAGATGCCGATTTTGCAAAAAAAATCATCTTTTCAGATGAAGGTCATTTTGATCTTGGCGGGTATGTAAACAAGCAAAATTGTCGCAGTTAGTGCACAGAAAACCCGCACGCATACATTGAAAATCTTACGCACCCAAAGCGAGTCACTGTTTGTTGCGGATTTTGGTCCAGAGTTATAATTGGGTCAATTTTCTTCGAAAATGAGCAAGGAGTGGCCGTTACAGTCAATGGCGATCGTTATCGGGCCACATTGAACGAATTTTTGTTCACAAAAATTGAAGAGGAGGGTATTGGCAACATTTGGTTTCAACAGAACGGAGCTACGTGCCACAAAGCCGAAGCTATACTCGATGTGTTGCGCCCTATTTTTGAAGATCGCATTATCAGCCAAAGAACTGATGTCGCTGCGATTTGACACCGTTGGACTATTATTTGTGGGGTGCCGTCAAAGATAAGTGTTACGCCGACAAGCCAAAGACGATTGACGCTTTGAAGGTCAATGCGTGATTTGATTTACATCTGCACCGACTATATAGTCATAATCAGATGGTGGTCAAACCACTTGGTTGATTGGACATCACCCACGCCCTAGAAGGCCTTCGGATACGTATATCCTCCAGTCACTCCTAGTAGCAATTTAGAAAGTCCGGAGTAGGCCGTGCCCCCACTCCTTGCTGAGGAGTTGGAGACTTTCCAACTCCTGGTCTAGAACGCATGAAGCTCTTATTTATCAAGAATTCATACTCACTGGACCTGAACCATTCATTGTGTTAATTTGAATGGTCCGACCCACAAACTCCTACGAGGGTCCGAAACCACAACCACCACGATACTCCCCTAGGCCACTGCATGGCCAGCCTAGGCAGTTATTTAAATGAAATTATTTTCCATTATTAACCGGAAGAATTGTACTTTTACATAAAAAAAAGGAATTTGAGAAAATATTCAGTAATTTTGTTTAAGAAATTTAAAACAAAAAAAAATGTTATTTGGAGGATTTTTTTATGAAAATTTAATAAAAATTTCAAAGTGGCTTTATCTTCGCAAATATAAGGAATTTCGAGAAAATAAGCTTATTTCGTGATCACCTATTTATTTTTTAAAATTTTGATTTTTATATGAAAATTAAATAAAAATGTTGAAATGGAATAGGAATTTCGAGAAAATAAAATTACTGGACTAGCAGCAATTCTTGAAAAAGTGACTATATTTCCTATATGTAACAAGCTACTGAAAAGAATTATATCAGGGACAAAACCAACTGGATAATTAATATTTTAAGACTTTTGACTTTTTAAACGCTTTGGTTGTAATGTGAACTTACAGATTTTTGTTTTCTTAAAAATAGGTACTTTAACCATTTCACATAAGACTTTCACACATAGTTTTTTTGTTACTTATTTATCTAAAGCCTTGGCAAGGCATCGATGAGATTGGGAATACGAAATACATTCTACTGGCGTTTGTGTTAAGACCAAAATTGTGTTTCTTTTTCTTCTTAAAGCACCAAACTTTTCTTTTAATTCCAGACGAGGTTTAGAATGATAATCACTATTTAACAATTCAACTACCAATTTTCAAACTCTATTGAAGAGGTCTCTGGTATTTGAAATTCTAATCTCCTTTTTTAATTAAACATTTAATGGATAAAAGTTGTGGTAACAAGAATAAATTGTGATACGTCTTAACCATCTTGAGCGCTTGTTTGACGAAGGCTTACTGTTGTATTCTGTCCCCGATAAAAAGAAAAACCGTATCGTAGTTAGCAATATATTAAAAGAGTACCTTGACTATTGGTCTCGAAAATTTGTTTAAGATAAACAAATACCTGATTACGTTTAGAGATTATATTCATTGTTTTGGCTTTTATCTTCTGTTAGATCGTCAAACAACAAAAAGATAGATTGATAGCTTTAAGATTAATTAAGCTCATGCACAATCGAAATTGATTATGAATCGTCACATTTACAATAAAGTGATACTTTAAATATAGCGAAGACTTCAAGAGTACTAATGTCTTACACCAATCTGTTTGGTAATAGAAAATAATAAAACTGTAAAGCTCAAAAAGCTGGACCGAATGATTTTACTTAGAACTTAACAAATGAATTTAAAAACAAAAAATTACCATATTGAAAAAATTTTTCCAAACATTTGACAAAAACATATAAAATATTTTTTCATACAAAAATTTAAATTTTCAAATATTCAAACATACAAAAACAAGAAAACGGAAATAACAAATAAATAACAAATAACAAATTCTCTCTTATGAAATAATTATAACAAATTATGTGTCTTTTTAATTAAGTACCTATAATTCTGAGCTAAATTGTCTGTGTCTGTCTTGAAATTTATTCTTCTTACATTTGGTACATTAACAATTTCTAACATTTCCAACATATAACGTCTCTTGTAGTTTTTTAATAATGATTATATTCTTACAATGTGAAGATAAGGATGTCTTCTGTGTTGAAATATTCCTATATTTTTGATCACACCTGTGACCAGCTAATCTTGTTTTAAGTTTATTTTTTGTTGTCCCAATATGAACTTTGTCACAGTTCACCTGGTCATTTCCTCCACATGGTATCCTGTATACTACATCAGATATTTCCATTTTTCCTATTTTATCCTTCATACTGCTAAATAATTTATTTAATGTGTTATGTGTTTTGTGTGCAATTAAATATTTATCTGTGTCATATATTTTACACTTCCTTAATCTTTCTGATATTCCAGGAACATAAGTTAATGATTTATAATTTCTTGGCTCTGCCGTAGAACTTCCTAAATTATGCCTATAAATAAATCGATTAGATAGAATATTGGCAATGAATTTAGAAATTATATGAAGAAGTACTAAAGTTAAAGGATTGAGTGGCCAGCAGAAATTTTCTACTAAAACGCAAGATAATAATCCATCCGATTTGAATATTTCTTTTATAAAAAATATTTTAATTTAATTAATTGTAATTAAAAAAATATTTCTTAAAACTAAAATTTCTTGACCGTTTTTATTAACTTAGTTTCAACTTAATTTTACTCCTTTAAACGTCTGTTACAAATTGAACTTTTAAATTGCTTTTAACTAATTCTTCCCTTGCTTGTTCAGCCAAATTTTTCTCGTCGCCATAAATAACTTCTTTGTCTTTATAATATTTAATACTTTTTTTACGTTTCATAACCAACTTTTCAACGTTGACACCTTTTTCTGTTGCAAATTCAAAAGTAGCTGCAGCAATACTGTTTGCCTTCATCCAGGGTTCATTAAGAATCTTTGCTAGACACTCTTTTATCTCACCTTCACCATCTACAAGATCACAAATAATTTCGTATAGGAATATTGCGGTTCTTCTGGCCATTTTCAAGTTTGAGATGGTAAAGGATGGTCCTCCGTAGGCTTCTAATGTCACAAGAGCTTTATCTAGAACCCTTTCAGCTTTTGCAATATTTTCTCCTTGCAGGGTAACGGTGGACACATAAGCCTTATGTAAGAAAAAGAAATTATTTCAATTTGCAGATTTTTATATAAATTTAATTTACTGGCCATTGGACTTCTTCAGTCGTAGAATTAATTTTATAATTTGCCATAACAATTTAATGATTAAACTGAAATTTAAATGAGTTATTTTATGCGCTTGTGTTTACGAGTCTTACAAGCAACTAACAGACCAGAAAGAAAATAAATTTTCTAGTGTTAAAGAAATATAAAATTAAAAATACTTTGTGGTTTGAAATAAGTTTTAACAATTAAGAATTTTCGAGCATTCTCTTTGACAGTTATGATCGGTAGACTCTAGAAAAAACAATTGTGAATAATAATCTAAAGTTACTTCAAAAGATCAGTCACCAAATCAATATATATGTACATTAAACTAGCAAACATTTTTGGGTATAATTTTACGTCACATATCAAAAATTTACGCCTTGTAGGCCAATATTTTTGATATTTTACGTGACATACGGTCTACAATGTTCGGAAAGGTGGACCAAAAATGGAGATTAGTAAGCTACCCAAAATTATTTTCATTTGCTTCGATTAATATTATAATTTACGGTTTTATAGATTTATAGTTTTGTAAGGTGCCCCTGTAGGCTAGTAGGTAGTGTACTAGCTTGTAAATATGGGGGTTGTGGGTTCGATTCCCAACGAAGACCTTGGTTTTTTTCACTACAAAAGATAAAAATTGACTGTCGGTGGAGCTGCTCAGCGATGAAGGCATAGTCACTGGTCGCTGTTGCTGTCTTTATACGGCAGTTAATTTCCGACTATCCTTCTACTTTCACCACCTATTTCATCTCTTCTCTATCCCTTTCCTAAAGAAGGTAGCACGGTACTTGACTAAATAGGCATTGTTGCCTGAAGTGCTACTTCTCTTTTAAAAAAAAAAAAAAAAAAAAAAAAAAAAATATTATGTATTCTATATTATTTTTTACAATTACAAATCTCTTACACTTTACAACTATTGTTAATCGCGGATTTGTTCTAAGAAATCAGACAAGTTCAATCATAATGTTTTATTACACAAGCTTAACTACATGGGATTCACAATTGCATATTTAATATGGATTTCCTCTTATTTGTTAACAGAATACAGAAAGTTTCCTTCAGGAATGTGACATCTAAGCCGATTCATGTTAAATCTGGTGTGTCACAAGGTAGTCCGTTGTTGTTTTCTTTGTTTATCAATGATTTACCAACGGTAATAAAGTTTTCAAATATCCTCATGTATGCTGATGATGTGAAAATTTTTTTAACTTATTATTTTTATCCGGATCATATGTTCTTGCAACAAGATTTGGATGCGATGAGTTCCTGGTGCAAAATTAATCTTATGCAGCTCAATTATAAAAAGTGCAGCAGTGTGTGTTTCTTTCGTAGAACACATTTTAATGTGGAATATATGTTGAACGGTGTTATATTGAACAGAGTTCAAGCAATTCCTGATCTAGGTGTCTTACTTGATCCTAAACTGAATTTTATACGTCATATATATATAATTTACGGTGAATAAAACCCAATCTGTCCTGGGATTTATAAAACGCTGGATTAAGGAAATTACCCTACTGACCATACTTAGTTAGACCTATTCTCTATAATTTGGGACCCAACACACAATGTCCATAATAATACTTTAGAATCTGTTCAGAGACAATTTTTACTCTCTTGCCTTCATGGCCTCAAATGGAATATGCGAAATCTACCGTCTTATAACAATAGACTTGCGTTAATTAAACTTCCGACGCTTAAAAGTCATAGAACAATGTTGAATGTTAGTTTCCTCTTGGAATCCTATTAAAGGATATGTGTCCTGTCAATTTTTAATAAGTAATATATGTTTTAATATTCCATCACGTCCTACACGTAATTTTATCCCGCTATCCTTACAAGTGTACAGAGCGAACTATGCTAACTGGGATCTGTTATTAATGATTTTTTTCTGAATTTAATAAATATTATAGATTTATTGATTATTGTCGGAACATACATAAATTAAGAAGAATATTGTCTTCTTTTTGAATAGATAATCTTGTAAAAATCTATTACATATTGTTATAGTCTATAAGGATATTAAATGTATAGACTAAGTAAATAAATAAATAATATTTTAATTTAATTTAAAAAAAATCAGGCTAACACGCCCATTTAAAAACCGCAACTAAGTCGGATCGAAATCGCAATATGATTGTTGTTTTTGGAACTGTAATCTGCAGATATATTAATGTAGCACAGTAAATGTAAAACTATTCAACCCTTAATTTAGATGGTGTCCCAATAGTGATGTGGTTTTGGTCCTTATTTTTAAGCCACACATTTAGTTTAAATATTTTTAAATATGATAAAGGAAGAAGTACAATAAAAACATCAAAATAATATGTAGAGTGATCCTGCAGTGACCTGATAACGTTAGAATTAAAGTTTATTAACCGTATTCAGGTATTTACAAAAATATTTGCTGTAAAGCTAAGTGTAAACAATAAGAGGTGTTTTCATAGAGGTCGTAATTTTGCCAAACTGGGCCCTGGATTTTAAACGGTGATAAACAGAAATCTGCATACTAAGTTATGTTTTGTCAGCTATAAAACCAAGTACAATAAAAACAGAATGTAAGAATGCACATATCAAAATAGAGTGTATCCAAAAGCAAAGTTGCGTTCACATATAAGGCCTTTTTGAAGCGGAAACTTCAAAGAAAGAAAAAATACTTAAATGGAAAGTTGTCCCAATAGTAAAGTAATCTTGCCAGAGTTTGATTTTAAATTTATTTAAAGTACTTATTACTAAATTTAGTGTAACAATTTTGAAAAATACAATTAAAATTAAAAATTTGCCCATACATGAGACAGAAATATTTATGTATGAGTACAATTTACCGGATTTATTTAATTTATTTTGAGCAATTCAGATATTTACAGAGTAATTTCTGTTATTTCCGAAACGTTGTCGAGTTTTAAAGATCACATCTTCCTGCGATCTTGGCCGTATGAAAGAGAATAAATTTTTGATATTTTGAATTCATATACAGATGACTGCTAGTGCTTAAAATATGGTTGGCAATAATTTTTGTTTAGTGAAATATGGCTTAAATTTTGTTCGCGTAATATAATTAGCTAAAATTATATGTAATGCGAAATATAATTAATGTTTTCAATTTAATGTTTTTTAATTCGGCAAGAAGATTTTTTTTATTAATATTATTTAAATATACATACGTATACATATACCTATATGTATATATATATATATATATATATATATATAAAGGGTCCGCCAAATATCCTTTTTTGTTTTAAATGCCATATACAAAGCTACTGAATATTTTCTCAAATTTTTTTTTCTATTTGAAAGTACAATCCTTCCGATTAATAATGGAGAATAATTTCATCCAAATGGCTGCTTCGACTGGCAATGTAGTAGCCTACACGATCACATTATCGATTGTGTGCAGCTGTATTTCACCAATGGCTTCACGAATATTGTCCTTAAAAGTGTCAATTGTCTCTGGCTTGTCGGCGTAATACTGATCACTGACGGTACCCCACAAATAAGAGTCCATCGGTGTCAAATCGCACTTTCGAGGTGGCCAAACGACATCAGCTCTGCGGCTAACAATACGATCTTCAAAAATCGGGTACAAAACATCGAGTGTAGCTTCGGCTGTGTGGCACGTAGCGCCGTCCTGTTGAAATCAAATGTTGCCATTATACTCCTCTTCAATTTTTGTGAACAAAAATTCATTCAACATGACCCGATAACGATCGCCATTGAATGTAACGGCCACTCCTTGCTCATTTTCGAAGTGAAATGGCCCAATTATGCCTCTGAACCAAAATCCACACCAAACAGTGACTAATTTTGGGTGCGTCGGTTTTTCAATGTATGCGTACGGATTTTCTGTGACCCAAATGCGACAATTTTGCTTTTTTATATACCCGGCAAAATAAAAATGACCTTCATCTGAGGAGATGACTTTTTTTTGCAAAATCGGCATCTTCTATAAGTCGAACGCAGGCTCACTTAGCGAAGTGAACATGCATTGGATGGTCACTTGGCTTCAACTTTTGAACCAATTGGACTTTTTATGGCGTCGTACCAAGGTCTTTATGCAAAATTCGTCTCAATGATGTCTCTGAAATGTTCAATTTTTGAGAACGACGGTGAATTGATGTTGACAGCGCCTCACGCACACTTTCTGCCACGGGTGTAGGCACTGTTTTTGGCTTTTAACGCTTTGGTTTGGCGATGAGGATGCCAGTTTCTTTCACTTTTTTCATAAGATAACGAACATACGGAGCTGACGGTGCTTCTCTTTTTCTAAAATCCATACGCAATTTTCGCTTACATTCTGCAACATTACCATGATTTTCAAAGTAATGTCGCATTATTTACCAGCGTTGTTCAAGCATATACACAACCATAATCGTTCAGCGGATGGATAAAACTAATTATCAGTCAAATCAAACAAGAGCTAAGTGTTACCATTCACGGAATAAGCACTAGTTGAAAAAAAAAACGTTAGATGGCGGACCCTTATATATATTTTATATAACGATTTATTTATAAAATTATTGTTTTGTCAAATGTTTTTCAAAAAATTTTTTCTCTTCAAATTGTTATAATTTTTGTTTTTGAAAATATAAAAAATAATTTCCTAAAGAAGCTTTCCAAAGGAAAGCGAAATATTGAGAGAAAAAAAGAAAAATAAATCGTTATAATTTAAAGGACCGTGTAAAAAGATAAAAATTTAATAGAAATTAAAAAAAAAGGTCGAATAAAACTGAAAATATTTTATATATATTTTTATATATATATATTATTATATTTTTATTTTAAATTTTTTATTATATAATTTTTTTATTGGGAAAAATTCCGCCTACAAAGATGTAATGTAATTTACACATGCATTTAAACAAGTGTTAATTGGCTTTTTATCTATTGCAACATCCTTAACATAACTTCACATCCTTTTACAAATTTAACATTTTTTCCTTTCAAGTAAAACTGAACGTATAAATGAGAATTTGTGTCGCAATAACCACAAACACTTATTCAGATCAGAAGCTAAAAAAAGAATGTTTCAAGTGCTTTTATTTGCAGCTTTTCATTGTTAAGTGTGCCATGTGTAGTGACAAGTGATAAATGTTTGTCAAAAAAAAATATATCTAATTTACTACATTGTTGTTTTTGCCTTTTTGTCTTTTTGCCCCATTTTCTGTCATCCGTTGAAACATAAAAAATTTACATTTATTTGAAATGTGATGTGGCAGTAATACGAGATAGGGAAGAATGGTTTTCAACGTTTGGCGGCTTTAAGAATAATAAATTGTTAAAAATAAAACAAATTATAAATTACAAATAAAAATTATTATTATTCCTAATAATAATAACAGCATAGAGTGTACAGTTGTAAAGAAATTAAATAAATTATTTTATTTATTGTTGCACGATCTAAATGAAGTAGAAATTTATCTAAAAGAGGATATTCTTCTGTCTAATATGTAAACTAAATTAGCGGTTGTTATTAATTTTAATTTGGGATATATATCAATAAATATTTGAAGTATCCTTAAATGTTGAAAAAGTCGACAAGCAGCTACTAGTTTGGGTATTTTATTTAAAAGAAGCCCCAGGTGAGTTAATTAATGCATGAAAATATTAAGTTGTTTGGAATTATTCTGAAACACTGTTGTTATTTTCTTCGGTATAAACTGCCATTGCTGGCTGTTTGTTCAATGTGACTGGCGAACACTAAACATTATCGTCAAGCCGTATTCTGGACTATACTGTGTGTTCGTTAGGTTTTAAGTAGGTCTTTCATTAGGATCGTGTCTACTTATATAGGTAGATTGTCCGCCGCTTGGCATTTTGTGCGGGGTTAATCTAATATTTGCGTCTTTTATTATTAGCCAGGTAAGTGTGTCGGTTTGAAGGTGTGTTTTGTTTGTTAGAGTATATGAGTAGTTTTAGTAGTGTGAAAATTAAGTCTGTGGTCATACTTTCTTATTCCTTTATAATGTCGCTGTTTAAAATTTTTCTTGTGGAGATTTCTTTGTTTTTATGAATCTCTAGTTTTCGTCCATTTTTTCTAGGATGTTGTAATACCGTACACTCATCTATTTACCTTGGTGCGTGTTCATAAGTACCAACAACTCTTCTCTTTTTCGTTTGTATATAAATTTTTTTTTTAGTGTTTGCCCTGTTTGGCGTATGTAAGTATGTTTACAGTACAAGTAAGTCTGTATACTCGGCTGGAACTAAATTTTCCAGTTGTTTCTGTTGATGTCCTTAAAATTTGTCTCAGAGGCTGTGACTAAACCTTTTCTGTGAAAAGTATTAGTTAATCTATATATTTCTGGTCTCCTGTGTAAATAAAAGTGTGCCGTCTTGTTGTATCTGTTGTCTCTTTGTCTTCTTTGTTCCTTTTGTTTTTGTGCTTTATTGTCTTAGAAGTTTGTCGATAGTAGTGGGTTTGTAGCCGTTATTTTTAGCTGTGGTGTAAATTGTGTCGAGCTCTTTGTTGTACTTCTCTGAAGTAAGTAGGATTTTTTCGTGATAAGATTTACATCTGCACCTGGTCGTAAGGCTTAATCAAATGGTGGTCAAACCAATGGGATTGGAAAGCAACGTCATTCACGCCCTAGGAAGCCGAGGACTAATTGTAGCAACAGATTTTTCCTTGTTGAAATTTCAGCGGTTCCAAAGTAGGGTTGCAAACCACTACTCCTTGCTGAAAAGCTGGAGACTATCCAACTCCTGGTCCATAATACATAACTAGGACGCTCACTGGAGCCGAATCATTCACCCGTTGGTGTTATCAAATTCATGGTGGGGCCGCAAAACCACAACCACCACGATACTCCCAAAGGGCCAACATCAATAATCAGTCAGAGATCAGCTAAAAGTCTGAAGAGACAAATAGCGGAACTGTGGGGTTTTACTGATTCCCGTGGAAATAACGTGGAGCTTTCAGTTGACACCCTGCTTGCCTCCAGGGGACTGGGCTCCCTTATACCCCCATCAGCACAGATCTAGATGATTAAGTAATCCATAAAGAGCGAGGTAATGTGGATGGTAGAGTCCGTCGTGGTTGGCTTTCTATAAATGTCAAATGTTAAACAGTCAGTTACTGTTGGTATTATGATGTCAAGATAATGCCAATTTTTATCTTGTTCTTTTTCTATTGTGTAAAAACTACTTATTTGCTAACGAACACTGACTCACCAGTATAGTATAGAGCACTACTTAAAAATGATGTCATCTTATCGACAGCACTCGCCGGTCACATCGAACAAATAGCCAGCAATGACGGCTTACACCGAAGAAAATGACAGTAAATCCTGAAAGTTTTTTTTCATAAGAATATGAATAATTTTTATGCGGGTGTGATGTGGTTCTACAGGAAAGTACAACCTGCCATACGGCGACCGAATAAATCGAAGTATTGATTTTTTAAATTAGTTTATATTCGGTCACTAGATTCGAGCGATTTGGCGCCTATCGTTTATTTTCTAGGGACCTTAAAGAATGCACTGGCTTATTAACGCAGATAAATGTACAACATTGAAGCCAGCTGATAATGCTCGAAAAGGTATCATATTATGATGCCTCAAATTAAAAATTTACTTAAATTTAATGTTTCACTTAAAATTTTACAACTTAAATTTTTATTAGAATTAAAAACCACGCCCTTTTTAGGATAATACATATGAAGTGCTGAACTGTAAATCAGATTAGCCTAAGAAACAGGACTATTATTTGTTTTTACTGCTTTTGTGTGCTGAAAGCTTAAGATATTAGCTATGGCCTATCCCCAAAGGATATAATTTAATATTATTTTTAACAAGTACTTAAATCTAATGAAAAAATAAATGCTCTAAAAAAATAATAACTTAACAGATGTAAATGTTACTTAAATAATAGAAGAAAAAAACAGAAGGTAAATACTAAGAAAAATGAAATCTATTACAGATGCAACTTGTCTTTAAAGTTAATTCAATTGTGTTTCACTCAAAATAAGTTTTTATTTTGCAACGTTTAATACATCAACATCAAAACTTACAATTATTTGTGAACAATTTTTGTATTATTTGAGGCATTTTATTGCAAATATTTAAAAGTTGCCACAAAAATGTCAGTGTTTTGTTTCGTCTACAAATATCCTCCGCATTCACCAAATGAAACATTAAAATAAAATGCATTTGATAAAAATAAAAATATTTTCTCTCATTTCTCAGTCTGTGGTTAAATAAATATGGAAATATTTTTATTTAATATGAAATTCTAGCCAACGGCAGCAAAAATTATATTTAGCCTGTGTATTGTTTGCAAGTCTAGTGCGAGCATGATTTCAAACAAACACTTTGGCACGTTTTATACAAAATAAAACTTATAATGTTTATCATTATGTTTGCGTCATATTTAAATAATTTCAAACCCAAGTTAGTTCGTAAAGCGTTGTTTGTCTATAAAAAAATCTTATGCAAAACATAGCAAAAAGCTTAATAACTTTAACTCTTTAAAACTGGAAAATCAGATTTTGATAGCGCTGTGTAAAGCTGGGTCCTAAAGAACGAAGAATTATTTTTGTTACTGTTGTCAAGTAATGGCATTCTAGTTCTTTTAAGATCAATCTAGCGTTATGGTTTTGTTTAAATTTCTATTTAATGGGTTTCAATAAGCAAGGTAAGGTAGCATTGCTGCTGATGTCACAATGTTGAAGATTTTATTTAAATCACTCACTGCAGCTATAAAGATAGCTGTTGCACAACGCTAAGGTTGGTACGCAGGTTTGGTTGCATGCATGCATATAATAGCAAAGATGCCTATTTTGTCTGCAACAAGTCAGAAAATATAGTTAAATATTTATTTTTTAGTAATTAATTTTATATATAATAATTTTATTATATAATAAAAAATAAAGTTTTTTAAAAAATATTTTATTAAATAAGACCTTGTGCTTAAAATTAATTACTAAAAAATATTAAAAAAGGTCAAAAAAATTATATTATGTTAAATATTTATATTATTAAGAAATTAAATGAAATCGGACTTAAAATTAGTCGCTTATGGGTTCTTTACGTTCACGTTTTCTGTTCAAGATTTACAAGTATATAATCCTCCTAAGGGCGATGCAAGATCCACTATAATATTGCAAACCAACTTGGATTTTTATAACTGTAACGCACTTAAAAGTCGTAATGTGCCTGCAGTAAGAAAAAAGCAGTAAGAAAAAACTCATCTGGCCCGACGACGCTACCCAATAAAATAAAACTATCTTGAGGTGATTAATGTACTGTAAAACTAAGTCGATTTCTCTGAAGTTTCAACAACAAAGGAAAACTCTCATAACGCAATGCCAACTGCATGTATATCATGTGTGTGTGTGTTAGCAATTAAGATTATGGTGAATCATATTTCATTTAAAAATATCTCTTATCATTCTTGTTTTGTTTCAAGTTAAAAATAGCACGAAAACAACAACAAAATATAAGCGATACCCCGACCAACAGTTAATAGTAGAAATAAAGGCATAAGTATATATTTAACAGTAAATGTTACTGAGCACACCGTCAAAAATTACAAGCACGTCAATGATCCATGGATGTGGCAACTCCAACATTATAATGGTTTTGACATTCAGTTTTTCGATGTGTTCGTAATAGATGCATTGGCAGTTGTTACAATGAATTCGATTTCGCACGAAAATCACATTAAAATAATTAAAATTAACTATGAAAAAGATGGTTCTGTTAAAATTACATTTCATAAAATTCGTCGTAATTGTCCTTTAGAGACCGCAATTAAAAATTTGGTGGAAAAATTTGAGTCAACAGGCTCGATACAAAATGTGCGAACATCAATGCATGTTCGACCGAGTCGTTCAACTGAAAACATCGCAGCCGTGAACCACAGTGTTGCAGCAAATCCAAATTTGTCAATTCCTCGACGTTCTCAACAATTGGAGTTATGCAAAATCATCACATGGCGAATTTAACGTAAGGAGTTGACTTTGAAGGATCCAGTGCTACAGGAATTGAAGCCGACCTAACATTCCCATCGCATTCACATAGATACGCTCAATTTATTCAGCAACAACCGGCTGGGTTTTCATTAAAATAATTAAAATCCACTATGAAAATGGTGGTTCTATTAAAGTTACATTTCGTAAAATTCGTGATATTTTTGGACAACATAATCGTCCTTCTAAAACCGCTGCTCAGAATTTGGTCGTTAAGTCTGAGTCGACAGGCTTAATACAAAATGTGCAAACACTAATGCGTTTTTGACCGGATCGTTCAACTGCAAGCTTCGCAGCCATGAGCCACAGTGTTGAAGCGGATCAAAATTTGTCTTTGACGTTCTCAACAATTGGGGTTATTCAAAATCACAACATCGCAAATTTTGCTTAAGGATTTGACTTTCAAAACTTACAGAGTTCAACTGGTTCAGGAATTGAAGCCGACCGACCATTCACACCGTTCCATTCAGGAACAAGCGCCTCCTTTTTTGAAAAAAAAATATTTTTTCAAACGAACTCAATTTTCACTTTTCAGGTTATGTCGATAAACAAAATTGCCGCATTTGGGCTTCTGAAAATCCTAGAGCGA
This sequence comes from Trichopoda pennipes, assembly GCA_030448955.1. Taxonomy (NCBI): domain Eukaryota; kingdom Metazoa; phylum Arthropoda; class Insecta; order Diptera; family Tachinidae; genus Trichopoda; species Trichopoda pennipes. The sequence continues at coordinate 6,593,295 of JASKUP010000088.1, forward strand.
TTATTGAAAAGCCTTTGTATGCTCATTGTGTCACTGTATGGTGCACTATGTGGTCTGTAAGGGTGATTAGGCCGTTTTATTTGAAGATGAGGCTGGAAATGCTGTAATGGTCGATATATCACACTATTGCGAGATGCTAACATCTCAATTTTTGCCTATTAATGACGACGTGGATATTACTAATATGTGGTTCCAATGGGACGGTGCCACATGTCACACAGCCAATGAAACGATCAATTAATTGAAAATCAAATTTGCCTATCGCATAATTTCCTGACAATCTCCTGTTAAGTTGCCAGCCAGAGTCTATATGGAGCCAATTGAATCGATTTCAGCTTTAAAAGTCAAAATCCGTGATTTGATGAAAGAATCGACATCTGTCAGCATGGTTGTGTTGGACATTTGCCAGATATTATTTTTCATTCATAATTGTCGAACTTTACTTTTCGTAATACAATAAAAATATGCTTAATCTTAATTTTGTGTTTTATTTTGTTTTAGAAAACAAACTTCTTGTTGAAAAGCCCTTTATTATTAAGATACTCATATTTCATATTTTTATTTTGGTAATTGTTTTCTTTTTCCAAATATGTACTTCAATCAATAAATTTTGTTTAATATAAACAAACACTAAAAAAGACGAAAATAGAATATATAAAAATAAATTTTGAAATATTTTTTCAAGTGTATTTTATGTTTTTCTTTTTCAACAAAACTTTAATTTAAATGTGTTTGCGTTCTGGTTTTTTACTCTTGATGTACTATTTAACCAGTACGTATTGTCTAGATCTCAGTTTTAATTTGTACGAGTTAAATTCAGCAAACAAAAGTGTTGTAACGCAACAAATATACTTTAGTCAACATACAAATGTGTTCTTGGTGCAGAATTCTTGTTCGTGTACATATTCTGTTAATTGCTGCGAGGAAATAAGTTTTCTACTGTTGGATGTTCCCTTAGAGATTATGTTTGTGCGTATGGAGTAACAGATACATACGAGTATATAAACTTGCGAATACAAATTACTGAAGTGCACACCAACAAAGCAAAAAGAAAAAATGACACAATTATTTTGTAAACTATTTTCGCATTTTAGTTGAACAAAACTTTTAACCCATTACACAAAATTTTATTAGTCTTCTTACATTTCGCTATACTTATTTCAAATTGTGAAATTTAAAAATTAGGAATTTAAACAGAAAAATAAAATGAATTGTTATTATTTTGCAGTTAGGTTTAAGTTCGTGTTTAATTGGAAAGATATCAATAAAATTATTAATATCATAATTCAATTGAATACGGTTAAAATAAATATTCCAGCGTTACATTTTTTTTATAATTTGCAGGGCACTGAGTGTTTTTAGTGCTATGAAATATATATTTTTTTATTATTACGGACAACAAACGAGGGAGGTGCAGCATTTATAGTTTATTTAAAGTTATAAACCTGCTAATAAATTCAGCTAAGTAGCCTAATGATGAACTTTTTTGCAATGTTGACATATGATTTTTAAGATAAAGATCTTAACAAATTTTTATATGCTTTAAAGCTTGTAACATATATACATACGTCAATCTATTTGAACGATAAATTTATATACATAAATTGACATTAATTAAATTCACAAACAACAAAAATTTTTTTTGTAAGTTTTGCTTGCTAGACTAGACTAGAATTTTCATTGAAATCCAAAACATATAAAATAGGACTTTGCCGATCTCGTAGTGGCATGGTAGTTTTGTATTGCTTATTAATTGAATAACGCTTATTAATTGATATTTTTCATTTAATGCCTTTGAATGGAGTATAATTTCATAAATTAAATTTTAAATACCAGATGGAAGAAGTAACGATGTCCATAATTAATTGTCGATGTTTCCCATTGTATATTAGTCATTAGCATTTGTATTATGGGCTTTGCGAAGGATTTAATTTTTCCACAAATCAGTGCTCATTTTGTATAGCTTTTGGCCCTATGTACATATGTAAATTTAAGTCCCCTGTTTATTATTATAGATTTATATATGAAGTCAAAATTTCAATTCTAACCTACTGTCGTCAACATGTTCCTCTGAACAATATATTGTACGTCACACTGTGGGAACATTTTACGAGAAGGCGGTCAAAAATATATAACTTTTGAACGGATTGTATTTTGATACGCGTTTTTTGTTTGTCTACTAGGTGAGATCATAGGCTTTCGTTTAAGGTATAAAAATTTAAAATCGACTGGTTAGAAAAAAATAGTTGTGATAAATTTAAAAATACATTCTAAAATTTAGCTGATTTTTTGTACGAAAGTAAAATATTAAAACTTGTTCAAAGAGTTTGTTTGTCTTATATTTTGAGTCACGTTTAGAACTTATACTTATTAAAAACTTAAATTTAGTCAGGTAGAGCCAAGTTTTGGCCCCCGTGATTTTTTAGTACGAAGGCCAAAGATTGGTTTTTTTAAACAATTTGAGTTAAAAATTAGCTGATTTAGTGGCAAAAACATAAAAAATATATTCATTGGTTCAAATTTATTTTAGATAAGGAAGTATTTAAGTCCAAAATAAACATAAATACTACTCGTATATGTAAACTTTTATTGTAAATTGATTAATACTTTTTTAATGTACAAAAAAATTTTAATAGGATGAATTACATATAGATAACTCTATTAATTAAACAATATTTCTTCTAAATAGCCTTGATTTTTATCTTCTAGAAGTAGTTTAGCTTCTACGTCTAGTTTAATAGAAGTAGTTTTCTATTTTTGCCGGATATTGGAGATATAGGGATCTGATGTGCATAATAAAATAACAATCAAGTCTTCATTAGTACAATATCTAGAAATTTTTCTTGTGTTGTGCTCGCGAAAGTCTTTGTTTCGTTTTTCTTGCGCCTCTCCAGATAGATCTCCCATTAGTAGAATATTGTGTTGAATTATTTATTCCCCATGGTACAAAATTTTATGAACTGTAGACGGCCTCTATCTCCAAGAATATTTTTCGTTGTAAAGTACTCTTTGTTTTTGTTTTTTGTTTCTTTTTGCTTCATTTTCCTTATTTTTTCTCACTGTTTCGCCTAACGGACCAAAATCCAAATCATAACCTAATTTAAGAATATGCTCCATAAAACGTATTCTAGTATGATGAGGGGACAATCCAAATTCGTACGCTGCCTTAAAAGTCTCATTTTCTGAAACTGGTTGGCTTAATTAACTTGATGTCCTTTTGCATATAATGCAGCTTAATGATGCTTTTGTATCAGTTAAGGCTTGTGCAACTTTTCCATCAATCATTGTGAGATACATTTTAAAATTTGCTTCGATTTCCTGTTCATCAACAGTAAATATTACAAGTTGAAGGTCTTTAATTTCATCTTTTATTTTTCGGACTTCTTCAGTTATGACATTTTTTGAAAGTAAATTTTATTGGTTTGCAATATTTTGTTGACGAGTGTATTTCATTTTTCCATATATCAGTTTCTGTTGCTATACTAGGTGACGGCTCTAACTCGGTACAACTTTTTATTAATCGCAATGGAACGAATGATATCATAAATGAATCAGCATCTGATGAATTTTTGGCATTACATTGCTTGTATTGCCTCCGATCAGAGGATCCGTCACATCCCCATTTAGAAATTATAGTAATACTGCTATTTCCAAGTTTTTTTTCAAGCGTTTAGAATCAAACGTATTTAAAAAGCGTTCGGCAGTGTGTTCAAGAAGATATTGCAAATTTATTTCTGCTGAAGTAGAAGTGACAGTTATAGCGGTTTGTAAAGGTAGGCATTCTTTTTTGACAGCGACTAAATCTCTATACTGTGGGAAAATTCAAGAACTCTTTTCATTTGTTCGCTTCCGCAATTCGTCGTACTGATTTTTAGTTAACTTTAAATCCAAAAATAGTGCTAACGCTTCTTCTGGAGTAAATTTCTTCTCTTCTTCCTTGGTGTAGAAATATTTTTTAAATCCTCCTTGTACCTTTTTATTTTGCGTTGGCTTAATTTGGTACATAAATGAATCTTTGATGACTATTGGAGAAATTTCTGCCTTAATATTCTAAAGTTTGCGTCTTCGAGTTGGAAAAAATTTTCGACCTTGTGTCAGAAAAATTGTTCTGGTGCTCACGGTCGGATCGTGCCAGGTATACAGTGGGGTACAGGCATATAGGGGACATTCAGGGGTATGACACAATCCTAACGCTATTACATTCCCTATCGAACTTTAGAAGTTATGCTCTACTTAGTATGAAAATTTAGAAAAAAATTGGATCTCTAAATAAATTAATTTTTAAAAATCAAAAATCAATCAAAAACATTTCAGTTTTCTCATACTAATAGCTAACAAATTACGCTATTTTACAAAGTTGGTTTCATTTACAAACCTTGTACACCAAAAGGGTTATAGATGTTTAAAAATAAAAAATTTACTAAGAAATTTCTAGTTTTAGCAAAATACTGAAAACGGTCATTTTGTATCACCCTGTTCAGTGTGATATAGTTGAAATAAAGTTTATTTTTTTGGCTCCCGAGGTACACTAGTATCTACTTTCGAACTAACTTTAAAATTTTACAATTGGGGACAATAAAAAAAGGACTTTTGTGTCACTCCCAAAAAAAAAAAAACAGATATATATATTAATAAGTATAGACTTATCGTCTAAGAAATTTGTTTGTTACTTGGCTGGATTGCGTCTACACTTAAAAAGTCTTTAACAGATGCGTTTAGTTTTTGGCAACTCAAGATTAGTTCCATTATAGGATCTAGAAGTGTTACCAATTATTTAGTTACTGCTGGCACAAAATTTTTAATTATACTGTAATAAATTTATTAAGTGATGTGTAAATAAGTTTAAATATAATTGAATATAATAATATATTATAATATATTATAATATAATATAATATAATATAATATAATATAATATAATATAATATAATATAATATAATATAATATAATATAATATAATATAATATAATATAATATAATATAATATAATATAATATAATATTATATTATATTAAATAATATAAATAATAATAATAATTCATATAATATATATACGTAACAAATTTTTAGCATTCATGTGTATACGTATGTAGCAAAAATTGTACTATATTATATTTAGTGTAAAAAAATCTAAATAACTAAACCTGAAAAATGTATATGTTCTTAATTTGTTAAACCTGCATTTCTGCTTAAAAGAGAAAATATATGTAGATATGCTTTTACAAATTTGGTTGCATGTTTCTTATCATTGACTTTTATATCACATGATTTCATTGCTCAAAGTAGAAGCTTGAAACTAAACTACACTTAAGAAATTACTTTCCATTAAATGAAAAAAATAATAATAATTAACGATTGCCTCTATAAAAACTTGAGTTTTACAAATATTTTGAAGGATATTGTGCAGTTTGGCGAAATTATTGTAGAATATTAGGATGGCTTTTCATAACGAAAATCAGTAAAAAAAAATAAATTAAAAAGATTAAAGGACGTCCTATTGAAACCTAATTATAACATGAGTGGCTTTAGGTTTATGAACGAATTAGATGGAGTTAAAAACTCTGCTCAGAGTTTATGTTATGTTAAAATAAGATGTATAAAAAATAAAATTAAAATCTTATAATGGAAGTGATTTTGAAACGTAATGGAAGGATACTTTAAATCCTTTAAGTCCTATCGTAAGAAACAGCTGCAATCAGAATCAAAAATATAGTTTTAGCTGAAAGGCTACCCAGGGACAAACAATAAAAGATTCAATTCGCTCATTTCTAAGAACTAAATAATTTTTAAACTTATGCACGCATAGACTAGGCCCCCTGTCAATCGCTTTATTTTGATGTGGATATGCTCGTTCCGGACACTATAAAATATATTCTGGAAAACTAGAAAAGTCGTATAAACCATTTTCGTCTGTCCGTCGATTTGTTTTTTATTGAAAATTTAAGCTCCAAATTCGTTGGGCATAGTTTTAAAAATTTTGCTATTGTAATTCTGCAACATCGGTACAGTCCATTAAGGCAGTTAAAAAAGCTACACCCACGCCTATTTTTTTACATTCTGTTAGGCTGTTTTTTTTTATTTTATTTTGTTCGGTTGCTATCATATTATTTTCCTTTTTATATACTAATAAAAGACGGCAGCCTATGGGCCTCAGAGAATTCAAACAGCACTTTGAAGGCAATAAAACTCTTAAAGGGACAACTTCCAAGTTGTTTGTATGTTTGTAGAATTATTTTCTGTGATCTGTATTAAAGGTCTTTGTTGAACTGCACTAAAGTTCGGTATTTTTATTGCATGCTGATAGGATGCAATATGTAACTTACTATATATCAGGGATATATCAGATTCTATAAGGTCAAATATATAACTTTTACCTATTGGAACTTGATATCAATATCTTAAAATCTTGAAAGATTAATAGGCAGTTTTTCTTTTATAACCTTTCCTTTCTACTGACAGCTGGCGTAAATTGTTACAGTTATTTAAATAAAACTGTTTTGTAAAAAAATGTCAATAAGAGTATAAAATTAGGTTGAAAATTCCTCGTTCTAAATAAAAAAGAAATTATTTAATATTATTTAATATTGAAAAAATCATCCTCTTCATAATAAACGTTAATAACATTTACTGTTGATATTGAAAATAAAATAAAACATGTTAAAAAAAAACTTATAATGAAATATGTCTCAATTTGTAATATATATCAACTTGAATATTTTTTTTCAGTGTATTTACTTTCATATGTACATATCAGTATATATGTAAAGTTTCTGTGTGTGCATTAAAAGCAAATGGTCTGTTAGTACTCTTGTTTTTTGTTAATGATGTGGGTATAATAATAATTAATAACAACACTTTGGAAGAGTATAATACATTTATGTTCAGGTTTGCCGCAAATAACAATAAAAAATATTCCGACAGATGGAGATTTTTAAAGGCGCGTTGCTTAAAAAGAATAAATTACAACTTTTGTATTATACAAGAGATAAATATGTTTTATTTACTGATTAAAATGTTTAAAAATATTTTAATTTCTGATCTGATTGATTGAGTTTCCCATCGAGATTTTCTTTATGCGAAAGCAGCACTGTTTTGCAGGGAAATTTTTTTTTTAAACAAATTATTATAAATATCGACATGGTTTTAAATACTATTGGCATATATGAGTACTTTGATTATGCATTTACATTTCTTGATTTAACTGGAATTCACACTGTCGATTCATCCGATTTAAATATAAAGGATATCATAAGATGAGAAACTAAATTAACTTTAATTTGCTTGAACATCTTTTAAGCCTTTTCAGGAGTTTCGGAAATAACCTGAGTTAAAGGAGTTATTTGTGCAACGACTTTTATTATTTCATTCGTAAATCGTCCACTTTTCAGAATAGTTGCGCAAACCTTTAATTTTGGCCTTTTTTTAATTTTTATTAAATTTATAAAAACAAAAATTGTTTAATTTTTCCTGCAAAATAAATCTTTTGCATGATTGCAAAAGAAAGCTGCGACATGAGCAAACGTTTATGTAGGAACGGACATAAAGGAACACAGACAATACAGGGTTAAACGGGCGAGGATTAAACGGAGACATAATAAATGAACATGCAAACAGAGACTGAGAGAGAGAGAGAGAGAAATTAAAGCTGAAAGATTGGACTTAGGCAATACGACATAAGTACAGGCAGAGTTTATTTGACCGTTGAGAGGACAACTACGTCTGTTAAACCAGTAACACGCGATCTGCTTAGTCTGACTATTATTAGTGCGACAACACAGTACGGTTATTTGTTTTATATTTTGTTGTTTGTGAGAATAAATTTTAAACCCAATACAATATTATATAATATTATTATTAATTTAAAGGAAATAAATTTATTAATTTAAAACAAAATAAGATATAAACTTAAATAAAGTGAATTTAACATTATAACGAATGAATTATTGAGTTTGTTTTCCACATAGGACACCACATTTAGCGCGTCAAATGTTTTTTTTCTTTGGACCAGCACTCAGGGGATGATCCTTATACATGCACTACATTGTGCCAGAACTAGAAAATTAGGTTATGGGGAGGAGGAAAGAGGGAGTAGTAGTAGTAGTTTGTGGGTATTCGATTTGCACTTTCCTTCATTTTAAGTGATAGGAAAGACCTCCGGAGGGAGTTTATTCCACATACGGACTGTTTAGAATATTTTTGAAGCAATATCACCGGGAATGAAACCGTGTTAAAGTATTTATAAAGTAATTATGTTTTGTATCGCCTGGTTTTCTATTTATCCTAATGGTGAACCGTTCTCAAGTTATGGCTAAGAGTAAACGCTTAATCAAGTGACTAGTTTTTGCTACCACGTGACAGAAACCACAATAAGGCAGAATGCCGTTTCTGCTGAAGCACATTTAATGTAGTTAACTTGGCGAGATTCCAGCTTTTTATGGCTTTTATATGTCACTTAAAGTCATATGGTTATCTTCGTCGTTTTTAGATTTTTAACTTGCTATTGTGTTCTACTTAAATGTATGAAAACATGATATGATTTTAGTATTGCATTTATATGTCATGTTAAACTTTCAGTTTACATGGGCAATAATACAAAAACCTTTTTATGTTTTTAGCTTAGATGCCTTCATTTCAGATAATTTATATATTATGCATATAAAGGTGGCGTAAAAAGTTAGCACAATTAAATTCTTTTGTAAAACTTTCCAGATTTTTCGACTAAGATTAAATATAAAAAATATTATTTATCATAACAAGCTATAAAATACCTAATAAGGTTAACGAACATTATTTCCAGAATACTTCTTTATTCCATAAAACAAACTTTTTGCTAATTAAAAATATTGTAGTATTCTTACATGGTCAGACTTTATCGACAATATAATTTTACGAGTTTTCTAATGTGTAAATTTTTGATTGAATGGCATTAGACACGCTATAAACATGTTGGCTGCTAATGTCTTAATTTTTACTAGCTGCATGCACGTATCAACGTTTTATTGGTAGGGTAGTGCTCCATTTAAATATTCATGTGTAATGCGAATATAATGAACTTTAGAAATATAAAAAAAAAATAGCTAAAAAATAAGCATTTTAGTAAAGTTACAAATTAATTTATGTTTAAACGTGATTTTTAAGAACACATCCAAAACAAATTATTTTAAATTTAAAACTGAAATTAATTGTAGTAAAATTTTAAAAAAATATTTTACGTTGTAAATTCATTGTAGAATCGAAATTATTGTCTAAAAGATTTGTATTTTTTTATTTAATTATAAATTTTATTTTATTTTAAAATTATGTTTTTACAAAAATATTATTATTTCTTTACAAAAATATTTTGAATGGTGCTGCTTTTATTATGCGTAACTCTTCTAGGATTGAGTCAATTGTATGTATTGAAAGTTGAATGTGGCTTACATTACATTACAACTACTTTGACAAAAAAAAAACAAATAAAAAAAATTAAAAATAGTTTATAGTTTTCCTAACAAATAATATGATTTATAAATATAGTCTGACAAGCAGCACATTATATAATAAGTTTTATCAAGGCTTTCAGTTATTATTTATTTTTATTCGTTTTTATTTTTTAATTTTTTTTAAATAAATTTAAAAAAAAACGAGAAGATTAAGTTCTTAAAGCAACAATTTAAATTTAGGCTTTGGACATAGAGGTGAAACAGAAAATAATACAAAATAAAATAAAAATGGAGGCTTTAAACAAATTATAGATATTTTTAAGAAAAGAGACAGATAAATACCTTTTTCAAACACTTTTCATAAATGAAACACAAACAAAAATAGTTCAAGAATATCCTACTCATCCTTGTGTTTTCTCTTTAATCAAGATCCATAAATATACTGCTGGCTACCGAGTCCTTCCTTAAATTAAGGAGTTCGACTTTGTCTTGCAAAATGTTTAAGTCTTTAAATTAAATTTCGTTATCCATTATGGTATTGCAGAATTTAATTCTGAGGCCAATGAATTGGCCCATAATTGTATTCAACTGCACGGTATAGGTTTTACAATCGCGTTGTAGAGTTAAAGTTTGAAGTTAAATATGGAGTTTCTACAAATAAGCTGTATTATTTTTAACTTTGTTTCCATTAGCTGTGATTCTAAATGTATTTTTCAAGTAAAGCAGCTATCCAGAAAAGTGTTCATATATTTAACTAACGACAGTTGAGTTGTTATATGCTTATTTATATAAACAGGGAAACATGATGCTTCACACAAAGTATATATAATAATTTTAGCATATTTATTTTAAGTTTATTTAATTATATCTCCTAAAGAGTTATAAGTTCCCGCAAATATCTGAATGGTTCACAGGTGTTTATATGATTGCAAAAGAAAGCTGCGTCATGAGCAAACGTTTAGCGCGTCAAATGTTTTTTTTTTCTTTGGACCAGCACTCAGGCGATGATCCCTATACATGCACTGCATTGTGCCAGAACTAGGAAATTAGGTTATGGGGAGGAGGAAAGAGGGCTTAGTGTTTGTGAATATTCGATTTGCACTTTCCTACATTGTAAGTGATAGGAAAGACCTCCGGAGGGAGTTTATTCCACATACGGACTGTTCTGCTAAAAAACGAATTTTCCCTGTAATACGTAGTGCGATTCACTGCCCAATATACCTCAAGTGGATGCGCTCTCAATAAAAATCGAGTTAAACGCACTTATTAAAGCACTTTACATTGCAGCAACAATAAAACAGTGAAATACATTCCATATTGCGTCGATGCTATAGAGAATCAATAGAGTTGGTTACCCTACTTTCCGCCATGAGCTCTCTCGTGTGTGAGCGGTATGTAGGTGGTAGAAATAGTACGAAGATCGAATGGAGTGAAGTATCTCTTATACCGTATTGGGACACCAAGGCACTTCAAAACTTCTGTAGAAACCAGAAAAATGTACATAACCCATCGAACATCACACTTAATTTTCATGCCGAGAACATCAAAAGCTTTCAATTCCATAATGTTTATAACACCCATACTAACAGATGCAGCATTATTTTCGAATACAGATCTATGCGTTAGCACTTAACATTGCGTTTTACAGGCATTAAAATTAACTCTAATCAAAAGACCCCATTCTGAGATTGTTGAATGACAAATGGTGCTGTCATCACGAAAAGATAATATAGGCTTGAAAGTTTGACAAAGAAGGTCATTTAGAGAAATAGAAATAGGGTAGGAGAAATAACGAAGCCTTGGGGAACCCCCGAATTAATCTTAAACTCGTTTGATAAAATTCCCTTTATAAAAACTCGTATTTCGTGATAAGATATACATCTGCACCTGGTCGTAGGCCTTAATCATATGGTGGTCAAACCATTGTGAATGAAAGGCAATGTCATTCACGTCCTAGGAAGCCGAAGACTAATCCTTTCCTAGTTGCAATTTCAGCGGTTCCAGAGAAGGGCTGCAAAGCACTACTCCTCGCTGAAGAGCTGGAGACTATCCAACTCCTGTCCAGAACACATGACTAGCATGCTCACTGGATCTGGATCATTCACCAGGTAGGTGTGATGAAAGGTGAGATGATCCTGGTTACCATAAAATAATTCGTGTATGGGGCCGCGAAACCACAACCACCACGATACTCCCGCAGGCCCAACCTCAATAATCAAACAGAGAAACAGCTAAAAGTCTAAAGAGACAATTACCGCGAACTCTGGGGCTTACTGTTTCCCATGGAAATAACGTGCAGCTTTCAGTTGTACCCCTGCTGACTTCAGGCGACTGGGCTCCCTTATACCCCCAGCAACACAGGTGTAGCTAGACAAGTATTCTAGAAAGACCGATAAATTGCCCGTAAGATGGAGGGGAATAACTCGTATAGTACGATTCCTGAGAAAACTCGATATAAATCTGGAGTAATTACTACCGACACCAAAAGCAACAGAAGATGGCAGAAGTGTACTACGCCACACTTTTTCAAACGCTTTGGAAATATCAAGAGCCACAACCTTGCTTTATCCGAAATGACATATGGAGTTGCACCATTGTCGTCGATTAAAAGCGTAGAATAAAACTTTTTCCTCAAAGGATTTTCAAGTAAAAGCTTGTAAACTGTGCATTGTTTGGTATGTTGTCTTCTTATTTAGCTTTGATATATCTATAAAAAGGCTAATTGTGTAAAATTTCAGCATTTGCGTTAACCTTTGCCGGCTTTAGTATCTTGAAACTAATCATTTTACGTAAATTGAATATTAAATTTAATTTTTTGATTCCAGATTTTTACGTGTTTAAATGCATTTAAATTTAAAACAATATAAATCGAGTTTTGACTGAAGAAAAATTTGTTTTCCAACTATTTTATTCCAGCTCTGCCCAACTGTGCTTGTGATATATTAATTGCAATCAAAATTTTTACATAAAATGCGATATTTAATTTTAACAGAAATTTAAATTAAAGACACATGGAAATGTCGATCGATATCGAGTGCTGTTAGTTGCTTGTAGTTCCTTTTCACTAAACGTCAGTCAAAACTTCGACAATTCATCTTTAGTCTGCACTTTTAATTGTCAGCTCTTTATAAGAAACTTTATTGAAAGCAAAAAGAAATATGTTTTATACGTTTTAGCAGTCGCTAGTCGCTAAAAATGTTATTACATTTTCCTGTTGCTGTTATTTATTTAAAACAAATTTGTTTGTTTCTTTTTGCACAATACTTTGAATATTTCTTGTAAAATTAATGACATTTTGTTTATTTATTTGACTATTTTATTATTATTTTTATTGTCTCAGATCATAAAAACCAAGCACGTACACAAGCACAACTCGAACAGATTTCATCTTTTACACAGTTTGCCGAAGTTTTTGTTATTGTTGTTGCTTTTAATATTATTTTTTATTGCTTTGCGTATTGTTTTAATTCTTAATAATTTTATTTTTACGAAATTAAAACAAATGGCTCAAAGGAAATGAAAAACTTTTTAGGCACTTAATGTGCAGACAGTTTCATTTGTTTGTGTTTGAATTGATTTACGTTTTTATTAAATTTGCCAAAACAAACAAAAAATAATTACAGCGAATTCTTTAACAATAAAAGTGCTATTATAAATTATTGAATTAATGACTCATAATAGGCTGTCAGAAAAAAAATTAATTAGCAAAAGTGGCAGAAAAAAAAACAAATATTTTTAAAGTGATAGAGAAGCACGTGTACACCGCTATCGCATCCTTTAAAAACTTTTATTTAAATTGAATTAGAGACCCTTCCCAATTTATAGAAAGCAGAAAAAGTTAATTTTTATTAGGATCTTACATAATTATACTTGAGTGATTTTATATAAATTACTAGTAATTTTTCACCTTCTCCTCACTTTAGACATTTTAAGAACCGTTGATTGCAGTAAATAAATAGCTCGCGAGCGTAATTTATAATTTATGATGATATCAAGCAGCAGTTAGTTAAGTCATTTTGCTCCTTGAATAACTTCATGTATTAAATTAAATGGCCTCTCTTGAACACCATTTCGCCCGGTTAAGAGTTTGACAAGTTTTTTAATTTCCGCAACAATCTGAGGTACCGTGAGATATGCCTTACATGCAATGAATGATAAGTTATTAATAATCTTAATTTATTGCGGCTCTTACAATTTTTGTCGTTCCATAGATTGACAGGCTGCAGAATTTTTATTGAAGAAATGACACTTTATGGGATAATAAGTCATCATACTGAAATTAGTTGCCTAAATGAGATATAAGATATGAGATATAAGATAATGAGATTAGGTGCCCCTGTAGGCTAGTAGGTAGTGTACTTGCTTGTCAGTATAGGGGTTGTGGGTTCGATTCCCAACGAATACCTTGGTTTTTTTCACTACAAAAATAAAAATTGACTGTCGGTAGGGCTGCTCAGCGATGAAGGCATAGTCTTTGGTCGCTGTGCTGTCTTATGCGGCAGTTAATTTCCGACTATCCTTCTACTTTCACCATATGTTTCATCACTTCCCTATCCCCTTCCTAAAGAATGTAGCACGGTACTTGACTAAATTGGCATTATTGCCTGAAGTGCTACTTCTAACAAAAAAAATAATAATAATAGCGGTAATTAAAATGTATAATAATGTAGCACTTTTTCCTTTTCATTGCAAATATAATAGGACATCAACAAGAAGTTTGTTTTTCAATTGTAGCAACACCTACCGCCCGGGGGCACATATATATGGTCTTTATAGAATTTCGACTATCTAGACACAGTGCAACTAGGGGAAAAAGGGAGCCCAGTCCCCTGAAGTCAGCAGGGGTACAACTGGAAACTCCACTTTATTTCCACGGGAATCAGTAAGCTCGCAGAGTTCATTATTTGTCTCCTTAGACATTTAATAGTTCTCTGGCTGATTATTGAGGTTGGCCCCTATATGGGAGTATCGTGGTGGTTGTGGTTTCGCGGCCCCATAACAGTGTAATGGTTATTATGGTGGCCAGGATCATTTCGCCGTTAATGAAATGCTAGATGAATGATCCAGTCGAGTGAACATGCTCGACATGTGTTCTGGAGAGGAGTTGGAAAGTCTCCAACTCTTAAGCAAGGAGTGATGATTTGCAGCCCAGCTCTGGAATCATCGAAGTTGCAACTAGAAAGTTCTGTTGCATAGAATTATGGCTTCGGCTTCCTAGGACGAGCATGATGTTCCAAATTGTGCAGTGGTTCGATCCACCATCTGATTAAGGCTTCATGGCCAGGCGCGGATGTAAATCTAATCACACGTTGTAGCAACACCTACAACATAATAATTTTGACATTTAATTTTTTGACGTATTCGTAGTAAATGTATGGGTATGAATTCAATTTAGCACGAAAATCGTATTAAAATAATTAAAATGTTGGTTCTGTTAAAGTTACATTTCGTAAAATTCGTAATATTTTTGGACAACATAATCCTCCTTCTGATACTGCTATTAAGAATTTCGTCGTTAAATTCGCGACAGGCTTGATACAAAATGTGCTAACACCAACACCTGTTCAACCGGGTCCTTCAACTGAAAACATCCCAGCTATGAGCCACAGTATTGAAGCTGATTGAAATTTTCAATTCCTGGACGTTCTCAACAAGTGGGGTTATCCAAAACCATTACATGGCGAAGCCGACCGACCATTCACATCGCAGTAAATTCGCTCAATTTATTCAGGAACAACCGGCTGGTTTTTTTGAAAAAAAATCATTTTTCAGACGAAGCCTATTTTCACTTGTCAGGATATTTCAACCAGCAAAATTTCCGTATTTGGGCTTCTGAAAATCCTAGAGCGATTACTGAGAAGCCTTTGCAACCTCAATATGTCACTCTATGGTGGTCTGGAGGCGTGATTGGGCAGTTTTATTTAAAAAATAAGGCTGGAGGCAAGATGTTAACAACTCAATTTTGTTTATTATGAACGATATGGATATTACTGACATGTGGTTTCAATAGGACTGTGCCACATGTCACACAGCCAATGAAACGATCAGTTTATTGCAAACCAAATTTGTCGATCGTATAATTTCACGACAATTAGGAGTTAAGTGTCCAGCCAGATCATGTGACTTAACACCACTGGATTTTTTTTTGTGGAGGTCAGAATCTATACGGAGCCAAATTTAGCTTTAAAACTCAAAATCCGTCATATGATTAACGTAGTAGGACCGCTATTTTGCTAAAAAGTGATTAAAAACTTTGATGAAAGAATCGACATCTGTCAGCGTGGTTGTGTTGGACATTTGCCAGATATCATTTATCATTCAAAATTACCGAACTTTTCTCTTCGTAATACATTAAAAATTTGAATCATGTCATCTTCAATTTCTGGTTGAAAAACTCTTTATTTAATCTGTATTCTTGTCTTGTATTTGTTCTGCGATTCTGACTGGTTTTATACTCACGATCTCTTATTTAATAAATTTTTACCACACCTACACAGCCAATCCTCTACAAAACGGCATTCAAGATATTTTATTTAGTAATCATACGCCATCTGTGCCATCGCGCTCACATGTTTCTTTGTATCACTCAGCTCATATAACCAATTTAGCTACGACTGCTAAGCACTTTTGCTTTATGTTTCTTTTCTAAATAAGGCTTTGACTGTTGTTCAAACACACAGTTGCCTTCACCAATTCACATACTGTAGCTAGATACCAACAATTGTTTTTGTTTTCTACCTGGAGACTCCGCTGAAGTTTACCCTATTATTTATCTTACAAAGCTATTCGAGAATAGTTGTAAGGCTTTATTAACATGATCTTTTTTTAGGATCTTTATTCATGATTTTCTGCTATAGGAAAACAGAAAACAATTAGAAACCTACACAACACACTTGATTGCTGAAACGAAGTAGTTGGTTCTTCATTTTATTCTCTTTGCGTATACCACACCTATTAGTAGTGAGAAGTAAAATTTTTTTCAGTTTTGCTTGCTGTAGGTACATTCTAGCAAAAATATTAGTTTAAATTCTTTGTACAGATATACAGAATTTCGAATTTTAATTTCGTAAAAATAATATTCTGTAAATGGAAATATAGAAGAAATCGATGACATTACACGCATGACGGTTAAAATACTAGAAACAACTACAATGTGATGATTTAATTAAAGTTGGTGGAAAATGCTTTTCACATACTACAGAATAATAGAAAAGTTATTAAAACTACAAATGATTAGATATGTACGTTTTGCAAAAAGTACCAGCCATAACAATTGGAAAAATTGGTCCCGCGTCAAAGTTTGGAAATCTGTGTAGATATCACTGGAAGTCGTTTATTTTATCATATTTAACCCTTATCGGACGCGACTTTTCACACGTTTGATTCTCACCAGGTTGTAGTTATTTTTAACAAATATGAAAAAAAAAAAACAATAGTATGTTATTATACATTTATATTCATTTCTTTTCAGTTTTGTTACAAATTATTTATTTTTTGTACAACTACTACATGTCTGAGTTTCTGATAATTATTTATATACTTGTAAGGTATGGTATTTTTTGAAGCAATCTCCAACATGAAGAAATGGTTTTCTCTGGCATGTTTCGCAAAAGTATACTGTTGTTTTCCTCCCTCCAGGTAACTTGCGATTAGAACATACTAAACAGTCGTTATGCTTTCCTTTACTATCAGGTTGCAAGATATGTAGTTTTTCATCCAATCTCTCCTCATTGTCTAATGTTGAAGGCTTTCCATATCGTACAGTTTCCCCTTCACGAAAATCACCAGGTAGTGACATAACTATTTTTCGAATAAATTGCTTATGCGGCATTGGTTTAGTGTTGTTATTTTTACAAGTGGCTTTATACAAAATGTAAGAATTTAGGGAAGACATTTCAATTCCCCAGAAAAAAAACTTCCGCCACCATTTTAATGATTTTCTCAGAAAACAATACATAGATCCCATTTGATCTGCCCGGTCCACTCCGCCCATGAAGTTATTATAATTTAGTACTACTTGTGGTTTCCTAATCTCTACCTGATTGCCACCACGTGTTATTCTTGACGTAGTTATCATTGATCCAGTATCGTAAGAACTTAACAGTATGTTTCGACATAATCCGTCTTGTCACTTCACACGTGCCATACGACCGTTGCAGAAAAGTACTGTTGTCACGTCAGAGGTGACTTACGACCGATAAGGGTTAAATTATACCTCTCCAAATCATAGTTACACTAGTCATGGCCAAAATGCGTTAAGAACAATTATCACAACCTCTTCGCACTATTTTAGCATTTGCACTGTAATATAACGAAATCTCTTCACAAGCGCTCCGAATAATAATAATTATCATTTTTTTTTTGCAACGTAACCACTTTACAGCTCATTGTACAATTACAACCAAATGGCTTTAATACATTCAAAAATAAGAATTTAAAGAAAAGCAAAAAAGCATCAGAGCAATGCAAAACAAGTGTGTGTGTTAAACATGCATACTAATGAATGCATATGTATAGTGTTGTTTGTTTGTGTAGAGAGTCTGTCAGGGTGCACAAGAATAATACTTGGTTACACACTCGCATATACTTATAAAAATCTGCAACTGGGGTGACAAGTGCAACAACAACTTTGTTTATTTTAAGTTTAGTCGAGTTGTTAAATTGTAGTGTCCTTAGTTCAAATGAATCAAGTAGTTGCTGCAGTAACCTTAACATACATTTAACACTAATCATCCATTCATATATTCCTACATGTGTACGTCAAGAAAAACAAAACACTAACATGTTAATTTATATATGTAAGATGAAAATTACTCAACAGCTATAACAAACAAAACTACAACAACAACAAAAACAATAAGTTTCAGGATAAAAAAACAATGCTACCTACAAGAAACTTTTTAATTGGTTTGTGTATTTGTCAAATGAAGAGGCAAAATAAAATGTAAACAATTTCAGATTAACATGCACACAAGTGCTTGTACATATAGAATAAAGTTCCTACACAGTCTCCGTTATTTAATGGATAACTTTTCGTTTTAAAAAATTCTAAAATATTTCCTTATTGACATTGTTGTTGCATTCGCATAGGAACGTGGTTTAATGAAAACTATGTAAACGTATTCTCAACAAAGGTTTCAGTCTTAATTAATAAAAATTTTAATTTGATATTTTTGGAAACTAAAAAATTATCAGCACATACATGATCTTACTACATTATATATAGTTTAAGTGCATTCAAAATTCCAATATCCAGTTCATTTAAATGATAATGGAAGTGTTAATTTTATTTTTTTATATATTCATTCAGGCTAAAAGGAATAATATTCTATTAAACTTCAAAACAAATACAGGGTGAAGGTATTCTACTTTTATTTGGGTACGGTTTTCCGTCGAACATCGTCAAATTTGGTTTGTGAACAAACCGGTTTCGGCCGTTTGCCATCTTCAGTGTTCTCTTCATACTACTTGCGTTCTATTGTCAGCTGTGTTTATATAGTTCGTCTTGTTCGTGTTTTCCTTCGTGTTATTGCATTCGTCACTTTTTCTCTTTTTTGTCTGTATCTCTCTCTCCTTTTTCGTTTGTCTTTTTCTACCTAATTTGTCGCTCCCTTTTTCATTCGTATTTCTTCCTAACTAAATCCTTTTACAATCATGCTTGTTGTCCGTTTGTGATTATGTGTGAACCTATTGCTTTTTTTCTTTTTTTCTCTTTTTTTTATGTGACATAATAATCCGTAATTGTACGTTTATGATGTTCTTTATGGCTTTGGTTTTATGCACCTGCGTAACGTGTTTGTGTTGGTGTAATGTTTGTTTTCTTGTAAAAATGTTTCAACGGTTCAAATATTGTGTCCGAAGCAGTGTTTATTTGTTCATTTATTATTCGTCCGTCAAATGTTTCCTATTTGTATATTTCCTTCAAACTCAGCTAAAATTAATTTTTAAAGTAAATTAATTAAAAAATTAAGAATATATATAAATACATACATACATACATACATATGTATTTACTATGATATATACATATGTATGTAATAAAGCTTACCTGCGAAATCATCGTTTTCTTCTATTGCGATATTATGGAGAACAGCTAAAGCTACAAGTAATACTTTAGCGTTTGGAAAGCTTACGGTCATACCATCGAGCAAGCATCGAAATCTTTGCTTCCACACACCAAAACATCGCTCAACGGTGTTTCGAGTTGCAATATGTGCATTATTGTATTTCAACTCTTTCTCATTTTGAGGGCGAAGTAGAGGTGTAAATAAGTATGGCGTTAATTTATAGCCGTTAATTTATAGTCGCCAAGCAAACGGCCTCGAAATTCCTGGTTTTCAAATCGTTCTTTTATTCTTGATTCATTAAAAACCCGGCAGTCGTGTGTGCTACCTCTCCATCTTGCGACAGGTGGGAATCGCAAACGACCTGTAATACAATTTTATAATATCTTGATAAAAAAAAGTTTACACCTGAAGTACCTGAACATTGAGCGAATAGAATCCTTTTCGGTTAATATAATATTGCGCGGCATCACCACCAGTTTTCTTAATTTTTATGTGGCAGCCGTCAATTGCGCCAATGACTCCTGGAAAATTGCGAATTTTTTTAAAGTCTTTTGCTAATTCCACTTCTTCTTCAACAGAAGATGGCATTTTAATAAATTTTTTAGAGTGTTTCGCTAAAGCGCGAGACACTTTGGCATAAATTCTACTGACAGTGCTTTGTGTCACGCCATGAAGGTCACCAGCATCGTCTTGGCACTGAGAATAAGCAAATGTGCATTCAGCGTACTGTCATGGAATCTTCTACTTACCTCTCTTCGTCCCCAGCACCGTAAAGCTATCAAAATATTTTAACATAGCCTTAAAGTAGGTGGGTAGCTGCTTTAAATTATTTGATGTTAACATCTGTTTAAAATACGTATGTTAAGCTAACAATCGTTTTTGCATGAAACTTTAAGCAATTTCGCTTAACATTGGTTTGCCAACCTATGTTAAGTTTTTTTGCATAAGGCTGTTAGTCTCCTTCCTTTGTGCTGTGTATGAAGCAGTTTAACCGTTGTTAAACTGCTAGTGTACATTTGTTATAGAATATATGGTTCGCAAAATTTGATTCTGAAGTTGATTTTGGTTCTCGTAGTTTTTTGTTATAGTCTCTAGTGTTGTCCCTAAATCTGGTCTTAATTTTTTCGTCCTGTTTGCCCGATATAACTACAATTCTACTTTGTTTGTTTATAATTTTTTATTAAATGGAAGAGAATAGCAGATAAATGTCCGCCTCTATTAGCCTCACAAATGCGAGCTATTTTGAGCACATTTTTCATTACATTTTCACACATTTCTCGCAGTATTTCATTAATTTCATTACGAATATTTTGTTTGAGTTGCTCAAGCGGTCGGGGTTGTTTGCATAAACCTTGCTCTTCAGATATCCCCTCAAAGAGAAGTCCGGAGCAGTCAAATTAGGCGACCGTGGAAGCCAATCAACAACACCATTTCCTGAAAAAACTTGTTGTCGATAGAGGTCTCACAGTAATTTCATTATAATTCTAGCTGTATGCAATGTAGCACCGTCTTGTTGATACCACATGTTATTAAAGGCCAAAGCATGAAGTTGTGGCATTAAAAGGTTTTCAATTCATATTACGATATCGCCCCCCATTCACAATTTCCGTTACGTCGTTTTTATTTTCAAAGGAGCAAGTTTCAATGATTCCTCCTCACTAAATTGCACATCAGACTGTCACTTTCAATGGATGCAAAATTAACCATTGAATATTTTTAAGGGTTTCCCATTCCCCAGAATCGAATACTTTGTTTATTCCCATATTCATTAAAAAAAAATGTGCCCGTCACTTATTATTATTTTTTTTCATGAAAATCGGGGACGTCATGGACGAGCTGTAACATCCTATTGGATCCTATTGGTATATGTACGGCGGCGTAAATGGTCTGGTAGAAGAAGCTCGTGTGTCAACTGAATCTTATATGAAAACAAGTGCAAATCCTTGTGCAAAGTTGTGGCCTGAGCACGGTGTCGAATTAAGATTGATGGATTGTTTTCCACACTTTCTTGAGTAGCGGTAATGTTTTCAGTCAATCTTGCAGTACGTTGTGGTCAATGCTTACGCCTATCACCTACAGATCCTCTTTTTTCGAAATCATTCACTAGACGATTAATAGTGCGTGTTGTTGGCACGTTGTTGATCCCAAAAATTTCACGTAACTTTCTCATCGTCACAGTATAAAATGTTAAAACACGTTGGTTTATCGAATATTTTTCTATAATAAATTTTTCACGTATCTTCTATACGACTGTCAAATATGAACAGTCAAAGCTAGTGTTTACCAAAATGGCGGCAAGCATCCTATATTTTTGTTATAAATGAAATATTTACTTCTTTTATAAGTGCAAAGATTTTATTGCAAGCGAAATTTCAGTCAAATTTACTGATTTTTTTATCATCAGTAAAGAATTCTTTTACTGCAATTTTACTGGTACGAAAAGTATTCAATATGCTAAATAATTTAAACATACCAAGGCATCCCATACACATTGGGTATTGTGTATTGTAATTGTTTTTAAATTATTATTTTAAAAGGTTATCAAATGTTTTTAATAAAGAATGTTAAAAATCACATACGTATTTTTAAATGTAAAATAATAGACGAAATTTGTAAATTCAAGGTGTTATAGTAACAACACTTTTGCAAATATGACACTACGTAAAGACAATTCAGGTATAATCGCTTCCCCGTATACTAGCTGTTGAAATCGCAATTAAAATTAATTAATGAAAAGAATGCTTTCTAAAAAGGCCTGGAAAAAGATGCCGTATACCAAAAAAATGAAGAAATATGTAGACTTTTTAATAAAACTTCAAGCAGAAACAATTTAGCATAAAGTTTTTTCAGGGTATAACGAAATTCCTAAAATGTAAAAGAGTAATCTATTTTACAAGAAATACATGCTTTACGTAGTCATTGATATTGATTTATTTTTAAATCACCCTGTTATTAGCAAACCATAATTCTTTAAACTTTCAAGAGATTGAAAGTGTTTACTCTTTGTCATTGTTTTGCTACAGAAAACGTCAAAAAATGTCATTCAACATTTTTTAATTAAGTTGACAACTGAGAGAGAGTAAAAAAATATAAGTTTATTAGTGAAGAAGTGTGAGTGTACATTTTCATTCTCTCTCTCTCTCTGTCTCTCTATAGTGTTAATTATAGGTTATGGTTTGATTTTGCAAATATTACTGAATTGTAACTGAAATTCTTTTGCTAATATTTTTTTTCCTTCCACCATAATTCATAAGTGAGAGTAAATTAAGAAAAACATTTTAATAAAGGGTATTTTTTTAGAGTTTTGAAATATGAATTTTTTAAACTGATATGGAATTTATTTTATTGGAGAAGTAATCTGATGTTATAATTTAAATATAACCTATTATATGACCGCCACAGCTGGCTCGGACGTAGTTTAATTTGGAGATGCAATTTTAGAAGACATTTTTTAACTTTTGTGATCATGTATCGGTGCCCCTGACGGCTAGTAAGTAGTATACTAGCTTGTTAGTATGGGGGTTGTGGGTTCGATTCCCAACGAAGAACTTGGTTTTGTTCAATACAAAAAATAAATTGACTGTCGATGGGGCTGCTCAGCGATGAAGGCAAAGTCACTGGTCGCTGTGCTGTCTTATACGGCAGTTAATTTCCGACTATCCTTCTACTCTCACCACCTGTTTCATCTCTTCTCTATCCCTTTCCTAAAGAATGTAGCACGGTACTTGACTAAATAGGCAATGTTTCCTGAAGTGCTACTTCTCTTTCAAAAAAAAAAAATTAAGTGAT
Source organism: Trichopoda pennipes (assembly GCA_030448955.1). Classification (NCBI taxonomy): domain Eukaryota; kingdom Metazoa; phylum Arthropoda; class Insecta; order Diptera; family Tachinidae; genus Trichopoda; species Trichopoda pennipes. Next base: position 6,616,574 of record JASKUP010000088.1, read on the forward strand.
CAATATTGTCCTCCAAATGATAAATTATTTAGGACTTACCGGCGTAGGCTAGCGACTTCACATATCCCCACAGAAACTAGTCTAACGGCGTTAAATCGCAGATTTCAAATACAAAACTATGCGGCTAGCAAACGTTTCCATCAATAAAGCAATTGTCGCACAACCTGTGTGAGATATTGCGCTGTGCTGTTGAAACAGCTGCTCCTGCATTATATTGATAAACGAAAAATTCAATAATCATGGCTCTGTAGCGGTTACCATTGACTGCAGTGCTCTAACGGGAATAGCTTTTAATGAACTATGGACCCATGATTAAATTTACTTATAACTCGCACTAAACAGTCAGTTTTTTTGAATGTAACTGTGTCTCAACATTCTTCTGATAACTGGCATCACTCCGAATACGGCAGGTTTTATTAACTGGCGTATCCATTAAAAAAAGTGACAATTCGATTCTGAAAAACGCAATCAACGGAAATTTTGTTTTGGGACCAATTTGCATAATCTGGAAGCGGTGTTCAATAATGCGTCTATTCGTGTGGAAATTCTAAAACAAATTTAACATAAATAACTGTTGGCTAACAAAATGGTCGTCCGTTAAAAAAATGTTGCCAACTTAAAATTATATACGTCTATAAAAACTAGACGATTTTGTTGCGTTTGCTATAGGGTTTAACATGCCTTCGCTATTAAAGTGACCGCCGTAAGCTGTTTCAATCACTTCTCCTTTCCTCGCGGGACGACACTTGCATATTTTTCTTTATACCCAAGTCCGGCTATACGCCATATTTATAGTCAGTATGAGCTGGTTGGCTTATTTTTCTGAGACTCCTTTAATGGGACTTTACTTTGCCGTAACGCGTCAAGATATTTTTCTTTCTCCGCATTGCGTATTTAATTAAGTTTCTTACTACATTCCAATTATCCTCGCATTAGAGCATTTTAAAAACTAGCAGAATTAAATTCGCCAATCTGCTCTCCAACTACAAGTCTATCAGCGTGCCATCTGATGCAGCTGACTAGTATGTATATTTTCGGAAGTATCCGTGGCTCGAAAGAAGCTGAGTCGAGAAGTAGTTAATCAGCCTACCCAAAACAAGTTCATCATTCCATATAGGGTATGAGTTGTAACATCCACCTGGCAGTCTTTTTTGCATTCTACAATATGTTTTGCCATCGCTGGATGGTCTGGGATATCTGGCTACTCGAAAATAAATATATATTTCGTGGTATCAAAAATATTCTGTTTCTTAAAACTTAATATTTATTTATTCGAACAATTCACAATATGATGCAAATATTTACCTTGCGAATCAAATATTTGATGTCAAGACACCATTCGAGGAAATAGAATTACTACTTTTAATTGCTTTTAATAGCCTTTGATGACTTTTATAACGCTTATACTGTAAAGTCATACATTCAATTATCTTCTCGTAACAAATAATTGAACTAAGTTTTTCTTAGAAAAATAAACTCAAAAACATACAAGAATATCATTTCTTGCACTTTGAGTGTGAAATTCAATTATTTCAAGATAAATAAACTTTCAAAACTCAATGCGAAAAATGAATAACACCTAAAATATAACTTGCTGCTGTTGATAAATCTATATGGAATGAACGAAAACTGTTCGTTAAATGATTTGCACTTGGAGTTAAACTTTAATTAATAAATGAATTTAGAAACTGTATTCAACTTACACTTGTTGTTATATCAAAAATAACATTGAATTCTTATAACAACACCAACTCTGGTGAAAACAAGAAATGTAATTGAATGTTTCAGTTGGCACATTGATTCATGCCACAAATTTTTGTGAATTTCAAAATTTAGTTTCTAAACATTTCATGAACACTAAAATGTGTTTATTCAAAACAAGTGTCTTGGAAATTAGTTAGGAAAACTTCAAAAACTAATGAGCTTCAAAAACCTTAATTACATTTTCTTTTTCATTTCTAATTAATTTTTAATCAAGTAGTTAGATTTAAAAAAATATGTCACTTGCATATTTATGAGTATTAAAACAAAAAACTTTATTCGCACGACATATAATTAACTCTAAATTTAATCGATTTAAGGGAGCTATTATTCGTTTGCATTTTTTATTTAAACATTTTAAAAGCTCCACAGTGCATAAAAAAAGAAATCTTTCTATAGTTTCTAAGCAGCTAGTTCCTGCGTTGAAATTCAAGGGGCTATGGAATGGTACAATGGGAGACAATATGAAATGAAAACCATGGCGAGATTTGTATTTTTTCCTTGATTAAGAGTTGTTCAGCTATGGAAATATAATATAATCTACATATATAAAAATAAAGCCCAAAATCGGTGCCCGTTGGTTGCCAGTATTTGACGAGATGCGCTGTCGGATTTCCACCAAATTTTCACAGTACCTTCGTAATGGTCGTTCGCTGGTTTGCGTTTGGTGCTGCTGCGTGTTTGAAACAAGACAAATTTTTCAAAAAAATCAAAATATTTCTTTCTTTTGAAATTAATGTGTTTTCGTTTGTACGTTGCTGTGTACCCCCCGGGGGCACATTTATCGGTCTTTATAAAATACTCGACTATCTGGACCTGTGCAACTGGAGGAAAAAGGGAGCCCAGTCCCCTGAATTCAGACAGGGAGACAACAGGAAACTCCACTTTATTTCCACGGGGATCAGTGACCCGCAGAGTTCATTATTTGTTTCTTTAGACATTTAATAGTTCTCTGGCTGATCATTGAGGTTGGCCCCTATATGGAAGCATCGTGGTGGTTGTGGTTTTGCGGCCCCATAACAGTATAATGGTTATTATGGTGGCCAGGATCATCTCACTGATAATGACACGCAAAGTGAATGATCCAGTCCAGTGAGCATGCTTGAAATGTGTTCTGGACAGGAGTTGGAAAGTCTCCAACTCTTTAGCAAGGTGTGATGATTTGCACATGATTTGTACTGAAATCATTAAAGTTGCAACTAGGTGGTTCTGTTGCATAGAATGGCTTCGGCTATCTAGGACGCATGTATGACGTTCCAAATTATACAATAGTGGTTTGTCCACCATCTGATTAAGACTACATAGTCAGGCGCGGATGTAAAACAAATCACACTATGTACGTTGCTGTGTGTGTGTGTGCTTGCACAGAATGCAACGGCAATACAAATCGAAGTATGCTCATGTTCATAGCAAGTGGATGTGCAAACAAATGGAAAATTTTGTTTTCCATATTCCGTTGCATTTTGTGTGTGTGTGTGTGTGTAATTTGCAAAATGATCCACAGCCGAACGTTTTTTAAAGCAATTGTTAGATATTGGGAATGGCGAAATTCCAATTGACCCCACCACAAAAATATTACGCTTCCAGATAATTTTTGTCACTTTGCAGAATCAAAACAAGAATTGGTCACAAACGTATTTCCCGGTATTGCACAAAATTGTAGAAAGCATTATTGGTTGGGGGAAAGATCTACCTTAGCTGCGAAAAATGCAGATATTTGGGAGATCAATATGAAAATTTTGAATGACATTCCCGGGGAAATATTTACCTTCTAATTGGTTGACTCTGTTACCAATCAAGACGATGTTATAAATTATCCAGTCGAATTTTAAAATTCACTTAAGTTATCTGGACTGCCGCCCCACCGCCTACAAGTGAAAGTTGGTGTAGCAATTATTTTGCTTAGAAATATCTGCCAGCCACGACTTTGCAATGGGACACGTTTAGTAGTCAAAAAAGTCATGAAAAATGTGATTGAAGCAAAAATTTCAAGAGGAAAATATAAGGGCGAGGATGTGTTGATACTGCGCATTCCTATGATTCCTCCATACAATTATTTGTTACATGTTCACGTGTTAATAAACCAATTGCTTTGTTTGTGAATACCGCGAACTAAATCGATCAAAGATCGAATCGAAGCATTGCAATAGAATAAGACGTATTATATAAGCACACAAAAATATTGAATTGTGAAAATGATAAAATTATTAAAAAAACATAAAAACGAAAAAAAAATGAAATTGTGTTCTTTCTGATTAATTTTCTTAAATGATTGATTTTTGGGCGCACACAAAAAAGAACGCTGCAGAAGAAAAACAAACCACAAATGGCTTGCAAAGCAGTCACCGGCACGCTAGTATATAATATAAATGGGGAGGTGTTGATTACACAGTTTCTAGCTTACTAACTTCCGAAGCTATATCAGTTGTTTCTTTGCTAAAAACTCAAACACAAAAAAATATTCATTACCTGTTCATATATCGCTCCTAATTCTCATAAAATAATTTACCAAAAACATTTTGAAACCACATCGGCCGTCGTGCTGCCGTTTGTTTTTTTCCTGTTGTTGCCACAAAAAGAAGCTTCAGGGGCGTCTTTTCAATATTTGTAGTATTATTTTTTCCATAAATCATACACATGTGGTATTCAATCACATTTTCTTTAGAAGTCACTTTGTAGTATCAATGCGGTATATTGACTAGAGTCGCAGTGATTTTAGCATAGAATCAAATCTCGTAATGGAGAATTATTACCTAAATATCGGTAGGAGTCACAAGCCCTGTCACCGCATAGGTTGAGTTAATTTTCACTTGGAAGAATGAAAAAAGAACATGAATCGTAAACACATCTTTACTATTTCTACCTTCACGTTTGACGTGAAGGTAAGATATATAATAACCATCAGAATGACAGCACTTCAAACGTAAATAGTTTGACGAATATTAATTACAGTTTCTTACACACTAAAATGATTTTTCAAGTTTATGCTATGTAGCTCAATGATTTTTAGCTTTTCACCGCTAACATGCCATTTATGGTTTATATTTTTTCATAAATCCTCATACCACCAAAGTTTATTAAGAAAATTTGTACGATAATAAAGTTGGTTATGGCAAACAAAAACAGGCGCAAGGCAGCATTAAATTTTGTAAGATGAAGAGGGGGAGAAAACACAATAGCTTTACAAGGCATAAAAACTAAATGAATTTATTGTGCGTAATAATTAAACAAACAATGAATGCATAGTTAACAGGCTGCAAAAGCGGAAATAACTAAAAAGATTTTCGAAATAATTGAGAGAAAGATTTTTCATTAAAAAAATAATTTTTTTATTTGCAAATTTTCTTTAATATACAGGGCATAATTTTTAATTTAAATTTGAGGTTGACTATGTGTTTCTTGTTAATGGATTTACGGTTTTTAATTCTTTACAAAGGTCGCCCAAGTAAATAAATGCAGCAAAAAAACTTGCATTTATGGTTGATCTATAAAAAGCCACCAATACAATAACTAAACCCACCAAACATTTTGAAAAGAAAAAATATTTTCCTTGACTTTATTTTTTAAAGGAATATAAAATATTGTTCTAACGATTATTAAATATAATCGTGGGAAATTAAAAGGTGTAAAACGTTTATTTAAAATTTCTTTCAAAAATTTAAAATATGTAAGCGTGGGCAACAACATGCATAACAATTTTAAAGACTACAAAAATAAACGCTGTGTTTTGTTTTTGTAGTTTTGATCAACATAAGTCAAAGCGAATCAAAATTAAACATTTGGTGTTGAAATTCGAGAAAAGTGGATCATCGGTTTATGCTATAAAAAAATCCCCATATCACCTTTTCTACATACAGGCTAGTTCAACGAAAATATTGTGTGGAATATTAGGTGAACCAGACGTTTACAGCAATTGAACACTTTCTGTAGCACCATTGAACAGGTCGACTTTAATATGGCAAAGAGAAACGACACTACAATCAGGATTCGTTATTTAATGAAATTCAATACAAACCTTAAAAAAATGCAAAAAAATTATAAAAAAAATTATTAATTATATATATATATATATATATATATATATATATATATATATATATATAACAAAATCTTTTACCTTGCAAGTCGGCATGAAGCCGCCTTCTCGAATAATATTAGCTCCAAAGGTAGTCATGAGAAAGCAGTTATTGTATTTAAGCTTGCGTTGAAGAAAATGATTGGAATTGGGACCAGTTCCATCGAACAATGGTTTCAGTGGCTGTGGTGGTGTAAGTAATGGATCTAGTTTGACTTTTCCACTTACGCAGCACAATCCAGCCATCTGAACTTTAACGCATTGCAATATCGGCATACAGTCGTCATTGGTCCAATATCTAAATTGTCATCATCACTGTAGTTCGCAGTGGGATCATATTGGTATGCCAAGCGAAGGTATGATGCCAATGGTCTTCGTGTGCTCACGCGTTGTCTCAATCGGGTATTTTCTCTTATTATATTTTCTCTTTCTTCGCTTAAGTTATGTGAATACACTTGTTGATGGCTTGCATGTCTTGGGCGGCGGCCGATGTTCGCACGTCGTCCTCTCGGCATTTTGGACTATGGACAGACTGGTGAATTTAACCTCAAATGCACGATCCACATAATTTACCCAGTTCAGGATCCCCCCGGGGGCACATAAATATGGTCTTTATAGAATTCCACTATCTAGACACAGTGCAATTGGGGAAAAAGGGAGCCCAGTCCCCTGAAGGCAGCAGGGGTGTAACTGGAAACTCCACTTTATTTCTACGGAAACCAGTCAGTCGCAGAATTCATTATTTGTCTCTTTAGACAGTTAATAGTTCTCTGACTGATTATTGAGGTTGGCTCTTTATGGGAGTATCGTGGTGGTTGTGGTTTCGCGGCCCCATATCAAGTCTTTTGTTTAATATGGTGGGCAGGATCATTTCGCCGTTAATGACACGCTAGGCGAATGATCCAGTCCAGTGAGCATGCTAGACATTTGTTTTGGACAGGAGTTGGAAAGTCTCCAACTCTTAAGCAAGGAGTGATGATTTGCAGCCCTGGTCTGGAATCATCGAAGTTGCAACTAGAAAGTTCTGTTGCATAGAATTATGGCTTCGGCTTCCTAGGATGAGCATGACGTTCAAAATTATGCAGTGGTTTGGTCCACCATCTAATTAGGGCTTCCTGAATGCTATAAGCCTCACGGAGCCCGAGGCCTTTCCAACCAATGCAAAACCGTGGAAATCGGTTCGTGCTTGCTGGAGTTATAGCATCAGCAAGGAAAACCCGACTTATTTTTATATATATTTTTGGCTTTATAATCCACTGATGAGCTATTTAAGCTGTAGTGAAATGGCCATATGGATATGCTTTCCACAGTAAAATATTTAAAAAATTTTTTTATAATATTTATTTTATGAGAATATTATGAAATATTTATTTTTTAAAGGAATCTAGCAGAAAATAACGCAAAAAAATTATACTGTGCTAAATAATACTGCAAAAGCAAAAAAAAGATTATACATCTGCATTATAATTATAAAATTCAGAAGTGAAGGAAACTCATTTTGCGATATATCAAGAATAAATCGAAATAGTCTTGTCCAAATTTTCATATAATGAATACAACAGAAAATAAGCTTACCTCTGCTAGACCGTGTGAAATTTCCAGAGCGAGTCACAGGAATTAAACAAGTACCGTTAGTATCGCAAAAGACAAAAAATACCAAGAATTTGTGAAACTCGACAAAAACAGACTTTTGAAAATATTTTGGATGCGATGGAAAGCAGAGAGAATGGAGAAAAGTATAAAACGGTAATGAAAGCTAAAGCATGGGAGGGTGTAGTATAGTTTGGGGTATTCTTTATCTGTGTGCAGACATTTTTAAAAATAATTTGAAAACTTTAGGAAGTAAACTACGTCTATCTGGCAAATAAATTATACGGCAGGATTGACGATCCAAAATATATTTCTTAAATTGTAAAGGTTTACAACATTGTATTGTCCGCTACCCAAACATTATATTCCTTTACCCAGTTACCGGATTTTAGTCCCATTGAAAACATTTGGGATGAATAAAATAGATATATTCGTAAGAATAAAATATATAACAAAGAGGTCATTAAAAGTTGACAAATGTTGAAGAATTAAATTTTAATTTTTATTTATTTATAAAGAATGAAATATTGGCTCTAGCAAAATGAAAGGGTCATGAGTTGTGCATTAAGCAAATTATAAAGTTCTGTGAGAATTTCTTCTTCACAATTTGAGACTACAATAAATAAAATATAAGGAGAAAAAAGATTTTTAATCTGTTATCCGCCAATTTTAAGCAAAACGTTACAAAGAAAACCAAAAAATTTTTTAGTCTTCTATTTTGAAAGTTTTATATATCCCATAAGGCAATGACAAGATGAACAATAGAAATATCGAGAAAAATATAATTATTTTTCTTAATTATTATAAATATCGCAAAACGACCTCGCAGCCTAAAAACATCTCGCATAATACACGTTGCTTCTTGTCTCGCTTTTATAGTCCGTATAATTTACACGATATTATTAACATTAATTTATTTATTTAGTTTTGCGCAAAACATAGACACTAACAAATGTATGTTTAATATTTATATTAGAGCTTCGTTAGTCCATGAATCCTGATGTTCCTGTACAGTTCCTAAGGCAACTGCGTTTGTCTGTATATTAATTTTGTATTCATAAGAATATCCTTTCATTGTACACAATAAGGCTTTTTAAGTGATTAAAATAATTATAAAATAACAAAGTAAAACAACTCCTAACATAGAAAATTGCTCGCCTTTATAAACAGTTAATGAAAGAAGTTGTGCTCCTATAAACATTTTATTTTATAAACACTTTTTGTATAAAAAAAAAAAATACATAGCAAAACGAACGTTAACTTTTACATATCATATCATTATTGTTGTAGTTGCTGTTGTTGTTTATAAAATTTACATAGCAAAGACTCAACTGCAGTTATATTTCTCATAATAAGCTTAAATTGCACCAGTTGCTGTGGTAGTGGTCGTTGTCATCGTTATAGCAATTGCATTAGCATTTGAAATTGTTGCTGTTGTTGTTGTTGTTGTGTGTAAGTAGTACTTATTGTAACCATTTTACAATTTAATTATATGCTGAATGAATAAGAAATTAAAGCAGCTAATGTTGTAATTTTTGAATAGCAGCATTAAAGATATAAAACAGGCGAGTTCCTAGTCAAACTACAGAAAACTGAGAAACTTTTGTATTTATTATAAATTTCCTTACATGCTTACAAAGTAGTAAACTATATAAAATTCAACCACACACACAGATATATATGTATATATATACACACCTACACTCAAATAGCATAAAAGATGTAAATTATGCAAAAGATTTATTTAATTTATATTTAGCAACTGTATTTTTAGCCTCAGTTGTGTGTACTACAGTGGGCCCTGTTGCCAAAAGAATAAAATAAATACTTAGAGCTTCTAAAATCGTTATACAATTACTCTGTTATGGTAAACTAAAGTACATTGTATAACTAAACAACTATCGCAATTTTTGCAATATATCCAATTATTTATAGGACAGTTTACAAGATATTCCACAAAAAAAAACAAAAAAAAAATTTTTTGATATTATTGATGAAATTTTTTCCTTATCACAAAAATTATGATTTTTGGCTGTTCCGCGAAATAACAAGTTTTATATATTTTTACTGCGTCAGTTGAGTCTCAACAACTTGTTTGAAAATGCAATTCAATTTCTAAATATTTAAAGATATAGATAAACCATAAGAATATTTTAGTTTCATTAATTAAATATAAGCGAAGCTACCGACTAAATAATTTATAATAACGGATATTGATTATTGTAGGCAGCAACACGCAGTTTGAGAAATACTAAAGATGTCTATCCCAAAACATTTGACATGATAATGAATAATTAGAAAAAAGGCAAAAAAACATGAAATTTTTAAAGAAAAACAACTGTAGCGAACGAATAAATTTATTTTTAATTCTTTGCATATGCCTGACTTATTTTATCTTTTAAAAATAGTTAGTTTATAGCTTTATAAAGATTATTTTTTAACTTTAATAAATATCTTTTTTTCTTTTAAACGATCTTTTTTATATATTTTTTTTCTTCTCGATATTTCGCTTTCCTTTGGAAAGCTTCTTCAGGAAAAAATTTTTATTTTTTTGTTTTCAAAAATAAAAAGATAAATAAAAAAAGATCATTTAAAAAACCTATAAAGATTATTTTTTAATATTGAAAATTTGTTTGTATGCATGAAAAACAAAAATTTTTTTAATTGTCGTTTTTTATTGTTTTTGTTTGTTTTGTTTTTTGAAAAATTTTTTGCTTATTTTGAATTTGTTAATCGAAAAATTTTTTCAATTTTTTCGTTCATTATTTTTGTTTTTTCTGATGATGCCAACCAACGGTGTGGCGAAATATCGAAAAAATAATAAAAAATTAAAGTTTTTAAAAATTTTTATTAAATAGTGACCTAGTGCTTTATAATTAACTACTAAAAAATATTTAAAAGGTCAAAAAACTATAACTATTATATATAAAGATTATATAATTTCCTCCTTATATTTAGGTAACGAAGAGAAAAGTTCGGCAATTATGAATGAAAAATATATCTGGCAAATGTCCATCATGATCATGCTGGCAGATGTCGATTCTTTCATCAAAGTTTTTAATCACTTTTTTGCAAAATGGCGATCCTTTTTTATTTAATCACATTACAAATTTTGAGTTTTAAGGCTGAAATCGATTCGATTGGCTCCGTATAGACTTGGTCCTTAACGAAGCTTCACAAAAAATATACCACGTGCTATTTCGTTAATCACATCATGGATTTTGAGCTTTAAGTTTAAAATATTTTAGTGGCTCTTTCAGTTTTATAAATTTTTTTTACCAATGTATTATATATAATTTTTGGACTTGGTGTTGTAATGGAAGCTGTTTTACAGACAGCTAAATTTGCTGGTTTTTATAATAAATTCCTAAGACTACGCTGCTCTTAACGGGTTAGAAGTAATTCACCCAAAAGTTATAAAACATACGTTTTCATAGGGAAGAATCAGATAGATGCTTGCGTAACCTGACCTTCAGTATGTGAAATGGGTTAGCAAGCCATTCTAAAATTGTGAACAATTTTCCTATAATTTATCTCTATCATCTCATTCGAGTAAAGCCTAGGTACGTTTAAATACATTTACCCACTGTTTACACGAATTAAATAAATGTTTTATTTGTCAAATGGATTAACTCCATTTAAAGTTATTAATAATTATTACATATATACATACTTATATTTATTTAAATTTTAGCATTTACTTTTATTTGGGTACGGTTTTCCGTCGTTCTCGTCAAAATTGGTTTGTGAACAAACCGGTTTAGGCCGTTTGCTATCACAAACCAAATTTTACGAGGGTCGACGGAAAACCGTACCCAAATAAAAGTAAATTAAACCCCGTCGGAAAAGTTATGCATATATTTTAGCACCTTAAAATCGCTATCAAATTATCCAGATTTACCTTGAATATCAATCATAAATCAATTTTTATGTTGGCAAACTGTCCCGACCCCATGAACTTCACAACAATGAAACGTTTAATGCTTTATAGTTTCGTAAGAGACTTCCACAATTATAGGTTGTGAACAACCAGGTTACAAGAGGGGCAGGACCGCCCCTGTAGGCTAGGTTGTGGGTTCGATTCCCAACGAAGACCTTGGTTTTTTTTTCACTACAAAAATAAAAATTGACTGTCGGTGGGGCTGCTGAGCGATGAAGGCATAGTCACTGGTCGCTGTGCTGTCTTTATACGGCAGTTAATTTCCGACTATCCTTCTACTTTCACTAACTGTTTCGTCTCTTCTCTATCCCTTTCCTAAAGAATGTAGCACGGTACTTGACTAAATACGCATTGTGTTTTATGCAGTTTAAATCTTTTTATTTCTTAACAACATATATATGGGTGGATGGAGATCGGCAAATGATTGCTATGAATTTGGATAGGATGTGATTTACACAGGCTGACGCAACATGATAAACGGCTACCGCACTAATCAGCTTTATTTTAATTGATATTTGCCAATAGTTAGCTGCAAGAAATAAAACTGTTAATCGGTTTTCGAGGAGGTACTATTTCGCATCTCTCATTTAACTGCACATAAGTGATAATTGTTTTAAGCTGATAAACCAGAAACAATTAATTCCTTTGCGATAAACATTGTTTATGCTATTCATGAAATATGGACAGCTATGCTTGAAAAATTTTGTACGATTCGGACATTTAAAATATTTTGATCAATGACTATTTCATTTTAAAATTTTAGAATTCAAAATAGTGCTTTGAAATTAAAACATAATAACAAAAAGGAAAAATAGAGTTAATCGATTTTGCAACTGAAGCATACAAATATAAAACCATCAGCAAAATTCTTTAATATGGAAATTATAATAAACAAAGTCATATTTTTAATTTCCTTTAACAGTTGCAAAAAATAAATGAAATAAAAATGCATTCATGTGTTTTTTCTAATGCAATTTAATTAGTATTAGTGTTTACATATGAAAATGTGCTTGCAAGTATTCATTTATAAAAGTGTGAGAGTAGACACACTTATGGATACTTATGCATACATATGTATATACTCGTATATGACGGTCTATATAAATATGAATTTGTATAAGTGCGTAAATGACTGAATGCTGTGGATGAGGCTACTTATATGAGAATGAATGAAGAATTTCACACAAAAGAATATAAATAGAATGGTAAAACAGTGTGCATGACTAATTTATGATGAGCCAGCATAAAAGCAGAGCAAAATGAAATAAAAGGATTAAACAGCCACAAACCTTTCAGAAAAGACATTGGATGCATGGTTGGCTTGGTTAGACGAGTGACTGGTTTGTAACATATGAGGAGGTGGCATGTAGATAATTATATGCGGTCACAAAAGAATTCAAAGTAAATCTGTTGAAATAAATATTTAGAAACAAGGTTATATGGTTACTCATTAGATAACCATCCCATACAGTGGCAATAAAAAATTAACAAAAAAAAAATTATACGGACTTCTTAACACAGTTAAGAACAAACTTAGCCAATTTCCCTGCATGTAATTTTATTTTTAATTGTTTTTGGAATCAAAAAGTATTATTTTTTGTTTGTTTTGTTTTTGTAAAAATATTATTATAATAGTTTTATTCTTCACTTTATATTTTATTTCATTATTTACAGCATCACATTAAAATTATAAAAAGAGGGCTCTTATTTATAATTTCATGTACTACAAATTCTACAGTTGGTGCAATAAAAATATTTAGTATCTAAAATAATAAAATGTTTTATGCAGATTAGTGTCAATGTGTGATGCTGTCTATTTAAAAAACTGTTAAGCTTATAATCGGAGCACTAGTTAATTAAATGAGGCTAATGTTTTATTTTATTTACCTGTTAAAGGAAATTAAAGAGAGTAGATTTTATGATATTATAAGCACTTGTAAAATTTATTTTTTAAATTTAGATTTATTTTTATATCCAACTGAAACCCATAATTGATGCATAATGAAATCTACCCGTTTTTGTTTATTTTTGTTTTTTGTTTGCCTTGTCACTATATTTCTATTTAGTAGATAACTTAAATTTGCTCTGAATATTTACTTATAACTTTAAGCAAGCATAAATTTTTATAATAGTTTTAGAATTCTTGGCCTAGTGCATAATCGAGCACTCTCTTTAAACCACATTTCAGTTTAGGAAATTATTTGAAAGATATGCAAAATTTATAAAAACAAAATGTTCGGTCAAAGTTTTCTTAACCTTTGTGTTCATAAAACTTTCAGGAGATATTACATTTCATCAACGAAACCAATAAAGTTTTTTTGAAAAATTTAGGCATCTCCACGTTTAATAAACGTTTTGTTTGTTGCATTGAGTTCTTTTGTAACACACTTTAGAGTTTTTAAATTAAATTACACGATTTATTTACTTTAATACATACGAAAAATACACGATGGTAACTTTATCACTTTAACGCCTAAAAGCTTTTTTATTTTATTTATATGTCTACTCAACGATGTTTTCACTTCAACTAACTTTATTGTTTAATGGTTGGTGCTTATAAAGGGTGTTTTTTTAAGCCCGATAGAACTTGAAATTGTAAAATATAACACAAAAAATTAAATTGTAATCAAAATTTCTTTTTTATTCGAAGGATCAATACGTGACATTAACATTTGAAAATGATTTCGGGCATATGGGCACCGCGGCTGTTCTTGACGAAGCGCATTCTGGGCGTCAAATTTTGGGTCACTTTTTCGAGCACTGCTGGGCGTATGTCACGAATAACGCGAACAATGCTGTCCTCCAAGGCGTCAATTGTTGCTGGTTTATCAGCATAAACCAGTGACTTCACGTAGCCCCACAGGAAATAGTTGAGTGGTGTCAAATCGCACGACCTTGAAGGCCAATTGACAGGTCCATTTCTCGAAATCAACTTATTGCCAAATTTTGATTTCAATAAGTCGATGGTTGCGTTCGCTGTATGGCACGTAGCGCCATCCTGTTGAAACCACATCTCGTCTGGATCAATGTCATTCATATTTTCAAACAAAAGATCATTGATCATGGTGCGGTAACGATCTCCATTGACCGTAACGCGAGCTCCGGCCTCATTTTTGAAGAAATAAGGTCCGATGATGCCACCAGCGTGAAAACCGCACCAAACGGTGCATTTTTCTGGATGTAATGGAGTCTGTAGGGTCTGTTGTGGATTGGTCTCACTCCATATGCGGCAATTTTGCTTATTAACAAACCAGTTGAGCCAAAAATGCGCCTCATCGCTGAACACAATTTTGCGATAAAACAACGGGTCAGTTGCCAACTGCTCTAGAGCCCAATCGGCGAAAGAACGACGCATATAATGGTCTCGTGGCTTCAATTCCTGCACCAGCTGGATCTTATACGGTTGTAGGCCGAGATCTTTGCGCAAAATTTGACAGAGCCCCAATTCCTGCGACCGACGACGAATTGATAAATTTGGATCTTCTTCCACACTTCCGTTTACAGCGGCGATATTTCTTCAGTACACACATTCCTTCGACGTGTTGGTGTTATTGCATCCTCTAAAGAGTATGTGGTACGAAATCTATTGACAGTTCGATGAATGGCTTGTTCAGATGCACGATTATGTACGCCATAAAAATGACGAAGTCGTCTATAAGTTGCGCGAATCGACGACTGATTTTCAAAGTAAATTTGGATAATTTCGTAGCGTTGTTCAAGCGAGAGTCTATTCATGATGATTTGTCAGAGTATACTGAAACAAATAAAAAAAATGTTTCACCAAAATTTCATTTTTTGTGTTACTTTTTACAATTTAAAGTTCTATCTAGCTTAAAAAAACACCTTTTATATAGTATATTTTGATTGGTTTTTAAATACAAAAATTGTAATTCAACACCACAGTTGATGTTATTATCAATATTCAGTGTAGGCGCCTTTTTGGCTGTGTCCCTTTTTGTTCCGTTTAGTTACTTTAGTTTTCTGTTTGTTTAAATTATTTCGTGAAACTTTTAAAAAGCGTATTATTGTTGGCTTCTGCACATAAGATTTCTTAAAACCTGCCTAATTTGTAAGGGGTCATCTCGATAATTTTTTGAAACAAAATAAAACAAAAAATGTATATTAAGATGCTACAAATTTTCATTGTACTACGAAGAGAAAAGTTCGGCAATTACGAATGAAAAATGGTATTTGGAAAATGTCCACACCGACCACGCTGACAGATATTGATTCTTTCATCAAAGTTTTTAATCACTTTTTGGCCCTTGTTTAGTTAACCACATCATGGATTTTGAGTTTTAAGTTTGAAATCGATTCATATAGACTCGGTCCTTAACTAAGCCCCACAAAAAATTGTAGTGGAACCAACCTAATGTAAATATATATTATTTACACGCGCAGTCATTAACACAACAAACTAAAAAGTTTAAATCAAATTACTCAAGTGCAATGCACTAGCAATGCACTTATGTTTGTTGTTGTTATACTTTCCATACATGCAATCACTGAATGGCCTTCAACAGGCAGATACATAGCGTGTGTGTGTCGATCGGTGAGTTTCAAGTGACACATTTATTTTGTGGAAAGAAATCCCAAAATAAATGCATAGGAACCAGGTCACATTTCACTTTTCGCGATGACAATAATATTTAAATAATATTTGTATATAATTAATGTTAATAAATTAAGTACTAGACTGATAATAACCTTCTCACAGTCGGAATATAAACGGCTGAAATTGAGGGAAGGGAATCAATCTTTGTTTGCACGTTCTAGCTCCTGGTTGAGCTCAATACTTTAACTGCTCCTAGATGAGCAATGTATAAGAAAAAGAACAATAGAAAATAAAGATATAAATTTTGAACTTAACAAACAGATGCACCAAAAGCATTTTTATATTACAAAGCAATTTTTTATATTACAAGATAATCCAGTTGTGTTAAACAACGCTGGAGTATAAATTTTGTTATTAATTTTTAAGCGAAATTAAATAGGGGCAACATTTTTATAAGCTAAAGGAAAGATTCACATTTTTATTGTATTACGAAGCGAAAAGTTCAGCAATTATTAATGAAAAATGATATCTGGTCCACCACAACTACACTGATAGATTTCGATTTTTTCATCAAAATTTTAAATCACTTCACGCATTTTGAGTTTTAAGCTGAATTCGATTCGATTGAATTCGTATAGACGCTGTCCTTATCGCACAAAAAATAATCCAGTGGTGTTAAACTACGCTATCTGGCTGACCACTTAACTGCCAATTTTCGTGAAATTATGCGATCGGAAAATTTGGTTTGCAATAAATTGATCGTTTAATTGGTTTTGTGACTTGTGGCATCGTCTTGTTGAAACCACATGTCAGTGATATCCACGTTGTCAATAATAGGCCTTATCTTCAGAAAAAACAAACGGTACAGTTACGCCTCCGGGCCACATGTAAAGGCTTCTCAATAATCGCTCTAAGATTTGCAGAAGCCTAAATGTAGCAATTTTGCTTATTGACATACCATGACAAGTGAAAATGGGCTTCGTGTCAAGAAATGATTTTTACAGAAAAACTGAATAAATTAAGCGAATCTACGGAGATATGAATAGTCATTCGGCATCAATTTCTGCACCAGTTGAATCTTGTAAGGCTTAAATCAAATCCTTTCGCGAAATTCGCCGTGTAATGGTTGAGAACGTCATGGAATTGTCAAGTTTGGATTTGTGGCTTACAGCTGCGATTTTTTCTATTGAACGAAATGTCAAGCACGCGTTGATGCTTGCACATTTTGTTTCGAGCCTGTCGACTCAAATTTAACGATCAAATTCTTAATAGGGGTCTCAGAAGGACGATTATGTTGTGCGAAAATAAAATGAACTTTACGGAATGTAACTTTAACAGTACGAACATTTTCATAGTAACTTTTATTTTGCACAAGCACATCTTTACTTTGGAAATTATTTATAACGATATGATTTTTAATTTATTTTTAAAGTATTTGTTAAAGAAAAATAATTTTAGTGTTTTTTTCCATACTATTTTTATTTCAATTTATTTGCTTTAATACAAATGAATTATTATTCTTTAGGTAGCTTTAGTTCGCTATTTAATTTGCTTCATGGTAAAAAGAGCAGTTAAACCTAGATACCAGTAGAAGGAAAATTACTATCTGCTTTGCGAAAAGCTTTGACAGAATGCAAAAAGCTTAAAAGATTCAAGGGCTGTTCTTAATCTTCTAAACACAATCATTTGTTAATTTTTTTCTAATCGGCAATTAGCGAGGTTCGAGCTACCCTCTTCCATTTATTATTCTTAATTCTTTAAGGCGCAGCTAGAGTTTGAACTTATAGACTAAGACTTATACACTATTATCAAAATTGCTTAAGATTTGTTAGTAAAATTTTCGTTCTGCAATTTCTCCTCCTAGAAGAGTGGGAGTAGCAATCTAATTAACTCCTTTTGCAATACAAACAACTGAATATTTGTTAATGGAAAAATACTTAGCTGCTGTTAATTCAATTACTAAAATGATACCTTTTTTAACATGTTCCAATCATCTCTATTAATATTTATTACACTTAGTTTTAATTACTACACCGTTAATTGTAAGTAATTTTTAAGTGCTGTTAATATTTTACTTATCGCATATAAGTATCTCCAAGTGGAAAACATTTACGAGCTTAATTTAAAGCGAAATTTTCAATTAAATAAAATATTTCTTTTATGTTTTATTGATTGCAATGTTCTTTCAATATTCAAATAATTACAGATAATTGTTAGCTTTTCAATATTTAATCGTAACAATTTGCTTAACATTTATTTTCACGGTAAATACTTTATGAGATAATTTTAGCTTTTATGGAGTGCACTTTTATCTTCTTAAATATGTCTGTTAAAAATGCAACCAACTGTCTGTACGGGTATTTATTTTCAATTATTGCTTTTTTAATTCAAATTCTGCATAAAGCCTATATAAAGCCTAATAAAATAAGATATATTAAAGCAAATAGTAAGCATGATATTTAAAAGAATGTTTATTATAAAAAAGAACGTTTATTATGGCAACTATATTGCTTTGAAAAATATATGATTGAATATGAAACAAAGATAATGTTATCCAAATCAGTTTGCTGTTGTGTGGCATATTCGTGATAGATTCATTGGCAGTTGTTGCAATGAATTCAATTTCGCACGAAAATCACATTAAAATAATTAAAATCCAATATGAAAATGTTTGTTCTGTTAAAGTCACACTTCATAAAATTCCTATTATATTCGGCCAACATAATCGTCGTTCTGAGGCCGCTATTAAGAGTTTGACCGTTAAATTTGAGACGACACGCTTGATACCAAATGTGCGTGTTCGATCGCATCATTATACTGAAAACATCGGAACTGTGAGCCACAGTGTTGAAGTAGATCTAAATTTGTCAATTTCTCAACGTTTCCAACACTTGTAATTATCCAAAACCATCACATGACGTATTTTCCTTAAGGGTTTGACTTTAAAACCTCACAAGGTTTAACTGGTGCAAGAGTTGAAGCCAGCCGACCATTCACATTGCGGTAGATTTTTTGGAAAAATAACTTTTGCAGACGAAGCCCATTTTCTCTTGTCAGATTATATCAACAAGCCAAATTGATGCATTTGGGCTTCTGAAAATCCTAGAGCGATTATTGAGAAGCCTTTGTATGCTCAACGTGTCATGTATGGTGCACTTTGTGGTCTGGAGGCGTGATTGGGTCGTTTTTTTGTTCGAAGCTGGGGCTGGAAATGCGATAACGGCCAATGAATAACGTAATCGCGTGATGCTAACTTTATATTGGATATCACTGACATGTGGTTTCAACAGGACGGTGCCACATGTCACACAGCCAGTGAAACGATCAATTTATTGCAAAGCAAATTTATTGCAAAATTAATTTCACGACAATCAACAGTTAAGTGGCCAGGCAGATCGTGTGTTTTAACACCACTGGATTATTTTTTGTGCGCCTGTGGTAAGGACAGTGTCTATACGAATCCAATTGAATTGAATTCAGCCTTAAAACCCAAAATCCGTGATGTGAATAACAAAATAGGACCGCCATTTTGCCAGAAAGTGATTTAAAACTTTGATAAAAGAATCGACATCTGTCAGCATGGTTGTGGTATACCAGATATCATTTTTCATTAATAATTGCTGAACTTTTCGCTTCATACTACAATAAAAATATGAATCATTCCTTTGGCTAATGAAAATATTTGCCCCGATTTAATTTCGCTTAAATATTAATAAGAAAATTTATACTCCAGCAAATCTAATGTGTTATTTGCTTAACCATCTCAGAAATGAAAACGTGTGTGAACCTAAGCCAAGTAAGTTAGTTTACGTAACATGTAATTCAAATTATTTATTACGAATAACTTTTTTGAGTTACTTTTAAAAGAACATCTATGTCACTTTCAAGTCACCAGGCTTTCCTATCTACGCCAATACTAGATTCATTTCCAAGATAAATTTTGAGGTAAAGCGCATTACTACGTTTTATTACTTTATATACTTTTATTACTACTGAAATTGTCCCCATTAAGGCAGACGTACGAGACAACGCCTAAGATTCTCTTTCTGGCACCCACAATATGTACCGAGAATACCGTGACTTGACTCTTAGTGATCCCTTTACACAATGCTACCATGGTGTAGATGCTCGTCATCGTGCTCATACCCATTCTTTTCCAATCATAAAGAAAATTTCAATTTAAAATATCGATTTTGTTCTCCTTAAAGTGTTAACTATTTTGCTTCCGCCATTTCTTTATGCTTCATTTATATCGTTAGATAAATAATAAAGTTTTGTTTATTATGGTGAAGATTCCGCACAGCCTTACTGAATAACACCTTAACTCTTTTTATATTCAAAACGAGATATTATCATGTCTATGGGAATAATAAAATGCTGTTACCATTTATGCGTTCTTTATCCTTTAAGTGAGTAGAAGGGAGTTTTCTGAAAAACAATATTATAAAACATTTCAAGGAATAAATAATATCAAATAAATAACAAATAAAAAATGTATCAAAGAATTTATAGTATGAAACAATGTAAAACTAATTTTAAATTCTAGTTAAATATATGCATATGTGTGTATGTGTGTGTATGTGTATGAATGCAGACTTATATGCATTCATCCATAAATTTAAACAACAATCGTTGGCAGTCAAATACATATACACATTCATTTTTAAGTATGTGTGTAAATAGGTAGTTAAGTGTAATTGATTAAACATTTAAAACGCTAAACATGCATCAATTCGAATAAAAGAATTCAACACAACATCAACAGCTTAAATTAAAATGAGCAAAATAAAAGAACTAACGAAATTGTAATAAATGATGACAAGTTTTTGTTGTGCAATCAAAATAGAAATGACAGACCGACAGTATAATCATTTTGTGTTCTATATACATATGCATATGGATATGCATATGCATTTGTGGTAAAATGGACACATGCACAACACAACACAACAATCACATTTACAGCTATTATACACTTGCATATGTACACAATGCTTACTCATGTATGAATGTGTATTTCTACTGTTACAAACTAATACACATTGATTATGCGTTAGTTAGCAATTCAAATGTTACAAATTGTATTTCAAATTGTTTTGGAGTTGTCAGGCAATATGTACAGTAGCAACAACAGCAACTAACTATATCAACAGCGACAATAACTTAAACGACAGCTGAAATTCACAAAATTATGCACAGAAAAAATAATAGAAAACAAATTCAAAACAACCAACATAAACATGACTACAATTGTCAAAAATGTTGATTTCCGTCGAATGAAATTGCATTTTGTTGTTATTGTGTTGTTGCAACACAACTCATAAAAATGTAAGCAGTTGCATCACGTATCCTCTATCATGCATACAATAATATAATCAAGCATAGAATATTTTAGATGTTATATAAAATTTCTTGAAGCTATAGCTGGGGTGAACAATATTTCAGGTAGGGGGTAGGTGCAGATTTTAGTTCTGTAGCTCCTGTAATATAAAACTCCTATTTGTAATTTAGCATGCGCAAGTTTAGTGTTTTTTTATATTAATTATGTTTATTTTTGTTCCCCCATAAGATATTTCTAATACACTGTAATGATATCCCCCGATGGCTGTCTTTCTGAAAAAGAATAGAAGAAATAAGACTATTTAAATAAAGTTTCTATGTCTGGCGTTCTCTTGATTTCGCTTATACAGCATTGTTTTAT
Organism: Trichopoda pennipes; assembly: GCA_030448955.1. NCBI lineage: Eukaryota > Metazoa > Arthropoda > Insecta > Diptera > Tachinidae > Trichopoda > Trichopoda pennipes. The sequence goes on from JASKUP010000088.1 coordinate 6,638,196, forward strand.
TATGGAAAACAATATGGTTAGGGAATAATTCAATATTTTAGTTGTTATCTAATTCATTAAAAATGGTTGTAATGTTTTTCTTTCCTTTCTACATCACTGTTACTTTTTCTCTGAAAAAGTAGATCTTAAAAAAGGCTTTTTTAAATAACTCACAACAATATCGCGTAATAAATGCATTAAGACGAATAATCCAGTCATGTATATGCTGACATTTTATTAAATGTATAACTCTTTTTTTAAGTCAAAAAATCTTCCAAAAAATTATGCTTTAATCATTTCTGTAAACAGTTTTTCTGTTGTTATATTGAATTTAATTTTTTTTATACTTATTGTGTGAACCGTCTGCCACTAAGTAGAGATTACATCTACCTAGATATGTCTGTGGTACATTATAGATCAGGAACTATATTCCACATATCTTAAAAATCAGATTTCATTAAAATCAGTTTAGCTATAGAAAATCGAGTTTTCCTACTTTTTTCAATTTTCGCCTTAAAAATCCGTTTTCCTCCATTTGTTATAATCTGGAGCCCAAGTTTTAAAACAGATATATCGTATTGCGCATTGTAAATGAGAACATTGAATTTTCTTAAAATCAGTTTAATTTTATATTGTTTCAGACCCATCAATTTTCGAGTTTCTCCCTTTTTCTCCGTCTGGTCAACTACTTGAAACAATAAGTAGCCTATTGGAGGATGAAATGGACCAATTAAAAAAAAACTTTGAAGAAAGTATATTCATTAATGCATATACCATAAACATGCGACACCTAAAATATAAACAACAATTTAATTTCGTTTTCAGCATTGTAATTTAGGAAATCTATTTTTTAGTATTGCTTGATGCAGTAAAATTCTGTGAATTTAAAAGAAAACGACAAAAAATTAATTATCTTCAAAGTTCATTCCTCATCATGTATAATTAAAAAAGCAACGACCATGAAAACAATAGAATCCTGAATTTGTTTAGTCATTTCAAGTCCTGTATAGAAGTTATTTGATGACCATTTCATATTTTAGTGCTACGATTACCGCAATTAATGGACGAGTGCTTAAAAAGTTTAATGGCTCGTTGTTAACCCTATAACCACAATGAAATGATAACAATGGTTAACACGGTTTATTGGTTTCACTGTTATTTAGAAAAACAATAAATTGCGCAGTAGAACAAATGATTTTGGAACTCAATGCGTGAAAGTAGACCGAAAAGTAAGAACAATAATTAGTGGCCATACGGAATTTTTTACTCCAACTGGAATTTTTATCGCTTTCTATATATTTTAACATGCTTATATCTTGGAATACTGCTTCTACCAACCAACAATCTATAATTTTCACTAGTCAATAAATCGATTTGTTGTTCGCACAAATCGATAAACTTCTTAAAAATTATTTTTGTTTTCGGAAATTTTCAAAAAAAAAAATTCTGTTTTTGATAAATTTTCTAAAAAAAATGCTGTTTTCGATAAACTTTCTAAAAAAAATTCTGTATCTATAAATTTTTTAAAATAAATTCTGTATCGATAAATTTTCTGAAATAAATTTCTGTATCAATAAATTTTCTAAAAATAATTTCTATATCGACTAAAATAAATATTTGTACCGATAAGTTTCCTAAAAGTAATTTCTGTATCGATAAATTTTCTAAAAAAAAATTCTGTTTCGCTAAATTTTCTAAAAAAATTCTGCATCGATAAGTGTTTTAACAAATTTCTGTATCGATAAATGTTCTAAAAACTTTCTGTATCGATAAATTTTCTAATTTTCTAAGGAAAATTTCCATAAATATTTTAAAAAACTTTCGCTATCAATAAGTTTTCTAAACTAAAACTTTGTTATCGATAAATTTTCTGTATTAATAATTCTGTATTGATAAATTTTCTAAAAAAAAGTTTCTGTATCGATAAATTTTCTAAAAAAAATTTTGTATCGATAAATTTTCTAAAAAAAAATTCCGTATCGTTAAAATTTAAAAAAAAAATTCTGTATTGATGAATTTTAAAAAAAAATTCTGTATCCATGAATTTTAAAAAAAAATTTTGTATTGATAAATTTTCTAAAAAAAATTTCTGTATCGATAAATTTTCTAAAAAAAAAATACTGTATCGTTAAAATTTTCAAAAAAATTGCTGTATCGATGAATTTAAAAAAAAAATTCAGTATCGATAAATTTTCTAGAAAAAAATTTCTGTATCGATAAATTTTCTACAAAAAATTTCTGTATCGATAAATTTTATAGAAAAAAATTCTGTATAGATAAACTTTCTAAAAAAAATTTCTATATCGATAAATTTTCTAGAAAAAAATTCTTTATCGATAAATTTTCTAAAAAAAAATCTTTATCGATAAATTTTCTAAAAAAATTTTTTGTATCGATAAATTTAAAAAAAAAATTCTGTATCGTTAAAATTTTCTAAAAAAAAATTCTGTATCGATAAATTTTCTAAACAAAATTTCGATAAATATTCTAAAAAACTTTCGTTATCAATAAGTTTTCTAAACTAAAACTCTGTTATCGCTAAATTTTCTAAAAAAAAATTCTGTACCGATAAATTTTCTAACAAAAAATCTTTTGTTAATAAATTTTCTAAAAAAAAATCTATTATCGATAAATTTTCTAAGTGTAGGAATTACAATTCTGTAATTCCCATTTATAGGAATTGAAGTAAAAAGTTCGTTTTCAGAAATGGTTGCACCTTTCTGCCAATGTGTATTTGAAATGTATTTTATTAAATACAAATTCCATAAATTTAGCAGAATATTGTTTAGCGAATTTTGTTCGTACATATATAGAGTTGGCCGATGTTCGTTATCACTTTATGTATATAAAACATAATCATAAATTTTGTAAATGAAACAATTGTATGGTTAAATTGATGATTTTCATTGAGACGATTATTATTGAAGATTGTTCTTTGAAAGTGTTCATTTATGTCTGTAATCTAACATTTATATTAAAGTATATTTAGCCAACTATTTAATTTTGTTTTATGAGAGTTTTTTAAATGAAATAAGTGAGGTTAATTGGTTGTGTGATATTAATTAATGAATTTCAAATTTCATATGGTATATTTCTGCGCAATACTTTTTAATGTTTCTTAAGCCGCTCATTCATAGGCTGTTTTTTATAGCTTAAAGCACGCTAAACATTTTTGCGCTTTTGTCGATTAAGTGTATTCATTCGAAATCACAAAATCTGGTTCTTGGCTTGTTGATCAGAGAGCTATAACATATGACGATATATATATATGAAAATTGAATTAGCCATTGCTAACACTTCGAAGGTAATTTCGCCATTGTAAGGACTTATACAAGAGTTCTTTGATAAAAAATAATGAGATAAATCTAAAACACACAGTAGATAAAATCAAAAAGCGTAAACTCTAAATGTGTGAACCAAAGGTGAGCTAAATTCAATTGTCTCTGCCTTGTGCCAGGTGATAGCAATGCCGAACTCAATTTTCACAAAAATATGAGAAAATTGTTTATAAATGGAGTTTAACATTTTGGCAAACAAGCAAAGGTATAGAATCTACCATTATTCCCTGATACAAAATTTCACCCAGTGTGAAACAGTACAAATAAGGTAAATTTATTCATTTATGCCGCCGATAACATAACTGTCAAACTTCATACGTACACATTTAAAAAAACCTATATTTTTTATAATTAGAAATTTTATTTTTATAATAATGTTTAAAAAGCTTTCAAAGTTTCGCTTAAATTCATACCAAATTGCACGCCGTTATGCGACTACAGGCTCAAAAGATGTGAAAGGGAAGACGATTGATCCTGCTGAAATCACAAAAGCTATTAAGGAACTATATGCCAAACATGCCAGTATCCCTATTGTCGTAGGAAATCAAATGATTTTTACAGGAGATGAACAACACTTGAGAATGCCCCATAACCATAAACGCTATGCCGCAAAATTTTATTATGCAACAAAAAATCATATAAATCTTGCGATAAAAAATGCCATCAACATTCAAGAAACTTGGAGCAATGTGGATGCAAAGGAGAGAGCAAACATTTTTTACAAGGCTGCAGAAGCATTATCAAAAACAGAAAAAAGTGTAAAACTTGTGGCGGCCATAGTTTTAAGTCAAGCAAAGACGAGGCTGGAAGCAAAAAATGATGTTGAAAAAATTATCTTAATGATAAAACAATTTGCTGATGATTTGTTAAAATTATCAGTGTTAAAATTGCCCACGTCGTCCGACAAATTTAAAAGCAGATATTTATTAAGACCATTGGATGGATTTGTAGTTGCGAGTGGGCCTCTTTATATGTCCTGGAATGCAGCCTACTTGGCACTAAGTCCACTTATAATGGGAAACTCAGTTATTTGGAGGCCACCACCAAATTATGTTCTTGCATCGTTTCTGGTATTCAAGGAAATTATGAAATGTGGTGTTCCACGTGGAGCATTTCAATTTCTGCCCGCAAACTACAAACTTTTCTTAGATACTATAGTTGAGTCCACAGACTTGGCATGCATTAACTATGCTGGTCGGGTAGGCACCTTGCAAAATTTGTGGCACGATCTCTCTATTAAGTTGCCGCACTATAAGTGTTTTCCCCGTCTTATAGGAGAATGCGGCAGTAAGGGTTATCATTTTGTTCACGAGTCAGCGGACATGGATACAGTAGTAAATCGTACAGTTCAAGCTGCTTTTCGAAATGCTGGCCAAAAAACGCATTCATGTGGTCGCCTCTATGTGCCCGCCTCAATGTGGACCGAACTAAGTTGTGAACTGCAGTCGGTCGTAGAAAGCCTGAAAATAGGTGATCCCACAGATGAAGATACTTTTGCTTCAGCAATTATACGTGAAGATATATACGATGCTGTCGCTGAACATCTTTCTTGGGCAAAAGGTAATGGAAATAAGCAAATTCTCTTGGGTGGTAATTGTACCAAAACCCATGGGTTTTTCGTCGAGCCTACAATAATCGTAATCAAAGATCCAACTGATCGTTTGATGATTAACGAGGTTATGGGCCCAGTATTATGTGTTCATGTCTATGAAAATAATAAACTTAATGATACATTGGAAACCCTTAAAAAGACTCAGAAGTTTGGTGGCAGTGGTTCAATATTTTCAAGTGATGATAAGGCCACTGAAGAGCTCGCAAAGCAGTTGCGCATGACAGCTAGTAATTTGTATATAAATGAACAGTGTTGTGGCCAAGAATTAAATCCTCTTCCATTGTCTGGCAACCGTTTGTCAGGGACAAACGATAAAAACGGTTCTGCTTACTATCTGCTAAGATTTGCATCTCCCCAAGTGATAGAAGAACATGATGCGCTAGAAAAAGACAATACAATATGCTGAACTGAAAATAAAATAAGATTTCCTACTTTTGTTCAGTTGGGAGAAAGAGGCAATACAAACACCCGACTCTGCAGTAATGACGAACTCATCTCAATTTATAGCGATTTTAAATGTTATTTTCTTTACATCTATAGAACTTGCAGCACAGCGACATTTTGGTACAACGTAATGGCACTTTAAATGTTTTTAATTTTTTACTTTACATTAATATAAATAGAATACAAACTATTTCAACTCAAATTGCTTTTGTTTCAATTTGAAATCAAACCATCTGTATATCTGTTGCCAGATATACAGTTTTCTTAACTTAACTAAACATTCACTATCTGCAACCTTTTTTGCGAAGTAAGATGTCTATAATAAATAAAAAAATTTGTGGTGAAATGTATAACCTTTGAATTGAAAGAATTGCACTATTTTACATTATCGTTATGTAGAACCTTGTCCATATTGTCAATTTTTAGTTAACATCACCGTAATTAATGTCCGTTAGATATTTTCTAACGGATAGCGGTGACTGCTGCTGTTGATGGGGGGCTCTCGTCTGCAGCCAGAATATATCCATAGGTCGCAAGTACGATTTTAATAAAATACCTACTAAGCAGCCAAAAGCTTTGCTGTTATAATTTTTTTATTTTTGAAACGGTAGATTTTCGCTTCTTCTTTTAAGTAACTTTGAGTAGTGTTGTCATTCCTTTCCGTCTTTGCTGACTGTTTGTTTGGTATGAACGGTGAGCGCTTCCGATGTAAAGAATGAAAAATTAAAAATTATTATTTTATTAATGTCAATTTATTTTTTCGTTTGTCGAACAAAAGTGGACTGTATTCCGTAAGCTTTGTCAATTTGTGATTTATTGTCTTTAGCTTAATTTTTTACTTATTTCTTCAGCTTGAGCAAATAGCTGCTAAAGAAGTTGTTTAACAAGTAAATTTTTTCTTTCATTTATTTTGCGCTTTTCATATGCAAATTCTCACTTCTTCTTTATATACACACACACAAACACATATATTCATCTAGGTGTTAGTGTAGACAACAGGCTGACTTTCAAAACACACATCAAGTACGCAGGTAAGAATACATCAGTTATGCAAGGAGCGCTGTCCCCAATGCCTCCGATCATCAAGGGTCCTGGTTATGGGCGCATAATACTACTGCAACAGGTAATCAGCTCAAGCCTTTTATATGCGGCCCCGACTTAGGCAGAGGCCTTGAAAATTGAGAAGAACAGGACAATAGTAACATTAGTTAATAAGCTCTATGCAATAAGAATTATAAGCGGCTTTTATCCGGAATCCTGCCTATTGATATTCTTATGGATATGCCTTGCTGAAGTCTTAAAATAAAATAATGAAGCAATAAAGCGAACTACTGGGTATGTTGTTTACGCACTGCGTGGCTTGCTAAAGAAAACTTATGGTACAACAACAGAATTTCTAGTTACAAACTGCGTAGAAATTTTATACACGCAAACAACAACAATTTGATATGCTGTTTACTAACTGCCTGGCATGCAAGACAAAAAAAAAGCACATTTCTGTTTACTAAGAAAACTTATCTACACGAGACAACAACAAATATTTTGAAATAAAATGCGGGCAGAAACCTTATCAGCATTAAAACAAAAATACACACAGACATACAAGCGCCTATACATTGAATAAACAACATACAACAACAAAATGTTATACAAAGGGAGTAGAAGATTCTTAAATTTTCTCGACTTTAAATGGACAAATATAAAACTGGATAGCCAATCAGTGTAAGACATACGATTTAACCCTGGACATCCTTACGTGGATATCGTGACCGATAGGAAACTATGGTTACCACATTAACCGGCCATGAAGGCTATCGTCAATACCTGCACAAACGACCACACGATAGATCGCCGTTTTGCCCGGCAGGTCCAGAAGTGAACGAGGTTGTAGAACACGTACTGCAATCTCGCTTCTCAGAAGAAAACGAGTCGATTAATATGCCAAGCCCAAAGGTGCTTATTTACTATATAACAGCTTCGGACAGAAAATGGAGGGAAATCGCCTTATTTGTGATAGCCAATTAGGAACATTTACAAACAGCAGAAGTGAAAAGAAGGACCCTTAAGGCTTCCTTGAATATAGCATAATTAGTGCTAACCAGTCGAAGTATTACCTAACGGCAGTCCCGTGGTGAGAGGGGTTGAATTATGCAGGGTGTGATCTTAGTACGTTGGCGCTTCCTGAAATTGAGCATTCGGATGCGAATCGTAAATGATATTTGCCTATGATAATAGTATCTTAAAATGATTCCCACATCCTCGGCGCAACCAGAAAAAATACACACAGTAAATATCAATTAACTTTATAACAGCTAATGTTGATCTGTTAACCTATTTAGTAGCTTTGATCTACCTTAACTATTAAGTTAGTGCCAAGGTGATCACTATATATTTGGCCCACCTATTGCACATAGAATAAATTTGAAATTAATTTTCAGGTACTTAATTGCTAAGAAACCTGTTTGAAGACATTTAAATTTGTAACAACGTAATTTGAACTCATTAGCAGCTGCAGTGGCTTTTTATTATTTTGGTAATGGGTTGTGGCAAGAACCATGTTTTAAAAAACAAATTTATGACGGTCCATAGTCTATTTTTCACATTTTATTTTAATATATTTTTTGTCTTAATCTAAATTATATTATCTCTTGTTATATTACAGTTCTGCTTGCTTCTCTTCAGAATCCTTGGCATCTTTTTATAAAAAAAAATAATATAATTTTTATTAAATAGAAATGTTGATGTTGGCAACATTAATACAGTTTTATTGTGAGTCTACTTGCATTTACAAAAGTCAGTCTCTTTGTTGCTCTACGAAATGTTATCAGGCCATCTTCAACTGAATGTACGTGCAATTTATGTCCATACTCCTTGTTTACGTTAAGAAAATACCCGATATTAAACAGTAACAGTTAAATTTGGGTGGGGAGAACCAACGGCAAATAAAAGGTGGACAATAGATATGATTTATTGTAACTACCGTCTTAGTGTAATTAAAAGCAAACTTAACGAAAGCAAAGTACAAAAATGAACAATTATTGTCACCCAGATTAAGATATTTCAAATTGAGTTACTTGTATTAAATGAATAAAAATGTGAGTAAACAATTAGGGGTTCAACGTATTAACTACAATTATTTTCATGTTAATTCATTTTTATTATCCTATGAGTAGTTTATTGTGATTAACGAATATTGTACAAGTCTATTTAATGAGTTATATACAAATAAATATTTAATTATAAAAATGTTTTTTTGATTTAATTAGGGGATGGGTTGGTTAACTCTAGAAAGCAATAAAATAAAGATAATATAAACTATAATAAAGCGATCAGATGAGTTGAGATGTGAAATAAAATTATGTGAAAAACGTTCTGGTTTTTTTTTTAATTATTTATTTTATTTATTTATTAGCCACCTAGCATAACAAGAAGGATATCTGATAAATTACAGTGCTATTGATATTGTAAAACTAATTATAATATAAAGAAAACGTATACAATTCCAATAAAATAAGGTATGTGCAAAACCACCTGTGGTGGTAACACTGCAATAATTAACATATTTTCATGGTTAATATAGCCACCAAGCTTCAGTAAAATAATTTAAGTAGCTCCTTTTTAAACAAACAAGTGTTGCTAAAATTTTGAATATGGTATGACGAAGATTTCCAAATACCGATTGTATAAATAAAGAACTGTCCTTGAGATAGCAGACTCTTATAGTTATTTCTTCTGGTTTAACTTTTTGCCACGTTGCGATCTTGCAATAACTATTTTATAATATAAATATGTCGGTTGTAGGGAAACTATGATCCTGTGCAAGAATATTAAGCACCTGCATTTCAGGAGATCTTCGAATGCTATTCCAAAACTAAGTTTAGGGTAGGGTGGCGGTTCTTCTGAAATATATAGCAAGTAATATTGGTTATATACCACTATCAATTTGCGTCGGTTCATACTGCAACAATAAGCATAAATTCCACAGCCATAAGGGAATGATGTGATAAGGTTTACATCTGCACCGGCAGTGAGCCATAATCAGATGGTGGCCATTACCACTGTGAATGGTATGTAGTGCCATTCTCGCCCTAGAAGGCCTTCGAATCCGTGCATTCTCCCGCCGCTCCTAGTAGCAATTTCAAAAGCTCGAAGTAGGTCGCAGCCTTTACTCCTTGCTTAAGAGTTGGACACCATCCAACTCCTGGTCCAGAACGCATGAAGCTTAATGTAATTAAGAACACGACGGCTTCATACTCACTGGACCTGAACCATTCATTGTGTTCATTGTGAATGATCTGACCCACAAACTCTCACGAGGGTCTCGAAACACACAGCCACCACGATACTCCCATATAGAAGCCAACCTCAATAATCAGCCAGAGAACAGCTAACTGTCTAAAGAGACAAATAGCGAACTCTGCGAGCTCACTGATTCCCGTGGAATTTAGCCTTTAAGGGGCCTGGGTTCCCTTTTACCCCCCAAGATACCAGTGTAGATGAAAAAGTAGGCTCCAAAAGGACTATCATGTGCCCCCGGGGGAAGCCATAAGGGAATTAAGGGATTAGGTAAACCTTTGCCTATAGCAAGCGTATAGAAAACGGACTGGAATCCGCAGGGTGCGAAGCTACAATTGTGTTGATATAATCCGTCCACCTTAGCTTCCCATTAAAAATTACACCCAAGCTAGATGCAGAGTTAACAAACTCAATAGCATTACCACCAATTTCCACATGATCAAAAGTTTTCCTAGATTTCCAGAGGAGAATACATTTCGATTTCGAAACGTTGATATACAAATCATTATTAATTGCCCAGCAGTTGAATATGTTCAAATTTACATTTATTCTTCCCACACATATAGAAACATCATTTATGCTACACCAATTATAAGCTTGGATATCATCAGCATACATTTTACTGCTGATAGCAACTTCAGACAGGTCATTTATAAAGAAGATGATCAGATTTCCTATCATTAACACTTACTACCTGAGATCGGTCAGCAAGGTAGGGAGATATAAGATTGCAGGCCGAGCTAGAGAAATGAAAGAATTTTCGTAGTTTTTACACCAGGATCGAGTGATATACCGCATCGAACGCCTTGCTGTGATCCAGAAGAACTAAAAAAGGCACTATATTGCCATCGATTTCATATCTGAGGCTCTCAATTATGTCCACTTAAGCTGTTATATAGCTTCTGCTACCAATAAAGTCTGATTGCGGATAAGATAAACTTTTATTTCGATTAAACTTGTGGACTTCTTTCAAGTTTTCTTACCATACAGATACTTTAACCCACAAAACAAACACAACAAATTAAAAATTATGAGTAGCTCCCAAATAGTATAAACCACACCTAATTATTTTATAACAATTCGATTTTTGTATGAAAATTTAATAAAAATTTTAAAATATCTCCGTAAATAATACGAATTTCGGGAAAACATGCTTATTTTGTTATCAACTGTGTATTTTATAAAAATCGATTTTTATATTAAAGTTTAGTACAAAATTTTAAAGACGCCGTAATTCTGTAAATAATGGAAATTTCGAGAAAATGAGCTTATTTTGTGCACTTTATAAAAAATAAATTTTTATATCAAAATATATTAAATTTGTCAAAAATTTGTAAGTTATCACATGATTTTGTAATTTAATCACTAGGATGCTTAATTTACGAGTAGATTGAGTTTAAAGATTTTCATTAAAAAAAATTGATTTTGAGCCTAAAAAATACATTTTTCAAAATTGTTTAAGTGATCACGGGATTTTGTTATTTATACTCTAGGACGCCTAATTTGCGAGTAAATTGAGTTTAAAGATTTTCGTTAAAAAAGACATTTTTCCAAATTTCTCAACTGATCACAGGATTTTGATATTCAAACTATGTGGCGTTTAGTTTAGGAGTAAATCGAATTTAAAGTCAATAAAAATCTTCATTTTTGAGCCTAAAAAATAAATTTTTCAAAATTTCTTAAGTTATCAAAGAACTTAGTTATTGAAAATTTAAAAAATATATCCATATTTTTATATAAAAATTTAATATAACTTTTTAAATCGCTGTATCTTAGTAAATAATAGGAATTTCGAGAAACAAGCCTACGTATTTTTTAAAAAATCAATTTTTACATGAAAATTTTGAAACAATTTTAAAATCGCTGTATCTCCGTAAATAATAAGAATTTCGAGAAAAACGTTTATTTTGTGATCACCTCTTTATTTTATAAGAAATTGATTTTTATATGGAGATTTAATAAAATTTTTAAAATAAAATTTTTAAATTTAAATTACCTTTGTAAATTTAAAAAAATATTTAAAATTACTATATCTCCGTCAATAATATGAATTTCGTATTATTAAAAAATCACAAGGTTAATAGTATATTTTTTATCTTGCTTATTGAAAGCCACAAAATCATGCTGTTTTATAAAATTTATCTTATATTGTTTAATATGCAAATAGTTCATTTAAGCAATTTGATCTCAATATTGTGAAAAAAGTTTTCGCAAAAGTAACACGTGATTTGAAACTGTTTATAAAATACATAATTTAAAAACAGTTTTGTTCACCGAGCATCAGATAACAAACAAGGATTTTTAAAATAACCTTGTGTTAGTGTGATTTTAATTAAGAGGAAAGTAAATTTTGTTCTTTATATATTTTAACATTTAGGTGTCTTGAGTATTTAGTTTAGTAATCAAAAGTTGTTTAGTAGTCAACATTAATGCTGGAGCTTAAAGCTAAAAATAAATAAATTAAACTAATTTAATAAAAGATGAGTAATAAAATGAGTAATAGAGCAGTTGTTGCTTTAAATTTTAGTTTTCGTGTTTAATGCCTGCTTCCCCCGGAGACACACAGTGTTGATGAATCTCTTTCCCTTCTTTACATATGTTTTTGGAGCAAAAGGCGGCACCAGTCGCTTGGGCTTGCAGGAGCCCCAAACTGAAAGAGAAACAGGACTCTCGAAGTCCGACCAGTAAACTTAATAGACATTTACTAGTACTACTGGAATCAGCTTGCCGCAGAGTTACGGCCTTATTCTGGTTGAGGAGCTCCATAGTGGCTGTTGGTTTAATCGGGCTAAAGAAACTTCCGAAGAGATGTTAATGCAGTTTTAACATCCAGTTCCCTAGCTTGCACATACAGCAGAACAAGTATTTGGTTGGTCACCAACTTTTCAGCATAGAGTGGAGCACGGCGCTCCGAAAATTGCGACTAAGGCGGGTTTGCATCTTAGGGAGTGAGTGAACGCGTTTTTTTGGACACAGTGGCAAGACCACAGCCAGATTAAGGTAGGAGAGGTACATACTGATAGCACGGAAACCAGTTGCGTGTTCTGGTTTTTGGTTGAGGCCCCACGGCGAGCAACTTCGTGGTTGTGCTTTAAATCGTTTGCTTTAAAAAAAGCCTTCGTAGAGATGTTAACGCAAGCTTAATATCCAATGTCCTTTGCTTTGCCATTCAACAGGATAATGACCTGGATAGCTTCCAATTTTCCATCAAGTAGTAGAAGCATGCAGTGCACAATTGTTTGAAAACGTTTTTTTTTTGGTAAATAATTCGGTAGCTTATAAACCACATATGCTATCTTAATGAAATTTTACAGAGATCAAGCAGGGAAATATCTGATTTATTGCAGACGACATGCCTTCTAGGATAAAAGAGCGCTTCTGCATATGCCCCCAAAGTTGGGTACCTGCGGGTACCTGGAAATGTCATGCAAAGTTTATTTATTACTCCTATGTTACGAGTTTTTAAACGTAAGTAGGCCTTGAGAATATCTAAAAAAATATGTGTACATGTCTAGGTTACCTCTTTTAGTTTGGAAGTAAATCGGCCTAGAACTTTTTTTTTATTTTGGCCGACCTTAACTCAGTATTTCAGATGCGATTTAATTACTCAGAACCGGATTATTATATTAAATATTAGCTGAATTTTTGATAAAATTTATAATAAAGTAAATTTAATTTTGATAGCAGTTGTCGTTAAAAAGTTACAACGCTCTACATTGGGAAAACGTAAAAAGATCCGTTTTTAATGATTTTCCTCAAAAAAGTGCTATTTTTTTTTTGCTTTGGAACTAGTAATTTTTTAGACTATTTCAAAGACAACCTACAGCAAATGCCAATAAAAGAAAGTTTTCACCAAAAATTACAACGGTTCACCCTCCAGCCCTATTTAAACATAGAAAATTTTGAAGCAAAATTTATGATTTACCCCAAAATTTCTCGGAGTGCAAAGCAGCGATTGAAATTTTATAAAAAGATTATTAAAACTCCATCATTTGACTACATACTCCAAAAGAATTTGACAGCCCCGCGAGTAACCAGTTTTATAAAATAAAACAATTTTTTGGATCACTTTTTCCCCGTTTAAGTAATTTATGTGTTAAAATTAAAAAATTCAAATTTTATTTCACCGCTTCATTAAAGGCACTTTTGTTTATAATCTCGATGTGTTTACATTTTATAGCAACACAAATTCTGCATTTTATTTTCCAGATAATCACTTTATGGTGAAATTTACAGTTTTTTAAGAAAACTACATGTAATAAATGCGACGGGAAAAATGGTAAAAATATGTTAATTTAGAAGTCATTAACTTTCCTTTGATACCAATCACTTGCATGAAGAGCTTATACTTAAATTGTAGGAATCTGGCAAACCTCACCTTCTAATGAAGTTCTTCTCTTTTTATATATTAAAATGAAAATTGTGTATGAACACATGAAAAATTAAAATTTTATTGTGTACATATGCACCCTAAAATATTTTTTTTTTCACTTTTTACTTGGCATCTTTGGGTCCATTTAGGTGTTTGTAGGCAAAGGTTAGGTAGGTGAAACATTTTTAATTTGATATATTTATTTGATACATCTATTTTCCTATGTTTGAAAGAGTAGTTATTTATTTTAATAAAATTTTTGTAATAAATATTTTGTGAGAATATCATGAAATATTTATTTAAGGGAATCAAGCACGAAATAAAATTGCTTATATTAAAAATGATTCCTAATAATTATAAATTACTTATTTTCATAATAGTAAAATATAATTTTTATAATTTTTTGTCTGCTTTTATTTCTTAAAAAACTGCATCTGTAGTTAATAACTCCAGAACTTCTGTGAGTTCTTCTCTTTAATATGGATTAACACTAATATTCCACTGTTTTGCTTAATAATAATAAGTAAATAACGGGATCAGGAGATGGGATAAGGTAGTTAAGATCCTTGTTTTAAGCCATCCTTGAACATTTTCTAGTATCAAATAGCTGAACGTGTTTAAAATCTGAATTTCGGCTTGGCCTTTGTGAAGATAGCTTATTTGGTTCCAGAGCTACCGAATTATTTCCAAAAAAAAAAAAAAAAAACGTTTTTAAACCATTCTGCAGTGGTAAGACTACCATCATATTAGGGCCAACCGGTCAGGTGCTTAATTTAACCTTATCACATCCTCATACCAACAAACGGACACAACCTTCTTTCCAACTTAAAATAATTTACAAATCATAATTCATATTTTTGTTTTTAATTGAATTTTTTCAAACTACCAAAAAAAATTTAAAAACTGCTTAATAATTATTTTATTTATAAATTAAGTTGTGCTAATGTTTTACAAAAACTTTTACTCCACTTTAAAGGTATCAGTTTAGCCATCTAGTTTAACAACCAAATGCAGAAATACTTGTCTTAACACTTCATACAGCAATTTGTATTTTGCTGGTAATTTATAACACGTTTTTCACTAATTTAATTTTTTCCTTATTTCCTTATTTAAAAAAAAAAGCGAAAAACACAAAACTAAATTTGTAGTTAAAAATGTTGAACATTCTAAGCACGTTTCCTAGACAAGATGATGATGACACTACACAGATTTTACCATAAACTTTGCTATACAAAATTACAAAAGCAAAAATAATTGATCCAGTGGCAAATGTAGCAACAATTTTAGTAGTCAATTTTTACGATTAAACGACAGTTGTTCTAGAGGGATGGTTGTAAAAATCAGTTACTCTCATCACACACAGGATCTCTCATAGTATGATTTTATTAAAAACACGATTCGGGGACAGCAGATAAACGAAAAGCATTAAAAATTTAAAGAAAATCAATAATTCTAGGCACGTAGTTTTTTTTAGGAAGTATAAACAAGGAAATGTTTATTAGATAAACCAATTTTTATATCTTGTGGTAAACTATTTTGTATTTTCAGTGTTAACGTTTAAATTTCAAAATATTTTGCCTTTCTATTTTTTTTATAAAAAAAAAATGAAAAAGCTCTTTTTTTAATTTTATTTAAATTTTATTAAAATTTAATTAATTAGTTTGATTTAATTTTGCGATTAAAATTGGCTCGTTTTAATATTTAAGGTATTAAATTTTTAATTTTTTTGATCTGGTATATACATACATATATGCTCAAAATATTAGGTACACTTGGTATATCTATATCTTATTGCAAAGGCAAGGGTATCGTTTATTAAAACTATGTGGAATATTTCTTAAAGCCCAAAATATGGTAATTATATTTTATCCCAAAATATGGCAAGCATAACATCTTGGTCTTTTTTACAGTTAGTTTACTTTTAACTGCGTTCATGTTGTGCTCATTATACTTTTAATTAGTTTGTGTTAAATAGAAGCAAAATTTAGGATTAATTTATTAAACGGTAAGAAAATATTCTAATACCTACAAAAGTCGGGCCAGTGTCTAAAAAAATGAGGCAAACAGACACAGTGCCTCGTGGAACAACTGAGAGGACAAGAAAAATCGCTTAGAGGAATTTTCAAAAACTTAGGATAATCACTAAACTTCGTACAAAAATGAGAAAGACCACGTAAAACTTCCCCAGAAACTGACCATCACATTATATTTTATGGCTAACAAAAACCCATTCATGTCTTCCAGAATAATTTCCGCTGAATTTGAGAACGAAGGTAGTCCAAAAACGGTTCGCCGTCGTCTTCAAGAGGTTAAACTCTCTGAATAGTTATCAACTTCTGCGTAAACAAATATTACTATGAGGATAAATTAAAAGGAGCATTTACTGTGCTCTGCAATTAATGGGGAGAAAAGGTGGAGAAATATAATGTAGAACTAAAATTAATTTATTTGGAAATGATTGCCAAAGGACTGTTCGTCGCCCCGAAAGGTATGAAATTCTATATTAAATTCACCAAAAAATAGTTATGATATGGGGATATTTCTTTGGTATGGCGTAGGTCCCATACACCATATTGATTGCACAATGAATGCTGAAGGATACAGGGATATTTTAGAGACTCTTATGCTTTTGTATGCCAAGTACGATATTCCTTAAGAAATCTGTCAATAGCTAACAGACGACAGCATGCCAATAAGTGTGAGAAAAGTGATAGAAAATAAGGGCGGATGTAAGAGCTATTAAGAGCAGATTTTAAAAATAAACTTTTTTAAAAGCAAATTAAATTTAGATTAGATTTAGATACCAATTATTTTGAGCAGTAAATAAGTTGACTTTATTGTTCAAAGTCGTCAAAATTTTTAGTTAGTTATTTTGAATTATAAATCTAGTTTAGTTGTTAATTTCTTTAATATTTATGATAAAAAAGTACTGAATTTTTATTTTCTTTGAAGTCCTTTATATTTTTTTTATTGAAATGAAAACAGTTCAAAGGGATGTATCTGTTATTTTGACCAGATATGCAATTATTATTTGTACTACAGTGCAGCTATTTCAAGTTTTAAGGGAGAGTTTAATTAACATAATAAATACTTTGTATCTATTCAAGTTAAACTTTCTAAGTTCGGTAAATTCTCTTCACTCTTCACCGAATAAAAAGAAAAAAACAAACAAATTGCCTAATATTTCTATTATTACTTACTCTTCAGTGCCCACTAGCCATAATTCTGCTGAAATTATTAATAGGAGCCTTATGTCAGCAATACCTCTGAATATAATTTCTGCACAAGATATGAATGCTTGTCCTCCAAATAATATCAGTACAACATCTAATAGTAATTTAGTAGTTCACAGCCCCTTACGAGCTATTCCTCCAAGAAAAGCCATTTTTGTATTTCGTCTGGCCGCTGATACCACTATCGAAGCAGTTGCGGATATATCTATATACATATTTAAATTTTCTCCTAATATCGATTCCATCTAAGCTCTATAATATTTTGTTGGAGTCGAACTTCTAGCCAAAGAATACTCTTGTTCGCTAATTTACACCCAGAAACAAATCAGAAAACATTGCTATTCTACGTCAACAAGAAACTGGTTCTCCAAAAAACTGAAATCAACTACTAATTGCATTTCTATCGCTTATCAAAACACTCGCGACTTGAGAACAATACTTTCATCATTATATATGGAAAGTTTCAACTTGGAACATCAAGTTTTAGTATTTACTGAAGCATGGCTTAGCGACAACTTTTTAAATTCTGAAATACTTTGTGATAAATTCAACATCCTTCGTCGTGATAGTGGCAGTAAAAACTACTGGAAGCTCTAATTGCTGTCGCCTGAACTTTTCGTAACTGACTGAGTCTTTGATACTGAATTTAAATCGATACTGATAAAAAAACATCGGTAAACGAATTTTTATAACATGTTCTTATGTTCCGCCATCTTTTTCAATGTGAATATATAATCCAAATGCCGAAACTATTAAAACTATTTTTCGGTCAACATTTGCAGATGATTCAATTTTTAATTTTGGAGATTTAAATTTTGCCATCAATATCATGGAAGTATTTACCGGAAGTAAAATTTTGTTGTTCGAACAATGTGATGAATTTTTTAATATTCTATATGATTTGAGCTTATACCAAATAAATTTTATAACAAATAGTTCTTCAAGGTTATTGGACTTAATTTTCGTTAATGATGTTACCGGTTGTTTTAATAGGCGCTGCTTAGCCATAATAACACCCGAAGATATCTGCCATCCTACTATTGAATTATTAGTTTCAACTCTATATAAATCTGTGATGCCTTTACAGAACTTGTCTTTTAAGTATACCAATTACAGTTTATTAAATAAACTCCTAAACGATACTAACAGGGAATAACATATTACCTTGCAAAGATGTGGATCTTCTACCATAAGATTTTATTCCTTTATGGACTTGTGTATTTCGAAAACAATAACTAAGCAAAATGTTGGATCTCCTTGGAATCATAAGCAATTATCTTAAGCTAAAATATATATATAAAAAATTCAAACAGTCTGCTGATTCTACTGATTATTTAAGGTATTCTTTTAGCCGTGCTACATTCTTTTCGCTTAATAAACTATTTTATAATTTTAACATACAGAAAGTAAAAGTTAATTTAAAATGCCATCCAAAAGCCTTTTACAAATTTTGTTAATCAAAAAACAAAAAAAGAAAACGTATGGATTCCTTTCTGCTTTAAAGTTTCAACAAACTGAATCCAGTGATGAAAATTGTTATAGGCAATTTATTCGCCGATTCAATGTCGCTAAAATTCAAACAATTAATATACCATTTATTGATATTTCAACAATCTCCAAAGAATTAAAAAGTTCGAAATTCTCATATAACTGAGGGCGTGATAAAATATTTTGCAATATTTTGATAAATTGTCTTGATAGTATTTCTATCTCTTTTGAAATTGTGTTTAATGCATCAATGGTAAATTTCCTGAAATACAGAAACCATTCTGATTTTTTGAATTACCGTGATATTGCAAAATTAAATACTATATCCAAATTATTGAAAAAAGTTATCAAAGAACATATATATGCTTACATACATCAAATTTGATAACCGATTCCTAGCATGGACAAATCTTTTACATTTTCAACAATTTTACATCGTGAGTTTTTACAGAAACAACAAACAGGCGTGATAAACACTGATTTGAGCAATACATTTGATAAAGTTATATTGTTACGAAACCGAGGTTGGCACTTAAATGAATCTCCGCCTAGCTCACTACGGCTACTTCTCGGGTGTGTTCCCTCCCTCACTTTAGCCCACGAAGCGTAAACAAATAAAGAATATAACGAACAAAAAAATCCTTACTCAAACAACACGCTTTGAAATGGGAGGAAGATAGACACCTCCAACCGCCCAACCCAACCATGGTCACCGCTATTCCCTTGAACGATTATTTGATGACCCCTCAAACCACCCCACTTAACTCACCAATCACCAACAAAACATATAATAGTTTAAGCCATCATCATTACCAAATTTTCTTCTTTACATTATATTTATTCTATTCCTCCTAAAGACAAAATTAAAATTAATTGGTTTTACCGATTTTAGTGTCAAACGGATTTTTCCATTTCTTACGTTGAAGCGAATAAAATTCTATTCCAGCTTGATCAAGCAGTAGCTTGCCTACCAGTGGCGACTTGTAGTTGTCAATGCGAATAAAATTTTTGATCAACACCTCCGCGTCTTAACTGGTAACAATCTACCGTGCGGCAGGATCTATCTTGTTCAGTTAGGTCGAATAACATTCTGGCCTGGCTAAGCAAAGTGAGGCTTGGCTTTGTCCTTCCTCGCTTAGACGAATAAAATTCTAACCAACTGAAACAACTCAAAGACTCACTTTGCCGAAAGTTAAAGATGTATCCCAATTAACTTAAAATGGAATAAAATTCTGACTTAAGTTAATTCAGCTGCATCTTTTCGACAAGAGTATCTTTTTAAAATTAATTTGAGTACAACTTTAACTTACTAAAAAGAAGATGCCTTAACTAAATTAACTAAGTCACTAATTTGCAGTTTTACTGCTTTTATACTTTGCAAAAGGCCACACTAATAAAAGCTGCTTGCAGATGTTTAGAATTGTGTTTTAATCGCATGTTTTCAAGGAAGCATCTAATACTGAATGACTGATGGCACTTTTTAACACAAATAATTTATTAATTAATAATAAGTAAATAAGAAAAGAAATGAATGCAATAAATAAATAAAGAATAGGGCTATGTTAAAAAATATAAGAAAATTCATTTCAAGTGGCCCAAAAACGAGCCATCAACTCGAGTTTTTTTTTAACAATTTACCGTCGAATAATAAGAAGTACCAAGCTTTTGTCAACTTATAATTATTAAAAAAATTGGTATATTAAGTTCACGATAAAACGAATGAAAACGTTATAGATAAAACAACAAAACGATGCTTGACGACTGCATAAATAACACTGTCTCAAACGATAAAATATATATAGTGTTATCTACAGAATTATAATAAATTTTAATAATAATTATAGTTAAATGATCTTTTTATTTCATACATAAATATTTCAAGCAGGAAGTCTTGAAATAAAGTTAATATTGTAATAAAAAATTATTAACTGGTCCGAACAAGGCAGAGTTAATCGCCAGTGCACGTCCTCAGTTCTTTTTTTTTCTTTGTCACACACAGTAATCCACGAAGGTCTTCCTGCGTCCTAACAATTGTTATTATATTATTGTTATTCTAATTCGCAAATAAAACTCAAGCGCTTTTATTTAACTGACGTTTATTGTCTGAAAGTCGCATCAAGAAGATAAAAAGTTACATACTACAATGACCTTACTTCAATTTTGCCGAATCTAAGTGCGGTTTTACACACATCAACTTTTATTGCTCAACTTTTGTTGTTTCCATTAGAAAGAAAGAGAAGGCTTTATAGCCCTTCTCTTTCCTTCTAATGGAAACAACAAAAGTTGAGCAACAAAAGTTGATGTGTGTAAAACCGCACTAACTAGTCGTCTAGTATGCTCACAAAAGAATAAAATAAAAAACAATTTAGAACGTCTGAGCAACAAGAGCTTTGCATAAACTAGTAGTTGAGAGCGATCAAACACCCATCAAGCAAAATAATATGTGTGTAATTCTTCTCTCATTGTTTGTGTGATTTTATAATATGAATCAACATAATGTGTGAGAGTAGAGACCCAAAGAGTTTTTATAACATTTAGCAAAGACTATCTAAAAGAATGTATTGTTAACAGGCAATGTTGATAGAGTCTATAATTATGTATAAAAATATATATAACTTAATTATGAACTGCTACAATATAAATTTTATTGTTTTTTTCAACATTACGTTACACCATTGGGTGGTATATATTTAGGAAAAAACAAGTGTATAAACAATTTATTTTTTATAAACACCTTGCGATTGACAAAATAATTTATATAATTAGTTATATAATAAATACAAATATATTTTAATGTACAAATATTCGATTTAGAACAACAATTTTAGGCACCGAGATGTGTATAATTTTAATAAGCTAAGCAAACAATGTTGCCCATAATGTTGTAGGCCTTTTTTAGCTATATTTCAGCCAGGTAACTGTGGTTTAGACATTCTTGAAGAAGGACTAACAGCAAAATAATTTTTTAAAATCCCAAAAATTTATCTTAGAGTTGACTTGAATTTGTTAATTTCAAATCTACGCTAATTACTAATTATTTTACATTCGTTTTCCAGTGTAATATAAATTTCGAAGAATAGATGTCCTTAAAAAATTAATAAAAATTAAAAAACCAAATATTACAAATATCATGGTGAGAACTTTTAATGAGGAAATATCGAGATTTCATGACCGAACTGAAATATTAATTTAACAAAAAACACCTCCTTTTAAAAAAGTGTGATCCTACTTTTAAGCAAGCAAATCCAATCTCAATCAAATTTCGTATTTCTGTGATATGCCTGAGAGGTGACGCATCTTCTGAGATGTTATCTTAGAAACTATTCTTTCAGTTAGAAACTATATTTTCTCATGGGTTCATAGATTATTCAATACCTAGAAAGACCCTTAAAATGCACCCAGGAAATGCTACGTGCAATTAAATTCTATGTTTATAAATTGTTTATTAATAGTAATAAAATATTTTTTCAACAATAATAAAATTATAAAAATGATATTTGCGATGAAAGGTATGCATTATGACTTTCAAGTGGAATAAAAAATTAAAATATTTTTTTTTTTAATTTTATGTCAATTGTTTATTTTTGTGGTTTTTGCAAATAAAAGAAATGTAAATATTTCTATTGTTATGATTTATAATTTTAATTTATTTATTATTTATTATAACATAGTCATGTTTCTATGGTTGATTTGCTTTTTATTTGTTTTCATACATATTTATCTCGATTAAATAAATTTATAACAAATAATTTATAACACATACATACATATTTATTCTTTTTTGGATTTAAATATTTACGCAGAAAATTAAACAACACGATAGTTCTGGAAATGGCAAAAAGTCTTTAAAAAATATTTATTAAATTCTATTCATAATGTAGAAAATGTAGAAAAAAAAAGAAAAATGTTGTATATTGTATAGCGATTTTTAGAAAAGTTCATATCTGTTTTAATTAACTGGAATTTTAATGTAGAACGAAACTTCATGTAGGTGCTTTTTGATTTATTTATACCAAGAAAAAAATAACAATGTAAATATTTTTACGGAAACTATTAGCGACCAGTAATCAATAATTTTTCTTTTGTTTGTACTTAGAACTATAACTAAAATGATGTTGTTTTAAAGGGACTTTCAACAAGTTTATTGTTTGTTTTCTAAAACAAAATAATTCAAATTTTTATTTTTATAACGAAAAGAAAAGTTTGCTAATTATGAACGAAAAATGATATCTAGCAAATGTCTACTACGACAACTCTATCAGCTTCAATCACTTCTTGCCAAAATTTCGATCCTGTATCGTTAATCACATAACGCATCTTGAATTTTTAGGCTGAAATCGATTCGATTGGCTCTGTATAGACTCTGTCCTTAACATAGTCCTACAAAAAATAATCCAGTGATGTTAGATCACACCACTGCTAATTGTCGTGAAATTGTACGATCAGGAAATTCGTTTCATTGGCTGTGTGATATGTGGCAAAATCCCGTTGAAACCAGTGAGTCACTGATATTCACGTCGTTAATAATAGGCCAAACTTGAGATGTTAGGAACTTGCAATAGTACGATCCATTGACCGTTACCGCATTTCAAGCTTCATCTTCGAAAAAAGCAACGCAATCACGCCCCCAGACCACATAGCGCACTATACATTGACACCTAGATCATAAAAACGCTTTTTAAGAATCGCTCTAGGATTTTCAAAAGCCCAAACGCGTAAATTTTCTTTTAACATATCCTGACAATGTTAAGTGGGCTTCGTCTGAAAAAATAATTTTTTAGGAAAACCAACCGTTGCTCCTGAATGTGTTGAGCGATTCTACGTGAATTCCATGTTAATGTTTGGTCGGCTTCAAAGTCAAATCTCCGTGTGGTGTTTTTGGATAACCCAATTGCTGAGAACGTCGAGAAATTGACAAATTTGAATCTGCTTCAACACTATGGATAACGACTGCAACGTTTTCAGTTGAACGACCCGGTCGAAAACGCGCTGGTGTTTGTGTCGACCATTTCGACTCAAATTTGGAAGGTTAATGTGCCTTATGCGCCGAAAGAAATTAATATATCTACTGTAGATAATGTGAATATGAGGTTGTTCCCGCTTGTTTCTCTTTAGAGTCTCAAATCATTGATTTTGCACATGAAAATGGTTGAGTTGTTCGCAATCTAAGCTATTGTTGCGTTTATTGCTTTTAAAAAAAGTTTAAAAGGAATAACCGTTCTTTTATTGCAAAAAAATAACATAGTACATTAGAGTTCTAAATTAAATGTTTTCGTTTAATTTCTATACGCACAAAATAAACACGATGGTAACTTTGTTATGTTTACTCCCTGAGTACTTAATTTAATTAAATCATTTGTCCAGCAAGTGGTACTTGTATAGTTGTTTTAAAGCGATTATTACACATATAAGAATATTCTACTTAAAATCAGTCCATATTGTTGTTGTTTTTATCATTAAGTTCACAGCCTGCTTGGCTGTGTGTTTTGCTTTAGTTCTGTGTTATTTGTTTTTGTTTTATGTTGTTTATCTTATTTCGTGGAATTTCTTGTAAGGGGTCGCTTTGTTTACTTTTTATTGATAATTACTTTATTTGGTTATGACTTTACGTCAACCCGCTTCAAATATTGTTTATGAATTATTTTCTTTTAAAACATAGCAAATCATCTTCGTAACAATACTCTAATTTATTTGGATAAAGCAGTCATTTTGAGATGGTTTTTAAATACATTAACTTCTCTAACTAGTTTAAGTAAACGCCGATGGTTGAATGTGTATCAAAAGAAAAATTAAATTAAATATTATACCTTGTCTAATAAATATAGAGACTTGGATGACACATGCAGATCCATATTCTATTTTCTCAAAACCATGTTCACTAGGCTTACAGATGTGTGTGATTAGTCAATAGTATTACGATTTCTTTTGAATCCGTAGGAATGTGTTTCAATTAGTTTTACATTAACAAGTATACTTTTAACATTCGAAAATTTCTATTACCTCAAAATAATGTTCCAATAGCAAAAATAATTTAATTGCCTTTAGCAGTGCCATTTCTTGCAAAATATTAACATGAATGTTGCAATGAAGACACCTGTATCACCTTTAAAGGAGAGTCATCAAACATCTGAAGATAAAGTTAAGAAATGTTAAGAAGGTATCTAAGAATCCTAAGAAGGTATTAAGAAGGTGTCTAAGCTATCCTATTCTGTTCTCTTCTATTGCTTTATTTTTCTTTTTTTCACGACTAGTCTCGATTTCAAAATTTGAAATGCTGCTGGTTAGTTTTTGATCGATTCGTCGTATGAAGTGATCTTTGTCAATGAATATTAAAGAAGTTAAGTCATTAACAGGGTTTTCAAGACCGTCCTCATTCTATATGCTTGCGTGATTACCTTTAAATAATGCAAATTTCAGCGAGTCATATTTAAATATTTCTGGGATCCGAAGCTGAGTAAGTGAGTTGAAACGTATTTTTTAATTTCGCAATCCTGACTTTGTATCCTTAGAGCTGGAGTATTGACAAGGCAGAACTGATCACCAAGCATGTCAAAAAGTCTTTAAACTTTTTGTTGATTATCTAAAAAAATTGAGGAGCACCTTTGATTAAGTCTTCAGCTCTGTAATCTAGACGAAGTTATGTTACCAGCAGATATGCTTCTGTAAGTTCATCTAATGCATAACTTTTTAATGTGTTTGAATCTATAATGCCTGAATCTGTGTAAGTCTCACCATGAAGAAGGTATATTCTATATTCATTTGTGAGTTAAAATTCAGATGTAAACATTCATAAATTGCAATATTATATTTCTTTTTATATTACTTAACGTCCTTAGAATAACTCGGCTTTATGTTTGTTTTAAGCATTTAAGTTCGAAAAACTTTTTAAACATAAAAAGTATAAAAACTTAAAGAAAAGTTAGTTTATTGCCTCAAGCAAATTAACGCTGCAATTTTTTAATAATCAAAGAAATCTAATTGCTTTATACTTTATTTCTTTTTTCTTTATTATGTTATTAAAGCTCTTATTTAGCATGTGTTTCCTGCCATAATTACATTAACGATTAAGTATAATTTTTTTTTGGTTAAAATTTCTTTATACATTTGCGTTTAATGGTCTTCTTAAATGCAAAATAATTAAGTTGCTATTTTTTACATTTAGTTTCGTTGTTGTTATTATTACTACACATATTTTGTTTATGTAAAACATTCAGTAATTTTTTTTTTGCACATAGAGATTGTTGTTTATATTTTATGTTTCGTCAAAAGGTTTGTACGTTGGAAAATTTTACAACTACATTTAGCAAAAATATTAAAACTACTCTAAAGACCAATTCTAAGTTCTTAAAATACCTTGTGCCAAGAGGGCTTCTACTTCGTCTACTAACATTCAAAAATAAAAAAATGCTACAACAAATACACAAATGTGTATAATGTTGTAGCAAGTTTTTCATTCCTATTAATAATTCAAAGCTATAATGAACTATAAATCCGAACCAAAAATAACACAGTATATCTATAATCCCTTTAATTCCTTAACTTTCTTGCTTAGTTAAAAAACTGTTGTTTTTGTTGTATATCAATACGGTCAGTCTGCCTAAAGTAAAAGTGTAGGGTAATTTTTTTTGAAATTTCCATTTTAGAATTAGAATTTATTATCTAAAACTAATGGGATTTTCAACAAGAAGTTTATTTTCTTAAACAAATTGTAATAAAAAATTAAGATTAAGATGATTCAAATTTTTATTGTATTACGAAGAGAATAATTCGGCAATTATGAATGAAAAATGATATCTGGCAAATGTCCACCACAACCACGCTAACAGATGTCCATTCTTTCATCAAAGTTTTTAATCACTTTTGGGCAGAATAGCCCATCACGGTTTTTTAGGTTTGTGGGTTAAATTGACTTTATTGCTTCCTTGACATAGCGCCACCAAAAATAATCCAGTGGTGTCAAATCACACGATTTAACTGGCACCTTAACTGCTGATTGTCGTGAAATTATGCGATCGACAAATTTGGTTTTCAATAAATTTATCGTTTCATTGGCTGTGTGACATGCGGCACACAGCCAATGTGGCAATTTTGCTTGTTGACATACCCTGACAAGTGAAAATGGGCTTCGTTTGAAAAAATAATTTTTTTAGAACAACCAGCCGATTGTTGTTGGATGAACTGAGTGAATCTACGACGATGAGAATGGTCGTTCGGCTTCAATTCCTGCCTTGTAAGGCTTCAAAATCAAAGCCTTAACCAAAATTCGCCGTGTAGTGGTTTTTAATAACCACAATTTTTGATCTGCTTTAACACTGTGGCTCACGGCTACGATGTTTTCAGTTGAACGATCCGGTCGAACATGCGTTGCTGTTCGCATATATTGTATCGAGCCTGTCGTCTCCAATTTAACGACCAAATTCTTAATAGCGGTCGCAGAAGAACGATTATGTTGTCCATAACTACATTTTACAAAGTGAATTTTAACTATTTTAAACCGATTTTCGTGTGAAATTAAATTCATTATAACAATTGCCAATACTATCGTATTGTTAGTGTTGAAAAAAATGCAAAACAAACTTCTTGTTGAAATCAATACGGATGGGTGACAGAAATCAAAGTAAATGAATCATTTTTTTTTATTATAGTTCGTTACGAATTAGCTAAATTTTCAATTAATTCTTTTTACAACAAAAAAGCATTCGAAATAAATTGCAATTCATTTTTATCAAATTCATTTGAATTGACTCAAATTTTATTAAATTGAATTCTTTTTAGTGAAAATAATTTTCGTAATGAATGATTGTGAATTAATTCAAAAATAAATGATTCATTTGCAGTTCTGACAGAAATTAAATGTGCTACTTCTACCGTTTTGTAATAGGAATAGGTTATCACAATTAAATACATTTTCTATACAGACGTATGGTTTCATTACAATCTTCCTCTATACTGGAATTCGACGAGCTCAAGTAATCTATTTTGCAGGCATGTAAAATATTTTAATTTTATAAATATATCTAAAATACGAAAGTAATTTTTATCTTATTGCCAAGTGTAATTATAAAAATAACTTTATATTAATATTCTAGTTCTTATTTTCAGTTCTTTTATTACAAAATAATAACACAGCACTTTAGAGTTTTATATTAAATGATTTACTTACACACAAAATAAACACGATGGTAACTTTTTTGTTTTTACTCAATGATGACTCAACTTGAATTAATCAATTTGGCCAGCAATTGGTGCTTTTATAGCTATTTTAAGAGATTCTCCTACATATAAAAATATTCTAATATAACATCATCCAATTTGTTGTTGTTATTACCAGTTTAGGTGCCTGCCTGGCTGTGTGTTATGTCTTTGTTCTATGTTAGTTTGTTTTCGTTTTCTGTTGTTTATTTTATTTCGTAGAATTTCTAATAAGCATTTTGTTGTTGGCTTGTGTGTATAAGATTTCTTAGAAAACTACACAGCATAGTAATAGGCTGTTTGGTTTACTTTTTTTATTAAAAATTATTTTCTTTTAAAAGAACAAACACATGGTAACAATATTTTTTCTTTATTTTTTATTCTATTTTTATTTATTTATTTCATTGTGTAATACAAAAAGTCTTTCCCTTTGGCCAAAATACATATTCCAATTCTGAGTAAAGTAAGAAAATAGATTTAAAAAAAATCACTTAAAACTAATGTTTGTTTTGCTTGCAGCCTCAATCTATAACACTATTTACTTTGAATTAAAAGACAGAGAATAAAAAAACCTGAATAGTTGTCCATCATCAGGAGTAGATAAATGAAACTGTTAATGCAAGTTGTCGTTATAATATTTGATGATCTTTTTGCGATATGTAGGCAAGGATGTTCTCAGATCATTAGGTAAATAATTCCACGTATGCGCAACAGTAATCAAAAATGACTTCTGATATAATGAACTAGTAATCAAGGGAATAAATATCTGCACATTCCTAGAAGAGTGCAAGAATTTAAATTTTTGTGCTAGAAACTCTGGTGCACCCCTCTTGATAACATTATAAAATTTCAAAAGGAATCTTATGGTCAAAAATTGAGTAAAGGAACATTTCAAAAATCTTCCGACATAAGGCGATACGTGGTCATAGTGGCCATTTTCATGTCTTCTTTGTCTTATATCAAACACAAACCTTACAACTTTATTAGCCAAAAGTTTTATCCTATTAAGATTTGTGGCCTTGGAACAAAGATATACTTCCATACAGTAGGATATCCGAGACATCATTAAAGCGTGGGCTACTTTGTATCGTATATGCTGAGGAAGGTACATATTAAGGCAGTATAATCTTCGAAGGGTAAAACAGACCCTCGAATATAAATTGTCGCTATGATAAGAATAATCAAGTCGCCGATCTATAATTATACCCAAAATTTTCAGCTTATCCACAGCTTCTAGCTCACGTTGTCCTATGTGAATTCTTATATCGGTAGAATTTATAGAGCCAAAGTACATAACTTTAGATTTCGAGGTATTCAAGATTAGGGAATTTGACCTTAACCAGCATTCAACTCGCCGTAACTTGTCATTAATTACTGTCTGAAATAAGGCCGTTGAAACATCGCTATGAAATAATAATTGAATGTCGTCTGCAGAAGCGTATACTGCGCATGTCTCTGACTCAGCTATACTGAACAAATGATTTATGTACATAGAAAATAATAATGGACGAAGAACAGATCCTTGGGCCACCCCAGCTTTCACCTGCCTTACATGTGATTCTCTACCATTAAAATATACAAATTGTCTTCGGCCTGATAGGTACGAGCTCACAAGATGACATGACCTTTTTTGAAAACCTAAACTCATTATTTAGTTTCTCCAACATTTTTACGTGCTTAACTCGATCAATAATGCCAAAAAAAAATATTACACAATAATAATATCAGCTAAAAACAATTAGGAATAGTAATACGGTATAAACGGTAAAATACGGTTCGGGTATAAAAAAAATTTTAAAATGTTATTTTTATGATTCTTACAGTACTAAGTCATAATTTATTTATAGAGAATTACAGAACCGGATCAAAAATCGGATCAGGCAAAAATCTTAAGACGATCAAAAGTCGGCAGGCTTGTTTTTGGATCACATAAGACAATCAATTAAACTGTACACATTCTTCAAATTTCTTAATTTTTATGGCTTAATGAATTTCATATTTTTTTTTTTAAAAAAAGAACATTATTATTAAATTAAACACTTTTCATATTTTATAATTACATTATTACATTACATTATTTGTTTAATGAAATATTTTAAATTATAATGTTATTAATTTTAAGACAAAGAATAGCCGTTAAGAAACGCCACCATGTAGAGGATACGTTTGTAAGAAAACATACCATTAAACACAACCCTAAACAGTTACAAGCAGCTAGCGTTTAGTGGTATTAGTGTGTATGTGTATCTAGCAGAGACCTATAAAAGCGGTATACTTCAGTATTTTGCAGAGTGAGCCAAGGGCAAGTAAACGGTCAAGACTTCTCTTAAGTTAGTTAGAATTTTATTCAACTTAATTAAAATAGTCTTGCGAATAGGTTCACCTCAGTTAATAAAAGTCAGAATTTTATTCGACTTCGAATTATTTGAGTATAGCTAAGGTTTACGGCAAAGCAAGTTCTGTCGCTGCTTCACCTGGCCAGAATTTTGTTCGCCTAGGTGACGGAGGACAGAACAAGGCCGCGTTGTTCAGCCAGGACAGAATTTTATTTGCCCTAGCTAAATAGGACGGCCCAAAGTCGTGAAAAAGGCTAACACCAATTTAGACGTCTGAGAATTTTATTCGTGACAGCCGCAACTAGTCGAAAATGGGTGGACAAGCAAACTGTTCTCCTCAGACTGGCCCAGAATCTTATTCGCTCCAGTGTGAGAAGCAGAGAGTAGGTATCGACCTGCGACAACTCTTAAAGGCCGAGAAATGGTGAATCGTTGTTGGCGTATAATTTTAAGCAAAATTTAAGAGTGAAATGTAATAAAAATTATTAACAAAAAAAAAGAAAAAACAAGTGTCTCTCGTGTTATTGGAAATAAAAAATTTTTGTAACGAACCCTGGACGTCGCGAGCTCTCTCCTAGCGTATCGCGAGAACGTGTCGTTACAGACTTCACTGTACGTTTATGCTTTATATAGTCGGGTTTGAAGTTTATGTATATTGTCGAATGGAGCTGCTTGAACTTGAAAGTAAAAAATTGATTGAAAGATTAAAAGAAAATTTGTTTAAACAATAGTATAATAACATAACAAATAACAGCATATTACGATGTAGCTTTTTTATATGCATATCGATGCGACTTTTATTTCATATGTTTTTTGTTTAGTTGCATTGAAGCTCACTTTTATATTAGTTCAGCCCTTTCGCAGAACTAACAAAATTAACTCTTGCACTATAAATTATATATATATATATATATATATATATATATATATATATTATTCTAATATATATAATTCAAGTGGATTTCATTAAATATAAGAGATCCGTTAAAATATATCACAACAAAGTTTTGTGCCACTTTTTTTTCCAGTAATTTAAATACTACATACAAATTAATATACGTTCAAACAGATTACTTTCAGCATAGAACTCCATAGTGCGAGGTAAAACCTGAAACTTTATGTTACTAATGGTTGGCGGTTCGGTATATTACAATATTCCCTTCAAAAATATTTTTACATACTTTGATTTACTTTACGTTAAAAAGAATTTAACAAAATCTTATTATTTTTCTTTGATAATAAAACACTAGAATTTGAATAATATTAGCAACTTTTGTTTTCAAATACTCAAATCATTTTCATTTATTATAATCAAATTCCAATTTTGAATTCATTGCCTTCAGTGACTTAGATTAAAAATTAAAATGAAAAAAAACTTCTCTTTAAAACACTTCCGTTTTATTCATATTATGGCTGATTGCAGGCTTCATTCATCCTTTAACATTTTCTGCTTTACAAAACGAAGAAAGGTCTTTGTCTTAAAATAAATGAATGAATGAATGAATGAATAAATGTTCTTTGAAATGATGAATTATATTTTATAACGTTTAAAATCCAAACCTAAAGATTTCAAAGTTTTACATCCACACCAACTTTTTACACCAGCAAACCCAAAATTTTATTTCAAATTGAGAATGAGAATTTACAATACTAAATTTATTGTAAATTTATATGCTTTTAGAAATCGTATAAAAATTATTTGGAAATATGATGGAAAATGGTGCGTCAGATTTGGTTTATAAATAGATCGGTTTCAGCTATGTGCCATCTTCAGTGTTCTCTTTTCTCTCGCACATATCGAAAATAAAATAATTTAAAATTAATTTAATATAGATAGAAATTTTATTACATATTAAATTTTATTTAAATTTATATTATAACTTCATATAATCAAGCTCAAGGAAGGGTTTTTTCTAAAACCAAAAATTAATTTAAGCTTAAATAACTGTTTTAACTTTATTTTACACAGAAATAGCGTTAAGATGTTTGACTTTATGCTTGCTGGGTTTGCTGTCAAGAATATTTTGGTGCAAAAGGATAAATTGATATTTATGTGCTGGTTTTTATAATGGTGTGTCGGTGTGTTCTATTAAATAGGCTAAATCAAAAAAGAATTTTTTGACTAAAAACTTTCTTATTATGTTTAATTGTAGTCATATAGCCATAAAGGAATGCTTTTAAAGTTGAATTTTATGTAAAGCAATTGGGTTTGTTTTTCACTTTGATTTTAAATCTTTTATTTTTCTTTTTCGTAAGAGAATTATAAGGTGTTAACGAAAATAAGGCGTTTATTTTTATCCCTTCCATTTATCATTTTTATAGTTACTTTGGCCATTAATCATTTTCAACAGCATAAATTGTCATTCTACTTATTTCAAAATAAAAATAATACAAAAATTTACATTCACTAAAAAATTCATTCAAATTGATATCAATTGCTTAAGGCAAGTTGAATTAGCTTTAACCAAAAAACTTGCACTAAAATTGATACTAAAAACTGTACAGCCTGAAAAATATAGCAGCTCACAGAATGCTATAGAGCATTTCTTGGTACCCGTTAAATATTAAATATAAATTTCGTATTATCAATTCATACACATCCTCATGAAGACCCCAAAATAAAAAGGAAAACAAAATAATGAAGAACAGCAATTGAATAATGCATTGAAATATGCAAAGAAAATCGACTGCAATTCGATACAAAGTAAGTGACAACAGACATACAAAATAGGTCATGCTAATAATTGACGTACTGTTGCTTCTAGTGATAAAATGAAATTTAATTTGAATTTTATTTTCACGATAAGAAAAAAAGAGGCTTCGCACAGTGGGCCATTTTACGAGAAGGCGGTCAAAAATATATAACTTTTGCACGGATTGTATTTTTATATGCGGTTTTTTTCTCTACTAGGTGAGATCATAGGCTTTCGTTTCGTTAAAATCGACCGGTTAGGAAAATAGTTGTGATAAATTTAAAAATAGCTGATTTTTGGTACAAAAGTAAAGTGTTGAAACTTATTGAAACTTATACTTATTAATAACTTAAATATAGTCAAATTGGCTAAGCTTTGGCCCCCGTGAAATTTTTAGTAAGAAAGCCAACGGTTTGAAACAATTTGAGTTAAAAATTAGCTGATTAAGTAGCAAAAACATAAAAAATATATTCATTGCTTCAAATTTACTTTAGATAAGGTGGTATTTAAGTCCAAAAGAAACATAAATACTACTCGTATATGTGAACTTTTGTTGTATAAAAAATTTTAAAAGGATATAAGTAAATTATAATTATTCGGAATCATATTCATTATAAGCAGCAATATTTATTTTGTGCTTGATTCCTTTTTTAAATAAATATTTCATGATATTCTCACAAAATATTTATTTAAATAAAAATAAAAAATAAAAAATGAAATGTATTGTAATGGGGGAGAGCATATCCATATTGCAATTTCACTTTCGCTCACAAAGCTCATCAGTGAATTTTACCCCAATATTGTATAGAAAAACCTAAAAGTCTTATATCCAAAGCCAAACTGATTTTATGAGAATTTTACCATAAAATCAACATAGCATAGACAGCAAGACTCAAAGACACATTCATACAAACACTACAAAACATTTCAAAAAACAAAAAACAAAAAAACATTGTTTATTTTCAATCATTTCTACATAAGGGTTGCCATTGGAAACCATTCATATGCAATTTGAAAATTCCAGAAAATAAAAAATATTTGTAAATAGTTTTACAAAAAAGCAACGAGCACATTTCATTTTTTATTTTTTATTTTTATTTAAATAAATATTTTGTGAGAATATCATGAAATATTTATTTAAAAAAGGAATCAAGCACAAAATAAATATTGCTGCTTATTTTAAAAGGATAAAATACATACTGATAACTCTTGTGTTTGGAAAAATGACTATTAATTAAACAATTTTATTAAATGTTTCTTCTAAATAGCCTTCATTTTCATCTTCTAAATGCAGTTTAGCTTCTACGTCTAGTTTAATAGAAATAGTTTTCCATTTTTGCCGGATATTGAAAATAGGGATCTGATGTGCATAATAAAATTACAATCAATTCTTCATTAGTACAATATCTAGAAATTTTTCTTGTGTTATGCTCACGAAATAGTCTATAGTCTTTGTTTTGTATTTCTTGCGCTTCTTTAGACAGGTTTGCTATTGGTAGCATATTGTGTTGAATTTTTTGCTCCCCATGGTACAAAATTTGATGAAGTGTGAATGGCATATATCTCCAAGAATAAATTTTTTGTTGTAAAGTATAGCTGTTTTTTTGAAGTAATCGCCAAATTTTTTGCATTTATCTTTCTGCTGCATGCTAAAACTTGTAAAATAATACTGAATCTCGTTATTAGTTCCAAATCTACTCGTGAGACAGGTGCTGCAGTTTCTGGATCTGAAAAAAATTTCTTGCAGTGTTTTCATCAATTGTGTTCCCTTCTCCTTGCTTTGGCTCATCGATAATTAGGCCTTTTTCTAAATATTTTCCTTATTTTTTCTCACTGTTGCGCCTAACGGACCAATATCCAAATCATAACCCAATTTAAGAATATGCTTCAAGCAATTTAACTATTTGAAAAAAAAAAAACTATTTTACAATCAGTGCAAATCAATTTTGAAAGCAAAGTACTTTTGTGACCTAACTCATATCAATTTACGTTATTTTAAGTAGGTAATATATTTTTTTGATCAACTGACTAAACATTTTTGTTTTCTTTCTAAAAATATGCATATTCATCTAAACAATGTCTCTCGTAAAGGCGATTTAAAAATTAAATAAAATGCTTACAAAATAGCAAAACAGAAAAAAAATTCAATTCCATTTTCTAATTCTATTTTGCAAAAATGTTCGACCTTGTGTTAGAAAAATTGTTCTGCTGGGTATATAATGGGGTATAGACATGTAAGGGACATTTAGGGCTATGACACAGTGCTAATGATTTTACATTCCCTAACGAACTTTAGAGGTTATGCTCTATTAATTATTAAAAAAATAATTTTTAAAAATCAAACAAAAATAATCAAAAACAATTCAGTTTTCTTATACTAATAGCTAACAGATTACGCTATCATATAAAGTTTGCGTTGTTTAAAAATCTTGTATAACAAAAAAGTTATAGTGTTTAGAAAAATGTACTAAGAAAATTCTCATTTTAGCAAAATACTGAAAATACTCATTTTGAATCACCCTGTTTAGTGTATCATAGTTAAAATAAAGTTTTAATTTGTTGGCTACCGAGGTACATTAGTGTCTACTTTCGAATGAACTTTAAAATTTTACTATTGGGGACCATCAAAAAAAGAACTTTTGAACGTCTTCTCGTAAAATGCTCCACTGTGCGTCGTCACTACAGCATAGAGTCTGAAGTAATGATCTGGAATGCTTAATGTACAGAAGAAACTACAAAATTCTTTTTATTGTACTTTTTTCGGTTGTTAGATATTTACAACTTTTTCATTGAAATACTTGCCTAGATTCCAACTTGAGAGTTAATTTTTAGAGTTAAAGCGCTTGGAGTTTTTCCTTTGAAATTCTTAAATTATTATATTTTTACGTATCCTGCCGCAATGTTAAGATTAATAAGTCTTCCATTGGCCATAAAGTAGTGAAAAATCCGCTGGCATCTATATCAAATTGTATAGTATTTGATGGAATGTAGGTTGGCAGCTTTAATATTTAATTTTATAATTTATTTTATTAAGATGTTTAAGAAATAAAATGACTCACTATTGTAATGCTGTTTGCTGATATTTTATTGCGTTTTTGCAACGATGCATCAGTGTTGAATGTTCATTACAAAGTGTTTGCTTTCAAGTAAATTAATACGTTTTAGATTTATGCTGACGTCCATATTCCATACGACATACTTGAGGTGCAGCTGCTGCTGCTTTCTTGATAGTACTCAAAAGGATAAAAAATATTTAGTTTTTTCGCCTTTGTATCTTACAGAATTATCTTATTTTACATTTATATTGTATGAATCCATAGCGCTTCGAATCGTTCTTTCTTCGTTCTTTAATATAAGCAGTGTAAATTGTGTCCTGTTCTATTGCAGTAATGAACTCCGCTTATTAGAATTTACATACAAAACTATTAATACAAGGGCCACCATTTATCTTGTATGTGACAGCGTCTTTAACGCTATTTTTCGAATAATATATTTTTATATTCTCCTTCTTCACATTATATTTTGTTTCATGCAGAATGAAAATTATGAGTATAAAAAATCAACACTGGTAAAATTAAAGATTTGTATTATTTGGCCTTCATCCAATATTTACTTTTACATTCTAAAAAAGTAAACAAATTTTTAATATAAATGCTTATATCGGTAATGCCCATTTCCAATATAGCCTATTCCACTAACTGATAGACCGTTCACTCTTTTAATTTCCTTGCAGAAACGTTCCTGCAATAACTTCCATCTGTGTTTGCAGTCCGCAACTTTATATATAATTCATACCAGTATGAAAATGAAAAACGCAACCACAATTCTTTACGATATTATCACTTTTACTGCATTTTTCTGCTACTTCTTTCCATGCTCGTTCCTTTGAGTTGCCGCGTATCTTTTTTTTTATAAACAATTTTTTCTTTGTACGTTTTCTATTAAATTCAGATAAAATATCTTCGCTTTCGTCTCCCATTGGAATTTGTTGTACTAATGTATTTTTATTATTTATAACACAATGTACAATGCAAAATCAGCTGTTTCCGCATGGAATGTGCGATCAGTTTCGTCCTTTGCTTAAGCAAATGACATTTGACGAAAAGTTTTGTTAAGTACATTATAGTTTACCATATATGATTATTAGGTATTTGCACAGTTGCTTAAGTTGGCTTAAGCTCGCATATGCGGCCTTAATAGAAAAAAATTTTACAAGATAAACCTAAGTAAATTTTTTACGATCATCCAATATGGGCCATTTTTCAACATTAATTAATTAAGAATTTTTTAGTCTCATAGATCCAATCGAAAAGTTTAAGGAAATTTGCTACCTTGTATTTTTAGTAATTGTATATAAGCAAAAATGGCTGCTTCTTCTATCGAAAGTTCAATATTGGACTTCTTTTCCGAACCACAAAATCTTTGCTTATAAGAAGTCAGTTGTTGGTGGTATATCAGTATCTACAAACCGTTCACATTATCCATTGTATAACTTTTCAAACTCAGGTATGTCGATAGAAGAATAAATAAGATTTAAGAGTGAACAAATTTGGAATGCGTAATTAAATTTCAATAATAGGGATTTGCTTGAATGGATCTGAATTCCTCTGTTTGTTACTGTTCATTATTTTATTTATTTACACGGTTTTGCATTCGTTGGAAAGGTCTCGAGCTCCGTGAGCTTTATAGCAAAGTAGGTGATCCCAAATTATGCTTATTTTTGCGAAATTCCTCTTATTTACGGAGATACAACCATGTAATTCACCGTGCAATGCCTGCAGATGAATTGAATGCTTGCCTGAAGGCATCACCTTTGCGGATAACGTAAAAACATTATCGCTAACCACTAATATGAGAGTTCAACTTCAAAATGATCAAAGTGCTGCACAATTTTCCAAACAATTGTTAGCTGTTGAAAATGGAAACTTCCCAGTTGAAGAGACAGCTGGATTAATTATTCTTACCAACGACTTTTGCCGATTTGTAGACTCTCAGTTAGCTCTTATTGAAAATGTTTTCCCAAACATTAGTGAGAATTGTCAGAATTATGCTTGGTTAAGTCAACCAGCAATTCTCGTCGCAAAGGATAATGATGTACACTGCACTGATTTTCACCATTCAAACAAAAATCGATGGCGATTTGGTGACATAGAAATCGATTAATTCCATAACAAATCCCGATGATGGAGTAAATTACCCAACGGAGTTTTTGAACTCTCTGGAGTTACCAGGATTTCCACCACATAATTTGCAACTCAAAGTTGGTTCAGTTATTATGATATTGCGTAATTTGAATCCACAGGTACTTTGCAGCGGTGCTCGACTTGCGGTAAAAAGCTTATGCCGAATTTGATTGAGGCAACCATTATTAACGGAAAGTACGCAGGTGAAAATGTATGTATTCCCCGAATACCAATGATTCCGACTGATCTTCCGTTTGACTTCAAACGATTGCAATTTTCGGTTCGCCTTGCGTTCACAATGACAATTAACAAGTCGCAAGGCCAATCGCTTATAGCTTGTTTCGACGGCACCTGCTTCGCTCTCTATTCTTGCTTCATACCCCAATCATAAGCGAATCAACCTGCTTCGCCATACAAAATTTTGAGAACAAAGCTGGTAGATTCATATTGAATCTAGCTGCGAATCAAGGAAAAATCGTCTCTTCTCTAATTTTTATCGTAAGTTTATCTGCACTAGTTATCAAAATTAAACATTTTTGTAAACAAAGAAAAGTTACAAACAAAACAAAGTTAAAAGTGAAAACTTAAAAAAAATAAATGTTTTGTGGGTGTGTTAATTAATTTTAATTTTATAAAATTAAAAAAAAATGGTTAGGAAAAAAATTATACTTAATGCTATCGCGGCAAGAAGGATATCTTCTGTTGTTTTTCAACTGTTGTTGTTGTTTTTCAACTTATGTTTTTCTGTTTAATAACAACTGTCAAATCGAAGCAGATAAATGAGTCGTGTAAACAGCATGATTCATAAACTTGCTTCAGAGAGCGAAACACGAGATTCAAACAGGAAAGAGGCTATTAGTGTTTGCGGGATAAATTTAGAAAATTATTGTTTTTCACATGGGCAGCTATACGTTGCGTGTTCACTACAATGAAACGGTTAATTTTCGGACACGTATAACGCTTCGATTCAGTATTTACTTTGAATTCACTTTCATTTTTTACTTACAAAAAACGAAGCCGAAGGCGAAACGGAGTTCGCTGGGTTTTAAGTTTTTAGTGAAATTTTCATATAAAAATCGATTTTTTATAGATGATCCCAAATTGTGCTAATTTTTGCGAAATTCCTCTTATTCACGGAGATACAGCCATTTTTAATTTTTATTGAAATCTTCTTAAAAATAGGTCGTGTGTTCTTTCCTGACGCTATAACTCCAGAACACACAAATCGATTTCCACGGTTTTGCGTTAGTTGGAAAGGTCTCGGGCTCCATGAGGTTCAGGAACAATTTCAAGTGAAAAGCAGGAAAACAGCGCCATTTCTGATACATAGCATCTTCTACAAAGGCACCAGTACGTGGTGTGTGGTATCCCTCAAGAAGCGAAGCCATCTGGTGGCAAACGGAGTTCGCCGGGTTTGCTAGTATTGTGTATATAAAAAGCATCAAAGAAAATAATCTTTAACTGAATTAACGTAATATTAATTAATTAATTGCAAACGTATTAAAAGAACTTAAATTTCACTTTAAACTAGATAAATATTTTTAATTTATTATAAATATATTGTATGTCTCTGGATAAAACTAGTTAAGCACAGGTGTGCTAAAATTTTTTTTTTGTGTTCTTAAGGAAAACCAGTTACATTTATAGAACTCCGTTATTGTTTTATATTGTTTTGACGCAATCATATGCCATATACTATTATTACTAAGACAAAACCTTGATGGTACAAGTTGTTGCAAAAAAAAAATAATAATAATAATAGCAACAACAACAATACAGAAACAAAACTTTATTGTTTAAATTTTTCTTTTATGATGGAATTTTCATTTTGTGGTCTATCCTCATTTTAACATTTTATTTTACATTTACCTTTTTCATTATGCTAAACAAAAAGCCACACTCACACACACACATTTTTATGAAGCTTAAAACACACACATTTCAAAATTCTTTATCTGACATATTTTGCCTTGTGGGTGTTTAAGACACTTGATCTATGTTATGTAGCATATCTTATAATATATAAAACCGACATAAGTAATTCAACCTTAAAAAAACCTATTCATAATTTTACACACATACTTTGACATGCATTTGTTCATTTTAATATTTTAATATTGCATAGACTTTTAGTAAGAACTGATCAAGTGCAGATATATACCAATTCAGTTTTCATTTGGTGTCATTGGTAGTTAAATAAACTTTCATATGTGAAGTTGCTTACAGTGAAAAACAAAAGAGATAAATCTTTCTGGAAATTAGTAACGCTGTTTAATATTGTTAGTTATTTGCGCTGTTGGCAGGACTTGAAAATTTCAAAGATTTCAAGAATTTGTCTGAAATCTACGGCGAGTTCTTGTAAGCAAATATTACTAATGAATACTGTCTTGTTTGGAATACTATGCCAACAATTTAAGTACCACTTACCTTAACTCTTCATTGTTTTACCCTTTTGTGTTTTTATTTTATTTGAAACTATATGAGTCTGCGAAAATCTCATAGCGGCAATAACTCTTGTCAAAATACAGCCTTACAAAAATTAACCGTTTATCATCAATTTATTTTTAAATCAACTTTTTATTACCTTTAATTTTAACTTAAGCAAAAATTATTACAAAAACGTTTTAATCCAGAAGTGGAAGTTCAGTTTGCTGAACTTGCACACATTGCAAAAGTATTAATAAATATATAAAATTGTTATTTTTAAAAATCTAAATAATTAATGAAAATATTAATAGCAACATGCTGTCTAGGGTATTGACCTTTGTACTGCTTTAATATTTGTAGTTGGTAGTGTGTAGACATAAAATCGCCACATCGACCTTAAGAAAGAGAAGTTGTCATTAAATTTGAGCAATACAAAGAGCCTTGCTATTTAAGCTGACACCTTTAATAATTATAGCGCCTTCAAAATTAGGTTTTCAAATAGCAAAACGCTAATGCTTGCTATTTTACTAAACTTCTAACAGTTTTTGTAAGATTTAAATTTTTGGCAGAGAATAACGAATAGCTGGTAGATTTCAGTATGGTTCTAAAACAAAATATTTAACTTTTTAAAAACTTATCAAATAAATTTTCAAAATCTATTACCACATATTTTTAATAAATAAAAATCATCAAGACACCTACTCGTCTAGTGATCACTACTTCAAATCGCCATCCCTTAAGAAGTAGAAGGAAGTTTCAACGATTTGAATATAATATTTTACATTTATTGCAAAAAAAGTAAAATAATTTTTTGAAAATCTTTAGCATAAAACTTAAAGTAAAGAAACACTTTTTGTTTTCTTGACTTCAAAACCAATACGCAATCCTTAAAATAAATGATTTACAAGCGCAAAGCATATTTTTATAGGGAAAACAAGCAATGTCCAGAAGAAGCAGATATAAAATATGCGAGCTGCAATAAATTTGCGTTTTCTATTACTATTCGATTTTCATGTTAATACCATTTTTACTGAACATAGTTTTAAAACATATTTAATATTAAATATTTCATTTGCACAAAAAAAAAGTTGTTCATTATGACCCATAGTGTTAAACTAAATATACTTTTTATGTTCCTTTTTGCTGTTTTTGTTATTTTTTTTTCTCTTTTTGATGTTCATTTTAATTTCCATTCAATGTGTCTTTTATGTTTTTGTTGTATAGAAACTTATTTTAGGTTTCAAAGTTTTTATAACGTCAGCAATTTATAAATATTCCTTTATGTCTCTTTCCAAAACTAAGACGTTTATTGTTAGTAAATTGTTTTGTTAATGAAAAGAATAGTGTAACTAAATTATTTTCTTACAATAAATTATAACATAATAAGCTTTTTTGGTTTATTAAAACTAGAGTAATTGTATATTTTATTTTAATAAACCAAGTGTTATCTTAATATATGTAAATAGGACTTTTTTATAAAACTGATTTCTTTCGCATATTTCAACTATCTTAAATACAGTGAAAGGACAAAGTACATTTTTATTCTATTATTTAAATGTAGTATATAATTGTCACACTGTAGCCTCACAGACTAATCTATGGCTGCTCTTATTTTT
Organism: Trichopoda pennipes; assembly: GCA_030448955.1. Taxonomy (NCBI): domain Eukaryota; kingdom Metazoa; phylum Arthropoda; class Insecta; order Diptera; family Tachinidae; genus Trichopoda; species Trichopoda pennipes. The sequence goes on from JASKUP010000088.1 coordinate 6,680,405, forward strand.
TATATTTTTATAGAGTTTATGTTGTATGTTTCCATATGTCTACAAATTATTTAGAAATATAAAAGGTTAACTAACATAAAGAAAAGTTTTTAATTTTACAAGAAATTAAACTTAAAATTAATTTTCTTAAGAAACATTTTTAATAGGGGGTTGCTACTCAAAGCATAATAATAATAATTTTATTATTCTTTCCACAATTTGTGGCAAAAGCGCATTTTATACATTATGTTGTTTTTGTCTTAAATAATTTAAAGCGGTCAGGGAAATATAACAAAATTTTATTTAATAACACGATGACGACATTCTGTTTTATACAACTCTCCTTTAGTTAACAACATCTTCTATATACGATATTTTTAGTTAATTAAAGAAATGTAGCGAAACTGATACTCCAAGAAGCTGGCGTAATTACAGTATAAAAGTAGTTGGATCTCAGATGTTTGTGCAAAAAATTCGTATTTTAATCACAAATAACAAATAATTATGTCATCATAAAATCATAAAGCTGCTGCATAGAAAATTAAAACTACAAAAATATTTATTGATACTTATAAACACTTCGCTTCAGAGGTATGGCACTGAAAAATCATTTTCCCCAACTAGACAGAAAAAATATGAAAAATACAAATGATATTCAGTAAAATAAAATGAATGCAACGAGGCGAAGTTACAATTTTAGGTGGAATGTAAATTTCATTTAAATAAATTAATATTAGAATATAATGACATCTTTTTTATATTCTGTTTACTTAAAATAGTTAAATAAATATATTCTATATACAGAGCACACTAGTAAGGATAGGTAGACTTAGAAAACAGTGATGATGTTGGGTGTACCGATCTGTTTCTGTTTTTCCTGGTATATTTTAAAGATGATTTGTTGTGAAGTGATTTGTATTTTAATCAGCCAATCGAGGAAAATAAATGTTGAAATCGAATAAACACGAATAGGAATTAGACACGTTATGCTTTTAACAGCATGTAAAAAAAGAATAAATGTGTGTATATAGAACGAATTATTATTATTATTATTATTATATTATTATTATTATTAACGAATCACAAATGCACGAGGGTCGTTGTAACTGTGACCAACTAAGGCTAATATTTATTTTGGGGGGTTAACAGTAACCAGTTTATTGCTATCCATATTATCAAGGATATCTAAAAATTAAAATTAGAGTTATAGATGAAGAGAAAAAGCAGCTCTTAATTTTTAATAACTTTTTATTAAATTTATGTTTTATGTTTTTTATTTATTTTATTTTGTGTTTTTTAGTAGAGTTGGTAACTACTTTAACGTAATTTTAATTGTTGCTATCTTTGAAGATAATTATATATTATTAATATTTTTGATTTCCTTTGCTTGTTTTTTTTTTTAATTTTATTGTAGATTCTGTTTAGTAAAAATTTATTATTGCCCTACAATGTTTTCTATTTTTTGTTTGATTGATGTTTTAATATTATTGTAAAATATTTATATCTTCTTATTAAGTTTTTAATTATTGTATTAATTGCTTTTTTTTCAATACGAGAAATCAAACATGATTTACATGGAAAAAAAATTAGGGAACTAATTTTTTCTAACAATAATTGCAAGCACAAGTGTAATACAAAGTATTATTTTTAATAATGTAATAAAATAAAACTAAATATTACGTGAAGTTTGTAGTAAATAATCAATAAAATATTCAAAAAGGAGCAATTAATGTTCTTTCCAAAGAGGTTTTCTAGTCGATCTTAGATGCACTACTATCGAAAAAAAAATTATGGAAAATTCAAAATTCTATATTTTTAGTATTACGTTGTTTGGTTGCCCTCCGCCAGTAAATAAAATAATATTGCCATTTTCCGTCCTAACTGGCTGGTTTGTATTCAACTTTTTCTTAATAATATTTTTTTTTTATAAACGAGAGATAGACATGAGATTATAATATATGTTGTTTGCAAAAATTTGTATTAAATGTTGAATGGTTCTTTAAATATAACATTCGTTCATTAAATTGAATCTAACATTTAGTTTGCAAAATTCAGGAATTAAAATTTGGTAGCAATTTATGGTTGCGGAGAATTAATTATAGGAATTATAAACAACACTTTAGTCACGACAAACAATTTGGTGTTCTAATTTGTTGATGAAATGTTTTTAACGTACATTAATTGTTGAGAACATTCTACCTACAATAAAATTTGTAAAACTCTTTTAAATAAATAATAGATTTATAAACATATTAATAATGTCTGAACAAATTTGGGTTTTAGCTTGGTGGTCTGTATGTAGTGATACCCAATTTCCTTAAAATATATAATTCCTCTAGAAATTGTATTAAAGGGTTGTTTTAGAAAAAAATGGAAAAACCTATGTTCCGTGTAGAAATTTGCCAAGAAAAATCTTTAAGTGTATGAATTCAATTTTATTTATTTCAAAGGTTAATTACTTAATTTAATTCTTTAATTTAAATTAAGTTTAATTTATAATTTTAAGTAGGAAAATTTTATGACATTATAATAGTAGCAAATTAATTATAAGTCAGCTTTGGCTGATAGTAAAAAGAGAATTTAAAAGACACATCAAGTTTTGTAACAACAACATTAGTTGCAATAAATTTGCATATTATTCATTTGTCCATTTAATTCATTTACTTTCCGTCATTTTAAAATACAAAAACAAAAAAAATATATTATACTTATAGTTATTTGACCTTTTTAATATTTTTTAATAGTTAATTATAAAGCACTAGGTCAATTTAATAAAAAAATTTTAAAAAACTTTTATGTTTTATTATTTTTTCGATATTTCGCCACACCGTTGGTTGGCATCATCAGGAAAACAAAAATAATGAAAAAAAAATTTTTTATTAAATTGACCTAGTGCTTTATAATTAACTACTAAAAAAAATAATATAAACAAAATTTGCTATTAAAATTTTGGTATAAAATTTTTCGAATTTATGCAATATCTATATTTTAATCTTGTTCTCATTTAATTAAAGTATGACGAATAATATTTTCTTCAAAAATTATTTAAGCTTGGCCTCTGGCTGAATGCTTTTCTATCAGGTAATCAGGTACATGTTTGTGGAATACAAATACATACATTATAGGTTTAACGTCAGCATCTGGCCGGGAGACCTTAATCTGACGGTGGTCTTACCACTGGGTGTAAAAAAAAGTTTTGAACCACGCCCGAAGATGTATACGCAATAGGTGTCCCCACTTTTTGCTGAAGATTTGGAGATTATCCCACTCCTAGTCCTGTTGGAAGCACAAGATAGGACATTGGACTTTAGCTTTGTTGTTAACATCTCTCCGGAACTTTCTTTAAAGCCCGCGATTAAACCACTACTACGACATTGCTTCCCAAAGAGCCTCTAAAACATGCAGAACAGGCCCGTAGCCCTATGGGCAACTGGTAACCATGGCACTACTGTAGGTTTAATAAGTCTGTGTTCAGAATTCGGGAATCGCATGTCTCTTCCAGTTTTGAGCTCCTGCTCAACCAGCTAGTACCCCTGCAGGTACATGTCAAAATGGAGAAGATATCCATTCACAATACAATACAAGTATAGAATAATTTCTGTCAAAACTATAAGTGTTGGATGATAGTTTTAATTGAATAAAATATATTAAATCAAATAAAAATATAAGCAAATATATCTGAAATAGGTTTTATGATTTGTTTATCATATTATCATATATACTAACACGTTTATAATTTAGTTATACTAAGAATTATAATTTAATTTAGTATATTAGACTTTAATAAGCTTTCAGTAACCGATATATGTTATATTAATAACAAAACATTCCTAAACTACAAAAATATAATTTGACATATTATGGTTATCTCAACCATATACATGCAATCATCATATACATACGTAAGCTCATTAATGTGTTTTATTGAAATATCTTCTTTTTATAGCGTCCCCCATTAATAGTGCGTAAATGATGAAGCTGATGACAAATTGCAATTTAATGATAATTCAGTAAGATAAAAAGCTTTTTAAAAAGCAGCTGAAATATAAAAAAAAATGTTTAAGAAATAAGACAATAGGCAGGATAAACTTTCAACTTGTTAAAGTTATTTATTTTTGTATCACCATAACTGAAAAGTTAAGCAAAAGCATTTTTGCAATTTGGTACATATGGCCATCTCATTGCAATTTATGCTGACTTGTTGTATTTGCACTTTATCAATAAGTGTATAAATCTGTTTATATACACACACATACATAAATATATTGCAGTGCGTACTTGTATTCGAAATAAAAGTAGACATTTTAAAGTACTTTTAAAATGTTTTTAAGTGCTCTCATTATATTGTACGGGTGAGTGTTTGTTTTTCTTTGAGCAAGTGTGCTTACATATAGAAAATTAATTGAAAAGAAAAGCATATAAAAAGTTATTAAAAGGGAGAAATATATGTCAAAGAAAATATGATAGAATATTTTTTGGGCTCTTCAGCATATAAGAGAATATGTAGACATGTCGTTAGTCACTCAGTTTTTCATTATTTTTTATGGCTTTACAAGGCAGGCATATGAATTTTGAAAACTATTTATAAATATGTACAGAATTTTCAACCGATTGTAAAAATCCATTTTAATAAATCGGTAAAAAAGTTTTCATAGGAAGACATAATTTTTGTCAAGGCAGCATTAAAATGCAAACCCAGGTTAATTCACCAATAACTCTACATTCAACAAACAAAACGGAGGTCTACTAAAACCATTTAAAACGTCGCAAAGAATTAAGTGAAAAAATTGCATTTTATAAATACCTATTATACAAAAATATGTGAGAAGAAAATTTAAAAAAGCAGAATTCCGAATATCCCGAAAATAGAAAAACGACTAACATTTTACTTAGAAAAATCACATATCGAAATTTTGTCAAGAGCTAAAAAATTACAAAAGAGAATTACTATCAAATCACCACAAAAATTAATTTTTAAAACAGGAATCTAAAATTGCACAGAAAGATTCAAAGTTAAAAACAACTTTACTTTCTTTTAATAAGCACACAAAGGATATTCCAACAAGAAGTTTGTTTTCTAAACCAAAATAAAATAAAAAATTTAGATTCAGATGATTCAAATTTGTATTGTATTACCAAGAGAAGAGTTCGTCTATTATGAACGGAAAATTTTATCTGGCAAATTTCCACGACGACCACACTGACAGATGTCGGTTCTTTCATCAAATTTTTTAATAATTTTTTTTGGCAAAATGACGGTCCTATCACGTTAATCACATCACGTATTTTGGGTTTTAAAGTTATTGAGTTGATTGGCTCCGTATAGACTCTGTCCTTAAGATAGCCCTACAATCAATAATCTTGTGGCGTTAAATTACACGATCTGGATGGCCACTTTACTTCTGATTGTCTTGAAATACTGCGATTGGAAAATTTGGTTTGCAATAAATTGATCATTTCATTGGCTGTATGACATGTGGCACCATCTTGTTGAAACCATATGCCCTTCGTAAAACAAAGGGCAATAACGTCTCCAGACCACATAGCGCACCATACAGTGACACTTTGAGCTTGCAAAGGCTCCTTCTAACGCTAACAGATGTCGATTTTTTCATCAAAGTTTTTAATCACCTTTTGGCAAAATGGAGGTCCTATTTCATTATTCGCATTAAGGATTTTGAGTTTTAAGTTTGAAATCGATTCGATTGGCTCCGTATAGACTCTATCCTTAACATAGCCCCACAAAAAATAATCCAGTGATTTCAAATCACACGATCTGGCTGGATATTTAACTGCTGATTGTCCGGAAATTATGTGATCGGGAAATTTGATTTGTAATAAATTGATTGTTTCAATAATAGGCCGCGATAACGTGATCCCTTGAACGTTACCGTATTTCCAACCTCATCTTCGAAAAAAACGGCCAAATACGCCTTAAGACCACATAGCCCACATACAGCAATACGTTGAGCATGCAAAGGCTTCTCAATAATCGCTCTAGCATTTTCAGAAGTCCAAATGCGGCATTTTGCTTGTTCACATACCCTGACAAGTGAAAATGTGAAAAACTAGTCGGTTGTTCCTGAATGAATCTACGGCGTTGTGGTCAGCTTCAATTCTTTTATCAGTTGAATGTTATAAGGCTTCAAAATCAAAGCCTTACGCAAAATTCGCCATGTAGTGGTTTTGGACCCCCCGGGGGCACATTTATCAGTCTTTATGGATTGCTCAACCATCTACACATGTGCTGCTAGAGGTATAATAATCCGGATCCAGTGAGCATGCTAGTCATGTGCTCGGGACCAGGAGTTAGATAGTCTCCAGCTCTTCAGCAAGGAGTAGTGGCGTGCAACCCTGCTTTGGAACCGCTGAAATTGCAACTAGGAATGACCTGTTGCTAGAGTGAATGACGTTGCTTTTCATTCCCAGTGGTTTGACCACCGTCTAATTAGGGCTTATAGCCAGGTGCAGATGAAAATCTTGTGACGAAATGTAGTGGTTTTGGATTACCCTAATTATTAAAAACGTCGAGGAATTAACAAATTTTGATCTGTGCAACTCAGTGGCTCACGGCTGCAATACTTCCAGTCGAACGACCCAGTCGAGCACGTGTTGTTGTTCGCACAGTTTGTATCCAGCCTGTGGACTCAAATTTAACAATCAAATTCTTTATAACGGTCTTAAAAGGACGATTATATTGCCCTATAATATCACGGTTTTTACGAAATGTAACTTTAACAGCACCACTATTTTCATAGTGGATTTTAATGTGATTTTCGTGCGAAATTAAATTCATTGTAACAATTGCCAATGCATTTACTAAAAATACATCAAAAAACTAAATATCAAAACTACCATGTTGTTAGTGTTGCCATAATTAAAAAATTCGAAACTTGTGTAATAAAACGTGCATGTACCGAAAGTTAGATGTTCATCAGAAATAAACTTAAAAACCGATTTACTTTAATGTTGGTTTTTAATAAGCGTAATTTTATTTTGTAATCCTAAAAGCCAGTAGAAGTTGTGAGAGTATACGGCAAGACCTTAGGAGCTTACAGATTCCAAATGGACAAGGAAAGCAAGCGTGCACCTAAAATACGAAATATAGATGGTAATTTTGATGCAACTCACATTTATTCTTTTATATTAAATTAAATAAAACAGGTTTTTGACAAAAGTTAAAAATTTAAGTAATTTTATATTTTAGTTATTATTTTAAGATTTGCTTGTACAAACATTAAAGGCTTTCTTTTTAATAACATAGAAAACCTTTAATGTTGTAATTAAATTTTACACATTATTTTTCTTTGCTAAATAATTGTTTTTATATCGTCCTTTTTAATGCTCTTTTACACAATAGGGATGCTTTGTTGAATGAACTTTTCTTTACATTTCTGTGGAATTTTTTCTCATTTATTAATTTCTTTTACAAGAAAGTTATGATGAATTCAACTTTTTCTTTTCACATCACTCAAATATGTCAACTCCATTTCTTTTTTGTTTTTGTAATTTAAAGGCCATTTCCATTATATTTGCAATATATATTGTGCTCACTACCTCTAACTAAAGTTTGTGAAATGAAAGAACAGCATTTATGAGGGTGTTGAAACACTTAAGTCCTGGCAATAATGTGAATAACTTGTCTTAAGCAGCTATGCAATTGACCAAATACCTATAAACTGTATGTGGTTAATTCTACGAAGTATATAAATTAAGTAATGAGACTGACTATTTTAAATCTTTTTATTCAAATAAAATTTAAATTTTTCTTGTCACCCTCACAATAACTTCCTTTTTGAACAAAGCTAGAAACGGTTCTTCCACTCCCCATAACAATGTTGAAGTTTCGATACTGGAATAGCCTTTAGCTGGTCGATTATAGCCATTTGAATATTTTCGTTTGTCCCACAATAGTACCCTCGAGATGATTTTTTCGATTTTGGGAAAAGGAAAATATTACATGGTCTTTAGTCAGGCGAAAATGGAGGCTGTGGAGCGAAAAACTCATTTACTGAAATTGCTGTGTGAGAAGGAGCATTAACGTGATGCAACACTCAGTTGTTCTTGATGTTTGATCCCACACCAATGACCCTTTTTCACAGTGTTTCAAGAACCCCCGGTAAAAATGTTGATTGACTGTTTGGCCTTCAGATACATAAGCTTTGTAAACAATTCGGTGGATATAGAAATAAAAAATCAGCATGCAATTCACCTTTGACTTTTTCATTCTTGATTTTTTGGGCCTTGAAAAGGTTGAAGTGTTCCACTTCAGACTCTGGCACTTGGTTTCTGGAGTCGTTTTCAAACACCCAAGACTAGTCAGCAGTAATGACAGGTTATAGAAAATGGGGATCATTTTCAATCGAATGCAAAATATCAAGGCACCTTTCCTTCCTGACGTCCGTTTGGCATTGCGAATGACTTTTTGGAAATAGTTTTGCGCAAATTCTTTAGTTCTGATGAATGGAGGTGTGAGTCAAATTTAGCTCTTCCAAGATCATTTTGAAATTTAACCGACGATCTGAATGTGCCAGATCCCGTATTCTGTCGACATTTTCATGGGCCTTCCGCTTCGTGGTTTATCTTCAATTAATTCTCATCCTTCTAAAAATGCCTTAAACCGCCGAAAACCTGGGCTCTTGATTAAACACTACTTCCATAGGCATGCTGAAGTTCAGCAAAAGTTTCTGTTGCACTGTGCAAAAGCCTGAAGCAAAACCTGATTGCACACCATTGCTAGAAACTGATGTCGCTCATTTTTAGACCATAAACAAAGTGACTAACAAACGACTCGAGCGAAGTCAAATCCGCACTGAAGGCAAATCACATTTTCATCTGACGCCTCTTCAAGACCAGTGCCTCCACCGTTGCCAGATCGAACGTAACGTTGCCAGTCTCATTACTTAATTTACAGACCTCGTATTTTGGTAAGGCAAAGAGCAAAACTAATTACAGGTATGAAACAAACATTTCTAGATTATTTACATGCACACAAGTGCATGTCAATGAAGTAAAGAAACTTTCTTTTTTAAATTAAAAAAAATATTGAAAAGATTTAAAATAATTCAAAAAATTTTAATTTATTTTTGACTTAGAGGCAGTTTTTATTTTACCCCAAATTTTCTGTAGAAAACTCAAATGCCTTATATCGTGAGTCAAATTAAACAAATGAGAATTCTTATTTAAACAACACAGAAAACAACAAAGAAATGTCAGCACCTACAAAAAAAAATTGTTCGTTTTGTTATTGAAATTTTAAAAAGTTAAGATTTTAAAAGCTGTTAAAACCAATCCCAATTACGGGAAAATATATTTAATTATTGGTGACATGGCACGTGATAAGGGTATATTTTTATGTTGTTTTATGATTCACGGATGATTGTGCGTGATAAGATTTACATCAGTACTTAGCTGTATATTCTATAACTTGATGGTGGATCAAACCACTGTGGATGATATGTAGCTTTCGGATATCTCTATTCAGTCACTCCTAGTCACAACTCCCAGAGCTCGAAGCAGACCCACGCCCTCACTTCTTGCTGAAGAGTTGGAGGCTATCCAACTCCCGGTCCAGATCGCATTCAAGCTTAATAAAATTGCGGAACACAACCGCAAGCATTCCCACTGAACCAGGACCATTCATTGTGTTCATAGTGAATGATCCCACCGACACAACTCAACCGAGGGCCGCGAAACTACAACCACCACGATGCTGTCGAAGGGCCAACCTCAGTAATCAGTCAGAGAAAGCTTTTCTCTGACTGAAAAACTTTACTGTGGTGCTTACTGATTCCCGTGGAAATATCGTGGAGATGTCCAGTTGGCTCCTGCTAGCCTTTTAGGGGGCTGGAACTCTTTTTTACCCCCGGTGAGACATGTAATGACGGTGAGATTCCGTCAAGATATATAAATGTGCCCCTGGGGGATCACGAATGTTTCGTTTTCCTTATTTTGTTGTTTGCCAAGTTGCCAAATATTTTTTTTTTGGAAAATCAATAGAGTTTCGGTAGCCGAATTTATTTAATTTTGTTCACAGCTTTTCAATTGAAATGTTTTCATTTTTTAAAAACCACCTTGCCCATCTTTTTCATACAGAATTTTGTCAAAAAGTGAAATTGCAGATAGTTCTTAATGCACCATTCATTTAATTCTCTATCGTATGCAATGCACACAGAACTAATGTTTCGGTAAATTTTTATTGTATGGTCGCCTTGTATGCAATTGAAACAGAAACTGTTTTTAAACCATATTCCATTTAATGTTGCATTTTGTGTATTTATCATAAGATGTATGCTGCAGATATTATTGAATTCGAAGCAAAAACATACACATAGATATACATACACATATGAAAACATATTAAAAGCTATTAAATTTGATAGTAGATAAGTATATTTCAATAAATCCATACTTTTATAATAAATCCATACTTTTAATAAAAATGATAACGTGGTAGTAACAAAAGTCCTTGCTGTCAAAACCCATACAAAACGTGTATAAGTATAATAAATTTATAATAATTATAGGATATAATTGTTCTACATCAAATATGTTATGTTATGTTTTGTTATACAAATTGTTAATAAATATTTTATGCTTATAATGCAGAGAATTTTATGATAAAAATTACGAGGTCTGTTGAATAGAAAAGGTGAATTTTATAACATCTAGGACTACGTGCAAGTTAAGATATGTGAAAATATGTATTAACACTATTGTGTAATAAATAGATTGTTAATTGTAAACTGAAACCCGTTTTGTTTTGTGGCAAAATATATTTTAATGCAAAAGTGCAACATCAGGGTCTGATGAATTTGTTGACGATTTTCGTGGGAACGAAATTGCATTTGCAACATAATTGAAAAGCAAAAAAAAATATAAAACTAATTCTTACTCTTTAGAAGCTGGGCAGCAAGTAATAGACAGCTTTTAAGTTAAGATTGATTTAAAAACAATAAATAATAAATAATAAATAAATTAATTTTTTTTTAATAAAATAAGCAAAACTATTTAATTTGCATTTGATCAGCGATTTTTTTAATGAAATGAAAAAGAAATGACGACTGAAAGGTTCATTCCATCAAAAACACATAAAAAGGTTGAGAAAGTGGAGAGCTGTGTTATGAAGAATTATCGAATCATTGTTAGGGTAGTTTCGGAGGGCATCGGCATGTCGGTTGGCTTATGCCATATCTATATATATCAGGGTTCAGAATTTTTCATTTATGAACATTCAAAATACAACATTCATGATATTTTTCATAAATGAGAAATCTAAAATTTTATATTTATTTTTCACACTCATAAACGAACAACAAAAAATGTTCTGGTTATTTTCATACATGAATGCGAACAACAAGAATTATTAGTCTTATTCATATGCGATAAATGATAAATTAGCTACTTCTCATTAATGTTATTTTTCATAAATGTACATGTTCATTTATGAACGTTGAAATTTTATAAAATTTCTCATAAATGAACATGAAAAAATTTTCTACCTAGGATCGCAGTTTACCGTAAAATGTAGTAAAAACACATGCAATACATTCTAAAAGAAATAAAAAAAACATTTTTTTTCTGCATACGCCGACAATTGCGCGTTATCAAATATATGCGTTTATGTACGCGAATGCTTAATGCACATATTTTTACGACCTTTTCATTTATGAAAAATTATCAAAATTGTAAATATTCAAAAATGAACACTTGTGTGTTTCTCATTTTTCCACTTATGGATAGAAAGAAAAAAAATAAATCGTCGCATTCACAAATGAGAAAACATAAAATAATTTGTTGTCTCTCACACATGTATGAGAAGAAGCGGCTAAAAAATGAAATGTACATATTCATACATGTATGTACAGTGAGTGAATACTTCCCTACTCTGATATATATATATATAAAAATAAAGCCCAAAATAGGTGTCCGTTGGTTGCCAGTGATTGACAAGATGCGCCGCCGGATTTCCACCAAATTTTCACAGTATCTTCGTAATGGTCGTTCGCTGGTTTGTATCTTTGTTTCATGCGTTTACGCAAAATACTGCGTCCACAAAACAAATTTTTCAAAAAAATCAAAATTTTTTTTTCAATTAAACACTTCGACTCAATGTTTTGTATTAAATGAAATGTGCGTTTTCATTTGTACGTTGCTGTGTATGTGTGTGTGCTTGCACAGAATGCGACGGTAATACAAATCGAAATATGCTCATATTCCTAGCCTGTGGATGTGCAAACAAATAGAGAATTTTGTTTTCCATATTCTGTTGCATTTTGTGCGTGTGTGTAATTTTCGTGTTCAATTGGAAAATGAACCATCAGCCCAACGTTTTTCAAAGCAATTGTTAGATATTAGGAATGGAGTAATTCAAATTGATCCCACCACAGAAATGATTCCGCTTCCAGATAATTTTTGCCACTTTGCACAATCAAAACAAGAATTGCTAAAAAACATATTTTAAAAAATTTTAGAAACCATGATTTTTTGCGAGAAAAATCTATCTTAGCTGCGAAAAATGCAGATGTTTCGGATATCAATGTAACAATTTTGAATGACACTCCCGGGAAAATTTTTACCTACAAATCAAGACGATGTTGTAAATTATCCAGTCGAATTTTAAAATTCGCTTCAGTTATCTGGACTGCCACCTCACCGCCCATAAGTGAAAGTTGGTGTAGCAATTATTTTGCTTAGAAATATCTGCCAGCCACGACTTTGCAATGGGACACGTTTAGTAGTAAAAAATTATGAAAAATGTAATTGAAGCAAAAATTTTCAAAGGAAAATATAAAGGCGAGGATGTGTTGATACCACGCATTCCTATGATCCAGATTTGACGTTTGATTTTAAACAGTTTTTCTCATGGTCAATTATATGTATCATGTCATATATGTAAAATCATTGCAATAGAATAAGACGTATTATAAAAGCACATAAAAATATTGAATTGTGAAAAAGATAAAATTATTAAAAAAGCATAAAAATGAAAAAAAAAGAAATTGTGTTCTTTCTGATTAATTTTCTTGAATGATTGAATTTTTTTTCGCACACAAAAAAGAATGCTGCAAAACAAATGACTTGCAAAGCAGTCACGCTAGTTTTAATATATAATTCTGCCAATTTTTCGCATAAAGAGTGTGGCAGCGAAGTTCGCTTCAAAATTGCTGAATTCTGAATAAAAGACTCGCATGGGAATCGCTCAAAAATATTTAATGATGTTAAAGATGATCGAGATTCACTTTAAAGGGTCATAACTAGAGTCATATAATGGGTATATCAAATCTTTCGAATATAACAGCAAACGAGAACTAGGACAATTCCGATAAAATGTAAGGTTTTGCTCACTGTTTTATAGTGCATTATAAAATCTTGTCACATAAATAATACGGAGTATTATCTACCGAAATTTTGGGAAAACAATGCTTTTGCAACTAAGATGGGTGTTCGTAATTTTTTTGGTCGCAAAGAATACTGTTATCATACCTCAGCCACCGTATTCACAAGATCTTGCGAATTTATCCTGTTCGCAAAATTGGATAGAAGCCACACAGGACACCGTTTTACCACCATTGATGAAATAAAAATCGAATCGTTGAGAGCGCCCAACAATATACCAAAATGTACATATCAGAACTGCTTCGAGGATCGGAAAAAACGTTGGCCCAATTGTATTATATCTAAGCGGCAAATTAGATATATTTTTCCACCTTTTTTATTAAATATATATTTTTTTCGGAACTACTGGAAAATAAATATTATATTTTATTAATTAATATTTGTATGTGCAAGGTATTAGATCTTATTAGCCTAAGTTACATACATGCTCTACGTAAAATTTGTGCAGGGTGTCCCCCGGGACACCTAAATCTTTAATTAAATGAAAAAGAATGAGCGCAAATTTTTAATTAAATGAAAGAGAATGTATTTTATGTTGATAAATGTTTTATTTAATGTCGGAAATTATGTTTGGAACACAATATAAGATAAATGTCCGCCACTGTTAACCTCACAACAAATGCGAGCCCTTTTGAGCACATTTTTCATTAAATTCATTTCATTAATTTCATCGCAAACATTTGATGATGGCCAAAGTTGTTCTTCAAGGGCCAAGCTTCATTGGTATTAAATCAGAGGATCTGCTTGGCTGTGCGACATGTGGCATCGTCCTGTCCAAACCAAAATGTCAGTGATATCCACGTTCTCAATAATAGACCAAAATTGAGTTGTTAGCATCTCGCGATAGCGTGATTTATTGACAGTTATCGCATTTTCAGTCTCACCTTCGAAAAAAAAGCCCAATCACGCCTACACTGTACTTAGTCCACCATAAAGTGACACGTTGGGCATGCAAAGGCATCTCCATAATCACACAGAAGCTCAACTGCACAAATTTTGCTTGCTGATATACCCTGACAAGTGAAAATGGGCTTCGTCTGAAAAACCAGTCAATTGTTCCTGAATGAATGGAGCGAATTTTTTTTTTTTTTTTTAAAGAGAAGTAGCACTTCAGGCAACAATGCCTATTTAGTCAAGTACCGTGCTACCTTCTTTTGGAAAGGGATAGAGAAGAGATGAAACAGGTGGTGAAAGCAGATGGATAGTCGGAAATTAACTGCCGTATAAATACAGCAACAGGGACCAGTGACTATGCCTTCATCGCTGAGCAGCTCCACCGACAGTCAATTTTTATCTTTTGTAGTGAAAAAACCAAGGTGTTTGTTGGGAGTCGAACCCACAACCCCCATATTTACAAGCTAGTACACTACCTCCTAGCCTACAGGGGCACCTAATTTACGGCGATATGGATGGTCGGTCGGCTTTAATTCCTGCACCAGTTGAATCCTGTAAGGCTTCAAAGTCATATCCTTATACAAAATTCGCTATGTGGTAAAAAATTTGGATTTGCTTCAACACTGTGGCTCACGACTATGATATTTTTTTAGCTGAGCGACCCGGTCAAATACGCACATTTTGTATCGAGCCTGTCGACTCAAATTTAATGAACAATTTATTAATAGCGGTCTCAGAAGGAAAATTATATTGTCCGAAAACTTTACAAAATGTAACTTTAACAGAACGACCATTTTCATAGTGGATTGCATCTTCTACGAATACGTCAAAAAACTAATGTCAAAACAATAATGTTATTGGTGTTACCACAATGGTTAAACAAACTTCGTGTTGAAAACCCCGATATATTCATTGTATAATGTTTCAAAATATAGCATATTGGCAAAGTTTACATCATCTGCATCATTTGCAACAGCATTTCTTAGGGCAGTACTACTTAAAATGATAAAATAAAAGTACCATAAACGCCGAGAAAGAGACCATTAAACTTCAGTCTCAAGTACAGTTTCCACAGGGAACAATCTCAGGAATTCCTTATATTTGTTTACAAGCATTATTCGACTGACTGCTATTTAGGAGTTGGTATATTGAGAAAAAGAAATAAATAATAAAAAACAAAAACGATTTGTATACACAAATCTTGATTAAATTTATCTTTTGCTATTGAAAACTGGAAAATAGTACCATGTGATATTCTTAAACATTGTTTTAATTTTGTTTGTATTTATCATTCCAACTAAGAACGTGGTATTGCCATCCTAAGTTAAATTTTAATATTGACTTCTTTTTTGTAATATTTTTCATTGGGACATATTTTGTATATCTAGGAAATCCTCTTTGTTCACATGTTGGTTTCAACCAACTAACCAACCAACCTGTTTTATTTAAATTCGTTTTTTGCTGTTGTCTACTTAAAATCTTAAGCCCTAAATATATTAAATTAAATCCCATAATCTGTATACTGTATTAAACTTTTCAAGTAATGTGGTCAAGTAGAGATTTCTTCATCTTTATTCCTTGTTTTTTTGCTCTCTGCAATTTATTGTATTCGTTTTCTTGTTACAGACACAAAAATCGAGATACATGTATTAAAAAAGGAATAAAATTTAATAAAATTTGCTTTTGTTTGCATATTTTATTTGGAGTTTAACTTGTTTTCGAAGCAAGGATACAAACGAGTCTGCAACAATTGTTTTTATTTTTTTCCATACCACAGACGTAAGACTAGAGCTATCTAACGTACAGGCAAGCAAACTAAAAAATTCTTAAACAAAATATTTTCTAAGGATATTTATTTACGTTTTTAGATATTTAAAAAAATGGGTATTTTTATTTAATAGTTGATCTGCCTATTTAAAGCTGATCGGAGCTAGCTTGGCTTATGTTCATGTACAAAATGCTAAAAATGAAAAATAATTAACATATTTTGCTCAACATATTTAGGCATTATCCAGGAATATTATAATTTTAATACAATTGTGATTTTATTTAATAACATTATTATTGGCTTGTGCTGCACTAATCCCTATTATGATATAAATAATCTACTTTGTCCCCACTGTTTATTGGATTGGCTAGATGCAAACTGCATAATTTATTAACAACCCATAATATATGAAACTATTCGCATACAATTTATGCATGTGGACAGACTTCAGTAAATTTATATTGTTACAAAATAAATACAAGAAGACAAGAAGGATTTCCAACAATTTTATTACATATTTCGTAATTAAATATTTCAATATAAGATTAAAAATAGGCAAAACTAAAAATATTTAAATAAACTTAATAGATAGAAATATAAATATAAATAAAAGAAAAAAATAATATAAAATTTGAATTTATTTAATTAAGATTAAAAAAAATGTCATGGTAATAATTTAATGGTTGTGGTTTTATTGCACACTTCTGGATTGAGAATACTAAAATAATAAGTTTGAAAATAAAATAATTATTCTAAGAATTCTAAGAAATCTTATACGCAAAAGACAACAACAACAGCATGTTTATAAGAAATCCTACAAAATAAAATAAACAACAGAAAACAAAAACATCTAAGACAGAACAAAAAAAAAAAAAAAAGCAGGCGCCTACACTGAATGATAAGAACAACAATAGTATAATGTGATGTTAAAGTAGAATATTCCTGTATATGCCAGAATCGCTTGAAACAGCTATTTAAACAGAACCTGCTGGACAAATGAATGAATTCAAGTTAAGCCATCAGTGAGTAAAGACATCGTGTTTATTTTGTGTGTACGGAAAGTAAAAAAAAAATTTTAATTTAATTTAAAACTCTTAAGTGCTGTGCTATTATTTTGCTATAAAAGAACTCAATATAGTAAAGCGTTTATTAAAAGGAAGAAACGTAACAATACATTATACAAATTAAATATAAATTCAAATTATGAAAATTTGTTTTTACTTTTCTTCTGGATAAATTTCTTTGTTTTCTTTATCAGATGTTTAAAAAAAATAGTTAAAGACGTTTACGAGCTGCACATAGATATTGTTAAATCCATTTGGGATTTTGCAGTATCCATAGCACAAGTATACGACAAATTGTAAGTAAAAAATTTTTTTACTATAAGAAAAGTGGTATGAAAATAACTAGAATTTCACTGTTTTACATATTTTTAGGTTTTTTTTGGTTTTTATTTTTAAACACAGCGATGCTTTTGATTGCAAATACAACCAATTATTATTTTTCTCACCTTTTTCTTGCCTTCTGGCTACTCTTGTACTCACCCATTGCTTTGCATAGCCATCTAAACCACACCAGATTCATTGTAGGTTCGAATTTGTTGATATCTTCTTTAGCAAATATACACCTTTATCCCAGTGCTGCAACCCAGTCCACATAACACTGTGGCTCTGGCAGAGACTTTAATTCACGACCTCTCGTTTTATTAACTAGGTCCTTTTCAACTAACTCAAACTCGACTGCCGAACACTACTTTTATATCATTACTTTTAACTTTATCAAAAAATTCTTTGAGGTTTGGTCCACGATTTCTTTGTATTGACAATGCAGGTTCCATAAGCTTTTCATCTAATATTCATATTTGCTGTCGCCTTGACTAACTTATCCATTGGGACTATAGGGAAATTTCTTTAACTTTCTATTCGTAACTCCGAAATATTATAATGCGGTTTTTTAATTAATCGCATTTATTTATTAATTATTTTATTTGAACTAAGGATCTTGTGTTTAAGAAGAAAAAAGTGCCAACTGAAGCTTAAATTTAAGAAATATTCTTCTTAGCCAGGAAATAAATAGCAGAAGACTTAAAAAAAAGCCAACTTCAACTGAGTACGCTGACAAAAGCATTTTTAACATTTAAGTTAAGAATTATAATACTTAAAACAAAAATTTTTATATTTTCTCTACAGATGAATTGCTCCAATAAAAGTGTAAAAAATAATGTGTAACGCAATCGGCCTTACCCATTTTCAGCAATAATCTTCGAGCAGAAATAGAAAAAGCAGAAGTTTCACCGTAATATTATTGCCCCCCTCCGTTTTTGTTATTATTACTGCGAAACGGATGGGACAACAACATTATCACATAATACAGGTTGGAAATGCACCTGGCTTCTAAAGGGTACAGATGTTAGATATAGAATTTATGGAAGGAAAACGGTACCCAATAGAAAGTCTATCTATTAGTTTATTAGTTATAACTGTGATATTCAATTCAAGCTGTGTTTGATTTTAATTTATGTTTAATTATTTCATAATTTATATTTGTTTGTATCGATTCATATTAGTAATGTGATTAATACTATATTGTAAGTTAATTATATTTTGATGTATTTATTTGTAATAATGTAAGATTTTACTTTATATAGAGGGAGCCCTTGCAAACTTCAATAAAAATTGACGAAACGTTGAGTAAATATGTGATAAAGTTGTGATAAAGAGAGTTTCTGTATTCATTTTATTAATCGGGTTGTTATGGAGGAGTTCCGCCTGAAATGTATACTACTTTGTTTTGCCATCATTTTGGTTACCATTAATCTTGACAGTTCATATTTGGCAGTCATGAAATAGACACGTGGTAAATTTATTATGGAAACATTTTCGATAAACCAACGTGTTTTAATCGTTAACATATTTAATCAAAATCAATCATCGATTATTGTGGAAGTTACGTAAAATTTTTGGGAGAAACAACGTGCCAAAAAATTGCACTATTCATTATGTAGATCGGCTAAAAACATTACTGCCGCTCAAGAGCTTGGATTTGCATTTGTTTCCATATAAGATTCAGTTGACACAAGAGCTTCTTTCACAACACCATGGCAACCCCGATTTTGATGAAAAAATCATAATAAGTGACGAGGCACATTTTCTTTTGAATAGATATGTGAATAAACAGAAAGCTTGTTCTGAAGAACGAATACCCTCAAATTATTTATTAGTCAGCTTTGTATCCATTAAAAGTGACTATCAGATGAGCAATTTGGTGAGAAGGATTTTTTTTTCGTGCTAAGATTTACATCTGCACCTGGCCGTGGGCCTTATTCAGATGGTGGTCAAACCAGTGTGAATGAAAAGCAGCGCCATTCACGCCCTAGGACGCCAAAGACTAATTCTAGCAACAGGTCTTTCCAAGTTGCAATTTCAGCGCTTCCAAAGCAGGGTTGCAAACCCCTACTCCTTGCTGAAGAGGCGGAGACTATCCAGATCCTGTCCAGAATACAAGACCCGTAGGTGTGATTAAAGGCGAGATGATCTTGGCCCTTAAATCAAATTAATGCGAGGGCCGCAAAACCAC
This sequence comes from Trichopoda pennipes, assembly GCA_030448955.1. Lineage (NCBI taxonomy): Eukaryota > Metazoa > Arthropoda > Insecta > Diptera > Tachinidae > Trichopoda > Trichopoda pennipes. The sequence goes on from JASKUP010000088.1 coordinate 6,700,020, forward strand.
AACCACCACGATACTCCCGAAGGGCCAACCTTAATAATCAGTCAGAGAAACAGCTAAAAGTCTCAAGAGACAAGTAGCGGAAACCCTGGGGCTTACTGATTCTCGTGGAAATAACGTGGAGCTTCCAGTTGTTCCCTGCTGACTTCAGGGGACTGGGCTCCCTTATACCCCCAGCAGCACAGGTCTAGATAGTCAAGTATTCTATAAAGACCGATAAATGTGCCCCCGGAGGGGGTGTGAGAAGAAATAATTGGACTTTACTGCTTTGAATATGCAAACGACATAACGAATGAAAGGGGAGCGATATCGTGATAGGATTGAAAACTTTTTAACGCCGTAACTACATGCTTTGGGCTTGGTTACCATTTAGTACCAACAAGGCAGTGCCATATCGCATACAGCCAGGATTACAATGAAATTACTTTTTCCACAACAAGTTATTTCAAGTTGATTGGCCTCCACGGTCGTCTGATTTGACTGCTCCGGACTTATTTTGTGGGGAATTTTGAAAAGCAAGGTTTACGTAAACAAACCAGAAGCGCTTGAGCAACTCAAATAAAATATTTGTGATGAAATTAATGAAACACCGCGTGGAATGTGTGAGAATGTAATGAAAAATTAGCTGAAAAGGGCTCGCATTTGTGAGGCTAACAGAGCCGAACATTTATTTAATATTGCATTCCATACATAATTTCCGACATTAAATAAAACATTTATTTCTTTCATTTAATCAAAAATTAGAAACAAACAAGTGTTACGGCGGACACTCTGTATAAGATATTACCATATAGTTAGTACTTATAAATATTTACATATACTTCAGTAACCAACTACATCAACCAGTCATATTAATTTATTAAGCCTCATTTAGTTACAATTCTTCTCGAATTTTGTTACGTTCGTTTTCGAACGAATACAACTTAATTTTTTGGAAGACTAAACAAGTTCGATTTATTTGAAAAATGAAAAATATTAATAAATAAAATAAAATATTTTTTTGCATAAATATAAATTCATTCATATATTAAAAAATTACTGCAATAATATTTAATGTCTATACAAATAACAAACATTTTTAACTATAGTTATTATAATGCAATTAAATTAGATTTTATATAAAGAATTAAGATATCTACGAGAAATGTACATATAAGATTTTTTCATAACTTTTTCATAACAGGACCTTGCAGGTTGTAACAGGTTGGCTTCAACAGACAAGTGAAATTTATTATTATTTGAGAAAATATTATTTATGTTTATGCAAATATATATGGAGTTTATGCAAATATATGTAAACATATATTTATGTTTCTATTCCACCTACTTATGTGTATATAAATGAATGTATGGAGTTTTTCAACCAGAAGTTTGTTTTCCAATTTTGGCAACAGCAACAACATGATAGTCTTGACATTTAGTTTTTTGACGTATTCATAGCAGATGAATTCCCACAAAAACCGCATTAAATCAATTAAAATGCACTATGAAAATGGTGGTTCTGTTAAATTTACATTTCGTAACATTCGTAATATTTACGGAAGACATAATCGTCCTTTTAAAAGCGCTATTAAAAATTTCGTCGTTAAATTTGAGTCGACTTGATACAAAATGTGCGAACACCAACGCGTGTGCGATCGGGTCGTTCAAATGAAAACATCGCAGCAGTGACCACCTGATTTCAAAATTTTATATCACGTTTTGAAGCCTTGTAGGGTTACTCTAGCGCAGGAATTGAACCTGACCGACTATTCACTTTACTGGAGATTCGTGCAATTTATTCAGGAACAACTGGCTGGTTTTTCTGAAAAAATAATTTTTTCAGACTCGGGCCATTTTCAGTAGTCAGGGTATGTCAACAAGGAAAATTTTCGCATTTGAGCTTTTGAAAATCCTAGAGTGATTATTGAGAAGCCTTTGCATGCTTAACATGGGACTGTATGGTAAGACATGAGATTGGCCCGTTTTTCGACGATGAGGCTAGAAATGTGGTACCGATCAATGGATTACGCTATCGCGAGATGCTAACAACTTAATTTTGGCATATTATTGATGACATCGATATCACAATGTGCCACATGTCACACCGAACCAAATTTCCGGATCGCATAATTTCACGACATTCAGCAGTTAGCGGCCGGCCAGATCGTGTGATTTAACATCACTGGGCTATTTTTTGTGGAGCTATGTGAAGGACAGAGTTTTTACGGAGCCAACCGAATCGATTTCAGCCTTAAAATCCAAAATGCGGTATGTGATTAACGTCAAAGGACCGCCATTTTACCTAAAAGTGATTAAAAGTATTAATGAAAGAATCGACATATATCAGCGTGATAGTGGTGGACATTTACCACATATTATTTTTCATTCATAATTACTGAACTTTTCTCTTCGTAATACAAAAAAAAAATTTGAATCATATTAATGAAAATTTGATGATTACTTTTATTTTTATTCGACCTTTTTTTAAATTTAATTAAATATGAAATAATCTTTTAACGGTCTTTTAAATAATTTAACGGTTTTATTTTTCTCGATATTTCGCTTTCCTGTGGAAAGCTACTTCAGGAAATTATTTTTTATATTTAACAAAAACAAAAAGTTGTTATAATTGTTATTTCATATTTAATTAAAATTAATGAAAATTTTTTTTTTACATATTTTATTTTAGAAAACAAACCTCTTGTTGAAAAACCCTTATATATACGTATGTATGTGTGGACGTAAAAGTTAATGTTTATCCATCTTATAACAGAATACTTTTAATTATACAATCAATAATGATAATAATTATACTGTATATGTATATTTAATGCAATGTTGTCCCCTGTGTGTTACTGTGTTTGTATATTTATTTAGATGCAAATGGCAAGTATGTATTCAGGCAGTTAAGTATTTGCATTTGCTTAATTTTGTCAATAGATATCTTTATATATAAATAATAAAATCTGGTCATTTGCTTTCATAAGTAAACTGATAAGTAAACTGATCTTCCTAAAATTTTCTCAGTTGATTACTAACGATCCGGAGGGTAAATTAAGCTACATATTTTGTCTTTGGAATTTTTAATGTGGAAGATACACGTCACATACAATGTTATTGTTTTATATTGTTGGCCTTGGAAAGTGCGGTATTTAGTGCTTGGGAATGCAGTAGAAATAATAACCTTATCGATGCGTAAAATTTTAAAAAATAACTGGTTAAAATTAGGGCAGTTGGCATTTTACCTTTCACAGAAAGTGACAAGGTATTAGCTGTGAGATATTGTACAAGTAACGTCTTTATAACTGGAACAATAGACGTGATATCTTCCATAAAAAATTAAAAAGGTTATTTTTCGTTGTAGTACCACATTACACCGTTTATAGGTTATTGATTATTAAACATATGTATTTACATATTTACAAGTACATTTTTTTCGTGAATTCCTATTCTAATGCAAACAAAAATTACAATAGCTCTTAATACACCAAAAAGCTATTTGGTATTTGGTTTTGCCAAAATATTTACTAGTTACAAGTGATTTGTAAATTCATGGCTTGACAAATTAAACCATTTTCGGTACATCAATTTAATACACAAGTGCTTAATTATAAACGTAAATATGTAGTTGTACGTTTTCAAATAAATTACTTAATACGCATGTAGGTAATTTTAATGGAAATTCTTGTATCACATTGATTTAATTAAAATTTGGAATCTATGATATGCAAATTTGTTTGCAAAAATATTTTAAATCTCAATTATTTCCAAATGCTTTTAAGAAATAATATTTGATATTGCCTTGTTAATCATGCCTTTGTTCGGCTATTTTCTAAGACAAAATAGAAGAAACACTGGAGAGTGGAATATATATAAGGCAGCTTTGACAAAATACAAATTTAATGTCTGTATGAAGTATATGTTAATGTTTGCACTATTTACACAATAAATTGAGCCGATTGTAATATTGAATGAGGTTTTTATAACTTTACAGTGAGTTTCAGTAAGGTACATACATTACAAACGTTTACTTTAGAAAGAGTAACTAAAATTATTATAAAGAAAAATTTTTCAATAATTTTTCTATATATTTATCGATTGATGTAGCATTTTTTACTATATTATTGTGTATAGCATAAAATAATATATACTGGTGCTTTTTCCTTTCTTCGTTTATAACTTTATGTAACAAGAAATTGCACAGCTTACTTGTGTAGTGTGTGCCATAAGCACTGAAGTTGTGTAATATATGGCCTTTTATGCTTTTTTTTAATCTGCTTGAAATAAAATTTTTGAATAAGACAATAATATCTTATAATAATATGTGGTTAAATGCTTTCTAGCCGCAAATAAGAAATAAGGGTCGGTAATCCATTTCGCTGCGTCAGCATATTAAAATTTTCCAAAATAGTGCCTGAAACTGCATCAGTATATAAATTCCAAAATATTCCAAAATATAACAAAAAATTTTAAGAATATTCGTAATAAAAAACTTACTTAAATAAAAGAACTATAAAAAACTAAGATCGATCTTCTAGCGCACTGAAGAATTTACCTGCTAACCCATTTAAAAGAATAGTCAAACCAAAGTAAAAAACAAAATGTTTTCTTAACCTTTTTAAAACTCAAAAAATAACACGATTCTATTATTTATTTCTCTATGCAAATCTATCATCTACAACCCAACTCATAATATTTAGTGATGTCTACAGTCACCTATACTTTTAAAATTTACTTGATGATTTACTTGATTTACTTTTGTACTGCATCTTTTCTAACAAACGTTTACTCTTTCAAAAATCCATGTATCATCATCTGACTGCTGCGACCTTCAATGTCGTTATCAAGAGCAACCAAGCTTTTATTTATTGAGTACGTTGAATGCTAGGAAACGCAGAAACTCGATTACTATCAGTTGGCAAAACTTTCGTTATTACGTATGGGTAAAAGTTCAGATGAGTCACCAACTCCCGGTATTGTGACTCTTTTGATTATAACATAGTCTCCTGGGAGATACGTTGCAGCATTACAACGAGATTTATCTTAAATATTCTTCTAATTCTCTTGTTGTTTAACAATATTTATTAATGACCATTCACGTTTTTCGTCAGTGTTGTTTACTGCATGATTTTGCAATTTAACCATTTGCTTTCGGAGTAGCTTTTGCGTGCTTAATGTGAATATTGTGGTACACAATTGAGTTTCTTCTTTATACTGAATTTTTATTTTTTAACTCAATATGAAAAATTAATCATTAGCAAATAGCTTCTGAGCGAAGCTGGATCGTACAGCTAGTAGTTAATAAATTTAAATCATCCTGTAGGGAACACTTGCTAAATAAAATTTAAACGCTGCCGTAAGTTGAGTAAAATATTTTAAAACTTTAAGATTAATAAAATATATTATTATTAATAAATTAGAAATATTAATAAATTAAATTGTACAGTTGAACAAACTAGTTTATGAGACTACAAACTTGCAATAGTAACGTCTACAGGGTGCAGGGACGATTATAAAAATGTATATTGTATAAAATATTAGAATTTGTATCCCAAAAAAAAAATCAACTTATCGATTATATATGATGCCCAAATCAATGTAATTTCTATTAAAAACTAACCTTTTTTTTAGTTAACTTGATAGTTTTTCCTATTAACGTGAAGAGCTTTTAATGCAGATCGATATAATTAGATTGAAAATTTAAATTATTTGATTTATAATTAATTATATTTACGAAAATCATATATTATTTATTTTTCCCACTACACTGTCTATTTTCTTTTAGCATTGTACCCATTAACATCTTAAAATAACATCTAAATTTAGAAGTATTTCTTAAATTAGGAGCAATTTTGTCCTGTTTTAAATGCAAGGATTTCATAGAAAAATTGTATAAAATCGGCATAAAAAATTTATTATTTGAAATCATTTTTAAGGTAATCTACGTTAATTGTACTAGATTTCATTAAAATATGAAAGCCTTAATATAGAAAAGTAAAAAAAAAATAAATAAAAATTTGTTTTTTAATGGTAATTGTGTTTTTGTATTAAGATGTTTAAGTTTTCCTATCCTTTTGCTGTATTGATTGAATATAATTCCTACTTAAGGCTTGGGATATAAGACAATTAAATATAAAATTTGGAGTAAAATCTACTGATGATCTATATGAGAATGGTGAAACGGCAGTAATATATTTTAAGTTTTGAGTAAAAAATATTGTTACGTTTATACCTTTTATAAACGTTTGTTGTGAGTTCTTTATTGCAAAAATAATTACAACAGTTTTTAGAATTTTTAAATTTATAACAATTTTATTTACTTTAACTACACAAAGTTGACACTTCAGAACAATTTACTTAAAAATGCACGTCTTTACTTGATGAGATTTAATTTTACACAGACCGACTATCCAATCAGACGTTGCCCTATTTATATTTGTCCATTTAAAGTCTAGAAGATTTAAGAATCTTCTACTCCCTTTGTATCACATTTTATTGTTGTATGTTGTTTATTCGATGTTTAGGCGCATGTATGGCTGTGTGTATTTTTGTTTTTGTTTTTATGCTGATAAAGTTTCTTTTTGGGATTAATTTCAAAATATTTGTTATTGTCTTTTGTAGAAAAGAATTTTTTATAAAACTACGCAGATGGTAAACAACATGCATGTTTGTTGTTGTAAAATTAGTTTTTGTCTTGCGCGTTTAGATGGTAAACAGCGTACATGTATTTTTTTTCTTGCATGTCAGGTAGTTAGTAAACAGCATACATGCAAATTGTTGTTGTGTGTGTATGAATTTCTACGCAGTATGTAACCAATAGTTCGCTTTATTGCTTAGTTTTTTTTTAATATTTTTAAATATCATAAAATATTTATATTTAAAGGAATCTAGCACAATTAACGTGGATTAATAAAAAAAGTAGTAAAAATATCTCCATGTACTTTGAATTTTGTTTCATATCGCCACATTTGCAAGCTATCGCCATAAAAACTGACAACATTGTACAGCACTGAAATTTTGCAATTTTTAACTTGATTTTCAGAAACATTAAATCAATACAGGATTTTTATGTGAATGATAAGTATGAATAGCAATTTATTCATTTTTATTTGCCTTATTTTGAAGTAAAACAAAAAAAATTAACATTAATATTTGAATATAGTACATGCATTTTAATGTTGTTATGATTTCTGTTTTTTACGTGCTTGCTATTTATTTTGATGAAAATATATTTTTATTGAAAAATCAATGAATCTCATCGCATCACTATAAGAAAAGAATACACAATCAAGCACACAAAAAATCAAAACAAAAACTATTGCATATTTGCTGGCGTATGTTTGGGGGAATAGATTTGCAATAAAAACAAGGAAAAAAAGCAGTAATAGCAAATTCTATGAAAAGAATATTGTTTAGCAAATAGCAACACCAACAATAATAATAGCAAACAGAAAATATTTTGCATTTTTATTACATTTTTTATGGTCATAAATAACATGTGTTGGTTTTGCTTTTTTCTTATAGAAATAAAACACTAAAACACTAACACAACAACAACAAGCAAATAAAGTAAAGAAAACTTATGAAAACAATATCAGATTTTAATCTATTTAAAATACAAGTTACATTCTTAAAAAAAATGTGTATATACCTACAATGGGAACGCTATACAACTATATGTAAAATGCATACTTGTGTATGCAAGTGTGTGTGTATGCGATTATTATCAAAGTTTTATTTTACACAACACCCTAAAAGTTAGTTTTGTAATGATAGTTTGTTTGATCGTAAAAATTTTTTTTATTTTCAAAATATTTTTTTTAAATTGTATTTAACAAGTGGGGTGGAACTAAAGTTCTCATGCAATTTGGTTATAATTTAAAAAGTGCAGGAATAGAAAATTATTTTTATTTTATTTATTTTGAAAGTTGCAAATTGTTGTAAAATAATTTAAAAATCATTTTTCTCCATGATGCTTAAAATGTCATATTCACAACAATAATTTTGGCACTTTGAAATTGTTTGGAAAATGCGGTTTTTTAGGATTTCCAAAAGAAAATTAAATGAGAGTGAACAAATGAATCTTGATTTATTTCCAAATCACGCCTTGGTAATTGATTAACTTTCTGTATAATATTCTGTTCATAATGCGTGTTTGGAGTTCATTAAGAAAAAATATCTACTGCTTTTATTTCTTAGAAAACAAAATTGATTGAACACAGGATATTTATTTTTCTTTTTAATAAATTATTGAAAGTGTGTGTGTGTGTGTGATATCCGCCTGAGCATTCAACCTTTCACTTAATTGCTTATTTGTTTATGTTTATAGGTTAGAATTTATTTTTACCGATACTAATCTAAAATTATTACACATTTTAATAAAAGAACTTGCTAAACACGCAACAAAAGTATTTATTATATTTTCGAAGCGAAAAACTAAATAAAAAATAACATATCAAATGTTTCAGTTATCTTGTCCTAACTGTTGATACCACTATTGCTATGATATTCATTTATAAATTGTACATGTTAATAATTGATGGCTAGAAAAATTTTGAACAACTTTCTAGATTAAATCAAGATTATTGCATTTTTATTCATTTATTGCTCAATATTTAAATATAATCCTTTTAATAAAGGTTTTGCTATATTGGCTTGTTTTATTACAAAATAATAGCACAGCACTTTAAAGTTTTAAACTAAACAATTTATTTACTTTCAGGACACACAAAATACTCGAACTGATTCATTTGCACAGCTCGAGGTATGATCAAAAAATAACCGTTATTTTAAATGTTTTCAAAAAGCTTTTATTTATGCCTCAATAACTAGCTTGTCCCTTCCAAGTAATCCCCCTCAGATACAATACACTTATGCCAGCGTTTTTTCCAATCCTCGAAATACTTCTGAAACTCGCTTTTTTGGTATCGCCCACAGCTCCTCTTTCGATTTGTTTTTATCTTCTCAAGCGTAGCAAAACGCTTTACTTTCTTCAGTTTTGGGAAGAGAAAAAAGTCAGCGGGGGCCAAACCCGGTGAATACGATAGTTAAAGCAGAATTACGGTTTTGTCCTTAGCCAAAAACTCACGCACAAGCCTCGATATGTGAGCTGATGCGTTATCATGGTGTAAAATTCATGATTGGTTTTTCCACAATTCTATGCGCGTCTGATGAATTGCTTCGCGCAAACGCCGTACAACTTCAAAATAGTAATCCTTATTGACCGTACGATCTAGTGGCAAGAATTCATGACGCACCACGCAATTGCAATCGAAGAACATTGTGAGCAAAACCTTCACATTTGACCGAAATTAACATCCTTTTTTTTGGGGTCTTTGCTCTTCTGGACGCTTCCATTGACGTTATTGGGCTTTGGTTCATTGTGATAGCTATACGCCCAAGATTCGTCACCAGTTATGACCTTTTTGAGCAAATATGGATCGACGTTGATGACGCTCAACAGCTCCTCAGCGACGTCCGCGCGACACACACTGGGGATTTTTGTATGGAGGTCAGGAAAAAAATATATTTGTCGAAAAATGTAGCGATTTCATCACAAATTTAGTTTTATTTATAAAGTAATACACAAAAGTAATCAAAAGAAAGAAAGTTAGAGAAATGTATATACACTGTTACTTACACTGTTTTTTTCATAATTAACAAAAAAATTTAAATTATTTTTTTTAATTTTTAATTTATTATTTATTTTAAATCTATTTTTAATTTATTATTCTAAAAGAGCCTTAACTTCGTCGCTTATAACACTATGCTTTTTCTGGCTAAATGAAGGCGTCAAATGTGAAATCATGGGATGTGATGTTACTATCATTCGGTGCGTAATATCTTCTTCGTTCGTGGCAATTCGACTGCATTTTCTGGAGTGTCTTAGGCGTTATTTTTTATAGTCTTTGTTACGACATTCCTGAGCCTCTTCGGATAGTAGGCCTACAGGAAAAATACACTTTTCAATTATATCCTTGCCATGAGTCAGAATTTTGTGAAGTGTAGGTGGGGGATATTGTACCACTCGTACAGTGCAACAAACTCTCTTGCCGTCTCCAAACGAAAATCACCAAATTGTTTTGGATCTACTACCTCGGCGATTGTTATAGTTTTGAGAATTATTGAAAACCTCTTGATTATGTTTTCATCTAGACCCGTGATTTCGGAAATCAATGCAAGATTCGTAAAGAACCTTCATGGCGTATTTCCTGAATTTGTCATACCAGAGCCTTACTTAACAGGTTAATAACCTGTATTTCAATTTTCTGTCTAAGTTTACGCTTTTTCAAACATTTTTGGGCTTCTTTTGAGTGGACTGTCCCACGTTTAAATTCAATATTATAAGCCGAATGCAAAAGACACTCAATCAGCTTAATACGCGCACTAAGTGGTAACATACCAAATTGCTTGTTCATTTATGGGAATAGCTTGAACTATTTCGATTTTATTCATCTTGGATGTTGTGGCTCCACAAATGAGACAAGAAGATGCATACGGTGTTTCTGTTAGTGATTGTGCTGTCTTGCCGTCAATCACTGTAAAATATAATTCATGTTTTACTCTAAAGTTGCGATTGTTCACTGTTAACTCAAATTCTTTTAGTTGAGATATTTCATCGACTCTTCTCTTTTCTTCTCGTATAACTGTTCTACAATACTGTATGAAAGAAGGTTAATTGTTGTTGCATACTAATTTATTTATGTCAACACTTAATGATAATTTAAGTGGTACAACTAATGTCGTATATAAGCGAGAGTTAGAAATTTTTGTATATCTCGAGCAAATTTTTTAAATTCATACCTTTACTTAATTGTTCATAAAAGCGAAACGCGTTCATCGATTTTCATGACTTATATCTCATTTTGTTCGCAGATTATACAACGTATTATACGTAATTGGACTTGACACTTTTTTACCGTTTTTGAATTTTTTTGAATTAAAAAAAAAACTTAACTCTTTACGCAAAAAATATTTTTTTTCTTCATACATTTATTTATAACTTCAAAACTGTTGCTTATGTAGCAAAACGTTATATAAACAGATGAAAGTACTTATAATTCTTGATTTTTCTAAATTTGTTTAAGTAAAATTCGACTAGTGGTTCTTGAGTTATGTTAAACAAAAGGGCCTTATCACAACTGAGTTGCGAATCAATCAGCTGAAAAATGTTGTACTGTGTAAATCAACAAATTGAGCGGTGACACCTGGTGGCAATTGAAATTGATTAAAAATGTAAAAAGAGATATGAGGCAATATATCAGCGTAGATTTACAACTGCAGGAAAGTAAAACTAAAATTGCAGGTCCAAATGTTTGGAGAAAAAAGGGATTTTTTTATATGTTCATAAAAATAAGCAAATAAAAATAACTTAAGTCTCTGCAGAGTTTATTTTTTCAATTTTAGTATACTGAAATATCCTACTTTAAATAGAAAATAAAAATAATAAATAATTAATAAATATCTCTTATTCTTTTTTACGGTCTTTTTAAATTAAATTAACAATATATAATTTTTTCTTTTCGAATTTTCGCTTTCCTATGGAAAGCTTCTTCAGGAAAAAAATTTTTTTATTTTTGAAAACGAAAATTATTAACATATTCAAAAAATTTTCAAAACATTTGACAAAAACATATATAATATTTTTTCATACATACATACAAAAATTTAAATTTTCAAATATTTAAACATACAAAAACAAGGAAACGAAATAACTAATATATAACAAATAACAAATTCTCTCTTATGAAATAATTACATATAACAAATTATGTGTCTTGTCTGTGTCTGTCTTGACATTTATTCTCCTTACATTTGGTACATTAACAATTTCTAATATTTCCAACATATAACGTCTCTTGTAGTTTTTTTCTATATCTAATACTGATGTTTCATCAAACTTTGGATAATGATTATATTTCTTACAATGTGAAGATAAGGATGTCTTCTGTGTTGAAATATTCCTATATTTTTGGGCACACCTGTGACCAACTAATCTTGTTTTAAGTTTATTTTTTGTTGTCCCAATATAAACTTTGTCACAGTTCACCTGGTCATTTCCTCCACATGGTATCCTGTATACTACATCAGATATTTTCATTTTTCCTACTTTATCCTTCATACTGCTAAATAATTTATTTAATGTGTTATGTGTTTTGTGTGCAATTATATATTTATCTGTGTCATATATTTTGAAAATTTTTTCAATATGATAATAATTTTTTTTTTCCTGAAGAAGCGTTCCATAGGAAAGCGAAATGTCGAAAAGAAAAGGTCGATTAAAAAACTACAAAAATAATAAATAATAAAATAATATTCGTTTTGGAAATTTTAGGTTTAAATTAAATTGGTTCAGTAAAACATACAAGTACTGAGACGGCTACAAAAAAAAAACTAGCAGTCAGATCGGAATAGCTCTTTTTGATTTGACTGTACCATTTAGTCTAAAATTTCTAAAAATCATTGCATACTCCATGAATAGTATGTTGACAATTTCACTTTTTTCCGCGAAATCCCCAGTGTGCGAAGTTGTCTTTGCTCAAAATTTAGCAATTTTGGAATAATCTTCGCTTCCGCACTTTTCATGCCTAAAACGCTCGTAAAAATTACTTGGTATGAGCTGAACGTCTCTAATAGTGATTCGATGATTATCCAAAATCACAACTTCAATGTTTTCAAAAGGTTGTCGACGTTCTCGGGCGACCATCGTTATTGACATCTTCTCGGGGTGCCTTAGACCGGTTATACTACAATTGAAGCTAAAAAAGCTTTCCTTTTTGTGTGAACTTCGTCTTACCTTTTGAAAAGTTATTGATTATGAATGATTCCTCGTATTCGAGAATTTAGTATTCTGTAGATTAGCAGACAAACACTAAAACAGCAGTAAAGCTTACTAAAGAGGGAACGGCACGTTATCGTAATGTGTGCGCTCAATCAGATTTCAATCTTTGTGTACGGTATGCTTGATGTATTCAGACGGAAATTGTGTTACCATAAATATTAGAGTTTATATTTTTTGATTAGTGTATTGTTGTTGTTTCTTTTGTTCCTTTTTGAATAATGCTTTATTGCAACAAAATATCTTATCACCGTATATAATACAGCAGTATTAATTTGCAGGGTTCAGAGTTTTTCATTTATGAACATTCAAAAATCAACATTCATGATATTTTTCATAAATGAGAAATCTAAAATTTTATATTTATTTTTCACGCGCATAAACGAACAAGAAAAAATGTTCTGCTTATGTTCATACATGAATGCGCACAACAAGAATTATTAGTCTTAAACATATGTGATAAATGATAAATCAGCTACTTCTCATTAATGTTCTTTTTCATAAATGTACATGTTCATTTATGAACGTTGAAATTTTATAAAATTTCTCATAAATGAACGTGAAAAAATTTTCTACCTACGATCGCAGTTTACCGTAAAATGTAGTAAAAACACATGGGTACATATTAACACAAAATACAATATTGCAATATATTCTAAAAGAAATAAAAAAAACATTTTTTTCCTACATACGCCGACAATTGCGTATTATCAAATATGTGCGTTTATGTACGCGAATGCTTAACGCACATATTTTTACGATCTTTTCATTTATGAAAAATTATCAAAATTGTAAATATTCAAAAATGAACACTTGTATGTTTCTCATTTTTTCACTTATGAATAGAAAGAAAAAAATAAATCGTCGCATTCATAAATGAGAAAACGCAAAATATTTTTCAGTCTCTCACACATGTATGAGAAGAAGCGGCTAAAAAATTATATGTACATATTCATACATGTATGAACAGTGAGTGAACACTTCGCTACTCTGTTAATTTGTGACACATTGTGTTGTGTTTGTAATTTAATTCAATTAAACAGTATTTATATTTTCTTTATCCTCTCAATGTCTTTAATAATATATTTTTAATTCAATTTTGATTAATTTGTGTATCTATATTCCCTGAATAACAAAACGAGTCCTTAGTGTTAATTACTAAAGGAAAAGTTAATAAGAGTATGGCAGAATATAATAATAATTTTATCATTATTTTCAAATTAATAAAATTCACAGCAAGAATTAAGAAAACTGTCAATACCAAACAGCAACATGAAAATGAAATCATTGTTAAGTAAATAATAATTTATTTATGTATACGTATGATTTATTTTTATGTTTAATTTGCTTAATTACATAAAAACATATAAATTTAGTAGCATTAATAAAATTTAAATAGAAAAAATTATATCTGATTTGATAAAATTAATCTGAAAAAGTAAAAAACTGAATACGCTTTAAAGAAATTTCGCATTAAAAACAAAATATTCATGAAGTGATCACCTGAAAATTTAGGGTGGTCCAAAAAGAAGTTGGTTTTCTATAACAAAATAAAACAAAACATGTAGATTAAGATGACTCAAATTTGAATTGTTCGGCAATTGTAAATGAAAATTGATATCTGGCAAGTGTCCAGCACGACTACGCTGACAGATGTCAATTCTATTACCAAAGTTTTTAATCTATTTTTTGCAAATTGGCATTCATATTTCATGCCTTCTGAGTTTTCAGGCTGAAATCGATTAGATTGGCTTCCTATAGAGTCAATCCGTAACATAGCGCCTCAAAATATAATCCAGTGGTGTTAAATCCCACGAGCTGGCTGGCTACTAACTACTGATTGTCGTGAAATTATATGATCGGGAAATTTGGTTTTCAATAAATTAATCGTTTGATTGGCTGTGTGACATATAGCGGATCTACAGCGATGTGAATGATCGGTCAGATTCAATTTCTGCACTAATTGATCCTTGTAAGGCTTCTAAATTAAATCTTTATGCATAATTCTCCATGAGGTATTTTTGGATAACCCCAATTTTTGAGAACGTTGAGGAATTCACAGTGCTTTAATACTGTGGCTTAATGCTGCGACGTTTTAAGTTCAACAACTCGGTCGAACACGCGTTGATGTTGAAACATTTTGTATCGAGTTTAACAACCAAATTCTTAAAAACTGTTTTAGAAGGACGACTATGTTGCCCGAAAATATCGTGAATTTTACGAAATGTAACTTTAATATAATCACCATTTTCATAATTGATTTTAATTATTTTAATGCAGTTTTCGTGGGAAATTTAATTCATTGTAACAATTGCCAATGAATACTTTAAACAACTATATGTCAAAACTATCATGTTGCAGGTATTTGCGTTAGACCCATTATTGCACCTGCACCCAATCGTTTTGGGCATGTTTTACATTTTGCCATCTTGTTAATATATCTTCGAGGCTCCTCTATGCAGTTGTCTTATTTTCACATATGTGCGTAGAAGTCTAGTGTTATGAAAGTTTTTGACCCCTCAATAAGTTTTGACGCACAAGAGTATATAGGGGATCCTGTTGGCGAAAAGACATTTCGTTTTTCGCTTATTGTTACACTGTTTTATTAACTCTGTTCACATTATTGCTTATGCTCATTTTTTTGCATACATTTGGTAATAAGCTGGCAGTCACTGCCTCGTGATTAATTTTAAAAATAGTAACAGTAGATTGATTTTTAAGTCATACTACAGAGGCTTTAATAAAATAATAATTAGAAGGTAGATAAAGAATGTTATTAGTTAAATATTATATGTGTTACATTATTAGAAGTGACAATTAAACTTTTAGTTGTTTAGATGCATCAAAACCGTTAAATACATTTCACATAGAACAGAAACAGGAAACAGGAATTAGCTTAAGTCAATTTTTGTTTAATTTCCATAGCATATGTTCTTGGAAGTCTGAATTTTAAATATTATTTCAGTTTTAATATTCATTGGCAATATGTATGTCTTGACAGTTTTCCTCAATGACTTATAACATTGTTTTAGATTTAAGAAAATAAGAATGCAACAAACGTCCCATAAAAAAACTCATTCATCATCTGCACAAGCATTGAAAAATGTCAACAACGGCAGCAACTTAATGAGGCAGCCACCATTACAGAAATAATGTTGTCAACAAATGAAATAATTTTTGAACTTGATCTACATTTTCCTTTTCCTTTGTCGTTTCAAATGTGCTTAACTTTTTATTTAGTGATGGCGTTAGATGTTGTTGATTTGTTGTATGAAACTCAAAGCTGTCATAATTATATTAAATCACTGTATAAAAGTACATGAGAGGAAGTGCTTAGCCTCATACACATGACATCCTAAGAGTAGACTTAACTTATTTTTATTCCAATCGTGTTGTTGTTTATTCTTTAAAAAGACTTTTTCTAAATGCAATGGTTATGTGATATAATGATAGCACATGGAGTAAAAAAGAATACACTGTAAGATATATAATAAATTGTACTAATACAGAAAACACGATATCCCAAATTTATATTATGATATTTTTATCTTTGGAAATAAGAAACAATCTCAACCCATTGTCAAGAGTAGAGAGAATTTTTTTTTTAAATTAACCGTATGCACTGTAGGAAAACTATGTTTTTCAAAGGCCTTTTTCTAACCGATTTGCGACTTAATTAGTTTAATCCTATTGTCTCCTCTGTGTGACGACAACTCGGCAAATAAGTAGTAATGCCCACGTTTTAGGGGTGCTGAAAATTTAACCTTTTTAAGTTTTAACAAGAAAAAGCTTTCAGAAACGCCTTCCTTGTGCCCCTGGCCCCTGTAGGCTAGTAGGTAGTGTACTAGCTTGAAAATATGGGGGTTGTGGGTTCGATTCCCAACGAAGACCTTGGTTTTTTTTCACTACAATAATAAAAATTGACTGTCGGTGGGGCTGCTCAGCGATGAAGGCAGAGTCACTGGGCGCTGTGCTGTCTTAATTTCCGACTATTCTTCTACTTTCACCACCTGTTTCATCTATTCTCTATCCGTTTCCTAAAGAATGTAGCATGGTACTTGGCTAAGTAGGCATTGATGCCTGAAGTGCTACTTCTCTTTAAAAAAAAAAAAAAAAAACAAAAGGTAGGATATATTTGGCTTATCCACAATATGAAAAACGATTTTCGGACCCCACACTAGTTAGTCATAGAAACTTTACTTATAAATATTAATGAGTAGAACACGTGTGGTTTTCTAACGGCTGCACACGGGATAATGGCGATACTGAAATAGATATCTCTAGTGTAAAGTATGAAAGAAGCATCCATGCCCAGGCAGAAATATATGCCATTTTCATTTGCCTTAATAGGTTTTTAGGTGAAGAATTAAGAGTGCAAGGTTTGATATTATTTCGCATAATCAAGTAACAATAAGCACGCTCATCTCATATAAGAAAATATCTGGTATGGTCGGTTTATAAGTTACACCCTCAAACGAAGTTTAGGCCATAACCTCTTAATATCATACTAGGTTCCCAGTGCTCAAGGCTACTTCTTAGTAAGTATAGCCAACCCCTATTTTAATTCGTAAGCCCAGAAACTGATTTGATTCGAAACTCAGTCCGGGCTAAGATAGGTGCGTTTCAATAAACTTACTAATTTACAATCACTAACTTCCTAAAGAAGCAATGCAGGGCTAATGAAATCTCTGAACATTTACCTTGCATATTGGTGTTATTTGGTGACTATTAGCTGTCTGGAGGGATGTATCAAGGCTATCACCAAATAGAGTAAATGACTTTATACACAGTCAATGCCTTGTACTATATAACCGTCTACAGTGCTCCTATAAAAATTAATAATAAAATTGAAACTATTCCTAGTCCAAAAATAAAAGGGAAGACCAATAGAAAAATATTTGATAGTTAAATACACAATAAAAAAAATATACGTAGTCAAGTCTCAAATGCTAATACACTGAAAAATCGTGGCCAAATGAAAACGAATAAATATAATAATTTTTGGCTTTATTAGAGTTTTCGATGGCAACAAATCTTACCACAATTTATTACATTTGCTTTTCAGTACGACTCATCAATCGTAAGACTTACTCTATGCATTGGCAAATTATCCATTGCACGAAGAACGGCTTGCTTCAAGGACTCAATACTTGATTGCGAGTAGAGTACGCCACGTCCTCTATTACGGATCACATTTTGTAGTCCAACGAGTTGAAGCCCGGATTATCAGCTAGCAATTCATATAATACCATTGATATAAGTTTCGGAACATTGTTTCTAAGCCACAGTTGAATCAGTTTTGATTGGTGACTGGAGCAGTCTTTGTGGAGAGTCCATTCTTTCTTGGTGAATATTGATTGGTTGAAAGGCTTGAGTTACTAGACGGTAAATTGATATAGTCTAGCTAATGTTTTCATTCCTTTAACGCAAAATTGTGCTTGGTTACGCTATCGTAGCACACTCTCCATTATACCATTACAGCCGCGTGATGGAGGCTTGGCTTACCCTTTATGATGAGTTTAGATGCTTCTATCAACGACTGAGCAATTATACGATCATTATGTTTATTGAACGATTCTTCTAGGATAAATATTTCTGCTCCAGTAAACTCAGTTTATCTGTGAACGATCTTTGCGTAACGGCTGTGTAACACGTTCGATTTTCGTTTGCATTTTTACAATTCGGTCAATTGTCTTTCCCACAACAAAATTTACTATTTTCGCAGTGATTGATTAATTAATATTTAATTGTTCAGGCTTTGACCCCTTTCGGAGCTCTCACTGTGCGCGGACAAAGCAAAATTTAATGGTTTTGTACTCCACTAGCAACTTCACAGCACGAGATTATGGGTGATCCAATGCAGTCGCAATGTCCTAAAAATCTTTTATTTGGGTACGGTTTTCCGTCGACCCTCGTCAAATTTGGTTTGTGAACAAACCGGTTTCGGCCGTTTGCCATCTTCAGTGTTCTTTTGACGAGGGTCGACGGAAAACCGTACCCAAACAAAAGAAATTTTTACCCCGTCGGAGAATCAAAGCACATATCGTCCTAAAATATTTCCTTTTTCCAGGTTGCATTTTAGTAGGCCAGATTTTCGAGTTTTCCATGATTGCAAGCAATTCATGTCAAAAATTTTTTATGTCACACTGAATCATAAATGTCCACAGTCAAATTGTAATCAGTACGAAATAGTTGCCCCAGTGTTTATATTGATTACAAGTTAATTGAAATAAAAGATTAGTTTGCTCATTTTTTTAAGACAATAAGAAAGTTTTATAATCAAGCTCCAAAACCAAAAACACAAAATTGAATAGTAACTTAAGTTTTGCACACTTTTTAAATTGGCTTTTAGTGAACAACAATATGTAGTGTAATTTAATATTCATATACCTTAAAACTTACCATTTATTTTGTTGAAATAGTATTTGTGTTAAAAATAGTTTTAATGTATCGGCTTTTCTTGTATATGGTTTTGAAAACATTAATTTCTATGTGAAAGTATGACAAGTAAAGGTTATTGCAGGAAGCTAGTGATATTATAAAAGTCATTAATATCATTAGAACTTGGATGAGTATGAATGTAAAATGGGTTCTGCAAAAATAGTCTGAAGACTCCTAATATTTTGAACTACAGTGTACAAATTCGTTTAAAAGGGTGACGTTCCAGATTAAACTAATTGAAACTATTTTTGTGCTAAGTTGATGACCGATATTGGTCTGGTCTAATATTAAATCTAGGATTACGATTTGAATATTTATTGTTAATTAATATTTTGAAGATAAAATAAATAAAAAGAATCCTTATGTCCGTGGGAAAATAAATATATATGACAGAGGAAAATTTAACAATGCGTTAAAAATTTTCTTCTCAAAGAAGAAATTAAAAGCGGATACATTGGAAAATGTGAAATTTCATATATCGGGTTTTTCAACTAGAATTTTGTTTCGCAATTTTTGCAACACCAACGCCATGGTAGATTTGACATTTAGTTTTTTGACGTATTCGTTGTATATTTATTGGCAATTGATACAATGAATTCAATTTCACACGAAAATCGTATTAAAATAATTAAAATCCACTATGAAAATGGCGGGTTCTGTTAAAGTTACATTTCGTAAAATTCATGATATTTCTGGACAACATAATCGTTCTTTTGAGACCACTTTTAAGAATTTGGTTGTTAAATTTGAATCCACAGGCTCGATACCAAATGTGCGAACACCAACGCGTGTTCAACCGGTTTGTTCAACAGAAAACATCCCAACCGTGAGCCACAGTGATGCAGCAGATCCAAATTTGTCAATTCCTCGACGTTATCCCCCCAGGGGGCACAATGATATGTTTTGACGGAAATTCACCGTCATTACATGTGTCTTCGGCGGTAAAAGGGAGCCCAGTCTCCTTCAAGGCTAACAGGAGCCAACTCTACAACCTACTATATTTTTATATGAATCAGTAAAGCCCCAGAGCTTAGCTATTTGTCTATTTAGCCTTTTAGGTATTCTCTGACTGATTATTGAGGTCGACGCCTCGGGAGTATCGTGGTGGCTGTGTGTTTCGAGGTCCTCGTTTGAGTTTGTGGGTCGGATTATCCAACCGTGAGCCACAGTGATGCAGCAGATCCAAATTTGTCAATTCCTCGATGTTATCAATAATTGCGGTTATCCAAAACTACCGCATGTCGAATTTTGCGTAAGGATTTAACCTTGACTTTGAAGCCTTACAAGGTTTAACTGGTTCAGAAACTGAAGAGGACAGCCTATTCACTTCGCCGTCCCCCCAGGGGGCACAATGATATGTTTTGACGGAAATTCACCGTCATTACATGTGTATTCGGCGGTAAAAGGGAGCCCAGTCTCCTTCAAGGCTAACAGGAGCCAACTCTACAACCTACTATATTTTTGTATGAATCAGTAAAGCCCCAGAGCTTAGCTATTTGTCTATTTAGCCTTTTAGGTATTCTCTGACTGATTATTGAGGTCGACGCTTCGGGAGTATCGTGGTGGCTGTGTGTTTCGAGGTCCTCGTTTGAGTTTGTGGGTCGGATCATTCACAATGAACAATGAATGGTCCAGGTGTAGAGAATATGAATGCCGTCGTGCTCTTAAATTATATTAAGCTTGATGCGTTCTGGAGGAGGAGTTGGATAATCTCCAACCCTTCAGCAAGGAGTGAAGGTTGCGACCTGCTTCGGGCTTTTGAAGTTGCAACTAGGAGTGATCAGGGGATATACGTAACTAAAGGTCTTCTAGGGAGAGGACGACGCTAAAATCAATCCTACGGTCGGTAGTGGTGTAAACCTTATCACGCATTCACTTTGCCATAGATTCGATTAATTCATTCATTTCATTTTCTAAAAAAATCATTTTTTCAGACGAGGCCCATTTTTACTTGTTGTTTTTTCGTTTACTGTTCTTTTTTTCATTTTGAACCGAAAATGAACAACGAATGTGAAAACCACAAACTGCAACCAAGTTAATCTCCTGAAGGAGTATTAAAGAAATATGGAAGTAGGTAGAGTATAAATAGCACATTATTACTTATGGTATATCTTGGTCTTATTTTTCTTCCAAAATTCGTACGCAATTTTCGCGCACATTCGGCAACATTACCATGATATTCAAAGTAGTGTCGCGAAATTTTTCAACGTTGTTCAAGCATATACACAACCATATTTGTTCAGCGGAAGGATAAAACTAATTATCTGTTAAATGAAACATGAGCTACTTGTTACCATTCACGAAATAAGCACTAGTTGAAATAAACGTTAGATGGCGGACCCTTTATTTTTATTTTTCTATGTGTTTTAAATTTAAATATCCAAATTCTTTTGGATAATAATATTAATTTTTAATTTTCAATACTTCGGTACTTCTACGAGGTTGTTGTAGAACTAGCTAAGAGGAACTACTCAAATTTTTTGCAAATTCTTCCATATTATTTTAAAGAATTTAAAATTTGTTCTGAGTATTGTTTGCAAAATTTGTTGCAAAAAATATGATTATTATATTAAATAAAAGTATAAACGGTCCTTTAAGTTATAATGATTTATTTTTTCTCGATATTTCGCTTTCCTGTGGAAAGCTTCTTCAGGAAATTATTTTTTATATTTTCAAAAACAAAAATTATAAAAAATAATTATTATAAATAATTTCCTGAAGAAGCTTTCCACAGGAAAGCGAAATATCGAGAAAAAAATAAATCGTTATTATTTAAAGGGCCGTTTAAAAGATTAAGATTTAATAGAAATAAAAAAAAAGGTCGAATAAAACTAAAAATAATAAAACTATAAATTAATTGCGGTAAAATATGTAATCTGATCAATTTTCTAATGAAGTCATTTATTGTCTGATCCCAAGGATCTCATACATCAATTATAAAAAGTTAAAAATAAGAAACTAAAAACTAAATTCTAGAAGATAACAACTTAAATAAAAGCAAAAGAAAGTTTATTATCGTGTTGTGAAAATTTTGTCATTCATTAAGAAAAACCCTGTATGTAAATAATGCGCATGTTTTCTTAAGAAAATTGTTTTACTTGATGCCAAATGTGCCATCATTTAAATAAGATACAAGCGAAAACAAAACACTGTTTAGACACGAGTACAAACATCAACATATTGAAATCTGCAGCAGTTTGTGGTTTTAGAATATGACAAATATTTGATTGCTTTCATTGAAGCGTTTATAATTAAAATTTAAATAACGTTGTAGCAGTAGATGGAGCTGAGTCAGAAGTTACTTAAAAAGACACATCTGCTGACACAGAAAATTTGCTTTACTTTACATACTGTTAATTATTTCCGTTTTCCAAAAACAAGTACTCTAAAAATGAGAAAATTTGTATCAAAACTATTAAATATTTGTGTGAAATTTATTCCTAAAACTTTCGTAGGATTAGGTGTAATTAGTTTACTAGCTAACAAAGTTATTTAAATATATTTTACTAGTACAGTAAATACGTACTTTATACTTTGGAACAAGATACACATGACATTCTTTGTTTATTTTGAAGCACACGAATATTTTAATTAATCACTGGGAATTGTTTTTCCTTTTTTTGTGTGTATTTCTGACAAGTTACGTTTTTAGTTATGTTGGCTGTTAAAATTGGCCACACTAATTTATTAAAGCTCCTCTTTGTAACCCTACAAAAGGAATCTACCGTAAATTTGATGTCAGTAAAATCTTAAATCTTACTGCTCAGTTAAAAACCTTTAGAGTTTAAATGATTTGATCATTACAATATAGCTTGCCTTGAGGAGGTTAAATAATGGATTTTAAAGTGTAACTAATATAGAAACAATACGTTTCATATTTTTACGAATGTGTCTTGCTTAAGTTTTAAAATAAAAAAATTAAGCAATAAAGCGAACTACTGGTTACAAACTGCGTAGAAGTTTATACACACACCCATCTACAATTTGATATGCATAACTGCCTGGTATGCAAGAAAAAAATACATGTGTGCTTTTTACCATCTAAACGCGCAAGAAAAAAAAACTAATTTTACAACAACAAACATACATGTTGTTTACCATCTGCATAGTTTTCTAAGAAACCCTTTTCTACAAAATACCACAACAAACGTATTGAAATAAATCCCAATCAGAAACCTTATCAGTATAAAAACGAAAACAACTATACACACAGACATACAGGCGCCTATACATCGAATAAACAACATACAACAACAAAATGCACACAAAGGGACTAGAAGATTCTTAAATCTTCTGGACTTTAAACGGACAAGTATAAATAGGGAAGCGTCTGAGTGGATAATCAGTCAGTGTAAAATTTAACCGTATCAAGTAAAGACGTGCATTTTAAGTGAATTTTACAATAGTGCCAACTTTGTGTAGTTAAAGTTAATAAAATTGTTATTATTTAAAAATTCTAAAAACTAGTGTTGTTTATTTCGCAATAAAGAACTCACAACCAAGCGTTTATAAAAGGTATAAACGTAACAATATTGTTACCTTTATTCATTTTAATAAAGGTTTTGTTATTTTGAGTATGTATTTTTATTGCAAAATAATAAGACAGTACTTTAAGGTCTTAAATTAAACGACTTATTTACTTTCAATACAAACAAAATTGAACTTTGTTGTCTTTAGTCACTGATGACTCAACTTGAATTAATTCAAGTTGTATCATTAGTGTTTTTTGATAGTTATTTTTGTTTTCTGTTGTTTATCTTATTTGGTGGAATTTTTTATAAGCACAATAATAGCTGTCTTGTATGTATAAAATTTCTAAGAAAACTGTGCAGTTTGTAAAATGCACAGTGAGTCGTTTCGTTTAATTTTTTACTGATATTTATTTTCTTTTAAAACTTAATAAATCATCTTCGTAAGATTATATATGTTTGAATAGATATTTAGATATTGGCTGTTGTTTGTAATATCCTAATTAATAATATTGATGTCAGGTTTTGTACAGGCTAATTCCGACGACTAGAGAGTTCCCTGGTTTTTGTAAATTATTTAAGAATATTTCTTAAAACAGCAATCACTTGTAAAAAAAATATTTCCTAAAAAAGGGCTTTCCAAATAATCTTTCGTATAACGAGGTTTAAAACCACAAATATTCCCTTTTTTTAGAATAAAATTTTACTAACGATATTTTATACAATCATTTGTGGAAGTCGAAGACTGAACCGGTCTTTTTTTGACATGAATCTGAACACGGTATCATATATTCTCCATGTGCAACTTTGGGCATACAAAAACTATGCACAAAAGTACAAGAAAAACTTAGAGAAGTGCACTTCTCGTCATTTTGACAATAATAAAAGTTGGAATGATTTGAGAATGTCTCTTACGTGTTTGCGTTATCCAACTAATCTCAGGCATAGAAAAAGATTAATTTAGTCTAAATTTTGAAACAACATAGTGTGGAGATGATCGCAAGCATTTGTACTGTACTAAAGATTTTAACTTGGTGCGGTGATGAAAATGAGTCTTCGTGTTTAAACAACAATTTCAAAAACAAACAAAATTAGAAGGTTTCTCTGGGGTGCATATGTATATTACATTTTATACAGAGGTATATCCGATCGCCTAAAATATTCAGCGATACAGACAAAGTATACAAAATTTTACCAATGTTTCTACGATATGATTGCTTCTGCATGCTTGGGATTAAATTCGCATTTTTGTTCAAGGAGCCTGCCATTAAAGCGTGAGCACACAAAAAATCGTTGCAATAAGCAAAAACTACTCTCCTGAACTCCTGTAGCCTACCACGCCTATGTTGAAAAATCTGTTTAACGAAATATCACCCTCTTAAAATTGTGTGTTATTTGTTTTGTTTTTTAACGAAACCACTTTAAAACAATTCAGTACCGCAAATATGTATATTTAAAAAAAACTTTAAAAACGATTTGGTATGTAATTAAAACTAATATTAAAAACCGAAAATATACTCAAAAAACTATAAATGAGTTTGTAAAATTAAGATTTTTAAAAATAATTTCCCACAAAAAAGTAGTATTCACCAACAAAAATTTTCACAAAACCAACAACAAAACGCATGGTTTATTTGGTTACAAAAATTGCACTTACTAAACTAAAAGTTAAAAAAAAAATGTGTAAAAAGTAATTGAATTATTTTCTCTTTAAAATAATGTGGTGTAAATAGCAAAATTTTTTACGTCCCTTATACCCTACTTTCAGCACATATAGACTTCACTTTAAATTATAAAACTGGAATGAAAATTCAAATGTAAAAAATACTCAGATCATGTTTTCTTGGGAGCATTGAATTTATTAATAGAGAGAGGGAGAGAGAGAGAGAGAGAAAGACATAAAACATATTATATATATATATATATACATCTGAAAACCGTACATGCTTGGAGCGAAAAAGATTTATAAAGTCACGTGTATAATCTATGAATAAAAATACGAATAATTAAAAAAATGGTGATTTTTAGTTTCCTACTCGGAACGAATTCTTTACCTTTTTGATGTGATATATAGTTTTACACATGCCGCTATGCCATGAAGAATGCTAACAAAATATAGTGTTGACAGGTAATAGGTTTATTCCCAAAAATGGAGACATTTGTTAAAAATGGGGCTAAAAAAATTTCGTTCAGATATTTGGGATTTTTCGGAAGTAATTTAGAATAAGTAAAGTAATTTTTCGATAAATTGTATTTTATATTATTTGAAAGTTGATTGGAACTTGATTATAACCTCAATTATTTAATTGCTAATAAGTTTATCATGTCGATTGCAAAAGCATTGCCGAAGATAAGAAATATAAAAATAATAAGTTTCTTAATATCAAGATTTTGTTGAGTTAGTGCAATTTGAAGACCTCGCAGAAATGTTAGCTCTACTATGTGAAACTGGAATTTTAGGGAGGAAAATTTGGGACACAAAATTGCAAACTTTTGCAAATTATGTCTTTTCAAATGTATACTGCCATATCTGTAAGTACACTGTCTACACATTAAATAAAAGTTATATCTATGTGAATATTTCAATTTATTTAAGTTTAAATAATATTATATGCCTGGGGTTTTCTGGGTATTAAGGATTATAATAAAAAATAATCTGGTAGTCTTTCATTTTGGAAAAAAATACTTTTAGAAAATTAAAGGCAACTATTAGATAAGTGACTCGAATTCAATAGTGGATATTAAATATTTCAATTCAAAAATATAATAGGCAATTTTAGCTTTGCGCTATTTTGTAGTATCAACAAAATGTTTATTAATTAAAAAGTTAATATTCAAATGCCCTTACAAATGCTTTTAAAAAAAATTAATAACCGAGAGGATATAGCGAAACAATTGTGTCGAAGAATCAAATGATTTTTGTTGCCCCTAAAAGTTTCAGTTCAACGGCCCGTATTTCAGATGATGAATGAATGAAATTAAACTTTATCATTTTATTTTATGTAGTGTAAACATAGCATTCGTTGAGGTCAAATATAATATTATTACTTATTTCTGCAACTTTATTCAAAGTAATCGCAAAAAATATCATCATTATCATCATCATCACCACCGACATTATGTCGACATACATTTCACGGGCATTTTATGATTTGGTAAGGTTTCGCTATCATTGCATTTTTTTATTATGTGTTTATATGTATATGTACGTGCATGTGTATGTGTTTGTATGTTTGTTGATGTTCTAATTACACAAGTGTTGTTGTGTGTGATTCTTTTCTATCATTTTTATAAAATTATTTTTATTTGTGTGTGTATGCTTTTGTATTTATATAGCGATAATATCGTATCGAAATCCACAAATACCACAAAACTAATGAAATTGTGCACATCGTAACACCGTCATCAAACTCATCCACATCAAAGATTGAAATAAACATCACAAAGCGAATAGCAATTTGATGGGAGTACGAAATGGTTGGCTAAAGGCATCTGTATGGCCATATGTCGACAAATTAAACAAGTATACAACCAACTTGTTCGTTTGTTATACTCCGACCGCAATTCAGTTGAAATGCAATCAGCCACGTTAAACCACCAAATAAAAGATGAAAAACAACCTATAATTGGAGGAGGGTAGAGGGTATGCAAAATGAATGAGAGGTATAAGCTGGAAAAAACAAATAATGCTAAAGAATTTATTCATTGTATTATTCATAAGTGAATATTCATTTATGAATAAGAGTTTCGGGAATCAAAATTATGGTTGAAAATTTTAAAGCTGAAATTAAATTAAAACATAGAAACGAGCTGCTCAGCAGGATATTTAAATAGATTTGGCGTTTAAAATTTGATTTTTAAAGTTTTAATTAAGTTTTCTAACAAATGTAAGGTATTAAATATATATAAATGACCTACAATTTCTACAATTTGGTTCTTTTGAAATTTGTAACCAATTTTCAATCAATTCTTTTAAAAGAATTTTTGTGTTTTTTTTTTGTTGTTCAAAATAAGAAAAATAACCCACAAATTCAGTTTAGTATCCACGTTTTTTGCACTTCATTTATATATTTCATTCTTTTATTCCAAATTTACTGATAAAAATTGAATTTTCACTGCTTCATCACATGCAATTCATACTCTTCTCACCCATAATCATATGGAAAAACAATTGATTTTATTCATACACTTCCACTCTTTACCATTTCAACTTTTGCGGTTTTTACAATTCGATGGGTGTTTTGCTAAGTGTATGTGTGTGTGTGATCAATGTCCTTTACGTTGGTGTCGTGTTTGTAATAGTTTTGTTGATACTTTTTTTTATTGTTCGTGCTTTTTAGCTCTTTTCAATATTATTTATTATCGTATTTATTTATTTTTTTTTGTTTGTTCAAAAATTTGTTTTACCAATCAGTGTTAGTTGAATTGTCTTCTTAGGAATCCTATTGAATAATTTGAGTTGCTTAAGCGAAATACCACCTTAAGTTATTCATAGCAAAAGTCATATTGATATTTTGTTAGGAGGTGTAATAAGTTATTTAAATTTTATATAAAACGAAAATTTGCGGAAAAATTAATTTTTAGCTTAAAATATTTACTTGATATATAACAAAATAATATTATAACAAGATAGTAACATAGACAGTCTTAATAACAAAATTATGCTCCATATCTAATGCACAGTTTTAGCGCTCGACAGCCAAAGGTAAAAATATAATACTTTTCGTTATTTATCAGTGAGGGCTAAAGCCATTAACTGTATATAATTATTTCGTTCTTTTGCAAAAAAAAGAATGCTAATTTATATTTTTTTCATCAATATTTCACCACCTGAGTGGGTGGCATTATTTGGAATAGGGAAATAAAAATATACAGAATTTCTATTAAAAAATAAGGGATACGAATTTTCTGAAATAAAATAAAAAGAGGAAGCAGAATGTACTACACTTGTACACTTATGTAAATAGGAAATATAATAAAACAAGGGCGGCTAATATAGGTGTCTCATATTAATTGAAATTTGTATTTTATCAAAATTTGATTGCAAACACAATTTTATGACTTTGCTATAGACCTACTGTAATGTGACAAGTCAAGTTGTTGTGACTTAAAAAAATGTTTGTAATAAATTTGTTTTACTGGTGTTAGATTTCGAGTGGTACCAAATTTACACTCTTATCTACAATATAATGTTAAAATAAACTCTAGGTGCAACTTAAAGTTATCAAAAGTGAACAAACAGTAAATATATTATGGGATAATTCACAACAAAATTTTTATAAAAACATCTGTTAGACTATGTCTTTCTAAAATTTTTTAAATTAGTATTTTTTATTTCATAATTTAGTTAAAGGACTTTTAGCATATTTTGAGCGTGTGTCTCCGTAAGTGTAAAATTAAATAAAAAAATATTTGAATTTACCAAATAAAATTAAGTCATCAAAATATGAAATTTCCCACTAATTTTCTGGCTATAGAATTAATTGCATGCAGAAAATAGAAAATAATAATAAAATGTAACAAAGAATTTTAAATGGTTATTTATTTTTATATATAGATGTTGGTGATTGCAGTAACTTGTCATATAATAAAGTGCTTACATCCTGGAAAATTGTTTAATTTATTTTCTAGTTTCACACTAGAGCTGCTTGAATTTTTTCTATGACACAACATACATAACTTCGTGATACTTTAGATTGAAAATTTTTTGAGCAGACAAAAAACTACTCTTTCATTTTCAAGGCTTTTCGAAGTCGAGCTTATTTAATTTTATAACGTTTTTCACGTCATGTGAGAGTCATGGTATATGATTAATTTCAGGCATATACAGGTTATCCGCCGGAAAGGTTTATAATTTTTGATTAAATGAAAGAGAATGGATCTTATATTGATAAATGTTTTAGTTATTGTTGACATTTATATATGGCATACAATATCAGATAAATGTCCGCCAATGTAAGCCTCAGAAATGCGAGCATTTTTGAGCACTTATATAAAAATTAAACTGAAAACTTAAAATGGCTGTATCTCCGTAAATCAGAGGAATTTAGCAAAAATAAGCGTAATTTGGGATCACTTACGATTTTTATATAAAAATTAAACTGAAAATAAAAATGGCTGTATCTCCGTATATCAGAGGAATTTAGCAAAAATAAGCATAATTTGGGATCACCTACTTTGCTATAAACTTCACGGAGCTCGAGACCTCTCCAACGAATGTAAAACCGTGAAAATCGGTTCGTGTGTTCAATAAAAATTGACTGTCGGTGGAGCTGCTCGGCCATGAAGGCATAGTCACTGGTCGCTGTGCTGTCTCTTATACGGCAGTTAATTTCTGACCATCCTTCCACTTTCACCACCTGTTTCATCTCTTTCCTAAAGAATGTAGCACCGTACTTTACTAAACACGCATTGTTACCTG
Source organism: Trichopoda pennipes (assembly GCA_030448955.1). Classification (NCBI taxonomy): domain Eukaryota; kingdom Metazoa; phylum Arthropoda; class Insecta; order Diptera; family Tachinidae; genus Trichopoda; species Trichopoda pennipes. Next base: position 6,730,168 of record JASKUP010000088.1, read on the forward strand.
AAGTGCTATACTTCTCTTCTAAAACACAAAAAAACAAACAAAAAAAAAAAGTTATAGCGTCAGGAAGGAAAACCCGACTTATTTTTATATTATAGATTTTTAGGTAAGCAGTATTGCTGGTATATCTACATATACTTATCTCTTTCATCCTGTATCATATTAATCTTAAAGCTTCTGTCGACATTCAAATAAACTAAATTTTATATCAGTTTAAATTCAACTTAAATAGCTTTTATATTTATGGTGACAAATCAACTAACACGTACTAAGTAACTGTCGTATGCTGCCTTTATATATCTCTTATAGCACCCCTTAACTTATGTATCGAACAAATACCGAGTGGAACCTCATCTATCCCAATTTCTCATTGATTTTGAAGTAAAGCGTCCGCCCTATAACGTTTTTGTTTTCAACTAGTGCTTATTTCGTGAATGGTAACACTTAGCTCATGTTTGATTTGACAGATAGTTAGTTTTATTCCTCCGCTAAACGAATATGGTTGTGTATACGCTTGAACAACGCTGAAATAATACTTGCAATCGACTTGCCGATTTTGCAAAAAAAAAAAATTTTTTCAGATGAAGCATATTGATCTTGGCGGGTATGTAAACAAGCAAAATTGTCGCACTTGGGGCAGGGAAAACCCGCACGCATACATTGAAAAGCCGACGCACCCAAAACAAGTCACTGTTTGGTGCGGATTTTGGTCCAGAGGCATAATTGGGCCATTTTTCTTCGAAAATGAGCAAGGAATGGCCGTTACAGACAATAGCGATCGTTATTAGGCCATGTTGGCAACATTTGATTTCAACGGGACGGTGCTACATGCCACACAGCCGAAGCTACACACGATGTTTTGCGCCCCATTTTTTAGGATTGCATTATCAGCTGCAGAGCTGATGTCGTTTGGCCACCTCGGAGCTGAGTTTTGACACCGTTGGACTATTATTTGTGGGGTGACGTCAAAAATAAGTATTACGCCGACAAGCCAGAGACAATTGACGCTTTAAGGTACAATATTCGTGAAGCCATTGTTGAAATACAGCTGCACACAATCGATAATGTGCTTAAAAATTGGACCGATCGTGTAGGCAACTGCATGACCAGCCGAGGCAGCCATGTCAATGAAATTATTTTCCATTATTAACCGGAAGGATTGTACTTTGAAATAAAAAAAAAATTGAGAAAATATTCAGTAGTTTTGTTTATAGCATTTAAAACAAAAAAAAAAGTTATATGGCGGATCCTTTATAATATTTATTTTATATTTAAGAATATAATAGAATACAATTTTTAAGGAACCTATTTCAAAGGCAGCATAAACGTGTATAATATTGTACATTTTAACTTTTCTTCCATTTATTCCGCCACAAAATATGTTCAACTCGTTTTCTTGAAAATGCGTTTATAAATATAAATTTTGTTAAATAAATGTGCCTTGAATGTTGAACATATTCTCGTCACACATTTGGTTTTGTAAGACCTTTTCCAAATTTAAGCTTCTTTCTGTTTGGAAATTTATTACCTTTAACGGAATCCTAAAGTAGATTTATTTAATAGTTTTCTACCTTTCGGTATCATAACTTCAATACAGCTACATGTAATTTTTACTTATATTTCCAATAGTGTTTGCGTGTTTTTTATATTTAAGATTTGAAAAAAATATTTGTACGTCTTAGCTTGTATAGAATCTTTATGAATTTGATATACAAACAAATATACGAGCATAACCCTTTGGCATTGAAGAAGAAACATATCACAATATATTACAAATACCTGGGGTTGAGTCGAGCAGCCAAATATTTACTGTTAAAGTTAATGTCTTTAGTAAATAATTCTTAAAACCAACAAAAAAAGACACTATATTCGTTTAGGGGAAAAAAATCCCTAAACAAAGTTTTCTTTTTCTATAGATTTAAACTTTTTTATTTAAACGTCCTTATTATACCAAAGTTTTCTTTGAAAAATTATAAAAAGAAACTAAAACGCACTCAGCGCAGAAAAAGGGCAACGTTAGTCAAGTAAATTAGAGGTATTAAAGTGAATAAACACATTTTCTTTATCTAAATACACCCGTGTGCCTGCCCACACAGAGAAAAATAAGTTTACCCTTCAACGGTGAAAATATCACTTGAGTGCATGCCTTGTCAAACTCTTTTGGTTAACGTTTACCTTTGCTTGTATTTGTAGCACCATCCTTAACGTTATATAAAACACATTCATTTAATTACATCCTACATAAGTATTGTATGCACGTATGTATGTATGTATGAATGAATATTTTTTCTTACTAGAACATTAAAGTCCTTATTTTTTCATACGCATATTACTTTATATAAGTGAGTTCGAAGGTATTATAAGCAATTTTAAAACTTACGGCACAGCTGAGCCTCTTCGTAAGGTAGTTTTCATTTTTTATTTAAATATCATTTTCACATCGAAACCGTGTTTTCTTCTTTGCTTTAACTGTTTTGATGTTTTTGTAAAGTTAAGACCTTTTGCAAATTTTTGTTAAATAATTAACTGAATAATTGAGTATAATTATTTCGAGCTTTTTCACAAGAAGTTTGTTTTTTAATTGTGGTAACACCAACAACATGACCCCAACTGTTGAGAACGTCAAAAAATATACAAATTTGCATCTGCTTCAACACTGTGGCTCACGACTGGGATGTTTTCAACTGAACGACCCGCCTGAACACTCGTTTCTAATATTACGAATTTTACGAAATGCAACATTAACAGAACAACCATTTTCATAGTGGATTAATAATAATTATTTTGATTGAATTCATTGTAACAATTGCCAATGCAAAAAAGTAAATGTCAAAACTATCATGTTGTTGGTATTGCCACAATTGAAAAACCCGATGGTACTTAATTTCTAGTACCTAACTTGTTTTGGTTTAGTATAAAATAACCATTAAAAGGCTGTATCGAGCAATCAGCATTTTTAGCCCAAGAATAATATTTGCCAATTTCTCCCTATTTTCTTTTTTGAAATTGAAATGAAATCTAGATTAATGTGCTGGCTCCATATAGATGTAGCAACAAAATACAGAATATTTAAACACTTTGGGTTTTTGTATTATTATTATTATTTATATATTATTTTTTCTTTCTTTTTATTTTGGTCAGCAAGTGCGTTTTTATTTATTTTCGTTGGCAACACAAAACAGAATTCCCATTTGAAATTTCCTTCCAAAATGACGGTAAATATTTTATAGTTAAACAAATCCATCATTGTGCAGCCTGGGAATATGTTCAACTATTTGCGTTTTATAAATTTAAATGTTTGAGGTCTGGGTATTAAAACAAATTTGCATTTATAAAAAACAAAAAAAAATAAAAAAATAAACAAATATATAAAAACACTACTTTACATACACACACAGTGGCATAAATTTGCATGCATCCACGTGTGCAGCAATCGTTTTGTTGAATTTTGTAAAAGTCATGTCCCATCGATATAAAAAACCCAATATAGTGGGATTTAAATTATTTTGTAATTTCTATCAAATTGCCTACCTTCAAATAATATTTTTTTATTTATGTATGGTTTAAAGCTGCCAGCAACTTATCACATAACCCTTGTTCATACATATATTCACATATACACATATCGGGTTTTCCAAAAAAAGTTGATTTTTCAATTAGTAGTAGATGCATTAAAAATTGTTACAATGAATTCAATTTCGTCCGAAAATCACATTAAACTAATTAAAATTAAAAATCAAAATGAAAATGGTGGTTCTCTTAAAGTTACATTTATTAATTTGGGAAATTTTCCGGCAATATGGTCCTCCTTCTGAGACCGGTATTAAGAACTTGGCCGTTAAATTTGAATCGAAATGCACGATACAAACGCAAACGCGTGTCCGACGGGGTGGTTTAACTTAAAACATCGCAACCGTAAGCCACAATGTTGAAGCAGATCCGAATTTGTCAATCCCTCGACGTTCTCAACAATTGAGGTTGTCCAAAACCACCACATGGAAAATCTTGCGTGAGGAATTGACTTTAAAGCCTTACAAGGTTCAATTGGTTCAGGAATTGATACCTTTCGACCATTCACATTGCCATAGATTTGCTCAACTGATTCAGGAACAGCCGGTTGGTTTTTCTGAAAAAATAATTTTTTCCGACGAATAACATTTTCACTTGTCAGGGTATGTCAACAAATAAAATTGCAGCATTTGGGCTTCTGAAAATTCTAGAGCCATTATGGAGAAGCCTTTGCTTGCCGTGTTTTTTTTTCGAAGATGAGGCCTAAAATGCATTATTGGTCAATCACGTTATCGCGAAATTTCGTGATGTGATTTACATCTCCGCCTTGCAGTGAGCCTTAATCAAATGGTGGTCAAACCACTTTGCATAAATAGGAACGTCATGCTCGTCCCAGGAAGCTGAAGACTAATTCTAGCAACAGGTTTTTCCTAGTTGCAACTTTAATGATTCTAGAGCAGGGCTGCAAATCATCACTCCTTGCTGAAGAGTTGGAGACTTTCCAACTCCTGTTCAGAACACATGTCTAGCATGCTCACTTGACTGGATCATTCACCTAGCGTGTCATTAACGGCGAATGATCCTGGCCACCATATAAAAACTAACCTGTCTGTTATGGGGCCGCGAAACTACAACCACCACCGAAGGGCTAACCTCAATAATCAGCCAGAGAAACGGCTAAATGTCTAAAGAGACAAATAGCGGAAACTCTGCGGGCTACTGATTCCCGTGGAAATAACGTGGAGTTCCCAGTTGAGCCCTGCTGCCTTCAGGGGACTGGACTCCCTTTTTCCCCCAGTTGCACAGGTCTAGATAGTCAAGTATTCTATAAAGACCGATAAATGTGCCCCCGGGGGGTACGTTATCGCGAAATGCTAACAACTCAATTTTGGTTTCAAGAGAACGGTGCGACATGTCACACAGCCAATGAAACAATCAATTTACTGCAAACCAAATTTCTCGATCGCATAATTTCACGACAATCAGCAGTAAAGTAACCGCCCAGACTATGTGATTTAACACCTCTGGATTTTTTATTGTGGGACTATGTTAAGGGCAGCTTTTATACGGAGAAAATAGGACCACCATTTTATCAAAAAGTGGTTAAAAGCTTTGATATAAGAATCAACATCTGTCAGCGTGGTGGTGGTGGACGTTTACCAGATTTAATTTTTCATTTATAATTGCCGAACTTTTCTCTTCGTAATACAATGAATATTTGAGTCACCTGGTCCAAATTTTTTTATTTTATTTTTTTTTTAGAAATCGAACTTCTTGTAGAAGCCCCTTTATATATATATATATATATATATATATATATATATATATATATATCCAGAAACACCACATGGGAGATTATATTATACTCTAGTATATTTATGTATGGTTTAAAGCATTTCAATTTCCTGCGTGCAACTTATCACATAACTCGTGTACATATAAAGGTATATAATATATATATATATATTGTGGTTGTTTTTCTGTTTTTTTGCTTGTTATTTTTTTAACAAAATATGTATCCAACCGAAACATTTTATCCTGATGAATTTTAAATTGAATATGTTTATAATACTTTCGCGAGAAAAACAAATTTTAAATTTAAAGTTGATTGTTGACGTTTAAAATTTAATCGCTTTTATTATAAACAAAAACAAAAAGAAACAATAACTACAAACAAAATAAGCAAGAAAAATGAAAAATTTATGGTTCTTTTCACGCCATAATGTTTTGTCAGATGGCAAAAAAATTTCATGTCGTGAGCTTAACTACTGAAGGATTATATATATATATATATATGTATATATATATATCTTTCTGATGAGTGATTTCGTAAAAATATAGTTTAACGGATTCCTTCAGATTCTGCGTAATGGAAAACAACCAATCAATTTTATATTTAACTAGCGTGTCCGTAACTGCATTGTGTCATTTGTGGTTTGTTTTTATTCTGCAGCGTTCTTTTTTGTGTGCGCCAAAAAATTCTATCATTTAAGAAAACTACTCAGAAAGAACACAATTTCTTTTTTTTCGTTTTTATGTTTTTTTAATAATTTTATCTTTTCAACAATTCAATATTTTTGTGTGTGTATCTAATACGTCTTATTCTATTGCAATACTTTTAATATACATCATTCTTCGATCGATTTTGGTCCGCGTTATAGACAATGAAAGCACGTGAACATGATACATATAATTGACTGTGCGAAAAACTGGGATCATTGCAAAAGAAAGACGTAGGGGAAACTGAAGCCGTTTAATATCAAACGGCTAGTCTGGAGGAATCATAGGAATGCGTGGTATCAACACATCCTCGCCCTTATATTTTCCTTTTAATATTTTTGCTTCCATCACATTTTTCATGACTTTTTTGACTACTTAACGTGTCCCAATGCAAAGTCGTGGTTGGCAGATATTTCTAAGCAAAATAATTTGTACACCAACTTTCACTTGTAGGCGGTGGGGCGGCAGTCCAAATAACTCAAGCGAATTTTAAAATTCGACAGGATAATTTACAACATCGTCTTGATTGGTAACAGAGTCAACAAATTTGTAGGTAAAAATTTCCCCGGGAATGTCATTCAAAATTGTAACATTGATATCCCAAACATCCGCATTTTACGCAGCTAAGATAGCTCTTTCCCCCAACCAATCACGGTTTCTAAAATTTTGTGCAATACCGGGAAATACGTTTGTGACCAATTCGTCTTTTGAGTATGCAAAGTGGCAAAAATTATCTGGAAGCGTAGTTATTTTTGTGGTGGAGTCAATTGAAATTGCGCTATTCCAAATATCTAGCAATTGCTTTGAAAAACGTTCAGCTGATGGATCATTTTGCAATTGAACACACAAAGTACACGCACACACACACACACACAAAATGCAACAGAATATGGAAAACAAAATTCTCTATATGTTTGCAGATCCACTTGCTATGAACATGAGGAAATTTCGATTTGTATTGCCGTCGCAATCTGTGCAAGCACACATACACAGCAACGTAGAAACAAAAACACACATTTCGAAGTATCCAATGGAAAAAAAGTTTTAATTTTTTGAAAATTTGTCTTGCTTCAAACACGCACTGTGAACGCATTATTGTGCGGAAACGCATGAAACAAAGGTACAAACCAGCGAACGACCATTACGAAGGTACTGTGAAAATTTGGTACAAATCCGACGGCGAATCTCGCCAAACACTGGCAACCAACGGACACCTATTTTGGGCTTCTATATATACGCACAGAGTGAGTGTCTATATTAACAATATATAAAGTTACATACTCAACAATTCATTCGTTTTTATAACTTCGATAAATATAATTATAATATTGTTAGGAAAATAATCGATCCTTTAAATAACTGCAATAGCAGAGCTAATGTTACTGTTGTCGGTTTTTATGAAGAGATCAGTGGTTGTTTCCTCCACTAACAAAGTGTGGTATTGTAAACTAAATAAAAAGAAAATTTTAATTAGCACGTATTGAGCAATTACAGCAGCTAGCTTTTTAAATATAACTGTATGTGTGTTAAAGCGACAAGTTATGAGTTCATATCCCAATAAAATATTACGTAGTAAAAAAATATTTGTTGTAAAATAGCATAGTTACATTAACAATTTAAAATAAGGCTAAGTAAATGCCAAAACAGGAGTGTAAACCATATCCTTGACGAGTTAATAAAGGAGCTACTGTAGTAGAACAGTGGATGAAATTCTTTGTAGTAAAAGAAAGGAAATCATGAACCAGACCTAGAAGTAGACTTCGTTATAAAGCAAAGGAACAACACGTTAAAAGTGTAAAACTACCAAATAATTTGTTTTGTAATAAAATAAATAATTATAAATTGTTGCTGTTATTTGACAGCATATAAATTTAAATAAATACACTTTTTTAATTGTTCTTGGTATATGGCGTATTTTTATAGGGTCCGCCAAATAACTTTTTTTAAAGGCTATAAATACAACTACACAGCTTTGGCTGTGTGGCACGTAGCGCAGTCCTGTTGAAACCAAATGCTGCCAAATGTTGTCTTCTTCAATTTTTGTGAACAAAAATTCGGTTAACCTGGGCCGATAACGATCGCCATTGACTGTAACGGCCACTCCTGAAAAATGTCACAATTATGCCTCCGCACCAAACAGTGACTCGTTTTGGGTGCGTCGGCTTTTCAATGTATGCGTCCAGGTTTTCTGTGTCCCAAGTGCGACAATATTGCTTGTTTACATACCCACCAAGATCAATGAGCTTCATCTGAAAAGATGATTTTTTTATTGCAAAATCGGTATCTTCTGTAAGTCGATAGCAGGCCCACTTAGGGAAGCGTTGTTCAAGCGAATACACAACAATATTTGTTCACCGGAAGGATAAAACTAATTATCTGTCAAATCAAACATGAGCTAAGAGTTACCATTCACGAAATAAGCACTAGTTGAAAAAAAAACGTTAGATAGCGGACCCTATAGAAAAAACTTGAAAACTTAATATGTGGACTATTTTACAAATAATTGCTTTTGAGTTTTTTGTATTAAAGTAAATTTAAAAAAAAAATATTTATTAAAATGTCTCATTCAGAATCATGTTTAAGTTATATATATTCATTGTGCTACATTCCCTAGAATATAAATAATCTTATAAAATATTTTTTACTTTTTTAATTCTGTTGCCTTTTTGCTTTGATGGTTGTATACAATTCTCATTTAATCAATTTGGCTTAATTTATATAATTCTTAAGTTTTCTATGCATATAATCTAGTGATCAACTTCACAAGCAGCAGCTGCGAATGGGCGTATTTTTTTAATAATAAGTATTTTATAAAAATTTTATAAAATATTCCTGTTTCAAGGAATCTAAGCACAAATAATTTTATTTAATTTTTTACAGTTATCTACTTTTCTCCTAGTCTGCCATCGATATTCTTATTCATTATTTTTCATTATTTCAGAGTGAGTGTCTATAACAATATTTAATACTTCGTAGGTAAATGGGTTATCGTCGTACGAGGGTGCTTTTGCAAAAGGCATGTGTCCAAACATGAATATTTGATAAAAGGCTTGGGATAATATAATTTATATTTATTGTGCCGTTTTTAAAACCAATCATCATATTGCATGTTAAACATCGTCAATTTTTTAAGCCAAAATCAAAGCAATTGTCTAGTAAAACAATAAATAATAATGTACAGCAGGTAGGAAATTAATATTATAATTTTTTTTGTGCAGTTATGAAAAATAAACTTCACCTCCTCGTCAGCCATCCTGACAGGAAGTTAACACAATGAAAATATGTAGAAGTTATCGTTGGTTCATGCAGTTTTCTTGCTTTAAATGACTGAATATGCAAATAAGTATGTACTACAAATATATTCAATAAGCCCATAGCAAATACATTTATGGACACACACACACACACACACACAAACCACACATGACACAGTCAGAAATTGGCTATAAAAATAAAGTTATTATATACATTTTAAATAAGGGCATTTTTATGATGGCAAAAATGTATAGACCCTTTCGCCTACATAAATTTACGTTTATTTGTGTTTATGTGTGGGTGCGTTACAGTAATTTATAACGTACAGTGTGAGTTTGCCAATATTGATTTAAAGACTTATGCTTCGTAATTATTTTAACATTTATTTTTTTAAGTATTTATTTGCTTATTAATATACATATGGCTGTGTGAGTTTAAGTGAGTGCAAATATTGATGTCTGAATTGCAATGTTGATGTAATTAAAATAATTATTAAATTTTTTTATATTTTTTTTTATAGTTTGTGTAAGTGCGGTTATTGTAACGTTGGTGATCCTTAAGGTATTATGAAAATAGTCCACAATTACATTTTTTTCATTGAATTCTAAAGTTTTTTTCTTTTTCTTTTGCAAGAAGGGCGTAAAAGAGCAAATGTGTGGCTGAAATTTGTAAGTAACGTCACGCTACGTATCGTTTCTTTACAAATGCAAATATATGTAGAATCTTAAAATTAAAAATCAAATGGGGAAGATGAGTTCTCCAAAAATTTTACTCGAAAAATTTATATATTCAATTAAATATTTATGAGTTTGTTTTGTGCATTATCCACCTATTACATCTCTTGAATGTAACTCACAGCTATAGAACTTTAACAGTCCACTAGGACAACGAGCTTTCTTTAAAACGTTTTGTTATTTCAGATGCAAATATATGAAAATCTCACAATTACACCTATTTTTCTTGGCCAGTTAAAAGCGACGAAGTTATCTTAACATCACAAAAACACGAGGAAGTGACTGTTTAACATTTGTTATCTATAGATTTGTCTATAAAAATCAGTAACCAACTGCGACGGACACTACCATCCACATCACCTCGAACCAATCTACCCAACATAAAACAGCAACATTTGGACATGTGACACACAGACATAAGATAATCCCACTTACTCCAGATAAGTACAACAAAGAACTCGAAACATTTTACACCATAACTCAAAATATTGGCTACAAACCCACTGCTATCGACAAACTTCTTAGACAATACAACACTAAAAGCAGGAATAAAGAAGACAAAGAGACAACCGATACAACACGATGACAAACTAACCTTTTTCACAAAGAAGGAAAACTCTCTGCATTAAAAATGAGCAACACTCTGAGACATAATCTTAGGACATCGACGAAATTATTTTCTGCAAACATACTTATCTAGGTTAAACCCGGACGAATAATAAAAAAAGATTTACAGAAAACATACGCTCATACAAACGAAAAAGAGAAGACTCCAACTTTGCATTACACTTTAACACTCACGCACACACTCCAAGGAAAATAGATGGATGTATGACATTACTACAACATAGCAAAAAAAGGACGAAAACTGGACATTCTAGAAAACATGTATCTACAAAACAAGAGCTTTTAACCGTGGCATTATAATCGAACAGGTAAGCATGACCTAAGACGCAATTTTCACACCACTAAAACTACTAATACACTTTAATAAACACCCTCAGGCGGACACACGCACCTGGATAATAATAAAAGGCGAAAGCCCCACATAAAATTGCATGGCAGGTGGCGGGCATTCTATCTAAATGAGTAGATACGACCTAATTAAAGAACTAAACCCGAAAACTGACTCACCGCACAGTGGTTTAAAAACGTTTATACATGAGCTATCTTACTGAAATTTCACAAAGACTAGGCACAGGTATATCTGAGTTAAGTTACAGACAATAGGTTATATAGGCTAAACGGGGGGCTTCTGGGTATGCCGCCAAATTTGGGTACCTCGGGTATAAAATTATTTGGAAATGTCATCAAAAATATACTTGTTACTCCTATGTTACGAGTTTTTAAACTTAAATAGACTTTGAGAATATCTACAAAAAACGTGATTAGATGTCTTGGTAAACTTTTTTAGTTTGGGAGAAAATCGGGCAAGAAATATTTTTTTTTCATTTTTGATCAACCTTAACTTAATATTTTTGACATGGTTTACTTATTTATATTCGGATTTTTATTAAGTGCATTCTCGATAAATTTTATAAAAAAAAACAGTTTCGTTTCGATAGCAGGTTTTGTTAAAAAGTTACAACGCTTTAAATTGGGAAAATGTAAAAACACCCGTTTTTTATGTTTTTCCCCAAAAAGGAGTTAAGGTTTTTTTGACTATATAATTGAAACTTACTTTGAAACTAGTAAATTTCTAGACTATTTTAAAGACAACCTAAAGCCAATGCGAATAAATAAATAAAAGAAAACTAGCATCAAAAATTATAACGGTTCACCCTCCAGCCCTATTCAAAAAAGCCAATTTTGGAACAAAATTTATGATTTACATCAAAGTTCCTCGGAGTGCAAAGCACTGATTAAAAAATTATAAACAGATTGTTAAAGCTCCATTTCTTGCCTACAAACTCCAAAAAGGATTTGACAGCCCTATAGTTAACAAAGTCAGAGTAACCAGTTTTATAAAATAAAACAAGTTTTTGGAACACGTTTTCCCCGTTTAAGGAATTTATAAAAATGTTATAAACTAACTGTAAAATGTTTTATAAACTAACTGTAGTGTAATGGTAAAACATTGAATGTAAAGGTATGCTGTTACAGGAACAGGAGCTCAGGATTCATTGATCTTTCGCAGGATCGCCATGTAAAGGTATGACAGGATCGCCATGTAAAGGTAGTTGGTTAGGATGATGGCAAGACGACAGGATCTTATTGTAGTTATTGTCCCTATAGCCCTTTCTATATTTTAATAGCTGTATAGAGTGTCAGCTAGTGGGTTAGGCGTTCAAAGGAACTGCCAGAAGATTGAAACTATAACTGAAACAAGGCATATACTGCCATGTAAAGTTATCAATTAATAGTCTATCTTTATTTAATTTTCTATGGCTTATATACTACTTATGAAAATCTAACTTATAATCTAGAATTGAGTGTTTACAAAGTCACTCAATTTTATCATTAACATATTAAAACTACTGAAATTGTGTCAAGTGATCAAGTGTCCGAAACATGCCAAACACAAGGTGTTGATGTAAATTGACACCCAAAAATGTGTTGGCATATTTAGAATAGAACTGCATGTAGATACTCTACATGAGTTGTGTCGGCTCGCATACACTATATATGCTGTATGAATACTGTAGTACACTACAGTAGATCAAGAAGATGAATTTCTAACTTTGGATTTGTCACCAAAAAGAGAAATGCCTAGGTGTTGTTGACAAATAGAGATGGATCCATTATAAGCTGGATATCGTCCTGCAGCGGTAAAGGCGACTGCACCTGGCAGGGCCCCCCCCCGGGCCAACTTATCGGTCTTTATAGAATACTTGACTATCTAGACCTGTGCTGCTGGGGCTATAAGGGAGCCCAGCCTCTGAAGGCAGCAGGGGTCAACTGGAAGCTCCACGTTATTTCCACGGGACTCAGTAACCCGCAAAGTTTCTGCTATTTGTCTCTTTAGGCATTTAGCTGTTTCTCTGACTGATTATTGAGGTTGGCCTTTCGTGAGTATTGTCGTGGCTGTGGTTTCGCGGCCCCATAACATGCCTGCTTTTTATGGTGACCAGGATCATCTCGCCTTTAATAACACCTACCTGGTGAATGATCCTAGATTCAGTGAGCATGCTAGTCATGTGTTCTGGACAGGAGTTGGATAGTCTCCAGCTCTTCAGCAAGGAGTAGTGGTTTGCAGCCCTGCCCTGGAACCGCTGAAATTGAAACTAGGAAAGACCTGTTGCTAGAATTAGTGTTCGGCTTCCTAGGACGTGAATGACGTTGCTTTTCATTCATAGTGGTTTGACCACCATCTGATTAAGGCCCACGGCCAGGTGCAGATGAAAATCTTATCACGTAATGTACCTGGCAGCGGTACAAGCGGCAGCGGCAGCGGCACAGGCAACAGCGCTAATGGCGCCAGTACCTGGCAGCGATACTGGCGGCAGCAGCACAAGCGGCAGCGGTACAGTAAGTGCTACACCAGCAGCAGCCAATGCTGGGAGTTCTTGGCCGTGTTGAATAATACTGAGGGAATATAAAATTCCGCAACAGAATCAGTCGCACGGTCGAGCCAATCCCCGGTAGAATATAAATTTCCACCAATTGCACCTGCACTGTCGATAAGAGATTATTGCGGAATATAAAATTCCTCTAAAAGATCTCTTACCGGTGGGCGGGTTGTCTGCGGGTAAGAAGTTATTGCGGAATATAAAATTCCTCCAATAGACTGCTTGCCAAATTGATTCTGTTTCATTCCCCCCGGGGGCACATTTATGGTCTTTATAGTACGTAACAGCTATTTAGACCTGTGCAACTGGGGAAAAAAAGGAACCCAGTCCCTGAAGATAGGCAGGGAGTCAACTGGAGGCTCCACTTTATTTCCACGAGGATCAGTGAGCCTCAGGGTTCATTATTTGTCTCTTTAGACATTTAATAGTTCTCTGGCTGATAATTGAGGTTGGCCCCTATATGGGAGTAACATGGTGGTTGTGGTTTCGCGGCCCCATATCAGGTTTGTTGTTTAATATAGTGGCCAGGATCATCTCACTGTTAATGACACCCTAAGAGAATGATTCAGTCCAGTGAGCATGCTAGACATGTGACCTGGACAGGGGTTGAAAAGTCTTCAAATCTTTAGCAAGGTGTGATGATTTGCAGCCCTGCTCTGGAATCATTAAAGTTGCAACTAAAAGTTTTCTGTTGCATAGAATTATAGCTTTCTAGGATGAGCATGATGTTCCAAATCATGCAGTGGTTAGATCCACCATCTGATTAAGGCTTCTTGGCCAGGTGCGGATGTAAATCGAATCACACAATTGATCCTATTTCATAAAATGTTCTGCCTTATATACTTGTGCATACACACACACATTTGTTACACACATTATTTGTTATAGTTGAATGACAACTATCAGCTGTGAGGTTTGGCCTGCATAACAGCTGACTGCATTGATGATCTGTTTGTTTCTAACTCACAGGTGGTGCTCTGACGTTCCCAACCGTTAATTTAAATCTTAAACATATAATGTAATATAATAATTATAATATAATATAATTCATAAATCAGATAATACTAGAAATATGTCTTCAATTAAAATTTAAACTTAATTTGAATAGTAACATCATGTGATAATAATAATAATAATATTAACAATAATAATAATAAAAATTATAGCAATAAGTATAGTAATAATAGTAATTCATTTTAAAATTAATAACGTAATAATAAAGTAAGAATAAAGTAGTAATGAAGTAGTAACATCATGTAGGTGAAAACGAGGTATGACAATACTCAGAAAAATATCAGTATCTTGAGATAACAAATACAAGCAAACATTCTCGAAAGTAAGCATCCATATTTTTAAACGTGTTAAAATGCAGCCTTAATATCTCGACATAAAAACAAAGTCCCACCTTTAAAGCACACGGCTCATATAAGCTTTCAAGTTCTAATGCAAGAACCTATTGAGTTGAAAAAAAAAGTTTTTCTTCGTTGAGAGCCTTTATCCTAAACTATGTTTGACTTTAGTTCCATTTCTCACCTTACTTAATATTTAAATTCAAATATTAGTAAAACCAACAATAAAAAATAAAACTTGGTACTAAAATTTACTATTAAACTGTTTTGTAAAACTTTCTACACATCATTTACACAAATGTTAAATCACCTAAAAAACAGAAGTCATTTGCTAGCAGAGATTTGGACAAAAATTGTGAAGAAAAAAGATGAAATAGAAAACAATTTTTGTCTGAAACAATAGACAGTTGGTAAAAAAATCCAATCGGATTTTATCGAATGATTGTTGAAATGACAAAAAATAGCTGAACTAAATGAAAACGAGACTATGGGAACCTGACCTAATATAATATTCTCCATTTCTTAGTGTTAAAATTTTTACAAAATCTATATTTGCAATAGAAGCTTAATAGTTTATAAACGATATTTAAACCAAAAATTCAACTTTTAAATCGGTACAGTGACAGAAATTGTGTAGCAAATGATTATGTAAAACAAAATATGATAAAACATAAATAAATTATTAATTGCTTGTTAACTGCTGACATTAAGTAGTTGTGTTCTTTTAAGGATTTCTTTTGTAATTTACCTTCATGATAGCTTGATTTCTACAAAATTGATAAACATAAACCCTGTTTCATTAATCTTTTCTTTTTTTTAAGTGTGATTCAATCAATATGAACTGAAGTTTCAGTTAAAATTAATTGCCAGTAAAAATCTTGGCACAAAATAAGCAAGCAAACCAAGACGAGCAAACGAATAAATTTTAAATATCGCAGCGTGTTTATTTAAATCAGTAATAGTTAAGCAGAATTTTTTTAGTTATTTCTTTAAATAGTTAAACTTCTAAACGGCTGTCTAATATTTTATTCTACCCGTAGTATTCCCAAATGTTGTTACTTTTGCGGAAGCTACATAATTTTTGTAGCTGATACTACCGCAATTTGAATTGCCGTTAATATACATAAACAATTTGCTTAAGCTTCTAAAATCATCTGATAATTCCATTAGACTTTTCCAGAGATAGTTTATATATAGATTTCCGATGTTTAAAAGAATAGAATAGGTTTTATATTTGAAATTAATAATTCGTAATAATAAAGTGCAGCATTATTAAATACACCAGATATGTAGGAAGGCAAAATCGCAACCGCCAATTCATTATTCGCATCAAACGTTGCACATAAATTTAAAGCAATTTTTATTTCAGCGGTTCTATTTTCCGCCAATACTATGTCCATTTCTTTCATGTCATTCACTACATGTTTGTAAGAGGAATTGCCGCCTAATAAGCGTATCGACTAACTGGTTGTTTCTTTAAACTCTGGAAGTTTAATTATTTTTAAATTATTATTAAAATTTTGAGGGCATATATAAAATAAATACCAACCCTTCAAATCCACCTTAACAAGTAATTTCGTGATAAGATTTACATCTACACCTGGCCGTGGGGCCTAATCAGATGGTGGTCAAACCACTGTGAGTGAAAAGCACCACCACTTTCCTAGTTGCAATTTCAGCGGTTACAGAGCAGGGCTGCAAACCACTACTCCTTGCTGAAGAGCTGGATACTATCCAACTCCTGTCCAGAACACTAGCAGACTAACCTGCTTACTGGATCTGGATAATTTACCAGTGGGTGTTATTAAAGGTGAGATGATCCTGGCCACCATAAAACAATACCTGTATGGGGCCGCAAAACCACAACCACCACGATACTCACAAAAGGGCCAACCTCAATATTCAGCCAGAGCACAGCTAAATAGCTAAAGAGACAAATAGCGGAACTCTGAGGCTCACTGATTCCCGTGAAAATAACGAGGAACTTCCAATTGTACCCCTGCTGACTTCAGGTGACTGGGCTCCCTTATACCCCCAGCAGCACAGGTCTAGATAGTCAAGTATTCTATAAAGACCGATGAATGTGCACCCGGTGGGGGGGGGAGACCTTAACAAGTAATGGAGGACTTGACTCCCAACAACTGCCAGAGTAGGATATAATTTCTTAAATCATGTAACCATTTCAGCGAAATAATTTTCACCAGCTAAATATAAAATACACCCAAATTACTCATGCTAGATCACGACGACTTTATTAGTGCGAAATCAGCCAGAGCCTGTTCAGAATTTAAGTACTTTAAATTTTCGATTGTCCAGTCCTTAGTTCGTCGGCTTTAACCGTAAAAACGACGTTCAGTTCAGCCTTGTGTTCTTTAACTGTGTCATAAAAAGGACCTTCAGTACGACTTTCCCAAATACTCATTCCCAAAATCTTTGACTGTCTTCTCTGTAGCTTTTCAACATTTGATGCGAATACAGAACCCTAAAACTGGATACCATAATACTATATTGGTTTTAAAGCTGCTTTATGTTGAAGTACTTTGAGATCTAAATTTAATAAAGAGTGTGACCCAATTAGCCAATAAAGCTGGGTGGTTTTAATTTTCAGCTGTGTAATTTTGGCAGCAATATGGTGGACCCACGTAAGACGCCGGTCGAGGTGAATTCCCAAGTACCTAACTTGGCTCTGCTGTGGAATTGTTACTCCATTTATTGAAATGGGTGGACAATTTTTTGTCTTAATGTAAAGGTTATGTGAACGCTTTTCGAGGCATTGACCTTCATTTTCCACTTGTGCAGCCATTTCTCCAAATCAGGCGTTTGGGAATACTTAAAAACGCTGTGTCATCAGCAAATGTGGATATGTGTGTAAGTGGACTTGTGGGCAAATCCACGGTATACTCCCCTGCGGGACACCAGCTGATTTTCTTTTGGTCGCTAATTATGTACTTTTTGATATTACCACAAAAGATCTATTAGCCAAATAGCTTGTGAGCAGTTTGTGAACGTTTTCGGGAAGCAGTGTTATAATTTTGTACACCAGTCCTTCATGCCAGACTTTGTCGAATGCTTGCGAAATATCAATAAAGAGTGCAGAGCAGTACTGCTTACTTGCAAAAGCCCCACGAACTAAATTCGTAATTCTATGCACTTGTTCGATGGTGCTGTGTTCTTTCCTAAACCCAAATTGGTGATTGGGGATTAAGTTTGTTGAATCAATATATGGTACTAAAGATTTCAGAAGTAGCCTTTCAAATACTTTGGAGAGAATAGGCAATAAGCTGATTGGATGATAAGATAAAATGTGCGTAACGTCTTTGCCAGGCTTGGGGATCATAACTATTTCCGACTGTTTCCAGGACGATGGAAAGTAACCAGTCAATAACATAAAATTAAAAATAAACATAAAAGTTCTCAGAGCCGAATTTGGTAGGTTGATAATCATTGAGTTGGTGATTTAGTTGCTATCGGGATATTTTTTTGGCTTCAGTTCGCCGATAACTGCTTTCAGCGCAGGCTGATAACAAAATAAGCAAGACAATTTTATTACTCACCATTTGGCAGGTTCTGGTTTCTTTATTGTTAATATCCATTTAATTGTAGTACGGACACATTCCAAGGAAATATTTGTTTCAAATAAAAAACCTTTTTTTATTTTAATATTAAATCAACATTTTTTTAAAATTAATATCTTTGGCACTAGAACATGTAAAAAATATGAAAAATTAGTCCTTGGATTTACTATTTATCAATATCGGAAAATTCAGGATTCAAGATTTTTAGTTTGCTATTCTTCTTATCATAAATAATTTAAAGTTATCAAACGTTAGCAGTAGCATTGAGGTTTGAAGAGTTTGTTTTTGTTTAGAACTTAAGGAACTATTGATTAAGTTCTAAAGGCGTATGCTTGACGAAAAAAGAAAATTATATGGGTGTTCTTTAATGCATTTAACGTTTTAAGAATTTTCTGCTCGAACACTTTTAAAGTTGAACAACTAAACACGTTTTACTTTATATTTCAGTATTATTAATTAATGGAGGTAAAAGAAATTCATTGCCAGAATTGTGTTTTTGCACAAACATAAAGTCACATTGCGATTACATGTAGCAAAAATATAGTTTGCTATTAAATACAAAGCTACTTTTGAAAACTTAACCCAAATAAAGTATATAGCAGTATCACAAAGACGATATAAATGTTCTAATATAAACAGATATAAAACTGCAAAATGAAATGATTATCAAAAATATTTTATATATTTTTGAATTTACGCTCACAAATTAGGAAACAGTTGTACAAATAAGATATTTGTTAATCCGGATGTATTAACATTCTCAAAATATTATTTATGGAATTAGGTAATTAGAGGTTTTTATTAAAACTCTTTTTTAATTAAGTTTATATTCAGGTTTGTGATAAAAGGTATAACGTATGAAAGTTATAAAGTGAAAAACTTGTGGGTGTATTTTTCTGGCATCAAGAAAGTTAAAAATGTAAAATAATATAAATTTCCAGGCTTGAAGGCCTACAAACACCAAAATATTTTATTTTCAAATGCAGATATAATGAGAAGATTTAAATTAATTATTTGTAATTTTTGATTTTTTTTGGTTTCTTTACTTTTTAAAAATGTTTATTAGCAAGCCTTCCCTATAAACACTTTGCTGCAAGAAGCAAAAAACCAAAATATTTAGACATTCTGTCATCATCTACTATTAGTCTTATTGTAGAAACAAATTAGAGAAAGTTAAAGAAAAAATTGAAAACTTGCATAAAACAGACATGAAACTGAAAGAAATGCGCTAAAACAAAACAAAAAAAAAATAGTACCAAAATCTCATTTGGTTGATTGTATATTCGAATGCTATTGAATGGATTATTTGCTCGTATTGAGAAAGCAACTCTTAAATTCATACATCATAAGAAACGACACAATATCAAATGCAAATAAAAAAAGAAAAATAATGCATGAATAGAATGGAACTCTTATGTACATAGTAAAACTAGATAAACGACATGTGTAATGTTTGTTAAATAACCCAAAAATACTTAAATGTCTAATAAAAACAAATAGTAAGTTTTTGTGTATAAGCAATTTTCTTGTGGATCATTTATTCTATTAGTAAATAACTAAAGGAAATATATGAACTGAAGTGGCTTGACGCCAAATTAAATGGGATTAGTAGAGAATTTTTAGGCAATAAAAAAGAATAAAATTTTTCAAGCATACATAACATTTGCAACATAAACATAATAACAAAGTTACTGAAAAAATAAAGCAATAGCACAAGTAGCATTTAACAAATTAAAGCATATACATCAGTATATTAAAATATGAAAAAAAATAATTATATATATCTACGAGAATATATTCTAAAGTATAAGTTTAAAATTGTTTTAATTAAGAAAAAACTATTTAAAAGAATAATGTCCTATATAAAGATATTATATGTATTATCATCACAATAAAACCATATTGGTAGTGTTTCTAAAATTTGTAAAATTTAAAGCAGCGAAAAAAAATTCTTCAAGTTCAACACTATTCATTTTTTTTTCGAGATCCTTATAGAACAGTGCTTCTAAAAAACTGAGATAACTATCAAAAAATTTTTTAATTTTTTAGCCTCAATCTTAGCCAAAGCAAAATCAGCTAATAATTAAAAGATTATATAAGCAAAAACAACCGTCTTTTTTATTCTACTTTTTAATTAAAAAAACCGAAAAAATTTTAAAACAATTTTAAAATTCTCTGCAAAAATAAAATTAAGGCAAATAATTATTTTATAAAACCAAAAAAAAAAAAAAACAAAAAAGAAGGATTCGCAAATTTGTCAAGAAATTTCAGAAAAAATTCTATTTGTCTCATTAAAAGTTTTAACAAAAAATTATTTATCAATGAAAATTGTAAATATTTATTTATAGCCGAGTACGTCGCCTACTTTAAATCTCATGTATTCTTGGCGGTTGGTTGATAAGTGAGTAATGGGATCTCGTCTAAAGGTACATTACATTTTAGTCCTTTCTTCATTAGTTTTGTCTCGTTATCATTGAATTGTATGTCTATTTGGTTTTGAAGGTACGTAATACACAAGACGTTATCAAAAAGCTTAAAGTCATCAAGATAACCTAAGCGACGCCACTCGTATCCTATTCAAACCATATTTTAGTGCTATTCACATCGCCAAAAGTTGAGTTGTTAGCATCTTGCTGTAGCATTACCCAGTGACGGTTATCTCATCTATGAAGAATCGGCCTAATCACGCCTCCAGACCACATAGCGTACCATACAGTGGCACGTTGCGCATGCAAAGGCTTCTCAATAATCGCTCTGGGTTTTCAAAAGCCCAAATGCGGCAATTTTGCTTGTTGACATACCCTGACAAGTGAAAATGGTCTTGGACTAAAAAAATGATTTTTGCAGAAAAACCAGCCGGTTGTTCCTGAATGAATTGAGCGAATATACGCTGGTCTAAATGGTCGGTTGGCTTCAATTCCTGCAAAACTTGTATCCTGTTAGACTCGAATGTCAAATCCTCACGAAAAATTGGTCCCCCCTCTTCCCCGTTAAAATTGTTACGGATCCGTCTTGCTTCTATTTTAAAAGAAAATAATTAAGTAATTAAGTAAACGAAATAATTGAGTATCCTGTTACTCACTGCATAGTTTTCTAAGAAAATTTATACAAGCAAGACAACACCAATTTTTTAGTTTCAAAATGCGTTGTAGTTTAAACATCCAAGACAACAACAACTTTCTGTTTACTCTCTGCGTAGCTTTCTAAGAAAACTTATACAAGCAAGAAAACAACAACTATCTTATAATAAATTCCAGGAATATACTTTAACAGCATAAAAGCAAGAACAAAAATACACAAAGACCAACAGCCGCCTATATATTGCATGATTAACATAACAACAACAAAATGTGATGCAAAGGAGGTAGAAAATACATTATTTTTCTAGACCTTTAGCGGATAAGTATAAAAGACTGCATTTGAGTGGTTAGTTAGTTAGTTAAAACATAAACCTCGTAAAGTACTCGTGAAGTAAAGACTTGCATCTTTAGTAAATTGTTCTGCTGTGCCAACGTATAAATCTTACTTTGTGTGTATTTAAAGTAAATAAACTTGTAATTAATTTGAAAACTCTAAAATCTTGTGTTATTTATTTTGCAATAAAGAACTCAGTAACAACACAACATTTATATATAAACGTAATAATGTGAACGATGAGAAATGATAAATTTAGATCAGCTTCAACACTGTGGCTCACGGCTGTAATGTTTTCAGTGGTACGACCCGGTCGAACACGCGTTGGCGTTCGCACATTTTGTATGGAGCCTGTCGACTCAAATTTAACGACCAAATTCTTAATAGCGATCTCAGAAGGACGATTATGTTGCCCGAAGATAGAACGAATTTTATGAAATGTAACTTTAACCAACCACTATTTTCATAGTGAATTTTAATTATTTTAATTCCATTTTCGTGCGAAATTGAAATCATTGTAACAATTGCCAATGCATATCAAAACTATCATATTGTTGGTGTTGTCACAATTGAAAAACAAACCCTAATACCTTTTACCCCAAGACCAAACGCCAAAACTTTTCACACATTTTTATTCTAAAAAAATCATTCTTTTATTATGAACAAAGTTAAATTTTATTGAGTAATTTACTTTTCTCATATAAAAAATAGAAAATATGTTACCATTAATTTAAGAAAACTATTTATAAAAAAATTAGTTCACTGATACCAAAAAAAAAACACACCTCTTAATAAAATATATAACAATTTTTATAAACGTTAATTGGTTAATAAATGAATCCTCATTTAATTTTATAGCGAAGCATTAGTCATACACGTTGCTGGTTTTTTTAATTTTTGTTTTTGCTATTGTTTCTTGCTGAATTAGTTGATATATTTTTATGGGGTAAAATTCTCTAAAAAAAAAATTATACAATAAATAAATAATATTGCGTTGAATATTCATTATGTGTTCATTGTGACGAGTTTCCACACAAACAAAATGTTGGCAAAAAATTAATTGTTGATGATATCAAACCAAAATATGAAAAATTAATTCAGAGTAAAATTTTTTTGTAAAATTTAGTGGTTTTATTGTGATTAAAGTGTGTTGTGGATTTCATTAAAAATTAATATTTTATTTATTATTAAATTAACTATTTGGTTTGAAAATTTTAAGCGGATTTATTATTTTCATAAACAATAATTATTTTTTATTCGTTTGATTGCTGTTCAGTTACGAAATACAAAAATTTATTTTGTTAGAATAAATGATTTAGTCAGGGCTTTCAGAGCGATAACATTAAAAGCATACACGTAAAATATACGGAGTTTTAGATTAAAGAGTAAAATTTTTACACGTAAAGTTTAGGTGGCATCAGCAATAAAAGAAACATTTTATACAAAAATTTTAAACTGTGACTGAAAATGGAAAGTCAAAATGTTTAGAATCCATCACTTTGAAGAATCTGAGGCATGACTTCACTGGTCCGGCTACAGCAATATCATCGATGTTAGTCATAAAGAGGAGAAAGTAATCTTGATAGCGATGACAGTTTTGCTGTTAAGAATTGGTATGCAAAAGATAATAATGACATTGAAAATAATTGTCAAAGGTATTTGATTTATCAGGAAAGGCTTCGGTATTTACCGAAAAACAATAAGCGGCAAAAAATAAACGCAACAGAAGAAATACCTGTGTGGCTAGCGCAGAAATAGAAAAGGTTGTAATTTTAGGCAAGAACAGCTACTGCACCATGAAGGCGCATTGTATTTACCCGGTCAGGTAGGAAAATAACAAATCGATTAGTTGTTTGTTTAATAATATTGTTATGTTTTATTAGGCCACGGCAATGAAGTCTATAGAACCAATAATCTGTTTATGACTGAAGATATTTTGAATCATACAAATTTAAAAATTTTTGGACCAAAATATTAATTGAAAAATTCCACAATTTCCGATACAAGTTTGGTGAAATTAATTGCCTTGTTGTTTTTATCTGCAGCTTTGAAAAGTAATAACCTTATTGCTAAGCTTTTATTCGACATTACTTACTCTGGAGATAGATACAAAACCACTATGACCAAAGATAGATTAAAATTTCTATGAAAGGCACTGCAGTTTGATCATCACATTAAAAATTTACTTGCTGCAATTATGGAAGTTTTGGATAGTTTTATCGACAAATGCAAAATAAGATTGGACCCTACGTTACAACAAATGAGCAGCTAGTCGATTTTCGTGGTAGATGCCTATTTAAAATGTACATACCAAATAAGAAAACAAATTTGATATACAAATGGTGATGGTTTGCTATAATACGCAAAATATATTATCAACGCTGGTCCAGCGTGATGTATTTTCAAATATATGAGAAAGACAAATAACTCAATAAAATTTAGCTTTATTCATAATAAACAACGATTTTTTTTAGAATAAAAATATGTGAAAAGTTTTAGCTTTAGGTTTTGGGGTAAAAGAAGTTTGTTTTCAATTGTGACAACACCAACAATATGATAGTTTTGATATAGATGCATTAGCAATTGTTACAATGATATCAATTCCGAACGAAAATCGCATTAAGGTAATTAAACTTCGCTATAAAAATGGTGATTCTGTTAAAGTGATATTTCATAAAATTCGTTATATCTTCGTACAACATAATCGTCCTTCTGAGATCGGTATTAAGAGTTTGGTCGTTAAATTTGAATCGACAGGCTACATACATAATATTTTAATACCAACGCATGTTCGACCGGGTCGTTACACTGAAAACATCACAGCCGTGAGCCACAGTGTTGAAGCAGATCCAAATCTGTCAATTCTTCGACGTTCACATTGTTACGTTTATATACAAATATTTTGGTGTTACTGACTTCTTTATTACAAAATAAATAACACCAGATTTTAGAGTTTTCAAATTAATTAGAAGTTAATTTACTTTAACTTACCTTGGCAAGTCAACTAAAACTGAAGAAAAGCCATTAATTATCCATCACAGTGGATAATTGGTTCACCAGCATTCCATTAGCACAAAATTTGTTGAAAAAATCATACAACCTAACTATTGTGGACACTTTAAGTCCACAGCTATTCAATCTAAAATCGCAGTGCGTTGGATCTTCTCGATTTGTTTATGATGAGAATATAATTCTGGTGTTTTTCAAGCCGAAACAAAATAAGAATGTTTTATTGATATCAACAATGGAAAATCGGAAATTAACCAGATGGCTCAAAACATGTGCTGTAATTTTTTATCATATGCTGAACATTGCCTCAGTCAACTCTTTTGGTATTCATAGTCATAACGAAGTACAAAAAGCTATTACGGCAATGAACAGACTAGAATTTATGCTTAAACTGCAAGAACAACTTACCAGGACATGGCAGCAGTAACGACTAAGCACGACTAAAATATAAAAAATATTGTGCATATTAATCCGGATCTCAGGGAAAAAAATAGAACATACTTTAAATATTGACACGACAATCACATACTGTCATATTTGGAGAGCATCAGATTAAAATACGCAAAGACAATCAGGACTGATGTCATATACTACATCTATGTCCCTTTGCAGGAGCATACGATGAGCATGATAATATGTTTTAAATATCTTCACGTCGTTTACGCATAATAGAAGTTTAAGTATTTAATAGCATTGGGTGGATCATTAATGAATAAGGAAAATAATAAATGATTCACATGGCTATTGTTTGCACACACGGCCAAGACACACTTTCTAGTTTACTCTCACAAATATAATTTTAATTATGCAAAACTAAAGAATATCAGCTGACGTTATCATAATTATTCAGAAATTTACATATATTTCAATATATTTTTTTCGATTTTTTAAATTTAAGTACGACGACCTCTTGTATTTTGATAACCACTATAAACAAAATTGAATGGAAAAATTAATTTTTAATTTTTTTGTTGTTTTTTGTTAACAGTTCCTTTCGGTTTAAACCATTTAAATGAAAACAATTTTTTTGTAGGTTTCTGTATCCTTCTTAATAATAATTCTATCGTTTTTCAAATCTTTTTTCATTTTCACCATAATTTTGAAGGATATCGTTTCATTTATTTATTGTGTTCAAAAATTATTGAGAATGCACAGTGCCTCAAATATTTAATTTATCTACTAATTTCGTGCTTAGATCAAATGAACAACTTTTAATAAGGATTTAATTCGTATATATTTTTATTTATTTATTTGCAAAAATTATTTCCAGATGTTTAAATTTGTTTCTTTTAGATAAAAATATACAAAAGCTGAACGTAATATATATTCTCTACTTTATCTTTATTCGTCGGATACAATTTCTTTTGTTGTCTCTGCAAGTCGTCGGTTCCTATTTTTCTAACTTTGGAACTCGTCACTGCTTCAATATCACACTGATTGTCATAAAGTAAGCTTGTTTTGTCGGAGCCTTAAAATTGTTTGAAATATTTAACTTAAATATTTTGTATTTTGTTAAAACTGGAATATCACCTTAACTACGAAAAAGTAAAATAATGCTGTCTATATCCCTGATAATATCTTCTCCTGCTAAGTCAGTCTTAAATAAGTAAAAATCTTTTTTATTCGTAATTACTAAATTTAATAACGTATTTTTATTCAAGTTAAGAAAAGTGTCATTTGACTTGAATTAAAGTTTTTAATAATTACCTTTTCATAAGGAAATATTTTTAAAAATGATTTACTCAATGTAGAAAATTATTTTTTTTTATTATTTTAAGTTTTAACGTAAAAATCGATTGGATTGACTTCGTATAGACTCTGGCCTTAACATAGCTTCCAGTGGTATTAAATCACACGATCTGGCTGGCCACTTCACTGGTAATTGTCGTAAAATTATGCGATCGAGAAATTTGCTTTGCAATAAATTGACCTTTTCATTGGCTGTGTATCGTTTGGCACTATGTTGTTGAAACCACATGCCAGTGATATTCACGTAATATGCGAAAATTGAGCAATATATTGAAAAAAAAATTGCCCAGTCATGCCTCTAGACCACATAGCACACAATACAGTGACACGTTTCTCAATAATCGCTCTAGGATTTTCAGAAGCCCAAATGCGGCAAGTTTTCTTATTGACATACTCTGATAAGTAAAAATAGGCTTCCAGCCGATTATTCCTAAATGAATTGAGCTAATCTACTGCAATGTGAATAGTCGGTCGGCTTCAATTCCTGTACCAGTTGATCCTTGTAAGGCTTCAAAGTCAAATCCTTACGTAAAATTAACTATGTGGTGGTTTTGGATAACCCCAACTGTTGAGAACGTTGAGGAATTAAGAAATGTAAATCTGCTTCAACACTGTATCTCACGGCTGCGATATTTTAAGCTGAATGATTCGGTCGAATATGCGTTCCTATTCGTACATTTTGTATCGACTCAAATTTAACGACCAAATTCTTACTAGAACTCTCAGAAGGACAATTATGTTGTCCGAAAATATCATGAATTTGTAACAGAACCACCATTTTCATAGCAACGTTACTGGAAATGATCGATTTGTATCCTGTTGGTTATGTTTAGGAAATTTTCATTTGAAATGTTCTGGACTGAAGCCACGTGATGCAGACGCCCTTGCTGATCCCATAAAATCACTTCATTGGACTTGTGTTAACTGTAAACAAGTAAATATTGAGTTCTACAAATTTGTCAAAAGCCTAAAGGGAGAGTTTGATCAGATTAATAAAGAGTTTGTAGCCATGCAAGATAAACTTTCTAAATTTGGTGAATTATTTACGAACTATCCGAATTTAGATAAGTTTACAAGTATGCAAACTCAATCTTCACCGAAGAAAAAGAGAGCTACAAATAAATCGCCTACTGTTCCTATAATTACATATTCTTCAGCACCTACTACCCAAAATTCTGTAGAAATCATTGATGAGAGCCCTATGTCGGCAACTCCATCGAATGTAATTGCCGCACAGGATATGAATGCAATTTCTCCAAATAATGTCAATACAACAACAACATCTGATAGTAATGTGGTAGTTCACAGTCCTTTACGAGCTGTTCCTCCGAGGAGATCCATTTTTGTATCTCGTCTGGCTAGTGATACTACTGTTGAAGCAGTTCAATACTATTTGAGGAATAAAATTGGAAGAGACGTGGATATATCAGTATACAAGTACAGATTTTCTCAACCAAGATCCATATCATCTTTTAGAATATCGATTCCACCTTTATTCTATGATGTTATGTTGGACCCGAACTTCTGGCCAGACAATACACTTGTTCGCGAGTTTACACCGAGAAACAGAGCAGATAACATTGCTATCCTTCCTCAACAGAAAATTGATCCTCCAAAAAACTAAATAGTATATCTGATTGTATATCTATCGTATACCAAAACGTTCGTGGCCTGAGAACAAAACTTTCGTCGTTATATATGGAAAGTTTTAACTTGGAACAACAAATCTTGGTGTTTACTGAAACATGGCTTAGCGACAACTTTTTAAATTCTGAAATACTTTGCAATAAATTCAATATCTTTCGACGTGATCGTGGCAGTAAAACTACTGGAGGTGGAGTCCTTATTGCAGTTTCTAGCAGTTTGTCATCTGAACTTGTTGCAATTGACTCAGTTTCTGACATTGAATTTATATCTGTATTGATAAAAAACAGTGATAAACGAATGTTTATAACATGTTCTTATTTACCACCATCTTCTCCAATGCAAATATATAATCTACACGCCGAATCTATTAAATCTATTGCTCGGTCAGCATTTACTGATGATTCAATTTTAGTTTTTGGAGATTTCAATTTACCTTCAATATCGTGGAACTATTTACCGGAAGAGAAATATTATGTTCAAACTACGTTCGGTTCTAATAGTGCAGAATTTTTTAATACTTTATACGATTTGGGTTTATACCAACTAAATGGCATTACAAATAGTTCCTCAAGGTTACTGGACTTAATTTTCGTAAATGATGTTACCAATTTTTATATTAGGCGCTCCTTACCTATAATAACACCCGAGGATATCTACCATCCTACCATCGAAATATTGGGTTCAATTCCAAACAAATCTGTTGTGCCTTCATATACAAAGACATTCTGTTTTAAGAATACAAATTACAGTTTATTAAATAAACTCTTAATGGATACTAACTGGAATAACATATTATCTTGCACTGATATGGATCAAATGACTAAAGCATTCTACAATAAGTTGTATTCCTTTATGGATCTTTGTATTCCGAAAAAAATAACCAAGCAAAAGGTTGGACCTCCTTGGAACAATAAACAATTATCGTACACTAAAAATAGGAAGAACAGACTATATAAAAAATTCAAACAGTCTGGTGATTCTACTGATTATTTAAGGTATTCTATTAGTCGCGCTACATACTCTTCGCTTAACAAACTATCTTATAGTATTTATATGCACAAATTGAAAGTCAATTTAAAACGCAATCCAAAAGCATTTCACAGATTTGTTAATCAAAAAAGGAAAATAGATGGATTCCCTTCTACTTTAAAGTTCCAACAAACCGAATCTAGTGATGAAACTGTTATATGCAATTTATTCGCTGACTTTTTCTCGACAAATTACTCAGTTGCAGATTATGATGAATGTTTTAAGTACCCATTTAATATTGCAAAATCTCAAACGATTAATATACCACTTATCGATATTTTGACAATCTCCAAGGAATTGAAAAGGATTAAATTTTCATATAATTGTGGACCTGACAACATCCCCAGTAATATCTTGATAAATTGTGCTGAAAGTATTTCCATCCCTTTGGAAATTTTATTCAACATGTCAATAAAATATGGTACTTTTCCTGAAAGCTGGAAGGATTCTTATATTATTCCTTTATTTAAATCAGGTAACAGGTCTGATATTTCAAATTACCGTGGTATTGCAAAATTAAGTACTATACCCAAATTATTTGAAAAAATTATCACTGAACATTTATGCTTTCATACATCAAGTTTGATAACCAATAATCAACATGGATTTCGGAAGGGATGCTCTGGCATAACAAATCTTTTACACTTTTCAACAATTATTCATCGTGGATTTTTAAAAAAACAACAAACAGACGTTATATATACTGATTTCAGCAAGGCAAAAAATTGGAATTAATAGGTTTTGCCGATTTAACTGTCAAATGGATTTACTCTTACCTAACGAATAGGAAACAAATGGTCCGTTTTAATAACGCCTCCTCTAGATGCATAAAGGTTCTATCTGGAGTACCACAGGGAAGCCATCTTGGGCCGCTTCTTTTTTTGCTATTTATTAATGACTTGCCTGATGTCATTCAATCATCCAATATTTTGATGTATGCTGACGATGTAAAAGTTTTTCTTAGTTATTGTCAAGTAACTGACCAGCAACGCCTCCAAAGTGACCTTAACTCTTTTCACAACTGGTGTAGAATAAATCGTATGGAGCTAAATCTCAAGAAATGTAAATATATGTGCTTTGCTAGAAAGAAACCGATAACTGCATGCTACTATATCGATGACCATCATTTGGAGGAAGTTGACAAAATACTTGATCTTGGATTGCTACTTGACTCCAAACTCAATTTTATTGCACATATCAATCTGACAGCAAACAAAGCTAGAGGTGTACTTGGATTTGTGAAACGTTGGGCTAAAGAGTTTGATGATCCATACGTTACCAAAAGCCTTTATATGTCCCTTGTCAGGCCTATTCTAGAGTATGGATCCGTCATTTGGGACCCTATATATAGAAAATACTCAGATGTTCTCGAATCTGTTCAAAAACAGTTCCTGCTTTTTTGCCTCCGTGGCTTGAACTTTAACCCATTGGACTTACCTGCCTATTCAGCTAGACTTTCTCTTATTAAGCTACCAACTTTAAGGAGTCGTAGAACAGCACTTAATATTTCGTTTATTTTTGGTGTGATAATTGGCGATGTTTCTACTCATTCACTTATTAACAGGATTACTCTAAATGTACCGCAACGCCCTACACGACATTTTATACCTTTAGCAGTGGAATTCTTTCGAGCCAATTATGCTAACGCAGACCCTTTTAGGAAAATTTGTGCAGATTTTAATAAATATTATAATTTCGTAGATTACAATTTGTCAGTAAGCGCAATAAGGAATAACTTATTAGTTTACCTGAACAACTAGGTGTTTGCATTTATGTATATTTTTTTTTTTACAAAATTTGTTTTTATTGTATGTATGTTAAATTTGAGCAAATTTTTATGTTGTATGTAAAGCTAGTATTTATTATTAATTAATTTAAGATAATTTATATTGTATTTTAATTAAAATGTCTGCAAGGATGTTAAATTCCGTAGACAGTTGATGATAAATAAATAAATAAATTATTTTAATGCAATTTTAATGCTAAATTGAATTTAATATTACAATTGTCAATGCATCTACTACGAATACGTCAAAAAACTAAATGTCAAAGTTCATAATAAGTTTTTATGTTACATTAAATATGCTGTATCACCTAAAATACTAATAATTTGTTGTAATAATTAATAAAACGCGCCATTAACATGTAAAATTACAACAAGAATTTCAATCACTTAAAACAAGCCAATGATAAGAATTTAAAAAATTGCGTATAGAAATTGTGTAAAAAAATGTGCAAATGAAAATAATAAACGCAGTGCTCATGCAATCA
This sequence comes from Trichopoda pennipes, assembly GCA_030448955.1. Classification (NCBI taxonomy): domain Eukaryota; kingdom Metazoa; phylum Arthropoda; class Insecta; order Diptera; family Tachinidae; genus Trichopoda; species Trichopoda pennipes. The sequence continues at coordinate 6,761,715 of JASKUP010000088.1, forward strand.
GAAATTAAATGATGAAAGAGCAATTAAAAATACATTGAAAATTACTTCTTTTGTATTTTGTATTTACAATCAATCATTATTTTACATCAATTTTTTGTGCTATTTTAAGTACATAATTTTTTTGTTGGTTTTTTTAAATCAACTTGATTAAAAATCACACCTACATAAACTCGGTTAAAAAAAAGCAAATACAAATACAAGTATATAATACAAATGAAAATTAAACTTTAACACTGGAATTATATTTTCCACAACACAAAGTTCAGGATGCATTTTACATCCACACTTGTAACAAGTAAAACGTGTGCGTTTGAATTTGCTTGTTATGGAGGTTTATTCTGCTTTTTTGTTTGCTTATTTTTTCTATTCATTCATGTTTTCATACATACATGAGAATAATAATCACAACACGCCATAAAGCGATTTTAAAATCAGGTATCATTATATGCGCTGACGCTTCCTTCCTTTTGCTATTATTTCTCTTAACGATGCCACAACTATTTTGATATATTTTATGGCTAGATTAAAAAATACACACACGCCCTAAAAATGTACACACAAATATGTATTAAACATTTCAAAGTTTAAAGAAAATTAAAAATAGTAAAGAATTATAGAAAAATAAATTTGTTTTTTGGAACTAAGAAAACATTTTTTGGGATGTACGAAGTACAATAGGCATTTAGGATATGGGTCACCGATCGGAATTAGTAGTTGTAAGATGAAAAATACAGTGAACTCGCAGAAACGTGAACACCCACTAACATGAACATCCAAAAACATGAACATTTTTTTTCTTACATTGACTACTCTAAAACGTGAACAAAGGCTGAAGGCTCTAAAACGTGAACTTTTTATCGAACGGTAAAATTCAATTTTGTAAGCTTATTTCAACATTTTGGGATTTCCCGCAGAAGAATCTCGTAGTTTGTTTGTTGTAAACAAGTTCTGTTGCAGGATAAGTAGTTATGGTATTACCGCGACAGTTCTACTGGAAGCATCTCTCTGTGCTGACTACGCATTTACATAAATAATATAAACAAGTGATCTCTAAAAATATTTTTATTGAAAATATATCTAATAAAAAACCAAAAATGTTAATTCTTCAAGAAAATTCAGATATTTTAGAGCTTTTATGAAAAGGTTAACCTGTAACTGGTTTGCCGAAAAAGTATAATGTCGTCAAATCGACGATTTGTTCAATAAGAAACAAAAAAGATGCAATTTCGAAATGTGTTAATAATACATTTTCCAGTCCTGGAAAACGGAAAACACTGCATTCTTCGGAGCTTCCAAAAATGGAAAGTTCACTGTACTAATTTCAAAATTAGTATCTTAGAAACCCTTTTTGCAACCCATAGTAGCATAGTACATATATTAAAATAAAAAGTAGAATCAAAACCTGTCTCATAGGTAAAAAATAACGTACTTTATTTTAAATTAAATAAAAGATAAAAAGAGACTAAAATATGTTATATAAAAAATGCAATCTGAAACGTGAACAAAATCGAAAACGTGAACGCCCTCGGTAAAAATTAGTTCACGTTTTTGCGAGATCACTGTATTATGTGTTACATGCTCCGTTTTCTCGCCATCCTCAAGAGAGAATAGACACATAAGCGAGTCCCTCAGCCCCATCCTCTAAGATGGAAATAAAGGCTGAAGAATCCGACAGACAGCTAGTAAGTAATCTTAAGTGGGTCTTATTTAGGTTCAAAATATTCCATTAAGAGAGTGTTCAAATAACCAATTTTGGATGCCAGACATACATACACTGATAAAACTCCTCCTCTTTGATTAGAGACGCAAAAGCTTTCCAATTCTTATCACAGAATAGGAGTTAAAAAAAAGATCAGTGAAAGTCATTGTAGAGCATGTTATTATAGGTGATATAAGTGATAAGGAATTAGAGGCTCTTGATGTTCTTGACATGAAAAGCCAGTATTATATTCGATGGACTAAGTACGTTTTTCATGTTTCTAAAGAAGCCTCGGCTTCCAAAAATGGAGTGTAAAAGATAATTCACTCCAATGCGAACGTTGTACTATTTATACCATTGTATCCGTCAGCAAATGGAATACGTCTTACCTCAAAACCTAATTTGGAGTTGCTCCAAGAGGGCCAAGAAGCTCATTGTGGTAGTAGCGTATTCTATTCTATTGATTTACAAGAGCATCGACGCAATTTGGGCTGTATTTCATTGTTTTATCATTACTCGCACGTTTTTGTAGTTGATTAGCCGTTGAATAGCATGATGCATTACAGGCAAAATACATTTTTAGCACAACAGTACGTATGTGGAATAAATTACCTCTAGAGATCTTTCCGGTCGCTGTCCACAAACACTATTCTTTCCTTCTCCCCATAACCAAGTTTGCTAGTTCTTTCACAATGCATTTCATGCATGAGTAGGGGTCATTCCCTGAATGCTGGTCCAGAAAAAATATTTTTTTCAGATATAAATGGCCATTATGACTAAGACTGTAAGACCGATTAGCTATTCCTAAACATAGATATATGTATCCGCTACTTGCAGGACAATGCCTGTAAATTCCTTAGCATAAAAAGTAATATCACAAACTTGTGCATAACTGAAAGTAGTCCCAATGCAAATTGGTTCATCTGCACCTGGCCGTGGGCCTTAATCAGATGGTGGTCAAACCACTGTGAATGAAAAGCAACGTCATTCACGTCCTAGGAAGCCTTAGACTAATTCTATCAACAGGTCTTTCCTAGTTGCAATTTCAGCGGTTCCAGAGCAGGGCTGCAAACCACTACTCCTTGCTGAAGAGCTGGAGACTATCCAACTCCTGTCCAGAACACATGACTAGCATGCTCGCTGGATCTGGATCATTCACCAGTAGGTGTGATTAAAGGCGAGATGATCCTGGCTACCATAAATCAGTTCATGCTTGGGGCACCAAAACCACAACCACCACGATACTCCCGAAGGGCCAACCTCAATAATCAGTCAGAGAAACAGCTAAAAGTCGAAAGAGACAATTAGCGGAAACTCTGGGGCTTACTGATTCCCGTGGAAATAACGTGGAACTTTCCAGTTGATCCCTGCTGCCTTCAGCGGACTGGGCTCTCTTATACTCCCAGCGGCACAGGTCTAGATAGTCAAGTATTCAGTAATCATAACGCTGGTAACGACAATCCCCGTTGCTAACCTAGTAGCGCTTACCCTACGATTTAACGTTTCGGTTTATATTTTTGGCCCCTTCTTTCATTAGCTTATTTTGTATGAACTTCTTTTGTGGTAAATGTTAATCCATGTCCTTTGAACATAAATATTTTATGATAATTTTACAGAATATTTATTATTCTAAAATATAAATGTGTTACTGTGGGGAAATAATATAATTCAAATTGATTCAATAAGAATTATATACAACCAGAAAAGCAGCAAAATTTAAAATTACAGTAAAATTAAAAATATTTTTTATCTAATTATTTTTCGTTGTATTATTTAGGCTAATTATATTCAGCTAATTATATTATTCAAAAAATTTTTTATTTGGAAATTATTTAGAAATTCTAATGATTTAAAAACTTTAAAGCTTCTTATTCTTATACATTTAGTTTTGTATAATAAGACGATATTTACAGAGTGATTTATGATTTTAATATTGTTTTTTACTTACCTTTTATAAATATATCATTGAAATCGGTTCATTGTTTAAAAGGTTAAAGCAGCAGACATAGCGGTCACTAATGTGTTTTCTTTGTCTCAACTAAATGTATTATTTCTTTAAATACCCCCATACATGTAACTAACTCTCTAGTGATAGAATTAATAGTTACATTTCACTCTGGCATAGTAATGAAAATATTTTTATGCAAATTTTTTCGTCTAACAAAAACTATTCGTATTATGTTGTAATTTTAAATATCCTGCTTCTATTATTGTACATTTTTTTTTACTTTCTGGTTGGTATAAAAGCGCAACTTGCCCTGCAGTTAGAAAGGTTATAATTTCCCAAATGGGGTTAAGTTTATTATTTTATAAATAAAAAATATTTTTTTACTACATATAACCTTCCCAAAGATTTTTATCCAAATTGAAGTGTACACTTTTCCTTGAATTCTTTTCTCTTTTTGATTGTTTTTTTTTAAATTTTGGTTTTTTATTATATTATTATTTGTTTATTACTTTTATTTTTATTCGACCTTTTTTTTAAATTTTATTAAATATGAAATAATCTTTTAACGGTCTTATTAAATAATTTAACGATTTTATTTTTTTCAATATTTCGCTTTCCTTTGGAAAGCTTCTTCAAAAAAAATTTTTTCCTGAAGAAGCTTTCCAAAGGAAAGCGAAATATTGAAAAAAATAAAATCGTTAAATTATTTAATAAGACCGTTAAAAGATTATTTCATATTTAATAAAATTTAAAAAAAAGGTCGAATAAAAATAAAAGTAATAAACAAATAATAATATAATAAAAAACCAAAATTTAAAAAAAACAATCAAAAAGAAGAAAAGACTTCCCAAAGATTTTTAAAGGCTGAGTGTTATATTGTATGTAAGTAAAAATGAGTCGGCTAAAATAGGTGTTATGCCAGTACACTACTTATCTGACAAATTTAGGCCAGATGTAAGTAGAATAGCTTAGTAAAGGATGGGTCTAACAAAATCATTATGAAAGGATTAAAACCTTCACCAGACAAATCCACCTCTCATTAATTACAAGATGAGTACGCAAACGTTAATGCATTAATTTCATATCTGCACATAATTTCTTCTATCACAAAAAATTTCTTAATATAATTAACCATGGCTAGAGAACGAATTATCCAATTTATATTTGCAGTCATTTCAGCAAAGTGAATTGTTCTTTTGCAATAAATTTTAAAATAAAAATTTACGAGAATTTAAGCCTGGACTGGAAACTAATCATTTGATTACAAACCGAAAATAGTTCGAAATACCGAGGTTTTCAACTTTTTGAAATTTGTTTTTCAATTTTGGCAACACCAACAATATTGTAGTTTTGACATTTAGTTTCTTGAACATATTCGTGGTAGATGCATGGGCTATTTCGCACGAAAATTGCATTAAAATAATTAAAATCCGCTATGAAAATAGTGATTCTGTTAAAGTTACATTTCGTCAAACATAATCATCCTTCTGAGACCGCTATTAAGAATTTGGTCGTTAGAGTTGATTCGACGGGCTGGATACAAAATGTGCAAACACCAACACATCTTCGATCTTATCGTTCAACTGAAAATATCGTAGCCGTGAGCCACAATGTTGAAGCAGACCCAAATTTGTCAACTCCACGACGTTCTCAACAGTTGGTGTTATCCAAAACCACCACATTGCGAATTTTGCATAAGGATTTGATTTTGAAACCTTACAAGGTTCGACTGGTGCAGGAATTGAACCGACCGACAGTTTACATCGCCGTAGATTAGCTCAATTTATTTAGAAATAACGGGTTGGTTTTTTTAAAATATTATTTTTTCAGACGGAACCCATTTTTACCTGTCAGAGTATGTCAAAAAGTAAAATTGCCGCATTTGGGCTTCGGAAAATCCTAGACCGGTTATTGAGAAGCCTCTGCATGCTCAACGTGTAACTGTATGGTGAGCTATATGGCTTGGAGGCCTGATGGGGGCATGGATCACGCTCAATGGATCACTCTATCGTGAGATGCTAACAACTCAGTTTTGGCCTTTTATTGACGACGTGGATATCATTGACATGAGCTTTCAACAAGATGGTGCCCAGCCAATGAAGTGATCAGTTTATTGCAAACCAAATTTGACGACCATCAGTAGTTAAGTGGCCAGCTAGATCGTGTGATTTAACACCACTGGATAATATTTTGTGGAGTTATGTTAAGGACAGGCTCTATACGGAACCAATCGAATGGATTTCAGCCTTAAAACTCAAAATCAGTGATGTGATTAATGAAATAGGATCGTCATTTTGTTAAAAAGTGATTTAAAACTTGGATGAAAAAAAGGACATCTTCAGTGTGGTCGTGGTAAACATTTGCCAGATATAATATTTTATTCATAATTTCTGACCTTTTCTCTGCGTAATATAATAAAATTTTAATCATCTTAATTTAAAAATTACTCAGACTTTCAAATTGAAAAGTGTTAAAGTATAAAATGTCATATTTTATTGAAATTTACTTTGATTAGATTATTGTACTACATGGAAATTTTAATTTTTATAGTCATAGTGCCTCGCTCTAGCAATTCAAATTGTATAACCCGTTTCATTGTTATGGAGAAAGCAGCAAGTCCTTCATATACGTTCTATTTTTTTTAGGAAAGGAAAAAGTTTTCTTTTTCAGAAGAGCGTTATTTTAATATTAATTTTAAAAATAAAACAAATTTTAAAAAAATTAATCTTAATTAATCTTTTTTATTTCATTTATGGCAGGTATGTATAGCAAGTCTGTAAAATTTTAAAATGAAACAGTTTTCATTATTAAGTTTCCGTATACCACAGGGCTAACACACTTAAACGTGTGTTTGCCAGTGTGGCTTTTCTTCATGAAATATGTTCATTTCTAGTTATAATCGTTTGCATGTGTATATCATTCAAAGGGATAAATGTGTTAGAAACTTTGCTTGTTGGCTGTTGGCCTTTTTATGAGTTTGCCACTGTTATAAAACGCTTTATACTTTTTCATTGTCTGCTACATGCATACGTAGATGGTAAAAAACATTTATCAATGCTAGCAAATCTTTTGGCTACAATTTTTTCTCTGTAAATGTTTCAAAAACTTTGCTAAAGTAAAATACAACAAAAAAAAATAAATGTAAGAATAAAAAATAATACAAATAGCTCCTCACTTGCATTGTTATTGCATGGTTTAGGTTAACTCGCACGCCTTGTTGCACAGGTTACTCAGGAGAATAACGATTATGACGATGGCGAAAAATAAAGTTTGGTCATAGTGTTGTTATAAACGAAGGAAAGGAAAACCGGCAAACAACCGGTAGAACAAATGAAATAAAAAAGACAAAAGACATTCCGGTTAGATGTTTCTTCCTTTTTTCACCTTTTTGCGCTTTCATTTTAGCTACATGATAAATTACCATACAAAACTATAGTTTTGCTAAAGTATTTTGTTTCTTTTTCTTTTTTTATGTTTTTTTTATTAATACTTTTATACAGGAATTTGTTACAATTGTAACATTTCTGCAGTCTTAATTTTATGGTATTTAACGTTGACTTTAGTTTTAAATCTTGAAATCTTACTTCAAGCTTAATATAAATTTATAACTTTGGTAAGAGTATTAGGCAGATAATTTGTTTGGTTTTAAAAGAAAACACTTATCAGTAAAAAAGTAAACGAAACGACCCACTGTTCATTTTAAAAACTGCGTAGTTTTCTTAAAAATCTTATACACGCAAGACAACAACGACACGCTGATAAGAAATTCTATTAAATAAGATAAACAACAGAAAACAAAACCAACTAACAGAATAAAAACAAAACACACAGCCAAGCAGGCGCCTAATCTGAATATTAATAACAACAACAATATGGGGTGATTTTAAAGTAGAATTTTCTTGCAAACCGCTTAAAACACTGATTTGCTGGACAAATTAATTAATTTAAGGTGAGTAAAGACAACAATATTTTGTGTATATTAAAAATAAATAAATCGTTTAAAGGAATCTAGCACTAATTAAAGTAGATTAAATTAAAAATGATTCCAAAAAATACAATTGTTGCGTTTTGTAAAATTCTCTATATTTTTTTTCTTTATTTTTACATATGAATGGCTTCCAAAGGAAAGCCTTATGTAAATAGAAAGATTGAAAATAAAAAGTATTTTTGTTTTCGAAGTATTTGCTGTGTTTTGAATTTTGTTGTCTTTTTGCTGTCTTAATTCAATGAAAACTCTCATTTAATCAATATCACTTGAGATATTAGACTTAAATTTTCTCTACAAAATTTAGGGTGAATTTCATTGATGAGCTATATGAGCATTAGTGAAATGGCCATATTGATATCTTCTCCCCCACAGTAATACTTTTCAAATATAATTTTGGAATAATAAATATTTTATGAGAACAACATAAAATATTTATTTTTAAAGGAATCGAGCAGAAATTAACGTATATTTATTAAAAATGATTGCAAAAATTAAAAAAGAAATTGTTTTAATCGTTTCACTTATTTTTATTATATATATTTTTCACTATTATTTTGCATTTATTTATAGGAATAAACGTAACAATATATTTATTTTCTCAACTCGAAATAAGCAAGCAAACGAAATTGTTGTGGGCTAAATAAGCTTGAACATGGATGAAGTATTTTTGCTATATTTCTTTATTTTTTTTTTTTAAAGAGAAGTAGCTCTTCAGGCAACAATGCCTATTTATTCAAGTACAGTGAAACTTTCTTTAGGAAAGGGATGGAGAAGAGATGAAGCAGGTGGTGAAAGTAGGATAGTCGGATATTAACTGCCGTATAAGACAGCACAACGACCAGTGACTATGCCTTCATCGCTGAGCAGCCCCTCCGATAGTCAATTTTTATTTTTGTAGTGAAAAAAACCAAGGTCTTCGTTGGGAATCGAACCTACAAACCCCATACTGACAAGCTAGTACACTACCTACTAGCCTACAGGGGCACCTACTCCTTATTTAAAAGCTAATGCTACGTATTTATATAAATTAAATTAGAGTTTGTTTTAAGCACAATACAATAATTTATTGTTTATTCAGATTTTAGATATTACGGTGTTTTTTTTTAGCAGATACCATTTAAAATTGTAAAAAACTTATTTTGCATCAATTTTGGTTTTATTTGAAAATCCACTAAATGACATTATCGTTTTAAAATGACTTCGAGTATATGGCCACCGCATTTTTTCTTGATTAAACGTGAAGTGTACATTTCCACGAGCATTGCTGGTTGTCTGTTGCAAAAACCATCAACAATATTTGTTGTTTTATCAGCATCAAACTATCGAGAGATGCCATATCGTACGACCTTGGAAACATAACCGACAAATAAATGGCTGCGAATACAGTATTACACGTTTGCAACCCCATCTTGCCCAGATCAGTCGTATTTTTATGTTCAGAAATTATGACGTTAATTTTTTTAAGTATCAATTGCATTATTATTAATTAAGTTTAATTATTATTATAGTAAAAAATAAATTAATAACCCTATGGTTGCAGGGCTATTAATTTTAATTGAGGATTTTTTTAACTTTAGTATATCAAACATACCCCATATGGATATGTTTTCCCTCAAAAAATAAATATTTTTTGAATATTTATTTTTGAAGGAATCTATTATAAATTAACGTAAATTAAAATTGATTCCACACATTTTTGTTATAAAACACATGTTATTGCTTTTTCAAAACAACACATTAATTTTGGAAAAACTTACTTTGTTGCTGTTGCTGATAGCAAGTAATTTTAATTAAAAAGTTACGAAAAGATTGCTGGCGACTTAAATTTATTTATTACAGAAGCAAACAGCAAACATCTCTTAAGACTAAAGAAAGACGATAAAAATATTTAAGAAATTTATATGATAAAAATTGTTAATCTTTTAAAGAAATGAAAATAGATTAAATATATTTTTAATTGAATTTACAAATGAAACCACAAACGTCTTTATAACTGTTATATTTTAATTGAAATTCCTTAAAGTAATATGTTGAAATGAATGTTGTTTCTGTGCGCCTTGAAGCATTAAGTACGATTTACAAAATTAATTCAGCATGTTGCAGCATCAAACATTATCGTTGCTTTAAATGAAATATACGTAACTCTCACTTAAGAACGAAAACTTTTGTGGCATATAAGACTTAAAGACAAAAAAATTATTAACAAAAATGTTTGTGCAATATTAATAAATACAAGTTATGCTCTTAATAGTTATATCAGATTACTGCCCTTTGGCATGAAATATCATGGATGGGAGTTTTTCATTACCACTATTTTGATACAACGGTGTGAATATTATGAAGCTCACCGAAATAAATTTTGTTTGTGGTTAATGACTTCCTTCCACGAAAAATGATACTCATGAAGAGTAGCATAAATAACCTAAACCTAATCTCTTTTTGGAATTATTTACAATTAAAAGTTTTTAAACTTTCCAGTTTAAAAAAAAATGCAGAATTATTTAAATGTTTCTTCCGAGTCGGTGTAATGCATTTATTTGTGTTGGTTTTTTAGCCATTAGAATAGAAAGATATACTTGCATTTTTTAAATTATGATTTACTAGCATCTTTCTATATTTCCGATACATAGATTTTCGTAGAAATAAGAAGACTTAAAGAAACGCTTTCTACTTTGCATTGCTCATGTTGCAAATTTAGACAACCCTAAAAATACCGGCGTTTTCAATTACCTTGTGTTTGATTTGACAGATAATTAGTTTTTTCCTTCCGCTGAACGAATATGGTTGTGTATACGTTTGAACAGCGATGGGAAATATTGCGACATTACTTTAAAATCATTGTAATGTTGCAGAATGTGTGCGAAAATTGCGTATGGATTTTGGGAAAAAAGACGCACCGTCAGCTCCGTGAATTCGTTATTTTGTGAAAAAAGTGAAAGAAACTGGCATCCTTATCGACAAACCAAAGCGTGAAAAGCCAAAAGCAGTGCGTACACCCGATATATTGCTGCTGTGGCAGAAAGTGTGCATGAAGGGCCATCAATATCAATTCACGGTCGTTCTCAACAATTGAACATTTCAGAGACCTTAGAATGATGCCATACAACGTCCATACAACGCCAAGTGACTATCCAATGCGTTTTCGCTTCGCTATGTGGGCCTGCGACCGACTTATAGAAGATGCCGATTTTGCAAAAAAATCATCTTTTCAGATGAAGCTCATTTTGATCTTGGCGGGTATGTAAACAAGCAAAATTGCCGCAATTGGGGCACAGAAAACCCGCACGCATACATTGAAGAGCCGACGCACCCAAAACGAGTCACTGTTTGGTGCGGATTTTGATCCAGAGGCATAATTGGGCCATTTCTCTTCGAAAATGAGCAAGGAGTGGCCGTTACAGTCAATGGCGATCGTTATCGGGCCATTTTGATCGAATTTTTGTTCACAAACAAAACATTTGGCAACATTTGGCTTCAACAGGACGGCGTTACGTGCCACACTGCCCAAGCTACAAACGATGTTTTGCGCTCTATTTTTGAAGATCGCATTACCAGCCGCAGAGCTGATGTCGTTTGGCCACCTCGGAGCTGCGTTTTGATACCGTTGGACTATTATTTGTGGGGTGACTTCAAAGCTAAATGTTACGCCGACAAGCCAGCGATAATTGACGCTTTAAGGGACAATATTCGTGAAGCCATTGGTGAAATACAGCTGCACACAATCGATAATGTGCTTAAAAATTGAACCGATCATGTAGGCTACTGCAGGACCAGCCAAGGCAGCCATTTGAATGAATTTTTTTTTTTATATTAACCGGAAGGATTGTACTTCCAAATAAAAAAAGACATTTGAGAAAATATTCAGTAATTTTATTTATAGCATTTATAACAAAAAAAAAAGTTATTTGGCGGACCCTTTACTTTTGAAGCCAACAAAATGTATTAAACAAACATTAATATTTAAAGGGTTAAACAATAAAAAACTCTATTAACCGAAGGATAATCCTGATCCTGAATAGAAAGAACATTGCAGCAAAGAAAAACACACTAGAGGTAAAAGTTTTGGTTGTCAAATAATATTTATGTTACAATACAATACTAACATTATTAAATGCAGCCTTGTGTATGTTTACTCTATCGGGTTTTTCAACAAGAAGTTATTTTTTTTCAATTGTAACAACACCAAGAAGATGATAGTTTTGACATTTAGGTTTTGATTGATTTCGTGCAAAATTGAATATTTTGCACGAAAATTACACTAAACTAATTAAATTCCACTATGAAAATTGTGGTTCTGTCAAAGTTAAATTTTGTAAAATTCCAAAACATAATTGTCCCTCTGAGACCGCTGTTAAGAAGTTGGTCATTAAATTTGAGTAGACAGGCTCGATACAAAATATGTGAGCACCAACGTGTGTTCGACCGAGTCGTTCAACTAAAAACATCGCAGCCGTGAGACACATTTTTCAATTCATCGACGTTCCCAGCAATTGGGGTTATCCAAAATCATCACATGGACAATTTTGGAAAGGATTGATCTTCGAAGCCTTACAGGGTTCAACTGGTGCAAGATTGAAGCCAATCGACCATTCACATCACTGTAGATTCGTTCAATTCATTTAGGAACAACTGGATGCTTTTTGTGAAAAAATCAAAGCCCATTTTTACTTCTCATGGTAGGTAAACAAGCGAAATTCCCGCATTTGAGCTCCTGAAGATTCTACAGCGATTATTTAGAAGCCTTTGCATGCTTAACGTGTTTCTGTATGGTGCGCTATGAGGTATGGTGGTGTGATTGGGCCGTTTTTTATATTCGACGGTGAGGCCGAAGATGCGGTAACAGCTATATTTTGGCCTATTATTGACGACGTGAATATCAGTGATATGTGGTTTCAACAGAACGCTGCCACATGTCACACAGGCAATGTCATAAACCAAACTTCCCGATCGCATAATTTCGCGACAACCAGCAGTTAAGAATTATTTTTTGTGCGGCTATGTTAAGGGCAGAGTCTATACGAAGCCAATCGAATCGATTTTAGTCTTAACAACAAATAACAAAACTTTTTTTCTGTGATCTTCTTATTTAATTTATAATATTTAAGAGTAAACAAAATAATACTAATTCAAACTAAAACAGGCACAACTCATTCAAATGGTGTATACCAATCCGTTTAGCAGAATTTTAAAATAAATATTTTTGTATCTAGAATGGAATAGTCTTTAACCCTAGAAAGATAAAGTTATTTTTTAGTACGGTAAAGATAACGTTACGTCTGAAAGACGTATGGTTTCTAACATCCTTTTAACAACTTAAAAAAAATAAAAGTTGGCATAGGAGTTATTGGGATCATTTATTTATTGCATTTTCTCTTTGATAACCATTACCAAGCTATTGAGATCAACTGAGTATACTGAGTATATACATTTTCTCTCACTACAAACCACAGAGATAGAGTACAAAAAAAAGGCGTACGTCTGATAGACGTAACTTATCTATGCAGGGTGAATATAGTACAAAATAGAAAAGATGTACACTAGAACAGATGTAGTTGTAGAACAGATGTAGAAGATGTAGAACAGAAAATTTTCTGTTGGAACCTGCTGGTATAGTTTAGCCAAGCCCGGATACAGAGTTTTTAGAATTAACATTTTAATTTTTACTCTTCTTTTTAAACAATGTACGTTACGATATCTCAGGTGCAATAATACGAATTTCCTTAATAAACTTATTATCCATGTAAGGATAATGCTTTTTGACTTCCTTATAACACATATTAAGGATTTATAATGTTATTAGGCATACATAATTTTACAACAAATACAAATGTATTTGAACATGCAACTGCCATTGTAAATATAAATATATTTCACAAGTTGAACATTCGCATAAGTTGCATGTTAAGCATACACAAACATGTACAAGCAGCTTTTAATGTTGCAAATTAACAAATCTATAACATCTATGATACGTGTTATTTTTCTTTTCGCTTTCCTTTGGCTTGCTTGGTTTTAATAATTCTTTGTTTTAAAATGTAATTTTGGATTCAGGAAGATATTTTCTTATTCTTAGTGGAAGTGTTTTTATCTCGAATAAAATTTAATTTTATTAAGTTTACATGTACATCTGCTTAAAACGCATGTACGAACAGTATTCTATTGTTTCCATGGTTTTGTTTTACTTGTTTTTGAACTAAAACAATTTACTCACTATTATGTACAATGAAAAGCTTACTTGTCTTGCTATTATTTTTTATTAAAAACATTCTTTCCGTTGTTAACACTTTGTTAAATGGAATTACTTTTGGCAGAGATTTCTTCTACAGCTATGCATGTTAAAATGTTTAGTCTTTTCGAACGAAGTTAAATAAATATTTACTTGGAAATATGGCCTAAAACTTAGTCTGTAAGTGTTTTTTTATACGAGAATAAAATACTAATTTTTATTGCAGTGCACACAATTTCCAAACATTTTTTAATAGTCTTTCTCAATAGAGGTGTTACCATAAGAGTCTTATACGGACTTAATTTGATCCACTAGCGAAAGATTAACATATAACAGTTTAATAACGGAATAAAATACCTTCTGTTATTAGTCACATAAGGCCTCTTTTAACGCCTAATTTCTTCCACCTTTTGCCTCTAGTCTTATGTTATATTTTTTATACTGATGTAACTGATATAACAGTTATACGTTAAATTTGTTATAGGTATTCCTGTACATGCACACCACTTATACGTTTTAGGATTATTAAAAGTTACGTATTAATGAAGTTGCCCGAAATATATCTGCGCTACTGGTCTGGTTTTATAAGGCATTAAAATAAAAATATGAGATGCATATTCGTGCATCTCAAAAATGTATTTATATTTAGTTAAATTGGCATTTTATTTAGAAAATTTGGTGAGCTGTCATTTATTATCTAATAAGGCGAACAAAAATACGGATTTATTTTTATTTTTTTTTTTAATTTTTATTCATAAAACTATTTCCTCAAAATAAATGCAAGCAATGTAGGGCGTTGCTTCGCGTTTTTGCAAATATTTAATATTTTGTGGTTAAATATATTTTCTACGTATATATGTAGATCCTCATTATCGTTAGGAAAATGTTTTGCTTAAGTTTCAAAACAAAATATTTATCAGTAAAAAAGTAAAACAAAATGACCTAGTACGTCCTTTTTTAAAAATGATGTAGTTTTTAAGAAATCTGATGCACTTAAGACAACAATATGCTTATTAAAAATTCCACGAAATAACAAACAGAAAACAAATAGCAAATAATACAGAACAAAAAACAAAGACAGCCAAACAGCAGCTACACTGAATAATAATAACAACAACCATATGTGATGGTGTTCCCCAACATCTGTTGGGCAGCAAAGTTAGTTGAATGATAATATTGTAGAGCAAAGACATAAAAATAATAACGCAGCTTTTAGGCGTTAAAGTGGTAAAGTGTTGTTTATAACTATTTTGCAATAAAAGAACTTTAAAAACAAAACGTTTCTTAAAGCAATAAATCTAAAAATATGTTAATTAAAATAAAATAAATTCAGACTAATGATTATGGGACCACAACAGATGGATGCGTGTCAGGCAGCAAAAATAAAGTCACAAAAGTATAGTTTGAAAGTAGGGTTGTAGTATTTTATTAATACTTTGGTAATGAATAACATGTTTTTATTTTTACAAAAAAAAAATATACAATTTTTCTTATATAACTAAAATATAAATTAAAAGCCGTGGTTTATTTTTCTATAATAGTTTAGAAAAATTATTTTCCAGCCTGCAGATGATAGACTATTTAAAATTAAGGAAATTATTTCTAAGCGAAAATGTAAAAATAAATAAAATAGATACAAATGGATAAGGACATAATTAAAAGAATTTCAATAATTCATTATTATTGAAATATATTGTAATAATAGTAGGATATTATGTTTACCCATACTTACCCATCTCTCTATCTACAACAGTTAAGAACCCTGTTAAACAACAGATAATTTATCGCATACAAAATCAATTTCAATTTATAAGCAAATTTAAAAGTTAAAATTGTTCTATTATAAAAAGATCTGTTAGCCTGTTACAGCAATGTTTTTTATACGTCTTTTTAAAAATGTGTGGCTATAAACCAATAAAGAGTATGAGGCGACAACAGTTAAAAATAAAACTTATTACAAGCTACGACGGACGCACCAGCCTTATTAACTCAAACCACCCCACCAAACATAAACTAGCAGCATTTGACATATGATGCACAGGCTAAATATAATCTCACTTACCCCAGACAAGAACAACAAAGAACTCGGCACAATTTACACCATAGCTCAAAATAACGACTACAAACCCATTACTATCAACAAACTTCTTAAAAAATACAACACTATAAACAGAAACAAATAAGACAAAGAAGGCACAGAGACAGCCAATACAACACGATGAGAGACTTTTACACAGGACCAAAATGATATAGATTAACTAATCCACAAAGAAAGTTTACTTACAGCTTTAAAAACCATCAACATTCTGAGACATAACATCAGGACATCAACACAAACAACTGACAGATTTAATTCAAGCAGCCAGTACCTGCAAACATACTTATATAGGACAAACTCCAGATAAGTACAAGAGAGCATTCGACACAGTTTACACCATAGCTTAAAACAACGGCTACAAACCCACTACTATTGACAAACTTCTTAGACAATACAACACTAAAAGCAGAAATATAGAAGATCGAGAGACAACCGATATAAAACGACGATACAATTTTACTTACACAGGACCAGAAATAAATAGATTAGCTAATATTTTTCACGAAGAAGGTTTACTCACAATATTGAAAAGTAGCAACACTCTCGAGACATAATCTCAGGACATCGATAAAAACAACTGATAAATTGAAGAATCAGCGGAGTGTACAAACTTTTTTGCACGTACAAACAAACTTATATAGGACTAACTGGACGAACACTTAAACCAGAATTTACAAAACACATACGATCATAAAAACGATGAGGAGAAGATTCTAATTTTGCATTACACCTTGACACTTGCGGAAATACACCAAGGGAAATACATGAATGTATTTCCATCCCAGCAAAAAAGGACGAAAATTTAACATTTTTGAAAACATGCAAATCTACAAAACAAAAACTTTTAACAATGATGTTACAAACGAACGGGTAAACATGACCTCGGAAACAATTTTCACACCACTAAAACTACTTATACACTCGAACAAATGGAAAACACTCTCAGGCGGACACACGTACCTATATAATAACGACGGAAATATTGAAAATTAGACCCGCATTAAGTACCAGATGGTGGAAATTCCACCTACACTAGTAGATACGACGATACCTAAACCCGAATACTGACTCACTAGTGCATCAAAAGGGCTCGCCGTTCATACCGAACAAACAGCCTAAAAAGACGGAAAATAATGGCTAAAGTGTTTTTTAACAAAAACAAAATAAAATAAAATATTGAGATTAAGATGATTCAAATTTGTATATTATTACAAAGAGTCCTATAATTACGCTAACAGATGTCTATTTTTTCATCAAAGTTTTTAGTCTCCTTTTGGTCCTATTTCTTTAATCGCATCAAGGATTTTGAGTTTTAAGTTTGAAATCGATTCGATTGGCTCCGTATACACTCTGTCCTTAACATAGCCCCACAAAAAATAATCCAGTGGTTTTAAATCACACGATCTGTCTGGCTACTTAACTGCTAATTGTCTGGAAATTATGCGATCGGGAAATTTGATTTGTAATAAATTGATTGTTTCATTAATCGGTCGCGATAACGTGATCCCTTGAACGTTACCGTATTTCCAACCTCATCTTCGAAAAACACGGCCAAATACGCCTCTAGACCACATAGCGCATATACAGCGACACAATCAGCATGCAAAGGCTTCTCAATAATCGCTCTAGGATTTTCAGAAGCCCAAATGCTCAATTTTGCTTGTTGATATACCCTGACAAATGAAAATGGGCATCTCCTGAAAAAATGATTTTTTCAGCAGAAAAAGCAGCCGGTTGTTCCTGAATGAATGGAAAAAATCTACCGCGATGTGCATGGTCGATCGGCATCGGTTCCTACACCACTTGAATCATTTAAGGCCGCAAAGTCAAATCCTTATGTAAAATTTGCCATGTGGTGGTTTTTGATAACTCCGAGGAATTGACAAATTTGGATCTGTTTCAAAACTGTGACTCACGGTTGCGGTGTTTTCACTTGAACAACCCGATTGATGTTCTTACACTTTGTATCCAGCCTGCCGCCTAAAATTTAGCGACCAAATTCTTAATGGCGGTCTCAGAAAGACCATTATGTTGTCCGATAATATCACGAATTTTACGAAATGTAACCTTAACAGAACCACGATTTTCAAAGTGGATTTGAATTCTTTTAATAAGGTTTTCGTGCGAAATTGAAATAGTTCTAACAATTGCCAATGCATCTACTAAAACGTCAGGAAACTAAATGTAAAAACTATCATGTTTTTTGAAAAACAAACTTTTTGTTGAAAAATCCGATATATATGGACAGTAATAACATTTTTGAATAATAAATATTTTATAATAATATCATAAAATGTTTTTTTAAAGGAATGTAGCACAAATTAGCGTAGATTTTCTTTATTTTTTGTTATTTTGTTTGCTGTAAAGTTATAACCGTAATATAGACTGTGAACACGTTACCACTTCTCCTTAATTTTTGGGGTTTATTATAACAATATATCACGCAAAAATTAACTTTTAGAAGGTAGCTATCTTCATGACAGACATGTTGCCAGGAAAATATTTGAAATAAATGAAAATAGAACAGAAAAGAATTATATCTTAAATGGAACTATTACACAATTTTTCTTTTTCTCTTTGATTCATATTAAAAATTATTACTTTCTTTTAAACGCCTTTAATTTTGTTATTTATGGTTATATAGTTGTTTTTGTTGGTAATGAAATTTATTTTTTTTTTTAATAAAAAAAACGATGCATTTTTATTAGCCAGAGTAAGCATAGCGTTAACGTTTCAACTAACCATACAAAATTGGCAAAAATATATAAATGGTGGAATAACTTATAAAAACAAAAAAATACTTTTCAATTGTAAAATAAATTAAATACATAAGTAAACAACATATTTATAATTAAACTAATTTACTCATTGGCTAATTTACACTTTAACAATTTAACACAATTATACATTTTTTTCACACATTTTTAATCCTATTTGTGGGGAAAAAATCAATAGGCTTTCATTTAAGGTCTCCCACAATATCATAAAACAAATGATTTTAAATTCATTATAAAAAATGTTTCTATTAATTAATATTTAATTTCGAATTAAATAAGCATAAACCCTTTTGTCAGGCAAATCTAATATTTAGTCAACAAATTATTTGCTAAACTTTTAAATAAATTAAATAAATATTTAATTTAGCAAGGCAAAATAAAAGTGTTAAAAAAGTATATATTATGGAATTCTCCACTAGCATGGTTGTTGAATTTATAGTATCCAGTTTAGATTAGGTCTCGCAATAATTAGATTTTACATTGAAAACAAGCGCAAAATTTTAAAAATATTTTTTTAATTCTCATTATGCTCACAGTTTATAAGTGTGATGTAAGTTAATGAAAAGTTAACACTTTGCATTAAAATTTAACTTTCTTCAAAAAGTCATATCTTTAATCGAGCAATAAATATATTAAAAGTAGTGAAATAAAATAAAAGAGAAGTACTAAGTTGTTTGGATTTATTCCGTCACAAATACTGTCGTCACTCCTTTCCGTCTTTGCTGGCTGTTTGTGCAGTATGAACGGCGAGCACTTTTAATGTGGTGACATCATTTTCAAGCCGTGTTCTGAAATGTGTGATGAGTTTTTTTTTGGGTCTAGGTAGTTCTTTCATTGAAATCGTATCCCCCCAGGAGGCACATTGAAATATTTTGACGGAAGTCCACCGTCATTGCATTTGTCTTCGGGGGTAAAAGGGAGCGTACTGGACAATTCCTCTATATTTTCATGGGAATCAGTGAAGCCCCAAATTTGGGCTATTTGTCTTTTTAGCCTTTTAGCTGTTTTCTGATTGATTATTGAGGTCGGCCCTTAGGGAGTATCGTAGTGGTTGTTGTTTCGAGGCGCTCGTTTGAGTTGTGCGGGTAGGATCATTCACAATGAACACAATGAATAGTCCAGGTCCAGTGCATGTATGCCGTCGTGTTCTTAAATTATAATAAGCTTCAAGCGTTCTGGGCCAGGAGTTGGATAGTCTCCAACTCTTCAGCAAGGAGTGGTGGCATTGACCTGCTCCGAGCTCTTGAAATTACAACTAGGAGTGACCGGAGGATATACGTATCTGATGGCCTTCTAGGGCGAGCATGACGCTACATTTCATCCACAGTGGCAATGATCCACCATCTGATTACGGCTTACGGCCAGGCGCAGATGTAAATCTTATCACGTCATTTAAGGTCGTACATGTCTGTAGAATGGATGTCACCCAGCTTTCTATGCGGGACTAATTTTTTATATTTCCGTCTTTATTATTATCCAGGAACGTGTGTGCGTCTCAGGGTGTTTTTCGTTTGTTCGAGTGGTTGAGTAGTTTTAGTGGTGTGAAAATTGTGTTTGAGGTCGTGTTTACCTGGTCGTTTAAATATCACTGTTAAAAGTGTTTGTTTTGTAGATTTCCATGTTTTCAAGAATGTCTACTATTCGTCCTTTTTTGCTAGGATATAGTAGTGTCATACATTCATCTACTTTTTTTTGTGGAGTTAGAGTCTTCTCTTTTTCGTTTGTATAATGGTATGCGTACTGTACATATTATTTATAGTGTTCTTGCAGTTTATTCTATATAAATATGTTTGCAGGTACCTGTAGGTCTGTATACTCCGCTAGAACTAACTTTATCAGTTGTTTCTGTCAATGTCTTGAGATTATTTCTCGGAGTTCTGCTGGTTTTTAATATTATGAGTAAACCTTCTTCGTGAAAAATATTAATTAAGCTATTTATTTCTGGCCCTGTGTAAGTAAAATTGTACTATCGTGTTGTATCGGTTGTCTCTTTGTCTTCTTTATTCTTGCTTTTAATGTTGCATTGTCTAAGAAGTTTATCGATAGTAGTGGGTGTGTAGCCCTTAATTTTAGTTATAGTGTAAATTGTATCGAGTTCTAGTTTATATTTTAAGGGAACAAAAAATTGAAGCAAAACTGATCACATCTTCACTTGGCAGGATTCGGTGAAATCATCAAGCCCTAGCATTTATAACATACGTCCAAAGTAAATAATTTTATAAACAATAAAATATGCAGCTGCAATAAGAAAAAATTAATATTCAACATAAAATGTTAACAAATAGCGCTAATTGCAGTTACATAGTTAAATTGTTTTACATGTTATGATTTCTATGGAAAAAAGATTGCAACAAAAAATATTAGGGCGGTTATATAAAAATTTTAAATTCTTTAAATCATAAAATTAATTTTATATAAAGTATGATATTATTTTTAAAAAAAGAACTAATTAATTAGTAAAATTCTGTAAAATAATTTTAAAGCAAAAAAAAAAAAATATCACATAAGCATGTCGTCCCTAATATGAATGAAAAGTAAATGGTATAAAAGCAACATGATGTTTTTTTATATCTCTTACATTTTGCTGATTTTGTTTAACGAATTTGAAAATCTAATTTTGTGGTTTTAAAATTATACTAAACATATATATGACCATATTTAGATATAAGAAAGCATTCGTAAAAACATTTAAAATAATAAAAACGCCAATTAAAATGTGAATGAATTAAATGAATAAAATGTTTTCTTTCTCCTGCAAAAGTATACAATACAAATTGAACAGACTTACAAATATAAGTAGTGTAAATACAATTAAAACAGGAGCACTAACTTTAAAGCAATTTTAATTAAATGGTGAAGAATTTTAAGATTTTTAAACGTTTTTTATTTTTTTTATTCTTGGCAGAACCATTTATCTAATATTGAAAAATGGTTAGTGAATTGAAGAATAAAAACTAAATATGAGCAAAAGACATTAACTTTTTCCTGAAAAACATACATCAAATAATATTCGAAATCTTAGATCTCCAACATCGTAGTAGATATAGTGCTTCTCGATTGTGGCAATACCAAAAACACGATAATTTTGACATTTAGTTTTTTTGACATATTCGTAAGAGATTCAGCGGCAGTTGTTACACTGAATCCAATTTCACACGAATATCGCATCAAAATAACTAAAATCCACTATGAAAATGGTGGTTCTGTCAAAGCTACATTTCGTAAAACTCATGATATTTTCGGACTACTTAAGTTTATTTTATTTTGTTAACAATATTGCTTTGTTCACAAAATTGTTTGATAAAACATAAATTTTATTTTATTTTTTAGTAGTTAATTATAAAGCCAACCAACGGTGTGGCGAAATATCGAAAAAAAAATAAAAAATAAAAGTTTTTCAAAAATTTTTTATTAAATTGACCTAGTGCTTTATAATTCACTACTAAAAAATATTAAAAAGGTCAAAAAACTATAACTATTATTTTATTTTTTGTTACTTAAAAAATATTTAACAATTCTTAGAAGCTTATTTTTGTGACTTTTTCAGTAAAAGATTACCAAGCTTGGCATTATTTTTTTTTTTTGATGTTATGAAATTGTTCCCCCTTTTTATTGCAAAAATTTTATCATTCAGAAATCTTAAACTTTTCACAATAATTACTTGATACAATAATTTAATGTGAAAGCATTCATAATCTTCATGTTTATTCGGTATAACAGACTAAATACACTGGCTGATGATGCATATGCTGCTTTATGCATTTTTATGTCTGTTTATTCCTTTTAGGTAAATTGCTCTTATTACATACATACAAATACAACAACAACACAAATGTATGTAATCCAAATATGTTTTAATATGAAACCACAAATTATTTAGAAAAAACTTTTTAATGGTTTATGAAAAATTATACTTCAAAAATATTAGTAGAATACATACATTTTTACATACACACACACATAGTCTTGTAAAACAACAGCAAACTTAACCTTATTTAGCAACAAAATTGCTCAAATAAATACACACCCCGGTGGTGGTCTATGTATTATTTTACGTTACTAGATATTTATTGTTGCATGAAGTACGTACATATGTACATTGTATAGAAAACATATCAGCGTGATTCTGTTTATAAAGTGACTGTAGTATTCCGCCTATAAAAGAATTTTATTAAATAAAATTTTGTTTAAGTTTCTTAAAACAGACTTGCTCCCTCTTTAATTTTGCCGAACATAGGGAATTCATTGATTCCAAATACAACAACATTTTCTTCTATTTAATTCTTGTATTGTGTTTCTACCTTGATTAGTATGCACTGTTTTTTACTTTATATCGGTTTCAGCAAAATTTACAACGCCAATTACATCACAATATCCTTTGCTTGTGTTTGTTACAAAATGTAATAAATTGTAAAATGTACAGTAAAATATACCAATAAAATGAATTAACAGAAAAACTGTATTTAATTCCCCGATTGATGCTGGTTTTACATAAAATAATATAACGATCTTAGGCATAACTATATGCGAATATTCCTAATAAATGCAGTTCTTCAATACTTTTGTTTGAAATTATCAAAAACCATATGAAAACATAATCGCAAACTAAATAAATTGATCGAATCGTAGCGAAAATATGCTTATGGGGTTTTCCAGAAGAAGTTTGCTTTTTTTATTATGACAACACCAACAACATGATAGTTTTGACATTTAGTTTTTTGCCTCATTCGTAGGTGCTGTATTGGCAATTGTTACAATGAATTTAAAACCAAACGAACATCGTATTAAAGTAATTAAACTTCGCTATAAAAATAGTGGTTCTGTTAAAAATACATTTCGTAAAATTCATGATATTCTTGGACAACATAATAGTTCTTCAGAGACCGCTGTTAGGAATTTGGTCATTAAATTTGATTCGAAAGGCTCGATACCAAATGTCCGAACAACAGCGCGTGTTCAACGGGATCGTTTAACTGAAAATATCACAGCCGTGAGCCAGACTGTTGAAGTAGATCCAAAGTAGTCAATTCCTTGACGTTCTCAACAATTGGGGTTATCCAAAACAAACACATAGTGAATTTTGCGTAAGGATTTCACTTTGAAGCCTTACAATATTCAACTGGAATATTGAAGCCGACCAACCATTCACACTATCGTAGATCGCTCAATTCATCCAGGAACAACCGGCTTATTTTTTTTAAAAACATTAACAACATCAGAAAAATTCCAGCTTTTCGGCTTCTGAAAAACCTAAAGTGATTATTGAGAAGCCTTTGCATGCTCAACGTACCACTGAATGATACGCTGTGTGACCTGGAGGCCTAATGGAGGCGTGGATCACGCTCAATGGACCACGCTATCGCGAGATGCTAACAACTAAATTTTGGCCTATAATTGACGATGCGGACATCACTGACATGTGATTTCAATAGGATGGTGCCATATGTCACACAGTCAAATGATCAACTTATTCCAAACCAAACTTCCCAATCACCTAATTTCACGACAATCAGCGGTTAAGTTGCCAGCCAGATCGTGTGATTTAACACCACTGCATTATTTTTTGTGTTAAGGACAGAGTCTATACGGAGCCAAGCGAATCGATTTTAACCTTAAAAGCCAAAATACGTGATGTGATTAACGAAATAGGACCGCCAATTTGACAAAGAGTGATTAGAAACTTTGATGGAAGAATCGGCCTCTCTCAGTATGGTCATGCTGGACATTACCCAGATATCATTTTCCATTCATAATTGCTGAGCTTTTCTCTTCGTAATACAATAAAAAATTGAATGATCTTAATCTAAATTTTTTATTTTGTTTGGTTTTAGAAAACAAACTACTTGTTGAAAACCCCTTATTTTTAAAATGCATTTAGATTCTGATTGGAAATATATTAGAGACAGATTTAAAAAAAAATATTTTATAAATTATTTCAATGAAAGTCTTACATAGTTTTCGCAAGATTTTGTTTAAGAAAACATATACTTTAAGTCGATGGATATTAACATTTGTATTTGTTTGCATTTAGAAATAATAAATTAGTTTTCATACATTTTCCAAAACAGGTTTATCGATTTGTATACCCGAATAGTAATATTTTTTTGAACTTTTTAATCGCTTTTAGCCCAAAAACCATATTTAAACCATATTTACAATACCTTCTTCAATGCAACAATTAACAAAATATTGTGAAATAAGTCGATAGTAAATTCTATAATTTAATAACAGCGACTTGTGAAATGGACAAATATGTTTTCTAAAAATTTATTTAATATTTTTTGTATTAAACCACTCCAACGAATTGTTACGAAGGCTTTTTATTAAGTTTTAAAAGACAATAATAGCAGTAATAAAGTCAACGAAACTACCCACTGTTCATTTTACACACCGCGTAGTTTTCTAAGAAATCTTATACACGCAAGACGACAACAACACACTTATAAGAAATTCTGCAAAATAAGATAAACAACAGAAAACAAAGAGAACTAACACAGAACAAAAAAAAACACAGCCAAACTGGCTAAAGTAATCCTAATGGTTCATTGTACTCACAAAAGAAAATTAAATAAACACTGAAACAATAAAGAATTAATTGCGAGTACCGCTATGTAAGTACCACTCGCTGGCAAATGTATTAATCCAAGTTGAGTCATCAGTAAGTAAAGACAATAGAGTTACCATGACATTTATTTTTGTGTATTGAAAGTAAATAAATCGTTTAATTTACCTTAAAACTTTAAAGTGCTGTATTATTATTTTACAATGTAACATGGCGTTCATAAAAAAAAATAAACGTATAAATGCAATTATTACAGAATTTGCCTACTGAAACGGAATTGTTTTAAATTCCAGGCAAGTAAACTACAGCCAGTAAAAATATTTTTAAATGTTTTTAACCATTTGATAGGCTTTTAGTTTAATTTTGCTGGTTAAAGTTAAAATTTGCTTATGCATACCATAACTGGGCCTTCAGGTTGTTGGGTTTTGCTTACTCTTGGGTTTATGAAAAGGGTCGAGGCGTATAAAATTAAATATATATATATACACTTTCATTCTATTTTCTTTAGAATAAGAATAGTAGTCGGGAGCAGAAACCATGCATTGATTCAATGCTAAGCTTACTGTTTTACTAAATAATGAATGCTTTAATTTAGAAAAATAAAATATAATTGTGAAAAAATATCCAAAACCCACTAAAAATATTTTTTGAAATTTTTAATAAAAAAAAAAGATTAGTAAATATTTAAGATAAATAAATAACAATCTTTCGCTCTTGTTTTTGTGTCTATTGGGTTCAACTCTATTTTTGTTAACAACGCAATATTATTTTACCTGTTGTTACTTGTCTATGTATGAATGCATGCAAGTGTAAATATTTGTTAGCAACTAACCAGGCAATTTGCTTTAGTTCCTGTTGATTTTATTTCTTACTTTTGCAGTTTCTATAAAAATTTATAGAGATTGGCCAATTTAGGGTTACATTAAAATATAATTTATTTATGGAAACTCATAATTTTTTTAAACGTTAATTTCTATTTTATCTCTGTCACAAAGGATATTAAGATTTTCAAAAGGATAAAACAATATAGTTTTTGGAAAATGAAAATAACACTATGTCCTGTTATGACACATAGGCGAATAAATAAAAGATAGAGCCAATAGCTGTAATCTTAAAAATTTTATAATAAATTTCTTATTACACTGAAAGAAAAGAGTAGACAAAGAACTACATACACTTTAGAATAAATATTTAATTGGTTTTTTAATTTCACCTAATCAAGCATTAAAGATTAATTTGAAACCATTTTCACAATATCTCATATACGGTTAGTAAAATTCAAACTGAAATTAACACTAAAGTACTTATTGCTAAATGTTATTTAACTTTTTTAAATCCAAAAAATCTCAAACTTAGTTAGATATGAAACATTTAACTTGCTTAAATTGTTTTGAGATAACATTTTTTTACATATGACTTGTCAAACACCAAACATCACAGGAAAAAATACATAAGCTTTGTGAAAAAATTGAAGTTTTATTAAATTTTCACAATATTTTACCCAGACCCCTTTTACATTTGATTTAACAAATATTTAATATCAGCGGTTTTCAACATAAAACACGTTATCGCATGTAATTGTAATTGTAGATATACGTTTGAACGCAAAAATAATATCATTTGTAAAATAACAATTTTGACAGACCTGTTAAATTACATACGTAAACTATTTGTCAACAAGAAGTTAGTTTTTCAATTGTAGCAACACCAACAACATGATAGTTTTGACATTTGTTATAATTAAATCAATTTCGCCCGAATATCGCATTAAAATAATTAAAATCCACTATGAAAATGATGGATCTCTTAAAGTTACATTTCGAAAAATTTATGATATTTCGAAGAACATAATCGTCATTTTGAGACCACTATTAAGAATTTCGGTGTTCGCGTGTTCGACCGATTCGTTCAGCTAAAAACATCGCAGCCGTGAGCCACAGTGTTGAAGCATTGCGTGATATGATTTGCATCTGCGCCTGGCAGTGAGCCTTAATCAGATGGTGGTCAAACCACTTTGCATAAATAGGAACGTCATGCTCGTCCTAGGAAGCCGAAGACTAATTCTTTTTTTCTAGTTGCAACTTTAATGATTCCAGAGCAGGGCTCCAACTCCTGTCCAGAACACATGTCTAGCATGCTCACTGGACTGCGTGTCATTAACGGCCACCATATAAAAACTGGCCTGTCTGCTATGGGGCCGCGAAACCACAACCACCACGATACTCCTGACGGGCCAACCTCAATAATCAGCCAGAGAAAAAGCTAAATGTCTAAAGAGACAAATAGCGGAAACTGTGCGGGCTACTGATTCCCGTGGAAATAACGTGGAGTTCCTAGTTGACCTCTGCTGCCTTCAGGGGACTGGAGTCCCTTTTTCACCCAGTTGCACAGCACTAGATAGTCTAGTATTCTATAAAGACCGATAAATGTGCCACCGGGGGGTAGTGCTGAATCATTATGTAATTTAGCACTACTGTACTATTTTTTGTGGAGCAATGTTTTTAAGGCCAGAGTCTATACAAAGCCAACTAAAAGGATTCAGCCTTAAAACTCAAAATCCGTGACATGAATAACGAAATAAAATAGGACTGCCATTTTGCCTAAAAGTAATTAAAAAACTTTGATGCAAGATCGACATCTGTCAGCGTGGTCGTGGTGCACATTTGCCAGATATCATTTTTCATTCATAATTATCGAACTTTTCTCTTTGTAATGTGAAAAAAATTTAATCCATCTTACTTTAAACTATTTGTTTTATTTTGTCTTAAAAAACAAACTTTTTGTTGAAAAACCCTTTAGTTTTACATGGTAATTCATATGTAAAAAATATCTTGAGCAGGAGTTAAAAAAATCATAAATCACTTTTAACAAGTTTTACGGTAAAAAAATTGGAAATATATCTAAATGTGAAAGTGACTCTTTATCGGATCTTTTGAAAAGTAATAAAAAAACTAATTCCATCATATCTACATGCTACGTGCAAAATGACCACCTTATAAGATTTCATTGTTCATCTACTTTAGCATATCCTTACTAACAGGCTTCGAAGGCATTTTTCATATGAAGGTCAAATAAACACGTAGGTGCCTGCAAACTTAAAGCTAAGTTATCCTCACCAATATTAGTCCACTATGGATAAGGATGTTATTTCATATAGTACAGCAACTGCTGTTAATTAACTGCCGAAGTAAGGAATCAAAGAATTTTTCATATTCAGTATTGCTACGACCGGTATTGCTATTCTTTAGTTCATATTTCGTGGCCACAAAGAAGTTAAATATTAGCCCTGTTTAACTCTTATATTTACGTGTTTATTTACAAACGGCAAACAGTTAGTCATGTCTATAACGTTTATGAATAAGATACGTATATGCATATTTGTAAATTAAAATGATTTCATCTATGTTAATATGTGGTAGATTCCTTTGATTAATATTTTATGATATTTTCATAAAATATAAAAAAAAAATATAAAAAATATATTTGATATTTATTACTGCGTGGGAAAGCACATCCATATGGCCATTTTACTACTGCTCATATAGTTCGTCAATGGATTATTACTTCAAATTTTGCATAAAAAATTCAAGAGTCGTATATCGTAAGACGAATTGATTAAATGAGAGTTCTCATTTAAACAACACAGCAAGCAACAAAACGCAAAAACACTTCTATACAAAAACACTGCAAACATTTCGTAAAAAAAATGAGTGAAATCAATTTGGCTAACTATATAAGACTGTTAAATTTTCTATACAAAGTTTGGGGTAAAATCCACTGATGAGCTATATGAGCAGCAGTGAAATGGCCATATGGATGTGCTTTCCCCCGCGCTAATACATTTCAAATATATATTTATTTTTTATTAACGTAGATTTTTTTTATTTATCGTTAGTTGTCTACGGAAATTAACATCCTTGCAGACATTTTAGTTAAAATACAATATAAAAATTAATTTAAATTAACACACATACAATAACAAATGCAAGCTTTACATAACATAAAAATTTGCTTAAATTTAACATACATACAAAAAAATTTTTTTTTGCAAAAAAAAAAAAAATATACATAAATGCAAACACCTAGTTGTTCTGGTAAATTAATAAGTTATTTCTTATTGCGCTTACTGACAAATTAAAATCAACGAAATTATAATATTTATTAAAATCTGCACAAATTCTCCTAAAAGGGTCGCGTTAACATAATTGGCTCGAATAAAATTCCACTGCTAAAGGTACAAAATATCGTGTAGGGCGTTGCGGTAGTTTTAGAGTAATCCTGTTAATAAGTAAATGAGTAGAAACGTCGCCAATTATCACATCAATAATGAACGAAATATTAAGTGCTGTTCTGCGACTCCTTAGAGTTAATAAGAGAAAGTCTAGCTAAGTAGGCAGGTAAGTCCAATGGGTTAAAGTTCAAACCACGGTGGCAAAAAATCAAGAACTGTTTTTGAACAGATTCGAGAACATCTGATTATTTTCTATATATAGGGTCCCAAATGACGGATCCATACTCTAGATTAGGCCTGACAAGGGACATATAAAAGCTTTTGGTAACGTATGGATCATCAAACTCTTTAGCCCAACGTTTTACAAATCCAAGTACACCTCTAGCTTTGTTTTCTGTCAAATTGATATGTGCAATAAAATTGAGTTTGAAGTCAAGTAGCAATCTAAGATCTAATATTTTGTTAACTTCTTCTAAATGATGGTCATCCATATAGTAGCATGCAGTTATCGGTTTCTTTTTAGCAAAGCACATATATTTACATTTCTTGAGATTTAGCTCCATACGATTTATTTTACACCAGTTGTGAAGCGAGCTAAGGTCACCTTGGAGGCGTTGCTGGTCAGTTACTTGACAAGAAAAACTTTTACGTCGTCAGCATACATCAAAATATTGGATGATTGAATGATATCAGGCAAGTCATTAATAAATAACAAAAAAAGAAGCGGCCCAAGGTGGCTTCCCTGTGGTACTTCAGATAGAACCTTTATGCATCTAAAGCAAGCGTTATTGAAACGGACCATTTGTTTCCTATTTGTGATGTAAGAGTAAATCCATTTGACACTTAAATCGGCAAAACCTATTAATTCCAATTTTTTCTTTAGTAAGATATGATTGATTTTATCAAATGCCTTGCTGAAATCAGTGTATATCACGTCAGTTTGTTGTTTTTTTTTTTTTAATCCACGATGTATAATTGTTGAAAAGTGTAAAAGATTTGTTATGCCAGAGCATCTCTTTCGAAATCCATGCTGATTATTGGTTATCAAACTTGATGTACGAATGTGATAATTTTTTCAGATAATTTGGGTATAGAACTTAATTTTGCAATACCACGGTAATTTGAAACATCAGACCTGTTACCTCATTTAAAAAAAGGAATAATATAGGAATCCTTCCAGATTTCAGGAAAAGTACCATATTTTATTGACATGTTAAATAAAATTTCCAAAGGGATGGAAATACTATCAGCACACTTTATCGAAATATTACTGGGGATGTTGTCACGTCCACAGTTATATGAGAATTTAATCCTTTTCAATTCCTTGGAGATTGTCAAAATATCGATAAATGGTATATTAATCGTCTGAGATTTTGCATTATTAAATGGGTACTTAAAACATTCATCGTAATCTGCAACTGAGTAAATTGTCGAGAAAAAATCGTCGAATAAATTACTTATAACAGTTTCATCACTAGATTCGGTTTGTTGGAACTTTAAAGTAGAAGGGAATCCATCTGTTATCCTTTATTGATTAACAAATCTGTGGAATGCTCTTGAATTGCGTTTTAAATTAACCTTTCATTTTTGTATATAAATAAATAGTTTATTAAGCGAAGAGTATGCAGCGCGGCTAATAGAATACCTTAAATAATCAGTAGAATCACCAGACTGTTTGAATTTTTTATATAGTCTGTTCTTCCTATTTTTAGTGTACGATATTGTTTATTGATAAATTATTCCAAACAATAAAATTGTTTATTTAAAATAATTTTTTATGAAATCCTATAATGTTCGTTGTAGTATTTGAAAAATACTTAAAAAAATTGCTTTTTTATTTTGGCGAAAGTGTTTAAATAACCCTTTACCTTAAAACTTTTGTTCAGTTGTTATTGATATTTTGGCAATTAAATTGTGTGATATGCCTGCACACACACACTAATATTCATTCAACCCTCTTGAATAGCATTTAATACTATACGCTAATTACCGTATAGCATAGCAAACGAAAGTTTAAGTGATTCTACGGCAAAGACTCATTTCAATTTATTACTTAAAATATAAAACATGAAGTTTATTATTTAGAAAAAACAATATTTACGAAATAGCAAATTAAATACTTAAAGTAAAATTCCACAAGTGTCTAAAGATTAATTATTAATTGTTTACGTACGAGTACTGTTCAAGATATTCTTCAAATGTTTCCCTAGAGTAGTTTATTAAAAATAACAATAAGAATCGTAGTTCATATTGAAAAAGTTGCTTTAAGATAAGAGAAGAATATTATTTATGGTACTTGAAGTTTTCTATTTTTTTTTTTGTTTTGTATAATTTATTCTACAACTTTGTTTTATCCAAACAGCAGATAACACTGCACATCTGTGAAACAAACCGGAGTATATTTTCCGCTCAAAACTACATGTGTAAAATAATGAACATCCTTAAAATTTCAACAAATATGCACATATTTGTTTAGACAAGTATTAGATATAATTTCTTACAAGATGCATGTAAACACATACACACATAAGCGCACAAAAGTGACAAGTACTTTGCCGTGCCAGTATGGTACATTCATGAAGGTAAAAATTTTTTTTTCTATTTTGGTGTATGTGTGTGTACACAATATATTTGTTAATGCCATACGGGTGGCGGGTATATACATAGACTGAAATGCAAACATAATATGCCATTTACCATACGCACTTACTTCCGCATCCGCTTAATAATGCCTTGGATGTTTTTGTGCATTTTAGCTTCTACTGTTGCACAGTGTACTGTTCTTGCATTCTAAGAATGACAAACAATCTACACGCAATTCATATAGAGCACGAAGTTCATGTTCTTTATTTTTCTTTTTTTGCTCTAAAAATAAACAAATTAGAAATATGAAAACATTTTCTTATTTATTTCTTCATATTTACTTAATTAGAAGTGACAGTTCTTTTAACGCTATTTATTAATTTATTTAATTTTTTATTTATTACAATTTTCTTTTCCATCATGTGATACATAATTTAAGGTGACGTATGGCGTGGCACATTGTGCTAATTAGCTTCATACTTTACTGATTCCTAAAAACCTTTAATACATAAATTATCATTGATTTTAAGCAACAGGCAAGTGTTTTACAGAAATCTTATTCCAAGAACAAACTGTTCAGATAAATACAATAATTAATTAACTTCAAGGATGAGCCATTACTACTTTACGCCCAAAGGCGTATGCACAATTCAGCAGAAAAGTTATTGATACGTTTTTGTTATTAGTTGTGTCTTTTTGATTGCAAATTAAAAGAGCGTATTAAATTTTTTATTATTTTATTTACTCTGCTCTGTATATAGTAGTTAGCAACACCATTATACAAATAACTTTAATAAGGTCAAACCCTTCGTTATTACTATTTTTATTGATAAGTGATTAAAAATGTCTAGATTCTTTAAATATGTCACAATGTGGCAATATCGTTTAAGCTTTTTCTTTTGTATTTACATTTATCGCTATAAAACAACTAAAATTAAATTAAATATTTTGTTTATTGAACGTTTTTATGTGTTTTAGTAGAATATTAAGCAAAATGTAATCTTCGCAAATAAAATAGAATCACATGTATTAAAATATTAAATTCGCTATCGTCACAATATTGATTATGACTTAGATAATAATTTGTTTAATGTTTATTACGAAACAAAAATGTGTATTAATCATAAAATCACCCGAAAGATTTTTACTGACATACATAAATTTTGAAAATTTTTAATTTATTTAAATGTATTTCAAGCCATATCAGTCGTTCTTAAATTATTGCGTTATAAACAGAGACCATATTCAAAATTTTAAAGTTTAAGTAAAGACTTATGAACAAAATCTTAATTCTCTACTGATCTTACAATCAAAATCGCTTTCTCTCTCTCTCTTTAAAAAAAAAAATAATTTTTTATTTTATTATTACTTATATTTTTATTCGACCTTTTTAAATTTAATTAAATATGAATTAATCTAATATGAACGAAGCTTTCCACAGAAAAGCGAAATATCGAAAAAATAAAATCGTTAAATTATTTAAAAGACCGTTTAAAAGATTAGTTCATATTTATTTTTTATTTTAATTATACAATTATTTACTCATTAAAAAATTATTAGGATAATTACCGTTACTAAAAGTCTCGGACATTTAACACTATACAAGAACTCTTAATTAAGTAATGACGCTGGCAACATCACTTTTCATTTGGCAGCACTGATGGCGCTGAGCTTGGAGAGGCGGCAGCTGAACATGTGATTTGCCTTCAGTGCGGGCTTGATATTGCTCCAGTCATTTGGTCGTCATTAGCGATTTTTTTTGTGAAACAGTTTTTCTGTTGCGCTTTAAAAAAGAGTGACATCAGTTTCAAACAACAACAACATGCTATTAGGTTTTGCTTCAGGCTTGGGCACAATGCAACGGAAACGCTAAACTTCAGCAGGCCTGCGGATAGAGTGTTTTGTCAAGAGCCCAGGTTTTTCGTTGGTTTAAGACATTTTCAGAAGGAAAGGAACTGATTGAAGATGAACCACGAAGCGGAAAGCCTTCATCTTCAAGAACCCATGAAAATGTCGACAGAATCCAGGATCTTGTACGTTCAGATCGTTGGTTGATAGTCAGATCGGTGGCTCACACCACCGGTCATCAGATTTTAACCAATAAAGTGGGGATAAGAAAAATCTGCTAAAATTGTTCAAAAAACCTTTTGCAAGACCAAAAGAACGTCAGAAAGGCAAGGTGCCTTGACTTTTTGCACTAAACTGAAAATGACCGCCATTTTTTGTACAGTGTCATTACTGATGACAAGTCCTGGTATTTGAATACGACCCAGAAACCAAGTGCCATATCGTGAAGAGCGACATTTCAACCTCCCCAAAGCCCAAAAAAGCAAGGATGGCAATCAAAGATCAAATGCATGCTGATTTACTTTTCGATATCCACAAAATCCTTTTCAAAGAATATGTACCTCAAGGCCAAACAGTTTTTCAACATTTTTAATTGGAGGTGCTTGAAATACTTCGAAAAAGGGTCATTCGTGTGAAACCAAACATTAAAAACAACTGGGTGTTGCATTACAATAAATAATACTCCTTGTGACACAGCAATTTCAATAAACGGGTTTTTGGCTAGTAAAAATATTCCTGTGCCTTTTCATTTTCCCCTGACTTAACCCCATGTGATTTTCTCCTCCTTCCAAATCATCTCAAGGAAACTCATTTTTGGATAATCGAAAACATTCAAATAGCTGTATGGCTATTCTAGTAACGCAGTCCCAGTATTACTATGAGGTGT
This sequence comes from Trichopoda pennipes, assembly GCA_030448955.1. Classification (NCBI taxonomy): domain Eukaryota; kingdom Metazoa; phylum Arthropoda; class Insecta; order Diptera; family Tachinidae; genus Trichopoda; species Trichopoda pennipes. Next base: position 6,796,561 of record JASKUP010000088.1, read on the forward strand.
GTAATTAATGTCTCCAGCGCTGTGTGGCTTCAGAAGGAAGTTATTTTAAGGATAACAATATAAAATTGTTATTTTATTTAAATAAAAAATATTGAAATAATCAGTCTCATTACTAAATTTACAGACCTTCTAGAGTCGTTTTAAAAATTTATTTTTTATCACAAAAAAGTGCAATAACATACACTGTGCACCCTGAGAGACTATATTTGTGTTTCCATGTGTTTCCATGCCATTAAAACTTTGTAACCATCATACAGCCAACACGTTGAAAATTAAAGTTATTAAGCTTTGTTAACTTGACATGTTGCACCATGACGGAAAATATTCGAAAGTACGCTACATTATTGTGTAGCTTCAACATTTGTGATTAAATATCATAAAAATATAAGAAATGAATTAAAAATTGCAAAGTAAATTTCTGCTGCTCAATTTATTCTTTAGAATATATGTCTAAAATAGAGTTGTAGCTTCATAAGAAAGCTTACAGATAAAACATTTAAAGAAGAAGTAATTCTCTAACAAAGGAGCAGAGCACTAAATTATAACAAGTTATATGCTGTGGGATTGCAATTGGGAGAGTGTTTCGGATAACAATATTGTTAATGTTAAATTTTTACTCATAAATGTAGTAAAATATCCAGAAGTCAAATATCTTCTTTCCACAATATTAACATAGTGCTCTAACTGGATAGAGCTACCCTCTTCTGTTCTATACATAGCAAGTAATTGTTTATATATCGTATAACAACAATATGTAAGTATGTATATAATACTAACATATTGTTGTTATACCATAATGGACCTAGTCCTGCGCAGTATTATAACAAAATAATATTTGAAATTATTATTTACTTCATAGCTATAATGCATTTAGAGTAACAAAAGATTTCCAACGTTAAGAAATATGCAAAAAGAAATATGCTGTGAGTAATACTAAATATGTCTGCAACCTCAGGCATGTTTTCACGTAACAAACGTTTCGATATGTCACTAAAAGAATAACAAACTTAATATGCTTCTATTTTTCGTACAGTTAAAAACTCAGTTAAGAAAAGAGCAAATTCAATTGACAAAGAACACCAACTTATAGACCTATCTATCAAAAAACAAATCGAAGTGAATGTTTTCAGCATTATACGAGGTGCTAGAATATTAATTTTATTAATTTCAAGCATATCTTGGTTAAAAAAAGCTTAAAGATAAAGTAAACTAAATAGATCTCCTTAGCTTTAAGTATTTTAAAAGTGTGTTCCAAGCAATTAGAAGAACCAGACTTGAAAATAAGCTTCTTTCATAAATCTATCGACCGACAGAGTTGTTATTACAGACGTAAAACCAGCACTTCTGCTTAGATTTACTCCTCGAGCTGTTAATAGTGAACTGCTGGGCTAAATTGCAAGAAAACCCCTACTTTTGGCAGAAATAATAAAATGCTATTTAAGCAACCTAAAGTTGTGATCAAAATAGTAGTTTTAATTTTAAAAACTTATGTCGTATTAAAAGATTTTCATGATTACCGTGACACCAAAGCTAGGAAAAGACCATACAAAGGTAGAATAGTCTAGACATGTGTAATGAATATATGTGGTCAACATGTGTTACAATAACATTAACCCAAATACTCCAATACTGCATTGCCACACATGACGAATCATTTGTTTGTTAATACACAAATGTAGAACCTTCTCATGTGTCAGCAGTAAGTAACGTAACACAGTTAAGCGACCCAAATGTCGTAGTTAAGTGTGTCGCATATGCTAACAAATAACTGTACATTTGGGTGGCCTACATGGTGTTACGATATCATAGCGAGTATCCGATAACACTTTAAGTATGTCATAACCAAGGGTAGGTCAGCTCTTTGAAGAGCCGACACCCTTCTCTTTTTACAGTAAACAATGACACATATATTCATTGCATTAAATAAATAGTATATAAGACTTGTAATAATGTTTAATAAAGATCAATAATATTTTAACGGCCAATCGAACAACAACGTGTTTTTCTTCACATATATAAGCGAACATAACACATGTCATAAAAGTAAGAGAAGCTACAATTAATTACGCTGAATCGAAATGAGAAACGGTGTATTTTACGCCATCAAATACGTTTGAAAGAAAAAATGGCAATACAAAAAACACACCGGTTGTGGACTGTGATAAAAAAGCAGCTTTTGAATAAAATAAAATATTAATGTTTCATGTGATATGACACCAAAGTTTATTGTTAAAACTGGAGCTTAACCTTCTGAAAAATATTTCAAGCTACCAGAAAGCAATTTAAATGATCGCATAGAACGCTATTGAAGCCAACATCTTACAAGTAGCGCCAGCTAACATATTTGTCCACTGATCGCATTGTGTGGTTGACACAGTCCCATGAAGCAACCACACATTTTCAGAACCATGTATACTTTTACGAAAAATTAAACTAAACTGATTATATAAAATATTAAATTAAATAATCTCTATCCTAACGAAGACCAATTTTCCTAGGGGAATGGAAATCCTCTAGGATTATCCCTATCCCTAAGACTAATGGTAAATTCCGAACGATAGCTATTCTACCGTTTTTATCTAAAGTTTTTGAGAATATCCTTAGCAGTCAAATGAATGATTATATCACACTGAATAAATTTTTATCCGAGGCTCAATCTGGTTTCGTTAGGGGCAAAAGTTACATAACAGCTTTAGTGGATGTGGTCAAGAGCCTCAGAACTGAACTCGACATCAACAAAGTGGGTTTCTTGATTCTACTGGATCACAGTAAAGCCTTCGATGCGGTAGATCACTCTATCATGTTAATAAAACTGCGTAAGTTATTTTATATCTTGAACTCGGCCTGCAGTCTGATATCCTCCTTTTTGACTAACAGATGTCAAATAGTGAGTGTTGATGATAGGAGATCTAATCCGCTTGTAGTTAGTAGAGGAATACCACAGGGCTCTATATTGGGTCCGCTTCTTTTCTGTCCCTACATAAATGACCTACCTGACATTTCTAAAAGCAATAGGATGCACATGTATGCTGATGACGTGCAAGTTTATGACAGTAGGTGACGTTGATGACGTTCCCATGTGTGTGAATGGAATAAATGACGATTTGCATATGATCAATCGCTGGGCCATGTCTAATGGATTGTATATCAATGCTTCGAAATCGAAATGTATTGTCCTCACGAAAGCTAGGAGAACTCTGGTTAACTTTAATGTGAGAATGTTTTTGAATTGGTAGAATCGGCATCTAATTTGGGCGTAATTTTTAATAATAGAATGACCTGGACTAATCACATTAATTTTGTCGTTGGCAGAGTTTACAGTAAACTTCCCACCCTATGGTCGTTAAAGGACTCCACGCCGTTTGATATTCGCATGCTTTTGGCAAAGACTTATCTGATCCCTTCACTTCATTACGCCTGTGAAATCTATGCCAATTGTGACAGCACTGATCAGCGCAGACTGAAAGTCGCATATAACAATATTGCCCGTTATATATTTCAGAAAGACTGCCGTGATCATATCTCATTATACTCTAATTTAATTTTTGGAATGACATTCTAATTTTCCTGCACAGGACCATTATCTCGGAACGACCATCATATCTATTTGATAGGATAGTTTTTGCAAGATCTTATCGTGGGAGGAATATTATTCAGCAGAAATACAAAAGTCTGCTATCTCAACGCCAGTTTTTCATAAATGCAACCAGTCTTTGGAACTCTTTGCCAAATTTTATACAAAGAATAGGCAACGCAAGTTTATTTAAAAAGGAGCTTTATAAATTATATAGTTCTACCCAACCTTGACTTAGTTTTATGTTGACACTTTACATTACATTTCTTTCGATTAGTCATATCTTTATTTGTTATAACTTTATTATTGTTAATGCTTTGTTTCTAGATTTAAGTTTTATATAAACTCAATGTTTATATGTTAAGGATCAACAGCACCGTCACTTAAGATAAGATAAAAAGATGTTATCATCTTGTTCTGGTAATTGTTTAAAGAATAAAGAATAATAATAATATAATAGTTATAATTTTTGACCTTTTTTAATATTTTTTAGTAATTAATTATTATTATTATCATTTCTTCTGCTCCAAAATGATTTCTTAAATTTCTTTCTATAGCTATCCTTTCCCTTTGAAAAAAGAAGATCAAGAAATAGCAAGAACAAAATTAACTACAATTGTAGATAATCATTTGAACAAAATGATATTGACAAACAGAGATAGGTTCATTTTAGATAAAGTTAAAGAAACTGAAAGGTTCTTGAAGAATAATAAAGATTTATTAATTTTAAAAGCAGATAAAGGTAACACTACTGTAGCTTTAAATAAAACTGACTATAACGTACGGATTAACAATATTGTAGGAGATATAACTAAATACACCCAAGTAAATAAGGACCCTACTACCAAATTTCAGAAGATTAATAATGATATAGTAGAAGAACTTTTTAAACTTAAAATTATCAATATTACTGAAAGAAATAAGCTTAAAACCAATATTGCTATAGCACCTAGGTTATACGGACTGCCAAAAATTCACAAAGAAGAATTTCCTTTGAGACCAATTTGTTCATTTGTTAATTCGCCATCTTACGAGTTGTGTAAATATGTTACTAACATATTGAAGAAGATCACTGAGGGTTCTAAGTATAATATAAAAGATTCAATTGAGTTTAAAGGAAAAATTAAAAACCTGCATGTACAGGATCATGAAAAGCTAATTTCTCTTGATGTAGTATCATTATTTCCAAGTATACCTGTTGATTTGGCGATCAACACAATAGAACAGAAATGGGATGTTTTGGAAAATTTAACAAAGATAGAGAAAGGTTTATTTTTTCGTATTCTCAAGTTTTGTATAGAAGATAATAGATATTTTCAGTATAATGAAAAGATATATATTCAGCAAAAAGGACTTCCGATGGGCTCTCCAGCTTCTCCAATTGTGGCAGATATTGTTATAAAAAAATTGTTAGATAATGTTATTGAAAAATTAAATGTAAAACCAAAAATTATGACAAAATATGTAGATGATTTGTTTTGTATTATATCTGAATCTGCCGTTAACGAAATGTTAGAAACATTAAATGAATTTCACCCTTCAATAAAATTTACAATTGAAAGGGAATGTGATGCTAAACTTCCATATTTAGACACTTTAGTAATAAGAAGAAATAAAGAATTAGTTATAGATTGGTACCAAAAACCAACTGCTTCAGGTAGAATTATTAATTATTATTCTAAACAAAATACAAGAATTATTATTAACACGGCCAATAATTTAATACAGAGAATTTTAACAATTAGTGACAAAGAATTCCATAGAAAGAACAAAGAAAAGATTAAAAATATTTTAACTGAGAACAATTTTCCAATACGATTAACTAATAGGTTAATTAATCAATTTAATAATAGGAGGAAAAGAGTTATAAGTAGTGGAACGGAATCGATATTATATATAAATCTATAACTTATATACCAGTCTTGTCTGAAAGAATAGAGAATTGTAAATTTATGATACAAATAAATACAAAATGGCATATAAGAATACAAATACATTAAATAGGTTGTTTAGTAAAACTAAGGATTAAATTCAAAAATTAAATATGTCCAATGTAGTGTACAAGATTCCTTGTAACGGTAATGATAAGGAGGATTATAATAAGGTTTATGTAGGCACAACAAAAAATAAATTGAAAACTAGAATCGCAGGACATAGGTCAGACCAGAAATACAGGAATAATATTAGTTTACAAAAAACAGCATTATCTTCTCATTGCTCTAAAGTTAATCATTATCCTAATTTTGAAAATGTTTCAATTTTAATTTTAGAAAATAATTATAAACGTCGTTATATGTTAGAAATGTTACAAATAATTAAAGTACCATTAACCAAAAGAATAAATTTTAAAGCAGATACGGAGAATGTTGCACAAAATTATAGACATTTAGTGCATAAAATTATAAAACAAAACTCTGTATCTGCATAATATTAATAATTAATACTTTAATTTTTGTAACGTTTGGTCACTAAGTTTATGTTTTTAAATATATGTGTAAAATACTATTGTTTTGTAAATGTGTTATGTTTTTTTCAAAATTGTTTTTCATTTAAAAATTTGTTAATATTGAAAATTTGTTTGTATGAATGTAAAACAAAAAAAATTTGTTCAATTTGTCGTTTATTATTGTTTTTGTTTGTTTTGTTTTTTTTTGAAAAAATTTTTTGATTATTTTGAATTTGTTAATCAAAAAATTTTTTTCAATTTGTTTGTTCATTATTATTTTTGTTTTTCCTGATGATGCCAACCAACGGTGTGGCGAAATATCGAAAATATAATAAAAAATAAAGTTTTTTAAAAAAATTTTTATTAAATAAGACCTAGTGCTTAAAATTAATTACTAAAAAATAATAATTATAATAATAATAATAAATAATCGACTTGAAAAAGCCACATAGAAGCGAACATGATGCAAAGGAAGTAGAAATCAATTCAAATGATGATGCTCATACTTTGAGTAGAAAGCAAACTTTTGCTTTATAGGGCGATATTTGAACTTATACAATACCACTGCAAACTTGAAAAAATTTCAAAGGCCCCATAAAATCAAACTCCTATGAATGATCAGTATAGGCCCCTGTTTAAAAAGAGTTAAAAAGAGTTAAAAATTTTATTTGTTAAAGCCGAAACTGTAAAATTTGCAAAAATGAACGCTGTCAGAACAGAAAAGCTTATAGCACATTCCAGCCGCTTAGTCAACAGTATGTCAAACAATTTTAATTACTCCCCACCAAGAAGTAAAAACAAATTAATCCTAAAGTTCACAAATAACAGGATTAAAAATTATTGTGTCTTTAAGATACGAATAAATATAACAAATTTAATTCCTAAAAAATTTTTTGTTAAAAAATTATTAACTTTTAAAATTATTAACAAACTATTTATACAGTTTTACAGCTGGTTTAATTAATCTTTTATAAACTTTTTATATGTTCTAAAGTTATACAAATTATCAAAGATTCTTAACAGATCTGTTTATATAGAGGGGCTCAAAGTGGGTGATTTATTGACATGAGGGTAAATTTACTTTATATAAAGAACTTTCCTAAAATTAATTTATTTATCCATATCTTCTTTTAATTTATTACAGAAAATTTTTAGTCTTTTAAGTAATGAGAAAAATTGTGTGAAAGTAAACGAATTTGATAACATGTCAATATACTTTCTTTAGTATTTTCGATAGAAAGAACAAGTGTCAAGTTATAAATATTTACACATTCTTGGAAATAATAAAGCTGATAAACAAACAACTCAAAACATCCTTCGAAGATGAATTCAAAAAAGAAACTCAGGCAGCCAAGTTTATGTTAGAGACTTTAAACGTTTACATACAGTGGCTGTAAATAAAGAAAAATTAAAGAAAATTAAAGTAACACACTGCCAATAATTTGTGTATAACGTAGATAAAGCATCCAACATTTGAGACTTTTTATATCTTTTAATACTTTTAAGCTTAAATAATTTCTTACTTTTACACACACACACATACACACACACAAACAAAGAAACAAACACCTATGTTTAAGTATAAAACAATCCTAATTAGTTTGCCTCGAACATAATTAATTCAAACCATAAATATCTCAAGTCACAAACAACTCAAACCTTTAAATAAAACGATATAAAATTCTTAAGCTAAAATATTTTGAAGCTAATATCCTTCCTTCCTTCCAAAAACAAAAAGAATCATTATTATACACATACACGTGCACACACACTCATAAAAACTTGAATTGGCTTAGTTGGTAAGAGAGTGAGTGAGTAACTTTGAATGTGTATAGTTTTGTGGAATAATTAAATGAATAGAAAGTAAGACAGACGACCTGTAATCTTATTAAGGCGGCAAAAATTAAACCACATGAAATATGAGACCATTCTGGTGATTAAAAATGCTCAACTTTTGATGTCGTTGTGTTTTAGTGTTTGTTAGTTTGTACAACGACACAATGGGTAAGATGGGTTAAGAGTTTAAAATCAAATTTAATTGAAATTCTTTAATTTAACATTTAAAATATACAAAACGGATGAATATTATTTCTTCAGGGATAACAAAATATTAAGTTGCCCATTTAAATTACATTAACATTAATTTGTGTTTAAGAACAGCTGCGCCATAATAAAGTTTTGCTAATTTTACCAACGGAAATACATAATAATAAAAAAAAGACAATAAATATCAAATATGGTGTCTTCAAGGCGTAAATTTTTTACTGGTTTGTCAACAGAATTGATGTTTAATTTTCAATGATCTGGATAGTTTCGTATCATTGTTCAAGCGTTAATCTATTCATTATGATTTCCTAATATTCATTGAAGGGTTAATCCTTTCACAAGCTTTATGGTTCTTAAGCACTCCTATTATAAACTTTTCCATAGTGTTTGGACTAATGTATAATATCGTGGTGCTTAAAACCGATGTTGGTTATAAAAATTTTACCGCTCAAAAAAAAAAATTAACAAGCACCTAAATATCTAAACCGTAAAAGTACAAAAGTTGCCCACATATTTTAAAACAAACGCAATTTATCTTTCAAATATCACACACACTACATTCTAAATTGTCTACCACATGCAACATTAGAAGCACACCAATGTAATTAATCATTTAAGCAAAACACCACCACCAAATTTGACAAAATGTACAAAAATTTAGGACATAAACGAACTCAACATTGTTATATCATATAACAATAAATTGGCAAAACAACAATAAAAAATAATTAACAATTTCGCCTTCTTTCTCATTTATTTTTTAGATGAATTCTTCTTTGGTACCCTAGTTCCGGAATACGGACTCTCCGAGAATTAATCTCAATTACACTTGAATAATATAAATACTAAAATAACAAGATGTTGTATCTTAAAAAAGTGCCTTCTTCGACTTTACTGTGGATATCTTCTATTCAAAACTTAAAATATTTTACGTTTTTAGAACTAACCCTAAGTGTTAATAAAGGGTTTTTCAACAAGAAATTTGTTTTCTAAAACAAACTAAAATAAAAAAATTAGATTAAGACGATTCAAATTTTTATTGTATTACCAAGAAGAACAAAGTTCCGTAATTATGAATGAAAAATGATAGTGTCCACCATGACCACGACGAGAGATGTTGATTCTTTCATCAAAGTTTTTAATCACATTTTGGCAAAATGGTGGTCCTATTTCATTAATCACATCTTTGATTTTGAGTTTTACGGCTGAAATCGATTCGATTGGCTCGGTAATAACTTTGTCCTTAACATAGCCCCAAAACAAAAATAAACGAGTGGTGTTAAATCACACGATTTTGATGGCCACTTAACTGCTGATGGTTGATGTGCAACGGTAAAATTTGGCTTGCAATAAATTAATCATTTCATTGGCTGTGTGACATGTGGCACCGTCCTATTGAAACCACATATCAGTGATATCCACGTCGTCAATAATAGGCCAAAATGGAATAGTAAGCATCTTGCGATACCGTGATCCATTGACCGTTACCGCATTTCCAGCCACATCTTCGAAAAAAAAACGGCTCAATCACACCTCCAGACCACATAGCACACCATACAGAGACATATTGAGCATGCAAAGGCTGCTTAATTGCTCTAGGATTTTCAGAAGCCTAAATGCGATGTTGCTTGTTGACATACCCTGACTAGTTTAAATGATCTTCATCAGAAAAAAAATATTTTTTCGGAAAAACCAGCCGGTTATTAATAAATGGATTGAGCAAATCTAGGGATATGTAAATGGCTTCAATTCCTGCACCAGTTCAACTCCTTACGCAACGTTCGCCATGTGGCGCTTTTAGATAACCGCAATTGTTAAGTAAATCGAGCAATTAACAACTTTGGATCTGTTTTCAATAGAACGACTCGGTCGAACATGCGTTGGTGTTCGGACAGAAAGACGATTATGTTGCACAAAAATATCACGAATATTACGAAATATAGCTTTAACAGAACCACCATTTTGGTAATGGATTTTAATTATTTTAATGCGATTTTCATGCGAAATTAAATTCATTGTAACAATTGCTAATGCATCTACTACAAATACGTCACAAAACTTAATTTCAAAATTATAATTTTGTTGGTGTTGCCACAATTGAAAAACAAACTTCTTGTTGAAAAACTCGATAAAAACATTTTTGTATAAATTAGCAAAACAATAACAAAAAATAAATAATTTAAGGAAATTTTTAATTTTAATAAAGTTCACTTTAATAAGTTCATTGATTCCGCCTTTTATATTAAATAATTTTTAGACAAATATTCAAATACTGATGCCATGTTTTGCCTAAAAATTTAACTATTTCCTTAAAAACTATAGCCATTTATGTGATTCAAATCAGCAGAAAGTTTAACAAAGCAGCTCCCATAAAAAAAAAATTTAAATAGTTTTGCAGTTTCGCAACGCCTATCTTATTTGTGTTATCATTTTACAATGCTATATTAGAGGTATAGTAGAGTATAAGTTTAAATTTTGAACCTTATTCGGCTTACAGAGCCCGACTTCGAACTGCTTTAAAGTAATACACCTCGAGTGTATGAAAAATCCGAAAAAAACCGTTTGAAAATTCTTACTTTTTCACGGATTTTAAAATATTTTAAATTTCGGCGCTAGCTCTCGTCAAGCGTTATATGCATTTGCATTATATTTTAAAAAATTTTAAATTTGGGTTTGTTTTGGATTAGGAAGGGGTTTTCTAGTACTGGCGAGAAATTTCATTAGGAACACCTCATTGATAATATAAGTAAAAATAAAGTAAAAAATATTTTGGGTATGATTTTATGTCAACCCGCGTCAAATTTGGTTTGTGAACAAACCGGTTTCGGCTATTTGCCAGCTTTAGTGTTTTCTCTAATTTGACGCGGGTTGACGTCAAATCATAGCCAAATAAATTAAAACCCGTCGGAGAATATATAATAAATAATCAATTAAAAATAAACAACTAAGTGACTAAATTTTATTTTTAGAAAACTGTGAAAAATATTTCATAATTATGTATGTCGTATGCACATTTCTCTAATAATACAATACAACACAATTTTTACAGCAAATTAATTTTGATACATTAATTTGACTTTCAGGTATATGCTATAACAATATTTAAAAACTTTGACATCTCTTTAAAGACGAATTCATCAATTTTTATAACACCTCTTGCAAAAAGATTTCTCACAATACTTTGTATAAAAACTTTTCTATTTATTAAAATAGAATGGGTTCAAATATTTCGCCATAAAAATACAAAAATCGGTCTGATTAAAATTTACTTGTCTAAAGCTTTTGATCTTCAGAAAATTTTTCAAAATTCGGCTAGAAACTATAAAATATAAAGAAGCAGCTGTTTGGCTAATAGCTAAACCGGTTGGAATTTTGAAATAATATAAATCACAAAAGAAAAGCGTTTACCACAATTAATATCCCTATAGCACATGTCTATTGGAATAAATCACTCTTGATTGCCACAGCAAATTATAAGAAATAGCGCAAGTTAGGCCAGAAGTAGTCGTCCATTATTGGAAACCCTAACAAATGTCTCAAAGTTACTACTAAATATGCAATTCAATGTCCATCAAAAAATCATAAATAAAAACATTCACTGCGCCTACATGAAACTGCTCCAGATTAGAAAAATTCTGAGGCATAAATCCCATTTGCTTTGCAACTCTCAGCATAGCACAGTTGCAGCAAGGTGTGAAGCCATGTGAAGATTTGTGAAAAGACATGTGAAAATTTATAATGCACATGTAAGCATCAACACCTCCATTGACTGATTAGTTTCATTAATTTCCAAGTCAATCAATCAATGTGGGTGACTCTTCTATTGTCACTTACTTTTATGATTACATTTAGGTCAATACTTTTTTTCTAGATATTTGCTTTTTATATGATTATAAGGGGGAAGAGTAAAAACAAATAAAACAGAAATGCAAATTGATATGAAAAGACGAATGGCAATTGAAAAAATCCGGCATTCTATGTATCATTCTCTTTTGTCGTCAGTAAAAGATGAATGTGCCTAGTTCTCAAGAAATTATAAAGTCATCACTTGCATCAACTCAAAATCTCTGCTTCAATTCATCTTCATCTTTTTCGAGAGTAAAAAGGTCCTCTGTAAAATTCATCGCATTAAAATAATTAAAATCCACCATGACAATAGTTGTTCTGTTAAAGTTACATTTCGTAAAATTTGTGATATTTTCGGAAAACATAATCGTCCTTCTTAGATCGCTATTAAGAATTTGGTCGTTAAATTTGAGCCAAAAGGCTCGATACTAAATGAGTGAATATCAGGGCGTGTTTGATCAAATCATTTAACTGAAAACATCGCAGCCGTGATGCATAGTGTTGAAGCAGATCCAAATTTGTTAATTTGTCGACGTTCTCAACAATTGGGGTTTTCCAAAACCACCACATGCCGAATTTTGCATAAGGAATTGAAGCCTTACAAGGTTCAATTGATGCCAACCGACCATTCACATCGCCGTATATTCGCTCAATTCATTCAAGAGCAACCGGCTGGTTTTTCTGAAAATATCATTTTTTTAGACGAAACCCATTTTTACTTGTCAGGGTATGTCAACAAGCAAAATTACCGCATGTGAGCTTCTGAAAATCCGAGAGCGATTATTAAAAAGCCTTTGCATGGTCTGGAGGCGTGATTGGGTCGTTTTTTTTCGATGCTTACAACTCAGTTTTGGCCGATTATTAACATTTTACTTCCACAGCACGATGCCACATATCACACAACCAATGAAAAGATCAATGTATTGCAAACCAAATTCCCCGACCTCCCACTTTCGGGACAATCAGCAGTTAAGTGGCCAGCCAGATCGTGTGATTTAACATCATTGTTAAGCATAACGCCTATACGGAGCCAATCGATTTCAGCCTTAAAACTCCAAATCCGTGATGTAGTTGATGAAATAGAAATGCCATTTTAAAAACTGATTAAAAACTTTGATGAAAGAATCAACATCTATCGGCGTGGTCGTAGTGGACATTTGCCAGAAATCAATTTTCATTCATAATTACCGAACTTTTGTCGTCGCATTTATATTATTTTAGAAAACAAACTTCTTGTTGAAAAACTCTTTATTTAATTTCACAAAACTTACATTCAAACGACATTTACTACGTTTCTATTGAGATGTTTTACAGAAAACCGGTGACATCGTCGGAATTATTTTTAAACATTTTGCTCAATGCTAGTAATTTTTAAGCCAAAAAATAATTTCCAATTTTAAATTTAATAGAAAAATAAGTTTTTTTGTTTAATAAAACTTCGTTCTATTATTAAAACATATTCTTTTTTTGTAAGTCCAAGTAATTAAAACTTAGATAAAGGGAATACAAATTCAGCAATCTAATACTGGAGTGCAAACAACCTATCCAGTATTCTTGTTTTTTATTTCAGCAACAGTTTCGCGTAAAAACATAAATTACCTAGAATTTACGTGACTGTAAATGAGAAAATACGAGGTCACGTTTCACATGCTACGGCTAAAAAAAAAGAAAAAAAAACTAAGGAAACCTTAAATTTAAACTTTCGAAATACATTTGTGGATCTGTTTGTTTAAAAATGTTTTTTGTATAGTTACGCCCAAAAAATGCGCGCACACACACACACAGATATGCATATACATACATTCTATCAACGTTTCCATTTTTATACATTCATTTACACATCCTGTTAGTAGAATTCATATTTTTATATCACAACAATAATACCGTCCCTGACAGCGACTTGTATGATGATGTGGCTCATATGAGAATTTATATCTGTACGTGTATACTCGCATGATTTAAAGCTTTAAATAAGTAAGGAGAATTTCAACAAAATTGAAAGAAAGGATATGCATGTTCATTGGCATTTATATGTACTGGTATATGAATGCATGTATATTGGTATGTACCCAACTAATAACACTAGCATATGCCATCTAGTCAACCAGCCAACGTGTTAAACACTAGTATGCAAGACTTTAAATCGGACAACATGACTATCATTATTATGTTTAGCAAAAAATGAAAAATAAGTCAAAAGCACATGGAATAGAAGAAAAAGGTAACGTCATAAAATGAAAACACGTTTCCACTTAAAATAAACAAAATCGTATATGCTGCTTTCTATTCAACACCCAAGAAAAGGCAGGCAGGCGGCAGGCAGGCATCTTTATGCATAAGGTTGCTTAAGAACACATAATTGCTTGGATAACTTCTTTAAATAAAATTAACTTTTTACATTTATTTAAGATGTACCTAAGTGTTCTTATAATAAAGTTTAACAAATTGCGGATGTAAATATTTATATTTGTATTCGAATAATTAAGAGAAATTTTTAATTTCACAAAAAATTGTAAATAATTTTGCCTTATTAAAAAACTTTTTAAATTGAAATAATAAATGAATATAAATAAGTATTTATCATTATATAGGTCTTTTTAATTAAATTTAACACTTATAAATTCAATATTGCGCTTCCTCTTGGAAAGCTTCTTCAGGAAATTAATTTTTATAAAACAATAATTATTAACAATTTAAAAATCCAATAATTTTTGTTTAATAAAAATTAATTTCCTGAAGAAGCTTTCCAAGAGGAAGCGCAATATTGAATTTATATGTGTTAAATTTAATTAAAACCACCCATATAAAGATAAATATTTATTTATTAAAGAAAAAACAAGGTCGAATAAAAATAATAAAAATATAATAGATGAACCTAAGTCGATTGTAGTTTAGACAGAAAGAGGGTAGCACAAAAAATCGAAAATTTAACTAACATTTATTGAACTTTTTGAAGTATCTATTCGGTTAGAGACAGGCAATGCGAAGAGCGACAGGAGAGCCTCTGTAATACTAAGCAGAGACCCTCTGTAACAAAAAAAAAATACAATTGTTTTAAGACGTCGTTTTAAGACGAGGTGAAAGAAATTTTTCGGCATTATTAAAAACATTCTTTTAAATAACTGAATCTTAGAATCTTATATTTGTATGATTTTCAAGGCCTTATCAAGGCTCTAAGTAAAAACAGTA
The DNA here is from genome assembly GCA_030448955.1 of Trichopoda pennipes. Lineage (NCBI taxonomy): Eukaryota > Metazoa > Arthropoda > Insecta > Diptera > Tachinidae > Trichopoda > Trichopoda pennipes. Next base: position 6,811,662 of record JASKUP010000088.1, read on the forward strand.
AAATTTCTAAGAAATTAGACATATTTTTTAAGAAAAATTTCCCAAAGTAAACAACTGCTATCCCCAGCATGAAGGTCTATGTGTTCTAAAGATTACCATGCTTAAGTATCTTTTACTAAATTGAAGTTCTTAAAAAACGAGATATTTTGTATAAAGAAGTTTTACGTATTTATTAGTGTTCTATTTCTCCATTAGCACCACTAACCTGGCATATATATTTCGTAGTTGTCCAAAATGATTTTACTTTTTTTATTATTTCTTTAAAAAAAAAGGAAAATATTAGGTTTTCATGACATGAGGAAAACTAACGAAAAATGATGATCTTACGTTTTTTAGGCTTCTGACATACCCTGACAAGTGAAAATGGGCTGCGCCTGAAAAAATCATTTTTTCAGACAAACCAGCCGTTTGTTCCTGAGTGAATTGAGCGAATCTATGGCGATGTAAATGGTTGGTTGAGTTCAATTTCTCCACCAGTTGAGCTTTGTAAGACTTCGAAGTCAAACCCTTACACAATTATTGAGAACGTCGAGTAATTGACAGATTTGGATCTTCTTCAATACTGTGGCTCACGGCTGCGATGTTTTTAGTTGAACAACCAGGTCGAACACGCGTTTGTGTTCGCACGTTTTGTATTGAGCTTGTTGACTCAAATTTAAAACCAAGTTCTCAACAGCAGTCTCTGAAGAATGATTATGTTGTCCGAAAATATCACGAATTTTACGAAATGTAACTTTAACAGAACCACCAATTTCATCTGCCAATGCATCTCCTACGAACACGTCAAAAAACTAAATGTCAAAACTATCATGTTGTTGGTATTGCGACAATTTAAAAGACAATTAATTTTAAAACAATTTACTTTTTAATGAAATTTGTTTGAGAGATAGTGAGGACATATATTAGTTTTAGCCTGCCTCTTCATAAAATACTAACAAATTCTGAATAATCCTACCAAAGACACACACATTAATAGGGTTTAATCGTAAATAACAAGTTCCTGGGAGTATTTTGAGTGATATTTGGTGTATTTCTCTAATTCATTTAGGGGTATTGAAATGGCTTTCCATTCTTATCTTAGCAGCAACACTATTCGTTCAAGGATTTGGATTGTTGTAGGGTGGTTCATAAATGTGTTACTTTAATGCCAGCTTCATTCATTATTTGTCAATTTTAATATTTCAGAATTAATAAAATCTGTAAATTTGCCCCATTGGTGGATAAAGTTTTTCAAGTAAAATAATTAGATAAAGCAAAATGTATTCAACTCCACAAACTGATATTATCAATTTTAATAAACTAGAAATAACGTTATTTAAATAACTTCTTTTGTTTGCTTTATCACATATTATTTACGAAAAATATTTGAAATAGAAAATGGAATAAAATAATACAATACTGCAGTAAAAACTAAATTTTAATTCATATATAACGTTGGCTTTGGGAAAAGAAAATATATCTGAACACATATTCCTGTTCATTGTCATACTCAAAACCAAATAATTAAAAATAAATGGGTTTTTCCTAAACAGCTGTAACGTATCACAACTTCCACTGACATAATTTTTTATCAAAAAGTAAGTAAATAATAAATAAAAAGAAAAACAAAAACAAAATATTAACTTTTTCAAACACTAATCATAAATGTCAAAATTAATCCATTATTCTGACTGACACTGCATTAATACATTTAAAACACAACAAAAGAACAACACTTTTTCATACTTAACTCCAACTGTAATCATTAAGATAGATTATGCAGCTGCTTGCAACCAGTCAGCACATAGCAAAACCACTTCAGATGATATTACGACTACAAGTACGACTTCTTCAACTTGACATTTCTGCTTGTTGATGAGCTGCTTCAAAGTAAGTTGATGAGCGAGCATCAGTTATCTGCATAAATGTTTATTTCCCTTCCGTTTTTTTACATTTGTTTTTCACTTTTGCTTAATTTTCATTTGTGTACTGTAAGACAAGTTAAAATCATTTAATCTTAAAATAATCTTTTAATTTATAAACGGTGATAATGATGACACGACAAATGAAGTCAAATGGAATCAGGCAAATGTAAATACCAAAGAAATATGACTACACTTAAAAATATTTCTTTCAAATAATTTCTTTATGTTTGATGCAACAAACTTAAGAAAAGTAAATAATATTTAAATTTATGAAGAAAAAACCTTGTAATTATGAAAATTACCATTTGTTACAATAACTGTTAAAAGTAAAGTCAATACTTGACTATAAGTAATAAGTTCGTTTAAGCAAAAAGGGTAGCGCCCTTTATATATTTTTCTTCATAAGAGTAGTTGGTTAACAGTTTCGTACTTTTTCTTCACATCGCACTAGGTATCGTTCCTATATCATACTGATTTATTTGAGGAAAGTTTGAGTCCGCGGTGCTTTTCCTATTGTTTAATATTTTATTTTAATTTTTAAGTTATTAGTTGCGGTAATGTGATATTGTAACTATCTTATCAAATAATATTGATTGAATACAAACACTTGGAATATTTTTTTACCAAAATAGTTGATAACATTGTTCACAACATAAGATATCCTGAAAATGTTGAACTACATTTTACGATTTATTTAAAAACTAAATAAAAAACTTGTAAATAATTATGAACTCCTAATAAAATTATAAACTAAAATATACTCGAAATTACGCTGAAATTAAATTTATTATGGTATTAAGTTGTTTGGGATTTTTTCGTCAGTAAATGAAATATTTCTGTCTTTATATTTGTTAAAAAATAGGAATGAAGAAGAAAAAGAGACAACCGGTAAAACACGACGGCACACTTTTACTTACACAGGATCAAAAATATATAGATTAACTAACCTTTTTTACAAACAAGGATTACTCACATCGTTAAAAAGCGGCAACACTCTAACATAATCGTAGGACATCGGCGAAAACAACTAACAAATTTAGTTCCAGCGAAACATAAAGACTTACTGTTCCTGCAAACATACTTTTATATGACAAACCGGACGAACACTAAAACGAGATTTACAGAAGACATACGCTCATACAAATGAAAAAGAGAAAACTCCAACCTTGCATTGCACCTTGACCCTCACCGACACACACCAAGAGAAATATATGAATGTAGGACATTACTACGTCCTAGCAAAGAAGGAAGAAGACCAGACATTCTTGAAAACATGGAAATCTACAAAACAAAAAATGTTAACAGTGATATTATAAACGAACAGGTAAATACGACCTCAGACACAATTTTCACACCACTAAAATTATTCACACAATAGAACACACCGAAAACACCCTTAGACGGATACCCGTACCTAGATAATAATAAAAGACAGAGATATTGAAAATTGGCCTTGCATAAGTGCATACGACCTTCAAAACACTGACTTACCCAGTACAGATTAGATAATGGCTCAAGAATGATGTCTTTACAACGAAAGCGCTCGCCGTTCGTACCGAACAAACAGCCAGCAAAGGCAAAAGTATAATTCAGAAGTATAATTCAGCCAGTAAGTATAATTCAAAAGTATTTTGAATTATACTAATTCAAAAGTATTTTGAATTATACTTACCTGCCTCTAGCAAATTATGCGACGACAAATCGACATTGAATTTATTTTGCTGTTTTAAAGAATATTTTTTTAATTAGAAAATATTAAATTGCAGCTATGTGTTCCCGCCGGGAGGACGCAGTCTTGATGTATCTCTTCCCCATCTTGACGAGCGCCTTCGGGGGTAAAAGACGGCACTAGCCGCCTGAGTTAGCAAGAGCCCGAAACTGGAAGAGTCATAGGAGTATCGAAAGCCGACCACTGACTTACTATACATACACTAGTACCACGGGAACCAGTTGCTCGCAGGGCTTAATCGGGCTTTGAAGAAAGTTCCAAAGAGATGTTAAAAAGTTAACATTCAAAGTTCTAGCTTCCGCATGTAACAGGACTAGGAGTTGAATAGTCTCCAACTGGTCAGCAAGGAGTGGAGGCACAGCTCTGCTGCCGTACGCTCGAAAATTGCGTATGCATCTTAGGGCGTCGGTGGACTCTTGCTCTAACAGTCAAGGGTAAAACCACCGCTAGATTAAGAGCTTGCGGCCAGATGCTGACATTAATCCTATCACATTCTGCAGCTATGTATGTAAATATAGACATATGAATCTAAATCAAAATACATACCTTGAACTTTTATTTTCCTTTGTTAAAAAATCATTTTTTATGTATAAATGAATTATAATATTCTATTCGATTAAAATTGGCAAAATTTATTAGATTAATTATTATTTCTAAATTTTTATAGCATTTTTTCAGGATTTCGTTACGTTTTTAATTATTTGATTGGAGACTATAGCTTGTTGTTACCAAGCAACTTTAAAACAGTTATTTTAAAAGTAAAAACCCACTTATACCTCCCCATAGCATGGACTGCAAAAAGCTTTAAGTAAAGTAGCTTCTTTCAAAAAAAAAAACCTGTTTTACTAAACATTAGAAGAATACTTAGAACATATGCGGTATTCCCATTATCTTTTTTGTATAAATTTAAAAATAAAACAACCTTCACTTAAAACCATTCTTCTCAACTTCATTCCAGCTATCATGAAAAGCATGTCACGAAAACTTACACTAATGTGCACATTAATTATAAATGACTGTGACTTTTTATTAAGATAAATACAACAGATTCTTACATAGAGAAATAGAAAAGCTTGTTTTATTTATAACATTTATCATAAGAATATTCTGTGACTATAAATTTTGTGGAATTCAAGAAATTTAAGTAGTAAACAAATAATATTGCATAACAAACTGCAAGAGTTTTTAAACAATCTATTTCATTAAAGGAAAAGTTTTAATTCAAAGATGTTAGATCCTTAGAAAGAATTTGTATAAAATAATTATATTAAAAATAATCTTTTATTTAAACACAAATTGTTTAAATAAAAAGTCTCTCACATCACATTTTGTGACCCCAGCAAGACTTCTGCTACTCAATATTAAGGTGCTGAGTTAAGACTATAATATCCAGTAATCTCGATCTTAAGTTTCGTTTTAAATTAGTTCAGCAATGACCGCCACACACTACTGTTAAGTTTACGAGGCTTGAATAATAATTTTCTTATTTTACTTTAACATCATGTTCCGCTATTCGGTACCTTAACCAAGGTGCCCCTGTAGGCTAGTAGGTAGTGTACTTGTAAATATGGGGGTTGTGGGTTCGATTCCCAACGAAGACCTTGGTTTTTTTTCACTTCAAAAATAAAAATTTACTGTCGGTGGGGCTGCTCAGCTGTCTTATATATGGCAGTTAATTTCCGACTAGTCTTCTACTTTCACCACCTGTTTCATCTATTCTCTATTCCTTTCCTAAATAATGAAGCATGGTACTTGACTAAATAGACATTGTTGCTGCCTGAGTGCTACTTCTCTTTAAAAACAAAAAAAAAGCAGATATCTATGCCGTTGCTACCCAACATTTAGTTACTTGTCTACCAGGTGATATGGGAGGTTTAAGCTATTATTGTTGTTATTTAAAATGCAATCGACCAATAGTTATTTTACTTTTTAGTAACGGATCAGTTGGAATTTAAACGTATAGTGGTCTTTTTAGCAAATATACAGACAATGCCATCAATGCAGCTAATGCGGCTACGCAAAGATTTTTATATTAATTTCCTTTTTTGTACAGTTCGCAGCAATCAGCGATTTACGAAATGCAGGCACACAATTTAACATTTTCTAGAGAAAATAACAGCATTTATTTGAGTCTTTGTTTTGACACAGGTTTGACAAGTTTTCTTAAATATTATTTTCTTTAATATTATTTTCCTAAAAGCGTGCTAAAATTTTCGGCGGTAACTAGCGTGTGTATGCCATAACCCGACGGTGGATCAAACTACTTGGGTGATATGATGCGTGCACCCACGCTCTAGAAAGCCGAATACATAATTCTAGCAACAGGTCATTCCTAGTTACAATTTCGGAAGTTTCGGAGGAGGGCCGCCAACCCTCACACCTTGCTGAAGACTTGGAGACTATCCAACTCCTGGTACAGAACAAATCACAAGCATGCTCACTGGATTCGGATCATTCATCCTTTGTTCTATGTAGAGGTGAGATGATCCTGGCCCCTTAATCAAATTCGCGAAGACCGCGAAACCACAACCAACACGATGCTCCCGAAGGGCCAACCTCAATAATCATTCGGAGAACAACTAGGAGACTAAAAAGCTAAAAAGATGATCTCAGAGGCTTACTGATTCCCGTAGAAATAACGTGGAATTGTCCAGTTGGCTCCCTGCTAGCCTTTAGAGGACAGGACTCCGTTTTACCCCCGGTGACATATATAATGACGGTGAAATTCTGTCAAGACATATAAATGGGGGCACTATTTAAGGTACTTAAGGATGTCTTGAGTCCATAAGATTTGAGTCCATGATCATCTACTCACTTTACCTACTTAACTATCGGTGCAGCCACCGTAGCTACTTAACATTTGTGTTTTGAAGACTATCTATTTCAGAAAAAAGTTTTCGTCAAAAATTTTCAAAGAAAATCCAAAAATATTTGCTGAAATTAATTTTATTTGGAAAAATAAAGCAAATGAAAAGATTTTTTTTACCACATTAGCTTCAAAAGCAATTCGCTTTTGCAATATTCGGTTTAGATATCGAAACTCCACTATAGAAAAACAAACAATTATAATATTCACAATTGAACACGAAACACATCTTAACACTGGTTCAGTAATATGGGAGTGAGAAAATATATCATCGTAGCATAAAGCATAACCAAATATTTTCCTGCAACCCATTGCAAACGTTTAATTATTTATTTATAAAAAATTTTAAATATAATAAAAAAAATATGTTAAAAAAAAATAGAATATATTTTATATATAAATTTAAAAGTTTACATATCAAAAAAAGAGTATACTTAAAAAATGGTAACCCTAATACACACACACAGTGTTAGTAGTATAAAGTAGCTTTACTCTCTGAACTTAATTAATCTGGCACAACCGAACTTTTTAAACAGCAACCTTAACTTTTTAATGTACAGATAAGTCCTACTTAAAAGAAATCAAGACTTAAAGTCTGGTAACTAATAAACAGGAATTTACACACACATACACACACACACTTTTTAGTAGTAGAAAATAACTAAACTTTCTAAACTTAATTTATCTACAGCTACAACCTTAATTTTCTTAATGCACAGATAATTCTCACTTAAAAGAAAAACGATTTGAGAAGTGGTAACCATAATACGTAGGCACATATACATACATACACACACACTTGTTAGTGGTAGAAAATTACTGAATTTTCTCAACTTCATTTATCTGTTTCATTCGAACTTTTTAAGGTACAATCTTAATGCTTTAATGTACAGATAAGTCTTACTTACAATAACAGCATCTCATGTGCCAGTGAATTTGAATAAGAAGAAATAGCTACTGTTACACAAATATTTCCTAATGGAAAATCTAATTTTTATATGCATGTATTTATATAATGCCGAATTGATTGCTGCGCCATTTTAGTATTATTATTACTTTTTTTGGAAAAATAATAAAATCCTTTCAATAATTAAACTTAATGACAACGCTTCTTAAATGACAATCTTGGCAATTTCACTACACAACAAATAAAATAATTTGGATAAGCGTATTCATTTTTTTCTTATAAAGGGTTTTTTTTAACAAGAAGTTTGTTTTCTAACACAAAATAAAACAAAAAGTTTAGATTAAGATGATTCATATTTTTATTGTATTACAAAGAACAAAGTTGTGCAATTGTGAATAAAAAATCATATCTGGCAAATGTCCACCACGATTACGCTGACAGATGTCGATTCTTTCATTGACATTTTTAATCATTTTTTTTTTGTGTAAAGTGGCGATCCTATTTTGTCGTGACATTACGGATTTTGTGTTTTAAGACTGAAATCGATTCGATTAGCTTCATATAGACTCTGTCCTTAGCATAGCTTCACATAAATAATCCAGTGGTGTTAAATCACATGATCTGCTGGGTCACTTAACTACCGATTGCCGTGAAGTTATGCGATCGAGAGTTTTTTTTTGCAATAAGTTGATCGTTTAGAGCACATAGCGCAACATACAGTGACACGTTAAGCATGCAAAGGATTCTCAATAATCGCTTTAGGATTTTCAGAAGTCCAATTTTGCTTGTTGCCATACCACGACAAGTGAAAATGGGCTTTGTCTGAAAAAATGATTTTTTCGGAAAAAGCATCCGATTATTCCAGAATGAATTGAACGAATCTACGGCGATGTGAATGGTCAGTCGGCTTCAATTCCTGCACCATTTGAATCTTATATGGCTTCGAAATCAAATCTTTACGCAAAACATGACTTACAGTGGTTTTGGATAACCCCAATTGTAGAGAACGATCTGCTTTAACGCGGTGGCTTACAGCTGCGACGTTTACGGTTCAACAACCTGGTCGAAGATGCTTTGGTGTTCTCACATTTTACTTTTCTTAATAACGGTCTCAGAAGAACGATTATGTTCTCCAAAAATATCACGAACTTTAAGAAATGTAACTTTAATAGACCCACCAATTTTACAATGGAGTTTAATTATCTAAATATTATTGCAACATTTTCCAATGCATTTACTACGAACACTTAAAAAAACTAAATGTCAAAACTATCATTTTTTTCCACAATTTAAAAACAAACTTCTTGTTTAAATATCCGATATTTATATAATATCTAATTGATTGCAGCACCACTTCAGTATTATTATTACTTTTTTTGTATAAAAATAATAAAATCCTTTCAACAACCAAAGCAAATGACATCGTTTCTTAAATGACAATCTTAGCAATTACACTACCCAACAAATAAAATAAAATTTTAATAGGCGTATTCAAAAAAATTTTTTTTTTCTTATAATAAAATTTAAATTTTTAATTATTTTTATTGTACCTCAGAAAAATGCAAAAAAAATCAAATGTATTGACGTTCAATTTTTTCATTATTTTGTTGCATTGTGTTATTTTGTGAAAACTAAAACTTTCTGATTAAATTCTTTAGTCAAAGTTATTTGTCCTTCCGTTTTTTTTGTTAGATAATAAAAACAAATGAACAACATTTCCCCCTCAGCATTTGCACTTCCTCTATAGACATTTTTCCTTTTCCGTTTTGCTCTCAACAAATGTTTTTGTTTTCTTTCAGTCATTTCAAGTCAATCATTAGCCTAGTTAAACAGTCATGAAAAAAAAAAAAAACAAAAAAAAAGTTTTGTTGCTTTTTATCTGTTCTATCTTACGATGAAGTCACTAACAATAACAGTAACAAAATTCAGTAAATAATAAACGCATTTAGAAATTAAAATTAAAAAAAAAAAAAGTAATAAAAACAAAAACGTTGTGTATAAAAGCTAAACAAAGAAAAGTTGAATTTTACGCGTTAACAAACCCAAATGAAAAACATCATTAAGAAATAAAAGTACATGTTGAAAATAAAACAAAAAACAAACTTGATTTTTAAAAGTAACATAAAATAAATGTCAATTTCAGTTATAAAAAGAAAACAGGAGAGTGCAACAGTTATTGACATAAAAGTTTTTCTGCTAAATGGCTTAAAGTAGAAAATCTGCTCAAACGACCTAATGTACGTAGTTGAACTTCTGATTGATTAACTGATTATTTACTAGCACTCTGTAATAAGTCTGTTAGTTATATCCAGCCATTTTCATATTTACAGGTGACGAAAAACGAATGTAATAAATGAAGAAGTAATTTGTAGGAGAGGCCTTTTTTTTACGAATTGTAATATGAATTATAAGACAAAATAACTGCTCTAGTTTTGAGGTAAAGAATGAATCAAACCAATTTCTGACATCCTGTTTTGAAGCGAAGTGTATTCCAGTAAGGGCGTGCTGCATTGATCGCATCAGATGGTAGTGAGAAGCGGCAAGGTCGGTACTATAAGACGCACGAGCCAAAACTTCCCATTCTCTACTTTCAAAATAGTTTTTGACCGGTCTTGCAGCGTTTTCATAACCTCGTGTCTGATCCAATATTCTGTTCGTATATCATTAATTCCTCGCTTCATCGTCTAAGACAATTTCAACAGTCCACAATTCAAAAGACGATTCTAATAACAACAAATATAGAGCATTACTTTTGTGTGATTTGGCTGCTTGGCCGCGCTTGATATATAACTTTTTGGGCTTGGGACTAACTTTATGTATCCATATAAATAACTTCATTTTGTACCATTCAAGCTCCCCCCGGGGGCACATTTATCGGTCTTTATGGATTACTCAACCATCTAGAACTGTGCTGCTGGGGGAAAAAGGGAGCCCAGTCCCCTGAAGTCAGACAGGGAGACAACTGGAAACTCCACTTTATTTCCACGGGGATCAGTGACCCGCAGAGTTCATTATTTGTTTCTTTAGACATTTAATAGTTCTCTGGCTGATCATTGAGGTTGGCCCCTATATGGGAGCATCGTGGTGGTTGTGGTTTCGGGCCCCATATCCAATGGTTTTCTATGGTGGCCAGGATCATTTCGCTGATAATGACACGCATGGTGAATGATCCAGTCCAGTGAGCATGCTTGACATGTATTCTGGACAGGAGTTGGAAAGTCTCCAACTCTTTAGCAAGGTGTGATGATTTGCAGACCTGTACTGAAATCATTGAAGTTGCAACTAGGTGGTTCTGTTGCATAGAATTATGGCTTCGGCCATCTAGGACGAGCATGACGTTCCAAATTATGTATAGTGGTTTGTCCACCATCCGATTAAGACTTACAGTCAGGCGCTGATGTAAAACAAATCACCTCTCCCCCCGGGGGCACGTTTATCGGTCTTTATGGATTACTCAACCATCTAGAACTGTGCTGCTGGGGGTATAAGGGAGCCCAGTCCACTGAAGACAAGCAGGGTGTCAACTGGAAGCTCCACGTTATTTACACGGGAATGAGTAAGCCTCAGAATTTGCTAATTGTCTCTATAGACTTTAAGTAGTTTCTCTGACTGATTATTGAGTTTGGCTCTTCGGGAGTATCGTGGTGGTTGTAGTTTTGCGGCCCCCACATGAACTGATTTAGTGGGCCAGGATCATCTCGCCTTTACACCAACGGGTGAATGATCCGGATGCAGTGAACATGCTAGTCATGTGTACTGGACCAGGATTTGGAAAGTCTCCAGCTCCTCAGCAAGAAATAATGGCTTGCAACCCTGCTTTGGAACCGCTGAAATGCAACTAGGAAAGACCTGTTGCTAGAATTAGTCTTCGGATTCCTAGGGCGTGAATGACGTTGCTTTTCATTCGCAGTGGCGAATGAATGAAAAGGCTTACAGCCAGGTGCAGATGTAAATCTTATCACACAGTTGTACCATTCAAGCATCATTGTCGACATGCAAAATCGCCTTTTAATGTCTCTGGGCTTCAATTCATAGCTTGCTATGTGACTTCCAATTTTAATGAAAGCGCTTTTGCGTTTTACGCATCTTCAAACTTTTTCGGCTTACATGCCCTCTTTTAATCTTCTGTGGCTTAATCATCATTTTTTAATCGTCTAAACCATCGTTCGCATCATTTTGTGAGTTGCTGCATCTTCATCGTAAGTTTCCTGCAACAATCGATAACTTTTAGCAGCCGTTTACTTCAAATGAAAGAAGGTTATCCTACTTACCCGCAAAACATATTTTTTTTAAACAAAATTTTACATTACTATAGCGATTGAAACAAATTTGTATTTACACTTTGATATCTATGGAATACTAAATTATAATGACCGATGTTTAACCTCCAAAATACCTTATGTGATAGTTATGCCATATGCTTTCTAAGTCGACACTTGTATACCCAATATTTGGATACACCCTGGTATAAAGAAGATTTACAGGGCATACAATTTACTACTTCAAAATTTTGTTATTCATAGTTTCGAAGAAATGATATTGAAATAGGCATGCGTATATATTTTTTTTTATTACATAACGGGTAACCGCCGGGAAGGTATACTACTTTGTTTATTTATAATTTTTGATGAAATTATCTTATCTTATTATGATTATCTTATATTGATAAATGTTTAATTTAATGTCGGCAATTATGTATGAAATACAATATCAGATAGATGTCCTCCTCTTCACAAATGAGAGCCATTTTGAGCACATTTTTCACATTTCACGCGGTATTTCATTAATTTCATTAGGAATATTTTTTGTTTGAGTTGCTCAAGTTTGCATAAATTTTCTTTAAGATATCCCCGCAAAAAGAAGTCCGGAGTAGTCAAATCAGGCGACCGTGGAGACCAATCAAGATCAATATTTCTTGAAATAACCTGTTGTGGAAAGAGGTCTCGCAGTAATGCCATTGTAATTCTGGCTATATGCGAAGTGGCACCATCTTGTTGATGCCATATGTTAATCAACCCCAAAGCAAGTAGTTGTAGCGTTCAAAAGTTTTCAATTATTCACAGCTACCATTACGCCGGTTTCATTTTCAATGAAGTAAGGTCCAAGTAAGGTTTCCCATTCCGCAGCACCGGCTATTCTGTTTATTCACATATCCGTTCAACTGAAAATGTGCGTCGTCACTCTTTATGATTTTTTCATGAAAATCGGAGTTGTTACATCCTTTTGGCATATGTACGGCGGCGTAGATGGTCTTGTGGAGAAAGCTCCTGTGTTAAGTGAATCTTTCTGGACCAGCAGTAATATTTTCAGCCGATCTTGCAGTACGTTATGGTCCATGCTTGCGCGTATCATCTACAGACCCACTTTTTTCGAAATTATTAACTCATTTTATTAGCACGTTGTTTCTCCAAAAACATATCACGTAACTTTCTCATCGTTACAGCAATCGATTATTGATTTTGATAAAATATTTTAACGATTAAAATAAGTTGGTTTATCGAAAATTTTTCAATAATAAATTTGCTACGTATCTACTTCACGACTGCCAAATATGAACTGTCAAGACTAATGTTTAACAAAATTGCGGTATACCTTCCCGATGCACACCCGGTACTATTTTTATTTCTGTTTTGTTGTAGTGAAGAATATACTACCAGAAAAACAACTCTAGATTATTCGGAAAATTGGAATTTAAATATCAGATTTTCAAATTGTTACGAATGTGTCTTACTTATATTTTAAAATAAAATAATTAAGCAATAAACGAACTACTGGTTATAAACTGCGTAGAAGTTTATACACATTCAACTACAATTTGATATGCTGTTTACCAACTGCATGCAAGAAAAAAAATACATGTATGCTGTTTACCATCTAAACGCGCAAGACAAAAACTAATTTTAGAACAACAAACATACACGCTGTTTACCATCTGCGTAGTTTTCTAAGAAACCCTTTTCTACAAAAGACAATAACAAATGTGTTGAAATAAAATCTCAAGCAGAAACCTTATCAGCATAAAAGCAACTATACACACAGACATACAGGCACCTATACATCGAATAAACAACATACAACAACAAAGGGAGTAGTAGATTCTTAAATCTTCTAGACTTTAAATGGACAAATATAAATAGGGAAGCGTCTGAGTGGATAGTCAATCAGTGTAAAATAAAACTTCATAAAGCAAAGACGTGCATTTTAAGTAAATTGTTCTGAAGTGTCAACTTTGTGTAGTTGAAATTAATAAAATTGTTATTAATTTAAAAACTCTAAAAACTGGTGTTATTTATTTTGCAATAAAGAACTCACAACAAAACGTTTATAAAAGGTATAAACGTAACAATATTTTGCCAAAATATCAGATTTTCATGAAATTTTAAAAGAAATAAAATCGTGTAAAAAATAAAGAAAACTAAATATTTGAAAAGATATTCTTAATCACAGTTTAATGAAAATATTTCATTTAATCTACGTTAATTTGTGCCAGATTTCTTTAATAAACATTTTATGATATTCTCATAAAATAGTTATTATTCAAAAATTTATATTTGAAATGTATTGCTGCGGTGAAGAGAATATCCACATGGCTATTTCATTACTGCTCATATAGCTCATCGGTGGATTGTACCCCAAAAATTTTCGTCTTTAGCATGCTGCAAATATTCTTGTTTTATCAAAAAACTTAATAAAGTCTTTCTTACTACGACAGGACTAGGAATTCGATCCTGTAGGAAAATTTCAATAGAGTATCTAGAAAATTTATTACTTAAATAATTAGATTTATTTAAATAATTCGAAAATTTTTCTAGAAGTAATGAAATTTAGAAATATCCACTACAACTACAAAAAATGCTGCACTATTTTCAATTAATTTATACAAACCAATCTTTCAAGAACTTTGTGATAACAGCTCAGAATTTTCCAAAGATAATAAATATTTTTTCAATTATATTGCAATTAAATTTTTGTAGTTGTTTAAAAAATATTATTTTTTAATTTAAATGCGCAGTGGTAACGAAAAGTAATAGAAGGGAAACATAATTGCAGATCACTTAAGGCCGTGTCAGATAAAACTTTTGCTTTGCGTTGCGTCAGAGTTTCGCTTTGACATTTGAGTTAAAATGTACGTAAATGTATGAAAGTTGCCACATAAAGCACTTTTGACGCAGCGAAAAGTTAACCAACATTTAACTTTTTGCGCGCTTTGACAAACACCTGACTTTTATTATTTGTGTTTGTGTATTTGTGTGTGGGCGTAAAAATTAACATTTTTAACTTGTATTTTTTTAAACAAATCAAAAGAATTGAAAATATGTAGCTTTTTTATGTAAACAAAAAATTCATGAGTGTTGTCAAAGTTTATTGTGACATACACCACTTGATTTACGCTTTTGCTTTAAAGTTTCAAATGTCACGCAAAGCAACAAAGTTTTATCTGACATCGCCTTTACTTCTTGCGTTGTTTTCAACAACCGCTGCATACTTTAGGTATACGCTATAAATGCTGCTTTATATAAAAGGGTTTTCTGATTAATTGCCATGTCCCGCATTACCTAATCAGCCTTCGAGTGATAATTGTCCTCTTTTGCTGACCATAGAATCTCACTTAATTACGAGCAGTTCCTTCAGAGAGGTGGCATTCACATTCTATATAATATTTCATGTAGTCCTAACTCTAGCCAGGATGCGAGGTAAGATTTACGTCAGTACCTAGCTGTGTAAGCCGTAACCTGACGGATATCTCTATCCTCCAGTGACTCCTGGTCGCAACTCCGAGAGCTCGGAGCAGGCCTTGCTAAAGAGTTGGAGACTATACAACTCCCGGTCCAGAACACATGCAAGCTTAATAAAATTTCAGAAAACAACCGCAAGTATGCTCACTGAACCAGGACCATTCATTGTGTTCATTGTGAATGATCCGACCCACACAACTCAAACGAGGACCGCAATCAGGATACTACGTATTATGCCTTTTCATTCTACTCCAGGCTTCTTGATTTTGAGGACCTTGAGTGTTAATATTGCCATAATCAGTCCTAACTGGCTGGTTTTTAGTCGAAGGCGAGCACTTTCGACGCGAATGCATCATTCTCAAGCCGCGTTCAGGCAGTTTGCCAACACTGAATCACCAGTACAAACTGCAACGCGGCTTGAGAATGATGCACACGCATCGAAAGCGCTCACCTTCGACTAAAAACCAGCCAGTTAGGATGGATAATGGCAATATTATTTCATTTACTGGCGGAGGAGGAATAAACAACATACTACCATGAGTGTTATTTGAACGGTTATAAAGTATCTGCCAATATAGTTATCTGTAGCGATTGTTTCTTAGTTCATCCTATGTTTTTAGTGTTTACTTGCATGAAACACTAGAGATCCCTGTTGGGTTTCTCAAAAATAATTACGCTGCTCTTTTCGTTTTGTAAGCAAAGTCATTTTTCCAAAGTATAAACTTTTTTAAATTATTAAAGGTTGGTTCAATTTAATTCATCCCTTTTTGTCGTTTTATAAAACTTATTGAAAGCACTCTTTGTGAAAAATAATTATGTTCAAAAGTTTTCTTATCATCTTTTAGTTTTTATTGAAATTATTTTGAACTCTTTTCCATCTCTCTATCATTACTTTGTGTCATTTTTACCTAAATCAACTCAATAATGAACATCTTTGATGTAAGATTTTTTTTTTTTTTTTGTTTAAGTTCTCTTCGATTTCAGAATATTAAAGTAGAACGACACAAAGCTCACAAACATAAAACAAAAAAAAAGAATAATAATAAATAAAACAGAACAAAACTGTCACAAAAATCTGAAAAGGAAGAAAAAAAAAATAAATACCAAAATTGTGTAAATGATGACCAAATTACTTCAGCATAAAACTTTTTACTTACAGTTGCGAATTGTTCTCAAAAAACAGCCAACAAGAAAATGTTGAAAAAGAAAATCTTCCACTATAATGGCAATAACACTAACTCGGAAAAAAGTATCTATAATTTATGGTTGAATGATTTTGGACTTTATTGTTAACTACGGATACAAGTACAAGAAATAAGAAACAAGAACAAAAATACATGTTTTAAGAAACTTTTTAAAAGTTGAAAACCAAAAGTTTGAAGTTGTTTTTTTTTATTTTTATTTAACAAATAAATTTGAGATTAAAGTTTTTGTTTTATTCTTTCAAAGTGAGGATAAGTATGCTAATATTAAAACTAAATAAACTTATATGATATTTTTGCACACAAATTGCCACAATATTAAGTGGTAGTAAACTTTTTTCTTATTGTTGGCAATATGTATGTTAAACTGTTACTAATGAACTATGTATAATATTGAGTTCAGTTAGTTAATCTATATTAAGATAAAAACAAGGGGATGGTAAACCAAAATTGGTCATAAAAGTTCACATATTTATAATGTTTTAGACATTTTTCTATAAAAAAAACAAAACGCTAATACTAAACAATAACAGAGACCATAAAAATGTTATACGAAATGGAAGGGTGTCAGAAAATCTTCTCAGATTAAAATTTTAAAAATTATAATAATAATAGCTAAGATTTTTTTTTCATATATAAATTATTTATTATATCTTCATATATAATATGAATTATCAACAATTTTTCAAATCTTAAATCTAAATGTATAATCATTAGGCCCGACCAGTGTCAGACATAATTCTAGTGACAGCAATAAAATAATATCTTAACAAATTCTCACAATCAAAAATAAATATAAAAAAAATTAAAAACTATTTTCAAGAGATTCCATTTCCATTTGGAGGGTTACTGACCAATGGCCCTGTGTCTCTCCTTTTTAATCGGATATGACCTCAAAAATTCAAAATATTTCGCGTTAGAGGATTCGGGTGGCACTCGAGCTTAGTTCAATATTTGCCTGCGTATTGAGCAATTTCAGCAGTCACGAGTGGAATATCCAAATCACGATGTATAATTAAATTTCGCATGTACCATGGAGCTAATGTAATTAATCGTAGTATTTTGTTCTGTCGGCGTTAAATTTTTTCCACATTTGAAGCTGAAGCAGTGCCCCATAGTTGAATTCCATAGCACCATATTGGTTTCAGAATCGACTTATACAATAGAAGTTTACAGTCCAGACTGAGAGTTAAGTTCCTGGCCAATTAGCCACTATATTTGAGATAACTTAATTTTCATTTGGATTAGCTTTGTGTCGATGTGGTGTTTCCATGTAAGCCTACGATCAAAGATTATGCCAAGATATTTAGCGTGTAAGTGGTGAGGAATAATCTGCCCGTTCATACGAATAGGGGAGCAAGTTTCCCTTTTTAAAGTAAAAGTTACGTGGACACACTTTTGCTCGTTTACTTTTATTCTCCATAAATTCAACCACAATTCCAGATGCGTAATATGTTCCTGAAGACCCAGAGATGCCATACGGGGGTCTTCGAGAGCACTAAGGCAGGCCATATCATCGGCAAATGTTGAAGTATGGATGCTAAGATGGCAACATCTATTCTATCATCGTTCAATTCACTTTGTAGCAGTTGCATTTCAACAGAGTCACTACAGATATCGTATACTGTTACTGCGTTCTCGGGTTAACTATTTATTTTTAAAAACGATGAATAAAAACATTATGCTCCCTCACTAACACAACGAACGAGGTTTTATTTTGAAAATTTTAGCTGTCAAGGAGCTATTTTTCTGCTTGCAGTTGCCACTTTGAGTACGTAACGATAAGTCGAAATTTTATCCATTTTTCACAAGAACTGCAGCAGTATTTCGATAGACTTAAATTGCCTCATATACACAAACCTTTTTATTATTTCCGCAGTTCTTCCTATTCCTCAGCTAATGCAGGCAACGACAAGAGATCCGCCTCATGAATAATAAAAGGACAAAAACTAACAAGTTTCCTGTTTTTAACGCAAGTTGTGCAGCGTTTAGATCCCTTCTGTTGAAATCTCATGGCAATAAATATAAAAAAAAACAATTTAGGTACAATATTATTTCGTGAATGGTCATTTTTACTATGAAAATAAGTTTAATCACACTCCACAGCAAGGCTAAAAGCTATAGGTATAAGACAATAATTTTTTTCTGTCTTAGGCAGTACCCGACCGTAGTAGCCAATGACATTTTCTATCCCATTAACCACCTGAGAAAGTACATCTCCTATTCCGTAGCCGCTTCCATCCGTATCCAAGCTATCGGATAGGTGAGGACTGGTGCCTCACATAAAAGCTCCTGAAGCTCTTTAGGTGCCCCTGTAGGCTAGTAGGTAGTGTACTATCTTGTCAGTGTGGGGGTTGTGGGTTCGATTCCCAACGAAGACCTTGGTTTTTTTACTACAAAAATAAAAATTAACTGTCGGTGGGGCTGCCCAGTAATAAAGGCATGGTCACTGGTCGCTGTGCTATCTTTGTACGACAGTTAATTTCCGACTAATCTTCTTTTTTCATCACCTTTTTCATCTCTTCTCTATCCCTTTCCTAAAGAATGTAGCACAGACTTGAATAAATAGGCTATTTTGCCTGAAGTGCTATTTCTCTAAAAAAAAGCCTCTGAAACTTCATCACCTGTTTTATCTCCACTCTCTCCCTTTCTTAAAGAATGTAGCACGGTACTTGAATAAATAGGCTATTTTGCCTGAAGTGCTATTTCTCTAAAAAAAAGCCTCTGAAACTTCATCACCTGTTTTATCTCCACTCTATCCCTTTCCTAAAGAATGTAGCACGGTACTTGAATAAATAGGCTATTTTGCCTGAAGTGCTATTTGTCTTTAAAAAAAAAGCCTCTGAAACTCTGAAACGCTTCTTCTGCTGCCTCCCTCCAGTAATATGGTTGTAAATTTCTGGTCAACGCATGCAAGCTAGCCGCCACTTGAACAAAGTTCAGCACAAATCTCCTGTAGTATGTGCAAAGCCCTAGGAAACTACGCAGCTTATGAAAGTTTTGTGGGCGAGGCCATTTTTACTGCTATTACTTTATTTCCATGCCTTCTGTCTTTGACCTCCCTTTGAAACAACGTATATTATTTTACACTTAATTTTTGTCCTGCAGCCGCTATGCATTTAAATACTTCACCCAGGTTTGTAAGGCAATCATCATCCAGATACACCAAACTCATCTTCTATTGGAGCTCCTTAAGCAGGCGTTCGGTTAAACGTTAAAAAATAGCAGGAACTTAGCAGAGCCCAAATCGTAAATGCCAAAAACTATCGTTTGCGCTAAAGGTAGTTTTCCCCTTCTCCTTATCGGCTATTTCTAGTTGTCAGTAGCCATTCTTTAAGTCCAAGGTAGAGAAACATTTCGTTTCGGCCAAGGTGTCTAAGGTAACATTAACTCTGGGCAGCGGATAACTGTATTTCTTGGTGATCTCATTGAGTTTCCTGTAGTCTACGCAAAATCTGTTGCGGCCGTCTTTCTTTTTTACTAAAACTACCGGCGAAATCCACGGACCCGAAGATGGCTTAATGACTCCGTTCCGCTTCATTTCGTTGACCAGTACTTGGGTACTTGTTTTATAGTTTCGCTTCGGCAGTATTTATTTGGTGTTTCATCATTGCCCTTCTACCTTGACTTTTATTATTTAGGGCGAACATAGAGGTATGTTTTCTCAGCAACTGCTTCGCTTTGCTTCTGACACCAGTTGTTGTGTTTATTTTCTTTTAATAAACGTTTTGTTATATTGAGTTCTTTTATTTCAAAATAATAACACAGTACTATAGAGCTATAAATTAAATTAAACGATTTATTTACTTACAATGCACACAAAATAATCACGATGATAACTTTGTTCTCTTTACTTACTGATAACTCCACTTGAATCAATTCATTTGCCCAGCAAGTGGTGCTTATTTATATAGTTGTTTTAAGCGGTTCTAGCATGTTCTTTAATATCAGCCTATATTGTTATTGTAATTATTATTCAGTTTAGGCGTCTGCTTGACTGTGTATTTCATTTTGCTCTGTGTTAGTTGTTTGTTTTTTATTATTGTTTATCTTATTTGGTAGAATTTCTTATAAACGTTTGCAGTTATCTTGCGTGTATAAGATTTTTTTGGAAAACTACGCAGCTTGTAAAATCCACAATGGGTCGTTGCGTTTACTTTTTTTACTGATAATTATTTTCTTTTAAACAAATCATTTCGTAACAATACCAATTTGTGCTTCAATATGTTGCGATAGCGATAAGGCCTATCAGGTCTTTTGAAAATAAGATAAGAATGTTGACAGCCATAAAATCGAGCCAGGGTAAATTAGGTTTTAAAAGAATTTGAAAATTTTCAATTTCTCCTTTTAACGTCCTTCCCAGCTATTTATTCGCAAACGGCGACCGCTTTCGACGTGAATACATCATTATTAAGCCACGTTCTATTACGTACAGCCTGGAAGGATGTTAAGAGGAGGAACTGAAAGCATTAATTCATTCACCGGCGGAACAAATTCAAACAATTTAGTACCAAAGTTTCAATAGTTTTTAATCGCTTTTCTTAACTGATTCTACTCATTATAAAATCACTAACGAAACTCATCGAAAAGTACTAGCAGTTCAATTGTTATACAGAACAGTATTGCCAACATCAAAAGATGTAAAGGTCGAAAGAGTAAAATAATTAAAAATCAGGAAGTTGTATGGAAAATAAAACATAAGAACCTCATTATAAAAACTTAAGTTTTGAAGAAAATGTTTTAATTGAAATTATAATTAAAAACACTTTATGCTTTTTTAATGCACAAAAACATTTCCAGACCGCATTCGACCATATAAGTGTTGTATTCTTGTTCTAGGAAAATCATGTCATATACTTCCTAAATATAAAAAAAACAATTATTATAATCTTTCCTCAATTTATGGCAGATTAAAAAAAAACACAAAATTAATATAAAAATACTTTTTATTTGTTTTCAAAAGGGGCTTTAAACTCAATTTGAATATGAGTTTGGTGTATGCTGCAGTTTAATTTAAACAAATTAAAAGGCCTTTCTACTTCAGCAAAAAAAAACAAAAAAATGCTTTTAAAATTAAACAAATGGAATCTGTCTGATGGGGGAAAAAAAGAAAGGGAGACACATAAGCACGAGTGCACTCACGTTTCATCATTAAATTTAAGCTTTATAACGCTAGTTGTTTTATCTTTTAATTTTAATATTTTTCCTTAAGCCATACACTTGTACACACGTGCATCATGCCATGCCACCATATGATGTACAAACTGCACCCAAATGCTAACGGTAGAAGCATAAATTCAAATATACTGCAACTTTATGCACTCTTCAATTTCCTACAGCAGTTTATAGACAGCAAGATGATTTTAATGGCAACTTTTTTGATTTTATTATTTGTTCACATGGATGCGACCGACTACTGAGTGGATTTCTGTGTGTGTATGGGTGTGGGTGTGTGTGTGTGTATGCGCATATTTCAGAGGTAAATTAATGCCACATATTCCATTCATATATTGTAGAAATTATAAAAAACAAAAATTGGGATAAAATACAAAAAAATGGAAAGAAATATGGAGGATAAAATTATATTTATATGAAATAAGTGACGTTATGTAGGAAATTAAGAGAAGAAATGAAAACAAATAAAACTGAAATGTGTTATTTATTGTATGGAAGTGTGTGTTGGTGTGAAGTTTTGCATCTGTAGATGTTTGTATGGTATATTAAAAAAAATTTATTCTGGCACATGAAAAATAAACTTAACTGACTTCCTAGGTAACCATTGAATTTATTCATGCAGTTTTTCTCGTTCATTTGCACTATGGCCTAACTTTAATTAAAATTTAAAGATATTTTTTATTTTTCTGTATATATATTCTCTGTCCAAATACTGATATCAAACTTAATTTCATAATTTGCCAGATAATTCAAAATTGTTGAAAGTGCTAATTCTGCTTTAGACTGTAATTTTGTCTTTACAGTAAAAATCAGAAGAATCAGAATATGTGTGAATTACCTGCTTTTTAAAGGACGTTTAGAATATCTTTCAGTATTTTTATATTCCAATTCGGCTTTCTAATTTTCTTATAATTTACATTGCAATTTCTTACGAACCACTTACATTAAACGCTTGCTGCCAGAAGGTCATAACACAATCCTTGCTATTTCTCACCTTGAACATACAGAAATGTTCTTCAATAATGAAACTCTATCTCAGAAATGCTCTAATAGGCTACAAACGACTAAAAAATTTTCAAAACTTAAATATATTTATCTTATTTTGTGTGACTCGATATGATTTTTACATTCCAAACAAATTCGAAACAAAGTATTGAGTGACTATTTAAGGAGGAATGTTATGTTAGTAAGGGAGAACGTTTGACTAAAATGATGTATTTAATGTTACAATTTTACAATCTGCTTAACAGGACATTGGAAACTGCCATTATCTTTATTCAAAATCTTATTTAACCCTCGGCTTTGGGCTTTAATATCAGCTTCTAAAAATTCTAGAGCGATTAGTAAGAAGTCTTTGCATGCTAAACATGTCAATATATGGTGCGCTATGTGGTCTGGAGGCGTGATTGGGCTGTTTTTTGGTGAAAAAGAGACTGGAAATGTATTAACGGTCAAGAATCAAACTATCACGAGATGCTAACAACTCAATTTTGGCCTATTATGGACGACGCACAGTCCTTTTTTTCACGGTCCCCAATTGTAAAAATTTAAAGTTCATTCGAAAGCAGCTACTAGTGTACCTCGCGAGCCAAAAAATTAAAACTTTATTTTAACTATATCACACTGAACAGGGTGATTCAAAATGAGCATTTTCAGTATTTTGCTAAAATGAGAAATTTCTTAGTAAATTTTTGATTTTTAAACATCTATAACTTTTTTGTTATACAAAATTAAACGAGACAAACTTTGTATAATAGCGCAATTTGTTAGCTATTAGTATAAAAAAACTGAATTGCTTTTGATTGATTTTTGATTTTTAGACATTATTTTTTTAGAGGTCCAAATTTTTTCTAAACTATCTTACTTAATAGACCATAACTTCCAAAGTTCGTTAGAGAATGTAAAAGCATTAGCACTGTGTCAGAGCCCTAAATGTCCCCTACATGCCTATATAACATTGTATACCCGGCACGATCCAAACGTGAGCACCAGGAGAATTTTTCTGAAACAAGCTCGAAAATTTTTTGCAAAATGGAATTAAAAAATTTTTTTTCTGTTTTGCTATTTTGTAAGCATTTTATTTATTTTTCAAATTGCCTTTATGACAGACATTGCTTAGATGAATATGCGTATTTTTAGAAAGAAAACAAAAATTTTTAGTCAATTTCAAAATCATGCACAGTTGGTGAGAAAAATATTTTCATTTATGCACCAAATTAAGCCAACGCAAAATAAAAAGTCAAAAATTGAGGTAATTGAAGCAAGTCCAAGGCGTACAAAGAGGATTTAAAAAAATATTCCTACACCAAGAAAGAAGAGAAGAAATTTACTCCAGAAGAAGCGTTAGCACTATTTTTGGATTTAAGGTTAACTAAAAATCAGTACAACGAATTGCGGAAGCGAACAAATGAAAAGAGTTCTTGGATTTTCCAACAGTATAGAGATTTAGTCGCTGTCAAAAAAGAATTACTACATTAACAAACCGCTATAACTGTCACTTTTATTTCAGCAGAAATAAAATTGCAAGACCTTCTCGAACACACTGCCGAACGGTTGTTAAATATGTTGGACCGCTTGAAAAAACTTGGAAATAACAGCATTACTTTAACTTCTAAATGGGAATGTGATGAATCCTTTGGTCAGGGGCAATACAAGAAATGCGTGATAAGGTTTATATCTGCACCGCCAGTGAGCCATAATCAGATGGTGGCCAGTACCACTGTAAATGGTATGTAGCGCCATTCTCGCCCTAGAAGGCCTTCGAATCCGTGCATTCTCCGGTCACTCCTAGTTGCAATTTCAAAAGCTTGAAGTAGGTCGCAGACTTTACTCCTTGCTTAAGAGTTGGAGACTTTCCAACTCCTGGTCCAGAACGCATGAAGCTTAATATAATTAAGAACACGACGGCATTCATACTCACTGGACCTGAACCATTCATTGTGTTCATTGTGAATGATCCGACCCACAAACTCTCACGAGGGCCTCGAAACCACAACCACCACAATACTCCCATGTAGGGGCCAACCTCAATAATCAGCCAGATAACAGCTAAATGTCTAAAGAGACAAATAGTGAACTCTGCGAGCCTAATGATTCCCGTGGAAATATAGTGAATTGTCCAGATGGCTCCTACTAGCTTTAAAGGGCCTGGGCTCCCTTTTAGTCCGCAAGACACCAGTCTAGATGGAATAGTAGGCTCCAAAAAGGAGCCCGGGGGGAGCAATTCAAGCAATGTAGTGCCTAGAATTCATCAGACGCTGATTTAATTATGATATCATTCATTGCGATTAATAAAAAGTTATACCGAGTTAGAGCCGTCAACTAGTACAGCAACAGAAATTGATATATGGAAAAATGAACTACCCTCGTCAACAAAATATTGTAGACCAATAAAATTTATGACATTAAATGCCATAACTGAAAAAGTCCGAAAAATAAAATATAAAATTAAAGACCTTCAACCTATAATATTTACCGTTGATGAACAGGAAATCGAACTAAATTTTAAAATGTATCTCACGATGATTGATCACAAAATTTTCACAAGCTTTAGCTGATACAAAAGAATCATTAAGCTGCATTATATGCAAAAATACATCAAGTCAATTAAGCCATCCAGTTCCAGAAGATGAGACTTTTAAGGCAGCATACGAATTTGGATTGTCTCCTCTTCATACTAGAATACGTGTTATGGAGCATATTCTTAAATTGGGTTATGATTTGGATTTTGGTCCGTTAAGCGAAACAGCGAGAAAAAATTAGGAAAATAACGAAAAAAGAAACAAAAAACAAATTGAAGAAAAATATTTAGAAAAAGGCCTTATTATCGATTAGCTATAGAAAGGAGAAGGGAACACAAATGATGGAAACACTGCAAAAAGATTTTTTTTAGATCCAGAAACTGCAGCACCTAACACAGGAGTAGATTTGGAACTAATAAGGATATTCAGTATTATTTTACAAATTCTAGCATGCAGAAAGGTAAATACAAAAAAATTTGGAGATTACTCCAAAAAAACAGCTATACTTTACAACAAAAAATATTTTTGGAAATATATGCCATCCACAGTTTATAAAATTTTGAACCATGGGGAACAAATAATTCAACACAATATGCTACCAATAGGAGATCTGTCTAAAGAAGCGCAAGAAAAACAAAACAAAGACTATAGAATCTCTCCCGAGCACATAACACAAGAAAATTTTCTAGATATTGCAGGGTTCAGAATTTTTCATTTATGAACACTCAAAAATCAACATTCATGATATTTTTCATAAATAAGAAATCTAAAATTTTATATTTTTTTTTCACACTCATAAACGAACAACAAAAAATGTTCTGGTTATTTTCATACATGAATGCGAACAACAAAAATTATTAGTCTTATTCATATGTGATAAATGATAAATTAGCTACTTCTCATTAATGTTATTTTTCATAAATGTACATGTTCATTTATGAACGTTAAAATTTTATAAAATTTCTCATAAATGAACGTGAAAAAATTTTCTACCTACGATCGCAGTTTACCGTAAAATGTAGTAAAAACACATGTAACTCAAAATGCAATATTGCAATATATTCTAAAAGAAATAAAAAAAAAACATTTTTTTTCTTGCATACGCCGACAATTGCGCATTATCAAATATGGGCGTTTATGTACGCGAATGCTTAACGCACATATTTTTACGACCTTTTCATTCATGAAAAATTATCAAAATTGTAAATATTCAAAAATGAACACTGTGTGTTTCTCATTTTTTCACTTATGGATAGAAAGAAAAAAATAAATCGTCGCATTCACAAATGAGAAAACACAAAATAATTTGTAGTCTCTCACACATGTATGTATGAGAAGAAGCGGCTAAAAAATAAAATGTACATATTCATACATGTATGAACAGTGAGTGAATACTTCGCTACTCTGAGATATTGTATTAATGAAGACTTGATTGTTATTTTATTATGCACATCAGATCCCTGTATGTCCAATACCTGGCAAAAAATGGCAAACTACTTCTATTGAACTAGACGTAGAAGCTAAACTGCTTCTAGAAGATGAAAATCAAAGTTATTTAGAAGAAATATTTACTAAAGTTGTTTAATTAATAGTAATTTTTCCAAACACAAGAGATATCTGTATGTATTTCATCCTTATGTTTATTTTGGACTTAAATACTTCCTTATCTAAAGTAAATTTCAACCAATGAATATATTTTTTATGTTTGCTACTTACTGAATTAATTTTTAACTCAAATTGTTTCAAAAAACCAACCTTTGGCCTTCGTACTAAAAATTTCAAATCTTGACCCTATCTGACTAAATTTAAGTTTTTAATAAGTATAAGTTCTAAATGTAAATCAAAATATAGGACTTTATGTAAAACAAACTCTTTGAACAAGTTTTAATACTTTATGTTAAGTTGATAGACCAGGGTTGTTTTTATTATCTTTGCTGTGTTTTCCTACTTACTTGGCTATACTGGTCGATTAGTGAAGCAAGATTGAAAATATTTTCATCCGTTTCTCCGGTATTTCCCGGCTTCTTCAGGGAGTGTGTATATTTATAATTATGCTAAAAAACATCATTCAAGTACAATTGATAATTAATATTTAATTAAATGTTTTATTAAATATATAAATATTAAAAAATACATATATCTTAACACTCTAAAATTAAATTGTAATTGTTAATAATTTTGTCCATGTCCACCTAAGTGCTCATTGTTTTGTTACCTTTTTGTCTTATTCTCAGACTTTCTAATATTAAACTTCTGTTTTGTTTACTCTATGTCTGTTATTCGTGTTCTTTCAAAATCAAGTATGTGTGTGTGTTCCAACATATGTTGTGCAATGCCCGTAGTGGTCTTCTTCTTTCTGATGTCTGTTTCGTGTTCATTTATTCTTGTTTGAAGTGAACGTTTCGTCTGTCCGATGTAAACTTGGTCACCCTGTTGGTCAGCTGTACCTTTATACGGAATTTCATATACAACGTTACACATGTCCCTCTTTCTAATTCTGCCTTTGGGGTTTTTAAAGAAGTGTTTTAGTGTGTTGTTAGATTTGTGTGTAAAGGTAACGTTGTTGTCTGAAATTATTTTTCTAAGGGATTTGAAAACGTAAGTTACGCAAATTTTTTTTTTTACTTTACTTTTAATACTTTACTTTTGTACCAAAAATCAGCTAAAACTTAGAATGTATTTTTAAATTTATCACAACTATTTTTTCTAACCAGTGAATTTTAAATTTTTATACCTTAAAGGAAAGCCTATGATCCGACCTAGTAGACAAAGAAAACCGGGTATCAAAATTACGATCCGTTCAAAAGTTATATATTTTTAAACGCCTTCTCGTAAAATGGTCCACTGTGCGACGTGGATATTACTGACATGTGGTTTCAACAGGACGGTGCCATATGTTACTGTCACACCACTGGATTGCTTTTTGTCGGGCTATGTTAAGGACAGAGTCTACACTCAAGTAATTAACGAAATAGGACCGCCATTTTGCCAAAGTGGTGAAAGAATCAACAGTTGGCAGCGAGGTCATGGTGGACATTAACCAGATATTATTTTTCATTCAAAATTGCCGAACTTTTCGCTTCGTATTACAATAAAAATTTGAATCGTCTTAATTTAATTTTTTTTATTTTTTTTGAAAACAAACTTTTTGTTAAAAAACTTTTTAGCGATTTCTTGATATCTCACAGTTTGTTTTTCAACAAATCTTCTAGATAACTTCGGTGAGTAAAAAATATTTGGTTTAAAAACTTTTCCTTGCCACAGTGATATTTGCAAAATTCATCTTAGTTATGAATAAATTTCTTTTTTCCGTTAAATTAATACAACTGTATACGAATATAACTGCATTTGCGAGTACTTTTAAATTTATTTTTATTTGATACGTGTGAATGCAAAAATATTGCTCGTTTGTATATGTTTACATGCCTATATTTGAGTGCATAAAATAAAGAAATTAAATTATATACATATACATTTTTTTTGGTTATACAAATACAAATGTACGAGTATATTTGGCAATAATTCCTTAGTCGAGTGCTTGAAACATGCACATACAAAATCAAAAATAGCAAAACATGCCCATAAAAAAAAAGAATTAAAAGCAAGAATTACCACTTGTAAATGTAATATATTACAAAAAAAAATATTATACTTTAAAAATAATGCATGCAACATGCACTCACACTTACACAGGAACATTTTAAATTTCTGTTTTTGATTATTTAAATACGAAAATGAGTGGAAAATATTTCATTTACACAGTAAAAAAAAGGTTAATTATTTTATTAAATGCTACGTTTTGTAGTGGCGGCGGTTTCGCATCCGCATTTCTTGGTTCGTTTAATGATTTGCTACTGCTGCGTCTGTTTTTAACAAATTTTCATTCCTCTGGTTATTTAACGGAAATATTTTCTTTTATTTTTTATTTTTAATAATTATCGTACAGACATAATGGAAAGCAACAAAGGAAAGTACTTAAGCAAGTAGAACGTTCAATGAACCTGAACATTCACAAAACAAATGGTAACTGTTTATCAAAATAATTACTAAAATACAGTGATAAATAAGGGAAGCAATAACAATTAAGTTAAATTTTAACATTACAAATTGGGGCAGCTATGTTTAATAAATTAAAAAAAAAAATTATAAATTAAACTAAATAGCTGTTAGAATTTAAATAGAATTTCAAGATTCCTTTTTATTTATTACTTTCGCTACAACGTGAATTTTTAAAGTAGTACTTAAGACTGTGACAGCATTGCTATGCAGCAAAAATAAATCATAAAAATATATACTCTAAAGAACTTAGATATAGGAAGATCAACTTAAGCCCCGTAATCTAGTAACCATGGCTTTGCTCATAACTTCCAGATGTGGTGTTTTTTAATTATTTTAATTTTCTGCATTGTTTTTTTTTTAAGTCGCAAGGAATTGGAATCCACTAAGCAAACGAAACATTACCAAAATATTTATTTCAGCAGAATTTACCAAAAAGTTGCTCTTGCAATAAATTATTATAAATTTGATTAATATTTAAGAACAAAAATATTTCCCAAAAAAAAATTATAAATTCCATTCAAGCAGAGGTAAAATTTAACACTCATTTAAAATAGACAATGGGCCAAAAGGAAATACAACCAACATTTCTACAAAATAAAGTCGCTAAAAAATCCGAGCTCTTCAAAATATCGATTACTGCATCGTTTTTATAAAACTGAAAAGCATAAAAGTAAAAGTTGGCAATTCACTTAAATACTGTACAAAATTGAGGTGTCAAAATAGAACTATATTTTTATAAATATTACGTCTCTTGCAGTGAAAATTTTAGAAGGATATAATGTTATAATGTCTCGCACCATTCTCTGGAGGCGAATTAATTTAATCTAATACAAACATACATGTATGCACACATATACATATGAATATTTTTAAATTATTACTTTTATTTTTATTCAACATTATTTAATTTAATTAAATATGCACTAATCTCTTAAACGGTCTTTTAAATAATTTAACGATTTTATAGTCCGATATTATAACAAATTGTTATATAATTTTTGTTTTTGTAAAATATAAAAAAATAATTTCCTGAATAAGCTTTCCACAGGAAAGCGAAATATCGAAAAAAATAAAATCGTTAAATTATTTAAAAGACCGTTTAAAAGATTAGTGCATATTTAATTATATTTTTAAATTTTATATTTTTTAACAATTTTATTTCTTGGAATCATTTTTAATTTAATCTACGTTAGTTTCGGCTAAACTCCTTTAAAAATAAATATTTTATGATTTTCTCATAAAATATGCAAAATATATATTTGAAATGTATTACTGCGCGGGAAAGCATATCCATATGGCCATTTTACTACTGCTCATATATATTATCAGTGGATTTTACCACAAATTTTTTATAGAAAATTCCAGTCTTATATATCAAGCTAAATTGATTATGTGAGACTTTTCATTGAACCAACACAGCTAAAAAGGCAACAAAACTCAAAAACCCTTCTATACAAAAATACAGCAAACATTTTGAAAGCAAAAACACTTTCAATTTTTAGTTTTTCTACTAAGAAGCTATTCATATGTAAATTAAAAAAAAAAGAAAACTAAAATTCTTGTAAAGATTTTCACATAAACATGCATATGTAATGGAAATAAACTATTTTATTTCTTGGAATCATTTTTTTTCGCACCTGCAATGCATTATGCCCTGAACTAGGAAATTAGGTTATGGGGAGGAGGAAGGAGGGAGTAGTGTTAGTGGACATTCAATTTGAACGTTCCTACATTGAAAGTGACAGGAAAGACCTCTGGAGAAGTTTATTTCACATAAAGACTTTTCTGATAAAAACGAAATTTCCCTCGGAAATCGAGTTAAACGCAAAAACATGCGAGTAAAGGGAGCAAAATCCCTAATTTCATTAGAGCACTTACCATTGTAGTAACGATATAACAGTAAAATACATTCCATATTGCGTCGATGCTCTAAAGAATGAATAGAGTTGGATATCCTTTTGCCCTTATTGAGCCTCGTGGTGCTTTCCTGTACGCGGTTGAGCAATTCCAAAATAGACTTTGGAGCTCCGGCCCATACATTTTCAGACGGATGTAGGTGGTATAAATAATACAAAGATCAGATGGAGTGAAGTATCTCTTACACGGTTTTAGAAAAACGAAGCCACTTGTAAGCTTCTTAAGAAACCTGATAAATGTGTTTAGTCCATGGAGTATCACACTGAATTTTCATGCCAGAGCTTCCGATTTCGTAATACCTATATCATCCATAGTAACAGCTGCAGCACCATTTCCGAACACAGATCTATGCATAAGCATGCAACAGTGTCTCTTATGGGCATTAAAATCTACTCTATTCACACGACGCCATTCCGAGATTGTTGTGAGATCGTGATTGAGCATAGCATTCATGTTCTGCCTTTTGGAACTCTCCTCTAACTCATTCGTCTATTACCAAATGGATACGAATGACAAATGGTGCTGTCATCTGAAAGTTTGACAAGGAAGCTCATTTAGAAAAATAAGAAAGAGGGTAGGAGAAAGAATCCGGAAATTATTTTTAATTTAATCAACATTAATTTGTGCTAGATTCTTTTAAAACTGATATGAGCAATAGTGAAATGGCCACATGGATATGCTTTCCTCCGCCATAATACATTTTAAATATATTTTTTGAATAATAAATATTTTATGAGAATATCATAAAATATTTAAGGACAGCGAAGGACAGCTTGCACGCTGGATTGAACGTCTGCAGAGCTATGACTTCAGCATTGTGCACAGGAAAGGCGGAAAACGCAATAATGCAGATGCCCTGTCAAGACGCCCTTGTAATGTAAATGGTTGCTTATATCGAAATTGGGAAAGTGCAGATGGAAAAACTACAGCGGATTTAATCGTCGTGCCAAGTTCCCGGATAAAAGATGTAATGCAGCAGTTTCATAATGGTCCTAGCGGTGGCCATCTGGGTGTAACAAAAACGCTAGAAAAGATAAAACAGCGATTTTACTGGGTAGGCTGCCCACAATCTGTAGCCGAATGGATAGCTAATTGCGAGCAGTGTTTTGCGGCCAAGGGTCCAACAAGGAAAAGTCTCGGCAAACTACAACAATACAACGCAGGCGCCCCTTTTGAGCGGATAGCAATGGATATCGCAGGCCCATTCCCTGTCAGTAATGCTGGAAATCGGTATCTGCTAGTAGTAATGGATTATTTCAGCAAATGCCCCGATGCGTATCCCATTCCGAACCAAGAGTCCAAAATGGTTGTAGATGAATTTGTGAACAATTGGGCGTATCGATACGGTGTCCCAACAGAACTTCATTCCGATCAGGGACGAAATTTTGAGTCGGCCATATTCAAGGAAATGTGCGATATTTATGGAATAAAAAAGACGAGAACGACACCACTGCATTCGCAGTCAGATAGCATGGTAGAAAGATTCAACCGCACTCTGGAAGAATATCTCAGAAAAGTAGTCAGTACACATCAAAAGGATTGGGACGAGCATGTACCAAAGTTTCTTCTGGCATACCGATCAGCTATCCATGATTCAACATCATATAGTCCAGCAAAAGTCGTGTTTGGGAGAGAGCTAAAACTACCAGCTGACTTAGAATTTGGCGTTAAACCGATTCCTGCACACGGCGATGATGAAAATGTTCCTCAGATACAAGAAGACCTGCACGAGCTCCATGAGTTTGTCCGCAATCGCATCAAAATGTCCAGCGACAAAACGAAAGCCAGATATGATCGAGCAGCAAATACGGAAGGATTTACAGACGGACAACTGGTTCTACTATATAACCCACAACGGAAAAAAGGACTGTAAATTAAATTTTATATTTTTATTTTCAAAATTAATTACAGACATTTCTGTGGGAAATTGTTTTTAAATCAATAGCATTTCCGTGCTCAAAACGGCACACACTGGGGATTTTTGTATTGAGGCGAGGAAAAAAAATATATGTGTCAAAAAGTGTAGCGATTTCATCACAAATTTAGTTTTATTTATATAGTAATACACAAAAGTAATCAAAATAAAGAAAGTTAGAGAAATGTATATCGTTACTTACAATGTTTTTTAAATAACTAACAAAAAAATTTAAATTATTTTTTTTTAATTTTTAATTTATTATTTATTTTAAATCTATTTTTAATTTATTTTTCTAAAAGAGCCTTAACTTCGTCGCTTATATGCTTTTCTATGCTTTTTCTGGCTAAATGAAGGCGTCAAATGTGAAATCATGGGATGTGATGTTACCACCATTCGGTGCGTAATATCTTCTTCGTTCGTGGCAATTCGACTGCATTTTCTGAAATGCCTAAGGCGTTTTTTTCATAGTCTTTGTTAAGACATTCGTGAGCCTCTTCGGATAGTAGGCCTACAGGAAAAATACACTTTTCAATTATATCCCTGCCATGAGCAGAATTTTGTGAAGTGTAGGTGGGGGATATTGTACCACTCGTACAGTGCAGTAAACTCTTTTGCCGTCTCCAAACAAAAATCAACAAATTATTTTGAATCTACTACCTCGGCGATTGTTATAGTTTCGAGAATTAATGAAAACCTCTTAATTATGTGTTCATCTAGACCCGTGATTTCGGAAATCAATGCAAGTTTCGTAAAGAATCTTCATGACGTATTTCCTGAATTTGTCATACCAGAGCCTTATTTAACAGGTTAATAACCTGTATTTCAATTTTCTCCCTAAGTTTACACTTTTTCAAACATTTTTGGGCTTCTTTTGAGTAGACTGTCCCACGTTTAAATTTATTATTATAAGCCACATGCAGAAGACACTCCATCAGCCTTATATGCGCACGATGTTGTAACATACCAAATTGCTTGTTCATTTACGGGAATAGCTTGAACTATTTCGATTTTATTCATCTTGGATGTTGTGGCTCCACAAATGAGACAAGAAGATGCAGCTGGTGTTTCTGTTAGTGATTGTGCTGTCTTGCCGTCAATCATTGTAAAATATAGTTCATGTTTTACTCTAAAGTTGCGATTATTCACTGTTAACTCAAATTCTTTTAGTTGAAATATCTCATCAACTCGTCTCTTTCTTCTCGTATATCTTGAGATGTCTCTTTAACGTATGCAAACTGTAGTGCTCTACAATACTGTATGAAAGAAGGTTAATTATTGTTCCATACTAATTTATTTATGTCATCACTTAATGATAATTTAAGTGGTACAACTGATGTCGTATATAAACGAGAGTCAGAAATTTGTGCATATCTCGAGCAAATTTTTTAAATTCATAACTTTACTTAATTGTTCATAAATGCGAAACGCGTTCATCGATTTTCATAAAATATGTCTTATTTTGTTCATAGGTTATACGACTTTACGTGACTTTTTTTTACCGTTTTGAATTTTTTATGAATTAAAAAGCGAAATATAGAAAAAAATATATATTGTTAATTAAAAAAGACCGTTGAAAGGAATAACAGATATTTATTTAAAATATAAAAAGGTCGATTAAAAATTTAAAAAAATTTAACTCTTTAGGCAAAAAATATTTTTTTTCTTCATACATTTATTTATAACTTCGAAACTGTTGCTTGTGACTTATAATTCTCGATTTTTCTAAATGTGTTTACGTAAAATCCGACTAGTGGTTCTTGAGTTGTGTTTAACAAAAGGGCCTTATCACAATTGAGTTGCGAAGCAATCAGCTGAAAAATGTTGTACTGTGTAATGCAACAAATACAGAGGTGGCACCTGGTGGCACTTGAAATTGAAAATGTAAAAAGAGATATGAGGCAATATATTAGCGGTGATTTCCAACTGCAGGAAAGTAAAGCTAAAATTGCAGATCCAAATGTTTAGAGAAAAAAGGGATTTTTTTATATGTTCATAAAAATAAGCAAACAAAAAAAACTTAAGTCTCTACAGAGTTTATTTTTTCAATTTTAGTATATTGAAATATCCTACTTTAAATAACAAATAAAAAGAAAAACGTTAGCTTACATAATAAAATAATATTCGTTTTGAAATTCTTAGGTTTAAATTCAGTTTTTTCAGTAAAACATACAAGTACGCAGCTTGAGACGGCTATAAAAAAACTAGCAGTCAGATCGGATTAAATTTTTTTGATTTGATTGTACCATTTAGTCTGAAATTTCAAAAAATTATTGCATATTGCATGAATAGTATGTTGACAATTTGACTTTTTTCCGCGAAATCCCCAGTGTGCGGCACTGCAACTCAATTTATCTTTTCTTTAACAAATTATACAATTTTCTTAGAGAACTATTTTTTCATAAACAAGTTTCAACATAAGTTTTTTGTTGTTCCTAAAACCAATTACGAAGACAAAAACACACTTATGTTTAGAAGGCAAAAACTGACAAATAAACATTTTTATTATAAATTTATTGAACAAGCAAATTAATATAAAAGAAAATAATTGAAATGAAATAAAATTAGTCTATATTAAATATAACAAGACAGGCCGACAAATATTATAGCCAAAACAAAAAAACAATAAAATCCTTATAACTTAAAAATTTGTGTATGGAACTCAAAATAGAAAACAATAAAATTTTTCTTAGAAAAAACAGCAAAAGGAAAAATAAATAAATAAATTAAAAAACACAAAAAAACATGTTATTCACGTGTATAAGCAACAGGCACTAATAGAAAAAACCCAACAGAACATCTATTAAAAGGCAAATCCTAAAAATGGGTAAAAAATATTAAGTTACAATTTAAGACTGAAAAACTCCTTAAATGCTGTTGCTTTAGAAAACAAAAAACAATAAAGGACCTTTTATATGCATTACACCAGAAGATAAGGCATTTGCATTTCCAACAATCGTTACTAGACGTTTTCAATAGTTTTTCCAAAAATCAATAGCAACCACAAAAAACAGAAGACAGGCAAAAAACGAAACAAATAAAAAGCAGGAACTCGTTCAGTAAAAAGAAAACCATCATTAGATGTGTGACAATAGAAACATAATCTAGTTGCCTTTTCTCTTAAGAGAAAAAGAAAATCATGTTGTAAATTGAGAAAACAATTGCACAGTTTTTACCTGCTGTCGCTTGGGAAGGAAAAAAGAATACACATAAATAAATTCAAGAAGTTTCATAATATCCGTGTTATTATAGAATCTTGGAATTATAAATAAAAACGTTTAAATTTTATTCAAAATACACATTTAATAACTAGATATTCAATTCTTCTCTAAATAAATTAATAACCAAAATTAGAGAAAAAAATATTCTATTATCACGAAGTGCAATATTCACAAGTTAAACATTTTCCTTAAAACGAAATGTCCCAAAATTAAATCCGAATTAGAGATGCCATTTCTCATTGAAAAAACTGGAAGTAATAATCGATTTATTTAATTAATCTGCGTATAAGTTGATTATTTATTTATATAATATTTTTATCTAATTGCTAACTTATTTTCATTACACAAAGACGGAACGAAGTAGGCAATTTGGTAAAAAATGGAAATAATTTTATAGTTCCTAAACGACTGGCCCAATTTCATTGAGACTCAAAGCTGCCATAGTAACTTAGCACTATATTTAAATTTTTGAGAAATTTTTTAAAATTGTTGAGTATTGTGATGAAATGAAAATAGTGTACCACCGTCAGCCTAAAATAAATGTTTCTTAATTAAAATGTCTTTTTCGGCACGCAAAAAGATACAGCATGTGCTACTTTCTTTGCTTATAATTTTTGATTAAATGGCAGAGAATGGATTTTATATTGTTGAATGTTTTATTTATTTATCAGATAAATGTCCACCTCTGTTTCCACCTCTACGCCCGTTTGACCACATCTTTCATTACGTTCTCACACATGCGGTATTTCATTAATTCCATCATGAATATTTTGTTTGAGTTATTCAAGCGTTTCTGGTTTGTTTGCATAAACCTTGCTTTTCAAATATCCCCACAGAAATAAAACCGAAGCAGTCAAATCAGGCAACCGTGGAGGCCACTCAACATCACCATTTATTAAAATAACTAATTGTGGAAAAAGGACTGGCTGTAATTCCATCGTAATCCTAGCTATGTGCGATATCAAGCCAAAATCATGTAGCTGTGGCTTTAAAAAGTCTTCAATCATACCACAATATCGGTCCCCATTCACAGTTACCGTTACGCCATTTTTTTTTTCAAAGAACTGATTCCTCCTGGCCAAATTGCACACCAGACTGTCACTTTTAATGGATGCAAAGTTGACTGTTGAATAATTTGAGGGTTTCCCATTCCCTAGAACCGATTATTCTATTTACTCACATATCCATTCAAATGAAAATCTGGGTTGTTGTCATAGGCGAGCAGTAGCATTCTATTGGCATATGTACGGCGCACACTGGGGATTTTTGTATGGAGGTGAAGAAAAAAAAATATATTTCTCAAAATATGTAGTGATTTCATCACAAATTTAGTTTTATTTATAACAGTAACACACAAAAGTAATCAAAATAAAGAAAATTAGAGAAATGTCGATCGTTACCTGCAATGTAAAAAGCCATAACTAACAAAAAACTTTAAATGATTTTTTTTAAGATTTTAATTTATTATTTATTTTAAATCTATTTTTAATTTATTATTCTAAAAGAGCCTTAACTTGGTCGCTTATAACACTATGCTTTTTCTGGTTAAATGAAGGGGTCAAATGTGAAATCATGGGATCTGATGTTACCATCATTCGGTGCATAATATCTTCGTTCGTAGCAATCCGACTGCATTTTCTGGGGTGTCTGAGGCGATATTTTTTATAGTCTTTGTTACGACTTTCCTGAGTCTCTTCCGATAGTAGGCCTAGAGGTAAAATACACTTTTCAATTATATCTTTCCCATGAATTAGAATTTGTAGGTGGCATATTGTACCACTCGTACAGTGCAGCAAACTCTTTTGCCGTCTCCAAACAAAAATCACCAAATTTTTTTGGATCTACTACCACGGTGATTGTTATAGCTTCGCGAATTCTTATAAACCTCTTGAATATGTTTTCATCTAGACCCGTTATTTCGGGAATCAAAACAGGATTAGCAAAGAATCTTCGTGACATATTTCCTGAATTTGTCGTACCAGAGCCTTGCTTAACAGCATCAACCTGTATTCCTCTTTTCTCTTTAAGTTCACGCTGTATCAAAAATTTTCGGGCTTCTTTTATCGGACGAGTATTTAAGTCGACTCTCCCACGTTTAAATAGACGCAAAAGACACTCAAATTTATTGGAACTTATTACTTTGCTACTGCAATCATAAAATTCAAATAACCTTTTGTTTATTACTTTTTTTGTAATTCTGAGAATCATAAAAAAAATAATCAATGTTTTTTTGCATATTTCGAGCGAATTTTTTAAATTCATACCTTTACTTAATTGTGCATAAAAGCGAAACGCGTTCATCGCTTTTCTTAAGTTATGTTTCATTTTGTTCATAGGCTATATGACTTTACGTGAAAGTAATAGGACGTGACACATTTTTTACCGTTTTGGATTTTTCATTAATTAAAAAAAAATTAACTTTTTAGGCAAAAAATAATTTTTTTTCTTCATACATTTATTTATAACTTCGAAACTGTTGCTTATGTAGCGAAATTTTGTTTAAGTAAAATCCGAGTAGTGGTTCTTGAGTTATGTAAAACAAAAGGGCCTTATCAGAATTGAGTCGCGAATCAATCAGCTGAAAAATGTTGTACTGTGTATTCCAACAAATTGAGAGGGCACTTGAAATTGATTAAAAATGTAAAAACAGATATGAGACAATGTATTAGTAGTGATTTTCAACTGTGGGAAAGTATGGCTAAAATTGCAGGTCCAAATGTTTGGAGAAAAAAAACTTAAGTCTCTGTAGAGTTTATTTTTTCAATTTTAGTATACTGATATATCATACTGTGAATAAAAATTAAAAAGAAAAACGTTCCTTCACATAATAAAATAATATTCGTTTTGAAATTCTTAGGTTTAAATTAAGTTATTTCAATAAAACATGGAAGTACTGAGCTTGAGACGGCTATAAAAAAAAAAACTAGCAGTCAGATCGGAGTAATTCTTTTTGATTTAATTCTATCATTTAGTCTAAAATTTCAAAATATAATTGCATATTGCATGAAGAGTATGTTGACAATTTTACTTTTTTCCGCGAAATCCCCAGTGTGCGGCGGCAAAAAAATAGTCTTATGGAAAAAGCTCTTGTGTTCGCTGAATTTTATGTTAAAACAAATGCAAATCGTTGGGCAAAATTGTGGCCAAAGTTGTTCTTTGAAGCCCATGGCGGTTGATCGATTGTTTTGAAAACTTTCTTGAGCAGCCGTAATGTTTTTGCCACCTGTCTGCTTTACGGCTGCCAAATATGAACTGTCATGATTAATGTTTACCAAAATGGCGGCAAAACAAAATAGTATACCTTCCCTGTATTTAGTTATATAGCGTTTTCCCTCAGCTATCTTACTTAGCGTTTTATATATATTATTTTTGCAATCACTTAACGTAGCTTTTAGTTATGCAGCTATGTATATACCTTAATTATTTTTAATTTCTTTATTGTCATCTAATTTATTTATTGCTTCATTAAAATTACAAAGCTTAAAGTCAAAATGTTTAAAATTTTAATTACTGCTTCAAGCGTAAGTGAGTAATAGGGGTAAATATAACAAATTTTATCGTTAAATTTTATCGTAGTATTGTTAAGAAATCGCATGCTTTTAGTTTGTTTCTCATTAGAAACTTTGTTTGTGTATTTTGTCCTTTAAAAAATACTTTGAAAACATAAAACCAACACGTTTCTATTTTTACGTTATTTACTTTTTTCTTTTTTGTTCTTATTTACCACCTGTTGATTGGTTAAGAAAAAATTAAGCGAAGGAAAATATTTGCAAGAGCAAATGTTTAGAATTGAATATAAAGATTTTTTACTTCAAAATGAGAGAATACACTGTTTTTAGATGTCGCTTACTGTTTACAAGCAAAGTATGCAATTTTTAACAAAACTTAACAACTCACTCAAAGAGATCAGGTAAATTCATCGAACTAAACTCTACGACTAAAATAATATTAAATATCGATGGACCAGTCTGTATTGCAACGATTTGAGAAATAAATTCAAAGCGCGATTGGGTCATATTTTTCGCAATACACTGTTTAGAACTGCGAGCTACCTCGGCAGTCCTAATTACTGAACAACAAATGGTATCTCTATACAATGTTATTACTGAACTTCACA
Organism: Trichopoda pennipes; assembly: GCA_030448955.1. Lineage (NCBI taxonomy): Eukaryota > Metazoa > Arthropoda > Insecta > Diptera > Tachinidae > Trichopoda > Trichopoda pennipes. Next base: position 6,851,931 of record JASKUP010000088.1, read on the forward strand.
ATGATTATTCATCGATAGGTTTTTTGACTGTAAAATGCCTCCAAAGTCATCCGCATTATTTTTGAGTTAATTTTTAAAGGGCTAATTTTCTAGTGGGCCAACAGAAGCCGCAATATTTATTTTTCTCTTTTTTAAGCTGCTATTATCATACTTCATTTAAATATAGCTGTTTAACCAAACGTTTTGAGTCTTGAGTTTTGTTTAAAATAAAAATATAAAATTGACTTTTGTATGCTAAAAATAATAGTTTAATACAACATGTTGCCGCCACAGCAAAATCGCTGAATGGACACCATTGTTATCTATTTATTATTTGTCTTTCACTTCTGTGTTATCTCTAAGAAGAAAAGAGAAAAAATACTTGCGTTATTAAGTGGCCATTTTGCATTGAAAAAAGAACGTTCGAGAAGTTTGCGCCCGGTGGTGATACAAAATAGAAAGCCACATTTATGCTTAAATATGAATTCAATTTTAAACATAACATTTTGTGAAAGGAACTGACAATGTAACATGTAACTGATAATAATAAATAAAAACAAGTCAAACGAAAGAGCGATCAATTAAATTGTTTTTTTTATTTTTCGTGTTCAAAATTCAAGGAATATCACCACAGGAGAGCGTGGGCAGCTTCACCCGACAATACTACATCTACAATATCTTCTCTATTTAGGATCCTAAATCAGTAACAAGATAAAACCTTTTACTTATCATTTATATGTAAAATATATTGCACGAAATCTTATACACACAAGACAACAACACGCTTATTAGAAATTCTACGAAATAAGATAAAAAACACAAAACAAGTAACACGACTATACTGAATGATAATAACAACAATATGTAGTAATGTTAAAGTAGAACATTCTTGCATATGCGAGGGGTATTTCAACAAGAAGTTGAAATATTGTTTTCTAAAACAATTAAGGTTAAGATGATACCATGAAGAGCAAATGATATATGGCAAAAGTGCACCACGGCCACGCTGACAGCTAGCTGTTGCTTCTTTCATAAAAATGTTTAATCCATTGACCATAACCAGATTTCCAGCCTAATCATCGGCCTAATCACGCCTCCAGACACCATAGCTCGCCATACATTGAGCATGCAAAGACTTTGCAATAATCGCTCTAGTATTTTCAGACAAGTGAAAATGGGGTTCGTCTGAAAAAATGAATTTTTTAGGTTATTCCTTAATAAATTGAGCGAATCTACGGCGATGTAAATAGTCGGTTGGCTATAAATCCTGCACCAGTTGAACCTTTTAAGGCTTCAAAGTCTAATCCTTATGCAAAATTCTACATGTGGTTTCGGATAATCCAAATTGTTGAGAACGTTGAGGAATTGAGAAATTTGGATTTGCTTCACCAGTATATCAGTTGAACGACCTGGCCGAACACGCATTGGTGTTCGCACATTTTGTATCGAGCCTTTCGACTCATATTTAACGACCAAATTCCTAATACCGATCTCAGATGATGTTGTCTGAAAATATTACGGATTTTACGAAATGTAACATTATATATAGAAATATATATATAAATCTATAATAACTAGAAAGATAAAACCATTTTTATTAAAATGAATTTATAAATTTAAATTCATATTAAAAATGCATAATACATGAATACAATTCTACAATTTTAAAATATCATTTACCATTTAAACAATTAAACGATTTTTATAAAATTGCTTTTTAATGATGTGAATAAGCGTTATATATATACATATATATATATATATATATATATATATATATATATACAAAAAATATACAATAAGAGGGGAAATTTTTTTTATAATTCTTCCTATCCTATAGAAATTATATTTGATTTAAAAATAATTTAAATATTTATGTAGATTTTAAGCAATTATTATATTAATAAAATAAAAATAAATTTCTTTTTTATTTTAACTATTTAAATTTTCAATTAAATATATAAATTTTGCATTTTAAATTGCACACAAACTTAAATTAAAAAAAAAACAAATAATTTATAGAAATAAATTAATAGAGATAACATTTTAATTTAGTTTATAGAAAAAAGTCAAAAGAAATTGCAAATGTACATGTGTCAAGAAAATGAAAGATCTTATAATTTTCTTATACTTTTACACTATCTGATACGTTTAATTAGGAACGCAATAAAGTAAAATAAAGACAGCTGTCATCTGCAGTTCACTTGTTGTGCAAAGAACCAATACGAAAATAAATAAAAATCGATTATGAAACTAAGTTCTGATTGTTTTATATTTTTATTTATTTTTTTTTATATAACATCAAACGGTAAAGAAAACCTTAAGAAAGTCAATATTTTTATCGTAATTTTCTTTTTAAACTGTTTTGACACAATAACACATGTCCTTTTATCTGTACAAAAAATTTCTTGGCGAGCAATGTAAAATCCTCTAAAAGGCCATAATTGTAAAAGTATAATGAAGTTACCATGTGTTATTCAGATCTTCTTCTGTTCCAATATTTACGCAAACACCCCCCCGGGGGCGCATTATGGTCTTTACGGTACGTAACAGCTGTCTAGATCTGTGCAACTGGGGGAAAAAGGGAGCCCAGTCCCCTGAAGGCAGACAGGGAGTCAACTGGAAACTCCACTTTATTTCCACGGGAATCAGTGAGCCCCAGAATTCATTATTTGTCTCTTTAGACTTATAATAGTTCTCTGGCTGATCATTGAGGTTGGCCCCTATATGGGAGAATCGTGGTGGTTGTGGTTTTGCGGCCCCATAACAGGTTTGTTTATTATGGTGGCCAGGATCATCTCACTGATAATGACACGCAAAGTGAATGATCCAGTCCAGTGAGCATGGTTGACATGTGTTCTGGACAGGAGTTGGAAAGTCTCCAACTCTTTAGCAAGGTGTGATGATTTGCAGACCTGTACTGAAATCATTGAAGTTGCAACTAGGTGGTTCTGTTGCATAGAATTATGGCTTCGGCTATCTAGGACGCATATATGACGTTCCAAATTATACAAAGTGGTTTGTCCACCATCTGATTAAGACTTACAGTCAGGCGCGGATGTAAAACAGATCACACTCTGTTTGCGCAAACAAGAAGCTCAAAGAATTCTATTTACTTAGAAAAGTATTTCTTTCTTTGGGAGTTTCGACTTGAAACTTATCTTGCTCCAAAATTAATGCAATTAAGAGTTTATAGATAATTTTGTGTGTTAAAAACGTTCCGCATACATTTCACATTCTTTCCATTCTTTCATTTCTTGCTTTTAACAGACCTAAATAATTTTATGCATTACTCTAGCAAGTTTAATAGGAGGACTTGGTGCGTTCCCTTAGTATGCGTGATAGGATTTACATCTGCGCCTAGCTGTAAGCCATAATCAGATGGTGCTCAAACCATTGTGAAATGAAAAGCAACGTAATTCTCGCCCTAGGAAGCCGAAGACTAATTCTAGCCACTGGTTACTCCTAGTTGCAATTTCAGCGGTTCGGAAGCAGGGTCGCAAGAGTTAGAGACTATCCAACTCCTGGTCAAGAATACATGCCCATCGGATCCGGATCATTCACACTTCGTTCTCAGTAAAGGTGAGATGATTTTGGCCCCCTAATTAAATTCATGAGAAGCCGCGAAACACATAGCCACCACGATACTCCCGAAGGGCCAACTTCAATAATCAGTCAGAGAAAGAGCTTAAAGGCTAAAGAGACAATTAGCGGAACTCTGGGGCTTACTGATTCCCGTGGAAATAACGTGGAGCTTCCAGTTGACCACCTACTTGCCTGCAGGGGAATGGGCTCCCTGATATCCATAAAAAATGATAAATGTGCCCCCGGAGGCGCGTTCCCTTAGTATGCCGGAAATCCATTTAGGGCTGTCGAAATAGACTAATCTAACAGATATAGTATTTAATATAATTCCTCCAACCCGTACCGTTTCGCTTAAGCTAAATATGGCTTTTCTTCAGTGAGATCTGACAAAATACTATTTTTGGAAGGTCTTAATTGCTGATGGTTTTGAGTGGCTACGATTTACCCTTTTCAGATCCCCCCGGGGGCGCATAGTAGTCTTTTTGGAGCCTACTATTCCATCTACACTGGTGTCTTGCGGAGTAAAAAGGAGCCCAGCCCCTTAAAGGCTAGTAGGAGCCATCTGGACAAACCACATATTTCCACGGGAATCAGTAGGCTCGCAGAGTTCACTATTTGTCTCTTTAGACATTTAGCTGTTCTCTGGCTGATTATTGAGATTGGCCCCTATATGGGAGTATCGTGGTGGTTGTGGTTTCGAGGCCCTTGTGAGAGTTTGTGGGTCGGATCATTCACAATGAACACAATGAATGGTTCAGGTCCAGGGAGTATGAATGCCGTCATGTTCTTAATTATATTAAGCTTCATGCGTTCTGGACCAGGAGTTGGAAAGTCTCTATTTCTTAAGCAAGGAGTAAAGTCTGCGACCTACTTCGAGCTTTTGAAATTGCAACTAGGAGTGACCGGAGAATGCAAGGTTTCGAAGGCCTTCTAGGGCGAAAATGACGCTACATACCATTCACAGTGGTATGACCACCATCTGATTATCACGCATTACCCTTTTCAGAAGTTTACATTCTATTAAATGTAAAGACAGTCTCAAACAATTTTATTTATATATGTTTCTCGCTCTGTGTCGCTAATTATAATTGTCATCATTTATTAAAGATGATTTTTAACAAATTTATGCAGCATCTCTAAATTACGGTATCTTCTTTTACCCTCTAGGGAATTTTTTTTTAATAAAGAGAAGTAGCCCTTCAGGCAACAATCCCTATTTAGTCACAACCGTGCTACATTCTTTTAGGAAAGGGATAGAGAAGAGACAAGTGGTGAAAGTAGGAGGATAGTTACATAGCCTTCAAGCTCTTATTTTTAGTAGTGAAAACAACCACCCCTAGATTGGTAGGCTAAGTACAATAACTACTAGCCTACCGTAGCAGCTTTCATTTTTATAAGGCCCATGTTATCGGAAGTTAACTGTCGTATAAGACAGCACAGCGACCAGTGACTATGCCTTTATCACTGAGCAGACCCACCGACAGTTAATTTATTTTTTTATTTTTTGTAGTGAAAACAGCCAAGGTCTTCGTTGGGAATCGAACCTACACAATCCGCAGACTGGTAAGCTAGTACACTACCTACTAGCCTACAGGGGCACCTAAAAGATCAGCAACAAATGCTATATAATGTTTGTAAACATTTTTCGCTCGGACGTGATTTGCTACAACGGCATCTAATGGCTAATTTACCTCACAAGCGTCTTTACCAATTCATTTACCATAGCACATAATCCGTTGTTTGTTGATTTATTTGACTTTTTCATAACTAATTTTCCAGGGCTATGCAACTCCACAAAACCAAAATAAAATTCGTATTTAATTAAGATTTCTATACAAGAACCTTATTACTGAAATAGCAGCTATCGCAGAGTTAGTAAAATGATAAAAAAATTCCAAAGTATTTAAAAAAATTATTAGAGTAAATAAAAAGAAGTACATGAATAGTCATAATAATAGCATTTATAACCTTAATTAAACTCAAACGTAATTTTGAACAAAAGTTTGTTTACATAAAAATATTTAATAATTTATATTATTGCTGTTATTTTACTTTCTAGGCTTCTGGTTGAAATTTAAGATTTTACGTTTGATTTTATAATCTATTCACCAGCACACTTGTTAGTGAGGGTAGTAAAAATATTGTTTTGTAGTTAAAAATCAAAATACAAAATTTCAAATTTTTTCTTCATAAAATGAGCAACATTTCGCCACAAAACTCACACACGCAAGCCTAATTAATTGCTTTAAGCGTTGTCTATCTCACAAAAACTCTCATGCTCATGAAATGTTTAAGGCAAACATAAACAGAGTGGCCTCAGGACCATTCAATTGAATGATCTGATATTGACAGCAGGATTGTTAGTTAAGTTGGCTGCTCAATTCCTGCATAAATTTTCCCTTGGGAAATAAATATAAATTAAACAATAAGTAAAACAATCGATAGATGATGTTGTTTGTAAAGTCAGCAGGTAATTTTCTCAAGGACTTAATGTAATATATTACTCGCAAAAATTCCTTGATAAATGTCAAAGAAGCATTTATATTTAATAATTAATTTATTTATTTTTCCTATCATTACTTTTATTGTCATTTATTGTCAATGAAGAAAATTATACAACACTAGAGAAGGTATCTAATCCTTCAGATACTTTTTCGTCTCATATGTATGTGCATTGGTATTAGGTATTATCACAGATAAATTTATATTTTAAATCCTAAACAAATACATAAATATATTTCTTTTTTAATGTTTGACTGACTAATCTTAAGCATAATTATAAGTAAGTTAAAATAAAATAAAAAATAAATAAATATTTATACTTATTATTCACACTCGAGGATACTATTTTGACTGATAAGTTAAATTTTTAATTTCGTTCTATTGTAATGCCAATTACCTCTAGTTGTAAGGTGAAAGAAGACTAATTTAAGGACCAATTAAAAATTAAAAATTTTTTTATTGCTTCAACTTAATAATGATTCTTGTAACAAACTATCGCTGAATGACTAACATTGACAAATACATACACAGAGAAAAACTTTATATGTAATATTAATGGTTAAATATAATAAAAGCCTACGGTTAAAATGGTTATATGTTAAAAAAAATTGTTTATTAATTTGTCCTTTTGTTTAACAATAGCTAAGGGTCTAAATGCGGAATCTCTTATATCGGGTTTTTCAACAAGAAGTTTATTTTTTAAACGTGGCAACATGATGATTGTTTTAACATTTGATTTTTTGGCACTGGCAATTATTACAATGAATTCCATTTCGCACGAAAATCACATTAAAACAATTAATATCCACTATGAAAATGGTGGTTCTGTTAAAGTTACATTTCGTAAATGGTAATATTTTCGAACAACACAATCGTCTTTCTGAGCCTGCTATTAAGAATTTGGTGGTAAAAATTAAGTCGACAGGCTCAATGCAAAATATGCGAACACCAACGCATATTCGACCGGATCGTTTAACTAAAACATCGCAGCCATGAGCTATAGAGGTGAAGCAGATCCAAATTTTTCATTTCCTCGACTTTCTTAGCAATTGAAGTTATCCAAAACCACTACATTACGTGATTTGATTAACATCTGCGCCTGGCAGTAAGCCTTAATAAGATAGTGGTCATACCACTGGGAATGAAAAGCATTCTCGCCCTAGGAAGCAGAAGAATAATTCTAGCAACAGGTCTTTCCTAGTTGCAACTTTGATGATTTCAGAGCAGGGCTGCAAACCACCACTCCTTGCTGAAGACTTGGAGACTATCCAACTCTTGTTCAGAATACATGTCTAGCAGGCTCACTAGATCTAGGAACATTCCACCAGGTGGGTGTTATTAAAGGAGAAATTAACCTGGCCCCATTAAAAACTGACCTGTTCTGGGGCCGCGAAACCACAACCACCATGATACTCCCATATAGGGGCCAACCTCAATAATCAGCTAGAGAAGAACTAAATGTCTAAAGAGACAAATAGCGGAACTCTGCGAGCTCACTGATTCCCGTGGAAATAACGTGGAGTTTCCAGTTGTACCCCTGCTGACTTTAGAGGGACTGGGCTCCCTTATACCCCCAGTTGCACAGGATAAGATAGTCGAGCGTTCTATAAAGACCATAAATGTGCCCCCGGGGGGAGGATCCAAAACCACTACAAGGCAAATTTTGCAAAAGAATTTAACTTTGAATCCTCACAAGATTCAACTGGTTCAGGAATTGAAGCCGACCGACCATTCACATCGCCGTAGATTCGCTCAATTCTAGTCAGGAACAATCGACTGGTTTTTCTGAAAAAAACAGTTTTTTAAACGAAGCCCGTTTCTTGTTGTCAGGATATGTCAGCCAGCAAAATTGCCGCATTTAGGCTTCTGAAAATGCTAGATCAATTATTGTGAAGCCTTTGTAGGCTCAACTTGTCACTGTATGGAGCACTATTTTTTCTTTTGTTTTTTTTTTTTTTATAAAGAGAAGTAGCACTTCAAGCAACAATGCCTATTTTGTCAAGTACCGTGCTACATTCTTTAGGAAAGGGATGGAGAATAGATGAAACAGGTGGTGAAAGTAGAAGGATAGTCGGAAATTAACTGCCGAGCACAGCGACCAGTGACTATGCCTACATCGCTGAGCAGCCCCCGCCGACAATCAAGTTTTATTTTTGTAGTGAAAAACAACCAAGGTTTTCGTTGGGAATCGAACCCGCAATTCCCATATTTACAAGCTAGTACACTACCTACTAGCCTACAGGGGCACCTATTTGGTCTGAAGGGGTGGTAAATGGGCCTTTTTTTTGTTTTTGATGTGGCTGGAAATAAGGTAAGGATCACACTATCGCAATATGCTAACAACTCAATTTTAGCCTAACATTGACATGTCAGATAGTTTCAACAGTACGGTGCCACATGGCTGCGTGATATGTGGCATATAGATCGTATGATTTAACACCACTGGATTATTTTTTATGAGGGTATGTTAAGGCCAGAATCTATACAGAGCCATTCGAATCTATTTCAGCCTTAAAACTCAAAATCCATGATGTGATTAACGAAATAGGACCGCCATTTTACCAAAAAGTGATTGAAAACTTTGATGAAAGAATTGACATTTAGCGGCGTGGTCCTGGTGAACATTTATCATTTTTCATTCATAATTGCCGTACTTTTCTCTTCATAATGCAATTTTTTTGTTTTATTTTATTTTAGAAAAAAAACTTCTTGTTGAAAAACGTTTATGATGTCACATCATCCATTGCCTGGATTCCAGCGTTCTTGTCACTTGCATATTATGTTGGCCTTGGTTATTTTTTCGTAGCGTACACACGTTGATAGCATGGGTCCATGGGTCTGTGGAGATAGAGCTGCAAGCAATAAAACTGTACTCGTTAATGCTGTACAACAAGCTGATTGAGTGTTGGGAGAAGTTCCGAGTCTTTGTGATTTCTGCAATATATATACAGGTTCCTGTGTATGTGTATGGTGTATGGTTAAAGCTATTGTGGTAGACTTGTATGCACATACATATGTGTGTATCTATGGCATATTAAGGTATACAATTAATAATAATAATTAACTTCAGACTATAAATTAGAGCTAGTTGAGATTAAAGACATTGTCAGACACCTACCTGACAGACTTAAATAATTACAATTGTTCGTGTTATTACCAATTTTCTATTATTTATTTTGTTAGTTTCATTTCTATTAATTTTTCTTCTAATAAATAATCTCGATATTTTCATGATGAGTTCTATTATAATTTAATCTCATATCCTTTTCCACTGATCAATATTTTAGGCACGTACTCCACATATAACATTCTGGTTCTGTGATGTTATGTTAACATTTTGGGTTTTTTTCATTTATATTTCATTGTTGTTTTATTTTCAATGTTAGTATACATACATATATATATATTCTTTTTTTTGTTAACTCATCTTCTAAACAAAACACCAAAAAAGTATCTATTAAACCTGTGACATAAATCTTTATAAACTCAATGGTAAATTCCAAAAAAAAGAAAAAAAAAAATAGAAATATTTTATTGACATTCAGATTGATTGGTGTACGAAAGCGAGTTCTTATCAAACAAACACACATGTTTGTTGTATGTATTCATTAATACTGTCAATCAGTCATGTTTGCTTTTAAAGTAGAAGAACACCGACGATGCCGAAAAAGAAGTACGCGGAATGTTGTGTTTTCTAAGTTGTTGTATGGAAAATGTTAGCGAAGAAAATGAAATAAAAAAAAAAAAAAACAAAATCTAATCAGTTATAATTTATTCTCAATGGGTATAAAATTAGTTTTAACCTAAAAAGGTTTGATTTATCGCTGTATCGTCGTTATAAATTCTTTCGTGCATAACTAAGGCACAGATAAGTAACGCATTTATAACTGGGGACAGTTAAAAGCTGTTAGCTTTTGCCGGGTTGTAATTATTTTCTTTTAATTTTTTGAGACGCAAAAACAATTCATTACAATGAGCGTGTTATCCATGATGATTGCATTGCAGTAATTTAACTAATATCCACATTATTCCAAGTTGGCATTTAAACTTTTACTATTCCAATTTGAGGCGAAAGCTGTTATCAAAAATATTCCTGAAAATAGTCCTAAAAATATAAATTCCAACTAGACTATTTAATGAGCTGCCAAGAACTCAATCATATGCCAATTCCAAAGATAGATATTGTGAGCATAATCCACATTTGTATCTAGGAGCTTTGATGAACTCTTTCCATACGTATGTATAGATACATTTATTTACGTTTGTATTTGTAAATAATTTGTTTTGCAATATTTCAGACTTCAATCAAAATGATGCTGATGGATTCATTATTAGACGTTTATTTGTTTCTTGTACATTCAAAAAGATGTAGAAACTTTAAATACATCTTAAAGGCAGGGGCTTTAATTTTCTTAATGACAGCTTGCAAAGATTGGCGATGATGGCATTTAATAATAGTCAAAAACAAACTCTTCCGGCCAAGGCAACTGAATTTATTTAAAAAATTAATTATGTACGTAATTTATGATTTTTACAAATAATATTGTTACACAAAAGTTTAGATTTCGTTCGCTTTGTAATTTAGAAAATTTATATCTGCTAATTTCGAAAGAAAGTGTAAATTATTTTGCGTTTTTTATTTTTTGTTTTCGTTCGGAGTAGCTCTCAGGGGATAGCCCCCACTCATGGAATGCATTGTACCAGAACTAGAAACTTAGGTTAGGGGGAGGAGGGAAGAGGAAGTAGGGTTTGTGGATTTGAATTTCCATGCATTGAAAGTGACAGAAAATTTTATTCCACATACAAACTGTTGTGCTAAAAAACGATTTCTCCATGTAATGCGTAGTGTGATTCATTGGCCAATCGACCACAAATGGATGCGCTCTCAATGAAAATCGAGTCAAGCGCCTAAAAGTGCGAGTTTTGGGAGCAAGTTCCCTTATTTCGTTAAAGCACTTAATATTGTAGTAACGATAAAACAGTGCAACACAATCTACGCGCCGAGTTAGATTCCCAACTGTCCATAACGAGCCGCTCGGCCCTTTCCTGTACGCGGTCGAGTAACTCTTAAATAGACTTTGGAGCACCGGGCCATACATGAGAGTTGTATTCTATTTTTGGACGGATGTAGATGTTATAAATAGTACGAAACTCGGAAGATCGGATGGAGTGAAGTATCTCTTACAGCGTTTTAAAAAACCAAGGCACTTGAAAGCATTTTTTTGGAAACCTGAAAAATGTGTTTAAACCATCGAACATCACACTGAATTTTTATGCCAAGAACATCAAGAACTTTCGATTCCGCAATAACTATATCACCTATAGTAACAGATACACCACCATTACCGAACAGAGATCTATGCGTAAGCATGCAATATTTTGTCTTGCGGTCATTTAAATCGACTCTATTCTCACGATCTCATTCGGAGATTTTTGCGTGATCGTAATTGAGCTTATCATTCATGTTCCGCCTTTTATAACTCAACTCCAACTGGTTCGGTCTATTACCGAATACAAATGACAAATGGTGTTGTCATCTGCGAAAGAGTAAATAGCCTTGAAAGTTTGACAAAAAAAAAAGTTCAGTTAGAACAATAAGAAATAGAGTAGGAGAAAATTGGAGTATTGGGGTACCCCTAAATGAATCTTAAACTCGTCAGATGAAATCCCATTTATAAAAACTCGTTTTTTTCAATTTCTGAGAATACTCGACATAAATCTATAGAAATTATTACCGACAACAAAAGCAGCAAGTTTTGAGAGAAGTGCATAATACTACACCCTATCAAACCTCCACCACCTTACTCTCTCCGAAATGATCTATATAGAGTTGCACCATTGTTCCGACAGGAAAACCAGGAAGTCGCCCGTAGAACGCCCCTACGGAAACCGTACTGTCGGGCACTAAGTAAGCTGTTGGACTTCAAGTATCTCACAAGACGAAAATTAATCATACTTTCCATCACTTTAGAAAGTGCAAAACATATTGCAATTGGGTGGTAATTTACAGGGCTGTTGGCCTCATCCTTTTTGGGGATTGGCGTTACATAAGCAACCTTCCCAGACTTTGGAAATTCACCGACATGGTACAACATGCTGAAAAGGGTTGATGACGCTAACGATTCGCGCTAGCGTCGAAGAGGACTGTTTCAAGACCAGTGCCATCCGGCCCAGGAGACTTGTTGATGTTCAGATTAGCTAAAACCTTTTTAATTGCTCGAGCTCGAAAGAATATCTTCGTCATAGTAACGGGTACTATGTAGAGCTCGGGCGGTGGTTGACTACTTTCCGGCAAGTAATATTTATTTGCAAATATACCAGCCAAAAGGTTTACTTTATCAACCGGGTCAGTGAATATTTTTTAAAAGAATTGGAATTGAAGAATTAGCATTATCCTCTACTCTTTTAACAAAATACCAAAAGTAGGAGTAGACCTTACCACGAAGACGCTTCTCGCACAGATTTTTTTCACGCCTTAGCACATTGCCACATAAAGATCTCGGCCTTTTGCATAGCGAACCAGTATCTTTGTTTTTGTTTCTACGCCAGATACTGAATGCTTCCTCTCTTAATCTGACTACATTTTTGAACGTCCAACCAAGATTTCGATTTGGTTTTTACGAAATGTAATTTTAGTAGAACCACCATTTTCCTAGTGGATTTTAATTATTTTAATGCGATTCTTGTGCGAAATTGAATTCATTAAATAATTGCCAATGCATCTGCTAAGAATGCGTCAAAAAATTAAATGTCAAAATATCATGTTGTTGAAAAACAAATTTCTTGTTGAAAAACCCGATTTATAATTTTAAAAAAATCTAAAATTTTTATATTACAAATATTTTCTATATTAATTTCGATAGTAAAACAAAATATTTAAACAATGTCCAAAAATAAACAAACTAAAATTTGATTTTTAAACAACAAAAGCCATAATAAAAATCGGATTGTCACAAATAAAATATTAATTGCATAACGCTAGTAAAAGTACTATTTAAAATAAAAATATATATTTTATTTAATCTAGTTTAATATGTGCCAGATTTCGCTAATAAATATGTTATTATATAACATAAAATAATAACATAACATAAAATAAAACACATAAAATATTTATTGTTAAAAAAAAAGAATTAAATAAATAAATAAAAAAAATAATAAAATATTTATTAAAGGAATCTAGCACATATTAAAGGATTTAGATTAAATTAAAAATGATTCCAAAAAATAAAATTGTTTAAATTTTTAAATTAAATTATTGAATCAAAATTAATCATCAAATTGCGGGCATTAGTATGAAAATATTTTACAAAAACGTTGCATACTGCAAGGCATTTGTTACTGTGAAATAATTCTTTTGGACAATTTTTCTCTTTTTTTTACATTGAAATCAAAACCCCAAAATAATTTGTTGACACAATTTAAAAGGTCTTAATGTCATGTTTTTCATATCAATAACAGAAACACACAAAATGAAATTATGCAGACAATGACCTTTGCGACTTGTAACACAAAACCAAAAAGCAAGAAACAACTAACACGTGTCTTCCTTTTCCTATGGCATCGAACAAGAAATCAGAGTTTTTAACATCATTTAAAAAAAAAAGACTAGTTGTTTGCAAAAACAGAAAAACAATACGGCGAACCAATAATCAAGAAACTTAAAAACACCCAAGCTATTATTTAAAACACAAATTTAAAAATTTATCGCAAGCTATAAAATTATTTAATTAACAAATCAAAACAAAAAAGCCGGTATTTATCTATAATAGAACTCTCTCTCTCTCTCTTACTAAACGAGCAATAGCGCTCAACTAGGAGTGGTAACAGGCTCTTTTAAAGTAACATTAAAAATTTACTTTTGGTGAGAGACAATTTCTTTAATCTATTACAATTATTCTTACATAGTGTGTGTATGTGTGACGTGTGCATGGGAATTTTATTTTAAGGTTTCTGTAGCAAAGTATTGCACAGAGTTGCTTTAACACATAATTTTAAAACCAAGTTCAGTTATCTATGAGACGTCAAAGCGGTCGTGCGTAGAAACGGCGAAAGAAAATTAAAATTAGCGATATTTCGTAAATAAATATTATTGTAAACAAGAAAATAGAGAAGCTTTAAACAAAATTCTATAAAAATAAGTGATTAAAGAAGCATGCACGTTTTTGAAAGAAATAAAACAAAGAAGATTTTGTTTTCAATAAATAAAGTTTGGTAAATCTGATGAAAATTTAAAATACAGATAATCGTGCTTAAAATTTGTAATTACGTTAAGCTTTAATGATTCTGTTAGCGGGTGTCGAAAAGTTTTGAATTTTTCTTATAACATTTGTACATAAGTATGTATGTGTATGTACGTTTTTAATGTGTGTTAGTTGGTGTTTTGTGCAGTTAATTGTGTAAAAATTAAGAAATAAAAAAAAAGAAAAGCCAAAGAGACTTAATAATTTCTTAAAAAAGAAGATAGAAAATTCTATTTTACATATGTAGTATTAATTGTAAATTAATTGTTATGATTATAAAATAAAAATAAAACAATTATACAAAATACATATGTACATACATACAAACCACTGAAACATAAAACAAAATGAGTTTCCAAAAAAATCCAACATCTTATTAAAAAGAAAAATATATGAAATAAAAATAATAAATTGTCTTGATATTGAATACGGTAATTCTAACTTTTTTTGTTGTTGTTGTTTTTATTATCACTTGTTTTTAATGCATGCAAAAGTATGCACACATACACATATCTTGTCACGCTCGCAAATTGTTTTTGTTTTTGATAAAAAGGCATCGGTCCCCTCTTTCTTTTTATATTTTGCATCCATTTTGTATTGTTTTGAACATTTTTTTACTCGTGTCTCAACACAGCGTTGCCGCTTTTGAGTGTTATAAAAACTTGAGCATAGAAAAAAATAAGTTTGCAATATGTGCATTATTTTAGTTTATAATTAAGTTATGTGTTTAACGAGATAAAATAATATAATTCTGTCTGTTTCTTTAATTGATAAAATTCAAAATACGTACTAGAAAAAAATCACATCATAACCGTGCCGATGATAACTCAATAGGACTATCATTAAATTTTGTCAAGGATTATGTTTATAAATCAATAAAAAATATATGATTAAAAGAATTTAGCGCTTTGTAGAAATTTTCAAATACTACCTATAAGTATTTCTATTTGTATGCCCGCGCTTAAAGTCCTTGGCTTTCATGCATTCAGTTTAGTTCAACTGAAGTTAAGAGAGAAAAGGAGAATTTATTTAAAGCCACAGGAAAACTTCAAACTTCTCTAACTTTTGAGATGATACGTTTATTTATAAATAAAATATAAAAAAGTGTATACTATATCGTTATACTAGGATTAATTTTTTCAGTGCGCTATTATGTGAGTATTTTAAGGTTATACTCCATACTTTTTGGCATATTGAGGAAATTCTTCCAGAAACCTGCATAAATATATGTTTCAAAACACAAATTGATGATATATTTGTTCGTTAAAATAACTTCATTAAAATTACGTGATTAGAAGTAAAGTGTCTTTAAATTTTATACTATAATTAAAAAACAAACGAGTGTTATTTATTAAAATCCTCAAGTAAAAAAATCTTATTTTATTCTTATTATCCTATTGCAGAGATTGTGGGGCATGACAAGTTTTGTTTTGACGCACCTACTGTGTTCATTTTCATCCATTTATACATACATATATATATATATATATACATATGTATATACAGTCGCACAGTGAAGTCTAGATACTACCTTAAAAAGCAAGGTTTGATGTTTTCTGTGAACATTGTAGCATTTCAACAAAAAAATTTTAATCCAAAAATATTTATTAAAAAAAAAAACAAACTAATTTTTTAAACACTGAAAAGTCTACATACTTTGCAAAAAAAAGAATGTATTTCACTTAAAAGGAAATAAAAAGACAACAGAATTAATACTTGGTGGGGCCCTCCTCGACTTTCCAGAACAGCATCTAATTTATTTTTCATGGAATTTACCAATACTTTTCAAGTAAAGTATTTTTGAGGTTCTGGTTTATCTTTAATTGTCTTTTTCCTAATGCGACGATCCCAATCATCCCATAAATTCTATGGGATTCATATTCGGTGACTGGGGTGGGGAATGAAGTTGTATAGTAGCCATTCCTTGACAACACCAGCGGTATGTTTTGGTTGGTTATCTTGCTGAAAGTGCCAACCCACCGTAATACCCAGTTTACTCCCGGATTGCTTCAAATTACGTTTGAGAAAGTTCAAGTATATCATGCAATCCCTATTAATATCAGTAAATGTTAAATTACCCTGCCCAGCCGCTGACATGCACCCCCAAGCCATAATAGAGCCACCACCGTGCTTCACCGCAGAAAGCAATTTTTTGGCAATAATTCTTCATTATTGCGACGCCATGCTTTTTGCTTGCCGTTATAGCCAAACAAGTTGAACTTGCTTTCATCACTAAATAAATCATTAGCCCAAAAATCTTAGTAGTACTGAACTCGTTTCTCCATATTTATATTTATTTTGCTGATGAATGGCTTCTTTCGAGGCACACAGTTGTGGATTCCATTGCTTCTCAATAAATGCCTCACAGTTTCTGGATGCACTGAATCAATATGCTGATTTTTCAGGGTTTTTGCAATTTATATTGCTGTCATTCTTGGATTTTCTTGCATGTCTAACAAAATTTTCGCCCTGCATGGGGAGTCAGTTTAGGTGAGCGATCACTTCTTGGTTTGTTTTCTACACTATTAGTTTGATTATATTTCCGAACAATTGTTTGAATGCTTGATTTTGGATACTCGACCAGTTCTCCAATTTCTCTTAAAGATTTGTTTTCCTTATATTTCACAATTAGCTCACGTACGTTAACAGAGATTTTTTTTACCAATTTTGATTAACTACAATATCAATATACAAAATCGAACAATTAAACTTCTTTTTAACTAACGGTATCTAGTAAAGCTGCCTGAAGTGATTGGTAGCACTATTTGAGTACAGATCTTCATTTTGTGTACTCCACTTCAACGCCGTATGCAGACTTTTATGTGTTTGAAAAATGAATTTTGCTCATTTTTGTTAATAAATATTTTTGGATTCAAATTTTTTTGTTCAAATTTATTATTTGTTCTTACATTGGATTTGTTTGGAATATATTTCAATGCTACAATGTTCACAGAAATTTCCAACCCTCGCTTTTCATTGGGGTATGTACTCTTTACTGTGTAACTGTATATATACATACATTTTATATTTAACTACAACAACTTCGTTATACCTTTAGGCTGTGTTTTTAGCATAAAAATGTTAGAAATTGAGAAATTTGCTTAGTTTCCATATGTCGCCTCACCCCTAATGCATCAAAATATTTATTTGTTTATTTTATTTATTACTTAATTTTTTTAACATGCATATATTCAATTTCTTAAATAATTGTGAAAACTTAAGTTCAAAAATATTTAAGTAGTTTTTCAATAAAAAAAAATGGCACACAAAATTATTTTAAACCGGCAACATTGTTTTAAGCTGCCGTTAAAAATTGTGGAAACAATAAAATATAATAAAATATTAAGCATTTGGGGTTTTAAGTTAAAAACAAGTTTTCCTTCTCTCTGATCTTTTTAATGCTTTTTATTGTCATTCACTTTGTCAAAGTGTGTGTTACTTTGCAGCTACTGTTAAGCTTGTTTTTTCCCCCAATTTCTCTTGTCTCTTGTTCGACGAAAATTTTAATAAATAGTTGTTGTAATAACATTGCCTAATGTAATAACTGTTATTTCATTTTACTTTGTGAGCATATTTCGTTATTTTTGTGTTTCTTATGTTAACAAGTGTTTGATTGTTGTTTACAATATTTTGTTTTTATTTTTATTTCTTTTTTCTTTACTCGCTTATCCCCCCTAATTTTTCGTTATTTTTTATTACTAGTTATAAAGTAATTATTTAAAAATATTTTTTTTAAAAGACTATGTATTGTTATTTAATTAAATTTTTTCCTCTCTTCGATTTAAGTTACAAATTTTAATAATTCTTATTTATTCTTGCGGTTTTTATACTTTTTAAAGCAAATCAATAAAATACACGTGATTCACATGAGCGAGTTTAAAAATTATAAATAATTTAATAAGAAAAAATATAAACTTTTGTTTTTTTGTATGCTATATTATAAAGGGTTTTCCAACAAGAAGTTTCTTTTCTAAAAAAAGTTAAACAAAAAATTTAAATTAAGATTATTCAAATTTTATTGTAATGCGAAGAGAAAAGTTTGACAATTATGAATGATAACTAATATATGACAAATATCCACCACGAGACCACGCTGACAGATATCGAATCTGTCATCAACGTTACTAATCGCTTTTTGGCAAAATGGCGGTTCTATTTCGTTAAGGCTGAAATCGATGCTATTGGCTCCGTGCAGAATCTTTCCTTAACATAGCCACACAAAAAATAATCGCGCGGTGTTAAATCATACGAACTGGCTGGCCACTTAACTGCTGATTGTGGTGAAATTATGCGAGTGGGAAATTTAGTTTGCAATAAATTGATCGTTTCATTGACTGTGACATGTGGTTTTAACGGGACGGAACCACATGTCATTGATATCCAGGTCGTCAATAACAGGCCAGAATTGAGGTTTTAGCATTTCGCAATAGCGTGAGTCATTGACCGTTACGGCATTTCCAGCCCCATCTTGGGAAAAAAAAATAAAAAAAAACGGCCCAACCATGCCTCTAGACCACATAGCGCGTCATACATTAACACGTTGAGCATGCAAAAGTTTCTCAATAATTGCTCAAGCTTTTCCAAAGACGACAATTTTGCTTGTTGACAATTTTGCTTCGTCTGAAAAAATGACATTTTCAGAAAAACCAGCCTGTTGTTTAACACAGCGATGTTGCCCAAAAGTATCACGAATTTTACAAAATGTAACTTTAACAGAACACCATTGTCATAGTAGATTTTAAATATTTTAATGCGATTTTCGTGCGAAATTGAATTCGTTGTAACAGTTGCTACTACGACTACGTCAAAAAACTAAATGTCAAAACTATCATGATGGTGTTTCCACAATTGAAAATCAAATTTCTTGCTGAAAACCCCAATACCAATAAGACTATAAATGAAAAAGATTAATATCTAGAAATGAAGCTAAGGCTAAATTAAGTACTTTTGTTGGTACTTACGCAAATGCTCTGCTTCAAGCGAAAATTAAAAAGTTTATACGTAAGAAGTTATTAATCCGGGTTATAAATTGCGATCTTATAAACCCAACGCATGTTATTTAATATTAGATTTGGATTTGTAGACTTTACTATAATCTTTCTGACATAGATTTAGAACTATAACTTCTTAATATCGTCGCAATAGCCAGACGGATCTAGTTACAGTCATTTGAATGTACGAAAACAGATAATTTTTATTGGGAATTCAATATTGAGTTCAGATAAATCATTGGCTTTCTTTATTTAATTTTCCATCAACTTTTCCTTTACATCGTTAAAGTTCACATCGGGCTTTAAACTTTCAGTTATATATTTTTTTAAGTATTTAATACTTTTAAATTTTGAATTATTGTTAGGCATAGCTAAATTACCTAACTACAATCATATTTTGGGATCTTTGTTATTAAAACAAAAGGTAACTAAACACAAATAGTATGTCAAATATTTAGAAACCGACATATTACAGCATTAATAATGAGATTTTTTTTGCACGTGCTAACTTCTAAAAATCTCCAGGATATTGACATTGACTACTACACATGAAATAATGTTATTGTAACGTCTTAAAGTAAGCTTGGATGTAGTAGCTCACGCATCTATTAGCCTTCCTTTTATGTAAAAAAATGTGCCCCATACAAATATCTACCTGAGCTGTGATATTTCATCAAAATCAGGTTGGCTGTTTAGACGAAATTAAGTAACAAACATCCAACTATACAATTCTTGATGAGATTTATAATATCTTAATTATATATTAAAAAATTTGCCTCCAGTCATAGTGAATGGCCGGTAATAGCGAAGAAAACTACTGCCCCGGTTGCAATATTAGCCATAGAGGTAATTTTTTTGCTCCCCTGACAATCGTAATTTTTAAAAACCTTCCCAGTTAGTTGTTTACGTTTTACTGTTTTTTTATACCACTTCGAATTTACAACAAACATTTTGTAAGTTAGTATATACACTCCAACAAATTAATTAAGTTAGTCTCAGGTTTGCCATCAAGAAAACTTCTCAAAAATTGTATAATTCTATCATATTTTTCAATGAAAATTTTTAATAATATTAACAGAAATTTTTTCATTTGGGTACGGTTTTCCGTCGACCCTCGTCAAATTTGGTTTGTGAACAAACCAGTTTCGTTTGTTTGCCATCTTCAGTGCTCCTTTCGAGTACGAAAAGAACACTGAAGATGGCAAACAGCCGAAACCGGTTTGTTTCCAAACCAAATTTGACGAGGGTCGACGGAAAACCGTACCCAAATGAAAGTAATTTTAACCCCGTCGGAAAATCCAAGCACATATTAACAGAAATATTTAAAAAGTATACACTTTTACAAAATAATCAGCCTTTTAAATTATACAAATTATACAAATATAAAAGATAATAACATAAGTAATAACATAAATAAGATAAATCAAATTGTAAGCTACAATTTTTATAACTTAAAAATAAAATTATTACAACAGAATTTAGGCAAAACATGCCTAAAAACACGCTGTTACTTCTAAATAAAATTGTTCCACTGAGCAAATTCTGGAAGTGATTTTAATTATCATCAACTAGAGAGTAAGGGTCTGTACAGGATTTTATCTATACGACTTTTCGATAGCAGGACTGAGACCTTGTTGTTCATATATATAAACACTTTCGTAAATCTAACACTACCAATTTAATATCGCCTGTACCAATTCTATAAAAAGAAGGCGGTATATTTATTTACCCTCTTCATTATACGATAAACTTAATTATACATTAAATTTACATTTAAATTTAATTTAAATATGTACATAAGAACATATTCTTAAATAACAACAACAACAGTAATACTCACAGAAATAAAATAAACTAATGTCCAGTTATATGTACATAGAAATCTGTTTGTAAAGTTAAAGACCATGATGGCATTAAATTAGTCGCTTTTTAAATAAGTGAACTAAAAGAAACAAGAAGAAAAACATGATTTATTCAAATTTCAGTGAAGTGCATCAAAGTATTAAATTACTAGAATAACTCTTATTCTTTTTTCCGTTTGTGACCATCTCAGCATGCAGCATATGCAAAGAAAACATTAAGGTAACAAACACTTTTGGAACAGTCATTATCGTCATCGCCACTATAGCTAACCATATAGTCTTTGCCAACTGTAATAGTACGAGTAACAACATCTTTGCGTTCATGAGAAAGTATTAAATACAAAATTTATACAAGAGTTTCTTATTCAAAAATATATTGTGGCAGGCAATCTTGTGAATATTTCTATGGGAATTTGTTATAACAAAACAATGGCCTTTGAAGGGAAATGATTACATGACCTTAATACATCTGATAGATTATACAGCAATATAAATTGCCTTATAATGTGAAGCTTAATTACAAAATTAATTTGAATCACTCTGTTTTTACTTCCGTACAAATTTGAAAAATTTAAATTTGAAAAATTTACTATATCATATTTATTCAATAAAATGAATTAAATTTTCGTAACAGGGTTACATATCGTTGCAGAAAGACTCTAACCCACATTGCTGTTACTTAACAGTACTATTTACATTTAATATCTTTTCGTATTGTAACGGCCGAGGCTGTGATTAGTTCGTAACAATTAGAGCGTTGCAATCGTTTTGTTCTAAAAGCACAATATAACTAAACATATGCCTAAAGATAATAATTTAACAGAGTTAGAACACACAATCTAGGACGTTAATTAATAAGACATTAAATGCAACTTTAAACCATCTTATTGTATTGAGCGTTGTACTATACATACCAGCAAGTATTAAAGCCAGCCAGTTGAGTTGTTTATGGAGCTTACAGTTCACTGTTACATTTTTTATATCACCCGTTTTAAGGATAAATTTTTCCACTTGGCCATCTATAAGGGCCACCAAACAGTAAATTCCTCTATGGAATGGTTATCTAATAATGGATTGTGGACTATCTACACTCCAAATCAGACGATTCTGCTTACTAACATATTTATTTTTTTGCTTAAATTTTCGGGGCTTTTTTCTATTTTTGACAAGTTGAATTCTGTAAGAACAATTTCAAATTGAAGCATTATTCGATTTAAAATTTTCAGGAGATGGTTAGTATGAAAAAAAAATTATAAAATTTTCCGGAAAACTTAGAAAATTCATTTATTCATTTTCTTCTTGCTTTTGTAGTTGTAAACACAAATAAGTTATTCACGAGTCGACATGTTCCTTCGATCTGGTTGGACGAAGCTATGTGGTTATAAGTTGTACATTTGTTCTTTTAATTTTACTATTTATACGAGTTTGTATACTAAGGAATTCGTATATATGCAAACACACTTATACATTCTTAGCATACGCTAAAAAAACGCGTAGATTAAATAAAAAAAAAAAAACAAAAACTTCGACCAAACCGAAAATTGTTCTAACATGTCAACAGTCATGCATATATTTTTTTGTTTGAAGATTTTTTTTTATTCATTACTATACATGGAAAAAATAAAAACTTCAAATCATTTTCTAAATTTGTTTTCAATTTAGTGAAATATGCATTTTAAGTTTAATTTTTCAAAGCTTTTTCCTAGAAAAATATAAATTTATACCATAAAAATATAATTATATAAAAAACTAGATTGGTTATTGAAACGCTGATGCCAAACGCGATTGAAGCAATAATAATTATAGGAAAGTTGTAGGTGAAGAGCTGCTTATTCCAAGGATACCTATCATACCAAGTGATTTACCATTTAAGTCTTAACTTGTCCAATTTCCCGTTCGCCTTGCATTCGCAATGACGATTAATAAATCCCAAGGACAATCGCTAAAAGTGTGAGAGTTGAACCTAGAATCCCAATTTTTCCCCCACCGGCAACTATGCGTTACATGCTCGAGAGTTGGTACACCGTCAGCACTATGTATTTTCTCCCCCAACAGAAAAATTAAAAATATTGTTTAATCATTAGCAAATAGCTTCCGCGTGAAGCCAGGTCGTACAATGTGTGATTTGTTTTACATCTGCACCGACCGCGAGGTCATAATCAGATGGTAGTTAAACCACTTAGTTGATTGGACACCAACTACGCCCTAGAAGGCCTTCAGATACGTATATCCTCCAGTCACTTCTAGTAGCAATTTAGAAAGTCCGGAGTAGGCCGTGCCCTCACTGCTTTCCAACTCCTGGTCCAGAACGCATGAAGCTCTTATTTATCAAGAACACGCCAGCATTCATACTCACTGGACCTGAACCATTCATTGTGTTAATTTGAATGGTCCGACCCACAAACTCTCACAAGGGTCCGAAACCACAACCACCACGATACTCCCATATAGGGGCCAACCTCAATAACCAGTCAGAGCACATATTGTACTCTGGGGCAACTGATTTCCCGTGGAAATATGTGGATTGTCCAGGTGACTCCTACTAGCCTTTGAGGGGCCTGGGCTCCCTTTTACCCCGCAAGACACAAATCTAAATGGAATAGTAGGTTCCAAAAAGACTATAATGTGCCCCCGGGGGAAGCCAGGTCGTACAGCTAGTTTGAAATATAAGTGATGCAAAAGCACTTCATAGTTAATGGAATTAGCAGTTCTGAAAGATTATTTTTAACGATTTTGCAGCGGACATAATACAAAATGGGTTTCGAAAAAATTTTAAATAATTTCCAATTGCTAGTTGCACGTAATGAAATTTGTATTATTATAAAACTTTTAGATATTTTTTAATACACCCTTTATTGAAGCAGCCAAACGAAGCAAAAATTATTGGGTTTATAAAATGCGTGTTTGTGTGTGTTTTTTTAAGCATATTTTTCTCAAAGCAAAAAAATGGTTTTCTCACAATGTGACAAAATTTTAGGAATTTCCAAATGCATTTAAATGTTTGGCTTAAATTTTATTTAACAACTCTCAAGCCATTATTTTTTATTATCAATTATTTTCATAAATTTAATGATACATTATTCAACCTACGGTAGACATGGCAAATTTATTAATCATTGAAATCTTCAAGAGAGGTCAATTGACTTTAAAAGTAAATTAACAAAAGTGACTGCAATTGTTTTAATTAAAATTAATCTATTTTGCTTCCTAATAAAATATAAGTACATTCAGGTGACATTCTTAAATAATTCATTATGTAAATAAGAAGAAGAAATAATTTTTAGGTCTTATTTTGAAGTGTCCCCAGCCACATGGTGATTGGCTGACAATTAGCATTAGTAAATTTTTAGTAACTGTGAAATTAATTGTTTAAAACACAAAATCCATAATATTTAGAAATAAGTACAGACTAAAATTGTTAGTGACACGTGCAATATTAATGAATAAATTATAATTATTATTGTATGTATCTACTTCGTTTTTAACTTTTCGATAAGAAAAGTAAGGGCAGCCGTGTTTTAGTAAAAATTATTTATACCTTCTAGACTAACTTGCAAACATTTTGTTAAACAAATTTTATATAAAAAGACAATGTAATAGACAACGTAATAAAGTTATTATAATACTTTGAATTTAGGGAGCAACGGTTAATTATGCAAATCTGATATCCATTTGAATAATAATAATAATTATGCAATTCTCTCTAAATACAATTATTTGTATTATTTATTATTATTTTCTCTAAATACAAATACTCTTGGCGCAACTAGAGAGGCTCTGCCTATATAAATATAAAGAAAAACCTGCCAGATTTTTGGATATCAGGCAACTATAGACGATTTTACTCATCTATATATAAATTGATCGCAGCTGCTATCAGTATGGTGTATCTAGCAAAACATAGGATCGGGAAAATTCATTCATGTACTATTTACAGAATTCAGTTTCTTTTTTACCAAAAGCAGCTGCTTAAATAAGTGAGAGGTGAGGGAATGAATAAAAAAAGAAACAGTTCTAAGAGAGTACATTAATTATATTATTTAATGTTATCTTTTATAATATTTCACGCTTCTTCTATCTGTCTTATTGTAGGAAAAAAAATATACTCCATTTTCCCCGGTGTGCATCTTTTTTATTCTGCTGTCATTTAATTGAATAATTTTTGTGTTATCAGACATTATAATAATAAACAAAAGTTTGTCAACAGCAAAAATATGAAATGAAACAGAGTGAATAGGTTTATCATCATTCTTCTTAAGAAAGTTTACTTGTGGGGAATTAAATAAAATATGTAGCGCGTATAAAAATAATAAAAATATATGTGAAGATACAAAAAAATTGGGAATTAAATTTAAATAAAAAATTAAGTCTAATGACTGAAAGATCAATAAAACAATAGTTAAAAACTATACAAAAACCACAAAGAATAATACATTAAAAGCTTCTCACATGACCTCTATAATCAACTTTCTCCTGATTAGAATTCATTTTTAATATTTTTGTTTACAACATTTCCACTATCAAAACTAAAACTGTTTTATATTTCTGCTAAATCTGTATTTGTTTTCTAATTAGTTATGTACATATGTATACTATTTCCAAACTGTATATAATTTATTAAAATGATCAGCTATTTAAAATGTATTTACATATTCTCTAAGTCTGGCTTAGTAAAATGTGATCGTGTTGAAATGGTAGAGTTGTTTATTTTGTTAAACATTTATTTGTGCGTAATAGATTTATGTTTACAAATATTTAGTGTCAATCTATTCAAGTTTTTTTAATTTTTATAGCAAAGTTAAAGTTATTTGTCCTCGATTGTCATTTCTTTATATAAGAATGAAGATATTTTTTTGGCAGAGGGACAAACTGTTCAAGACAGTTGATGAAGTGTTGTTATCAAAATTCTTCATAACAACTGTGAGGATTACGTTAGTTTTTATTTAACTCTCCTGTGGCACTTGAATTATTTTCTATTGTTATTTTGCTTTCTAGGGCGCGATCTGTTTCTTACTAGGCATCCGCTACAACATTAGCGAGACTTAAGCTAAACTATGTGCTTTTGAGCCTTTACGCTTTTTCTCCAGCGCGACTCGAACTAATTATGGTTTTCTTTTATTTCCCATCTACTGTTCCAGCAAACGGACGCCTTCACAAATTTATGTGCTATAGCTTTACAAAAGATATTTTCGTTTCCTAAGCGAGACCTACTATTTTTATATTTATTCAGCTTTAAAAAAAGCTCGAATATTAAAAAAATCGTAGCAATTCAACAATAATATTTTTTCTCTATCTTCACAGGGCTGATGGGGTTCGAACTTATTGTTTGCAATCATTTATTTAAGAACAAATTTGCGTTAATGGAGCAAAACCCGCAGTATCTCCACATTTGTTATCTAAATTTTCCTTTTATTTTATTTATTGCAACTATGTTTTTAACAAAAATGATTAACTTCTATTTCCACCAATGACTTAAGGTCGATTATAAGCACTGTGATAGAAATATATCTACTTTAGCAGCGGCTGCGAGTTAAACAGTTAAATTATAACTCATTAATGTTCCAACCATTCTAGCTGCAACAATATTTAATATTGAAAAATATTATTTTCTTGTGTGCATTTTAGTTTTTGTGTTTTTTTTTCCTTTGTATATTGCTTTGAAACGTGATATTTAAGAGCCCATCAGCATTTCAGTAATTAAAGCAATCAAATCCTACCGTAGAAATAACAAAACAAAACAAATTTCAACATAAAAGTAGAACGCCTAAAGCATAAATCAAAATTAAAGATATTTTGTTTTCTTAAGCTGAATAAAATTTTAAATTATGAACTTTGAGTGGAGGTCGGTCGGTCGTACGTAGCACACAAAAATTATTGCCATTTAAATCTTAATTCGTATGACTGTAAATTATGGAATTTATGTTTTTAGTTTCTATGCTTTTATTTCTTTTCGTAACATAAAACCAAACTGCCATTTTCTCTTGACGACTGACAAAGGTGCTGTGTTTGTTGGCCATAAATTTTTATTCAAATAATTTTTTTGGTTTTGTTTAAAATAAAGCTAAACAGAAATGTTGAAAAAAAGAAAACATTTTGATGTAAAGGTTATCCACTCGTTAACCCGTTTTAAATTTTATTTATATTTATGTTGCCCTTCTGCTTTAAGACCACAGCTTGACCCATTTTAATATTCTCGGAAAAATGTTATATATTTTTTTATCTGCATTTATTTACTTCTTAATTCTTTATTTACTTTCTAGACTTTGCAATTGTTTTATTCGTTTGTTTAAATGTTATCATCTTATAATAAATAATTACAGGCGTAAAGAAATTTTTTTTTTTAATTTTATTAACGCGTTTTGTGTTGTTGTTGTTGTCGAAGAAAAAATGTGGGAAATTTGGCTATCCGCAAAATAAGGATCTAATTTGTTTAAAGTACTTATATGCTGCTGGTAATTGCTTGGACGTTAAAACTCTCTTTCATAGATTGTTACCAAACGACGATACTTTTGCTTTGCCTTGGGTTTTTTTGCAATTTGTTTATTGGTTTTTTGTTTGTCATTTTATGAACGTGAGTTTAGTCATCCATATTGGATTTAACTTTGCTTTCTTTATTTGTTTCTTCTTCATTTGCTTTTGCGTAAGCATTGGTTTCAATAATTGCGCTTTTTTCACTTTAAGCTTTTTCATAACTAAAGCTCGTTTGAAGGTCTTTGTTCTCTTGCTAAAGCATCAAACCTGATTTAAGCTTTGGTTTTGCTTTTTATTATTTTAATATTAGTGATGCCAACTATTTATGTTTAATGAGAGATTGAGAGTTAAAAAACCTTTAATTTCTATTAAAAACTAATTAATTATGGTTGAGAATAACAAATTATTTCTTTTAATATAAAAACTGAAAGGAGTATAAAATGTGTATGATAATTTGTATAATATTTGCTTCTAATGTTAACGCGTAGATTTGTGGGCGTATATAATAAGCTTAAATAACTAAAGTGATGAAGAAGTGTAAAAGTCTATTTGAAAACATGCATATTGTTTGCGTGTACGAAACTCGACTAACAGGCAGATGGAAAGATTATAGTCCAGAAGTATGCTGAGCTTTTAAAAACTTAACCTACGTGGCCATTCAATAATAATAATATTTCTCTATATTTATATGGCTTATGGGATTTGAACTTGTTGTTCGTGATCATCTGATTAAGAACAAACAGACATTAATGTAAAGTCTGCAGCATCTCCTCATTTGTTATCTAAGTATTCCGTTTTTTCTTATTGAATTAATCGTTTGATAGGCTATATGGCATCTGACACCGTCGCAATAGTACCTCCAAACCAAATTCGGGTGTAAAATGTGGTGTCATTTTAACAAAGCTGCTAAATGTATGGCAAATACAACCTCCAAGCTGAAAAGCTACTTTGCGTGAACATATTGTTACGTTTATACTTTTTATAAACGTTTTGTTGTGAGTTCTTTATTGCAAAATAAATATCACCAGTTTTTAGAATTTTTAAATTTATAACAATTTTATTTGCTTTAACTACACAAAGTGGACACTTCAGAGCATTTTACTTAAAATGCCCGTCTTTATTTGATGAGGTTTAATTTTACACTGATTGACTATCCACTCAGACGCTGCCCTATTTATATTTGTCCATTTAAAGTCTAGAAGATTTAAGAATGTTCTACTCCCTTTGTATCACATTTTGTTGTTGTATGTATGTTGTTTATTCGATGTATAGGCGCCTGTATGTCTGTGTGTATTTTTGTTTTTCTTTTTATGCTGATAAGGTTTCTGCTTGGGATTTATTTCAAAATATTTGTTGTTGTCTTTTGTAGAAAAGGTTTCTTAGAAAACTACGCGGATGGTAAACAGCATACATGTTTGTTATTGTCCTTCGCGTATAAAATTTCTACGCAATTAGTAAACAGCATAGCAAATTGTTGTTGTTTGTGTATAAAATATCTACGCAGTTTGTAACTAGAAATTTTGTTGTTGTACCATAAGTTTCCCTTAGCAAGCCACGCAGTTCGTAAACAACATACACTGTAGTCGCTGTATTGCTTAATTATTTTATTTTAAAACTTAAGCAAGATACATTCGTAACAATATTTTTTTTACCAAAAAAAAAAGTATACTTTAATTTTAATATTCTTTCTTTAACAGTTCAGGTATACGTGAAATTTTAAATGGCAATTAATAATATAGAGATGGGATTCAAAGCAGATAGTTTTCTTAAGGTGGAGTTATTTAGAGTTCATACTATCTAAACCAGGGTCGCCAGCCAGACTCCAAAACGCGATTGCTCCACCTCGCAAACTGAAAAAATATATTTTGCACTCCAGCATGATAACGAGCAGATCATTTTCAGTCAATTTATGCGCTTAATTTCATGAAATACATTGAAAGAAAAATTCTATTTTATTTAAAAATGAATCACATTTAAAAACCCTTTACCGGAGTTAGGGTAGTAATAAGTTCTTGTGTTTTGCATTAAAGAAATTGGTTGCATTCTTCTTTTAAAGAATATGCGCCTTTGCATTGTTTGAGTACCTTTTATATTTTTATACATTTTATATTATTTTGCAAAAACATTAGGGTTATGCATGACTATATATTAAATGTTTTCTTTTCTACTTGCATTTTTGTAACCCTATCATATCTCTATCTGCCAGTACTACGACAAAACAAAAACGAATTTCTAGTCCGTATTACTTTTTATTCTACTTTTGGTATTAATTTCTCTACTTCTGTAACGCGTTTTTATTTATTTATTTATTTCCGTTTATAAAAGTCAATCAGATCAAGAAATACATATTGAGTCCTTGCTGTAAGAAGGTAATAACTCAAATTTTTAACTTTCTGAGTTCACTACGGTGCAAAATGTCTCTTTGACTTAAGCAGAATTTTAGTTGTCTCAATAGAAATTTTTCTGTTGTTTATTTTTTAGCAGCAAGGATTCAATCATAATTAAAAATTCCATTAATTTTGTGCTTAAGAATTAAATAAAATATTTGTTAAATTAAATAAAATTCAAATAGCAAAAATTAATTAAAGAGTCAATGCTGTTTTCCTAGAATAATAATAAATATAATTTTTTTTACAATTTCCCTTTTTTATAACTACGACTTGTCATATTGTAATTTATTAAAAAAAAATTTTGGATTTAAAAATAATCACAAAAACAAAAGCAAAATTATTTTGTGTATCTTAGTTTTAACAACTCAAAAAATATTTTTCTTTCTTCTCGCTCGCTATTTAAACAAAACGGAGACTTAAATTATAAAGTTTTATTTTTCCATTCATCTCCCCATTAAATTTCTGCAGTTTGTTTATAATTCTTTATTGCGATAATAGTTTTTTTTTTCATCATGTATTTCTTTAATTAAATTTGTATGTAGCAATTTATACATCTTTTTATCACGTTCTCATTTTTTCTTTTCTTCTCTTTACAGTGCATAACAATACTGCGGTTAAGCTTACTAACGGTTGCCATTTATTTGTTTTTAAAGGTGATAGTTTATATAAAAAGTATTTTTAATTTTATATTCGCATCTGCATATAAAAGGTCAGGGCTTTGTTAACAAAATTAAATCGTTTTTTTATCTCATTGTTTAAACCCCAACCGGCAGATGGTAATATAAAGCAACCACAACGATTAAACATTAATCAATTAATTATTTAAGGTAAGTGCCATTGAATTGAATGTATGAAAGTACATTTTTAAATGTTAAAATACTTAACGTTATTTAGAATGTAAATAAGTAAGAATAAAGAGCTTCACTTAGCTTTGTTTTAATTTAATGATCTTAACAATTCTCATATATAAACATTTTTATTTAATTAAAAATTCTTTATACATCTAAAACGAAAGAGAAATAACACTTGAACAAATAGTAACTTTCAGCTAGATGTGTTACTTAAAATAAAACTGTCATTCTGCGAGTGATGGTTGTGTTCGAAGTTAAAACTGTTTTGCTAACTGCTCAGTCTTGCTGACTAGCAGCCCTCAGGTGTCATGGTCACTGCCAGTACTATTTTCGTTTTTAATCTAGAAATAAATTATAATTCATTACTTTTGGCACTAAGTAAATTGTTTTTTTTTTAACTTTTAATCTGTGTTTTTGATACTTAAAAATATAATAAATAGCAGATAGCAAATAGAATCGTTATGCTGATGACTTACTAAATGCAAAATATATACATGTGGTTAATGAGTTAGGCAAAGCCATCGAGTGTAACAAATAAATTAGAATAACCGAAATGATCAATAAAGAACTACGAATTAAAATAAATGTATAGCAATTGATAGATATTAAACTTTAACCATTATCCAGGCCAATCAATTATTTTCCATGTATTACATTTTAGCTTCAAATACACACTTACAAAACTCTCTAAAAATAATTTTTCTAGACAACTTAAAGTGACTAATTTATATTTTTTTATATGTTGTATTAATGATTATGCATTTTTTAATTCCGTTGACAATTTGCAACTTACATTTCAAAGTTTAAAACTAAAGTCTGGTTTAAAAATTTGAAAACTTTGTGTTTCTTGTAAGGATAAGAAGTTTCTAACAGATGTGCTTTCTTCGCATTAAAGTTTTCAAAACCAAATATTGTTTCTAATAAGAATGCACAAGTCAAAGTTCATGATCGTGCGCACCAAAAACTTTTTTTGGTAGCAATATGCTAACATAAAAAAGTGTTCAAACTTTAAAAGAAAGACTGCGTAAAATATTTCACAAAACATACTTGTTTAGCTGTAATTAATTTTGGAATTGTAAAGCTTTTACCTTAGCCTTAAGGCTCAACTATAGTATGCATAAACTGGCTTAAGCTAATGTCAAAAATTGAACAAAAAGTTTGTCAAATGCTAAAGCGAATCATTGAAGACTTTTACGTGGCTATATTGTACTTACATGAATATAGAAATTATTATGCACAATTGCACATTTGTTTTATTCGTACTTTTGCAAAAAAATAATTTCGTTCGAAATAAATGAAATTTATTAGCTAAAAGGCGTTTAACAATCATATTTTGTATACTTAATACTATCCTTATACAAATTTATAATTTTTTGTTAATAGTTTTAGAAAAATTACGAAAGAAAAATTACACAATTATCGCTGTATGTATTAATTTGGACAAAAGTACTAAAAAATGCAACTATGTGCATCATTGAATTTATAAACAATACAAAATTAAATTTTATTGCAAATTGTGTGTTAAAAAAATGGAAAACAAAATAAAATGTTTAAAGGCCCTCGTTCCTTCCAATCTTTTCTTTGTAAATTTTCTATTAAATTCAGATAAAATATTTTTTGCCCTCCATTGGAATTTGTTTACTAATGTATCTATAACACAATGCAAAATGTGCGATCAGTTTCATACTTTGCTTAAGCAAATGACTTTTAACGAAAAGTTTTGTTAATTACATTAAGTGTTTATTAGGTGTTTGCACAGTTGCTTAAGTTGCCTTAAGCCAGTATATGCATAGTGTAGTTGGGCCTTTAGTAAAATAGAAAAGTATTACACAATATCATGTGTATAACAGCTGTGGCGAGTTGGCTACTAGATAATAAATGTAGAACCTTCCTGCGCGGATGGCTGAGATACTTTTGCAAAAGGCACAAATTAAAATTGAGCAGCTTTTATTTGTAGTCAGTAGAAATAGTTTCTATAATTTTTTGTTTACTGTGACAGGGTTCTTTTAACTTTTATATCCAAAATACCATGATCAGCATAATATTCAACAAAATTTTGTGAACCCTCTATGAGAGAGATTTCGCTATACAAATTTTAGAGATACTTAAGTCGTCAAATAATAAAAAATCTTTCAAACACCTACTAAATAACATCATGATCTTATAGTTCATTTTTGCTTGTTTCCTCTAAGTAAGTTCTTATACTACCCTCGTACATTAGACTCAGTTCTATAACTTTTGTAAGACAGATTAAAGATAACGTTCCAATTCAAATAAGACACAAGTTATGCTTTTCGCAGTAATAAAATTCCTATCAACATATTAAGAGGTTACGATTGCTTTTATGACTGCTGAACCAATTTTCATGATGAAACTTATTCCTTTTCAAAAGGAAATTTTGTTGATAAAAGAATATTGAATTTCAAAGTAGAATGACAAAAGAAATACAGGAAATCGTGCAATCAATTAAAAAACAAAATGCTTTCAATCCTTTCCCAAGAAATTTAAGATACAAAAAATAAAATATAAAATAAAAAAAAAAGGGAAATCAATTTATGTCAACAAAAACCTGTATAATTTAAAATCGTAATCGTACACGTATATACTGTCATAAATTCCGGTCAGTTTACCTCTCTGATTTCAAACATATTCAGCAATTATTTCGTACTTTTATAAATAGAAAAATCTATATAAAGACATGAACCCATGAAAGTAAGTCCTTTGCATTAAGTTCTTTTTATTGAATAACAAAACACTAAAAAAAAGCAAAAAAAAAATTATAATTCAAAAACACATTAAGAAAGAAGACAAAAAGGACAATAAAATTGTGAATATAGTATATGCCTTATCATTGTATATAAACTTTGTTGGTACGTTTGTGCCTTAACATTGGAGGAACCCTAAAGAATTTTTTTTTTTAATTCTTTAAAAGTAAATTTATATTTAACCTTGGAAATATTTTGATTGATTGGTTTTGATATATGTGCATATATATAATTTCATTTTGCGAATTTATTTTTGTCCTTCGATTTGTTACACCCTCAAAAAGGGGCTTTATGAAAAAATGGATTTAGTTTACCACTTCGAGCATAAGCATAAACAAAAATACAACGCAATATGTTTTTCCAGCGATACTATTCTTACATACATATGTTAGAATAATGTGTTATAGTTAGTTACTTTATAACACCATTATTGAATGGATATATTTTTATTAGGTACTCTTTTATGGATAGAATAAAAACACTTTTATTTCAGACACAACAATAATGTTTGGTTTTTAATGAATTTGTTTGAATCAAACAAAATCTTAAATTTTATTCCTTTAACACGTTGCCTGCCAAGCTGTTGATGAGAAGGCATTATTTCTAGACCACATGTAATAACTACTTTAATAATTTTATATAAATACATTTCATTACAAAATAACAATGAAAAACTAAATTTATTACTCACTGAATAATTGAAATAAGAATGATGTACAAAAGAGAATATGAAAAAGGAATATCACTTACGTTCTTATGTAACAATGAATTTTGTTAATTTCAATATTCAATATTAAATAAAAATAAATAATATTAAATAAAAATAAATAATATTAAATAAAAATAAATAATTAAATATGTACTAATCTTTTTTTTGTTAATAATTTTTGTTATTAAAAATTAATTTTCCTGAAGAAGCTTTCCATAGGAAAGCTAAATATTGAAAAAATATATCGTTAAAATTTAATTTAAAAAAACTGTTTAAAAGATTAAAACTAAAAATTATAATGAAAATAAATAAAAATGGCTTATTAAGACGATAATTACAAAGTGAATAATTAAAGACAGAAATTTACTCTTTTCACTTATTACCACGCCACATGTGCCACAATTAGCACATGACTAAAAAATTCATCTAAATATCATAATGTAGTCTAAAGCAGTGTTATTACGAATTAAATTTGGGAAGTAAACATTTAAAAATAAAAAATTCAGCTTGACGTCCAACGCAGCTTAGCGTCACCGAAAAAACGGTGTGCGTTTATGTTTATGTTTAGAGTATTATACCACCAATTAGACTTTTTAAATAATGCTAAAACAGGCTATAGCGATTATCAAGAAAAAATTTATTTTGATTTACTTTTTGGAAACAAATTTTCGTTGAACTATTATTTTACTAATTTTAAAATTTTCAATAGCCAAAAAGGTTGTATTGGTGTCGCTAAATATATTTGCTTATTTCTAAAACTGTAATGGCTTAACCTAAACTTTTACAACAACAAATACAAAACTGAACTTGTTATTAAAAGTTCATGCTATAAATAACCATAATAAGCATTCCAAAGAAACGCACATAGATTATACTGTGCTATGCCCACTCTAAGGATAAGTTAAAAAATAAATTAAAAATCAAATCTGAGAACACTCAGATGGATTCTTAAAATTAAGACAAAGTACAAGAAAAAGTTTATGAAATTAAGTCAGAAATTAATATGTGCTTAGATTTTTCGACGGCACTAGATTCACTCTTATTTGGGTACGGTTTTCCGTCGACCCTCGTCAAATTTGGTTTGTGAACAAACCGGTTTCGGCCGTTTCGAAATTAAATTGGAAAAAAAATGGCGTCTCCATAGGAGACATGTCTATAACATTTTCTTTTAAATTGTAACAGGTTACATTTTTAAAATTAACACAATGTACTCACTATATTAAAAAAAAAAACAAACACAAAAACAAAAAAATAAAACCTAATGGGGCCTCAATTTTCTTAAATTCTGAACCTTAATGAACAGTAATATTTTTAGCAGAAAATTAAAAAGGTATACACATTATTAAAGTAAGTTAAAGGGTGGCGAAACAACGTAAGTAAGCTTTTGTTAGGAATCAAGAAAACTCAATTATTTGGAATTAAATACCAAATTGAATTCAAAATAATTGTAAAGCAATTTCTATATTGAAAATTGCTAAGGCGGATTAATAGCACTCGAAATTTAAAGAAGACTTCATGCATGACTATCATTAAACAAGTACTTCTTTTATAAGTGTTTTCTACAAAATGCATATATTTTTTTCTAATAAATGTTATAAATGAAGCATTATATTTTTATTTCAACAAATAACTTTTCTTTTTTCAGTTAAAAAAATTGCTTTAACTTGTAAAACGGTTAACGAAAGAATGTAAATATAAAAACTTAAATCATCGTAAGTTTAAAGTTGCCAATATTATAAAGTTTCAAGTATAACAACTATACTGTGAATTTTAATCGTTTAAAACAGACCGTAAAATTTTACATACGAAATTAAAAAGAAAATAAAAAATAACAATTTAGTTACAAGGCTCGTAAATGTTTATGAGCCATTCTAATGGTTGCAACAGCGACTTAAATATAAAACAATAAAAACAAACTATTTCTTTATATTTATATCGATCTTGCTAAATATGTGTGACATAAAGTACATATGTAAAAAAGTTAGTTTTCATGCGTAGAATTCTTTTACACTTATCCTTGATATGTTGAAAGTTAAAAGGGTCACAACAAATCTAAATAAATTTATATAATTTATCTAAATACTTACTTAAAGATATAAGAACAATATTAAACAGATTTTGGATAAGAGGAGGCCTCCTATATTGCTAATATTTAAAAATCTTTAATGTTAATCCAACTAGTATTGTATTGCTTATTTTTCCTCCGCCAGTAAATGAAATAATATTGCTATTTCCCGTCCCAACTGGTTGGTTTGCGTTGTTGAGTCTAAAGTAGTTCTATTTTATTATCGTTTTTGCAATATCTATAATATCATTGATGTATTGGCTTTCATATAAATTGTCTAGTGTGTTGCGTAGAATATCTAAGGTTTCATGTGTTGGTATTGAAGTATATAGATTCTTGATATCAAAGGAAACGAGTCGCGAGTTTTCGGCTATTTTGATGTCCTTAAGTTTATCGATGAGGTCTTGTGTATTACGTATAGTATATGTGTTTTTTAAATTTATCCTTTTCTTAAGTACGCCGGTGAGGTGTTTAGCTAGACGGTATGTCGGTCTGTAGTTTACAATGGGTCTCATTGATATGTTTTCCTTGTGAATTTTGGATTGTGCTTTGAGTGTTGGTGGTCCTGATTACATGTTCATGTTCATGTTTTTTTTTTAAAGAGTAGTAGCACTTCAGGCAACAATGGCTATTTAGTCAAGTACCGTTCTACATTCTTTAGGAAAGGGATAGAAAAGAGATGAAACAGGTGGTGAAAGTAGAAGGACAGTCGGAAATTAACTGCCGTATAGGACAGCACAGCAACCAGTGACTATGCCTTCATCGCTGAACAGCCCCAACGACAGTCAATTTTTATTTTTGTAGTGAAAAAAAACCAAGGTCTTCGTTGGGAATCGAACCCACAACCTCCATATTTACAAGCTAGTACACTACCTACTAGCCTACAGGGGCACCTACGTATGTTCATGTATTTGTATACTTTTCCGTCAGTAAACGTTTTGCAGCATTTTAATAGGTTGCGTATTTCTCTTTGGAAGGATTCAGTTGGGTCATTTTTAAATTTAGTGCAGTTGGTCTGCTGTATAAATTGTTGCGTTTTATCTGTGTAATCTTTTTTGTACATTATAACAGTCGTATTTCCTTTGTCCGCCTTTGTAATTATTAGGTCATTGTCCCGCAATTTTGTCCTTATTTGTTTAGCAATTTTTTGCTCGTTTGGATTCGTCTTTGCTTTATTGTGTTCTTTTATCGTTTTTTCCAGTATGTCGGCCACTCTGTGTCTCATGTGTTTTTGTCGGTCGGTTGGTAACTGAGTGATAGTTGCTTCAGCGTCTACAATCTGTGTTTCAATCGTCTTCCCTATCCTGTCAAAAGGTAAATAATGTTTCAGTCCTTTTTCCATTAGTTTTGTCTCGTTTTCATTGAATCGTGTGTCTGTGAATGAAACTCCATCTTAGTGTGATTGTCGGTTCGTTTTGTTAGCTTTGTAAATTTGCGCTCCATGCGTTTGAATTTTTTCACTCATCTGGTTTTGTACCCTATCGCGTAGATTGTGTAAAAATGGTGGAAATATATGGAATAGATTATGTCTAGTCAATATGTCGGCTACCTCTAAGTGAATTCTATATAATTCCTTGTTAGGTTTGTTTTTTTTTTTTGATGTAAAGTGAACGTATTTCAGTCTTTATTCAAGTTAGTTCTGCAATACGTTTAGCCTGCTGAGAAGCGTAGGTTTTGGTGGTGATGTTAACAGTTGCGTAGCGTGGCGTCTTGTGTACTTGTAAAGTCCTTTTAGTTAATTTGTTTAGCATTACCGTAGCCTGACTGGCTGTGTCTGGTATTAATCCAACTAATTTAATGGCTTTTTTTAAGCTAAAATCTAATCTTTGGAGAAAGTAAGAAAAAACAATAATATTTTCTGTAATTCTAAGTCATTTTGCTTTTAGCACGTTTAAAATGCCATAAAAATCTATCAAAAAATCAGTTGCAGTTTCAAAATGGCCTGGCCTTTAAGTCAATACCTTGTAGGCCGGTAAGAAAGAGCACCTGGGTCATATATTCTTTTATTTAAAACAATAGTAATACAAAAAAAATAAACAAGGGGTTACCGCCAACAAGAACAACAAAAAAGAAATTGCAGTCATAAATTAAATGACCAAAATTAAATAATACCTTCTATACTTACAAACGAGTTTCATTTTACTTTTTAATTAACCACATTTTGAAATTTCCCTTATTTACTGAATGTATTATTAAAAAAAAAATAATTTTACTAAATGCCTTATGCTTAAATTTTCCGAGTTTATCGCATTGCAAAAAAAAACCTAAAAAATTCTGAGATTGATCAAATCCACAAGAATTATTATTGCTTTCAAATTTTGGAATGTTTTCTTTCCAATTCATAATTTTTTACTTCTATATTATCTTACTCTTTAATTTTGCGTCACATCCTTACTATCATTTAAGTATTTCAACCAAAATTATCACATATAATGCTGTTATGTTGTCACTTTTCTTACTAACAAATGTTGTATTGAAATTTAAACAATGATTTCATTGTGTAGTAGATTCAACGTAGCTACACAACAAATATTTTCCTTCCTCTGATAGAGAGGAAAAGTTATGAGAAGACGTAGCTAGTTAGCCGAGACTATGATTAGGTTCATATTTTCTTGTATATACTGTTTGTTTATAATTGACTTGTATTCTATTTGCATGTAAAATATTTAACCACAAATGTTGTTACACAAAATAAATTTTATCACAAAACAAAAAAAAATGTATTGCGTCTGAATGTTATAGAGATATCCTATTTGTAAAGTTAATTTATACTTGACTTTATGCTTTTGATGTTCTAATGATTATTGTTATATAAGGGTTTTAAATAACACAAAACCGAGATGTCATTATAACATGACATAATAATATACAACAATAATTATTGTTTCTACCTTTGACTATCTCTTAATGCCTGTATGCATGGTACAATCATTTCTCCGTTATACAAAGAGCCCAAAATGTAATTGATATCTAGGTATTTCTGAATTTGTTTCCTTTTTTTAAAAAAGGTTGTTGATAAATATAATCATATGTTTAGATATTTAAGTATAAAATTTACATATATAACCTGCATTTCAAGCTAGTTTTTATTTTATGAACTATACAACAATCAAATAAATATATTAAACCACACGACACACTAAACACATATAACGTTTGACAAGTTTTAAGCTATTTCTTCCATGCCTAGTCTGCTCTTACACATGTATAAACACAACTTCTCAATATACGACGTTTTATTAACATTTCAGTTTTATATTTAAAACAGTTTTATATTTAAAATTTTGGTTTTAATATGAGATTGGTTTGATGGTGCACCTTGCTACCTGTGCCAACTGTCAAATGCATCACGCCTGAGTTGTTGGATTTTGCTTTTTTATTTTATTTTTGTGCCTTGGCTATCAATTGATTTATGGCCAACTATCGTGTAAATTGTGGTACACAATACCTGCATCATATACATTTAATTATTGGTTTTAAATGAAATGTAAATTATTTCTAAAGGAAAATTTGATTTTTGTGGCGAGCTGTTTTATTAATTTTGTTTACCCGTCATTTACATACTTAGGAAACTTTTATAATCAACTTCTTTATAGAGTTTTTTTAAGAGAAGTGATACGTCAACGTACTTCGATAAAAAGGAAACCAATTACATGTAATTGTATTGTATATCAATCATCTTTGAGAGATTGTGCCTAATCATACATATGCATGAAATCTTTACGTCTTTATTTGTTTACAGAATAGCTTATGTGGTTAGTGCCTAAACAGATAATGAAGATTATGCGTGTGTGTATGCATTTCATAAAGAGCTGAACAATGGCGAGTGTAGTGCATGTGAACACGAAGATAAATAATTGTCTAAAACTTGATGAGCAGTCGCAGAGACAGTGATGGTAGAAGTTTCTGTTAAATAGAAATTCTGAGTTCAAATCTCAACTTATCCACTTACGTTTTAATATAGAAGATTAGGTTTTTGCATACACCATCGCTTATATCCCTTCCCTTCTTTTCTGTAAAATTTCTAATGCATGACTCACATTCTTTCCGCGTTAAAGAGCAATAAAAAGTGGCAATCCCGTAATATCCATAAGAATATCCTTTTAAATATTTCTATGCGTCTTTAATAAAACCATCAACAATACTTATGTGTATATAATCAGAAAAATAACAGAACTTAACTTACATTTTAAACCATCTTGTTAGCTCTGTTGGTAACGGAGTCTCTATGTAGAAGAGAAGATCTGGGTTCAAATCCCATAACATAACTTTTTACGTAAAGAATGGCTGTTGAGTACTCGCGGTAAATGAAGTTGTTTTAAAAGGCAACCAAAAGGAATATAGCAGTTCAAAACAATACCAATATTTTATAATACAGGCCCCCAACAGTTGTTAGGGGCCTGTATTATATAATAATATGTAATATGCTTTTAAGCGCCTATATACTTAACAAAGAACTCATGTTCTAAAGTGTAATGTAAGTTTATTTTGAGAAAAATATATCGCAATCAAGTGTTCTACATTCATATAAGACCAGTTGGTAAAAAGGTCACGATTGGTAGATGAATTCAGAGCATCATTAGTGAGTCTTGTCATAACTCCCAGACAATTTTCTCTGCATTACTTAGGGAGTTAATTGATTTTCAAAAAAGGCATAGAGTACGAGTAGTTTGCGGCGCGTCAGAGGATCTAATAGTTTAGCGTGAATGGCTGCGTAGGCTTTGAAAAGCGCATATTAATTTGTAAGCCAAAGAAGCAAATGATGTCAGAGCCACAGGAGCCTAAAACAAAAACTAATATGCTTTTTTTGCGATCAAGGTGAACACCTACAATATAAAAGAAAATAATATGACAATGGCTCCTTTCATTATAGAGACTACATTTTTAGTTTGATTTCCTGTAATTTAATCGTCAATTATAGCAAACCTTTGCTTGATTAAAAGAAATTCATCACTATGCATTTTCTAACCTTAACAGCGTCACTCATTTTCCCATAAAAAATCTAAAATTTTAAAAGCTAAATTTTTTTCTGAACTTTTCGATTTACAAAAGGAATTTAAAAATGTTTTAAAAAATACCACTTTTTCTGTAAAAAACCTCTCACAGCGGGAAATGTAATAATGAAAAATATTTATAATAAATTGAAATTCCACCGAAATTTATATTTTACACAAATTTTATTATACTCAAAAAAATTATACGCAATAAAGTAAACGTACTGAATATGATGAATTTAATCTCTGCAAAGTTCTTTTTAATACTTCTTTTTATTTTGTTGGAAAATTTCATCACGTTTGTTTTTCGCCTACTAAAGTAAAAAAATAAAATAGTTTAAAACTTCTGCAACTAAATGATTTTAAAGTATCAGTTTTAATAGAAACTTGCACTGCATTCTACTTAGAATTCTTGCGTATGTATGTTAGCAAATCAATCTTCTTTTGGTTATCAAAGATGGAAACATTTTTTATAAAAACCTGTCAGATACATGAAACTTGATTTAGTGGCTGCAAAAAAAGAATCAAAAAAATTATGATTGATGGTAAAATTTTTGGAGCGTCTACATAAATAACAAAGAACAAATAAACGTTAAAAAAGATTTAAAAAAAAGCGTAACATAATTTTTTTTCCCAAAAATAAATTATAAATATATATTTCATGATGAGAGATAAGTCAGAGTTACCAAAAATTTACTAAACCTTTAGTTGTTGCTAGAACTAGGAACATTATTTCTATAAACGAAATCATAAATTTTAATTTTTTTTAAATTTTCTTTTTATTCTTTTGAACTAAAAACATTGAAACATCATTTTCGTGGATGTTTTAGAAGTTTTGCTGTAAATGTTCATATTTTTCTTCAGGGGTTAAATGCTTCATTAGCCACGAAGGTGTAAAGATTTGTGATTTAAAGTTAAATTAATTTCTTGTTCAAGAAAGAAAATAATGCAGATAAACATTTTGATGTTACAATTTTACTTTAATAATTTTGATAATTTTTAGCGAAATAATTCAAATACATAAGCATAAATTCCTGCCTATTTGGCATATGTACCATTTTACCCAATTATATAGTTTTATTGTGAAAAAATTATATCTACAATAAAGCTGACAAGCTCCCCTGTAGGCTAATAGGTAGTGCACTAGCTTATAAGACTGGGGGTTGTGGGTTCGATTCCCAACAAAGACCTCGCTTTTTTCACTACAAAATAAAAATTGACTGTCGGTGGGGCTGCTCAGTAATGAAGACATGGTCACTGGTCACTGTACTGTCTTATACGACAGTTAATTTCCGTAACTATCCTTCAACTTTTACCACTTGTCTCATCTCTTCCCTTTCCCTTTCCTAAAGAATGTAGCACAGTACTCTTTAAAAAAAATATGGAGTGAATCAAATCTACGGCCGACCCTACAGATTCCATTATATTCAGAAAAATGAGAAGCTTAGTGCGGCCTACATATTGGTGGTTTGCGTTCAAGGATGCTTCGTTTATAAATAAGATGAAATTGATCTGGACGAGACGCATTCTCAACAGGATGGCATTACGTGCCACACGGACGTGAATTGGAAGAGTGTTATGAACCTGGCCATGTGCCTCGCTGGGATTTGTTGTTTAACCCGAACTTTTCTTAGAATACAATTTCGACCATTGATTTGAGGTAAATTGGAGCTCTTTTTATGTAATTTTAAATTGCTGGTGGCAAAACTTATCGCTAGAAATTGGTTATTTCATCTTCTTATGTATATGACGTTCTTAAACCCCTTTTTTAGTTTTAAATTATATGTAATTGTTTTAATTAGAGAATTTTCAATTCAAACATTTTATTTTAGGAGTGAAAAATAATAAGTAACGTTTTTATTAAACTTCCTATTTTAAATTTGATGTAAGGAAGTATTTGCAAATCATAAATTATCATCGATGCCTATATGGCAAACCTCCGTTTTTACTCTAAACGGTGTGATGTCCTTTCGTGATTAACTCTATTTTTCGTTCAAGGGTGCATGCTATTACATCTGTTGTATCCTCCCCATCATACTAGTACTGAATTATTAAAATATTAGATTAAAAGGAGCATCTACAAGGAAAATTTTT
The DNA here is from genome assembly GCA_030448955.1 of Trichopoda pennipes. Classification (NCBI taxonomy): domain Eukaryota; kingdom Metazoa; phylum Arthropoda; class Insecta; order Diptera; family Tachinidae; genus Trichopoda; species Trichopoda pennipes. The sequence continues at coordinate 6,895,432 of JASKUP010000088.1, forward strand.
ATTATTATTTTAACATACCAAATCTAACATAACTACACACTTATTTACGTAAATTCTTTATTAGGTACATGTTCATAAATTTTCGGACGTGGTAAACTGGACTATTATTACAATCTATGTTTTTAGTTCTTTTTTGTAATCCATTTCTGTCATGCATATAATACAATTAAAAGAAAAAATTTAAAACACGAAATAATATATTTAATATTATACAAATATAAACCGAAAGTGGAGATAATTACCGGTATCGATACTGATACCACTGATACCTAATGTTCCCATTTAAAAAAAAAGGTTGCAAATGAGGTAGCGTATGAGCAAGTTAATACGTAGTGTTTAACTAGGTAACTCAAGAAAACAAATATTTCTGAACTCTGTATATAACTTTCAGGATTAATAATAATTTGTATAAAAAAATTTAATTTTTTTGGGGTCCCTCAAAATGTCATGCCTGTCAAGATAAAAATCAAGCAGTCTTTAAAATTAAAAATGTATTACCAGACAGCTTAACAAGGGACCATCAATATGTTTGCTTATGAACAAACCGTAATTCTATTTTTGTATTTGTTTCATATTAAATTAAATTTTTGTTTATAAATTTAAAGAATCTTTTTTAATAAGAGTCTTTAGCTGATTTTTAAATTAAGCCCTATATGTAACCTATATTAAATGTAGCCTACATTTATAATTGTTTAAATGTTTTGCGCTTTAATTTTTGTAGAAAAAATTTAGATTAGAACTAACAAAATCTATTTAAGAAAAAACAAAAAAAAAAGAAACCGCTACTATAGCAACGAATGCAATGATTAATTTACGCATATTTTTTTCATCCCCTCAGTGTTAGTCCTTCTCCATAAGCGCAGTGAGAAAATTTTATAAGCACCATAAAGGAGCGAGAATTAACATGAAAGTTACCAACTAATAACAAAAGGATCTCTCCTGTATCATGTAATTGTAGGTCAAACTAAAACCTTAGAATAGTCTGTTATAGGTACAAGGAATTTAGAGTTTTGAAAAGTGCAGCATGTGAAAGTCTATACCTTACAACGGACAGTAATATGTATGCATTCATACAAATTATTAATAATTATTTTCTAAGTACTTTAAAGCAACTTAAGATCCTTGTCTATTTTTAACCTTAAAATAATTTACTACTTTTTGTACCACCCACGTTTGAACGTGTAAGGGAAAAAGTACTTATAATAGAGTAATTCTCCCATATATCCCGCAAGCTAATCTTTTTCTTTACAAATTTAGAAGTTCAAGTATAAGTCAGCTCAAGCCGTATTATAAGTATACATTTTGAAGGAATAATATATGTTAATAAAAAATTAATTAAAAAAAAAAATGTGCGAACATAGCTTATGTTATTGTTGAAATATTGATTGTTAAATGCTTAGAATTTGCTAGTAAGACATTAAAATTGTAGCATTTGTATTTAATCGCTATTTACAATATAAGAAAACCAAATATATAAATAAATAATTATATGATGGTAAAATATGATAAACGGAAAAAGGTAACTCGTAATTACTTAATTCTTTTAAGATGAAGTCCACAAAAAGTTGATCCAGCGATCAAACATAAATTTAAAAAAAAAATTATTTTTTTTAATTCTACGCCGTTTTTATGGCGTTTGTTGAACAAAACCTAACATATTGCCTATCGAAAAATTTCTAGTTTTACATAAGTTACTTTCTTTTTAAAATGTTTAAAGATAATTAGGCTAAGAAAAGCAAAGCAAAGTTTCATTTTTACTATAGCTGTCAGTTAAGGCCCAAGTATACATTGCTTTTGAGACCATATACGGCATAATAGATTTAAAATCTAACAATTCAACACATTTTCCAACTGTGTCCTTATGCTGAAATACGGCTTACACATCAGAGCAAAACAAAAGTCTAATAAATTTATTAATAATGAGAAAAATTCTTTTACTTTTCTAATTATTTAATATGCACGAAATAAATATAAATTCAGATTTTCACCACAGAACCGCACAGCTTTGAAAAAAAAACTCACTTTGCAGGATTTGTTTTGGGGGCGCATTAATAAATAATTCATTTAATTTGCGGCCGCAAAATAGTTAAAAGTTTATTTTTGGAAATATTAAATTATTTATTAGATTAAATATAATGGCAAACTTGCGTGGTGAGAGTTTTTATTTATATAAAATTATTATTAATAAACGACTTTAATAGCACACAAACGACGTATTTAAATGTTTTTAATTTTTTTTTTTTCAAATTACTTCCTTTCTTTTCTTTCTTGAAATTTTAATTTAATTACATGAAATTAAGCTAAACAAATCTGCCACAAAAATTCTTAAAGCTAAAAACCTTAAATAAACACAGCAAAATACGTTACACAAGAGACCAATTACAATACTTACACCGCATTAATGGCTGACCTCATTAGATAAACGTTAATGGTTGGCAGACGTTTATAAATGAAAAAAGAAATCCTACAGACTAGATTCTTAATACTCTTAATCCCAAAAAAAAAATATGCTTAATCCCAAAACAGTCAAAAGAAAAAACAAAACACAAACAGGCAACATTTGTGTGTTAATGCAAATACAACACAATTGCCATAACCAAAGGGGGTGTAATCATTAAAGAGAAACACGCAACTTTAATTCTTCTTAAACATAAATTGTAAAAACATGAAGATTCAAAGACAACAAGAAAGCTGTAGCATTTATCCTGCAGCCTGAAAATGTTAAGCTAAATTAACTAATTGTACTTACGCGTATGAGCGTTTCCTTAAAAATTCTATAGCCTGTTGATCGATAAGCCTTTTAAACAAGTCTCAATTGAAATAAGTAAGTAAAATAACTAAATGCTTTAAAAAAATAAAAGTGGGAGGTCTGCATTCGTAAATAAGTTTCGACACTTTCAGGCTTTTAGTTATATTATTTATGTTTTGCCATATTTTCTGTATTGTAAAGAAAAATAAATTCTGTTTATTTAAATAGTTGTAACGGAAATCGCGTAACCAATTTATAAACATAATCTAACTGGCCACCAGCGCTGTTAATACTGTAAAATTTACGCTTCGCAATTGAAAAAACGAGAAGTTAACTAATAATTAATAATTATCTGTTACTGCAAATTAACTTACTATAAATAATTATTAAGAAATTGTAGTTTAACGCACCTTATGACTCCATTCCTAGCTCAGCAAAAACTATAGTTTTTATTATTTTTGTCACAACTTTTTCGTTTTTTTTTCTCCATAAGAATTTACGTCACTCATTAACGAAATTTTCGTTGACGGTATTTAAATATAAATCAAGGAGCCTTAGATAAAACTTCAGCCAAAGGTACTTAAAAAGTACAAGCATAAAAAGCGTTGTGATCAATTTTGAAAAATTCAATTAGCTTTTGTATAGAAGTTAAATTCACGGCCTCGAAATAAAGTTTCAAAGTAATAATTTTTTAATTCTATGAATTTCAACAAAAATGCAACTTTTCCTTGCTTTTTGAAATTAGCACTGAGTTGGTTATATATCGTCTAGACTTACCAATTACAATTATTTAAGATGGTGCCTAATACCCGAACTTACTTATTTTTTTTTTTACTCAAGTACCTTCTTTCGAAAAGGGATAGAGAAGAGGTGGTGAAAGTAGAAGGATAGTTACGGAAATTTTTATTTGTAGTGAAAAAGAAACCAAGGTCTTTGTTGGGAATCGAACGCACAACCACCAGTCATATAAGCTAGCACTCTACCTACTAGCCTACAGGGGCACCTAAATTAGAAAGAAAGACGAGGACGATTCAATTGAAGCACCATTTCAATTGAATAAGCAAACTTAAATATTAAACATGTTATTAATACGACATACGACGAGCGTCTGTCTATCTCTGTAAATTTATTACAATATTATTTAAAATATCTTACATGGAAAATGGAAGCTTATACAACAAAAAATAAATCGATGTTAAGCCTCTCCCCATAGAGACGTTTATTTTATGGCTTTCTCTTCTGAACCTAAACTATGTCTACTATAAGGAAATGTTTAAGAAGTAAATTAAAAAATTGAAAGGTTATGTTGAAAAATGAACATGAAATTGATTTTATTAAAAATGACATGAAAGCGAGTTTTACTACAAAACTGCAAAATATGTCTATAGAAAGCTTCGATATCCTCAAAATGCTAATTTACATTCAAGTACAGTCATCCACGTTACACTACTGTGTCACTCTAACGAGATTAGAATTACTCGGTATCTTATTTAGCAAAATTATAACTTTATCCAAAACATATTACAATAACCTAAGGCCCCAGCAAAATTATCAACCAAAATTATCACATATAATGCTGTCATGTTGTCATTTTTCTTACTAACTAATGTTGTATTGAAATTTAAATAATGATTTCATTGTGTAGTTTTGTACAGGTCTCGAAGCCATTTTATCTGTTCTCATATGTTGGCACCTTCAACAACTGATTCAACGTAGCTACACAATAAATATTTTCCTTTCTCTAATAGAGAGAAAAAGTTATGAGAAGACGTAGCTAGTTAGCCGAGACTATGATTAGGTTCATATTTTCTTGTATATACTGTCTGTTTATAATTGACTTGTATTCTAATTGTATGTAAAATATTTAGCCACAAGTGTTGTTACACAAAATAAATTTTATCACAAAACAAAAAAAAAATGTATTGCGTCTGAATGTTATAGAGATATCCTATTTGTAAAGTTAATTTATACTTGACTTTATGCTTTTGATTTTTCTAATGATTATTGTTATATAAGAGTTTTAAATAACACAAAACTGAGATGTCATTATAACATGACATAATAATATACAACAATAATTAATGTTTTTACCTTTGACTATCTCTTAACGACTGTATGCATGGTACAATTATTTCTCCGTTATACAAAGAGCCCAAAATGTAATTGATATCTAGGTATTTCTGAATTTGTTTCCTTTTTTTTTAAATAGGTTGTTGATAAATATAATCATATGTTTAGATATTTAAGTATAAAATTTACATATATAACCTGCATTTCAAGCTAGTTTTTATCAATAAAATAAATATATTAAGCCACACGACACACTAAACACATATAACGTCTAACAAGTTTTAAGCTATTTTTTCCACGCCTAGTCTGCTCTTACACATGTATTTATAAACACAACTTCCCAATATACGGCGTTTTATTAACATTTCAGTTTTATATTTAAATTTTGGTTTTAATATGAGATTGGTTTGATGATGCACCTTGCTACCTGTGCCAACTGTCAAATGTGTGCATCACGCCTGAGTTGTTGGGTTTTGCTTTTTTATTTTATTTTTCTTTTGTTTTATGCCTTGGCTATCAATTGATTTATGGCCAACTATCGTGTAAATTGTGGTACACAATACCTACATAATATACATTTAATTATCGGTTTTTTTCCAAAGGAAAATTTGATTTCTGTGGCGTGCTGTTTTATTAGTTTTGTTTAGCCGTCATTTACATACTTAGGAAACTTTTATATTGAACTTCTTTATAGAGTTTTTTTAAGCGAAGTGATGCGTCAGCGCACTTCGATAAAAAGGAAACCAATTACATGTAAATGTATTGTATATCAATCATCTTTGAGAGATTGTGCCTAATCATACATATGCATGAAATCTTTACGTCTATATTTGTTTACAGAATAGCTTATGTGGTTTTAAGCGAGTTTTACTTGAAAACTGTAAATTATGTCTATAGAATGCTTCAATATCCTGGAAGAAGAATATTAGGTGAAAAAAATGCAATTAAGCAATCCATTCAGCAGTTTCGGAGATAACTGGAGTTGTATTGAAATATTACCATGTAAACGCCATTAAAAAGAATTTGACTCGATAACTTTAAATTAAGTCTAAAGAATGTTTGCATATTCTGAAGGAAGAAAGAGCTAAAAACTGTAAAATATATCTAAACTATGCTTACATATCCTAACATAAGAAAAAGTACTAGACGAAAAAAATGCAGTAAATTCAGAAAAAATCCATGCCATAGTTTCGAACGTACCGTGTATAGGGAACCCTTTAAATTAAAATTTAATAAGTTATCTGTGGGTTACGTTTCACAAAAAGATACGTAAAGGCAGGATTTCTTTCTATAGGTTAGTTCTTTGAGCATTTATTTTATTTTTTATATATTTTTTTACAACGGGTGCACACTCTACTTAAATCTTAAGCGTCAGTCTACAACATCTTAAATTATGATGTCTATTTAAGAGAGGTTACTTAACGGATTTATTGCATATTTTTCTTCTTCCCTTTTTGTTAACTATTGTTATTCTGTAAAATGTCTTGAGACTGGAAAATACTACATACAAATACTAAACTTCAAAAACTTCAATTTTAAAGACCTAAATGTCTCAACGTGGGCAACTAAATAACTATAAGTAGGTTTAACCTGAAAGGAAGTAAAAAAAAACTTTACACGTTTTCTATTAAATTACATAAAATCGCCCACCATTTGTTTCATGTGAATGAACATGTGAAAATAAATACCTTTTTTTTGTGACAAAAAGAAACTTAAAGAAAAAATTAATGAAACGTTCATACTTTCATCAAATATTTACTTTACGTAAAAGCCTACACTATTGCCTCTAAAAACTTCACAAGTTATAATCAAATATTTTAATTTTGAATAAATAATAAAAGATATGGGACAGTAAAACTAACATGAAGATAATATTGTTAAAGAACTTAGATTTAGTATTTATTCATATTCTCCCATTTTCTAAAACATTAAAGCCGGTGTTTCATTTTTTCTTTTTTTTTTTTTAATTTTGTTTAAAAACAACAACAATTATTGTACACTTAAACCTCATTCTGCTTATTGATTTATTAACCATGATAACATTTGGTTTGTTTTACATTTCCCTTAGTTTTATTTTAATTGTAAATATTAAAATTGTACGTTGCATTTACAATGTTCGCATTCAAGTTATATTTATTAATAAACAAACAATCAGGTGTTTTCAAATGCCGCCATTTCATATATAATTTTGTGTTTGTCAAACCCGTCATTATAGAGTCGTCTAATGATACTGATTGCGCTGCTATTATCCATCCCTTAAGTATATTTCTCTTTCATGCCGTTTATAGTCTTAAATACCTGACGTTTTGTTTGTATGTTAAACAAAAACCAGATAAAGCATCTAAAAGATAGTTAATGCACGTTTAATTATTTTAGTCATTCAAAAACAAAAACAAAAAAAACCACAACGGAAAAATATATGATTTTTATTGAATGATAAGAAACCATTTATTTTACAATTACAAGTTCTCAAATAAATGTGTAAATTTACAACTGTTTTATACAGGAATATTCTTATTTTTTTAACAGTTTACAGTCTTTAGATACAATTTTTTGAAACTATTTAAGTTATATTATTTAGGAAGAATGGCATCACAATGTCAAGTACTAAGTGGAAGGATTTGCAAATTTCATTATTTTAGTTGTTTAATATAACAAATGCAGTTGATATCCTGCGAAATTCCTACATAATTTTGACGCAGATTTTTATATACAGTAATTGAATTTAATCATAAATCAATGGAGAAAAAAAGTCAAAATCAGATTGAAATTATTTATTTCGAGGACATGGCAAAATCATGCACGAGCTGATAGCAGTTTACACATTTTATTCCTTGGGCTCATACAAACATTTTTAGTCAGAATTTTTGAGTTTTCTTTCCTCACTAAATATGAAATCGCTTTGATAAATATGCTTTGATCGAATTCGCCTGGTGGTTTAGTGAAAACTTGTTTACTCACTATTTTGATAGAAATGAAAAAAGCATTTTGCAATGTAAAAAATTAGCAAAAGTTGAGTGAAAGACAAAAAGTTGTAAAATGAAGTATTTACCTTGAAGACGTTAAATTACAAAATTGCAAACACTTAAACTGATAAAAGAAAAATTCGCATACAAAATAATTAAACACAGATATTTGAACTAAGGAGTTTGACTGGCAATTGGTCGTGCGCAGTACGAATCTTTCACCAGATAATAGTGATAGCAAATTCCGGGATGGATAATTGATTAATTGATCGATTCCTTAGTCTTGCTCAAAGAATATTTATATCATGCACAAGCAATTCAAAAACAAGTACATCATTTTCTTTATGTAAAAGTCATCAACTTTGTCAAAAAAAAATAGCCGACCAATTTCAAATAAATGAAACTACAACAAATTGAGATCATTATATTTAAGATAAGTTTGAGATTAAAAAAATCATCTTGAAAATTTGATGCAAAAGAGTACTAGCGCTTCGAAAAACCTAAAAAATCAATTTGGGTATATAAATAAGTTATTGTGTAAGCTTAACTCTTCTATATTGATTCGCCTCGATTAATTGATTTGCCTTCGTTGTGTCAATTTGCTTGTAAATGTGCCTTATTAGATTCGCCTTACGTATGTTAAAATGGTTGTCATTGCCCAAAACTTAATTTTTTATTTATTTTTTTTACGTGTTTTTTTTTAATTAATTGCTTTTTTACGATATTTTTATTTAAGATTTTAAGATTAACAAAATTAATGGAGCCAAGCAAAATTGTGTTTTCAGGAAAATCTTATAATATTTTAAATGTAGGAGATATAAAAGCAAGGGAGCTAAGGAATGCACAACATATATTAAATCTGAAAAGTTGTACCAAATATTTGGAAAGTAATAATTCTACAAATGGAATAAAAAAATTACCAAATCACTTCATTTAGTCTTAATTTTTTTTTTTAATTATTTAACAGATGTAGAAGCTTTAATTGTCCAGCTAGAGCGAGAAAGAGAATTAAGCAAAAAATGGAAGGAATATATAGGCTGCCTTCCATATCCGAAACCTTATATACCACCCGATATACGCTTTTTTATTGAAAAAATAAAACGGGATGAATTTATTTCTAATCAGCAAACACTTAGTTGGCTTCTATCGGTTGATGAACGTAGTATTCTATCGCAAAATATTTTTCGCGAAGATCTTACTTATTCTGCTCTCCAACATGAGAGAGCAAAATTTAGCGCAGTTTATGATAAAGATATAGATGGTTACCTAAAAGTCCTGCAGCGCATTGATGACTTTTTGGATGTGAGTTCAGAATGTGGTAAGGAAAAATTAGAGGATATAAAAGTATTGCAAAACACATTAAGACAAGAGATTTTCGAGTCACTAAATCGCTTCACATATCGTATTTTAAGTTCGGAGGAGGCCAATATGAAGTAAAATGCATTCAGACTTATTATGAAAAAAGAAAACTTCTTAATTTGTTTACTATATCAGTTCTTTAGACGCGATCACTGCGGAATATACTTTTGAAGGCGATCATTTTCAAATGCATATATGGTCTCTCAAGAATGTTGCAATTCGTTTAGACCGATTGAAGTAAGTACTGTAAGACCTTATTTTGGAAAATACTACTTATAAATATTTTGTTTGCAAAAAAAAAAAAAAACAATATTAGAACTAGACGTTTAAATGCAAACTTGCATGGAATCAATGCCATACTTTCCATACCTATAAACATAATGAAAGAAAAATTCACCATTCGTGCAGTACACATGAACTTTGTGCACATCAGCACAAGTGAGCGTGTTTTTTTGGAAGAGGTAGTAGAACCCCCTGAAATTGCCAGTTTCGAATTTAAAAATTTACCCGAATGTCTTGAAGGCGAATGGCAAAAGCAATTAGAAATCCAAAACGAGATTCAAAGTAAAATGATACATGCACGGGATGCATATTTAGCGGAGCTGAAGCAATTAGAAGAAGAGAAGGCAAAAGCTAAAAGAAAAGTAACCCAGGATCAAGATGAAGTTAAACGAAAAAAAGTAAAAAAAGCTAAAGAATCATCCCCAGATATTGGCTTTATAACGGATGACATGATTCCCGATGTAACAGAAGTGTTTTACGAGGAGGAGCGAAAACAATTTCAAAGCTATTTTAATAGTTTGTATAATCCTTCCTTGAAAAATTATTCATCAGATGAGGTATTTGGTATTCTTTCTTAATTCAGAATATTTTAAATTTATATCACTTACTTGTTTTTCATTAGATCAATTTAAAAATGTACGCTATTTTAGGTGGTGTATATCAACTGTACCAAGTTGAAAAACCAAATCATTTCGAGTTTAAAAGTTTTAACATCACCAATCATTATAATGAATCAAAACTGATTGTCAATACGGATTTCACAATACCTTACATACCTGACAAGAGAAGTTCACATAGAAAAAGTTCTGTATTTATAAGAGAACCAAGGCAAACATTCTTCTCCAAAATAGAGCTGCCTATTGTTGAAATAGATTGTCCGTGGTTTATTTTAGTTATAGAATTGCCAGAGTATCTTTGCTATTGGGGCGAACCCATAGTTTGTCAGTATGAGACGATAACTAAATTCGAAGCGAAAACTGTAGTTCCAACTGCAACTAAGATCGTTTCACATGCAAGCAAAAAATGGTTAAAATTAAATAAACAAATTCACGACACAATAGAGAAAAAAGAAATAAGCTCAGAACCCTTAGATACATATTTGCCTTTTTTGACTCCCCGTAAAGAAGATTTAACAGAATCTTTATTACAAATAGAAAATCCCTCAACCGAAAACTTTCTAAATACCGCTATATCCAAAATACATCTGGCGCAAGAAGATGATTTAGCATACCGACCTTTCGACTCAGAAGGTATTATTAATATTCACGATTTTCCTTTAACTTCAGCCCTGACTATAGCAGAATTGAGACATATGGAGCGACATGTGATGCCTCGTATGCTTTCATCATTTAAATTCAATAAAGACATAGAAGATGAAGCACAACTAAAAGATTTAAAAAAAATGAAAAGCCAAAGTAAAAGTATTTTAGGGATCTTAAAGCGAAGACCATCTCTAAAGGTCGCAGAGAAAAATGAATTCACTTTTACACTTGGAAACATGCAAAATTTTCCTGAGCGATTAATACCTATTTTTACACCGGAAGAACCAGTACGCTTTTTGCAACTGCAAAATGATATTCAGGATCCAAAAGCTGTTAACCGAGAAATTAAATCGTTTGCTCAATTAGTGGCGTTGATTAATTTTATTAAATGGTGGCAAAAAACAAAAGTTCGTCAATTAATAGATCTACCGGATTTTAAACCAAAAATTTCTATTCCTAATGCACGTATACGAAAACCAAAAAAGCCCAAAAAAAAACCTATAATGTACGATTTGTCGGAAAGCTCACAAAAGAGTCGTTTTAAACTTCGAGTTGGCAAAAGCGCACACAAGATGCGAGTTAGTTTAAAAACAACTGAAGATGATACTTCTGATATTCGTCCCAGTATTTTATCAGCCGTTTCTCTAGATTCATCCATCTTAACCCAAAAAGAAGAGCCAGAAGTGGATTATATTAAATATACTTATACACGCTGGACAACTAAGAATATATTTAAATCGGAATACAATAAAGAAAAGCGTACAATTACAATTCAAACCAATAAATTGGGTAAGTGTCGAATTGTTTTATATTTAGCCTTGCAGGATCGAACTGCAAAATAAGAACAAATGAAGAGAATTTTTTTAACTTGCAAAAAATACTAGAAATAAACCGAAAAACTGGGAAAGATATTTCGTTTTTTTTTCATAAAATCCTACCATATTCAATTATCCTTGCTTACATATATAAAAATAATTCTTGTTAAAATTAAAAATCATTTGAATCCAAAAGTGACTTGACTGCAAAAAATGGTATATATCTGTAAACTATCATAACCTTTCATCATTTTTATTTTGTCCCATAGAAATATCGGCAAGATTTCAGCAGCTAGATTACAAAAAAATTTTGCTTATTGTAAAACACGTTATTATTGCCTTTTAACGTACAGTCAACAAAAAAAAAAACTTGTACAGTTACCAACTCAGAATAAAAAAAAAATCAAATTAATAAAAATATGGGAAGAAAGAAAGATTAACTAAACACAAATTAAAGTTTGGACAAAAAACAAAAATTGTACACTTCTTATTTTCTTTGCACAAAAAGTCTCGTTACAAATCTTTTATTCAAGAAAATTTTTTATTCGAGAAAAAACAAATTTGAAAAAATTTAAAACCGATTATAAATCTATGGAAGGAAAATAATTCAATACGTGAAATCCGGAAAATAGTTAAAAAAGTTCACAGTACCATACACTACGTAATAAAAACCTTCCTAAAAAATAATTCTCTAGAAAGACGTAGTAGTAGAAGTGGTCGCCCCAAAAAAATAAAAACTCCTCCGATTGAGCGAAAAATATTATATTTTGTGAAGAAAGATCCAAAAGTTTCTGCTGTAAAAAACCCTAAAATAGCTGGTGTGACTCCACAGACAGTAAGAATTTCGTCAATTTGACAGCATTGTATGAATATGCAGCTCGAAAGAAACCACTCCTTTCCAAATTAAATACCCAAAAACGCCTACTGTATGCCAATGAGTTTATTGGCAAAGACAATGCTTTCTGGGAAACCGTTATTTTTATAGACGAATCTAAATTTAATATATTTGCAGCGACGGACGAAAATTTGTATGGAGATTGAAAGGAGAGCTTTGAATCCGCGTAATATAACACATACTGTTAAACACAGTGGTAGGAATGTAATGGTTTGGGGTTCTATGAGTGCAAATGGAGTGGAAAACCTTGTTTTGTAGAAGGAAACAGGAACAAAATCGATATTTACATATTTTGGGTGATAGCTTTGCATTCGTCCAAGATAACGATCCAAAGCATTCAGCTCTTGTACTAAAGGAATGGCTGCTTTATAATAGGAAAAAAGTATTGCCTCATTCTCCACAAAGCTTAGATTTAAACCAGATAAAGTATTTGTGGCCATATATCAGAACTAAACTAAAGGATAACCGGATTTCTAGCAAAAATACCCTAAAAATCGCCATTTTTTGTCCAAGAAAATTGGCATATTTTTAATTTGCCTTTTTTCATTCTGAGTTGGTAAGTGTACAAGTTTTTTTTTTGTTAACTGTATGTGTAATTAATACAATTTTATAATATGCGAAAAGTTTATGAATTAGTGCAAATTTCTCACATATAATAAGTTCTGTGAGATATCCCGTTACTATGGCCAAACCTCTGGATCTCATAGAATCAAAGATATTGCAAAATTATCGTTGCATAAAATGGGAAAGTGGGAAATCAATTATCGCATGTTTGATTTAAAAAAAAAACAACATATTTAACTCTACCCATTTATCTTAATTCGAGCTATCTAACTAACTATTTTAGTTGCTTAGATATAGAAAAATTAAAAAATTGTTTAGAAAGAATCTGTCGCGCTTTTCCTGTGTCATTTAATCCTAAGCCGTGCACTAGCAAACGAAAATCTAAAATAAAAATTAGATAAGGCCATGTTAAACTTAAAACTCAATAATATAATTCGTGTCTGGATTAAGGTTAATTAATAATATATTTCAATGTGTTATTAAATTTCTAATGCAGAACGATATTTTTTCCATAAAAGCTCTTTTTCTTTGTTTCCATAAAATAACACTGTGGTTGTATAAATGAATAAAACGTTAAAACATCAAACGGACTCAAACTTATAAAAATATATTTTTAATTTTTGTATATTTGAAGGTTACTTTGGTCTGGCGTTTAAACTATACAGACACTTTCCCTTCAAGTTTTGGAAATTTGAACCCAATCCAAACGAGTAAGACAAAGTTCATTGTTATTTAGTTATGGTTGTGTATAACTAACAAAAAATTAGAATGAGCTTATGCTTCAATGTTACGTATTCGGCTGCTTAAGTTATTTTATGTTTTTATTATATTATATTTCTTTTTTCGTAGTCCAGAAAATGAAGTAATTTTTACCTTAGAAACTCAGTGCGTTCGATGCATTTTCAACATCACCGAAAAGGGAATAACATGTGTGGTTACTGATATCATAGATATAAACGTGTATGTAAGAAATGTAAAAAAATATTTGCTGATTGATGAACCCCTTGATAATATGAAAAAATTGAAGCAGATATTTACAGAGAAAAATATAAATATATTTGCAGATAAGGATGCCAGATTATATATAGAAAATGGTAAATGATAAAAACAGAACTAAAGAATCAACATAATGAAAACAAATTTTTAATTTGCCTAAGAAGCAAACTTTATTAACAAATAAAATGAAGTACAAATTAATAAGTAGAAATAAAAATTAAAAGAATTTTTTCGTTGGTGTAACATCTGAAACCTTTAAAACCTCAAAACAAAAAATTTTGTTAACAAGTGAATTGTTTTCTCTATGTGACTGAATAATTTCCATAGGAATAAAGTTTGTTTTTAAAAAATCCAGGTATGTTTTCGGAAAAGCATTTACCAGCTGAACAGCACACTTACAATTGTATGGCTATAAATTGCAATCAAATAAAATTTTGTCATTGTATATGGAATCGTTTGGCCGGAAAACGGGATTTAATTTTAAAGTTTATGCAATACCAAGATACGGAAGACAATATGACAGAAGCCCGCTTAACCCCAGAACAAGCATATTTTATAGAAACCACAGAATCATGTTCCGAAAATTTAAAAATAATAAAACTAAAATTTAGTTTAACTTGGAGAAATTTAGGTGTAAGCATAATTTTAATTTATTATTATTATTTCACATGCTGGGGGTTTACATTCGCTATTAATTGACTTTCTATTAACCAAAACTATGTCGGTGTTAAATACAATCCTTTACAATTAGTGAAGCAATTAGACATTTAAAATATTATGAAAAATATTCAACTGTTAATCCATAATACATAGTACTGGTTAATCAAATCATCACTATACACTTACAGTATGAGTTAGACCAAAAAATCGATTTATAAAATAAAGTAAAGAAAATTATCTGCAATATATCCAAAAAAATTAGTCTAGCCTTTTAGACGTCTAAAGACTTCAAACAGTCATACATATATGCCTACACAGAAATACAAACACCTGTTCGCTCAATGTAGATTATATATATATACGTAGAGGTTATTGAGTCATTCCGGTTTATAAAATTTTGCAAATTTTTTTGCAAATGTAAACTCATGTAAAACAAACAAATTTTTTGTTTATAAAAGAATATAACAACCATTAAAACATTTTTCATTTCAGTTCTATAGCGACTTACAAGGTTTAGTCAATTCTATGTATCCGGCTACAAGTGAACTAAAATGTAAAAATCCGATGTTATTACACTTTGTACAAAATTTACTTTTCGAAATAAGACCGCTAAGTTTTTCTTGAATATATGCTTTTCTCAATAAAATACATAAAACATTTGTATATTTTTAATTTTTCTTTTTTGGTTCTCAAATACTTAATAATTAAAGTTGCGCTACAGGATTTTAAACATCGAAAAAAAACTATTAAAGGAATATTGAGTTCTCTTCGTAAGGTGTTAGGGTAAATTGATACAGTTCTGTATTCCGTATATCAATTCCGCAAAGCTTTTTGTCGGTTTCTAAATAAATATACTTTTTAATCGAGTAAAAAACCCGTATCAAGAACAAGAACTTGCAACAAAACAAAAAACTTTAAATACGACAATATATTCAGTGTGTTTTTTCATAAACTTTAAATTAATTTAACCGGTTAACAAATAGATTTATTTTTAAAAACACTCTACAGGAAAATTATAAGATAATCATGCATTTATTGCAAGTATGGCTATGTATGGTCTAACAGTCAACAATTTATATTTCGCTGCTTCAGTACAAAATTTTATATGGAATTTTTCATATTTTAGGAATTTAAAAGTGTTTATGTAACGTTGGCCTCTGATAAATTAAATCGAAAATCATTAGATTTTAAAATCGAGTCGAGAACAGAGCTGTTGAAATGTTCTTTAGAACAAATTCAGAAGGGAGTGGTAATTTTCCGAAGAATTTTCTTATAACTAGAGCATTTTTCAATAAGAAGTTTGCTTTCTAAAGCAAAATAAAACAAAAATTATAAATTAAAATGATTTAAATTTGTATCGTATTACGAAGAGAAAAGTTCGACAATTATGAAGGAAAAATGATACCTGGCAAATCTCCACCACGACCACGATGACATGTATCGATTCCTTCACTAAAGTTTATATAATGCAATAGTGGTTAATCACACGATCTGGCTGGCCACTTAACTGATAATTGTCATGAAATTATGCCAACGCGAAATTTGATTTGCAATAAACGGATCATTTCATTGGCTGTCTGACATGTGGCACTGTCCTGTTGAAACCACATTTAAATAATAAAACAAAATTGAGTTGTTAGCATCTCGCGATAGCGTGATCCATTGATCCAGCTTAATTTTTTAAAACAGCTGCCCAATCATGTACCTTATTTTGAATGCAAAGGCTTCTCAATAATCGCTCAAATGCAGCAATTTTGATTCTTGACAAGCGAAAATGGGCTTCGCCTGAAATAATAATTTTTTAGAAAAACCTCAGCCAGTTGAATTAAGCGAATCTACGGCGATGTGAATGATCAGTCGGCTTTAATTCCTGCACCAGATGAACCTTTTTTTTGTTTTTTTTTTAAGAGAAGTAGCACTTCAGGCAACAATGCCTATTTAGTCAAGTACCGTGCTACTTTCTTTAGGAAAGGGATAGAGAAGAGATGAAACAGGTGGTGACAGTAGAAGGATACAGTCGGAAATTAACTGCCGTATAAGACAGCACAGCGACCAGTGACTATGCCTTCATCGCTGAACAGCCCCACCGACAGTCAATTTTTATTTTTGTAGTGAAAAAACCAAGGTCTTCGTTGGGAATCGAACCCACAACCCCCATACTGACAAGCTAGTACACTACCTACTAGCCTACAGGGGCTTAAAAGAAAAATCCTTACGAAAATTTCGCCGTGTGGTGGTTTTGGATACCGCCAGCTTAGAGGAATTGACAAATTTGGAACGACCCGCTGGTGTTCTTGTATCGAGCCTGTCAACTAAAATTTAATGACAAAATTATTAATAGCGGTCTCAGACGGACATGTAACTTTAACAGAACCACTCATTCTCATAGTGTGTTTTTTAATTATTTTAATCCGATTTTCGTGCAAAATTGAATTCATTGCAACAATTGCCAATGCATCTACAACGAATGCGTCGAAAAACCAAATGTCAAAACTATCATGTTGTTGGTGTGTTGCCACAATTGAAAAACACAGTGCAGTTGTAATTAACATATTTGGTACTTATTGGAAGGGATTTAAAATAAAAAATATATTTGGTACCATTTCTTTTTACTGGAATTCTTACACTTTATTCGTAGAAGAGAAATTATGCCATAACTTCACAGCTACTTGTTTGTCAAAAGTCGTAATCAATTTCATCAAAGTTCAATGTCATTTACGTCAATTTGTAATGGAAAGATAAAGGAGATGTGAATGTTTCTTTTTGTCGCTGCAAATGGCGATAAATATCATTATGTTTTGGCATCAATATTGTACACAGAAATTTGTTTGCAATAAGAACATAAGCGATAGCACTTAAAGAGCATAACAATTTGCTGGGACGTATTTGACTGCACCTCGAACTTATGTTTTAATGCAAAGTGAGTTTAGCTACAGTTTTTATCGTCTTTGCGGCAGATATTTCCCTTTGGGAATTTTTAAAATGCTGTGTTTATTACAACAAACTACAAACGTTGTAAGTCTTTAAAAAGAATGTTTCAACTTTTAAACTGTTGATGTTTTACGAGCTACAAACTGAAGTGCCATAAAATGAGTCCATATGCATATCCACTGGGTTGGTCGATATATAAACAATAAAATATTTTCAAGTGAAAGACATCAAACTTGAAATAATGTTGTCATGAAAACAAGCAGTGCTTATTTATCACATTTCTATCAAAATAATAGTCTATTCGCATTATGATATGGCATTACTACTGCTCCATTTGATTTACATATATTTTAATAAAGAAACTATCTTCTCTACGTCATTCAAATTTTCGCTAAGTCAATAAAATTCTTTAACCCATATAAGTGTTTAAAAGAAATAATGGGAGGACATATCTTTAAAATTTTATGCAATGATGCAATTTATTTAATTTAAATTCCTCACTGTGGAATTATTTCATGAATAATTTTAGCAGTTACCCCAAGAGTTAAAAAAATAAAAAACTTTTAATAAAAATAACTGTTGTCTCATATTAAAAAAGGATTTTTTTTAACTGAGTACCCAGAAATTTAATATTAATCTACCACTTTTGAAAAATATCATATCAAGTTTCTTTAAGCATGAATTTTCTATGACATTTCTTATTTAATTTATTTATTTTTTTTTCGACTTCAAGTCGAATCGTTTAAGATTTTCTTAAACATACTTTTAATTAAAAGCTTAATATTTCTTAAATAATTTTGTTAGGGCATATTTACGTTTCTTAAAATTGCGCTTAAACCTGAAACCTGAATTATCATATCTGACTAAATTTGCCAACCCTTTGTGGCTTTTACTAAATTTGTCCTTTTTCTATATTTTAAGATAAGAATATCAGACTCATTCAACCGTTCACTTCAACTTTCTATTGTCTTTTTGTAGGTAACCGAAAACAAAAGCAAAAGAAAAAACAAACCAATTTTTTCTTTTCATATTTCCCACATTGATAATCACTATATTTTTTGCTTCCATATAAAAGCTTAAGGAACTACAAACATTCGTATTTGTGTAAAACTTTTGTTGTCTTCTGTGTCAATCTTTTCTTTACTGAAAATATGATGGTACTTGCAGGCTTTAACTGAGTCTGTAAAAGAGGTTTTGCTTTGTTTTTCTAGTGCTCAGAATTTTTTTGTTGTTTTGTTTTATTTTAAATGGAACCTCTATATTATTGTTCTATTAAAAAGAAATCATGTAGAGGATCAGTTTGGAGACCTTATTATTATAACTTTAGTGCAGTAGAATTTTAATAATTCTTAACATTTTTAAAATTATTTTTTTTTTGTATATTTAACACGTGTGAGATAAAACTGACAGAAAAGGAAGGCATCCACAAACACTTCTATATACCTTCGGCATTCTTCACATTTTAGTCTTCGTATCGCATTTGTACCGATACCGATAAACTTTTCAACGACGATGCCCATAATATCCTTTACGCATTGAAACCCAAGTCAGGTTTTTATTTTTTTAATTAAGGTGTTTTTCAATAAGAAGTTTGTTTCTAAAATGAAATAAGATTAAGATGATTCAAATTTTTATTGTATTAAGATGAGAAAAGTTCGGCAATTCTGAATAAAAATGATATCTGGTAGATATCCACCACGACCATGATGACATGTGTCGATTCTTTTAACAAGATTTTTAATCCTATGAAATTAATCACATCACTCATTTTGAACGATTCAATTGGTTCTGTGCGGCTGTGGCACCGTCGTGGTGAAACCACATGTCAGTGATATCCACGTCGTCAATAATAGGCCAAAATTGAGTTGTTAGCATCTCGCGATAACGTGATCCATTTTCCAGTCTCATCTTCGAAAAAACGGCCCAATCACGCCTCCAGACTATATAGCGCACCATACAGTGCCACGTTGAGCGTGCAAAGGCTTCTCAATAATTACTCTAGGATTTTCAGAAGCCCACATGCCCTGACAGGTGAAAATGATCGTCGTCTGAAAATGTGAAATTTTCAGAAAAACCAGCCGATTTTTGCTAAATGAATTGAGCGTATCTACAGTGATTTGAAACGGTCGGCTTCAATTCCTACACCAATTGAACCTTTTAAGAATTCAAAATCAAGTCCTAGCGCAAAATTTGTCAAGTGATGGTTTTGGATAACCCCAGTTGTTGACAACGTCGAGGAATTGAGAAATTTTAATCTACTTCAACACTGCGGCTCACGGCTGCAATGTTTTTAGTTGAACGACACCCAGTCGAATACGCGTTGGTCTCCTACATTTTGTATCGAGCCTATCGAGCCTCTCGACTCAAATGTAACGACCATATTCTTAATAACAGTCTCAGAAGGATTTTATGTTGTCCGAAAATATCACGAATTTTATGAAATTCGTAACAGACCCATCATTTTCAATGGGATTTTAATTATATTAATGCGATTTTCATGCGAAAATGGCTTCATTGTAACAATTGCCAATGAATCTACTTACAATACGTCAAAAAACTAAATGTCAAAACTATCATATTGTTGGTGTGTTGCCACAATCGAAAAACAAACTTCTTGTTGAAAAGCTCGATACATTATGTGATTATTTTAATAATTAAATTAAATATTAGTTGATTAGATATCTTATATATATCATCAAACCATCAAAGCAAAAGGACAAGCAAATTCAAAAATCATATACAAAAATGCAGGAAGTTAACCATGCTATCAGGATTGACCCCGGAATAGACTATCTTACAAATTTCTCCCTGGTCGTCGACAGATAGCTCTGAAGCAATACCTTCATTGAATCGGAGTTGATATGTCAGGGCTGTTATTCACATATTTGCAGTAACAGTTCCATATTTTTTGTTGTTTCCATTTCCAACTTTTTAGCACTATTATATTTATTTCAAAAATTACTTAACTGTGTTTAACTTCAAATGGTTAAGCAAAATCTGTTGATGTAATTATAATATCTTGTTTAGTTTTAGCTATTAGAAACAAAAATTTAAGAAATAAAATTGATTTTAGTTCCAGGTAAATTTTAAACTTAAACATTTCTCTTTTACATCTACTTTTTTCATAATTTAGCAATTCTAATTTGTTTCTATTTGCCGGATAAGACAAGTTATTTAAACTCTTCAAGTTTGTTCCTTTTTTCTTCATTTTTTTTGCTTTTTGTCATAAATGCTACCCATGATTTATTAATAACTCTTTTTTAATACTGTTGAATTTATATACAGTCAATTATATTCTTTTTATATTTTTTATACTCTACAATGCATTCGTTGGTGACAGGCGAATAACATAAAAAGAATAACTGGAAAGGGTTTCTCAATATGGGTGGGATTTTATTATTTGTAAGATATCAAACATGTGGCAATACATTGCTTCCCAGGACATCTATCGAAAATTCCTACTAATGGCGAACGTCTTATTTGCATTTTGATCAGTTAGATCTGCCAGACTGTAGATTTTTGCATTTGCTGTTATCAGATTTTTATATAATTTTTATATTGTAAAATTTCAATTAACAATTTAAAAAGCTATAATAAATATCACTTATTCTTTTTTACGGTCTTTTTAAATTAAATTAAGAATATATATTTTTTTCTTTTCGATATTTCGCTTTTCTATAGAAAGCTTCTTCAGGAAAAAAAATTTTTTTTATTTTTGAAAACAAAAATTATTAAAAAACTACAAAAATTTAAAAAACTTTTTAGTAAACACAAATATATTTTATTTGTATAAGTATTAAGAAATTTACAATAAAATTAACATTAGGAAATGCAAAATCTTTTCAATCAAAATCTTCCTTTGCGTTAAATTATGATAAATAAATTCCTTAGCGACATTTATATTTAAAGCTGATTGGATGCTGCCATACTGAATGACCTGTAGATAAGAAAATCAATTAAAATGATAATGAAGTAATGCAAATAATATTTAAACCACTGTAAGCTCTCAAGCGGAGAAAAAAAATTTTCCAACCTGACAACACTTTTTTGATACATCCAATCCATTTGTGCCTTTGATGTCTGCAACAGACGGTTTTCTTTTGCGCGGTGAAAACCAGTATTTCTTTATTTCTCACTTACATTTCTTTTAAATGGACTTAACAATGTAATAAAATAAACTATACATAATTAACTTGTGATACTTCAACATAACCACAAAGAGCTGCTATAATCTATACTTCTTAGAGAACCCTTAATGTTCATACCTACATAAATATACATACATACATATTTATTTAGGAAAATGTTAAGTAAATAACTTTTCTTTCTCAAATAAAGATACCAGCAAACAGATAATAATAATAATAATAATAATTCATTCATATATTTTGAAGCACAGAAACTCAAACGAATATAAATATAGAAAATTAAGAAAAATAAAGGCATGAATAAAACCTGAGGAAAATCTGTCAAAAAGATTTACATTAAATGATAAAATGGAATATTAAAAAAACAAAACGGGCAATATGACAACTAATGAAAGGGTTTATTTTTGTTTTTATTTTTCAGAATGATTTAAATATAAATGGAAAATAAAGACTTGTGACAAAATTGCAGAAACATAAAAAATATACTAAAATAAATAAAAGATATGAATGGGCTTTCAGGCGAGTAAATAAGAAATGAATTTCATATCTTGATTAAAAGGTGATATTTCTTTAAAGGTAAATATGTTGAAAATATGAAAAAATGGAAACAGTACAACGCTGCTTATAAAAAAAAATGTTATTTATGTAAGATTTAACAAAGATACAGTAGTGGCCAAATATATAGAACTGATATGAAATACATATATGATTTAATAGTTCATTTTCTTTTACTAGCTTTTGTTTCTTAGTTAATTAACTTATTTTTTATTTAAAATGAAGAGTTCTTATCTAAAAATAAGAAAAAAGGGATAGTTCAAACTAAATCAACAATAATAATTTGAAAGAACATTAGAACGTTTTGGGAAACGCAAAACTTCCGTTTGTAATTAAAACTTCAAGAAATCAAATAAATTTTTATTCAAGAATTAAGTTTACTTTTTATTTGGGTACGGTTTTTCGTCGACCCTCGTCAAATTTGGTTTGTTCTCTTTATACTAATTGTGTTCTATTGTCAGCTGTGTTTATATAGTTCGTCTTGTTCGTGTTTCTCTTCGTGTTATTGCATTCGTCACTTTCTCTCTCTCTTTTGTCTATATCTCTCTCTCCTTTTCCATCTGTTTGTTTTTACCTAATTTGTATCTCCCTTTTTATTCGTCTCCTACCTAAATCCTTTTACGACCATGCTTGCTATTCGTTTGTGTTAATGTGTGGGTTTTTTCCTATGACATAATAATTCGTAATTGTACGTTTATGTGGTTCTATATTGCCCCGGTCCCATGCTCCTGCGTATGGCGTCTGTGTTGGTGTAACGTTCGTTCTCCTGTAAAAATATTCCAATGCTTCAAATATTGTGTCCGAAGCAGTGTTTATTTGTTCATTTATTATTCGTCCGTCAAATGTTTTCTGTTTTTATATTTCCATGTATTCTAATACATTTAGTCTCCTTCCTTTGTGCTATGTATAAAGCAGTATAATCGTTGCTTTTATATGTCCTGGTGTACATTTGTTGTTGAATATATGGTTCGCAAAATTTGATTCTGCTTCCCGTAGTTTTCTCTAATGTGTTCCCTAAATCTGGTCCTAATCCTTCGTCCTGTTTGCCCGATATAACCATAATAGCATGTACAAGATAATTTGTACACTCCTTGTTCGTCTAGTATATTTGTCCCGGTTGCTCTACCGCATAATATCCTGCCTAGGTTGTTTCCTGCCGTATTGATGTTGTGTTCTCCAAAGAATTCTGCCAGTTTGCACGTTGATTTTCCCATATATGTTAAAGTAGCCCAGTTTTTCCTTTCATTCTCCTGTTCTTTGTCCGTTCTAATATGTCTCCTGATGTTATCTACCAGGCACTTTTTGTATCCGCTATGGTGTGTATTGTTCCCATTCACTCCATATATATATCCCGCGTTAGTGGTGTTCTCTCGAGTCTTGTTATTAACTGCCTGATTGTCGCGTCTTTGTGTTGCCGGGGATGATCCGGTAAGCTGTGTATTATTGTGTCCATTGACGCTAGTTTCCTGTATGTACCCCTTGACCGTTAGGTCTAGATAATTAATCTCCCCCTCCTCTTCCTTCCCCATTTTGAATCCCATGTTCCTGTGTCCTCCATTCATGTAATCTAGAATCTGCCTATTGTTATTCCCTTCTAGTATACATATGATGTCGTCGACATATCCTGCATAGAATATTACTCCGAAATCGTTATTCGATATGATTAATTGTAAATGGAAAAAATACTTTTTCTACCGTAAATTTGGAAGAAACCAATATAAAGCCGGAAGTAAAACAACACTGAAGATGGCACATAACAGAAACCGGTCTGTTTACAAACTAAATTTGACGCGGGATGACGTAAAATCATACCCAATTAAATCAAACCCCGTCGAAAAACTTACGCACATATCTTAAAGTAGTCATTTTTGATAGGGAATTCTTACAGATTATTACAGTGGTTTAGATTTACAATTCGGTCCAACTGGACAAAGGGGCGTGGTATCTCCCATGCAAACCACAAATTATAAATCTATTATTTCTGCTCCTGATAACTGTATTTGCACAATATTTGGTTCGTTATAGAACGCAACGCTTTAGATTGGAATCTTTGCAAAATTTCTAAATTGTATTTACTAGCAGTGCCCAATAACTCTATGCTATAAGTCCATATAGCTTTTAAAATAGTTCTATAAAACAAGATCTTATTATACATACAAAGTTTAGATTTATGACCCAGAAGCCAGTACATTTTCTTTAATTTGATGTCAAGTTGTTTTCTTTTCGCATTAATATATGCTTTCCATGTGAGTCTTCTGTCTAAATGTAAGCCCAAGTATTTGACAGTGATCACACTAGAAATTAAAGTGCCATTGAGAAACATAGCTGGGCAATTTTCCCTTCTTATTGTAAAAGTGATGTGAGTTGTATTTTGGATGTTAATAGCAATAATAAATCGCTTTGACCTTGACAATTTACAGTCGTAATTTGCACTATGGCAATTTTACCTAGTCTATAGCTGGGCCAAATTTTACTGAAACGACTAAAGCATTTAAAAATGATCGATTTACTGCCAGCGTGGTTTCCAAATCTCCCATTGTGCCTGTTATCTCTATAGTCAGGATTAAATATTATCATGTCCAATCCTAAGAAAGTTACCCTACAGCTTTTTAAACTACTGCTAATAGTCCTTGTTTAATTTGTATGATGGCTATTTCTCATGCTTTTATTTTTTTATTTATTTTAGTGTGTAAACATTACGATGTATGAAACTATGCACAATTTGTTTTTTTTTTAACTAGAGCCTTTTCAAGTATTCAAATGAAATGCAGATGAGTGAATTCATGAGAATTTTTTTAATAGACATGTATTTATTTATTCACCAAAAAGAAGTTGATTTAAGATTGTGTGAAAAAGATATGCACGTTTTTCAAATTAGTTTCTCTACACAATTGCATTCGTTTCTTTAATGATTCAACAAACCTATTCAAACTTTTATGTTCCCACGTTATTTACAAGACAGTTGTTTATTCTTAGAAAATCACTTTGTGCCCTTTTCGAGTAGTACTGGCGGCAAAAAGTAAAATTTTGTAGTAAAGGTTTTTTTTTCTCGTTACCTGATAGTTTCAGTTGGCTGCTGTTATTGCAGGCAAACACATGAAGGTCTTTTGTTTTTTATTGTTTACGTATATGAAAAGTTTACATTTCGTTTGATTTAAATTTGAACTTTTTTTGCGTTGCTATAAAACTGTTATAATAGCTTTCGAACTTTGGAAAAATTGCATTCACATGCCCATATTCATGCTCAAACATGCCTGCTAACATGCATGTGTGACAGTATGCAACAGTCTAATAGCCCTATAGTTCTCTACGTTATTGTACTCTTTATTCATTATTTCAAACATACAGCCAAATATTTAAAGTATCTAAAGTTTATAACGAATAGTTCACAGTAAGTAAGTAGAGATCCGAATCGGTAGTGATTTTTAAAAATCGTGGGATTCGAGAGTTGTAAACTCAGATTCCGAAAAGCCGAGAGTTTTAGGGATTCCTAAATATCGAAAAATCTTTTAAGTGTTTTTAAGTGTTTTAAGAAAGGACGATAAAGTTGAATAGAGAAATACCATTTTAGATAATTTTTTCTGTATTCGCTTATATAACTAAATTAACAATTTTTTTTTGCATAGAGTGAGCTAAAGTCTTTCATTAAATATTTTTTTTAATAATTTATATTAAAAATTGGAATTAGTTCTAAAAAAAAAACAAGAAAAATATTTTAAATTTTCAACAGAAAAGCTGAAAGAGGCTCTTTTTTAATCCACAATATCTTCTTATTTTAGTTATTAAAGATTATTCAAGTGTAATGCAGCCCAAAATGTCTCGAAGAGTGGGTATTTCGTTTGGCAGCCTAAGAACTAGTGCCTTAAAAATAAGAATTGCATGGTATACTTCATGAAAGATGTAATAACATAGTATATATGCAATTACTTTTTACATCTCTTGTTACAACAAGTTTCTTTATTATTTTCTAGTTTGTCAAGTTTCACAAACGCTAAGAAAATAAACTTAAACACGAACATGTACCAGAAACAAAAAGTCCTTAAAAAACTTTTTATTAGATAATTCAAATTACTTTTTATTATATTGTTACTAAAGTTGAGAGTTTAGAGTTTTGTACCTGCTTCTCTGTATATGGTAAATGCAGCTAAATAAATTGCTTAATCAACCACCAATAGAGTGTGGTGTATTTAGATTTGAATAATAAAAATAAAAAGTTGATATTAACGCACCTAAGATGCTTTAACAGAAATAGCCGCCTTTTTTGTTAAACAGAGGATCATAATAGCGGCTTTAGCATAACGAAAAACTACTTTAGTTGAGTTACCGCGGCACATGAATTAATTAGAAAGCAACAAACGGCAAATAGCTCTCTCAGCCTTTGCAAACGATTATAAAAGAAAAAGAATTTTAATGTTGTAAGCCTAAACGAGTTGGGGTGAGCACCTGTATATTACAATGAAAAATAAGATAAGATAGTCGCTTTTAAAGTAAAACCAGAAAATCGTGATCTTAACTTTAACATAGAATCAAATAGGCAGGATAGTAACAACATGATAACACTGTGTGGCACTCATGGCTGCGATGGCTAAAAGAGCCTTGTTATTAAGAGAAGAGATCGTTAGTTCGATGCACATATCCCTTTCTCGTAGAGATTCCATTTACTCATCTGTATTCTAATAACGCTCTTTTTTGAAAACTCATGACTCAAGATGTTCTCTACAACATTCAGATAGCTCAATCACCGAGGGTGCTTGACATTCATTAGCTTAAACACAACCAACACCTTTTAACGGATATATGAATTGTTGCCCCATGTTATCCTATTTTAAAGTATACTTAAACTAATAAACTAGTTTCAAACTATTTCAAAGCGATTTTATTATTTTATTAACCTTCTTCTTGCGATTGCAATACAATGGCTCAATTTATAATTTTAGAAGGGAATTATTTGATTATTTTTCCTCAATCTATACTTAATTTTATAAATTTCGTTAAACTTTTAACTAAATACTGAAAAGCTATTTAATTTATAAGCAAAACATAATTAAATAGAAGAATAATAATTTTGTGTGCCTAATGTTATTTTGAATAAATTTGCTTATACATCAATTTAACAAAAGATTTATGTGACAGATACTAATATTTCATAATCAAAGCTTTATAAGTTAAAAATTATTTGATATTTCTTCGTAAAAAATAATATTTTATTTAAAAAACTACACCACTACTACACCATATTCTAAAATTAGTTTTTTTCCTCTTTCAAATTAACAGCAATATTTTCAGTTCTAAATTTCCTTTATTATTAAAGCATATGTTTGGGGAAAGAAGAAGAATATTTAAATACTGGCATACTTTTAGGCATATCACTGCACACAAATCTTGACTTTGTCTCTATACGATTTATACGTTTCTTATGTTAATTTATCTACTTTATCTTCATTTAATTCGAAATGAAAATTTTATTAATTTAAGATTTAATTGTATATTTTTCAAAATCACTGGATCATGACTACAAGTAAGAAATTTTCATTAAAAGTTAAAGGAGCAATAACAAAAAAAAAGTTTCTAACAAAAACAATTTGACAAAGAAACATAATTGACAACTTAATGAAATAAAAGAAAATTAAATTTTCTTTTTTATTAAAAATCTTATCAAAGAATCGATTACCAACACTCGTGAATTGTTAAGGCAAAAATTTTTACTCTCACACTCAAACAAAGCAACAAAGAAAAAACTTTTTAAATATTAAAGTAACAATTTTCGTCAAGAGAACAGCCAGTTTGAAAAAGTTGTGAGTGAGTGAAGTTGAGTTCCTTATAGAAAGTTATCGTAAAATAGCTTGCAATTGGTTTTTGCAGGATAATATATGAGGTGGCAATTAAAAGAAACCCCTTTTGCTTTTCTATTGTGAATAATAAAAGGGTGCGATTTTTATTGTCCTAAAGTTGGTTAAAGTTTGAAATGTTTTTCATTTAAATTTATTAACAGCTTGCGATATATATAAACGAAAATATAGTAGACAAACATTCGAGAAAATGTTTTAATTGTTAATACTTTTAAAGATAAAATATTGCAAGTTTTAACAGTTTACTGTCTCAGATTTCTTTGATAACAAGCAGACGTTTAGGTGCACTTATAGGAAGGAGATGATTAAGATTGAAGGCTGGATTTCGTTCTTCGTTTATTATGTCATGAGTGGACAAAAAGTTTTCTTAATCTTTAAGTTCCAAATGTTATTTGTTTTAAGTTCTTATTTACTTACTTCTGCGTATATTTTTTAAAGTCCTTACGAAAATGAAATCAATATTGCAAAATTTTCTATACACATTATGCTTGCCACCCTTTAAACCTAGAAATTGATTTACCAATTTTTTCCGGATAATTTACGAAGGTGACTTGTAGAAGTAAAACTACGTAAACAAAGTCATTCCGAATTAAATCAATGACATGGCTGAAAGTATGTCATTGTATCGGGTTTTCAACAAATAGTTCGTATTTCAGTTGTGACAACTCCAACAACATGACAGTTTTGATATTAAGTTTTTTGACGTATTCGTAGCAGAGGCATTAGCAATTGTTACAATAGATTCAATTTCGCACGAAAATCGCAATAAAATAATTAAAATCCACAATGAAAATGGTGGTTCTGTTAAAATTACATTTCGTAAAATTTTTCATATTTTCGGACAAACATAATCGTCGTTGTGAGACCGCTATTAAGAATTTGGTCGTCAAATTTCAGTCGACAGGCTCAATACAAATTGTACGAACAGTAACGCGTGTTCGAACGGGTAATTCAATTAAAAATATCGCAGACATGAGCCACAGTGTTGAAGAAGATCCAAAATTATCAATTCCTGGACCTTCTTAACAATTGGGGTTACCCAAAACCACCACATGGCGAAGTTTGCGTAAGGATTTGACTTTGAAGCCTTACTACGTTCAACTGGAATTGAAGCCGCCCGACCAGTCTCATCGCCGTAGATTTGTTAAATTCATTCAGAAACAACCGGCTAGTTTTTCTAAAAGAAATTATTTTGTCAGACGAAACCCATTTTCACTTGTCAGGGTATGTCAAAAAAACAAATTAAAAATTTCAGGGCGATTATTGAAAAGCCTTTGCATACTCAAAATGTCACTGTATGGTGCGCTATGTGGTCTCGGAGACGTGATTGAGTCGTTTTTTGTTGGAAGATGAGACTGAAAATGCAGTAACGATCAAAGAATCACGCTATCGCGAGATGTTAACAACTCAATTGTGGGCTATTACTGACATGTGGTTTCAACAGGACGGTGCCACATGTCACCCAGCCAATGAAACGATCAATTTATTGAATACTAAATTTCCCCATCGCATAATATCACGACAATCAGCAGTTAAGTGGACAGCCAGATCATGTGATTTAACACTACTGGAATTTTTTTTGTAGGGCTATGTTAAGGACAGAGATTTTACGCAGCCAATCGAATCGATTTTAGCCTTAAAACTTAAAATCCGTAATAAGATTAATAAAATAGGACCGCCATTTTGCCAAAAAGTGATTAAAAACTTTGATAAAAAATCGACATCTGTCAGCGTGGTCGTCGTGCACATTTGCCAGATATCACTTTTCATTCATAATTGCCGAACAATAATAATACAATCAAAATTTGAGTCATCTTAATCTAAATTTTTTGTTTTTCTTCTTCTTCTTTTTCTTTTTCATAGAAAACTAATACTTTCTGTTAAGTATTTTTAAAATAGGTAACTAAAAAGAAAATGCAGTACGAACGTGACTCATTTTGAATTAAAAAGGAACAAAAATAATTCTGTCGCCATGGTGCCTGTTACACTTTGGGCAGCTGTTTGAAAATATGTTCCTTCTCTTCGCTAACGATTATAAGTTGCTGTGCTACTAGCTCAATTTTAGCAATGTGTACCATACACCGGTAAACTACATTTTATTTTGACTGCTTTGAAAATTGAAGTAATTAATAAATCAATACTAGAAAAAGCAGCAATCCGTTATATTGCCTTTTTAAATTTCAATATGTCTTTTTAAATGTATGTAGAAATTTTTTTAATTTTTACAGAAAATGATAGTTTCATAGTATCAACAGTATTTTTTAAGAATTCGCAAAAGTTGACTAGTAATGAAAATAAATTGCAGTATCACAAAATATTTAGTTTTACTGCTAATGCAAAATGCTCATATACTGATTTCCATCTCTGACATGTTGTAGTTTTTAAAAGAAGTAACAGGTAAAAATATTTACTCTTCTATTATATTAGCGGAGGGCTTCATCATAGTAGCTGTTGGATTTATCCCAACGCTTTATCCACCCACACTTCGAGTCTCGCCGTGAGTAAAGAAGCTTATGATATATAACAACAGCCGAAGTTTTAGCACAGTACGCAGAGGTGCATTTTTAGAAAAAGTCATATTTAGTAGATTAAATATCGCACAGTAGCTTACAAACTTTGTTTTAACTAACCACTTAAAAACCACTTAAGGTATCCTAACAGAGGCCAAGCAGAGGTATTTCTGCGGGATGCCTCCATATTTTAAAACCTCGGGCATACAACTTTTTGGAAATGTCATAAAAAGTTAATTTATTACCCAAATGTTAAGAAATTTTAAAATTGCGTCAAAAATTGTAATGGTTCACGCCCCAGCCATATTCAAGCCAATTTTAAAACAAAATTTATGAATTACATAAAAATTTCTGCACCAGTTGAAAAAAGTACACAGATTATTAAAGCTCCATATCATGGCTATATCCTGCAAATATGATCTGTAGTTAACAAACCACCTGTTTTCTAAAGAAAAAATTTTTGGAACGTTTTTCTCCGTTTAAATAATTTATGTGCTAAGAAAAAATAAAATTTTAATTTACCTTTTATATATATCGCGATCAGTTTAGATTTTGTGGCAACTTATATTCTATATTTTATTTTTCAAACAACCACTTTAAGGTGAAATTTACAGTTTCAAAGGTAATTGACATCTAAAAAATGGGACGCGTAAAAAAATGTAAATATTCGTTCTTAACTTCACTCAGAAATATCTCTTGACTTGGATATCTTAAAAGGGTCATGAGCCACCGAATTATTGAAAAAACGTTTGCAAACCACCCTGCATCGCCGAGACAGAAGAAAGAAAGTGCCACAGAGAGTATAATAAAGCCATTTGCATTTACGTTTGATAAGGTGAGAGAGTAGTTAAGGTTATATTTCTATATTGAAGGAGATTTGCTTTACAACGTGATAGCCGATATTTTAAATGTGAGAGGATTTGATCAACAAAAATATGGAAAAAAACCTTTTTATTTTAGTAGTGACAAAACTTTTAATTTATTTAATAACCCTTTCTGTGCCATCCAGCAGAGAATATGCCATAAAATAAGTGTTATAACTTCAGTCGGTGGCATGGATTCGATTATTTACTGATTCTTTGACATCTCTGACATTTTAAGTGGTAGAGTAGTTTCCGTTTAGTTTTAGAGTCACGGTATAGTTATGCTTCCTTGAAAATTATACAGGACAAAATTCTAGCAGTATATACTCAACGTTATTTTCATGACAATGGAACTACCATAGAGTTTTCATTGTAGCATTAAACGATTAATAACTCAAATAATAAAATATTCAAATATAATTTAATATCTCCTTCTCTGTTTTAAATACTTCTTGACTTTACAAAAAATTCTCAAACGACGCACATAGAGGTATTTCAACGATCTGGGCGGCCAAAACCCCAAAAGTCAAAGTAGGAATAATATTGAAAAAAAATAGTCACTGCGTTAAAAGACATTCCAAAGAACATGAGACAACAACCAAAATTTTTTTGCCGCACATCACGCGCACGTACGTGCAGTCGAAAGTTGAGTGTTTCACAGAGTTCTCATTATAGAACTGGGTTCCCTTACAAAACAACCGGTTTTCATCGTAAATATTAGCAAAACAAGTTAATCGCACAAGGAAAAAATTATGGATCCTAGTACTTCAGATAATGGACTTATGAAAAATCATTTTACAACATATAATTACTCATATAAATGCTGATTTTTTTATTGATTGAAAGTAAGGTTATTTTTGTAGTAAATTTTTGTTGAATTCCTTTTTCAAGATGCTTTTTGATATGTTATCAAGGTAGATCAAGCAATAATTTTTTTTGTTTAGCATTATTCAATCTTTCCTTTATTGAAGTAGCAAAAAATTTTTCCCGGATAGTCCCGGATAAGCACTTTTTTGACATCTTAAACATTTTGGATCTCAAAAGCTTTTTTTTTCTGTCAGTTGAGTTTTTGCAAATAATAAAACTAACTTTGAAAATAAAAAGAAATCGTTGTTGTCTATGTCGAGTTCGTGTGCATATTGTTTTCATTAAAGAAAAAAAGAAATTATTTATCATTGTATCTCATCATTTACATAACATTTCTTTTTTTTATTCATTACTTTTGAGTACGTATTTATTCCAGCATTTTGGTTTTATTAAAAGTTCATTAACTCAGTCAATTTTTAACGGATGTTTTAAACCAAAGTTGCATTTTACTCATAAATAAACATACTTTTATATTACAGTCTTAAATTATACGGTTCCTAAATGAAAAAATGTGTAAAAACATCTCCAAACTTGAAAAATACCCAATTTTTTTTGCAAAACTTAGTTTGCTGGAGGAATACACACAGATGTCTCAATATTACTTAAGTATCATTTTCATATTTTCGAAATGGCTTAGTCTCTTCTTTCTAAATCCACTGAGAAATTCTAAATCGGTTAATATTCAACAAAGTTACTAGCTTATATGTGCAAAAGGGCAGAAAACCCGGTTTTTTACCCGTAACTCAAGATTTTAGAGGGTTTCGCAAATTTCAACGACACAGTCTTGTTGTACTCGACAAGAAGTGTACATTTAAGCACAAAAATAATTTTGGCCGCCCAGATCGTTGAAATACCTCTATGTGCGACGGGGAGAAGAATAAAATAAAAATATTTTGGAAATAATAATTTTGTGATTGAATTTCATTTATTGTCACAACTTTGTAACAAAATGGTAAAAGTTAAATTATCCTTTTTTACACCTTATAAACAAAAACATCAAAAATAAACAATAAAGTATAACAAGTTTTTCTTTATTGTTATCGCTGTTGTTTTATCGTCTTACTGCTACTCCTGCTCATCCAACTAAAAGCCTTAAGGCCCAAAATTGTTGAAATAAAAACGAAACATTAAATAAATGTAGAAGCAGAACCAACAAAAACAAAATTCGCAAATATACAAATATATTATACGTTACATATTTGCAATAATAATAAAGTTGAGAAATGAAATTGCATAAAACAATTTTGTTACTCGTCAGCCATAAGAAAATATTACAAAAATAAAATAAAAATAAAAAAACAAATTCCCTTAAGAATTTTTTTTGCTACCATTTTTTTACGTTGTTGTTTCTTTATTATATATAGAAAAGAGGATAAACAACACAATTATTTGTTTGAAAGTCCTCAAGGTATGCACAGTGGAATTAAATAAATAAGTCATAAATTTAAGAAAATGCAATTATATTTTTTTCCACTTTCCTGCGTAAGACTTGAACAAGAATAAACTGCTAAAGTATAAAAATTGCATTAATTTTGACTCGTTAGTTTACAGGAGTAATAAAATAATAAATAAATATAGTCATGCTTAAATTAACACAAATTTATTCTAACAAATAACTATTTTACCACTCCCTTCTAAGAGCTCGTAATATTAACATTTATAAAATATAATTTGAAAAATTTATTTTGTAAGAATCAATCAATTAATTATAAAACTCTACGGCTCATTAAAAACGTAACGCTATAGTTTTCGCTACAATTTGTATAGCTTAACAGAAGATGTGTTACTGCAGTTTCTATAACATGTTATTATTTTGTTAAACTAGGATAGGCTGACACATCAAATTTACACAGTGTAAGGAAAAAATTAATTTTAAATTAAAGAGTATCCCAATAGCAACCTCACTTTGACGTACGTGGCCTTGTTTTAGAGCGTAATAGTCTGTAGCGAACATACATGGTTACTTATAGCAGTACAGTGTAGTGTAAGTTGATTAATGTGATTGATTATACAATCTTTTATTTGGGTACGGTTTGCCGTCGACCCTCGTCAAATTTGGTTTGTGAACAAACCGGTTTCGGCCGGTAAGTACGAAGAGAACACTGAAGATGGCAAACCGCCGAAACCGGTTTCTTCACAAACCAAATTTGACGAGGGTCGACGGAAAACTGTACCCAAAATAAAAGTATATCAAACCCCGTCGGAAAATTAACGCACATGTCACAATCATTAATTAAATTGTTTATGAGGCATTATATGTCACTCTAAATATTTCACATTAGCAGCGATCACAAACAATGTATTTGCTGCAATCCAAGCGAACATACAGGGTGTTATATTTCAAGTGTGTAAAAGATGGGCAAACATACATGTGTAAATAAAGCTAGGAATGCTCACAAGCACTCCAACCTGAACAATGCACAACGATTTAGTTGTGAGTACAAATAAGATTAGAAATGTATTACATTGCAAACGTGAATACACACAACTGCACTAGTACTCGCTATATTTGTTACGTTTCAAATTCTGTCTGCAAAAAGAATTTACCAAAATATCATTGAATTACTTTCCTATATTTTAGCATAAGAATATTTGATAAGAATAATTCGAAGCATTTTTGGTAAAAAAATTAGAAGTTAGAACTAGTATATAAGAAGGAATACCTTTCTCAGCAATAATCATAATAATACAAAGAAGCCAGCTGGACTGTTAGATCGCTAAATAAATAAAGTTAAATTTTTAGCTTGAATACTGGCGAAATAAAATTAATTGTAAAATTCTACCATAAACCAGAAATTTTTTTTAAGTTTAAGATTTTCTACGTCTGCTATAAATAAGAAGAAGTACAAAACATAAAACTAACAAATGTGTGACTTTGGTTTTTAAACTGCGAAGAGTGTTTCGATAGAAGACATAATTTTATTAAATATGGTTTTATCCTTTATATCAGAGACACACCGCTTAAATCCTCAAAAACAAAAAAAAACCTACAGGAAAAGAATAGAATCAAATTCACATATTATTATTACAACTTACCATGATTTCACAAAACTGCACTTTACATCTGATACATTATGAGTTTCCAATCTATTTTTAAAATGAGCAACTTTTAATATCTCTAGAAATTTACATTTTTATTCCACTACAATATCACGTAAGCTATACAATTTTTCAACAAGTTGACTTGATTGATTTTTCCTTATTTTGGTCGATCCAGTCCAGTATGAATTGTCAACAAAAAATGTTTCCTATTTTCGTACGACTGTGAAAATTTACTTATATACAAAAAAAAAAAAAAATGTTTGTAAACATTTGTGGTTTGACACTATAGATGTCAAACTCTATACAAAAACACTAAAACAAACTTTATGGTATCTTTAAAAAACCAACAACTACAAAAACCAAAAAAACAAAAAAAAAGAAGAGAAGAAACTTTTTATAATACGACAAGAAGTACGATACATTCGTAACAACTACATTTTTAAAAATATATATGAAACAACTTTGTTTAAAATGTCTACACTTTGTTTTGCCTTTTAGCCCGAAAAGTTTGACAACAACAATACGTAATATTTTAAGTTTGTTGACAGGAAAATGTTTTTAAATTTGTCAGGCTTTTTTTTTAAGTAAAACTTTCTATTTCATTCGTAGGTTTGTCTGTATAACTCATAACTACACATCTAATGCAATACTTATCTGGCTATGTGTTCATGTATTTATTAATTTTAAATATATATGTATAATTAACTTGAAGATCAGTATAACGACAGTAGTCAAATACATACATACCTACATATACTCTAATAACGGCAACAGTAGTAGTAGTAGTAGTAAAAATACCAAATAAAAGTTTTGGCTTTTGTGGTAGCTTGTATTAAATCTTTTTTTTTTCTATTAATCTATATGAAATATTTAATATATTTTTGGGGCAAATAATAATATATTAAGTGTTGTATACTTTTAGGAGCAAAGCAAAAATAATAATTTGTTATTGTGGAAATGAAGCAAAGTGTAACATTTTTCAAAAATTTATTTGCATACTAAATTGTTTAAAAATTATTCATTAACATTCGATTTATGGCCAAAAAAAAACTTTAAGTTGAATATAAAAATTATATGCAAAAATTGAGAACCAAAAAACAGTTGTAATATGTCTCTTGAAGAAAAAATCGTGTTTTTAAAACTTTATAATTTATTTAATTAGTTTTTTTTTAATTCGTTTCATTAAAATGCAAAAGCGATATTTCATATAAAATTATTTGTATTACGAAGCTAGTTATTTTCTATGTTGTTGTTATCATTATTATTTTTATTATTATTTATTAGTATTATTCCCCAAGTACACACTGGGTCTCACTACACCCAATCTTTCAATTCATCCATCCAATTTTTTCTATGGAAGGTAAGACTCTAACTATCACAGTTTCCTGGTTTAGGGACAACAACTTTTTATTTCGTTTGGAGAAATAATTTCTCCTACTCTGTAACGCCAAAAGTCCAATGTCGTTTTTGGCAACACAAACGACTTATCATCGGTGGAATATACTCCTGTGAATTTCTATTGCATTTATAATCAGTAATATTTCTATTTTATGAAAATAATGTATTTATTTTTATATTAATTTCTATTTTATTTAAATAATTATTTCTATTTTAAGAACATAATGTAATTTTGTACATCAATTGATTAATTCTTAAGTTGTAAGATTAATGAATATTGTTAAAATTTTATAATAGTTTTAACTATTCTTAAATTTGAGCTTTCACTTTTGTATTTAACGTCAGCTCAGTAGGCAACGCCATCTGGGAGGATGGTGTAACCAATGGCTGGTGGTAAAATATCCAACAGCTATTTTAGGCAGCAGGTTATGGTTGGTGGTGAATACAGCCATCGGCTGTTGTGTACATCGACTGCCGATGTGGCGTATGTGTGGTTGTGTATAGATGTGAGAGTAGGTATAAAAGGGCGAACATCATAAATAATAGGGCAATTGGTGTGCAGCCGGCGGCAGGACACCAGGTAATATTCTTTTAATATATTTTGGACTGTTTTAGGTAAGACAATCAAGTTATAAACAAAGCAGAGGTTTTAAGCCAGCCGAGTTTATACCCTAAAATATGAACTGTGGTTCGGTCACATACGAAGCCGAGGTCTTAACCCAGCGGAATTTGTGTCTACCGTCACCATAGTGGGTGACCATAGCATTGGACAGTTGAGCGGATGTTTTAACCTAGCCCAGCCTACATTGTTTTGATTATTTCCCTTGGAACACGGCCAAATTAACTGAACTGTGGTTCGGTCAGAAACGAAGCCGAGGTCTTAACCCAGCACAATTTGTGTCTACCGTCGCGATAGTGGGTGGACAGTTGAGCGGAGGTTTTAGCCCAGCTTACATTGTTTTGGTTATTTCCCTTGGACACACGGTCAATTCACTGAACTATGCTTCAAACGAAACGGCACTGACTGTTATACGTAGGACCAAGACTACGGAAACTGCCGTACTCACACACACACCAGTGTACAGTAGACGAAGCCGAGAAGCGAGCTGCCGTCAATACAAGAAGTAGTGACAAATAAAGGCTAAGTTTAAACCTAAGCAACCGCAACCTTTTTATTTGTCACGACACTACACGACCCTGGACGCCGCTCAGTATACTCCAGCAGCCAGGAAAAGCGTGTCGTTACAACTCTTCAAATGCAGCCTAATTTTAACTAGACTTCCAAAATATATTAACCCAACTCTTGTTATTATTGCTATTTTCTGCACATTAAAAAAGAGGTTATCAAACAAAATGTTAAGAAATTATACCATAAATAGTTTCCATGTATTTTGTTTTCTAATTTAAGCATTCAGATAGATAGTGACAACATTTTAGGAGATCAGCTCAGTGGTATAAGTTGCTGTTGGCACAATTTAGAAGTGAAAACTGTCTATTTAACAAGCCAATTGTAGTGAAAATAATACGACAAAAGTTTCATTATCAACCACTACTGATCGAGTTGGGAAGAAAACCTTGCATATTTCTTTCAATGCTTCTCTTATTAATCATTACTAAAATATGCTTAGAATCTTCGCTTAACAACCAACAGTATTTTTATTTTTCATGTTCTTTCATTTAATTTTATGTTTAAATATTTCAATTATAATTTAATTTCAAGGAAAACACCAAATAAATACCTCACATATGATAGTGATAAGCTTTACTTCGCAGCCAAAACTTTGCTTATATTAAATACTTGTGTAAATATTTTAAGGACATTTTTAAAATTTTAAATCTCCAAAGAAACAAAAAAAAAAAAAAACTCAGTTTAAAAAAATCCATTCCCTATGCCAAATGACAAAATGCAATTATTGGACATTGAATTATGTTTAGAACTCCTTATGCAGCTGGTACTGCCTTCATTTCATGTATTTGTATGTGAAAATATATTTAAAAAAAAAAAAAAAACGAAAACTACTAAAAAAAAATTACAACCTAAAATTCCTATAGGACCTTTCCAAATATTCCCTAACGTAATCGCTTTAACACACTCATACATGTACACAATTTGCAATATCGTTTCTTCGTCGTTCGTTCCAAAAAAATTGCATAAGAGAAATAGTTTTTCAATATGTGCATAGAAAAAATTATATAAGCAAAAGTGCTGCATATGTCACTGTGTCAACTTAAACGCCTTTTGGCTGACTTTGCTTTTAACTTAACGTTCCTGCCTCATGCATTCTTGTCATACATACGTACATACATATATGCGCATATGAATTCTGTTTTTTTTATTTCTGTAAGGAAAACTAAAAGTATGCATTCGTTGAGCTGGCAAGCTTATTTAATGGACATTGCGTTTGAATCATATAAGAAAGTTATTTTCACTATACCTTTGTAGCGGCAAGCCTGATGGTAACTTCTATCAGCTATTTTTCGAATATATAATTTTCTTTTCCTTATTATAGATTTTTTATTTCTTGGTCGCTTAAAAAATGTTGAATTTCTGCAGTTAACTTTTACCACAGCTAAAAAGATATACGACGTGTCTGTATTAAAGTTTATCTTTATAATTTATATAATATTCTTTTCCAACCCTGTTTGGCATTTACATCCTGAATAGTTAAGTATATGGAAGTCGATTTGGTATAGTTTAGAAAGAGTTTTATTCAAAATTTCAGTTATATATTGTCGGTTTATAGATTGTCGATATATCGAAGTAATCGAAAATGCGAGTGCCTTGCATTTTTCAAAAGCTGTTGTTATTTTTCCTCTATTGTATTGAAAAGCATAATGTCAGACAAAAATTAAAACTTTTACTTGGAACAAAATACTATTCCTGTAGTAAAAGGTATATAAAATTTGGCACTGCCCAACTCTAGCACTCTCCCTTATTAATTGTCTTACCAAATACATGACAAAAGTATCTCTTTTTAGGAATAATTACGTCTTACATCTTATTTGTATTTGACTAAATTTGTCCTCATTTCATTTTTCACAGTAAAAATTAGTTTTGAAAATATCTATAAATGTGAAAGTAGTGAGACGCAAAACGCAATTCAATTATTACATGTAATAACTTGTTTTAAACCCTGTATTTTGAAAAACGGGTTGGTGCTGTGAAAGTAATATATTCTTAAACCACTATAAGAGATTTCGTGATAAGATTTACATCTGCACCTGGCCGTGGCCCTAATCATATGGTGGTCAAGCCACTGTGAATGAAAAGCAACGTCATTCACGTCCCAAGAAGCCGAAGACTAATTCTAGCAACAGGTCTTTCCTAGTTGCAATTTTAGCGGTTCCAGAGCAGGACTGCAAACCACTACTCCTTGCTGAAAAGCTGGAGACTATCTAACTCCTGTCCAGAACACATGACTAGCATGCTCATGGATCTAACATCATTCACCAGGTAGGTGTTCTTAAAGGCGAGATGATCCTGGGCACCATAAAAAACAGACCTGTTATGGGTCCGCGAAACAACAGCCACCACGATACTGCCGAAGGGCCAACCCCAATAATCAGTCAGAGAAACAGCAAAATGCCTAAAGAGACAAATAGCGGAAACTCTACGGGCTACTAATTCCCGTGGAAATAACGTGGAGCTTCCAGTTGCCCCCTGCTGCCTTCAGGTGACTGGGCTCCCTTATACCCCCAGCAGCACAGGTCTAGATAGTCAAGTATTCTATAAAGACCGATAAATGTGGCCCCGTGGGGGTCACTTTAAGAGATATGAGATATGTTCGTTTTTATTAATATTTTTTTTTGTGCTTTAATGGTAACACCCAGAATTAAATTTTTAGAATTAGAGATTGACTCTGCTGTAAGAAGAAATGTTAAGAAATCTTTCTGGACCACCCAACACAAGAATTTTTTAGGTGGCTTTTAAAAGACAGTTGATAGTTTGATAGAGAGTGTAGCGCGACCAACCTTATGGGAAACGATTTTTTTTATATTATGGCAAAACCTCTTATATAAACCGATTCCTAAGCATTACACTAAATTATTTAGATTTAATTTAAAAATCAACCATTCGTTATATATAATATACCCTATAGATGAAAATTGTGTTTAGCGACACAAAAACATAACAGGCAATACAGATGCTATTACATTCATAAATTGATTGATTTACAAATTTGTGTAATTTGAGTGCTCTCAATTATTATTTGTAGGATCATATGAAATCCCCGGTTTATACCCACAATTGATGCTTTGGAACTCAACAATATTTATTTTAATCGTGATATACGGTTAAAGCAATTGTGGCTCAATTTTTTAGCCTTGTTGAATAAAATTTGAAGTATACCCAACATGTGTTTTGAGGCATAAACTTTTATAAAGGGTTATTCAACAAGAAGTTTATTTTCTAAAACAAAATTACACAAAAAAAAATTAGGTTAAGATGATTCAAATTTGTATTGTATTACGGTAATTATGAATGAAAAATGATATCTGGCAAATAACCACCAAGACCACCCTGACAGGTGTCCATTCTTTCACCAAAGTTTTCAAACACTTTTTGGGAAAATGACGGCTATATTTCGGTAATCGATTCGATTGGCTCCATATAAACTTTACCCTTAACATAGCCCCACAAAAAGTAATCGAGTGGTGTTAAATCACACGATCTGGCTGGCCACTTAACTGCTAATTGTCGTGAAATTATGCGAGCAGAAAATTTGGTTTGCAATCAATTTGTCGCTTCATTGGCTGTCTGACATGTGGCACCGTCCCGCTGAAACCACATGTCAGGGATTACCAGGTCGTCAATATAGGCACAAATTGAGTTGTTACAAGCTCGCGATAGCGTGATCCATTGACCCTTACCGCATTTTCAGCCTCATCTTAAAAAAAGAAAAACCGCCTAATTACGCCTCCAGACCACAAAGCCCACCCTGCAGTGACAATATTCGCTCTAGGATTTTCAGAAGCCAAAATGCGGCAATTTTCTTTGTTGACATCGCTGAGAAATGAAAAAATAGCAGCCGGTTGTTTCTGAATGAATTGAACGAATCTACGGTGATGTGAATGGTCGGTCGGCTTCAATTCCTGCACCAGTTGAACCTTGTAAGGCTTCAAAGTCAAATTCTTATTTAAAATTCAGCAGTTGATGGTTTAGAATAACCCCAATTTTTGAAAGCATGACAAATGTGGATCTACTTCATCACTGTAACTCACGGCTGCAATGTTTTCAGTGGAACAACCCGGTCGAACACGCGTTCATATTCAAATTTAACGACCAAATTCTTAATAGCGGTCAGAAGGATGATTATGTTGTTGGAAAATATCACGAATTTTACGAAATATAACTTTAACAGAACCTCCATTTTCAGAGTGGATTTTAATTATTTTATGCAATTTTCGTGCGAAATTGAATTCGTTGAAACAATTGCCAATACATCTTGAGGATCATACTACGAATACGTTAAAAAACTGAATATAAAAACTATCTTGTTCTTGGTCTTGCCACAATTGATAAATAGACTTCTTGTTAAAATACCCGGATATTTTAAACCTCAACACACAGAATTTTGAAATTTATTGTATTTGTTACAAGATTTCTGTAGAAAC
Organism: Trichopoda pennipes; assembly: GCA_030448955.1. Taxonomy (NCBI): domain Eukaryota; kingdom Metazoa; phylum Arthropoda; class Insecta; order Diptera; family Tachinidae; genus Trichopoda; species Trichopoda pennipes. The sequence goes on from JASKUP010000088.1 coordinate 6,937,829, forward strand.
ATTGAATAATGAAATTAATGTACTCGGTCTTTTAGCCGCACTAGCAGTCAATTAAAAATTATATAAAATATGTGTAAACAGGCCCGATTCTTAAAGAATAAAAAAAAATCCTTGAATTAAAGGATGTCCATTTTTTATTTATGTTCTTTTCAGAAGCTTAGGAAGCAGAATTTTCAAAACTTCATTAAGTTTGTATTTTTTTCAAGCTTGTAATTATAGATTGATACCATATACGTTTGCCCGTCTATCAGTTCTAATGTCAGCATTATTTGTAAATGGAATTAAGAGTCCGTGCTTATACACCTAAAGAACGAAAAATTATTACTACTGTTTACCTTACCCATTGCTACTCTCTATGCTTCCTACATGAACACACTTCTCCAGTTTCCGTTCAAAATCTTTGAAAATGAAAATAGGTTAGCAATTAACGTCATCATATTATTCTATTAATAATAATTCTACAGTTCATAATAGGAATTTTTGTAATTTTGTGTTTAAGATAAATTTAAAAACAAAACATTATAAAAATTGCCAAAAATTATTATTTTTTAATAATACATTCCTTTAATTCCAGTTTCTGTTTATGCTCACATAAAAAAGCTCCCATATATACCAGCATACATGACATAGAAAAAGAGTATTAAAAAAAAACAAAAAAGACTTTATAGATAAATCTAAATGCTCAGTTGTTGGGTTGCCAGCAACGTTTTTAGTGCATTCAATGTTCGATGTTCAAATAGTGTCAACTACTGCGACAATGTCTATGATGATGACAACATCTATACGTTTTACATATTGCCTGCACATATTTCCTCTACATCCTTTAAGCTTAATTCTTAGATTTACATTCAAACGCATATAAATTCAAGCATTTGTATGTATAACTATAGCTTATTCATAAGAGACATTTATCTCTTACAAACAAATACTAACTACTCACATTTCACTTTGCAGAAATAAAAATTCTGTGTTAAACTTCATTAAGTCTCGCCTCTTTAGATTTCCCAAATGTCAACATGTTGGAATTTCTTTTTCCTTTGTTGTATTTGACTTCTATTTTTTCATCTCTAAGTAGAGACTGTTATTTTGGAAAATTGAAAAACGATGTTTTAAATATTTTCTGATTTGTTGTGAAATATTCAATAAAATTACAAGGTTTTGTAAAAATCTATTAGTTACGTTTAATATTCACAACAGTTTTTCGAGCAATGCAGCAATAAATCAAGAATAACACGAACAATTTTAGCTGATCTATCAGTATAAACCAGTAGCTTTTCATGCCCCCATAGAAGTCAAATCGACAGGTGTACAAACTGATAAACTTGGTAGTCCATTGCGGTAGCCTATTTGAAGGTGTTTTTATAGAGATATATAACTTGAAGTTGGAAAATTTTGTTTTAGTTGGCGGCCATTTTGTCAGCTATGAAGAGATTTATGCTTATTTAAGTTTGGCTTTTCAACATGAACACACTGACGTCTGAACAACGCTTCTGTTTTCCTAAGCAATCCCGATTTCCTAAGCGAAATTTGTTATAAATATAGAAAACTGGCATATTTGAAGTGAAAAACTGACTGCTATGTGTCTTTTTGGGCGGGCGCAATTATTGTTGCGTACTTCCTTGAAAACGATGCTGCTTAGAGTGTTATAGACCCATGACTGCTGACTTTTTCGCTCATCAATTGAAGTACCATAATGTGCGGGAGCTATGGTTTCAAAAAGACGGCCCATCATGTCACAGATCTCGTGACAAAATTAATTTATTGATGATCACGTTTCCTTATTAATTGGCCTAAAATATCGCGCAATTTAACGCCGCTAAACTATCTTCTGTGGAGATATGTGAACCTGCTAGTCTACACCGAAAAGTCCAAAACGTTTGACTACTTGGAGCACTGATGGTCATATGTCGTCATTATTTCTTATTCTTATCTATCAACTAAATTTTGTGTACGTACTGAACGCCATCTATTTAGCGAACTATTTTTATATGAAGCATGAGGTGCTTTGCCTGTAACTTACTAAAATATTTTGACGATGGATTCAAAAGCAAAAACTAAATTTTAAGAAAATTATAAATCAATTTTATTAAACATAGTAACGAAACATTAAAATTAAAAATACCGATCTCATAAAATTATCGCGACCTTAACCCTAAGTAGTTAATTGAAATATTGGCAACCGTTTGAAAGGCCCTTTAATTAGATAGACATGGTAGAATTAAGCACAACTTGTTACAATAACATTCTAAATGAAGCCTGATGCTGTACTTTAAAGACATTACGTGACAAGATTTACATCTGCGCCTGGCCGTAAGCCTTAATCAGATGGTGGTCAAACCACTATGAATGAAAAACAACGTCATTCACTCCCTAGGAAGCCGAAGACTAATTCTAGCAACAGGTCATTCCTAGTTGAAATTTCAGCGGTTCCAAAGCAGGGTTGCAAACCACTACTCCTGTACTTTAGAGACAAAACTATTTTTAGTTATTGTAGCCTTTACTCCTTCTACCACCAAGATAGCTAAGTTCGAAATATTAACTTTATATAGAATTATAAGCCGAGAATACTGTAGGGTGAACGTAACCATACATATTTAACATGTAGATATTTAAATACCATTATTTTCTTACAAAATCAAGTAATAATTTCTAAGGCTTCAAAGAATTTACAGTCCACCAGCCTTCCTTCCTTTTACAAATAAACCATAAACATACTTTAATTAAATTGTTGTTAATTATTACTATTTCAAATGCTAACTAACCACTGCTGTGGTCACCCTAACAACGATTAGTATCAGTAACTTATATTGAATAAAGAAAATTAATAATTAGATCAATTTTAAAAATAGTTATTTTAAATGCATAAAAAGAGGTTATCGAAGGATCATTTTATTTAAATCAATTCCCTTCAAACCAGCACATGATTTAAACACATTATTTTAGCAATTCGTCCTTCTAGAAGCGAGTTTTGTTTAACCCTAATTTTGCATCAATTAAAAACATTAAACTTCATAAATTGGAAAATTTAATCACTCACAATTTATTCTAAAAAAAAATATATAAAAAAACACATACAACTATGAAACGTATTTTATAGTGTTATTTGAATAGTTTTTCTCCATCTGTTATTATAGTTCATTTAATTTTCTATTTTTGTCTACTCATTAAAATATTAATATTTTTGTATATATAAGAATTCAAGAGGATATTCTCAAATGAATGCTTCACATATTTGTTCTTCTCTTGAAATATAACAATAAATAAAAAAGAATATTACAAAAATGTTGTCTAAAATTTTATCACAGCATCATTCTGATATAGATAATTGTCTGTTGCCTATAACCGGTGTCAGCATCAACACAAATATCTTCACGTTTGTTGTGGTCTTGCTACTTTAAACTTATACTTGTCTGTACACATGTTAGCAATAATACCCTTGTAGTCCTTACTAGTAAAGGTCATCCTAGGTTTTCTTTAAACATACACTTAAAGCTGTCCTACCCGTATACTTTATTACGATTAACTTTGCCAATGATAGCACGTTAAGGCTAAAGTTGTGGTTAACCATTTTAGCTTCTAACCATTTCTACTCGTATATCAACGTTAACAAAATTATATGTTTTCTTCCCTTATATTTTTATTATTTCTCTTTTCTTTTGTTGGTTGTTTTTTTACAAACCCTGTGAGGCAAAAATAAATAGTTGCACGTTTTTATGTGTGACAGGTTCTTTAAAGAATTTTAATATTTAAGAAAAAATTAACTTCTTATTTCACAACTAATAAAAAGAAAGGCACAGGTGCAAACAAATATCCTTTTAAGTTTGTTTTATTTTCATTTTCTGTTCAGCTACGAATTTAACACCTGCTCCATTACATAACATCAATATGAATGTTTTAAATAAATGTTGTTACGAAGAGAGCAAAACCCTGGAAAAGATAAGTCAGCAATTTTACTGGGTAGGCTGCCCACAATCTGTAGCCGAGTGGATAGCTAATTGCTTCTTGCAGCCAAAATTCCAACAAGAAAAAGTCGTGGCAAGCTGCAAGAGTATAATCCGCTGCCCCTTTTGAGTGGATAGCTATAGATACCGCAGGCTATTTTCCTGTCAGTAATGCTGGAAACCGATATAATGGCCCGAAGTGTATCCCATTCCAAACTAAGAATCCAAAACGGTGGTGAATGCATTTGTGAATAATTGTCTATCGATACGGTGCTCCAATTGAACTGCATTCTGACCAGGGACGAAATTTCGAGTCGGCCATGTTTAAGGAGAAGTGTGATGTGTATTAAAAAGACAGAATAACAGCACTGCATCCACAGTCTGATGGCATGGTACATAGATTGAATTGCACCCTAGAGGAATATCTCAGAAAAGTGATCAGTAAAAACCAAAAGGATTAGGATGAGCGTGCAGCAAAGTTTCCACTGGCATACAGATCAGCTGTCCACGATTCAACGTCACGTAATCCAACAACAATCGTGTTTGGGACCGAATAAAAACTGCTAGTTATTAAATTTAGAATTTGGTGTCAAAACGAACCCTTCGCATGACAATAATGAAAATGCCCTGCAGACACAAGAAGACCTGCCAGAGCTTTACGAGTTTATCGACATTAAAATAACCAGCGATAAAATGAAAGTCAGGTATGATCGAGCAGCAAATATGGAAGGATTTACAAAAGGACAAATGGTTCTACTATTTAATCCACAATGCAAGAAAGTACTGTCTCCTAAATTGCAAACCCACTAGGAGGAAACATACAAAGTGATCAAGAAATTAAACGATGTATACAGAGATATCATAGTCCAAGGTCCAAAATGAAAGTTGTTCACCTCGAACTGCTGGCCAAATATAACCGAGGAGATAGTGAGCCTGTACGGGATGTTCTTGTTACGATGATTTGTTGACGTTTTCAAAGAAAATAATTATCAATGGAAAAGTAGATAGAAGGACCCCTATTGTGTCTTTTATAAACTGAGTAGTTTTCTAAGAAATCTTATACACACAAGATAACAACAAAATGCTTTTAAGAAATTCCACAAAATAAACTAAACAACAGAAATCAAAAACAACTCTCAAAAAACACAAGGCACAGCCAAGCAGTGGCCTTCACTGAATGATAATAACAACAATATGGGGTGACCTCAATGCGAGAATCGCTTAAAACAACTATATAAACACCACTTGCTGGACAAATGAATGAATTCATGTTGAATCATCGTTAAGAAAAGACAAAAAAGTTACCATCGTATTTATTTTGTGTGTGTTTAAAGTTAATAAATTGTTTAATTTAATTTAAAACTCTAAAGTGCTGTATTATTATTTTGCATTAAAAGAACTCAATATAAAAACACTTTTATTAAAAGGGAATAAAAGCAACAATATATTATTTGCAACAAAAATTCAAATTAGTTTTTGAAAATTAGCAATCAAATAAGAAATTTAAAATATTGAAAATTTTTGAGATTTTCATATGGTTCCACTCTCAGTAAGCACAGCGTGCGTTTCGTCAGAAAATTAAAATGAACTTCTAGCTTCTAAACGGTAAATGGGATTATACTAAAACCATATAAGGTTAAAATGAAATGTCTTCACTTGAAAACTATAGGGTTTAGGCAGACGATATTACGATGCATTAAAATAGTACACTTCAGGTGTGTAGAAAAACCCTTTAAAATTTGTCAAATTCATATTACAGCGATTTTTAAAATCAAAATATATCGACAGCTCTGGCTAATAGTTTTGACATTTAGTTTTTTGACGAGTGTGTGGTAGTTGTATTGCTAACTGTTACAATAAATTCAATTTGGCACCAAAGTCGCATTAAAATAGAGAAAATGGTGGTTGTGTTAAAGTTACATTTCGTAAAATTCGTGATATTTTAGGACAACATAATCGCCTTCTAAGACCGTTATTAAGAATTTGGATGTTAAATTTGATTCGAAAGGCTCGATACAAAATGTGCGGACACCAACGCCTTTTCGACCTGTTTGTTCAACTGAAAGCACCGTAGCCGTTAGCCGCAGTGTTGCAGCAGATCCAAATTTGTCAATTTCTCAACGTTCTCAATAATTGGGGGGGTTATTCAAAACCACCACATGGCGAATATTGCATAAGGATTTGACTTTGAAGCCTTGCAAGGTGCAATTGGTGCAGGAATTGAAACCGATGGACCATTCACATCGCCGTAGATTCGCTAAATTCATTCAGCAACTAGCGGCTGGGTTTTCTGAAAAATTCATTTTTTCAGACGAAATCCTTTTTCACTTCTCAGGGTATGTATGTCAACAAGCAAAATTGCCGCATTTGGGCTTCTGAAAATCCTAATGGGATGATTGAGTAGTCTTTGCATGCTCAACATGTCACTGCGATATGTGATTTGGAGGCGTGATTGCCCTTTTTTTCGAAGATGAGGCTGGAAATGCGGTAACGGTCAATAGATCGCGCTATCGTGATATACTAACAAATAAGTTTTGGCCTATTATTGACGATGTAAATAACCCTGACATATAGTTTCAACAGGACGGTGCCACATGTCACACAGCCAATAAAACGATCACTTTATTCTAAACCAAGTTTCCCGATCGCATAATTTCAAGACAATCAGCAGTAAAGTGCCCAGTCAGATCGTGTGATTTAACAACACTGGATCATTTTTGTGGGGGTATGTTCAGGACAGAGTCTATACGGAGCTTATCGAAAGGATTTCAGCACTAAAACTCAAAATCCGTGATGTGATTAACGAAATAGAACCGCCATTTTGCCAAAAAGTGATTAAAAAGTGATTTGATAAAAAAATCGACATCTCTCAGCGTGTTCATGGTGGACATTTCCCAGATATCATTTTTCATTCATAATTGCCGACTTTTCTCTGCGTAATACAATAAAAATTTGAATCATTTTAATCAAAACTTTTTAGTTTTAGAAAAAGAGTTTCTTCTTGCAAACCCTTTATATCGAAATGTATAGAATAAACACACCGACAGAATAAAAATACTTAGCATTAATTTTTATTTGGGTACGGTTTTCCGTCGATCCTCGTCAAATTTGGTTTGTGAACAAACCGGTTTCGGCTATTTGCCATCTTAAGTGTTCTCTTTGTACTCTCAAAATTAACTCTTAATTTAATCTCACCTGATACAGTGAGTTCGACTTGAGCTAGAATTGAGTACTTCAGGCTCAAAGACCAGAATTTACCCTTTTCCTTATCTGTTTTCTTTATATTTCTATTACTCAAGGTTGCGTTCAAATCTGCACTCTGTTTTCTTTGCATCTGCCAAATCATTTTGTATAAAGACATTTGAGCCCAAGGAAAGAATAATACTAATTTAATCGGTCAAAAATTAATGAAATAAGAGCTACAACAACTTATTTTTTCTTTGTTGAGGTTCATAGCATGTTTTGAAACTTAACAAAGCTTCCAAACAGAGTTCGGAAAAAAAGATGTATATAGATTTTTACATTTATATCTATGATATATTATATGCTTTAAAGTCTATTATTCAGTGAAATAGAAAAATGCAAATGAATACATTTTATTTCCTGCCTTAATTTTTGAGACGCTGTTATTTGTACATTGTCTATTTAAGCGGCAACGTATCAAACAGCATCGATCGCATACCTAAATTTCTATGTGTGGCTGGCTGGTTGACGTTCATGTGTAAATATTAGATTTTGTGTTTGCATAAGTATAAATTGTGTTTCTAAAATATTGATTTTAGTTTTATTATTTTTTGTTGTTGTTTTTTTTTTTGTTTCCTTCTGTCCCGTCAAAAATGTTCAACATATGGCAATTGCTTAAGCGCATGTATCGGAATGTAGGGAATGGGAATGTTTGCGTATGTATGTTGGTTTGTTTGTTTAACTACTTTGAGTAACCTTGTAACAAACACTAGGGCGAAAGGAAAGTGTTTTTAAAATAAATCGGTAATTGTCAAAAGGCAGATTTGATTGTGAAATGTTTATTGAGTTTATTTTGTGATAGTTAAACAATTTGTACAAAAGCATAATGAAACGCCAAATTTTTGTATTAGTCCAAAAAATAATACAAGTTTGTTATCTTAATATCTAAAGCTATTTCTGTCTAGCGAATGTAGAAGCATCAATCCATCACGCCTGACGAAACCCCACACTCATAGAAAAAACAGCAGGGGAAAGCAACAATTTCAACCTTAAATCAACAAAAAACAGCCGGTTGGAAATTATATATTTAACAACGTTCCGTATAAAACAACGTTAATCCGAAAACGAGGTAGATTCAACGCTAATTTAGTAATGCTCGGAATAAAATTAAAAAAATGGCATATTTAAACTAAAAACGAGCGACATTAAATCAAATATTTTCCACGTTTATTTAAAACAGAAGCACTTTCAAATCAAATACGTGCATACGCTGCGCTTCACCTTAACATGGTAGCGTTTTAAAATTAAAAACGTCCACCGTCGATTTAAGGTTGATATTTTCCCACTACAGTGGGACAGAGGTTTACATTTTAGTAATATATATTTTATGCTTTGTTTTTTTTTTTTTTTTATTAAAAATTATAAATGTAGTGAATATACAATAAATGTAATCTATAATATAAAAATAAATATTAATTACAGTTATAAAAAGTTGCAAAAAGTTTTTTGATCGTATATAAGTCGTTGTGTTATTTATTACATATGAACGGAAAGGGAATCCATTAAAATATTTAATATATAAACATAAATTTCGTCAAATTCCTTTATTTATTCATAACATTGAAAATGAGTATCAAACTGATAGCGGATAACACAAAACATTTTTTTCATTATTTTGGTAAAGGAAAAGAAAAATTCTAAATGCTTTAAAGCACAGTTGATACGATGATGCATAGGAACCGGTTTTACATTTTTTTGAAAGTATCGCTTTTGTAAAATCAATAAATATCTCTATTTAATAAAATTTTGGTAAAGTATAATTCCTTACTTATGTCTGATACTGAACAGTTGTTAAAGTCTTTAAGCAACTCATATGAAAATTCGTGTTGTTTCAAAAAGTGCGCAAATTTTAAACTTGATTTGATAGCTAAAGGGTGTGGTGGATTTATTCGAGATGTTATAAGGCGATAACATTTAGATCAGCGCCCGGTCGTAAGCCCTAATCAAATGGTGGTTAAACCACTGTGAATGAAAAGCAACGTCATTCACCCCCTAGGAAGCCGATGACTAATTCTAGAACTAGGTCATTCCTAATTGCACTACTTCTTTACTGAAGAGCTGGAGACTATCCAACTTCTGGTCCAGAATGCATGAAGCTTAATATTATTAAGAAGACGACGGCATTCATAATCACTGGACCTGGACCACTCATTGTGTTCATTGTGAATGATGTGACCCACAAACTCAAACGAGGGCCTCGAAACACATAGCCACCACGATACTCCCGAAGCGCCAATCTCAATAATCAGTCAGAGAACATCTAAAAGGCAAAGGTAAAAAGACAATTAGTGGAACTCTGGGGCTTTACTGATTTCCGTGGAAATATAGTGGATTTTTCAGATGACTCCTCGCTAGCCTTGAAGGGGACTGGGCTCCCTTTTACCCCCGAAGACACAAGTCTAGACGGTTGTGTGATCTATAAAGACTTATAAATGTGCCTCCTTAGGGAATCAAGATGTTATATTCGTGCCTTCCTTGTGTTTGGATTCAAATCGCAAAGACCAAAGATACTTAAGTGGATCACATTTTTATTATTGCCGTAACGTAATGCACAAGGAGATGGTGCTTTGGTTTTAGTGAACCATATAAATCTATGTAGCCCTATGGTGTTTTGCATTCAAAATTTTAAAATCAGTTAAACCTTGTACGGTGTATTTTGATTTTAATACAATGTCAATAATTTTCAATAATAATATTAAAAGCTGACAGTTTTTAATGGCAACCTATTAATAATAGCAGAAAATGTGTGAAACGCCAGATCTCCACAGCTGTCATATTCAAGTTAAAAGATTTATTCTCGCCCTTGTTATAGAGGATTAATTATTTCCAATTTCTATTGCTCCGAATTGGAAAAATTGTTTTCTACTATTTAGGGATGCTAAAGTTATTATGCCTTTATCTATCAAATAATCCTTTTAAAATTATGCAGACATCAAAAACACAAATTCCTTCAAACAAATCATGCATTATATCGAAACAAAAATTATCTGTAACATGAAAACTTTTAAGGTTGTTAAAAATGCATTCATTTTTTACACCCGTTTCGCGAAAATTGTCAAAAGCCATTCTGTTTGATATTAAGTAGCATTTCTGAATTCGCTGTCGTATTCGCTTCTATCGCTTTTCATGTTTTCTTTCGTCCTTTTGCAATCACGGCAATATCGTTTTGAATTAAAAGATTGAACGAACCCCAATACGGTGTTCATTCCTAAATTGTCGCCGACAATTGTACCTAAGACGAAGAAAACTTAATCGTGAGTAACAATTTCAATACCTTTTTTTGCAGGCAGCGTGGGCTCTTCAACTAAATGATACAAAGAGTTTCTGTTTCCGTAATCTTTAACATTTTTGGTTGATATAAGCGCCAAGTTAAAATAACACCTGCAAATAAAATAAGCAAAGGCTTCTTCATCTTCGCTCTAAGTTGACATGTCCTGACAAGTGAAAATGGATTTCGTCTGAAATAAAATATTTTTTTTAGAAAAATCAGCCGGTCGTTCCTAAATGAATTGAGCGAATCAATTTTCGCATCAGTTGAACCTTGCAAGGCTTCAAAGTCAAATCCTTACACAAAATTCGCCATGTGGTGGGTTTGGATAACCCCAATTGTTGAGAACGTCGAAGGATTGACAAATTTTAATCTGCTTCAATAGAGTAGCTCAGGGCTGCGATATTTTTAGTTGAACAATCCGGTCAAAAAGGCGTTGGTGTTCGCACATTTTGTACCGAGCTGACGACTCAAATTTAACAACCAAATTCTTAATAGCAGTTTCAGAAGGACGATTATGTTGTTCAAAAATATTACAAATCTTACGAAATGTTGCTTTAACCGAACCATTATTTTCATAGTGGATTTTAATTATTTTAAGGCGATTTTCATGCGAAATTGAATTCATTTTAACAATTGCCATTGCAGCTACTACGAATACGTGAATGTCAGAAGTATCATATTGTTGGTGTTGAAAAACAAACTTCTTCTTGAAAAACCCGATATTATATTAATATGACATAGTAAAAAAAATTGGTTGTGGTTAACACGTGTTTATATTTAAATTTCATAACACAAAATAATGCAACACTGTTTAAATTAAATAAATGCAATTTGTTTGCCGCAACCATATGTTATTGCAGACAACATAATATGATTATTTTTTGTTCTTTTTTCGAGTAGAGATATTTTCAGCTATGTACAATGGTACTAGCGACTGCTTTTTATCACGACAGCGATCTAGACACGATTAATATTCTTATCCACCATTATGTTAGTATTTCTGAAAATATATTAGCAATGGTGGTTACATGAATGAGACAGGATGAAAAATTAATAAACATTAATTTCTGGCATGCCGAATTTCGCGCGCTCTCCCACTCTCTCTCGCTCTCTAGTAAATACAATTTTTCATTATAAACTATTTTTCTAATTGTGGGGTTGGACAACATTTCACAGGCACCTCCAGGTACAGGTACCAGTCATTACCTGCACCTTGAAATGCCTGGAATTAAAAAGATAAGCAATATAAGATTTTCATTAAATAGTTTTAGTAGTAACATCCGATAGGAAATCTTGAAGATATTTTCATTTTACTACAAGCACGATATTGCCATCATAAAATCCAGCTAAAAATTAGTGACAATCCATCCAGCATACAACAATCGACCGTTTAAGGATACTGAGACTGGTTTCCATCTAGAATACATGATTATAATAATGATATGATTTTCATTAATATTTTAGATATATATGAAAATATTTCCAGAATTTTAATTAGTTTAGCAGCTGAAAGAGGTCTGTTTTTTTTATTTTGCTGCATTATACGCAATTATTACAGTTCTTCAATTATAAAATATTGTCTTAAAACAAAAAAAGGCATAATAATCCACTTTACTGCCTAACAGAGAGGGACTGATATCAAATATGTAATTTATTCAGTTAAATACTTTTTACTGCGTCACTATTTATTTTTATTTGCCCTTCTGTGATTTGCTGCCTATAATCTATATTTAATGTTTTCTTTTTCTTTGTTATTTGTTCGTTATGCGATAACATCTTCATCCACACCACATAATGTGTTTATTGTATTTAATTTATTGATACAGTAACGTGAATAAGTATTTACGTTTCATTGAAAAAAAGCCATGTAACAAAGTTATTGAGAACTGTCTTTGTTATTTTTTTTAAACACTAAATTTGTCTATTGCTTATTAGCAAGAGTATAGGAACTTATTTGTTTTATGTTTAGCAATTATTTTGATCAAGTTGTTAAAAACCTGATGAGTTTTCCTAATTAGTCTTAAAGTGTTTTATAAGAAAACAGAAAAAAATTTTTTTATTTTTAAAAAATAAAAAAAAAATTATTGGTTTTAGTAAGACTTAAGTTCGATAACATTTGTGATTTATAATAAAGGAAACTAAACGTCTCAGATAAAAACAGGGTTAATTTGGTAAATATATACAAAGCATAACACATAGGGATGTAGGGAGGTAGAGGATTCATTACATGCTATCAGTACCGAATTTTGCCCACTTTTTACAAATAATCGCATATAATAACAAAATTATGTCACAATTAAATGAAATTATGTCATAATTTTAATTATTTTAATTATGACATAATTTTAAGATTCTGCTTCTCGAATTTTTTAGAAAAAATAGTTTTCAAAATTGTCACCAAAATTGCAAGCAATAGTACCAAAAATAATGGCTTAACAAGTATTTCTATTTTTAATATCAAATTTTTGCATAAACAATTTTATTATGTTCTTGTTACCTTCTCTTGTAAAGTGACAATTATATAAGTTAGGGCGTGTCTACATGAAACCCACAATATGTATTTCAGTAAAATATATTCAACAAGAGATTTTTTTGTTTCTTAACCAGCTAAACCTGATGATGATACACCTTGTCCTATAAAGTTTTTCGTTTCTTCAGGTCTATTACTAGAATATTTTATAATGACAAAACAATATATTTTCCCTTTTTATATTATACCTACATTTTTTTAATGTACAATGTCTAGCTAAATATTAGGAAATTAGTTTATGGATAAGAGAAAAGAAAGAATATTGTTTGTGGACATTTTCTACATTCAAATTGACAAGAAAGACCTCTGAAGGAAGTTTATTTCACAGCAGTACTGTACTGCTGAAAACCAAATTTTCCCTGTAATTCGTAGTGCGATAATGCGTTCTCAACGAAAATCGAATTGTGAACAAAAACGTGCGAGTAACGGGAACAAGTTCCCTAATGTCAATAGAGCACTTACCACTGTAGTAACGATAAAACAGTGAAATACATCCCACATTGCGTCGATGCTCTAAAGAATCAATAGAGTTGGATAGCCTACTGAAGTCAGTGAGCCTATTGGCTCTCTACTGTATGCGATCAAGCAAATACAAAAAAGACTTTGGGGCACCAGCCCATACATGAGAGTTGTATTCCATTTTTGGACGGATATGGGTGCTATAAATTTTACGAAAATTGAATAGAGTGATTTTTTACATCGTTTTAAAGAACCTTCTGTAGAAACCTCAAAAATGTGCTTAGTCCATCAAATATTATACTGTACTTTCATGCCAAGAACATCAAGAGCTTCCGATTCATTAACACTTATATCACCAAAAATAACAGATCACTTCTGAACACAGTTGAAAGTTTGAGAAAGAAGGTCTTTTAGAAAAATAAGAAATAGGGTAGGAGAAATAATAACGGGTTCTTGCGATAACTATGAATTAATCTTGATGTAGTCTAATGAAATTCCATCTAGAACAACTCATATAGTGAAATTCCTGAGAAAACTCTATATATATGTAGATCTGGAGAAATTATCACCGACAGCAAAAGCAAAAAGTTTTAATAGAAGTACATTGTGCTACACTACCTTACTTTCTCCGAAATAATGTATAGAGTTGCACCATTGTTCCGACAGGAGAGCCAATAAGTGATCCGTAGTGCGCTCGCTACGAAAATCATACTGCCGGTTGCTAAGTAAGCTATTCGACTCTAAGTACCTCACAATTTAAAAATTTATCACAGTTTCTATCACTTTTGAAAGTGCAGGACAAATTGTAATTGGGCGGCAATTTTCACTATTGTTGTGCCTCAGCCCTTTTGGGGAACAGCGTTACATTAGCTTCCCGATAAGGGAAGTAAAACGATATTCGGCTGTATCTGATTACTACCCCCCGGGGGACATGTATCGGTCTTTAAGGAATACTCGACTATCTAGACCTGTGCAACTGGGGGAAAAAGGGAGCCCAGTCCCCTGAAGTCAGACAGGGAGCCAACTGGAAACTCCACTTTATTTCCACGGGGATCAGTGACCCGCAGAGTTCATTATTTGTCTCTTTAGACATTTAATAGTTCTCTGGCTGATCATTGAGGTTGGCCCCTATATGGGAGCATCGTGGTGGTTGTGGTTTCGCGGCCCCATAACAGTATAATGGTTATTATGGTGGCCAGGATCATCTCACTGATAATGACACGCAAAGTGAATGATCCAGTCCAGTGAGCATGCTTGACATGTGTTCTGGACAGGAGTTGGAAAGTCTCCAACTCTTTAGCAAGGTGTGATGATTTGCAGACCTGCTCTGGAATCATTAAAGTTGCAACGAGAAGCTTTCTCTTGCATAGAATTGTAGCTTTGGCTATCTAGGACGCATGTATGACGTTCCAAATTATACAATAGTGGTTTGTCCACCATCTGATTAAGACTACATAGTCAGGCGCGGATGTAAAACAAATCACACTCTGTATCTGATTACTGAGTAACCAAACTATTGCTATCAATTTCTTTATTATTCTTTGATTTCTTTTCCTATTTTTCTGCTCACACACACATACACACCACATTTTTAAGTGGTGTAGTATTTATTCAGTTCTGTTAACCACCAACATTTCAACGTTATTTTCGTTATATCATATTCCATACACGGATTATGACTGTGCCGGCGTGTATGCGACAGATTTTGGATAAATTCCAATCGTAAAGGATAGCCACAAAATCGCTAGATAATTTGTAATAAATTTTTTCTATAAATAGGACACATTCGTACATCAGAGTTGGATTCATTAATAAATATTTAAATATTAAGTACAAATATTACAATGCAATGCATAAATTATTTCTTAGCAGCTACTAAGGTTAATTGAATGCCAAATTGCTACGTAAGTAGCTCTTCTTTTGGGATCCACAACAAAATGTAAAAAGAAAAACATTTCAAGCAATGTAATTATGTCTAATTCGGGTACACCCAATACCGCTTCCTTTTAAATTACTTTTGCATAAAATAATAATTATTCGAGTGTTTGGGTGTTTTATTCTCATTTTATTTTTCTATATCCTCTTGTACACATTTTCCGGTTTTTGGTTTTGGATTCTTATTTTAAATATTTCTTCTTCATTGTTTGCATTTTCTGTTCTCGATTGTTGGTGCGGAGAATATTTCCGTTCTATGCAGTTGTTCATTAACCAAATGGTATGCTATTTTTTGGTAACAATGACCGACTACTGACTAACTAGTCTTAGTTTACTGCAACTACAGTTTACAATTGTTATGAAAGCTTTATTGTTGGTGTTAGCTTTGCTGTAATTTATCTTTTGTATTTTTTTCGGAACTCTTACAAAAAACCATTTAACTATTGTTTACCTATTCGTTTATCAGAAACAAAGCAAAAGCGTATTCAAATACATTAACATTTATTTGTTAAGCCAATATATATTTGTTAGGATTTGTAACTTAAAGTTGGTGAAGTCTATGTTGAAAGGAAAAAATGAATTAGACCAGAAAAATTTATGCGGTATTAATGAAGTTTTCTATTCGTTAGATAAGTTTGTTAAAAGCTTTAAAAAAAATTGCACAAAATTTAATGAGCACTTTTAAATCATTTTAATTTTTTCCGTTTGTTTATAAAACGAAATCTTGTTTTAATTAGAATAGTAATTTCCTTTCTTTTAATAAGATGCTTAGCTTTTCTATTAATGCTACCATTGCAGCCGCCACCTTAGTCTAAGCATAAAATAATGTAATGTTTATTTTCATTTTCATCATAACAATTTAACACTCAAAGTTAATTATTCCTTAACAGTTGAAAATTTGCTGATTTTCGTACTCCTGTCATAAAGATTATTATTCACATGATTATAAAGCATGCTCTGATGTTAGCGTTGATTTCTAAATTGACGATCTCTCCTATACATAACTTCATATCTACGTACATACATACATACACACATACATACATATGTATGTTTTTCCATCATTAACTTACAGTTTTTACACCTTTTTTATTCTTATGAATTTCTATGAGCGTGATGATAAAATTTTATGAGGCGTGCTGCAAATACATTATTACACATATAATGATTTGTTAACACAATACACATACATTTGCATATGTATGTTTATGCTCGTTATTACTAAAAAGGAAAAAGAAAAAGCTAAAAAGCTTCTTAACTATGGCAAAGCAATACTTTAGGAAATTTTTATTATTTATTTATTTATGATGAAATGCAGGCTCAATTTTAAATAATTTTTTTTTTTTACTTTTAATACTCGTACAACATAAACGTCTGCATAAATGTAATTATATATATGGGACCTTTTCAGATCATTAATACGCTTGAGGTCTTATTTACTTAATTTTTAACACACATGGTATGTTAATATAAGTGCAGAAGTAAACATACAGGACGAACATATTGTTGAATTTAAACGCTATAGAAGGGAGAATATATTGTATTGCAAATTATATTTCAAAGTGGTTGTAACCATAATGCTGTAGTTTCTATTTCTAGAAACATCATTATTTGAAAAATAACAAAAAAGAAATAAATACCGACATTGATCGTGATGTTAAATTTTTAAAAACGTAATTATAAATATAAAAACAATTAAATTTAAATATTTTAAGTGTTAAAGCATCTAAAAGGTTTTAAAACAAGAAGTTTGTTTTCTAAAACAAATTAAAACAAAAAATTTAGATTAAGATGATTTAAATTTTAATTGTATTACGAAGAGAAGAATTCGGCAATTATGAATGAAAAATTATATCTGGCAAATATTCACCACGACCACACTGACAGAATCAGTGACAGATGTTGCTTCTTTCCTCAAAGTTTTTTATCTCTTTTTGGCAAAATGGCGGCCTTATTTTCTTAATCACACCACGGATTTTGAGTTTTAAAACTCGATTCGACTGGCTTCTTATAGAGTGTCCTTAAAAGCCCCACAAAAATAATACAGTGGAGTTAAATCACACGATCTGGCTGGCCACTTAACTGCTGATTGTCGTGAAGTTATGCTATCGGGAAATTTAGTTTGCAATACATTGATCGTTTCATCGAATGTGTGACATATGAAACCACATGTCAGTGATGTGTAAAATAGGTCAAAATTAAGTTGTTAGCTTCTTGCGATAGCGTAATCCATTGACCGTTACTGCATTTCCAACCATATCTTTGAAAAACTACTTCCCAATCACGCCTCCAGACCACATAACGCACCATACAGTGATACGTTGCCCACGCAAAGGCGTCTCAATAATAGGCTGCATCTGAGAAAATTATTTTTCAGAAAAACCAGCCGGTTGTTCCAGAATAAATTGAGCAAATCTACGGCGCTGTGAATAGATGGTCGCCCTTAATTTCTGCAACAGTTGAACTTTGTAAGGCTTCAAGGTAAACGAACGGCTCCGTGTAGACTCTGTCCTTAACATAGTTCCACAAAAAATAATCAATGGCGTTAAATTACACGATCTAGCTGGCCACTTTAACTGCTGACTGTCGTAAAATTATGCGATCGGGAAATTTGGTTTCCAATAAATTTATCGTTTCATTGGCTGTGTGACATGTAGCACTATCCTGTCGAAGCCACATGTCAGTGATACCCACGTTGTTAATAATAAGTTAAAACTGAACGTTACCGCATTTCCAGCCTCATCCAAATCAAGCCTCCAGACCACATACCGCACCATACAGTGACACGTTCAGCATGCAAAATCTTCTCAATAATCGCTCTAGAATTTTCAGAAAAACTGATTTTTTTCGAAAAACCAACCGGCTGTTCCTGAATGAATTGAGGGAATCTATGGCGATGGGAATGGTCGATCGACTTCTGCACCAGTTGAACCTTGTAAGACTTTAAAGTCAAATCCGTACGCAAAATTCGCAATGTGGTAGAGAAAATGAAAATTTTAAATCTTTTTCAACACTGAGGCCCACAGCTGCGATGTTTTCAGTTGAACAGCCCGGTCGAACACGTTTTGGTGTTCACACATTTGGTATCGAGCCTAGCGACTTAAATTGAACGACCAAATTCTTAAAAGCGGTTTGATGATTATGTTGTCTGCAAATATGACGAATTTTACGAAATGTAACTTTAACAGCACCACCAATTTCATAGTGGATTTCAATTATTTTAGTGTGATTTTTGTATGAAATTGAATTCATTGCAACAATTGCCAATGCAACTACTACGAATACGTGAAAAAACTATTATGATTTTGGTGTGCCACAAATAATAAGCAAACTTCATGTTGAAAAACCCGATATATTAATAAAAACTGTAAAAACCATTTATTTAAAAATGTGAAATTCGATGATTTTGCTAATTTATAGTAAATTGTGAATTAAATATTTACACAAAATTTTAAATACAATTTTTGAAAATGAATTAAAACCTAGTCCTGACACAGAGTTGGAAAATAATATATTACTACATGTGATTAAAAAGTACAGTGACAGGGAGAGAGAGAAAGAAATAGAGTCGTGGTCGAAAGGCACACACGAAAACAATAGGCGCTAGTTTTTTGTACGGAACCCTAACCAAAGCATTAAATGTAAAATAAACAATGGAAAGAATAATAGCTGAAGAAAGTGTCCTAATTCACTTTTTTGAAATACATTTAAAAAAAGTTATTTCTGTTTTGATATTTAATAATTTTTAACCATTTTACTTCTCCTTTCAGAGTTTTTGAACAGTTTTCACTGCCAGTAACAACTTATTTATTTTTTAATACGTAAGTATTTTTAAATTTTTTATTATACATAATACTGTCTCTGATTTTGATTTTTGTGCATACAGCTGCGGTCAGTATATAGCACTACGCACAAATTTATACTAACTCCATTTACGTTTGTTTAAATGTTGGGCCGATTCAACTCAAAGCAAAATAATAAATTCTTTGATTTTAATGGTTAATTATTTGGTTTTTTTAACACTTTATAATATGGTAATTAATTTAAATAAAAACCTTAAAAACTACACAGTCAAAATAAAAGCACTGCAGTTCATTTTTAACAAAAATTAGTGCTCTTTCTTAAAATAAATAAAAAATTTCACTCAGATATCTTGTAGATAAATTAATTGTATGGTTTCAATACCTTGTCACATGCCCCTGTTTTTGCTATTACCGCGGCACAAGTTTTTCCCATGGATTCCACTAAATGCTGGCATCTTTCAATGTTTTGCCATTTTGCTGGTATATTTGGGATCATTGTCTTTCTGGAAGACCCATACCAACGACATTTGGTAGGAAGCATATGGCATCATAATTTCAGCAAGGATTTTTACATAAACCGATGAATCCATAACAGTTTTTATCCAATATATAGGATACGAGAAGCAACCCCACACCCTAATACTATGACCTCCATATTTGATAGTTCTTGCTGTGAATTGTGGCTTGTATGCGCAGTTAGGTGGCCTACGGACAAAACATCTGAAAACCTTTCCACCAAAAAGAACAATTTTGGATTCGTCAGTCCGTAGCATATTTCTCCACTTTTCCTTTAGCCGATTTAAATGTGCTTTAGCAAAAAAAAAATACGTTTAGCAACACGCTGAGAGAAAAAGAGCCCCACTTTTCGAGGACTACACGCATTAAGGCTGTTGTCTCGAAGTCTGCGGCGAACAGTTTTCACACTTGCCGGCACATCCAATGTTTTTTTAAGCTTCCTAGCTGTCAAAAAGAGAATTGTTTTAGTCGTCCGTACTAACCGTTTTACTTACCCCCGGGGGCACATGATAGTCTTTTTG
Source organism: Trichopoda pennipes (assembly GCA_030448955.1). Lineage (NCBI taxonomy): Eukaryota > Metazoa > Arthropoda > Insecta > Diptera > Tachinidae > Trichopoda > Trichopoda pennipes. The sequence continues at coordinate 6,958,048 of JASKUP010000088.1, forward strand.
GAGCCTACTATTCCATCTAGACTGGTATCTTGCAGGGTAAAAGGGAGCCCAGGCCACTTTAAGGCTAGTAGGAGTCACCTGGACGATCCACTATATTTCTACAGGAATCAGTTGCCCGCAGAGTTCCGCTATTTCTCTCTTTAGACATTTACTGCTCTCTGGCTGATTATTGAGGTAGGCCTTTTTTGGGGGATTCGTGAGAGTTTGTGTCTCGGATCATTCACAATGAACACAGGTCCAGTGAGTATGAATGCCGTCGTGTTCTTAATTATATTAAGCTTCATGCGTTCTGGACCAGCAGTTGGATAGTCTCCAACTCTTTAGCAAGGAGTGAAGGCTGCGGCCTACTTTGGGCTTTCGAAATTGCAACTAGGAGTGACTGGAGGATATACGTATCTGAAGGCCTTCTAGGGCGAGGATGGCGCTACATACCATCCACAGTGGTTTGACCACCATCTGGTTAGGGCTAACTGCCAGGTACAAATGTAAATCAAATCACGTAACCGTTTTACTATTAAGAGTGACAAAAATCGCTTCCTATCACGGAATTCAGATTTTTGCTCATATCTTCCGGCATTTATTATCATTTTGTTGGAACAGTCCAGCAGTTCCCTTATTTCGAAATACGATTTACCCTCGAACGCAAATTTTTTATTAATTCACATTTTTCAGGGGAGCATTGTTTTCCGCGAACCACAAAGTTTTGCAAAACAAATTTAAAAAGCCTACTGATGTTATTTTATTAACAATACGAAGTGATAAGTATTCACAAAAGATCTTTTATAACTGATTAACAGTTACGAAATTTGACAACAAATGCCCACACTCTGTTATAGCATAACAAATGCAACTGTTTTTTACATTAAAAAAATAATATTTACATCTTACAACTAATAGCAATTTTTGCTTAAATACATAAAAATCTATTTAACACATTACAACAAATTGCTGGTAGTTTAAAACTTAAACAATAACACTAAAAAAAGCATTTGCTTTCATAATAATTGTTAAATAAAATACAGATTTTTGTTTTTATTGTGTTTTTAAAATGAATTTAAAAACAAAATGCCAGCCTTTTTATATTTATGGAATAATCTTAATTTAAATACTAAAATACATGTTTAAGTTCCATATTAATATCACGATAATTACATTACATTATGTATGTAACAATACTTACCTATGGATATTTAATTTTAATAATGTATTAACTGGATTTTAAAAATTCCTTTAAAAACAGACCATCATTAAGTATTCATAACGAGCGAAAGTTTCATTTTATCTCTATTAATAAAGCAATAAAAAGTTTTTTTTTTTGTGTGCAAACTTACTTGACAGTACCTTAAAATAATTATAATAATTATTATAAATAAAAAAAATTTATAATTTGGATCTCATTTTTCAGTTCATCTCCGTTTATTGTGTTCGATTCTTTTAAGCCCTCCTGTATGAGAATACTATGAAATATTTACACCCATATGCATAATAAATAAAACGTATTTGAAACGCATTTTAGAGCAATTTTGTATGAAAAACAGGTTCTAAAATAAATTTGAAATATATATTTTATTTATTATGCATGTGGACATTATTATTTTAAAATTTAAATTAATTGTTATGGGGAAAGCACATTCCTATGACCATATGACTAGTTCTCATATAGTTCTTCACTAGATATTACCCCAATTTTGCATAGAAGTCATATTGATTAAATAAGAATTATAGTCAAACAAGACAGCAAAAAGACAATAAGACTCAAACAAACAGTAACCATTAAGAAGCATTTATTCCATTTTCACTTTTCCATTGGAATCCATTCATATGTAAGTTGAAAAGTAAAGAAAACAAAAAATATTTTTAAATATTGTTTACACATCAGAAAACTGCAAAAGTGCGTAATTTGATTATTCTAAATATACTCATCGTAAATGTGATTGCGGTGTGATTACCCCCGCATTTATTAAGTGCGAGTATTTACCACACCCACACCATTTGAGTATTGTTCAAATTGAGTATCTAGCATACTCAAGTATATTTTTATGCAGTGTCGGGTCTACTTAACTTTGTAAATACTTTCTTTTCCATTCGACAATCGTAGTTATACTTAAATAACCCAACAAGAATAATATTTGTATAAGAATAGGCCGAGAGACGTAAGCAGCAAACAGAGTTGCCAGATCCGAATAATTCAAATCAACTTGAATGTCAAAAAATTATTTTTTAATTTTTGCTAATAATTTTGTATTTAATAACATTTGATATACAAAATATATAATATTTAATATATTACAAAAAATAAATTAAATCGAATCTACAAATTTCGCCAAAAATCAAAAGGGATATTAAAAACAAAACAAACGTTGTTGTGAAATCTTACAATGTTCATTCTTTACTATATTATGTTACAATTTTCTTAAAGCGAACACGTTAGACTTTCTGGAAATATATGAGCAATAGTGAAATGACTATATAGATATGATTTTCACAGTACTATTCCTTTTAATAAACGTGTAATTATATTTAACTCTACTTTTACTTTTGCTGTTAAAATAGTTTGACTAAAGAGCCTGCTTGGCTGTTTGCTCCGTGTTAGTTTGTTTTTGTTTTCTGTTGTTTAACTTATTTCGTAGAATTTGTAAAAAGCCTGTTATTGATGTGTTGCATGTATAAGATTTCTTAGAAAGCTAGCCAGTTTAAATATGCACAGTGGATCGTTTCGTTTACTTTTTTACCAAAAATTTTTTTCTTTTAAAACTTAACAAATCATCTTAACAATATGTTTAAAGAAATTGAGCACAATTAACAGTAGATTAAGGTTTATTATATAAAAAATTAATATAATTACCTAAATTGAACCCTGTTTAAATGGGCTTAAGTTCGTATTTAACATTTTTTTGCAGATAATTTTTCAAATAAATTAATTTATTATTTTTTCATTTCATTACCACTGCTGATCGAAATACCAGGCAATGCGAAGGATAAAGTTTCTAACATGTTTAAAAGCAAAATTAAAAGAAATGGCTTTGACTTGTTTGAAGATTTCTTAAAACCCGTTAAACTTTACAAAAATTTAATAGAATTTTAACCTGACTCTTGGATCAAATAAATACAACAGAAAAACTTGATCAAGCTTACTAAAAAAATGCACTCCAATTCAGTACCAACAGCGCTGCAACGGCAATATAAATTTGCTGTAAACACTTTAGTCCTTAATTGTGTATGTATAAAAGACCAGTTAGTTATATCTTGCTGGTTTGTTAAACAGATGATGTTAAGCGCCACCACTGGTATAAGAATTGCTAATTTATTTTAAAATTATATCTTGTTTCTATCTCGATTTTAATCTAGAATTTTAATATTTTCAACATTTACTATTAGTTTTATTTCAAAAAATATATCGCGTTTTTCGTCGTGACTTTAAGTTGGTACTAAAATTTATATCAAAATCATACTATTTTAGTATGCCAGCAAATACACCAGCTACATCTATTGTAAACCACATTTCTTCCAATTTTTTAAATAGAATCTTGGCCATGTCGATTTTTAATAATTTTTTCGTTTTATTCAGTTTTTCAAGTCGGCTCTAATATGGCTTTAATTAACAATTTCAAATTATTTATTGCATTCTCAATGTTACAAAAGCAGCGCTGCAGTATCACCCCAAATAGCTAACGATGCAAAAATTTCCTCTCAATAACGTAGAAAAGTGGGATAAATATATAACAGTTTTTTACGATTTTGACCTGTCATACTTCAGTATCTTTACAATTATCGACATTAAAATACACAATCATGCAGTACACAACATGAGCTTCATAAAATTTAAATCCCTTCACCTGGGGCAGATACTTCTCCCCCTAAGTTAACTCTATTACAAAATACTACTTAAATTAGAAATCGAAAGTCTATAACTGGGGGAAACCTTTAGGTCAATATCTTAAAAAAAATTATCCTGAAAATGTATTGGGTTAAAAAATAATAAAATGCTGCAGTTTCAGTCTTGCAAGGCGAGTAATGATAACTATGAAAGCAGATGGAATTAAGTGTATTCAGAACTTACGGTGTAATTCGAATTCTACAACATCAACATTAATACTTTTTCACGGTCGACCATGGCATGACGTGATAAGATTTACATCTGCACCTGGCCGTGGGCCTTAATCAGATGGTGGATCATTACCACTGTGGATGGTATGTATCGCCATCTTCGCCCTAGACGACCTTCGGATATGTATATCCGCCTTCACTCCTTGCTGAAGAGTCGGAGACTATCCATCTCCTGGTCCAGAACGCATGAAGCTTAATATAATTAAGAACACGACGGCATTCATACTCACTGGACCTGTACCATTCATTGTGTTCATTGTGAATCATCCGACCCATAAACTTAAACGAGGGCCTCGAAATACACAGCCACCACGATACTCCCGAAGGGCCTACCTCAATAATCAGACAGTGAACAGCTAAATGCCTAAAAAGACAAATAGCGGAACTCTTGGGCTCACTGATTCCCTTGGAAATATAGTGGATTGTCCACTTGACTCTTACTCGCCTTAAAGAGGACTGGGCTCCATTTTACCCCGCTAAACACAAGTCTAGATGGTTGTAGGATCCATAAAGACTTATAAAGTGCCCCCACGGGGAGTCGACCAGGCATACTAAGTATCTGATTAAAGCTAAAATTAAGAAAAACAATTACATAATACAAAAGTTATAGAAACTCTAGTACGTTTGCTGACTACGCCAAGTATTCTGTTAGTCGTGCTCGATACATTTCGATTAATCAATAGCGTTACTCTGTTTGCTTCAATAAAATTCGAAATAATTTTAAATCGAATTCAAAAGCTGTCTACAAGTTTGGCAACTCCAAAAAGAGATCAATGGCATATCCCTCTGATGTATAACAATTTTTAAACTGACGATGAGATGACAATAAGGAATTTGTTTACAGATTTCTGTTCTACCACCTATTCTCATAAAAAATTTTGAGGTACCATATCAGGCTACATCAATTTCAATTCCTGATAAATCAACAGTTTTGAGCTGTTTAAAATGCTTTAATTTTCATATCAATATGGTCCGGATGGTATTCCTAGTTGTATAATCATCTCGTTGATCATAATCTCCTGCTTCAGGACTTAGATGCATTTAATTCCTGGCGTAAGATTAATCTTATGGAGTTGAACCTTAGAAAGTGCAAGTACGAGTGTTTCTTCCGAAGCTATCATACAAACGTCTAATATATCTGCAGCTGAATGTAGTTTCAGATGTTGGTATTATACTGTATGCTAAATTAAATTTTATACAACGTATTTCGTTAGCCACTAACAAAGCACTCGTAGTTTTTTTTTTTTTTTTGTTCTCATAAAATAAAAATTTTATTGTTTTTCATCGTATTCATTTTAGTTTTATTTTTAACTATAATTTAAATTTGTTTATGATTGAATTACTTTAAGATTCTTTTAAGCATTGTTTTTGCACAGTTATGTAGTTGCGTGTGTGAAAAGTAAATATGTAGTTATAAATTTATAAATTTTTGCATTTATAACTACAACTTTTACTGCATGCTCGATGTTCTGTACATTATACATCAGAGTATAATTAAAACTTGTTTTATATTAATGCAAATGTATAAAGGTCGCACAATTTTACGTCACTTTACATCACTTAACGAGGAGGGGAGTCTTTGCATTACACATGGCATATTACATACATTTATTATTTATCATGCAATAAGTTAAATATATCAATATTGAAAAATGATTGCTATTAAACTTACTTTAATGCTTAAATCCTTACAACGTTATGTGAAAATTAAATATTGCACGTACAACATGTTGCAGAGTATTAGGACTACTTGCACCATAACCAATTGTTATGAAAAAAACACCTTTAAACAATTTTTATTTAATTGCTTTATTTTCATGTAGAAATTCTTTTATATGTGTTTTGTTATATATATCTTTTTGCTTGTTTTTTGTTGCTTTTGTTGTTTTAACCAATTATTTAAGATGCACTTTTTTTTGGAGTTGTTAATATATAATTTTGTTTAATATAATTATTGTATTGTATTATTTATAAGTAGTTTTCTTGTTTAATGTAATCTATTGTATTTATGTGTATATTTTTGGGTATATTAAAATAAATAAAATGTGTGTAATTCTTTTTTTTTTTGCAATAAAAGAAATCAGTACAAAATAATACGAATTTCGAGAAAAATGTAATTTTTGTCGCTGACTGTTTTGTGTTGGAATGTAATGAAAATTTCTAAAAATTCTCGAGTTTTAGGATAAAGAAAAAACATGGCGCTGGAAAATACTGGGCTACACTCGGTGTGCTTTACACAAATGCACCCAGTTTAATTTACACTTAAACAGGTCAATATGCATATTTTTATATTCTTAATCTGAATGGAACGCCATAATATAAACTTTTTTTCTTTTGACGTTATTAAATTAAACAGATTTAAGTGTGAGCCCTGCCCCTAGCTGTACTAAAATTGTAGAGAACTCTGTAATTCATTACAAAAGAATCCTGTTTTCTTAAAATAAACTTTTCTGGCATATGTTATTAATCTCTATAGTGATTGATTTTTAATTTTTTAATTTTTTTATATAATACTTATAGTTTTTGACCTTTTTAATATTTTTTAGTAGTTAATTATAAAGTACTAGGTCAATTTAATAAAAAATTTTTTAAAAAGACTTTTATTTTTGTCTGAAAGAATAGAGAATTCAAAAATTTATGATACAAATAAATACAAAATGGCATATAAGAATACAAACACATTAAATAGGTTGTTTAGTAAAACTAAGGATAAAATTCAAAAATTAAATATGTCTAATGTAGTGTACAAAATTCCTTGTAACGGTAATGATAAGGAGGATTGTAATAAGGTTTATATAGACACAACAAAAAATAAATTGAAAACTAGAATCGCAGGACATAGGTCAGAGCAGAAATACAGGAATAATATTAGTTTACAAAAAACAGCATTATTTTCGCATTGCTCTAAAGTTAATCACTATCCTAATTTTGAAAATGTTTTAATTTTAAATTTAGAAAATAATTATAAACGTCGTTGTATGTTAGAAATGTTACAAATAATTAAAGTACCATTAACCAAAAGAATAAATTTTAAAGCAGATACGGAGAATGTTGCACAAAATTATAGACATTTAGTGCATAAGATTATAAAACAAAACTCTGTATCTGCATAATATTAATATTTAATACTTTAATTTTTTGTAACGTTTGGTCATTAAATTTATGTTTTAGAATATATGTGTAAAATACTAGTATTTTGTAAATTTGTTAGGTATTTTCAAAATTGTTTTTCATTTAAAAATTATTTAATATTGAAAATTTGTTTGTATGTATGTAAAACAAAAAATATTTTCAATTTGTTTGTTCATTATTTTTGTTTTCCTGATGATAACAACCAACGGTGTGGCGAAATCTCAAACAAAAAATAATAAAAAATAAAAGTTTTTTAAACATTTTTTATTAAATTGACCTAGTGCTTTATAATTAACTAGTAAAAAAAATTTTTTTTATCAAATTTTAAATGTTAAAAGGCTAAAAGTTATAAAACTGTTGGTGCTTAATTTCCCATGGATTTTTTTTACAAAATAGAAAGCCCAAACGAAACCTGAAGAAATTTCTGCCAAATAGGAAAATAAAAATGATAACCGTGTCCCGCAAAACATATTACATTTTTCATCTTATCAATTCTACCAATACTGATTTGAATTGTTATAGAATGAATACAAGACAACATCAACTGGAATATGGTTAAGAAACTATGTTATTTTTTTCAGTGAAATAAAGAAGCATTTAAAGAGACATAAATAAGTTCTATGTGTAATTATAGCGTTAAGCACATACAAAGAAAAAACAATGTAAATGATCGACGTCTCGCAATTATTGTCATTGATAAAAGAATAAAAATAAAATATGCGGAAAGCCACTGAAATTATATAAATTATAATACATTTTATATAAATTATATAACATTTTATATGTCGTGACCAACCCTTTAACTATTTATATGATTTAGAAACTTTTTGGCAAAAGTCCTTTTATTTATCCAATTGAAAAATCAGTTATTCGGTTTTAATATTTTCAATTTCTGTTATCTGTTGCTTGTCGGAGGCTGGCCAGCCTCCGGAAGTAAAACTCAAGCATAACAAAATTTCACATAACATCTTGCTTAACTGAGATACAAAGAGGGCTTACTATACCAGCCCTACTTTAGTGTGCTTAAGCGCAGTGTCTGTTTTTCCTTTATTATAAAGCTTAAATTTGATGCAAACAAGAATATAATATTTCAATAGCCCCTCTAAAAAATTTCACCATTTATTTTCATACTTATATGAAAGTATAAAATTATTTTGAAAATTTTGAGCAGATTTTAATAATCAAAAGAGTTGATTTATTAAAGTTATTCACTTATTTAATAAAAAAAATGGTTTTACTTCCCCTTTTACTATTTATTTAATGACAAAATTATCTCCACCTAAGAATGAAAATCGTGACAAAAAAATGTTGCAGAGCAGCATTAAAAGGATAAATTTTATTATTTATTGATTTATATCCAACATATAATTATACATACGCCGGTGTATGTTTATTAACAGATTTATTTATGAGTATTTTACTATTTACATACTTGCAAATGTATGGAAGTCTAATGTACACATAACCGTGTATTCGTAGAACAGTAAACTCGTCAAGTAATAATCAATGTGAATGTATTTCTTTTTTTTATTCTTTAATTTGTGCAAATTAATGAAAATTTACAAATGAAAATTTATAACTGACCATTGCCACGGGCAAAGTGTAACCATTTTGGCATTTTTGCAGCTGGATTAAATGTTTTTTTTTTCACGTTTTTGTAAAATTTTTTTAACATTTCTAAAGTTTTTGCTGAAAGGTGTATGCAAATTGTTATGAAATCCTGGAATGGTCGAAATGCAATAAAAAGAAAAATATTAACAAGCCAAAATTATAAGCGCTACAAATCAATTAATTTATTATGCAAAGTATACCGAGAAAAAAAATTGGTTAAAAATTTAATGAAATAGTCAGAATTTAATTACTTTTATTATAATTAAATTATTATTATTATTATAAATAAAACAAAATCTAAAAGTACGTCTAATATGAAAGACTAACAAATAATATTTAGCCCTGCTGCAATAACTACTGTACGTTACCGATATGTGTCTTTACTCAAGTCCGTTTTTTTACTGGGTGGATACAATCAAATTAAATGAGCACATTTTCACGAAAACCCAACTGTTAGCAGTTAAAATTATACATATCCATTCTTAAACAAAAGCAAACCATTTGATATGACTTGATATAAACAATTTAAATTAAAAAAAAAAAAAAATAAGAAATTTGAACACAATTTTTGTTTAAATATATAAATTAACTAGCGTGCCCGTGACTGCTTTGCAAGTCATTTGTGGTTTGTTCTTATTCTGCAGCCTTCTTTTTTGTGTGTGCCAAAAAATTCAATCATTCGAAAAGATTTATCAGAAAGAACACAATATTTTTTTTGTTTTTATGTTTTTTTTTTTTTTTGTATAATTTTATCTTTTTCACAGTTCAATATTTTTGTGTGCTTCATACATATTCTGCTATCTTCGATTAACTTTTTTCGCGGTATAGACAAAAAAGCAGTTAGTTTGTTAACATGTGAACATAATACATATAATTGACCGTGCGAAAAACAGGGATCATTGCAAAAGCAACACGTATGGGGAACTGACGCCGTTTAAAATCAAACGGCAAATTTGGAGGAATCATAGGAATACGTGGTATCAGCACATCCTCGCCCTTATATTTTCCTTTTAAAATTTTTCCTTCAATCACATTTTTCATGACTTTTTTGACTGCTTAACATGTCCCATTGCAAAGTCATGGCTGGCAGATATTTCTAAGCAAAATAATTGGTACACCAACTTTCACTTGTAGGCGCTGAGGCGGCAGTCCAGGTAATTCAAGCGAATTTTAAAATTCGACTGTATAATTTACAACATCGTCTTGATTGGTAACAGAGTCAACCGTTTTGTAGGTAAAAATTTCCGCGGGAATGTCGTTCAAAATTGTCACATTGATATCCGAAACATCTGCATTTTTCGCAGCTAAGGTAGCTTTTCCCCCAACCAATCATGGTTTCTAAAATGGTGTGCAATACCGGGAAATACTTTTGTGACCAATTCCTCTTTTGAGTGTGCAAAGTGACAATAATTATCTGGAAGCGTAATCATTTTTGTGGTGGAATCAATTGGAATTGCACCATTCCCAATATCTAATAATTGCTTTGAAAAACGTTCGGCTGATGGATCATTTTGCAATTGAACATGCAAAACATGCACATAAAATGCAACAGAATATGGAAAACAAAATTCTCTATTTGTTTGCACATCCACTTGCTATGAACATGAGCATATTTCGATTTGTATTGCAATCGCATTCTGTGCAAGCACATACAGGTAACAACGGACAAACGAAAACACAAATTTCAATTGATACAAAACATTGAGTTGAAGTATTCAATGGGAAAAAATTTTGGATTTTTTTTTAAATGTCTTTTTTCTAACACGGACTGTGGACGCACTATTGGGCGTAAGCGCATGAAACAAGTATACAAACCAGCGAACGACCATTATGAAGGTACTGTGAAAATTTTGTGGAAATCCGACGGCGCTTCTTTTCAAACACTGGCAACCAACGGACACCTATTTTGGGCTTAATTTTTATGTATATAGATTAAAAGTGGCAACAAATTCTGCCAATATTGTTGGTGGTGAGTTACAAATTATTTAAAAAAGATGTGTATAAATAAAAATAACTTAAAAGATTTTATTTGCTTAGCAGTGCTAAAACGTGCAGTAGGAAATGTTAAATGTAAGACAATAGAATGTACTCGTAAAGATGGAAGAAATCGGAAAAAAGAAGGTGTGGTGCGGAGGCAGAAGTAGGTGGAAAATTTTTCATTCTTTATTTTTTTAATAAAAGTAAACGTCAAAATATCAAATCAAATATTTAATTTACGTAGTATTTCGTATGCGCCATCAAATCATTCTTAAAATGTTAGGAGTACAACATACAACATTACATTTTTAAATAGTACACGCAACTGGCAAAATTCCTTGCTTTGCAACATATTCGGTTGTCATAACGAATCGCTTTTTTCTGTGTATGTCGATATTTTATATCGTTATTATTATTGTTACATTTTTTTTCTCTTTTTAAACATCCAAGTTATTTTAATTGCAAATACAAGCAACTAAATTTTAATTTGTATTTAAATGAACTGACAAAGAAACATTTGTCTACGAACAAGTTTAATCATCCTAAAGCAGGTCTCAACAAATATTCACACTCAAATTTTAAAAATTTAACCTTAATTTTATAAAACTACAAATTTGTCGCCAACAGAAAACTACAGTTTCATTAGGTAAAATAATAATTAACTAAAAATTTTTTAAATTTTTTAAATCCATGAAAAAAAATTGCAAGTTTGGTAGAGCAGAAGACGTTCTCTTTTGTTATTTAGCATGTTTGAAGCTTATTTTTTAAATAGTCCTTTATGGCTCAACAGCTGCCATAACAGAAGCGTTATGCTTCATAACGACTAGTCCAAGTCGTAAACCATCTGGCTAAAAATCATTCTATGTAATTAAAAAAAAAAGAAAACAAATGTGTTATGATGTCATATCTTTAGCCTTCTTATTTACACATTTTGAATATTGACAAATCAACAGTAGAAGTTGCAGCAAATATCTGAAAGGAAAGAAGAAGTGAATCTGTGGAACAAATTTATCTACACAGCAATTTGAACTTTGCTAAAAAAAAATATGTATAAAACGAAGACATAACGAAGACTTAGGCTACGAGACAATGTTCATTCAAGTTCAATATCAAAAGCTTTGGATATGAAATCTCTTGTAAATTTACCGGGAAAAATTATAATCAAGAGCAACATTTAATTTTTTTTTATCTTTAATAAATATCTTTTTTTTTAAGATCTTTTTAATATATTTTTTCTTCTCAATATTTCGCTTTCCTTTGGAAAGCTTCTTCAGGAAAAAATTTTATATTTTTGAAAACAAAAAATTATTAAATTATTATTATTTGTTAATAATTTTTTGTTTTCAAAAATATAAAATTTTTTCCTGAAGAAGCTTTCCGAAGGAAAGCGAAATATTAAGAAGAAAAAATATATAAAAAAGATCTTAAGAAAAAAGATATTTATTATTCTTCCAAAACTTATCTCCCATTGTGGACATTTCTTACCACCATTCTGACTATTAACGACGTTTAGAATGGTCAAGAGGCTTTAATTCTTGACTCAATTGCACATTGTAAGCCTGTAAATGCAAGTCTTTATGAATAATGTTCATCAACGACGAGCGTGAGAGGTGCAATTGTTGGGCACGACGGCGAGTTGCGGTTGACGACTCTTCAGCCACACTTTCGCGAACAGCAGCAATATTTTCTGCAGTACGAACTGTACGAGTAGGCACTGGTGTTTTCACATCTCCTACAGACCCAGTTTGCTCAAATTTTTTTACGATTTTTCCGAATGTACGCATATTTAGACGATTAAATTGACCGAAATTATCACGAAGTTCATGATATGCATTTTGATTTGAACCGCCAGTTTTATACTAAGCCTGTATAACTTTAACACGTTGCTCGATTGTGTATGTTTCCATGGTTCAAATTGAGTTAGTTTGAAATTGAGAAATGCCAATGAAATGAAATGCAGAGAAAAACTTGCTTTTCAACACCGGCCCTTCAAATTTAACCACCCGATATATAATTTTAGACCTGTTAGACCTAAAGTATTGGTGGTATGAGTGAAAGTGATAAATACCAAAATTTATTGCTTTAGCAGGAGGACTACTAAACTTAGCTAAAAATTTCAGCAAACAAAAAAGTTTCTTAATAGCAAGCCTTACATCTGGCTTTTTAGTGTACGAGTATGCTATATGTCTACTGAAAAGATGAATATACATCTAATAAATAATACATCTGTCACCACTGTCCCTTGCATTTCCCATTCAATATATCGAATCGAGTTTGCATAAAATGCCCATAATGTAATTTTATATTTCGAACTAAGTTCTACTAGAATTAGAACATTTCCTAAGGCTAAACTAACATTTTTAAATCTAACTGGCTTTAAGAATCATTATAAAAAAATTAATAATTTTAATTTATTCTCTTATATAAATTTTAATTTCTAAATTAATTACATATTTTTGTGTTAATTTGTCAAGAAATAGAAAACAACACATCCACCATTGACGTTCTTTTGTTCTAACCAACATAACAGTGATTAATTATGAGTTATTCCTTGTATTCTGATACCTTGAATTGAGTGATCAAAAACATAAAGTTTACAACGCAAAATATCTAAGTAAAATAAATACAAATAATGCTGATGACGAATGTCCATAGATATAATGTTATCATAAATAAAAATTATTTTCGAAAACGAATATGTAAAATATTTTTTTTCTTTTGTTTTATAACATTGTCTGCATTAAAATACACCATTATCCTAATGAATAATTTTTATATTCCAAACCGTATAAAATGAAGGTTACTATTCGCGTATCAAGCTGCTCTCTTTGTTTTACATCATTTTTTTCTCCTCATTCGACAAAAGTTCTAGTAACACTTCAATCACCTAACGAACACATCAGTTATTGAGCATTGTTTTTAACCAATATACTATTGTGCTATTAAATGTTTATAAAGTACAATTTTTATTGTAAAAAGTATCATTACAATATTAAAAATTTACATTTCTGGCAGGTCTTCAATACTACAAAACGACTCTTGGGAATTATTTTAATGGGAGTGTGTAAGAGTGTTTGTTTATAACTTCACAGCAACTTTTTTTATTTAATTTATTGAATTATTTTAAAGTTTTACTAACAAGGTTGGTAATAATTACAAATTGATTATTTAATTTCTATAAAGTGTAGCTAAATCAACCAACCAAACTTTAAAAATTAAAGTGCGTAAAAACAATATATAATCGAATTTAGTGAGTTTTGTTCAGGTAACGACAATTATTATTAAATGTTACACAGCAAAAGTGCAACGAACTATTTATGGCCTTCTCCTATAAGCAAGAGAAGAATTAAATGTTGTTTACAAAAAGAGATTGTTGGGAGGTAAACTTTTTTCAACAACTGTACAATATAATTTTACTGCTAAAATGACAACAATAAAGTTTTTGATAAAATATAATTCCAAGAAAATAACTATAAAAAAACAGCTTGCGCAAAGACAGTTTTTGTTATCGAACAAGGTAAAGTAGACAAAGGAAGCCTCTATAAAATATTAGATTCATAATATTTCTTTCCCACATTCTGTACCTTAGCTTATTTTTCCTTAAATAATTTTAATCATTGTTTAATATTTAAAATTTGAAGCATTAATCCCCAAGGCCAAGGTTGGTTTCCTTTCACAATGAAGGCGTTACATCTAGAAATGAGTAAATAACTTGCAAGCAATTTTTCTTAAATTATATTATTATTATTAAATTATTATTAAAAATAAAATATTTTTGTTGTGTTTTTATATATAAGTATTTTTTAGTTTTGTTGTGTTTTCGCCGTGTGGCTTCAATGAAAACTCTCATTTAATCAATTTGACTTGAGATATAAGACCCTAGAGTTTGCTACACAAAATTTAGGGTATAATGCAGTGGTTAGCTATATGAGCCACATGGCCATATGGATACCCTTTCCTCCATAGTAATACATTTAATATATATTTTGAATAATAAATATTTTGTGAGAATATTATAAAATATTTATTTTTTTAAAAAAATTAGCACAAATTATTGTTATTATTATTCTTAATCATATTTCATTTCAATCCTAGTGAGTATTTAAAAAAAATTTTCTTTTTTTAATTAAATAATGCGATTTCAATACATTGTTATTTTATTATTCATGGTACTTTTACTTAAAAAAAATTGTTGGTTAAATAGTAATGTTTAAAATAATTATTTGCCACACAATAATCAATTAGTTCAACTAATATTTTTGCTAAACTTCATAATAAAATATTTATGATATATGAACACCAAACTGAGCAATTTAAGATCCTATAATTTTTTTCCATATTTTTATGTATTTAAGCCTTTTTTTGTTTTATTTATTTCTCAAAGTTGCTGACCCAGTTTTAGTTGCTGGGGAGTAAAAAACCAAATAGACTTCCCATTCTTTTGTAGTTCAATTTAAAAAAAAAATAAATGCAATTATACGAGCAACTATAAAAACAAACAATAACCAAAATAAACCACTCCATCGGACAGAGCCCTCACAAACATATTTATTACAAACATTTTCGTATAAATGAAAACGGGAAACGGAAACATAAAGCAGTGATATTTGATATACAAATAACCAACCACACACACACCCATACATACAATAAATAAAATTTGCTTATTTAAGTATTTTTATGTATAAGTTTGTGCATTTAAATTATTACTTTGCAACATAGAAATAATAATGGAGAAACATTTTGCAATTTGTACATATTAATGATATGACAACTAGACAACTAAATATTAAAATAAATGTTGTAGATTTTATAAGAAATGTTTACTTAGTGGGTTCCCTTTTACCTCTTATCTGACTTAAAACAATGTTAGAAGTTTAAAAATTGCTTTTTATATTTTGCTTCAGTCCTTTAATGGGATTTATATTTTTATTTTAAAAAATTTCTTCCAATTACAAACCATTTGGTTATTATTATTTAAACTTTTGTTTGTGAATCCATCTCGTCAGGGTGTATATAAAATAATTAAATTAAAAATAATAAAAAAATATAAGCAAAAAAGAAAAGTTACTTTTAAGCTAAGTTGCGGCTACCGAAAGGGTTGCAAAATCAAAAACTAGTACTGAACATATTTAAATTATTTGGCCTTAACCTTTTTCCAAATGCAAAAATGGTTGATAATTTTTTTTAGAATAAGTTTTAAAACGTTAAATTATAGCTATTTGATATTAACTTTTACCTATGTATTGAATAATCATATTTTATCCTTTCTAAAAGCCTTTATTCCATATGAGTATCTAAGAGCTTTTTTCTTGAAGAACCATACTCTTCTTGGTTATACTGCTAACATCTTGTGAGCTACACGTATATCTATATATTAACTAGCTGTACGACCCAGCTTCGCTCGGAAACTAGTTGCAAATGATTAACGTTTCATATGGAGTTAGAAAAAAAAATTTCAGTACAAAGAAGAAACGACACAAATTTATCTCAATTTATTATTTAAATAGTTCTTAAGGTAATTCATTAAAAAATAAACAAACAACAAAAGTAAGCATATGGCACATTTTAAAGCTTGATAGTAAACAAAATTTTTTATTTTTCTTTTGGGAGAGAAAATAAACAGTGCTGTACAGTACTCTCGAGCATCCAACATGCAATTGCCCGTGGGAAAAACATTGGGATTCTAAGCTTAACCTACACACTTTCAGCGATTGTCCTTGGGATTTATTAATCGTTATTGCAAATGCAAATCGAACGGGAAATTGGACACATTTAAACTTAAATGGTAAATCACTTGGTATGATAGGTATCCTTGGAATAAACAGCTCTTCACCTACAAACTTTCCTTTAATTATTATTACTTTAATCACGTTTGGCATCAACGTTCTAACAACCAATTTAGTACCAACGCATAATGTTGGCTGATTCTGGTTACGTTACATGACTATTAACGCTCCAACCTTAAGCTGCAAGTGATATAATGGCATTCCCCGTAAGTCAAATGAATTAAGGAACTCTATGAGGTAGTTAACAACATTATCAGGATCGGTAATGAAATCAGTCGATTTATACAAATACAATTCGCCATTTATTAAGCTTTGAATTTTTAAATTTATTTCGTCAACGTATTTCTTTTTTGCAGCTAAAATGGCTCTTTCGCTTAACCAAAGGTAATCGCTGTAATTTCGAGCAATATGTGGGAACACTTTTGCAATTAGTTCGTCTTTAAACGTTGTGAATTGGCAAAAGCCCATTAAAAAGGAAATCTGGCCTGTTGTAGAGTCAGTGGGTATTTTTCCACTGCCAATGTCTAACAATTGCTTTGAAAAAGCATAACCTGATGGATAATTTTATTGTGAATTTTAATTGAAGTAGGATTTTTCCCCAAAATTGCGAAGGTATTATCTCGAAAAAAAATCTGATCGCTATGAATAGTAGTGAATTAAAAAAAATCTTCAAACAAAAAATACATGCTTGACATGTTAGAACAATTTTCGGTTTGGCCGAAGTTGAAGATGTTGTTTCTCTTTATTTCGTCATTTATTTCTTTTTGTTTTGTTTTTTTTTTATTAGATCTACGCGTTTTTTTAGCGTACGCTAAAAATGTAAAAGTGTATTTGCACCTATACAAATTAATTAGTATACAAACTCGTATAAACAGTAAAATTGAAAGGAAAAATGTACAACTTACAACCACATAGCCTCGTCAAACCAGTTCGAACGAACATGTCGAGTCATGAATAACTTATTTGTGATGCCAGCAATAAAAGCAAGAGGAAAATTTTATAATTTTTTTTCATACAAACCAAATTCTGAAATCAGCCAAATCGCTCTAGCCGTTCTTACGCCATTACATTAAATACGTGGACCATTTCATTTTTATATATATAGATAGATATTTGTTAATTTTTCATTTAAAAAATGGCGTTATACGCTAAGAGAAATAGCACTTCAGGCAACAATGCCTATTTTGTCAAGTACCATGCTCCATTCTTTAGGAAAGGGATAGAGAATAGATGTGACAGGTGGTGAAAATACGATAGTTTATGGAAATTATCTGCCGTATAAGACAGCTCAGTGATCAGTGACCATGCCTTCATCACTGAGCAGCCCCACCGACAGTCAATTTTTATTTGTAGTGAAAATAAACCAAGGTCTTTGTTGGAAATCGAACCCACAACCCCCAGTCATGTAAGCTAGCACACTACGTACTAGCCTACAGGGGAGTTCCTTGCTTTGTAGGTTTAGTTCATACAGTTTATATGTTCACGAAAGTTTTAACAGATAAACTGCAGTAATTTAACTTTTGCTGTTAACCAACCTGATATTCGAAGACAAACGATTATAGGCCTGATAATTTTTCAATGATCATAAGTAATCAAAAGTGATGGCTTTCTTTACAACTTTCTCAGTTTAAAAAGGACTTACGAGGTCTTAGTTAAAGTAATATATTAAGTATGTTATGTGCTTTGCTTTCTACGCTTGAAAAAGAACATGGCAAACGTTTTCTGCTTAACTTCCTGCTTCCAAAAATATTTCAAGACTAAATGAGGATATAAATATAATTTATTCGTGTCCAACTGCAAAAGGGTTTTTGCTTAAACCCTCAAAAGACAAGGTATATTAAAATCGTAAGAAAACTGTTATTTCTATTGCCGATGTAGATGTTTCAATAAATAGAGGAGAAATGCCTATTGTAGACACCTTTAAAAACTTTCAAATAATATTTAGTAAAAGCGTTCCATGAAAAAACCATGCTCATTCTTTTGGGGATCAGACTAAGATGTCGTTTGTCTTTACATCACTATTGGTTCCCTCAATATCAAGCAAACTCTTCCACAATCTAATGTTGTTGCTGTGGCTCTTTTAGCAAAAGAAAGTTAAATGTCGTATGCAACTGTGTCATAAGTTGTGTATACGAATTGAAAAACATAAAAATGTTTACACTAACTTTCCCAATTTTGATTTCTGTTTAACAATATTTCTAATATTCGTCTGATTTCTTTCTTTACAATATAATGTTTTAGATATTCCCACAAATCTTATTGACAAAATCAAATTTGCTAGATCAGTTAGGGGAAAAGGGAATGTAATTCCTTTACACCATTTTCTTTCATCTGAATAGCTTAATAATATACTAGTTGTACAGCAACACCTTTATTTGATTACAACTCGTAATAATGTATCATTAATATCATTATAAAGGCTTTTTTAACACGAATTTTGTTTTCTTAAACAAAAAATTTAGATGAAGATGATATTATGATTATTGTATTACGAAAATAAGAGAAAAGTTTGGCAATTATGAATGCAAAATAATATCTGGCAAATGTCCTTCATGACCATGGCGACTGATATCGATTTTTTGATGAACATTTTTAATAACTTTTTAGACAAAATCCGGATTTTGAGTTTTAAGACCGAAATCTGCGCTGCTCTAAACCCCACAAAAATTAATCCTGTGGTGTTAAATCACACGATTTGGCTAACCACTTAACTGCTGATTGTCGTGAAGTTATGCTATCGGAAAATTTAGTTTGCAATAACTTGATCGCTTCATTGGCTATGTAACATGTCACATGTCAATGATATCCAAGTCATCAATAACAGGCCAATATTGAGTTGTTAGCATCTTCCGATAGCATGATTAATGGGCCGTTACCACATTTCCAATATCATCTTCCAAAACAAAAAAAAAAATGGCCCAATCATGTCTCTGGGTCACATAGCGCATGGATTTCGTCTGAAAAAATGATTTTTTCAGAAAAACCAGCCGGTAGTTTCTGAATGAATTGAGCGAATCTACGGCAATGTGAGTGGTGAGTTGAACAATTTGTAACAATTGCTAATGCATCTACTACGAATACGTCAAAAAACTGAATGTCAAAATTATCTGTTTTTGGTATTGCCAGAATTGAAAAATCCGATAAAACTATTTTACTGTTAATTTTGCCTTAATATGTATTGTATTTTTTACCACTTTCTTGTGCTCTAAATATAAAGTTCTTGTTCTACAGTAATTAAACATAAATATACAAATAAATAATAATCTAAGCTATGAAAACTTAATTAAAAAAATAATAGGGTAATTGGTTAACATCTTTATGTACCTTTTTATTAAAATCTATGCAATAAGTTATAGCCTCAAATTCGCTGTTAAAACGACTACTAATATTTTCAAGATTCAATCTAACTAAAATGGCATTTGTGGAATTTCTCAATTTTTTGTTTCGGAATCTTTCTGTTACTTCATACTTCCTAATATGAAAATTATGGCATGCCACCGCAAAAAATCAATAACCTCATGGCAAATTAACATTTCGTATCACTTTTAGGAGTTTAGTTTCATAAGATTAAGAAAGAAATATTCCATTTGATTACTCGCTTTGTTTTAAGACTTTAAATATTGAAAAATTTATTTCAGATAATTTATGTAGTATATTAAAATTTGAAAGTGGGAGTTACTGTCCGATAACTTTTAGCTTAACATGTACTTATGGTAATCAAAAAGAGTTTATCTGTCTTATCCCTAACTAGTAGCTAAACACTCTTCAGAAATATTTTTTTTTGGTTTACCAATTAAGTTTTTAATAAAACATTTAATCTTTGTTTTGTAAAGATATTGTTTACGTTATCAGAATTTCTATTTTAAAAATATAGTACTCTGCTTTCGTACGTAAAGCAACGTCACTGTGACTTCAATCGTAATCTTACATATTTATCAATAGAATGTGTGCGTTTGTCTGCATATGATATTCTTAATATGTTTGTGCGTTTATTCAGACACCAACATCATCCTCTTTGTCACATCACAGAAGAACTTGTCATTTCCCAAAAGAACAAATATTAAGAAAACTTCTTTATCTTATTTTTAAAACTAAAAAAAATATAAAAAAAAAATGATAACGTAGTTAGTTATTTTATGTTTTTTTAGGTTAGTATTTAAAATTATTATTAGTATTTTTAAGTCGAAGTATTTGATACATCTCAAATATCTTAAAATACCAAGCATTTATGCTGTTGAATTAATTCAAATGCATTTTACTGCTCGCCAAAACCTGAAGCTGCATACAATTTTTAGAAAATCTTATTAAATATGAAATAATCTTTTAACGGTCTTATTAAATAATTTAACGATTTTATTTTTTTCAATATTTCGCTTTCCTTTGGAAAGCTTCTTCAGGAAAAAATTTTTTATATTTTTGAAAACAAAACAAAATTATTATTATTATTTTGTTTTGTTTTCAAAAATATAAAAAATTTTTTCCTGAAGAAGCTTTCCAAAGGAAAGCGAAATATTGAAAAAAATAAAATCGTTAAATTATTTAATAAGACCGTTAAAAGATTATTTCATATTTAATAAAATTTAAAAAAAAGGTCGAATAAAAATAAAAGTAATTTTTAGAAAATCGAAATTGAGAAATTGTATTATTAAGCAAAAAAAAACTTTACAAAGCATAAACTTAGTCGTATGCAAAACCCTGAATTTATACGTTGGCGGGATGGTAAAATTTTCTATAGCTGAATTTCTTTTTGTTTTTTGTGTTTTCTTTTCTAGAATAATAATAAAAAAAATATTTAATTTCCGGAAAATTTTATTATTAATATCAGCTAGGCATATTCAGTTTTTTGTATACTTTTGAAAATAGCATTTATATTATATTTGTACATTATATATACATAGTATTAACTAAAAAAGAATTTTATAATTTAAATATTAAGTTTTCCACCCTTGACTATATATTTACTATACTTTAAATTATATATTTTATCCGTTGTCAAACGTAAGGATTTTCAGATGTAAATGCCAACACGCCAGCATGTATTTTTCTACTCTGTTATACTGTGTTTATTATTAACAAAAAATGAAAAACTTAAAAACTTTTTCTAGAAATTAAAAAAGGGACATTTTTCAAAATCGTATGAAAAAATAAATCCACTTTAAAGCAGTAAGTTGCTATTCTTCTGCACACTATTAGGTTATAAAAATTATTACACTTTTAGTTCCACCACTAATGTAGCTATATGCATTCAGGTGTAATTTTGGGTCTATGGAGATGACGTCCAGAAACAACGGATTTAATCGTATTTTCTCACAATTCCCCCACTAAATGTCCCACCACGTTTTATATTAGTTTCTCTTATTCTTGCTACAGCTTATGCTTTGAATTTGTTCTACATTTTATATTTATTAAAATTTTTCTAATATTGAACTAAAGCCAAAAACAGAAGTATTACTGTGCGGATACAAAAAAAAAATCAAAACAAACGTAAGAAATGTTACGCAATTACCTACTAAACTTTGCCGTATTTGTGTGCATGTGCTTTTTCGTACACACAAATATTATTTAATTTCTAAAAGATATATGCAAATTTATGTTTTATCTTCATTTCAACATTGTTGACAAATTTATGTCTATTTATGTACGAGTTATGAATGTCTATCATTTCATATTTTTATTTCTTAATTTTAGATTTATTACGAGCATACTGTAAACAAGTATGTAAATAACTTATTACCCCTAATATCACTGATGTACAAAGTTGCGAATATGAAGGGGAGAGTTTAGCAAGTATTCACACGGCGCACACTGGGAATTTCGCGGAAAAAAGTCAAATTGTCAACATACTCTTCATGCAATATACAATGATATTTTAAAATTTTAGACTAAATGGTACAATCAAATCAAGTCAAAAAGAATTACTCCGATCTGACTGCTAGTTTTCTTTTTGTAGCCGTCTCAAGCTCAGTACTTGTATGCTTTACTGAACCAACTTAATTTAAACCTAAGAATTTCAAAAAGGATATTATTTTATTATGTGAGCTAACGTTTTTCTTCTAATTTTTTATTTAAATTAGGATATTTCAGTATACTAAAATTGAAAAAATAAACACTGCAGAGACTTAAGTTTTTTTGTTTGTTTGTTTATTTTTATGAAGATATAAAAAAAATCCCTTTTTTCTCCAAACATTTGGACCTGCAATTTTAGCCATACTTTCCCACAGTTGGAAATCACTACTAATACATTGTCTCATATCTGTTTTTACATTCTCAATCAAATTCAAGTGCCACCAGGTGCCACCCCTCAATTTGTAGCATTACACAGTACACAATTTTTCAGCTGATTGCTTCGCGACTCAATTCTGATAAGGCCCTTTTGTTTAACATAACTCAAGAACCACTAGTCGGATTTTACTTAAACAAATTTAGAAAAATCAAGAATTACAAGTACTTTCATCAGTTTATATAACGTTTCGCTACATAAGCAACAGTTTCGAAGTTATAAATAAATTTATGGAGAACAAAAATATTTTTTGCCTAAAAAGGTAATTTTTTTTTAATTCATAAAAAATCTAAAACGGTAAAAAAAGTGTCTTCTCCTATTACTTTCACTTAAAGTCGTGTAATCTATGAACAAAATGAGATAACTCATAAAATTTGATGAACGCGTTCCCCTTTTATGCTCGAGATGTGCACAAAAAAACACTGAATAAAAAAAATTGCAGTAGCAAAGTAATAAGCGCTAATAAATTTGCGTGCATAATTTAAAGAAAAAAAAGGGTTTTTCCGTTGGTTACCTGCATGTTTTTTTTTTACAGAAATTGCACCCAAATATATGAGTGCTCATGCTTTGGAGCGTTTCCAAATATGCGCCCATTCATAAGTTTCTGTCATTAAAATATTGAAAAGTACGTAGTATTTATAGGTGCTCATTGATCGATTTTTGGCATTCAACAAATGCCGACGAACGCGAAAAGTTAAAGTGATTTTTCTCCGGTTTTTTATTTATAACTGAAACTATTGTCCAAGAGTTTTTCGACAATGGAAAGTTATTCTATCCGAGGAGGCTAAGGAAAGTCGTAACAAAGACATTAAATAATATCACCAACCTCAATACGACGCCGTGCTCAGGGGCTTGATCTTCAAAGAACAGCATTGGCCACAATTCTGCACAAGGATTTCCATATAACATATAAGTTGACACAAGGGCTTCTTCTACAAAAGCATTTACGCCGCTTTCATTAAACAATCATAATGAGTGAAGAGGCATTTTTTAACGCCCCAACCGAATACTTTGGGCTTGATTATCAACAAGACGATGCCACATCGCATATAGCCAGAATTACAATTAAATTACTGCGAGGCCTCTTTCCACAGCAAGTTATTTCAAGAAATGGTGATGTTGATTAGCCACCACGGTCGCTTGATTTGATTGCTCCGGACGTATTTTTGTAGGAAAATTTAAAAAGCAAGACTAATGCAAACAACCGAGAATCGCTTGAGCAACTCAAACAAAATATTCGTGATGAAATTAATGAAATATCGCGTGAAATTTTGTGAGAATGTAATGAAAAATGTGATCAAAAGGGCATGCATTTGTGAGGATAACAGAGTCGGACCTTTATCTAATATTGTATTCCATACATAATTGCCGACATTAAATAAAACATTTTTCGATATAACATCCATTCTCTTTCATTTAATCAAAAATTATAAACAAGCAAAGCTCAACAAATCCGAAAATAATCTCTCATCATACAGACCAATTAGCTTGCTGCCATTATTCTCAAAAATATTTGAGAAAATTGTTTCAAATGGCCTAACGCCAATCTTAGAAAGACAAAACATAATACCTGATTACCAATTTGAATTTCGTCACAAACATAGCACACCTGAGCAATGTCACCATATAATCAATGTAATTACCGATGGTTTTGAAAGAAAATTATATTGCTCAGCGGTGCTTTTGGATGTCAAGCACGCTTTTGCTAGGGTCTGGCATCAAGGATTGCTTTTCAAACTCAAGACCATATTACTAACGCCTATTTACTTGTTATTAAAATCTTATTTGGAGAAAAGATCGTTTTACGTAAGAGTGAGCGATGAAATTTCTGTAATGCGATTCATTTATGCGGGGGTACCTCAAGGCAGTGTACTGGGTCCAATATTACTTACAGCCGATATGCCAACTTTCGAAAAAACTACAATGGCCACTTCTAGCTTCTGAATGAATCTCCGATAATAGACTCATCTTATGTTCAAAACGAGCTTAATCTTTTACAAGAATGGTTTGCGAAGTGAAAAATCACTATAAATACTGAAAAGTCGAACTTTATTTCATTTACCCTAAGACGAAAAGATTGCCCACCAGTTTTTATCAATAACATTCAAATTCCCGGATCAGAGAGCGTTAAATATTTAGGTATGCACCCTGAACAAAAGACTAACTTGGAAGCAACATATTACTGGCGTTATTAGCAGCTCACGATAATGTGAGCATTTCCAGCCTCATCTGTGAAAAAAAACCACCCATTCACGCCTCCAGACCACATAGCGTTGACACGTTGAGCATGCAAACGCTACTCAATAGTCGCTCTAGGATTTTCAGAAGCCCAAATGCGGCAATTTCGCTTGTTACCATACGCTGACAAGTGAAAATGGGCTTCGTCTGAAAAAATGATTTTTTCAGAAAAACAAGCCGGTTGTTTCTGAATGAATTGAATGAGTGAATGGTTGGTCGGTTAGCTTCAATTCCTGCACCAGTTGAACCGTGTAATGCTTCAATGTCAAATTCTTACGCAAAATTTTTTATGGATTTTAATTATTTAAATGCGATTTTCGTGCGAAACTGAATTCGTTAACAATTAAAAAAATCTCGAAACTATCATGTTGCCACAATTAAAAAACAAACTTCTTGTTGAAAAACGGATACATATTTATCCTTTATATGTACGTTGCTGCTCTGCTTTCTTTTTGTTATATTTCTTGTTATAATTGTTTAATACTCTTTTGTTATAATTTCTTAATACTCATTTTTCAACAATTTTCTTAAGTGGCAATTATTTTGTTGCTTCTACTTATTTAAAAGAAAGCAACATCCAGGTTTTAATACGAATAAGTGAAATTTTAAAATTGTATCGTCTCCAGTACTTTCATGCATAATCATAAATTTCTTTATTACACAGAATTTCAATACCACGAGTATTAACCTATTTCCAAAAGTAAGTCAAATGCACATGGAAAAAACATAAACCATCTTAAAGGATTAAGGCTTTGTTAACAATTTTTTTTTTAATTTTATATTAAACAAGGTAACGGCTCAGAATTTTTTTATATTATTTATTATTGGATTTTTTTAAGTTATTGATTTTCAAAGAAATTTTAATTAATTTATTATTAAAGTTTTATAACTTACTAACTCGTATTTAGTTAACGAAATTCTGATTTTAATTGAGTTTTAATTATAATTCAGATGTATTCGAAAATGTTTATTTTTGTATTTTAATATTAATAACTTTATTGTTTTTTTTTTATTTTCTTATCATAATGTTATTATTATTATTATTTTAATAATTATTTTTTTCCGTAATTTTAATTTGTTGTTAATTATCAATTTTATAATTTTGTAAATCATTCCCATTCTTTAAGTTTTTGTAAAGTTTGCGGGATGCGAAATTCCGACCCGGTTATTTTTAAATCAATTTTTATCAATCTTTATGTACAAAGAAAAATTTATATGCAAATTAGATCTTGTCACTAATTTTTAGTAATACTTTAATAACAGAAATACTAAAATAACGCCATATTGTCTCTTTAAAAAAGTTTTTTTCGTAAGTCATATTGACTTAAAAAAATGAACAAAACTTTTCTGTTTGGATAACAACACAATTATCCAGTTCCCTATTGGTTGTTTTTACCATTCAAAATTAATACCATTTTTCATGGTTTTTCAATATCTTGGATTTCTTGGAAGTTTCGAAGCCTTGCGCATTTTTGAGACTGTGTTGATAACTGAAATACGTAAAAAATTATAATTAATTTTAATAATAAAGTGAGCTATCACAATATTGTTCCCAATCTTTATTATTATTTATTAGTTTCCTTTAAATAAAATGACAGCAAAAATACATTAAAGATATTCACGTCACCCCTTTCAATCTTGCAAAATTGCAGTCTAATATCATTATTGACTATAAAGCTTTGATTAAAGAGAATAATTCTCATAAATAAATTTACAATTTATTGCCTAAATTCAGCCATTTAATCGCAACAATGGTTATTTTCAACAAATCATAAAGATATCGGAACTTTATATTTTATTTTTGGTATTTGATCTGGAATAGTAGGAACTTCATTAAGAATTCTTATTCTTATTATGCAAACAAATAACAACGACACAAAAGTTAATTTTGTACTGACTTTTGAATTTCACACTATCTATAACCAAAAAGAACTAAACCTGAGCAACATATAGCAGTAAAACAAATACATTAATTGTTTTTCTCTGTAGAAGCCAAAATTTAAAGAGAATATTTAATTTTATAAAATGATGCACCATTTAATGAACTAAGTAAAAAGATTTCGAATTTATCGCATGCGATATATATTTTAAAACAACTATTTTCCAAAAGATCATTGATTTTTTCCTTTTTCTTAACCCATTCATCAGTTTTTTATTGTTTTCACATTTAAATACAAAAACGTATTTTATTTTAAAAATTCGCTGTCTATAGATTTTCCCCCATAACTATTCCTCCTCTTCTTGACAGCCTTACCAGATTATTCCTTTTAACATGGAAGCAAACAAAAAATACTGCAGTTAATCAACTGTTAATAATTTACTTACTAAAACAGCAGGAGGAAACACTAGAGAAATAATCAACGAACAATGAATCCAATATCTACTTATGCACTTAAGTATGCTTAACACGCACGCAAAAATAAAACTCTTTTGAAAAGTTTATTTTCCTTTGAAAAGTTCTACTCAATAATCCTTCATATTGCACCTTTTGACTTTTTATATAGAGAAAAAGAAAAAAATTTAAAGCACATCTCCAGCCTGCCAGAAATTGTTAGCTTTTTCCTGATTAAAAAAGAGTTCATGTGTAATAAAAGAAATGCAATTTTTATGATTTTTGTGTTTGTGTACGTATGAAAAAGACTTTTTCTAGCTGCCACTATCGCGCACAGCACAGATTAGCAAAATAACAATGGCAACATGTAGTAAAAGTTGCATATTATTATACTAATTCGTATACAATAATAACAAGTATATGCTGATTACGTTAATGTATAATAGTGACTTGTTATTTAATTTTTTGTTCACATTTTGAACTATTCATGTTCGCTACATACATTTTTTAGTCAGTCACTGTATGAAATTGAATGAATTTCATTTGGTCTCATATATTCGTTGAATATTTTGGCAAAATGCCTTCTTGTAATCAGGAAAACATGGAAAGTAGCATTAACCATCGCTACTAAACATCACCGCCAAGTTAATGATGTTGGTTCAAAGTCATCATTATCTTAATGCTAACAACATACAATAGACAGACACACTTCAATGTTTGGCTTGTTTTCTATTTTTTTTTTTTTTTTGTAAACTTTAGTTAATGTTTTTAAATATCGGATGTATTTTTAAGCTCATGCATGTTTAAGCGGATATTTGAAAATTTATTTTAATTTTTGATACAATACAACAAGCGCTCTAATATACAAGTGTTATAGCAGTGACGCTTTTCATTACAAGTTGATTTTGCTTTAAGTTTGAAATATACTCGAGATACCTATCCCATATATAGTAGTGGTAACCATCAACCCTGGTATTAAAATTCAAACCGAAATAATAGATTTTTGGAAGCAATTCTGGCACGGGCTTATAATTTTAGCTTTTTCTCATTTTCCTCATTAGGTATGCTTCATGTTTAGTCGGTTATAATAAAGGCATAAGAGTCGGGATTCCTAACTAAAAAGCTTGCTAACGACTTTGAAACAAGTATCCCACACTAATCCACTTTTTTTAAATAAACACATGAACAATTAAAGTTCCAGGAAATTAAGGATGTCAAAGCAAAAAATTTTAATAATAATAATAATATTATGGCCCGATTTTGCTGCTGCTGTCTTCATTTTATGTGTTACGACCATATTTTCTAACTAAATTGCTTGTTATTGAAATTATTTAAGCTTTAATACAAAATATAAAAACATTTTAATTCGTATGGAAATTTTTCGATACGAAAGTTGAAAAAAATTTAATATCAAAAAGTTCCAAGATAATGGATAAATCTTTAAACTTTTTGATATAAATTATTAGATTATGTGATTAGGGATTTCCATTTAGTATATATATTTTGGTCTATCTGACAACCGCAGATATTGTCTGTTAATATAATATTTTTTGTGTCGGAAAGAAAATAAAGATACGAAAATGAAATTGATAAATAATTCTTTTTATATCTGTAAGAGCAAAGCTAAAAACGTCAATCCTTTTAATGCTCCTGACATCCTTTGAAATGTCAATTGCGTCTGCTAAACAAAAAAATTTGATAAGTTTTTAATTAAACCACTAATTAGTATGATGTGTATACACAACATAAAAGAAAAACTTAGTAAATGGATGTCGAATAGTCGCGATAGAAGCATTGGTAGAGTTATATGGAAGTAAGTCAGTTCATGAAAATACCAACAGAACGTGAAATAGAAAGAAAAAGACCTGCTCCTGACCAACGGCAATGGTTATAAGGCGAATAAATTATTTAGAAAAGTAGAAAAATATGTTATATATAAATTGGTAGTTCATGTTTCCAACCTCTAATGGAGACTAAAAGAGAAAAGTTACAATAGTATCGGGTTTTTCACCAAGAAGTTTGTTTTTTATTTGGAACAACAACATAATAGTTTTGACATTTAGTCTTTTAACGTATTCGTAGCAGAGGTACTGGCAGTAATTGTTACAATGAAGCCAATTTCGCACGAAATTAGTATTCAAATAATTAAAATCCATTATAAAAATGGTGGTTCTCTTAAAGTTACATTTCGTAAAATTCGTGATATTTTCGGACGAGATAATCGCCCTTCTGAGACCACTATTAAGAATTTGATCGTTAAATTTCAGCCTACAGGCTCGATACAAAATGTGCGAACACCAATGCATCTTCCATCCGGTGATTCAACTGAAACATCGCAGTCGTAAGCTACAGTGTTGAAGCTCATCCAAATTTGTCAATTCCTCGACGTTCTCTGCAATTGGGGTTATCAAAAACTACCACATGACGAATTTTGCGTAAGGATTTGACTTTGAAGCCTTAAAAGATTCAACTGATGTAGAAATTGAAGCCGACAGACCACATCACATTGTCGTAAATTCGCTCAATTCATTCAGGAACACACCGACTGATTTTTCTGAAAAATAATTTTTTCAGACGAATCCCATTTTCACTTGTCAAGGTATTGTCATCAAGCCAAATTGCCGCATTTGGGCTTCTAAAAATCCTAGAGTGATTATCGAGAAGCTTTTGGATGCTGAACGTGTCACCTTATGGTGCGTTATGTCGTCTGGAAGCGTGATTGGAGCGGAAATGCGGTAACGCTCAATGAATCACGTTATCGCGAGATGCTAACCACTCAATTTTGAACTATTATTGACGTCGTGGATAACACTGATATGTCGTTTTAACAGAACGATACTACAGATCACACAGCCAAAAAAACGATCAACTTATTGCAAGAAGAATTATTAAGAGTTATTTTTTGTCGGGCTATGGAAAAAGCAGAGTCTATACGAAGCTTATCGAATCGATTCCAGCTTTAAAACTCAAATTCCGCGATAAACTTAAAAAAAACGGCCTTATCCAGAACAAATTTTGCACCATACAGTGACACGTTGAGCATGTAAAGGAGTCTCAATAATCGCTCTAGACTTTTCTGACCCCGAAATGTGGGAGTTTTGCTTCTTGACATATCCAGACAAGTAAATGATCGGTCGGCTTCAATTACTGCACCAGTTGAACGTTGTAAGGCTTCAAAATCAAATTCTTACACAAAATTCACCATGTGATGGTTTTGAAAAACCCCAATTGTTGAGAATGTCGAGGAATTGACAAATTTACATCTGCTTCAAAACTGTGGCTCACGGCAGCGATATTTTCATGTCTTCGCACATTTTGTATCGAGGCTGTCGACTCAAATTTAATGTATAAACGCATTCAAATTTCCTCTCTGTGTATGATCATAATGCGATAATATTGAATCCGGTGATACCGGGAATGGAACACATCGGCAGATGACCTGTTAAGAATAGTAAATAATTTTGAAATAGTTCACAATTAGGGAAAAACCGAAAATCTACAGCCGAATATAGGAGCTCATGAATGTTTCAAGATACCTTTTTAAAATTATGTAAGAATTTCGACACAAATAAAAAAAAAATAATTCTAATCGCTATACAAATTCTAAAGGAAAAGTTTTTCCTTTGTATATTACCGTTCTATTCTACAATTTTATTATTCAACAATTTTATGACGATTGTTTTTATTGAGCCTGGGGCTTTCTTTATGACAACAAAATAATAACAATTTTTTTATTAAAAAAATTCTTGCTAAAGTGTTATAAATCTGCTGTAGCTGGTATAATAATTTTGCTTTTCCACAAAAAAAACATCTTGTGACATTCCATCAGTGTTTCCTCCCCCTGCTTTTAATGGATGGAAACATTTATAGCTACTGGACATTAATCTGCTTTTAGAGGGATTCTATAAAATGAAAAGCAAAAGAATTTTTCATTTTTATTATTCAAATATGCACAAACTTTTATTGCTGTCTATATGACGCTTACAAAATGTCAACGTCACAATTAAGCTTTTACAGTTGTAGGCTGCTGTTGTTTACTACAATTTAGACTTTTTACAAACAATCGCTGGTGTATGCTGGTGGGTGTTGTCCATACAATTTTCTGTCTCTTTTTTTTTTTTGTTTTTTTTTTTGCTCAGTTTTTATGGTTTTTCTTCGATACATTGCTGTTGTTCTTGCCATTCTGACAAAAGTTAGTTGTCAATTTCAGTTACTCTCTTTGCAATTTAAAAAAAAATATGGCTGTTGTTATTGTTGCAAGTTATTTTTGTTAAGGGAGCAATAAAGTTTTATAAAAATTTCTGACATTCCGTATCTGTGTTTTTTTTTTTTTTATTTATTTTGAAGTGATAAATACAAAACAAAGAATATAATGAAAGACATACAATTTAATATAGTTGTATTTTCATCACAATACATGACAATTTTATTAAATTTTTATCTTGCTATAATATTGTTTATTGCTAGCAAAAAAAAAGTTATATATCCCAGCTTTGAGGCTTTCATAAGCTGTGGTATTATTTAAGTCCTTTTTATTTTTTTCGGTAGTTTAGTGGAAATTTACCATAAACTTTTACTTTATTATAAACAAAACTTATAACTTTTAAACTTGCAGCATATATATATATATATAGAATTTTCAATTTGTTAATAGAAGTCTATTGTATAACAATTGTTTACTTGCAAAACAATAGCATGCTTAAAGGAGCTTTACATATTATTTCTAAATCTATGTATTTTGTTTTACAAACACAACAAGAAAATTGTTAACAAAAGCAATAAATTTTTATGTGACATGTAGTTCCTTTTACAGCCAAATTATAAATAAGCCTTGTCGTAAAATATTTATTTCTTACCAAAAGCTACTTTAATAAAGAAAAAATTTTACACATATTTATTAACGTTTCACCACTCGCAGATTTGTGTATGTTGCGAACCTAACCTAAACGAATAATTGTTTTAGTTAAAATCGATAAAATACTTTTAGTCTTGCTAACTTATCATATGAAAGTGTTCGTAAAACATTGTTATTTTCTTCAAACCTTTCTGCCATTTTCAAGCCGTGTTCTGATCCGTTCGTGAAAATGATGTCTTCACAGCGAGAGCGCTCGCCGTTTACACCGAATGAACAACAGTCAGACAAGACAGAAGAAAATAACAACACTATTTCATTTACTGGTCGAAAAAATCCAAACAACTTACGCGTAATATATATTATTCCATTTAATATTGTATTGTATTGTATTGCATTGTTTTGTATTGTATTGTATTGTATTGTACAGTATTGTATTGTATTTTATTGTATTGTATTGTACTGTACTGAATTGTATTGTATTGTATTGTATTGTATTGTGTCGTATTGTATTGTATTGTATTGTATTGTATTGTATTGTATTGTATTGTATTGTATTGTATTGTATTGTATTGTATTGTGTTGTATTGTATTGTATTGTGTCGTATTGTATTGTGTCGTATTGTATTGTATTGTATTATATTGTATTGTATTGTACAGTATTGTATTGTATTTTATTGTATTGTATTGTACTGTACTGAATTGTATTGTATTGTGTCGTATTGTATTGTGTCGTATTGTATTGTATTGTATTGTATTGTATTGCATTGTACCTGTATAATTTACCAGATAAATAGATTAGAAATGTTAACTTTATGCTGCAATGTTTCTTAAACATAAGCGAAAATATTTCACATTGAAATATTATAGTCATGTTTTTCACACTTTTTTATTACTTTCTATTACAAAATTATCTAGTCTAACTCAGCCTGAGTGAAACAACTGTTAATGTGAAATATTACACATTAGAAAATTACAGTTAGTTTCTAAGGTGAAATATTTCACACTTAAGTTATAGAAGCGAAGTGTAGTTTACAACATTATTTACCGAAACCAAAATCGATTCCTGCGCACAATTTATCAAGTTGATTGTAATTTTTCTAAATTGTTCCTAGAGGATATTCCCAATGTTTGCTTTAGAGACTCCTTCTTCTTGGGGATATTGTTTCTGAGATATATGCAAGCAACAATCACCAAAGATCTGCAGTACCATGAATCTGAAATACATAAAATTCCTTTTGGGTTTTACCAGTACACAGCTTGAGCCGGAGTTGATCCACGTGTCTATTATAGTTTGTGGTAAATGCCTCCTGGGACAAATGAAAATTATTTAACAAAATTTAATATAAGAGGTATTGAAAAATATTCGGACTACCAACAAATAAAGTGATTACTCGCCTTTTAAAGAATAGGACATTGGGCAAAAACATTAAATGAAACGGTTTGCACTTACCTTTTCTAATGTTTTCACTTTTTAATTGACGTCCTGCTGTCCACGAAACATTTTTTCACCTCGGAAAGAGAATCATATTTTATAGTGGAGTAATTTTTACAATTTTACTTCATTAATTTGCATTAAATCATTTGCTTTTTTTCTGCTTATTGTAAGCATATAGACTAAAACAGATCTAATGACCAAATCTGATTATAAATGAATATCTTTAGCAGAACATTCAATAAAAATTAACTAAGAGAAACCGCACTTTTTCTTTGTAAAATGCAAAATTTTGATAAAATAATTATTATCAGCGATCACTGCTCGACATTCGTTTATTATTCATTAAACTTATATTTAAGAAATTGCAGAATTTTATCAAGATAAAATTCCATTGAATCGAAATATTTATTGTGTTTCTATTGAGACAAATAACATTCAATTGTTTCAGAACAATATAATAAACATAACCAGTGGTGCTAATGAAACATTCCTAAGCTTGTTAATTAGTTGACAAACTAAATTTGCCAAATTCAAAGTAGATTCACATAATATTTACCCAATGTGACCAATCAGCCTTTTATATTTAATTTTAACTTTTTACTAAATATTTCTCGGGGTTAAAATATAATGGTTCTACTAATTATGGTTAAAAAAAGATAAATTCGCTTATTCTATGGAGCAACCCTCTGGATTTTAAATAAACTTTTTTTACACTTATCTGTGTGTGAAATTAAAGGTTTTCTTGTTGCCATACTAAAGCTAAGCAAATAGAAGCTAAAAGCCATATCTTGTATGAGCCACCCTATAGTTTTCAATTAAAATATTTTATGTTTACTGCTCAAGAAACTTAGTATTACATAACTAAAACTCTACACCATTAAAAAAGAAAATAGATCTGCCTTTTTAGGCCCGTGCATACGATGAGCAGACATGACAGTTACAGTAATAAGTTAACGTTGTCATATTTTGGGTACAGAAACCAAAAAATAATAGTGGGGAAAAATAGAACTATTCCTCAAAGAAACTAGTGTCTCGCGTCTGAAACTTAGTGTAAGTTTCGCGCATAGGCATCTTGTGTACAATAAGAGTACTAGACGGTAGTCTCCTATTAATAATGGTTTTAAGATTATATTTAACAATCAATGGAATTTCATTTGGCATCAAATATCCTATTTTATGTTGCACTTAAATTAAAAATTTCTAACCCACAACGATTAATCGAATACTGGATGAAAATAGAAAAGCATTAGCCTCTATTCGCGAAACGTGTGCTCAATGTCAAATAAACAAACAAACAAAAAAAAGAACGAAAATAAAAACAACAACCTTGATTTAGTACACTAGCACAAATATATATAGAAGTCCAAAAAGGAATATCATAACAGCTCAAGGTATTTCGGGCTTAAAGAAAAATAAAAATTTATGAGATTTGCGTGTTAAACGAAAAACTTTGTTTTTTAGTTTTTTTTTTATTTTTTTAAGCTGATGCAAGTATAATATTATAGTTGTTGTATTTGCTATACATTTGAATGTACATATGTTTGCTTTTAAACGTATGGCATAAGATATGGTCGTCCATATTTGTGCATGTTAACATCCATTTACTTCTTAAACCCGAGTATGGGTAATAAAAAAAGT
Source organism: Trichopoda pennipes (assembly GCA_030448955.1). NCBI lineage: Eukaryota > Metazoa > Arthropoda > Insecta > Diptera > Tachinidae > Trichopoda > Trichopoda pennipes. The sequence continues at coordinate 6,993,442 of JASKUP010000088.1, forward strand.
TAATGTTAGAATATTATTATATAACAAATCACGGCAGCTTAAGATAAACTGAAATAAAAACAAAACGTGCAGAAGTGATATTCAATCTGAAATTAGAAATCATATTTTTAAATATATTTCTTCAGACAAACATATTTATAAAATTACAAGCATTTTTTGCTTAAATAACCTAAGCGAAATTACTTAAATTAGTATGTGCAGCACTCGAGTCATTCGACTAGACTCTATGGCAATTATAAAAACATAATTTTTCAAAATTATTCAAACATATTAATTCAAGTGTTCTGGGCTTTTATTAGTGAGATTTTAAAACGCTTACAGCTCCCAAAATTTAAAATATTTACTCAGTAATCATACATGCAGAACTTTTAGAAATAAGACAGTATTTAATCAAATACTTTTCACAATCTTTATGAATTAATTTTCAGGAAAACTTAATTTATACACCAGATCGCTCGCATCCTTTTTCAGAATTCCATATATTTATCTTTTGGGTAGGATTTGTTCCCATTGAAAAGCAAAAGAGTTAAATTTGTAACCTTCGGACAACACGATTGATCGTGAGCGTTATTCTGACTTAGTTTTTTTGTATTCCTTGTATCGTACATCCTTTTTTTGGAAAAAAAGCAATTTTTAAACAGAAAACTTTATCTCGTACAAACGAATAGAATTGATTAATGTTTTTAAAATTTTTTTTTGGATTTTATTTATCTATAATTTAAATAGGTAAGAAAAGTAAAGGAAATTGCGATAAGCGATGTTAATCGTTTATAGGTATATTCATGGTCCAATGGTCCAACCATTATGCTCAGAAATTTTAAAAATATTAAAAATTAAAAAGAAACAATTCCAACCGCTTAAACTCCAGCCGACTGAATAAAAAGTTGATAAAGTGTATCAAGCTCTCACCAAGACTTACCTGTCAAGCTGGAAACTGTGCAACAGTGTAAATAGAAAAACAAGCTATTGCACGTTGTAACTACCTGAAATTTAAAAAAAAATAAATAAATAACGTCCGCAAAGAAAATCGATTACAGTTTGTTTGGAAAACTTATTACATGGGACATTAAATAAGGAATCATGTTAGTGATTGGCGTACTATGCTATTTAGTGACGAGACAAAATTTTATTGCGATGGTCCAGATGACTGCATTTATTTCCTTTATGATATGAGAAAAACTGAGCAATTTGTTAACTGCCATCACATGAGAATCGGGGTGCGTTATGGCATAATCAATCGATTTGAAATTTAATAGCGTAAAAATCATGGAAGGAACTTACAAATTTCTTCTGTTTTTTCAGACCGTTCTCATTCCGAGGTCCATTGCTCTCAATTTGCTGTTGTCTTACGAGTAACACTAAAAAAAAGGAAAGAAAATCTTTACCAAGTGAAAAAAATATTAGAAATAACCTAATATCGTGCAAGGTTATAAAAGGTAGGCTTGATTTCTCAGTATTCTTAAAACGATTGGAACCGTCTGAAGCTTTACTATCTCCATTAAGAAACATAAATTAAGACAGACAGGCGAAGCGACAGGTATTAAAAAATATTCAATTATACTTTATGCAGTTGTAGAGAATACTGTAGTAATTTCTAAAAGGATAACAGCATTATTCTACCGTATTCTGTTTGGCGGCGGCAACATCGCCGTCGATTTTGAGACAACATCACTTTAACACAACATCAATACTTATTTGGTATTCCCTAATAGGCTTATAACGACGATGCCAGTTTATCGATCATTTTAATAAAATATAACACGCATATCTATTATTTAAGTCAACTGCTTCATTTGTGTACTATTTTTGATAAAATTCTTGTGAACAAAATATAAACTGTATGAAAAAAAAAATAATATTTTTTTTTACTATTTTTATTCGACCGTTTTTTTTTTCTTCTTTGATAATTATTATTTATCTTTATATAGGTCTTTTTAATTAAATTTAATATACATAAATTCAATATTTCGCTTTCCGTTGGAAAGCTTCTTCAGGCAATTAATTTTTATAAATTATAAATTAATTTAAAAATTTATAAGTTTTATAAGTAAAAAGACCTATATAAAGATAAATACTTATTTATTAAATAAAATCTGTATTAAATTGAATGTAAAATAAATTAAAAATCAATACAAATTAAAATCAAAATGTTCAGCAGATATGCCACAGCTTCCTTTTAAGAAGCTCAGTGTAATTGGATTAAATATGCCGCCTCCAGTAGTTTTGCATTCCATTTTGTTTTTTACCATCTATGTTTTAACTTTAAATTTTAAGTCGCATCAAATCTGAGAAAGGAATTTTGTCAAACATGTATTTGTAAAGATTTATACCTTTTTCCATTCATCACTCGTTCTATTTGATGGGCGAAGTACATTTAGAGTAGTCGCAACACTTTCCCATTGTTTCTTCAAATTAGTAGGAACACTGCCTCTTCGAAATCCCCTGGCAAATGATCGATTTTTTTCCCAATTCTTTCACTAGTTTTTCAAATTGGTTGGCGTTGGTAATTTTAATTTTTTCTATTTTATTTGTAATTTTTTTATATTTTATTTTGTATTTTTAGTTTTTTCAATCATTTGAACTTTTTGTTTATAACAACTGCACGACACCAAAATCGCAGACGACAGACGACAATCAACGGCAGTTTAAGGCAACATCAACGTCAAATTGTGTTACAGAATACCAAACATATCGTCAGTCATTGATAAATGGTAATATTGCCAACGAGAATACGGTACCCCTGTAGGCTACCAGGTAGTATACTAGCTTACAAGACAGGGCATTGTGGGTTCGATTCCCAACAAAGACCTTGGTTTTTTTTACTACAAATAAAAATTGACTGGGTGGGGCTGCTCACTGATGAAGGCATGGTGACTGGTTACTGTGCTGTCTTATACGACAGTTAATTTTTGTAACTATCCTTCTACTTTCACCACCTGTCTCATCTCTTGTATATTCCTTTCCTAAAGAATGTAGCACGGTACTTGACTAAATAGGCATTGTTATCTGAAGTGCTGCTACTTATCTAAAAACAAAAATACCACGTCGTCTTGTATTGCCGTCGCCAAACAGAATAAGAGTGATTATTTTTTGTCCAGCCTGTTCACCACAGAGAAGAAAACAAATATCAAAAATAAAAATTTTACAAAAAAATGGTACTTATTGGTATTGGTACTTTAACGTTTGTAATTTTGGATATACACAAAGAAAATATCAACAATTATTGCGATTTATAGAAAGATAACGTTATTATTTGCTTCACACTTCATTAAAATCGATTTAGCCAAACGCAAAAAAAAGTAAATATTTTTTATTCGATTTCTCGAGTGCACATTTAATATCTAATGTAAAACTTTGTCACAACATGAAATAAAGTATGTTTTAGTTGTTTTTGGCATGCATTGTTTATTGTTGCTGAAAAAATATTTAAAGTCACTCAATCTTTTAAACCTTTGAAGGATATAATTACACAAAGCTTAAACATATTTTATGAAGTTTAAACATGTAATATGGCAGTAAATAAAATCACTTCCGGTGCCAACTAAAGTTTAGTTTTCTTATTATTATTTCATGTCAGCACTCGTACATTCAACCATTTGTTCGCTCACTCAGTCAATGAGTCCTAATACTCTTATTTGGCTGAAGTGATTGATTGTTAAAGGAAAACAATTTAAATAATAAACAAGAAAAATGCTAAACCGACCACATTTGCACTCGAATTTTTTTATTATTATGTTATTTATTGAGATGCATAACGAAAACGTTTGTAAATATTAAACAAAGAAGTAAGAGGTGCGTCCGTCTAAAAACTTTTTAATATTTTTAAGTTATTAGTCATTTGTTGAAACCTTATGATTTAATTAATTTGTACCTTAAAATTTAAAACTGCTTTTGTTTGAATGCTTGTAATGTTAAATATCAGAAGTACAGAATATCAGAAATACAAAGTATAATTGTCAGCATATTTCTCTTGCGATAAATTACCTAATGCTTCTTGCTCGAAATGCAGGCTTGTTATATTAATAGTTGATTAAAATGAATTTTTCTCGGCTTCTGTTTCGTTTTATTTTCTTCCCATAAAAGTTAGGCATTTACACAAATCGATAATATGAAAGTGAACGTGTATGAGAACTTTAATTAGCAGCTAGATAGCTTCGGACTATCTTCCATGTTTGAATTATGCGTGTTTTAAAACCGCCAAATTTATTTGAGCAAAGTAACGAATATCTGCACCTTAAAGTTTAACTGTTCTAAGTTGTACTACTTCGTCTCAATATATAATTGCTGTTTAAAACTTCCATATTAATAGCGATGACGATTTACAGATTTACTGTTTGCCATTTGAAATCGTAACTGCAATTTTAAGCGTTTGTCAGAATATTGTCTTTTAAGAAATTTTACGTAAGTCTCGGTAAAAATCGAATAAGAATAATACATAAATAAAAACAACAACATAAAATGTGTAGTGCTGTTGTATACACATACGAGCATTACGGTAAATGATTAAGATCCAACAGGTCTATCTTCAATGTAGCTTCCGCAAAATCTACGAAATTGTAATGGGTTTCTCAACAAGAAGTTTGTTTTCTAAAACGAAATTAAACAAAAAATTAAGATTACGAACGGAAAAGTTCAACAAATGTGAATGAAAAATAATATCTGGAAAATGTCCTCCACGATTACGCTCTAATAAATGTCGATTCTTTCTCCAAAGTTTTTAAACACTTTTTACTACCAAAATGACGCTCCTTTTTCGTTAACTACATCACAGATTTTAAGTTTTAAGGCTAAAATCGATTCGATTGACTTCGTATAGGCCCTGTGCTTAACATAGCTCCGCAAAAAATATTCCAGTGGTGTTAAATTACACCGTTTGGCTGGCCACTTAACTGCTGATTATCGATTGGGAATTTTTTTTTACAATAACTTGATCGTTTCATTGGCTGTATGACGTGTGGCGCCGTCCTGTTGAAACCACATGTCAGTGATATCCACATCGTCAATAATAGGCCAAAATTGAGTTGTTAGCATTAAGCGATAGCGTAATCCATCATCCGAAAATATCACGAATTTTACAAAATATAACTTTAATAGAAACACCATTTTTATAATAGATTTTAATACTATTTTCGAGCCAAATTGAATTTATTGTAACAATTACCAATGCATCTACTATGAATACGTCAAAAAATTAAGTAGTAAAAAATATCATGTTGTTGGTGTTGCCACAATTGAATATCAAACTTCTTATTGAAAAAGCCAATATAATAATAGCACATTTTTCAATAAAAATTGCCAATATCTGGTGTAACCGATAAGACAATTTTATACCCACCTATAGGATGAAATAATTTTTGTAAATATTGTTTAACACAGGGGCTACTATGGATAGTTGAAAAGCTTAGCTCTTACAGTAAAATATCACACGTCAACGTTTTATTTTAAACAACAATGCTAACTCAGTCTTCTAACATAAAATGCACTGTATAGATATAAAAAAGAGATAAGATAAGCTATATATTACGCTGAAAATACTTAACTAGTCGTTAACAAACAAGCAGTCAACTTCACAATCTAACACACCGTAAATATCGGATCTTTCAATTTCTAAGTGCTGACGCCGCACTATTTAAGTTGTCTTCATACTCTTGCATGTACATGAACTTTTAGGCAGCCATTTTGCATATTCGATATATTGTGACCAATATAAGATTATATCGCAAGTGACGTAAACCGAAATTGATTTTGAGGTATAAGTAGAAATATGCAAAAATCAGCGTTATTTAATTTTTCGATCCTTTTTGGGGCCTTTGTGACCGATCAAATAAAAACAAAGTAGAGAAATATTGATTTTGCATTGCATGAGATAAGACATGTGACATTAGAATAAGTCATAAATTAAAAATAAATACCACTAACTTATCTTTATATTTTCATTACGAATCAAGTCCACTCTTAATATAACTAATTTAGTTAGTCTCACGAAAAGGGAAAAATAGTAGATTGTATTTGCTTAAAATATACAGATAACCCTTAACACGTCTGTGAAAGGGGGAATTTATTTTTCCATTCGTGGAAAATGTTTGAAAAATCAATCAAGCAGGGCAGATTTTGCAATTCTTTTAGATCTCAAAGTTGACCCTGAATATTTTTATGATATATTTTGATATATATACAAGCACATAAATAATTATATATATATATATAAAAATATATATAACTAGTTCAAAACTGTAAAATAAACCAGAAACAAGAAGAAATTGTCTTATATTAAAAAGTGTATAGCGATATGACGACCAAAGACACCTCAACTTAGTTTATTGAAGATAATATGATCAATAGTTTTCTTACGAATTATAATAATATACTTTAATATATTAGGGTTTATAAAATATCCATTACGGTCACCGAAGGTCATTTAAAAAAAGAAAAATTTAATATAATCGTTTTTGTAAGTCGCGCTTTTTTAAAGCGATAGTGTGGCTCATACTTCTTCATTGGTTTTTCTGAGTAAGCTAGAATTATTTTATATTTTCTTGTGAACAAATTCTACGATTGAGGTTTCCATTCCTGGTCCGTCTCAAAATGTATAAAAAATTCCATTTTGTACATATACCTATAACTCTAAGCACATATTTATAACTCTGAAAATAACAGCTTCTGTAACTGTTTGTTATAAGAGGATACCATGATTGTACTGGAACTTATAAGCGGGTTAAAATCTATAAAATTGCTAATACTGTTTTTAAAGTTTTATTATATTTTCCAATACAAAATTATAAAATATTGTTTTTAAATCCATTAAAGTATTTAATTTTAATTAGTGGTTTCTTTTTCTCAGTTACCAAAGTGAGGAAAAATTAAACATAATCTCCTATTTTTGTATTAAATACACTTATTGAAATGGCCTAGATTTATTATCTCTAAATGCATTTATTTATTTATTTTCTTACACAAAAGCACGTATGTAGGACTTTGCGATAGATTGTGACACTAATCTTTTAAAAATAATAAAAAGTATTTCAACTAAATTTGCTACTATCTGTAATTAATTTTTTTTACTACATATAAATATTGTAATAGTAAAAATTTTTATATTTTCCGTAATCTGGACAAAATAATATTTTGATAACCTTTAATGGAAACGAAAAACTAAATAGAAGAAATAATAAAATTTTTAATTCAACTTTGAAGTATTTTAAAATATTATTTCAATAAAATTTTTACAATCAAAAATATTTATAGAATCACCCTACAATTTTGAACTTATATTGAATGGCTGGCAATAGCAGAGAAAAATTTTAAATATTTAAATGAAATTTACAATGCTGGTAAATGATAAAAAATGATATAGCAGTGACACGGAATAAAAAACAAAAATATTTTTAATTTTTTTTTTTTTAATTTGTAAATTAATGTATTGAAAATTATAGAAAATGTTACATTTTGCGAAGTAAAGAAAAAAACATTTCGAAGGGGAAAAAACATTTTTTTTTTAAATTTAAATTTACTATTATAATTTTTAGCTATAAAGTCTTTTTTAGTTAAAGCTTTAAACTTTTGATTGTTGCTTTTTCAGTTTATTCTGAAAAAAATTTATTCTTTATAAATAACCCCATCGTAACCAAAGAAGATTTAATACATTTACCTCACTGGAAAAAATCTAGAGAGTTTTACAACATTCGGTTTAAATTCTATTTGCTTAGGGAATGAAATTATTTTACATTTTAAGGCGGACTAGGAATGGAATCATTATTAACTAGCCCACGTAATCGTAGAATTTGTTCAGAAGAATTCTAGCTTACTAACCATAATCTTACAAAAACTATTGTATGTAGAATAAAATGTATTTTTAAAAGATCTTCGGTGTTACATTTATCTAGGGAAGTGCCTCAAGTATCAATCTTTGGTTTGAATTTACCTTTTGCACTGCAAGATCCAAATGTACGCGAAGGATGTGCAGCTGTATTTGAGCGGTCTAGTCGTCTTTTTTGCTGAAAATATTTCAAAACTGCATGAGGAATGGATCAAAATTTATTGCATGGGCAAATGCCAATGGGCTTTGTTTAAACCCTCAATTTATTATAATTCGTTTATAAGTCGTAAGAAAACTATTAATCATATTACCGGAAAAGTAACTATTGCAAATGCTGTCAGGAACCTTGGAATAATAATTATTAACAGTTTTACTTACATTTTTTTAAATCATGTTTATTGACTTGTGGTTACACCTAGCTGCCAAATATTATCTTGTTTCTCGGTTAATCCACGGTTGTGATCTTATACAACAATATCATTAAATATTCCTTTAGATTGAGAAGATATAATCATGTTTTCGAATTTTTTTCGAAGCTGCATGGAGTTTCATTTAACAATCTCCTTAATATTTCATGTGCTTTCATTTCCTTACAAAATCATTTTCTCTGAAATACCACAATATCTTACCGATGAAATCAAGTTTGCCAGATAACTTAGGGGAGAAAGACCTACAATTCCTTTACACCGTTCTCTTGTATCTGAATCTGGCAGTTTTTCATACATGCATTGCGTCTCTGGAATGTCCTTTCTCAAGCACAAGGACTTAACAGCAATGCAAAAAGCTTTAAATAGTTTTTATTTAATTTTTATTCTCAATAATGAACTATAAATACTTGGATCATTATATAATTAATTTATAGCTAATTTTGATTGAATATGTATAGTCTGTGTTTCCTTCTGCACGTCATGGCTTTTCAATTGATGAACTAAAAAGTCAGTAATCATAATTCTATAGCGGGGTCACCACTGATTGCAACCTTTTGACCAGCGTCGCTTTTAAAGAAATACGGATGAATAATATCACGAGCCAGCCCATAAAGGACACCTAACATTCAGTGTTTCTAGATTTAACGGTGTCTCAACGTGCGCTTAAGGATCATCACTCCAAATGCGGCAGTTTTGTTTATTGACGTATCGATTCGAACAAAGGCGCTTCTCGCTATACAAAATTCGCTTAAGAAAATCAGGATCAACAACAATCTTGTTTTGAGCACAATTTGCAAAATTTGAAAGCGTTGCTTAGGCGTTACTCAATTAATGTTAAAATGCCAAACCAAACTCACTTGACAGCTGGCAAAATGCCAGCCAGTTGAACAGTTTACTTATGATTACACTTGCAGATATTTACCTACAGTTTATTATGGATTAAAGAAGAAAGTTAAAAAAAATATAAATTTTATATCTTTATTAAGCAATTCTTTTAATAATACGCTACTATTCATTATTATAATCTCATGTAGAGATATCTTAAAACAGGATTTAATTGATTAGATTTTAAAGGCTCTCGTATCTTAATAGATCCAGCTGTTAAATCCAGCATTTCCAATCTATTATTATTACATATTTCAACACAAATTTATTTACATTTTTATAGTTTTTATTTTTTATTTTTAATCTTTTATTGTTTTAGAAAGGCGATTATATTATTTTTCTAAATATGTTAATGAAACATGAATGCCATAATAAAAACTGTTAACTAATCAAAGCAAACTTTAGAAAATTCGAGCAAATAAAATTAAACAACAATCATGCAAAGAAAGTCCAGTTGTAGGGAATATAATAAGTTATAAAATAAAATAGTACAAATAACAACAAAGTTAATGTATCAATTTCAATAAATTTTCTTAATTGGCATTCGAGAAAGGTTTATATATATTTATTATGTTTTGTTTTGTTTATTCTCATACCATACTATTAAAGTGGAAAAAGACCGCCGTTTCAGGACATGCACACACACACACACAGAAAATATTTTATAAATGAATAGTTTTACCCATAAATAAATTGCAAATAATGTAGGAAACAAACAGCCAATTTGGTTTAATATCAGTAAAACTTTTACAAATCGTTTTTTAACTTTTAAAAGTAGATGTGTGTATGTGTTTGTGTTAACGAGCATATATTCAGGTAAAATGAGATAGTTAAAACAATTTTAACTTAAGAGGATATAAAGCTATTGTAAGCTGAATACCGCTAAAAATTGCTAACAAAGTTATGTTGCAACAATGAATCAACTGAAAATATATTTGTATGCACATGCACAGACATACAAAAAGAAAAAACAAAACAAATTTGCATAAATTTCCCGTCTATAATGGTGTCTGAGATGTTCCCTAAAAATAAAAAGTTGGTGGTGCACAAAAAAAAAATAATAAAAGGAAAAATACAAAAGTATAAAACAGCATCAGTTAACAGTTTAAATAAAATAGTCCTCCATAAATTATATTTGAAAGGATAAGTGCTGATTATATTCATTTCCATATAAATAGAAGCGTGTTCGGCTGTAGCAGTGGTACTATATTATGAGTAATAGAGTAGCGTATCGTAGGCTAGTATAGGATAAATCGTCATGTAGACATGTAGGCAGCCATTTACAATGCATGCAAGAGGCATGGTCTGTTTAATATGCAGCCTGCTGTTGTGGTAAGTTCTACATAAATACTTGCTATAACACATATTTTTTCGTATGCTTACTGAATGTCGCAATAGGTAAATGAAATTGTTTGAGTAACGAGTTATTTTTTTTGTTTTAATTACTTTTTGTAATTCTTTTCATTTTTAAAATTATGATGTTTAACAATAGAAACTGCCTCAGCATGTTCAAAATTCCTCTGAGTGTATTTCATGCAACATACAATTTACTCGGAATTAATAAATTATTGCTAAAGGTAATAAGGTTTTAAATAGAAAGTTTCAAATCCAAGAACTTCATCGTTCTTAGTTTTGTGAGAATAAGCTCGCGAAAAAGACATCCTGTTTTTGTGAAAGTTTATGTTGAAATATGCTGTTGTAATGGCAAGCTATTGTGAGGGTTAACAACCATTTTCATGTGATAATGGTTTAATATTGCACCTTCTTACATGGAAAAAATTCGGGTATTTGAAAGAAAATGCTTAAGGTCTTGTACATCGTCATTCAGATCATCACACAGGAATTATTTAAAATATGTATCAAATATAAAATTATACAATATATCAAATATTATAAGAATAGACAATTTTATTATTAGTCTGATAAGAAATTATATTATGAGATGTACATCCTGTAAAGAAAACAATTTAATAATGGCACCGTAAAATACGAATCTAAGTTATATAGCAAATGCTCTACAAAATGGCTTTGGACTTCCTGAAGCATTTTTATATTTAAATAAATTTAAGATGAAAATGGTTTACCAATATTTTATCATAATTAGACGGTCTAATGTTAAAGCTGTTAACTGCAATGTATCCATTATTTCAAGTAGACATGACAAAAGTATATTTGATAAAGAACTTCGCATAATGCGAAACAATAAAAACAAAAAATTTTGGTGGTTAGAGGAATAGTTAAATATCAAATTCTTCTACTTTTTTTTACTTTTAGACTACTGATTTTTATCCTTGCCTTATACAAGTAATGTTTTTATTAAACTTTCATTACATTAAATATATATTACTTTCTTATTTACTAAGTAATGCATATATATATATATATATATATATATATATATATATATATATATTTACAATTAAAATATGTTATATTATATTAAATGTGTTTGAGAGCTCGTTTCTGGGACTTTCTATATACATGTATATATTATTGAATACTAGTGTTTATTATATAGTATAACTAGTTTAAAAGATGAAAATAAATAAACAAAATTACAAAAAAAAATGGTAAGGATCCTCTCGTAGTAGCAAATTTTTTTTAAAAGTTTATTATGAGTAAAAAAAAATTACTATCCAGAATTTTAAGGCGGTATAATTGTAACTAAAGTACTCGTTAAGCGCCCCAAACTGAACCCTTTTTTGTATAGAACTATAAAGGCAATAACAAAAAAAAATAACGAAACAGCATTATGAAAACCCGAATACAGTATAATGACAAGCATCGACACCAATTCCAAGTATCTACGGCTTGTTATATCACAATATTGTTATAACCTTTTTCAACGACATAATACACCTTGCGAATTGTACACCAGTTCATATATACGCCATGTTTTATTATTTGCTGCTACAAATCTAAAATGTCAAATAATAAAAATATCAAAATCGCTCTACTATCTGCACACTCTTCATATAATTTTATTTGTTTCCTTATAGCAGTCATAGCAACACATATTTTATAAAAAGCGTCTGCCTAGAACCGTTTAGAATATAATATTACGGCCTCTATGGAAATACTCATTAAGTCTTAGATTTATTTTTCACACCTACTTCTAATACTATGGACAAATTATACTGTTTAAAAACTAAAGCAATAATGAATACTCTTTATTTTGCAGTTTCATTTATTTACATATTCTTATGTGTATAGGAGTCATAAAAGTAATTCAACTGCACCACGTATGCAATATTCGAAAACCCTTTACAATAAAAATTTAATTTTCCTGATTGTTGCTACAGCGCATAAAATTTTATTGGAACCTTGCAAATATGATGGGTCTGCCTATCGCAGTTCGAAAAATAAAAAAAGAATAACAGGATTACATTTTGACCCTAAAAAATACACAAAATCCTTTTCCCTCAACCCAAACTTTCAAGTAGCCAAGAGAAGTTCTCAATAACATGCTAATGTCTTACTATTAAACTAAACTAAAATCAATGTTGTTTCTTCTAATAACTGTTAAATTCCCCGTGAATTAGAAATTTTAAAGCAGATAATAATCGTTTGTTTGAATGTTATGTTAACACAAAATTAAATTTGATTTATACACATTTAAGGTGCTGCCCTTTACAGGATAATAAATAATAATAAATTATAAAGCAACTAGAAAAATACAAAAAAAAAATATGAAATATATATAAAATAACAGATTTTTAGCTTTCAGCAGTAAAAGAATATAAACAAGCGCTTTGCGTTAGAATGATTGCAAAAATGTGTAAAACATTTTTCTTGCTTCTTTCAAACATTTTTGCTTTTTTTTATATTTCAGTAATTTTGTGTTTTGTTTTCTTTTTCTTGTTTAGAAGTTAGGAAAGCTTTAAATGAAAAACAATTTTTTGCACACTTTTTAGCATTTGGCAGGGTTGCCACTAAACCTATATCATTATGAATAGATTAGAACAACGTAAACCAATTGTCGAAATTTACTTTAGTCACCATCAATGTAGACACCCCTTAGCTCAACTTATAAAAGCATAATATTGTTCAGCGACGAGGCTCAGTTTTAGCTTGAGGCGTTTCTTAATAAGCAAAATTGGCACATATTGATTGAAACCAATCCGGAACACACCCCACAGTATCTATTACTTCCAGCAAGATTACGTAATAAGATTTACATCTGCACCTGGCCGCAAGCCGTAGTCAGGTGGTGGTCAAGCCACTGGGAATAAAAAGCAACGTCATTCACGCCCTAGGAACAGGTCATCCCTAGTTGCAATTTCAGCGGTTCCCAAGCAGGATTGTAAAGCACTACTCCTTGCTGAAGAGCTGGAAACTATCCAACTCCTGGTTTATACGCTAATGCCCTTATTTAATATTATTTATTAAGCTGGAGATGTAATAATATTTAAAATCTTTTCCTTTTATTTTGTATATTTTATTTGTTTTTATTTTATTTTAGGTTATGCTCAACTAGGAGCAGTTAATTATAATAAATTATAATAAGCTCATCTGGGAGCTTAGAGGTGTTAACAAAGATTCTTTTGTCTTCCCAATTGCAGTCGTTTATATACCGACTGTGAGAAGAATTTCAACTATCTAGTACTTAATCTATTAATGTTAATTATCTACAAATGTTACCATAAATATAGTGAATATTATTGTTGTCATGAAAAGTGAAATGTGACCCGGTTCCTATTGCATTTATTTTGGGATTTCTTTCCACAAAATAAATGTGTCACCTGAAACACACCGATCGACACACACACGCCATGTAAATGCCCGTTGAAGGCCATTCATAAATTGCATGTATGTAAAGCATAACAACAACAAACATAAGTGCATTGCCAGTGCATTGCACTTGAGTAACCTGATCTAAACTTTTTAGGTTGTTGTGTTAGGTATTTACATTAGGGTGGTTCCACTACATCTCCACTTTTCGCAAGAATGTTCATATAACGGTAGTTTTATGGACATTCTTTTACAAATATTGTATTATGTATTAATTTATTTAATCTTAATTTTATTTATGTAATTATAGTTAAAATTTGTTTTTATATAATAATTGTAATTCTAGTAGTATATTCTCCCGGGGAATTAGATTAAAATTATATATTGTATAACTTAAGTCTATTTTTATTTACTACTTGGGTTTTTTTTTTTTTTTGTTTTCTTATCTTCTATAGTTACATTATTTTCTTTAATTTTATATGGATATGTTGGTTATGGAGTTTATATTTCTAATTATGGACTCTTATATTGAATTTGGGAATGTGTTGTTTGTTATTTCTAGGTAAAGTTATGTACTATATTTAAAACTATTGTAGGATTTGGGAAAAGGACCTATATTGTCGATAACTACCACAGCAAACGCTCGCGCAAGCGCAGGCGTGATTATCATCGAACAAATTAAGTATCCTGTTATCTCTGATCTTTGACACGTCTGTCATGATCCAACATATTCGGCTATATCTATAGTGATGTTCTTCTAGCAACAATGGCAATAATAACAATGATAATTCCTGATCTTATCTAGAGTTATAGAAACACCTGAATGTCCACCTTCTAAAGGGTCATCATGGTATTGTTTCATTGTTCTCTATATGGTCTTAGTATCTTTCCTAGCATATTCTTCCAATATCTAGGTCACTCTGAATAGTAGCGCTACTACTAAAATATTCATTGCCCTTTTCCATTAAAATTCATTAAATGAGACAAATTCTAAAATTTTCTCCTTCCATATGAAAAAAATTTACCGGCCATTTTTCCTAGCCTAGGGAACAAATTGTCCTAAGTCAATCTTCCCATTAGTAAATAAGTCACTAACAATTATATTTGTTGTGCTTCCTGACGTCTGTATATACATATATATTGGGCTTATCCGTTCTTCTCCTTGATACTTCCTACCATTAACCTTATTTGCCATATGTTGTGCCTTTTTATTTATAATCCTATTGCAATTAGTTACCAGTTTTTTCCCTGTCCATGTTATAAAATTTGATCTGTTAAATTAAAATATCCATAGCCATATTCCAAAAAATTAACATACTTATTAAATTTTTAATAAAATTTAATATTAATTTGGTATAATAATTGTAAATGTAAGAATATTAAATTTAATAAACAAAATAAAATTTGTTATGAAATTTGACTTGTTAATTCAATATATTCATAAAGTCAAAATTTAACATATTTACTAAATTTTTAATAAAATCTAATATTACGAATAATAGATGTAAGTGTAGAAAAATTATAAATCTAATAATAAAAAGTTTAATCCTACTTATGAGAGAAAAAAAAATTATTATTCTTCCCTATTCCTTTTTTTCTTCCTTCCTATTTTCTTCGCCCGCTGCCATTTTGCGGCAGCGGGTGTGAGTCCTCTACTGGTTCTGTTCATAATTCCTCCAAATATTTCTGTTCTTGCTCGTCCATTCCATTAAGTTTTATATACTGTAAATTCTCATTCTGTTCTTAAAAATGTTTTCCTTTCCTTTTCATTTCCCTAATAGCTTTTCCAAATTTTGGAATTGTAAAAAAGATTTTCTTTTCTTCAAAAATATCCATTATAAAGGTCCATTTACAAAGGAAATAATATTTTTATTTAATATTAAGTTGAATTATGTTAGTCTTCATTTCATAAAATTAATTTAAAAGAATTTTTTCTATTATTTAAAATTTAAAAGGATTTAATTATAAAAAAATATTGGATAAGTTCATTTCCAAAGGAATTTTCCAATTAAATTACATTTCTATTTTGAAATGTTCATTATCAAATTTATTCATAAATTTAAAAGAATTTCTATTATTTAGAATTGTAAAAAGTATTAAATATATTCATTATAAATTTATTTAAAAAATTTAGAAGTGTATTAAAATTAATTAAAAAAATTTTTGAACACGGGCGAAGTCGCCTCCGTTCCCTAAGGGTGCGTAATAAAATCGCACTCCTTTTATAAGCTAGTTATTAAATATTATACTTATTGTTATATGCTTTAATGTTGTTTTTGTTGAATTTTTATTTTGGTGTTGTATGCTTCTTGTTGAATTTTGAAGTGTTGTTTTTGTTGTTACGGTTCATGCTGTTGTTGCTGATGATGATTCTGCTATTGTTGAAGTTAATTTTGATGTTGCAACCTCCTGTTGCATTATGCTGATGTTCCTATTGTTGTTACTGCTGCTTCTGTTGATTATGTTGATGTTGTGTCTCTTGGCCAGACACTTCCTCTGACGGGTCTCGGCTGCCGTCAGGAACCAAAATTAAATTTTTTTTTTTGGGCAGGATGCACTATTTTTCCTGCTTTTACGCCAATTTTGTCTGGGTGCTCTTATCTCAGGAGCACTCTCAGAACTGGCAGGATCGCCATGTAATAATATTTAAAATCTTTTCCTTTTATTTTGTATATTTTATTTGTTTTTATTTTATTTTAGGTTATGCTCAACTAGGAGCAGTTAATTATAATAAATTATAATAAGCTCATCTGGGAGCTTAGAGGTGTTAACAAAGATTCTTTTGTCTTCCCAATTGCAGTCGTTTATATACCGACTGTGAGAAGAATTTCAACTATCTAGTACTTAATCTATTAATGTTAATTATCTACAAATGTTACCATAAATATAGTGAATATTATTGTTGTCATGAAAAGTGAAATGTGACCCGGTTCCTATTGCATTTATTTTGGGATTTCTTTCCACAAAATAAATGTGTCACCTGAAACACACCGATCGACACACACACGCCATGTAAATGCCCGTTGAAGGCCATTCATAAATTGCATGTATGTAAAGCATAACAACAACAAACATAAGTGCATTGCCAGTGCATTGCACTTGAGTAACCTGATCTAAACTTTTTAGTTTGTTGTGTTAGGTATTTACATTAGGGTGGTTCCACTACAGAGAAATATTTTTTTTTTAAATATGGCGATTGACAATCGCCAAATATGAAATACTATTCGTGAAATTGTTAGTGATAGTGATGTCGAAAAATGTTTACTGCAATATTGATGCAAGTAGCCTCAATAAACTATTACTAGTGCTTCTACGATCAAATCAGATCACAATTTGTTTAACTAATCCTCAAACACGATAAACTTGGGTGATGGTGGTGTTGTTGGTGATCACTTTTACTTTTCCTGTATTACTCAATGTGATGTAATGTTAACGTGTTTTGCAATAAAATCAAATGCTACGGGGCCTGATAATACACACTCAAAATTTGTGAAATTGCTTTTGTCTCTAATGCTCCCTAACTTCACACATCTTTTTATTAGCATCATGTCATTTACGTTGCCAACGACATGGAAACATGCAAAAATTTTTCCTCTGTCCAAAGCAAATAAAGAATACAGGACAATTGCCATTCTTTGTACATCAATGACAATAAATTACCTTCTAGTATGCAATCTGTTTTTCGCCAGACCGATAACTGCATTACTGCTCTTGCAGAAGTAATTAAAAATAAACGACAGAAATTGGATAGTGAGAACATGCGTTTTTTAGTGCTCCTAAACTACACTAAAACATTTGTTAGATATTCAGACACACCGATCAACCTTATAAACTCATATATACCGAATCGTACACAGTGTTTTTTGTGAAAAAAGTATGATCGGACAAATTGTCAGTTCTCAGAGGTCTGCCACAGTGGTCTGTTCAAGGACCAGTATTTGCCAAAAGTGTTCTCAAAATGCAACATCCACCTATATGCAGACGATGTGCAATTTACACTAGGTATCCCAGTTGAAAATGCTGCCACTGGTCTATCCAATTTAAATAATAAATTAAGGAAAGTTTATCACTGAGCTTATGCAAACGAACTTAACTTCGACCCTTATAAATCTGAGTGTATTGTAATAGACAGACAAAGTCTAGCAACAACTTTTTCAGGGGACATTATTTTCAATGACGAGAATATTGAAATTATCAATAAGGCAAAAAATCTCGGCATAATTTTTAACAACTTTAACGCTTAAGTTGGTCAAGTGTATGTGAAGTTGGGGACGCTCTGGACAACGTAATGTTTCACCACATTATGGATAAGAGCTTTGCGCGTTAAGTCATTATTTTTTTTTAAAGAGAAGTAGCACTTCAGGTAACAACGCCTATTTAGTCAAGTACCGTGTTACATTCTTTAGGAAAGGGATAGAGAAGAGATGGGACAGGTGGTGAAAGTAGAAAGATAGTCGGAAATTAACTGCCGTATAAAGGCAGCACAGCGACCAGTGACTATGGCTTCATCGCTGAGCAGCCCAACCAAAAGTCAATTTTTATTTTTGTAGTGAAAAAAACTAAAGCCTTGGTTAGGAATCGAACCCACAACCCCCATACTGACAAGCTAGTACACTACCTACTAGCCTACAGGGGCAACTAAATCATACTTGATTCCCACTTTAATGAATGAATATAAATTATTTGCTAACTGTGACACCGTTAGTAAATAAAAATGAAATTTTCTATATAATAATATTCTTAAATATTTCTATGAATTGCTTAGATTTGACCACTTTTCATATGCTTCAAATAATATTTATGGCTTTAACTTCGAAAGTCTTATAAAGATCGGTACCCTGGTTTTTTACACAAAATAATATATTCATAAACCCCCCAAGAAATCGAAAGATTATAATACCTTGACATCAACGTCCAATGTCTGAGTGGCATTTTTATTTGTATGCTGCTGGCATTGGAATTAATCTTCCACCATATCAACAGCTTAATAGCAACACTAATATTTTCAATAAATTTCTATTTAATTGTCTTCAGATAATTTTTCTTATTTAATTTATTTATTTAACTTTATTTTAAAATATTTTATTTTACTTATAATTTTGCTTACACTTTTTTTAAGTTTTTCAAAAACAAAATATGTTATTTTTATGTGAAGCGCAGTGCGTTCCTGTACAATAAAAATAACGATTTAGTCTTATTGTACGGGAAATGAACAAATAAATATACAAACAAAAACATTAATCTAAACAAGATTTAGTTTCAAAATGCTAGGGTTACGACCAGTATTTCGAGCCCAATTATTGTTAAAATCAGAACTTCTAGATATGAATATGTTAATATGACTCTAATCTCAGTTTGACATAAATCCTGGTGAACTACACTGGTTTACTGGTTTATTTTCGTAAGCCAGCAGCAGTTGGCCCTTTTAAGACCCTATTAGTACCTATTGCTTGTGCCATAGCGCCATCAATACAGGATGAAGTATATGAAGTGTATACACATTTATGTATGTATGCATGTATTGATCATTAGGATAAAAATATTGTTTTGATAAAAATTAAGTTATTTTTAATATTTTATTGGTAGTTTATTATTAAGCACTAGGTCTTTGTTTTTTGTTTTTTTTTTATAAAAACATGTTTAAGCTTTAGGTTTTATTATTTTTATTCTTTTTAATTTTTTGATTAATTTTTTATATATTTTTTTGTTTATCCTGAAGGTGCCAACCAATGGTTTAGCGAAATATTGAAAAATAATAAAAATGAAGTTTAAAAATTTTGTATTATTTTTTTAAATTAAAACTTTTATGGGGTATTTTATTGAAAGTGTAGCAATAATTAATTATTTTTGCACTAAGCAAACAGGAAAAATAATTTAATTTATCTTAATCAAAAAAAAATTAAAAATTTATGGGAACATACTTTTGACTAACCAAAATTTATGCTATTAACATTACTTAGGGCAAAATATAAAAACCTATAATAAAATAAAAAATAAATATATATTTATATATACTACTTTTTCTGTAAAATTAATTACTTTCTGTTTAAAAAGGGTTACTTTGATTGCTTAAAAAATAATATTTATTTACTTACTCTATTCCTTCTAGTTGCAGCTGTGTGAAGAAATGCAAACATATTTACCTGTTACTAATTCGAATAAATTTATTTCCTTAACTTAAACCGAAGATAGAAAACTTCAACACATTTAACTCAATAAAAATATTGTCATTGAAAGATTTATACAAAAATTTATAATTAAATATTTTTTTTATCTTTAAATTTAAAACACAAATCTTTTCTCATCCTTCAGTTTTTTGTTTTTAAACTAATATGTTCGAAACATCAAAAATACGAGTATCATTTAAACCTAGTGCATACTTTAAGAAGCATTTGCATTTACATTATGCAATTGTTAAATATTTATTTTTATATGTAAATAATGCTTGCTGCTATTTATTAAAATTAATCTTTTAGCATAAATTACACAATAACGGCAATAAATTTCAAAAATGTGATTAATGTCTTAATTTAAATATTAAAAACAAAAAGTTGTTGCGAACAATATGACGTAGAGAAATAAAAATAGCGATAATAATAATAGCAACTCAAATAATGCTTCCTAAGCCATAACTTACTTACAGAAATATACACATACTTCTTTTACAGTATAATTTAATAAATTTTCTGCTGTTTTGTAGTAAAGCGTAAATTACTTTACTGCATTATCTGCAACAAAAACAAAAAAATCCCTAGCCCTGGCTAACAAATGCCTTGGAAATTAAATATATACAGTAGGTGGAAAAAATGTTTTCAACTTAAGCATAATTTAAATTTTTAAATCAAATTTAAATTTAAAAATTAGAGAAAATTTTTATTTATAAAACAATTTTTAGATTCAATAAAGTTATTGAAAAAAATGTTATGCTAGTAAGCCTTTAAGCTTTATATTAAAAATTAAAACTTTTTATTGATTCAGTAGGCTGATTTATATACGTATTAAAGATAATGAAGTAACTTTTATCTAAATTTATAAAAAAATTAAAAACAGTTGTCTATAATTACGGAAATTTTATCAATAATATGAGAATTATTTCTGAAGTTCCATACAAAAAATCTGAAAGCTTTATTTATATTTTCATGAAATAAGATGTTTTCATTTTTTCTTACATTCTTCATGCTTCTCAAAAAAATACGATATTCCTCAGCTATATTTTTTTTTAAGTATAAATGTACTCGTATGAATTGATTTTAAGAAAAATAATAGGAAAAATTACATTAATTGGGATAGATTCCACAAAGCATAAACATTTATTATTCAAAAGTCGATATGCATTACCGCGAGGCTGATTAGTGGATTTTACCCCGATTTTGTATAGAAAACTCAGAAGTCTTATATCTCAAGCCAAATTGATTAAATAAGAATTATATTCAACCAACACAGCTAAAACACAACAGAACTCAAGAAACTTGTTTACAATAAAACACTAACCATTGAGATAATATTTTTTCTTTTCTTATCTTCCTTTTTATTTTTATGATGAATATAAGACAACTAATAGCTTTTAGTTAGGCGTAAGTTTACTTATACGTTTAAATTCTAATTTTATTAGCAAAATTAATTATTTACAAGTTTTTATGGTATCTTTTAACGATAATAAGAAAAATTATTTACTAGCATAACATAATGCAACATTTTCTCTATCGCTGCATTCTTCATCAGCATTCTACGTTTTTCTCTATTTTAGATTGTGTGCGTTAGCAACATCAAAAAATTCTATTAGCCGAACCGAAAGCTATTTGAAATGTTATTTTTTAATCATAAAATTGTCGCAAGGTATCCAAAGCATTCAAGGATGTTTTGATGCTGCTTGATGTTTTTTTTATTTTCGATTTTTGATTACTTAATTTATTGGTCAAACTATTTAGTATTATAACAAAATGAATAATTCATTATTCGGCTTATATTCATGTATATATTTTAATTTTTAAATTTATTGAGAAAAACAAATCGTACATATTTTTCGCAAGCAGTATAAATTATCACTAGTAAAGTAATATTTTCTTATAATATATTAGATCGATATACTATACTAATAAAATTCAATTTAAAAAACTATTTAAATGTCACATTGTGTAAATTAAGATCTATGCAATAGCAATTTGAAAATACAAAATGTGTAGATATTGAGTTACACTATAATTAAATTATCGGGTTTACTTGAAAGTCATTTGCCTTAAATTTAGTAAAAGGTGCTAAACAACTACCAGGCATCACTAAATGGAACATCGTGTAAAAATCATGTTCCTTTTTTCAGTATAGACGAGGCAACCATACAAGATACATTTAACGAAGTATAAGATTTACATGTACTTTATGGATCTACATACGCGGAAATTAAAAATTTTAAAATTAGCAACGCACAAAGTTTTACGCCTGCAATTACTCCTATTGACATGAAAAAGAATAGATAAAACTAAAAAAGAAAAGAAAATGCATAACAACTGCTGGGCTTCTAATAACGCTTTTATATGGTACTGATAACTTTCCACATGTCGCAAATCTTAGTGTTATTTTTATAACTTTAACATTTTGCTTAGTTCCACTCACTATACAATTACGACCGTTTTTAATTTTTTGACACTACACTAAATGTTTTCTTCAATGTTCCTTCGTGTAGATGCAGCTTCATTTCCTTTAAATATATTTTTATAACTCAGCTTTTTAGGGTACTTTTAAAATTTTACAATCAACCTTTTAAATTTACAACAATAACAAGACAGACTACAATTTACATTTATAGGTAAAACACGTTTAAGCACTTACTTCTTTCACCTAGTGTATTTTAAACATTTGTAGTTATTACAATTTACAGGAAAGGAAAAAGAGTAACCAAACAACGCTAAAACATTTATAACATGCAACCATTATTCATCACAATTCATTCAACAAAATTCAAAACAAAAAAAAAAGAATAAACGAAAAACCAAAAATCTACAACAACACGTAGCAATAAAGACGATAAAATCACAGCAACAATAAAAACAAAGACTATAATGACTGTCGTTGCAAAATTGTTCAATTAAATGCACACTGGCCAAACAAACAAACAAACAAACAACGTATGCAATAAGTTGTATGACGTACACAAAGCCATACAACTCCAAAAATAACCACAAGAAAGAACAAATTAAAATTATTAAGAGAAATAAACAAACCTTGTTTCCGCCTTATTTCTCTACTTCTTTTGCAAGTCCTCTAATGTGCTACAGTTAACAAAGAAAGAAACGACAAATGTTGACTATTTAAGAAAGTAGAAAGTTACAACTACTAAAAGTTTAATTAAAGCAATATCTAGATACAATTTGCTAACATGACTATAAAACCCTTTACCTAAAACTCATACACACAAAGGCATGCTATGAACGTTTCCTAAAAGTATGCAGTAAAATTGTTTGTTTTAAAACAGGATAAAAAAAAATTTAAAATCAAATATTCACCTCTACTTTATGTTTGAAATTGACGTTTGTACAAAAATATGACATAAAGCAAAGGTAAAATTTCATTTTTATTCATTCATAATCGCTGGCAGGCAGTAATAAACAGAGTGAGAGAGAGAGAAAAACAAAACAGCAAGCTGATGCATATGTATGTATATTTGAAATTACTGAAGTATTTTGTTAGGACATTTTGTGATCCTTTTTGAAATTGCTGCCACGGAAAAATGTCTACTGCAGTTGCAATTGCATGTTTAATTTACTTTTTTTTATTTTTTCATAAATATCTCAAATTATGCAGTAGTTAAAATTATTCATACGAAAGGGATTATTTACTTCTTCAGAAAAATCTTCATACATGAAGTTTTCAATGCTTTTTTTTGAGTTTAGAAAACGAATACGATACTTATTGCCAGTCAAAATACCCTCCTGAAATTATTCTCTTAATAATTACCAATAAGCGAATATAGTATGAGTGTGCATAGCATGTGCAAATATCACCCAGCACTGGCCGCCTGCCATTATAATGACTGTTAAAATCTAAATCAAATGCTGGTATTTAGTCAAGATTCTGTGATAAAACAACAGGAAGTTTTTTTTTTTTGTAGATAGTCCTATTGATAGTGCTATTACTCGCTGCTTACTGCTGAGGAACAAATTAGGATTAAAACACAACCAAAAATGTAATAAAGTAGTATAGCCAGTTTTGTTATTTCTTAAACGAAATATTATTAAATAATCGCTTAGAAATGTAAAGGTGCAAAAGTAAACCGCTATATTCTGGAAGTGGTGCCACGATGAAAGACCTCCATAGTTTTTGTAGTAGCAAAAAATGTAGATGAGATCTTGAATACTTTTGGCTGTAAATTGTACATATTTGATTTGTCTGCAACGGCTCGTCATGCACGCTATAATACAAATTATTTTCAATTGTTTAAATGCATTTTTATTTGTAAAAAAAGCAATAGAGTGATAACGAAATCTGGGTCGTGCTTTAATTGCTTCGAACCTCTTAAGATATCGTAACGAAATTTCCCAGAGGCCAAGCAGAGGTATTTCCTTCCGATATGAAAAGATTGGTGCTTTGTTGCATTTTAAATCTGTCAGCGGGCATGAATATTATCACAGAACTAAGAAAAATATACTAAATAATATTTATATCTACGAAACAATTAAGAGAAGTTAATACAATTTTCCGCAAAACACAAAATATCTACAAATGCAAAAATAAATAATGCTAAAAACTACGAGACAGATTTTTATGGGCAGATTTTTATTTTATTTGTCTACAACAACTCATGCGTGCAGGCTAAGATAAAATGCATCGTTAATTGTTTAAATGCTTTTTTACTTGTAAATAAACAATAGTATGATAATCAAATCTGTCTCGTGTTTTACTTGCTTAGTTAAATAGACGATGTTTACATCGTACAGTTCCTAGAAGAGTTAGGTGAGAAGAAGGCATCTGTATTAAGCCAGTGCACAGTGGTTTGAAAACGTTTTTTTTTTGTGGAAATAATTCGATAGCTTATGAACCACTTGAGATATCGTAAAAAAATTTCACAGAGACCAAGCAGAGGTATTTCTTTGTCTTACACAAAATGTATTTATACATATTAAGTACTTGGTCTTTACACAAGTGTCTTGATGACATCAGAGGAAACCTTATGAATTGTAGATTAACAATTTATTAATTATTAATTTATTTATTTTTACGTGGCATTTTTTAAATCTCAATTACCTTTAAAGCTATAAATTTCACTATAAAGTGGTTGTTTGAAAATATAGAATTTAAATTGCCACAAAATCTGAACGGAACGAGCTTGTCTTAAAAAATTTAAATCGATATATATTAAAGACCCTTTAATGAAATGATAAAATAAAATTTTAATTTATTTTATTTTAACACATAAATTGTTTAAAGGTGGAAAAATATTCTAAAAATTTTCTTTTTTATTTTAGAAAAATGGTGAGCCTAGCTTTGTAAACTACGGAGCTGTGAAATCCTTTTTTGGAGCCAAGACACTGAGCTTTAATAATCTTTTTTCCGTTTTTTCCAATTGTTAATTTACACTCCGAGGAATTTTAATGAAATTAATAAATTTTGTTTCCAAATTGGTTATGTTAGCATAAGAATGGTGTTGTGAACCATTACAATTTTTGACATCATTTTTCTTTTATTCGTATTTGCTATAGGTTGTCTTTATAATAGTTCAAAAATATTTATTATTATATATGCCATATCAAGTTTTTGAGAAAAATCCAAAAAAACGAAGTTTTTACATTATAAATTTAATTAAGAATACAGCCAATATCTTTGAATAATAATTCGACCATTAAAAGGTACACCACGTCAAAAATACTAAGCTAAGGACGGCAAAATGAAAACAAGATTTTTCTAGCCTTTTTCTCTCACAAACTAAAAGAGGTAAGAGTCTACTTAAGCCTTAAAACTCTTAACATTTTAGTACTAATAACCTTTTTATGACATTACCAAAAAACTTAATGCCCGAGGTATCCAACTTTGGGGACATACCCAGAAATTCCCCTTTATTCTAAGGTGCCGATTGTCCACAGCATCGCTCAGAAATACCTCGGCTTGACCACTGTGATATCTTAAGTGGTTCTTGAGTTACCAAATTATTTCCAACAAAACAAAAAACTTTTTCCAACCACTGTGCAGTGTTTGATTTTGTTTTGTTGCTTTACAGATCAACACATCATTTTAAAATAATTTGTCTTGATACACATGCTTTATTAACAATTTTTAATTATTCTTAGATAGACCTTTAAATTTTTATCACAAAATATGTAGATGATTTATTTTGTATAACTTCGAAAGAAACAGTGAATGATAACACTGCAAAACAAAAGAATATTTTTTGAATGTTTCCTACCTAAACGAAAATGACAATGATAAATTTTTATTAGCTCTGGTTTTTAATGAGAGTAAAGAAAATGAATTTTTAAGGACATGTTGCATCCAAGTTGGTGGTAAGCTTGAAGAAGCTCTCTAACCAATGCTGTGAAGTAATCATCTCTTTTCTTAAAGAAGCCCTTAAAGGCTTCCCAGGCTCTTTTCTCATTTCCTTTTAAAATCATGTCAAAAGCAGGATCATTTACGATTTTACGGATTTAAGGCCCAATAAAGATGCCGTCCTTGACTTTTGCATCACTTAACCTGGAAAACTTTGCTCTCAAGTACTTGACAGCTTGTCCTTCTTGGTCCATGGCCTTGACAGAGTTTTTCATTACTCCTAACTTAATATGTAATGGGGGAAGGAGAACATCCTTAGGATCTACAAGAAGCTCGTCAACTACATTTTTCTCATTAGGATTTAGGTCTCGTGTAGGCCAGTTCACTTTTTTATAGTTAGATTTTCTATCCCGACTGTCCCACAGACACAAGAAACAGCACTACCTGGTGAACCCTAATTGCATTCCTAGGACTATAGCAATGACTTTCAGATCACCACAGATTTGCCACTTGTGTTGTTCATGTTTGATTGATTGGAGAAGTGTTTTCATATTTATATAAGTTTCCTTCATGTAAAGTGCATGACCTAAAGGAATAGAAGGCAGCTGATTTCCATTATGCAAAAGTACAGCTTTTAAGCTTAGTTTTGAAGAGTCTATAAACAGTCTCCATTCAGATGGATTGTGATCCAAATTCAAGCAGTTCATCAAACCATTAACATCAGAACAAACCACGAGGTTTTCTTTCTTCTCAAAAAAAAGGAAGCAAATCTTTCCGACGCTGTCTGTATTGAGATATTTTCACATCATGTTTTAGAAGATTGCACTGTTGTAGCTCAGCCTTTTTCTTAGACAAGCCAAGATCTCTTATAACGTCATTCAACTCTGCTTGAATAATTCTGTGCGGATCACTGCGATAGCGCGTATCTCAAAATCAGGGTCATAAGATGTAGAAGGATAGGCTGCTCCTTCTACACAGTCTTTATCACCTTCCTCTAAAATTTCATAGTTTTGGGACTGGCAAAGTGTTTGAGTGTGGTACAGGCCGAAGAGTAGATGCAAGATTAGGGTATCTAACCGTTCCTCTTTTCTTCATAGATGAACCATGCTTAATGGGAGGAGTTAAGCAGAAATAACAGTCGTCTGTATGATTGGTAGGTTTACGCCAAATCATAGAGACTACAAAACCATTGCCCGGTTTTTATTTTTCAGCCACTCTTGCAATACGACGGAACAAGATTTTCAACATACATGAGGAGCCCATGATTTATCTTGGTCATAGGCAGTCTTACCGATAGGTGTCATTTTACGTTTCTGAGCCAAAAATGTTATTTCACCACATATCTATGTATATAACAAAAGCTATCGACGGAATTCACACAATTTCGAGGCACTTCAGATCAGCAGTTAAATTAATTTTAAAATCAACTTCCCACAATAATTTCAACAGCAACCAGGCGCGTACAACTGACAAACTCCCATAGGTTATGTTTACTACTTATGAACAGCTGAAAAGAGGGAAATTATGTGTACCAACTGTTGATGATGAAATATTTCATTTGTTGAAAACTCAATATATACATACATATATATGCTACCATATTTTGAAAACAAGAGCTAATATATAATTTTTATGGTCATTTTCGGTTTTAACACATGGAAATACATTAAAGTCAGCTAATTTCAACCCCGAAACAAAATTTTTGTTGTTAAGTGCAATCTGTCAAAATTGAATAGTTTTCATCCGGATATTAAATTTACAATTGAAAGAGAGTTGGAATCCAAACTTCCATATTTATATATAATTGAAAATAAGAAAGGGAATTAAGCTAGTGTTTGATTAGTAGAAGAAACGAACATCTTCTAGAAGAATTATTAATTTTTATTCGAAACATCCGAGAGAAATAATTATAAACATGGCGAAAAATATGATAGACAGAATATTGACCATAAGTGATAGAGAATTTCATTTGAAGAATAAGGACACAATAAGAGATATACTTAATGACAATGATTTTCCAGTAGAATTAACTAACCGATTAATTAATTATACGGCAGAATCGAAAATTTATGTCATTATTAACTTGATAGATGTATAATTGCACACAAAACATATAACACATTAAATAAATTATTTAGCAGTATGAAGGATAAAATAGGGAAAATGGAAATATATACAGGATACCATGTGGAGACAATGACCAGGTGAACTGTGACAAAGTTTATATTGGGACAACAAAAACTAAGCTTAAAACAATATTAGCTGGTCATAAATATGACCAAAAATGTAGGGATATTTCAAAACAGAAGACATCCTTATCCTTATCATTGTAAGAAATATAATCATTATCCAAAGTTTGAGGAAGCATCAATATTAGATATAGAAAAAAAAACTATAAGAGACGTTATATGTTAGAAATGTTAGAAATTTAGCACAGAATTATAAGCACTTAATTCAAAAGACACATAATTTGTTATAATTATTTCATAAGAGCATTTGTTATTTAATTTCCGTTTCCTTGTTTATGTATGTTTAAATATTTGAAATTCGAATTTTGCTGTAGATATTAATAAATTTAAGAAAACATAGTTAAAGTTTATCAGTATTAATTCTCATGAAAAATAAAGTGATAAGTCCATAAAATTTCTGATATCGAAAAAAATTTGATTACAAAAAATAAAATGTTTCTAATTTAACTTCAAGTATTGAATCCAAAATTTTACATCTAATATTTCTTGCTTTTTTATTATTTTAATCTTCTTCCCGTTTCAATATGGCTGCAATTTTTTTAATTTTGTATACTCTTATTTTCACTCACTTATCGCTATTTTTTAATTTTTTGCTTTCTTTTTATTGAAAAAAAAAAATCTTTTAAAATGTATTTTTTATTTTGTTTGTCTATTGCTTGACTGACTGGTCAGTTTTAATTTCATGCTTTAGTAAACAAAACAATAATAAACTAAAAGCAATATCTTTTATTAAAAAAAACAGCGTTTTTGAAAATGTCAGTAAAGAAGTGTAAAGCATTGAACCAGTTTTCAAAATGTATGTTTAATTTAAATTTATAAACTCAAATGTTCAAAGCAAACACCAAAAATGTATAGTTTTTATGATACTATAAATTCTTTGTGCTGGACTTACGTATGTACAAACTTTCACGAATATTTTAAAGTTTTTTAATTTCATTTTTAATTAATTTTTGTGTTTCCCTTTGCTTCTTGTTATTTACATATACATTTTTTTTCTTTCTCATTCACATCAAGAATAAGAATTTGATGTAGCTATTACAGTATTTAATACATATTAAAAAGCTTAACTCTACACAGTGTTGTTAGTTATGGCGATTTCTCGCTAAAAGTGCCGAGATTGGTATTTAAAATACTTGGCGATATTATTGGCTATTCCTGTTTTAAAATTTTTCTACGATAACATTGTATTAAAAAAGGATAAGCTATACTAATCATGATACATATCTTGTAAGTGAGTCATTTATATGCAAACAAATGATTATTTATGAATTAAACTTCAAATAGCAAATGCGCTGAACAGAAGATAGGCAGTGAAAAAATTAATCCAATTATAAATCAAGTAAAAATTTGCACCACACTTTTTATGTTTGGAGGAATAGTTTTCAAGTCGAATATTTTAGATAGTAAACAAAACAGCGATGAGTTGATAAAAAAAATTAAATGTATGTATTAAATTCGATTTTTTATGGATTTAAAAAAAATGGGTTTTAACAAAAAATACTTTTTATATTAAAAAACAATGTTGTAAAAAGATATGATTGATTAGCCAACAGAAAATATTTTTACTTTTAAATTTATACACTTTAGTCTGTATGTAAAATTAAATTTGCTGCATTTTAAGAAGCTTTTTAAAAAGATTCCTTGTAGTGCATTTTGTGTTTCTGAAATATAGTTCGGTGTGACCGTTCTTATGATGGTAGTTTCCACAACTAATGATTGTGCCCAAACAAATTTTTCTGTAACGAATTTCATTTAAACTCAATTTAGATATAAAATATAATACGAACATCTGAACTCTTTGCTGGTAATGTTATCATTTATGGATGTTTAGTATAGTATTATTACTATAGTATCATATGGCATCGTTTAGTACCGTATAGCATCGCATAGTATCTTATAGTATCATATAGTATAGTATTGTATAGTATCGCATAGCATAGTGTAGTATTGTATATTATCGTACAGTATTGCATAGCTTTCGTATAGCATTGCATAGTATCATATAGCATTGCATAGCATCGTATAGTATCTTATAGTATTGTATAGTATCGTATAGCATCGTATATTATTGTATAGTATCGTATAGTATTGTTAAATATCGTATAGTATCGTACATTATCGTATAGCTATCGCATAGCATCGTATAGTATCGTATAGCATCGTATAGTATTGTATAGCATCACATAGCATTGTATAGTATCTTATAGCATTGTATAGTATAGTATCGCATAGCATCGTATAGTATAGTATCGTATAGCATCGTATAGTATCTTATAGTATTATATAGTATAGTATCGTATAGCATCGTATAATATTGTATAGTAGTGTATACTATTGTTAAATATCGTATAGTATTGTACAGTATTGTATAGCTATCATATAGCATCGCATAGCATCGTATTGTATGTTATAATATTGCATAGTATACTATCGTATAGTATCGTATAGTACCGTATAGCATCGTGTAATATTGTATAGTATTGTTAAATATCGTAGAGTATCGTACAGTATTGTACAGCTGTCGTATAGCACCGTATAGTATCGCATAGCATCCTATAGTATTGTATAGTATAGTATCGTATAGTATAGTATAGCATCGTATAGTATTGTAAAGTATTGTATAGTATTGTTAAATATCGTGTAGTATCGTACATTATCGTATAGCTATTGTATAGCATCGTATAGTGTCGTATAGCATCGTATAGTATCTTATAGCTTCGTATAATATCGCATAATACAATTTAGCATAGTATAGTGTTAGTACTATAAATTAATATAGTATTATTTATTCCTACAATAAATGTTAAATATATGTATTTTACATAAATGAAGTAGAAATTCAAAAACAATAGTAACAGTGAAAAGAATTTTAATTTCAAAAGTTTAAGCTTCAACTACAAATATCACTTTAGTTATATACCTTATTTTTATAACTAAGTTATTTATTTAAACATATTTTTTAATTTCTATGCTTTTTAAACAATTGAAATCCGTTTTTTAATAAGATTTTTGTTTTTAATTGTTAATTACCATGGAATTTTTATATTTTGTAACAATAGAAGTATAATAATTGAATCTTTTAATATTTTTATTGAAAAAATAAAATATTTCAAAGCTGTATTTTTATATTATATACATTTTTTTGAATACATTTTTATTATTTTATTATTATTTATTAATATAACTTTATCTATTTATCTATATATTTTTCTATATAGTTACATACTTTTAAATATTGGCGATATTTGATAAGCCACCTTATGAGATCCCTAAAAATCTGGCAACGCTGGCTTTGTAGTTTTTAGCATTATTTATTTTTGCATTTTTAGATATTTTGTATTTTGTGGAAAATTTTATTAACTCCTCTTAGTTGCTTCATAGATATGAATATTATTTAATGTCTTTTTCTTAGTTCTATGATAATTTTCATGTTCACTGACACATTTCAAATGCAGCGAAGCGCAAATCACTTCATATCGGGAGGAAACAGTACAAAAAAATAACAACAGAACTTTCAAACCAGCAGACATTGGTGTTCATAAGCAGTACAAAAAAAATTAAAATTTTTGCTTTCTTTTTATTTTTATTTATATTTCTATTTTTCTTTTGTTTTATTTTGTTTAAAACCCTGATAATGAAGTTCTTAAGCATAACTCTGTTTGGCAACAATTACAGTCTGTTTTATTTTTTTATTTTTGCAACACGGGTCTGTAACATGTCTACCATAAAAGCTCAATGTCTGTTAGTCTGTCAGTCATAGATTTGCATGTCTATATATACGTCTACTTGTCTCGCCACCTTCCATTTGCTGTTTGCTGTTCTTTAAATGCAGTATTGTTGCAACATCATTAGTGGAAGTAATTACTTCAATCTTTTGTTTCTTCTATCTATTCGTTCGTTCGTTTACTTTTTAAATATTTAAACATTTACATAGTGAATAATAATGGAAATATGCAAAAAATAAAAGGCTTATAAAATCATAATAGAAATGTTTTGGGACATTGTGCCATTTGGAGCATTGTTTAAAAGAATAAATTTATCTTATCATCAATTGTTTCCAAACCATAAAAGACTTTTTTCATTCATGCAGAAAATACTGCAAAAAAATATAATAAAAATTAATTAATTGTACTATGATTATGAGAACAATATTATGATAACAAAATCACAAAAAATTATACAAAAAAAAATTAAATAGAATATAATAACAGAGATTTTATTAAAAACCATAAGCAAGACCAATTGCTCTGCTAACATTTAATCATCAAATGATAATAAAAAACATAACATGATAAATTTAATCGATTGTAATCAAAATCTGGCAATCAACTAATGAATTATTTCAAACAAATTTAATTCCACCATTTACGAATGTCCATCGCAATTGATTTTGGATATCACCAATATTAACATCGCGAAAATTAAGCTTTGCAGGATTTCGTGTTTCTGACTAACAATGTTCTTAATTATACAACCTTTTTAGATCCAAAATAAATTAATTCAATACATTATTTTCTATAATGTGTTTTGGAAATTACTCGTGTTCATTAGATTTAATGTACTAGACATTTGCTTAATACAAAAGAGCTAAAACTATGTAAATATATTTTTTTTTTGTCGAAATGCTTTGTCTTCTATTGTTTCTTTTGAATTCGTGTACTTAATGTTTATCCTTTAAAATTAAGGCACTGGTCGCCTGCCATTTTATTTACTAAATTTGATATTCTGGTAGCTCTTACAAAATTGCTTGTTCTATTTCTAATGTTTAATTATACCAAATGTTTCTAAGTAAGAAAACTAAAGATCCTAAAAGCTGCCCAGCAATTCGGGATATATGCGAGTACAAAGTTAATATTACAAAAAGGGCAAACTACAAAAATTACTACACATTTTTGTGTAATCTTGAAAAAAGTTGTTGTATCAATTTTTGTTTATCTATATGTTCGTATTATTTTTCATTAATTAAACAATACCTTGTTATTTAGAATTTATGATTTTTAAATATTTAAATAGATATATAAAAGATATGTAAATTGTATACATAAGTAACGGTAGTTTTTTTTACCATTAACACTCGTAAGTATGATATATGTGCTTAGTACGATAGTAAATATAGACAGTAATTTAAAAAATGTCGAGCTGGCTGCTTTGAAAGTTCATGAACTCAAATCCCAACAGGGCTTTTAACAACAAAAATATATACTTAAGTGTATTTTAATATGCTTTAGTCTACTTTAATATATTTTAGTATATTTTGGTATATTTTAGTATATTTTAATATATATTTTATTATATGTTCATATATTATAGTATATTGTAATATATTTTAGTATGTTATAATATATTTTAGTATATTTTAATATATTTTAGTATGTTATAATATATTTTAGTATATTTTAATATATTTTAGTATATTTTAATAAATATCTGTTATTTATTTTAACGGTCGTTTTAAATTAATTTAAAAAGACCGTTTAAAAGAATAACAGATATTTATTTAAGCTATAAAAAGGTCGATTAAAAAAATAAAAAAAAAGTATATTTTAATATATTTTAGTATATCTTAGTATATTATTTTAGTATAGTACAGTTTATTTTATTACTATTTTTATTTACTATTATTATTTATATTTAGTATAGTATAGTATAGTATATTTTATTACACTTTAGTATATTTTAATATATAAATATTTAAGTATATTTTAGTGTATTTTAATATATTTTAATATATTTTAGTATATTTCAATATAGATAAGTAATTTATTCATCGGAATCATTTTCAATCTAAGTAATTTTATTATTTGTGCTTGATTCCTTTAAATAAATATTTCATGATATTTTCACGAAATATTTATTACAAAAATTTTTATTAAAATTACATATGAATGGTTTCCAATGGCAACCCTTATGTAGAAATGATTGAAAATAAACAATGTTTTTTGTTGTTTTGAAATGTTTTGCTGTGTTTGTATAGAAGTGTTTTTGAGTCTTGCTGTCTATGCTATGTTGATTTTATGGAAAAATTCTCATTAAATCAGTTTGGCTTTAGATATAAGACTTTTAGGTTTTTCTATACAATATTGGGGTAAAATTCACTGATGAGCTTTGTGAGCGAAAGTGAAATTGCAATATGGATATGCTCTCCCCCGCAGTAATACATTTCAAATATTTTTTTTTTTTTATTTTTATTGGAATAAATGTTTTATGAGAATATCATAGAATGTTTATTTTTTAATAAAAATTTTTGTAATAAATATTTCGTGAGAATATCATGAAATATTTATTTAAAGGAATCAAGCACAAATAATAAAATTACTTATATTTCAATATATTGTTACGGATGTGTCTTGCTTCTTAAGTTTCAAATGAAAATAATTAAGCAATAAAGTAAGTGCCCACCAACAAAATTTTTAGTTATAAACTGCGTAGAAATTTTATACACGCAAACAATAACAATTTTATGTGCTGTTTACTAACTGCATGGCATGCAAGACAACAACAAATTTCTGTTTTCTAACTGCGTAGAACTTTAATAGGACAACAACAAATCTGTGTGCTGTTTAACATGTGCGCAGTTTTCTAAGAAAACTTATCTACACAAGCCAACAACAAATATCTTAAAATAAATTCCAAGAAGAAGCTTTATCAGTATAACAACAAAAGTACCCACTGACATACAGGCGCCTATGCATTGAATAAACAACATAAAACAACAAAATGTGATACCAAGGTAGTAGAAGATTCTTAAATTTTCTAGACTTTTAATGGACAAATACAAAAGGGCAGCGTCTGAGTGGATAGTTAGTCAGTGTAAAAATAAAATAAACCTCGTGAAGTAAAGACGTGCATCTTAAGTAAATTGTTTTGTAATGTTAACTTTGTGTAGTTAAAGTAAATAAACTTGTTATTAATTTAAAAACTCTAAAAACTGGTGTTATTTATTTCGCAATAAAAACAAAACGTTTATAAAAGGTATAAACGTAACAATATTTTAGTATTTTCGAATATATTTTAGTATTTTTTCATATATTTTAGTATGTTTTCATATATTTTAGATTAATTTAATATATAGTATATTTTCGTATATTTTCATGTATTTTACAATATTTTCATGTATTTTAGTATATTTTCATATACTTTTGTATATTTTAATATACTCTCATATATCTTAGTATATTTAAATATATTTTAGAATATTTTGTTATATTTCGTTCACCTTTAGAGGAAAAGAAAATAGAAAACATTAGTTAAAACCTTTCGACATCTTTATCAAAGCAATTAATATGTAGTCGTGCATACTAGAACAGCAAATAAGGCGGTTTAGGTGCCTTTGTAGTGAAAAAAGAAAATCGAGATCGAGGTTGCAGAGATGAAAGTTGCAATATAAAGAGATTGTATAGTAGTAGTAGGCGATGACTTGGTTCTAGAATAACTTCGGTTCTAGCCAGATCCAAAGCACTTTGTTGTCTGTTAGCACATGTTTGTAAAACAAGGCGAACAGTTTGTGTCTATCCAAAAGTAGAAAGTATTGTGTTGTCAGTAGCTGTGAAAGTTTATTTTAAGCGTAAGCTCATAAAGCAGGAAATCGTGCAAATAAATATACTTTAAAAAATGCAGCGAAAAGGCATAGAGACGTGATTTGTTTTACATCCGCACCTGGCTATAAAGCCTTTATCAGATGGTGGTCAAGCCACTATGCATAATTTGGAACGTCATGCTCGTCCTAGGAAGCCGAAGCCATAATTCTATGCAACATAACTTTCAAGTTGCAACTTCGATGACTCCAGAGCAGGGCTGCAAATCATCACTCCTTGCTTAAGAGTTGGAGACTTTCCAACTCCTGTCCAGAACACATGTCTAGCATGCTCTTTGGACTGGATCATTGACTTTGCGTGCCATTAACAGTGAGATGATACTGGCCACCATAATAACTGTTATACTGTTAAGGGGCCGCGAAACCACAACCACCACGATACTCCCATAAAGGGCCAACCTCAATAATCAGTCAGAGAACTATTAAATGTCTAAAAAGACAAATAATGAACTCTGCGGCTTACTGATTCCCGTGGAAACAAAGTGGAGTTTCCAGTTGTACCCCTGCTGACTTCAGGGGACTGGGCTCCCTTTTTCCCCAGTTGCACTGTGTCTAGATAGTGGAATTCTATAAAGACCATATTTATGTGCCCCCGGGGGGAAGGGAAAACGCACAAGTAAATATAGTATTTATTATCAGAACAATTCCTATGACTAGGTTTTGTTCAAATGTTTTATTAAGAGCCGATCACACTTGGTCAGACTTTATGAAGTTTTGGACTTTGGAATTTAGAGAGGGCTTTCGAGTTATAAATTGTGTAAAGGGAAGTTACTACAGTTAGCTAGTATATAAAGTACAACAGTTAATGAATTTAAGAACTAAATGTAACTAAATCGTGTCTGTATAACTTATCCTCAAAGCTTTTTATTTAACATTCAAATTATTATTTTAATTCTCTGCGTTTATCTTATTTTATGCAAATAAATAAGTTTTAACAATTTTGTTTATACACATATTCATCTAAATTAGCATTCTATAGACATAATTAGTATGCAACTCACTCTTCGTACACAGACGAACTCACTCAGTATCATTTATAAAAGTGTTTTCCTTTTTTTAATTGCAACACCCTTTATACATAATGAGTTCATTGGTTTTTTCGTTGTTGCATAATTTTTGTTTTATTTTTAATCAAACCGCGAATATTTAATTGTTTTGTATTCTGCAGTCTGTTGTAAATATTCTTTTTCCATTTCTAATGCATGAGTGAGCGTTTATGCATTTAAATTTTATAGAATAGAATAGTAATTTTGTGTTTGTTAATCTAAATACAATAGAATAATAGAAACAATGTACATGTTCTTTAACAGTTTGTTGACTGTAGTTAAACAAAGTTACTCGATACTGCACTCCTATATAAATGCCGTTATATCGTTGCAAGCATTATCTCTTATTTCCCTATATGGTGTATCAAGCATTAATAATATTGTATTATGTCTCCCTATTTACTGAATACTGTTGTCAGGCTTTTCCTTTTTTTTAATTATCTATATAATCTATTTAAAATTAGATTTTGTTGGCAAATAAGATTTTTAATAACACTTCTATTTAACAGTCATTTAAAATGAAGCTTAAAAAGTATTTAAAAATAATTACTTAAAATGTTTTGAAATATTTCCCAAAAATCCTATTACAGTAAAGAGAAGAATATTGGCAAAATTAAAAAAACTTTCTCCTGGCAAATATGTCGTACATATAAAGGGTTTTTCAACAAGAAATTTGTGTTCTAAAACAAAATAAATCAAAAAAATTAGATTTAAATGATTTTATTTTTTATTGTATTACGAAGAGAAAAATTCGGAAATTGTGGATGAATAATGATATCTGGCAAATGTCTACCACGACCATGCTAACAGATGTCGACTCTTTTTGGCTAAATGGCGGTCCTATTACGTTAAACACACAATAGATTTGACTTCGTATAGACTCTGTCCTTTACATATCCCTACAGCAAATAATCCAGTGGTTTTAAATCACACCATTTAACTGCCGAATATCGTGAAATTATGGTATCATGAAATTTGGTTTGCAATAAATTGATCGTTTCGTTGGCTGTGTGACACGCGGCACTGTCCCGTTGAAACCACATACCAGTGATATTTACGTCGTCAATAATGGGCCAAAATTAAATTGGAACTATAGCGCGATAATGTAATCCATTGACCATTACCGCATTTCCGGCCTCATTTTATAAAAAACTGATCCAATCACGCCTCCAGACCACATAGCCCACCATACAGTGACGTTGGATACGCCACGGTTTCTCAATAATTACTCTAGGATTTTCAGAAGCGCAATTGCGGCAATTTTGCTTGCTGACATACGCTGCCAAATGAAAATGGGCCTTGTTGTTGTTCTTGGGTCAATTCAGCGAATATAGACCGATGTAACTGAACTTTGTAAGACTTCAAAATCAAATTCTTACGTAAAATTCACCCAAATTGTAGAGAACGTCAAGGAATTGACAAATTTGTATCTGCTTCAACACTGTGGCTCATGGCTGCGAATACGCATTTTGTTCACATAATGTATATCAAGCTTATCGATTCATATTTAAGTACCAAATTCTTAATAGCGGTCTCAGAAGGACAATTATGTTATCCGAAAATATCACGAATTTTATGAAAGGTAACTTTAACACAACCACAATTTTCATAGTGAATTTTAATTATTTTAATGCGATTTTCATGCAAAATTGAATTTATTGTAATAATTCTCAATTCATCTACTTTGAAGACGTTAAAAAACTAAATATCAAAGCTATCATGTTGCTGGTGTTGCTACAATTGAAAATCAAACGTCTTGCTTAAAAACCCGATACATATGTGATAACGTTAATACACTTACAATATGTATTTATTTGGAGTTTAGAAAAGAATGGTAATTAATTATTCATTTAATGTTAATAATCCAGCAAAAATGGATCCTTTTAACACCACAAACCGATATGATGCCTGACTCAGTGTAACGGAAAGTGAACTTATGTTTAATAACTACTTTGCGTAATTTTAATCTACATTTAGATTTTTTATTTTCGTGGCTGGATTAGATTATAATTTTTTAAAGCTACTACTCACAGTACTTATTCCTCATTCTCATTCCTTGCTTACTTGTTGATCTGATCTGCATTTTTTTATGTAGAAACTATTTTTTTTAATGATTTGTCAATTTTACTAAATCTAATTTCCCATGATGAATAAGAAAAAAAATGCTTCTGATCTAAACCCATCTATGTTTGCGGCAGCCTAATTTTGTATCACTACCACTGCCAATTTATGCTACTGTGATGGAATACTTCACATTCCTTTGCCCTTCAAGGAAAACTGGCTATATCTGCTCCTAACAAAAGTTTCTGCTTAATACTAGTGGTGCGATACCTTTGCAGGTATGTCTATATTTAACAGAAAACGAACTGTTATCCCCATGCAATATTTCAATATAAGATGCAAAATATTCATATAATTTTCTTCTTCCAACTTTCTTTGTTGAATGCTGATTTTGTAAAGATGTTTGCTGCCTTAAAAAAAAATTTTCCTTAAATTTCAAAAACTTCACGTCCAAAAACTTCCCTTTATAATGAGTATATCCTTCCATCGAAATTATTTAACTTTTCACATTAATTTCTTTATTATAAAGTAGACTTTTTAAATGTTATTGTATAGAAAAAGTAATAAAGTTGTATAGAATTTGGCCAACAGCTAGAAAAGGTCTGATTTCCGCTTCTCAAAATAAAATTATAAATTTGTATCTTAAAATTTAATTTGAATTTTTTTAACTTCAATTTAACAATTTTTTTTTACATTTAAAGCGCCTCTGATGTTGTCTATTATCAGAAAAAAGAAAAGAAATATTTTACGACAAATCCATGAAACTTCGAGTTAAATGAAAATTTAATGGAAAGATAAATTTCACTTTTTATTAGTAATGAAATTTTCACAGTTTATAATTGTATATCGTCACACAATAATCTCGTCCGTCATTTGCCTTTGAAATTTGTAAATGTGCTTTGCTTAATTGGTTACAACTTAAGCATGACATTTAAACGAATACAGAGTGAAAAGCATTTGCTAGTTTAAATTTTCTTCAGCAGTTTTCTTTCACGTATTCCAATTGTTGTTTTGCTTATTTGCATGCTTTATAATTTTTCGTATTTTTCCTAAGCCTCCGAAGGGATTTTGGTACAAAAAAACTGACTGTAATTTTGTAACTTTAATGCAAATATTACTAAGTTTTGAAATTAGTGATATCCAACAGTTCTAGAGGCAAAACACAAGGGTTTATCTATTGTGTTACTTTACTCGTAGTGCTCTCAGTCTTTGCACTCTGCACAAATATCAATCTTAAATCTAAATAATTCATTTTATACCCTGATAGATACTTAATTATATCGATAAAACTCTTATATTATCCATGTTTAATATATTTACTTAATATAACCATTTTATTAAAAAAAAAAAACGATGACATCTTTATTTTCCATTTTACTTTTTATCTAGAGAATTACTTAAGTATAATGCTAAAAGCTAAAGGCAACAGGAAATTCTTAGATTTTCTTTTGTTTGATTTCAAAACGTTTCCATGGCCGCACAAAACAAATGAATCTTTCATTTAAATGCTGGCTTTTTATTTTTATTATATTCAAATTCTGAATAAAAGATGAAATTGTGCGGGATGGGGGAGGGGGGGTAACAGAAAATATACAAAAATAAGAAATCCGTTCATTTAGTTAAAGATTTCATTAAGGTTTTACTATAAAATCAAAACAGTCTTAATGGTTATTTTGAAAAACTCTTCATTAATTCAATTTCTCTTTGAGATAATCTATTTTACTTTTTATTTAATTTCTTTCCCTTTCTAGTAAAATTTGTTTAATGGCCAGATAGAACAATAACATTTTATTTTTGTATCATTAAATAATGTTTATTCGAAGACAAACAGGAAAATGTTTAAAAACGTTAAAACATTAAAAAAAAATATAATAAAATAGGATATCAGGTTGACTCTGACTATGAGCATTTTCATTGTGCTTTTATTGTAACCAGGTTAATAACTTAATCTAAGAAAAATAAACAAATTTATTTTTAATTCGATAATCGTATATGAATTTTAGTCGTAAATCGATTATTTTAGCCAAAAATTTTATAAACTTGAACATTATACAGGGTGTTCGCCGAGAAGATATACTATTTTGATTATTTATAATTTTTGATTAAGTAAAACAGAATGCCGTCTCTGTTAGCCTCACAAATGCAAGCATTTTTGAGCGCATTTTTCATTACATTTTCCACATTCTTTCTGGTTTGTTTGCATAAAGAGAAGTCAGGAGTAGTCAAATCAGGCGACAGTGGAGGCCAACCAACATCATCATTTCTTGAAATAACTTGTTGTGGAAAGGGGTCGCGCAGTAATTCAATTATAATCCTGGCTGTATGGGATGTGGCACCGTCCTGTTGATACCACATGTTAATTAAGCCCAAAGCATAAAGTTGTGGTGTTAAAAAGTTTTCAATCATATCACGATATCGCTCCCCATTCACAGTTACCGTTACGCCGGTAAGATCCAATGATTCTTCCTGAATAAATTCATTCGAAATCATTCAATACACGATAAATAGCACGTTTTGTTGGCATAATGTTTATCACAAAAATTTCACGTAACTTTCACATTGTCACAGTAATCAATGATTGATTTTTATAAAATGTTTTAATGATTAAAACGCGTTGCTTTACCGCAACTTTTTACTATCACAACTATAGTATTTTAGCTTTAAAAAAATTTAAAGTTTACTCAATTTAAAGAGTTACGCTTTCTATACCTTATCGATACCATGCTACTAGTGCTGAAATTGGTTTAGCAATAGCGCCTCGCAAAATTATGTATACCAAGATGATTTATTAAGTTTTAAAACGACATAACTATCAGTAAAAAAAGTAAACGAAACGGCCCACTGTGCATTTTACAAACTGCATTGTTTCCTAAGAAATCTTATACATCCACAAGACAACAACAACAACATGCTTATAAGAAATTCTACCAAATAAGATCAACAAAATAGAAAACAAAAACTACTAACACAAAACAAAACAAAATACACAGCCAAGCAGACGCCTAAACTGAATGATAATAACAATAACAATATGCGGTGATATTAAAGTAAAATATTTTTCTATATGCGAGAACCTGTTAAAAGAATTATGCAAGCACCACTTGCTGCGGAAATGAATTAATTTAAGTTGATTCATCAGTAAGCAAAGACAATAAAGTTACCATAGTGTTTATTTTGTGTGCATTTTAAGTAAATAAATCGTTTAATTTAAAACTGTAAATTACTGTTATTTTTTTGCAACAAAAGAACTCAAAATAACAAAACGTTTATTAAAAAGAATAAACGAAACTATATGAAAAAAAATTTAAAAACACCAACTCTAACTTCGAAAACAATTTTTTCTTTACTCAAAATTTTGAATATCAAAAATTCAATGAAACCCTCTTTAAAACGAGCTATCTCTTAGTATTTCAACACGAATAGAATAATATTTTAGATTTAAGCGCCCACTATAAAACAGGACATTTTGTGATTCTACGAAATTTTTAACTAAAAACAAATGCGGGAATCTTTTAAAAATTATATTTGCATTAAGCATGTTAGAAAATGTAAATAAAGGAAATTTTAATAAAATCTATAATGGTCCGGTTCGGAGCCGCATTTGGAAAAAAATTTAAATAGTTAATGCGGTACAACATGTTAAGTAGAGATAATGGGATATATAAAATAAAGCCATCTAATTTGCACCTTATGTGTTGAACGAAAATAATTATTAAAATTATTTCCCCATCAAGATTAATGAATTAAATAGAGTTTTTAAAACAGAAATTTGTATTTCTATTAATCCCGCCTTATCATCATAAGAAAACTGATGTGGCAATTAATCCATAATATTCACTATGTTATTCGTTGTTGCCGAAAATTAAAAGAGCAAAAAACTAGTTATTGCTATATTGATTTTCATGTGGAAGTATTTTTCTGAACTCGATAACTATGCAGTTTATAAAACATTTAATGTTTTATAAAAATATGAATATATTTTACAAAATGTTTTATTTCATAATTTGTAAAGATATGTTTATGTTTCATCACAAAGGCACATACACACTTAACACACACGCCTTCAAAAAAATCAAGCAAATAAACGTACAATAAAAACAAATGATGCCGGTAAAAAGACCATGGTTGACTAACAAATAAAAAACAAAAACGGAGAATACACCTGAATTAAATAAACTTTTTTTACATCAACGGATCATTTCACATAAAATATTTTTCTTTGATTTTTTCTCCACATTTTCTGTTTGGTTAAAAATTACAACATGTATAAAATACAGACAATAAAAAAAGGACTTCCGATCCAATAAATTTTTAGCAAGTATTTTTTAAATTGAACATAATTTATTTTACAGCATAATCTTATAATATTTTTTTTTTAATTTTACATAGGATTCTTTTAGTTTTTTATAAAAAAAAATTTTTTGTCAACTTTCTTCTCGATTAAATCGATTTGCAAATTTTTTAAATCCCTTTAATTTTAAGCAAAATTTAATTTCTGTTAAAATTATTTCTCCTCTACTTTTGCTTTTACCCTTGAGTTGGAACATTTTTCAGATGAATAACACACATGAATACATAATTTGAAAATATTTCTCTTTTAATCTTTTAATGAATTACTGAAATGTTAGA
Organism: Trichopoda pennipes; assembly: GCA_030448955.1. Classification (NCBI taxonomy): domain Eukaryota; kingdom Metazoa; phylum Arthropoda; class Insecta; order Diptera; family Tachinidae; genus Trichopoda; species Trichopoda pennipes. The sequence continues at coordinate 7,037,355 of JASKUP010000088.1, forward strand.
GTGTAATTTATCAAAAGTATAAAAGCGCTAGCATACGTTAACGAAAAACTAAACATATTCTTAACCACAACTAAAGCTGATGAAAGAACTTTCTTTGTATGTTTATTTAAAATTCTCTTTGTAACGTTTAAGCATTTTTAGAATATTCTAACGAGAGCTATTGCAATGTTTTATCTGTTAAAAAGAAGAAAACAAAAAAAGAGTACACAGTAATAGCCAAAATTCGTCCAAAATTTTCTCCAACAAAAGTCTTTCTTTGTCTTACACGCGAACCGCTTAACACATCGCAAAAGAACAACTTTTATTTCTACGCTGCTCCTTGAACTGCTTGTTCGATTTCTCTTTAACCGAACTTGTCGCACAGTACAAATATAATTATGTCAAAGATTGATTTCTCTTTTAATTGCGATGCTTTCTTAAATTTTCCCCAGTTTGCATAAAAATTGCACTAGTGTTTTCAAAATATTCAAACTATCGGGTTTTTCAACAAAAAAAATTTTTTTTCCAATTACAGTTTAGACATTTAGTTTTTTGACGCATTCATAGTAGATGCCTTAGCAGTTGCAATCTCGCCGAAAATCGCATTAAAATAATTAAAATCCACTATAAAAATCGTGCTTCTGTTAAAGTTACATTTCGTGAAATCCGTGATACTTCCGGGCAACACAATCATACTTCTGAGGCCGCTATTAAAAATTTGGTCGTTAAATTTGAGTCGACAGGCTCGATAGAAAATGCGCAACCACCAACGCGTGTTCAACTGGGTCGTTCAACTGAAAACATCGCACCCGTGAGCCAGATTCAAATTTGTCAATTCCTCGGCGTTCTCAACAATTCGGATTATCCAAAACCACCACATGGCGAATTTTTAATAAGGTTTTGTCTTTGAAGCCCTACAAGGTTCAGCTGGTGCAGGAGTTGAAGCCGACTGAGCATTCACACCCCCGTATCTCAATTCATTCAGAAACAACCGCCTAGTTTTGCTGAAAAAATCATTTTTTCAGACGAAGCCCATTTTCACTTGTCAGGGTATGTCTACATTTGGGCTTTTGAGAATCCTTTGCATGAGCATGCCTTTGCATGCTCAACGTGTCACTGTTTTTTTTTTTCGAAAATAAAGCCGGAAATACGGTCAATGGATCACGATATCGCGAGATGCTAACAACTTAATTTTGGACTGTTATTGGCGACATGGATATCACCGACATGTGATTTCAACATGACGGTGCCACATATCACAGATGTCACTAACACGACCAATTTATTGCAAACCAAATTTCCCGAACTCATAATTTGGCAACAATGAACAGTTAAGTGGCCAGCCAGATCGTGTGATTTTACGCCATTGAATTATTTTTTGTGGGACTATGTTAAGGATAGAATCTGGACGCAGCTAATCATATTGATTTTAGCCCTAAAACTCAAAATTCGTGTTATGCCAAAAAGTGATTAAAAACATCCGTCAGCGTGGTCATGGTGGACATTTGCCAGATATGATTTTTCATTCATAATTGCCGCATCATCATAATCTAAATTTTTGGTTTCATGGAATAATTTTTCACACTTCTCTTTAGTGTGCACATTTCTTTGACGTCGTGTTCGTGTTATATAATCATATGGAGAGTTTAACAGATGCTTTGCTAAGATGGACATCGTCTATAAAACAATTGATTATTGATTTTTAAAGTAAGCCTGGATATGGCATTCAAACGTCAATCGCTACATGATTTTTTGCCAGATTATACTGATCAACACTATTAAAACGTAGGCATAGTCTAAACTACTTTTCTTATTCTAATAAAGATTTTTTGTAATTCGTAAGACAAATTTATTTATTATTTTTTTTGTTTTTGTTTTCAAATAAGGTTCCCTTGTTAAAACTGTACACTAACTGATCGGTTACACTACAACTGACTCACCAGTACAGTTTAGATTAGTTTAGGCTTGGGAACGATGTCATCACATCGTTCTCAAGCCCTCGCCGTTCATACCGAACAAACAGCCAGCAAAGACGGAAAGGAATGACAACAGAATTAAAATTTTAGTTGATACTCAAAAGTCTATTCTATAGGAAGAATTTAATTTTTTATTTAGATTTCTCTTTTTATTGCAAAATTGCAAGATAATAACTAAATACGACAAAAAAAAAGAAAAATTTCAAATTTTTATTCAATATTTCTTTAAAGCTTTTCCTCTCTTTGTTTTTTTTTATATATTTAAAGGAACTTTCAAGAAAAACTATTGTAAATCAGAAACTCTTTCTTCTTCGCAACCCTTGTAATTTGAATAAGTCCATGTTCACATCAACAGAAGTTAATAGTCTTTCTCTTGCGAAAAACTCAGTGTAGTTGTTTTTGTTTTTTTTCTTTTCGTTTCTTTGCTAAGGTATGTTTTTCCATTATTGTTGCTGGTGCTGTTGAACGAGAATGAAGTCAAACTAATATTATTGTCACCAAAATTGCCACTTCGTTCATTCAGTAAAATAAGGAAATTTTGTCCATAATATTTTTTTAGGTTATTTTCTGCTTTTCTACTCTCTACGTGATAGTGCATCAGTTTTTAGCTTGCGGCTTTAAACAAATTGAATTTTGAAAGAAGTTTTATGTTCACAATGTTAAAATCTTCAACACTCGCTACACAAACGGTCAAAATGTTACGTTTCATGTTTTTTTTTTTTATTATATTAATTCAATTTTCTGTTTTTTTTTTAAGTCTAAAAACTTTATGTTATGCTGTTGCATGCAACACTTAAATTTATTAAAAAAAAAATTTAAATGATATTGGGCTTACACTATATAAACGAAAAGAAGGCAGCATTTTGTAGAATTCTGATTATTAAAAACAAATCCTTTGCAACGTCTACGAGAGGAGTTATGTTGTTCCATGAAATAGAATTTAAAAATAGTGATTTTGTTCAGTGTAAACCGTCATTCCTGGCTATTTTTTCGATGTGACCGGCTAGCTATTTCGATGTGATGACATCATTGTCAGGCCCTGTTCTGGACTGTACTGCTTTCATTAGAGACGTGTCAAATCACGTATGTAAATTGCACGCCACCAGGCATTTTATGCGGGGCTTATCTAATATTATTTTATTATTATCCAGGTAAGTGTTTCCGTCTGAGGATATTTTTCTTTCGTCAAAAATTTTTTGATATTTCAAATGGTAAAGCGTGATATGATTTACATCTACTCCTGGCTTAATCAGATATTGGCCAAACCACTGAGGAATGAACCGCAATGTCATTCTCGCCCTTGGAAGCCGAGGTCTAACTCTAGCAACAGGTCATTCCTTATTGCAATTTCAGCGGTTCCGAAGCAGGGTAGCACCACTACTCCTTGCTGAAGAGTTGGAGACTATACAAATCCTGGTCCAGAACACATGACAAGCATGCTCACTAATCAAATTCATGGGGAGCCCAGTCCCCCTCAAGGCTAGTAGAAGTCAACTAGACAATCCACTATATTTCCACGGGAATCAGTAAAGCCCCAGAGTTCTGCTATTTCTCTCTTTAGGCATTTAGCTGTTCTCTGACTGATTATTGAGGTAGGCCCTTCGGGAGTATCGTGGTGGCTGTGTGTTACGAGGCCCTCGTTTGAGTTTGTGGGTCGGATCATTCACAATGAACACAATGAATGGTCCAGGTCCAGTGAGTATGAATGCCATCGTGTTCTTAATTATATTACGCTTCATGCGTTCTGGAACAGAAGCTGGATAGTCTTCCTCTTCAGCAAGGAGTGAAGGCTGCGGCCTACTCCGGGCTTTTAACGTTGAAACTAGAAGTGACCGAAGGATATACGTATCCGAAGGACTTTTAGGGCGAGGATGGCGCTACATACCATCCACAGTGATAATGATCCACCATCTGATTAAGGCCCAATGCCAGGTGCAGATGTAAACCTTATCACGTCATGCCTCCGAACGGCAAAAGTCTAGATGGTTAACTGTGTGATTCGATTTACATCCGCGCCTGGCCATGAAGCCTTAATTAGATGGTGGACCAAAGCACTGCATAATTTGAAACGTCATGCTTGTCCTACGAAGCCGAAGCTATAATTCTATGCAACAGAACTTTCTAGTTGCAACTTCGATGATTCCAGAGCAGGGCTGCAAATCATCACTCCTTGCTTAAGAGTTGAAGACTTTCCAACTCCTGTCCAGAACACATGTCTAGCATGCTCACTGGACTGGATCATTCACCTAGCGGGTCATTAACAGCGAAATTAATCTGGCCACTATATTAAACAAAAGCCCTGATATGGGGCCGCGAAACCACAACCACCACGATGCTCCCATATAGGGGCCAACCTCAATAATCAGCCAGAGAACAGTTAAATGTCTAAAGAGACAAATAATAAACTCTGCGAGCTTACTTATTCCCGCGGAAACAAAGTGGGGTTTCCAGTAGTACCCCTGCTGACTTCAGGGGACCGGGCTCCCTTTTTCCCCCAGTTGCATTGTGTCTAGATAGTCGAAGTTCTATAAAGACCATATATATGTGCCTCCGGGGGGAGGTCTAGATGGTTAAGTAATCGATAAAGACTGAAAAATTAAATTCCGGGGGGATTTCAAATGATGGAATAATACTAAAATATTTATATTAAATGCCAAGCCGATTTTCAGTCCAATTATTGGACAATGATAGCGCTCTTTTAGGCCGCATGAGTCATACCGCATCTACTTTTAATTACTTATAGTATATTTCGGCAAATTATAATGAAGAGATTGAGTCTTGACCAACGCAAAAAGTTATTTATATTTACTTTTAAAATCATTAATTCTTCCTCAGTTTTGGACTTACGGATTTTTGAATAAATAAAAATGTCGCTCATGAAATGACTGCACTGTGATAACTAATTTTTTCCTTGAAAATGTTGATGATCCAACGTAGATTTAATTTTAATTGAATGACACTGCGTACCATATGTCAACTGCAACTATCATCTTATTAAAATAAAAAATTAATGGCAAACTTATTCCGGTAAATAGACACGTCACATGTCCCTGTAGGCTAGTAGGTAGTGTACTAGCTTGTCAGTCCGCGGGTTGTGGATTCGATTCCCAACAAAGACCTTGAATGTTTTTTACTACAAAATAAACATTGGCTGTCGGTTGGGCTACTCAGTGATGAAGGCATGGTCACTGGTCGCTGTGCTGTCTTAATTTCCGTAACTATACTTTTACTTTCCTCACATTTCTCATCTCTTCTCTATCCCTTTCCTAAAGAAGGTAGCACGGTACTTGACTAAATAGGCATTGTTGCCTGAAGTGCTACTTCTCTAAATAAAAAAAAAATAAAAAAACAAAAAAAGGAAAAAAACCAAAAGACTTGTACAATACGCTTCGTCAGAGGCAGCGGAGTTAGCCGCCTTATGTTCGAAACCATTTTTCAATTCTTAATTTTTTCAACCAAATAGAAATCGTAAGGGAGTGCAAATGCAAAACAAAATGTGACTATTGAGTCAGATTTCTTACAGTATTGTGTATTGACACTGAAAATCAACTGACAACTCAAGTTAATAATTTGTAAAATATTTACTAAAAAATTATTTTTACATTCATTTTAAAGTCATAATCATGTTCTTTCTATAATTATCTGCTAAAAAATTCATCTTTCGTTACTTACTATTTTGAAATAAAATCTTATTTCATTCACTTAAATTTTAATATACTTTAGTATTCTTTAGTTTAACCCCAAACTCTATTAAATTAAGAAAACTTATCCAATTTACTTTCTTGTAGTTTCAAAATAAATAAGATTTGTATTTCGTGTATAAATGGTAGATTTAATCTGATCTTAACAAATTTAATTTCCCAAACACTCATTGCATTAAATGGCTAAAATGGAAGTAGATTTATTGTAGTTTTGGATTTTACAAACGTTATCTAAAGTGTTAACAGTTCTTTCTTCTTTACATTTTGTTCAATTGCCAAGAGTTTTGCTAGGCCAGAAGGATACCAAACAGTTTTAAGTACAAAAGAACAATTCAATTCAAATGTTTTGTGCATTACGTTGGCTTTTATTTGAAAATTTAAAATATTAGAAAATTCAGTTTTGTTTGGTGTTAGGGAGTAGAGTTTTAATTTGCAAATAACAGAGGAAACGATAAATTTATTCATACTAAATAAAACATAGACTGATAATTAAATTTACAAAAGATAATTAAATATCTATTTATTGAGCCTTTGCAGCAAGAGAAACATAATACCTGTAGGCTATTAGGTAGTGTTCTAGCGTGTCAGTATGGGGGTTGTGGGTTCGATTCCCAACGAAGACCTTGGTTTTTTTCACTACAAAAATAAAAAATGACTGTTAGTGATGCGGCTCAGCGATGAAGGCATACTCACTTGTCGCTGTGCTGTCTTTATACGGCAGTTAATTTCCGTCTATCCTTCTACTTTCACCACCTGTTTCATCTCTTCTCTAACCCTTTCCTAAAGAATGCAGCACGGTACTTGTCTAAATAGGCATTGTTGCCTGAAGTGCTACTTCACTTTACAAAAAAAAAGAAAAAATTCAGCCAAGTTAAATGCATTTTTGTTGCTGTTGCAGAATTAAGACTTACTCATATTCAAAAGTTTAGAAAAACAAGGTCTAAAATAAGCAACTGCCAGATTTTTACATACTACAATAATCTAGACGACTTTACTCGTCTAAAAGTAGAAACCTTAATTGTGACAGATATTGCGTAACTATTTCTGAAAGAACCTAACTGTGACTTAATAGTATTGGTAACATAATTACTACAAGCTGCATAGAGAAAGTGGAAAAAATAAAAACAAATATTTTGTTTTTGAAATTAAAATAACTCAACTAGTAAATAAAACTTTACAAAAGTTCAAAGATTTCGCAAGTAACTGAATCTCCAAAAATAGATAATGTCCTTAAAGCCAAAATGGAAAATGTTTTCTTTTTTTGGTTACATTACATTTTTTAATTTATCTTCGTGTTAATCTATACGTCAACCTCTTTACATTATGTGTAAACGTTACGTTTGCTTATTTAATGTTAATCTTATTAATATTCATCATAACCCAGCGCATATATTAATTATACACACATGTATGTTATTAACTATATAAATATTTTGCAAACAAATTAAATACAACAACACTAATTATTTTTACAACCTTTATTACCTGTATATTTGCAGCCAACCTCACTAATAAATAGCAATATCAACACATCATAGTAATTGACAACAGTTTTATTAATTTAAATACATTATTAAAGGTAAGTTAAAATAATATTTAACATAATTATTTACATATCACAATTATAACTGCTGTATGCGTTTTTTTTTTTTGTAATATACATGTATAATTTAAGAATTAATTTTTATTATAGTGTAAAACTCGGTTTTATGTATTTTTTCTCTTTAATTGGTTTAAAATTAATTCAACTAATTTTGATTATATTTGTTCTTGATAAAGGCAGATTACATTAACGTTGCCTTTTAACAACATAAGCCTTGTTTTCATTAAAATTTTAGTGAATTGAATTTATATTTTAACACCAATAATTAGCATATCATTGATTTATTTATAATTTATATATAATTATTTGTTATACCATAAATTGTACGCTCACAATATTGCCTCTTTATATTTAAAAGATAGTTTTTTGCCATATTTATTTAATTGTTTAACAAATAAAATCCTTTGATGGTGTGTGTGTTTTTTTTGGCATGTCTTTAATTCTACAAATATTCGTGTTGTTAATATGATTGTATTTAAATTGAAATCAGTTATAAATTCATTTTTTTATTATTAAAAGATTAAAAGATTATAATATTCATTGAACCTTTAGAATGACTTTAATAAAATTTACATTACAGATGTCAACTAATGTGAATCGTTCATAACTATTGAATCGTGCAAACAAATTCATGAAAATTACTTTATGGATATTAAATTTTTTTAAACCAAATTTGCTAAAATTATGCCTGTAAAGTAGCGGGTTTTTCAACAAGAAGTTTGTTTTCTAAAACAAAATAAAACAAAAAATTTAGATTAAGATGATTCAAATATTTGTTGTATTACGAAGAGAAAGGTTCGGCAATTATGAATGAAAAATTTATCTGGCAAATGCCCACCACGACCCCGCTCACAGATGACGATTCTTTCATTAAAGTTAAAGTTTTTAATCACTTTTGGCAAAATGGCGGTTCTATTTCATTAATCACTCGCAGATGTTGAGTTTTAAGGCTCAAATCGATTCGATTGGATAGACTCTATCTGGAGAAGACAGGAGCTTTTTCCTGCCCACAAAGCAAAACAAATTTCTTTTCCTCAATATGGACTGTACTATTTGAATTTTATTTTCTTACTGACTAAAATATGACATGATTAACTGTTTTCAAAGCTACAAAAATATTTCTATACATGCATATTTGTTGTTTGTCGCCCGCAACATAAGTAGGTACAAAATTATACAGTTTTATATAATTTTGTTAGTGGACAAAAAATGCGTGTTAAACAACCCAGTAGAAAATTCGCGACATCTTAACAAACAACAAATATGCATGTATGAAAATATAGTTAATATTAAAAATGTATAACAATATACAGAAATCTTTAACATTCTCCCCCCTCTTGAAAGTTTAGCTTTCAAAATTATTTGCTACTGTTCAAGAGGAAGTTTACATAATTTAGTTATTGCTCTTTTAAATACACCATCATTTGTTTTTACTGTTGCAACTCGAACAAAACCATCATCGCCAGTGTTTACGTCGATAATTCTAGCTAGAGGCCATTTAAGTGGTGGAAGGTTGTCATCCTTTACCAGGACCAAATCATTAACTGCTAGATTAGGTTGCTTCACCGCCCATTTTGTCCTTTGCTGCAAACAATTCAAATATTCTTTACGCCATCTTTCCCAAAAGTGTTGTCGTATCCACTGAACAAGTTTGTAGCTCTTTATTGTTGCAGTGCTAAAGTTATTAAAGTTTGGTTCTGGAAACGCAGTTAACGGACGCCCTATTAAGAAGTGTGCTGGAGTTAAGGGTCGTAAGTCATTTGGATCACTTGATATAGCAGTCAAGGGTCGACTGTTTATAATTGCTTCAGCTTGGCATACAACAGTATTTAACTCGTCGTAGGTTAAAACAGAGTTGCCAATGGCACGACGTAATAAATGCTTAGCTTGTTTGACCCCGCTTTCCCACAAACCACCAAAGTGAGGCGATCGCGGGGGAATAAATTTCCATGTTATACCTTCCTCCATACAAGCCTCACGTACGATAGAAATATGATCTTCAGAAATAAACCCATCTAATAAGGCTCTTAATTCTCTGTTGGCTCCAACAAAATTAGTAGCATTGTCCGAATATATCGTAGAACATAACCCTCTTCTTGAAATGAACCTTCTCAACGCTGCAATAAAAGCGGTGGATGTAAGGTCAGGTACCAGTTCCATATGCACAGCCTTTGTTGAGAAGCATATGAATAATGAAATGTATCCCTTAATGGGCAAACGACCACGAACCTTCTGTGTTATGGAAAAGGGGCCAAAATAGTCTACGCCACAGATTTGGAATGGGAATGCTACTTGCACCCGATCAGTCGGAAGATCTGCCATTATTTGTTGTTGTGTTTTTGGGTTATACCGGTAACATAGCACACAGGAATGTATTACCCGTTTGATAATATTTTTTGCATTTAATATCCAAAACTTCTCTCTTAATATATTATGAAGCGAAATTACCCCAGCATGGAAATGTTTTCTGTGGTAATAGTTTATTAAAGTATTTATAAATGGGTGATTCTTAGGTAATAGTATAGGATGTTTTGCACTGAATGAGAGTGGAGAGTTCTTCAATCTTCCTCCAACACGGATAAGGCCGTTTGCCAAAAATGGCGATAACTGTAAAATCTTACGATTCTCAAGTGGTCGTCCAGTTCTAAGTTGGTTTAATTCATTAGCAAAATGTGATGCTTGTATAATTACACAACAAGCTTCTAATGCGTTGGACATTTCCAATGATGTTATGGGACCAGAGCACCTTGTTGAAGAACGACATGTGTTAATAAAACGCTTAACATATACTACTACGCGCAATAATTTTTGGAAAGAATTAACAAATTTGTGGGTTTCCAAAATATCTTTGCCCATTGTGTCTGAGCACCTGCAATTTGCTGTTACGAGGGACGTTTGGTTTAATTCAGTATTGCTATCTACGGAAAGACATGGATGCACTGGCCATTTGGACTCACTTTCTCTTAAAAACGAAGGACCTCTGAACCAAAGGTCGCTTTCTGTGATTCCCTTTACTGTTGTACCTCTGGATAATAAGTCTGCTGGGTTGTGTTCAGAAGGGACATGCTTCCATTGCACAAACTTAGAGAGTTGTTGAATTTTAGTTATTCTGTTTGCAACAAAAGTTGGGCGTCCATGTGATTCGCCCGCTATCCATGCCAGAGTGATAGTTGAATCCGACCAACAAAATGAGTTACATGGTTGTTGAGAAAAACAGTTTCGAACTGACTGCATAAGTCGAACACACAATAAGGCTGCACAGAGTTCTAATCTGGGGAGAGAAATCTCCTTTGCTGGCGCTACCCTAGATTTAGCGCAAAGCAGTGATGACACGACACCAGTTTCTAATTTGTTAACCACATAAACACATGCTCCATAAGCTTTTTTGCTAGCATCTGAAAAGGCATGTATACTAGTAAAATTATTAACAAGAACAAACCTTGGAATTTTAATAGTGCATAAACATTTAAGCTGGGTGAGGATTTGCTCCCATTCATTGATTACGTCTTGTGGAACACTTTCGTCCCAATGAAGTTTAAGTTTCCATAAACTTTGCAATAAAATTTTTGCCTTTACAACAATTGGATTGATGAGCCCCAAAGGGTCAAAAAAGGCAGCAGTATGAGCTAATATTGACCTTTTAGTAATTCTTGAGCCCTTATATTGTGGTGTGTATGAAAAGCTAAAAAAATCATCATTAGGAGACCATTTTAGCCCAAGTGTTTTGATGTAATTCATATGGTCAAGTTGCACACTTTCTTCCTTATATTCGTCAGGAATGTCGAATAAAATGTTTTCACTGTTGGAGGCAAACTTGCGGAGAGGGAAACCACCACTTAATAAGAGGTCGACTACTTGTCGTTTTATTTCAATAACTTCAGCTTCACTTTCTCCACCCGTCATTAAATTATCTACGTAAAAGTCTCTCAATATTACTTCTGCTCCCACTGGATATAACTTGGCATTTTCATGAGCCAGATGCTGTAAGCATTTAACTGCTAAATAAGGCGCACTACTTGTCCCATATGTTAATGTTTGCAATTTATACGCTAAAACAGATGAAGGAATGCTCTTCCGCCATAAAATACCTTGCCATTGCGTATCGTCATTATGTACAAGCACCTGCCTATACATTTTTGTTATGTCTGCGACAAGAACATATTTGTGGAATCTAAATCGATTTAACATGGTGAATATATCGTCCTGTAATGTTGGCCCCACACAAAGCACATCATTTAGCGATTTTCCACTCGTCGTACAGCAAGATGCATCGAAGACCACTCTTAGCCGGGTGGTTGAACTTTCAGGTTTCACGACGCAGTGATGTGGTATAAAATACTTTACTTCTTTAAATTCAGCCGGCAGCATATGTTTCATATCAGCATACTCCTTCATGAATTTGGTGTAATCTTTACAAATGCTATTATCACGGAGTAATTTAGATTCCAGATATGAAAGCCTCCGACGAGCCGTTTCAAGTGACTTACCTAGTGTTGACGGATTCGCCTTGAATGGTAAACGTACAATAAACTTGTTTGTTTGGGGACATCTTTCTGTCGTTTCATAAAAATATTTCTCACACATCATTTCTTCAGATGACAATTTTTCCTTTTTACTAATTGGCAAGTCGTCTATAATCCAAAATTTTTCCAGCAATTTTTCTAATAAAGGTTCATCTGATATTGCGATGAAAGATTTGTATTTTGATTGTGGCGTTCTGTTAAGTAATTTCTTTTGATCAGCTGAGTTGATTTGTGCACTAACATTATTTACATTTTGAGACGTTATAGTAGCAACAGGAAAAGTATTTTTATTTGATGATGTTAATGGAATGTTAACAGTCAAGCTTTGCGGCGAAAATTGTACGGCCGTTAAATCTGATGTCTTTCTGTGTACGTTGGTTGATGTTATTAATTGAGCTTTTATATGTGGTGGTAAATGTGGTAATTTTGCATTGACAGAATTAACAGCAGAATGTTGTTTAGCATTACAATGTACTGAAGTAGAAGCTTTTTTGTTTTTTATAACAGTTGCTATAGATGTCAAGCTTTTATTTACAGGAGACGGTTTTAGCGACTTGCATGTATCAGCTAATCCACTTACAACCCATCCTAATTTAGTTTTAATGAAATTTGGTTGATTATCAATTTTTATCCTACCAACCATTAACAACTCCCAAAAAAATTCGGCACCAATTAAAAGATCAATTGGACCTGGATTGTTAAACTGGTTGTCGGCTAATTTTATATTTGGTGGAATCTTCCAGTCTGAGATGTCAATGTGCTGTTGTGGATGCTGTGATGATATGCAAGGTATAACGACTACATCAATTGGTGCAATGAATCCAGTAATAAGTGACTTTACAATAATAGAGCTTTCTTTGGTTGCTGAAACAGATGTATTTCCTAGTGCAGATATTTTGATATTTACCTTTTTTGATGTTGGTTTTAAAAATTGAGCTACTCGCTTGGTGGTAAAATTTAATTGCGAACAAGAATCCAATAAAGCACGAGCTACCATAGACGTGCCATTTTCATTGCATAACTCGACGATGGCGGTAGCCAATATTACAAGGCTGTTTTCTTTTACGGCATTTAGAGTAAGAGGTTTTCTAGACTCATTAGAACAAGACTTATTAATGTCAGTAATTGATTTATTAATTGTTCCCTTAGAATTTGTTGGGTTTTCAGTTGCTAAATTTGACAATTCTTCTTTATGTAGAAGCGAATGGTGAGCAGCATTACAATAACGACAGCGGTTAGTTGATGGGCATGATTTTGAGATGTGATTAATTCCGAGGCAATTTAAACAAAGTTTGTGGTGTTTTACAGTTGCGAAACGATTTTGAAAAGTCATTTCTAGCAACTTAGGGCAACGATATGCGCTATGTGCTGGTGATGACTTGCAAATAATACATGTTGACGATTGATTTGATACAACTAGAGAAGATGACAAACGATTTTTTAACGCTAAATTATGGCTTGGTGTTTGATACTTGCTTGATTGTGATCCACTGTTGATAATGTCCAAAGTTTTACAACGCCTTTCCAAAAAGGCTGCGAGATGATCCCACGTTGGGAGGTTAAGTGATGAAGATGATGACCGTACCAAATTAGTTATTGATTCCTCCTCCCATTTTGCACGAGTGTCGATATCCAATTTCGATACAACCATATGTAGAATGATACCGTCTGCAATCTGAGATTTGGACGCAATAGACTCTAGAGCTCGTAGGTCTGCATTTATACTATCAATAAAATCGCGAATTACCGATACACTGTGTTGTTTTATTTTTTGTATTTCAAACATATGTTGCATATGAGACTGAAATATTTCACACTTGTTTTCGAATCTTGCTGTAAGCAAACCTAGTGCCCTTTCATAATTTTCTTGTGTAACTTCGAGAGATTGTATAAGTTTTGCAGCAGAACCTACCAAACATGATCGCAAGTACTGGAATTTTGATATAGCTGATAAATCCGGATTATTGTGTACGAGAACACAAAACATGTTGTAGAAATCTCTGTTCGATTCCCATTGAATTTTGTTAACTGTAGTTGCGGTAAATGTACTTTTGGTGATGGTGCTGGCGCTGGATGGGAGCTAGTGCTAGATGAAAAAGCCACTGGCTGGACGGACGTCGTTCGCAAGTTTGCCATACGTTCCAATAACACGGATTTAACTGCAAAGTATGCATCTTCAAAAAGATTGCGGTGATTTTGATCAAACTGCGATTCATCTAAAGTTTCAAGTTGAACTTGAATTTTCTCAAAACTATCGCACCAACGTTCTACCAGAGTAAGTTTTACCTCTAGTTGATGGAGGTTCATTAGCTCGAACTGGAGCAAATTTGCCTTATCAGATAACATTCGCGATATTATTTGATTACGTTGTAAGTCTTTTACCCGTATACTGCCCAAGTTATTGACTGGAGGCGTATGCACCCCATCGTAAATATCTTCCTGCGACATTGGAATTGACTAGCACTAGCCCGATATGAAGTATATCCGGCTCGAAGGACCGTGGAGAAGACAGGAGCTTTTTCCTGCCCACAAAGCAAAACAAATTTCTTTTCCTCAATATGGACTGTACTATTTGAATTTTATTTTCTTACTGACTAAAATATGACATGATTAACTGTTTTCAAAGCTACAAAAATATTTCTATACATGCATATTTGTTGTTTGTCGCCCGCAACATAAGTAGGTACAAAATTATACAGTTTTATATAATTTTGTTAGTGGACAAAAAATGCGTGTTAAACAACCCAGTAGAAAATTCGCGACATCTTAACAAACAACAAATATGCATGTATGAAAATATAGTTAATATTAAAAATGTATAACAATATACAGAAATCTTTAACACTATCCTTAACATAACCCCAAAAAAATTATTCCAGTGGTGTTAAATAACACGAGCTGGCTGGCTACTTAACTGCTAATTAACGTAAAATTATCCAATCGGGAAATTTGGTTTGCAATAAACTAATCGTTTCATTAGCTGTGTGACATGTGTCATCGTCCTATTGAAACCACATTTCAGTGATATTATCGTCAATAATATGCCAAAAATGAGTTGTTAGCAATTCGCGATAGCGTGATCCACAATTCCATCCTCATCTTCAAAAAATAGCGGTCCAATCACTCTTGCTAACCTCATAGCGCACCATACAGTGATACGTTGAGTATACAAAGGCTTCTCAAAAATCGCTCTAGGATTTTCAGAAGCCCAAATGCAGCAACTTTGCTTGTTGATATTCCCTAACAAGTGAAAATGGGCTTCGACTGAAAAAATGTTTTTTTTCTCAAACAAAATACAGCCAGAATAAATTGAGCGAATGTAGGGTCGGTCGGCTTCAATTCATACACCAGTTGAACCTTGTAAGGTTTCAAATTTAAATCCTCACCCAAAATTCGCCATGTGGTGGTTTCGGAAACCCCAAAAATTGAGAACGTCGAGAAATTGACAAATTTTGATCTGCTTCGACACTATGGCTCACGGCTGCGATGTTTTCATTTGAATGACCCGGTCGAACACGCGTTGGTGTTCGCACGATTTGTATCGAGCCTGTCAACTCAAATTTAACTACCAAATTCAGAAGAGCGGTCTCAGAAGGACGATTATGTTGTCGCAAAAAACATCACGAAGTTTAAGAAATGTAACTTTAACGGCACCACAATTTTCACAGTGGATTTTAATTATTTTAATGCGATTTGCGTGGGAAATTGAATTCTCTGTAACAATGCATTTGGTACGAATACGTGAAAAAAGAAAATGTCAAAACTATCATGTTGTTGGTGTTGCCACAAATGAAAAGCAAACTTCTTGTTGAAAGTTAAAGGGATAAAGTTTTTTTTAGTATTTTTGTATAGTATTCTTAATTTAAGGAAATTATTCTTACGAAATTACTACTGAATACTTACTAAATTATTCGTACGAATAAGGAGCATTTGTAAGCATTTCAAATAGTAACAGTGAACGATTCAAATATATTTGTCAATGTCGTTTTTCAAATTATATTGGTGTTAATTTTTAATCGCGATACAACTTAAAAACGGTTGACTGTCGTTGTGCTATCACTTTTTAGCATTTATGATCGGTATATTCTATTCAGTATCATGAATAGAATGAGGCTTATAAACGCTGTAAAATATCCAGATTTATTTGGAAAATAAGTCATCACTTCGTAGACAATTATTTAATCAAAACATTGTATTCAGCGCTTAGATTTACTAATAAGCAATAGCTGCGTCTCACACGTGAAGTCTCCATTAAATATAGACAAATTTCGCTGGTGATAAGATTTTATTTTTGTGAAAATGAAGGCGTAGAGTGCGGTAATAATTATTTTTGTTTAAAAATATTGACGACAATGGTTCTAACGTCGCACACTGAGGATTTCGCGGAAAAAAGTCAAATTGTCAACATACTCTTCATGCAATATGCAATGATATTTTGCAATTTTAGACTAAATGGTACAATCAAATCAAAAAGAATTACTCTGATCTGACTGCTAGTTTTTTTTTGTAGCCGTCTCAAGCTCAGCACTCGAATGTTTTACTGAATCAACTTAATTTTAACCTAAGAATTTCAAAACGAATATTTTTTTATTATGTAAGCTAACGTTTTTCTTTTTATTTTTTATTTAAAGTAGAATATTTCAGTATACTAAAATTGAAAAAATAAACTCTGCAGAGACTTAAGTTTTGTTTGTTTGTTTATTTTTATGAGCATATAAAAAAATCACTTTTTTCTCCAAACATTTGGACCTGCAATTTTAGCCTTACTTTCCTGCAGTTGGAAATCACCGCTAATATATTGCCTCATATTTCTTTTTACATTTTTAATCAATTTTAAGTGCCACCAGGTGCCACCTCTCAATTTGTTGCATTACACAATACAAAATTTTTCAGCTGATTGATTCGCGACTCAATACTGCTAAGGCCCGTTTGTTTAACATAAATCAAATGCAACCAGTAGGATTTTACTTAAACAAATTTAGAAAAATCAAGAATTACAAATACTTTCACCTTTTAATACCACGCTTCGCTACATAAGCAACAGTTTCGAAGTTATAAACAAAATGTATGAAGAAAAAAATATATTTTTTGCCTAGAAAGTCAATTTTTTTTAATTCATAAAAAATCCGAAACGGTAAAAAAAGTGTCAAGTCCTATTACTTTCACATAAAGTCGTATAATCTATGAACAAAATGAGACATAACTAATGAAAATTGATGAACGCGTTTCACTTTTATGCACAATTCAGTAAAGGTTTGTGACCACTTCATGCGAGTATTAAGCTGATGGAGTGTCTTTTGCGTGTATCTTATAATATTGAATTTAAACGTGGGAGACTCGACTCAATTATTGGTCCGATTGATAAAGCGTGAACTTAAAGAGAAAATAGGAATACAGGTTGATTCTGTTAAGCAAGGCTCTTGAACGACAAATTCAGGAAATACGTCACGTAGATTCTTTGCTAATCCTGTTTTGATTTCCGAAATAACGGGTCTTGATGAAAACATAATCAAAAGGTTTGAAATAATTCTCGAAGCTATAACAATCGCCGAAGTAGTAGGTACGGAAAATTTGGTGATTTTTGTTTGGAGAGGGTAAAAAAGTTTGTTGCACTGTACGAGTGCTACAATATGCACCTACACTTCACAAAATTCTAATTCGTGGAAAAGATATAATTGAAAGGTGTATTTTTCCTGTAGGCCTACTATTCGAAGAGGCTCAGAAAAGTCGTAACAAAGACTATAAAAAATATCGCCTTAGACACTTCAGAAAATGTCTCAAGTCGAATTGCCACGACTGAAGATATTATGCACCGAATGATGGTAACATCAGATCCCATGATTTCACATTTGACGCGACGAAGTTAAGGCTCTTTTAGAATAATAAATTAAAAATAGATTTAAAATAAATAATAAATTAAAAAAAAAATCATTTAAATTTTTTGTCAGTTATGGCTTTTTACATTGCAGGTAACGATCGATATTTCTCTAACTTTCTTTATGTTGATTACTTTTGTGTGTTACTGTTATAAATAAAACTAAATTTGTGATGAAATCACTACATATTTTGAGAAATATATTTTTTTTTCTTCACCTCCATACAAAAATCCCCAGTGTGCGTCGTGTTGTTTCTACAGATGAACGCTATATGTCATGACAACCGTGACCATCGATTTGGCGATAAATTGATTTTCCAAAGTAGACCTTTCAATTTCCTTTTATAGACATGTCCTTTGACACCTCCCTATTATTTTCTGCATGATCAATGGTTTATACTAACATTATTATATTATATTATATTATATTATATTATATTATATTATATTATATTATATTATATTATATTATATTATATTATATTATATTATATTATATTATATTATATTATATTATATTATATTATATTATATTATATTATAACATTATTTATATTATGCGCTTGGTAACGAACAGCGGCGGTTACTTTTAATTAAACAAAAATTATAATTATAATTTTTTTTATAACAAAAAATCCTTTAGAATAATTAAAAATTGTAACGTAATAATGGCTTTTATAAAATTATGAACTGATTTGATCCCGTAAGGATTAAAACTTCTGCATTTCATTTGTAAATTATAAATGCTACAAAAAGCATAAAATACATTCTGTGGTATTTATGTATATAGCAGCAAATCATTTTAAAGTTGTTAACATATTTCACTGTTAATTTCGATATTAATGAAACCATAAAAAATTGTAACCGCAACTTTTTCCTCTGTACTGCATTAATTGAGAGAAAAACTTATTATTTCAATACCACAATTTATTAATGCAATTTTGGTACCAGAGCTTAATTATAAGAATTATTTTTAAAAATCGATCGTTCCCTGTATCTAACTGAAGCTTATTCAGGCAATTATTACAATATCTCCTTATTCGCTGTTTGTTGGATACTTAAGCCAATTATATTATTTAAATTCATTTAAAATATTATATAATTCAAATCTGTCAATAACTTTAATAAATATCCAACTGTGCGTTACGTTTTACGAAACAAAACCTCTAAACAAAATAAGACAGATGAATTGAAAGCAAACAAAAAAAAACATTTATAAAACATTTGCTGTCAAAACCAAATTATATGCTGGTTTTGTTTGAAACAATAACGAAATGTAACAAAAATATTAATTAAACATTTTGCACAAACTTTTAACTGCACTCATTTCTAAGCCAAATTGTATTTGTATACCTATACATACACACATTTGCATGGTGTTAAAACAAATTGTGGTTAACCAACTGCATTTTGGCAAATATCGTTCAAACAAATTTAACTTTTAGAAGAGAAATTTGCAGAGACTGCAAAAAAATGGCAATTCAATGTTTTTATATTATACCGTAGTTAGTATACGCTTTTTTCAACTAAATTGTTGCATTCTGCATGCAAATAATTAGAAACAAAAAAATGCGTTACTTTAATTAAAATTGATAACAACAAAAAAAATAAATTTTACAAAAGCCACAAAAAACTAAATGTAAAAAATTGTTAACTACAACTTTAAAACAGTTAACAATTATAAATGTGTTGCAAATTTATATCAATAAATAATGTTCGTTCTAAAAATATTTATCAGTACTCAAATGCAAATAAATTCTTTCCCCTTTTTAAGCATTAAAGTAAATTATTCCATAAAGACTATACAGGGTTTTTAAACAAGAAGTTTGTTTTCTAAAACAAAAAAATTTAGATTAAGATGACTTAAACTTTTATTGTATTACGAAGAGAAAAGTTTGGCAATTATGAATGAAAAATTATATCCATGACCAGACTGACAGTTGGCGATTCTTTCATCAATATTTTTAACCACTTTTTGGCAAAACGGCGGTTCTAGTTCGTTAATCTCATCACAGATATTAAGTTTTAAGGCAGAAATCGATTCGACTCTGTGTTTAACATAGCTCCACAAAAAATAATTCAGTGATGTTAAATCACACAATCCAGCCGGCCACTTAACTGGTAATTGTCGTTTAATTATGCGATTGGGAAATTTGGTTTGCAATAAATTTATCGTTTCATTGGCTCCGTCCTGTTTAAACCACATGTTAGTGATATCCACGTCGCACAGTGGAGCTTTTTTTTTTAGTTTTCGGACCAGCACTCAGGGGATGACCCCTACATATGCATTGCATTGTGCCAGAACTAGAAAATTAGGTTACGGGAAAGAAGAAAGAGGGAGTAGTGTCTGTGTACATTCAATTTGAACTTTCCCAGATTGAAAGTGACAGGAAAGACCTCTGGAGGAATTTTATTCCACATACGGGCTGTTCTGCTGAAAAACGAATTTTCCCTGTAATGCGTAGTGCGACTCACTGGCCTATCAACCACAAATGGATGTGCTCTCATCGAAAATCGAATTAAACGTGAAAACGTGCGAGTATCAGGAACAAGTTCCCTAATTTCATTAGAACACTTACCATTGTAGTAACGATAAAACAGTGAAACGCACCCCACATTGCGTCGATTCTCTACAGAATCAATAGAGTTGGATACCCTACTGTCTCCAATGAGCCTCCTGGCCCTCTCCTGTACGCGGCCGAGTAACCCTAAAATAGACTTTGCAGCGCCGGCCCATACATGAGAGTTGTATTCTATTTTTGGACAGATATAGGTGGTATAAATAGTACGGAGATCGGATGGAGTGAAGTATCTTCTACGCTGCTTTAGAAAACCAAGGCACTTGAAAGCTTCTTTAGAAACCTGAAAAACGTGTTTAGTCCATCGAACATCACACTGAATTTTCATGCCAAGAACATCAAGAGCTTTCGATTCCGTAATACCTATATCACCCATATTAACAGATGCAGCACCACTACCAAACGCATATTTACGCGTAAGCATACAACATTCTACTCTATTCACAGGATTCCATTCCGAAATTGTCGCGAGATCGTGATTAAGCGTATCATTCATGTTTTTCGTTTTGGAACTAACCTCCAAATGGCCTGGTCTATTACCAAATGAATACGAGTGACAAATGGCGCTGTCATCTGCAAACGAATATATAGGGTTGAAAGTTCGAGAAAGAAGGTCATTTAGAAAAACAAGGAATAGGGTAGGAGAAAGAACGGTGCCTTTTGTGAAGGCGGCAAAAAGTCCTTTTCTTGTATTTGGTCTCCAATTGTAAAATTTTAAAGTTTATTCGAAAGTAAATACTAGTGTACCTCGGGAGCCAAAAACTTAAAACTTCATTTTAACTATATCACACTGAACAGGGTGATTCAAAATGAGCATTTTCATTATTTTGCTAAAATGAGAAATTTCTTAGTAAATTTAATGATTTTTAAACATCTACAACTCTATTGTTGCACAAGGTTTTTAAATGAAACAAACTTTGTATAATAGCATAATTTGTTAGCTATTAGTATAAGAAAACTAAAGTGTTTTCGATTTATTTTTGATTTTTAGAAATTATTTTTTTAGAGGTCAACATTTTTCCTTAATTCTCTTACTTAATAGAGCATAACTGCTAAAGTTCATTAGGGAATGTAAAAGCTTTAGCACTGTGCCATAGCCCTAAATGTCCCTTACACGCCTATACACCATTATATACCCGGCACGATCACACCGTGAGCTCTAGAACAAGGTCGAAAATTTTTTGCATAATGGAATTAAGAAATCTTTTTTTCTGTTTAGCTATTTTGCAAGCATTTTATTTATTTTTTAAATTGCCTTTACGAGAGACGTTGTTTAGATGAATATACGAATTTTTAGAAAGAAAACAAAAATTTTTAGTCAATTTCAAAGTCATGCACACATGGTCAAAAAAATATTTACTTAAAATAAAGTAAATTGATATGATTTAGGTCACAAAAGTACTTTGCTTTTTAAATTGATTTGCACTGATTGTAAAAAAACTTTCTTTTTTCAAATTGTGAAATTGTTTGGAGCATATTCTTAAATTTGGTTATGATTTCGATTTTGGTCCGTTAGGCGAAACAGTGAGAAAAAATTAGGAAAATAACGAAAAACGAAACTAAAAAAAAAAAAAAAAAAAGAGAAGAAAAATATTTAGAAAAGGGCCTAATTATCGATCAGCCAAAGCGAGGAGAAGAGAACACAAATGATGGAAACACTGCAAGAAGATTTTTTTCATATCCAGACACTGCAGCACCTATCACAGGATAAGATTTAGAACTAATAAGGAGATTCAATATTATTTTACAAGTTCTAGCATGCAGCCGAAAGACAAATGAAAAAAAAAAATTGGAGAGTACACAAAAAATACAGCTGTACTTCACAACAAAAAAAATATTCCTGGAGATATATGCCATCCACAGTTCATAAAATGGGGAACAAGTAATTCAATACAATATGCTACCAATAGGAAATATATCTGAAGAAGAACAAAAAAAAAGAAACAAAGACTATAGACTTTTTCGTAAGCGTAACACCAGAAAAATTTCTAGATATTGTACTAATGAAAATTTGATTGTTATTTTTTTATGCACATCAGATCCCTGTATGTCCAATATTCGGCAAAAATGGAAAACTACTTTTATTGAATTAGACGTAGAAGCTAAACTACTTCTAGAAGGTGAAAATCAAGGCTATTTAGTAGAAATATTTACTAAAATTGTTTAATTAATAGTAATTTTTCAATCAATAATCAATACTAAAATAATAATCAATACTATAAAAGTTTATATATACGAGTAGTATTTATGTTTATTTTGGATTTAAATAGCTCATTATCTTAAATAAATTAGAACCAATGAATATATTTTTTATATTTTTGCTACTTAATGAGCTAATTTTTAACTCAAATTGTTTAAAAAAAAAAACCAACCTGTACGTTAGTACTTCGTACTAAAAATTTCACGGAGGCCAAAGCTTGGTCCATTCTGACTAAATTTAAGTTTTCAATAATAAGTTCTAAACATGAATCAAAACATAAGACTTTATGTAAAACAAACTCTTTGAACAAGTTGTAATTCTTTACTTTCGTACCAAAAATCAACTAAAACTTAGAATGTATTTTAAAACCTATCACAACTATTTTTTGTAACCGGTGGATTTTAAATTTGTATACCTTAAACGAAAGCCTATGATCTCACCTAGGAGACAAAAAACCCGTATCAAAATTTTCGATCCATTCAAAAGTTATATATTTTTAATCGCCTTCTTGTAAAATAGTCAACTGTACGTCGTCAATAATAGACCAAAATTGAGTTGTTAGCGTCTCGCCATAGCGTGATTCATTGATCGTTACCGCATTTCCAGCCTCATCCTTATGATGGGGCCATTAATTAAGCTTAACAGACCAAAAACTTCAAATGCTTTTTTCTAAGAGTATTAAAAAAAAATCACGAAATTAATTAAGGTATTTTAAAGTTATTTACTTCCTAATACAGCCATATTCATATATATATATATATATATATATATATATATATAGAGAGAGAGAGAGAGAGAGAGAGAATGAGAGAGAAATACATATACACGCTCACATATATTTTTATATAAAAACTATTATGTAGAATGATAAAACTATGAAAAATGTATTATTTACGAGGGCTGCTATTTATATTTCTGGCCTGGTAACACTGACACCAGCTGATGTTTCCATTGCAAATTTCACATTGTTAAACATAACCTCAACCAAAACATTTTGTTGTTAGTGTTAGTGATAGCAGGTTGAAAAAGTGATCTTAGGAGAAAATAGAATTACCTCGTGAATATTTTCGTGCAATAATTTTTCATATCTTTCGACGTGGCCTGACACGACAACAGCGCGTAGATGAACTTAATTCCTTATATGGTAATGAAGTACCTTCTTACAGCACCATTAAAAACTGGTATAACAAATTCAATCGTGGCCGACAATCACTTCAAGACGAATTCCGGAAGGTCGTCCAACAACGGTTATTGTGGCAGAATACATCGCAGCTGTGCATGAGCTGATAAAGCATGATCGTCATGTAACATATCGCGAGGTTGAGGCATCTGTAAGGATTAGTATGACAAGCATCAATAAGATCTTGCATGAACATTTGCATGTGAAAAAGGTTGTTCACGTTGGATTCCGCATAACCTGACAAACGCACAAAAGGATGCTCGTGATTGCTGCAAGGAAATGTTGCAGAAATTCGCTCAAGATGCATCAAAAGCAGTTTATAATATCTGCACATGTGAGAAATCTTGGATATACTCATATGATCCTGAAACAAAATAGCAATCCACCGTATGGGTCTTTCAAGAAGAGCGAAATCCCACCAAAATTGTTCGTGGAAGAAGCACATCAAAGCAAATGGTTGCCTGTTTCTTCGACATTAACGGTCATGTGGCGACTATGCCATTAGAGCAACGTAAGACGGTTAATTTGGCATGGTATACCACTATTTGTTTGCCAGAAGTCTTTGAGAAACTTCGAGAAAAGTCAAATAAAAGACGCAGCATTCTGCATCACGACAATGCGAGCTGTCACCGATCGGCTGAAACAATAAAGTTTTTGACAGGGCAAAACATTGAATTGATGGGCCATCTGCCGTAAAGCCCTGACTTGGCACCTAATGACTTCTTTTTGTTTCCGAACATCAAGAAAAAACTACGTGGACAACGGTTTCCTATACCTGAAGAAGCAGTTTCTGCATTCAAAATCCACGTTTTAGAAGTACCTCAATCGGAGTGGAAAAAGAGCCTTGAAAATTGGTTCCAACACATGCAAAAGTGTATAAATCTTCATGGAGAATATTTTGAAAAACAATAAAATAGATTTTGTCCTTAAATGGTTGTGTTTTCATCCTTAGGCCACAAATATAAATAGCAGCCCTTGTACTAATGAAACTTCCCATTAATTGTTTTAAAAGTTTTCATTAAAGCTTTAATACTTTGAATTTGTGCGTTTATGTAACTTTATTTATAAAATATATAAATGAAGAATACATTGACATTGTTCGTATTAATATCTACATTGTTTGCGTTTGTGTTACAAATGTGTGGGTATCAAAGCATATTTGCATACGTGTTTGTGTGTCAAAAGTTACTTGCACACCCAAATAAACACATTGTAAATATTGCATTCATAGTAAACACATATACAAGGGCTTCTACAGCAAACACAGCTATTGTTTCTTATATTGCACCATTACATTCTAATGTTTATTAAAGAGTTTTGAACACTTTTCATATGATGGCATCAAAATATATCCTTACATACATTATTAAACTAATAACAGTAAATTGTTTAATTTGATTTGTTTATGAATATACATACACATTTACATACAAGAAAAACGAAAAGGATTTAAAGTAAAAACTTTTCTTTTTCCTATTACTTAGTCTTCTAGTATTTTAGAAAGTAAATCTATTTAATTATTAGTTTTTAAGAAGGCGTATTAACAACGCACAGGATGTGATTCAAAAACATTTCGACTTTAATTAATTTTTAAATTAAATTTAAAATTAAGATGAATTTGTAATAAAGTCGCTGATCCAAAAAAATTTGGATACACAGAATGCAAGTTTATAATTTTTTTCTAGAGCGAAAGTTATCTTAACAGCTTAACTTAACTAAGATTGTATTGCCAAATATATATTTATATAATTGTCAACTTTCTTCTACTAGACACAAAAGCAGACATGACTTGTAAGCTGAAGATTAAAATATTGTAAGGAGTTCATATTTAGGAGTACACAGCTTGAATTTGGACAGACTGCTTTGTTTGACTGCCAGTTTGACATCTACAGTTTACCTTGTTGTTAATTTGGTGTGTCATTTTATAATGGATATACTCTCGACAAAATCACGCTTGCAAATTATTAAAAATCAATATTAAAATCGATTATGAAGTAAAGTTTCATTTTGTAGTAGTGCAACGAGTAATTTTATAGAAGATTTTGTCGTATTTGGAAGCATGGTAATGCCATGGAAGTCATTTTTCTTGCGATTTTTAAACCTCATGAATGAAGTGTTATCAATAATGAATAGCCAGATATACGTTTACTTTCTTTTGTACCGGGTTCCGATAAAATTAATTTCCTCAAAGATTTAATCGTACAACGAAGCCACGATAAACCAGGCTTATATAAATTGGGTATATATTTAATTTATTACGGTTCATAAATTTATGGTTTTATAGCTTTATAGTTTTGTAAGAGGTGCCCCTGTACGCTAGTAGCTTGTCAGTATGGAGGTTGTGGGTTCGATTCCAAACGAAAACCTTGGTTTTTTTCACCACAAAAATAAAAATTGACTGTCGGTGGGGCTGCTTAGCGATGAAGGCATAGTCACTGGTCGCTGTGCTGTCTTTATATGGCAGTTAATTTCCGACTATCCTTCTACTTTCACCACCTGTGTCATCTCTTCTCTATCTCTTTCCTAAAGAATGTAGCACGGTACTTGACTAAATAGGCATTGTTGCCTGAAGTGCTACTTCTCTTTTAAAAAAAAAAATTTAAGCTATGAACGTTTACAAAACACTTTTGGGTTTTCCTTTTATTTTTTTTTTTCATAATTACTACAAAGTACAGTCCAGAACATGGCTTGGCAGTAATATTATCACATCTAAAGCACTTACCGGTCACATCGAAGAAGTAACCAGCACTGACGCTTTACACTAAAGAAAATGACAACATTGTATGTTGGGCTTAATTTGTTTTGCAAATTTTTATAACTAAATTCTGATTTTTTCACATCAGTAATTCAATAATTAATTTTTTTAAAAATATTTTTACAATTGTTGTTATTATTTGAATTCTATAAACAAAAATTTAAATATCGATGTATGTAAATTAAGTAATTTTAAAAAACAATCCCGAAACCAAGCATGCTGGCGGTAAAATAAAATAATGATAATCATGACAAATAATTTAAACAATTTACTTATTTATAATAAACAATATGAATTTATAATATTTAAAAATTAAAGTGAAGAAAGTTAAGAATGCATTATTAAATGGGATTTTGTTTAGTGAAGCAGATCTTACTTAAACAGATGGATTAAGTATGTTTATTTCAATTTATTTTCTCGAGTTTCTTTCATTTATTACACTTTGTGTAGAAAATATCACAAAAAATATTAAAAGTCAAGCTGGTATGACAAAATTTACCACCATTAAGGAAAGCAGCCTGCTGTCGTTATTAATTGGTAGTTAAAAATTTTAAAAAATAAAAATGCATTTTCATTTCATGTATTTTAAAATTGTTGTATCAAAACCTAACCTGGGACTTACTTTATCAATTTGACTATAACTTTTCCATCACATATGGTCTGGAGTTGCAATTTGTTTTTTACTTTAATAAACAATAGTTTCTTCTTGCTAAAGACTGTTGTATTTGTTTATGTATAGCTTTTTAAAAATTCACAACTTTCGCAAATTACATTGTCCTTTTCTGCAAAGTGTCGACTCTTTGCTACTGATATTTTCATTATGTTCTGTTTTTATTTTTCGAAAAAAAATTTTGCTTTAAAGGTTATTAAAAGTTGACGAAAATAAAAACTTTATTATTGTTAATTCGAAAAGATTAATCGCTTGTTATTAGATCACATTCATCTGTAAATTTTCCTATGCTTATTACTATAAGAAATGGGGCAATTAGTAACTAACTGTGAAAATCTCATCAATTGCCGTCTAGAGGTTTAAACTCTAACAGCTTTTAACTGACTTTAGATTGATATTTTTTTTGGGAAAAATAAAAAATATAAATGGCACAAAATGTCCTTGCAAAAAGTAAAGTAATTTTAAAGGAATTACAAGCGCTGTTCTTGTAAATAACGAATATTAAATAAAAATCACGCAAATATTTCATTTCGTTCTTCAGTTATTGTCAGTCAACTTGAAAATATTTCGAATACAAAATTCTATTTATATATAATTGGTTCGAACTGAACAAACCACTCACGATTGTGATCAAAATATATTTTTATATCTAAATGTTCATTCAGTACCGCCTAATGAAATAAAGTAAAGTTAGAAATTATCGACTATATTTTATGTTAGCCTTGTGTTGCTGCTAGCTCTTGCATTCAGTATGTGAATGCCTATAGTCATCATTTTATTAGTAGACAATTGCCCACAATGTACACGCAGTCGTCATAAGCAGAGTACTGCAAAACTTGTTTATTTTATATCCAAGCAGCTTCCGACGTTTCTTTGTTAACTTTGTCGACTGCATCGCCCAATATCAAAATAAACTTTTACTTACGTCAGTATTTCTTCCTTAATAAAGGAACACATCTTGATGTTCAGAACATATATCAGAAACAATATGAATTTAATGGTTATTTTAAACATGTATCTCACACCACCAATATTTTTTTTCCTTTTTGTAGCCGCTCTTGCACCAGTTAGTCAAGCCAAATATGTTTGCCAAATATAGAGCTGCTCTTTTCGCTTTCGTTTATAAATAATCTGTCAGCAGTACTTTACTAATGTCGCGTTTTATACATTAATCAACACTTTTATATTCGACTATTATTTGAGAGATGCCGACATCTTTACGAGATTCAATATACAAATAACATAATTTTTCAGGGACATTACTGATATACCAGTATTTTATTTATAAAGGTACTTGTACTTTTCTTAAAAGGTTTTTTCCCTAAATCTAAATCTTTTAAAAAAAATTCTACCGATGTATTTGCTTACAAAGAAACAAAGAAACTACATAAAATCTATTTGTGTGTAAAGTTTCTGACGTAATATAAATTATTCTAACCTCACTTGGCAGACCTTTAAAAGTATTAAAGTTACATTTTTCAAATGTACCTACTCTACGAATTAAATACAACAGATTAAAGCTAAAATCAACAAAATTCCATTTGATATTGCAAACGCTTTGAACAGTTCATGCCTTGTAATGCTTGTCCTTGTGATTGAAAACACAAGAAATCGTTTCTTGTTTTTGTCAACCATAACTGTTTTCTAGATTCGAATACATTCTTAAAATTCTCTGCCAGAATAGTAGTGTGCATATCTACACATATATGAGTATCTGTACATCGTATTTTCTTTTTCTTTATAATGGGATTTTCTTTCCAAAAGAATTCATTTCATTGTACCCTGTCATTGTTGCACATGCATATGATACTGATTGCTTTACATTAAAAAATAGTTTTTAGAAATGTTCCAGAAAGTTAATGAATTATTTGCATTCTGATCTAAAGCAAATAATGACCTTTCGTAAAGGTAAGTCATATAACTGTTTTTTTTCTTTTTTAAAGCTTTTGTATTCTAATCTATTTCTTTGGGTTCTCCAAACATTTCGTTTGTAGATTCATTTAATTTTAAAAATCAAATGTGTTTAAATTTAAAATTTTCAATAACACTTTTATTGCAAAGAATGCAATTTTTAAAATTGTTAAAATTAATAAATAATTTTGTTAAAATTTGCAATTCGCACTTTTTACCGTCGTAAAGATGACACTCGCAATTAATTAAAAATTTATAAAAATTGTTTGTAAATGGGACTCATCTCTAATCTCTATAAAAAAAATCAAAATCTATTTAGAAATGACAAAAAATATACCAAACACCAAAACATTTGACGAATTAATAACCTTCTCTTTTTTTAAACGATTATTAAAAGAATAATAAAACACAAAGTATCTTTAGCCTTTCGCACCTATTGGGACATATGCATCCCACTGAATATTCGTAGAGCTCTTATGTTTAAGTTTTTTATTTAAAATGGTTCATAAATGTCCCATTTAGTTATGTACAAGTGGATGTGGACAATATTGTCGAATGTCGTTTCCAAAGTGCACGTGAAGATAGCCCATTTTAATCTATAAATGAGTCTATGACTAAGTTCAAAGGACGTTGATCACTAAAGCAATACATCCCACTAAAACCTAGGAAACGTGGAAGAAAAATGTGGATGAGGTGTGATTCTCTAAGTGGATACGTATATGATTTTAACATTTACTGCGATAAGGAAGATGGTCCTACCATTGGCACTTTTGGAGAAAGTTTAGCAAATAACCTAGACAAGCCATCAAGCACCCATACATCACACTTTGCTTTGATCGTTTTTTTACTAGTGTTCATTTACTTGAAACTTTGTATTATCCGGCATTGATACAGTAATGACGAATCGGAAGAACTTTCCAAATTGTCAAAAGCTACCCAAGGGTAAAGCTATTTTCAAATCATGTAGTTCTGGGATTATGTACACAAATTGCATGATACAAAATGGCAGTTGCTATAAGCAACTGCCATAGCTCTTCAATGGCATCAATAAATAAAAAGCAAAGAAATGGTGAAATTGAAGTTATACAGTGTCCGGAAATTATAAAATTTTATAGAAGTATAATGGGAGGCGTAGATCGAGCTATTCAGTCAGCCGGAATATATGAACTAGATCGGAAATTGCAGAAATGGTGGAACAAAGTCTTTTATACATTGACGTTGATGTCAGCAGTAAATTCATGGATCATGTATATGTATTTACACCGTAAAAAGGAACCTTTTCTTGATTTTATAGTTCTGCTAGCAGAAGCTCTCATTGCAGAAGGGCAGAAAACTGCGGCCGTTAGAAGAAGCCTTAGTCATGGCAGTTACCATTCCAAAAATAAGAAAGTGTATGGCCAATCTGCTAATCACTTGCCAATTGAAGGACCTACAAGACGTCGGTGCACAGGTTGCCAAAAAAAGAAAATTTAAAAACGAAGTAAAACCTTATGTCAAGAATGTCAACTTTCATTATGCAAAGATTGTTTTGCACCATTTCATAGGACTGATGGGACTTATATGTCCCATGCCAAACTCCTGATGGAACATATATGTCCACCCCCCAAATTTCCCCCCACACACAAAAATATTCAATATATATAAGTTTAAAATGTCCTATTATAATTGTTTGACACTAATTAACGTCTCCCGTACCGAAAGGGTTAAGATAATTTAAACTCGTTAAAATATTTCTATTTTGATATTTACTATTGAACTATTTTTAGCATGAAAACAATGATTTTATACATATTTTCATAGCAACATTTAGTGTTACTTTTAGATAGAACCAACTATTAGCGACTGAAGGGAAAGGCCCTAGAATAGGCCCTAGTATTACCTTTTTTTTGGACCAGCACTCAGACGATGAGCCTGGCACATGCAATGCATTGTGCCAGAACTTCAAAATGGGTAGAAGCAAAGAAGCAGCAGTTTTCGTGAACATTCGGTTTGAATTTTTTTACTTTGAAAGTGACAGGAAAGATCTCTGGATGGAGTTTATTCCATGCACGCACCGTTCTGCTAAAAAACGAATTTTCTTTGTAATGCGCAGTGCGATTCAGTGGCCAATCAACCACAAATGGATGTGCTCTTAACAAAAATCGAGTTAAACGCAAAAATGAGAGAGTAACGGGAACAAGTTTCATATTTTCATTAGAGCACTTACCATTAGTAGTAACGATAAAACATTGCATCGATGCTCTAGGGAATCCATAGAGCTGGATAACATACTGTCCCCAATGAGCTTCTTAGTTTTCTCTTGTACGCGTTCGAGCAACACCAAATTAGACTTTGGGGCGCCGTCCCATGCATGAGAGTTATATATCATTATTGAACGGATATAGTTGGTATAAATAGTACAAAGATCGAATAGAGTGAAGCATTAATATTAAAAAATCGACGCACTTGAAAGATTTTTTGGAAAGTTTCCTTTTTCGTAATACTTATACCATCCATAGTGACAGATACAGCACCATTTCCGAATACATATCTAATCGTAAACATGCAACATTGTGATAAAAAGCTCTAAATAATTAGAATATTACATGGCAATATTCAGGTCACTTAATTTTAGTGAAGAAAATTCGAAGAAGCCCTTTTAAAGATTGATACCACCTCAAATGATTTATTTAACAAAATAATGCAAAAAAAATTTAGCAGAAAAAGTGGAGCAAGTGGCTCCTCTTTGGAGTTCATATTAGAAAGCAGAAGTGGTAAATATTGAAAAGAAGACTCACAAATCCCTAGAAGTCTCGTATATATTGTTATGCTGTTTACTAACTGCGTGGTATGCAAGACATAAACAACTTTCTGTCCACTAACTGCGTAGAGACAACAACAAACATATATGCTGTTTACCATCTGCGTAGTTTTCTAAGAAACCTTTTCTACAAAAGACAACAACAAATATCTTGAAATAAATCCCAAGCAGAAACCTAATCGGCATAAAAACAAAAATAAAAATACACACAGACATACAGGCGCCAATACATCGAATAAACAACGTACAACAACAAAATGTGACACAAAGGGAGTAAAAGATTCTTAAATTTTCTAGACTTTAAATGGACAAGTATAAATAGGGCAGCGTCTGAGTGGATAATGAATCAGTGTAAAATTAAGCCTCTTAGAGTAAAGACGTGCATTTTAAGTAAATTGTTCTGAAGTGTCAAAACTTTGTGTAGTTAAAGTAAATAAAATTGTTACAAATTTTAAATTTCTAAAAATTGGTATTATTTATTTTGCAATAAAGGACTCACAACAAAATGTTTATAAAAGGTATAAACGTAACAATATAATTTTTCCTTTCAACATTTTCTTGAGTCTTGTGTCCTTTATTTAAAGGGGCACATCCACAAAAAATTACATTGTTGGAAAATCTGCTTCGACAGTTGTATTTGTGTCAAAGGGGAGCCTCGAGAAATGAAACACATGACCAAAAACCAACATATCTGTAGCCCCAAAATTTTTAAGGTGGCTTCGCTTACTACGTTTCTAAGTAGTAACTCTTATTATTCGCTTAAAGATATTTTTTTTTTATAAAAAGAAAAATTTTCACCTATGACTATTATATAGTTCTGGCAGCTTTCTGAATACGGTTTGTCCAGATTTCTGAATCTGTGGCTAAGCTGTCTTAACAAAAAATGTCAGGCGTTAGTTTAATATTTTAGCCCCCGATGCCAAGTATTTTTATTTCCAATCTCAGGAACCAAGGCCACTACTTTACACCTAAAAGCCGACCTGTTGCACTGTATTTATTATTTCAATTTATTTTAAATGCCTAAAAAAAAAAGAAATATAACAATTGGACAATAATTCTGCTATAAATGTTTGAATAATGAAAATTTAAAAAACTCTAGCATAGAACCCAGTGCCACGTCAATTATTCTGTTAGAATAAATTCACTTAACGTTTCTAAATTTAGGATAAGTTCAAAAGCTCAATTTTCTTTCATCGGTTTAAAAATCGTTCCATATATTTCTTCTTCCCTTGTCATTTTTAAAAATAATTGAAATTGAAAATGGAATGAATTGCCGTTGGCTTACAAAATTCAACAAAAAAAGAATAACATCTAGCAGAAAACTTTTATTTATCATTTGGTGGGAGCACCAAATAAATAGTAATACCGAATTTTTCCAGCACTCCAACGAATAAATGATAAAACTTTTTCTTGTTTATCCCAATGAACCTAACATGATTTGATTTCTTATTAATAAACTCCATCGAAATCATGAAATAAAATATTTTAATTTCGCTTATTCAGTACATTTTCAAGTACTTTTGCTATCGCTATTTATGAATTTATTAATCTTAACTTTGTGTTTCAATTTATATTCAATAAGCAATGATAATTGAAAAAATTTTCCTATTGGACTCTCTAAAAAAATTATAATCAATACAATACAACGGCGCAATAACAATAGCGGTAATACACTTACAACATTCACATACATATAAAGACAACAGTATACATGCCACCAACATATAGTATCCAACATAAAGCAAAGAAATAAAAGTAGAAAAAAAAACTAATAAAGATAATATGCAAATAGAGGCAAATAAAAATACTTAAGAAAATTTATGCCAAATGAAAGGAGAAGGAAAAAATAAAAACATTCAAGTCAAAGTACTTTGCGTATGAACAACTTCCTAATGACATAACTTTGCGAGAAAAAAAAAGATAAAAAGAAGAAAACAATCCAAACATAGAGAAATATTGCACTGGGTAAAACTTTGCCGTTGTTAGCCTGCAAACACTTCAAAAGAAAACAATGCATGACATTTTTTTTCTTCTGTCTTTGTCTCCTTTCTTTTTCTTTTCGTTTTGTTTTTTACGGAAATAACAATTCAAATTTTTCTCCCCCCTTTTTTTCTATTTTTATTTTTGTATAAAAATAGATTGTACGACAATAGCATTTACAACACAGAAGCAAAAATGTTTTTATGCATAATAATCGATTATGTGGAGTGAAATAAAGTCAAATGATAAAGAAAGAAAAAATGGTTTGACATTGTTAAGTGTTCAACAATATTGTGTTTTTCATGTCTTTTTCCATACGAAACTTGATGATTAGATTAAATTGAAGATAAAAAGATGTATGAATTTAAATAATCTAAAAGTGGTTTATACACGAGATGCTACCAGGGAAAATGGAATGTGATTAAATTTCATAATTAAATTGTGTGCCGAACAATAAAAGATCAACTAACCACTGTACACAGTTTCGCTCATGTATTGAATTGATTAATTTAATAAAAATTGTGTAGGCCAGGTGATTGATAGCCATTGTACAACAAAAGCAAAACTATCACATTTTATTTTCGAAAATATAAATAAACTTTTATTAATAAATATTATTAATTAATATAGACTTGTTAACATCTTTCTTTGAAAAACGTTCTGTAATTAATGGCCAGTAAAAATCAAATTTTTTTTAATATAAAATATATGCCCTTGAAAATATATCACTACAGAACATCCAAAGTTGGGACTTGTAAGCACAAAGATGACTATAGTCCAATTATAACTTTAAGGAAATGTTTCACCTGATGTCACTAGTTCAGTTGATGATGTAGTCACCCCACTTTTGTGATCACAGCAGCATACGTCTTTAAATAAGTGCATCTGATGTAATAAACGAATTCACAACATTTTGTCCTACTTGCACTTGCTAAGTCAAAAATGTTGGTCGAGACTCTTTTCTTATGATATTTAGGCTTATTTTACGCACATGTATAATTTCTTTAAATAACTTCTTGCCAACATAAACAATTATATCGGCCATAATAGGAGCGTGTGACTATTTATGTGGCAAACAGACCTTAATAATTTTTTTCCCTTTTGCCACCAAAAAGTGTAGTGTGTGCAGACACATCAGATGAAATTTACTATATACATGCCGCGTTGCCTGGGTATGTATTTAACATAAGAGCACAAGACTAAGCGCCTTAAATGAAAAGCAAACTAATTGTTGTTCAGTAGTCGCAGAGGATAAGTTTGAAAATCCCAAACACTGGCCTAAAACTATTGGAGACTCAATTTCTAAAGAAAAAACTTAATGCGTAGCCCCTGTAGATAAGTTGTCAAAAGCATGCTGAATATAAACACAGAATTTTTTATGGTAACCACAACACCATAGTAAACGAAGAAAACTGAAAAAAAGCAATTATTATGCAGCCGAGGTAATGCATATAAACTCTATGCAAAGACCTGTGCAGTAAAACAAGGAGATCGGCAAAATCTATATTACAGATAAAAGTACCTGATTAGTTATAAAAATAACATCGGGAGATTGGATCTTACCAAAGTCTCAATGTATTATAGTGTGAATGGCTGCGCTGGTAAAGGATGCGATGCTTGTTTATTAAACAAGAGATCATATATGTAGTTCGATGCTACCTGAAGCCATTGATTCTAGGTTGTTTGGCTATATATAAAGGGTTTTTCAACAACATGGTTGTTCTTTAAAACAAATGAAACTAAAAATTTTCATTAATATGATTCAAATTTTTATTGTATTACCAAAGTTCGACAGTTATTAATGAAAATTGATATCTGACAAATATCCACCACAACCACGCTGACAGATGTCGATTCTTTCACAAAGTTTTTAATCACTTTTGGCAAAATGGCGATTCTATATCGTTAATCACGTCACGGATTTAGAGTTTTAAGCCTGAAATTCGATTGGCTTCGTATAGACCCTGTCCTTAACAAAAAATAATTCAGTGCTGTTCAATCACCCGATCTAACTGGCCACTTAACTGCTGATTGTAGTGAAATTATGCGATCGGAAAATTTGGTTTGCAATAAATTGATCGTTTCATTGGCTGTGTGGCATGTGACATCGTCCTGTTAAAACGATATGTCGGTAATATCCACATCGTCAATA
This sequence comes from Trichopoda pennipes, assembly GCA_030448955.1. Classification (NCBI taxonomy): domain Eukaryota; kingdom Metazoa; phylum Arthropoda; class Insecta; order Diptera; family Tachinidae; genus Trichopoda; species Trichopoda pennipes. Next base: position 7,073,239 of record JASKUP010000088.1, read on the forward strand.
ATAGGCCAAAATTGAGTTGTTAGCATCTTGCGATAGCGTGATCCATTGGCCGTTACGGCATTTCCAGCCGCACCTTTGAAGAAATAACACATCCAAACCATACAGCACACCATACAGTGACAGGTTGAGCATTCAAAGGCTTTTCAATAATCGCTCTAGGAATTTCGGAAACCTTAATGTGGCAATTTGTTTGTTTACATACCCTGACAAGTGAAAATGGGGTTCGTCTGTAAAACTGATTTGTTCAGAAAAACCGGCAGGTTTTTCCTGAATAAATTAAGCGAATCTAAGGAGATGTGAATGGTGGGTCGGCTGTAATTCCTGCACACTAATTGAACCTTGTAAGGATTCAAAGTCAAATCCTTACGCAAAATTCGCCATGTGGTAGTTTTGTATAAAACCAATTGTTGAGAACGTCGAGGTATTGACAAATTTGGTTCTAAACTGTGGCACACAAAGTCACACATTTTGTATCGAAGCTTTGTTAACATAAATTTAACGACCAAATTCTTAATAGCGGTTTCAGAAGAATGATTATGTTGTCCAAAAATATCACGAATTTTACGAAATGTAAACTTAACAAAACCACCAGTTTCATAATAAATTTAAATTGTTTAATGTGATTTTCGTGCGAAATTGAATACGTCGAAAAATTAAATTTCAAAACTATTATGTTGTTGGTGTTGCCACAATTAAAAAAAATAAGAACCCGATATTTATTTAAAGTGTTTAGTTAGAGCCACTAAATTGCCAGGTTAAAGTCGCATAACAAATAGGTGTCTTGCCAGAAGAACAAAGCATGGAACATAAGAAGGAGCAGCAAGTTTATAAGTTTATGAGGTGTAATTTACAACTAGAGGAGTTTTTAATTTTGAAAGATGGAAAAACGCAAGAGTATTAAAATAAATTTTTATTACTACAACACATTCTATTAAATATTACTACAAATATGATCATAATTATATGGATACATGTCCAACAAATTGATCTCCTCAAAACGCTACTTTATCAATATTATTTTCTTACGTAATCATATTCAATTACGTAAACGATAGAGTGCATCAAATTGAACTGTGCCCAAACTGTTTTTCCCGACTAACATGAATAAATTAGAGGTAAAAAAAAAAATATTAAAATAATGTAAGAAAGATATTATTGTATTTTCAGATAACACGATACCGTGATAATTTTGCATACAACAATTTTTCCCATAATATTTCTCACATTGCCGAATAGAAATTTCTTAACATTTTTTGGTAACACGCGCCTTGCTAATACAATCGTTTTCATGATAAACTTTAATTATTGAAATTGTTTTAAGATGTTAATTTTAATTTAAAACCCCATCGCTCTCAGAATTAAATAAATTAAATGAATTGAAATACAAGTATTAACGTAAGAAAACAACTTCTTAATTTTTCTATATGATCTCAACGTGTTCTTGTAAAAAGCAACTTGAGCATGCAACACTTGCCCGTCCAGTGAAAAACTATTAACAGAACAAGGTAAAAGAAATATACAAAATACAAACATGTTTATATTTCGCACCAAATAAAGAAGATTTTACAATGTCACAACTGCAGCACAAAAATAAAAGAGAGAATATAAAAACAATATGAAAGCCGGTGCTAGCGCGGATGACCATTTAAAATTTTGCTTAGTTAAATATTTTGTTTTGCTTCTACTGTTTGTTGTCTTTGTAAAGTGTTAAGAATAGCATAATGCTATAAAATACATACTGTGGCAGTTTTATTTAGTAAAAGGGTGTTCGAATTTTTTTTTTCATTTGCTATATATCGAAAAGTTTAGCCGTTATTGTTTGTGAGTTCAAAGTAAGCATTTAAAAACGATTATACTCGAATAATTAAGCTTGAAAAGTCTAAAAATATGAACCGTGAGGGGGCTATTCCCAAAAAATTCAAGTTCAACTCTACTATATCAATTCGACCTGCGTTCCAAAAACTTGATTTTATATTGCCATTTTTGTATTGGCACGTTTATTTAAGTCGAAAAAGACTTTTGGAAATTAACGGAATCTAAGGACATTTAACCATTTCGCATATATTTCTTGGTTGATTTGCTCATTATAAAACCGAGAATGCATTTGTGTTGAAAAACCACATAATGTAATTGTACGTTTTATTTTTTATTAAAGCAACTTGATAAACCAAACTCTATTTTTCCCCTGTATTTTTATCCATCGAAAAGTATTCCTTTTGTTTTTGCTTTTATAATAGCCGGCTTTTAATTTAGTATTACAGAACCTCTTATTGCTTTGGTAAAAAAAATTAAAGTATTATTACACCAATAAGTTCATGCATCATTATATTTCCTTCTACCACACGTAATCAAATATTATAACTAAAATAAGTTCAAGAACGATATAAACTTCACAAGCGCTTTTGCCAAACCACCGAATTGCTGTTTATATTGCAAAAGCTATTGGGAAACATTAGCTGCCAAGTATCGGATTTATCAACAAAAACTTTATTTTTCAATTGTGGCAACACTAACAACATTATAGTTTTGACATTTAGTTGTTACAATATAATCAATTTTGCACGAAAATCGTTTTAAAATAATTAAAATCCACCATCAAAATGGTGGTTCTGTTAAAGTTACATTACGTAAAATTCGTAATATTTTCGGACACCGTAATCCTTCTTTTGACACTGCTATTAAGGTCGTTAAAATTGGATCGACAAGATCGATATAAAATGTGCGAACGCCATTGCATGTTCGACCGAACCGTTCAACTCAAAACATCGCAGCCGTATCACAGTGTTGAAGCAAATATAAATTTTGTCAATTTATCGACGTTCTCAACAATTGGAGTTGTCCAAAACCACCACATGGCAAATTTTGCGTAAGGATTTGACTTTAAAGCCTTACAAGGCTCAACTGGTGCAGCAATAGAAGCTGATCGACCATTCACACCGCCTAAAAATTCGTTCAATTCAGTAAGGAACAACCGGCTGGTTTTTCGGAAAAAATATTTTTTTTCAGACGAAGGCCATTTTCACTTGTCAGGGTATGTCAGCAAGCAAAATTGACGCATTTGGGCTTCTAAAAATTATAGAACGATTATTGAAAAGACTTAACATGCTTATGTCTCTTTATGGTGCGCTATATGAGCCAATGAAATGACCAATTTATTGCAAACTAGATTTCCCATTTGCATAATTTCACAACAATCAGCGTGGTCGTGGTGGACTTTTTTAGGTGCCCCTGTAGGCTAGTAGGTAGTGTACTAGCTTGTCAGTATGGGGGTTGTGGATTCGATTCCCAACGAAGACCTTGGTTTTTTTCACTACAGAAATTAAAATTGACTGTCGGTGGGGCTGCTCAGCGATTAAGGCATATAGTCACTAGTCGCTGTGCTGTCTTTATACGGCAGTTAATTTCCGTCTATCCTTCTACTTTCACCACCTGTTTCATATCTTTTCTCACCCTTTCTAAAGAATGTAGCACGGTATTTGACTTAGGCATTGTTGCCTGAAGTGCTACTTCTCTTTATAAGAAAAAAAGATATCATTTTTCATTCATAATTGCCAAACTTTCTTAATATAAATTTTTTGTTTTATTTTGTTGTAGAAAACAAACTTCTTGTTGAAAAACGCTTTATTTAGAATTTTATTTATTTATGTACAAGTGTTTAGTTAAATTTCCTGCTATCAGTTAACATGTGTGAAAGCATCCGGAAGGGATAATTTTAATGTTGTCTTTTTTTTTTTTTTCTTTTTAAAAAGTGAGCGAATGTGTCGTAAATTGTAGCAGTTGGTAGATATAACTATTAAATGTAGATTTTTCTAAAAAGTATATAATAAAAAACTGAACCAATACACTCTCGTTACACGAGCGCGATATGTACAACTTGGTTCTTTTTTTTGTTTTATCAATTTAAAATGAATGGTTAATTTGTGCTGTTATCTCATAAAACGTAGTGTTATATAATTGATTAAAAAAAAATATTTTTTTCAAAATTTAATTTTATCTGTAAACTCGAGTGATGGTGAAAAGTAAAAAAATAAAACTGTTTGTTAAATTTCGACTATTTAATTACTTAAACGCATAAAGAGTAAGTTGAATACCCTAATTGTTATATTATGTTGATGCAGCATAATAACAAGCTTAAACCAAAACGGCAATAACGACCATAAAATATCAGCAGAATCGCAAACACATATGTAAGTAAAAACGTGTAGTACGTAGAATAACCTAAAACAAGTACATTGCTACCTATCAGCTGATGCAGATCGAAATGGTGGGCCAAAAAATTAGAATACCGTTTAAAGAATATTCGCCACAATTACTAAGAAATATATACACCAAACATATTATTTCTGTTTTTATAGTCAATATTTTAGTTAATCAAAAGCATAACATAATTAAGCAAAATAATGCAAATTGCTTTAATTTTTAACTTACCGAATACTGACTAAGAATTAACAAATGTAATACAGTTGCGTTAGTACATATTTAGTAGCATTTGCCAAGTGTTGTAAATTCATCTGTTATTGCACTTATTGAGTTCACCATTCTTATGTTTACTTTGCAGTGAAATCAGTATGGATAGTTTAGTTTTAGTACATGTTGGCTAAGTTTTGCTGGTTGGTGCTACTTTTAGTTGTTTTTTTTTATTTATCATGTTGTTGTTTGTTGTTGTTGTTGTTGCGGTCAGTAATGTTGGTTTTTATTACATCTCTATTTAGCTCGTTTGAGAAGGAAGTTGGCTTCGTTAATTCAAATCTTGTTGTTTATCAATGCCTTAAAAACAATTCATGTCTTACAGTGTCACAAGTGATTGAAAAAATTAATATAAACTTTTAGTTTTTAGTCGGTTGAATTACGTTGAGGTTTAATTTGAAATTAGTTAATTAAAAGCAAATAAAAAAATATTCTTAATATCAAAGAAACAGAATTTATTGGAAGGATTTTTTAATGCCATCGTCACTTGCCATATGGCAAGTGATTGATTTGACATATTCAAAAAGTTAATCATTTAATAGGATTAGATCCTTCTGAGCAATTAAAATGGACGACCACGCAACAATTAAAGTTGTTTGGCTGTTTTTTTGAGTAAGTTAATTTAATCGCATATAATCGTCAGGGCCAATTAAAGTTAAAAAACATAGGAAGTACATCGGACAGAGACTTTCTTTAGATTAAAATAAAAAATAACTCTCAGCTACTTAATCAATCGAAAAAGTAATGCAACTCATATTTTTGAAAGAAAGAATTTGCTGAAAGGAAATATTTATTCACGAAGAGTTAGTAACTCCATTTTTACGAGCCATTAAATGGCTCTTATTTTACCCAAAATTTTTAATTTAAATTTTTCGTCTCTTTTTTACAGAAAGATTTAAAATTTGGGGCTAAGTTATAAGATATAAGAACTTATTTGTTTCGGCAAAAAACACAAAAGATTTTTTATTACATTGGATTGGGATTTGGTCCCAATTCTAATAAAACACTACTATTCGCAGCCTTTTTGTTTATAAATAAAATAATAATTTGCTTTCAATTTTCTATCAATTCGAGGTGTTTTCATTTGAGACAATGTGCCCCCTCTTCTCTTCAAAGCTGTAAAGTCAAAATAGATTATTGTATCTACATAACTGGCCTCCAAAGCGAAAATTTTTACTGGCTTATACCAGCAAACTTCACATGGTGCCATATTCATAAACAACATGCTGTTGAAACTACATTTCGCCTGGATGAATGTTACCTATATTTTTAAACAAACAATTATTGGGAATGGTGCTTTAAACAAACTTCTTCGACCATAATGCGAGCTCTATTTTTAAAGCAATAAGAGCCAATTATATCATCAGTATGTGAACCGGAATAGTTTGTTGCTGAACATATTGTATTAAATTGACTGAATTGCGAACTGATTTTAAAAGTTACTCTGGATATGCATAAATCTATCTATAATGTTTTGTCCACGTATTAACTTCTTCGTAGTTAACTCTGTCGTTTACTTCATCGGGCTTAAAAAAACATAATTTTTATTCTTCAACCCAAAGAATATCCTAAAATTTAGGAAATAATATTTTAAGGACACTTTCTTGTAGTTCCAAAAAAAAAATGTATTAAATTGACTGACTTGTAGTTCCAAAAAAAATAAACTTATTGTGAAGCTAATGATTTTTTACTTATTGATTTTTATATATACTAAGTTTTAAACGACTGTAATTATAATTTATCCATATGTCAATAACAACATATTTTTATGTGCATTGCTTTCATTTTCCAGCCACTTCATAGATTTTATATTGTTAAGCATAGAAAACATCAATTGTTTCCAACTCTTTTGGTCATCAAACCAAATTATTTTTCTTGGAATTTAAATACCAAACATCCTACAGAGTGTCTTAAAATTCTTAGCTGCCTTCATTTCTAGCTAAAAGTTTTCGCTCTGTCTCATTAAAATGTAACTTGAGAGCATTTATATCCCACAACCATAATAATATTTTGCAACAAGACCTTTCAAATTCTTTAACATATTTTCTTCTATAAGTATATATGGATGTATATGTATATATTCTAACTTGTATATGCTGCTCTTTGATAAGATTTTATCTTTAAACTTGTATCTTTAATTTTAAGTAAAAATGTGGTTCCCTTTAAAACTTTTCTATCTATGGTTACTGTCGCACACTGTCCGTTGAAGTGATCTGCTGAATTAGTTTAAACTTGTTTATTCCAATACTATTTTTGTTATTCCTAAATAGGATTTTATTGTTGTCCATCAATGGTGTCTGTTGTTAAACTTAACTTTACGATATCACATGAAGTTTAATCACAACTTGTTTACTTTTTTCATTCACATACATTAAAGAAAAATCACACTAAAGACTATCAAATTTATTAATGCAATAAAATAGAAACAATTTCAATTAAATTTATTAAGCAACAAATTATTAAACTTTAGTGTGTTAAGCAAAATTAAGTATTGAATCATAATTTTTTTCTAAAATTATGTTTACAATTTAAGCATTTTAATAGTTTTTTTTTAATTTTTCTCCTTTTTGATCTATGATAAAATCATTATTTAAATAATTATTATCTATTCAATTAGATAACATCATTACTGAGAAAAAAACACTTTGAATTCATTTAAAAACAAGCAAAACTAAAATCATAAATTTACGGTTTTATAGATTTATACTCTTGTAAGAGACTTCCACAACTATGGGTTGTGAACAACCAGGTCACAAGAGGGGCAGGTACTAGCTTGTCAGTATGGGGGTTGTGGGTTCGATTCCCAACGAAGACCCTGGTTTTTTTTTCACTACAAAAATAAAAATTGATTGTCGGTGGAGCTGCTCAGCGATGAGGGCATAGTCACTAGTCGCTGTGCTGTCTTTATACGGCAGTTAATTTCCTACTATCCTTCTACTTTCACCACCTGTTTCATCTCTTTTCTATCCCTTTTCTAAAGAATGCAGCACGGTACTTGACTAAATAGGCATTGTTGCCTGAAGTGCTACTTCTCTTTAAAAAAAAAATTAAAATCAAAATTGAAAAAATTCTAAAAATTATTTAAGTTTAAATATCTGGTTTACAGATACATCTAATTGCAATTAATAACGGGTTTTTCAACAAGAAGTGTTTTTTTAGTTTTTTAAGATATTCATAGTAGATGCATTAGCAATTGTTACAGTGAATTAAATTTCACATGAAAATCGCATTAAAGTAATTAAAATCCACTATGAAAATGGTGGTTCTGTTAAATTTACATTTCATTAAATTTTCGGAAAACATAATCGTCCTACCGAGACCGCTATTAAGAATTTAGTCGTTAAACTTGAGTAGACATGCTCGATACAAAATTTACGAACACCAACGCGTGTTCAACCGAGTCTTTCAACTCAAAACATCGCAGTCGTGAGCCACAGCGTTAAAGCAGATCCAAATTTGTCAATTCCTCGACTTTTCCAACAATAAGGGTTACTCAAAGCCACCAGAATTCTACTTTGAAGCCTTATAAGGTTCAACTGGTGTAGGAGTTTAAGCTGACTAACAAATTACATCGCTCAATTCAATCAGAAACGGCCGGCTGGTTTTTGTGAAAAAATCATTTTTTAAGACGAGCCCATTTTTACTTGTCAGGGTATGTCAACAAGCAAAATTGACGCATTTGGGCTTCTGATAATCCTAGAGCGATTATTGAGAATCAATTGCATTCTCAACGTGGCACTGTATGCTGTGCTATGTGGTCTGGAGGCGTGACTGGACTATCGTGAGATACTAACAACTTAGTTTTGGCTTATTATTATTGACAACGTAGATATTACTGACATGTAGTTTCAACAAGGCGATGCCACATGTCACATAGCCAATGAAACGTTCAATTTATTGCAAAACAAATTGCCCGATCGCATAATTTCACGACAATCAGAAGTTAAGTAGCCAACCAGATCGTGTAATTTAACGCAACCTGACTATTTCTTATAGGACTATTTCAAGGACAGAGTCTATACGGTGCCAATCCATTCGATTTTAGCCTTAAAACTTAAAATCCGTGTTGTGATTAACGAAATATAAGCGCCATTTTGCCAAAAGTGATTGAAAACTTTAATGAAAGAATCGACATCTATCAGCACGGTCGTGGTGGATATCACTTTTCATTCATAACTGCTGAACTTTTCTTTCCGTAATAAAAGAAAGATTTAAATCATCTCAATCTAAATTTGTTGTTTTAATTTGTTTTAAAAAACAAACTTCCTGTTGAAAAGATTTTTTGATTAGCAATTTCATATTAATTTCGTTTAATGTTTCTACGCGCTACTGGTAATTAAAGTATTTAGATCAAGTTATGCTAACTCTGGCCCGTTTTTAAGAATTTGTACTGAGTTTAATAAACTTTAATATTTGAATAACTAATATTATTATTTAATGTCTCTAAGGATCTGGAATCCATGGACTATATAATAATTGGAAAAATAAAAATTGGAAATATTTTGTTTGATTTATTTACATTTAGCCTCTGTAATAATATGGCCTGTTTTCATTTTTATTATTTTACAAAACAAATGACATTTTGTTCTCTAAAGCGGGTTATATAGTGGTCTCAACATTGTCGACAAACTATAATAAAAACGTTTTTTATATTTTCAGCACTTCTAATAACAAACACCAAAATTGCAAACGAGTTATCGAGATTTGAACTCATAATTTTATTTAATTCATGTAACCCGCTTGCATGACAGCTGTTCTCTTTTTACTCATTCGTACCGGTGAACGTGTGATTAGATTTACATCCGCGCCTGGCCATGAAGCCAGATGGTGGATCAAACCACTGCATAGTTTGGAACGTCATGTTCATCCTAGGAAGCCGAAGCTATAATTCTATGCAACAGAACTTTTTAGTTGCAACTTCGATGACTCCAGAGCAGGGCTGCAAATCATCACTCCTTGCTTATGAGTTGGAGACTTTCCAACTCCTGTCCAGAACACATGTGTAGCATGCTCACTGCACTAGATCATTCACTTAGGGTGTCATTAACAGTGAGATGATCCTGGCCACCATAATAACCATTATACTGTTATGGGGCCGCGAAACCACAACCACCACGATACTCCCATATAGGGGCCAACCTCAATAATCAGCCAGAGAACTATTAAATGTCTAAAGAGACAAATAATGAACTCTGCGAGCTTACTGATTCCCGTGGAAATAAAATGGAGTTTCCAGTTGTACCCCTGCTGACTTCAGGGGACTGGGCTCCCTTTTCCCCCCAGTTGCACTGTGTCTAGATAGTCGAAATTCTATAAAGACCATATTTATGTGCCCCCGAGGGGTTCGTACGGGTGAAGTTTAAAATGGCTGTTCAACTCTATTTTATATACAATCGAATTTTTAATGCCTGACCATATTTAAAAGGGAAAAAAATCTGTCATGGTTCGAAAAATTTTTTGCTTGAGTAGCTGACCCAAAACGACTTTTTTTTTCGAAATATAGAAATAATTTTTATTTCAGCTTTTGGCGCAAACGAAAAAAGCAAAATATCGCAAATTACACAACATCATATTTAATATTTTCGACTCTTAAGTTAAATATTTAAAAAAAGTTTGAAATGATAATAACGGGCTTAAATATGGCAAATAGTTTGTCTTCAAGCAATTTTTATATGTTGTACAAAGGCTCCCATTGTAATATGTGATATTCAAAAATGAATGATTAATAAGTTTGGGTTGGATATGTACGGGTGAATATTTGAAAGAGGAAATATTTAAAATTTATATGCAAATCATTAAAGTGCTATTACTATTAACTAATGGTTCTTGGTAAAATTATATATTGATATGAATATACTTCATTAATGAATTGAACTAAATTTTACTAATGAAACATTTTCTAGGAAATATGTATGTACTAATATGTACTATAAAAGCCGATGAAGACAACGATGAAATGATGAGTATATTGAAATTTACGCATTATTGCAATTTCATTACAAAATAATTACCGATGGTGGTAAAAGTGTGGCGTGCTGCACGTTATGCAAATACCACAAAACTAGGAAACTTATCAAGAAAATATCATAAATGAAATTTTGTTGTTTATAATTGTAATGGCAACGTTGTGTTTTTACAAACATATAATGCAAATAGGCATGTATTTACAACTTAAGTAAATTTTTTAATTAACTTCAATAATGTAAAATGCAATTTTACATGTTGAATTTTTATTATTTGAACGAACATAACAACTTTTAATTAATAATCTGTTGATAGTTTCAACAAAAATTATATTTAAAAAAATTGTTTACAACATTTTTACCTGCCTTTATATCTGCCCCAAATCTTTGGACATGCTAACAAAAATTTTAACTATTGACAGTTTAGGGCTAATAAAAATGGGACAGTGTACTAGCAATCTGATTGGTTCTCAATATTTCAATATTAGAAGTCAATTTTCCAACAAAGATAATTGCATTACAACTTAAGCTGGAAAAATAATTATTTGGTTTACAACCAATTGTAAATTTTAAATCGTACCAAATACAACAAAACCTGTGAGCACGCTGTTTAAACCTATAAAAACATCATAATTTTAATAATTTAAATTCAAAAGCATAATGACCAAAAAGATCAGCACTTTATTATTATTGTAAGTACTTAATAAACATTAATATAGACAATACTAATATATTTGTACAATTATTGTGCCATCCAATGACTTAACAAACTTACAACAGTTTATGATCTTTACAAATATTTTATGAAATCAATCTATTGACAATTTGGAAATCAAACTGAATTCTAGTTTATCTTATGGATACAATTCAATGCAATACAATACGATTAGATGCAAAAAATCATAATGGCGAGATAAGTTTCACTTATCCTTACACAGGCATAAAGAATATTATCAGGTGGTTATATGGCATCTAGTTGGAGGTTCTTACAACTTCGATATTGCCAGATAAAATCATTCCATCGTTAGAGTTTTTTTGCCTTAATGTTAGTTTAGAAATATTTTACTACAAGTATCATAACAGATTATCTGTAACTTAATATAAGCACTGCAGTAATATGTATTTTTGATAATGGTATTTTCGATTTTTAGGCAATTTTCTCAATATTTTCTTCTAAATTTTCTTCGTAAATTCTATATATAGATATGTTGTTTGTTTTTTTTTTGTTGCGCATTTCAAATGTAACACTGTTTGACTTTTAAGTCGATGTGGGCGGCTTGTTTCTCGATTTTCGCATTACAGTGCTTGCTGTTTATGTATTGCTAGCTATATGAGCTGCGTTTTTTTCACAATCTGTGATACCACGCCCATTTTTCCAATCCAGCTAGGATTTCACTGAGCTATATACATTAAAAATTAATTTACTTATACAGAAGTTCAATATACTACATGCTATATTTCTCCAACTAGACCATTATTTCTATTCTGTTGCACGATAATAATATTTCACGTTGTATGAGCAGAACCACACCCACTCTTCCAGCTAGCCATTTTTGTGCTTCGTTAAAAACTTAAATAAAGCATGAAAATATACTAATACAAGTACTGTAGTTCCTTGGATAAACGATAATAACTCTTCTGATCGAAACTATGTGTAATGATTTATTATAGAAAGTTCCACGAATCTAACTACTGAGTTACCCAGTTGCACGGTATTAAATAAATACTGTGTGCTGGAAGAGCCACCCGCACTTCAAATAACAAAACGTGTTTGCGAAAATTTCAGGACAATCAAGCACATATAGCTTTCTAGCATACAAAAACAAAAAAAAAGCAAAAAACAAGCAAACATATTTTGCGCCTTAGGAATGTTTGTATCACATGTGTACATATAATACGTATTTCATATGATGATGATTTTTTTCTCTTTTTTTCTCTCTTTATTTCAATGAAAGAATAAACCATTCCCATTTCTGATGTGTTCGTGACTCTTTTTCTTTATTATTATTTATTTGTACTGGGAAGAAAATAATTTTTTTATTTCATTAACAAAAATGACGGCTTAAGGTCTTAGATTTAAGGAAAAAATAACACTTAATATAAAATAAAATAAACGAAACCGAGATTTAATTAGTTATAAGCGGCTATATCGCATGTTCCGCCCCACTAGTTGTGAAATCAATTGATACTGTTTCATTTTCAACTCTTTTAAATAAATTTTTTTACTAGTTCTTTTTTGTGTGTGTGTGTGTGTATGTGTCCATTTAAAGTTTTAAGCAAAATCGCCTGATTGCAAAAATATATTCTTCTGTTCTGTTTGTATGTTTTTTCGTTCGTTTAAAAGTGCCGACATTAAGTGGCACATAAAGTACGAGAGGCATTACTAGCAGCATTCTCTAAATAAGTACTTCATATAACTTGAAATATATTTTATGAGCAGCACAGATTGTTGTGCTGAAGTATCATAAATTATAGTGGGTGTTGCTTATAGAGGCATGGATTTGACTTTATGTAGAAAATAATCTTTTAACATTATACTTTTAATATTACTTTTACTTTTAGGTGCCCCTGTAGACTAGTAGGTAGTGTTCTAGCTTTTCAGTGTGGGGGTTGTGGGTTCGATTCCCAACGAAGGTCTTGGTTTTTTTTCACTACAAAAATAAAAATTTACTGTCAGTGGGGCTGCTCAGCGATGAAGGCATAGTCACTGGTTGCTGTGCTGTCTTTTATACGGCAGTTAATTTCCGACTATCCTTCTACTTTCAACACCTGTTTCATTTCTTCTCTATCCCTTTCCTAGAGAATGTAGCACGGTACTTGACTAAATAGGCATTGTTGCCTGAAGTGCTACTTCTCTTTTAAAGAAAAAAAAATATGACCGCCACTGGTGACTTGAAGTAGTCTAATCAGGAGGTCTAATTTTTTATGAATTTTTCCAGCATTTGTAGCTGTACATTGCCAGTAACACGGCAAATGTTGTCCTCCATGAGGTCGCTCATTTCAGGCTTATCACCATAGACTAGCGACATCAGATATTCTCACAGAAGAAAGTCTAACGGCGTTAAATTAAACGATTGTGGAGGCCAATTCACGGTTTAGAAACGTAAACTATGTGCCTATCAAATGTGTACTTCAATAAATCTATTGTGGCACAAGCTATATGGCATATTGGGCCGTCTTGTTGAAATTACAGCTTTTACACATCATTGTTGTGCAATTGATTAAGGAAAACAACAGTAATCAAGACTATATCGGGCACCCTTAACTGTAACAAGCTGCAATCCAGCATTTTGTTCATCACCCCATAAATAACATCAAATGGTCAGTTTTTTTGGATGTAACATTATCATCACTCCAAATACAGTAGTTTTGTTTTTTGTCATATCCTTTCAAACAAAAGGGAGCTCTGATACTAAACCAAATTCGCTTATTAAAATTGGGGCCAACGGTAATCTTGTTTTGCGTCGAATTTACATAATTTCGAAGCTTTGGTCAGTCGTCAACCTACTCATAATGAAATGTCAAAATTAAACTAAACCACTTGACAGCTGGCACAATGGTCTCCAGCTAAAAAAGTGGTTCTATACCTCGTTAAAAAACACACCGCATATACAACATTTGTGTAAAAAATGCACAAGTATGAAAATCTATAGCTTAGTTGTTCAACGTCAAAACATTTAAAACAGCAACACAAAGAACATTAAAAAGAAATATCTTAGTTTCTTTAGTTAAGAATTTATAACAACAGGGACACAGCATTGTTATTCTTCTTAACTAAAACAGCAAAAAATGTGATAAGATACTAAATAATACATAAAAAAATTCTTCGAAATAATTTTATATATAATTTTTAAAGTATTCAAAAATTATGTATTTTTTATTATTATTATTAATGTAACTAAAGTAATGGATAGTGTAAATATTATTTTATAATTATTGCTTCACCTGATTATTTTTTTGTGATATTTGGTGTTCATTAGATAATGTCAAAATTAAACTAAACCACTTGACAGCTGGCACAATGGTCTCCAGCTAAAAAAGTGGTTCTATACCTCGTTAAAAAACACACCGCATATACAACATTTGTGTAAAAAATGCACAAGTATGAAAATCTATAGCTTAGTTGTTCAACGTCAAAACATTTAAAACAGCAACACAAAGAACATTAAAAAGAAATATCTTAGTTTCTTTAGTTAAGAATTTATAACAACAGGGACACAGCATTGTTATTCTTCTTAACTAAAACAGCAAAAAATGTGATAAGATACTAAATAATACATAAAAAAATTCTTCGAAATAATTTTATATATAATTTTTAAAGTATTCAAAAATTATGTATTTTTTATTATTATTATTAATGTAACTAAAGTAATGGATAGTGTAAATATTATTTTATAATTATTGCTTCACCTGATTATTTTTTTGTGATATTTGGTGTTCATTAGATATATCAGGAAAACGTGTTGTTCTTTAGATACACTAAAAGACTACCGCCAATATCGATTAATTATTGTCACCGTATTTTGTATGCGTTCACATATAAAAAACGTCAAGGATTATTTGTGTATTTTACATGCGTTTTTGTGCTGATCTTTAAAAGTTCACTATTGAAGTATAATTTCTTAATTTTTTTTTTAAACACTACTTTTTATTACTCCATTCTACTCAATACATTTTATTTAGAATCATAATTTTAAATACTCGGTGCTAATCGATACTTTTATCGGGTTTTGAGAAGTTTCCTTTAAAAGCTAAAAATAATGCATTTTTTATTATAAAAAAACCTTATTTTTTGGCTTCCATGGGAAAGTGTAACAACGTAGCCCGTAAATATACACTAAATATACACTGTTGCAATTTTTACAGCTGTATCACTATAACCGCTACAAAAACAAATAAATTAAAATTACATCCTGTTGCCTAAGTGACGTGATATTTATAGAAAAATATTTAGTTTTTGCGCTGTGATAGACAGACTCGACAAACTAGCACAATGTCAGTAAAAGGATTTAAGTATTTTCCTATTGTAATGTGATATAAAAAGGTAAAAGTTTATTGTTTTAGCCGCAGTACAAATTCAGTATGTTTTTTTAACACTGCGTGAATTTCATAGTCGCTTTCCTTTTTAATGATTCTACTAAGGATAATGCAAGAAGTGTTCTGGTACTGCTTTTTCAACGAGGAACCTCCCTACTACGATCAAGGACTTTAGGGAGAATCTAAAAACATCATTGAGATAACGATGCAGATATTTCCATATAAAGTACAAACTATTCTTGTAACACTTATTACAGCAATAGATTATAATGAGCTAAGAAAGTCATTTCTACATAAATGGGAATCTTAATTAATCGTATACAAAAAAAAAATATATTTCTGGCGAACAGGAGGGAACCTACACGAAATCTTATTTTAAGCCGAATGTGTTGTATTTTTAACAGGCCTGCATCTGACCGATTAAATATTTGATACAATTAAGATCAAAGCATACATCACTAAAAGTATCGAGTAACTACTTCGGAGTAGTTAGCAAGAATTAGTATTTCTGGCGGGCAAAGAACCCACACGAAATCATATTTGAAACCGAATGTTTTGTGTGTTAAACAGGCCTGTACTTAAGCCATTAAATATTCTATACAATTAAAATCAAAGCATATAACCTAAAAATATCAAGTAACTACTTCTGAGAATTTAGTATCTAAAAATAAAGGAAAGTAAAAAACTCGATATTTGGCACTCAATGCCTAATAATTTGACAACACCACTTCGGACTCTTCAAAAACGGTTCAACATTTTTCATATTGTGTCAGATGTGCACTTGTTGTTATTCGTTTTATAACTTTAAACGAGTTACTTTGCTTTTAAAAGTAACACGCACGTACACTTCATTTAGTTGATTTTAAAGTCTATTTGTATTACATGATAAGATTTACATCTGTACCTAGCCGTGTAAGCCATAAGCAGATGGTGGATCATACCACTGTGGATGAAATGTAGCGTCATCCTCGCCCTAGAAGACCTTCGAATACGTATATCCTCCGGTCAGTCCTAGTTGCAACTTTAAAAGCCCGAAGCAGGCCGCAGCCTTCACTCCTTGCTGAAGGGTTGGAGGCTATCGAACTCCTGGTCCAGAATGCATGAAGCTTAAGAACACGACGGTATTCCTGCTCACTGGACCTGGACCGTTTATTGTGAATGATCCGATCCACAAACTCAACCGAGGGTCTCAAAACATACAACCACCACGATACTCCCAAAGGCCCGACCTCAATAATCAGTCAGAGAACAGCTAAAAGGCTAAAAAGGCAAATAGCTGAACTCTGGGGCTTTACTGATTCTCGTAGAAATATAGTTAATTGTTCAGTTGGCTCCTGCTAGTTTATTAGGAGACTGGGCTCCCTTTTAACCCCGAAGACACATGTAATAACGGTGGATTTCCGTCAAAACATAATATATATATATATATATATATATATATATATATATATATATATGTGCCTCCGGCGTGGGGAGTCTACTTGTATTAATAACGACTGTTCGATTGACTTTTGCAAACTTCTACCACAAGCGTGAGACTTTATTTGTTGTAAAGAAAAAGTATCTGCCAGCATCGCCAATTAAAATTAAAAACCAAAGCAACTTTTACATCTTCAAATTGTCCGTAAATTTGAAATATTCTACAAAATATAAAATGAAGCCCTTTAAAACATTTTACATCTTCTTAAGTATAATTTTTTAGATTTTTATCTTACAGCACAAATTAAATGAAAATATTTTCGTTTCAGCAACAAACAATCTTTTTTTTATCAAATAATTTTTTACTGTATTTTACGTTGTCATTTTGTTATAATCCATCTTTTTTATGTGATTGTGGGTGTGTCTGTATGCGTTTGTTTTTCTTTCACTCTTCTGCTGTAACATTTTATCATCTTGTATTCTTTAAGTTTTTTGCATTAACTTTACTTTATCATTATTCTGTTATTCTGTTGGTTATAAGCATTTCAGCTGCTTAAGTTATTAATGACACTAGCATATCATTTGATGATTCTACAAGCTGTATTAACATCATTATAAGTTCTTTTGTAGCTTTATTAAAATCTGAAGCATATTTTTTTAAGATTATTAATTAAAAACCAGACACTTACTTGTACTGTAACTAAGATATTGCTGCTGCTGTTCAAAAGCTAAAGTAATTTTCTCTGATTTTTTATTATTTCTAAATAATTTTGTTAATAATGCTGTTTTATTTGTTTCTCTCTTTTTAGGTAAACGTTAAGCTTTTTAATAACATTATACTTTAATGTCATTTTGTAAGTATAAACTATAAAATACAACAAAAAAAATTATTTTGTTTTTTTAACCTTAAAGAAAAATTAAACTTGTAGATTGATATTAGGTTGTTTTGATTTGAAATACTGTTGTCATTTTCTTCAGTGTAAACCATCATTGTTGGCTATTTGTTCGATCTGGGTGGCGAGCGCTTTTGAAGTGATAACATCCTTATAAAGCCTTCGTCTTCTCTGTAGCTACTATGCAAGCACTGCAAAAACTATTGGTAAAATCCAAAGAATAATTTTATAGATTTCAAAACCAGTGTCATCTATTGGATTTAATATTGGGTGAGGCCAAAAACCCTGAAAATTACCGTCAAATTGCAATATGCTTTGGACGGAAGTACAGTACGGCGACTGACAGTATGGTTTCCGTAGGAGGCGCTCTACGGGTGATTTGCTCACTTTTCTGTTTGAAAAGTGGTGTAATTCCATACATCATTTCGGAGACAGTAATAACGTGGTGGCACTAGATATTTCCAATGCGTTTGATAAAGTGTGGTATGATGCGCTTTTGTCAAAACTAGTTACTATTGGTGTCGATGATAAGTTCTACAGGTATACATCGAGTTTTCTAAGAAATCCCACAATACGGGTTGTTACCCCCCCCCCCCCCTCCCCACCCCGAGGGCACATTTATCGGTCTTTATCGAATACTTGACTATCTAGACCTGTGCTGCTTGGGGTATAAGGGAGCCCAGTCCCCTGAACTCAGCAGGGGTCAGCTGCAAGGTCCACGTTATTTCCACGGGAATCAATAGCCCGCAGAGCTTCCGCTATTTGTCTCTTTAGGCATTTAGCTGTTTCTCTGACTGATTACGCCCTTCAGGAGTATCGTGGTGGTTGTGGTTTTGCGGCCCCATACGGGTATTGTTTTATGTAATAACATTGTTTTATTTAATAACACCCACTAGTGAATGATCCAGATCCAGTGAACATGCTAGTCATGTGTTCTGGACAGGAGTCGAATAGTCTCCAGCTCTTCAGCAAGGAGTAGTGGTTTGCAGCCCTGCTCTGGAACCGCTGAAATTGCAACTAGGAAATACCTGTTGTTAGTGAGTGGCGCTGCTTTTCACAGTGGTTTTACAACCATCTGATTAAGGCCCACGGCCGTGTACAAATGTAAATCTAATCACGAATACGAGTTGTTATAGGTGAAATTTCATCCGACGAGTTCAAGATTAATTCACAGGTACCAACACAAGGCTTCGTTCTTTCTCCTACGCTATTGCTTATTTTTCTAACTGACCTTTTTTGTCACTCTTTCAACCCTATTTACTCTTTCGCAAATGATAGCACCATTTGTCAATCGTATTCATTTGGTAGTAAACCGAATCAGTTGGAGGTGAGTTCCAAAAGGCGGAACATGAATGATGCGCTGAATCACAATCTAGCAACGATCTTTAAATAGAATCGTGCGAATATAATCGATTTTAATGCCCTTAAGACACAATGCTGCATACTTACGCATAGATCTGTGTGCGAAAATGGTGCTGCACCAGTTACTATGGGTATTACGGAATCGGAAGCTCTTGATGTTCTTGATATAAAAACTCAGTGTGATTTTCAATAAACTAAACAAATTATTCGAGTTTCTAAAAAAGCTTTCAAGTGCCTCGGTTTTCTAAAACGGTGTAAGAAATACGTCACTCCATCCTATATTCGTCCAAAGAGAGAATACAACTCTCATGTGCCTGCGCCCCAAAATCTTTTTTGAAATTGCTGGACCACATGCAGAAGAGGGTCTAGAGGCTCATTTGGGGCAGTAGGCACTTCAACTCTTTTGATTCTCTAGAGCATCGACCCAATATATGCTGTGTTTCACTGTTTTGCCGTTACTACAATGACAAGTGCTCTAACGAAATTATTCCCTATTCCCAAAACTAGCACGTTTTCTCGTTTAACTCGATTTTCTTTGAGAGCGCATCCAGTTGTGGTTGATTGGCCAGTGAATCGCACTACGCATTACAGTGGGAATTCGTTTTTAGCAGAAGAGCTCGAATGTGGAATAAACTCCCTCCAGCGGTCTTTCCTGTCACTTTCAACGTAGGGAAATTCAAATCGAATGTTCACAAACACTACTCCCTCTATCCTTCACCCCATAATTTAATTTCCTTGTTCTGGTACAATGTATTATATGAGTAGGGGTCAGCCCCTGAGTGCTGGTCTGAGCGAAAAAATAAGAATTCATCTAGTCTGCAGCCAAGAGTATATAAAGAAAAAAAATGTCATTTATATCAATTAGACACTCGTGGAAAATAATATATTCGAATACATTGTTTTCCCGAATTTCTTATTTTGCTTCTAAAGATCATAAGCTTTGAATCAGGCAGCATAGTCTATCTCAACTGGAAATTCTGTTAAAACATCTTTATATATGCAATTAAAATTAAATTTTTTCAATTTTTTTTAAATATATTGATCCGCATAAAATAGGCGATTATTTTACTTATCACAGTTTTATAAAGGATATGAGCTCTCGCAATCTCTCGAAAAGGATTAATATAAATATGGTTTCTCAGTTTATATTTATATTTATTTATAAAGTTTTTTAATATTTATAACATTGTCATATTTGTTTTTTTTTTTATTCGAAAGGCTCCTCACTGACCATAACTCTTTTTCAAGCATGACATAAATAAAAAGCTACTTTACATCCTTTTATGTTTCAACAATTCTATTTTCTCTAAACTTAAGTTGCTTAAGAAATCTAAACGATTTCAATATAGAAATATCAACAGAAAAACTTCTCTGAATTGTTTTTCTTCAATACAGACATCAATCACTGACTTAATAGAAAAACATTTCTTAAATAAATATTGTTGTTGCACTACAAGAAAATACTTGCTGGTGTGATTTATTATACAATTTGTACGCCAAGTAGTTGTATTTTATATATGTGTATTGATTTTCTATAGATTCGTACCGAAATACATAAATAACTATTTTTCTAATACACACATACATTTTCTCTCACACATCCTTTTAAACCAATAATATTCGCAATTGTGATTTGTTTTCTAGACTCCAAATAGATTTCTAATCGTTTTAAGTAAGAATTGTAAATAAAGCATTTCATCATCTCCTCTGCTGAGAAAATCGAAGAATAAAATATTGACAATAACGAAAAGCACTAAACAAACACATACACATACACATACACATTTATAAATGTGCATGTATATGTATATTGTTTATAGCAATGTTGCCATAAAGAAAAAAAAATAACAAATAATATAAATAAATTATCCAAAAGCATTGAATATGTTTTCCCTTTGAGCAAAGAAGTTATATTCGTATAAATACAAGTTGCAAAGTGTGAATGCTATTTTGCAGAAATTATATAAAATGGTAATGTTTTACTTAAACTTTATCCTTTTTTTCTGCTTTTTTTTTAATAAGCACCGTTTTGGGGAGAATATGTGTGTGAAAATAGAACGTTCGGAATCTATTTTGAACTTGACACTCCAACTTGCTTAAAATATTATTTCGGATGGTCTACAAAGTATACTAGTGTTGAATAGGCACAAAATCTAAAACATAACCCTATGGTTTTTCCTACAATACCTGTCCGTCTATAAAATCGTAACTCCATATGATAACCTTAAGTGGCATTATGGAGACTCATCAAGTTCAAAAACAAAATTCTAAAATAAAGGATGTCTTACGGATGACATGATTTTCGCGTACGCAGCCTTGGTTTTCAAATGCAATATTTAATTGTTGTTATGTCTGCCATAAAAACTTATCGTCCAAATTAAATTAAAAACTAAAATATATAGGATGTTCTTATAGCGTGCAATTTAGCGTGTGCGGGTGTAGTTTTTCAACTGTAATTAATCAAAATTTAGAGTTTGTACAAAGAACGTACAAATATGTCCACTGTAAAAACAATTTGGTATAAAAGGTTTAAAAATTAAAAGATGTTGCCCACAGAGACTGTGATTTTGAGGAATATGGACTTTTCTTTAAAAACTTTATAATCAGACGGTTCAAGGAAAACTATACAGTATATCAACTACTATGTCTGCTCTAAAGACAATGTACCAAGAATGACAGAAAAATTAAATGAAAATCATTTCTCATATATTGAGACTATAAATTTATGCATACCATAATGCTATTTGGCTATGAATAGCAGCATAATTTTAACTTAAAACGTAAAAGGAACCCAATATATGTTAAGGATTCCTTCAAATGTTAATTATACCCTTGTGATTTAGAGCGACATTATTAAGTTATATTTGTCGTAAGGGCGAAAAAATTGAATAAACCATTTACATTGCACGCACCATTGCGCACACTGGAGATTATTGTATGGAGGTGAGGAAAAAAAAATATTTCTCAAAAAATTTAGTGATTTCATCACAAATTTATTTTTATTTATATTGTAATACACAAAAGTAATCAAAATAAAGAAGTTAGAGAAATGTCGACCGTTACCTGCAGTGTAAAAAGTCATAACTAACAAAAAAATTTAAATGATTTTTTTTTAATTTTTAATTTATTATTTATTTTAAATGTATTTTTAATTTATTATTCTAAAAAAACCTTAACTTCGTCGCTTATAACACTATGCTTTTTCTGGCTAAATAAAGGCGTCAAATGTGAAATCATGGGATCGGATGTTACCATCATTCGGTGCATTATATCTTCGTTCGTGACAATTCGGCTGCATTTTCAGGAGTGTCTAAGGCGATATTTTTTATAGTCTTTGTTACGACTTTCCTGAGCCTCTTCGAATAGTAGGCCTACAGGAAAAATGCACTTTTCAAATATATCTTTTCCATTCCGTCTCCAAATAAAAATCAACAAATTTGTTTGTATCTACCACCTCGGTGATTGTTATAGCTGCGAGAATTATCGAAAATCTCTTGATTATGTTTTCAACTAGACCCGTTATTTCGGAAATCAAAACAGGATTAGCAAAGAATCTTCGTGACGTATTTCCTGAATTTGTCGTACCAGAGCCTTTCTTAACAGTATCAACCTGTATTCCAATTTTCTCTTTAAGTTCACGCTTTATCAAACATTTTCGGGCTTCTATCGGACGAATATTTGAATCGACTCTCCCACGTTTAAATTCAATATTATAAGCTACATGCAAAAGACACTCCATCAGTTTAATACGCGCATGAAGTGGTGACTTACCAAATTGTAGTGCTTGCTCCTTTAGGGGCATAGCTTGAACTTCTTCGATTTTATTCATCTTGGATGTTGCGGCTCCATAAATAAAACAAGAAGATGCTGCTGGTGTTTCTATTACAGATTGTGCTGTCTTGCCGCCAATCATTGTAAAATATAATTCATGTTTTACTTTAAAATTATAATTGTTTACTGTTAACTAAAATTCTTTTAGTTGAGATATCATCGCCTCTTCTCTTTTCTTCTCGTATAACTTAAGGTGTCTCTTTAACGTATGCAAAAACTGTAGTGTTCTACAATACTGTGTGGAAGAAGGTTTATTGTTGTTCTTTATGTCATCGCCTAATGATAATTTAAGTGGTACAACTGATGTCATGCATAAATAAAAGTCAGAAATTTGTTCACATCTCGAGCAAATTTTTTAAACTCATACCTTTACTTAACTTTGCATAAAAGCGAAACGCGTTCATCGATTTGCATGAGTTATATCTCATTTTGTTCATAGTATATACGACTTTACGTGAAAGTAATAGGACTTGACACTTTTTATACCGTTTTGAATTTTTTATGAATTAAAAAAAAATTAACTTTTTAGGCAAAAATACTTTTTTTTTTTTAATACATTAATACATTCGAAACTGTTGCTTATGCAGCGAAACGTTGTATAATGGTTTTTCTAAATTTGTTTAAGTAAAATCCGACTAGTGGTTCTTGAGTTATGTTAAACAAAAGCGCCTTATCACAATTGAGTCGCGTATCAATCAGCTGAAAAATTTTGTACTGTGTCTCTTTAACGTACGCAAACTGTAAGGTTCTACAATACTGTGTGGAAGAAGGTTTATTGTTGTTCCATACTAATTTATTTATGCCATAATTTAAGTGGTACAACTGATGTCATATATAAATGAGCGTCGCTTTGAATAGATGCCCTATCACATCCCCATTTATAGTACATTGTTAGATATCCACTTTCAATTTTATTTATTTCCTTTGCTGATTTGATCTCTAGGATGCTTTAAGCAGTATGATTCAACAGATTTTGCAGAGGTACACTGCCTTAACTTTCAGTAATAGAAATTCCTTACGGATAACTGTTAGTAGTTTCTTTCGTGAGTTCTTTGTATGGTACGAGTATTTTGTCCCCTTCATTTTCTAACCAATGCAATGTCTTTGTCAAACTCCAGAAGCTTCGAACATAAAACCCCATGTAAAATAGAAAAACTTTCCATTGTCGTAAAATTCTTGGGCCTTAGTTTCAGTTATAATTAAACAACCGGAGAAAAATCACTTCAACTTTTCGCGTTCGTCGGCACTTGTTGAATGCCAAAAATCGATCAATGAGCTCCTATAAACACTACGTATTTTTCAATATTTTACTGACAGGTACTTATGAATGGGCGCATATTTCGAAACGCTCCGAAGCATGAGCACTCATAAATCTGGGTGCAATTTCAGTAAAAAAAACCATGCAGGTAACTAACGGAAAACCCCTTTTTTTTCTTTAAATTATGCACGCAAATTTATTAGCGCTTATTACTTTGCTACTGCAATTTTTTTTAATTCTGAGAATCACAAACAAAATATTCAGTGTTTTTTTTGTGCATATTTCGAGCAAATTTTTTAAATTCATACCTTTACTTAACTGTGCATAAAAGCGGAACGCGTTCATCAATTTTTATGAGTTATATCTCATTTTGTTCATAGGTTATACGACTTTACGTGAAAGTAATAAGACTTGACACTTTTTTTACCGTTTCGGATTTTTTATGAATTAAAAAAAAATTAACTTTTTAGGCAAAAAATATTTTTTTTCTTTATACATTTATTTATAACTTCGAAACTGTTGCTTATGTAGCGAAACATTATATAAACAAATGAAAGTACTTGTAATTGTTGATTTTTCTTAATTTGTTTAAGTAAAATCCGACTAGTGATTCTTGAATTATGTTAAACCAAAGGGCCTTATCAGAATTGAGTCGCGAAGCAATCAGCTGAAAAATGTTGTACTGTGTAATGCTACAAATTGAGGGGTGGCACCTGGTGGCACTTGAAATTGATTGAAAATGTAAAAACAGATATGAGACAATGTATTAGTAGTGATTTCCAACTGTGGGAAAGTATGGCTAAAATTACAGGTCTAAATGTTTGGATAAAAAAGGGATTTTTTTTATATCTTTATAAAAATAAACAAACAGAAAAAATTTAAGTCTCTGCAGAGTTTATTTTTTCAATTTAAGTATACTGGAATATCCTACTTTAAATAAAAAATAAGAAGAAAAACATCAGTTCACATAATAAAATAATATTTGTTTTAAAATTCTAAGGTTTAAATTAAGTTGGTTCAATAAAACATACAAGTACTGAGCTTGAAACTGCTATAAAAAAACTAGCAGTCAGATCGGAGTAATTTTTTTTTTATTTAATTGTACCATTTAGTCTAAAATTTCAAAATATCATTGTATATTACATGAAGAGTATGTTGGCAATTTGACTTTTTACCGCGAAATCCCCAGTGTGCAGCGTTGATCGATGCTTTCATTTATTTATATCTACAGTTCTTTAAGTTAACTAAATGCCACTGTCAAATCTGCGTTGTAATTTAAAAACTTTTTACCAAAATACGGCAATACCACTTGCATTTTGTAAACAATACTATCGGGTTTTTCAACACGAAGTTTATTTTTCAATTGTGGAAATACCAACAACATGATTTTGTTTTGACATTTAGTTTTTTGACGTATTCGAAGTAGATGCATTGGCAATTGTTACAATGAATTTAATTTCGTACGAAAATCACATTAAAATAATTAAAATCCATTATAAAAATGGTGGTTCTGTTAAAGTTACATTTCGAAAAATTCGTGACATTTTCGGATAATACAATCGTCCTTCTGAGACCAATATTAAGAATTTGATGGTTAAATTTGAGTTAACAGGGTTCATACAAAAGTGCAAACACCAAAGCCTGTTCGACCGGGTGGTGCAACTAAAACCATTGCAGCCATAGTTTTAAAGCAGATCTAATTTTGTCAATCCCTCGATGTTTTCAAAAATTGGAGTTATGCAAAAACTCAACATGGCGAATTTCACGTAAGGATTTGACTTTGAAGCCTTACAAAGTTCACCTGGTGCAGGAATTGAAGCCGACCGACCATTTAGATCACCGTAAATTCGCTCACTTCATTTAGTAATAACCGGCTGGTTTTTCTGAAAAAACTATTCTTTCAGACGAAGTCCATTTTCACTTGTTAGGGTATTGCGACAAACAAAATTGCCACATTTGAACTTCTGGAAATCCTTGAGCGATTATTGAGAAGCACCATGTGCACTATGTGGTCTGGAGGCATGATTGGGCCGTTTTCTTCGAAGATGAGGCTGGAAATGTATAACAATATCGCAAGATGCTAAACACTCAATTTTGGACGTGGATACCACTGGCATGGGGTTTCAACAGAACGGTCACATGTCACACAGCCAATGAAACGATCAATTTATTGTAAACCAAATTTCCCAATTTCATAACGTCACAACAATCTGCAGGTTAATAGCCACCCAGACCGTGTGATTTAACACCACTGGTTTATTTTTTGTAGGGCCATCTTAAGGACAGAGTTTATATGAAGCCAATCGAATCGATTTCAGCCTTAAAACTCAAAATCCGTAATGTGTTTAACGAAATGGAATCGACATTTTGCCAAAAAGTGATTAAAAACTTTGATGAAAGAATCAAATCTGTCAGCGTACTCCTGGTGGACATTTTCCAGATATCTTTTTTTATTCACAATTGCCGAACTATTCTCTTCGTAATACAATAAAAATTTGAATTATCTTAAACTAAATTTGTTGTTTTTGAAAACAAACTTCTTGTTGAAAAAACCTTTACTAAATATTTTAATACAAAGTTAATTTTTTTGCAATAAAAGACTAATTAAATAATTGAAACAAATAACAGTTAAATAATGTGTGAACTGTAATTAAATAAGCGCAACAGTAAGTAGGGGAAAACAAAGCAGAACCGCAAAAATTAAGTAAGAGTTATTTAGAATTATTAAATAAGTGGTATTTAATAAAAATAACTCTTTCCGTAAAAATAAAAAGAAATTTAGGAAAAAAAATTTAAAACTTTTATTGCATTTAAACCTTAAATTTTGTTGAATTTCACAGAAGCAGAAGTGCAAGGCAACCGCCTCATCGTTATGGACGGCTTGCAAAAATATACATATTCGTAAAAATGTTAAACGAAACGGACAACATAACATACAATTTGCCAATTCGAATTGAAAAGTAGAATGGAGCTAAATATTTTTATTAAAAATATTTCGTTTAATTTTTGATGGTTTAATTTTAATTTTTTTTTTAATTTTTCCAAGCATTTTCTCACCTAAATAAATATTTTTTTTTATTATATTTGTTAATAACTTTACTTTTTTGGTTGTGTTTTGTATCTCGGCACAAATTAAGTTGGTGATATTAACTATATTGATCTTTTTGCTATGTAACTTTGAAATGTTGATAACGCCACCTAGAAATTAATTTAACGGAGGTAATACAGAAAACATAATATTTTGTTCGGGCTTATGGCGCAACTACGTTTTTCACCTTTGTCATATTTTTATACGCATAACAAACCTGCAACACGGTTAGTTTGGACAGATAGGATAATTTTCAAACAAATTTTAAAATTTCATTCTGCTTGCCGCCTGCGTTCACGTATGCATCAGGCAAAAGCTACAAATGTTTTTTTTATAAAATTTGTATGGAGGTATTATATTTTTTACCTGCGAATATATATCGATTTCAAGAAAATCTAGAGAAAATTTTTATGAACACAATTTAGCCGATAAAAAAATTTAAAACTTGCCGTCACTTTTGTAAGGAGTTTTTTTAGTTTAGATTAAGAGATTTCAAATTTGTATGGTATTACGAAGAGATTCACTCTTATTCTGTTTGGCGACGGTAACATCGTTTGTCAATTTTGAGGCAACATCACTTTAACATAACATCAATACTAATTTGGTATTCCCTAACAGTCTTATGACGACGTTGCCAGTTTATCGATCTTTTTAATAAAATATAAGACACATATCTAATATTTGAGTCAGCTGATTCATTTGTGTACTATTTTTGATGAAATTGTTGAGAAGATAATATACACTGCGTGAAAAAAAATAATAATAAAATCTGTATTACTTTTATTATTTATATTCGACCTTTTTTCTTCTTTAATAAACACTTATTTATTATATAAAATCTGTATTCAATTGAACCTAAATAAATTAAAAATCAAAATCAAAATGTTCAGCAGATTTGCCACAGTTTCTTCCAAGGGGCTCTGTATAAGTTGATTAAATATGCCGCCTTCGGCAGTTTTGCATTGAAAAAAATATTTTTGTCAAGCACGTATTTGTAAACTACATACTATACCTTTTGCCATCCATCACTCGTTCTATATGGTGGGCCAAGGGCGTTTAGAGCAGTCGTAACAGTTTCCCATTGTTCTTTCAAATTAGTAGCAACACTGCTTCTTCGAAATCCCCTGGCAAGTGATGAATTTTTTGCCAATTCTTCCACTAATTTTTCAAATTGGTTGGCGTTGGTAATTTTAATTTTTTCCATTTTATTTGTACTTTTTTATATTTTACTTTGTACAGCACGACACCAAAATCACAGACGACAATATCAACGGCAATTTAAGGCAACATCAGCGTTAAATTGTCTTACAGAATACCAAACATGTATTGTCAGTCATCGATAAATGGCAATATCATCAATTGTCTTACAGAATACCAAACATGTATTGCCAGCTATCGATTAATGGCAATATTGCCAACGAGAATATTAATTTACAGCAAACTATAAAAACGACGTCGTCTTGTACTGCCGTCGCCAAATAGAATAAGGGTGAATAGTTCGGCAATTATGAATGAAAAATTATATCTGGCAAATGACCACCACGGTCTCGCTGACAGTTGTCGTTTCTCTCATCAAGGCTTTCAATCACTTTTTGGCAAAGTGGCGTTCATATTTCATTATTCACATCATCGATTTAGAGTTTTAAGGCTGAAATCGATTCGATTGGCTCCGTATAGACTCTGCCCTTAACATAAGCCCACAAAAAATAATCCAGTGGTGTTAAATTACACAATCTGGCTGGCCACTTAATTGCTGATTGTCATGAAATTATGCGATCGGGGAATTTGGTTGGCAATAAATTAATGGTTTCAATGGCTGTGTGACATGTGGCACCGTCCTGTTGAAACCACATGTCAATGATATCCACGTCGTCAATAATAGACCAAACTTGAGTTGTTCGCAACTCGCTATAGCGTTGACCGTTACCGCATTTCCAGCCCCATCCTCAAAAAAAAAAAAAAACCGGCAGTGACACGTTAAACATGCAAAGGCTTCTCAATAATTGTTTCAGGATTTTCAGAACAGTCACTTTAACAGAACCACAAATTGAATTGATTGCAACAACTGCCTAAATCAAATGTCAAACCTGTCATGTTAACGGAGTTGCCACAATTGAAAAAACAAACTTCTTGTTAAAAATTCGATATTTTAAAGCATATTTATGGATGAAGTTGCGGGCATAAGTTACTATTTTATAAAACTTGATGGAAATAATTATGACTGAATCGATTATTTTAAGCAAAAGTAACTATTTTTTAATACCAAGCTTATACAAATACATAACCAATAACATAACCAAATTATTTACTAATGGCAGGACATCAAAGCATAGAAGTTGAACAAACATTGGATGTTTTTTAAACGCAGTATAATTTGCGAAACGACAAAATATTAAAGGAACAGCAATACTGCTTTAAATTTCTTACATTTATGATCATTTGTGATTATTTAACATCTGGCAACTCTTCATAAATAAATCGAGGTTTAAGCAATCCTATCAAATTAGCTAGATTTACTTTAAAAAGCAATAATGAATTAAGTCATCAATTGATTGTTCAGCGATATGGTTTATCAGGCTCTACTATTTATTGAATCTCACACACTGGTAGCAACTTAGGATCTTTATATTCCCATAAATTTAATCGGAGATTATTACCCTTACCAAAATCAAAGGTTTTTTTTTGTTTGAAAAGATAGATGACAATAAACCCTCCAAGATGTGATATCAACAGGTTAGTGCTATAAAGCATACGATGATCGCAAACATCGATTTGTTGAACTCATGATCAGTTGAATTTGATGATCAATTAATTTTGCGTAATGTGTCTGTCAAACAGCTTTCAAAGTCGTGTAATTGGACACCTGCTCTTGGGATTGCTTGAAGTCACTAGATTCTGCTGATAAACACTCACCAATTGATGTCTGGAACGTCAACATTGCTCGTCTTGGTTGTGACTTACGTCTAATAACGGTTGAAAAACTGGTCCAAAATAAGCCTTGTAAGTAATAGCGCCTGTGGTTATATGGCCCGCGAGTAAATAATTTTTTATTCTTTCGAAACTCATTTTTTGTAATTTAAATTTCTTGTTTAGAAAAAAAAACTTATTGCCTACAAGAAATTGTTTAAAATTAAAATTTGCCCTATTTTAAAAACTAATGAACGCTATTTCAATAGAACAGCTTGTTCGATTTACAATACTTAAAAACAATGTGTGTACTGAGGTTTAGTGGTTACTTTTCTCTGCTAAAAGCAAAAACAAGAGCAAAGACAACGACGTGATATAAGCAACAATAATGGCATCGTAACACTGTGTTCTTCTAGTTTACAATAATAATTTCTAGAAACACTGTACAGCTAACTCATACTCGTATTTCATTTTAGATTGAGTCCTTGTGGGTTTTGTTTCTTCACCGCCTTTACTCTCTTTGCCATCAACTTATTATCGTTAGATTCTTTGACAATTTCTGTTAAGTTTCTTCTGTTTTTTTAGTGTGTTGTGTATGTCTATGCATGCAAGATTGGTTTTATATTACGTATGTTTGATTTTTTTTATTTTCACTATTTCATTATTTTTGTGTTATTTGCACTCTCTTGTTCTTTTATTACTTTTCTTGAAGCACATACGCACACACATTTATTTAAAAAAGAAGAAGAATGTTGTTAAGTTGCAAGAAATATTTAAAGATTGAATTTGTTTGTTAGTACAATAAAGGGTAAGCTACTGCTGCTGTATTGTGTGCTTTTAAATAAACAAAGAGATTACAAAAATATAAAAGCTACAGTTACCACAACGCCACATAACATAGAAACAGTACAAACCGCTACACTTAAGTAACAAACAAACTTGAATCATTTATTAAGCATACAACTACGCACAAACGTATCAAAAGACAGGAAAAACTCTCAGACCGCACAGACTTTGTTCATATACTTGTGTAAACAAATACATAGAACATTTACATGGAAATGGAAATAATGTGTAAATAGCATATACGAAGAGTTTCAAATCAAAAAGGCCTTTAGGTCTTTTTACGTGACCAGCTCCGCCTTCTAAAAGAAAGAGAAATCATAAGCTGTCTGCGTTTTATTTATATAAATTTTATAGTTTCACCTATTTTCGTTCAAAAGATGAGTCATAATAAGGTCCGTCTTATATGGATCATAGTTGAAGTTGTTTTTGAATTAGAATTTTTGTTTACTACAGATTTTTGTATAAATTTGACCTTAAACATTGTCGGCTGTATGCATAAAAACTTAAAGCAGGTTTAACTGCCGTTGTTAAGCACAATTTCCTAAAGTTGTGTTCAAAAAACGCTTTTACCTTAAAATACCTTTGTTAACTTTAAAGTAGGAAAAACCTACGTTAAACCTACAATAAATTGACAGTTCAATTTTATTATTGAAAGTTAAAAACAAAACAAATCGTGTTTATAATAAATTGAGCCGATTATTTTAAAAGTGGCATAAGTCACTTTGTTATTGTCATCTTTTTATTTTAAATTAGTTTATAAAACATTTTAATTTTTAGCCATTTTCTGAAACGGGTTTTTCTAATGATTGTGTTGAAAAAAATTCTTTTTTTCTCGATGTTGTGTACTGTGAAGGATTTTTTTTCGATAGGGGGCTATTACTACTATTACTATTTTGTCCTTTACATAAGTCACTATGTGCAATAATATGCTTTTGAGTTGTAACATTCTTAGATATTTTATACAACACGAAGCAACCTCCTGAGAATAAAAAAATAACAAAATAATGCTAATTAATTTCGAACTAATAAAAATAAGTCCAATAATCACAACAATACTTTACACACACTTATTACATGTTTCCATTTCTTTCACATGAAGTTCCGTAATTAATTTCCTAAGTTAATTATCAACACTCCTCTCAAACAAATCTCAATACTTCTTAACTTATTAATTTCAAATTTATTAAAAATTAAAAAAAAATTGTTCAGTAGTGACTTATGCCACTTTCAATGTAAACGGCACAATTGACAATTATACTTTGTTATTCCAAAAATTTTTAAAAATATTTATTAAAACAAATTGTAGTATACAAATAATAATAAAAACTAAAAGATAACATGCCATTCAATATAAAATATTTTTACATCTTTATTTTATATTTAACATTATCAAAATTATCAATTAATATTTTAAACAAAAGTTTTATTGATGTACATATAATTAAAACAAAGCTCGTTATCCGAATTATTATTTTTTTAATATGAACAAATACTTTGTAAGTTCTTCGTAAGCCTTGCAAATTAACCTTTTTTGGGTGGGTGCTTTGCTTTTTATTAAAAAGATTAATAAAAAAACAAAAAAAAATATGTTGATTTTGCTGAAAAAAATAAAAACATTTTGTATGGATCTGTATACCCGGATAAATATATTCATTTTTATACATCGTTAACTACAACGTGACAACTGAAAATAGTGGCATTGCCAGAATCTAAATACTAATTTTACTAAAGCATACATTAGCTAAAGTACTGTTATTGAATACAATTTTTTAACAAACGTCTGTTAGCCTTAAAGTGTTTGTTAACTAACGTGTACTTTGAAGCTCAAGTACGCGTTTTTTATGCATACAGCCGTATGTGTATTTATAGGGAGACCACACCCGATTAGCTGTTATCGTTCACTAAAGAGGCTGCACCACACGAAAAACCCCTAAAGAGGAATAAATATCTTATTAGAATTCTTCTCAGCAGATGCGAAAGTAGAAAAACTTCCCAGCAATTGCAAGTTGTGTAAATTAATGTGAATATAGGAATGCGGCCAGATTCCATTATGCTTGTTGGAAACGAATAAGGCCTTTAAAATTCTTCTGTTTATCATTATATATATAATGACAGCCCACACCCACCTACATATACAAAATAGTTCTTGCTAGTTTTTCATATTTAAATTGATAAAATGAAATTTATACAAAAATAAATTTAAGTCGCTGCAAAAGTTTTTTGCTTTATTCTAAGGACGGATCTTAACAGAATTTGTGTAGGTCTTGTTTGAAATAATCACCCTGATTCTGAATAGCAATTCCCTAGGAATTTCTTTTCTTTTCCCTATTCCCTGTTCACTTATTATGAATTAAGATTTCTGTATGACTTTTCCCTTTCCTCCTATTCTAAATACTTTTCAAAAAGGGGGAAAAAGTACGCATTATGAATATAAAAAAAGGAAAAATCATCAACGGTTTTTGATAGTTTTTTTTGTTTGCTCAAATATTTGAAAGGGAGTTGCATAGTGCCAAAATGTAAATATGAAATTAAAAATGCATTAAACAATATTTTAAAAGATGTTTTTCAGGTTAAAGAGTAGAAATAAATTGTTGTCCTTAGTGCAGATCAATGAAGAAATAGCTCCTGGTTTTTTTAAAGGTGACAAACAGTAGGTCGCGAAATTAAATTCAGGCTAATAGTTGATTGTGAGCTGAATGTACTAAATCCACCAACTAAATGCAGCAGTGAATGGAAATAAGTTACTTTTATTTTGGTACGGTTTTTCTTCCGTCGACCCTCGTCAAATTTGGTTTATCAACAATTCGGTTTCGGCCGTTTGCCATCTTCAGTGTTCTTTTCGTACTCAGTACGGTTTGTTCACAAACCAAATTTGACGAGGGTCGGCGGAAACCGTACCCAAATAAGAATGAATCTAGTCCCGTCGGAAAATCTAAGCAAATATCGAAATTAGTTAGTTCTCGTGATCAGGAAAAATAAAAATTAATTAAATTTTTTTTAATACAGATTTGAACTGGATCACAAAATTACGTTCGGTAAAAGGCAGCACAAAACTTGCAGTTCAAGGAGGGTACATGTGGAGGTCCAAACAGAGAACATAAATTTCCATGTACGGAAAAAGCTGCATACGATTAGTTAACGATGAAAACTTCGGTTAAAGGTGTAGAAGCAAACAGTTTCTGCCTGGGGTTATCCAAATATATAGAACTGCAAGAAACAACTGACAAAATGCCCCCAAAAAGTTTAATGAAAATACAAAAGTTAAAATACATTAAAATCGCTATTTTCTGCCCTAACTGGCTGGTTTACAGTCAAAGGCGAGCGCTTTCGATGCGAATTCATCATTCTAAAGCCGCGTTGTAGTTTGTACTGGTGAGCCAGTGTTGGCGTTCAGGCAGTTCTGTTGTTAGTTTCGTATTTATTCAGGTGAGCAGAATGCCAGCCACCTGGCATTTGTATGCAAAGTGAATTTATCGAAATCTCCGTCTTTTATTATTATCTAGGTACATGTAACCGTCTGAAGGTGTTTTTCGTTTGCCCCTTTGCATGAGTAGTTTAAAAGGTGTGAAAATTGTGTCTGAGCTCGTGTTTACCTGTTCGTTTATAATGTCATTGTTGAAAGTTTTTGTTTTGTAGATTTCCATGTTTTCAAGAATGTCTATTCTTCGTCCTTTTTTGCTAGGATATAGTAATGTAATACATTCATCTATTTCCCTTCGTGTGTGTCCGTGAGTATCAAGGTCTATTGCAAAGTTTGTATGAGCGTATGTGTTCTGTAAACCTTGTTTTTAGTATTCATCCAGTTTGCCCTATATAAGTTTGTTTGCAGGTACAGGTAAGTCTGTATACCCCGCTGGAACTAAATTTCCCAATTGTTTCTGTCGTTGTTCAGAGATTATGTCTCAGGGTGTTTCCACTTTATAATTCCTTCTTTTTGAAAAAGGTTAGTTAGTCTGTATATTTCTGGTCCGGTGTAAGTAAAGGTGTGCCGTCGTGTTGTATCGGCTGTCTCTTTGTCTTCTTTTTTCTGTTCTTAGTGTTGTATTCTCTAAGAAGTTTATCGAAGGTAGTGGTCTATAGCTATGGCGTAGATTATGTCGAGTTCTTTGTTGTACTTATCTGGAGTAAGCAGGATTATCTCAAGTCTGTGTATCATATGCTAGTTTATGTTGTGCAGGGTGGTTTGAATAAAATACATTTTTCAGTTCAAGTTTTAATGACTCTCTTGCATTCATTCTCTTCTCTGATAACCTGTAATGCCAACGAAGCTAAATGCTGTAAATAAAAAATAAATTCTTATGCCTAAGGAAAAGCCAAGAATGGAAGCCGTTCAAATGACTGTTGAAATATGGGTATTTTTTTAACAGACTCCCCATTTTTTTAATATTAATTAAATACTCTAAACTTACAATATAACAAAAACTCTAGTTCTTTAAAAAAACAATACAAGCTGCTGCAAAGTTCCTTTTAATGGCTCACTTACATGAATATAAGTATAAAAAGCAATTAATACAAGCTTCCAGATCTTCTCGTAGCATTACGATCTAGTCGTTTTAACTCGCTCATAAGTAGTATTCGTAGATGCATGCAATATGAGGCAATATTAAGCAAAAATGTTGCTCCAAAAATTTGCTATTAAATAGAGCAAAGTGTGTGCTAAAATAAAATAACATTAAAGAAAATTATAATTTGCAGCTTTTTAAATTGAAGAGAAAACCCCAAGGAGTAAACAATACGTTGCGGTTTTTATTCCTTTTGAAAGTAAATAATACGTTTTTGAACGCTCATTTTATGCTCAGTATAATCATTGATATTCGAACTTTAATTTTCGGCAGATTTCTTTATGTTTAAAATCTATTATATTCTACCAAAAATATTTAATATTAAAAGCTAAGTCGATTGCATTGTTTTTGAATTATTGTAATTAAAATTTTCCATAAAATCTTTTGAAAGAAAAATACTAAAAATCTTCTTGTATTGCAGATGATAATAAATTATCTTTAAAAAGAAAATAACTGCGGGATGTAAAGACTAGAACAACAAACATATGTTTGTAAAGTATTCTCTTCTTTCTTTTACTAAATAGTACATAATATTCATATATAGGTTTTTGCTTTTATATCCTCACACTCGCACGTTCTTCTCAAGTTGTTCAATTATAATTTCGAAATTAAATGAATATATCTTTCTATATGTGTAGGCATATGTATGCGTGTATATTTATGCCTTAAAGTACGAATGGATAAAGGCATGCATAAATTTTTGTTTTAATATTTTATTAAAGAAAACATTTATTACAACTGTTTTATACCATTTTGGGATTATAAATTAATAAAATTTTATTAGCAGCCTTTGGCTTTTTAAGCATTGACCCAGTAAAGCAATATTTAAGCTAAATTCAAAGTTAATGTTAAAAACAAATTTAATAGTAATTTCAAAAGAAAATTTTCAATTATTATATTCTAGAATGAATTTATTTCAGTTTCGCACGAAAATCGCATTAAAATAATTAAAATTCACAATAAAATTGGTGGTTCTGTTAAAGTAACATTCGTAATATTTTCGAAAAACATAATCATCCTTCTAAGACCGCTATCAAAAATTTGGTCGTTAAATTTGGGTCGATAAACTCGATACACAAACGCGTGTTCAACCGGGTCATATAACTGAAAATAACAAAACCGTGAGCCACAGTGTTGAAACAGACCTAAATTTGTCAACTCCTAGACGTTCTCAACAATTGGGGTTATCCAAAACAACCACATGGCGGGCTTTGCGTAAAGATTTAACTTGAAAGCCTTACAAGGTTCAACTGGTGCAGGAATTGAAGCCGACCGACCAGTCACATCATCGTAGATTCGTTCAATTCAATCATTAACAAAAGACTGGGTTTTCTAATAAAATCCTTTTTTAGACAAAGGCCATTTTCACTTGTCAGGGTATGTCATCAAGCAAAATTGCCACATTTGGGCTTCTGAAAGTCCTGGAGCGATTTTTGAGAAGCCTTTGCATGCTCAGCCTGTCACTGCATGGTTCACTATGTGGTCTGAAGGCGTGATTAGGGCGTTTTAGTTTCCAAAACGAGACTAGAAATACGGTAACCTAAATGAATCCACGCTACCGCGAGATGCTAACAACTCAGTTTGACTCATTATTGTCGAGGTGGATATCCCTTATAAGTAGTTTCAACAGGCTGGTTTCATGTCAACAAATGCTATGTTAAGGACGGAGTATATACGGAGCCAAGCGAATCGATTTCAATCTTAAAACTCAAAAACCGTGATTGGATTAACGAAATAAGAACGCTATTTTGCCAAAAAGTGATTCAAAACTTTGATGAAAGAATCGATAATTGTTAGCGTGGTCGTGGTGGAACTTTGCCAGATATTATTTTTGATTTACAATTGCCGAACTTTTCTCTTCGTTCTACAATAAAAATTTTAATCATTCTGATCTAAATTGTTTGTTTTAGAAAACAAACTTCTTGTTGAAAAGCGTTTTATGAAGTAATATTGCCATTTTCCGTCCTAACTGGCTGGTTTGTATTCGATGGCGAGCACCATCATAAAAAGTAATAATAATTTGCCTCGTTTTGAAGTTGGTTAAAAAGTATTTAATCACTTAAATAAAAAAATATGTTTTATTAATTTACACGTTACCAATTTAAAATTTTATTGGAATCTTAAATACTATTTAAGTACAGTTCCTTTAAGTACAACTTTTAATCTAAGTCTTATAAAACAATAAAATTTCAAAAAATAAAAAGGATAAAAAAATAGGATAACATGAATAAAAAGAGAATTAAAAATAAACCACATATAGATCCATATGCATATATATATACTCGTATATAAGTTAATACAAATAATTATTAAAAGCAAGTTAATACATTAACATACCAGTGTGTATGAAAAAGAGGATAAAAATACAATCTTGACATTTTACTTTATAACTTTGTTTGTTTGTTTGTTTGTTTTGGACAAACATGAAATTTCTTTTAATTTGTTATATATATTTACTTGAACAGTCCATATTTTAATGAATATTAAATATTATTCTTTTTATGCATATTTTAAAAATTGTATATAATATATATTTCACATAGCACTTTTAGTATATAAATTTTTTTTTTTGTTTTAGTTTTTATAAATAAATTTTGTCTTTTATATTGTGTTAACTGCTTAAGAATTTTGTACAACTATCATGTATGTATGTGTGTATATAAAATAATCTTTGGTGTTATACAAATTTATATCTAGAAAGTTTTTAAATAATGTCTTATCTTGTCTTTTTTCAATGTTATATATTTTTAAAATCAGTTCACAAGCCATGTTAAAGATCGTTATATAGATTTTATCGGTTTAAGAGTAGCATTTTGTATTTTATATAAAGGTTTATTGTTGATTTTTATATTCTTAAAACTTGTATCTTGGTTTAACTTTAAGTAACGAAAACCGATGTAAAAACAGAGACAAATAAGCTAAAGAAAAGGATTAAGTTATATATTTTTATATTTTTTGGTATTTTTTTTTTCTTTTTTCTTTTTGTCTTAAAGCAGCATATCTTCATCATCCGACACTGGAAACTCTCCATTATGATTTAGTAATAAATTACCATCCTCCCTATTGGGAACCTTTACAACATTATAAAAAGAAAAAGATATTAAGCAATGTAATATTCAAAAGTTAAGTAAATGTCATAAAGAATAAAAAGTAGAATAATTTGGTACTAAGCAAAATTGCATATCAGCTATAATGTACAAAATAAACTTTTAAAAAATGACTTGAGAATTCTTCACAATCTTACCACTGTGATAGAAGGAGATATTTTTGGAAATTTGAAGCAAAACAAAAAAATTTCACATACTAATATTCAGGCTTAAGTTCGATCCTTCGCACTTTCTTTTTTTTAAAGCTCTTAATAATTTATTTTTTTATAAAGTTATCGTTTGATGAGTTATTTGCATTTCAAAATTTTAATACAAGCTTTTCAAAGTTTCTATAAAAAGTTTCTGAAAATATGTTGTATCAACAAATGTTTTCATACATCATACAACTTTTAGTATGCAATCTGGTTTTGGCCAGAACCATAGCTGCATATAACTGCTCTTGCAGATGTAATAGAAAATATACGCCAGGAATTGGACAAAGGGAAACACATATTTTTTAGTGCTCCTATAGTACTTAGGAAATAGAAGTTTTATTTTAGATTTTCAGACACATCGGTCAAGCTTATTAACAACTCATATATACCGAATCGTACACAGTGGCACTATTATTTTCAATATATATAAATTATTTGCCGAAAATACTTTCAAAATGCAACATCCATCCATCCATCTACACATAGACGATGTGAAACTTAAACTAGGCATCCCCAACTGAAAGCGCTGCCACTGGTCTATAGCATTAAACTAATGAATTAAGAAAAGTTTATTCCTGGACGTGTGCAAACAGACTTGGCTTGAACCCTTATTAATCTAAGTGTATTGTAATAAGCAAACAAAAGTCTAGCAAGAACTTTTTCAGGGGACATCGTTTTAAATCACTAGAATATTGAAATTAATAATGGTCGGACCACATAAACGCTTTAACTGATCAGGTGTATGAACCACGCAATATTTTACCCACAAATTATACTTGATTCCAACTTTAATGTATAATTGTGAATTATTTGGCAACTGTGACGCCGCACACTGGGATTTTTGTATGGAGATGAGGAAAAATTAAATTTTTCAAAAAATTTAGTGATTTCATCACAAATTTAGTTTTATTTATATAGTAATACACAAAAGTAATCAAAATAAATAAAGTTAGAGAGATGTTGATCGATACCTGCAAGGTAAAATGCCATAACTAACAAAAAAAATTTAAATGATTTTAAATGATTTTTTTTAATTTTTAATTCATTATTTTAAAAGAGCCTTAACTTCGTCGCTTATAACACTATGCTTTTTCTGGCTAAATGAAGACGTCAAATGTGAAATCATGGGATCTGATGTTACCATCATTTATTGCCTAATATCTTCGTTCGTGGAAATTCGACTGCATTTCTGGAGTGTCTAAAGCGATATTTTTTATAGTCTTTGTTACGACTTTCCTGAGCCTCTTCGGATAGTAGGCCTACAGGAAAAATACACTTTTCAATTATAGCTTTTCCACGAATCAGAATTTTGTGAAGTGTAGGTTTGCCGTCTCCAAACAAAAATCAGAAAATTTTTTTGGATTTACTACCTCGGTGATTGTTATAGCTTCGAGAATTATTGGAAACCTCTTGGTTATGTTTTCATTTATAGAACGGGTCTTATTTCGGAAATCAAAACAGAATTAGCACAGAATCTTCGTGACGTATTTCCTGAATTTTTCGTACCAGAGCCTTTCTTAACAGTATCAACCTGTATTCCTCTTTTTCTTTTTAAGTTCACGCTTTATCCAACATTTTCGGGCTTCTTT
Source organism: Trichopoda pennipes (assembly GCA_030448955.1). Lineage (NCBI taxonomy): Eukaryota > Metazoa > Arthropoda > Insecta > Diptera > Tachinidae > Trichopoda > Trichopoda pennipes. The sequence continues at coordinate 7,113,762 of JASKUP010000088.1, forward strand.
TATGGGACGAGTATTTGATTCGACTCTCCCACGTTTAAATTCAATATTTTAAGCAAAAGAAACTCCATCCGCTTAATACGCGCATGAAGTGGTGACATACCAAATTGCAGTGCTTGTTCATTTGAGGGCATAGCTTGAACTTCTTCGATTTTATTCATCTTGGATGTTGCGGCTTCACAAATAAAACAAGAAGATGCTGCTGGTGTTTCTATTACAGATTGTGCTGTCTTTCCGTCAATCATTGTAAAATATAATCCATGTTTTACTTTAAGTTACGAATATTTACTGTTAACTCAAATTCTTTTAGTTGAGATATCTCCTCATCGACTCTTCTCTTTTCTTCTCCTATAACTTGAGGTGTCTCTTTAACATATGCAAAAACTGTAGTGTTCTACAATACTGTGTGGAAGAAGGTTTATTGTTGTTATTTATGTCATCGCCTAATGATAATTTAAGTGGTACAACTGATGTCATGCATAAATAAGAGTCAGTAATTTCTTCATATCTCGAGCAAATTTTTTAAACTCACACCTTTACTTAATTCTGCATAAAAGCGAAACGCGTTTATCGATTTGCATGAGTTATATTTTGTTCATAGGTTATACGACTTTACCTGAAAGTAATAGGACTTGACACTTTTTATACCGTTTTGGATTTTTTATGAATTAAAAAAAAATATATACTTTTTAGGCAAAAAATATTTTTTTTTTTCATACATTTATTCATAACTTCAAAACTGTTGCTTATGTAGCGAAACATTATATAAAGTACTTGTAATTGTTGATTTTTCTAAATTTGTTTAAGTAAAATCCGACTAGTGGTTCTTGAGTTATGTTAAACAAATCGCCTTATCAGAATTGAGTCGCGAATCAATCAGCTGAAAAATGTTGTACCGTGTAATGCAACAAATTAATAGGTGACACCTGGTGGCACTTGAAATTGAATAAAAATGTAAAATGAGATATGAGATAATGTATTAGTAGTGATTTCCAACTGTGGGAAACTATGGCTAAAATTGCAGGTCCAAATGTTTGGAGATGAAAGGGATTTTATATATCTTCATAAAAATAAACAAACACGAAAAACTTAAGTCTCTGCAGAGTTTATTTTTTCAATTTTAGTATACTGAAATATCCTACTTTAAATAAAAAAAAAACGTTTGCTCACATAATAAATTAATATTGCTTTTGAAATTTTTAAGTTTAAATTAAGTTGGTTCAGTAAAACATAAAAGTACTGAGCTTGAGACGGCTATAAAAAAAAACTGACTGATCGGAGTAATTCTTGTTGATTTGATTGTACCATTTAGTCTAAAATTTCAAAAAATCATTGCATATTGCATGAAGAGTATGTTGACAATTTGCCTTTTTTTCCGCGAAATCCCCAGTGTGCGCCGTTAGACACCGTTGCATATGTTTCAAATAATCTTTACGGGGTTAGCTTCGAAAGTCTTAAAAAGATAGGTACTCTAGTTTTTTACACAAAATAAACCCCTAAATATTTGTTTGATAGCAATTTCATTTGCATGCTGCTCGAATTTGGAATGGTATTTCACCATATCAACAACTTAGTGGCAGCGCTAATATTTCTTATTTTATTTCTTTATTTAAATTTTGTAAAAATATTTTCTTTTACTTTTTCAAATAATTTAATTAACTTTTTCCAAAAAAAAGACGTTCCTGTACTATAAAAATAAGATTAAGTCTTGTTGTACTGGAAATGAATAAATAAATAAACAAACAAATCCTTTTCTTATTTTCAAAAGTATAACATGGGACAATAGTAGACTTTTTGGAATAAGTTTCAAAAGCCCTTTTTTGGAGTTTTAATTTAAGAATTTTGGAATTTAGTTTGTCTAAACCTGTAATTTTCCTTTACTTGTTGTCTCTTTCTTTCCAAACTTACTTAAACAGAGTCTAAGTGTGTGTATACAAAATATCTCCTCTTAATCTTAATATTTATCTGAATAATTATCAATACTGAATTATTATCAATTAATAGTTGTTCTTTAAATACAAAGAGATTATTTCAAGGTTTTAGTAAAGACTTCTTATTCTTTTGGTTTAATAAGCTCTTCTGCTAAAACATTTTCATTTTACGTTTAATATTATTTACTCACCTGTCTGTATAAAACGGATAGTGCTGCTATATTAAATACGCGCCTTATATTGTCACGACGTTCTGGTGAAAATGCAAAAATCCCCAGACAAAGCACTAAGCAAGTCACTGTTAATATTGAAGCCAATATTGCTAGTTTTATTAAACAAAATAGAAAAGAAAATAAATAAGCAAATTATATAGTTATCTTTCATATAATTTTTTCTTTTTTTTTGCTGTTGTCATAAATAATATTATTAAAAAAAAAAAAAAAAACTCACTTGCTATAGAACCTGTTGTTTTCTTAGCAGGATGTTCATTAGCATTATCATCATGGATATTCATATTTGGTTTTTTACTTGATTCTGTAGGATGAGTTGTAGATATTTCTGTTGTTGTGGTAATAGTCGTAGTCGTTGTTGTTGTTGTTGTTGGCAGAGGTTGGGCTAAACCCAAAAACTCACAAATATCAGGTGTTTTCTGTATGTACAATAGATTACACTGAAACGATAAAGAAATTAAATAATTACAATAAATATTTTTTTAGTTTTAATAAAGCAAACGATTTAATAAAAGGCACTAAATATAAATTTAAATCATACGCCCTAAAGTATACTTAAAACTTTACATGAGCGCTGAACCTGTTCTTTAGGTGCTTGGCAAATATTGCCGGTACTCAAGAAACACGAGAAGATCTGCTATGAATTTTGTGTGTACAATAAGACACTGCGGGATGCCAGCAAAGGTGGTATAAGGAATGGAATCGTTAATCGATGCAGCTACGTAAAAAAACCCTCGATAGAAGCGGCAGAAAGGTGCTGTGATGTAATGAATACCCCATAAAGCTGAATAACGAAATGTAACGTCATGGCACAATATCATTTAAGCAGAAAGTTCTAAAAATCTGGCTGGTATATTCAAAAATTTGTTGGCAATATCGAAAGACGCTGTACTAAAGAAGAGGTCCACCGTCGCAAGTCGACAGTGTAAAAGTAGTGAAGGCTTAATATACCAAACGCATTCCTAGAATAAATGGTCTGCTACGGCAGTTACTCCTAAATAGTTATTATTTGGCTGCTCAAACTATACTTCAATTCTTGCATATGTTAATATTAGTTGCATACACTTGCATGGCAACAATAAAAAACTGTGAAGTTTTTTTTCTTGTATGTAAGGAAACTGAATTTTTCAAAATGTTAGTTGTGAAAACCAAACTCTAAGCAACACAATAAAATGTTTAAATGAATGTCTGAATAGATAATAGTCTTAAATTATCTATAAGCTGTTTTAAATATTTCTAAAAGTCCTTCAGCATCCAAATTCTATTTTAGATGACAAAAAAAAACAAAAAAACAATTTTAAAAGAAAAGTAATTTTCCTAAGTGAACTTTAATGTAGCAGACAGCACATATTTTTATATATTTTATGTAGGTGACGACGATATTTATTTATATTAGAACAAAAGCAAATTTTTAAAATTACTACAAACTTTGTTTACACCATAACGACCAAATGTTCGTTCGTAGGTAAATGTTTTAAAATTATCTAATTTTTTGTATGTGTTCTTTTTCGACCCGCATAGAAATCATAGATCTTTTTTCTTTTCTCATTTTGTTGGCTTTTATTTCTTAAGCATCATAGAGTCTCTTTATCGTACTTATTCAAATTATCTAATGCTTGTTTCTGTGTGTTTGCAATTTTCCATTTTCGTAGCTAGGTGTTGGTAATTTTCTTACAATTTTTCATTTATAAAAACTGATGGCAAAGTTACGATAATATCTTTTTCCTGTTAGCTTTATTATATAAGTCTTAGAGATTTTCATTTTCTTTAAAATGAAAATGGAAAAATTACAGTTTCTTTGTGAAATATTTCGAAAGAAAATATTCATTTTTTGTGCTTGCTTTGCTTTTAGCTTTTAATGGAATGAAAAAGTTCATCAGCAACTAACAGCAAATCTCGCCCTCTTTACTTCTTATCCTAACAAAATATTTAAGTAGTTGTTGTTGTAGTGTTAGTAGTAATGTTAAAAAGTTATTAGTTTATCTGGAAAATTAAAAGGAAATGCAACAGCTTATTTTGGTACTCGTAAAGGAATAAGGCAACAAAAATTTTAAGTTATTTTTGTTTTCTTCTTTGTTTATTTCCAGTGAAAGCGTTTTGGAAAAGCCAGTTAAGACAAAAAGTATATTTTTATAAACTACTTTGTTTTTAACAACTCTTAAAGTATACTATGTATTCCTTAGGAAGATAAGTATCTTTTTAACGCTTAATTTTAGACAATTAATTTGAATGTGTAAGCAAAAATTTAAGTATGCAAAGTTTTTTCTTTTAGCAATTAAAATATAATGAAATTATGTATAGAAAGATTTATAAAATTATCCAAAATTCTTAAGCCTTTACAATTTTGGTTTAAATTAATGTTTGCAATATCTAAAATATATAGAAATTTTTGCCAAAAACGAAACCTCCATCTATTTTTCTCTTTAATCAAAATACGCTTTGATCGTTTCTGTTCGTCAACAAAAAATTTGCATGCCACAGATGATAATCATCTCATTAGTATCTTTCTTTGATTCTGCACCAGCATATGTTCGGTTGATCTAAGTCATTAAAAAGTTAAGCCTTAAGGCATGCTACTAATTTTGTGTTTTAGAGAAAGCAAATAAATGGATGCTTTAAAGACATCACGCGTCGCAACATTAAAAGGCATGTAATTTGTTTAGTCTCGTATATAAAATTCTTCTTTCTTTTCTGCGTCGACATAAATGATTTCCTTATGCGGCAATTATAAATACACACTTTGTTAACAACAGCAACAACAACAACAGAAAAAGTAATGTTAAAAATGTACAAATTGGCAATTAAGACATTAAATAAAAAATTTAAAAGCGAATAAAAAAATTTGTTAATTGTTTAAAAGAAAGTGTAAATGAATAAATTAAAAATTAATTAAATTAACACTTTGAAGAAGAAATATAAAAGTAGCAAAGAAAACTTAAGATCTAAAAAAGTATTAAAGTCTATTTAAATAAAATTTACTTTAATAGGAAAAATAAGAAGAGGCGAACGGGTTGATGAAAAGGTCATGTGCAGGATGAGAGAATAGGCCACCCATTTGTAATCCCTAAAACAGTAGGTGCTGAACTGCATGATCTTTATACTCCAGTGGTTGTCCCCGTGGAACCATGCCGAAAGACTTCCTGTATGGACTTTGTCGACGAGGAGACTTTAAATTTAAAGTGGAAGATATCTTTATATACAAAAATAAGTCGGGTTTTCCTTCCTGACGGTATAACTCCAGAACGCATGAACCGATTTTCACGGTTTTGCATTGGTTGGAAAGGTCTCGGGCTCGGCGAGTTTTATAGCAAAGAAAATTCAGGAAAAATTTCAAGAGAAGAGCGAAAAACAGGGAAAATTATGTGAGTATCCCTCACGAAAATAAGGACGTTTCATTTAAGTAGGTGCGTGATACATTGCTCAACAGCTACTCATACGCACGTGAAATTGAGGTTAAAGTTCCTAACAGTTCAATTGGAAACCATCAAATTAATCACGCATATGTCCTTAATGTGGTATGTTGAACTGTGTAAATTATGTGGATCGTGCATTTGAGATTAAATTCACCACTCTGTCCATAGTCCAAAATGCCGAGAGGACGATGTGCGAAAATCGGCCGCCGCACAAGAAATGCAAACCAGCAACAAATGTATTCATATAACTTAAGCGAAGAAAGATATTGTTAGCAGGCGATTTCAGGCAGACGTTGCCAAAAATTCCCCGTTCAATGCCTGCAGATGAATTGAATGCTTGCCTGAAGACATCACCTTTGTGAAATAACGCAAAAACATTATCGCTAACCACTAATATGAGAGTTCAACTTCAAAATTAGCAAAGTTCTGCACAATTTCATAAACAATTGTTAGCTGTTGGAAATGGAAAAGTCCCAGTTGATGCGACAGCTGGACTAATTACTCCTACCAACGACCTTTGTCGACTTGTATACCCTCAATTAGCTCTTATTGAAAATGTTTTCCCAAACATTAGTGAGAATTATCAGAATTATGCTTGGTTAAGTCAACGACAATTTTCGCCCCAAAGAATAATGACTTATGTACGCGCACTGAATTTTACCATTCGATCAAAAATCCATGGCGATTTGGTGTCATAGAAATCCGTTGATTCCATAACAAATCCAACGGAGTTTTTGAATTCTCTAGAGTTACCAGGATTTCCACCACCTAACTTACAACTCAAAGTTGGTTCATTTATTATGATATTGCGTAGTTTGAAGCCACCGCGACTTTGCAACGGTAATCGACTTGTGGTAAAAATACTTATGTCGAATTTGATTGAGGCAACCATTATTAACTGAAAGTACGCAGGCGAAAATGTATGTATTCATCGAATACCAATGATTCCGACTGATCTTTCGTTTGACTTCAAACGATTGCAATTTCCGATTCGCCTTGTGTTCGCAATGACAATTAACAAGTCGCAAGGCCCATCTCTTAGTGTTTGCGGGATAAATTTATAGAAAATCATTGTTTTTCACATGGGCAGATATACGTTGCATATTCACGAGTTGGGAAACCATCAGAAAAAAAAAACAAAAAATGTAGTTTACCAGAGAGCACTTCAATGAAACGCACACGTATAACGCTTATATTCAGTATTTACTTTGGATTTACTTTCATTTTTTACTTAGAGAAGTTCAACTAAATTCCACTTCATTTTTGAAATCGAAATAAATTCATTACTGTTACGCAATGAAATAAAATTTTTCCTTTTTAAATATAAAACAAAAAAATAAATTTTCTTTATGTTGTAATCCCCAAACGAAGTGTTACAAAAAACGAAGCCATCTGGTGGCGAAACGGAGTGATAGCTTTTTACAATACATGTCATCTGCTCAGTCTAAGAATGCAGAAATTTGCAGAACCATCCAAAAGGATAGTGAAACCTTACTTATCAATTCGGTTTCGCACTAAGCTGTAAATAGATCTATGGAATTGGTAGAGTATCACAAAGAGTATCACAAAGAACCCGATTACAAGTTTTCATCAAAAATGTTTAAAGTGTCGTCCTATGAAACACAATCTACCTATTATTTCTGCATAAAACGTTTTTCAAGATTCTTTTTGTATGGCAAATTTAAGGTTAAAATATTCTTAAATTAAAATTTATATAATTAATATTATAAATTTGAATTCTGTTTTCAATTTCTTTTTGTGTTTGCTTTTATTTTATAACTATTTACTACTTGAATACACCAACTTTCAATGTTTCCTTTGTGCTCTTTTGCGTATAGTTTTAAAAAAACAATTTAATTTTCTCAACTTGTTTGTTTCATACTTCAAAATATGTTGTCATTTTTATATGAATAACATATTCTGTTTCTGTGTGAACACTCGTTTGCTCTTATCATGGTAAAGTGAATGGTTATTTTTTTTATACAGGAATTTTTAAATAAAATTGCTCAAAGAGAATCACTTTACTGCTGAAAATATGTATTTTTACTTCGTATATACAATATTTATTTTTACACCATCGTCCTTATAAAATAAAATATTTTATGATTTTATTTGAAATTTTATTTACATTATATATATATGTATGTACGTTTTTAAAAATTCATTTAAATCTAAATATTTTGAAATTTTTAGAAAAAGTTGAGGAAACTTTATTAAATGAACATAACTTTCCGTACTATAAGGGTAATGTACTAAAGGGTAACGTTACTCAATTTATTACCATACATTATTACTTTTAATACAGGCCTTTAGGCCCAACTATAATATGCATAATCTGGCTTAAGCTAATGTCAAACGTTGAACGAAAAGTCTGTCAAATGCTAAAGCGAATCATTGAATACTTTTACGTGACTATATTGTACTTATATGCATACAGAAATTATTATGCAAAGTCGCACATTTATTTTATTCGTACTTTTGCAAAAAAATAAATTCCTCCTAAATAAATGAACTTTATTAGCAAAAAGGCATTTAATAATAATATTTTGTATACTTAATACTATCCTTATACAAATTAATAATTTTTTGCTAATAGTTTTAAGAAAATTACGAAAGAAAAATTACACATATATCGCTGTATGTATTATTTGGGCCAAAATTACAAAATTGCAACTGGGTGCATCATTGAATTTATAAGCAATAAAAAATTAAATTTTATTGCAAATTGTGTGTTAAAAAAATAGTAAAGAAAATAAAATGTTTGAAAGGCATCGTTCCTTTGAATTGCCATTATAATAAAATGTGTCTCTTTTTTCATATAAGGTTTTTTTTTTGTACATTTTATATTAAATTCAGATAAAATATTTTGTGCCCTCCAATTGGAATTTGTTTACTCATGTATCTATAACACAATGCAAAATCAGCTATTTCCGTACGGAATGTGCAATCAGTTTCGCACTTTGCTTAAGCAATTGACATTTGACGAAACTTGACGAAAAGTGTTGTTAAGTACATTATAGTTCGCCACATATGATTAATAGGTATTTGCACAGTTGTTTAAGTTGATTTAAGCCTGCATATGCATATTATAGTTGGGCCTTTTACCCAGGCTTCAGAATTTTTCATTTATGAACATTCAAAAATCAACATTCATGATATTTTTCATAAATGAGAAATCTAAAATTTTATATTTATTTTTCACACTCATAAACGAACAACAAAAAATGTTCTGGTTATTTTCATACATGAATGCGAACAACAAGAATTATTAGTCTTATTGATATGTGATAAATGATTAATTAGCTACTTCTCGTTAATGTTATTTTTCATAAATGTACATGTTCATTTATGAACGTTGAAATTTTATAAAATTTCTCATAAATGAACGTGAAAAAATTTTCTACCTACGATCGCAGTTTACCGTAAAATGTAGTAAAACCACATGGGTACATATTAACTCAAAATACAATATTGCAATATATTCTAAAAGAAATAAAAAAAAAGATTTTTTTTCCTGCATACGCCGACAATTGGGCATTATTAAATATGTGCGTTTATGTAGGCGAATGCTTAACGCACATATTTTTACGACCTTTTCACTTATGAAAAATTATCAAAATTGTAAATATTTAAAAATGAACACTTGTGTGTTTCTCATTTTTTCACTTATGGATAGAAAGAAAAAAATAACTCGTCGCATTCACAAATGAGAAAACACAAAATAATTTGTAGTCTCTCACACATGTATGAGAAGAAGCGGATAAAAAATGAAATGTACATATTCATACATGTATGAACAGTGAGTGAATACTTCGCTACTCTGCTTTTACCAGTTGAAGCTTGAAAAACAATTAACTTTTGTGTGTTTCCCAAACAACAACTGTAACAAGAAATCATCTTTGAAAAGATAATGTTCGCAATAGTTAAATGCAATTTGGACTAACACACGAAAGTTTCCTTGCTTTGTATAGGCGGTGTTTTAATACAAAAATTTATATTTTTATTGATTGCTATTGAATACAAAAATACATTACTTTCACCCTTTGTTTCTATTAAGAATTATTTTTTATCCTTGTCCTTATATCAAACATAGAAATACATATTCTATGCAAATTTCAGGCGGGTGCCTATAGCAGCTTTAAAACCTTTAATAAATGGGAGCGCCCTTTTAATTTAATTTAATTTAATTTGTTTTTTTTTTTTTTTTTTTTTTTTTTTGTAAATGCTAAACAGCTGTCTTTTGCGTTTCAAAATCACATCGCTATTAAGACAATTTTTACTTCAAAGTTCTACTTTTGTATTTGTTGTTGCAAAAGACTTCCTTACACCGTGCAAATGTCGTTTATAAAGTTAATTTTTGAAGATTTTTTAATTTCAAATATTTTTTTTTAATAGCGTCTATAGTAATACAGCTTTTGTAAATATTTCAAGTCTACTTATTATTACTGTTTCAGAGATAGGGGTTGTAACAGACAGACACACATTGTAGTGAAAACGATAGGGTTACGTTTTTACACTTTGATTATGAAATCCTTAAAAATGGCTAGTAATTTCTCACCTCCAATTCATAAATTTTTTACATCCAAAAAAAAAAAAATTTATCACCACATTTTCAGCATTTCAGTTAATATGGATTATTAAATATCGTAATTATTAAATATTATTATAATATACTTGGTTTCAAACAGCTTCTTTATCTGACAAGAAATTATAATAGAAAAACTTTCACTACGAGAACGTATAACCAAGTACAGGTGTGGCCACTATAAATATATTCCGTTTTTCTTTATATTTTCGAAAAAAAAATAATTTTTTTAATGCGATTCTGTAGCGGATATATTAACGAACATTTCAAGTGTTCATATATTTAATGGAACTAGTTCCAAATTCGGGATTTTCTCTTATAAGTATAGAAGTGAACTTAAATTTAGTGTTTTTCTGCTCAGTTGTATTCTTGTTTTCATTGTATTTGGTTCTTGTTTTTTTTTAATTTATAACTAACCAGAACATGGACCGCAGAAAAAACGTTTGTCATCCAGCCAATATAAGGGGTAAATTGAAGTATATTAAATAATATATAAAAACAATGAAAATTGAAGTATGGTATCAAAGTGTGGTGGATATGTGATGCCAAAAACTCTTACCCACATATACACCGGTCAAACTGTTACGGGTCGAGAAACTAATCAGGGTGAACGGGTTGTGAAGAATTCGGTAAGCCGCTTTCGTGGAAGCGGACACAATATTACAATGGACAATTTTTTTACAAGCCTTAATTTGTTTCAAAACTTATGGTCGATTAATTTGCCAGCGGTTGGAACTGTAAGAAAAAATAAATCATTTATTCCCAATGAAATGTTGGCCCATAAAGATCGTCCTGTGGAGTCGAGCGTATTTGGCTTTATGCCCAATATTTCCATATGCTAATACGTGCCGAAAAAAAAAACATGTCAGTGTTTTTATGCACAAGGATGATGCCGTCAGCACAAATGTCAAGCCCGAAATCATTGTCTTTTGTAATGCAACAAAAGGAGGAGTGGTGATTATGGACCAATTACTTGGAGAGTATATTTGCCAAGGCAAACGAAACGTTGGCCATTAACCTTTTTTTAACATGACATATTTGACGGCATACGCAGGATACATCAAATACTATGAAAATAACGCAAATTTAACATACAGTAAGTTGAGACGTAAACGCTTTCTTCGCCAGCTCGCCAAAGAGCTTTGTATGCCGATCATTAAAGAGCGGTCAGTTAATGCTCAGGTAATGCCGAACCTAAATGCGAAGCTTGCCGTACCGAGCTTTATAAAAAAATCTTTACAAGAAAGAGCTGAAGCTATACCATCAACGTCTGCAGCTGCTGCTGGGCGTGTTAAGAAACCCCAGATTGGAGGCTGCTACATGTGCTATGATTGCGAAGAACGCAGAAGACGCACCCGTAACCTGTGCTCTTTACGTAAATAGCTTATATGTTTCCAACATTCAAACAATTCCTTTGTGTGCAAAATTTGCAATAAAGAGGAAAAAGATTTAAATAATAATAAAAAAATACAATAAATAAATATTATAATATTAATGTTATTATTACTTAAACAAATATTATCTTTCATTAATGTGCATTTAAATTACACCAAGTACACCTGTACTTGGGTATACGTTTTCGGGGGTCTCGACTTTGAAGGCTCATAGCTCCTCAACGCCTCGACTTAGGATAATAGTTGAGGTGACAATCGACGCAGTTTTGCACCATCTTCTTAGATCCGAAGTTTCAGAAAAAAATTTCTAGCAGTTAAGGAAACACAATGCTACGATGTACACACTGGCCACACCTGTACCCGGGTATAAGGACAAGGGTTAAAAAACATTTCCTAATGAAAGCAAACCATACTGTGAAATTGATATGCAGATAGAAAAGTAAAAATTAATTAACGCTTGATTTGCATAAGTTATGCTTTAAATTTTTTATATTTTATTATTATTTGTTATTTAATTTTTACGACTTTATTAGAAAAATCAGCTAAACTAAATCAACACACATTTAATTTTATAAAGAAAATTAATTGTTTACTCCTTTTAAAGTTGTTGCTGAATTCAAGTTAACTTTCTAAAAAGATCCTTATTAAGTGTGTTTAAGCAAATTACAGGGCGGCAAGAAATTTTTATAAAATTAAAGTTCTATACAATGTTTAAATATTTATAAAATTAAATTTAATAAAGAAATCAATATTCTTTCGTTTATTCATTTATTTCTTTATTTCAATTAATTTTGTTTTGAATAAATTGCTATGTTACTAATAAAAGTACAATGAACTCTAGTTTTATTTTTACCTCATTTCTTACTTGGTAAAATCAAAAAAAAAATTCATAATTTTAAACATTCACTTAAGTATATATGTACGCATGCATAGATATACATACATGTATGAGACTTTATTTTAACAGTTTTTGAGATATCAAATTTTGTAAAAAGTTTTTGAAAACAACTAGTTGTCTCTTGTGTTTAGGCACTTAAAACTTTTACGGCACTAGCAGACATCCTAATCTACATATATGCACATTTCTATATATATTTATGCTTTTATATACTTATGTATATAATCACATAAGTGCAATAGAATTTTAATTTATAGTTGTCTGGTTAGAATAAGCAACTCTAGCTGTTAGACAAAACAAAAGTAAATAAAAATTTATATAAATAGAAAAACGCTTTGGGCTTAATTTGTTTTTGCATTTTAAAGTGCTTTACAAAAACAATTTTTTATAATATTATTTTCCAAACATAAGTGTCTTTCCCTTCCTTTTTCCATTGTAATTATCATTTTATTTTATTTTGTTTCACTTTAGTTACAATGAAAAAATAAAACGTTTTTCTGTTTAAAAGTTTTTGTAAGGGATATTAAATGGATGGGAAAAAAGCCTTGACTCCCAAATTCTTTTAATTCTTTTAACTCATATCACACAACTTTAGGAGACACCAAAAGTTCATATATATTTTCTTAAAGCTGATATTTTGGAAGAAAACAAAAACAGCAAGGTTTTGTTTTCACCACAACCGACCTCAAAAAGCACCAAAACTTAAAAATTAGTAAATTAGAGATGTTATTTAAAGGTTAAAGATTCCCCTAAGTTGAAGTCATTGCCTTAACATAATAGATATCTAAAAGTTGCCAAACAATAAAAATATTTTTTATTTGGGTACGGTTTTACGTCGATCCTCGTCAAATTTTGGTTTGTGATGGCTATTTGCCATCTTCAGTGTTTTCTTTATACTACAAAGAGAAACCGGTTTGTTCACAAACCAAATTTGACGAGGTTCGACGTAAAGCCGTACCCAAATAAAAATAAATTAAACCCCGTCGGAAAATATACGCACATATCATAAAAATATTTCTGCTTAATCTGGTGAAAACTTTAAAAATGAAACGATTTTTTTGTTTTTTAACTCTCAATAATTATTTATTGTATCGTCACGAAAAGAACTAACAATAAGTATTAAAATCTTAAATTCTAAAAAAAGTTACATTAGTCCTGACCATGTCAGGCCTAACCTTTTGGGTCAAAAAGAAAATTGTCATAAAAAAAAACAAAGCAAATATTTCTAAGATGTATCGTCTGTAGCATTGAGGATTAAAGCTGCGGTATCCCTCTTTTTTAATCGGCTGTGTCCACTATAATCCAAGATATTGCGAACAATGGGGTTAGGATGGTCTTCAAGCTTCATCAAGTATTTGCCTGCGTATTGGATGATTTCTGTAGTCATCAGCGGTATGTCTAAATCACAATGTATGTTTGAATTTCTGATGTACCATGGGGCGGAAGTTATCAACCGTAAAATTATATTCTGCATACGTTGGATTCTATCCACATTTGAAGCTGAGGCAGTGCCAAAGTTGGATTCCGTAAGACCATATTGGTTTCAAAATACTCTTGTAAATTAGAAGTTTACAATCTAGGCTAAGTTTTGAGTACTTGCCAATAAGCCAATGTAGTTGTGTTAGCTTAAGTTTCATTTGTGTTAGCTTTGAGTCAATATGATGTTTCCATGTAAGGCGACGGTCAAGATGTATACCAAGGTATCTCACATAAGTATGGTGAGGAACAATGTGATTATTGATTCGAACGGGTGAACAATTATCTCTTTGCAGGGTGAAGGTCACATGAATGCACTTTTGAACGTTCACTTTAATTCTCCATAATTTTAACCACAACTCTAACTGAGTTATATGTTGCTGAAGATTTATGGATGCTTGATGGGAGTTTTCATGCGAACTTAGGCACGCTGTATCATCAGCAAACGTAGAAGTGTGGACAGTTTCACTTACAGGCATATCGCAGGTATATATCAAGTATAAAACTGGTCCAAGAATGCTACCTTGTAGTACGCCTGAGGAAATTGGTTTGGATAAACTAACGAAGTCTTCTTCAACAACAAAAAATTTTCGTCCAATTATGTAGCTTTTTAGTAGGTTGCTTATATTACAAGGCAAGTGAACGGTCAGTTTCAGAAATAGACCTTCATGCCACACTTTGTCAAAAGCCTGAGAAACATCAATAAAAATAGCTGAACAATACTTCTTCTCTATGGGTTGGTTGAAACGATTTAAACGTTATCAAATTTTTTTCCGTAAGAAAAATTTACATTTATTTTAACGAAAAGTGTATTTCAGCATTCAAAATTTCAGAATGATCTAAGTCCATGGAGTATATTTGTTTAATATACATATTTTAATATACATTTTTTTTAATTATTAAATTAATAATAATTATATTTGCATCTCATCTCGTGCAAATCAATCTAAATTTATTTTTTTATTTATATTTTAATTTTTTTTAATGGTTATAGATAAAAATCTCTTAACATGATTACCACACAAACTTATCAAAAATGGATTCGCACTACTTTCAAAAATTTGTTTTATAAAACACAATGACTTTTATGAATTGTAATAAACATCATCTAGACTGCTTACTATAATTATCTATATATTTTGGCATAAAGAAATTTGATGTATATTATTTTTAATCAAATTTCCAAAGCATACAATAGATTATAATGAAACTTGTATGCAATAGTGTTTTGAAATAGAATTTTCAATGCTTTACAGAAATACTCATAACATATGCATATACATATTTAAGTAAGATATTTACTAAGAACCGAAGGCAACAATTCATTTCAATTACATGTAATAAACAACAAACTCTGTAACATGTATGTTCAGCAGAGACACTTTGCTGATGATCTCACCTAATGGTTTTCATTCAAAATGCGCCTGTTTGATTACAATAATATTTCTTAAAGAGATTAGAAATCTATTATAAAGCATAATTATCTATATACTTTGTTTTATAATTTCAGAAAATATTAAATTAATTACACAGGTCTACAACAAATTTGATGTTTTAAAATCAACATCCTTCGTTAGGTAATTTAGACCTCCTGAATCCGAAATTGACATTACTTTTTTTCTGTCACCTTCCAATTTTTTGGATAAATAAATGTCTGTGAATTGTGGCAACACTGTAAAATTAGTGAACTAGTACAACACCGCGGCTGCACCTCTTCCAGTCAGTTGTTATTAGCCGTTCGAGGAGATTTATCGCTGTGTTTCGAATTAGTGCTATTTATTTGTAAATTATTCTATTGTTTTTTGAGCTATGGAAAGGAGACATTGTGTTAATAATGCAGACTGCTTTTGTTATATTTGTGGAAGTTTTGTGGTTACAAAACAAAGATATAACATAACCTCATTTGTTCGTAATGCGTATTATGCCTATTTTGGAGTGAAAATAGGAGAACAAGACAAATCTTGGGCACCACATATTGTATGTAAAGTTTGTGTAGAAGCTTTACGAAGTTGGACAAAAGGAAGAAAAAAATCATTGAGTTTTGGAGTTCCCATGGTGTGGCGTGAGCCACAAAACCATACTGATGATTGCTACTTTTGCTCCTGCGATTTAAAAGGATTTAATTGTAAGAATAAAAAAAGTATTATATACCCGAACCTAAAATCTGCTATTAGGCCTATTCCTCATGGCCCTGATCTACCCATACCTATTCCACCAAAGGAGTTAGAGAATGTGTTATCATCTGATTCGGAACAGTCTGCATTTGAGTCCACAGATCCCGACTTTACTTTTGAAGCAGAACAAGGACCACAACTATTTAATCAAATGGAATTAAACGATTTAGTAAGAGACTTAAATCTTCCCAAAGATGCCTCACAACTTCTAGCCTCTAGACTTCGTGATAAAAATTTGCTGGTTCCAGGTACGTCAACCACTTTCTACAGAAATCGAGAAAAAGACCTGAGTCCATATTTCACCCAAGAAGATTCGTTAGTATATTGTAACAATATCTCTGAATTAGTTATTAAGCTAGGGGCTACCTCTTATGAAAAGGAAGAATGGCGACTATTTATTGACTCTAGCAAAAGGAGTCTAAAAGGTGTTTTACTGCACAACGGTAATACACTGGCTTCTATTCCCGTCGCTCATTCTGTTCACCTTAAGGAAACATACGAAAACTTGGAACTTCTATTAGAAAAAATCAAATACCGAGAACATAACTGGATGCTTTGTGGAGACTTAAAAGTTCTGTGTATGCTGCTTGGGCAACAGTCAGGTTATACTAAATATCCTTGTTTTATTTGTGAATGGGACAGCCGAGCACGAGACAAACATTGGACCCAAAAGGAATGGCCTACAAAAGAAAATCTTACTCCAGGAAGTAAAAACATAAAGCACAATGCCTTGGTTGATAGTGAAAGAGTTTTATTGCCCCCTCTGCATATAAAATTAGGTTTGATGAAGCAGTTTGTTAAAGCTATTGATAAAAACGGAGAATGTTTTAAATATATTTGTTCAAAATTTCCCAAGTTGTCTGATGCAAAATTAAAAGAAGGGGTTTTTGTTGGTCCCGACATTAGATTTTTATGCAGAGACGAAAACTTTCAAAATTCTATGACGCTTATCGAAAAGAAAGCCTGGACTTCATTTAAAGAAGTTATCGAAAAGTTCTTGGGAAATAACAAAGATCCAGACTATGAGAACATTGTCACACAAATGCTACAAAATTTTCGTATTCTAGGATGAAATATGAGTTTAAAATTACATTTTTTATTCGCTCATCTAGACAAATTTCCAGGAAATCTTGGAGCTTGTAGCGAAGAACAAGAGGAACGTTTCCATCAAGACATTAAAGAGATGGAAAGACGTTATCAGGGTAGATGGAGCGTATCCATGATAGCAGACTACTGTTGGATGCTACAACGTGATAATCCTGCCAAAATTTATAGAAAAATATCTACCAAACGCAGTTTTTTGACAAAAAGGAAAAGATTTCATTAAGTTGTGCGTAAAAAATATGTAGTTTTCTTTATTTTGAGCCCACTATTATTTTTAAAAATTTTAATAAATGTATTTATAAGCAAATTTTGTGTTTTTTTATTTTCTAATTTGCAAAAATATCTTACGTGATAGAAAAAATTGGTTTGCAGATTTGGAATTAGCGCACCAAAATTATATAAAATCAATTGTCAAATTTAAAACATCTTTGAAAAAGTTTTTTTTTGTAGACCTGTGTTATATTTGCATATGCAGCAAAATTTCTCCTTGACTTTCGATATTTACCATCACACCACACATACATAAATGCATATACATATTTACTTATAATTTATTTGTGTTTACTTCTTAAATGTATTAATATAAAAGGACAATGGTATCCAATACAATAATGAATTTGTCAATATTCTTAACAAATACATTTTAATTGCATTCTTCTCTTCTTCTGATTCAAGAATTAAATTCTCTGTAAATTCTTTCTCTCTTTTAATTTGTTTGAAGTTAATGAAAAACGTCATACACACGCACACACACACACACACACACACATTTAATAGAAAATTATTTATAATTTAATTTTAAGTTGGAATAAATCTAACAAACTGCTTCATAAATAAAATGCTTTGTTCATTAATCAAATTTTTAGTCTTAAATTTAATTTAAAGACAATAACCTCAAAAAATATCTTGAAGCGTTTGTTTTTAGACAATAAAAAAAAATGTGTCACGTTGTAAGTAATGTATGTGCCGTCGAAATTGTTAATGAAAAAAAGGAATCGCGTAAACATTTTTGCAAAACACAATATTCTGCGGTTCCAGTAAGTCTCGAATTAATGGAATCCTGTCTTTGTTTTTTTTTTTAAGAGAAGTAGCAGTTCAGGCAACAATGCCTATTTAGTCAAGTACCCTGCTACATTCTTTAGGAAAGCGATAGAGAAGAGATGAAACAGGTGGTGAAAGTAGAAGGATAGTCGGAAATTAACTGCCGTATTTAAGACAGCACGCGACCAGTGACTATGTTCATCGCTGAGCAGCCCCACCGAAAGTCAATTTTTATTTTTGTAGTGAAAAAAACCAAGATCTTCTTTGGGAATCGAACCCACAACCCCCATGCTGACAAGTTTGTACACTACCTACTAGCCTACAGGGGCACCTGTTTAAACTCATCCACGACTTTCATGCACTTTTGTTAAGTTTCTGCTCTCTACTCTTAATTTTATTTTTATTACACCGGCACACAGGGGACCAATTTATGAGAAGACGGTCAAAAGTCCTTTTTTTCATGGCCCCCAATTATAAAACTTTTAACTTCATTCGAAAGTAGATACTAGTGTGCCTTGGGAGCCAAAAAGTTAAAACTTTATTTTTACTATATCACACAGTGAACAGGGTGATTCAAAATGAGCATTTTCAGTATTTTGCTTAAATGAGAAATTTCTTAGTCAATTTTTGATTTTTAAACAGCTTTTTTGCTATACAAGATTTTTAAACGAAACGAACTTTGTATAATAGCGTAATTTGTTAGCTATTAGAATGAAATATTTCTGATTGATTTTTAGAAATAATTTTTTTTTAGAGGTCCAATTTTTTTCTAAATTCTCTTACTTAATAAAGCATAACTTGTAAAGTTCGTTAGGGAGTGTAAAAGCATTAGCACTGTCTCCTACACGCCTATAACAATCCGACCGTGAGCGCAATTTTTCTGACACAAGGTCGAACATTTTTTGCAAAATGGATTTCGCGGCGCCTGGATCATTCTTAGCTATTTTAATACACAAGCCTCTTTATCACATCTCTTACCTTAGATGCGCAACAATTATTTTCTTTTTCTTATCAAAACTCTAGAAGGATTTTACTGCCATTTTTCATTTATAATTAATAATTATTCATGTTTCTTTTTATTCAAGATACTTTTGGCATTTTAGCTCATGATTTCTGGACATTTTTAAAAATCAAACAGGCAGACGACTATAACACCTAAGCAGCTCCATATGGTTTAACTATATTTTTCTTGTATTCATCTATTTTTATTATCTATTCGACCTATTATTAATTGTTAATATACCTGGATATTATATTTTTCTTGTCTTCTATTCACCCACTGTTTATGGATTATAACCAATGTCTCAAATTATTATTATCAAAGACACAATCTATTGGCGATCCTATTTTGTTAATCACATCACGGATTTTGAGTTTTAAGGCGAAATCGAATCGATTATCTTCCTGATTGTTGTAAAATTTTGCGATCGAGAAATTTGGTTTGCAATAAATTGACCGTTTCATTGGCTTGAGTTAGTGTCTCGCGGTAGCGTGATCCATTGACCAATACCGCATTTTCAGCCTCATTTTCGAAACAAAACCGGCCTTATCACGCCTCCAAACCACATAGCGCACCATACAGTGACACGTTAAGCAGAGTGTGATTTGTTTTACATCCGCGCCTGGCTATCTAGCCCTTATCAGATGGTGGACAAACCACTATACATAATTATAATATAATTCTAAGCAACAGAACCACCTAGTTGCAACTTTAATGATTCCAGGACAGGTCTGCAAACCATCACACCTTGCTAAATATTTGGAGACTTTCTAACTCCTGTCCAGAACACATGTCACGCATGCTCACTGGACTGGATCATTCACTTTGCGTGTCATTATCAGTGAGATAATCCTGGCCACCATAAAAACCGTTATACTGTTATGGGGCCGCAAAACCACAACCACCACGATGCTCCCATATAGGGGCCAACCTCAATGATCAGCCAGAAAACTATTAAGTGTCTAAAGAGACAAATAATGAACTCAGGGGCTCACTGATCCCCGTGAAAATAAAGTGGAGTTTCCAGTTGTCTCCCTGTCTGACTTCAGGGGACTGGGCTCCCTTTTTCCCCCAATTGCACAGGTCTAGATAGTCGAGTATTATATAAAGACCGATAAATGTGGCCCCGGGGGGGGGGGGGGGGTGACACGTTGAGCATCCAAACGCTTGTCAATAATCGCTCTAGGATTTTTAGAAACCCAAGTAGGCTTCATCTGAAAAACTGATTTTTTCAGAAAAATCAGCCGGTTGTTTCTGAATGAATTGAGCGAATCTACGGCAATGTGAATGATATGACTGCTTTAATGCCTGCACCTGACTCAAAATCAAATCCTTATGCAAAATTCGCCATGTGATGGTTTTGGATAACGCCAATTGTTGAGAACGTCTGGGAATTTACAAATTTTGATCTGCTTCAACACTGTTGCTTGCGGTTGTAATGTTTTCAGTTGAACGACCCGGTCGAACGCGTTGGTATTTGCACATTTTTTAGGGAGACTGTCCACACAAATTTTGCGACCAAATTGTTAACAGCGGTCTCAGAAGAACTATTATGTGTCCGAAATTTACGAAATTTAACTTTAACAGGGCCACCATGTTCATAGCGGATTTAAATTATTTTAATGCGATTTTGTGCCAAACTGCATTCATCATAATAATTGTCAATGCTTCTAATACGAATACGTCAAAAAAAAGTAAATGTCAACATGTTGTTGATGTTGTCACAATTAAAAAAAAAAAATTCTTGTTGAAACATCCGTTAAACATCTGTTCCCTTTTAAAGTAGCAATTTTGTACAGAAATATTTTAGAGATAAATAATAGGGATCGGAAAGAAGATGCTAGGTGCATAATTCCTGATTTTCCGCTACACCTAAATGGCTCATAAACTATTTTTTCAGAAAAATCAGCCGGTTATTCGTGAATGTTGTCCGAAATTTACGAAATTTAACTTTAACAGGGCCACCATGTTCATAGCGGATTTAAATTATTTTAATGCGATTTTGTGCCAAACTGCATTCATCATAATAATTGTCAATGCTTCTAATACGAATACGTCAAAAAAAGTAAATGTCAACATGTTGTTGATGTTGTCACAATTAAAAAAAAAAATTCTTGTTGAAACATCCGTTAAACATCTGTTCCCTTTTAAAGTAGCAATTTTGTACAGAAATATTTTAGAGATAAATAATAGGGATCGGAAGGAAGATGCTAGGTGCATAATTCCTGATTTTCCGCTACACCTAAATGGCTCATAATCTAACTCCAAGCAGTGTTCTCGTTTAAGCAGAACAGCTAAATTAATTTTCAGATATTTTATTTCTTCCCAGTTTGCTTCAAACTATATAATATTTTTAATTTTTTTTTAATAAATACTTTTTTATTTAGAATCTATAGTCTTTATCACCGTGGGGTAGTTGCCCGTTTCTTATTCTCTCTGAAGTTTATGATTTTTTTAATTTTTTGATTTTGTTTAGGCATTTTTTCTTCATATTTTTGGCTTTTATATTGATATATTTCATTTTTCGGCAGAAGTGTTTCTTCGTAGCGATACAGAACTTATCGAGTTTCGTTTCTTCTTTTGTTTTTTTTTTTTTGAACATTTGCCACATTTATCAAATAATCAGATGACCTGTGCCAACCTAAAATAAGAACTATTGACCTCAATAGATTGAGGATATAAAAATATTTTACAAGATCTCTTGAAACATCCTCCTATAAAGATTTACAATTGGCAGTAAAAAAACTTAATGTAAGTGTAAACACGATGATTTTTTAAATCCTTTAAGACACTGCAGTTATTAAAAATAAAATACAATTATAAACTATTTTTAAAAATTTTATACTTCATTTCTTTTTATGTGTTCTTAAACACTTCATTACCTTTATGTCTATAATATTAAAACAAATATCGAGACACACACAAACCAGCCATAGCTTTGTACAACATGTTAATACAGAATGTATGTTAGCGTTAAATGTGTTATATATCTATTACAATATAAAATCACATTCACTGCCAACTTGAAGAAATATCAAAAGTATATAATACTGACAACCTTACGACAGGTAGACAAGCGGGCAGACATTAAACAAACACATACAACAATTTCTTGCAAATAAGTAAATTTTTCTTATTTCTATTTTTCCTTATTTTGTTATTGTTATGCAGTATAAGTGTATTAGAGCATCAAATATTTAGACAAGTGTAGTGTTGCAATGGTGTGTTTGGAGTATGAAAGTTCAAATGTATGCATGTGTGTGTTTATTTCTTTAATATAATCATATTATATTGACACGTTTAACACTTAAATACTAAAAGAAAGTTTTTCGTTTACAAAACATAGATAAAAAAAAAAATTAAAATAAAATTACTTTTGTATTTAAACTGTATAAAGCTTAAAAAGAAAAAACAAAAAGACTGGAAAATATACTTCTTGCATTTACGCATACATTAAATGTTTATATACTTTGCAGCTTCTGCAGGTTTTTGTTTGTCTAAATAAGTGTTACAGTGTTCGATGCCTGTGTTATATACAAAGTAACATGATAATAACGATGATTTTTCTTTTTTTTTTTTGCTTGTCGTTACAAAATACTTACACTTAGCAGACAAAGCTATCAACACCTACTACGTATAAGTCATATTATTCGTACTATAAAAGGTATAATACCACATCTACAAGCGTGCACTTGTGCACATATATACACTCAAGTATACATATTATACTGACAAAGCATATTGCAGTTATAGTAAGTAAAAAAAATTTTTATATATTTTGACTTGTTGGAAACTTGTGTAGTGCAGTTTGTTTCTATAACAAGTTATAATAATCACATAGGAGGAGTTCAGTTTAAGGTGATATAAGTTGCAATAAATTTTTATAAAAAGTTTTCTTATGCAATTAATTTTAAACTTTTTAATAAATGATTTCGTAAAATGTGTAAGAACAATTTTCTTTGCTTAATTCGCTCTTGATACCCTAGAAGACTTGTTAAAACCACAATTAGCAATATAATTTACTCCTCATATCTTTATTTTTTATTGTTGTATTAATCGTTAAGGTGACAATTTAAAAGTTAAAAAAGAGTTTTTCAAAGACAAATAAATAGGTAGCAGATTATTTAGTCTTTTTATTATTCAAAAGCAGACTATCTGCAGAGAACGTCTTTGTATGGGCAACAATACCGACTATAAAATCAAGGATTTTAATCAAAATTGTTACTATTTTTAGCCATCACATTTCTTCTTTTTTAATAATGTATTCATTGTAAAGTAGAAGAAGAAAAAGAAGCACAAATAAAATGGTAACATATGTGTGTATAACAGAAAAAAAGAAAGTGATGTCATTACTTCATTCCTTAAATAACATAACCAAACAATAAAGTAGTATATGATTGTAACTAAGCAAAAGAGGATTAAATCCTAAACTCTTTGTGAAAGATATTTTCGAAAGCAGATTTATAAATTCGATTTATTAGATTTATATAGCTTTCCCAACAATATGGCAACGCTGATCACACAAATAATACAACTAAAATTTTTAGTTAATTAAAAATTGTGATGCTCCTCAATTTTATCGTTGTAGGATGTGATTTGACGATATAATTTTAACGGATAGATAAAAACTGTTTGATTATTCTGTTAATAGTAACAGTAATAATTGTAAGCAAAACAGTGGATACTGAAAATTGAATTTGACAAAATTTCAAGTTTTAGAAAACACGGAGTTAAATCGAGTTTAGCTAACGGAATTGTCATTCTCTAAATATTTTATAACTTTTTTTTGACAGGAACGTAAAAAAAATAAATCTTCCTTTTTAATTCAGTTCACTTTAGCTAAATAGAAAGTTATAAACGGGTTATGAAATTAGATTTTAAAATACAAATAAGTCCCATGATTAAAATGCTTGTGAGTAAAAACCAACATTAACAAAATAAAGTGGTCTACAACACTTAGCTCATGTTTGATTTGACAGATAATTAGTTTTATCCTTCCGCTGAACGAATATGGCTGTGTATACGCTTGAACAACGCTTGGAAATATTGCGGCATGACTTTATTACTCATGGCAATGGTGCCGAATGTATGCGAAAATTGCGTACGGATTTTGAAAGAAGAGAAGCACCGCCAGCTCCGTATATTCGTTATCTTGTGAAAAAAGTGAAAGAAACTGGCATCCTCATCGATAAACCAAAGCGCGAAAAGCCAAAAGCAATGCGTACACCCGAGAATATTGCACTGCTGTGGCAGAAAGTGTGCGTGAAGCGCCATCAACATCAACTCACCGTCGTTCTCAACATTTAAACATTTCAGAGACATCATTGAGACGAATTTTGCATAAAGACCATACAAAATCCAATTGGTTCAGGAGTTAAAGCCAAGTGACCATCCAATGCGTTTTCGCTGCGCTAAGTGAGCCTGCGATCGACTTACAGAAGATGCTGATTTTGCAAAGAAAAACAAAATCATCTTTTCAGATGAAGCTCATTTTGATCTGGGCGGGTATGTAAACAAGCAAAATTGTCGCATTTGGGGCACAGAAAACCCGCACGCATACATTGAAAAGCCGATACACCCAAAACGAGTCACGGAAATTGGTGCGGATTTTGGTCCAGAGGCATAATTGGGCCATTTTTCTGCGAAAATGAGCAAGGAGAGACCGTTACAGTCAATGGCGATCGTTATCGGGCCATGTTGAACAAATTTTTGTTCACAAAAATTGAAGAGGAGGATATTGGCAATATTTGGTTTCAACAGAACGGCGCTACGTGCCACACAGCCGAAGCTACACTCGATGTTTTGCGCCCTATTTTTGAAGATCGCATTATCAGCCGCAGAGCTGATGTCGTTTGGCCACCTCGGAACTGCAATTTGTCACCGTTGGACTATTATTTGTGGGGTGACGTCAAAGATAAGTGTTACGCCGACAAGACAGAGACAATTGACGCTTTAAAGACTAATAATCGTGAAGCCATTGGTGAAATACAGCTGTACATAATCGATAATGTGCTTAAAAATTGGACCTCTCGTGTAGGCTACTGCATGGTCAGCAGAGGCAGCCTTTTGAATGAAATTATTTTCCATTGTTAACCGGAAGGATTGTACCTTCAAGTAAAAAAAGAAATTTGAGAAACTATTCAGTAGTTTTGTTTAAAACAAAAAAAAAAATTATTTGGCGGAACCTTTATAATCAAGCATGATCGTAAAAGGTTTTAGTTAGAAAAAGAGACGAATGAAAAGGGAGAGACAAATTAGGTAAAAACAAACAAACAAACGAAAAAGGAGAGAGAAATACAGACAAAAAAGAGAAAAATTGACGAATGCAATAACACAAAGAGAAACACGAACAAAACGAACTATATAAACACCGCCGACAATAAAACGCAACTAGTACAAAGAGAATACTGAAGATGGCAAATAGCCGAAACCGGTTTGTTCACAAATCAAATTTGACGATGGTCGACGGAAAACCGTACCCAAATAAAAACTTTATAATCAATTTAAAAATATGACAGTGCTAACGATTCATTTTTAATTGTTTGTGTACTAACAAAAGCAATAAAATTTAGCAATACTGTGTCTGTTCTTAAAAAATAGTAAGTAGCAGTTAGCAAACTTTTTTTATACTCTAGATTTTTAGTACTCTACTTTACATTTTTATTTTCAATAACATTGAGTTGCTTACTGCAAATACGGCCACTTCAAATGAATAAAGTGTAGATTGAGAGTTAAACCTACGAATGTTTTCCCTTTAGTTTTTGGTCAGTTTTAGTTGGTCAAACGATAGCGTTAAGAACGATAGTTTAATAACGATAAAAAAAATGGTCTCAAAATTGCATGAAAGTGAGTTTTACTTGAAAACTGTAAATTTTGTCTAAAGATTATCTAGAAAGAAGACTATTAGATGGACAAAATTCCGTAAATTCAGAATTAGCTATTCGATAACATTTTAAGACTAAAACTAAATTGATTTTCCAATGTTTTTTTTTTTATATTCTTAAGAGAGTACGGTTACGCATAAAAATACATAAATTCATATACATTTTCTATGATTTCCCGCCAATAAATTACTGAAAATTCTAGTTTTCAATTTTAAGAAACGTCCATCCTGCAAAAAATAATGACCAAAAATAAATTGCAAGGATTTTTTTTTAATCTAAAGTTTACGATACACTTGTGGCATTTTATACCTAACGCTTATTTCTTATAAAATAATATTTATTTTTTTTTTAGTTATACAGTTTTTATAATATAACTTTATTTATCTTTCCAGGTCTGCTGTGTGTGTCCCTTTTGTTTAAATAAAATTAAAATGTAAGTCGGATTGCTTATTTTATTCAGTTTTCTTTTCAATTAAGTTTCATTTATTTCATTGCAATTGCCACACACAATTTTATTCATACTTAGATTTAAAATTTCCTTTTTTTTAACTCTACTTTAAACGTTTAATTTGATTTACTCAACCGTGCATTACATTTTATACTATTAAACACTTCAGGGAAGTTCACTGAAATCATAAAAGAAAATTGTAGTTTTATAAGTGCACTCAAGCACATTTCAACATTTGCCTACACGGCAACATCAGTATAACTTAGTGCACATGTTTAGAACTGGTAACTTTATGTATGTTTTTTAAACATAATTTAAAATATTATAAAAGTTTTGTGTTCAACCAAAAACAAAAAAAAACATTAAGTCTGTAAATTTACACATAAATCTACAATATAGTTATTTATAATATCGCTCGTTTAAGAATACATGTCACTAAAATCTCATCCATCTGGTTAATTTTTTTTTATTTCTAAAACATATCCTGTCAATGATTTCAAAATTAAATCACAGAATTTGCTCATAAAAAATGTGTACATATTTCTCATTTTCATTTATGTATTTATTTTTTAATTTTCATTCGTTAAATACATTTCCTGAACGTAGTTGCACCACGCCACAATTACTAACAAAAAGAAAAAAAAATATTTTTACCAAGTCATCAAGTGAATGATGACGTGAAAGTGGTGCAAATGCAATATGTATGTGACAATTTACACACTATGCTGCTTAACACCTGCTTATATAACATGTTAGTTACCCTTTTTTGTTAGAAATATTAAACTTTTATATTCCGACATTTTAAAATACTTTGACGTATAAAGGGTTTTTCAACACGAAGTTTATTTGCTCCAACAATATAAAACAAAAAGTTTAGATTAAGATGCTTCCACCAAAACCACGCTAACAGATGTCGATTTTTTATCAAACTTTTTTAATCGCTTTTTCGCAAAATGTCGCACCTATTTTGTTAAAGTTAAAATCAATTCAATTTGCTGCGTATAGACTCTGTCCTTACTATAGCCCCACAAAAATTTTCGAGTGGTGTTTAATCACACGATCTGTCTGGCCACTTAACTGCTGATTGTCGTAAACTTATGCGATCGGGAAATTTGGTTTGCAATAAATTGATCGTTTCATTAGCCTTGTTACATGTAGCACCGTCCGCTTAAATCCACATATCAGTGATATTCACGTCGTCAATAATAGACCAAAACTGAGTTGTTATAGTTCCGCGATAGCATGATCCATTGACCGTTACCGCATGTCCAGCCTCATTTTCAGAAAAACAAAAAAAAAAACAGCCCAATCACGTCTCACACAGTGACACGTTGAGCATGCAAATAATCGCTCTAGAATTTTCAGAAGCCTAAATGCCCCAATTTTGCTTTTTGACATACCCTGACAAGTGTAAATGGGCTTCGCTCAAAAAAATTATTTTTTCAGAAAAAAAACAGCCGGTTGAATGAATTGAGCGTATCTACGGCTTCAATTCCTGCACTAGTTGAGCTTTTTGTAAGGCTTCAAAGTCAAATCCTTATGCAAAATTCGCCATGTTGTGGCTTTGGATAACCCCAATTGTTGAGAACGTCGGGGATTTGACAAGTGTGGATCTGCTTCGGCACTGTGGCTCACGGCTGCAATGTTTTCACTTGAACGACCCGGTCGAACACGCGTTGGTGTGCGCACGTTTTGTAACGAGTCTGTGGAATCAAATTTAACGACCAACTTCTTAATAGCGATCTCAGAAGGACGATTATGTTGTCCGAAAATATCACGAGTTTTGCGAAATAAAACTTTAACAGAACCACCATTTTCGTAGTGAGTTTTAATTATTTTAATGTGATTTTCGTGCGAAATTGAATTTGGTGCAACAATTGCCAATGCAAAACTATCATTTTGTTGGTGTTGCGACAATTGAAAAACAAACTTCTTGTTGAAAACCCTCTATTTATATATTTCTCTTTTTGGATTTGCGATACTTATTTATATGGATGTGTTCACCTGACAACATTATTCACAGTATAAACTGTTACTCACACATGCAAGAAAATAATAATTTTTTTGTACAACATACTTTGCTGCTGCTCCTTACCTCACATTTTCCAAGGGACTGTTAAAGTTTTCTTTGTTTTCCGGAAAACATTGCTTTTTTATTTTATTTGTTTTTTTCGTTTGTTTGTGTTTTTGTGTGTTCACATATCAAAATATGCAACAAACACTTTTTTAAACGTAAAGCGCTTTACATTGAGGAAATAAATTATAGAACTATAGCGATGCTCTTAATATTTAAAGTAATAACAGCATTTCAAGTTATTTTCTTTATATTTTGCTTCTCAAGTGAGTTAAAAAAATTGTCACAAAATCTGGGAAAAATTCCGACCAAAAATCTTATATTAAACCAGTAGCGAAACTTTAATCTATGTGAATTTTATTATCAAATTCTCTCTGTTTAAAACCGACGACGATCCATTTTTAGCAGGAAAAATGGATGCACGGGACAGCCTTTTTAAGGTTTCAGTTAATTTTTGTTCCTTGCTATTTATAGCTGTTTTCACAGATGAAATTCCTGATATCCTGATGATGCCAACCAATAATTTGGCGAAATATTAAAAAAATTATTAAAAAAATAAAGTTTTTTAAATTTTTTATTTAATAATGACCTAGTGCTTAATAATTAACTACTAAAAATATTAAATGTTTATTTTTAAAGCACAAATTTGAGTAGATTAAATTTAATTTATTTTTAAAATATCGAGAGAATTTCTTCCTTCCATTACACGATGTCTTGGCAACCAGCGATTTGTTGGAACCAATTTCATTTGAATTTGCATATGAATTTGGCTCGCTTAACAGCGTTGTCAGACCACTAGCGTGCACGCACGAGTATTATAAAATCACATTTTTAGTTCAATTATTTTTATTGTATTTTTGTTAAAGTGCCATTTGTTTCTCTACCGTAAAAATACACTTTTTTTATTTAAAAAACATCCTCGACAACCTTGACGACAAACAACAATATGTCTTCAAAAAACAAAAAAAAAATGTAATCCCCACATGCGATAACATAATTTATGTTCGTTATTCTCATGTCATTTTATTTTATATTATGCCAACAAAGTTATAACACATTTGGACTTAGCTTATGAAATTATTTGTCTCTTCATTATAAACACAACAAACATTCCTATTTTTGTTATCTGCTAATATTTCGTATAAGTTACCTGATGTGAGAAAAAATTTTACAAAAGGAGTGTTTCTTCCTTCTAAATAAACTCAGCATCATAATAATTCCACATTGTTCCTTCGTTATTTGAACAACACAAGATGAACTTTTAACAAACGTATTAAATATTTTACTGTTTATTTACTTTGTTAGCTTATCACGTAATAAGCACCTGGCCGTGGACCTTAATCAGATGGTGGCCAAACCACTGTAAATGAAAAGCAGCGCCCTTGGAAGCCGAAGACTAATTCTAGCAACAGGTCTTTCCTAGTTACAATTTCAGCGGTTCAAAAGCAAGGTTGCAAACCACTACTCATTGCTGAAGAGCTGGAGACTATCCAACTCCTGTCCAGAACACATGACCAGCATGCTCACTGGATCTGGATCATTCACCCGTCGGTGTGATTAAAGGCGAGATGATCCTGGCCCTCATAATCAAATTCATGCCAGGCCGCAAAACCACAACGACCACGATACCCCGAAGGGTCAACCTCAATAATCAGCCAGAGAACAGTTAAATGTCAAAAGAGACAAATAACGGAACTCTGGGGCTTACTGATTCCCGTGGAAATAACATGGAGCTTCCAGTTGTCCCCTGCTGACTTTAGGGGACTGGGCTCCCTTATACCCCAGTAGCACAAGTCTAGATAGTCAAGTATTCTATAAAGACCGATAAATGTGCCCCCGGGGGGTATTTTCTTGAGATATCACACACAAATTTAGGACATTTAGAAACAATTGTCCTCTTGTAGATGAAATTTTCAACCAATTTAGTAGAGATTTAAGGATCGCCTTCCTTTTAGTAATTCCAAATTTTCTAAGATTGTTGCCACTTGTCATGAAAATAATACAACATTTGGAATTTGGGAAGTTTCGTAGAGAAGTCTTTCCTATAGATAATGAAATACAGTCAACCTTCCTATAACGCGGTACTCTCAGAGCTGAAATTTTGACAGCCCTCATGTAACGCGGTACTTTAACAGCTCGGTTTCCGTTCAACAGCATCCCATAAGTTACTTTCGTGCAGCCTATGAATGTCACTAGTAACTAGATATGGTAAGAGGATTTAATATAATAAAACTTAACTTCGACCCAAAATCACAACAGAGATACATAAACAATATGTATCAAAAGAACGTATCACCCTTTATGTGTGCAGCAATTTATCAGGAAACCCGAGGATAAAATCAATGATAATAAATCGCTCTTCAACACCCCGTATAATGAAAGACATTAATAAGACCTGATTCTTGGATAATTCAAGATTTCTTTAAGCTTTGGTTTTAAAATTGTTTTATCCCTGCAGTGGAAATCTTTAGGATGGAAAAAAATTTGCTTATCAAGGTTTTATTGGTTCTTGATGACGCCGGTTGCCACAAAATAGAACTGGATCATCGAAATGTGAAAATTATCATTCTTCTTCCTAAACTGCACGTTATTAAAACATCATTTGGACCCAAGAGTCATTCAAACTTTAAAAATATACTATACACGGCAACTTTTCGAAACCATTTTTTTTTGTTTTTTTTAAGAGAAATAGCACTTCAGGCAACAATGCCTATTTAGTCAAGTAGCGTGCTACATTCTTTAGAAAAGGGATGAAACAGGTGGTGAAAGTAAATGTAAAAAGTTGGAAATTAACTGCCGTATAAAGACAGTGCAGCGACCAGTGACTTCATCGCTGAGCAGCCCCACCGACAGTCAATTTTTATTTTTGTAGTGAAACAAAACCAAGGTCTTCGTTGAGAATCGAACCCACAACCCCCATACTGAGAAACCTAATTGAAAAATAGTGCACAGATTGGCAAATAGTGAAAATAAAACTCTTAATCAAGTGTAGATGGGATTTTCAATTTTACATTGTATTAGAACCCTGTCATCGGCTTGCTTAATGCGTATTGGAAACCTCATCTATCTGAAATATTTCGAGCAATACAAGATAATTCTACAACTTCACTACCCGTTACAGAAATAAGTAAACATTGCTTCACGTTTAAGCAAGAAAAATTTTGCAGTAAATTATCAGGATGTGAGAGAACTAGTACTCGGGGAAGAAACTTTAGATGAGAAAAAACTGATGAAATTAATTAATGCACCCACCTTAAACGCATAGGTAAACGAAAATAAGGAAAACGAATGGTCGCCAAATCTGGATTTTGTGAAAAATGGATTGAATTTGGCTAAAAAAAATATAATTTCATTTCATTCAAACTGATCGTTCAACGATGTGCGCGCAAAGTTTAAAATAGGGTTAAGAAATTGCTTAGTAGAGAAATTTTAGTGCACTTAGAAGAAAAGTAACAATCGGAAACCAATTTGAATGTGAACCAAATTAGGAAGACATTTTGCACATTAAAAGAAGACGATTTAGTCAACTTATGTCTGACAGCGAGGATGGATGTTTTAAGATTACAGTTTTCTAATTTAGTTTTTGTTTCACTTTTTTTATCATATCCTTATATGAACTCCTCAGAAACAAATAATATATAATTTATCTTGTCTTTTGTATTTATTGCGCTCTCCATATAACGCGGTACGATTGATTTGTACAAATTCTGAGTTTCTTATAGCGCTGTTTCCATACAACGCGATACGTACTAACCTGGTTTGTACGGTTAACTCCGAGTTCGTTATAGCACGGTTTCCATACAACACGGTACCCCTCACCGCGTTATAAGAGGATGGACTGTACTATATTAGGTTGTGTTCTTCTTATAAACCCATTCTTGCTTAGTTCGCGAGAAAATCTACTCGATTCTTAGTCTTTTTTTTTTTGTTTTTTGTGTAAGGGAAATTTATAAGAGTAAACGAAATGATGACATGACTATGATTTGCCTCAAAAAATTTTAAAAATCATGAAATTTGTCACTAAAAATATTTTACAAATTTAAAATTTTTCCAGATGCACATTTAAACTTATTTCCTTCCTTCCATGCTCTTGTTCTTTATCTAACATTAAAAATTGTAGTTGTACTCGTAGTGGTTGTTAATAGAAACAGGATAAGGAAAAAATTAACATGTATTTAGTTGCCACAATACTTGTGGTTTAAGCTTTAAGCAAGAAGTGCATGTGGATATAAGTAGGTTGTGTCAGTAAGTGCGTTTGTACGGATTTAAAGTGTGTATTTGCCTTTTTAAGTATATTTTCGCAGTGGTAAACGGTTTTATGGGTTTTTTGTTAAAGTTTTTCCTTAAAGTTTTAATTTCACTAGACTTTTTTCAACCGCACAATAAAGGAAAATGTTTCAATTTGCCACAATAAATAAAAAGTATGCTTCAAAATTTTTTATTTAAAAGTTAATTAAAAACAAAATTCCTTTTATATATACTAAATTTTATTTATTTATTTTGTACTAATTAAAACATTTTATTTCTTAAAGTTTTTTTTTATAATTTTACTGTTGGCAAAAGTTATTTTTGCGGTGACAAAAATGCAAATGTACTTTCGAGAATAAAAAAATAATAATTAATATTCTTCATAACTTTTCTTGCAAATAAAGTAACAAAAAAACTCATTTTAACAATTTAACAATAACACAGTAATTATTTTTTCTTTGAAAAGTTTCAACTTAAGAAATTCCATTTTTGTTTCTTTTTGTTTTTTGTGTAGTTCCTTTAACAATCAATTTTTGCTTTAATAAGGATAATTTTCATAAGAAAATTTATGAACGACACAGCAACAACAGCTTACAATAATATCAGCAAGAAAAATCTTAAGCTGCATTGTTTACTTATCTGTTGTGAAAAATGAAAAACGGGATAAGCAGACACAGCAATTATGAGAGGAAAATATTTTGTAGTGTTAAGGATTCTGTTGTAAAAACAAAATTATTTTGCCTACATATTTTGTAGTATTTTTTTAATCCTATCAATTTTTTAAATTTAAATAGACGATATTTGGACATTTGTTGCTCAATCACGCCTAAACGGTTTACGATTGTGATGACATTTAGACCATAAATAGGCCTCTTATTAACTAAAGTATAGGATCCTTACGACTATATGTAATCAAACAGACCTTCTGGCGTCAGAAATATAATTATATTATTTACATTAATTAAAGTCAAACAGATGGGTAAAGAATGAATCAAGCCAATTTCTGATACCCTGTTCTCATGGGAAACGTGTTCCAGTTAGGGCATTCTACATCGATCGAAACAAATGGTAGTGAGAAGGGACAAGGACTAGGCTATAAGGCCTAGACCAAGCCAAAACTTTCAAACTGTTTTTCAAATAGTTTTTGACCAGTCGAGCAACATAAGCTTAGTGCTGTCGTAATGGAACATTATTATGTCATGTCTGATCCAATATTCAGGTCGCATTTCTTTGATTGCTCTCTTCAAATAAATCAATTTCATACAGCTCCCTTGTGATCGTCCGAATCGAATTCAATAGCTCATAAAACAAAACATCTTTCTGATCCCATCAAATACAGAGCATTACCCTGGCATCCTGCATATTCAGCTGCGGCGTTAATTTGGCTGGTTCGCCGGGCTTTACAAATCACTTTTTGCGCTTGATGTTCTATATATCTATTTTTTATCACCAGCAACACTACGATGCAAAAATTATTTATTTTTATAGCGTTCGTTCACGCATCATTTGCAACCCACAAAATCGGTTTTTAACATCATTCGTTTTCAATTTTTATCAGATCCAAATTTCTTGCTTTTGAATAAATGCCAAGGCTTTTAAACGTGGGTATATAGTTTGTTGTATAACTCCCAGTGATAATGCAATTTCTTCTTGGGTTTTCGTGAAGTAATGCTTCGTATTCTACATCTTCAAGCCTTTTCAGTTGTCTTCTGTGTCGAAATCGACACTTGGGAATTGCGCATACCATCGTTTACAAGTTTTTTGAA
The DNA here is from genome assembly GCA_030448955.1 of Trichopoda pennipes. NCBI lineage: Eukaryota > Metazoa > Arthropoda > Insecta > Diptera > Tachinidae > Trichopoda > Trichopoda pennipes. Next base: position 7,148,425 of record JASKUP010000088.1, read on the forward strand.
TTGGTGCATATTGACGGTGAGCTTCTACCAACAACTTTCAGTAGCCGTTCCTTCAAATGAAAGAAGGTTATCAAACTTCCCTTTTTTACGCACAAAATTCGACATTATTATAGCAATTAAAGAAAATGTGTATTTACACTTTGGCGTCACTCCAAAATGCCATATTTATTATCTTTGTCACAAACAACATGTGATAGTTATGTCATATGTTGTGCAAAGCCATAATAATCACTTGTAACCTATTTCCCCCCGGGGGCACATATATCGGTCTTTATAGAATACTTGACTAGACCTGTGCTGCTGGGGATATAAGGGAGCCGAGTCCCCTGAAGGCTAGCAGGGTGTCAACTGGAAGCTCCACGTTATTTCCACGGGTATCAGTAGCCCGCAGAGATTCCGCTATTTGTCTCTTTAGGCATTTAGCTGTTTCTCTGACTGATTATTGATGTTGGCCCTTCGGGGGTATCGTGGTGGCTGTGGTTTCGCGGCCCCATTTAGGTCTGTTTTTATGGTGGCCAGGATCATTTCACCTTTAATAACACCTACCTGGTGAATGATCCTAGATCCAATGAGCATGCTAGTCATGTGTTCTGGACAGGAGTTGGTTAGTCTCCAGCTCTTCAGCAAGGAGTAGTGGTTTGCAGCCCTGCTCTGGAACCGCTGAAATTGCAACTAGGAAAGACCTGTTGCTAGAATTAGTCTTCAGCTTCCTACGACGTGAATGACGTTGCTTTTCATTCACAGTGGTTTGATCACCATCCAATTAAGGCCCACGGCCAGGTGCAGATGTAAATCTTATCACGAAAACTTGTAACCTATTAAATTTTTAGGGTCTTCAATAAAAATTAATCATGTTACGGCAACTCTTTTGCAGATACAACAATTTACAACAAATTTTAAACCATAATGAGCAATGCAGACAAAGACTGATTAGTGAAATGTAAAATATTCTTAACATATCCTGTGAAATATTATATGCAAACCCTTTTTCTTTCCTAATGTCGTCATTTACATTTAAATCTATTATTGCTTTGCCTTACAACGAAAAAGGTGAAAACTGTTTACTCGACTATTTTTTATTTTTAATGATTATAAGCAGCAGCAAATCGACGACTATAAAAAAACAAAAAACAAATCAATATTTGTATTCGATTTTCACAAGAATAAATAAATAACAACAATATTAATTGTTACTTATGTATTACGACAGGCAACAAAACATGAAACTAAATGTACAATCATTGATTGATTACACATTTTATATTTTGTAATTTTGTTTTTTATCTTCATTTTTCATTTTCACAATTATTTTAAAAATTTTGTACAATATTGTTGAATGTTTAAGTGACAATTGAGCAACCGTTTTGTTTTAATTTAAAAAATTGAAAACTATTAAAATTGTAAAATTCCATTTGGAACAAAACAAAAAAAGGGAAAAACATTTTAATTAAAATTCCTTTCTTAAATTTAAATAACTTTAACACAACTAATTTATTGTTTAAAACTTGAGGCAATTAATGTTAATTTGATAAAAAAAAATAATTTAAAACATTTTTTTAATCTAAGTAATTTTATTATTCGTGCTTGATTCCTTTAAATAAATATTTCATGATATTCTCACGAAATATTTATTACAAAAATTTTTATTAAAAAATAAACATTTTATGATATTTTAATAAAAATATTTATTTAAAGAAATCAAGCACGAATAATAAAATTACTTAGATTGAAAATGATTCCGATAAATAAATTACTTAATATTTTTTTAACTTAACTCGATATTATTAGAAAATAAATTTTTATTTCAAGTGGCACAACACGAATTTTTCAACAATGTATTATTAAGCAGTGTCATATAGAGATAATATTAATATACTAATTGTTTTCTCCGAAGCCTTCATATTATTGGGAACTGGTCAACGACGGTAGCCTCATACTTTAAAACTACGAACAAAAGAAGAAAACAAGATAGAAAAAATTTAAATAACAGATTTTCATTGTGATTCTCTACCGCAAGAAACTAAATAATAATCCTAATTATATCGCTACAATAACTGTCCCTCTATTCATCATTAACACGCCTCTATCTATTAAAGCGTAACAGCCAGAGGCAAATTTTTATAACAGGTACTTTGTACACACAATAAAGTTAAATTAAAATATGTGCGTATATTTTCCGACGGGGTTTAATTTAATTTTTATTTGGGTATGGTTTTACGTCGATCCTCATCAAATTTTGTTTGTGAACAAACCGGTTTCGGCTATTTGCCATCTTCAGTGTTCTCTTTATACTCTAATGAGTATAAACCAAATTTGACAAGGGTAGACGTAAAACCATACCCAAGTAGTAGTTTATTTCACATATACTACCTTGTTTTTTTAACCACCTTATGTTGAGCTTTAATATATACAAATAATGTATATTACTGCGTCCACTATAGCGGCAACTATAAAAAATTAAATTACAAATTTAAAGGCGTGTCAATAGAAGCCGTGAATTTGATGAATATAGGCCTCTTTTCCAAAATCGTTAGAGATTTAAAAATGTTCAACAACAAGTAATCTATAATTATTCGGAATCTTTTCCAATATAAGCGCAATTTTATTTCGTGCTTGATAAACAATGTTTTTTGTTGTTTTCGAAATGTTTTATAGTGTTTGTATGGAAGTGTCTTTGAGTTTTGCTGTCTATGCTATGTTGATTTTATGAAAAAATTCTCATAAAATCAGTTTGGCTTTGGATATAAGACTCTTAGGTTTTTTCAATACAATATTGGGGTAAAATCCACTGATGAGCTATGTGAGCAATAGTGAAATTGCAATATGGATATGCTCTCCCCCATTACAATACATTTCAAATTTATTTTTTATTTGAATAAATGTTTTATGAGAATATCATAAAATGTTTATTTTTAATAAAAATTTTTGTAATAAATATTTTATGAGAATATCATGAAATATTTATTCAAAGGAATCAAGCACGAAATAAAATTGCGCTTATAATGTTCAACAACAATAAATAATAAACCATTGACAACAAATTATTTTAGAACCTAGTGTAAATTGTATGTTGTATCAAATACAACTAAGTGCCCCTGTAGGCTAGTAGGTAGTGTACTAGCTTGTAAGCATGGGGGTTGTGGGTTCGATTCCCAACGAAGACCTTGGTTTTTTCACTACAAAAATAAAAATTGACTGTCGGTGGAGCTGCTCAGCGATGAAGGCATAGTCACTGGTCGCTGTGCTGTCTTTATACGGCAGTTAATTTCCGACTATCCTTCTACTTTCACCACCTGTCTCATCTTTTCTCTATCCCTAAAGAATGTAACACGGTACTTGACTAAATAGACATAGGTGCCTGAAGTGCTACTTCTCTTGTGAACAGGCTGTTATAGGTTTTATGCTAACACAATCAGCACTTTACAAATGAAAATTATATAATTTAAATTAAAACAAATTTAAATAACAACTACAAAAAAGATGGGAATATATTTTTATTTGAATAACTTTAGTCTCTCCTACGTCTTTCAGCAAACATATGAAAAATTTAATTGTGTTATATTAAGCATTAAGATAAGTATTAAATATTAACATTTACAACTATTGTGGATTTCGAAGACTTAGCACCCTTACAACAGATTATAAATTGAACAGTAGGTTGTTAAATATTGGATCACTTCATATTTTCAGACAGACTTGTTGTTAGCCGATTTTTTTAACATATTTTTATCGTTTTGGGTAGGCCACAACAGCATAATCAGGTTTTAAGATGTCGTGTTTTAAAGCATTTACTTTAAAAAATGTTAAATAAGTCTCATGGTCAGTAATGCACTTTCAAGAGTTTCTCTGTATGGCGACCTGTATTTAAGCTAAGTTAAACAGGCTCTGTGATTATGTTATGAAACAGAAAACTTTAATTTAATTTTATTTAATTTTATATTTAAATAAAACCGATAAAAAGGAAGAATTCAAAAAAATATTTAGAAAAGAAAAAAAATTTTGGGTTAAAATCCACTAAAGTTCTATATGAGCAGTAGTGAAATGGCCATATGGATATGCTTTCTTGCGCAGTAAAAATATATTAAATATATATTTTTTTAATAATAAAATATTTGTAGATATTCTCATAAAATATTTATTAAAGGAATCAAGCACAAATTAACGTAGATTAAATTAAAAAATGATTCCAAAAAATAAAATTGTTTAAAAAAGAAAAATATTTTAAATTCAAAATGTTTGAAATTTTTCACTATTTAAAAGTTGTAAATTATATGTATATTACTAAAAGAACATAAATATTTATTTTAATATAGGCTTTTGTCATTACCTTAATCTACTGCAATCACAATTATAACTTAATATTTGTAATACAAATTAATATTTTTTCTTAAATTTAAATCAAATGAAAAATTATATAAAAATTAAAATTAATCATTTAGTTTGAACACAAATAATAAGCGATAGCAAATATTATCAAAATATAATAAACGAGCATAAATTTATTTATAGATTTTATATAGTTATAGCCTTTCAATCAATTAGTAATTAAATTTATGTATTTTTATTTATAAGCATCAATATGTTCTCACTAAAGATAATCTTTCATATTCATAAAATATATTTTATATTTCAAATCTATTTTAAAATGTTAATGTATTTTGTATGGAAATTTTGTATTAAATTACTCCAATACATTGTTGAGTAAAATTGAAAAATTTAGGTCAGTTTTACAATTCTTTACATGCAAAAACACAAACTTTTTGTGAACGAGACTAACTCTAGAACAAATGCATTTTGAGTAATAAAAAACGCCAAAGAAGTAGTTAGCTTTTCCTCACCTATTTTCTTTACAACTCTAGTTCGTTTTCTACTGTAAATATCAAAACGGTCACTAGACACTGCAATTTTTGTGTATTCATTCATTCAATGCATTTAATTTTTTTGTGCGCTGTGTTTTGATATTATATGGTATCGCATTTACGTAAATACATATTAAGCGTTGTTTACTTCAAAAATACACACACGCCATAAATCCGTCGCCAGCCGCCAACTGCCTCCCAAATGCATTGGCGGATGACGCTGAAAGGCACAAAGTAACATGGACTCGATTACTGCCGACGTTCAAACAGTCGCGGTGGGCATCGAGCTTATTTGTTTGCGTTTCTTCTTTGCGATCTCACAAATTCGTTCTCAATGGGTCAGCTAGTTATATGTATAATTTGGACAGAAAATAATCATAATCGTTATTTAATTTTTTTATACCATATTTTTTAAGAAAAAGTTTTTTATATAAAAAAATTTAATAAATTTTAAATTTACGCCATTCAATGGTGTGTGTGTGTGTGTGCCTTAATATCCAAAATAATAATAAATCTTATTAAACATTTTTTCTTCAACGACCTTGTGCTAAAAAAGTGAATATAAAATCATAAAAAAGAACAATAAACTCTGATTTTAATTAAAGAGTTTTTCAGCAAGAAGTTGGTTTTGGAAAACAACATAAAACTAAAAATTAAAATTAAGAATTATATCTTGCAAATGACCACCCCTACCACGCTGACAGATGTCGATTCTTTCATCAAAAATTTTAATCACAATTTGACAAAATGGCGGTCCTATTTAATTAATCACATTACGGATTTTGAGTTTTAAAATAATCCAGTGGCACTGGTCACTGCTGATTGTAGTGAAGGTATGCCATCGGGAAATTTGGTTTGCAATAAATAGATCGTTTCATTGGCTGTGTGACATGTGACAGCATTCTGTTGAAACCACATGTCACTGGCATCCACGTCATCAATAATAGACCAAAATTGGATTGTTAGCATTTTGCGATAGCGTGATCCACTGACCATTACTGCCTCATTAACCGTTTCCAGCCTTATCTTCGGAAAAAATCGTCTCAATCACACCTCCAGACCATATATCGCCCCATACAGTGGCACGTTAAGCATGCAGAGGCTCCTCAATAATCGCTCTAGGATTTTCAGAAGCCCAAATTTTGCTTGTTCATATACTCTGACAAGAGAAAATTGCCTTTGGCTGAGAAAATATTTTTTTCAGAAAAACCAGCCAGGTTGTCTCTAATGAATCCAGCGAATCTACGTCAATGTCAATGGTCGGTTGGCCTTAATTCCTGTACCAGTTGAACGTTATAAGGCTTCAAAGTCAAATCCTTAAGCAAAATTCGCCATGTCATTATTTTTTGATAATCCCAATTGTTGAGAACATCGAGGAGTTGACAAATTTAAATCTGCTTCAACACTGTGGCTCACGGCTGCAATGCTTTCAGTTGAACGACCCAATCGAACACACGTTGATATTCGCACATTTTGTAACTTAAAAGCGATCTCAGAAGGACGATTATGTTGCCCGAAAATATCAAGAATTTTCGAAATATAACTTTAACGGAACCACCACTTTCATAGTGAATTTTAATTATTTTAATGAAATTTTCGCGCGAAATTGAAATCAAAACTATTATGTTGCTGATGTTGCCACAACTATAAAACAAACTTCCTGTTGAAAAACCCGATATTTTATTTTCAAAAAATTTTTGATAGTAAAATTTCTCCATATTTATTTTAAGACAAATTTTATCATTTACTGCAATGGAGAAAGAAGTTAAATTTAACCACTTAGAATAAAAATTAATCACTAAAATATTTTTACTATTATAAAAAAATATGCAAATATTTATTAATTTATTACATCGTAAAAATATTATTATTTTAGAATAAATAAAGGAGCGAAATTTTAAAATAAACTTTAAATTATTAAAATATAAATTTCATTCATTGCCATTTGGCAAGATGAGAAAGAGATTTTCTACCGTTGATGCCATAATCATCATTACGCTTCATTTGCTAAATGACAATACATAAATGCAAACAGTTAACTGAAGAGACATTTATTCATTCATTTACCACCAGCATATAATTAAACTGTGCCTGTATTATCGTCCATTAGTATGTAGTCGGTGATGCTTGTGTGTGCCTAAAATCGTATTATAGGGAATATACGGTACAAATGAATAAATATTGCTGGTTCTATACACTAGTGCATTTAACTACATGTAGGAAAGTTTCCTACACACACATACATATACCTGCACCCATCATCCATACAATCATGCAAACTATCACTCTACCAAACAGATAAAAATAAATTGTATCCATATCATGTCTGGCAACGTACGTATTTCAACTTTTGCTGATCATGATGACGATGATAATTATTATAATGACAATGATGACGAACGCAAGGACAACATTGCATATTATGATTTTATGTACTTTACAAACAAGTGGCTTTAATTGTGGAAAATTTCAACTTCAAATAACAACTAACTGTTCATTCATTTGAAGACAAGGAGAGACCACACCCGGCTCTTTCTTTTTCTATAATATCATACAATCTGCATCGCTGTGGATTTTAATTGTCTCTAAAGTCATTCAAATGTTAATTAATGAAAGAAATGAAAATTATGTGAAAAGTAATACTTTCGCCTGTTTTGCAATGTCTTGCAGTTTGCAATAAAAGCAAAGTATGTTTATGTAAAACTAAATTACATGTGTGTAATTTTCCTACTATTTTACTATTTTACTGCCAAAACATTAAGTTATTTAAACTAATAATATATGTGAGAGCTTAAAAATGTTAACATTATTGATATTCATAATAACATCATTAAGCAGATATATGCAGCTAAAGCTAAATTAGTACAGACGTATAAAAACACTGGGTAGAACCATTTTGCGAAAGAGAAAGCCAGAAAGAGAGAGCGTGAAATGAAACTCTAAGATTATATATTACTTTGAAAAGGAAATAGTTATTGAATAGCACTTTAAATTTCCAAAAAGTATCGTAATCTCAACAAGTATACAATAGAAGTCTGCGAGTATGATTCACACGCTAAGCGTTCCGTACAATGTATAGATCACATTATTTTTTTTTTTTTTTTGTTTAATTTAAGGTAGAGATGGATTTAATGAAAAAAAATAATTTTTAAAAATTAAAAACTTGATTATACTTAATTTAGGTGCCCCTGTAGGCTAGTAGGTAGTGTAGTAGCTTGTCAGTATGGGGGTTGTGGGTTCGATTCCCATCGAAGACCTTGGTTTTTTTCACTACAAAAATAAAAATTGAATGTCGGTGGGGCTGCTCAGCGTTGAAGGCATAGTCACTGGTCGCTGTGCTGTCTTTATACGGCAGTTAATTTCCGACTATCCTTCTACTTTCAGCACCTGTTTCATCTCTTCTCTATCCCTTTCCTAAAGAATGTAGCACGGTACTTGACTAAATAGGCATTGTTGCCTGAAGAGCTACTTCTCTTAATAAAAAAAAAAATTTTTAATTTTAAAAAATGCAATTTTATATTGAATTTTTTCCATAAATATTTTTTTGTTGTTCAATTTTTTTGTATGCAAATTAATAAATTATTCTCTTTAGCATGTAATACATCACAAGTCATGGCTTAAAGTTATATGACTTAAACCAAAAATATTTTCAGGCGAATTCTTTTTTGAAAGATAAAATTTTGTTGTTTTATAACCATCACAGCTTTATGTGCAGCAAGTCATTGATGGTTTAAAATTAGAGTAAAAGTTATCCGTATATGTAAATTATGTTATTTTTAAAAATTGCCACCAAACTTTAACGGTACCAATTATTTTTTTTTTTCACCTTTTTAATAAAAAAAACTTTTTTAAAACTTTTTTTTACAAAATTGCCAAAATTTTAATAGAAAATACAAAAAGGTATTTAAAATTCATGTTATTTAAAGATGCAGGGTGTCCGTCGGGAAGATATACTACTTTTTTAGCCTCCATTGTGGTAAACATTAATCTTCATAGTTCGTATTCGTTCAGCGGAAGGATAAAACTAATTATCCGTCAAATCAAACATGAATTAAGTGTTACCATTCCCGAAATAAGCATAAGTTGAAAAAAACGTTAGATTGCGGACCCTTTATAATGATGAGAAAGTTACGTGAAATTTTTCAGAGCAACAACGTGCCAACACAGCGCTTTATTTATCGTGTAGTGAATGACTTCAAAGAAAGACGGTCTGCAGGTGATAGGTCCAAGCATGAACCACAACGTACTGTAAGATCGGCTGAAAACATTATTGCCATTCAAGAAAGTCTTCAAAACAATCCTCAATTCGACAACGTACTGAGAAACTTGGTCTTCAAAAGATAACTTTGGCCACAGCTTCGCACAAGGATTTGCTTCCGTCTAAGATTCAGTTGACACAAGAGCTTCTTCCACAAGAACGTTTATGCCGCCGTACATATGCCAATAGGATGTTACAGCTCGCCCATGACAACCCCCCGATTTTCATAAAAAAATTATAATGAGTGACGCGAGGCGCACTTTCATTTTAATAGATATGTGAATAAGTAGAATAATCGGTTCTTCTCAAATTATTCAACAGTCACCATAACATCCATTTAAAGTGGCAGTCTGGTGTGCAATTTGGTGAGGAGGTATCATTGGATCTTACATCTTTGAAAATGTAACTGTGAATGGGGATATGACTTAACGCCAACAACAGGACGATCTACATCGCGTACAGCCAAGATTACAATGGAATTACTGCGAAACCTCTTTCCACAACATGTTACTTCAAAAAATGGTGATGATGATTGGCCTCCACGATCGCCTGAGTTGACTGCTCTTGATTTCTTTTTGTAGGGAGATATCTGAAAGCAGGGTTTATGCAAAACAAAACAGAAACGCTTGAGCGACTCAAACAAAATTTTCGCGATGAAATTAATAAAATACCACGTGAAGTGTTTGAGAATGTACTAAAAAGGGTTCGCATTTGTGAGGCTAACAGAGGCGGATATATATCTGATATTTTATTCGATACATAATTGCCGACATTAAATAAAACATTTTTTTATACAAAATCCCTTCTCGTTCATTAAATCAAAAATTATAAACAAACGAAGTAGTATACCCTCCCGGCGGACACTCTGTATAAGAAATTAAATTAAAAACAAATTATTTATTTTTTCTTTTTATTGAAAGAATTAAATATTTATCCACGCTTTTTTGATATCCTCTGCATAAAAATAATATCAACAAGGCGAATTTATACAACGTAACTGACTGTATTATTTTCAAAAGCTATTCGCTTTTGCGAAATTCTGTTTAGTTCTGAAAACACTTTCAAAACAAAACGTAGTAATTCTAGCAGATGCACATAAAGAATGTAGGCACATTCACATACTTAATTAATATTGGTGTAAGCACAATTAAGCACTCTTGTACTTAAGATAAGATCTTTGCATAAACCCATCAGAAATCTTTTCATGCAAAGTACTACGAGTTTTTATGAAATATTTACAAATTCGTTTTTAGCCCCCAAAAAAAAAAAGATTTAAAAATTGTTAGCTTGCCAAGTGGTACTGCTGCCAAAGTGCAAAAAAGCCATGTCGAAAGAAGTACGTACTGGTCATTAACTTAACTAGCTTCTCGCCTTAAACAATTTAAAAGTCTCTAGCTGATGAAATAACCTTTTTAGCTTTCTTTGTTTGTGTTTTTTATTATATTTTTATTCCGTTTAAAACACAAATTAAACATAATTTTAGGATAAAAATAACTTCAATCAATTTATTTGATTTCGCTTTACTTTAAATGTTTTTAGATGTGAGGGTGGGTGCTTTTTCAATTTTGCAACCTGTTATATGAGTATTTTTTGTTGTATTTAATATGAATTGCTCTTTATTTGTTTTTGTTTTTTTTTTGTTTTTGGGAGAGAGTGAGGGAGTGTGAGAGTATGAATATATTTGATATAAATTGAATTTTTTTTTTTCTTTTTTTTTTTACAACAATAAAACTTTTACTTTTATTTGCTTAAACCGTTATACATTTTCAGTGTTGTAAAAAAATCCGTTTGATTGTTTTATTTACATGTATGTATGAATGTATGTATGTATGCATTTATGCATGCGTTGTGAGGGTTATATTGACATGATTTTATTAATATTTTTTACTGTTGCACCACTATAATTAAATTTATTATTTGTTGACAGGAAATTTGATGGGAATTTTCATTTCGTAGTTACAGTTTATTGCCGTGCATGTAAATTTATTTAACCTTAATGGAATTCGTGTGAAATTAATACTTAATTTAATAAACTTTTTATGATGTTACTGGTTTCAGTGAAATATTTTTATATTGCAATTGAGAAGATCTATCTAAGAGTAATTTAAAAACATTTTATCTTATGTGAGAGCTTAAGGCATATTAATTTATTAGGGTCGTTATTCCTTTCCGTCTTTGCTGGCTTAGGTATAAACCGATTAGAACAGGAAGAATGATGTCATCACATCGAAAGCGCTCGCAGCCAGCAAAGACGGAAAGGAATGACAACAACAACAGCTTTTCATTTGCTGGGAAAACAGCGGATACAAAAAGCGCCACGTAGATAACATCAAGAAACAAATTAGAACGAACAAAGAACAGGAGAATGAAAGGAAAAAATGGGCTACATTAACATATATGGGAAAATCAACGTACAAACTGGCGAAATTCTTTGGAAAACACAACATCAATACCGCATTCAGAACAAGAAACAACCTAGGCAGAATAAAACGGAATAAAACAACCGAGGCAAATATACTAGACAAACAAAGTGTGTACAAATTAACTTGTACATGCCATTATAGATAGCAATATTTGAACCATTGGAATATTTTTACAGGAGAACGAACATTACACCAACACAGACACGATACGCAGGAGCACGGGACCGGGGCAATAAAGAACCTCATAAACGTACAATTACAGATTATTATGTCACATAAAAAAAAGAAGAAAAAAAAACCCAATAGGTCCACACATAAACAAAAACGGACAACAAGCAAGATCGTAAAAGGATTTAGTTAGAAAAAAAAAACGAAAAAGAAGAGAGAGAGAGAGAGAGAGAGACACAGGCAAAAAAAAGACAGAAAGTGACGAAAGCAATAACAGGAAGGGAGACTCGAACTATATATAAACACAACTGACAATAGAACGCAACTAGTACGAAAAGAAAACTGAAGATGGCAAACGGCCGAAACCGGTTTGTTCACAAACCAAATTTGACGAGGGTCGACGGAAAACCGTACCCAAATAAAAGTAATTTAATATTAATTTATTATTTAAAACAATTCACTTCAAGAATACATTTTACAACTTGCATATTGCTGCAAGAAAGCGGTGGAACGATGTACAGTCCATCATATGATAAAATTCACTTTCTATGATAAAATTTTCTTTCTTTACAGCGAATTGTTTTGCTCTATTTAGTTTGAGATTTTAGGAAGTTTTTTGTTTTAGAAATCAACCAATAAATATAAAAATTAAGCCCGAAATAGGTATCCGTTGGTTGCCAGCGTTTGACGAGATGCGCCATCGGATTTCCACCAAATTTTCACAGTACCTTTGTAATGGTCGTTCGCTAGTTTATATCTTTATTTCATGCGTTTACGCACAATAGTGCGTCCACAGTGCGTGTTTGCAAAAAAGACAAATTTTTCAAAAAAATAAAATCATCGAATATGATTAACAATCATAATGTTTATAACATTTAACAAATAAAACTGCTATTTATTATTAATTATTAGTTTTTGTACGATTTAACTTTTTTATAAATAAATATTTAGATAATTTATTTACATTTAATTGACACTCAAAGTTAAATTACATAAATGACATTTCAAATGCCAAAAAATTTTAAGTTTAAAAAACGTTTATAGCTTTTGATGCAGGGTATCCGCGGGGAAAGTATACTACTTTGTTTATAATTTTTGAATAAATGTAAAAAATGCATCTTATAATGATAAATGTTTTATTTAATGCCAGCAATTATGTATGGAATAGAATATCAGATAAATGTTCGACTCTGTTAGCCTCACAAATGTGAGCCCTTTTGCACACATTTTTTACGAATATTTTGTTTAAGTTGCTCAAGCGTTTCTGGTTTGTTTGCATAAATCCTGCTTTTCAGATATTACCACAAAAAGAAGTCCGGAGCAGTCAAATCAGGCGACAGTGGAAGCCAATGTCAACATCACCATTTCTTGAAATAACTTGTTGTGAAAAGGAGTCTCGCAGTAATTCCATTGTAATCCTGGCTGTATGCGATATAGCACCGCATACAGCCAGGGATGCAGCTGTCACGTTAAAAAGTTTTCAATCATATCACGACATCGTTTTCCATTAACAGTCACCGTTACGCGGTTATCATTTTCAAAGACGTAAGATTCAATGATTCCTTCTGACCAAATTGCACACCAGACTGTCACTTTTAATGGGTGCGAAGGTGCCTGTTGAATAATTTGAGGGTTTCCCATTACCTAGAACCGACTATACTATACTATTCTTCACATATCCACTCAAATGAAAATGTGCCTCGTTCCTCATTATGATTTTTTCATGAAAATCGGCGTTGTCATGTAATATCTAATTGGCATTTGCGCGGCGGCGTAAATGGTCTTGAGGAAGAAGCACTTGTGTCAACTGAATCTTATATGGAAACAAGTGCAATATTGTGGTTAAAGGTGGTGTTCTTTAAAGACCAAGCTTCTAAGCACGGCGTCAAATTGAGGTTAATGGAGTGTTTTGAACACTTTCTTAAACGGCAGTAATGTTTTCAGCCAATCTTGCAGTACGTTGTAGTCCATGCTTGGGCCTATCACCTACATACCCTCTTTCTTCGAAATCATTCACTATACGATAAATACTGTGTTTTGTTGGCACGTTGTTGCTCCTAAAAATTTCACGTAACTTTCACATTGTCACCGTAATCGATGATTGATTTTGATAAAATATTTTAAGGATTGAAACACGTTGGTTTATCGAATATTTTTTCATAATAAATTTGCCACGTAAATACTTCACGACTGCTATATATGAACTCTCAAAACTAATGTTTTTAAAAATGGCGGCAAAACAAAGTAATATACCTTCCCGGCGGACACCCTGTAAAACTATTTATTTATTTATTTATTAAAAGACGACACATTTTTAAAACATTTCTCAAGAAATGAGGCAAATAATGATTATAAAAATTAAATAATTATTTTAAACTTATTTGGGTACGGTTTTCCGTCGAGCCTCGTCAAATTTGGTTTGTGAACAAACCGGTTTCGGCCGTTTGCCATCTTCAGTGTTCTTATCGTACTGTTATTTCAAAACTAAAAACGCAAAACATAAAATATTTTCTCATTCCTGCCTTTTCTAGTTTAATTTAACTGCACTCTAATTAGAGGCAACGTGTAAAAACAGAATGTTATTTAAAAATAAGAAATTTCTTTATTTGCAAAACTTTACGTATTTATTATTAAGTGGCATTATATCTGTATCTTAGCCAAAAAAAAAAATGGCAAATAAGAATTTTATAAAAGAAATGGGGTAATAAACTTAAGTACTTAAGTGTTGGCAATTATCTTAACAGGATATTTCTTGGATGATGGCAAAAAACAGGTTAGACTTTGCTACCACTTGCTATTTTTTGTTCTCGATTGTAAAGAAATCTTATTCAAATTATTTTCATGCTAAAGTGTTAAAACATTCACATTAAATGCATTTAATTAATTGCACAAGAAAATGCTTAAACCGCATTTTTCATTTTTAATTACAACATAATAAACCATAATTATCCTTTTTTTTCTTTCCGTTAAAAATCAATAATTTTCTTCTACACTTTATGCCCTGGGATAAGCATTGAAAACTAGTTAAGAAATTCGTTTAGTTTAGAAATTTGTATTCATATTTGTATTATTGTTGTTGTTATTTTAAAAAATAAAAAAGAAAAACCTTTAAAACAAAAGTTAGTACTGGCTTTAACCGCTTTTAACAACTGAAAAGAAATTACTTGTAAATGGTTTAGTAATAGTGATGTTAAAAGACCAAATAAAGCTTTACTGCTTTTATTTGGTTTAATTTTTATCTCATTAATGGTGTTTAGTTATTATTGTTTGCTTTTAGCTATTTCTTGGTTTAGTAATTCGTAAAACGATGATATAAATTTTTATATTCTTCTCTATAATTTCAGAGAATATTAAACATCATCACGCTTTCCATTTATAGCAGCAGCAATCATGAAGAATCTTTCCCATTATCCGTACAGGAGTAACAGATATCTGCTGCCTTCAAATTCCACAAAATATTTATTATATTTCATTATTCTATCAACAATATATCTGCCGTATTTAAATGCAAGTTCTGCAGCTAAGTTGCGTGAGGAATGTATGGAACTGTCAGCTAAATCACAATGTGAATGTATACCCATTCTATCGGACATACAAATTGATTGTCCTGTCAATGATCCTAAACTAACTATCAAAATACGACCAGGCGATCATGTAATGATCGAGTGCTACAACATCAACTATAGAGACTATAAACTTTTACCTAATATGGCGATTGGTAACACCTCCCAGGTACAGATACAAGGTTGTCCACTGCCCGGCCATTTGTCCATAGCTAGCATACCACAACAGTTGGGTGTTAAGCAATACACCACTTTATTGTTCGACAATAATAATGATCTGGGCACAAATATAACCCGAGAACATTTGAGTGGTCTGCACGGTTTGCGTCGTTTACGATTTAGTTCGTCACGTCTGCTGCACATGCCTAAGGATGTGTTCTATGATGAGTCTTTAAGAAATATCACCTGGTTGGATCTGCGTTCCAACAATGTGGAATTGCCCGTAAATATTTTTGACAAATTAGAAAATCTTATCTTCATTGAATTGGGCTACAATCATTTGAAATCTCTGCCGCCGGGCATTTTTCGCCACCAGCGTAAATTGCAAGTCTTGAATTTATGGAGTAATGAGCTGCGCAATCTTTCCAAAAGTCTTTTTGACGATATAACCTCACTTACAGATTTGGATTTAAGTAACAATGGCATCGAGACCCTAAAGCCCGATGTCTTTGAGCTTCTATCAAATCTCACCAATTTAAGTTTAAACAGCAATCGTTTTCGTTCTCTGCCCGAGGGTTTGCTGAAGAAGAATAAGAATTTGTCACAAATACGATTGACAAATAATCGTGTGCCGCTAAGAAGCCTGCCATCAGAATTCTTCGCCAATCTGCCAAAGTTAAACGATGTTCGTTTGTCTTGCGATTTGGAATCGGTACCAAGAGATTTGTTTAGCAACTCTTCAGCCATTACCATGATCTCTATGGCGAATAACAAATTAAGTAATCTACCTGCTGAATTATTCGAAAGTCAAGAAAACCTTAAGGATTTGGATTTATCGCAAAACGCGCTTATCAACCTGCCGGAAGAATTGTTCAAAAATACCAAGAAATTAACAATGTTGAAATTAAATCATAATCAACTGACAGAAATTCAAAGGTAAGCTCGTTCATCAAAATATTATATATTCGTTAGCTCTACAACAAAAATTCGTTCGTTTATATTTTTCAGAGAACTTTTCTCATCTTTGACAAATCTCAGGAACTTGGATCTCAGCAATAACAAGTTAATGACCATCGATTTGAGCGCTTTCGCTAGCACTCAAAATATACAGCAGCTTAATTTGGAGAACAATCAATTGACACTTAGCGAACCATATGGTGGTGTTATCGAGGGCCTTCAGAATGTACTTGGCTCACCCTTTCAATATATAAACCATTTACATAAACTCAACTTGCGCAACAATTCCATTATGAATATTTATCAAGATTGGAAATTTCAATTACTAGAATTGGAAGAATTAGATTTAAGCTATAACAACATAACCACCATAGATGACAACGATTTACAGTTTTTGACGCGAAATGATTTGAAAATTAATTTAACCTACAACAAGTTGAGGATGGTGAATTTTCAATCTATTGATTTGATTGAAATTAGCAACGATAATAAGAAAGTTATCATGGATTTGAATAATAATCCAATACAATGTGACTGTGTGCTATTAAATTTTGTTCAATACCTAAGAGGTGAAAGAGCTCCACAAGCCAAACAATATTACAAACTGGCTACCGACAATTTAGTGTGTGATCAGCCAGAAAACCTAAAGGGAAAACTAGTGAAATATGTAAATCCTATGGATTTATTATGTCCATTTGATCACGAGGATACAAACCCGAAGCGTTGCCCACGTGGCTGCAGCTGTTGGGTGCGCTCCTTAGACAAAGTTTTAATGGTAAATTGTTCGAACAGCAATTTCACCAAAATACCTGCTTTGCCTAGAATCGAACAATTTAAACTTATTGGCACCGAATTGTATATGGATAATAATGAGCTATTAAAACTGCCTATAGCAAGGACGCCGGGCTATGCTGATGTTAGAAAATTAATTTTAAGAAACAACAATCTGACCACCATAGACAGCACAAATTTACCGGCCCAACTAACGGAGTTGGATTTAAGAAATAATCGCTTGAAATATTTAAATATGAGCGCTATACAGTTTCTCAATGACAGCAGAAACTTAGATAGCCTGCATCTGTCAGGCAACGATTGGATGTGTGATTGTGAGGCCAAGCCATTTTTAATTTTTGCTCAGATTAAATTTCAAATAATACGCGATTTTGCTAAAATGAAATGTTCCAATTTCTTGGAAGCAAAATATTTCAATGAATTGTCAGTTAACGACATCTGTTCAGAAACTGAATTGTATATAGCGGTGAGTATAGTTATATCGTTAGTTGGCCTCCTAGCCGGCTCTTTGGCAGCTCTGTACTATAAATATCAAAAGGAAATTAAGATCTGGTTGTATGCTCACAACATGTGTTTGTGGTTTGTTACCGAACAGGAATTGGACAAGGATAAAAAATATGATGCCTTTATCTCGTACTCACATAAAGATGAACAATTTATTGCAGATTATTTGGTACCGCAACTAGAAAACGGTTCACCGCGCTTTAAATTATGCGTACACGTTAGAGATTGGCTAGTGGGCGAATGTATACCAGATCAAATAGTGCGTTCCATAGAAGATTCAAGAAGAACCATTGTAATATTATCCCAAAATTTCATTGAATCGGTTTGGGCTAAAATGGAATTTAAGGCTGCTCACCAAGCCTCTCTCAATGAGGGTAGAGCCAGAGTTATACTTATATTGTATGGCGATATTGAAATTAACACCCTAGATTCAGATCTGAAAGCATATTTAAAAATGAACACATACTTAAAATGGGGCGATCCCTGGTTTTGGAGTAAATTACGTTATGCTATGCCACATTCGGCACATGATCTAAAAGGTTTGGTGAAGACACCCCTTAAGGGCTCTACCGATGACAAATTAGAACTTATAAAACCATCACCAGTGACACCTAATCTGACAACACCACCAGGTGAAACAACAAAGAATCCTTTGGTGGCACATCTAAATGGAGTTGGGGCTCCTCAAACAGCAGTAATGTTTGCCAATGGCAAAGCTCCCAACTATTATACTAACGGTAAGACTACACCTAACTGTCACATTAATGGAGCTTTTATTATTAATACAAATGCCAAACAGAGTGATGTATAGAACTGGGAGAAGGCGGAAATGTTTCAATTTGATGACGTTTTGTACCGATGAAACATTTAAACGCTTAACGGCTACCCACAACATTCAAACATCATTGATCTATAATCGAAGCAAAAATCTCGTTTCAAGCCACACAAAACAGAAAACAAAAATTATCAGACTGAAGGGACTAATGTGCATTGCTAAAATACTTATTAAGTTAAGATTAAAATTTTACAATAGCACATAACTTTTATTTTTTAACTCATATTTTCAGCAACATCCGCATGCAGCATTTGTCTATTGTATGGAGAGATTTTTTTTTTTTAAATTTCTTAAACAAGCATGGGTGTTCATAGTATTTTAAATAGATTTAAATATGCCTCTTGCAAATTTTACTTGCTTTCCGATTAGAATTTCATTAAATGAATTAATTATTTAATTAAGAAATTTTGTTTATATTTTCAATTAAAAAATTAATTGAAGACATTAAATATTTATTTGAATTTTAATCTACAAATAAAAAATTCAATAGGTACAAACACATATTTTTTTTGCGTAGACGTTATGTTAATGTAATTTCAGTACCTGAAAGCTTTATTTAGAAGCTTTTAAATTTTATTTAGAAATTTCTTGTTCAGGTACGATTTTTCTAATAGTTAAATGATTTTTTTTTTGTTCTCGTTCTAATTGTTAGATTAGTTTTTGTATCGTTGAACTCATTAGAGAATATAACATAACAAGTGCACAATTGGCAACTATTATGTTTTTCAATTTCTGATTTTTCTTTTCGTTGACTTAATGTTAAAAAGAAAACTATATATCTGATTAATTGACTTAAGATATTTTCAATTTCAGCATTTAAAAATTATCAATTATTTTTTATAATTTGCCTTACAAGCTTTTTTTAGTTTTTGCAAAATTACATTAAACTTCAAAGCTCAAATCTATGTTTTTATATTGTAAGTCTTAATCAAGCTTTCATATATTTTTTTTAATTAATTATTAAATAATTATAAATAGTTATTTAAATAATAAGTAGTTTTACTTAAGAATATTTTACAATCAATGACAAAACAGAATAAAAACCAAATTAACAAGGAACAAAATATTTTTGAATCTCAGTAAAAACTAGCAAAGGTTCAAATTATAGATCATTATATTAAAAAAAAAAAAAAAGCAAAAGAAAAAATATTATAAAAAGAGAAAAAAAATGCCTTCTATATGTAAACATAAAATATTTTATATAAGCAAATATAAATTTAATAAAAACAACAGCAACAAAACAAGAATATATCAAATATGTACATAAAACAAACTATTATTCATCACTCAAAGTTATTATCCTTTTTTTTTAATTCAGCCACTAATACCCATTTCACTGTTTTTCATAAAAGCCATTCATTAATCTGTTTTCACAAAAGAAAAATCTGTAAAAATTAGTCAAAACTATATTGAAATCTAAAAATTTTTCTACATATATAATGTTAAGCAATACTTTCGGTTTTCTATTGTAAAAAGCACACAACTCGAATATTTTTATAATAACAATTTAACTCGAATATCTTCATATAATTGTGTCCTATCAAAGAAAAAAGTGTAAAAATAACTTTATATAATTCCTTATCACATAATATTTGTGTAAACTTTTAATGTATGTATTTCAATTATCTTTTGTATTCTTATCGAAATGATCATCGTCATCAAATCCAATAAGCAGGAGACAAGAAACCACAAAATAATATAAATAAAATAAGGAAAAACCAATAAAATCATTATATTACTAATTATGTCTATTTATGTAAAATTAAAGTTAAATTTATTGGAAATCAGCAAAAATATTAATTACATTTAAGTAATAATTAAGTTTAAATAAAATTTAATTATATGAAAATAAAACAAATAAATATGTACAATATATTTTAAAAATATTTTAAAGTTTGTTTTATTTTTTTTTTAGTTACAATATTGACCTTCATATGGCCAATATTGAAATATTAAAACAGCAAAGTTGAGTATAAAACGATACATGAAAAGACTACAATATACACATGTGGCAAGAAACCGCCGGATTTACAACAAAACAACACAACACCGATTTGTTGAATTTAAATTCTCATCAAAAACTTTTAATTGTTTGTCAGAAAAAGGGGTCAATAAAGAAGTGTTAGTATACGTTCAAATATCTCACGCATAAAAGTAACAAAATCCAGGTAAAAATAAACATCATCAACTTACAGCATCGAATCACCGCGAAATTATGAATACTAGGTAATAAATAAATTCCCTACTAATTTATTTTCACCATTTCCACGAAATGTCAAACTTCACGTAAACAAATTTTAAAGCATATTTTTATTATTTAAATTCGCCACTGCTGCATCATTTCGCCATGCTTTTCAAATTTGTATTTTTGTTGCTGTTGTGTTTGGCAAAATCGGATTCAGATAAAAATGTCGCTAACAATTGCTTCGAAAAGGCTATCACTTTGATAGACATTATCGACTTACAGCTTCGAACTATGGCGAAATCATGAGTACTAGGTAATTTGGAACTGTGTAAAACGTTCGTATAATACAAAGAGTTGTATTTCATAAAAAGGCATCAAATTGTGAAAAAACTTGGCATCACTTCAATTTACTAAGTTATCAAATTTTATGCGGAAAACTTAATATTTTTGGCGGTACCGTTATTTTTAACTTGAAGTTAAAAAAATAATTGAAGGGATTCTGTTTATTTATGGCTAGATGACAAAAAAATGAAGATGTCATCAAATAATATTCAAAATTTTTAACTTTTTTGACATTCGTATTACACAGTTGCATTCGTAAGGAAAGAAAAATGTCTCATAAATTTACAACAGTTTCATTACACAGAACGAAATGTTCGATTTCGCTACATTTTTCATTCGATTAGAATTACGCAGTAAACTCTGTGAATTTTCCGTTTTGTTGTTCTAATAAAAGCTAACATTTTTATATTTGTTAACAAGTAATCTATAATTTATCAGAATCATTTTCAATCTAAGCAATTTTATGAAAATTCTTATACAATCGCCACATGGCGAATTTTGCATAAGGATTTGAGTTTGAAGCCTTACGAGTTTCGACTGGTGCAGGAATTGACTCCGACCGACCATTCACATCACCGTAGATTTGCTCAATTTATTCATTTTTTCAGACGAAGCCCATTTTTTGTTTAATTTGTTTAAAAAAACAAACTTCTTGATGAAAAACCCTTCATATATGTGTATGGGTTTTGAAGCCTAGAGCATATACAGTCACAGCTCACAGCTTATTAGCACTTTAACAGCCTGTTGTTTCTAAACTTGATCATATATTAATGAAAATGAAAAGTCACCCTGTTGTATAGCATGTGACGAATATAGTACAACAACAAAAATGGGGGGATCTAAAGCCGACTACAGTTTGCCAAAGGCCACATTTCTGAAGGTGCTGGCTTCTGTAACACCGTCATATTTACTGATGAATCCAAATTTAATATGTTTGGCTCGGATGGGATGATGTACGTGTGGCGGAAAGCAAATACAGCGTTAAATAAAGAAAATTTGCAGGCAACAGTTAAACACCGAGGGGGAAGTGTGATGGTGTGAGCCTGTATGTCAGCTGCTGGTCCCGGAAAATTGGCCTTCATATAAAATACAATGGACAAGCACTGTTACCTTCAATTATTGGAGGACAATTTGTTGAAAAGTGCCGAAACCCTAGGTATCTGAACCAATTTTCGATTTTACCAGAATAACGATCCAAAGCATAAATCAGGAATTGTTCAGTCGTATTTGATATACAATTGCCAACACTTGATGACGCCGCCAGCACAATCTCCGGACATGAACGTCATCGAAAATTTATGGGCAATATTGGAGAAAAATATCAGAAGTTACACGATATCTAATTAAAACGACCTCCGACGACTGCTAGAAACAAAATGGAACGAAATAACACCGGAAGTAACCCAAAAGCTGGTGGACTCAATGCCAAACCGACTTAAAGCTGTAACACACCATAAACGTTATCATACCAAATATTAAAATCTTCCAAATTTAAGTGCTAAGCCAAGTTTTAAATTGTGCATAAAATAAGCTGTGACATTAATATTATAACTATTCTTAATTTTTTAGATTTTTATGTTTTTTAATAAATCGCCTATCTTAAACTTGAATCTGTGTCCTTTCTAATGGTATCAACCATTTTTCTACAAGTCTTTTAGTTTAGACACAACAGGCCGTTAAAGTGCTAACTAACCACTGCATAAAATAAGCTGTGAACGACTGTATGTTGCTTGCTTGTATAAAAAAATATGTGAAATGCTAAATTCAGTTGCAACGTATATATTATTATACTTTAAAACCGAATTATTTGTCTCGTGAAATTTCTAAGAAACTATGCATTGTGTAAGAAATTATAATTGATTATTTCGTTTACTTTTAGTGATTACCTTTTTCTATTTATTTTGTTTTTCTAATTTGCTGTGAGATATAAATTTTTATTATTTATTATCAGTCGCTGCGCAAAAATAACACTAAGCATATGGTATCATCTCCAGAAAAACGAAATGATCATATCAATGCGGAAAGAAAATGACTGGAAAAACCATAACGTAGCTGTTACTTTACTTACTTACTTCGTGGCCCACAAACTTTGTAGACTGAGTTTGTGAAATTTCAAACTGTTGCGTTATATTTGTACGTTATTAACAAGGAGATTTTTCTTTGTAACGAAGTAGTTTTGTTTAAGTTTTAGAAGAAAATAGTAATCACTAAAAGTAAACGAAATAAGCTATTATGTATTCTAACACATTGCATAGTTTCTAAGAAATTTTATTTACATAAGACAACTAAAACATGCTTATTAAAAATTCGACGAAAAATTCAACTAACCACAAAACAAGATACACATAGCAAAACATCGCCTACACTGCATTATTAAAACAACAACAATATGTGATGGTGTTGAAGTAGAATTTTTTTGTATCTGGGATAACAGTATATATAAGCACCATCTGTTGGAGAGTGTGATTCGTTTTACATCCGCACCTGACTGTGTAGCCTTAATTAGATGGTGTACAAACCACTATTGTATAATTTGGAACATCATACAGGCGTCCTAGGAAGCCGAAGACATAATTCTAAGCAACAGAACCACCTAGCTGCAACTTTAATGATTCCAGGACAGGGCTGCAAACCATCACACCTTGCTAAAGAGTTGAAGACTTTCTAACTCCTGTCCAGAACCCCTGTCAAGCATGCTTACTGGACAAAGAGACAAATAATGAACTCTGCGAGCTTATTGATTCCCGTGGAAATAAAGTGGAGCTTCTAGTTGTCTCCCTGTCTGACTTCAGGGGACTGGGCTCCCTTTTTCCCCCAGTTGCACTGTGTCTAGATAGTGGAATGTTCTATAAAGACCATATTTATATGCCCCTGGGGGGGAACAATCTGTTGGACAACAAAGTTAGTTGAAGTGGAAACATTTTTGAGGGAAGACATAAAGACGTTAGAGTGGTAAAGTTACCATAATGTATAGGGTCCGCCATCTAACGTTTTTTTTTTTCAACTAGTGCTTATTTCGTGAATGGTAACACTTAGCTCATTTTTGATTTGACAGATAAATAGTTTTATCATTTCGCTGAACGAATATGGTTGTGTATACACTTCAACAACGCTTCGCTAAGTGGGCCTGCCATCGATTTACAGAAGATGCCGTTTTTTCAAAAAAACTCATCTTTTCAGATGAAGCTCATTGATCTTGGCGGGTATGTAAAAAAGCAAAATTGTCGCATTTGGGGCAAAGAAAACCCGCACGCATTCATTGAAAAACCGACGCACCCAAAACGAGTCACTGTTTGGTGCGGATTTTGATCCATAATTGGGCCATTTTTCAGCAGTGGCCGGTACAGTCAATGGCGATCGTTATCGGGCCATCTTAAACGAATTTTTGTTCACAAAAATTGAAGAGGAGGATAATGGCAACATTTGGTTTCAACCGGACGACGCTACGTGCCACACAACCGAAGCTGTGTAGTTTTGTTTATAAAATTTAAAAAAAAGTTATTTGGCGGACTCTATATTTTTGTGGCTATTAAGGTGTCGCGCTATGTAGTCTGGAGGCGTGATTGGCCCGTTTTATTTTTCTTTTTTTTCCAAGATGAAGCTGTCTTTATAGAATACTTGAATATATAGACCTGTGCAACTGGGGGAAAAAGGGAGTCCAGCCCCCCTGAAGGCAGCAGATGTCAACTGGGAACTCCACGTTATTTCCACGGGAATCAGTAGCCCGCAGAGTTATCGCTATTTGTCTCTTTAGGCATTTAGCTGTTTCTCTGACTGATTATTGAGGTTGGCCCTTCGGGAGTATCGTGGTGGTTGTGGTTTCGCGGCCCCATAACAGACAGGTCAGTTTTATATGGTGGGCAGGTTCATTTCACCTTTAATAACACCTACCTGGTGGAATATTCCTAGATCCAGTGAGCAAGCTAGACATGTGTTCTGGACAGGAGTTGGATAGTCTCCAGCTCTTCAGCAAGGAGTGGTGGTTTGTATTCCTGCTCTGGAATCATTAAAGTCGTAACTAGGAAAGACCTGTTGCTAGAATTAGTCTTCGGCTTCCTAGGGCGTGAATGACGTTTGCTTTTCATTCCTAGTGGTATGACCACCATCTAATTAGGCTCCATAGCCAGGCGCAGATGTAAATCTTATCACGTCTCGCTATCGTGAGATACTAGCAACTCAATTTTGGCCTCTTATCGACGACGTGGATATCAGTGAGATGTGATTTCAACATGACGGTGCCACATGTTACACAGCCAATTTATTGCAAACCAAATTTCGTGATCATATAATTTCACGACAATCAGCAGTTAAGTGGCCGGCTAAATCGTGTAATTAAGCATCACTGGATAATTTTTTGTGGGGTTACGTAAAGGACGGAGCCAATCGAATTGATTTCAGCCTTACAACTCAAAATCTGTGATATGATTAACGAAGTAGCAGCGTCATTTTGCCAAAAAGTAATTAAAAACTTTGATGAAAGAATCTACATCTCTCAGCGTGGTCGTTGCGTAGATTTACCAGATATCATTTTTAATTCATAATTGCCGCAGTTTCCTCTTCGTAATACAACAATCATTTGAGTTCCCTTAATCTAAAGTTTTTGTTTTATTTGCTTTAGGAAACAAACTTCTTGTAGCAAATTGGTTTATAATAAGCAGCTTTGAATTTTGTAAAATGAACTAACCTTACTGCCAGTAATCAATTTAGTGACTTTATTTAAAATGAATTTGGATTATTAGCACACGGAAAAGTTAGCTAATATGTTCGAATAGTGTTTTGCGAAATAATAAAGCGCACCTTAAGCAATAGCTTACTAATCGAAATCCTAGGCCGAAGTTGTTTTCTTTAATTTTTCACTTTATTTTAAATTAAAAATATTTGAGAATCGTTGAATGCAATTTTATTAAAACGAAATCATAATTTTTTGCACTGTATATTGAATTTAGTGCAGCTACTGTCGTCCATCAAGTCGTTATATATTTAAAATTTCTCCAGCAATTCTATTGGGGTAATGCAAAGTTCAGTTAGTCATTCAACAAAGTTATTATTTAATATCAGAAGATTCAAAATATTACTTTAAAAACTCAATATTTATAGCTGCGCCATAGTTTATGAAGAGAAATCATTTTACACGAGTAAAACAATTTAAAAAGTTATCATTAGTTTTCTACTGAAAATGACATCAGCACAGCAACTTTTGTTGCTTTAAATCGCAAAAGTTTTATGCGCAACACAGTGAAAAATAAAACAATTTAAGGTGAAGGTAAAATACGATGAAAGCAAACAAGAAACACGTTTAGCTTTATACTGATTTAAGTGAAAAAGTTTTGGGTTACATTTTTTACATTGAATTTTCAATGTTTTTTATTTATAATTATTTGTTCGTTTTAAACAAATAACAAGAAATATTGAAAATATAGCAAAAGTTTTTTGAAATAAAGTTGTTTTTTTATTATGTATCAGTGAAAAAGTAAACGAAACGACCTACTGTGCATTTTATAAACTACGTAATTTTCCAAGAAATGCTACACACAAGGCAGAAACAATATGCTTATAAGAAATTCTACAAAATAAGATAAACAACAGAAAACAAAAACAACTAACGCAGAACAAACACAAATTATACAGTCAAGTAGGCATTTAAACTGAATGATAATAACAACAAGATGGGATGATGTTAAAGTAGAAGATTTTTTTTATATGGAAGAACCCCATTAAACAACCATATAAGCACCACTTGCTGGGCTATTCATTCACTCAATTCCTTAGTGAGTGAGGACAACAAAGTTACCATCCTATTTATTTTGAGTATATTGAAAGTAAATAAATCGTTTAATTTAATTTACAACTCTAAAGAATGGTGTTTATTATTTTGCATAAAAGAACTCAATATAAATAAACGGAAACTGCGTTCAAACGAATGTCTCTTAATTTTTTAGTTTTTTATCGATTACATACGTAATCGTAATCCACGAATATGAAATATGTTTAATTTTTTTTTACTACTTTTAAACTAATAAATCACTTAATCGTTTTGCTAGAAAAAAAATAATTAAAGCCCTTCACAAATGCGAGCCCTTTTGAACACATTTTTCATTACATTCTCACATATTTCCCGCGGTATTTCATTAATTTCATCACGAATGTTTTGTTTGAGTTTCTCACGCGTTTTTCAGGAAACCTATTATTGCGTTTTGTATTTATATTTTTTTAATTTAGGTCTGTCTGCGTACTTTTCCAGTAGCAAATGCTCAGTCATTAAATTTTTTTGGGAGAGTAAGAACAATGTTACTCTATCGGCTGAGAAAATCTGAAAAAGTACGCAGACAGTATCCAGTGAAATTTTGCAAGAAAACAGCTGATCAATGTGTAAACAACTGAAACTTCTGCTGCTTATATCACTTCTACCATCTGCAATCCACTTACGCCACCGTCGCACTGTATATTTAAACGTTTCTACCATGAAATAAAATGTTTTGTTTATTATAATTTATTATAAACATTAAAAATAAACACATTTGTAACTTCTTACCTCTGCCATTGCTAAATTTCAATTTTTATTTTCACTTCGCAACAATTATTTAATTCAAACACTATATGAAAACAGCTGTTCAAAGTAGTTGCAAAATTTTGCAAGCAAAAATTTCTCCAGTAACCTTTTACAAGTTCTCTGACTTTTAACTGTCAAAAAATTATCTTTTTAGCTCTCTTTTTGCAAGCGACTTCGAATACTCAGACAACATTTTGCAACATTTTGCACAAAATGATGCAAAATATGTGTACGCAGACAGAACTTACAATAATTTTTGAACCTGAACAATCAATCAAATCGAAACACTCTCCGCCATTAAACTGAAAATTTGCAAAAGCGTAACTAATTTAAAAAAATAAAATGGAATGCAGAATACCAATTTTGCTAAACGGAAGTTATACATACTCTTAATTTTTACACAGAATTATACTTACTATAGCGGATAAAACCGCTATAATATCAAGCAAAGATATAAGATGTTCCCCCAAAATGTGATTTTTAACTTTAAGGGCTCTTTTTAGTCGCTACTTAAAGAAAAAAATATAAATTTTAATTTTATATTTATGAACTTTTCTATCCTGGAATTATTAATTAAGTCCTAGAACAATATATATTTTTATTAGCAATAATCAAAGTAAAGAACTAAAGAAGTAAATTATGTAAAATATAAACAGAAATTTATCTTACTTCATTACATTTAATCATTATTTGCTTTATATTACATTTTTACATTTCTCCGTATGCGTGTATAAAAGCTTACACATCAACAGCAACACATTGAAGTAAGAAACAAACACTTAAATTGCATCATTCATTTATTTTCACGTGATAATTAGTAAAGTGACACTGTCACCATTGTTGACAATGACAAATCAAACTGAAAACGATTATAGTTTGTTTCCAACGGTGATTATGTTTTAACTACGCAATATACTCATTAGAATATAAAGTCATCATTGTTGTTATTGTTATTGTCCATCAATTTGCCATCTTACTCGACCATTAAATCATATACATTCATGCATTTACAAACACGTGACATGGCACTCAAATTAATGCAATACTCCTCCCATACCATCTTTATCAGCGTATAACAGAGCAGTTGTTTTAGCTGATGTCTATAAGTAAATTATAATTTTACATTTTGTAAATACATTCTTCGTTTGAATGGCCATCATTAATTCTCAAAGGCTTTGTAAATTGCGCCACACATTAAATTGTAACTGGAAATTGTATTTTTGATTGTTAAAGATAAAATGGTAAGGAGATGTATTGTAAAATATTTGTATAGTACGATTTATTCTATAGGCATAGGATTCAATATCATTTAAAGAATGGAAACAATGATATATGTATGCGTGTATTGTCCGATGGGGTTTGATTTAATAGGGTATGGTATTACGTCATCCCGCGTCAGATTTGGTTTGTAAGCTTACCGGTTTCTGCTATGTGCCATCTTCAGTATTCTCTTTTCTCTATATAGAGTACTAGCAATCCCGGCGAACTCTGATTCGCCACCAGATGGCTTTATTTTTTTGTAACATTTCGTTGGGGCATTAAAAGATGACGAAAAATTATTTTTTTTTTCGTTT
This sequence comes from Trichopoda pennipes, assembly GCA_030448955.1. Taxonomy (NCBI): domain Eukaryota; kingdom Metazoa; phylum Arthropoda; class Insecta; order Diptera; family Tachinidae; genus Trichopoda; species Trichopoda pennipes. The sequence goes on from JASKUP010000088.1 coordinate 7,177,594, forward strand.
TATATTTGAAAAGGAAAAATTTTATTTCATTGTGCAACAGTAATGAATTCATTTCGATTACAAAAATTAAGTGAAATTTAATTGAACTTCTCTAAGTGAAAACTGAAAGTGAATCCGTGTCCGCAAATTATCTGTTTATTTATTTATTCCGCAAACACTAAGCGATTGGCCTTGCGACTTGTTAACTGTCATTGCGAACGCAAAGCGAACCGGAAATTGCAATCGTTTGAAGTCAAGCGGAAGATCAGTCGAAATCATTGGTATTCGAGGAATACATACATTTTCACCTGCGTAGTTTCCGTTAATAATAGTTGCAAGATCGCAGTGAATTCAAATTACGCAATATCATAATAGCGAAACCAACTTTGAATTGCAAGTTATGTTGTGCAAATACTGGTAACTCCAGAGAGTTCAAAAACTCCGTTGGATAATTTACTGCATCATCGGGATTTGTTATGGAATCAACGAATTTCTATGTCACCAAATCGCCATCGATTTTTAATTTAATGGTAAAAATCTGTGCGTGTACATACATCGTTATTCCTTGGGGCGAAAATTGCCCGTTGACTTAACCAAGCATAATTCTGATAATTCTCACTAATGTTTGGGAAAACATTTTCAATAAGAGCTAATTGAGAGTCTACAAATCGGCAAAAGTCGTTGGTAAGAGTAATTAATCCAGCTGTCGCATCAACTGGAACTTTTCCATTTCCAACCGCTAACAATTGTTTGGAAAATTGTGCAGCATTTTGATCATTTTGAAGTTGAACTTTCATATTAGTGTTTAGCGATAATGTTTTTAAGTTATTTCTTGCTTGCCTTCAGGCAAGTATTCAATTCATCTGCAGGCGTTGCACGGGGAATTACTGGCAACGTCTGCCTGAAATCGCCTGCCCACAATATCTTTCTTCGCTTAAGTTATGTGAATACACTTGTTGCTGGCTTGCATGCCATGTGCGGCGGCCGATGTTCGCACGTCGTGTTCTCGACATTTTGGACTATGGACAGACTGGTGAATTTAACCACAAATGCACGATCCACTTAATTTACACAGTTCAAATTACCACCTTAAGGACAAATGCCTGCTGTTGAAGTTGAATAGAAATTTGCACAATACGCGTGATTCATTTAATGGTTTCCAATTGAACTCTTAGGACACGAATACCTTTAACCTCAGTTTCACGTGCGCATGAGTAGCTGTCAAACAATGTATCACGCACCGGCGCCATCTACTTAAAATGAAACGTACTTATTTTCGTGAGAGATACTAACACACCACGTACTGTTACCGTTACCGACTTATTTTTATATATAAAAAATATAGAGTATAGAGAAAAAAGAACACTGAAGATGGCACATAGAAAAAACCGCTATGTTTGCAAACCAAATTTGAGGCGGGATGACGTAAAATCATACCCTATTAAATGGAAACAATAGTTTTTTGTTAGCCTAAACATATGCTACAGTTAAATTTAATAAATAAATACTTTTAACAAGGACTTTAATTTTGTTTCACAATACATTTATACATTTATTAGATATCAAACCATGTACAAGAAAAGGTCCCAAGAAAACAATTTTGGGCCTCCAGCTGTATTTGAAAGCCTATAGGATTAAATATTTTTTATTCTTTTTTTCAGAAAAGCTTTAAAACGGCACAAATCGAACTGTAATTAAAAACTCAGGTTTTCGGCGGTTTTTTGTGGTCAATGATCACGAGAATAATACCTAAAATTTCCTTTTACCAGGTTTTTCAACAAGAAGTTTGTTTTTCAATTGTGGCAACATCAACAACATGATATTTTGGACATTTAGTTTTTTGTCTTAGTCGTGGTAGATGTATCGGCAATTTCTACAATGAATTCAATTTCGCACGAAAATTGTATAAAATATTTAAAATCCACTATGAAAATGGTGGTTCTGTTAAAGTTAGATTTCGTAAAATACATGATATTTTGGACAACATAATTGTCCCTTCTGAGACCGCTATTAAGAATTTGTTCGTTAAATTTGAGTCGACAGATTTGATACAAAATGTGCGGACATCAACGTGTGTTCGATCGGGTCGTTCAACTGAAATCATCTCAGCCGTGAGCCACAGTTTTGGGACAGATACAAATTTGTCAATTCCTCGAAGTTCTCAACAATTGGGGTTATTCAAAACCACCACATGGCAAATTTTGCGTAAGGATTTGACTTCGAAGCCTTACAAAGTTCAGCTAGTGCAGTGATGGAAGTCGACCAACCATTCACATCGCCGTAGATTCGCTCAATTCATTCAGGAACAACCGGCTGGTTTTTCTAAAAAAAAATAATTTTTTCAGACGTAGTTCATTTTTACTTGTAAGGTAGAGCGATTATTGAAAAGCCTTTGCATACTCACTGTGTCATTGTACGGTGCGCTATGTGGCCTGGAGGCGTGATTGGTGCGTTTATTTTTTTCGAAGATGACAATGAAAATGCGGTAACAGGCAATGGATCCCGCTATCTCGAGATGCTTACAACTCAATTTTGGCCTATTATTGACTACGTGGTATTTAGTTTCTACAAACGGTGCCACACGTCATACAAATCCAATCGCATAATTTCAGCAGTTAAGTGGCCAGCTAGACAGCATGATTTAACACCACTGGATTATTTTTTGTGGGCTATGTTAAGGACGGAGTCTATACGGAGCCTATCAAATCGATTTCAGCCTTAAAACTCGAAATCTGTGATGTGCTGAACGAATCAACATTATGTTTTAGATAATAAACTTCTTGTTGATTTATTAGATTTAATTTTATTTTAATTGATTTAGAGGAGGAGGTCTCAAGGAAAAAATGTTGGGCCTCCAGCTGTATTTGAAAACCTATAGGGTCAAATATTTATGATTTTTTTTTTTTTTGTTTTTTTGGAAAGGCTTAAAGCTGCACAAATCAAGCTTTTATTCAAAATTAAGGTCTTTAGCCATTTTTTGTGGACAAAAACCACGAGAATAATACCCAAAATTTAGTTCTATACGCATTTGAGCAATATTTTTTGCCCATTAAGGTTGCATTTCAATGTTTTCTTTTTTTGCAATTTTTTATTAAGTGTCATAAAAACAGTTGGTAACGTTTAAATTTCTATAAAAAGACTAAAAATTAATAATGCAGTTATAAAGATAGAAACATTTTAATTAAGTAAAAAATGGATTTGGTCTTATCGTTTCAGAATTATACCAATTTAAATTTTCAAATTTAAATTTTTTGTTTGATAATCAGTTGGCCTATAAAATACAAAAATAAAAGGCAGATTTTTTTTTCTTGAATTAAGATTATTAACTTTAAAAATATTTGTTAAAAATTGATACCTCTGCCAATGCCGTCACCACTCTCCTCTCAATTAAAACAGTTACATAACTACAAAATTGCAGAAGTTGTACCGGTTGCGTTAAAACCTTTTAGGATGTCATCAGTGGTACCTGACCCCAAAATTTGCTACCTTGGCGATAATTGATGAACTTATCAATGTTAAAACGTTACTTTGAATGTTAAAAAAATGACCATATAAATTAGTAAAGGCAATTGGGGAAATACTTGATCGTCTAGACCTGTGCTGCTGGGGGTATAAGGGTGCCCAGTCCCCTGAAGGCAAGCAGGGAACCAACTGGGAGCTCCACGTTATTTCCACTGGAATCACTAAGACCCAGAGTTCCGCCAATTATCTCTTTAGACTTTTAGCTGTTCTCTGACTGATTATTAAGGTTGGCCCTTCGGGAGTATCGTGGTGGTTGTGGTTTTGTGGGCCAGGATCATCTGGCCTTTAATAACACCAACGGGTAAATGATCCAAATCCAGTGAGCATGCTAGTCATGTATTCTGGACCAGGAGTTAGATAGTCTCCAGCTCTTCAGCAAGGAGTAGTGGTTTGCAAGCCTGCTTTGGAACCGCTGACATTGCAACTAGGAAAGACCTGTTGCTAGAATTAGTCCTTGGCTTCCTAGGGCGTAAATGACGTTGCTTTTCATTCCCAGTGGTTTGACCGCCATCTGATTAGGGCTTACGGTCAGGTGCAGATGTAAATCTTATCACGAAATGTAACAGAAAACAACCTTAAAATCCAAAAAATTTAAGGGCTAAGTTCCATAACCAAGAAGTTATTCATTAAAGCCTGAATCAATTGACCATAACGGATAGAAGCATGTGAAAGGCAACAAAAAAGTTTAAAGCAGTCTATTCGGTGCATTTCAAACATCTAAAACACTTTAGTAATAAAAAATAAATTGGCGGCTTCGTGGTGAAATCCGTATATAAAATTAAATAAATTTTATTTACCACTAGCTTTTTTATTCGCTTTTTGCACATTTTTTTATAAATTTGCTGTTGTAAATTTGTCATCTCTCCTGTGTCTGTTGTTCTTATAATTTTCTTGTTTTCTCTAAAGTTAGCTGCACTATTTACATTCATTATTTACATACTTTTATAGCTTGAAATAAATAAATTAGCTTTTTACATTATAAAAAATCATTTCCTAATTACAGCCGCGTAAATTCAGGCAAGCGCGTGAATTTTATGTTACCATGACATATAAAATAAAATGCACATATTTTGGCAGTTAGAAAAAAATTTTGTTAAATTTAAATTCAAAATGGTCTAGAATTTAACACCCGTCCCAATGGAATTGCTCATGTGCTAGCCAGCCTGTGGTTGATTTCATTTACATTCTCCACATACACAATATTTGAAGTAAATTTATTTCTGTAAAACCTTACAAAAATAGACTTTGATGTGAATAATGGTATTAGAAATTTTCGAATGTCAATTACAGAAATTTAAAACAGTCACAACTACCACATTAGTACTCGATAGTCTGTGCAGGTACAGACAAGAAACTAGTTCTTAATTGTTATTCGTCTGCCTTACAACCATATTGGGATTCTCTAACTCGTCTGCCTAACAACCATAGTGAGATTTGTTAACTTTGAGAATAAAGTACGTTTTGTACAAAAGCATAGAGATTTGGGTAAGGTGGAGGGAGTACCCGTCACTTTCCAACATGTAGAAAATCCAAAACTGAATTTTCAAATTATGTGGGAGTACGTATGAAAACAAAATTCTCAGCAATGAAGAAAACTTGCAAATGATACACTCCGTCATTATTCTTTATCAGGAAAAATACAATATAAAAATAAATTTTAAAATTTGTATGGAATAGTCTAAAAAACAATTGAATAGTCAATGAAAAAGCCTGCGATGAGAAAGAGGTACATCATAAAAATATTAACGTTATGAGATCTCAACACTATTATCAAGCAGCTAAGGACTCTTGTCACTTTGCCTGAAGTCAAACAACATAAGAACTTAGGATCAGTTGATTTTTCAGTAACGCTAAAAGGAATAGTTTTCTCTAGGACAGAACCATGTGTTATTGTTGTCTTTTAAAAATAGATTAACTGCAACACTGCTGCAAACACATCGAAATACATGAAATAATAAACGATCTTATTTTAAGAAAATATCTTCTTATTTTTTTTTAAATGGATAAGTCGCTCTTTAAGAATTAATCGGAATAATCAACGCATTTCCCTTACAGTCAACTGTCTGTTTGCCAACAAACACTGTATTGCAAAAATTATGTGAAGTTTTATAGCTTTTTTTGTTACGAACAACTGCCGCTTACCTGTCGTATTGCACTCTTTTTTTAACTGAAACCGTTATTGAATTTGCTAGCCGTTTTTCGTTAAGGCTTTATCAATTAGAGCAAAAACTTCCTAAACTTTAACGTCAAGTAAATGCGCTGCACTTTTTCTGCATATGATACGTAGTATCGCTATCTGTCACACAAAAAAGTATTGACCTTAAGGCGGTAATGAAGTGAAATGATGCGCTCGAAACAGTTCGCGATATAATACAGTTTGAAGGGAGGGTCCCTTTTGTTTACTGTCTTCACAGTATATGCGACAGGCCACAAATGACCCTCATCGTTGAACAGTTGAATGATGCCTGAATTGTTGTTTAAGTTTTAAAGTTAGTCAGGATAACTGTTGTCATTTATTTCCGTCTTTCCTGGCTGTTTGTTCGCTATGAAGGACGAGCGCTTTCGGTGTGAAGGCATCATTCTTCAGCCGTGTTCCAAACTATACTGGTGAGTAAGTGTTCGCGTTTAGGTAGTTCTGTTGATAAGTTTGTATCCATTCATGTATGCGCAATGCCAGGCACCTGGCACTTGATGCAAAGTAAATCTTACAATACCTCCATCTTTTATTATTATCTAGGTACGTGTGTCCGTCTGAAGGTATTTTCCGTTTGTTCTGTGAAAATTACATTTCGTAAAATTCGTGATATTTTCGGACAACATAATCGTGCTTCTGAGACCACTATTACAAATGGTCGTTAAATTTGAGCCGACAGGCGCAATACAAAATGTGCGAACACCAACGCGTGTTCGATCGGGTCGTTCAAGTGGAAACATCGCAGCCGTGAGCTACAGTGTTGAAGCAGATCCAAATTTGTCAATTCCTCGACGTTCTCAACAATTGGGGTTATCCAGACCCACTACATAGCGAATTTTGCGTAAGGATTTGACTTGAAGCCTTAAAAGGTTCAACTGGTGCAGGAATCAAAGCTGACCGACCATTCACATTCGCTTAATACATTCAGGAACAACTCGTCGTGTTTACCTGTTCGTTTATAATGTCACTGTTGAAAGTTTTTGGTTTGTAGATTTCCATGTTCTCATGAATGTCCAGTCTTCGTCCTTTTTTGCTAAGATGTAATAATGTCATACATTCATCTATTTCCCCTGGTGTGTGTCCGTGAGTGTCAAGTTGTAATGCAAAGTTGGAGTCTTTTCATTTCCGTTTGTATGAACGTAAGTGTTCTGTAAATCTTGTTTTAGTGTTCGTTCAATTTGCAGGTACAAGTAAGTCTGTACACTCCGCTGGAACTAATTTTTTCTTTCTGTCGATATCATGAGACTATGTCTCAAAATGTTACCGGTTTTTAATGCTGTGATTAAACCTTCTTTGTGAAAAAGTGAAAAAGAAAGTAAAAGTGTTCGCGTTAAACCGGTTGTCTTTTTGTTTTCTTTATTCCTGTTTTCAATGTTGTATTGTCTAAGAAGTTTGCCAATAGCCGAGTCCCCTGAAGTCAGCAGGGGTACAACTGGAAACTTCACTCTATTTCCACGGAAATCAGTAAGCCGCAGAGTTCGTTATTTGTCTTTTTAGACATTTAACTGTTCTCTGACTGATTATTGAGGTTGGCCGTTTATGGGAGTATCGTGGTGTTTGTGGTTTCGCGGCCCCATATCAGGTCTTTTGTTTAATATGGTGGCCAGGATCATTTCGCCGTTAATGACACGCTAGGTGAATGATCCAGTCCAGTGGGCGTGCTAGACATGTGTTCTGGACAGGAGTTGGAAAGTCTCCAACTCTTAAGCAAGAAGTGATGATTTGCAGCCCTGCTCTGGAATCATCGAACTTGCAACTAGAAAGTTCTGTTGCATAGAATTATAGCTTCGGTTTTCTAGGACGAGCATGACGTTTCAAATTATGCAGTGGTTAGATCCACCATCTGATTAAGGCTTCATGGCCAGGCGCGGATGTAAGTCTGATCACACGTTATACCGCCAGCAGCAAAGGTCTAGATGGTCAAGTATTCCATAAAGACCGATAAATGTGCCCCCGGGGGAATATGTATATGCATATTTTATAAATTTATTTTTCTTACTGGCTTATGAGTTCTGTTGAGAATGACGTCCTTACATCGAAAGCACTCGCCGTTCATATCGAACAAACAGCCAGGGAAGACGGAAAGTAATGACATCAGTATTTCATTTACTAGCGTGACAAATCCAAACAACCTAATCAGGATAACGTTGTAGTATTGTTCCAGCGTCAATCTGTTCATGATGATTTTCCAGAGTAAAGTGCCCATAAATGTCAAAAGGTGATTGTGACAGTACATTCGACACTTAATACCACTTGTTAAGTTTGTCGGTCTTAAGATTAGATTAGATAAGATTAGATTGTGTTCATTTTTATATTCAATCGAAGCAATATCCTAAATACGAGCAAAGATTGCATATCCTACATTATTTCATGAATACATACTGTACATAGAAGTGTAGCTAAGGAATTTCTTTTATATTTCAAACGAAATCAAGTCTTGCATTAAAATAAAGCTGAAAACAGGCAAATCAAATCCTTCTGCATCGTATATGTTGGTGAATTCATTAAAAAGCATAACAAATCCCGACTGATATGAAATGCACAATTTACATTTAAAAACAAGTTATAATTTACTTATTTATCAGAAATATAAATCAGACTTTGTTTAATGAGTTTTCAATTAATTTATAAATACAATTTAAACAAACAGCTTTGGAATTTATGTACGTTTGTTTCTGTAGCTGTGCATTTGAATTATTAATTAATTGGAATTCATGATTTAATATTAAATAGTTTTTAATTGAAAATCACAGATCAAGATATTAATTAAATTTGCCTTAACTATTAGCGTACAATGAAGCTATGCAGCAAAAGGTCGTAATACTCAGTCACTCATTTAGCCAGCAAATGAGTGCAGGCAGGCAGGTAATTAAAAATAAAATTTATATTCTCTTGCAATTCTATAAACTTCTCAAATAAAAGCTAAGGACGACGATGACGTTGTCAACAAACGGCATTATTTTTGTAGTGTAAATATTAAAGGGCTGCACAAGTATATTCGTTTTCATATCTTCAGTGAATGACATGCTTCAGTGTACAATGCAATGTTGTTCAAATTGTTCTCCTGCACTCAGCAGCAAATAAAAACTCAAGCAAAAATAAGTATTGTACTTGACAAGAATATAGCAAATGTGCGTAAATTTTGTGTTTACCAATACTTTCACATGTCCTATAGTTGATTTATATTTTCATGTCCAAGTGTTGTGTCAGCAATTGTAGTATCTGTTTCACTAATAACATGAATGACACTGATAACTCGTGCATTTTTAAATGAAAAGGTTGTTTTGTTTTATGATTGTTTTGATTATTTCTTGTTAATTTTTGGTGTTAGTTATTTGGAGATTTATTTCATTTTTATAAGTTAAATAAAAGAAACATAATTTATATTTCAATAAATAAAATCGATTAGAGTTCGTTTTTAGTATTTTATTAGATTAAATTAAATGTTTTAATATATAAAATATAAAAAATATTTAAAATGTATTTCCTTATTCAGAATTTAATTTTAAATGGCACATTCTTTTATAGATGAAATTATTTCCAAATTTTTTCTAATGTAATTTACCTATAAGGCAAAGCGGACTGTATTTAGATAATTTTTAATATTGGGTAATTTTTGCAATTAATCGTTTAGGTTAATTACACTTTTCAAATAATGGACTTAACAAAAGAATCAATTACAAAAAAGTAGAGCAAAAAACCAATAAATTAATCAAAAATTTCAAAAATAAACTTCCCAACCTAAAGAATAAAAAAACCCATTTCGCGTGGAAACAACCTATGAAAAAATTTCCGCAGGTAATAAAATGTACATCATAAAGATGACAAACATTATTTAAATAAGCATTTTTCTGCGGACTTATAAATAATAAAAATTTATTTTTTAAGCTATTGTCTTCTATTTTAGTATTTTTTGGTTGGGAAAATTATGTGTATAGACACATATAATATAATATATGTAATATAATATAATATAATATAATATAATATAATATAATATAATATAATATGTGTATGGACACATAATTTTATATACATATACATACATATTTTTTAAACGGAATTTCCAAGCAAATGGATTATTACCTAGATTATTATTACCAGATTGTTATTTTTCAACAATTTTTTCAAAATTTGCTAAATAAAAAAACTAGCAAATAAAAGTTAAGCATCAGTTCATTATGTTTCATAAAATATTTATTTAATATATTTGAACATAATAATTAAATTACAGCGAGTACACTGCTGAACTGCACACTGAAATCATATATTTTAACTTAGTTGTATTTTGACCGTCAGTGTCATGTATTGTCCATCACTCACCATTTATTAGTTATGTTTTCTCTTTTTGTTTTATTGCTGTTGACACACACTCACTCATCTCGCAACGCAAAAAGTATATGACCTGAAGTAACTGCTTGGTCATAAAATGTTTTGTTTGTAATTTAAATGGTTTTGTGCAGCCCTTTAGTAAATATTTACATTCGTACTACATTCTGCATGTTACCTCATACACATATCCCAGAGAAAGATTGAATGTAAAGAAATGGGAAAGCGAAACAAGAAATGCTATATTATTAAAATAATAAATGATTACTTCAATTAATTTAAGTACACAAGCAAATAAATATACTTGCCTGGCTCTACATACGGAAAGGAGAGCAGTGAATAAAAAGTCTGCCATTTACCTCGAAGTTTGTATATTTTAATTCATCAACGAGTAATCAAAAGCAAATAAACGTATTTAAATGGAAGTCTATTAACTGCTTTGCAGTGGTGGTTAAAGAGGACGGAGAATTTTATTAAAATTTACACCAAAACAGGAGTTTTCCTTAAAAATCATCTGACAATTTACAAAGTTATTGTAGTTAGAATTGTTTGCAATAGCTAAACTCACCTCTATTCTAATATTTTTTTTTAACGGAGCGATAGAGAAAAAGCCCAAATACTTTTAATACTAAATATTTTTTGGAAATCTGATGTGTTAAAATAAGACAATCAATCGTTAAAAAAAAAGTGGCGAGTGAGCAGGTTTTTTTTGAAAGTATGCCAGTGGATTATGTCAAGCGAAAAAAAGTGTAATTTTTTAAATAATACTTTAACTCACAATAGAGCAATATCACTGCCGAGGGCACATTTATATGGTCTTTATAGAACTTCGACTATCTAGACCTGTGCAATTGGGGGAAAAAAGGAGTCCAGTCCCCTGAAGGCAGTAGGGGTCAACTGGGAACTCCACTTTATTTCAACGGGAATCAGTAAGCCCCAGAGTTCCGTTATTTGTCTTTTTAGACATTTAACTGTTCTCTGGCTGATTATTGAGATTGGCCCCTATATGGGAGTATCGTGGTGGTTGTGGTTTCGCGGCCCCATAACAGACAGGTCAGTTTTTATATGGTGGCCGGGTTCATTTCACCTTTAATAACACCTACCTGGTGAAATGTTCCCAAATGCAGTGTTCTGGACAGCAGTTGGAAAGTCTCCATTTCTTCAGCAAGGAGTGATGATTTGCAGCCCTACTCTGGAATCATTAAAGTTGCAACTAGAAAGTTCTGTTGCATAGAATTATAGCTTCGGCTTCCTAGGACGAGCATGACGTTCCTATTTATGCATAGTGGTTTGACCACCATCTGATTAAGGCTCCATAGCCAGGCCCAGATGTAAATCTTATCACGTAGTAGAGCAATATACGGACGGACAAAAAATAGGTGGGCACGGCAGAACTAAAGGAGTTATAGGACTCGAAGATTCCCATCTTTATGAGACATTAGGAAAATATGCAAAGAGAGAAAATATAGAAATACTCAAGAGGAAAAAATTCTATCTCGAAAACATAAAATTTAAACTATCACACAGAGTGTGGACATTTCGTCAATGCTAAAAGCAGTTTATCATAAATAAAGGGTTTTTTAACAAGAAGCTTATTTTCTAAAACAAAATAAAAACAAAAATTTAGATTAAGAGAAGAATATTAACGTGTGTTTACGTTCATATTAATTTCGTTGTATTACGAAGAGAAAAGTTTGGCAATTCTGAATGAAAAATGTAAATCATGACCACCCTGAAAAATGTCGATTCTTTCATCAAATTTTTTAATTACTTTTTAGCAAAATGGCGGTCTTATTTCGTACATCATATTACGGCTTTTGAATTTTATGGCTGAAATCAATTCGATCGGCATCGTATAGACTCTGTCCTTAACATAGTCCCAAAATATAATCCAGTGGTGTTAAATCACACGATCTGGCTGGCCATTTAACTGCGGATTGTCGTGAAATTATGCGATCGGGAAATTTAGTTTGCAATAAATTGATCGTTCCAATGGCTGTGCTATATATGGCACCGTCCTGTTAAAATCACTTGTGAGTGATATACACGTCGTCAATAATAGGCAAAAATTGAGTTTTTAGCTTCTCGCGATAGTGTGATCCATTGACCATTACAGCATTTCCAACCTCATCGAAAAAAAAAAAACGGCTCAATCACGCCTCCAGACCATACAGCGCACCATATAGGGATACGTTGATCATGCAAAGGCTTCTTAATAAACGCTCTAGGATTTTCAGAAACCCAAATGCGGCAATTTTGCTTGTTGGCAAGTTGTTGACAAGTGAAAATGTGCTTCGTCTGAAAAGATGATTTTATCAGAAAAACCAGCCAGCGAATCTACGGCGATATAAATTTTCGGTCGGCTTCAACTCCTGCACCAGTTAAACCTTGTAAGTCAAAGTCAAATCCTTACGTAAAATTCGCCATGTGGTGATTTGGATAACTCCAATTGTTGAGGACGTCAAATTTAGATCTGCTTCAACGCTATGGCTTACAGCTGCAATGTTTTTAATTGAATCATCCGGTCGAACGCACGTTGGTGTTTGCACATTTCGTAGCAGGCCTGTCGACTCAAATTTGAAGACCAAATTCTTAATAGCGGTCTCAGAAGGACGATTATGTTGTTCGAAAATATGATGAATTTTACGAAATGTAGCTTTAACAGAACCACCATATTCGTAATGGATTTTTATTATTTTAATACGATTTTTGTGCGAAATTGAATTCATTATAACAAATGTCAATATATCTACTACGAATACGTCAAAAAACTAAATGTCAAAACTATCATGTTGTTGGTGTTGTTGCCACAATTGAAAACCCATTTTTAAAGAATTTTCGCGCTTTATTCAACTAAGCGGATAAAAGGGTATTATTAAGCGATTAAGTGTCAACCGTGCTTGTTAATAGAAACTAAGTTAAATCAAAAAAATATCTTCACTCTTCTTTCAAATAAATTTAAATCCTGATTTCGTGCTTTCAATAGTGAATTTCACTGGCTGGATGTAAATATGCATCTGTGTTTACGCGTACTGTAAAGGAGTGTTTTGTTTCGGTTTCGTGTTGTAATTTAATTTTATGGCCAACGTGTAAGTGTTTATGTTAAGCAAATGCATTTACGTCAAACACAAGGATACACATAAGTATGCAAATACAAATAGTTGAATTGGAAATAACACCTCTATAACAAATATGAGAAAGATTTCTGCAGTGGCACAGATTTTACATGTGCAGTAATAGTGTAAATAACAATAAATATTTTTGACATATCGAGCGTAACGAGGGCATCGTATTAACTTATCCACAACGCAAATCTTGTTTTGCTGCAACGATTTTCAATCAGACCCAAACGTATTGTAGAGGTGAAAAGTAAGAGAAGAATATTAACGTGTGTTTACGTTCATATTAATTTAAATATATAAAGATGTATGTGTTAACGTTTGGTAATTTTGTACACTGTGAGATTTGTACGTTTTCATGCAAAAGCATTGAATATTTTGTATTTATTGTACAAAAAAAGTCGTATAAGGCAGAACTATTTTGTATGTCGTAGGACTTTACTTTGTAGATGAAATTAACGAACGAAATCAACACCAAGGATTAATGAACGCACATAGGAAAAGTGTAGAAAATATTCCTCGACTTGATTTTAAGTATTTTAAAAGTTTAAAGCTTCAATACTTTCAGTTATTTTTTACTGTGTAATAAAAAGCAGTATTTGTTGGTTGGATTATAGCAACACGGCAATATTTCAATTATCCTGCTTTCGTTAGATTTTTTTGCGCTCAACTATAATTTTCTGTTTAGTTTGCTTTTATTTATTCAGTATTTACCTTGAGATTTACATGAATTTTAAAATGTTTTTCTTTTTTTTTTTTGTTAAATTTTGTTTTTTTTTTACTTTTGTTTTGTGGAATTGAGTGCAGGGAAAAGAAAAGAGAAATAAAGCTGTTGACTGTGCGATATGAAAGTGTTCAAAAAATAAGTGTTCAAACAAATATGTGAGTTTTGCCGCACGAATAACAACATACGCACACATGTCATTTAATATTTTAAAACAATATTTGCCATCCTCTAGTCGGAATGGAATTGTTATTAAAAGTTTGTAACATTCAAGAAATTAAATGATTTGAAACTCTTTATAAAAACTATTTCATTTTTTCGTTATAAATCCTTGATCAGAGTGATCAAAATCATTAACTTAATTCTTATTTAACTTGGTAAATTAGAATATTTATTAAGAAAGCAATTTAAAGAAAGCATAATATAACAATAAATGGAATAACACATGCTATCGAAAACGTTTATTGTAAACAAAGTTAGAAAATTTTCTTAAGTTTCAGTAAATGAAATTGCTACTGTAGACATGCCGTAGCAGTCATTCAGCATAACGTCACTCTGGGTGTCGCCATAAAAATTCTAAAATGTTTCACTTAAAAATTAAAATACAACTTGAACTATTTTACTACTGAACTTTAACTTACTCGAATTTTTCAAGTTTAGAATTGTTCGAGCAAAAGTTATTAATTTTCTTTATGTTAAAACAAGTGAGTACAAATTTAATTTTATTTGAACCTTCGACTGAATAAAGAATAAAAGAAGAGAAGGAGAGATACAACTGTATTCTTTTGGCGAAAGAGTAGTGTAAATGATACCGACTGTACATTGGATTTCTTACAAAGAATGAACATTTTAAAATTATGAGTTGACTCTCTGTAGAGAAACCAGTTCGTTACGTTCGTGTATTCAAAAGGTGTACGAGGGCTGCTATTTATATTACTGGCCTGGTAACACTGACTGTTGCTAGGCACCAGCTGATGTTTCCAGTGCAACCTTCACATTGTTAAACATAACCTCAACCAAAACATTTTGTCCTTTTATTGTTGTCAGTGATAGCAGGTTGAAAAAGTAATCATAGGAGAAAATGGAATTAACTCGTGAACATTTTCGTGCAATAATTTTTCATAACTTTCGAAGTGTCCTGAGACAACGACAACAGTGCACAGATGAACTTAATTCCTTAGATGGTAATGAAGCACCTTCTTACAGCACCATTAAAAACTGGTATAAGGAATTCAATCGTGGCCGACAATCACTCCAGGACGAATCAGGTAAAGGTCGTCCAACAACGGTTATTGTGCCAGAAAACATCGCAGCCGTGCATGAGCTAATAAAGCATGATCGTCATGTAACATATCGCGAGATTGAGGCATCTGTAGGAATAAGTATGACAAGCATCAATAAGATCTTGCATGAACATTTGCATGTGAAAAAGGTTTGTTCACGTTGGATACCGCATAACCAGACAAACGCACAAAAGAATGCTTGTATGGATTGGTGCAAGAAAATGTTGCAGAAATTCGCTCAAGGTGCATCAAAAGCAGTTTATAATATCTGCACAGGTGTCGAATCATAGATATACTCATATGACTCTGAAACAAAACAGCAATCCACCGTATGGATATTTCAAATCGAGCGAAATCCCACCAAAGTTGTTCGTGGAAGAAGCACATCAAAGCAAATGGTTGCCTGTTTCTTCGACATTACCGGTCATGTGGCGACTGTGCCATTAGAGCAACGTATGACGGTTAATTCGGCATGGTACGCGACTATTTGTTTGCCAGAATTCTTTTAGAAACTTCGGGAAAAGTCAAAGAAAAGACGCATCATTCTGCATCACGACAATGCGAGCTGTCACCGATCGGCTGAAACAATAAAGTTTTTGACAGGGCAAAACCTTGAATTGGTGGTTCATCCGCCGTACAGCTCTGACTTGGCACCTAATGACTTCTTTTTGTTTCCGAACATCAAGAAAAAACTACGTGGACAACGGTTTCCTACATCCGCAGTTTCAGCAGTTTCTGCATTCAAAACCCATGTTTTAGAAGTATCTAAATCGGAGTGGAAAAATTGCTTGGAAAATTGGGGCCAACGCATGCAAAAGTGTATAAATCTTCATGGAGAATATTTTGTAAAACAATAGATTTCATCTTTAAATGCTTGTGTTTTCATCCTTAGGCCACAAATATAAATAGCAGCCCTCGTATTAAATAAATATTGCCAAAATTTCGCCGGCTTAAGGAAATTTCGCAAAATCGTAGATAACATTTTTGTAGTTTTCCTTCAAATCTATTCGTATGATAAAATTCGTAAAAGTCTTGCAATCAACTTATCAAAAGACATGAAAAAACCTTTTGGACAATTGCAGATCAATGTTAGAGGAAAACTTTTCCATGTGCTTCTTTTCACGAATTTTTTTTGACAATTCTTTATATTTTTCTTAATAATTATATAAATTCACAAATCATAGATCTTGGTGATGCGTTTTAAATCGTTTCTAAGTCGTTATCAAAGTTTTCTGTCTTTTCAATAATTTCCTTAAATAATTTTAATCACTGTCAATGTTCCCGATGTTTTTAAATATTTTTCACAAAATTCATAGAGTGTATTTAATTTCATGATAACGTGTTGTATACCCTTTTGCTTCCTGCTATGTGCCATATTTTAAAAAAAGAAATACATACAAAGGAATTCGTTTTCCTGTCTTTCCGAAAATATGTTATAACTAAAAGATAAGCTGTTATTGACTATGGCTTTTTAAAGCAAATTTCGTATTCTTTAAATTACCTTAGAGAAAATAATAAAAATCGAACGATAGCCCATAACCGAAATAGACTTTCAAACATATTAAATAAACACATGGTGTTTTATGCGGCATAGAATATTAAATGGAATTGCATTTTATATTTAATAATTTAAACTCGCACACACACACGCAGAGACACACGTATATATGTACATAGTCAATATTGGCTTCTGAAATTCTATTACTATTTTGCAATAAAAGCATAAAATATGGCAACTTAAATTTAATACTACTCGTACATTATTTTAGCTTCTAGACAATTTTACCAAAATGTTGTTTGTGTTTTGCATACAGGCTGCCATTTGTGTTTTGGGTGCACCAAAAAATAAAAAGGAAATCAGCACTTTAAAGGAAACTTAAATAGTATCAGTTGATGTTCCAATAATAAAGTACATTAAATTTTTAGTGTTGCAAGAGATGCTTTTCTAATCATCATCGAGGCATTTCGGCAATACAAATTTTATTCCATGACTTCAGTTTCGAGAACAACAATTACTTAAAACTATAAGTGAATATGTATGAATACGTTTGGCGAAGCAACAGCGTGAACGAAAAATATTATTGAATATAGTTTCTATTGTCGTTCGCGTACCAGGATTTGAAAACACCTGTGTCTTCGAAATTATGAATGGATTTAAAGATGCAACTGCGACTGGCTTGGAGTGATATCTATTTGATTCCATCTGTTGAGAATCAATCGCTTTTTTTGGAACGTAATATTCAATATCTCTATGATCTAACAATGCCTCTTAAGCACCCCCCGGGGGCACATATATGGTCTTAATGGAGAGGTACTATGTAGACCTGTGCAACTGGGGAAAAAGGGAGCCCAGTCCCCTAAAGTCAGCAGGGGTACAACTAGAAACTCCACTTTATTTTCACGGGAATCAGTGACCCGCAGAGTTCCGTTATTTGTCTCTTTAGACACTTAACTGTTCTCTGGCTGATTATTGAGGTTGGCCCTTTATGGGAGTATCGTGGTGGTAGTGGCTTCGCGACCCCATAACAGTATAATGGTTATTATGGTGGCCAGGATCATCTCACTGTTAATGACACGCTAAGTGAATGATCCAGTCCAGTGAGCATGCTAGACATGTGTTCTGAACAGGAGTTAGAAAGTCTCCAACTCTGAAGCAAGGAGTGATGATTTGCAGCCCTGCTCTGGAATCATCGAAGTTGCAACTAGAAAGTTCTGTTGCATAGAATTATAGCTTCGGCTTCCTAGGACGAGTATGACATTCCAAATTATGCAGTGGTTTGGTCCACCATCTGATTAAGGCTTCATGGCTAGGCGCAGATGTAAATCTAATCACACAGTGCCTCTTAAACGTTGCAAAATTGTTCCGAACTAAAAATCATGGTTCTCGAAAATTTTTAGGGTTGCAATTAAGGCAAGGGATCTTGCTCACGCCAGGTGGAAGAGGTTTAAAACACCAGAGTTAAAGTATCAATTTTGTATAGCCAGGAGAAATGTTAATAAATCTATAAGATGTGCTAAGAGTGAGTATTATGCTGCTGATGTTTAGCATTTAAGTGTGTATGGATAGATATTTGATTACTTTAATATCTCTAGAAGTTCTGCTTTGCCTTCACAGCCAATATTCACTTTTTAACACGTAGTTTCAATAATTCGATTATTAAAAAAACAGAGGTATCTTTAAGTTTTTTTAAAACTTTTTACTTTTTGAGAGCTGAAAAAAGCATCAAGTCCGAAAATGTTTTAAAAACTCGCAAACTTTGTAAGAATTAGCCGTGTTTAAAAAATGGCACTCATGGTGTTTCACTAAGCCACTCATTTCTATTCAAATATGTTTTATTACTAACATCAAATGCTATTGTTTTGTACAATTTTAAAAGCCTAAAAATTTTTTTCAAATAAGTATATTCACAACCTGTTAAGGGCATTTACAACACAAAGTAACATCAAAGGATTTGTTTTTGCTTTTTTTATTTTTTATATAATTTTTTTGTTTAATTGTTTCTTTAAAGGCAAGTTAAGAAAAGGAAAAACAGTAACCAACACAAAGTATAACTCCTCACACAAGAGAAAGAAAAATAAAATAAAACAAAATCTGAAAAATAAATAGAATATTTTGATGTGACCACAAGCATAATGCCGCTAAAGTAAAAAATGAAAAAAGTGAAGAAGAATCGTCTTAGGAAAACTTGAGTACACTTGAAGAAAGTGGTTAGTAAAAGTTTCACCAAAAATTTTTAACTTTAAAATTGTTTTGGAAGTATTGCAAGTGTCTGCCTTTTATAAGTTGGCCGCACACTTCGTAGTAAATGGCTAGTAAAAACCGAATAAAATACAACAAATACTTCTTTTTTCTTTCTTTTTATTCTCTTCTTCTCATAAAGAGAATTTTCTGAGATAATTAGCTAAACATCTTGATCTATAGAAAAAATCGTAAAAAACAACCATAAAAATCGCAATGAATAAAATAGCATTGATGGTTACGAAAAGGCATATTAGCATTATATAGGGTTTTTCAACAAGAAGTTAGTTTTTCAAGTGTGGCAACACCAACAACATGAACATTTTGACATTATTTTTTTGATGTATTCGTAGTGTTTGCATTGCCAATTGTTTAATGAATTTAATTTCGCACGAAAATCGCATTAAAAAAAATTTGCGCTAATCATCATTCTGAGACCCCTATTAAGAATTCGGTCGTTAAATTTGAGTTGACAGGCTCGACACCAAATGTCAGAACACCAATGCATTCGACCGGGTCGTTCAACTGGAAACATCGCAGCCGTGAGTCACAGTGTTAGAGCAGAGAAGTTCCCAACAATTGGGGTTATTCAAAACCACCCCATTTCGTGATAATATTTACATCTGCACCTGGCCATAAGCCTTAATCAGATGGTGGTCAAACCACTGGGAATGAAAAGCAACGTCATTCACGCCCTAGGAAGCCGAGGATTAATTCTAGTAACAGGTCATTCCTCGTTGCAATTTCAGCGGTGCCAAAGCAGGGTTGCAAACCCCTACTTCTTGCTAAAGAGCTGGAGACTATCCAACTCCTGCTCCAGAACACATGACTAGTATGCTCACTGTATCCGGATCATTCACCCGTTGGTGTTCTTAAAGGCGAGATGATCCTGACCCACTAAATCAATCCATGCGGGGGCCGCAAAACCACAACCACCACGTTACTCTCGAAGGGCCAACCTCAATAATCAGTCAGAGAAACAGCTGAAAGGCTAGAGAGGCAATTAACGGAACTCTGGGGCTTACTGATTCCCGTGGAAATAACGTGGAGCTTCCAGTTGACACCCTGCTTGCCTTCAGGGGACTGGGCTTCCTCCTACCCCAGCAGCGCAAGTCTAGATAGTTGAGCAATACAAAACCACTACATGGCGAATTTTGCGTAAGAATTTGAATTTGAAGTCCTACAAGGTTCAACTGTTACAGGAATTGAAACCGACCAAACATTCACATCGCCGTAAATTCCCTAAATTCATTCAGGAATAACAGGCTGATTTTTCCGAAAAAAAACATTTTTCCGAAAAAAATCATTTTTCCAGACGAAGCCAATTTTCACTTGTCAGGGCATATCAACAAGCAAAATTTGGGCCTCTGAAAATCTTGGAACGATTATTGCTAAGCCTTTGCATGCTCAACTTGTCACTGTATGGTGCGCTATGTGGTATGAAAACATGATTTGGCCGTTCGTTTTTGTTTTTTTTTTTGTTTTCGAAGATGAGACTGGAAATGCGGTAACGGTCAATGAATCTCGCCATGGCGAGATACTAACAACGCAATTTTTCAACAGGACGGCGCCACATGTCACCCAGCCAATGAAACGATAATTATATTGCAAATCAGATTTACCGATCGCATAATTTCAATAGTTAAGTGGCCAGGCAGATTGTGTGCACCATCAGTGGATTAGTTTTTGTGGAGCTATGTTAAGGAAAGAGTCAAACTAATCTGATTAACGAAATAGAACCGCCTTTTTTTGCAAAAAAAAGTGATAACAACTTTCATAATAGAATCGACATCTGTTAGTGGGGTCGCGGTGGACATTAACCAGATATCAATTTGCATTCATAATTGCCGAACTTGCTCTTCGTAATAAAATAAAAATTTGAATTTAAATCTAAATTTTTTATTTTATTTACGAAACAAATTTCTTGTTAAAAAACCCTTTATTAAAACAAACAGTGAACGCTTTTGTTAAAATACCACCACCTTCTAATTTTTACTAACCAAAACATCGTAAAGTTTTGGAAGATTTTAGGATTTATATCCTAAATTTATATTTGTAATCGCATTGGAGAAAATTATGTTTTAGTAGGTGAAAATCGTGCTCAAGGTGGCCGAGAATGATACTTGAATATAATCGTGATACCGTGAGCAGGATAATTGCTTGGATTGATAGGCTTGGCAACTGCGGATAGGCAGCATGTTTCATATAAAAAAGTTTTAGTTTCTTTTAAACGTTTAATTTGCTTTCAAATTGAAATTTAATTATATTTTTAATTGATTTAACTATTTTTTTAAATAGATCGATTGATTGATTGATTTAATTATTTTTTTTTTAATAAATTATTATTTTCTTTTTAAATTAAATCCATGATAGGATGCAAATATTATTTAATAAGAATTTTTCATATTTATTTTTCAATTAAATACATAATTAAGTTAATTAAAATAAATAAGACCTTTAGCAGATGCAAATTTTTTTCTCTGTTAAGCACTGTACCTAAAATATGACAAATGACGCTTTCATTGCACATCGAGTATGACAGTCAGCAGAACATTTTCATTATCACTAAGAAACGTAAAAAGGTTGAATAAGCACCTATTAGGGTAGCGGTCAATAGCCAACCCTCCTAAGCATTTAAACCATAAAAAAGGTATTGAAAAAAATTTCGCCATGTCATTAAAGCTTATCTGGTGTTAAATAACCCTGCTTTCTGCCACTTAAATATTTTGCTTTATATTTGGCATTTATGCTAGAAATGGCTTAATATAATTCCTCCTTATCCCAGTTAAGTAAATTCTTGCACAGCAGATGACTACGACGATTAAAAGAATTTCATTTTTTAAATTATTCATGTGAAAAACTATTTTCTGCTGAAAATGTTTGCTTTAACTTAAATAATTTCAGCCCTTACAAAAAGCACAATGAAACTCTCCACAAATAATTTTAAATATAAATTAGGGTTACCAAATTTCCAAACATTTTTAATAAATAGAAATATGTGACATCGTTGATTTCAATTAGCATTTTTAGTTTAGTTTAATTGGTTAAGTCAATAAGTGTGTATTAAGACCGCTATACACTCTTCTACTGTTTTGTAGTCTTAATTCATGCGGTGATAAAAGTTTTGTCCTACACAGAGACAGCAAGTTATATTTATTTAGTAGAATAACCGCCTTTCTACCCATAGACCTTTTCGAACGAATCGAACTCGTCTACATGTGCTTACCTCACATACTGTTTTCGAATTTCTTGAGAACACAGTTGCTTCTATTTTTTGCCTTTGCGGACCCCTGGTTCTTCAGGTACTTCAGGTGTGTAACTACTATGCTATGTACTGTTCTCTTGCAGTAAATTGACCGAATTAGAAATTCCAGAGCTAGTAAACTAACACTTCTTTGCCTCTTTACTCACTTCTGAAGTGGTGTCGCCGCTCATTAATGTATTGCGTCAGTTTGGTACCTCCATAATGTCTTTTGGACCTTTGATAACCAGCGTTAGCGACTAATTAACACATAAAACCGTGTGCTTTGATACATTCTACCACCATTGAAAACCACATTAGCACAGCTTTATTTTGCATTTTTTGTAAAATAGTAAATTTTTCTAATCTTGAAAAACAAACACCAGAAAACCCTATTGCAAATTTAAGCTGACTAAGATTAGCAGCTTTTTACAGCGCTGTTAATAACACAATCTGGCCAGCTGACTAGCTGTTTAATGCCAAAAAAATATTTTGATACAAAAAATACATACAAAACAAAACACAGCAAAAATAACATCTACTTTCTTTGTTGCGGGTTTTTTTAACAGGCTTTATGTCCTTAAAAAATTAAGACGTTATGAAGGAACAAGAAGGCTTTAAACGACATTTCTTTGTGACATTCATATTTAAACACAATTTAGAAATTTAGAAATTTTATCTCTTTGTCAGGCATGACAAACACCATACTTAACGTAAAAAATAATTTAAAAACTTTTTCTTATAAAAAGAGAGATTCCATTATTATTATTATTATTATTTGAGAAAATCCATTTTATCCTTAATATATTTGTACATTATACCTCCTGCCGATTACTTTTAAAAATTTATAGTCTAAAAACATTACAGAAAGCAAATAACTAGGACGTTACGTAATTTAAATAAACACATAAAATGAAATTCCCATCGTATACCTTAAATGAGGCTTAAAATCGTAGGTGCCCCTGTAGGCTAGTAGGTAGTGTACTAGCTTGTCAGTATGGGGGCTGTGGGTTCGATTCCCAACGTAGTCCTTGGTTTTTTCACTACAAAAATAAAAATTGGCTGCCGGTGGGGCTGCTCAGCGATGAAAGCGTAGTCGCTGGTCGCTGTGGTGTCTTATGTACGGCAGTTACCACCTGTTTCATCTCTTCTCTAGGCCTTTCCTAAAGAAGGTAGCACGTTACTTGACTAAATAGGCATTGTTACCTGAAGTGCTATTTCTCTTTATAAAAACAGAAGAATGATATTTTTGCATTAGTCAAGGCGAATACAAAGCAAGACGTAAATAAAATTTTTATTTCAAAATGAAAAAGAACTCTCAATCTAGGCCAAGATGGTAAATAAAAGTCAAGAACAAATATGGGATTTCAAAAAGAAATTTGGATTTCAGTTGTGGCAACACCAACAACATGATAGTTTTGTCATTCAGTTTTTTGGCGTGTTCGTTGTAGATGTATCGGCAATTGCTACAATGAATTCAATTTCGTACAAAAATCGCATTAAAGTAATTAAAATCCACTATGAAAATGGTGATTCTATTAAAGTTACATTTCCTAAAATTCGTGATATTTTCGGACAACATAATAGTCCTAGACCGCTATCAAGAGTTTTGGTTGTTAAATTTAAGTCGACAGGATCGATATGAAATGTGTGATTACCAACGCGTGTTCGACTGGGTCGTTCCACTGAAAACATCGCAGCCGTAAGCCATGTTATTAATAATTGGGGTTATTTAAAAACACCAACTGGTTGCGCCGTTTTTTTTTTTCGTAGATAAGGCTGGAAATGTGGTAGCGATAAATGGATTACGCTATTGTGAGATGCTAACAAGTTAATTTTGGCCTATTACTGATGACGTGGCTATCACTGACATGTGGTTTCAATAGGACGGTGCCACATACAGCCAATGAAACAATCAATTTATAGCAAATCAAATTTTCAGATCGCATAATTTCAAGACACTCAGCGGTTAAGTGGACAACCAGATCGTGTGATTTAACATCGGTGGATTGTTTTTTGTGGGGCTATGTTAAGGACATAGTCTATACGAGGTCAATCGAATCGATTTTAAAAACGTTGATGAAAGAAGCAACATCTGTCAGCGTGATCGTGCTAGACCTTTGCCAGATATAATTTTTTAATCACAATTGCCGAACTTTTCTCTTCGTAATACAATAAAAATTTTAATCATCTTAATCGAAATTTTTGTTTTTATTTTGTTTTAGAAAACAAACTTCCGGTAGAAAAACCTAAGCGTTCATAGCGACGTTACTTTTGGATCCTTCGATGTCGGCTCTTCGTATCATTGTGAAGCAAAATTCACCGAAATTAGATTTAGCGATTTATAAAGAGGAGAACAACGAAAGAAAGCTTTGGCATTTGTCTGAACTTTGACTAGTCAATTTGCTATTGCCTGATTATAAATATAATCTCGTATTCTATGTAGTTAACAAAACTAGTACATTTTTTAAACAATCTAAGTTAGATAGATGAGAAGAATGCTGATGAGGGTTATAAAGAACCAAAAAAAAAATTATACTTTATTAACTCCTTCTTGCTATTATTTTCAAGCGAAAGTTAGGTTTTCTTTATAATATTTTTAATGGCAAACAATGTTTCCTTAACAAACATTGATGCCATAGAAGAAATTAGTTTTAATTTGCAACTAACACAACTGCTCATCTTAAAACTTATTTTTGCAGGACCTTTTTTAATGTTATAAACAAGTGGAATATAAATGTATTTACTTTACACATAAATAAAAACAACTTTAATATTTAAAAGGCAATCATGCATTTTATATTGATCAACTTTCAAGTAAAATGACACGTAATTTTAAATAAATACTTAAATATAAAAAATAATTTCGTTTCAGAAACTGTAATCGAATTTTGCTTAAATAGCTTTCGTCAAAACTTCTTTCATTTTCGTTTATTAAAAACACTATAAAATGAATTTTACTTAAAAAACTCATTTCACATAAAATTTTATTATTAATTTTTCCTTATACGCTCACACTTCCACATTTTATTTAATAACAATTTAATAGATTTAAGAAGGAAGCAGCATCGTACTAAATGATGCATGCAGCATGTGCATGATTATTGTTTGCTTTAAGTTCAAATAAATAGACAGTCATGCAGACAAACATTTTCAAAGACGATGCGCCAACTTATGAGGCTACGGACATAGAAATAAGGAAAGTAAAAAAAAAAAATAAAAAGCTCTAAAGTTTAACGAGTGTTAGATAGAAGAGTCAACCTAAATGTTGTTTACATGTCTGGCAGGGAGCAGCGCAAATTGAAAAAACGTAAACAAGAAACTTTAACGAAAACTTTTTCGTTTTAAGAAAACTAAATAATGACACGTTGAAACTACTTAGGATTATAAAAGTTTATTTTTAAAGTAGCTAAAAGGGATTGTAACAGTTAAAAGCATAATAGTTTAACAATTTTATTTTTCTAATTAAAGTTGAAAAATTTGGATGAAGAAATATTTCAAATATAAAATTGGAAAGGTTGTGTCATAAAAGAGTTTAAGCAGCTTTCCATTTTCCTTTGTTTTACTGAAATATTCTAACTTCCCACATCGATTAAAAATCATTATTTTGTGATATTGCTAATTATAAGAACAATAAATCGTCGACCCTTAAAGATCGTCCTCTCTATCAGGAACTAATAGGTTAAGGAGAACCTCATAATTTATAAAATAACTGCTAATCGCGCAGATTCAAACGAGTGAAATGTTACACGAAAAGTGTGGAACTTAGTCCAAAAGACTATCAGACCACTGGATTGTCGTTTAGGCGCAAGTTTTAATAGATAAGATGAAAAGTATTGTTATATTTATCATTATAAGCATATGCCGCGACAGTCGTAATGTGATCATTAGCATTTGCATCCTCAATCCGAGGAATTATATCAGTATTTGTGAATGGCATATATCCAGCAAGAAGTTTGTTTTTCAATTGTTGCAAAACACCAACAACATGATATTTTGCACATTTAGCTTTTTGACGTATTCCTAGCAGGCGCATTGGCAATTGTTACAATGAATTCAATTTTGCACGAAAACCGCAATAAAATAATTAAAATCCACTCTCTGTTAAATCTGTTAAAGTTACATGTCGTAACTTTATGTCGGACAACATAATCGTCCTTCTGAGACCGCTATTAAGAATTTGGTGGTTAAATTCGAGTCGACAGGCTCCGTACAAAATGAGCGAAAACCAATGCGTGTTCGACCGGGTCGTTGCACTGAAAACATCGCAGCCGTTAGCCACAGTGTTGCAGCAGATCCAAATTTGTCAGTTCCTTGACGTTCTCAACAATTGGGGTTATCCTTACGCGAATTTTGCGTAAGGATATGACTTTAAAGCCTTACAAGGTTCAACTGATTCAAGAGTTAAAGCCGACCGATCATTCACATCGCCATAGATTCGCTCAATTCATTCAGGAAGAACCGGCAGTTTTTTCTGAAAAATTCATTTTTTTAAACAAAGGCCATTTTCACTTGTCACGGCATATCAACAAGCAAAATTCCCGCATTTGGGCTTCAGAAAATGCTATAGCGAGTATTGAGAAGACTTTGCATGCTCAACGTGTCACTGCATGATGCGCTATGTGGTGTGGAGTCGTGATTGGACCTTTTTTTTAAGATAAGGCTGAAAATGCGGTATTGGTCAATAGATCACATTCTTGCGATATGCTACCAAGTCAGTTTTAGCCTATTATTGACGACGTGGATATTACTGACATGTGGTTTCAACAGGACGATTCATATCACAAAACCAATGAAACGATCAATATATTGCACACCAAACTTCCCTATTGCATAATTTCACGACAATTAGCAGTTAAGTGGCCAGGCAAATCGTATGGTTTAACTCCACTGGCTTATATTTTGTGGGCCTGTGTTAAGGACAGAGTCTATACGGAGCCAATCGAACCAATTTCATTCTCAAAACTTAAAATCCGTGATGTGATTAACGAAATAGGACCGCCATTTTGCCAAAAAGTTATTAAAAACTTTGATGAAAAAATCCACATCTGTCAGAGTGGTCGTGATAGATTTTTGCCAGATATCATTTACAATCCATAATTGCTGAACTTTTCTCTTTGTAATACAATAAAAATTTAAATCATCTTAATCGAAATTTGTTGTTTTATTTTGTTTTAGAAAAAGCCTTCACTTCAACGAGATGACTACCGCTATTGAATTATGGAACATAACAGTGTACGGATGTACAAGTTGGATAGATTTGGTACAGCTGAGCTTTTGTGGGCTCAGCCTTCGGCAAGATTTTGAAGAGAAAATTTAAATGTGAGCCGGTATTCTTGAACATAAAAGTGACATCATATTAAGCAACAGTTGTGTGCTTGATGCCATTCAGTTGAAGAGTATATGGGGTCCAAATGATACCTCATTATTGGAGATCTATCTAATGTTGTCGAAATCCCAAATTAGTGCAACCGACGTGTTTGCCTAACTTATTTTTTATTTTCTCTTATTTAAAGTCAGAGAAGCAAAACGCATACCTATATAACTAGGAAGCAAAAGTAAATATTTCCAAGTAGGTTTCTAAAACATTTGAGGACTTTGAATGTTTAGGCGTTGAATTTTTAGGATATAGCAATAGCGAAGCTAGGTTGGATTACAGAAACAAATTTCAATGCTGTTGCAACAGATTTTATGCAAATGCAAGTTTGAATGACCGAAAAGTTAAACGGTTCAAACCAATTAGAACCACGGCTATAACCAACAGTTTAGTGTTTTCAAGTATTAATGAATAATTGGTCATATGAGTGCTGTGGTTTTAGATTTGGGAATATTAGCAATTTTTAGGCTGATCACTGAGAAGTGGCACTTCAGGCAACAATGCCTATTTAGTCAAGTACCGTGCTACATTCTTTAGGAAAGGGATAGAGAAGAGATGAAACAGGTGGTGAAAGTAGAAGGATAGTCGGACATTAACTGCCGTATAAGACAGCACAGCGACTAGTGACTATGCCTTCATCGCTGAGCAGCCACACCAATAGTCAGTTTTTATTTTTATAGTGAAAAAAACCAAGGTCTTCGTTGAAAATCGAACCCACAATCCCCATTCTGACAAGCTAGTACACTACCTACTAGCCTAAAGGGGCACTTGCCTGTAACTTATTTTACTTTGAACTTGTCACAGCACCCACTTTTATCTCACGACTTTGCTCCATCTGCTCCAGCTGCCACCTGTTCGAAGTTGAAGAAAAAATAGAACTTAAAGAAAATACTGAATACCCCAAAAAAGCTTACACCTGTCCTTGTAAATTATCAGTGTCAAGGTATTAAAGACAAATGTATAAAATTTTTAAATACAAAGTACATAACAGCATAACAGAAATATGCAATTTATTTTCGAATACATTCGACTGCATTGCACTTTTAACTCCGAACGTTAAAATAAATTTGAATATTACGAGTAGTTTGATTTTATTTATTCTTTATTTTTAATCCAAGTAGTATGTTATTTATACTAATAACACAAATACTTAAAACGTAAAATAAGGCTTATTGTAAAAGTATAAAAGTACTTACCTCACTAAAAGATGTTGAGTGGTTCGTAAAGCTGCTACAAATTAATCGCATTTGTACGTTGATAACTCCTGTAACAAGTATAAAAAATGAGAAGAAAAACAATAATAAAAGAGCTTAAACGAAATAAATATATATTTAATATTTATGTATATGTGTATATGTAAAAGCAACAACAACAACCAATAACAATTTATGAACAAGTTCAGTTAAACTTTTAATTTACAAATAAAGTTTTTTGTACAAAATTGCCGTGTTTGTATTGCGTAAGTGGATGGCAATTTTCATGTTACTAAACTTTTAAGCTCAGAAAACTCCAAAAAACGTCTTATCGCATAACAGCAGCAATGACTTTAATATAAAGTTATCCATTTCGTGGTTTTATTTTATACATAAGACACATATTTATACAAAACAGAGCATCATTGGTGACGCTTTTATCCTTTCAAGGGTGGGGGTTATTAGTATTGGTCTTTAACTATTTGGTGACACTTTGTTCTCTATTTCTTCTTTTTCCTACTCGACGACTATAGCTAACTTGTTTCCACGATAATTTGCTTATTTAACATGCCCTTTTGCAAAAAATATGCAGTTGAACTATTCGATGTTTTTTAGTAAAGCATGTGCATTTTATCCTCGAAGACATTCACGCCAGAACATGCTGTGGCCCCGGCGAGACTTCAATTCATGATATCCTGTTTTGAGAAGCACGCCTGTTTACCTAATTCAGTCGCAATTAGCAAAACTAATTCTCCTCTACGGCTTAGGTTTCTTGTATTAATTAAAAAACTCTTCATAAATACTGTTTTTCTATTTCTAATTAAGAATCCGGCGCGTTTGACTTTATCAATTTACTCGGCTCAAAAACAAAATTTTTCTCTATATTCACACCAGTGATAGTATTTGAACACATGACTAAAAATTTCTTATTTTACAGTTTCTACAACACAAGCAGTTTTATTTTCTGAGCTAATTCACAATCCTAAGGGTTTTCAAATTCTACTTTTCGCAAAGAGAGAAAAGAAAAGATTTATTAGAAAACATATGCTTTTATGATTTTCCTTCTCGATGATGAGACTAACAATTTTCTAATATGTAAACACGAAGATTTTTAACATCTGCTACGAGTTTTGAAAACTAACAAGGTTCTACCAAAAGCCATTGCTAGCTCTTTTTATTTATAGTTGCAGGATAACTGAAACACAATATACAGATTCTAACTACATATAGAATAATGAGCACTAGTCCAGAAAATTACACCTTTCTCTCGGGCATGTAGTTTTCGATTTGGTTTTTTTTTTCTTTATGCTGTGGAAAATAAGGCTTCGCACTTATGGCATGCACTGTATTAATCTTTAATCCTTGAGAAGAACATTCGTTAGAATATGGTTAAACTATTGGATATGCTGCTCTCCAAAACTATTTTAAAGGGTACGAGAGTGATGTAAGCGATTCTTAAAACAAGACGGTCTAAATTATACAGTAATAGACATTCGTTTGTCCGCACCATGTTTTTTTCTCTTTTAAAAGAAACGAAAAGAAGTTTAATTATTTTTTTTTAGCAAAACGATTAAGTAATCTATTAGCTTAAAAGTAGTAAACAAAAATTAAACATATTTCATATTGATAATACGTAATCGAGCTAAAACTAAAAAAAGAATTAAAATGATTTACAAAATATTAAAAGTTAATTTGTACTAATATTTAGTAGGACCACCCTCACTTCGAATGACCGAAAATATTCTATTCGGCATTGAGTTTACAACGCTTCGAAGAGTATCAATTTCAATACCCAACCAACATTCTTTGAGTTTTTCTTTCAGCTCATTAAAAGTCGAAAACTGCCTTTCCTTTTCGCATACCTTAGCTGCAAGGATTCCCCATAAGTTTTCGATTGGGTTACAATCGGGGCTGTAGACCGACCATGGAAGTAAATCAATATTATTGGTTGAAAACCATTCCTTACATTTTTTTAATACATGTATTGCCGCGTTGTCCTATGGGAAAATATACTCATTGTCAGAATTTTCGTCAAGTTTTGTAGTAAGGACATCTTCCAGAAGTTCTAGGTACATAGCTGAATTCATTCTGATGGTTGTAAAACAAATACAAAGCTTGAAGTTATAAGAGAATGCTTACCACACCACCAAAATTTCGCTTTGGTCGCACTACGTTCGATTGACTCAAATCATGCCAACAACAACTGTAGCAATCTGGACCATCCAAGATAAATTTTTTTTTTATCTGAAAAAATAACTTCTTTCCATTCATCAGTCAATGACATATGTGTTATTGTGTAAAGCTAAGACGTCTCTCCTTGTGTACTTTAGTTAGTCATGGTTTAGACTTCATTGTTTTTCTATTTTGTCAATGGGGTCGCATTCAAAACACGGGCTATGAATCGCGTAGTAACTGGAAGATCAAGTTTCTCCTTTTTTTCCCGATAAGCCATTTCAAATTGCTTCATAGCGAATCTGTCCTTTTTGACGGTTCGTAATTGTGGATGATCCCTCCATTGAAGCCTTAATGCCATACTTTTTGCCAAATTTTAAATATTTTTTTATACTCTTTCAGAACGCATTATTATTCCAGCAAATTTTCGATTTGATAACCCTTCCTTCTTTACGTTATCGATTAAATCTTTTTCGGTATCATTTAACCGCTTTCCTGAGCCCGTATCTAATCGGTTTATAAAAATTCTGCAATTTGTTTTTTATTTTTTATATTTGAATTAAATTTTTTATTAAATTAGTATGAAAACACGTGTTTACAAGTTAAAATTCACAAATTAAATAACATTTTCTCAAACGATTGTCTCACGAAAAACAGCAAGAATTTTACAAAAGAACGCATATTTTCTATAAAATAACCGTTACACTAATAATTATTATTGTTTTGTAAACAGCGCTTAATAATGTAAATAAAAAATAGAAAAAGAAATAACTGTTCTCATAAAGAGTTAAAAAAACAACTTAAAAATAAAAAATAAGTGCGGCTAAACGAATGTCTATCACTGTATATCGAAAATATATTCCTCGCAAACATTAGTTAAAGAAAAATAGGAAATGAAAACTTTATATGTCAACAAGAAGGTGGTTTTTTAATTGTGGCAATACCAACAACATAATTGTTTTGGCGTTTAGTTTTTTGACGTATTCGTTGTAAATGTTACCATGAATTCAATTTCGCACGAAAATCGCATTATGAAAATGGTGGTTCTGTAAAAGTTGCATTTCGTAAAATTCTGTATATTTTCCTCATTGTTAGACCGCTATTAAGAATTTGGTGGTTAAGTTTGAGTCGACAGGCTCGGTAAAAAATGTGCGAACACCATAGCGTATTCAAACCGTGTGATTTAACAACACTGGATTAATTTTTTGGGGTTAGGTTAAGGACAGAGTCTATATGGAGCCAATCGAATCGATTTCAGCCTTAAAACTTAAAATGCGTGATGCTATTAACGAAATGAGACCGCCATTTTACCAAAAATTGATTAAAAACTTTGAGATGAAAGAAGCGACATCTATCAGTGTGATCGTTGTGGACATTTACGGGATATCATTTTTCATTCATAATTGCCGAACTTTAACTCTTCATTTTGAGCGAACACCAATGCGTGTTCGACCGGTCGTTGCATTGAAAACATCGCAGCCGTTAGCCACAGTGTTGCAGCAGATCCAAATTTTTCAATTCCTCGACGTAGAACGAGTTGGGGATATCAAAAACTACCATATGGAAATTTTTGCGTAAGGATTTGACTTTGAAACCTTACAAGGTTCAAATGGTGCAGGAATTGAAGCCGACCGACCATTCAATTCAGGAACAAACGACTGGTTTTTCTAAGAAAATTATTTTTTCAGGTGAACCCCGTTTTCACTTGTTAGGGTACGTTGAACGCTGAACAGTGACATACAGTGACTGTATGGTGCGCTATGTGGTCTAGAGGCGTGATTGGGCCGGTTTTTTTTCGAAGATAAGGCTGAAAACGAGATAACTACCGCTATTGAATTATGGAACATAGCAGTGTACGGATAAACAAGTTGGATAGATTTGGTACACCTGATCTTTTGTGGGCTCAGCATTCGGCGCGATATTGAAGAGAAAATTTAAATGTGAGGCGGTATAGCTGAACATAAAAGTGACATCATATTGAGCAACAGTTGTGTGCTTGAGGCATAATGCCATTCAGTTGAAGAGTATATGGGGTCCCAATGATACCTCATTATTGGAGATCTATCTAATATTGTCGAAATCGCAAATTAGTGCAACCGACGTCTTTGCCTAACTTATTTTTTATTTTTTCTTTTTTGTAGTCAGAGAAGCAAAACTGTACTTATATAACTAGGAAGCAAAAATAAATATTTTCAAGTAGGTCTCTAAAACATTTGAGGACTTTGAATGTTTAGGCTTTGAATTTTAAGGATATAGCAATAGCGAAGCTAGGTTGGATTACAGAAACAAATTTCAATGCTGTTGCAACATATCGTTTGTTGCCAGATCGTTTGATTTAACGCCAGTGGATAATATTTTGTGGGGCTATGTTAAACTCTATACGAAGTCAATCGAATTGATTTCAGCCTTAAAACTCAAAATCCGTCATGTGATTAACGAAATAGGACCGCCATTTTTCCAAGTGATTAAAAACTTTAAAATCTGTCATCGTGATTTTCCATTTGTAATTGCCGAACTTTTCTCTTCGTAATTTAATAAAAATTTGAATCAGTTTAATCTATTTTTTTTGTTTTATATTGTTTTACAAAACAAACTTCTTGTTGGAAGTATCGTAATAACCTCAACAAAAAATAATATATTTATTATAGCTGAAAAATAACGAGCAATTGTTATTGTCGTCATCTGCTAACTATAATTTAATCAGTAGGCTTAAGCTTCAATGTTTTTTAAAAAAATAAATAAAAAAGAATAATAAATTACACACTTTATTTAATAAAGGGAGTTGAGTTAAAAGATGGAGTGCTAAAAGTACACTTTAAAAAATAACATAAAATTTGTTTTACATCATATCATGCAATTAATGGTTTGGTTTTTTAATTTTCCACGGAAGAGTATTTTATAGGAGTATAGAACTTTAAATTGGCAAAACTTTTTTTTTAGTGCCGCCTATTTTTCCAGCTGTCAAGTGATTTATGTTTAGTTTTGTTTGGCATTTCAGTAAGAAAAGACTGACGCCTGAACACTGTTTGAAAATTGTGCAAATTGGGCCCAAAACAAGATTATCGTTAATCGCGATCACAAGCTAGTTTTGTTTAACGATGTAGCTAGCTCAATTTTGTTTGAATGGATAGGTCAATAAACAAAACTGTAATATTTGGGGTGATAACAGTCCTCAAGGGTATGTGAACACAGCGCTTCCACATCCACAAAAACTGAATGTTTAGTATGCTTTATGGCCTGGTAGAATCATTGGTCTAACCTGCTTTAAAAGCTTCTGATCAGAACGTTATAGAATGGTGACCGCTATGGAGTTGTGATTATTAAATTACTTGCCTATCAATTGAACAACAATGATGTACAGAAGCTCTGGTTTTAGCAAGACAATGCAATATGTTGCACAGCTCATGTCACAATTGATTTATTGAAGGAAAGGTTTTGTAACCGTATAAATTTACGTTTCGGGTCCTTTAATTGACCTCCAAAATCGGTTTAACGCCACTAGCCTAATTTCTTTAGAGATATTTGAAGGCGCTGGTCAACACCTATAAGCCCAAAACGAATAACCACTTAAAGCACAACATTTGCAACGTTATTGCCGATATACCGCCACAAATAACTGAAAATTGAAAAATCGAAAATTGGACCTCCAGATTAGCTTACGTCTGAGACAGCCGTGGTGGGTCATATACCAGAAATCGTATTTAAATTATAATGCCAGAAAATTATATTTTAAATAAAGTAGACTTCATGTTAATTTAAATAATTTATAATTTTTTTATTTCATTTCAAAGTTTTATGTCTCTATAAAAGATAGATTAAAAATTGACAGGATTAAAAGTACTTACAAAAACTTAATGCAATAATCACATTGTTATCTACAGGGTGGACCAAATAAAACCTACTAATGTTAAGCACAAATAACTTTTTTTTTATTTTTTTACATATTTATTTTTCTCTTTTTGTAGGTTGTAATTCAATTGCTGGAAACTTATAATGGAACCCTACAGTACAACACAGCACACAAAAAAAAATTTAACTTGAATAGTCCAGGTTGCTACAGTTGTTAATGGCATGATTTGAGCCAATCAAACGTAGTGCGACCAAAGCGAAATTTTGGTGGTGGAAGCGTTATGGTGAGGGAAGCATTCTCTTATAACTTCAAGCTTTGTATTTGTTTTATAACCACCAGAATGAATTCAGAAATGTACCTGGAACTTCTGGAAGATGTCCTTATTACAAAACTTGACGAAAATTCTGACAATGAGTATATTTTCCAATTGGACAACGCGGCAATACATGTATTGAAAAAATGTAAGGAATGGTTTTCAACCAATAATATTGATTTACTTCCATGGCCGGTATACAGTCCCGATTGTAACCCAATCGAAAACTTATGGGGAAGCCTTGCAGCTAAGGTATACCAAAAAGGAAGGCAGTTTTCCACTGTTAATAAGCTGAAAGAAAAAACTCAAAGAATGTTGGTTGGGTATTGAAATTAAAACTCTTCCAAGCGTTGTAAACTCAACGCCGAATAGAATATTTTCGGTCATTCGAAGTGAGGGTGGTCCCACTAAATATTAGTACATAATAACTTTTAATATTTTGTAAATAATTTTAATTCTTTTTTTAATTTAAAGGAAACTGCGTTCAAGCGAATGTCTCTTAATTTTTTCTATTCTTGTCAACGATGAATTGTTTTAACGCAGCGTAAATATCGCATTTCCATTTAAATGGCTGTGTCAACAAACAAAACTGTAGATTGTGGGGCTCTGAAAATCCAAGGGCAACACACCAACATCAGTTGCACCCATCTAAATGTATTGTTTGGTGCGGTGTTATGGCCACAAGAGTTATCGGTCTATATTTCTTCGAAAATAAGGATGAAACGCCGTACACTGGGGATTTCGCAGAAAAAATATTCAATGATATTTTGAAATTTTAGACTAAATGCTACAATCAAATCAAAAAGAATTACTCCGATCTGACTGCTAGTTTTTTTTATAGCCGTCCCAAGCTCAGTACTTGTATGTTTTACTGAATCAACTTAATTTAAACCTAAGAATTTCAAAACGAATATTATTTTATTATGTTAACTGATGTTTTTCTTCTTATTTTTTTATTTAAAGTAGGATATTTCAGTATAATAAAATTGAAAAAATAAACTCTGCAGAGATTTATGTTTTTTTTGTTTGTTTATTTTTATGAAGATATAAAAAAAATCCTTTTTATCTCCAAACATTTGGATCTGCAATTTTAGCTTTACTTTCCTACAGTTAGAAATCACTACTAATACATTGTCTCATATCTGTTTTAACATTTTTAATTAATTTCAACTGCCACCAGGTGCCGCCCCTCAATTTGTAGCATTACACAGTACAACATTTTTCAGCTGATTGCCTCGCGACTCAATTCTGATAAGGCACTTTTGTTTAACGTAACTCAGGAATCACTAGTCGGATTTTACTTAAACAAATTTAGAAAAATCAACAATTACAAGTACTTTCATCTGTTTATATAATGTTTCGCTACATAAGCAACAGTTTCGAAGTTATAAATAAATGTATGAAGAAAAAAAAAATATTTTTTGCCTAAAAAGTTAATTTTTTTTTATTCATAAAAAATCCAAAACGGTAAAAAAAGTGTCAAGTCCTATTATTTTCGCATAAAGTCGTATAACCTATTGACAAAATGAGATATAACTCATGCAAATCGATGAAAGCGCTTCGCTTTTATGCACAATTGAGTAAAGGTATGGATTTAAAAAAATTTGCTCGAGATATGCACAAAAAAAACATTGATTATTTTTTTATGATTCTCGTACTATACAAAGAACTCACGAAAGAAACTACTAACAGTTATCCGCAAGGAATTTCTATTACTGAAAGTTCAGGCAGTGTATCTCTGCAAAATCTGTTAAATCATACTGCTTAAAGCATCCTAGAGACCAAGTCAGCAAAGGAAATAAAAAAAATTGAAAGCGGAAATCTAATAATGTTCTATAGATGGGGATGTGATGGGGCATCTAGTCAAAGCGAATACCAACAGAGGTTTTCAGATGATCAAATTTCTAACTCTCATGTATATATGACATCAGCTGTACCAATTAAATTATCATTAAGTGATGACATAAATAAATTAGTATGGAACAACAATAAACCTTCTTCCACACAGTATTGTAGAACACTACAGTTTGCATACGTTAAAGAGACACATCAAGTTATAGGAGAAGAAAAGAGAAGAGTCGATGAGGAGTTATCTCAACTAAAAGAATTTGAGTTAACAGTAAATAATCGTAATTTTAAAGTAAAACATGAATTATATTTTACAATGATTGATGGCAAGACAGCACAATCAGTAACAGAAATACCAACAGCATCTTCTTGTTTTATTTGTGGAGCCACAACATCCAAGATGAATAAAATCGAAGAAGTTCTAGTTATGCCCGTATATGAACAAGCACTGCAATTTGGTATGTCACCACTTCATGCGCGTATTAAGCTGATGGAGTGTCTTTTGCATGTCGCTTCTAAATACTCGTCCGATTAAAGAAGCCCGAGAATGTTTAATAAAGCATGAACTTAAAGAGAAAATTAGAAAACAGATTGATACTGTTAAGAAAGGCTCTGGTGCGACAAATTCAGGAAATATGTCACGAAGATTCTTTGCTAATCCTGCCTTTATTTCCGAAATCGCGGGTCTAGATGAAAATTTAATCAAGAGATTTTCGATAATTCTCGCAGCTATAACAATCATCGAGATAGTAGATCCAAAAAAATTTGGTGATTCTATTTTGGAGACGGTAAAAGAGTTTGTTGCACTATACGAGTGATACAATATGCCACCTACACTTCACAAAATTCTGATTTATGGAAAAGATATAATTGAAAAGTGAATTTTTCCTGTAAGCCTACTATCCGAAGAGGCTCAGGAAAGTCGTGACAAAGACTATAAAAAATATCGCCTTAGACACTCCAGAAAAAGCAGTCGAATTGCCACGAACGAAGATATAATACACCGAATGATGGTAACATCAGATCCCATGTTTTCACATTTAACGCCTTCATTTAGCCAGAAAAAGCATCGTGTTGTAAGCGACGAAGTTAAGGCTCTTTTAGAATAATGAATTAAAAATTAAAAAAAATCATTTAAATATTTTTGTTAGTTATGGGTTTTTACGTTGCAGGTAACGATCGACATTTCTCTAACTTTCTTTATTTTGATTACTTTTGTGTATTACTATATAAATAAAACTAAATTTGTGATGAAATCACTAGCTTTTTTGAAAAATATATTTTTTTTCCTCACCTCCATACAAAAATCCCCAGTGTGCGCCGGAATCGATTACAGAAGCTTCTTATAGAACATTGATTGAAAACATTTTACGGCCAATGGCAATGGTTTGTGGTTTCAACAAGATGGAGCAACTGCGCATACTGCTAGGCAAACTATGCACCTGCTGCGTGAAATTTTTGGCGAACGTTTGATTTCCAAAAATTCAGTTTTCCCTTGGCCTTCTTGGACTTCTTTTTATGGGGATATTTAAAAGACAAAGCGTATCTTAATAAACCAGAGACTATTAGACAGCTGAAGCAAAATATTCGAGACGAAATACTGAGCCTTCCACCCGAAACATTATATGGTGTAATGGAAAACGCGCCAATAAAAAGAGCCAATCTTTGTAGCGAGGAAAATGGTGGACATTTGTCTGATGTAATATTTCATACATAATTTCCATAAAATATATTCAATGTATAAAAACAATTAACCAAAATAAATGATTATTGCTAAAGTTATTTGTGTTTAACATTAGTAGGTCTTATATGGCCCATCCTATATTTCGATAGACAGAGGATACCTTTAAGCTGCAATTTAAAAAAGAATATGAACCCAAGCTTAATTAATCAACAATTATTCATTTCATTAGATTTTTTTTTCTCTCAGTGTTTTTGTTTCTTTTACTTTACGGAGTTGTCAACAATAATACAAGAGCTTTTGCTAAGATAAACACCATAGTGCAGAAGCAACAAAAACACAAAAAAAATGAATTAAATCCAAACAAGAAAATATTATGTCGAGGTCT
The DNA here is from genome assembly GCA_030448955.1 of Trichopoda pennipes. Classification (NCBI taxonomy): domain Eukaryota; kingdom Metazoa; phylum Arthropoda; class Insecta; order Diptera; family Tachinidae; genus Trichopoda; species Trichopoda pennipes. Next base: position 7,216,546 of record JASKUP010000088.1, read on the forward strand.
TATTTTGTTTTTTAGGTTTGTCATTTGTTAAATACCCAAAAGAAATAAAATAAATCCCAATAGAACTAAAGCTACCAGCCAAGAGAAAGTAAAATCATTATCTGAACAATATTTGCAAGGATGTTAACATTATCATTGTAAATTTGAAGAATGAAATTCTTTGAAATTATTGAAATTTATCCAAGAGGATGACAGAAACAGTTGGAAACAGGCAGATTCATCCGACTGAAATAAGGATAAAAGTTGAATTATAGTACGTTTTATTTTACATCATTATTTTAAATTACTGTTTCGTACTGTTTTAAGATGACAATAGAATATCAACAGCAAAAGCCAAAAACTAAATTAATTATGTTTTATTGTTTACAAAAATTGCTTTAATTTTTTTAGGCGTTAAAAGTATGTACGTGTTTGAATTAATTTTATAATTTGAGTTATTTTCCTCTTATTTATTCCAAATATTAAAGATAATTTTTAAACAACTTTTTCATATCAAAAATATTTGAATGTTAATAGTTTTTTATTTTTACAAATAAAGTTTAGCCAGTTAACAAAGCAATCATAGTGTTTTTTATTGGCCAATTTAATAGGGCAGACCATTTATTTTAAACAATGACAAATCTGTAGCAACGTTTCGAACCAGTCCTAATATGTATCACATTTATTTAAATATTAAAAGTTCAATAAGCTGCAGAAAATAGAAAACATAAGACACTGTTGAAAAATAGTGTTCTGCAAATTGAACTGACGGAAAACTTAGCTTACTTATGATTTTTTTAAACAAAAGCTTTGAGTTCACATCCCCACAGAGTGTTGAATGGAAAAAAATAAATAAATACTGTGGAGTTAATAAGGTTTTTAAAGAACGTAGAAATTAAATAAAAAAAAGGTGAACAATTAGATGAATTGAAAATGGCGTGAGATCTTTTAAGTTATTGCAGACAATTGCTTAATCCTCCCGAAGTTTCGATTGAAAAAATAATAACACTTTGGGTATAGTCGCCGTATATGCGCTGCTAAGACGGCCTCTATAATAACATATGGAAATCATGGTCAATTGCATTAGATAGAAACTAATAGCAACAAAAGTATATGGCTTTCGTGGCTGAATTTGTTTAAAAGGTTAGAACACTGAGAATTGTGAGTTCCTTCAGAGCCGCTGCATCTTTTGGTCTGAATGAGTACGCAGATTTAAATCAAAATAAACAATATATCGAGCTGTTTGAAGCTGGCAGGTTTCAGCAACTACTAAGATGAGGATGAAATAAACGTACTTCAAGTAAACAAGACATCGTAACAAGAAATAAAAAATTATGAAAGGCATGATCAAATTAAGCTATTTTAAGTTCCGAAATTTTTTAAGTTTCATCAAGCTTATTTTATTATAATTTTATGCTATTTTATGGTCAATATTTGGCGACTAGTCTGATATAAAAAATTTCAAATAAGTAACTAATAAAATAATATTGTTACGTTTATACCTTTTATAAACGTTTTGTTGTTGCTGAGTTCGTTATTGCAAAATAAATAACACCAGATTTTATAGTTTTTAATTTTTTTTACAAGTTTATTTATGTGTAGTTAAAGACACACAAAATTGAATCCTACAGAACAATTTACTTAAGATGCACATCTTTACTTCACGAGATTTATTTTTCAACTAAGTAACTATTCACTTAGACGCTGCCTTTTTATATTTGTCCACTAGAGGTCTACAAAAATTAAGAATTTTCTACTCCCTTTGTATCACATTTTGTTGTTGTTGTTATGTTATTCATTCAATATATAGGCGCCTGTTGTTCTGTGTGTATTTTTGTTTTTGTTTTTATGCTAGTAAAGTTTCTTCCTGGAATTTATTTTAAAATAGTTGTTGTTGTTGTCTTGTGTGCATAAGTTTTCTTAGAAAACTACACAGTTAGTAAACAACATACCCGATTGTTGTTGTTTTGTGTGTATAAAATTTCTACGCAATTTCTAACTAGAAGGTTTTTGTTGTCTTCTGTGCATAAGTTATCATAGCTACGCAGTTAGTAAATAGCATAAACAGATGTTTATTTTATTACTTAGTTATTTTCTTTTAAAAATAAGCAAGATGCATCAAGACGATGCCCCAGTCCCACAATGTCGAACGCAAACTCAAACGAAAGAAAACTACTCATTCTCTTTCGCTCCAAAAAGCGTCCCACTATCTTTCGTCTTATCGTTCGCTTGACTTGTTGAGTTCTTTACCACGCACCCCATATAAAAAACGGGAGGATTAAAGACCCAACATCGCTAATTTTCAAATTTGCGGTTCCAAAGCCTATGATTGAATCCGAAAATGAAGAACAACAGTTTTGCAAATAATTTTAAATATTTGAGTGCAGATGGTCAAAGCGATGATAATTTGGGAGATGAACCAACGTTAAGACGATCAGTCAGAAAGAATTTAGGTGTTCCACCAGTTAATTAATTTAATTTGGTGGAGTTAGATGGTGTTGTTGAACCTAGAACTTATAAATAAGCCATTTTGTAAAAGCAAAAGCTTCAATGAAATACTGCAATGGAAGAAGAAATAAGTTCACACTTATGATTTAGTTTGTGCTTCCCCTGATGCAAATATGGTTGGGTGCAAATGAACATATAAGATCAAACATGATGTTGATGTTAAGATTTAGAGATTTCAGGCGCATTTGGTTGCCCAAGCAGCCAAACAAAAGTACGGCCGCGATTATGATGAGGTGTTCGCACCTTTTGTACGTCAACCAACATTTATGTATTTTGTTGCCTGTGGCTGCTGCTAGGAGGATGCATGTTGAACACATGGATATTAAATGTGCGTTTTTAAATGGTTGTCTCAAAGAAACGCTTTACATAAAATAGCCGCCTAGATTTGCTAACGAAAATGGTGATTTGGTTTGCAAACTTAAGCGAGGCGTCTATGGTCTGCGCTGCGAATGTATGAAATAAGACGCTTAATAAAGCATTGAGCACATTGAGCTTTCATGCAAAGTAAAGGCGATCCATGCTTATATAACAAAGTTATAAATGGGGAAAGATGTTTATGTGTTAGTTACGTTGATGACTTATAAGTCACAGCCAACCAAGAAATTTGATGTGAAAAATCTTGGCGCTGTTTCCAAATATTTTTGAATGGCACGTAAGAGTGACTTATTATGACATTTCTATTTGCACAAATGTGAGCGAAAATACTTAGTGAGATCCAAATTTGTACTAAGCTGTTTACTTTATCGTTCGGATTAATTATTGTTTTACATGTCGCGCTTTTTTTCCAACTGTGGCAACACCAACAACATGACAGTTTTGACATTTAGTTTTTTGACGTATTCGTAGTAGATGCATTGTCAATTGTTAAAATGAATTCAATTTCGCACGAAAATCCACTCTGAAAATGGTGGTTCTGTTAAAGTTACATTTCGCAAAATTCGTGATATTTTCGGACAACATAATCGTCCTTCTGAAATCGCTATTAAGAATTTGGGTGTTAAATTTGATTCGACAGCCTCGTTACAAAATGTGCGAACACCAACACGTGCTTGAGGCGGCGTTCAAGTGAAAACATCGCAGCCGTGAGCTACAGAACTAAAGGAGATCCAAATTTGTCAATTCCTCGACGTTCTCAACAATTGAGGTTATCCAAAGCCACCACATAGCGTAGTGATTTGACTTTGAAACCTTAATAGGTTTAACTGGTGCAGGAATTGAAGCCGACCGGTCATTCGCATCGCCGTAGATTTACTCAATTAACTCAGATACATCCGGCTGGTTTTTCTACAAAAATCATTTTTTCAAACGAAGCCCATTTTCACTTGTCGCGGTATGTCAACAAGCCAAATTCTCGCATTTCGGCTTCTGAAAATCCTAAAACGATACTGGAAAGCCTTTCCATGATCAATATGTCACTTTATGACATTCGTAGTCTAGAGGTGTTAATGGGCCTTTTTTCAAAGAAGAGGCTGGAAATACGATAACGGTAAATGGATCACGCTATCGCGAGATGCTAACAATTTAATTTTGGCCTATTACTGACGACGTGAATATCACTGACATGTGGTTTCGACAGGACGGTGCCATATGTCAAACAGCCAATGAAACGATAAATTTATTGCAAACCAAATTTTCTGAACACATAATTTCAGGACAATCAGCTTGTAAGTAATCAGCCAGATTGTGTGATTAAACACTACTGCATTATTTTTGTGGGGCTATATTAAGGACAGAATCTATACGGAGCCAATCAAATTGCGTTTAGCCTTAAAACTCAAAATCCGTGATGAGATTAACGAAATACGAACACCATTTCGTCAAAAAGTGACTAAAAACTTTGATTGAAAAATCGTCATCTCTCAGCGTATTCGTGGTGGACAATTGCCGGATATTATTTTTCATTCATAATTGCCTAATAGTAATATAAACCTCTTACTGAAAAACCCTTTACTAACATTTGTTTATTCATTATTGCAAGACAAAATATATTGCGATGAAAAAGAATTTTTATTGTAAATTCTACTAAAATCACTATCAAAAGTGCTATAAAAATTTTCAATTTAAAGTTAACAAAACTAAATGTGCCCCAATAAAAAAGAATAAAAATATAAATAACTGAACATTTGAACAAACTAACTAATGGTTATCGAACGCAAATGCACTCAAAAAAGAAAAAATACCTTTTTTAACAAAACTGACTTTTTCGCGCTACTCTTGTTTTATTTATGTTAAAGCATCCAATAAGTCTGCATGTTAAACTGCTCCATAAAACAATGTAGCAGTAGAAAAAAAAAATGAAATCCAAATTACAAATACCAAAAAAAAATAGTGAAAAAATCTTAAAAAAATGCAAATAATAGCATTCGTATACATCGAAACACAAATTATTCAATCGAAATGGAAATGGTTGACATTCGATCGGTCACAAATTTTGACTTACAGTTATATCACTCATGATTTCTTGTATGTTGTTGTTTTTCTTTTTTTTCTGTCACTTTTTATTTAGGAATTTGAGCAGTTTTAAGATGATAAAAAAATGCAACAAAATAAAATCAACACAACGTAAAAGTCATTTTAGCTTACACCGCCACTCTTGACAGCAAAATCAAATGTGACTATTTTAGGCTTAAAAAACTCACTGACTATTTTTGTGATTTCAGGATTTTAGTTTTTGCTATCATCACCATCATTGCATTGCATTGCAACAAAAAACGCAAGCAAATGAAAAACAACAAGCACACTTTTCCGGGCTTTTAATCTTTAGAGTCAGCGAAAAAAAATTAATAAAAGGGTACTGTTTTTTAAGCCAACAGGATTAAGGTTGACCAAAAGAGTACAACGAAGAGAATGGCAAAAATTTAAAAGAATTTTTGAATTAATCAAATATTCAAGATTCAAAATTAATTTTGAAACAAAAAATAAAAAACGTATTTTTCATTATTTTTAGCTTCTAAAATGGCATAAATCGTCAAAACCGGTTTCTGTTGCTGACCGTTTTAGACTGTATGAATTTATTCTGATATTTCGAATGATATTTATTAAATCGTAAGGCAAAATTTCAACTGCAGTAAAGAAAAATTACAAAGTTATTAACTAAAAAATATTTAATTTTAAACATGAATTAAGGGCAATGATGACACATCGTACACTCTATTTTAAACCATCTATTGGAAATAAGTCATTAACTATATCGTTATTTGAACACCAGCAACAGTTAATGGAGCCTTTAAACCAAAATTCTTTTTTTTAAATAGTGGCCCGTTGTAAATACATTTGAAAATTAAGTTAACGTAAAGTAAAATTAACGAAAGTAAAAGAAAGAAAAAGATCAGAAATATTTTGTTTTAAAAAATAATTTTCCATGTTCAAAAATTATGCATTCTTTGCTGTGCATGATGGTTTGCACTTCTTTTCCAAAATGCAGTCCTTTCTAAATAAAGACGACGTTCTCTTTTTAATTTTTTATTAAATTTTTCAACACTCGATTCGTTTTAAAAACCTTTGTTGTTTTTAAATATTTTCATTCTTTAATTTTTTTTAATTGTTGCAACACCAGCAACATGATAGTTTTGAGATTTAGTTTTTTGACATATTCGTAGTAGATGATGCATTGGCAAGTGCTACAATGAATTCAATTTCGCACGAAAATCGCATTAAAATAATTAAAATTAAGTATGAAAATGATGGTACTGTTAAAGTTACATTTCATAAAATACGTGATATTTTCGGACAAAATAATCGTCCCTCTAAAGCCGCTATTAAGAATTTAGTCGTTAAATTTTAGTCGACAGGCTCGATACAAAATGTGCAAACACCAACGCGTGTTCGACCGGGTCGTTTAACTGAAAACTTTACAGCCGTGAGCCACAATGTTGAAGCAGATCCTCCGACGTTCTCAACAATTGCGGTTATGCAAAACTATCACATGACATGAATTTTGTGCAAGGATTTGACTTTGAAACCTTACAAGCTTCTACTGATGCAAGAATTGAAGACGACCGACCGCCGTAGATTCACTTAACCGGCTGGTTTTTCCAAAAAAAAAAACAATCATTTTTTCAGACGAAGCCCATTTTCACTTGCCAGGTTATGTCAACAAGCAAAATTACCGGTTTTGGGCTTCTGAAAATCCTAGAGCGAGATTATTGAAAAGCCTTTTCATGCTCAACGTCACACTGTATAGTGCGCTATGTGATCTGCAGGCGTGTTTGGGCCGTTTCTTTTCGTAGATGAGGCTGGACACATGGTAGCGGTCAATAGATCATCGTATCGCGAGATGCTAACAACTCAATTTTGGCCTATTATTGACGACGTGGATATCACTGACATGTGGTTTTAACAGGACGGTGTCACATGTCACGACAATCAGCAAATAAGTGGCCAGCTAGATCGTGTGATTTTACACCATTGAATTTTTTTTGTAGAACTATGTTAAGGACAGACAGCCGTATGCATAAAAAATTAAAGCAGGTTTAACTGCCGTTGTTAAGCACAATTTTCTAAAGTTGTATTCAAAAAACGCTTTTACCTTAAAATACCTTTGTTAACTTTAAAGTAGGAAAAACCTACGTTAAACCTACAATAAATTGACAGTTCAATTTTATTATTGAAAGTTTAAAAACAAAACAAATTGTGTTTATAATAAATTGAGCCGTTTATTTTAAAAGTGGCATAAGTCACTTTGTTTTTGTCATCTTTTTTATTTTAAATTAGTTTATAAAACAGTTTAAAGGGAATATCATGGTAAAATTGAATCTATTGAATTTTTACCATTTCAACTAGTCTGTGATTGATTGAGTTGAAATAAAATTTTTTTCTCCATGTTGTGTACTGTGAAGGATTTTTTCGACAGCGGGCTATTACTACTATTGCTATTTTGTCCTTTACATAAGTCACTATATGCAATAATATGCTTTTGAGTGATATTCTTAGATATTTTATACAACACGAAGCAACCTCGTGAGAATAAAAAAATAACAAAATAATGCCAATTATGTGTTCTATATTAGATATCACTATAATATAGTTCAGTAAACTTTCGTACTAATAACAATAAGTCCAATAATCACAACAATACTTTACACACACTTGTTAGATAATTCCATTTCTTTCAAACGAGGTTCCGTAATTAATTTCCTGAATACAGCGACTTACGCCACTTTCAAAATAAACATTTTTGTTATACCGTTAATTATCAGCACTCCTCTCAAACAAATCTCAATACTTTTCAACTTATTATTAATTTCAAATTTATTTAAAAAGAAAAAAAAACTGTTCTGTTGTGACTTATGCCACTTTCAATGTAAACGGCTCAATTGACAGTTGTACTTTGTTATTCCAAAAATTTTTAAAAATGTTTATTTAAACAAATTGTAGTATACCAATAATAATAAAAACTAAAAGATAACATGCCATTCAATATAAAATATTTTTAAATCTTTATTCTATATTTTACAAAAATAAAATTATAATTAATTATTTTAAACAAAAGTTTTATTGATGTACATATAATCAAAGCAAAGCTCGTTATCCGAATACTTAGTTTTTTAATATGAACAAATTCTTTGTTAATTCTTCGTAAGCCTTGCAAATTAACCTTTTTTGGGTGCTTTGCTTTTTATTAAAAAGATGAATAAAAAAAAAATGTTGATTTTGCTGAAAACAATAAAAACATTTTTTATGGATCTAACTACCCGAATAAATAATACATTTTATACATCGTTAACAAAGTGACAACTGAAAGCAGTGGCATTGCCAGAATCAAAATACTAAATTTACTAAAGCACACATTATCTAAAGTACTGTTTTTAAATACCATTTTTTAACAAACGTCTGTTAGCCTTAAAGTGTTTGTTAACTAACGTGTACTTTAAAGCTCAAGTAAGCGTGTTTTATGCATACGGCCGAGAGTCTTCACGGAGCCGTTCGAATCGATTTCAGCCTTAAAACTCAAAATCCGTGATGTGATAAACGAAATAGAACCGCAATTTTGCCAAAACTTGATTAAAACCTGTGATGAAAGAATCGACATCTGTCAGCGTGGTCGTGGTGGTCATTTCTTCGTAATACAATAAAATTTTGAATCATCTTAATCTAAATTTTTTGTTTTAGTTTGTTGTAGAAAACAAACTTCTGATTCAAAAACCTTTGTAAGTAGAAGACCAAAGCTGAGTTACACAAAGTTCTCGCTCAAGATCAGAAAAAAAAACTCTTAGCAGTTATGAGAACTATGGATAAATGACGTCCTTCAATTTAAACATAGACTTATCTGTTTATTTTAGCCCTGCATAAACACCGTCTCCAGTACATTTGACAAGTAGCTGAAAATATCTTTGAAGTCACTAAAAGTTTTAGCAAAGGCTCACTTAAAGGAACAAACAAATATGGCTTGCAAGAGATGAAGAATAACGTTAGAGGGATAGGGGACCTGTTAAATTGCGAGCTGAAAGTCTTGTTTTAACTGTGTAAACGTCAACTGTTAATCAGGACCTAAACTGAAATTTCAAGTGCTGTACTTTTAAAGTAGAAGAAAAGAAACGAAATAGCGAATATAACAAGAGTCAGTATACAAATAAGAGACGGCACTACAACGACGGTGAAGGAAGTGGTGAAGAGGTTTAAAGCTACTTATGAGAGAAGTTTTGATACGGTTCGATTACGGAAAGTTTACTGCAGTCGCTTAACTTGAAACAGGTAAGGGTTTACAAAATATTCGGATAATTTAATTTAATGAATTTAAGGAAATGGCAGGAGACAACTTTATGCAGACATGCCCCCCCCCGGGGGGGTCTAATAGAACTTCAACTATCTAGACCTGTGCTGCTGGGGGAGCCCAGTCCCCTGAAGTCAGCAGGGGTCAACTGGAAGCTCCACATTATTTCCACGGGAATCAGTAGCCCGCAAAGTTTCCGCTATTTGTCTCTTTAGACATTTAGTTGTTTCTCTGACTGATTATTGAGGTTGGCCCTTCGGGAGTATCGTGGTGGCTGTGATTTTGCGGCCCCATACAGGTCTGTTTTTATGGTGGCCAGGATCAATCTCACCTTTAATAACACCTACCTAATGAATGATCCTAGATCCAGTGAGCATGCTAGTCATGTGTTCTGGACAGGAGTTAAATAGTCTCCAGCTCCTCAGCAAGCAGTAGTGGTTTGCAGCCCTGCTTTGGAACCCCGTCACCATGAATTCTTTGCGCTACCAAACCATATGTGGCCATTGTTTGCCTCTGGTGAATTGTGAAGCAGCGAAAGCAACGTATTTCTCAATAAAACTATCTTCAGTGATGCTAATTTTGAATTAGGCGGTTTTGTAATCAAACAAATTGTCGAATAGGGGCCTCACAAGAACCTCAAACAGTCTATGAATTATTATTATATAACCAAAGAATATAACCGTATAGAGCGGTTATATTCTTTGCAACTAGGAAAGACCTGTTGCTAGAATTAGTGTTCGGCTCCCTAGGACGTGAATGACGTTGCTTTTCATTCACAGTGGTTTGACCACCATCTGATTAAGGCCCACGGCCAGGTGCAGATGTAAATCTTATCGCGAAATATGCAGACATGCTTAAATATTATTCCAAAAGCCCTTAGGTTGTGCCTGGTAGAGATTGAACGGTATTGTACAACGTGATCCCAAGCCAAAGGGAATTTAATAGGTATGTCATGACGAAGCACACTCTCAAGCAGATTTTTTTTTTAATTCTACTAAACTTTGTGATGAACAAAGGTGGTAGAAGACTGAAATGTATGTCTATAGCAGCAGCCAGTTGAGTAACGTAGAACTAAGTAAAGCTTGCTCCTTATGGATAAGTGAAATAACAACGAGTGTACCATCAACGGCAAACTTATTGAGACATTAAACACGAGTCTAATGGTAGTCGCTATTAAAAATCCGCGTTTAAAATTAAGAACATTTTTGTAATTTTTGGTTTAATATTTCACTTAAGTTAGCTGGTGTTATCTTTTTTTTTTGTATTTTTCTTTGTGTCGAATAAAATCAAAAAAGAAGAAAACACTGCTTAAAGTAAACAAAAGAAAAGCGGTTTAAAAAGTTATTAACACAAGTAAGGACGAACTACGTGGGCTATTATTTCGTTTTAAACGAAACTGGATGTACAACTAATGGAATATTTTCTGTAATTCATTCTAGTTTTTTTAATTTTGATTTTTTAGTGAAAAAAAAAGGGATCAAATTTAATTCGGAAAATCAAAAGCTAATTAGCTGGTTTAAGAATCCGAATGATAAAAAAATTTTGAGAATCCATTTGATGTAAGAATAAAAATTGTGACTTTATTTTAACTGTGCTGTAGGGTAAAATAAACCGGATGTGTAAATAAAACCAACATGATGTGAATTTTTTAAGAATTTTATTTATCTTTCCTTTTTTTCGGTACGAGTATTATACTTATTAATGCAAAAGAAGTGAAATTGTTTTTTAAAAAAAATTTTTTTTCAACATTTAAAGGATCTCTGTTACACAAGTGTATGTACAAGCTGGGAAGGATGTTTCTGTCGCCATCGAAAGGAATACAAATAAAAAAAAAAACAAAATACAGGAAGAGATACACATGCACCAACATTATAGCAGGGAGGAAGTGTAAGTAAAAACATGTTGACGCCATATTAAATATTCATACACCACACAGTACTTAAACACGAAAAAACTTTTTAGGTTTTATCCGTAACATCGTGGGGCATAAGCACGAGCAGGAGTAACAAAAAATAACGGTAACAGTAATATTCAACTGCAGATCTGTGTGGCAACATCAGTATCGGAAGAAATATGTATAAAGCAAAAAATCAACACGAAGATTAGTAAAAACTCAACTCACAGCCAACATGGATGCATTTCATTGTTGCCAACATTAAATGGAATTGAATAGATTAATTTTCTTTTCAGAATGATACAGCAGACTTTTTAAAAATGTCACTACTCTAGTTAAAAAGTCATGAGATGAAAGAAAAGGAAAAATGCGAAAGCAAAGAAGCAAAAAGTTGTATCATTTATATTTTTTTTTTTTATCAGACAGAAAAAGAATTAATTTTTACCATGAGTTTGAAGCAAAAACGGTATAATTTGCACACAGTTTGAAGGAGATTTACGTTAAAATTCTATTGAGGTCTTAACTGAAATTCTGTGACGATCTTATTCGAAGACGATGGGAACATGGTCATCAAATTTAGTAAATAAATATTAGATTCAGTAAGTATCGCTACAAAAAAGAGGCACAATTTTTGTTTGTGAACAGTATCATCACACAGAGGGGTTACAGATTCTATGCTTTCATTAAAATAATTTTACAACCACAACTCCACTACCTTTACAACATTTTTTTTTTAAACAGAAGTAGCACTTCAGGCAACAATGCCTATTTAGTCTAGTGCCGTGCTACATTCTTTAGGAAAGGGATAGAGAAGAGATGAGACAGGTGGTGAAAGTAAAAGGATAGTTATGGAAATTAACTGTCGTATAAGACAGCACAGTGACCAGTGACCATGCCTTCATCACTGAGCAGCCCCAACGACAGTAAATTTTTATTTGTAGTGAAAAAAACCTAGGTCTTTGTTGGGAATCGAACCCACAACCCCCAGTGTTGTAAGCTAGTACACTACCTGCTAGCCTACAGGGGCACCTAATCAATTACTCACATGATCCTCGTATTATAAGGTAGCTGGTTTGTGAGCACGGCATGATAATGTATGATCCAGCTTGTCCTGGATTTATGAGTGGTGTTCGTGCCAATAAACTCTGTCCCCAATTTTTATTTGTAGTGAGAAAAACCTAGGTCTTTGTTGGGAATCGACCCGCAACCCCCAGTCTTGTAAGCTAGTACACTACCTACTAACCTACAGGGACACCTAATCAACTACTCACATGATCCCCGGATTATAAGGTGGCCAGTTTGTTAGCACAGCATTAAAATGTATGATCCAGATTGTCCTGGATTTATGAGTGGTGTTCGTGCCAATAAACTCTGTCCTCTTTTGTAGCGCTTGAAATAATATATTTAAAGCCCGAAGTGACTACTGCAGAAGAACAGCAAGTCATTGGTGTACTGCCTGCCCTTTGATATTATTATATTGCGAACAATATTATTTATAACTAAATTACACTTTCTTAAATATAAAAGTAAATAAAAGGGAATTATTTTAATTTTCACAATGAATCTCAATATTCACCTGTCAGTCAGTATTACAACTCATTCATAGCCAGGTATGTCTTCTGATTAGGTTTTCTAAAATTTCTGAAGATATAGAGTGTTATTTAAAGTCACTAAGGTAAAGTGAAAAAGCTTGCATTAGTCCATGCATTGAAAGCAAACATTGAAACTATCGGGGTTTTCAACAAGAAGTTTGTTTTACAATTATGGCTACGCTAACAATATTGTTACGTTTGTACCATTTATAAACGTTTTGTTGTTGCTGAGTTCGTTTTAGAGTTTTTAAATTAATTACAAGTTAACTACACACAAAGTGAACCCTACAGAACAATTTACTCAAGATGCACGACTCTTTTTCACGACGTATATTTTCAAACTAACTAACTATTCACTCAGACGCTGTCTTTTTATATTTGTCCACTAGAGGTCTAAAAAAATTAAGAATTTTCTACGCCCTTTGTATCACATTTTGTTGTTGTTGTGTTATTCATTCAATATATAGGCGCCTGTTGGTCTGTGGGTATTTTTGTTTTTATTTTTATGCTGATAAAGTTTCTTCGTCGAATTTATTTTAAGATAGTTGTTGTTGTTGTCTTGTGTGCATATGTTTTCTTAGAAAACTACGCAGTTAGTAAACGGCATACCCGATTGTTGTTGTTTTGCGTGTATAAATTTCTACGCAGTTTGTAACCAGAAAGTTGTTGTTGTCTTGCGTGCAAGTCTTTTGTCTTTTCTTAGCAAGTTTACGCAGTTAATAAACAGCATACCCAGTTGTTTACCTTATAACTTAATTATATTCTTTTAAAACTTAGCAAGACGTATCCGTAACAATATGATAGCTTTGACATTTAGTTTTTTGACGCATTCGTAATAGATTCATTGGCGATTGTTACAATCAATTCAATTTCGCACGATAATCGCATTAAAATAATTAAAATCCACTATAAAACTGGTGGTTTTGTTAAAGTTACATTTCGTAAAATTCGTAATATCTTCGGACAGCATAATAATCCTTCTGAGACGAAGCCCTTTTTCACTTGCCGGGGTATGTCAACAAGCAAAATTGCCACATTTGGGCGTCTGAAAATCCAAAAACGATAATTGAGAAACTTTTGCATGCTCAACGTGTCGATGTATTGTGCGTTTTGTGGCCTGGAGGCATGATTGGACCGTTTTTTTTTTTTTTGCCGTTAAGGCTGGAAGTGCGGTAACGGTCAGTGGATCAGTTAAGGGGCTAGCCAGATTGTGTGATTTAACACCACTGAATTTTTTGTGGGACTATGTTAAGGGCAGAGTCTATACGGAACCAATTAAATCTATTTCAGCATTAAAAATCAATATCCGTGATGTGATTAACGAAATAGGATCGCTATTTTGCCAAAAAGTTATTGAAAACTGTGATGAAAAATCAACATCTGTCAGCGTGATCGTGATAGACATTTGTCAGATATCATTTTCCATTCATAATTGCCAAACTTTTCTTTTCGTAATACAATAGGACTTTAAATCATCTTAAGCTAAGTTTTTTTGTGTTATTTTTTTGTAGAAAATAAACTTCTTTTTGAAAAAGTCTTCACTTCAACGAGGTGACTACCGCTTTGAATTATGGAACATAGTAGCGTACGGATGGACAAGTTGGATAGATTTGGTACAACTGAGCTTTTGTTTTGCGGGCTCAGCCTTCGGTGCGATAATGAAGAGAAAATTTAAATGTGAGCAAATATTGCTGAACATAAAGGTGACATCATATTGAGCAACAGTTGTGTGCTTGAGGCATAATGCCATTAAGTTGAACAGTATATGGTGTCTAAATGATACCTCGTTATTGCCACTTTGACAAAAAGTGATTTAAAACTTCGATGACAGAATCGACAACATTTGTCATTTTTTATTCAAAATTTTCGAACTTTTCTCTTCGTAACACAATAATAATTTGAATCGTCTTAATCTAAAATTTTTGTTTTATTTTAGACAAACAAACTTCTTGCTTAAAAACGCTTTATAAAATATTTATTAAAAAGGGTGACAGAAAACTTCAGAGAAAGCAGAATATGTCATCAACTCCCTAAAGATAATTTGAATATTTCTCTCTCACCGTATTATAATTTGTACTATTTGTTTAAATATATTTGTTTATTATGTATTACGTAGTTTGAAAACTTTTATAAATTTTTAAAATTTTATCACATAAGAATTGAGTAAAAAATCTGTAAATTTTACTCTATTTATAAAAATGTATTTTAAAATAATTTTATTTTTCAATAAAAATCTCATAACGATTTGAAATTTTAACTTTTTCAAAGAACAAAAATAAATCTAAAAATATTTTATTTTATTTCCCACATAATAATAGATAAGAAGCACCCTTCAATTAAACACTTTTCGGCAAATTAGTTGTTTTTCATTTATTTTTTGTTCGCTTAATAGAGATTTGTTCTTTTTTCCCCTTTTTATCCCCTTAGTAAAAATAAAATTGTGTCAAATTAACAGTTTTGGTAACGTCAAACAAATAGAATTAAAAGAGTTTAATGAATTTAAGGAAATGCCACAAATGCTTAAGCAAACTGCAAAATAGAATCAAATTTAGGGATAAAAAACTATAAAAATAACCAATTTAATGCTGCTCTTTCCTCTATGTTTTACGATCTAAACATTAGGATAAGATTTTATGTGGTGAGAAGTGTTAAGATATTACTGAAATTACAGCACCAAATATAACATATAACATAGTGCAGTAAACAAGAGATGGACGATATTCAACGAAATTTGCTATACGCTACTAAGAAATGAAGAAAGTAAAGTAACGAAAACAAACTTGTTTGTTATTACTTGTTCTCTTGTTCTTTTAAATATCCTTTTGAAATTTCTTTGAACATTAAATTATTTATTAATGACAAAACTCACAATTTTTAAAAAATTCGCAATGTTTTTTAGTCCGTCTCAAGGATAGAGAGCATGCAAGACAGACTATATGGGTGCCCCTATAGTCTAGTAGGTAGTGTACTAGCTAGTAAGTATGATGGTTGTGGGTTCGATCCCCAACGAAGACCTTGCATTTTTTCACTACAAAAATAAAAATTGACTGTCGGTGGGCCTGCTCAGCGATGAAGGCATAGTGACTGGTCGCTGTGCTGTCTTATATACGGCAGTTAATTTCCGAATACCGGGTTCAAAGGTAGTTGGCAGTTGGATTAATCCGAAAAAATATGACAATTATAATATCGCTATATAACACCTGAAACAGTGACTAAAAACAGCAGCGAATTTTCGCAGATATCCAGCAAAGTCAGACATTCTTGAGTCGGATTACTACGATTGGAAACTTGTTCATAAAATACACGAGAATGTATATATCTCATATTAAGACCAGAATGAAATCTATATGCATTACATCATAAAGGAAGTAGGTATCATATATTCCTTCACAAATGCTATTTTTGAGGACTAAACTCATGAATTCAGTTGAAGGTAAAACATGCGCTCACCGCTTAGAATAATTTGGTTCAAATAAGTATATTCTTTAAAAAATATAGAATAAACGTAAAGGCTTTAACTTAATGAAGCACCCACACTCGTATATTTTTTTTTGTCAATTTGTCATTTTTGACAGAAGCATTAACATAAATTTACAACGATTATGTTTTATAAGCACTGTTATCTAGAAGTATATTTTTCAAATGTAGAGCTGACAGTGGCAGTAGCTTGGCTCACTGAGTTTGAGCTTAACACAAATCTGTCCATAAACTTTGGAAAACTGACGGACGTGTCAAAAATAGTTTGTTTCCAAATTTCAAAAAGGACCCTTTAAGCATTATGACGCAAACTTTTGAAGAGAACTAAGGACATTCTTGCACAATGTTTCATTATGTTGAACTCATTGCCAACTGTAGTAATTTTTTAACTTCAGTCCATACACTGTAGCAACTTAAATATTGACAAATCTGGAACGAAACCGGACAAAATTTTTCGGTAAAAGAACAAACCATTATAAGTTATTTAAACCTATGGTAACATCACCCTATCCTACTGAAAAACTTGAGCGCGTACATTAAAAAAGAAATTCTGTAGATTGCAAACATGAGAAAACGCCATTTTTACTTTTAATCCCTACAGCAATTATGAAACGGTTAACTGTAAAACGTGCTGTCATACACCGTTCACTTTCTGACATTTAAAATGAATATACTCTAACCACCGATTTACTTTGAAAGAGCAGTTGGAGACTGGT
Source organism: Trichopoda pennipes (assembly GCA_030448955.1). Classification (NCBI taxonomy): domain Eukaryota; kingdom Metazoa; phylum Arthropoda; class Insecta; order Diptera; family Tachinidae; genus Trichopoda; species Trichopoda pennipes. The sequence continues at coordinate 7,233,424 of JASKUP010000088.1, forward strand.
TCGATGTGTAAAACGATGAGCGTCATTTTTGATTAAACGAGTTTGTTAATAAACAAAATTTCGATTTCTTTCTCCTAATCTATTTCTTATTTTTCGAAATGACCTTCTTTGTCAAACTTTCAACTCTATTTACCCTTTCGCAGATGACAGCACCATTTGTCAATCGTATTCATTTAACAATTAACCGAACCAGTTGGACGTGAGTTCGAACATGAATAATATGCTCAATCATGATCTCGCAACAATCTTCGAATGGGGTCGTTTTAAAAGAGTCGAATTTAATGCCCGTAAGATGCAATGCTGTTATGTTACTATGGGTGATATAGATATTACGGAATAGAAAGCTCTTGATATTCTTGGCATAAAAATTCAGTATAATGTTAAATGGACTAAACACATTTTTCAGTTTTCTAAAGAAACTTTCTAATGCCTCGGTGTGTGATTTGATTTACATCCGCGCCTGGCCATGAAGCCTTAGTCAGATGGTGGACCAAACCACTGCATAATTTGGAACGTCATGCTCGTCCTAGGAAGCCGAAGCCATAATTCTATGCAACAGAACTTTCTAGTTGCAACTTCGATGATTCCATAGCAGGGCTGCAAATGATCACTCCTTGCTAAAGAGTTGGAGACTTTCCAACTCCTATCCAGAACACATGTCTAGCATGCTCACTGGATTTGGGAACATTTCACTAGGTAAGTGTTATTAAAGGTGAAATGAACACGGCCACCATATAAAAACTGACCTGTCTGTTATGGGGTCGCGAAACCACAACCACCACGATACTCCCATATAGGGGCCAATCTCAATAATCAGCCAGAGAACTATTAAATGTCTAAAAAGACAAATAATGAACTCTGCGGGCATTACTGATTCCCGTGGGAATAAAGTGGAGTTTCCAGTTGTACCCCTGCTGACTTCAGGGGACTGGGCTCCCTTTTTCCCCCAGTTGCACTGTGTCTAGATAGTCGAAGTTCTATAAAGACCATATATATGTGCCCACGGGGGGGAATGCCTCGGTGTAAGAGATACTTTACTCCATCCGATCTTCGTACTATTTATATCACCTATATCCCTCTAAAGATGAAATCACAACTTGCTCGATTTGATATGCTCGACCGCGTACAGGAGAGGGCCACGAGGCTCATTGAGGATGATAGGGTATACAACTGTATTGATTTTCGAGAGCATCGATGCAATGTAAGTTGTATTTCACTGTTTTATTGTTACTACAATGTTAAATACTCTCACGAAATTAGGGAACTTGTTCCCGTTACTCGCAGGTTTTTGCATTTGACTCAATTTTCGTTGAGAGCACATCCATTTGTGATTGATTGGCCATTGAATCGCACTACGCATTACAAGGAAAATTTGTTTTTCAATATGTGGAATAGACTCCTTTCAGAGGTCTTTCCTGTCACCTTCAATGTAGGAAAACTCTAATCGAACATCACTTTCGTTCTTCTTTTCCCCATAACCTAATTTCCTACTTCTGGTACAATGCATTGCATGAATAGGGGTCATCCCCTGAGTGCTGGTCCAAACGAAAAAAAAAAATTCAATAAATGGCCTTGCCAAGTGGGCTCCAAAGTCCCCCAAGATCATAAATATTAATGCGATCCGATTTTTTCCTATGGGACCTTGAAAATTCAGTGAAGCTTATGCCTATAAACCAGAAATTGTGTTATTTTTTTCACAATTTCAAAATTCTAGCGGACTTAAAAACATGGGGTGTTTCTATGAGCACCTGAATGCAAAATGACATTGGATATAAAAACTATGGTGGTTGGACTTTATAAACTATATTAATCTAGAAATATGAATACATCAAGCACGCACCTTTTTAATATGTATTGTGACGTACAATTAAGAATTTGATTCAGAGGTTCAAATAGCGTTCTTTTGAATACTTTGATTACTATTGTTATGCAAGTCTAAAAAAAGTTTGAAACCCATCAAAGGAAGTCTTAACTATACCTTACCTGGCACTACAGTACTTCATAATTTAACTTTTTCCATCCCTGAACTGGTCTGAAGTGGTTATTTGCTAGTTTTATTCAGCAAACACATACTGTTTTAATCAAATTAAGCAAGTAAGTCTTCCAAAACTTTTGAAAAAATATGTAAGTAAAATTCTCTTGGCACTCAAATTGTTTGCGTAAAATGCTGTGTAACAAAATGAACGCAACAAATACAATGTCTCATGTAGCGATGCAAAGGAAAAACTTAAAAAAGCAAAAAATACAAGAGCACTGGGATGATTGCCAATTCAAATGCGATTTGGAGATTAAAATATACAAGTAGCTAAAAACAACAGATTGGCTGGAAGTAAAAACGACCATAAAAACTGCAGCAGCAATCGCAGGATCCGGAACAATAATAAAGCAAAACAAAAAGAAAAATAAAAAGGAAAGCAGCAACAACTTCAAATGTGCAGAGATGGACAGACAAATGAAGATGAGCAAAAAACAACATCAATAGCAACTGATACCTCAGGCAGCAGTAAGAAACATTAAAAAATTATATACAAACCAAACAAACTCTCGAACTCATTCTCATTCTGTCAAATATAAAAACAAACAAGCTGGTGAGAATGGTGGGAAGACAAAGAAGAGCAGAAGATTTATTGATACAACGAAAGCTACATTGAAAGAAAATGAAAACCTACATGGCGTAAAGTAAACAATAAAAAGAAAGCATCACAATGAAAACAAAATTGATTGAATACTCTGTGCTGCAAGGGGAGAAGAAAAAAATAAGAGGAAATTGTTGTGCCAAACGGATGTTTTAAAACAGGAAAAGGAAATTAAATTGAATAAAAAGTCAAAACAAATCGCAAAAGAAAAACAAAAAATATGGCATTCCCACTTTGCATAAAAAACGTGCTCAAAACAGTGAGCATGAACTTCGAACTCTTGTTTAAATAAAAAGTATATAAAAGAAATATACTTCAAAATACAAAAAATATAAATTATTAACACTATAAATTTAAAGCAAAAACAAAACCTACCATATGAATTGCAGGAACCATTAGTAATAAAAAACAGATTTACTAAACCTTGGCTATAATCTGTAACAGCCTTGTGTACTGCGTTTGCATCACAAAAATCCAAAGTAAACTTATCTTTACCGTTTGAAATCTGAAAAGTAAAATAAACAAAGGCAATAATTTAAAAAATATTCAAGTTCAATTTTAATAAAAATATTATTCAAGTTGGCTTGCCACCGTTGTGTTCAACATTTAAAATTTAAACATGAATAGCCCATAAAAAATACAGAATAAATGCTAAAAAGAAAGACAAATTATTTAAATGTAATTAAAAAGGATTTGCAATTTTGTGGGTTCGATACCGAAGAAAGGAGAAACCTAAAAATTATCATAAATTTTATCATTAAGATGCTTATGAGAATTCCAAATGACCGACTTTTCATTTAGGTTCAAATGATCTGACTTAGTCTCATTAATCGCTGGGTTCGGACAAAATATCAAAAAACCCAGATTTATAAATTGTTCAAAATGGGAAAAAATGTCGTATGAACTCGTACAAGTTGTACAAGGTATTACAAAATCAACACTACTAGAAGTATTCCCAAAAAAAAAAATTTAATCCTCTCTCTTTCCTTTTGGAGAAAATACTGAAGTTTTTTTTTTAACTCTAAAAGTAGTGTTTGCAAAAATCTCTGCAAATTGTAAAAAGAATAATAATATGTTTGCATAAAGACACTACTAGGAGTGCTATCTAACAAATTGCAAATGTGGAAAAAAGAAATATTACTCAATTATTATTACTTAATGAATATTACTTACTTGACATGTCTAAAAGCTTCCGTGATTGTACTAGCAGAGATGTCTATGCGCTTATTAAAATAGAAAAATCATAAGTTCACATCCCAACATACCTTTAAATAAACAGCAAAATAATAGTCGCGGTGCAGCTGCAGTGACTACGTTTTTATTTCAAATGATTTATAGTAAACAGTACTTTAAGTCTCACCATAATAAAAGAAAAAATTGTTTTGTAGCCAAATAATACGCTCATAGTCCAAAACTTCACGAAGCCTTTTCAACAAGAACTTTGTTTTTGAATTGTGGCAACACCTGTTAGCTTTTACATTTAGCTTTTCGACGTATTCGTAATAGATGCATTGACAATTGTTACAGTGAATTCAATTTCGCACGAAAATCGCATTAAAATATTTAAATTCTACTATGAAGATGGTGGTTCTGTTACAGTTAGATTTTGTGAAATTCGTGATATTTTCCGCCCACTACTAAGAATTTGGTTGTTAAATTTGCGTCGACAGACTCGATACAAAATGTGCGAACACCAACGCTTGTCCAGCCGGGTCGTTCAACTGAAAACATCGCAGCCATTATCAATTCCTCGACGTTCTTAAAAATTAGGGTTATCATTAACCACTAAATGCAAATTTTTCGTAAGGACTTGACTTTGACCGACCGTCCATTCACATCGCCGTAGGTTCGCTCAATTCATTAAGGAACAATCACTGGCTTTTCTGAAAAAAATCACTTTTTCAGACAAAACCCATTTTCACTTGTCAGGGTATGTCAACAAGCAAAATTGCCACATTTGGCCTTCTAAAAATCTCAGAGCGATTATTTTAGAAGCCTTTGCGTACTCAACGTGTTACTGTATGGTACGCTACGTGGTCTGGAAGCGTGATTGTCATTGCAGTGACGGTGAATGTATCAAGCTATCACGAGATGTTTATAACTACATTTTTGGCTATTATCGACGATGTGGATATCGCTGACACATGGATTCAACAGGACGGTGCCATATGTCATACATGCAATGAAACGATCAATTAATTGCAAGCCAAATTTGCCGATTGCACAATTTCACGACAATCAGCAGTTAACTGGCCAGCCAGATCATGTGATTTAACACCACTGGATTATTTTTTGTGGGGCTATGTTAGTGACAGAGTCTATTCGTTAGTGACAGAGTCTATCGAATCGATTTCAGGCTTAAAACTCAAAATCCGTAATGTGATTAACGAAATAGGATCGTAATTTTACCAAAAACTGATTAAAAACATTTGCCAGATATCATTTTTCATTCATTATTGCCGAACTTTTCTCTTCGTAAAAGAATAAAAATTTTAATTATCTTAATCTAAATTGTTTGTTTTATTTTTGTTTTAAAAAACAAACTTCGTATTGAAAAACCATATGGGAAAGTAACAACATAACAATATAAGTCGTGCCGAAATTGTGTATAACGAACTTGTTGGCAAAACAAGAGAGTTCGTGACTTCGACTTTCAACGATGTCCCAAAGTATAGTGGTCTCTATGACTTGCTAGGTTTACAAAGCGCACGTTTAGCGAAAAATTTATGGCGAGTACATACAAACCTAACTAGAGTCAAAGTTAGGCAGCAAGTAGAAGAGATAAAAACTAAAAACTTGATGAAGTTATAAAAAAGAATAAAATTAATTTGTAACGACACGTTCTTGCGATATGCTGGGATAGAGCTCGCGACGTCCAGGGTTCGTTACAAAAATTTTTTGTTTCTAATAACACAAGTAACACTTTTGTTTTTCTTTTTACTAATAATTTTTTATTACAATCCACTGTTAAATTTAGTTTAAAATTATACTGCACTTCCCTATTGAGCACGCCAACGACGATTCACCGTTTCGCGGCCTTTATGAGTTCTCATCGGTCGACACCTGCTCTCCGCCGTCTAGCCTACTGCTTCTCACACTGGAGCGAACAAGATTCTAGTGCGGTCTTAGCAGAACAGTTTGCCTGTCCACCAATTTTTGACTAATTGCGGTTGTCACAAAAAAAATTCTGAGACAACCTTTCGACGTCTTAAATGGAGTTAGCCTTTTCCACGACTTTTGTCGTCCTGTTTAGCTAGGCCAGAATAAAATTACTCCGTTACCCAGGCGAATAAAATTGTGGCCAGGTGAAGCAGCGACAGAACTTGCTTTGCTGTAAACCTTAGCTATACTCAATTAATTCAAAGTCGAAAAAAATTCTGACTTTGATTAACTGAGCTAAACCTATTCGCAAGACTAATTTAATTAACTTGCATAAAATTCTAACTTATTTAAAAGAAGTCTTGTCCGTGGCTTACTCTCTTAAAAAACTAAATTATACCGCTTTTATATGGCTCTGCCAGGCACACATACACACCTATACCACTAAACGATAGCTGCTTGCGACGGTTTAGGGTTGTGTTTAATGGTATGTTTTCTTACGGATGTATCTTCATGTTAATAGATGGCGCTTCTTAACGGCTATTCTTTGTCTTAAAATTAATAACATTATAATTTAAAATATTTCAATAAACAAATAATAAATGTAATTATAAAATATGAAAAGTGTATAATGGAATTCATTTAATAATAATATTCTTTAAAAAAAACGTTATGAAATTCTTTAAACAATAAAAATTAAGAAATGTGAAGAATGTATGCAGTTGAATTGATTATCTTATGTGATCCAAAAACAAGCCAGCCGACTTTTGGTCGTTACAAACTAAAGAAAATAACATTCGATAAAGTATACTTTGTTTTTAATTTTTTGGAAATATTTAGTCAGGGAGTAATATAAAAGGACTGCTATCATTACGTAGACACAGATTTAGACATGGTAGAAAAAATGGTCCTATTGAAATATTAATCTTTTTATTGCTGGCTTAATCTTGCTTTCAAAAATGCTTTAGAAAAATTTGGTTAAAGCCGAGAAGAAGAAGTATTAATGTTTTAAGAAGCCTTTCTCGATTTTAGCAAACAAAATAATATTTTTTTCTGAGGTCTTTCCACAAAAACTGTGTAAGTTTATACGTACCTTTATTTTACCCTGATTTCCAAAGGTTGCCGTCTTTAAATTGAAGCTGACACCCAGTTCAGAATTTTTAATTTCACACGATTTTTCATCAAAATCACACATGTGCGGTGGACAAATAATATTTGTTGGCCACATAAATTTATAGTGACAGCCATCGATTTGACTTAATTTCGGTGTACCCTGAAATAACATAAAAGTACTAAATAAATATCAAAGATGAAAAGTGCAGATTAAAGTAAAAAGAATTAAAAAATAAAACATTTTAATGGAACAGATATGCCTACATAAATTACAACTCGTAAGTGTTATTATGTTAATATGTTAGATGTTAATTAAAGTCAAGTGTTTAAAACTGTGAAAAAAGAAAATTTTGTTTTCAATTATTTTGTGCACAAAAAATATTTACATCTGCTACATTTTCATAGAAAATTGAACACAAAGTACGTAAATGATGTCTTACAGCTTCATCAGATAATTATGCACTACATTAAACGAATTAAATTTTATACTTTTCGGAGTTTCCCTCGTCAACATCTTTCAACAATTAAGCACAAGATCCTTGAAAGGAACAGGGGAAAAAGAAATGAATAAGGGAACTTTTAAAGTTTCACACAAGACACACCATTATGAGGAATATAAGCGGGCCAAGAAAGCAAATGAAATAATAATTAAATGTCAGCAAACTTTTACAAATTTCTATCATCGCAAAGTGGTTTTACAAGCCACATACCCCTACTAAAAGCACTTTTAGTTTCGCAGCAGAAACAACAATAACAGTGAAAAAATAAGCAATAATAAAAAAAATTGACTAATGAATTTGTGATGCGTTGCAAATAACCACAGAGGTCAGTCGGTATTAAAAATAAAATGTAACATTATGCAGATGCCATGCCAAACAATTGAGCTGATGACGATGACGCTGACGTTGATGGTGAGAACGAGATAGGCGAAAATCACCTCCAGTATGAAAGACAATGAAAATAACGATAACCATAAATGGAAATTTAATAGAAAAAATTATACAAAAAAAATAATAAATTCATATATTAAAATTATAGTGGGTAAAAATAAAGAGAGTGAAGGCAAATATTCTGCCGAGTTTTCATTAGGAAATCTTAGTTTTGCATGTAAACTGTGTTTTTTTTCAAATATTCATATTAAAAATATTCATATTATAATTTATTTAATAACTTTTTAAAATATCAAGATATATGTTTTATGTTTATTTAACATTTATTATTATTTTTTAGCTTACCTCCTCCAATTACATCAAACTATATTTCGTACAAACTGTTTTTAATTACAACTAAACAATAAGCTTGGGCAGAGCATGTCGTTGCAAAAATAAAGCATTTAATGTTACACGAGTGATTCCATACTACTGGCAGAATTCGGGATGGAAGTAGTTGGACCAAGTATGCATTACTATGATTCTATGTGGAAAACCCCTACCATCTTGTTAATAGAGATTCATGCCATTAAAAAATATTCTCAAAATGACATTAACAAGAGCAAAGATATAGCCATTTTATCTGATAATTAAGATGCTATTAAGGAGCTTAGCTGACATAATCTTATTTTCAAGTTAGTTTGGAAATTCCGCATAGGACTAGATCAGTTATATGACGCTAATGCGGTTATTCTGGGACAAACTGCAGTGATGGACAATGAAAGGCAATAAGGTTTGTCAAAATATAAGCAATCACGGACCATTTTTTTGAACTTCGATCAAACTATAAACATAAGACAAAAATCACTTCAAAATTCTTACACTTATTTTCTTTTTTTTTTTTTTGTTTGTTCGGACCAATACTCAGGGGATGACCCCTACTAATGCAATGCATTGTACCAGAACTAGGAAATTAGTTTATGGGGAGGAGGAAAGAGGGAGTAGTGTTTGTGGGCATACGATTTGAATTTTCCTACATTAAAAATGACAGGAGAGTTTATTCCACATGCGATCTGTTCTGCTAAAAAACGGAATATTCCGATTCCGATTGACTGGCCTATTGACCACAAATGCATGCACTCTCAACGAAAATCGAGTCAAACGCAAAAGTGTACGAGTTTCGGGTACAAGTTCCCTAATTTCGTTAAAGCAAGTAAAATACAAACTATAATGCGTCGATGCTCTAGGGAATCAATTGAATTGGACAACCTAGCGCCCCCAATGAGCCTCTTAGCCCTCTCCTGTATGCGATAGAGTTACTCCAAAATAGACTTTGGGGCACCGGCCATTCATGAGAGTTGTTTTTCATCTTTGAACGGATGTAGGTGGTATAAATAGTACGAATTGACTGTTGTGTTATTAGTATAAATAACATACTAATTGGATTATAGAGACTAAATAAAACATTCAAATTTATTTTAACGTTCGGAGTTAGAAGTGCAATGCAGTCGAATGTATTCGAAAATAAATTGTTATGTTACTTCTGTTATGCTGTTATGTGCTTTGTATTTAAAGTTTTATACATTTGTCTTTAATACCTTGACACTGATAATATACAAGAGCAGGTGTAAGCTTTTTTGGGGTATTCAGTATTTTCTTTAAGCTCTATTTTATCTCCAACTTCGAACAGGTGGCAGCTGGGGCAGATGGAGCAAAGTCGTTAGATAAAGGTCGGTGCTGTGACAATTTTAAACAAAAACAAGTTATAGGCAAGTGCCCCTTTAGGCTAGTAGGTAGTGTACTAGCTTGTCAGAATGGGGTTGTGGGTTCGATTCCCAACGAAGACCTTGGTTTTTTTTCACTATAAAAATAAAAACTGACTATTGGTGTGGCTGCTCAGCGATTAAGGCATAGTCGTGGTCGCTGTGCTGTCTTATATACGTCAGTTAATTTCCGACTATCCTTCTACTTTCACCACCTGTTTCATCTATTCTATATCCCTTTCCTAAAGAATGTAACACGGTACTTGACTAAATAGGCATTGTTGCCTGAAGTGATACTTCTCTTTAAAAAAAAATAGTACGAAAATCGGATGGAGTGAAATATATCTTACAGCGTTTTAAAAAACCAAGACACTCGAAAGCTTCTTTAGTCGACCGAACATCACACTGAATTTTCGTGCCAAGAACATGAAGAGTTTCCGATTGCGTAATACTTATATCAGCCATAGTAACAGAAGCAGCAACATTTCCCAATACAAATCTATGCGTAAGCATGCAACATTGCGTCTTATGGGCATTAAAATCGGGTCTATTTACACGACCCAATTCCAAGATAAACCGATTGCAGTTTTGAAATTTCCCAACACAGCACTAGATAAGATTCCAAAGGGCACAGTCACAATTTGATCACAATCTATTTTGTACCTTTTACTATTCTACTCTATTCTATGATTGGACATCCTACAAAAAAGAACTCGAAAAACATTACCGTGTGAGCTGTCTGCATTGAAATCACTGATAAACTGGTGATACTGTCACCGAAGGTTTAAATCGTAGTAATCGATATCCCACAATGACAGCATCGTGTTTAAATAACAGCTCCTCATTACAAAAGTTTCAGAACTAGGAGAGTGCCGAGCAACTTGTGCGAATAACATTGCAATTATAATTGGAAACTTCATTTTCTGCTCATTATCCTAATGATGGTTTTAAAAATTTATATCAAACTAAACTAAAGGAACGCTGTTTACTTATATATGGCAAAATAGCAAATAAATAGTGACCTTATTTAAAACAAGAAAATATTTTTCTTATCATCCGTATACCACTTTCGTCCCACTTCACAGATAATGAGAAAATTTAATGAAAACTCTTGTTAGTAATTTCATTTATAACAGCAGTATGTACGAGGGCTGCTATTTATATTTCTGGCCTGGTAACACTGACTGTTGCTAGGCACCAGCTGATGTTTCCAGTGTAACCTTCACATTGTTAAACATAACCTCAACCAAAACATTTTGTCATTTTATTGTTGTTAGTGTTAGTGATAGAAGGTTGAAAAAGTGATCTTAGGAGAAAATGGAATTAACTCGTGAACATGTTCGTGCAATAATTTTTCATAACTTTCGACGTGGCCTGACACGACAACAGTGCACAGCTGAACTTAATTCCTTATATGGTAATGAAGCATCTTCTTACAGCGCCATTAAAAACTGGTATAACAAATTCAATCGTGGCCGACAATCACTCCAGAACGAATCCTGTGAAGGTCGTCCAACAACGGTTGTTGTGCCAGACAACATCGCAACTGTGCATGAGCTGATAAAGCATGATCGTCATGTAACATATCGCGAAATTGAGGTATCTGTAGGGATTAGTATGACAAGCATCAATAAGATCTTGCATGAACATTTGCATGTGAAAAAGGTTTGTTTACATTGGATACCGCATAACCTGACAAACGCACAAAAGGATGCTCGTGTTGATTGGTGCAATAAAATGTTGCAGAAATTCGCTCAAGGTGCATCAAAAGCAGTTTATAATATCTGCACAGGTGACGAATCATGGATATAATCATATGATCCTGAAACAATACAGCAATCCACCGTATGAGTCTTTCAAGACGAGCGAAATCCCACCAAAATTGTTCGTGGAAGAAGCACATCAAAGCAAATGGTTTTCTGTTTCTTCGACATTACCGGTCATGTGGCGACTGTGCCATTAGAGCAACGTAAGACGGTTAATTCGGCATGGTACGCCACTATTTGTTTGCCAAAAATCTTTGAGAAACTTCGAGAAAAGTCAAAGAAAAGACGCATCATTCTGCATCACGACAATGCGTGCTGTCACCGGTCGGTTGAAACAATGGAGTTTTTGCCTGGGCAAAACCTTGAATTGTTGGTTCATGCGCCGTACAGCCCTGACTTGGCACCTAATAACTTTTTTTTGTTTCCGAACATCAAGAAAAAACTACGTGGACATCGGTTTCCTACACCTGAAGAAGCAGTTTCTGCATTCAAAACCCATATTTTAGAAGTACCTTAATCGGAGTGGAAAAAAGGCCTTGAAAATTGGCTCCAACGCATGCAAAAGTTTATATAGCATTTTCAGTGTAACTTAAACCTTTTTCAAAATAAACGAAACCTTTTTTAAAATGAACGAAACCTTTTTCAAAATAAACGAAACCTTTTTCAAAATAAACGAAACCTTTTTCAAAATAAACAAAACCTTTTTCAAAATAAACGAAACCTTTTTCAAAATATTTTTTTTAAATTAAATTAAATCAGTTAATAGAAAACAAAAGAAAAAATATATAAAACATATTAAACACATTCATTTTTAATTAATACTTGTTAAAATTAATGAAGTATTTGTCCACTAACCGCTTTAGGAATTATCATGATCATATCCATAACATATATTAATTAATTAATGATTAATTTGTGCGACACTTTCCTTAATTACACTTCTATGTTATGCTCTGTGGTAATGTCACTTAAAAATGATCGAGCGTGGAATTTTATCTTAGAAAATGCTTTCTCTATCGGGTTCAGCATAGGAGAATAAGGTGGTAAAAATTTAAGTGTACAGTCACTATTATCCACCATATTTCGAATTTCCTGGGTTTTATGGATTCTGGCATTATCCACAATTAAAAATGAATTTTGTAAGTCTGGGCTGCATTCAATTTTATCCAAGAGCTCCCTAAGAAATATTTGGAAACGGGCTGAATTTACAGTGGAAAGGGAAAAAACTTTATGGTAAACAACACCAGCATTATTTATAGCAGCAATTAAAGTAACGTTCCTTCCCCTTACGGTTGGCACAACAACATGAGCTCTTTCACCTACCTTAGCACGTGCTTGTAAACGTCGTAAGTGTAAGTTAAACCCGCACTCATCTGTAAAAATGATCTTTTCTTTTTGTAAAGGAGACCAAATTGCAAATTCTGAGGCATACTGTCGACGGTTTTCAATAGTCGATTCGCTATTCATACGGTCCATTTCGATGGAAGCCATTTTCAGCGTTATTTTAAGTTCTTTTAAGCCGTTGAAAATTGTAGACAATGCAAGCGTTACATTAAATTGTTTAAATAACTTTTTGCGAATATTTTTCAAAGTTATTCCGGGTCATTCTCCACAATCGTCTCAATTTTTTCCAGGATTTGGGGACTCAATTTTTTTGGCCTATTTCTTCCACGAGGAAGTTCCACTAGTTCGCAATCATATTTTTTATATCGCGAAATAATAGTTTTAGTGGCGTTCACAATTTTAATACTACTTTTAAATCCAATTGACCCCTATCAAGTAAAGAAATTAATCCAACCGTTATTAGACACCAACAACAATAAGTCATTTACAATAATTGGTAACAAAAAAAAAAAGCAAATCCAAAAAAAAAAATATACAACAAAATATATAATAAACCTACAAATTTTAAAACTGGTTTAATTTAATTTGAAAAATGTTTAACTAAATTTGGATAAAGTTTAATTTATTTTGAAAAAGGTTTCGTTTATTTTGAAAAAGGTTTCGTTTATTTTAAAAAAAGGTTTCGTTTATTTTGAAAAAGGTTTCGTTTATTTTGAAAAAGGTTTCGTTCATTTTGAAAAAGGTTTCGTTTATTTTGAAAAAGGTTTAATTTAAACTGAAAATGCTATAAATCTTCATGGAGAATGTTTTGAAAAACAAAAAATAGATTTTGTCTTTAAATGCTTGTGTTTTCATCCTTAGACCACAAATATAAATAGCAGCCCTCGTACCAGGCTAGAAACAATAGTAAACCAAGGATCAACAAATAAAAAACACAACCAAGCAAAACAAAAATATATTCAGATAAAATGGCCGCTGACAATTGCACATGAAAAGCACCACAGGTGGGTTGAAAGACAAAAAAGTAAAAAACGAAAAAAAAACATTAAGAATCTACAAACAAGAAACAAATGAATGGCAATACAATTGGCAAAACGCCAACAACAGACGCACACAAACCCAAAACAAACCAACAACAATAATACGACAAACGATTGTTTTTAAATATTTGACAATGACAATAAAAGGAAAGATGGAATATACTAAAAGGAAAGGAAACGGGAACAGGAAACTGTCAATGAATAAGCTGCCTACTACTATTTCAGCTTAAAACACAGATTGCAGACAGTGTCAACAGTCACAAAGAAAAAAATAATAAAAACAAAAATATGTCTACATTAGGGGTCCTCGTTTCATTGCAAGCCAACGAATATAAATTTCACTTAAAAAAATCTTAGTTAATGACAACTGTTATTCGGATAAGATTAGGTAATGGTATACGTTTCCTATTTTTAAAAAAGTTCTAACAAAAAAAATTTTTTTAATCTTTTTCACTTGAAGAGCTGCGTAGCGCCCTAATATATGTTGCAATCAATAAAATACCACCAGAAGCTACAATAATGCCACTGCAATATAAATTGTTGGGGGACTTAGGGTATGCAGCGCCACAGTAAACAATGCGAAATGGAAGCGAAAACAATATCAATGGGGTTTTATCCATTGTTATTGTTTACTTTGTTGAAATGCATCTGTTGTGAACAGGGAATTCAACTCAACCTCCTCCTCTAGCCAACCATTTAACCAATAACCACAATAAATCGATTATTAATAATAAGTGTATCAATACAGTATAATTACTCTTATACTGTTAGGGTAATGTATTGCTATTTATGGTTTTCCACCCCATTTTATTTTTATTTCAGGTCAATTCTGCTCTCTCTCTCTCTTTCTCCGCTGCTACAGTTAGCAGTCTACCCTAGACACAGCAATTAGTGAAATCAAATATTGTAATTAGACATTCATTTAGCCATAATCGATTTGTGTAAATAAAGAAAAAGGTAAGAAGACGGGTTATACACAATGGACATTTTTCAAAAGGTATAAAAAATTAGTGATTTAGAAGCAGATCAATTAGTTCATGGCGTCTTAAATATATTAGTAATTTAGAGAGTAGATCAACATATCACATATCAACTGCTTTTAGAAAAATGTAAACAAGCTGAGTCAAAAAGTTTTTTTTTACTGCCCTTCATAGAAGACTACCCTGTAGTTTTAAGAGGAATTGTTAAAAAGAGAATTTCATTTGCTCAAACCAAAACTAAGCTTTATAAATACTATGGGCACCTTTGCACTATCAAATTTAATAACAAGGAAGGACGGAAGGTGCTGAGTTGAGGTCTCTACACGTTAAGCAATAGAATAATATTAATATTTTAGGACATCTAATTGGGCCATCGTAAGAATGTGAAAGCCAGAACGGGGTATTTCATATATTTCATCACGAATATTCTGTTAAAGTTGCTCAAGCGTTTTTTGTTGCTTTTCAGATATCCCCAAAAAGAAGTCCGTAGCAGTCAAATCAGACGATCGTGATAAGATTTACATCTGTACCTGGCCTGGTGGTCAAACCACTGGGAATGAAAAACAACGTCATTTACGCCCTAGAAAGCCGAAGACTAATTCCACCAACAGGACATTCCTAGTTGCAATTTCAGCGGTTCCAAAGCAGGGTTGCAAACCACTAGTCCTTGCTAAAGAACTGGGGACTATCCAACTCCTGGTTCAGAACGCATTAAACTTAATATAATTAAGAACACGACGGCATTCATACTCACTGCACGTAAACCATTCATTGTGTTCATTGTGAATGATCCGACCCACAAACTCAAATGAAGGCCTCGAAACACACAGCCACCACGATACTCCCGAAGGGCCTACCTCAACAATCAGTTAGAAAACAGCTAAATGCCTAAAAAGACAAATAGCGGAACTCTGGGACTTTACTGATTCCCGTGGAAATATAGTGGATTGTCCAGTTGGCTCCTTGCTAGCCTAAGAGGACTGGGCTCCCTTTTACCCCCGAAAGACACAAGTCTAGATGGTTGTGACGATCGTGGAGACAGTGCGTGATTTGATTTACATCTGCACCGACTATATAGTCATAATCAGATGGTGGTCAAACCACTTGCATGATTGGACATCACCCACGCCCTAGAAGGCCATCGAATACGTATATCCTCCGGTCACTTCTAGTAGCAATTTCAAAAGCTCGAAGTAGGTCGCAGCCTTTACTCCTTGCTAAAGAGTTGGAGACTTTCCAACTCCTGGTCCAGAACGCATGAAGCTCTTTTTTTATCAAGAACACGACAGCATTCATACTCACTGAACCTGAACCATTTATTGTGTTAATTTGAATGATCCGACCCACAAACTCTCACGAGGGTCCGAAACCACAACCACCACGATACTCCTATATAGGGGCCAACCTCAATAATCAGCCAGAGAACAGCTAAATGTCTAAAGAGACAAATAGTGAACACTGCGGGTCACTGATTCCCGTGGAAATATGTGGATTGTCCAGATGGCTCCTACTAGCCTTGAAGGGGCCTGGGCTCCCTTTTACCCCGCAAGACACCAGTCTAAATGGAAAAGTAGGTTCCAAAAAGACTATCATGTGCCCCCGGGGGAGATCGTGGAGACCAATCAACATAACCATTTCTACAAAAAACTTGTTGTGAAAGGAGGTCCCGCAGTAATTCCATTGTAATCCTGACTGTATGCGTTACGCCGTTTACATTTTCAAAGAAGTAAGGTCCAATGATTCCTCCTGACCAAATTGCGCACCAGACTGTCACTTTTAATGGATGCAAAGAAGACTGTTGAATAATTTGAGTGTTTCCCATACACCATCTGGATAACTAAAACTTACTTCGCATTTAAAATTATAAATTGAAAAAAAAATATATAATTATTTAATTTAATTAATTATGTTTTAATCTTTTAAAATTAAAAAAAAAAGTCGAATAAAAATAAAAATAATAATTATTTAATTGATAATTATTATAAATGGAACTATTTTCTATATATAACCAGATGAGCAATATTTAGTTAGAATCTGGTTCGTTAAGTAAAATCGAAGAGAGGGAATAGAAAAATTTAATATTTTCTATTTTGCTTTTTTACAATGTCAAGCCTCACTCGTTTCAGAGTTTTTTATGTCTGTCTATTGAAAGTGACTGAAGAAAATAAATTCGCAATAGAAAGCTTCATATTATTTATGCTAAACTACTTTAACTTACCCGACCAGCTCGCATATCACAGTAAAAATCAATCCTTGATGACATTTGTTCATTTTTGTCTTTTGGACAGGCATCACCCAAAAAATAACGCAGTTGGGCGTTTGTGCGATTAATAGCCACTAAAGAAGCCAGAGGATATCCAAGACTCTAGAATGAAAAAAAAAAGATATCAGCTTAATATATATTTATGTCTTAAAATTAATATCTCTATTTTTGCATTTGACTTGTCTAGTTTTAAGCCTCTTTTAAAATTCTCATTTTACAAACGATTTATAATTTTAATCTTTCAAACCAAAGCACCAAACAAAGGCCCTGACGTACACACCTTGCGACTACAAGATGAATTATCGCTGCACAGTGGCTCAGAATCGTATTTCATTGGCTAAAACTTTGTAAGTTTTTAACTTACTTTTTTTAGTCAATAGATAACTTCTTAAGCTTTTATCGAGTTTAAGTTTAATTAAGATCATTAAGATTATTTATAATTATATATTTATTTATAATCATAAATAGTTTGTAAATAAACAAATAAATATTTAATATTAATATTTGTATACTTTATTTCATACAAATATTAAATGCAAATTATATTTATTATTCATTTGGCTGAAATATTTCCTGTAAATATTCTATATTCAGCTCTGTATTACTTATGTCCAATGCCTTAGCTTCGGCATGTAGGTCCGAATGATTCACTTTCCATTGACTTCCAATGCTAGCTATGAAGGGATCTGACGTTGCCAATAATATATGAAATAAATCTTCATTTGCACAACTTCGTGACATTTTTCTGATATTATGTTCCTTGTAAAATCTGTAATCCTTATTTCTTTTTTCCCGGGCTTCCTCTGATAAATGGTGCTTAATGACATCTTCTTCATGATAAAAAAACTTTGTGCACTATTGCTGATATATTTCCTTGGCATAATCACCAAATTTCCTAGCATTAATTTGTTCATTGCAAATACTTTAGTAATTGTTTTAAATCTTGAAATAACATCTATATCAACACCTGTATTATCAGATGTAGTTTCGGGATGCAAAACCGAATCTTCTTGCAGTATTGCCATCGTGTTTATTGCCTGATCCTTGTTTTGGGTGATCTATAATTAACCCATGTTTGAGACACACATCTTGAGCTTGTTTCTTTTATAATTTTCTTTTCTCTTTGGTCGTGTCATTATTTCTTACTAATCCTGAAAATCCAAATTCCTAATCATAGCTAATTTTCAGTATCTCTTCCATAACCCTTATCCTCGTATTTAGCGATGATAATCCAAATTCAAATGCATCAATACTATCTACTGACTTTGTTGATTCTTGGTTTAACCGTCTTGATGTTGCTCTACATATTGTTACGTTTATACCTTTTATGAATGTTTTGTTGTGAGTTCTTTATTGCAAAATAAATAACATCAGTTTTTAAAGCTTTTAAATTAATAACAAGTTTATTTACTTCAACTGAACACTACAGAACAATTTACTTAAGATGCACGTCTTTTCTTCAAGAGGTTTAATTTTACACTGATTCATTATCCACTCAGACACTGCCCTATTTATATTTGTCCATTTAAAGTCTAGAAAATTTAAGAATCTTCTACTCCATTTGTATTACATTTTTTTGTTGTATCTTGTTTATTCGATGTATAAGCGTCTGTATGTCTGTGTGTATTTTTGTTTTAGTTTTTATGCTGATAAGATTTCTGCTTGGGATTTAGGGATTTATTTCAAAATATTTGTTTTTGTCTCGTTTAGATAAGTTTTCTTAGAAAACTACGCAGATGGTAAACAGCATACAGGTTTGTTGTTGTCTTGGGCGTTTAGTTAGTAAACAAAATTTTGTCTTGCATGCCAGGCAGGTAGTAAACAGCATATCAAATTGTTGTTTTTGTGTATTTTTGTAGATTTTTAATCGACCTTTTTTATCTTTAATAAATATCTCTTATTCTTTTTTAAGGTCTTTTTAAAAAAAAATATAAATTGTTAACTTAATTTAAAAAGACCTTAAAAAAGAATAAGAGATATTTATTGTTTTTGTGTATAAAATTTCTACGCAGTTTGTCACTAGAAATTTTGTTGTTGTACCATAATTTTTCTTAGCAAGCCACGCAGTTCGCAAATAGCATACCCAGTAGTTCGCTTTATTGCTTAATTATTTTATTCTAAAACTTAAGCAAGACACACCCGTAACAATATAATACAGCTGGATGAAGCTTTTGTATCAGTCAAAACCTGGGGAGTTTTTCCGCCTATCATTGAAAGTATGAATTGGTAATTTTATTTAATAGTCTGTTCATCTATCTCTAATAGCTTTAGTATTGAAATTTGAGCTCTAATGTCACTTACTTCATTCTTAATGGTATCATGAGTTTCTTTTTTAAACTCAAATTTTATTGGTCTGTAATTCCTAGGTAATTCCTAGACGATGGAGTATGGTTTTTCCAAATACAATTTGTTTGCATTGTGCTAAACGAAGGTTCCGAATGACACCATGAACATATCTGTGTCAGAAATATCTTCACATAAAAATTGTTTATATTGTTTTTGTCCAGAAGATCCATCGCATCCCCATTTACAAAAAAGAGTTAAATTGTAGTTTCCATGTTTTTTGAACTCATTTCCTTTAAGTGATTCTAGCAACCTTTCGGCTGTATGATCAACTAGAGCTTGCAGACGTAACTGTGCCGAAATTGTTTTTCTCCCTTGGAGAATAACACTCCTTTTTAGCTGGAGTGATGTATGTGATGATATGATGGATATAAATTTGAGCCTTTTTCGATTGCACGCAAGCTGAGTTGAGTATATTAATGTTTTGTTAACTTTAAATCCAGAAATAACGTAAGCGCTTCCTCATTTATGAACTGTTTTTCCTCGTTTTGTTTTGGAATGCCTTTAAGCACCCATTTTGTTCTCTCCGGACTAACAGAAAGGACTTTTTGAATGATATCCACTTTCGTAAATTGTTTTTATGATCGCAGTTTGTGAAGAAAATTATCTTTAATGTTTTCACATCCGATTTCTTCATTAATATTCTTCAGTTTTCGTCTCTTAGACCTATCGCTACAGTTATCTAGCGATTTTTGTAGTCTTCCACCACTGCCCTCATATGTGGTTTCTGAAATCACTTGGATACGAAGTTCACCTTGTAACCAATTCGCAAAGCGCTTCTTAAATTTACTTTTACTAAAGTCAACTTCCTTGTAGCGTTTTTTCAATATTTTGACGAAGTCAGATACTTTGTTTTTTATTTCCAATTGTGTTTCAATGTTGATGATGTAATTGAAACATCTGTACAAAAATGCACGAAAAATTCTAGGAAGGATTTTAAAAGTATGTCAACCATTTGAAGAAATATTTACACCACTAATAACTTTCCTCTCTTTCTCCCTACGTTTTGCTATCTGCAATTTGTTTTTATGACAGTGAATGATTTCTAAAGTAAATTTACTAGCAATTTTGATAGAATTTTGTTTGTAAAAATTTTGAGTATTTTCATTAAAATAAAAAAAGTGTCCTACGGACGGGTCCGGGCGGGTGCAAAAGTATATATAGGCACTTTTGCCTTTCTTTGGATGGTTTCGATTTTTTGCCCTTTAAAAGTTATACACTATTAAACTTCAAATTTTACGAATACATAGTGCTTTCAAATGTATTACATAACACCCTAACAACAAATAATACAGGGTGCTCAAATACCATTTGTGAAAAACAACAGTCCACCCAACATAACAAAAAAAAAACTGAAGCCCATTATCAATAATGGTTTTCTAGAAATCGTAATTAATATGAGATCAAATATTAATTTTTTTTTATTTCTAAATTAACTTAAATTCTTTGCTTTTAGCAGCATGCCACGCCTACTACTGTGGATATTTTACCAAAATTTTTTGGCTACCTAAGTTCTGATCTGTTTCCTTTCTGTTGGCATAAAAATTTTAAGAATCTATGTCAAGAAAAAAATATAGGCTTTGGCAAATGAAAATTGGCGCCACCGCTTATTCTTCGGAAACGTTGGATTATTAAAAAAAAAAAAAACTTTGAAATTTGTTGTTCCTCATTATTTGTCAATATTTTGAAATTGCACGAAATGTTCCCTAATAAAGAGTTTTTCGACAAAAAAACTACTTCTCAATCACGCTTCCAGACCACATAGCTCATCATACAGTGATATGTTGAACACGCAAAGGCATCTCAATAATCGTTCTGGGATTTTCAGAAACCCAAATGCGGCAGTTTTGCTTGTTGATTTTTTAGAAAAACCAGCCGGTTGTTCCAGAATAAATTGAGCTAATCTACGGCGATGTGAATAGACGGTCGCCTTTAATTTCTGCATCAATTGAATCTTGTAAGGGTTCAAGGCAAAATGCTTAAAAAAAATTCGCATTTGGTGGTTTATGATAACCCCATTTGTGGAAAACGTCGAGGAATTGACAATGGCTGCGATGTTTTGAGTTGAACGACCCGGTCGAACATGCATTGGTATTCGCACATTTTGTATCAAAGCTGTCGGCTCAAATTTAACGAACAAATTCTTAATATTAGTCTCGTATTTTACGAAATGTAACTTTAACAGAACCACCATTTTCATAGTGGACTTTTATTATTTCAATACGATTTTCGTACGAAATTGAATGCATCTACTACGAATGTTGCTGGTGTTGCCACAATTGAAACACAAACTTCTTGTTGAAAAACCCGATATTAAGAAAGGCAAAATTTAAGGTGATGACTTATAAATTACTAGTATATATTTTTAACACACAATAATTTGTGTTATAGTCTGATAAAATATTGTTACGGATGTATCTTGCTTATGTTTTAAAGGAAAATTATTAAGCAATAAAGCGAACTACTGGGTATGTTGTTAACGAACTGCGTGGCTTGCTAAGAACACTTATGGTACTACAACAAAATTTCTAGTTACAAACTGCGTAGAAATTTTATACGCGCAAGACAACAGCAAACATGTATGCTGTTTACCAACTAAGTAGTTTTCCAAGAAACCTTTTCTACAAAAAACAACAGCAAATATCTTAAAATAAATTCCAAGAAGAAACTTTATTAGTATAAAAACAAAAACAAAAATACACACAGACATACTGGCGCCTATACATTGAATAAACAACATCCAACAACAAAATGTGATACAAATGGAGTAGAAGATTCCTAAATTTTCTAGACTTTTAATGGACAAATATAAAAGGGCATCTTCTAAGTGGATAGTCAATCACTGTAAAATTAAACCTCGTAAACAAAAGACGTGCATCTTAAGTAAATTGTTCTGTAGTGTCAACTTTGTGTAGTTAAAGTAAATAAACTTGTTATTAATTGAAAAGCTCTTAAAACTGGTGTTATTTATTTTGCAATAAAGAACTCACAACAAAACGTTTATAAAAGGTATAAACGTAACAATATGTTGTAACTTAAACTTTATTACTACAATACAACTTAATTGCAAAAATCTCATAAAATTCTTGTTGAACCTTCAGAATTTGGTAGCGACATACGAAAGGCTGGTTAACAAAACAAGCAAAAAGATGTGACAAAAACATCACTGCCCTTGTGAGTATGCTTTCTGGGCTTTTGACACACATATATACAATACTTGTATCATGGTTGCAAAAGGCAAATGGTTTCATTTTAACGGCTTTTCATTATACGCCACCAATTTGACATAAAAGGGTTTATGTAGAATCAAACTTGTATATTAAAAATAGTTATTTTGTTTAACATTTTTTATTTAAATCCAGGAAAAAACAACTCTTCTACGGGTCATTTTGTAACGCCACAATTAAAAAATGTTCAATTAAGGTATAATGATTAAATTAATTATAAATAGGTAAATGAGAAAAAATAAATAAATCTTTACAAAGCTTCTTCTGAAATGCACATGTGTGGATAATAACTAAATTCGTTATGGAAACAGTGTTACGAACTGAATTTATTTTTTAAATTAAAAAATATAACAAATTTCTTCATGCTCATTGCAAGCAATTGGGAAAATAAATCTGACAATATATTAAATGTTCCAAAGAAACCATAAATAAATTGAATTTCATAACAAGATGATAAATGAAGTAGAACTTTTATCTGTAGGAAAACGTTTTCCTAAAGACAAACGAAATAATAAAACTTCTTATACGTTTGCCATCCATACGTTTTATTTCTTCCACTGGGACTTAATAATTCTTTTACTTTTTATTTCTTGTTTTGTTTCGTTTTAATGGCAGATTAAAAAAATCAAGCAGAAAAAAAAAATAAAACACACTGCAGAAATTGCATTTAAAAAGGATTTTGTTGTTTAAAAAAAAACAGAAATAAATTGATGTGTTTTTATTCATTAGCAATTCATCTTTGTTGTTGCTTAAATCTGCTGAATATAACTCTTTATAATATATATATAATACGAGTACATATTCTCATATGTTTTTGATTTTGTTCATATTTTCTTCCAGCAAAAACAACAAATCTTGAAGAACTGAATCGTATAAACTGATAAAGATTTAAAAGACAAAAAGTTTTTTATATGTCCTATCAGTGGAGCACTAGAGAAAAAGATATTAAAATTAATACAATCTCAGAAAGCATTGAAATTATAAACGAATATATTGGGTTTTACAACAAGAAGTTTGTTTCTTAATTACATTGAATTCAATTTTGCAAGAAAATCGCATTAAAATAATTAAAATCCCCTATGGAAATGGTGTTTCTTTTGGAGTTATATTTCGTAAAAATTCGTGATATTTCGGAGAACGTAATCGTCCTTCTGAGACCGCTATTAAGAATTTGGTCGTTAAATTTGATTCGACATGCTCGATATAAAACGTGCGAACACCAACGCGTGTTCGACAGGGTTGAAACAGATCCAAATTTGTAAATTTTTCAACGCTCTTAACAATTGGGGTTACCTCGATATGGCGAATTTCGCGTAAACCTTACAAGAGCCAACTGGTTCACGAATTGAAGCAGACCGGTCATTCACAACACTGTAGATTCGTTCAATTCATTCAGGAACAAACGGCTGGTTATTTTAAAAAAATAATTTTTACCATTTTTACTTCTGGAAATACAATAATGGATCACGCTACCGCGAGATGCTTGATAAGGTTTACATCTGCACCGGCAGTGAGCCATAATCAGATGGTGGCCACTACCACTGTGAATGGTATGTAGCGCCATTCTCGCCCTAGAAGGCCTTCGAATCCGTGCATTCTCCGGTCACTCCTAGTTGCAATTTCAAAAGCTTCAAGTAGGTCGCAGCCTTTACTCCTTGCTTAAGAGTTGGAGACTTTCCAACTCCTGGTCCAGAACGCATGAAGCTTAATATATTTAAGAACACGACGGCATTCACACTGACTGGACCTGAACCATTCATTGTGTTCATTGTGAATGATGCGACCCACAAACTCTCACGAGGGCCTCGAAACCACAACCACCACGATACTCCCATATAGGGACCAACCTCAATAATCAGCCAGAGAACAGCTAAATGTCTTAAGAGACAAATGGTGAACTCTGGGGCCTACTGATTTCCGTGGAAATATGTGGATTGTCCAGATGGCTCCTACTAGCCTTTAAGGGGCCTGGCCACCCTTTTACCCCGCAAGACACCAGTCTATATGGAATAGTAGGATTATTTATTGTGGGGCTATGTTAAGGACAGAGTCTGAACGGTGATGTGATTTACAAAATAGGTCCACCATTTTACCAGAAAAGAAATAAAAAACTTTGATGAAAAAATCGACATCTGTCAGCGTGGTCGTGGTCGACATTTGCCAGAATTCATTTTTCATTCATAATTGCCGAACTTTTCTCTTCGAAATACAATAAAAATTTGAATCATCTTATTAAAAATTTTTTTTATTTTAATTTGTTTTAGAAAATAAAATTCTTGTTGAAAAACCCTTTACATTGATGCATACATTCATACATATACATGTCAAAAACATTGAAATAAATTCGTAAAACATAATTTTGTGAAATATGAATGCAAGCACAGTGGTTTGAAGAAACCAAAATTCGGTAGCTTGTGAACGTATTAAGATATTTTAATAAAATTTAATAGAGGCCAAGCAGAGGTATTTCTGAGTGAAGTTACGGACATTCGGCCATTTAGGACAAAATGGGTACGTTGGGTACGTTGGGCATAAAATTTTTTTGGAAATGTCATCAAAAGTTTATTTATTACGCAAATGTTAAGAGTTTTTGAATTAAGTAGACCTTGGAAATAATAATAATAATAAATAAGTCTTTAGTTTGGGAGAAAATCGGGCTAGAAAAAAATTGTTTTTTTAATTTTTGTCCGACCTTAACTTAGCTTTTGTGATGTTGTGTACTATTTATATTCGGCTAATTATTGTAAGATATTGCTTGTATTCTTCGTAAAAATTATAATAAAACAGTAGTAAGTTTGGTTCTGATAGTGCGTTTCGTTAAAATGTTACAGGCCTCCAAATTGGAAAAATGTAAAAACTACCGTATTTTGTAGGATTTTACCCAAAAAAGGTGGTGTGGTTTTTTTTACTTCTATAATTGAAACCTACTTCGATATTGGTAATTTTTTTTTAACTATTTTAAAGACAACCTATAACAAATGCGAATAAAATAAAAATTGCGTCAAAAATTTTAACGGTTCACCCTCCATCCATCCATATCCAAACATGTTCAATTTTGAAACATAATTTATGAATTACATCAAAATTTCTCGGAGTTCAAAGCACCGATTGAAAAAAAGTAAACAGATTATTAAGGTACTGTTATTATTTCCTGCCGTCCTTTCTAACTGCTGTTCTTCTGGTGTAAATGGCGAGCACTTTCGATGTGAAAACATCATTGTGAAGCCGTGATGCAATTTGTACTGGTGAGTCAGTGTTCATGTTTAGGTAGTTCTGTTGTTAAGTTCGTATCTATCCACATCGATAGAATGCCAGCCATCTGGCACTTTATACAAAGTAAATCTCTCAATACCTCTGTCTTTTATTATTATCTAGGTACATGTGTCCGTCTGAGGGAGTTCTTCGTAGGTTCGTGTGTATGAGTAGTTTTCGTGGTGTGAAAATTGTGTCTGAGGTCGTGTTTACCTGTTCGTTTATAATGTCACTATTGAAAGTTTTTGTTTTGTAGATTTCCATGTTCTCAAGAATATCTATTCTTCGTCCTTTATTGCAAGGATGTAGTAATGTCATACATTTATCTATTACCCTTGATGTGTGTCCGTGAGTGCCATGGTGTAATGCAAAGTCGGAATCTTTTCTTTTCCGTTTGTATGAGTGTATGTGCTCTGTAAACCTTGTTTTTAGTGTTCGTCCAGCTTGCCCTATATAAGTTTGTTTGCTGGTACAGGTAAGTCTGTATACCTTGCTGGAGCTAAATTTATCACTTGTTTATGTCGTTGTTCTGAGATTATGTCTCAGAGCTTTAGCAATTTTTAATGCGACGCGTAAAAAAAGTCAATAAATTGTTAATCTACAATTCATAAGCTTTCCTACTTCTATAAAGAGTGTATGTATACTTAAGTTGTAGGAGCTTCGCAAACCTCGTCTTCTCTTATAAAAAACGGAACAGTGCATGCAAAATATATTTATACACATATCGCACCCTAAATACAAAAGGGTTACAATTGAAAATTTCCAAAACTGATATTTTTTTTCCTTAAATTAATTCAGAGTACACATCTCTAATTAATGCCAAAATTTATTTCACATCACTATCGTCTTTAACTGAAAAAATACAGTTATATCTATTTCTGTGTTAAATGAGTTGCTTGTGCACAATGAGCTAAAGAGACTTATTTTAAGTTACGAAAATTTTAGTATTTTGAGTTGTGACCCTTTTGTATTTAGGGTGCGATATGTTTTTCACTTTTACAACTTCACTCAGAAATACCTCTGTTTAGCCTTTGTGGAATTTCATTTGGAATTATTATTTCCAAAAAAAAAAAAATTAAATTGCATCAGTAACACAGAAAATTATTTCGAAGAAAAATAAGTTACAGTCATATGTAAAACTGTTACATAATATATAATTCCGAATATCTTTCAGACCCCTTCTTCGAGACGTATACGATTGTAGTATTCACCAGCATACCTTAATTGTGGAGATAATTTGTAGTACAGATTCTGGTGGAAAAAGGACTATAAAACGGTCTTTTAGGAGGAGATTCGCGGTCATAAAGTGGCACGATCAATCACACAACGGATGCATGAAAAATCGGCGATAAAAGCAATAGCATCCGGATTAACATTCCTTCGTGCTGTATTAAATATCAAGAGATATCGTAAGGGCCTTCTGAAAGTAACGAGATGGATGTGGTTTATGTGCTGTTGCATTATAAAATATTACTGACATTGTCAGTGTATTGGAGTTTAGATAGTCTGAGACTCTCAAGCAAGTAGTTTCGTACGATCTCGCAAGTCATACGACCGCAGTTGCTACTACTTTTACTACGCCTTACAAAGGCTCTGGTAGATTGTATTCACCGAGAATAAGAGTAACGCCTAATGGGCACGGTATTACAGCTGCCTTCCCATTATCTAGGTGCCAGGTTAATATTTTATAGAATACTAGCTGACCCGGCAAACGTTGTTTTGCAATAGTAATAACGAAAACATTGTATTTACCTTATTTTAATTAATCTTTCGTGTAGAGAATACCTTAAAAGTGCTTTGTTATGTTATAGTTCGACTTGTAATAGAAGTTAAATGTTCCCAGATTGAAATATGCCATAAATGTTGTTGATTTGATTTGTGGAAAAATCGTAATTTCACTGCAATTCTGCCGAATCACGTTTTTCAGAAATTTTCCGAGCTTTTCACTAAGAGTTTTCTATTTTGCAATTCGAAAAGCTACAAAGGAACAATTGCACACAAAATTCCATACTAAAAATTAATTTTCGATTTTTCTAATTTTCCGGCTTTTCCGTACGGTTTTCCCAAAATTTTCTTTCGTACTAACATTCTCCTGGCCTAATCGGCCCAGCCGTTCTAGAGTTATGGAACGACAATAAAATGTACACTTCTTTTTATATAGATGAATTAAGTAGGTGACATGAAGATCTTGTTCTGTACAATAGTGAGGACATAGAAATGTCTATTGGGGCCATGTCTATGGGGGCCATTCAGCAAGTGCGAGATTAATAATTTGATGGGTGTTCTGACTGGACATTGGCCTTTTAGAGCAAAACGAATGCAGAACTTGTCGAGCATAAATCGAAATAGTGGAGCATAGCTTGTACGAAAAGATCGTAAATTTTTTACAAATTAGTGGACAAAGCCAATTTATAAGGCTCTGACTATAAACTACTGAGAGATTTCCACAATTCTTTTGATCAGTTCGGCTCATAAGCTGAACATAACTATTCTCATGTTTATGCCTGTTAGCATTATAACAAATAAACTCAAATAACTTCGATAATATGAAAGCGTTGAAAATGTTTTCCATTAACTATTTTTTTTTGCATTTACTGTGCGCCTTAAACTGTAACTTGTTGGTTTTGTTTTTAAATTCTTCTTTTAAGTTTAGAGTACCATTGCAATATCAGCAAAAATTGAATCTGGTGTCCAGCAAAAATGATGAAAATGAATCCAACAACAGCAGTTCAATGTGATTTGTATGTATTTTGGCATCATCATGTGCATCCTTTTTCTGCTTCTTTTGAGGTTTTAACTTTTTATCGATAAAGTTTTTGACCATGTTTTCTTTTTTTTTTTTAATTTTTTTATTTTGCTAAAGAACTTCTCTACGAAAGTCTGTTTTTATTTTATACTTTTTACTTTCAAGGATTAAACAATTTTACCTTGTGGTCATGGCTGGCAAAGACACTTGTTATCAACCATTTTATTCCTACGTTTTCTTCTTCATCATTGAGTACTTTCTTTTTAACGTACATTTGCACATCGATAAAAACTCAGGCAGCCATACAGAAGACATAAGTTTGTGTGTTAATGTATATGTGTTAGTGTGCACTTCCGACCACAGTAAATACAACTACCGCACATAAACATTGATTGAATGCCCCAACAGTTTGGAATGCTGCAACACGTTTCAAACATTAAATACTCATTTGTATAAAATTTTTGCACACACACACACAACCAAACTCTCTGTACGGTCACAAATATGAGCCTTATATGAATTTACACTTACAAAAAAAAATATAGTTTTAAGAATCGATAGAACACATAATTTTTTTTTTCGATGTATTGCTAAATGTGTTTGTTAGTTTGTCGATCAATTCCATTTGATTTGATTTGATGGCTGTTGACTATAAATTGTTGTTTCTTTTATGGGTTTTAATTCTGCTTTTCTTGCAACATGGTTTGTGTTACATTTTGTATATCTTCCTTTTGAGGGTCTGCTTGTGCATGTATTTGTATCGGTTAGGTTTAGTGCTAGTGTTTATTCGTGGTTAAAAGATGGTTGAGAAACGATATTTTGTTTAAGTTTTCTTTCTGTCGATACACAATGGGGACTTTATCAAAATAAATGGTAATAAAACTAACTGCTGATTGGATTTAAAATTAAGAATGTCAATTTTTTTCTTAATACAAAACCATACTTTCTCTTAATTTGTAGTTAACCTGTGGGTATGCCATGCGGGCTTAAAAAATAATCCTTAAAAGCTGCAATCACAATTTTTTACAAACTCTTAAACACAAAAATTATTTTCACTTCCAGTTCCAATTATAATTTTAGCAAAAATCGAATGGAGCCTTAAAAATTTAAATCAAACTATAAACGAAACGTATGAAAAAATTAAAACAAAAATATTTTTTTTATTGAAAATCTAATACTTTTTAAATTATGGCAGACACAGAAACCAACGTGTGAATATAATTTCCTCTTATTTTCTTATTTTCTTCTTCTAACAAAATTCAAAGAAATTGAAAGCCGAACTAAACTTTTGTCCACCATAGCTTTGCTTTTTTTAAACTACAAGGCTAACACGATACGGTTTCTACTCCTGTAAGGATGTTCCAAGTGGCAGATTATCAGTAGCTTATAAGCATCAAATTTATTACCATTTAATTTGCGAAAGTGCCCACTGTGCGTTAGAAAATTTATATGAAAGTGCAACTGTCGGTTTTAGATTAAAACCCTTTTAATTATTGTTCTAAGAAATTCACTTTCCAATAAATGTGAACGAACATTTGCTTTCAGGTGGTTTGTGAAATACATTCTTGTCATTTTCTTAATTGAGTGTTACAAAATTGAAATTTAAACATTCAACATTGAATTCATGTGATTTTATCAACTTTATCATCCAAATAATTTTGCATTTATGGTGGTTTTAAAATATAATCTAAAATAACATGACTATTATATCATCAGAAAACAAACCATTTCTATCACTTAATACTAAGAATTTGAATAACCATTTCACAGATTGTTATTCAATTTAAGAATAAAATAGAATAAACTCGTTACATTTGAAACATTTTTTTTGCTCTAAGAAACTTTGAGCTCGTTTCTATTCAAGTAATATTTGTAACAAATTTGTGCGATAGAAAACGAGACGAATTCAGGTACGAGTACTTCTTCAGAGAAGTTGGTTAGACCAAGAAATTTTATATTCGTTTTCAAAAATAACTTAAGTAAAGGGGTTTTCAACAAGAAGTTTGTTTTCTAAAACAAAATAAAACAATCAGGGTTGTTGCAGAATCCAAGTCAGAATTGTAATTTATCAGAAATGAAAATCGATTCTGATATTATTGGGTGTCATGAATCTGTCTTGGTTTTGCATTAATTCCATATTTTTGTTTACATTTTAACCAATTTTGGAATTGATAAATTATCTTTCTTTATAAATTAAAACGGTTTAAGCGGTAGTTTTATTTTTCTTAATGGAGGAAAACAATAATGAAAAAGTAAAAAGTGAAAAGAAGAATATTGAGGAAATACAAAAATCCATTGGACCTGCCGGAGACAGCGTAAGTATGCAAAGATGTATTAATATAAAAAGGTTGCAGGATTAGTCAATTCCGTTTGAATAAACTGGCTTTTAAAAGGCTGTTACACGTTATTGAACTTCACCTACCTCCTTCAAATATTTCTTGCGCTATTCAGCTAGCCGGGACATTGCGTTTTTTGGCTGAAGGGTCGTATCAAAAGGCAGTTGGAAATGATAGTTCTGTTTGTTTGGGGCGAAGTAAAGTGTCAATTTTGTTAAACAATGCTTTGGATACGCGTGTATGTCGCCAGTGGGTGAAGTTGAAAATGGATAAGAATGAGAAAATAAGATGTAGGAGTTATTTTTTTAATAAATATAAAATACCTTCCATAGTTGGCTGCATCAATGGAACCCATATAAAAATTATAAAGCCTTCTGTTGACGAGCATTTATTTTTTAATAGAAAAGGATATTTTAGTATGAACGCCATGGTTGTAAGTAGATACTTTTAAATACATATGTACGAGAAACTTATTTTTACCTTTAATTTTTCCTTGGAAGATATGTGATAGCGACATGGTGATTCGAGCAGTAAAAGCACGCTATCCTGGCTCCAGTCACGACGCTTCTGTTTGGACCATAAGCAAATCCCGTCAGAATATGAAAGTGGAGATCGAACGTCAAGATTATTAGGAGATTGCGGGTATGCAATTGAGCCTTTTTTTATTAACTCCTTACAGAAGTGCAGCACATAACACGCGTGTGCATAAATTTAATATAGCACAAGCTGCAGCTCGAAATATTGTAGAGCGGACAATAGCGGTGCTTAAAAGTCGTTTACGGTGTTTGATGGGTACACGACACTACAGTCCGCAACAAGTTTCGAGGATAGTAAATGTTTGCTGCGCATTGTATAACATTTGCAGGAACTACAAAATTTCTTACCAAATCTATCAAATTGATTTTGAAGCAGAAGAGCCTTTCGACGACAATACTTCTTCGCCTACAGCGACACTTCACAACGAAGGACAACGGATAAAAGATGAAATTACAAACACGCCATAAAATTTATTTCTTTCATTTTATTAAAATAAGAATATAAGCAGCAATTTTATTCGTGCTTGATTCCTATTCAAATAAATATTAAGTGATATTCTCACAAAATATTTATTACAAAACAATTTTATTAAAAATGAACATCTTATGATATTCTCATAAAACATTCTTTCAAATAAAAATATTTGAAATGTTTTGTAATGGGGGAGAGCACATCCATATTGCAATTTCACTTTCGCTCACAAAGCTCATCAGTGAATTTTACCCCAATATTGCATAGAAAAACCTAAGAGTCTTATATCCAAAGCCAAACTGATTTTTTGAGAATTTTATTCATAAAATCAACATAGCCTAGACAGCAAGACTCAACAACACTTCTATACAAACATTACAAAACATTTCAAAACAACAAAAACATTGTTTATTTTCAATTTCTACATAAGGGTTGCCATTGGAAACCATTCATATGTAATTTGAAAGTTTAGAAAATAAAAAATATTTGTAATTAATATTACAAAATTCTAAAAAAGCAACGGGCACATGCAACGTAAATAAGTAACGAATAAAATTGCTGCTTATATTGATAATGATTCCGAATAATTATAAATTACTTATTTCCGTTGCATGTGCCCGTTGCTTTTTTAGAATTTTGTAATATTAATTACAAATATTTTTTATTTTCTAAACTTTCAAATTACATATGAATGGTTTCCAATGGCAACCCTTATGTAGAAATTGAAAATAAACAATGTTTTTGTTGTTTTGAAATGTTTTGTAATGTTTGTATAGAAGTGTTGTTGAGTCTTGCTGTCTAGGCTATGTTGATTTTATGAATAAAATTCTCAAAAAATCAGTTTGGCTTTGGATATAAGACTCTTAGGTTTTTCTATGCAATATTGGGGTAAAATTCACTGATGAGCTTTGTGAGCGAAAGTGAAATTGCAATATGGATGTGCTCTCCCCCATTACAAAACATTTCAAATATTTTTATTTGAAAGAATGTTTTATGAGAATATCATAAGATGTTCATTTTTAATAAAATTGTTTTGTAATAAATATTTTGTGAGAATATCACTTAATATTTATTCGAATAGGAATCAAGCACGAATAAAATTGCTGCTTATATTGATAATGATTCCGAATAATTATAAATTAAAATAAGAATATTAATATTTCGATCTTTCCCCCTATTTGTGTATTAAAATAATAAGTAAAAGTTTTTTTCATATTTCATTTTTTATTTAATAAATTCTTTTTTACATACATTGTATGGCCAATCGCTTAAAAGATATAAAACCGTATGAAAATCTGTCACATGGTAGTTGATCAAATTGTTTCTGACAAAAAAAAAAGATAAAAACAGATTCTGCGACACCAAATTCTGACAACAATTCTGATTCGAACATAAAACCAATAACATCAACTTTTTGTCGATTTCAAATCTGATTCTGATAACAATCGGATTCTGATGATGTTATTGATGATGATTAAAATTTTTATTTTATTTCGGCAATTATGCACGAAAACCCACAACTACGCTGACAGATGTCATTAAAGTATTTAATCACTTTTGGCAAAACGGCAGCCCTACATCGTTAATCACATCACAGATTTTTAGTTTTAAGGCAGAGATGAGACTCTACACTTAACATAGACCCACAAAAAATAATTCAGTGGTATTAAATCACACGATCTGGCTGACCGCTTAACTGCTTATTGTGATACAATTATGCGATCGGGAAATTTGGTTTGCAATAAATTGATCATTTCAGTTCATATGTGGCATGTGGCACCGTCCTGCTGAAACCATATGTCAGTAATATCTGTGTCGTCAATAATAAGCCAAAATTGAGTTGTTTAAATTTCCCGATAGCGTGATTCATTGTTCGTTACCGCATTTCCAGCCTCATCTTGGAAAAAAAACGACTCAATCACGCTTCCAGACCACATAGTGCACCATACAGTGATACGTTGAGTACGCAAAGGCTTCTCAATAAATACGCTGACAATTGAAAATGGGTTTCGTTTGAAAAAATGAGTTTTTCAGAAAAGCCAGCCGATTGCTTCTAAGTGAATTGAGCGAATCTACGGCGGTGTGAATGGTCGGTCGGCTTCAATTCCTACACCATTTTAACCTTCTAAGGCTACAAAGTCAAATCTTTACACAAAATTCGACATGTGGTGATTCTGGATAGCCCCATTTATTGAGAACGTCGAGGAATTGAAAAATTTTGATCTGCTTCAATACTGTGGCACACGACTGCAATATTTTCAATGACGACCCAGCCAATCGAACACGTATTGGTGTTCGCACAGTTTTGTATCGAGCCTGTCGACTCAAATTTTATGACCAAATTCTTAATAGCGGTCTCAGAAGGACGATTATGTTGTCCGAAAATGGAATTTTACGAAATGAAAACAAGACAATACGAGTACATCCCCTGATAAGGTTGGTAAGGCGAGTAAATTTTATAAGTTTTTTCAAAAACAGTGAAAATATTGTTTTTTTGAAACATAACAACCCAATCTAAACCTTTTCAAATAAATAAAACCGAAAACGTAATCCTATTAATATCTATTTCTGTAATGGTAATAGACGATCCTTAATGTTGTTTTATGATGGCTATTGCCACACACTACGCAGCAGTGATTCCCAAGTATATGAATTTAACTTTTAAGCCGCTGAAGAGAGGCACTTGAAAGTACACAGGTAAATCTTACAAATTATCTGTAATTTTGACTGCGACAATGAATAGCATAAAAACAAAATTTTATTTCAGGGGTATCTGCATAGAAGACCTGGTATTGAATTGTATTATTTTGGCTTTTAAGCCGAAATAAGCAGGCAATTTCAATTTGTAGCAGAAAATAACAAAGAGATAACAAAATAAAAATTAAACAGTGGTCTAGTCGTAGTACAGAAAATCCCAGCATTTGTGAATCGAACTCTTGCTGGGTGTATTTCATTTAAAAAATTCGTTTTATTAATAATCCAAATAATAGTATTAATAAAAATAATAACTAGCATGCCTGACAATTTAACCATTAATAAAACTTAAAATAAAAATTGCTTGTATTTTTTTACAAAGAGCACATTCGGCAGCTAGCACTACGAAGAATAAACAAAACTATAAAAGCTAAAAGGAGGGTTAAGCACACAACCTTAAAATCACCAAAAATTTACTTCTATGCTAAAACTACACCGAGATCATTGTGTGGGGCAAGCGTAAGGTTACAGTATCGCAAATTGTTTTTCTGCATGGACTCTTCAAATGTGACCTCATAATATGTAACTTTCGCTTCTTCTTGAGATGTCTTCAATATTTTACACTTAAAATAGCACAACAAAAAATTCAGTGAAAAATGCTACGATCTTAGGAAAAAGTTAACGGATGAAATAATTCTTCGAAAGAAAGCCATTGGTATAAAACCTTGAGAGCGAAAAAAGACCTTTAAATGACATGCCCCTGTAGGCTAGTAAATAGTGTACTAGCTTGTTAGTATGGGGGTTGTGGGTTCGATTCCCAACGAAGACCTTGGTTTTTTTTCACTACAAAAATAAAAACTTACTCTCGGTGGGGCTGCTCAGCGATGAAGGCATAGTCACTGGTCGCTGTGTTGTCCTATACGGCAGTTAATTTCCGACTATCCTTCTACTTTCACCACCTGTTTCATCTCTTCTCTAGCCCTTTCCTAAAGAAGGTAGCACGTTACTTGACTAAATAGGCATCATAGGCGGCATTGTTGCCTGAAGTGCTACTTTTTTTTTTTTTTTTTTTTTTTTTTTTTTTTACATAAGTATTTTATTTTATTTCATGAATTATTTATGCCTCAGCGCCAAGAGAAGGCTTTATAGAGGCGAAACTGGCAACTAAATACTATTAACAATTAATAAAATAACTAAAAAACTAATAAAAATAAAAAAATAAAATAATAATAATACAAATATATCAATTTACCATTTATATAACTCAATTTGCAAGAAGGATTTCAATATTATCTAATAAATATTCTTTAATTGCTACTTTGAAGGTCGAAAGTACTGAGATGGTTTTTATACGATTAGGTAGGTGGTTGTACTCATTTGGACCAGCAAATCGAATCCGTTGCTTTGTTACTTCAAGCCGACATCTGACAATATTCAAGTTCATCGATTGTCTAGTAGCTCTTCCCGTATTTGTACCAACAAAAGAAAATTCAGTAGAGCTAAATCCAATTCTATTTAAGACTTTGTACACATATAGCAATAGCTGTTGCTTTCGAAGACCTTTTATTGGCAGTATACCCGTAGCATATCTTTGAAATAGTTCCATTGTACTATAATGCAAAGGAAGATTGAAAACTATTTTTAACGCTCTGTTTTGGGCTGATTGTAATGAACGCATAGACGAATTCGATTTGTAGGCATATACTGCCGGAAGGTAGGTTAAGTGCGAGTGAATAATAGATCGATAGATCAACATTCTCGCTTTTGTGTCCAATTTATTTCTAAATTTACATAAAATACCAATTCCAGAGGATACTTTCGATTTCAAGTAATTAATGTGATTATCCCATGAAATATTACGAGTTAATAGCATTCCAAGATATTTAATACTTTCAGATTCCGTAATTACCTCGCCATCAATATGAACACTCATTAACTGATCATTTCCTGTTAGGTGTGGCCTAAAACGTACTAGCTTAGTTTTCCTTGCATTCAAGATTAACTTATTAAGTCTCAAATATTCGGACAAGATTGAAGCATCATACTCGACTTGATTTCTAAGTACTTCTTCATAATTATAATTGTATAGCAGGCAGATGTCGTCAGCATACATAAAAAGTTTTCCATTAAATGCAATATTTTTAATGTCATTAATGAAAACCTTGAATAGTAATGGACCAAGAACACTGCCTTGAGGGACACCACAAAGCACACCAATTTCAGAACTTCTAGCTTCGCCGATTTGCACAACTTGCCTTCTATCCCGTAGGTAATCTTCGAAAATTTCTAGAGATTTACCAGAACACCCGTAATACTTCAATTTTTCAATTAGTAGTATATGATCTACCAAATCGAAAGCCTTTGATAAATCAAAATAGACTCCTGCGACACCCTTATGACCCATATCAAGACCGCTACATATGTAATCAATGACACTAACAATAGCTTTAGAAGACCCGCAACCCTTTTTGAAACCATATTGACGATCAAATAATAATTTATTTACCTCAAGATAATTTGTAAACTGTTCAGAAATTATCTTTTCACAGATTTTATCAATTATTGGAAGAACAGATATTGGACGAAAATTTTCAATTTTTTTTCGTTTCTGGTGACTTAGGTATTGGTATAATCTTATGCTTTTTTAAAACATTTGGATATTTTGCATCTGCTATTATTCCATTAAATATTCTCGTCAATATTCCGGAAATATTTGACTTTCGGATTAATAGCATTTTAGGTGTAATATTATCGTAACCAGAT
The DNA here is from genome assembly GCA_030448955.1 of Trichopoda pennipes. Lineage (NCBI taxonomy): Eukaryota > Metazoa > Arthropoda > Insecta > Diptera > Tachinidae > Trichopoda > Trichopoda pennipes. The sequence continues at coordinate 7,270,666 of JASKUP010000088.1, forward strand.
GTTTTGTTAATAACCAAACTTTTCAGTACAGATTCTATTTTTGAATTATCAATGGCATGAAAATTGAAGTTATTTGAAGCATAATCTAAAGTACGAAAGAAGTTTATATTGTCATTTTGTTCCACATGAATAGTATTTCTGATAGCACAAACTGAACTGTAGAAAAAATTATTAAATGCCAGAGCTTTTTCAACATTGGAAATAAGAACATCGTTGTTGGTGTCAATAATTTCACCCAACTGGTTGCTGTTCCTTCCTAACGTTTTGTTCAGAAATTTCCATGTTTTCTTACTGTCACCATTACATTTATTCAAATGATATATATAGTAATTAGACCTTAGACCATTGCTGCAATACTTTATAATTTTGCTAATTCGCCTTATATTATACGCGTTTTTCCTGCGCGATTTTAGCAATTTATTTTTAAAATTAATCAGCAAAATTAATTCCTCTGACATCCAAGGACACATCTCTTGGCGTTTGTTAATTTTTTCCATTGTAATTTTGGAACTTTGCTCAGCAGCAGTAGAAAGAACTTCCATAAGTCGATTACATTGTTCAGAAGAGGTATCCGTGATGGATATATTTAGATTTTCATCCAAGTATTGGCCAAACTTTATATAATCTATCCTGACTCTTTTATTAATTATTTCTTGTCTACAAAATTCAGTATTTATTTCGCAAAATAATATATTGTGGTCAGATAATTTGTTCTGAATTGAGTTTATTACAACCGTTTCAGCAAAATCACAAAAAACACAATCGATACATGATCCACCCTCAGGTCTAGTCACTAAAGTATGACAAGATACAAAATTGTATTCGAAAAAAACATTTTCTAGCATTTTGCTCTGTCTCCCTTTAGACAGCAAGTCAACATTAAAGTCACCAACAAAAATACAGGATGAATTCTGAATTTCCTGAAGTAATTCTTGTAGTAAAACTAAAAACATTTCCATAGTACACTTCTGGGATCTATATAGCGACGTAATTAACAATGGCTTGTTATTTATTTTAATATTTGGTAGAGAAATACAAATTATATCTACAAAGTTTTTGCTTTGAGAAAACAAGACGCTATACCTTAGCTGTTGAGAAATATAGACCGTAGTACCACCATAGTTATCACTCCTGCAGCAGTGCTCAACCTAATATCCATTGATCGAGTACAAATTAACACAATGAATATTGAACCACGTTTCCTGAAACGCTATAACCTCAGGCAATAACGTCAACGCAGCTAATTCAGATTTAAATTTATTAAATTTTTCAATAGATGAAATACTTCTTGCGTTAATTGACAATACATTTAAAGACTTAGATTTATCCTTATCAATATAAGCATTAAATGAATCTACATTAAAAAAGTAATTGCAATTCATAAGCATTTTTTTTTTTTTTTTTCAATAAAAAATTTTTATTCTTAATTATATATTACTTAAAAAATTCAAATTAGACCAACATCCTCATCATCATCAGTATTGATATTCTCATTAAATTCAGACTGTTCAACATCATTAGCCTTTGCAATATTACGTCTCGCCCCACAACCAACAGTTTTTTTTTACCAGTTCGTCAACATCTTCCATATTTTTTAACAAGTTTTGGTTTGATTTTTCATCTTTCTTGGCGAAGACATTACCATGTTTAGCATAAACAAATTTGAAACCAACTTCCCTTAAAGATTTAGCATATTTCAACAGCTCTAATGATTCCTTGCAAAGAAAATCGTTTACAAATACTTTTTTCAGTTCTGGTATTTCTCTTAACCTAATCTTCTGTTTCATAAACAATTCCTTGGATTTGTTATTGTAAAATTTAACAACAATGGACTTTTTATCATTCTGCTTACCACCGTTTAAAAAATAAACATCTTTGAGATCATTACTATCGATGTTTGCACCTATCTTCTCTGCAATATTCAACACAGCATTATCCGCACTCACGTTATCTCCAGTTCTTAAACCATTGATAATGCAGTCTGTTTGTACTCTTACATTGTTTAATAAATACACCGATGATTTCAAGATCTTTACTTCTTCTTTAAGTTCGTGGTTTTGTTTTTTTAACACTTTGATCTGGTTCTCATTTTTCTTTACACTTTTTAAAATCATATCATATTGAGACGACATGAATTTAATCGTTTCCCTTATTTCATCTAAATGATCTAATTTTGTTTTTATTTCATTTAAGTTCTGTTCATACATGTTCTCACTTGGCAAACAAAATTGACATTTATATTCCAAGCTTGGATTTTTTATAAGTTCGTCAAATCTCTTTTTATCAACTTGGCTGCAAAGTGCATGTAATGATCTTCCACAACCATCGCACTCTAGAGCTTCATCACTTTCCATTATCTCCGTTCTACATTGTTTGCATATAGATTTAGTTTTATTTTTATTGTTTAAACTTTTTCGCGTTTTACCAGCCATTTAAAATATTAATTTAAAATTTAAAAATTGTCTCCGATTAAAATTTTTACAATCCAACTCAAACGGTGTTGCCAGACTTCTCTTTAAAAAACAAAAAAAAATTATTTAAGTTGTGTATCACGTTCTCAGCGACTGCTTTTTATTTGCGAATTTTAAAAAGCTCATTTTGAAAACATTCACAATTCATAACTTTTTAAACGTTCCAAAATGCGTAAAAAATTGATTACAAATCTAAGTCTAGCTTTAATTAACCCATTACGTTGTGTAGTGTCTTACTTAGTTTAACCGTATAAACCCATGATACATAAAGTCACGATATAATTGCTAAACACACTAGTTAAAAAAATAAATTGTCAATACTATTCAGTTATTACGAAAGCAATTCTTAATAAAGTAAACAGAAACGCAATCAACCTCACTGTGTAATCCCCTGTCAAAATTTCTTTTTCCAGCTGCTAAGAGTACAGTATTTCAGTATATTTTATACACTGAGCCTAATTTTCCAACATTTTTGATAGACCACGATTTTCTCATTTTTTCAAGTTAACTGTTACACCCAAAGTGACATAAGTATGCGTTCTAGTTATAGCAAACTTACTCATAGAATGACAATCTTTCCAAAATTAAAAAAAAAAATAATTTCTGAACTTAACCCAAATAATCCATTTGCTACTTTTTGCCAAATACACAAGTTAAATGTTCGTAAAATTTGAAGTGTTAAAGTTTAAACGGTTATGCTAAACTTCATTATGATAAGAAGATAAGAAACACTGTTTCCTTACACTTTAAAACAGGAAATCCTTTACCAAACACACTCACAATGCCATTGTAGATAAATGGAAAGGGCATACTGAACAGATTGCAAACTTTACATCCGAAAAATATTATTTAAAAAAAAAATGGCAAGACACGGCATTATATTCAAGTGATTTTAAAATTTTACAGTAAGATTACGACTGACATAAAAATAAATTAATAAATTGAAATAAAAAAAAATAAATACAAATTAATTAATAATGAATTTTTAAATTAAGTGAAAAATAAAAGTTTATCATTTTTGGGGCCCAAAGAGTTGAACAATGTCTATATTTCACAGCTCTCCATCTCTGGGCTGTGTACATTTTCATAAGCCTCTATAACAAGAAATATAATAAATTGAAAGCTGTTCCGAAATTGGCATTACACATCAAATTTGCCAAATATTTATATGTAGCAAATAGCAATAAACATAAAATATAAAACGTAATACTAAAGAGTGTCTCAATAGTGACGTGTTTTGATTTTGTGACGTGGCCCTGTCGTTGCACTGCAATAGCCAGGCACTTTAAGTGTTTTTTTAAGTCCGTACAATAACATAAAACTAAAACCAAAATATAAAGGGTATTCCTAGAGTGAAATAATTAAAACGTACATGGATTAAGTCGCTGTATAGAACTTATTCTGTTTTCAGTCAACAATGCCTATTTAGTCAAGTACCATGCTACATTCTTTAGGAAAGGCGTAGAGAATATATGAAACAGGTGGTGAAAGTAGAAGGATAGTCGGAAATTAGCTGCCGTATATAAGACAGCACAGCGAACAGTGACTATGCCTTCATCGTTGAGCAGCCCCACCGACAGTCAATTTTTAATTTTGTAGTGAAAAAAAACCAAGGTCTTCGTTGGGAATCGAACCCACAACCCCCATACTAACAAGCTAGTACACTAGCTACTACCCTACAGGGGCACCTAAACTTATTCTGTATTTGTTTAAAATTATTTCCAATTCTGAAATTTTAATTTCAAATACAAGTCTTATCGCAAAGCTCTTCTTAGCAGTTTCTAACACTTTGTTGTTAAATATGTTCCCTAAGAATTTTCGAAAAGTTTCAATAAGATGCCTTGAATAAGAAAACAATCTTTAATATAAATCTTGGAATAGAAAATAGTCGCGGATACGCTTACGTATGCATATTTAAAAATAGGTTTCTCAACGTCGGTTTATATAAAATCTAGTGCTATTTGTTGTGTTTTATTGCTAAATACAGCAGTCGAATTGTTGGTTAAAGTGGTTTGTACCTTATGCAGATTTTAACTGTTCTGTACTGAGGTATGGGTGTGTGTATATGTGTGTACATTTCATAAATTTATTTGAAGGCAAATGTATGTCGACATGCTCTTACACTTTTTCGTTCCATTGTATTAAACAAATGCTACTTGAAATTTAACTCATACTCTCATAAACCAAAAGATATATATTTACGTTCGTATACATACACCCATACCCACATTATTATAAATAAAAGAACAAGAACAAATGCATTTAACCACTACAAACACTTAAATTCATTGAAATTTTTAGCATAAAACTCTTGAAAACTTAAATGTACAGAAAAAGCTAAAGAATAACTTTTCAATATGAAGCGTGAGAATGTGAGAATGATGATGATGAGGAATGTACACGAACTTCAACACTACAAAACGTTTTTTTTACACATACAAAATTCAATGTGAAAATATTTCTGCGAATAAAATTCCTTGTACACAAATAATTTCGAAATATCAATTTTAAAATACAAAGCTATAAAAGAAAGGTTTTGAAATATAATAAAATACTTATAACTTTTAATCTAAATAAAGTTAATTTTAACTAATGGGGTTTTCAGCAAGAAGCTTTTTTTTCTAAAACAAAATAAAGCAAATAATTCAAATTAAGATGATTTAAATTTGTCCATGTTTATAGACATAATGTTCCACGATGGCGACACTGGTGCCGAATTGGAAAACTGGCGGGATTTTTCCAAAGGAAGAAAACCGCAAGTTTTTGGGGATATAAAAGGCAGAGCGGCGATGAGAATAATCAATCACGTTTTGGCAGCCAAAAATGAAAAATTAAAAGGCATTTGTAAATTAAAATTAAAGTGAATTTGATTTATTGAATTTGATTAAGTGATTTTGATTAAATGAAGTAAAATAAATAATAACTATTATAATTTAAAAATTAGAAATTAAACAAAAAATTTTTATTGTATTACGTACAGAAAAATTCGGCAATTATGAATGAAAAATGTTATCTGGCAAATGTCCAACACGACCACGCTGACAGACGTCGGATCTCTCCTTCAAGTTTATATTCACTTTTTGGCAAAATGGCGGTCCTATTTCGTTAATCACATTACGAAATTTGAGTTTTAAGGCAGAAATCGATTCGATTTGCTCCGTATAAACTCTGTCCTTAACATAGCCCCACAAAAAATAATCCAGTGGCGTTAGATCACACCATCTGGCTGCTCACTTAACACTGCTAACTGTCGTGAAATTATGCGATCCGAAATTTAAGTTTGCTAAAAAATTTATCATTTCATTGGCTGTCTGACATGTGGCACTGTCCTGTTGAAACCAAATGTCAGTTATACACACATCGTCAATAATAGGCCAAAATTAAGTTGTTAGCATCTCGCGATAGCATGACCCATTAACCGCCCCAAACTCATCTTCGAGAAAACCGGACCAATCACGCCTCTAGACCACGTAGCGAATCATATAGCGACACGTTGAGCATGCAAAGGCTTCTTAATATTCGCTCTAGGATTTTTATAAGTCCAAATGCTGCAATTTGCTTATTATCATATCCTGACAAGTAAAAATGAATGACGTCTGAAAAAATATTTTTTTAGAAAAACCAGCCTGTTGTTCCTGAATGAATTGAATTGGTTGGCTTCAATTCCTGCACCAGTTGAACCTTGTAATGCTTCAAAGTTAAATCCTTACACAAAATTCGCCATATGGTAATTTTGGATAACCCCAATTGTTGCGAACGTCAAGCAATTGACAAATTTGGATCTCTCTCAACACTGTGGCTCACGGCTGCGATGTTTTCAGTTGAACGACCGGTCGAACACGCGTTGGTGTACGCACATTTTGTACCCAGCCTGTCGACTCAAATTTAACGACCGAATTCTTAATAGGGGTCTCAGCAGGATAATTTTATGTTATTCGAAAATATCACGAATTTTCTTTTAATGCGATTTTCGTGCAAAATTAAATTCATTAAACAATTGCTAATGCATCTAATACGAATACGTCAAAAAACTAAATGTCAAAACTATCATGATGTTGGTATTGCCACAACTGAAAAACAAACTTCTTGTTGAAAAAGCCAATATTTTGAAAAAGAAATTTTAGTAGTAAAAACTGATTTCATAAGCTGCTGTTTCTATTTTTTTTTAACTTTTATTTTTTCCTATTTGACATGCATGCTTAGTTTTATGGCTGTGTGCAGACATATGTTAACATACATATCAAAAATTGCCCAAAAATATAAAAAAGTTAAAAACTCAGAAAATAGCAAAAAAATCATCAAATTTTAACATAAAAATCATAATTTTATTAAAATACCAAATAACACTTTTTAAAAAAAAATATTATGGAAAATTAAGGTTTAAAATTTGAAGAAAACTGACCAAGGCAAAAAAAAAGAAAAGAAAAAATTTAATTAAAGGCTTGATTTGTTTTATTTATAATTCTCATTTAGTGAATTGCGTTGTTTTTTTTTTTTTTCTTTGAAAAATGTTCCTGTTGAGTAAAATTTTTTGTTTTTAAAGAGAAGTAGCACTTCAGGCAACAATGCCTATTTAGTTAGGTACCGTGCTACATTCTTTAGGAAAAGGATAGAGAAGAGATGAAACAGGTGGTGAAAGTAGAAGGATAGTCGGAAATTAACTGCCGTATATAAGACAGCACAGCGACCAGTGACTATGCCTTCATCGCTGAGCAGCCCCACCGACAGTCAATTTTAATTTAATTTAAGTAATTGACGAAATGACTATAGGAAGTTCAGGAAATCAATTAAGAAATATAATTTGGAATGTTGCATCTTCAGCATGCGAATGCAATATCAGGAAATTTTCTAATTACAATATAGAAAATAAATAAAATTTTGTCATGGAAATAGAAATTATACTAAAAACCTGAAATTCACAAAAAAAAAAATAAACCACTTGAATCTAAAACTTCATTTCATTTGATTTACATGCAACGCTAAGCCACACATGATCTGTGCCGAATTCCGGTAACGAATTCACTTTATGTTTGTACTGGTTGTTGACTGCTACAAAAATAACTATAAATAAATCTTTTCCGAAATCCGTGATAGAAATAATGAAAATAAAAAAACCCAGTCTGATGGGCAAAGAAAAAGTGTTTAGAAATGACAGGAGTAGGCGATTACTAAGAACATCAGTTACTAATGCAATCCGTGACAGGAAAACCTGTGACTTATTAAGCGACAACAAATCAAAACAACTTAACAACATTAAATACCGTAAGAAAACTGTTTTGTTACACTAAAGACGACATTGATGCAGGATGAGAATTAAAATAAATAATTTTTCAAGCATTAACTCTTAATTAGCTGATTAGAAACTAATTGAATTTAAGATCACCAGCCACTAGTTAAGGAATTACTGTAAATTATGAAAACGTTCCATAGTTAATCGAATTAATTGCTTTGATGGACAATTACGATGACCGTAAAGTTCGTTATTTCGAACAACGCAATAATCTTGAAAATAACAAAACAATTTGACGGCGTTATTCAGATGTTAATCTATTCATATTTAAATGCTAAACCAAATCAAACATAAAACACTTCACAGCTGGCAAAAATGTTTCAAATGTTAATAACAAATGAATTAATTTATTCGGCTAAAGTTAATATATGTTTTTTTTCCAAACTTTTATTACGACAAAAAAATTATTAGATTAACAAAAATTACAGATCAACAAAAATTAATACAACATTCCCTGGATCGTTACATCTGTCATACGAATTCTTCTCATCTGTCTAGGGTAGGCTATGTACAGAACGTGATAGGATTTACATCAGTAGCGAACCATGGTGGTCTTAACACCGAGTGTAGGAAGAAGCATCTACCCACGCCGTAAGATACATAAACACTAGGTGCATATACGCCTTAGAGTCAATTTTCGAGTGCACGGTAGCAGGGCCGTGCCCCTACTCCTTGGGGACCAGCAGTTGGAGACCATCCAACTCCTGGACCTGTTACAAGCGCATTTACTTCGACGTTAGTCTCTTTGTAACTTTCTTCAAATCCCAATTTATATCACAGTCAGCATGTTGCTCCCCGAGGGGACTCACCAACCGCCAGAACAGAGACGTAGCCCTGCGGGCAACTGGTTCCCAGAGTACCAGTATGTGTCACAAACCACTAGTCGTACTTCGAGAGTTCTTTGACTCTTCTAGTATCGGGCTCCTGCTAGCCCAGCCGACTGGTGCCGCCTTTTACCCCCAAAAGCACACTTCAAAATGGGGAAGAGATCCATCAAAAATGCGTGCCTCCTAGGGGCGTAAGCTAAGCACATGCGTGATAAGATTTACATCAGTACCTAGCTGTGTAAGCCATAACCGGACGGTGCATCAACCACTTTGGGTGATATGAAGTGTCACCCTCGCCCTAGGAAGCCGTCGGATATGTATATCTTTTAGTCACTCCTAGTCGCAACTTCGAGAGCTTGGAGCAGACCGCCACTGCCACTCCTTGCTTAACTATCCAACTCCTTGTACTCCGGAAACTATCCAACTCCTTGTACAGAACACACGGCAAGTATGCTCACTGGATCTGGATCATTCACTGTGTGTTAACGTCAAAAGCTAATGATCTTGCGAAACCACACCCACCTCAATGTTCCCGAAGGCTCATCCTCAATAATCAGTGAGAGAACAGCTAAAAAGCCAAAAAGTTGAACTCTGAAGCTTATCCATTCTCGGGGAAATAACGTGGAGTTGTCAAGTTGGCTCCTGCTAGCCTTTAGGTGACTGGACTCCCTTTTACTCCCGGTGACACATGAAATGATGGTGAGATTCCATTAAGACATATCAATGTGCTCCCGGGGGGGACATAGACTGTATACTTTGCCAACAGCACCTATTTAACACTGAATGACCAGTAGAGTTTGGAACACGGCTGAAAAATGATGTCATCACATCGAAAGCGCTCACCGTTCATCCCGAACAGACAGCCCACAAAGACGAAAAGGAATGACAACAGTGTTTCATTTACTCGCGGAACAAATCCAAACAATATTAATTTTGTTTGTTGTTCTCTTTATAAATCATTACATATACTTCGTCTTGCTTTCCGCTAAACATCGGATCAGTCACAAATGTTTGTTTTATTCCATTCTACTTTCACCAAAAAAAAAATATTTTAGCAGTTTTTTACAGCAAATTATAAAACTTAAGAAATGGCTATAATAATATGTTTTTCAATTTGTTTTTTACAGTGTATATAAATATAGATTTATTAATGTTGGGACGCAAGATGTTTTTAAATATGATTCAATAAATATAAGAATATATTTTTATTTTTCTAGAAAAAAGCCACACATGCGAGTACTACAGTGTGTTGCTTGTGGTTTAATATGACAGAAAAATGCATTTTTATGTTCTCCTTACTTTTTTTAAATCGACACTTATAACATGCTTGCTTATACAACTTATGCCTCCTTAAAGGTGTACTAGTGGATGATGGAAATATGCAATATGTTTAAGTTTAAGCGAATATATATAAATGTTAACTTTAATGGAAAAAATCCTTAGAAATGTGTCAATAAAAAATAAACAAAAATTATTAAAGTGTGTTAAAGCAGAATATCTAAAAGGATTTTTTGGTTTAAGATTTGCTCCAGCAAAAAAATAAATAAACTAAACGAACACAAAAAATTAAAATTAACTTTATGAATTTAAAATTGAAAAGTCTTTAAACTTAAAATACAATAAAATTTCGAAATTTCATAAAAAATCGAAAACTATAATCTGATTTGTAAAAACTATGAGCATTCAACAAATGATAGAAAATTTTAATTGCACTATAGGCCAAAAACTCAATTAATTAAAACTATTGAATTACTGCAAAATAAATCAAAATTGAAAATCATCAAAATAATATGTAAAATTAGCCAAGCATCTGAGATGTATAAAAAATATTTAAGGAAATTAAAAAAAAACGGTAAACAATAAAATAATAATTATGAAAACAAAAAGTTTTCAAAAAACAAATAAAGAATTTTTTAACAAGAAGAGTATTACGAAGAGAAAAGTTCGGCGCTAATGAAAAATAATATCTGGCAAATGTCCACCACGACCACGGTGTTAATAACTTTTTGGCAATATTTCGTTAATCACATCACTAATTTTGAGTTTTAAGGTTGAAATCGATTCGCTGGGCTCCGTATAGACTCTGTCATTAACATGATTGTCGTGAAATTATGCGATCGGAAAACTTGGTTTGCAATAAATTGATCGTTTTATTGACTGTGTGGCATCCTCCTGTTGAAACCACATGTCAGTGATGTCTACGTCGTCAATAATCTTGACATCACTATAACACGAAGGACTGATTTTTTAACATTTAACATCTATAGAAAACCAACTACGACGGACACTACCATCCACAACATCTCGAACCACCCTACCGAGCATAAACTAGAAGCATAGCTATAAATAGCGGCTTCACTAAAAACAGGAATAAAGAGGGCAAAGAGACAACCGATACAGCACGACGGATTACCTGTACTTACACAAGACCAGAAATATACAGACTAACTAATTTGTTTTTCAGTTCCAACGGGGTATACAGACTTACTTATACCTGCAAACAAACTTATATAGAGGAAACTGGACGAACATTAAACACAAGGTTTACAGACAACATACGCTCATACAAACGAAAAAGAGAAGACTCCAACTTTGCATTACACCTTAACACTCATGAACATACACCAGGAGAAATTGATGAATGTATGTCATTACTACATCCTAGCAAAAAAAGGACGAAGACTAGACATTCTTGAGAACATGGAAATCTACAAAACCAAAACTTTCAACAGTGGCATTATAAACGAACAGGTAAACACGACCTTAGACACAATTTTCACACCACTCAAACTACTCATAGACACGAACAAACGTAAAACACCCTTAGACGGACACACGTACCTAGATAATAATAAAAGACGGAGCTTTTGAGAAATTTAAGTTGCATATTGTGCCAGATGGCTGGCATTCTGCCTACATGGATAGATACGAACTTAACAACAGAACGCAGACTCATCAGTACAAATTATAGCGCGACTTGACAATGATGTTTTCACATCGAACGTGCTCGGCATTAACTTCAGGAGAACAACAGCCAGATAAGACGGGAAATAACAACAGTAACCTCAATAATAGGTCCAAATTGAGTTGCAAGCATCTCACGATAGCATGATCCATTGAGCATTTTCAGCCTAATCTTCGAAAAAAAAAATAGCCCAATCGTGCTTCCAGACCACATAGCGCACCATACACGTTGAGCATGCAAAGTCTTCTCAATAATCGCTCTAGGATTTTCAGAAGCTCAAATGGGCGAATTTTGCTTGTTGACATACCCAGACAAGTAAAAGTGGGCTGCGTCTGAAAGTTGTTGTTCCTGAATAAATCGAGTGAATGTGAATGGTCGGTCGGCTTCGAATCCTGCACCAGTTGAACCTTTTATGGCTTCAAGTTAAATCCTTACGCAAAATTCGATATGTGGTGGTTCTGGATAACCCCAATTGTTTAGAACGTCGAGGAATTGACAAATTTGAATCTGCTTCAACACTGTAGGTTACGGCTGCGATGTTTCCACTTGAACGAACCGGTCGAACACGCGTTGGTGTTTGCACATTTTGTATCGCGCCTATCGACTCAAATTTAACGGCCAAATTTTTAATCAGAAGGTCTCAGAAGGACGATTATGTTGTCCGAAAATATCACAAATTTTACGAAATGTAACTTTAACGGAACCACTATTTTCATAGTGGATTTTAATTATGTTAGTGCGATATTGAATTAACTGTAACATTTGCCAATGCATCTACAACGAATACGGCAAAAAACTAAATGTCAAAGCTATAATGTTGTGGGTATTGCTAAAATTGAAAAATAAACTTCTTGTTGAAAAACTCGATACAGCATCAGTTTTGCGGAAAAATCAAAGATGTAATAAAACAAAAGCAAATTTAAAGGCTACCGGATAACAAAGTTATATTAAAAAAAAATAATTGAAAATGTCCAACCTAACAAAAAAAGAACGAAGTTTGCCCTATAGAAGTAAGTTTGCACAAGTAAGTCTGACTACTCGGCTGGAACTAAATTTGTCACTTTTTTCTGTCCATGTCCTGAGATAATGTCTCAGAGTGACGCTGGTTTTTAATGTTGTGTGTAAACCGTCTTTGGGAAAAAGGTTAGTTAACCTACATATATTTCTGGTCCTATGTAAGTAAAAGTGTGCTGTCGTATTGTACTAGCTGTCTCGTTATTTCTGTTTTAAGTGTTGTATTGTGTAAGAAGTGTATCGATAGTTAGGTTTGCAGCCGTTGTTTATAGCTATGATGTAAATTGTGTCGAGTTCTTTATTGCACTTATCTGGAGTAAGTGGGGTAATCTTAAATCTGTGTACCATATAACTAAATGATGCTGGCTTATGTTGGGTTGGATGGTTCGAAGTGATGTGGATGGTAGTGCCATAGTTGGTTTTCTACAGATGTCAAATATTAAAGATTCAGTCGCCCGTGTTATTGTGATGTCAAGATAAGGGAGAAAGAAGCATAATAGGACATCGACAGAAACAACTGACAATTTTGTTAAGGAAATGAAAGAACTACCTACACCCGAATACTGACTCACCAGTACAGTTAAGAATACGACTTGAGAATGATATCATTACATCGAAAGCGCTCGCCGTTCATACCGAACAAACAGCCAGCAAAGACAGAAAGGAATGACAACAGTATTTCATTGACAGGCGGAACAAATCCAAACAACTTAATACCGGAAGCAAATAAAAAACATTTTAGAATATTTTACTTTGAAGGGAACTATTATAATTTTATATTTTTTAAATCTTAGAAAAATTATTATTCATGCATATATAGAAAGATGTAGGTTTTTATTTTTGTTATATTTTGTTTATATTCAGATTAAGTATTTTTAATGAAAAACATTTTTTAGTACTCGTTTTATTTTCTTAAATAAAAAATATGGAATAGCGACAAAAATCGTACAATGTAAATTCGGTCTTTCTAATATTAACTGATTATGAATTTTTCCTCTTATTGGTCAACTAAGTTGCTTTTACAACATGCAGAACATGCAGAACATGCAGAAAAATGCTGTTGATGGATGTGTATTTTCCAGAGTAGCGAAGTGTTCACTCACTGTTCATGCATGTGTGAATATGTACATTTCATTTTTTAGCCGCTTCTTCGCATACATGTGTGAGAGACTACAAAATATTTTGTGTTTTCTCATTTGCGAATGCGACGATTAATTTTTTTCTTTCTATTTATAAGTTAAAAAATGAGAAACACACAAGTGTTCATTTTTGAATATTTACACTTTTGATAATTTTTCAGAAATGAAAAGATCGTAAAAATATGTGCGTTAAGCATTCGCGTACATAAACGCACATATTTGATAATGTGCAATTGTCGGCGTATGTAGAAAAAAAAATGTTTTTTATTTTATTTCTTTTAGAATATATTGCAAAACTGTATTTTGAGTTAATATGTACCCATGTGTTTTTACTACATTTTACGGTAAACCGCGAGGTAGAAAATTTTTTCACGTTCATTTATGAGAAATTTTATAAAATTTCAACGTTCATAAATGAACATATACATTTATGAAAAAGAACATTAATGAGAAGAAACTAATTTATCATTCATCACATATAAATAAGACTAATAATTCTTGTTGTTCGCATTCATGTATGAATATAAGCAAAACATTTTTTGTTGTTCGTTTATGAGCGTGAAAAATAAATATAAAATTTTAGATTTCTCATTTATGAAAAATATCATGAATGTTGTTTTTTGAATGTTCATAAATGAAAAATTCTGAACCCTGTTGAAAAGTACAATATGGTTTGATTAAGCTAAATAATTTTTTGTAAAGTTTTAACCTCAATAAAGTTCTTACAATCGTATCTTTACGCAGAGTTTGCTTCTATAATTATCTGCAGACATTCATGAGAGCCTCGCAAGATATATTCTAATATATATATATATATATAAATATAACGGTTAAAAGTGTAAGCATAGTATTACCATTGCAAACACATAATACCTTAACAAACTGGCTCTTTGCCAAAATTATTGCTCCTTAAAATGAATGTGTTGCTCTAGGTTTTTGTTACAAACTCTCCATCACTGGAGCGCTAAATGAGTAGCGGTAGTAAAATTGCCATATGGATATGCTTTTCCCTTAAATGTTTTGAATAATAAATATTTTATAAGAATTTTATATATTTATGTTTAAAGAAATTGAGCATAAAGCAAATTACTTTATTAATTTTTTAAAATAAAAAATTAATAAATATTATTAAAAAGGTTTCCGAAATCACAAAGGTATTACTGTGTAACTTGGTTAAACCTCATCACCCACCTGCTATTTCCGCCAACCACAAAATGATGCAAGCGCATAAAAGAGCAGCACCAAGCACGTATTCAACCTCTGTTTAAAATGATTTTACGAATACAATTTTTTAAGGTCACAAAAGTTCTTATGATTGTAATGGCAAGTGCATCATCATAGTTCGCACGTAGCCGTAATGTTATTTGAAAAAAAAGGAAATGTATGAATATTTGAATGTATGAATATTTATTTTATGCATGTATGAATATTTGCATTTTAAAAATGATTGATCAAATAAATAAAAAAGGGCGTAGAAATAAAAATCTATGATAATAAAGTTAATAGTGAATGAGTGCTACCAGATTTGGGGAAATATTACCATTTTAGCAATTTTCTAAAGGCTCTTTGGCGCTTTAAATGAATTAGTGATTTTAGAACGATTTTGTTTTTTTTTTATATTTTGCAATAGTATTTTGAAGTCAGTGTCTTAATTTTAAAATAATTGTTTAGTCTCATTTTGACATCTGCAATGTACCTAGCATCTGGCATTGTTTGCAGCTATTGCATAGATTATAATTTTACAGCTCTTCTACTTCCTTGCTTCGCTATTTCCTGATGATTCCATATACCTTATAAAGTAGTGATTAATTTTTTTCAGCCAACTGCCAAACAAACTAGATTTCTGATCAGCAGATTTCATAAATCGATCGATCATAAATTCGATCGACACTTGAATAATTTACCAGGTTATTTAAATTAATATAGCCATCAATTCAATTAATCAATTTGAAGAAAAAATGTGTGCTTTAAAAAACACAAAATCACCACATATAGAATGAATCCACAACAGGCCTTATAGATTGCATTACGCCTAGAAATATACCATTTGGAGTAGTGTGCACGTCTGTGGCATCATTTGACCTTACTTTTTAAAAACTGAAGTCGGTATACTCGTTTCGGTCGATGGTGTAGTGTACTCAAGTGGTCATACGACATGTATAGTGCCTGCAAGCCAGCACAACTCATGCAGGGTGCTAACAATAATTTTATTGTAAATATGCTGGCACATCATAAGCTGTCATATTCGACAATACAATGTGTTTGGCATGTGCCGTTGGCCATTTGCTTATTGTTGATGCATGCTATTTTTTTATTTTGTAATTAATATAGTGGAAATAAGAAATGAGTGACTTTGGAAAACACTCAATTCTAGATTGTAAAATAAATATTCATAAGTAGTATATAAGCAGCATGTAAATGTAAATAAATTAGACTTTAACTGAATAACTTCAACCGGCAAATTCGCCTATTAATTAGCTGACATCCTTTACAGCTGTTGAAATATACAAAGGGCTATAGGGACCATGCCATCATTAAACCATTACATAGCGATTCTGCCATTTTAAACCATTACAATGGAGATCATTGCCGCAGTTGTTGTTGATAAGTTGATTTCGAGAAATATACCCGTTTTGCAATTTGGCATTTCCTATGGGAGTACATAAAGTCACTATGGAATTATATAAAATCCTGAAGACCGACATACTGTATGACATACTGCCAGCAATATCAAAAAGTAACAGACACAATGGCCGTATGTCCGAAATTATTTTCAAAAATGTTGCTGTTATTTTTCTAATTAAATTTGAATTTTTAATATTATATTTTAAGGATTTAAAGCCTTGTCGCCCTCTATAATAAAAAACATAAAAATGAAAATTGAATCTCAATTTTAATTATTCATTATCTGTAACCGATTTTTTACATTCGACCATGTCTCAGAACTCAATTGAGATCGAAAGCGGTTTCAAATCCGCCCACTGATTATTTAAAAACGAAAATTTTCGAAATGAAACAATTTTTAAATGTTTAAATGTTTTTTAAATTTTCCTACAAATTTCGGTTTTTGCGGTTTTTAAATTAACTTATAAATGATTTTTTTACAAGAAGTATATTTTCTAAAATAAAACAAAAAATTATTAATAAGATGCAAATTTTTATTGTATTACGAAGCGAAAGGTTCAGCAATTATGAATGAGAAATAATATCTGGCAAATGTCCAAATGTCCAAGTTTTTAATCACTTTTTGGCAATGTGGGGATCCGATTTCGGATTTTGAGTTTTAGGACTGAAATCCATATAAACTCGGTCCTTAACATAAGCCCACAAAAAATAATCCAGTAGTGTTTAATCACTTAACTGCTGATTGCCATGAAATTATGCGATCAGGAAATTTGGCTTGCAATAAATTGGTCCTTTCATTAGGTGTGTGACCTATGGCATCGTCCTATTTAAACCACATGTCAATGATATCCAGTTTGTCAATAATAGGCCAAATTGAATTGTTAGCATCTCGCAAAAGCGTGATCCATTGAATGTTACTATATCTTAAGGCACATTTTCGAAAAAAAAGCCCAATCACGCATCCAGACCACATAGCACACCATACAGTGATACGTTTACCGTGCAAAGGATTTTCAATAATCGTTCTAGGATTTTCAGAAGTCGAAATGTGGCAATTTTGCTTGTTGACATATCCTGACAAATGAAAATTTAATTCGTCTGAGGAAATTAATTTTTTAAAAAAAACCAGCCGGTTATTCCTAAATGAATTGAGCGAATTTACGGCGATGTGAATGGTCGGTCGGCTTCAATTCCTACACCAGTAAGGCTTCAAAGTCAAATCCTTACGCAAATTTCGGCATGTGGTGGTTTTGGATAACCCCAATTGTTGAGAACATACAGGAATTTGGATCTGCTTCACCACTGTGGCTCACGGCTGCGATCTTTTCAGTTGAACGACCCTGTCCAACATGCATTGGTGTTCACACATTTTGTATTGAGCCTGTCGACTCCAATTTAACGATCAAATTCTTAATAGTGATCTCAGCAGGACGATTATGTTGTCCGAAAATATCACGAATTTTACGAAATGTAACTTTAACAGAACCACCATTTTCATGGTGGATTTTAATTATTTTAATGCGATTTTCTTGCGAAATTTAATTCATTGTAACAATTGCCAATGCGTCTACTATAAATACCTCAAAAAACTAAATGTCAAAACTATCATGTTGTTGGTGTTGCGACAATTGAAAAACCCAATAGTAACAGATATTCTATATAAATTTTTTGCGACTATCAATAGCGGTTGAAGTGATCATAAACGAACGCTATTTAATTTTTTTACTGCAGTTTGTTATTGTTTTGTTATTGGGAGCCATAAAAGATGTGCTACAGATATCTTAATTAAATCTTAAAAAATCAATTAATTTGAAAACTAATTTAAATTTTATTGGCTACTTAAATTGTTCTAAAACTTTCTAGAGTCTTGCTATCAAATTCCATTTTCTTATCAGTAAAAAATGAATTATTATATTTTGCTTGTGACAGCAATAACTAAAAAGAACAACAACAACAATAACACTAAATAAAAATAAATATATTGCCTAAATTATTCTGAAGTTGCTGAAGAAATATTCTTGAAATTATATGATACTGTGTGACACACACACACACACACACATGATGCAAGATTAAAATTTTTTGTTGTCAGGAGATATCCACCTACCAGAAAGAAATAAATAAAAAAGGAAGGAAAAAGTTTTGTTTTCTTTTCTTTGTTTAGTTTAGTTTTTTGTTTGGTCAAGTAAGCAAAAGTATATTGTTGATTTAAGAAAATTATAAAAAAAAAACAAAACTTTTTTCAAAAAATTGTTTGTCTGTTGATTTTGTTAGTTAAGAAACAAAGTTTTTGATTATTTATAAAAGTTGACAGTTTTTTCAGTTTTGTTTTTCTTTTAGCATTTTATTTGTTTTAAAGATTTTGGCTTAAATTTGTTCAAACAATATTTTTGTAAAAAAAATGTTTGCCTAGAAAATTTATATAAAAAATAAAATAAAACACCAAACAAAAATGGCAATTTAAAATCCTGAAATTTGAATTTCAAAACCGCATTCTGATTTGGGATTTGCATTTCTTTCAGTGTAAAAAAGTAGGGATTTTGGAGGTAAATATCTGGTGAGTGGGAACTTCCATAATATGCATGATTGTGAATTATGCGTATGAAATGGAAAAATTTTCCTTTTTCTTATGTTAAATATTTATACATTTTTTATAGATAAAATCGATTGATTTGGAAAACACAAAACAGGTAATTTTTTATTAAAGTTACTTTTCCATGATCCAAGAATCTTCACTGAACAAACCCAAAGGTTCAGACATTCCGAAAAGCACAAAACTCCCGAAATTTTAAGACTTCCAGATAAGATATTTTAAATATTCAAACCGGTTTTTAATATTTAAACCGGTTTGCATGCGAAAGTATGCATGTGTTTGTTGATTTGGTATTGCATACTCCAACTAAGTAACACAGAATAGAAACTAAAGATTTGTAAAAGCATTTTGCCAGAAATTAAAGCGAAATACGGTAGGACATAATTTAGTCGTTTTTTTTTTTTTGGAACCAAAAAAACGACTAAATAACACATAGGCGGACAAGTATAGGGGGTCAACGAAAACGAAATTAATTTTGAATCCAACATATTCGTAAATATAGCTCAACAAAAAAAATAGGTGCAAAAATGCCATTTTTTATATTGTGGGTATAAAGAAGTTTTCAGCAAGAAGTTTGTTTTTTAAATCAAAATAAAGCAAAAAATTTTGAATTAAATGATTCAATTTTTATTGTATTACGAAGAGACCACTTCGGCAATTATGAATGAAAAATGATATCTGGCAAATGTCCACAACGACTACACTGGCAGCTGTCTTTCATCAAAGATCTTTCATCAAAGTTTTTAATCACTTTTTGGCAAAATGGCGGTCCTATTTCATTAATCATATCACGGATTTTGAGGTTTAAGGCTGAAAGCGATTCGATTGTCCTACCAAAAATAATCAAGTGCTGCTGAATTACATGATTTGGCTGGAGATTCAACTGCTGATTGCCATTGAAATTATTCGATCGGGAAATTTTGTTTGCAATAACTTGGTCGTTTCATTAGCTGTGTGACATCCTGATGAAACCACATGTCAGTGATATTCACGTCGTCAATAAAAGGCCAAAACTGAGTTGTAAACATCTCGCGATAGCGTGGTCAATTGACCGTTACCACATTTCCAGCCTCATATTCGAAAAAATGGCCTAATTAAGCCACCATATAGCGCATCATACATAAAGGCAAAGCCTTCTTAATGATCGCCTTAGGATTTTCAAAACCTCAAATGCAGGGTTCAGAATTTTTCATTTATGAACATTCAAAAATCAACATTCATGATATTTTTCATAAATGAGAAATCTAAAATTTTATATTTATTTTTCACACTCATAAACGAACAACAAAAAGTGTTCTGGTTATTTTCATACATGAATGCGAACAACAAGAATTATTAGTCTTATTCATATGTGATAAATGATAAATTAGCTACTTCTCATTAATGTTATTTTTCATAAATGTACATGTTCATTTATGAACGTTGAAATTTTATAAAATTTCTCATAAATGAACGTGAAAAAATTTTCTACCTACGATCGCAGTTTACCGTAAAATGTAGTAAAAACACATGGGTACATTTTAACTCAAAATACAATATTGCAATATATTCTAAAAGAAATAAAAAAAAAACATTTTTTTTCTGCATACGCCGACTATTGCGCATTATCAAATATGTGCGTTTATGTACGCGAATGCTTAACGCGCATATTTTTAAGACCTTTTCATTTATGAAAAATTATCAAAATTGTAAATATTCAAAAATGAACACTTGTGTGTTTCTCATTTTTTCACTTATGGATAGAAAGAAAAAAATAAATCGTCGCATTCACAAATGAGAAAACACAAAATAATGTGTAGTCTCTCACACATGTATGAGAAGAAGCGGCTAAAAAATGAAATGTACATATTCATACATGTATGAACAGTGAGTGAATACTTTGCTACTCTGCTCAAATGTACCAATTTCGCTTGCTAACACACCCTGTCTAGAAAAATGATTTTTTCAGAAAAGCCAGCCGATTATTCCTTAATAAATTATCCGAATCTATGGCGATGTGAATGGTCGGTCAGCTTCAAATCCTGCGCCAAAGTCAAATACTTACGCAAAATTCCTCATGTGGTGATTTTGGATAACCCCACTTGTTGAGAACGTCGTTGAATTGACAAATTTGGATCTGCTTCAGAACTGTGGCTCACGGTTGCGATGTTTTCAAGTGAACTATCCGGTCGAACGCGCGTTGGTGTTCGCATATTTTGCATCGCGCCTGTCCACTCAAATTTAACGACCAAATTCGTAAAAGCGCTCTTAGAAGGACGATTATGTTGTCCGAAAATATCACAAATTTTACGAAATTTGACTTTAACCACCATTTTCGTAGTGGATTTTAGTTATTTTAATGCGATTGTCGTGCGATATTAAATTAATTGTAACAAGTGCCATTGCACCCGCTACGAATACGTCATCAACATCATATTGTTGATGTTGCCACAATTGAAAAACAGACTTCTTATTCAAAAACGCGATAGTAACAGACATTCTGTGTAAATTTTTTAGCGACTATCTACAGCGATTCAAGTGATCATAAACAAACACTTTTAATTTTGGCCCGTAGTGACTTTTCTTGAAATTTAAAATTTTTTTCCAAACTTTTTAAAATATTTCCGAAATAGAACCAATTTGTACGCATAGGTTTCTAATAAAAAAAAAAACAAAATCGGTTTTGGAATTACGGATTTGTAAAATATAATGAAAACAAAAATTTTAGAGGCCCATGTAGCTGCATCGCTACTGATGCCACTGGTTCAAAGAACAAACTATTAAATTTCAACTTTTTTTTTAATATAAACAATTTAACAACTTTAGTTATTAAAAATATATTGCACATGTTTCTACAATAAATTTTCGGCAGCCCTCCATTATTTTGGCCAACTAAACGATTCAATTAAATTAAAAGGTTTTTATTTCACACTTTGAAATTATTTTATTCTCTTTACCAATTAAAAACATTTAATTGGCAGAAAGAACTGAAATAAAAACTGAAATTAAATATAAAACTGAAAAGCGGTATTTATTTTGCTGCATTTTTTCTCTTTTTTTTGGAGAAAATGACAACAAAAATGGTCATTAAGTGCCTGCGCAAAAATTTAGAAACATTAAATTAAATAGCGAATTTAAAAAAGTTTTTATTGTGTAAATGAGTTCTAAGCGAGAACAGAACTTTTTTTAATTATTATTTTTTAAGCATAATAAAATGATAATAGTAAAATAAACTTTTCGCAAAAATAAAATAACAGATAGAAAACTTTAAATTGTTCTTAATGAAATGCACGGTTGAGCATGGCACAGAAAATGAATGAACAGTGAAGCCAAGTGTTCAAATCTGAATGTTAAAAAGACTAAAGTGAGTAATTGTTTATAATCCCAAAAAGAGTTATTATGGATTATAATAATTAGAGTATACTGAGGTAGATTAAAATATAGATTTTAATAAAATTAAAAAACCCGTTTTTGGTTCGCTTTTTAACTGAAATATTAAGTGTTTGTATATAAAAGGATTTTCAACAGACAGTTTGTATGTAAAGGGTTTTTCAAAAGGGAGTTTGTTTTCTAAAATAAAACAAAAAAAATTTAGATTAAGATAATTTAATTTTTTATTGTATTACGCAGAGAAAAGTTCGGCTTTTATGAATGAAAAATTATATTTGGCAAATGTTCACCGTGGTCGTGGTTCGACAGATGTCGACTTCTTCATCAAAGTTTCTAATGTATTTTTTAAGCAAAATGGCGGTCCTATTTCGTTAATCACATCACGGATTTTGAGTTTTAAGGCTGAAATCGATTCGATTGGCTCTGTATAGAATCTGTTCTTAACATAGCCCCACAAAAATTAATCCAGTGGCGTTAAATCACAATAATAGACCAAAATTGAGTTGTTAGCATTTCGCAATAGGGTGATCCATTGACCGTTAACGCATTTTCAACCTCGTTATCAAAAAAAAAACCGCCCAATCATGCCTCCAGAAGACATATCGCACCATACAGTAACATGTTGAGCATGTAAAGGCTTCTCAATAATCGCTCTAGGATTTTCAGAAGCCCAAATTTGTTAATTTTGCTTGTTGACATACCCCGACAAGTGAAAATGGGCTTTGTCTGAAAAAAGATTTTTCAGAAAAACCAGTCGGTTGTTTCTGAATTAATTGGGCTAATCTACGGCGATGTGAATGGTCGGTCGGATGCAATTCCTGCACCTGTTGAACCTGTTGTAAGGCTTCGAAGTCATATCCTTATGTAAAAGTCGCCATGTGGTGATTTTGGATAATTCTAATTGTTGAGAACGTCGAGGAATTGACAAATCTACTTCGACACTGTGGCTCACGGCTTTAATGTTTTCAGTGGAATGAACCGGTCAAACATGCGTTGGTGTTCGCACATTTTTTATCGAGCCTGTCGACTCACATTTAACGATAACATTTTTAATATCGGTCTCAGAAGGACGATTATAAAATATCACAAATTTTACTATATGTAACTTTAACTGAACCACTATTTTCTTGGTGGATTTTAGTTATTTTATTTAAATTTTTGTGCGAAATTGAATTCATTGTAACAATTGCCAATGCATCTACTACAAATACGTCAAAAAACTAAATGTCAAAACTATCATGTTGTTAGTGTTGCCACAATTAAAAAACAAACTTAAAGCAATAATCATAGGTCATTGTTCAATTACCTATTTTTTTTTTTTTTTTTTGTTAAAGAAGTAGCACTTTAGGCAACAATGCCTATTTAGTCAAGTATCGTGCTACGTTCTTTAGGAAAGGGTAAGAGAAGAGATAAGACAGGTGGTGAAAGTAGAAGGAAAGTTACGGAAATTAACTGTCGTATAAGACAGCAGAGTGACCAGTGACCATGACTTAATCACTGAGCAGCTCCACAGACAGTCAATTTTTATTTGTAGTGAAAAAACCAAGGTCTTTGTTGGGAATCGAACCCGCAACCCCCATTCTTGTAAACTAGTACACTACCTACTAGCCTATTAGGGGCACCTAATTTTTGTTCAGTCTTTCTTTTTCTTGTAATTTACTTAGTTTTGTATCTACTCACGATCTCTTGCTTCTCTAGCAATCACTTTTAAAACTCTTACACAATGTCGTCGCTGCTGCTGCGAGACTTGAACTACTTGTTGGAGTAACGGGTACAATTGCAACCATAACAACAACAACAACGGATGTACCAATAAAGCCAGCTAAATAAAATAGCTGCATCAGTATTAATTTTAATCATAATAAATCAATTTTAATTAAAAATAAATTCCCAAGAAATTAAACTAATAAACACATTTAAATAAGTTATTGAACTTTAATTTGCATAAGCACTTTGGATAATGTGAATTCATTTCAATTTAAGTTATTGATCTAAACATTTTTTGTATTTAGAATTTAATTTTCATTTTAAAAGGAAATGCAAAAAAAATTAGTCATAATTTGAAAATAAAAGTTTTGTTTTTTTAATAACGAATTTAATCAAAAGATTAAATGGTTTTCTATATGCTAATCAAGTCAGCGGTAACTTTGAAATTCTTCATCTTTTTCAAGATGATACTGCTGATACTTCTGAACAAGAAGATACTGCTGCTACAGCTACCGCAGCCGCTCACAATAGCTATACTTCTTTATAGTGAAAAATTACCAATTTATTATATTTATTACTCTTACGTTGACCACACACACACAAGCTTTTACATATTTTTGATTTAGTTATTTAAAGGGATTAAAATGTTATTTTCGAAACAACACTCTGAAACTTTGTAATCGATACCGTGCGAGATGTGTGGATCAATTTTAATAACGCAATTTAGAAACTACAGGACCAAGAAATATTTCATAGTCTATCTATTCATAGTCATCGGTTACTATGGGTGATATAAGTATTACGGTATCGGAAGCTCTTGATGGTCTTGGCATGAAAATTCAGTGTGATGTTCGATGGACTAAACACATATTTTAAGTTTCTAAAGAAACTTTCAAGTGCCTCGATTTTCTAAAACGGTGTAAGAGATACATCGCTCAATCCGATCTTAGTACCATGTATGTGCTGGCGCCCTAAATCTATTTTGGAGTTGCTCGACCGCGTACAGGGGGGTTACTATGTAGCTCGATTCGAAAGTTAAATATTACGTATACGGATTTTTGCTACCAACTAACTCGAATTCGTAAATACACTTGCTATTTTCGAGTTGTCGGATGGGCATCACTATGCAATTCGAATGTAGATGTCAAAGTCGCTCGAAAGTATGCATTTGTTTTCGTTTGATTTTGAGTTCACGAACGAAACGTTAAAAAGAACTTAAATTAATCAAAACATTGACACCGAACGCTGGAAATGTAAGTGTTTGTTAAATTTATGTATATTAATATATAACAATTAATGCAAGTCTTTTCCAATAGGGATAGAGAATTTGAGCTTATGCTCAACTTCATGACAAAGCATCCGCAGTTCTTAGATGGCCGGACTATTTGTATGTGGGTACCATCAACAGCTCCTATTATCCTTGGTATTCCAGACGTGGCATAAAGCGAATCGAATTTTCATAAGCACTACTGCCTCTTTCCTCCGCCCCATAATTTAATTTCCTAGTTCTGGCACAATACATTGCATGTGCTGGTCCCAAGAAAAAAATTTTTTACGGACTATACAGCACTTATTACGAAATCGCGCAACAGTAGCCATCATTGTCGCCTATTGCATTAAAAAAAAAACTCCTTAGCTGTTAGGAGCTACTGTTTGCTACGCAACTTATTCTTTTTCTACTGCAATAAACCAATATTCATCCGATAATGTCTGGCCAAGAATAATAATATCACGAATTTCTTCTTTTTTGCCGAATGTAATTGGAACTAGTGAATTTAAATGTGTTTCAAGCTTTGTTGTTGTTGCATGATTTGTGCTTTAATACGTCTTTGCAAATGATAATTTTTAGAATTTTATTGTAGCGTCTCTTTATTTCTTTTTTTTTTTTTGAATTTTAAAGTTTGTAACAAAAACCTAGAGCAACACATTCATTTTAAGGAGCAATAATTTTGGCAAAGAGCCAGTTTGTTAAGGTATTATGTGTTTGCAATGGTAATACTATGCTTACACTTTTAACCGTTATATTATATATATATATATATATTAGAATATATCTTGGGAGACTCTCATGAATGTCTGCAAAATAATTATAGAAGCAAACTCTGCGTAAAGATACGATTGTTAGAACTTTATTGAGGTTAAAACTTTACGAAAAATTATTTAGCTTAATCAAGCCATATTGTACTTTTCAATAATCAAAAGTTAACAGGAACTTAATTTCTGTGACCAACGTATTGTTTGAAGCAAATATAATTTGTTCATCGCAGCCATAAATTACTGGAGAGAATATAATATGGTTGTTGTCACCATGTTTTATCTCTGTGTATTAATGCCATAGATGTCGATTAAAAAAGCAGAGCAATATTTGTTTTGTTTTCATTTAAATCCGGACTAATGGTACGTAGTACATTAATATCCTTCCCAAAAATGCAAAAAACAAATTGTTATAACTGAACGGGTGTTTGTCAAAAGTACAAAATATATTTTTAATTTTTTTCAACTGACCTCACTGTGATAATGTTGTCAAAGGAAACGGAAATATCGTGCACACATATAAACACTCTTATACACTTGAAAGAAACTTTAGCAATATCTACTTAAACTTAAGTATTACACAGACACTCAAGTACGTCCACATACGACTTTTTGTGTTTCTTTTTTGTTGTTGTTGTTATAATAAAACAAAACAATAAAAAAACTTTTTTGACAGTTTTCTTACGGTTTGCTTTTTATGATATTATTGTTCTGCAAAGTTGCAAAAAGAGAATTAAACATTTAAAGAAACTAACAGCAACAGAAATACAATTTATGATTATAACTTAATAAACATATTTATTACAAAAATAACAACAAGTGGCCATAAGAAAAAATGGTCCTAAAAATGGACGAAAAAAAAATCGAACACAGGAATAGGATTATTTTAAATAGAAACACTAGTGCCTATAATGAAATAGATGCTGCCGCAGCAAATTTAAAAATTTTAATTTATAAAGATATTTCCAACATTTTCGTAATAATTGTTAATAATAACTCATAAATTTCTTTACGATAAATTTTTATACTTTACACTGTACAAATTTTCTAAATAATAATTATGATCTCTTAACTAGATACTATTACTTATTCTCTTGAAACAGTAATACCACCTCGTAGTGTTAAGCAAAATAAGAATAAATTTTGTGTTGTTTTTGAGGATGTAAAATACAAAATTTATGATTATTTTTAGTAAAGTGTTTTTGTTTTTTTTTTTGACAAACTTTTCAGAAACAATATAAAACTGAGTGTTATAGAAAACAATATTAGATTATATCCTCAATTTCTTATAGTTTAGAATTTTATTTGTTGAACAATGTAGACGATAACTTAAAAGGTGAGTTAAATACAAATTGAAAAATGTATAAAATACTCTTCACTTACAGTACGAGTAAATAAGATAAATTTGATTTATATTTTAGTCAATTAAAGGCTAATAAATATTTTGAGGATGGTTTTGTCACTAAAGACTTTATACTAAATATACCCTCTGGATTTGAGATTTTATCTACAATAAGTACAGGGTGCCGCATGTTGCTTTACCAACTAATACAGATACAATATACACTTGTAAAGGATGAAATGTTATGTAAGGATGATAGTTATATAATTCAGGATCGCCATGTAAAGGATGATAGTGGTTAAGAGATCGTCATGTAGACGAATACCATATTAATAAAAAAAGAAGTATTTGTAAATATATTCCCTAACGCCCTCGTTTATATTTACCCAGCTGTCGAGGATAACAGCTCCACAAGCGTTCGAAAGAACTGCCAACAGTAATATTGAGTATTAAAAAGAACTAGGCACGTTGATGCCGCAAAAGTATTCAGTTTAATTCTAAATTTATTTACAATTTTAATCAAGCTTATATACTAATTTCTTATTACCTAAATTGAGTGACTTTTGCCTTTACTCAATTTTTATTCCCATATTTCTTATCAATAATTGTTATTTAAAATGCATATGTCAGCAACATGTAAGTGGACAACCATAAAGCAAATCAAAGTTGTTTAATAAATTTGACACTTTTGTTTTGATTTATTTTGGTGGTTTTCGCCACATTTCAATAAGTGTAATTTAACTACACTATTGAGGTTGGTATGTACACACTTACATGTCAAATGACGTTCCGTACACACTACACACCAATCCTTATCTTTTAATTTTCTGCGTTTTTCTTTTTCCACATAGCAACAAGTGGATGGCCTCGTTTTTATTGTTCATTTGAAAATATCGCAGCCAAAAATGCAGAAGAATTCATAAACACTCGCGAGACGACAGTACACTCCATTAAGCTATAAGCAGTTTACGCTTTGCTATCTTCTGAACGACAAATGAGATCAACTAACTCCGGCTCTCTGTTAAACTTCGTACTAGCAGATGATACACAAACCATAGTGATTGACAAAGTTCGCATAAATTAAAAAAAAGCCATTGTCTCCTTAAGTATGTAGGCTATTTAGTATAATATTTGCGGACGCCAATTAAAACACCATGATCGTAAGCAGAGAGTGTCATAGACAAATGTTAAACGGGCTTATTTTTCAACAGTTTAACTTATTTTTTGAACAATATTATTTCCAGCAGGAATAAGCATCCGCTCAAGTTCGAGCAGTAATGGAGATAACAAAACACCAATTTTCGTGGTGTTTTATTATTTTTTTTTAGGATTTTAACTAGCCTTCCAGACTGCTTCATTTATGGCTTTTTGAAAATTAATGTATGTAAGCCACAAACCCTACAAATCGAAAGGACAAAATTGTTGTTCCAACACTGTGTAAAACGAGCGTAAATAATTTTTTCAACATTGTGATGTTATTTTAACGCCACCTGATACCAAAGAATGATAAAATTGTTGATATGTGCTTAGATTTTCCGACCGGGTTGATTTTTCTTTTATTTGGATACGGTTTTCCGTCGACCCTCGTACTTCGTACGAAGAGAACACTAAAGATGACAAACGGCCGAAACCGGTTTGTTCACAAACCAAATTTGACGAGGGTCGACGGAAAACCGTATCCAAATGAAAGATAAAATTGTTCTTTTAAAATTCGGAATTTAAACAGGCTCTTTAGCTTCAGTTGTTAATCAAAGATTCTTCTAAACAGTACCGTTATAAAAGAAAGCCATTAGACTGCTGCCGAAAGTATAACTCAAATAACGACCAATCGGTTTTTCCAAGAAATATCAATTAAAAAGCGTAAACAGAGATTTATTTGGAATAAGAAATTTAAATGTTGCATTGTAAGTTTATGTAACTTCCCATAAAAAAATTACCTAGTGCTCTATTTCATAATAAATAGCCTTGGAAAATTAAATGCATCCAAAAATGAAATGAACAACTAACGTATTTTATTGAAAATACTTAAAAGTGAAAGAAAATATGTAAAAGAGAAAGAGAAATTGCACTAAAGCCTAATAGCAAGCAAATTTATGAAGAAAACAGTTAACAACAGTAAAATCTAAAACCTAAACCATACACAAATGTCCTTTTACTTATTCGTACAGACAGACACACATATGTTAGGTAATGGCAACTATAAGCGACTTAAGATTTTAAGTTTTGTTCAGAAGGTAAAAAAAGTAGAATTAAATACCATAAAAAGCACCTCATACTCAATGTCAGATTACTGTTTCATGTTGATATCCACAGACATACATACCTGTTCTTCCTCCAGTTTACCGGTATTATTATCAACTGTGCCCATACATACAGCCGTACCACCTGAGCATCCTAAACTATATTTAGGCACTAATGGTCGACAAACATTTAGGTAAAACTAGAGATGATAAGGGAGAAAAAGCATAAAGGAAAAATTTATTTGTATTTGAAATTGAAAATTTAGAGCATAATTACAAAGGATTTCATAAGACTTTACTATCTTAGACAATACAACAACAACATTTAGATAAAAAGTAAAGAGTTTTAGAGTAAAGACAGAGTTCGAAGATTTCAGTTTCTCCGTAGGTGTTTTAAAAATAAAATATATATGTTGGGGAATGCGTGATTTGATTTACATCTGCACCGACTATATAGTCATAATCAGATGGTGGTCAAACCACTTGGTTGATTGGACATCACCCACGCCCTAGAAGGCCTTCGGATACGTATATCCACCAGTCACTCCTAGTAGCAATTTAGAAAGTCCGGAGTAGGCCGTGCCCTCACTTCTTGCTGAGGAGTTGGAGTCTTTCCAACTCCTGGTCCAGAACGCATGAAGCTCTTATTTATCAAGAACACGCCAGCATTCATACTCACTGGACCTGAACCATTCATTGTGTAAATTTGAATGGTCCGACCCACAAACTCTCACGAGGGTCCGAAACCAAAACCACCACGATACTCCCATATCGGGGCCAACCTCAATAACCAGTCAGAGCACATCATTGTCTAAAGAGAACAAATAGTGTACTCTGGGGCAACTGATTTCCCGTGGAAATATGTGGATTGTCCAGGTGACTCCTGCTAGCCTTTGAGGGGCCTGGGCTCCCTTTTACCCCGCAAGACACAAATCTAAATGGAATAGTAGGTTCCAAAAAAAAAGACTATAATGTGCCCCCGGGGGGATATGTTGGGGAATATTAAGAATACTAAAATAACAACAATAACATAACATCCCAACACATTAATGAACAGTGGCCAAAATTTTTTTGTTGAAAAATCTAGCCAACTTTGGTAATTTTTCATATTTAAATTTATATTAGAAGTTTCGAGGTGCTTTACATTTTTACTTGGGGTAATTTTGTTTATATAATGACCCTTAAAAATTTTAATTATTTTTGAAACTAAATATCAGTATTCACTTTTCTACTTGATTTCATTCGCACTTAAACAAGGTTTGTATTAAAGTACACGGTGTTCGCCGGAAAGGTATACTACTTTGTTTTACCGTCATTTTGGTGAACATTAGTCTTGACAGTTGATATTTGACAACAACCTCAATTTGACGCTGTGCTCAGGAATAACTTTGGCCAAAATTTTGCACAAGAATTTTAATTTTTTTTTTCCATATAAGATTCAGTTGACAAAAGAGCTTCCTCCACAAGACCATATACGCCGCAGACATATGCCAATAGGATGTTACAGCTCGCCCATGACAACCACGATTTTCATGAAAAAATCATAATGAGTGACGAGTCATTTAAATGGATATGTGAATAAACTGAATAGTCGTTTCTGGGGAATGGGAAACCCTCAAATTATTCAACAGTCACCTTTGCATCCATTAAAAGTGTCAGTCTGGTGTGCAATTTTCTCAGTCGGAGATCAGTTTCTTTGAAAACGAAAATGGCCTAACGGTAAGAGTGAAAGGAGAGCGATATCGTGATGTGATTGTAAACTTTTTAACGTCACAACTGCAGTCTTTAGGCTTGCTTAACATGTGGTATCAACAAAACGGTGCCACATCGTATACAGCGAGGATTACAATGGAATTACTGCAAGACCTCTTTCCACAACAAATTATTTCAAGAAATGGTGATGTTGAGTGGCCTTCACCATCGCCTGATTTGATTCCTCCGGACTTCTTTTTGTGGGAATATCTGAGAAACAAGGTTTATGCAAACAAACCAGAAATGCTTGAGCTTGTACTCAAAAGGGCTCTCATTTGTGAGACTAACAGAGGTGGAACTTTATCTGATATGGTATTCCATACATAATTGCCGACATTAAATGAAACATTTATAAATATAAGATCCATTCTCTTTCA
Organism: Trichopoda pennipes; assembly: GCA_030448955.1. Taxonomy (NCBI): domain Eukaryota; kingdom Metazoa; phylum Arthropoda; class Insecta; order Diptera; family Tachinidae; genus Trichopoda; species Trichopoda pennipes. The sequence goes on from JASKUP010000088.1 coordinate 7,302,411, forward strand.
TTTAATTAAAAATTATAAACAAACAAAGTAGGAACCTTCCCGGCCGATTCCTACACAAGCAAAACCTGAAACTTAATTTCGAAATAAATATTTTAATATGAAAATACCACCCACAGATTCAAACAGTATTTCAATTTCTTATAGGCCAATCGAATTTGCGAAACCTGTCTTTTTTACTCCCATTAAACTCTAGATGGCATCAACAATACATAAACGATTTTATTGCCAACTTACCTTTGTCGATTTGTTAATTTGTTCTGTAGTAATTGAATTTGAATCTATTTCAGCTTCATAGTTATCGGTTGAATTTATCAGTGGTGTTAAGTCGATTACCTCCATATCGGCAACATCTTCCGAATGTTCTACATAGACTTTAGCTTTGCATTCAATCTGTTCATGACAGGCCAACTCAGTTTCATAGTTTATTAAGAGTTGGCAATGAGAATTTTCAATTATTTTTGGACCTTCTCTGCCTTTATTGTTCGTTTTGCCCCCAATACTACTACTGCTATTGTTAGCACACACAAATTCAATTTTTGTTGACCATTTTGTATTATCTTTGTCACTGCATATGATGCCATTTTCATACAACAAATATGGTGTTCCAGTTTGATTAATGCGCAGATTTGTATTAAAAGAACCCAGACCATTCGATTGATTATTGAATAGACAAGCCCCTGTAAATAAAAGCAAGAACAAAACCAAACAAAATGATTTAAAGTAGCAACGACGTTTTAAATGTATAAGTGTTCTTTAACTTTTCATAAATTTGTATAATACGAAACATGTAGTTTCGTAAGTATAACTCTATATTTGGAATAAACATACATATTTTAAATAAGTTTTAAAATTTATATATTGAATTTATTTTATGCAACTGTTCTTTTTTCTTTGTTAAATCTTTTTGAAGTTCATTGAAGTTGGAAATATATACCACATAATCGCAATCAAGTTGAGCAAGTATTTAGGTAATAAAATAGATGCAACATATATTCTTTTAAAAGAAAGTAAATCTTAATTCTTAATACAAGCACTGCATCTTAGAAGCAATCAAGTAGAAAAATTAGCTCAATAGTTTTGAAATCGTTTAAAATATATAAAACATGGCCAACAAACTTTAATACATGTTAATTTATGGTATCTCCATAATATGCAGCACATTTACAGTGGATAGTCACATAAACACATGTAGTATTTGTGGGTTGCAATCGCAAAAATTTTTAACCAACTTTAAGGGAAAGCAATTATCCATTCGTTTCCTTTTTACGTCTCCATGAATTCCGACCCGATTAAAAATGTTGCTTTAAATTCCAAAAGGTATGTAAATTGATCAAGTTAAGAAAGTTAAAAATTGCGGATGTCCCCATACAATTCTCGCAAGTTTTTTGCAGGGTTATGCGGTAACACTCCAAACTTTTTTCTGCCTATATTTTACACGGAGTATGTATTGCTATGGCCGCACAAGTGCTAAAAGCAATTAAAAAAAATTCAAGACGAAAATATTTCGTACCATAAAAACCATAATGAACACTAATACAGTGATAGAAATTCGTTTGACCGCACCATGTTTTTTTCCATTTTAAAAGAAACAAAAAGGACTTTAATTATTTTTTGTTAGCAAAACGATTAAGTGGTCTATTAGCTTAAAAGTAGTACACAAAAATTAAACATATTTCATAGCGATAATATGTAATCGAGATAAAACTAAAAAACTAAGAGACATTCGTTTGAACGCAGTTTCGTTTAAATTAAAAAAAGAATTAAAATTATTTACAAAATAAATATCTTTTTTCTTTTTTAAGATCTTTTTTTATATATTTTTTCTATTCAATATTTCGCTTTCCTTTGGAAAGCTTCTTCAGGAAAAGATTTTTTATATTTTTGAAAACAAAAAAATTATTATTATTATTTTTGTTTTCCTGAAGAAGCTTTCCAAAGGAAAGCGAAATATTGAAAAGAAAAAATATATAAAAAAAGATCTTAAAAAAGAAAAAAGATATTTATTCAAGATAAAAAAGATCGTTTAAAAAACTATAAAAATTATTTACAAAATATTAAAAGTTATTATGTACTAATATTTAGTAGGACCACCCTCACTTCGAATGACCGAAAATATTCTATTCGGCATTGAGTTTACAACGCTTCGAAGAGTTTCAATTTCAATACCCAACCAACATTCTTTGAGTTTTTCTTTCAGCTCACTAACAGTCGAAAACTGCCTTTCCTTTTCGTATACCTTAGCTGCAAAGATTCCCCATAAGTTTTCGATTGGGTTACAATCTGGACTGCACACCGGCCATGGAAGTAAATCAATATTATTGGTTGAAAACCATTCCTTACATTTCTTCGATGCATGTATTGCCGCGTTGTCCTATTGGCAAAATATACTCATTGTCAGAATTTTCGTCAAGTTTTGTAATAAGGACATCTTACAGAAGTTCCAGGTACATTTCTGAATTCAGTCTGGTGCTTATAAAACAAATACAAAGCTTGCAGTTATAAGACATAACGCTTCCGCCACCAAAATTTCGCTTTGATCGCACTACATTCAATTGACTCAAATCATGGCAATAACAACTGTAGTAATCTGGACCATCCAAGTTAAATTTTTTTCCTCTGAAAAAATAACTTCTTTCTATGCATCAGTCAATGACATGTGTGCTTGGGCAAAGCTAAAACGTCTCTCCTTGTGTACTTTAGTTAGTCGTGGTTTAGACTGCATTTTTTTCCATTATATCGATGAGATCGCATTCAAAACACGCGCTATGGTTTGCGTAGTTACTGGAAGATTCAGTTTGTCCTTTATTTCCCGACAGGATAAGCGATTTCGAGTTGCTTCTTGGCGAATCTGTCCTTTTTGACGGGTCGTAATTGTGGACGATTCCTTCATTGGAGCCTTAATGCCATACTTTTTGCCAAGTTTTAAATAATTTCTTATTACTCTTTCAGAACGCATTATTATTCCAGGAAATTTTTGATTTGATAACCTTTTTTCTTTAAGTTATCGATTATATCTTTTTCGGTATCATTTAACCGCTTTCCTGAGCCCATATCTAATCGGTTTATAAAAATTCTGCAATTTGTTTTTTATTTTTTATATTTGAATTAAATTTTTTATTAAATTAGTATGAAAACACGTATTTACAAGTCAAAATTCACAAATTAAATAACATTTTCTCAAACGATTGTCTCACGAAAAACAGCAGCAATTTTACAAAAGAACGCATATTTTCTATAAAATAACCGTTGCACTAATAATTATTATTGTTTTGTAAACTGTGCTTAATAATATAAATAAAAAAACAGAAAAAGAAATAACTGTTCTCATAAAGAGTTTAAAAAAACAACTTGAAAATAAAAAAATAAGTGCGGCCAAACGAATGTCTATCACTGTATGGCGGTCAATATTTATCGAATTTTGTGTTATTTCTTGAAAATTGTTAAAATAAATAACTTTTTTTTAATAGAATAAAGGTTTTCAATTATTTTCTTAAATCCTTTTTAAATCTTATAAAGGCTACTTTGAAAATATTCTTATGTTTTATATTCCCTTTTAATAGTTTTTTTTTCAAAATTTTGTAAAAGCTTTAAGAAGAGCGTTTAGGAAACTTAAACGTAAGCTTTATAAGGCTTAACTAAAAATTTTTTAAATATTATCTCGGTTATCTTTAAAGAACAGGAGTTGTTTCAAGATAACTTTAAATTAATGTAATAATAATTGTCATCCCTTAAGCAATATTTTCTTAACCTTATTAAAAAGCTTTTAAGAGTTTGACTTAAATTTTATTAAAGAATTAAAAAAAACTTTCGATTTTTTCAAAGCTTTTTTATTTTTAAATCAATTTCTAAAACTTAAGATAATTTTAGCCGGTAAACACATCCCACTTATTAAGTTTCCACTTTAAACAAAAATATATTGCAAACGAAATAATTCCAAGAAAAGATTTACTCTTTAGCCAGATAGCAAAATGGCTACAAATAAATGATTTTTATTGCTTAACAGATGAGTGATTTTATAAGAGTCACCACACAGGGTTACACTTACTAAAAGAACTTAAAATATTATACGACTCTTAGAATCGCATTTATATTCCATTGTATTGTTACAAATCATAGTAAATTGCCTAAAATGTTATTGTTGTTGACCATTTTATTTAGTAGCAGTACAGCTGTTGAGTTAACAACCAACAACGAACGATAATAAAAACAACATCGCTCTGTCTGGTGGAGAAAATATGAAAAGAATTGTCCATATAAAACATAAGTCAACATGAACAGAACATCTGTGTTCATACATATATAGTCTGTATAATTACACTTGCACTATAACTATAAACCAGATACATGTTGTACATTTAAAGCAACTCATGCTGTATAACGGAATTGAAATTGATTTGTATTAATAAATTATCTGCAGTTTAGAAGCGTGTTCAAACATTTAGACATTTTATTTATGTTAGTTTTCAGCAGCATAAATAAATAATTAAATTTATATTATTGTTGACTTAAAAATTATTGAAATGAAAGTTATTTTAAAATTTTATAGCTACAACGCTAATATTTCATTTATTTATACATAGAGCAAACAATTATGATTATTTATTTGTGTACGTTGCGATTGGTGAAAAACTAATTTATTTATAATGTTCTATAATTGCAATTTAATATAATGTCAAACAAAGCAAAAGCTTAATTGGCAACAAACTTATCAGGATTTAAAAAAAAAATATTTTTCTTAAAGGCAGGTATAACGCAGTTTCATCTGAATTTCTGCTTTAGAATTTTGTATCTATTTTTACACCGCAAAATAGTCGCTTAGAAGTGTGTAGAACAAATTATAAACAAATTAAAACCGTAATCAAAAGACGTTAAAAGGTGATAGCAGTAGCAAATTCATTTATTTTCGCCGTAGCTCGAAAAGCCAAATTTATTATATAAAAATTCTAAGCAGATTTGTTGTTATAGAGCAGTGATGGGCGAACTACGGCCCACGGGCTACATCCGGCCCGCGAGAGGTTTCAATCCGGCCCCCGAGTGTTTTTAAAAAAAAACAAATTAATCACCTATTAAAAAATTATGCCCAAAAAATAAATTTACATTATGTTTTAAAAAAGATATAAATTGACAATTTAAGCAAAAAAATGCGATGTTTTCATATTATATTGTGTACAAACTGAGTAGTTTTCTAGGAAATATTGTACACAAAAGAGAACAACAACTTTCTGATGCAATATTCCAAGAAAAAACATAAACATCATAAAACACTTATCTGCCAAGAACCGGTAGCTGTACTAAAAGATTATAATCTCGCTAGACACTTTAATTCAAAACATCTTGGGTCGAAGTTTTATAAAATGACAGATGAAGACAACAAAGTTCATTCAGAGGAATTGAAAAGAAAAATATCTAGTCAGCAAATGTTTTTTAAAAATCAAAGGAGTGTCCAGCGATCCTCCACGTTAGCTGGTCACATTGTTGCCTATAAAATAGCAAAAAGTACCAAACCGTTTTCTGAAGGAGAATTTATTAAGGATGTGTTAATTAGCATTGGAAAAGTATTATGCCCAGAAAAAGTAAAAGATTTCGAATCTATAGGGCTGTCACGTAGAACGGTCACAAAAAGAATTGAAGCGATTTCTCCTAATTTAACCAATCAACTCGATGGACGTCTTAAAAAGTTTAAGTATTTTTCAGTCACTATGGACGAGAGTGTTGACAGGAGTGATACAGCCCAACTTCTAATTTTTATCAGAGGAGTCGATGAAAACTTTGTAATAACCGAAGAACTTGCTTGTTTGAGATCTTTGAAAGGAAAGGAAAATAATTTATGATGAATTTAGAGAGGGGATGGAATCTCTTAATGTCCCAATTTCCAAATTAATTCATTTAACAACTGATGGAGCACCTAACATGGTGGGAAAAAATACGGGGTTCGCAGGAGTTTATAAAAGTCAGAATCCTGAAAGCGAAACAATTTTTTTACATTGTATAATCCACCAAGATGTTCTTTGCAAGGCTGCCTTGGATATTTACCACGTACTTAATATTATTTTAAAATTAATTAAAGATGAGGTGGCTGAGTTATGGGCATGCCTTCTCGAGAGTTTGGAGTCTTCTCGAAGAAATTAAAGTTTTTCTAAAAACCAAAACTGAAATTTGGGATGAGTGAATACATTGGAGGATTAAAATTGGTGCATCGAGTTTGCTTTTTTCACGGATTTACTCGAGCACTGTAATAAACTGAACAAGAAGTTACAGGGAAGAAATCAATTTATAGATGAAACTTGGGGCAGTTTGAGGTCTTTTAAAACGCAATTGTTTATATTTTCTAAATGTTTGAGAAAAAATGATTTGACTCATTTTCCAAGACTTAATTCTTTGAGGCTTGTGAATGAAGAGAAGTTAAAAGTCTTTTCACAATCTTTATTAAAACTGTATTCAGAATTTGAGGCCAGATTTGCTGACTTTAAAAAAATCCAACCATGTTTAGATATTTTTTCAATGCCTTTTAATGTTAATCCTGAGAATGTTCCATCTGATCTACAATTGGAAATTATAGAATTGCAATGTAATAATAATTTAAAACAGCTCTTTTTAAATACAGATGAGCTTAATTTCTATAAATCCTTACCAAAAGATGAATTTCCAAAGCTTATTGATTATGCGCAGAAAATTATGGCAATGTTTGCTTCCTCATATTTATGTGAACCGGCCTTTTCAGTAATGAAATGCAGAAAAAATTCAATAAGAAATGGATTGTCAGACGAGAGTCTATTTAATTTATTAAAAGTCGCATCCTCCCAGCTGGAACCAGATTTTGAACCGCTAATTGTATTTCGAAAAAATTTTAATTGAAGATATATCGGGTTTTCCAGCAATAAGTTTATTTTTCCATTGTGCTAACACCAACAATATAATAGTTTTAACATTTAGCTTTTTGACGTATTCGTAGAAGATGCATTGGCAATTGTTACAATGAGTTCATTTTCGCACGAAAATCGTATTAAAGTAATTGAAATCCACCATGAAAATGGGGGTTCTGTTAAGGATACATTTCGTAAAATTCGTTATATTTTCCGGCAACATAATCGTCCTTTTGAAACCGCTGTTAACAATTCGGTCGGTAAATTTGAGTCGACAGGCTGGACACAAAATGTGTGAACACCAACGCGTGTTTGACCGGGTAGTAAAACTGACAACATCGGTATGTTGAAGCAGACCCAAATTTGTCAATTCCTCGACGTTCTCACCAATTGGGGTTACCCAACAACACCATATAGCGAACTTTGCATAAGAATTTAACTTGGACGCCTTACAAGTTTCAACTGGTGCAAGATATGAAACTGACCGACCATTTACTAGATACGCTCAATTCATTCTGGAATAACCGTCTGCTTTTTCTGAAAAAATCATTTTCACTTGCCAGCGTGTGTCATCAAGCAAAATTGCCGCTTTTGGGCTTCTGAAAATCCTAGAACGATTATTGAGAAGCCTTTACATGCTCAATGTGTCACTGTATGGTGCGCTATATGGTCTGGCGGTGTAATGGGGCCACTTTTTTCGAAGATGAGACTGGAAATGCGGTAGCGGTGAATGGAGCACGCTATCGCGAGGCTGCTAACAATTCAATTTTGACCTATGATTGATAACGTGGATATCACTGACATGTGGTTTAAACAGAACGGTGCCGCATGTCACACAGCCAATGAACATATCAATTTAGTGCAAAACAAATTCCGATCGTATAATTTCACGACAATCAGCAGCTAAATGACCACCCAGATCGTGTGATTTAACACTAGTTATTATTTTATTATTATTTTTTGTGGGGCTGTGTCAGGGATAGAGTCTATACGGAGCCAATCGAATCAATTTTAGCCTGATGTGATTAACGAAATAGAACCGCTATTTTGCCAAAAAAACAAAACAAAAACTTTTTAAAAAATGATGAAAGAATCAACATGTGTCAGCGTGGTCCTTATTGACAAACTTTTCTCTTCGTAATACAATACAAGTTTAAATCGTCCTAATCTAAATTTTTTGCTTTATTTTATTTTAGAAAAGAAACTTCTGGTAGAAAAACCCTTTGCATATATAGAGTTAATTTATTATTTTGGATCCTAAAGTACCTTGTCGTGTTGTAATTCAGGATAGTTAACACGTTGTCTTAATCACCTCGTTTATGTAAAAGTCTTTCATACATATATCCCTCCCTTATGCGCTATGGCGCCTTTTAAGTGGACTTTATTTATAATTCTCAGGAGGATATGATTTCGTAAAAGAATCCTACAAGCTGAGTGTGATACACATAATTATGTAAATTATGAGGTTTTAGAAAATTTAATAAAACTTTGTATATTGTATAAGCAAACGACATGATGATATGTTTAGAAGGAGGAACAACTTTTGCTTATGCGGACGACACGGCAATAATAACGGCCAATAAGGATATAAACATTGCGACTGAGAAAATGCAGAATCAGTTTAATATTATCACGGCTTGGAGTCATGACAATGGTCTTATTATGCACATAAAATCACGTCACCTAGACGACAAAACTGTTACGCTGCAATTTCATAACCCAAAATGTCTTCACAGCAACGTTAATACGATGAACAATCAGGCTGACGATTGCACAAGTTACAGTGAACAAGTTTACACTTATAAATACCTTGGTGTGATTATTGACAGTAATGTTTAAATGGGGAAGTTACATTGAAAAATTACAGAGGAAACTTAGGAAAGCGTCGTTTATACTGTATCATTTAGGAAACTGCTCCACGCATGAAGTTCTGCGTCAGGCATACTTTGCATTAATGGAATCGTATATCCGGCATGGAGTTACGGTTTGGGGTAGTGCAAAATACAGCAGCACTCTCCAAAAAACGCAAGACGGAATACTAAAAATTTTACATTAAAAAAAAAAATCCGAAACTGGAAACAATAATAATCATGATTATAACATTAACATGTGCACGAACATGCACAAATACGCAATCAGCATGATAGACAACAACCTTCAGAGAGCAACGGACGACAATGAATCAAAGAGAAGACTAACAACCGAGCCTTGACAAGAATTGCCAGACCTTCAGGTTCTTAGCGTGAAAAACATCTTTTATGCAACCTTGGCCAAAGAATTCTACAGTGATAGCAGATATTTAAAGCCGATAAAACATACTCACAACACGCGGAGACGAGCTTAAGGAAAATTTAGAGTGGAACGATTCACAAACGAGTATGGAAGAAATTTGCTTCCCGTAACATTGCCAACAATTTTGAACAAAATACCGACTGAAATAATCAGTATAGCGCACGAAAACAAACGGAATAAGCTAATAAAGGAATACCTGATAGGCTCACAATAATTAAAAAAACTTATTACTACAAAGACTGTGAAGTATAATTTGATATAACTAATTATAAACGAACTTATTTATTTTTGAAATTTTAATATCCTGCAGACAAGCATAAAAGCTTTGCGGGTTTAGAAATTGGAAGATAAATTTGTATAATAATAAATGATAAATAATAAATGAATAAAAAAAAACAAAAAATTAATTTATTGCAGATCAGTGCAACAAACCCCTAACTATAGCAAGGAATCTGCAATTGTACAATTTCGTTGATTTGTCCAGTTATTAGCTAGTCACACTTTAAAATTATTAATTTGGTGATTCTGCTGCTACTGGACTCCCTTAAGTCAAATTAAGATGAAATTTATATTCAACTTGCTTGGAAAATAAACACAACACAAAAGTTAGTTGTGCAAAGAGGACACGACATGTAAATTAGAAACGAAAAAGAAACATTTACGAAAAAATGGCACAATATCTATGGACTTAGTTTTAGTCTACATATGAAACCTTCATGTATATGGAAAATTTAATTGGGTCACTTATGATGAACTAACTATAAACGAAAGAGAGAAAGGAATAGCGATATACAGAGAAAAATATGAACGATAAAAATATTTATAAAATAAACTAGCAAACCCGTTCGCCACGTTTGCCACCAGATGGCTTCGTTTTTTGTAACATTTCGTTTGGGGATTAAAAAAGAAAAGAAAAATTATTTTTTTTTTGTTTTATATTTGAAAAGGAAAAAATTTATTTCATTGCACAACAGCAATGAATTCATTTCGATTACAAAAATGAAGTGGAATTTAGTTGAACTTTAAGTAAAAAATGAAAGTGAATCCAAAGTAAATACTGAATCGAAGCGTTATACGTGTCCGCAAATTAACCGTTTCATTGAAGTGCTCTTTGGTAAACCACACTTTTTGTTTTTTGGTCTGACGTTAACACAAATAAAGCGGATGGTTTCCCAACTCCTGAACACGCAACGAAAAACAATGATTTTCTAAATTTATCCCGCAAACACTAATTGGCCTTGCGACTTGTTAATTGTCATTGCGAACGCAAGACGAACAGGAAATTGCAATCGTTTGAAGTCAAACGGAAGATTAGTCGGAATCATTGGTATTCGATGAATACACGAATTTTTACCTGCTTTGTTTCCGTTAATAATGGTTGCCTCAATCAAATTCGGCATAAGCCTTTTCACCGCAAGTCGAGTACCGTTGCAAAGTCGCGATGGATTCAAATTACGCAATATCATAATAACTGAACCAACTTCGAGTTGCAAGTTATGTGGAGGAAATCCTGGTAACTCCAAAGAGTTCAAAAACTCCGTTGGATAATTTACTGCATCGTCGGGATTTGTTATCGAATCAACGGATTTGTTTGTCACCAAATGGCCATCGATTTTTGATTGAATGGTGAAATTCTGTGTATGTACAACATCATTATTCTTTGCGGCGAGAATCGCTCGTTGACTTAACCAAGCATTTTCAATAAGAGATAATTGAGAGGGTACAAATCGGCAAATGTTATTGGTAAGAGTAATTAACCCAGCTGTCGCATCAACTGGGACTTTTCCATTTCCAACAGCTAACAATTGTTTGAAATTTTGTGCAGCACTTTCATCATTTTGAAGTTGAACTCTCATATTAGTGGTTAGCGATAATGTTTTTACGTTATTCCACAAAAGTGATGCCTTCAGGCAAGCATTCAATTCATCTGCAGGCGCTGCATAGGGAATTACTGGCAACGTCTGCCTGAAATCGCCAGCCAACAATATCATCAAGCCGCCAAAGATGTTGTCATTTCGCCAAAGATCCTTCAGTGTGAAGTTAAGTGCTTCAACTGATTTCTTATGTGTCATTGTGCACTCATCCCAAACAATGAGCTTACATTGCATCAACAATTTTGCAATTGTACTGGATCGGGAGTATCAATTGTGTTTAAATTGAGTGGCAACTTAAGCGCAGAATGTGCAGTACGAACGCCATCTAGAAGAGTCGCCGCAATTCCACATGATGCTAACGCCAAAGCTATGTCACATCTTAATCGATGAAATGACAAATGTTTTCCCTGTACCTCCAGGTGCGTCCAGGAAGAATAGACCACCAATATTATTGCATAAATCTTTCGTATACTTGTTTTTGCTGTTCATTCAGCAACGGCACATTATTTTAAACGAATTCCTGCAATGTATCAACATTGTATTGCAGCTATCGATTTAATTCTTGGTTGAAGGCATCGTGCATCGATCGATTTGGCGCAATCATTCCTACTTCATTCCTACTTGTTTGCAATAGTGAAGCATTGATCCTCAATCAGAGTCAATCCTTCATTGTATAGTTCATCGGTTATTTGCATATCGGGATTATTCGTTCGAAAGCGCAAGCGGTGCGAGATATCTTCACATATGTCGTCTTTGCATTTGTTCCATAACTGAATTGGTTGTGAAGGGAAACATGTGGTGATGCTTATAGCGAACAGCGTTCGTATTTGGTACGCATTTGATGAAACAACTGAACCCGCAAGTGTTAAATCCCAATGAGAATCGTTCTCCAGCAAACCCAATAGTTGACATGCTTCTCGATATATTTGGCATTGGTGGCCATTCACAGTTTTCAAATGCGCAAATGATTTTGGTCCACGTACATTTACCAACAGCAGTCGCAAATAAAAACATTCATCATTTCTAGGATGAACAGTATACATGCGACCTAGCACACGGTGTCATCTACTTAAAATAAACCGTACTTATTTTCGTGAGGGATACTCACACACCACGTACTGGTGCCGTTGTAGTACATGCTATGTATCAGAGATGGCGCTGTATGTGAAAAATTAATTTTCCCATTTTCCTGCTTTTCTCTTGAAATTTTTACTGAATTTTCTTAGCTATAAACCTCAAGGAGCCCGAGACCTTTCCAACAAATGCAAAACGGCGGAAATCGGTTCGTGCGTTCTGAAGTTATAACGTCAGGAAGGAAACCCCGACTTATTGTTATATTACAGATTTCTATTACGGCTTTTCACAATAAAGAGTGCAAACTTTAAAATCAAATAACAATGTTTAACCATATTTCTAGAGAACAAAAAATATTAAAGAAAATTAATTTAGTGTGAAAACTCTGATTTTTAGAAGGTAAAGGAAGCGCTAGAAAGAGATGGATAAGAATGTTTTGCATCATCGCAAACCTTTAAAAGACACTCGTTTTTTAAAATTAAAAAAAAAAGAAGTTTAAAAAAGATAATAAGAAATTTCCTTACCAAAAGAAAAATCGGGAAAGAGTTCCTTGAGTTAAGTCGCACGGATAGGTTGCAAAATAGGATTTTGTTAAAATTAGGACGTGCTAAGATATTTCAACCTCAGACCTCTTTTAATTCAGACTTGAAAAATATACATATTCACTATTGCAAATGAAATAACAAAGTTAATATATCGTCTAACTCTTTTTAATGTATTTTACGAAATAAAAAAAACTACAACATGATTCCGCTGAAAACCCAAATGAATTTTATTCAACGGTAAAACAATTTCTGTTTGCTAAACGAATATAAAAGATGAATAAAAGATATAAACACAACTGAAGTTAGTAGCTACCAGCAACGGCAACAACAACAATTTTAAATTTTATTTACCTTCCAAATGAAACGTTTTTGATGGTATTTGCAACGATGTTATTGTTTACATAATTCGTACAGCAACAGCGAAACGTGAAGGATAAGAAAAAAAGCAACAGCAAAAAAAGGGAATAAGAGAAATAAAAGCAAAAAAAAAATAGCAAAACAATAGCTAGTATTTAATAGTAATTTAAAATGTTGCAGATATTTTTATGCGATACAATCGTATGTTCACTCTCACCTACAATAACATTTTAACCAAAATACGACATACGTAAATAAAAATACATATGTATGTGTATAAATACAAACTTTAGTTACAACCAAGCAAACGCATGTTTAAATTATAAGAGTGAGTGTCGTTATAGGGGTCGTAGTAGGAAGTAAAACTTTCAGGAGCTTTATATTAGCTTCACTTTAATATAAGTGATATCTTATGGATCCACGAATATAAGTAATCGCTAGCATTCACCTATTTTGTCATTAGTACAAGACAGTATTAGAGACAGCGTTCCACAAATTCCTTCTTACAGGAATAACGACGATAGATATGCAACTCCTAACGGTTATTGCTTTTGGTGTCGGTGATAATTTCTCCAGATTTATATCGAACTTTTTCAGGAATCGCCCTATGCAAGTTGTTATAGATGGAAATTCATCATACGAGTTCAAGATGCATTCTCCTACTCTATTTCTTATTTTTCTAAATAACCTTCATTATCAAACTTTCAACCCTATAAACTCTTTCGTAGATAACAGCACCATTCATCATTCGTATTCATTCAGTAAAAGACCGAACTAGTTGGAGATGGGTTCCAAAAGGCAGAATTGCAATTGCAATCTCGCAACAATCTCCGAATGGGATTGTGTGAATAGAGTCGATTATAATGCCCGTAAGACTCAAAGTTGCATGCTTACGCATAGATATGTGTTCAGGAATGGTTCTGCATCTGTTACTATGGATATAATAAGTATTAAGGAATCGGAAGCTCTTGATGTACTTTAAATAAAAATTCAGTGTGATGTTCAATAGACTAAGCAAGTTTTTCAGATTACTAAAGAAGCTATCAAGTGCATCGGTTTTCTAAAAAGGTATAAGAGATACTTCACTCCATCCGATATCACCTATATCCGTCCAAAAACAGAAAAGAACTGTCATGTATAGGCCGACGCCCCAAAGTCTATTTTGGAGTTGCTCGAACGGGGGCCAGGAGGCTCATTAAGAATAGTGGGGTATCCAACTATATTGATTTTCTAGAGCATCGACGCAATGCGGATTTCTATTTCACTGTTTTATTGTTACTACAACGGTAAGTGTTCCTCTCGCTATCCATTTGTGGTTGATTGGCCAGCGAATCGCACTACGCGGAAAATACGTTTTTAAGCAAAACTCCCTCGAGATCTTTCCTGTCGCTTTAAATGTAGGAAGGTTCAAATCGAATGTCCACAAACACTACTCCCTCTTTCCTTCTTCCCACAGCCCAATTTTCTAACACTGGCACAATGCATTACAAGGGTCATCCCCTCAGTGCTGGTGCGAAAAAAATATGCAATGAGTACCTCATTCTTCTGCAAATGTTGTAATAAGATCGCCACTGGCCAATCGATGCTATTTAAAAGGCATTTTTAAACAACTTCTCTTCTCTAAAGCAGCAAACTAAACGAATACTTCGTAACAGCGAACTGGAGGGACTATTCTGACGTAGATTTTAAGAATACGTAGAAAAAAAACTTGGTTGTACCAAGGTCTCGACAACAAAATATCCAGCAGAAAACATCCCCCCGGGGACACATGATTGTCTTTATGGATCCTACTACTTCCATCTAGACTGTTGTCTTGCGGGGTAAAAGGGAGCCCAGACCCCGTCAAGGCTAATAGGAGTCATCTGGACAATCCACTATATTTCCACGGGAATCAGTGGCCCGCAGAGTTCCGCTATTTTGGGAGTATCGTAGTGGCTGTGTGTTTCGAGGCCCTCGTTTGAGTTTGTGGGTCGGATCATTCAAAATAAACACAATAAATGGTCCAGTGAGTATGAATGCCGTCGTGTTCTTAATTATATTAAGCTTCATGCGTTCTGGACCAGGTGTTGGATAGTCTCCAATTTTTAGCAAGGAGTGAAAGCTGCGGCCTACTTCGGGCTTTTGAAATTGCAACCAGGAGTGACTGGAGGATATACGTATCTGAAGACCTTCGAGGGCGAGGATGGCGCCATCCACATTAGGTAATTGCCACCATCTGATTAAGGCCCACGGCCAGGTGCAGATGTAAACCTTATCACGTCCCGCAAAAAACAAATGAAGGTGTTTAATGATTTTGTATTTACTAATCACTTGTTTGCTCGAATGCGTTGTGAATGTCATCTCTAACTTTTATAAAATGATAAATTTTTCACTACTGAAAAAATTATTCAATTTTACTATTAAATCATATGTATATATGTATACGTATATAACAGTTATGCATTTTCATGTTTATTGAACTTTAAAAAAATGTTTTTTAATAGTTCTTCAAATAAAACAATAAAAATAGTTCAATTGCAATTTATACAATTTTTAATTTTAAAATTTAATATTAAAGAATAATAAACGTGATTTAATGGAGTGTAAGTTTAATTTTTAAATAACAACTTAATAAATATAATGAAAATTTAAATTTATTATTTTTATTATTTTCAGTTTTATTCGACCTTTTTTTTATTTCTATTAAATCTTAATCTTTTAAACGGTCCTTTAAATTATAACGATTTAGTTTTTTCTCGATATTTCGCTTCTTTAGGAAATTATTTCCTATTTAAAGGACCGTTTAAAAGATTGAGATTTAATAGAAATTTATTATTTTTAATAAATTTACATAAAAAATATAAGCAAGTGATACGAAAATGAGAAAGCTTGCCTTTTTTAAAGCTTTCTTTTCTAAAATTATATTTAAAATAAAATATTTTAGTTTATGTTTACATATTGTTACGAAGATGATTTATTAAGTTTTAAAAGAAAATAATTAACAATAAAAAAGTCAGCGACCCACATTTTAAAGAGGGCTTCACTAACTTTAATTGAAAAAAAAATTATATATCATTTCTAAAGTTATGGTTTTTATGACTTATCGATACCATGTTACAAGTGCTGAAATTGGTTTAGTGAGCACTTTGCTGTGCTTAAAACATCATGTATATATATACAGGGTCCGCCATCTAACGTTTTTTTTTTTCAACTCGTGCTTATGTCGTGAATGGTAACACTTAGCTCATGTTTGATTTGATAGATAATTAGTTTTATCCTTCCGCTGAACGAATATGGTTGTGTACACGCTTGAACAACGCTGGAAAATATTGCGACATTACTTTGAAATTCATGGTAATGTTGCAGAATGTGTGCGAAAATTACAGATTTTGGAAGAGGAGAAGCATCATCAGCTCCGTATGTTCGTTATCTTGTGAAAAAATGAAAGCAACTGGCATCCTCATCGATAAACCAAAGCCAAAAACAGTGCGTACACCCGAGAATATTGCGCTGCTGTGGCAGAAAGTGTGCGTGAAGCGCCTTCAACATGAATTCACTGTCGTTCTCACCAGTTGAACATTTCAGAGACATCATTGAGACGAATTTTGCATAAAGACCTTCGTATGACGCCATACAAAGTCCAATTGGTTCAGGAGTTGAAGCCAAGTGACCATCCAATGCGTTTTCGCTTCGCTAAGTGGGCCTGCGATCGACTTACAGAAGATGCCGATTTTGCAAAAAAAAATCATCTTTTCAGATGAAGCTCATTTTGATCTTGGCGGGTATGTAAACAAGCAAAATTGTCGCATTTGGGGCATAGAAAACCCACACGCATACTTTGAAAAGCTGACGCACCCAAAACGAGTCACTGTTTGGTCCAGAGGCATAATTGGCCCATTTTTCTTCGAAAATGAGCAATCAATGGTGATCGTTATCGGGCCATGTTGAACGAATTTTTGTTCACAAAAATTGAAGAGGAGGATATTGGCAACATTTGGTTTCAACAGCACGGCGCTACGTGCCACACAGCGGAAGCTACAGTCAATATTTTGCGCCCTATTTTTGAAGATCGCATTTTTAGCCGCAGAGCTGATGTCGTTTGGCCACCTCGGAGCTGCGATTTGTAACCGTTGGACTATTATTTGTGTTACGACGACAATTGATGCTTTAAAGGACAATATTCGTGAAGCCATTGGTGAAACAAAGCTGTAAACAATCGATAATGTGCTTAAAAATTGGACCGATCGTGTAGGCTACTGCATGGCCAGCCGTGACAACCATTTGAATGAAATTATTTTCCATTATTAACTGGAAGGATTGTACTTTCAAATAAAGAAAGAAATTTGAGAAAATATTCAGTAGTTTTGTTTAAACCAAAAAAAGTTATTTGGCGGACCCTTTGTATATATATATATATATATATTCTTGTATGTGCGAGAGCTGCTTAAAACAACTATATAAGCTAGGCTAGGCAAATGAAAGAATTCAACAAGGTTGCCATCGTGTTTATAAATATCTTTTTTTTCTTTTTAACGATTTTTTTATATATTTTTTTCTTTTCAATATTTCGCTTTGGAAAGCTTCTTCAGGAAAAAATTTTTCCAAAGGAAAGCGAAATATCGAAAAGAAAAAAACATATAAAAAAGATCGTTTAAAAAAACTATATAAATCGTTATTATTTTGTATTAAAGGAACTCAAAACAACAAAACTTTTATGAAAAGGAATAAACGTAACAATATATATATATATATATATATATATATATACATATATATATATATATATAGATTATATATAGGTTATTTTAGAGTGGCTCCCTATGAAAAATTGTTTGAAAAGCATACAACTTATTTTCTTTCTTTAGAAATATTTTGGCCAAATCGATATAAAAAGGATTGGAGGAGCTAATATCGCCTTGCTTTTTAAACCTTTTAAATTTACAGGGAACGCATGGCAAGTTGCGACTTTTTCGATTTTCTATATATAATGCCAATTTTCTTTAGTATTAAGATATATTTTTATTTTAAGGTATTGACACGTAACAACCTAAATTTTTAAATCGAAGCTGGAACATTTAGCGAAGGTAGTACGAACAAATCTTTTAAAACTGACTTAAGATATACTAGTAAATTATCAAAAAAATTAGCATTGCAAAAACAAAAACTAAGTCTAATCGTAGAAGTACCGAGCAAGTAAAAATGCTGACCCGTTTTAAAAAAACACTATCAGTTTCAATTAAATAATCCTTTAATTTTGTTAATGCTATGAACTAGTTTATGTTTTTGAATATAGTTGCTTTAAATTAAATCTGCAGTTTTTTTGAGAATGCTCTAACCAGAAGGAGTCATAAACTATTGTTGTCAACCACTAATGAAATATATATTTTTACGAAGATGATTTATTAAGTTTTAAAATAAAGTAAACGAAACGACCCACTGTGAATTTTACAATCTATGTAGTTTTCTATGAAATCTTATACACACAAGACAACAACAGTATGTTAATGAAAAATTCTACCAAATAAGATAAACAACAAAAAAAACAAAAACAACTAACACAGAACAAAACAAAACTTACAGCCAAGCAGGCAACTGAACTAAATAATAATACCAACAACAATATGGGATGATGTAAGAATATTCCTGTATATGCGGAAACAGTTTAAAACAACTATATATGCACCACTTGCTGGGAAAATGAATTAATGCATGTTGAGTCATCAGGGAGTAAAGGCAAAGGTAACTTTACCATCGTGTATTAAAAGTAAATAAATCGTTTAATTTAATTTAAAACTCTACAGTACGGTGTTTATTATTTTGCATAAAAGAACTCAATATAACAAAACTTTTATTGTACGAAATAAGCGTAACGTATATGATAAAAATTAACAACGTAACAGAATTGTTGAATTTGTACTATATATAGGTACTTACTTCAATTAAATTAATTGTTACCGGAATATAATTATCGAATTTTTATTAGTCCCTAGCACTGATTTAAGCCCATGACTTCCAATGACACACCTGAGTTAAAAGGTGTGTTGGCATATATTTTGTTTTGGGTGGAATTTTTTATTGCCTTAAACATATTATAGTTGCATTAGACTTTAGTTCTATTACGACAAACAATTTTTAGTTAACCATTATATAACATAATATTTATAACCATAACATTTTATTAATAGTAATAATATGTTAAATTTATTCTGCTGCTGAAGTAGAGCGAATTAGTTGCCTTTTGCGCTTAGTTGCACGCAATTTGCCATTATTGCAGATGTAGAGCTACATTTGGCTTACGTTGAGAATGACAGATCAGAAAGAAAACATTCATCATCGTGAAGAGTTTGAAGTCTGTCTCAATAAGGCAATTTCAACAGATAAAGAAGCTTACAAAACTAAAGCAAGCCGCCTGTGCAACCAGTTTATGTGAAGCAGATTAAGACGGTAACAGATCGATATCAAATCAATATTATTTTAAAGAGCAATAGACATGTTTAAAACACATATTAAATGTATTTTTGTTGGGACAACAGACACTGGCAGGAAATTTATCAAATCTAATGCTTTTTTTGTTTCTTTGTCTGCACCAGATAATTTAGCAACATTTTTCATTGTGTTGCCGGTTAAAAAGTACACACGCAGACATTTTGATATTTTATAGAAATAATTGCAGCACAATTGAATATGAACTTTCTGTATTTTAACTCCCTTAAGGACAATCACAACAAAAAAAAAAAGAATTATTCCATTTTGTAAAAGTTTTGGTCGACGGGGGGCCAAGTAAATAATAGAAATAAAGTTAATACTGTAGATATTGCTACTTAAATTTTTTTGTGATAGCTAAAATTTTATGTGAACACAAAATTATAAAGTGTGTCCAGTTGTAAATATAAAAATATTGTTACGAAGATGCTTAGCTTAAGTTATAAAAGAAGGTTTTTACTACTAAAAAAGTAAATGAAATAACCTATTGCGTCTGTTTACGAATTAAAAACTTTCTTAATTTGTAAAAAGAAACAATAACAACATGGCTCATTAAAAAATTCCACGAACTAAAGTTAACAATCAGAACGCAGCCAACACAGAACAAGAAAATACACAGCCAAAGCAAGCGCCTATACTGAATAATAATAACAACAACTATATGTGATAATGTTGAAGTATAATTTTTTTGTATATGTAAGAATCGGCAATAAAGCAGTTGAAGTGTGAACGTTGTCAAGCAAATATATAAGGATAATAAGTAGCTTTTAGGCGTTAAAGTGGAAAAGTTACCATCGTGTATTTTAGTGTGTATAAAGGGAAATAAGTAAATAAATTGTGTAATTTAATTTAAAGCTCTAAAGTGTTGTGTATTATTATTTTCAATAAAAGGACTCTAAAAACTAAACTTTTATTAAAGAAATAAACGTAATAATATAAATGGTATAGATAGTGTTATTCGTTTTACATCCGCACCTGGCTATGTAGCCTTAATCAGATGGTGGACAAACCACAATTGTATATTTTGGAACGTCAATCATGCGTCCTAGGAAGCCGAAGACATAATTCGCAACAGAACTATCTAGTTGCAACTTTAATGATTCCAGGGCAGGGCTGCAAACCATCACACCTTGCTAAAGAGTTGGAGACTTTCCAACTCCTGTCCAGAACACATGTCACTTTGCGTGTCATTATCAGTGAGATGATCCTGGCCACCATAATAACCATTATACTGTTATGGGGCCGCGAAACCACAACCACCACGTTACTCCCATATAGGAGCCAATCTCAATGATCAGCCAGAGAACTATTAAATGTCTAAAGAGACAAATAATGAACTCTGCGAGCTCACTGATCCCCGTGGAAATAAAGTGGAGCTTCCAGTTGACTCCCTGCCTGTCTTCAGGGGACTGGGCTCCCTTTTTTCCCCCAGTTGCACAGATCTAGATAGCTATTACGTACTATAAAGACCATAAATGTGCCCCCGGGGGGATATAAATAGTATAGGAAGAAGAGCTGTGATGGTAAGTATAGACTCTCCATTCAATTTTTTAGAATAAACGAAGAAAAATTTATATATTAAATTTTTCGCCGCACATTTTTCGAATATAATTTCTAGACCGTGCAAATTATTATTTATTCTTGGTGTGTTTATTCAACAAAACTTAAGTATTATCTTCATTGTAATGGATAACTTATTCTTTACAATAAATCGTAATAAATCAGAGATTTTATTTAAAAATTAATAAAGTGTAGTACTGGCGAGAGCTCCATAAACATACGTTTTTATTTTTCCTTTATTAGTTATAGAGATTTTTTAAGCACATCTTATGGACAAAGTGATACCGATACAAATTATAAATTTCAATTAGTAATCGTAAAAAATTACTTTTTTTATATTTAAACTAAAAAATCAATAAAACTATTGGGAGAAATTAAAAAACCATTAATCAAATTAAGCCACATTTACAATAACTTATAGTTTTTTTTTAATTTGTATTATAAAAGTTAATAATAAATTATTTTTCGTAAGCCTCGCGGCTTATTATTTGCTTATTTAACTAATGAAATAAATTTAAAACAATAAATAATCATACTGAAAACAATATAAAATCCAAAACCTACATTTATTCGCTAGAAAAAAAATTTTAGTTGGCGGCAGCAATAATAAATTTAAGTTATTTAAAATAATGAACAATAGTTTCAAGCTTTTTTAACAAATATGTTTTTTCGCACATAAAGTAGCACATACTATTATTTTCTTTTATGTTCATATTCAAATTGTTTTAATATTAAAAAAAACACAAATGTATTTTTGTCTAAGAAAACAAAAAACATTGGATTTTTTAGCAAGAAGTTTGTTTTTCAATTGTGGCAACACCAACAACATGATAATTTTTGATAGTTGCTACAATGAATTTAATTTTGCACAAAAATCGCTTTCAATTAATAAAATCCACTATGAAAATAGGTTTGTCTGGGTACTTTTCCAGTAGCAAATACTCAGTAAATTTTTTTGGAAGAGTAAGACCAATTTTACTCTGTCGGCTGAAAATATCTCAGAAAGCACCCAGTCAGTATCCATTGAAATCTTGCGCGAAAACAGCTGATCGATGTGTGAACAAAGCAAAAGAGTTTTAGCATATGTGTACACTAAAGTGAATCCTCGCGGTAAATTAAAAAATTATTAATTAAAGTTGTAACGACACGTTCTCGCGTTATGCTGGGGTAAAGCTCGCGGCGTCCAGGGTTCGTTACAAAAAAATGTTTTCATAAACAAAAGACACTTTTGTTTTTATAAAACAAAATTTCTTTTATTTATAATTCACTCTTAAACTAAGTTATAATTAAACTGCACCACTACTGAGCATTCCAACGATGATCAACCGCTTCGTGGCCCTCAAGAGCTTTCGTCTCCACTCTCCGTCGGCTAGCCTACTGCTTCTCACACTGGAGCGAATAAAATTCTGGTCCAGTCTGAGCAGTACAGTTTGCCTGTCCACCAATTTTTGACTTGTCCCGGTTGTCACGAATAAGATTCTGAGACAACCTTTCCACGTCGAAATTGGTGTTAGCCTCTTGACGATCTTGTCCGTCTTGTTCAGCTAGGGTGAATAAAATTCTGGCCTTGCTGATCAAAACGCGGCCTGGCTCTGGGCTCCGTCACCTGGGCAAATAAAATTCTGGCCAGGTGAAGCAGCGACAGCACTAACTGGGCCTGCCGATGACGATCAACCTCTACGTGGCCTATTGACGATCTCGTCCGTCTTGTTCAGCTAGGGCGAATAAAATTCTGGCCTTGCTGAACAAAGCGCGGCCTGGTTCTGGGCTCCGTCACCTGGGCGAATAAAATTCTGGCCAGGTGAAGCAGCGACAGCACTTACTGAGCCGGAGACCTTAGCGAGTCTCGCTTAATTCAAAGTCGAATAAGATTCTGGCTTTGATTGAGCGAGCGAAACCTATTTGCAAGACTATTTTAATTAAGTTGAATAAAATTCTAACTCACTTAAAAGAAGTATTGCCCGGTTGCTTGCCCATGGCCAACTCTTCTCAAAAACGTAATTATCTCGCTTTTATATGTTTCTGCCAGGCACACATACACACCCATACCACTAAACGACAGCTGCTTGCGACTGTTCAGGGTTGTGTTTAATGGTATGTTTTCCTTACGGATGTATCTTCATGATAATAGGTGGCGCTTCTTAACGGCTATTGTAATTTCAAATATTTCATTAAAAAATAATAAATGTAATTATTAAATATAATTATGAATTATATAAAATGAAAAGTGTATAATAATAATATTCTCTTTTAAAAAAATTATAAAATTCATTAAACAATAAATATTCAGAAATGTAAAAAATGTAAAAATTTATGAAATTTAGTAAAAAAAATTAAAAAATTTTAAAAATATATATATAGAGTCTAATTGCTTGTGATTTAATTGCTATGTGATCCAAAAACGAGCCTGCCGACTTTTGGTCGTCACAAAGTGAAGCCTATAAAGTGTTGTAAATTAAAAAACTTGTTTATTACACTGTTATTAATGTGGTAAGTTCAATTTCTTCTTAATTTTTAGTTTTATTTGTCGGGTTTCTTTATAAAGCTTCTTTTGCTTACATTGCCCAACATAGTGCTAGCTTAACAGCTTGAAAACGGAGAAAAATAATTTGGAAGTAAAGTGCTCGCCAGGAGCGTTTTAAAGGTTTCTAGATGGTAAGTATAATGAAATTACAACTTAAGTATTTGAAAATATATTATTACGAATGTGTCTTGCTTAAAATTTAAAATAAAATAATTAAGCAATAAAGTGAACTACTGGTTACAAACTGCGTAGAGGTTTATACACGCACAACTACAATTTGATATGCTGTTTACTAACTGCCTGGCATGCAGGAAAAAAAAATACATGTACGCTGTTTACCATCTAAACGCGCAAGACAAAAACTAATTTTACAACAACAAATATACATGTTGTTTACCATCTGCGTAGTTGTCTAAGAAACCCTGTTTCACATATAACAACAACAAACGTATTGAAATAAATCCCAAGCAGAAACTTTATCAGCATTAAACTAAAAACAACTGTACACACAGACATACAAGCGTCTATACATCGAGTAAACAACATACAACAACAAAATGCATACAAAGGGAGTAGAAGATTCTTAAATCTTCTAGACTTTAAATGGACAAGTATAAATAGGGAAGCGTCTAAGTGGATAGTGAATCAGGTTAAAATTAACCTCATCAAATAAAGACGTGCATTTTAAGTGAATCACACAGTAGTGCCAACTTTGTGTAGTTAAAGTTAATAAAAATGTTATTAATTCAAAAACTCTAAAAACTGGTGTTAATTATTTTGCAATAAAAAACTCACAACAAAACGTTTATAAAAGGTATAAGCGTAACAATATGTTATGCTTACAGACAAAGAATATGGACAAGTTCTGGCAGCCCAAATGGCGGGCATGAAATCAACACAATTCTAGCTACTTACCTCTGTCATTTTTAATTACAATTTTTATTTTCATTTCACAAAAATTATTTCACTCAAACAGTAAATAAAAACAGCTGTTCAAACTAGTTGCAAAACCTAGCAAGCGGAAATTTCTCCAGCAAAATTTTGCAAGTTCTCTAACTTGCAACTGTCAAAAAATTCTCTTTTTGGCTCTCCCGCTGCAAGAGGTTTAGAGTACACAGACCACATTTTGCAAGATTTTACAACATGATACAAAATATGTGTACGCAGACCTAATGTTCGTTTTGTTAAAATTTCATTTCGTAACATTCGTGATATTTTCGGACAACATAATCGTCCTTCTAAGATGGCTATTAAGAATTTGTTAGTTAAATTTGAGTCGACAGGCTCTATACAAAACACCAACAAGTGTTCAACCGCTTCGGTCACCTGAAAAAATTTTAGCCGTGAACCACAGTGTTGAAGCAGATCCAAATTTGTCAATTCATCGACGTTCTTATCCAAAACCATCATTTGGCGAACTTTGCGTAAGGATTTGACTTTGAAGCCTTACAAGATTAATATGGCGCAAGAATTGAAGCTGACCGAACATTCACATCGTCGTAGATTCGCTCAATTCATTCAGGAATAATCGGCTGGTTTTTCTGCAAAAATCATTTTTCTAGACTAAGCCCATTTTTAATTGTCAGGGTATGTCAACAAGCAAAATTGCCGCATTTAGGCTTCTAAAAATCGTAAGGCGATTATTGAAAATCTTTGTCACTGTAGGGTGCGCTATGTGGTCTGGAGGCGTTGAGCCAATATGAGGCTGGAAATGTGGTAACGGTCAATTTTGGCCTATTATTGACGACATGGATATCACTGGCATGTGGTTTCAACAGGACGGTGCCAAATGTCACACAGCCAATGAAACAATTAATTTATTGCAAACCAAATTTCCCGATCGCATAATTTCACCACAATCAACAGTTAAGCGGCCAGCCATATCGTGTGATTTAACACCACTGGATTATTTTTTGTGATGTTAAGGACAGAGTCTATACGGAGCCAATCGAATCGATTTCAGTCTTAAAACTCAAAATCTGTGATATGATTACCGAAATAGGGCCGCCAGTTTGCCAAAAAGTGCTTCAAAACTTTGATAAAAAAATCCACATCTGTCAGCGTGGCCGTGATGAACATTTGCCCCAAATATAATTTTTCATTCATAATTGCCCAACTTTTCTCTTTGTAATACAATAACAGTTTGAATCATCTTAAATTAAATTTGTTTTTTTATTTTGTTTTGGAAAACAAACTTCTTGTTAAAAAACTCAATATATGGGTAATTTAGCTTATATTACAAGTAAACAAATTAAATTAAAACAAAGAAATAATAAACTTACCATCATTCTCCATGCATGGATTACCCGCTGCTGAACAAACAGAGAAAATATAACTATTATTATCCTGCTGCAATTGAAATGGTTTATTCATTAACGAACTCATATTAATGCTGGTTTTTTGTTTTGTTTTTCATTTCAGATCCGTTGAAGGAGTATATATAAAGCAAGATAAAGAAGAAGAAGAAATATTTTATAATAATACATCAAAATAATCACAAAAAAAAAGAACAAGTTATAATTGTGGAAAAGTGAGTTACTTACATTTCATTATTGTGTTTAAAGGCAGTACATGGCGGTAAATCATTGCAGGCCAACGGAGTAAGGAACGAAAATTCATATGAACACCCAAGTCGACCCATCAATTCTGGATGCCCATTCTTTAGGGAAAAAAATAAAAATGTGTATTCAATGAGTAAGCAAGAACCAATATCTACACAGATTCCGACTTTTATTTTAATGAAGTAAGATTTTGAAATATATCAGTATATTTCAATATACTCATTTCACGTTTCTTCAATTATATAACGCGCTTTAGTTAAAAGGAGTTTATAATTTTCGCAACCTCAGATAGATCAATGTGAATTGTATTATAATTGAATTATTTAATAAAATACTAATTACTGAATTTCAATTGAACCAAACAATTTTTTTATGAAATTATAAAAATGTTTTTTTTGTTAACTATTATTTAAACTGTTTGATATTATAACAAATTAATTCGGCTTAAGTTAATTTTTATTTAAATTTCTGTTTTAAATAAATATCTGTTATTCTTCTTAACGGTCTTTTTTAATTAATCTAACAATATATATATATTTTTTCTCTCAATATTTCGCTTTCCTGTGGAAAGCTTCTTCACGAAAATTAATTTTAATTTTAGTTAATAATTGTTGTTATTAAAATTAATTTTCCTGCAGAAGATGGAAAGCTTCTATGGAAAGCGATATATTGAAAAAAATATATATATTGTTAAATTAATTAAAAAAGGCCGTTAAAAAGAATAACAGATATTTATTTAAAATATAAAAAGGTCGATTAAAAAAAAAAAAAGATTTCTGTTTTCTTTGAAAAAATCGTTCGAACACTTTTAGTAAAATAAATATAAGCTCAAGCCGAATTAATTAATTAATTTATTATTATTCAGAAAAATAAGTAATTTTATTTTACGTGCTTGATTCCTTTAAATAAATATTTCATAATATTCTCACGAAATATTTATTCCAAAAATTTTTATTATTAAATATTTCGTGAGAATATCATGAAATATTTATTTAAAGAAATCAAGCACGAAAAATAAAATTGCTTATATTGAAAATGATTCCGAATAATTATAAATTACTTATTCAGAAAAATAATACATTTCATTTTTTTAATTTAGGTAGTTGTTCTATTGAAATTATTAATAACAATTTTATATGTCTCCATTTTTTGGTTTCATGTTGTCAAGTTGTCAAAAGTAATGGTTATGAATTAGAGGAATATATCACTAATAAGGATATTTAATTTCGTAAAAGTATTGTGATTTTATTAACTTCCTCAATTTATATTTACAAAATATTGAACTTTTTCTTTTTTGTTTTAATGTTTGAAGATTAAAAAACTCATAGCAGATTGAATGCAGTGGTATCATTAACTTAATTCTTTTTAAAATGTACAAAATGAGCAATAGAAAATATTAAAATGAGAAATTATTGCACTTGCAAAGTTTTAGCAAAAAAGGAGCGAAAATCTGTGGTAAATTAACGTTTTTCGTTTTTGGTTGATTAAAAGCTATGAGAGTTCTCTAAAATATACGTATTATTAAAAATAATTGGATAACTTCTTACGTTAACTTCTTTATCGCAATAGAAATAAATAGTTGATGAATAATTTGTGGTTGCATTACAAGGTGTTGGTGAGTTATGGCGCATTATTAAGCGGCCATTTTCTAATACAGGTTTGGATTGGGCTGTACCATAATTAATATATCTAAAATTAAACGAATAGAAATTTGTTATATTCTTATTTAAATTGTATAACACAGTATAGCTTACTTATCTTTATAATTTGTTTCTTTGACTTTTAAGAAGCACACACTGCTATCGGCTGGACACATGGCGTTTTCACCATACAACACTGGTTTGCATATATTTATTATAAAGGCATTGCCTTGGCGATCGAGGGTTCTAGTTCAATACAAAATTTTGTAACATTAAACCTTCAACATAAAGTCATTTCGACTACATTTAGTACCTGTAATTTACATCGCTTAGCGGCATTAGGTCAAATGTGTGCCCTGTATTGCTGTCGCGCACACTACAAATGTTGCCAGTGACATTGTCTGGTTCTGGCAAACATGCAAGTGGTGTTTCATACGTTATGTAAAAGGAACATGCATCGCGAGCCTGGAAAAAATAAAAATATTTATATAAAATATATAAGTAATTTATAATTATTCGAAATCATTTTCAATATAAGCAATTTTATTTTGTGCTTGATTCCTTTAAATAAATATTTCATGCAATTCTCACAAAATATTTATTACAAAAATTTTTATTAAGTAAAAATTCACTGATGAGCTACTTGAGCAATAGTGAAATTGCAATATGGATGTGCTCTTCCCCATTACAATACATTTCAAATATTTTTATTTGAATAAATGTTTTATGAGAATATCATAAAATGTTTATTTTTTAATAAAAATTTTTGTAATAAATATTTTGTGAGAATATCATGAAATATTTATTTTAAGGAATCAAGCACGAATAAAAATTGCTTATTAAAAATTTTTATTAAAAAATAAACATCTTATGATATTCTCATAAAACATTTACTCAAATAAAAATAAAATGTATTGTAATGGGGGAGAGCACATCTATATTGAAATTTCACTATTGCTCAAAAAGCTCATCAGTGAATTTTGCCCCAGTATTGTATAGAAAAACCTAAGAGTCTTAGAATAGAATCAGTTTTGTGAGAATATCATGAAATATTTATTTAAAGGAATAAAGCACGAAATAAAATTGCTTATATAAAATATATAAAAATATTATAAAATAAGCCTTCTGACAAACTCCATATTTTAATGCCGATTGCTATACCGAACTACCATAGATGATCAAATCATATTAAGATTGGGAAATAGATAATTCCTATAAAATACAAAAAGATATTTAAAAAATGAATTATAAGTCCACAGGCTGTATTAGTATTACAAATAGACACTTATTCAACATCAGTTTCAAAATAATTTATTATTATTATTAACACAAGTATTCATATACTGATTAATCCAATTGTACAACCGATTGCAACAAAAATAGTTTAACGTTATTGCTGGTTAGTGCATCATGCCCTAAGAGTAATTGCCGTAATTATATTTTTTTAAGATGTTTATTTGCCACAAATTTACTTTATGTTTTTCTAGTTTAAAATGAATTTAGTTTTAGTTTCTATTTTATAGTTTTAAGCTAAATAGATACTAAATGTTTGATTTTTTTATTAAAAAATTTTAACTTAATGTCGAAATTAAAAAATTTAACAAAAAACTTTTTATAGTACATTTTTTATAATAATAAAAATTGTTATCTGTAGAACAAAATTATGAAATATAATTAATTATTTGCAGTACGTTGGAAAATCCATTTTTTTTTTTTCTCATGTTCCGCAGTGGTTTGAAAACGGTTTTTTTTTTTTTTGGAAATAATTTGATAGCTCATGAACCACTTAAGATGTCATAATGAAATTTCGCAGAGGTCAAGCAGAGGTATTTCTGAGTAAAGTTGCGATTGGTTCCCTGTGGCGGCTTCTGGGTATGCCTAAGGCATACAATTTTTTTGAAAAAAAATTTATTACTCAAATGCTAAGAGTTTCTGAACTTAAGTAGATCTTGATAATATCTACAAAAAATCTCATCTCTTTTTATATGTAAAAATGAAAAACGTGTATAACACATTTTATGTAAAACTGAATAATTTTGAAACATATTTCATTTAATTAAATTCATCACGAAAATTTTGTTTGAGTTGCTCAAGCATTTTTGGTTTGTTTGCATAAACCTTGCTTTTCAGATATCTCCACAAAAAGAAGTCCTGAGCAGTCAAATCAGGCGACAGTTTCTTGAAATAATTTGTTGTGGAAAGGTCTCGCAGTAATTCCATTGTAGTCCTGCATGCGAAGTGGCACCGTCTTGTTGATACCACATGTTAATCAAGCCCAAAGCATGCAGTTGTGGCATTAAAAAGTTTTCAATCATATCACGATATTGCACTCTATTCACAGTTACCGTTACGCCGTTTTCATTTTTAAAGAGGTAAGGTCCAATGATTACTCCTGATCAAAGTGGACACTAGACTATCACCTTTAATTGATGTAAAAGTGACTGTTAAATAATTTGAGGGTTTCCCATTCCCCAGAGCCGACTATTCTGTTTATTCACACATCCATTCAAATGAAAATGTGCCTCGTCACTCATTATAATTTTTTCATGAAAATCGGGCGAACTGTGACTCCTATTGTCATATGTACGGTGGCGTAAATGTTCTTGTGGAAGAAGCTCTTATGTCAATTGGATCTTATACGGAAACAAATGCAAATCCTTGTGTAAAATTGCAGCCAAAGTTATTCTTTCTTCGAAAGCATTCACTACACGATAAATAGTGCGTTTTGTTGGCACGTTTATCATCGTCACAGTAATCGGTGATTGGTTTTAATAAAATGTTTTAGCGATCAAAATGACGGCAAAAGAAAGTCACGACACTGTACATATAAAAAGGTAAAATCTCATTAGAAGGCGAGGTTTGCGAAGTTCCTACAACTTAAGTCAATGCTCTTTATATAAATAGATGAGATCTGAGGAAAGCTTATGGCTTCTAGATTAACTATTTATTAACATTTTTTCGTGTCGTATTTTTTAGGAGTAATTTACCTTCAAAACTGTAAATTTGAGGTTACAGTGGTTGTTTGAAAAATATAGTATAAAATTTGAATTGTCACAAAATCTAAACGGATCGAGATATTATTCCATAATTTTGAAGCAATATATATAAAGGAGCCCTTAATCAAATCGTAAAATAAAATTTAATTTTTTTTCTATTATAACACATAAATTTCTTAAGCCGGGAAAAAATGTACCAAAAAATGTATTTTTTTTTTGTCATACTGGCTTCCTAACTACGCATTTGTTATAGTTTGTCTTTAAAACAGTCCAAAAATATTTACTAGTACCAAATTATGTTTCAATTATATAAGCAAAATCCTGAAAAATGGCAGTCTTAACATTTTCCAAATTTACAGGCTTATAACTTTTTAACCAAACATGCTATCAGAACCAAACTACTTTTATTATAAACTAGCGTACCCGTGACTGCTTTGCAAGTCATTTGTGCGCGAAAAAATTCAATCATTTAATAAAATTAATCAGAAAGAACAGAATTTCTTTTTTTTTTTGTTTTTAGTTTTTTTTTTAATAATTTTATTTTTTTCACAATTCAATATTTTTGTGTGCTAATATACGTCTTATTCTATTGCATATGTAAAAGCATATACAACATTCTTCGATTGATTTTGATTCGCGGACGTAGATGCCCTTTCACGATTTTCCTGAAGACGTGATTCGTGTTCCTCAGCTGATTCAGCGCCTCTTCTTGTCCTCTGCTGCCGCGTTGCGATGGTTTTTTTAGCAAGAGCTGTTTTTTTAGGTGGCATTTTAGTAAACTGGAATAGTGCAAAAGGAACAATGATGTGTTTTGTTTTTTTACTTTTATAACATTTTATTATTGGTTGTTGGAACGACAGTAATCATATTACCTATTTGATGAATTGGCATTAAAAATAATTTGTGAAGTTATTTTACTATTGTAAATTTTAAAACACTTGTTATTTACTAAATTGATTTCACTTATAGGTTTCTCACTTATGAACACAAAACAGCAAAGTTTGTTGGATTGTACCGTTATTTTTTACCAGCGTAGCGGGGAATATGTTGTATTATATAGTAATGTAAATATTTTGTAAATATAAATAAACCGAAAACTCGGATTTTTGAATGCAACATTTCGGAAGTTTTAAAATTTTGATATTTTATTATATATTAGTGAGTTTTTTTTTGTAAATATCTTCGGAACTACATAACCGATTTAAGAGATTGATATCTCGTTTTGAAAAGCATAACAATGGCTTTATAAAATAAAATAAAAAAGAAAAAAAAATAATAAATATGTATATGTATATGTATGTATATGTCATTGGTGGGTTTTGCCACGCCTCTCCGCCCACAGACCGAAAATCAAAAATCACAGTGTCACCCGCCTGAATATTCTGAAGATTCTCTGAAAATTTCATCAAAATCGGCCCAGCCGTTTTCGAGTCCATTTCTTACATACACACATCCTCTTTTATATATATAGATAAGATGTTATCAAGAATCCAGCCAATAACTTAGAATAATAATCCGAACATAAAAAAATGTCTAACCCAATTTTCTTCCAAACTAAAAGCGGTAACCTAGACATATAAGCACAAATTTTTGTAGATATTTTTAAAGTCTACTTAAGTTCAAAAACTTTTAACATTTGAGTAATAAATAAACTTTTTATGGCCGAAGTACCCAGCTTTGGTGGCATAATCAGAACCCCCTTTATCTTAGGGGGCCGATCGGCAAATTCACTTATAAATACATTTGCTTGGCCTCTGTAAAATTTCATTAGAATAGAATTATTTGCAAAATAAAACGTTTTGACACCACTGTGTTCCAATAAATAGCTAGAATGTGTTAAATATTTCTTTTATGCAATATTTTGAGCTAGTGTAAGCACACTATCGTGGTATAATATCAACAATAACAATAAGTGTATGAGTTGAAATATACAATTTTAAAGTTTAAGAAAAGGTCTGATGATTCAGCAGAAATATTGGTATTTAAAGAAATTATAATAATTTAAAATACTTATAAATATTCAAAACAGACTATGGCATCACAAGACGGCTTATATTACAATAAAAAGAAGTGCATTTTGCTAGAAAATGTGAAATTTAACATGTAAGCTAAATAACAATAATTATTTTAATTGTTAATATGTATTACAACAACAAAAACACATACACGCACACATACTTACATAAGATGTTACTCGTGATTGATATTTATCCAGGGTATAATCACAGCCCAAAAATACATGAAGTTGATACATTTCATCTTTTTTACTGGAACTAGAACATTTTTCTCCATTTGAAAAACTAAAATACATTTTGCCATTATGATAATTCAAGCGATGTTGAGTACCTACAACAACAAAAATCATATTTTAATAATTTTTTTAGTTAATTAATTGAAATACTCAACCCAAAACGTATTCTGTTTGATTGTTTCTTTTTAGACAAGCCGCAACATCAGAGCGACCATTACAACTACGTGTTATATTACCGCATATATTAAATTCGAAAATATCACCCAAGTCACTGTGGGTGAAGTGGGCAAAATCTGAATGTAAAGCACTAAAATCGAATTTATGGCCATAGACAGGTTCCGTTATGAAGCACTCATTTGTAGATAGAACCTGTAAGCCAAGTTTAATAATTATAATTATATTTTTAATTAGCATGAATATTAAATAAAAATAAATTAATAAAGATAGAAAAATAAAAAAAAAAACACATAACTTATACCATTACAAGAATACCTATTTGGCCTACTTTTGTTCCGTAACCAAATTTCCCGATCGCTTAAATAAATTTTCAGGTAAATTAAGCTGAAGCATACTAAAAGCTACTAAAAAATACTGTTGATATAACCAATTATTGCTCTATTGAGAGCTCTACGGATATTGTTACAAAACTAAGATTGGTAGCCAACCCTTCAATGCTCTACCGTTAAAGATATAGGATTGTGTCTTGGATAAAAAATGAAGAACGGAAAAAGTTATTAGTTCCGCCGCTGACAAGTGCGATATATAGCAGCCCCGTTTGCTGCATTGGCAGAGGTGCCTGCGATGTTCTTAAACAGAACAACGCTAGTTCAAATCGCAAGAGAGGAGACAGACCAGCCTAGAAAGTAAATAATTTCTGTTAGGTAGTCGCGGTGTGTGTGACTTGTTTAAAACGTGTTGAGTCTAGAACATATTAAAACACAGTAGCATAAAGAAAAGTGTTCGATTTTCATTAGCAATGAGCTTAGCTTAAATAATAGAAGCGGTAAAAAATAAAAAATATATATAATTAATTACTTGATTATTATTTTTATTCGACCTTTTTTTCATTAAATAAATAAGTATTAATCTTAATAATGGTCTTTTTTAAACTTTTATTTTTATTTGACCTTTTTTTTAAATTTTATTAAATATGAAATAATCTTTTAACGGTCTTATTAAATAATTTAACGATTTTATTTTTTTCAATATTTCGCTTTCCTTTGGAAAGCTTCTTCAGGAAAAAATTTTTTATATTTTTGAAAACAAAACAAAATTATTATCAATTGAAACATTTTTTCAATTTGATAATAATTTTGTTTTGTTTTCAAAAATATAAAAAATTTTTTCCTGAAGAAGCTTTCCAAAGGAAAGCGAAATATTGAAAAAAATAAAATCGTTAAATTATTTAATAAGACCGTTAAAAGATTATTTCATATTTAATAGGTCTTTTTTAAATAAATTTAACACTATATTTTCAATATTTCGCTTTTCCTTCGAAAGCTTCTTCAGGAAATTAATTTTTGTAAAAAGAAAAATTAACAATTTGAAAAAATTTTTGAAAAATTGTAAATAATTTTTGTTTTTATAAAAAAGAAGCGAAATATTGAAAATATAGTGTTAAATTTATTTAAAAAAGACCATTATTAAGATTAATACTTATTTATTTTATAATTGTCTAAAAACACAATAAGCTCAATATGACAAGTTAGCAGGGCATTTCGTGATAAGATTTACATCTGCACCTCGCCGCAAGCCTTAGTCAGATGGTGGTCAAACCACTGGGAATGAAAAGCAGCGACATTCACGCCCTAGCAAGCCGAGGGCTAATTCTAGCAGCAGGTCTTTCCTAGTTACAATTTCGGCGGTTCCAAAGCAGGGTTGCAAACCACTACTCCTTGCTGAAGAGCTGGAGACTATCCAACTCCTGGTCCAGAAAACATGACTAACTTGCTCACTGGATCCGGATCATTGGCCCGTTGGTGTTATTAAAGGCGAGATGATCCTGGCTCTCATAACCAAATTCATGCGAGTGCCGCAAAACCACAACTACCACGATACTCCCGAAGGGCCAACCTCAATAATCAGTCAGAGAAACAGTTAAAAGTCTAAAGAGACAATTAGCGGAACTCTGGGGCTAACTGATTTCCGCGGAAATAACGTAGAGCTTCCAGTTGACCCTTGCTGCCTTCAGGGAACTGTGCTGCCTTATACCCCCAGCATCACAGGTCTAGATAGTTAAGTAATCCATAAAGACCGATAAATGAGTTAGAAGGGCAGGATGTTTCATTTTAAATTGTGTAAAATGTAGTAGAGGGGTTTGTGTGCTTAATTCATTACGTTCGAAACTTTATTTCGCTGAAATGTTTCCCCGAGCATTTAAGAATCTCCACAGCCTTCAAAAAAGTTCATTTGAATTCGATTAATAACTCATTAAAGATATTTTTGCTAAAGCTATTTTTGAAAGTTTTTTATTATTTGTCTAATTTCTGCATTCAATGTCTAATCGATTTTTCAAAGCGCTGACAATTAAATAGTAACAAAATCAACAAAACTATTTTCGATGGCTGCTCCCGAAAACCTAAACTAGTAAAATTATAAAGTAAATTTAATGTATTTATAAATTAAAAATTATTTATAGCATAACGTAAGATTATATGAGATATTTTTCTTAGACACTGATTTACATAAGCTGAAGATGACATCTCAGGATGACAGCAGTGTCACCCAAACAATCTTACGAAAGATATGCTAGAGAAATAGATATAAATGGAATGGGAGGTACATATCTGCCAATCAAATATTTATTTGTTCATCTGTATGCATTTTAAAATTTTGTTACGGATGTGTCTTGCTTAAGTTTTAAAAGAAAATAATTAAGCAATCAAGTAAACTACTGAGTATGTTGTTTACTAACTGCGTGGCTTGCCAAGAAAACGTATGCATGCAAGACAACAACAAATATCTTGAAATAAATTCCAAGAAGAAACTTTATCAGTAAAAACAAAAACAAAAAATACACACAAACATACATTGAATTGACAACATACAACAACAAAATGTGATACAAAGTGAGTAGAAGATTCTTTATTTTTTTAGACTTCTAGTGGACAAATATAAAAGAGCAGCGGATAGTTAGTCAGGATAAAAATAAACCTCGCGAAGAAAAGACGTGCATCTTAAGTAAATTGTTCTGTAGTGTCAACTTTGTGTAGTTAAAGTTAATAAAATTGTTATTAATTTAAAAACTCTAAAAACTGGTGTTATTTATTTTTCAATAAAGAACTCACAACAAAACTTTTATAAAAGGTATAAACGTAACAATATTTATGCATGCATATCTCTCTTTTAATTTTAAGAAACAAGAATTCGAAAAAATTTTGAAGAAGGTATAAAGAAATAAACAAAAAAAAATATATTTATATTTCACTTTATTTATGCACTGTATGATCTTATCTATATATTAATTAAGAAATATGTATGTATATTATTAAAAAACAATAAATTTTTATTATATGAATAAAGTTTCATTAGTCGATTGAGGTGTGATCGGTTAACTGTGAGTGTTATAATCAGGGTACTTAAATATTTTCAGGTCTAAGCTGCTAGTTAAAAATTGTTGGTCTCCTAAAATCCCCAACAGCCACACATCATTTTGTTTTTTATTTGCGTTAATTGTCGAAAGAGTGAATTTTATAAAAGCACGTCTTATATATAATTAATGTTAATTTAACACTAATTTCGTCTGGGCCATCTTAAAATATACAAGCAAAAAATTTGATCAAAATATTTGTTGTTTGGATAAAATTTAATGGGAATCGTTTTGACATTAGCTGCGTTCTCGTACTCAATTATACCGAAAACTGTTCCCGTATCCCAAAACAAAAGTTTTGATGCTATTATTAGTCTGTAAAAAATATATTTACATACAAATTAACTATACAGAAAAAACTAAATTTTGTATATAAATACTTATGTATGAAAGTACTTACATACATCATTTTTCAACATTTTGATTTAAATTATTAATATTTCTTTCTTAACTGAAATTGTTTTCAACTTTTGTTAAGCAAATGTGTTGTTTGCTTTTTAGGAACAGCTGATTGTAAACAATTTTACCAATCCTACACAAAGAAAAAAAGTGTGGGCTGTTTCGTGCAAAAAGAAGAAGAATGTTATTCTCTGAAAATTACTCTCTTTTACCCAATCTTGCAGTACGGGAACAGTTTTCGGTATAATTGGGATCCCGCGGGATTCCAAAGTTGAGTACGGAATCGCTCCTATAATCTAGTAGTAAACTTCAGTAGAGTAAGCAGTGCAGAAACATATAGCCGCAACAATAACCGCAATAAATATTTATAATACAATGATAAAACCGCATTTTGAATATGGTTCGACGATTTTATATACGTGCTGCTTGGATTCACAGCTGGAAAGAATGCAAAAGTTACAGAAGAAGGCGATGCGTAGTATCCTCAAGTGTAGCAGATATACATCTATCTGTGCAATGCTAAATGCACTTAAATGGATGAACGTACGACAGAGACTTGAGCTAAATACATTGTGTTTTATTAAAAAAATTAGACTGGGCGACGCTCCTGAATATCTGTGTAGGAAAATAGAATAGGTTGGAGGTGTACAACCTTTTGAATTAAGAAATTCTGATAATTTTCGAGTACAACGGGTGACATCAACAGCGATCACAATTCTATAAAGGGATCAGACTATATAATACAATACCGAATAATTTGAAAATAGAAAGAAATTTTAACATATATAAAATATATTGTGAAATTTGTGAGAAATATTGTTTGATTTTTAATAGTAATAATAATAAATAAGTAAAATAAATTGTATTTGATAGAAGTCATAAGCTAGAGGGAGATGCAATATCACATAATTTCTTAATGATCTACAAAATTTCTAAAAAATTTTCGTTTTGCCTTAAAAAATATAACAGAAACTTATTCTACGCAATAATTAGTATTGACTGACATTATTGTGGTAAGAGAAGTTTTAAAAATTTTTTCATCTTTTAGGGGCTTTTACAGTAAAATTTGAGACTTTTTCCCATGTCACTATAAAAATACAAACAGAAAAAGGTACAAAAATTCATCAATTAAATACAGTAGCTGCTTTTGACACATTTAAAATATGTAGTTGTGTAGGTTGGCAACTACAAAAAAAATATTTCTATTTATTTTTAATATAATCAGCTGTCAAAATACACCCACCTCATAATTTACTGCACTATCTTAGCCTGAGAAGAAATAAGCTTAACAAAACAAAAAGGAATAATGTCAGAAACATATGACGAAGCAAAGTAACAAACCATGAAATAAGGATTGTTACAAATTCCCTTCGCCTCAACCACACTACAATAAACTTGTTATAGAAACTAACCACTAAATAATTATAAAAACAAACATGCTTTCTCAACTATATAATCAACACATTTGTACAAATTTCAATTGGAAGGTCAACATACAAATAAACTATAGTTACACACACTTACCAAAGGATTATCATCATCAACACTGGCCGCATGCATGACCTTGAATTGGATGCATCCTGTTAGAAAAAGGCACCAAATAGGCGACAAGTCTTTAAACATGATGTGTTCAAAATAAAGATGCGAAGTACAAAAACAAACAATGTAATCAGGTGTTTTGCTGCTGATATTACACTTATTTAAACGTATCAAAGAGGTGGTTGGGTGGATTGTGGGTTTTTAATGTTAAATCATGCGTATATACATATGTATGTATATATATGTACATGTATTCTATCGTATTAAATATTATTAAAAGTTACTAAACAAAGACTTTTTAACTGGCCTAATCATTTGTTATCAATAAATAACAAAGTTCTATTTTTTGGTACTTTTTATAACACACTGCAATCAATAAACAATAATATTTATCCAAAATTTACGCGGCCTGTCAGTAAGAAAGACACTATAATGATATTTTCAAATAAATTGTTTAATAATATTGATACACTTCGTACTATATTTAACCGGATGTTTATGTTTTGAAAATACAGCACAGTAATCTAATAAGAACTTCCAAATACAAACCGCGTAGTTGGAAATTCGCGAGAAAACTGGCGCAGGTGCAACAAAACATGAACAGTTAAATGTCAATGTTTTGCAGTTCTTTTTGATTTAATATTCTCTTAATATACAGAGCTGTATTTAATAGACCGCTAATAAATAACGTACGAAGCCAAAAACATTCAAAATTGGCAGTAACAAAAATTTTTGCTTAACAATTTCAATTACCAACGTAGGTTAGTATATGGATTGGTTTATATTTATATATATTGCAAATAAACGAAAAACTGAAATATGTAAACTAAAAATTTTACAACAAAAAATCTGTAAACACTTGGCAGACATTCCCAGTTTTACTTATTGTCAAAAATTCACACAAAAAATCAAAATAAGAAAAAAATATGAAATGTAAAGGTCCAATTTCATATCGAATTTCGAAAAAGCGATTCAAGCAAAAAGTTTACTTTTTTTTTTTAAATACACAAAAAAGAAAAATTCGGGCTGGCTAAATATGGCATTTGTTTATTTTATTATTTTACATGTTATTCTTCAAAAAAAGAAAAGAGAAGAACTATTTTAAAAAATATGTTAAAAAATTAAAAAGCGATATTTTACTTTAAAAAAAAGTCATTTCACGAATTATACCATTAGCAAATATTAATTTTTCTTAAAAAAACAAACAAAAACTCAACGAAATCTTCCTACAAAAAACGAGTTTCTATAAATAAATTGATTACAAAACAAATTTTCCATGTTATGTATTATTGAATCACTTTGTTTTTTATTATAACTGCTTAAACAAAATGGAAACATTGCAAAGGGAATAACACTAAAGTTCCTTTCAATTTGACTTCGTTTTGTGCAAGTCTAAATACTAAGAGTTGCTACAAATTGTTTCTCTTTCATACAAAGTGAATATAATTTATTTACTAACTTTTCAAAATATATTAAAAATCATATTCCTCAAGATCTCTAATACTATGGTCCTTAAATGTACGTGTATTTTAAAGAAATATTTTCTATGATTTGCGGATGCGGGGTTGATTTGACAAAATTTTCATACAAATAACTATGTATGTGACCAGGGTATTAAATGTTAGCAAGTACAAGAAATGGCACTGAAAATAAAATTCAAAATTAAACGATTGCAAAGATAATTAAAAAAAAAGTTATGATAAAGGCAGATATTTTTGCATTGAGCATTCCTTTATTTAACAATATTTATTTGTGGGACTTTCTTTTGTTATCGTGGTGTTTAGAAGATGATTTCGATTTACTTGATGATGATGACGAGGAATGCTTTTTAGTTGTGGTTAAGGATATAGCTGAATTTAACGCCGATACTTTACTGTTGCTAGCAGAAGAAATACGCTCCTCGCGATGGGTTTTGGAACTAGACGTTTTTCCTACTAAAGGATTTGCTACTTGTGCTTGTTCTAGTTTATGGTATGGCGAAGATGAATTCGATGATGACGACGATCTGGAAGATGTTGCCGATGATTTTGATTTAATAGATGCAACC
Organism: Trichopoda pennipes; assembly: GCA_030448955.1. Taxonomy (NCBI): domain Eukaryota; kingdom Metazoa; phylum Arthropoda; class Insecta; order Diptera; family Tachinidae; genus Trichopoda; species Trichopoda pennipes. Next base: position 7,342,984 of record JASKUP010000088.1, read on the forward strand.
GAGGAAGTGGTTATTAGTGGCATGGGCTCGTCTGTTATAACTACAAGTCCTGAGCCACAACTACCAGATAGTTTTGTTGTTCCGGTTGCTGCAGGCTTACTTATGCAGCTGTCACACTGCCAATTGTGGCCCTGCTCTTCAGAGGCTTCCTCATCGCTTATAGGTGGCTTGTGACACTCCTGATGATAAAGAGCACCACATTTCGAACATTCAATTAAACGATTCGTGGCCGTAAATCTAATTTCTCCACAAATACAACAATTTAAGTCGCCAAACTCTTTAAGATTAGTTTCTTCTTCAGCAGTCGTTGAGAGTAAGCCCCCAGCGACACCTGCACCGCTTACTGCATCATCCGAATCTGCTATGGTGTCTGGAGAATCCGATATAGTTTTAGTTGGCGAATTAGTAAGATTTATAACTTCCTCTGCCTCCACTGGCTGAGATGGTGGCGTTGCAGCTCTTCCTGGGAAATTCGTCTCCTCCTCTAATTGTTTTTTACTCAAAGTATTTGTAATGGTTTTTTCGGTGCCATATCGTTTTTTTATTTCCTCATCTAACAGTAAACGTAGTTCTGTAGCAGAATTTGCATGCGAAGAATGTAAAAGTGTGACGGCTTTTTTAAGTAATATTTCTATTTCGTTGGTGCTAGACATGTTTTTAAATTTTTAATTTTCATAAACAAAGGCAAACACCTTAAATTTTTTTTGACGAAGACAGCTGATTTATTTTTGGAGATGCCAGGTTGTTTAAAGCCTGAATATTTATTCCTAAATCTAGATGTTGAATTTCCGATTATTTCACATGTCAGAAAGCATAGATAATAACGTTTATTTGTGTCAGAGTCACTAAATCCGGAGATTTCGGTAAAAAGTTCTAGTCTTTACAACCATAAATTTAAATTTTTTATGTTCATACTTTTTTAAGATTGTTTTTGCGTTTTCGCTGAGGGCAATCACATATATGCCTGTGCTGTTTTTAAAAAATAAATTAATAATCTTAAAATCAAAAAATTGAAATAAACTTATTTTATTGTTATAAAAAAATGCGTACAAAAAGAAATAATTTAAATACATTAATGCCAAAAAATATCTATTTAATATGCTAATAAAAATTTTTATTTTTTTAATGGTAACAGAAACTTAAAATGGTTAAGAATTTTTGTTTTAAAAAGAGTACGTTTTAGTTTGCTAAAAAATATCAAAAATTTACATACATATATGACCCCTTTATTTTATTTATCATCTCTTTGTTTATGTTGCTATTCATTTTAATTAAAGGAAATAAATCTTTTTAAAAAATTAATTATTATTAATCGATATTTAACTTTTTTATTTTGCGTTTGTCGAGCACGTGTTGAACATAAGTTAAGCTCAGTATAACTAATAAATATATATGTACGACGATTTCTTAATTATCGAAATACGGCATTTGAATTTCAGAAAAAAAATGCCGAGTAATTATTTAAAGTTTCAAATCAAAAATTTAAACATTGGTTTGATATAAAAAATATAATTGACAAAATTTTAAAAATAAATGTCTAAAAATTGGCAATAGAAACCTATTTTTATTTTTCATTTATCCATTTTTAGTCTCTTTAAATCGTTATATTCTTTATTTTATCAACACACCATTATTTCGATGTATTTTTCACTTCGTTAATATTCAAACAAGTTGGGCATTTTAAGTGAAGCTACGGTACTGATGCTATTGTATTTTTGATAAAGAGGTAAGATTTTAAGCTAAAATATCTACTTTAAGAACCTCTACGTGCCGAAGAAATAACTGTAACTAACTGTAAATAATGAAACTTGATAAAACTAACTCGAATTGTGTTTAAGAGCAAATTTTGTCACATAGGACATTTATTTTTTAGCATCAATTAAACATCGAATATCACTAAATTTTGAAAGTTTAACTAAAGCCTGAGTAGTAAACATATTTGTAGGTCAAATTAAACATAATAGAAAAAGTAAAAAAATATTAGTTCTCCATGTGCAAATAAACTTGAATGTGTGCATGTAATTTAATTAAAAAAAAAAAAAACAATTATTACAACAAAAACCAAAAATTGCTTAAAAATTAAACAAATAATAATTACTGAGTGTTTTGCTACAACAGCCAGCATCTTTACCTCTGTTTCAAGCTGTAATGCATTGAACTGATAATTTTAAGAATGTATTTGTTGAACTCTTCTCGACTTTTTTACCGTTACTGCAGGCGTACGAGGACTATCTGAGCCATCTTCACCACTACCAACTTTACGTACTTTTACTTTAGTAGCGGGTGTGGAACTTGAAGTACTTGAAGACATTTTTTCTGAAAGCGTATTGCTGCTGGATGAATTCAGGAGATCCTGTGATGGCTGTAAAGGCTTCTTTTTACGTTTGACATTTACTATAACATTGGCATCCATACTAACATCGAGTTCAAAGTTAAACTCATAAGTTTTGTTCGGCTTTTTGTTAGGCGTAATACGATCATTGATTATAGTTTTACCCGATCGCGATGACGACATTGCTACAGCTGGCGATATTCGTACATTAGCTTTGGCGTTTAGAGGAGTATGTCGTGATTTTTTTGAGGATAAATTTGTTGGTGTTGTATTCGATTGTGTATTTTTTTGTTTGTGTGGAGAGACTTTTGTTCGCGTAGGTGATTTAATAACATTCGGTTTGCAACGTTTAGAAGGTGAAGGTGATGATTCTGAATTAGATGAAGTATTTTTAGTTCTTTTTAGTGAGGAGTTGGCTAAAACTTTTTGTTTTGGTGTTAGTTTTGTTTTCTTTGTTTCCTTTTGAATGATTTTCTTGTGATTTAGAAAAACATCATTATCTTCGTCATCAGTGGCATTAATTGTTTCGTCTTCAGAATCTTTTTCATCTTCCGAAGAAGATATATTATTCTTGAATATTTTCTTCGCCGCTGTCTTGTTGATCGTGGGTAAATTATTATTGGTTCCACATTTCAATTTAAAATCTAATTCACTAGTTAAAGGTACCTTGAGAGCCTTTAAAGCTGAGGTAAAAAACTTTCGACATTTTTCATAATTAGGTTTTTCATTATATTCCAATTTTGCCACATACTTAAAAAACTCGGCTAAAGCTGGAGGAACGCCCTTCTGAAATAATTTTTTAAGGTTTGCTGAGACATCAGATATGAAATTTTCTTTAGCTTTTTGCACTTTAACTGGCATTGTCAGTAGTTTATCTTTTACCCAAGGCAAATCAGTACCTAACCACTCAATTAAATTATAGCCTAGAATTTCTAAATCTGCCCTCATTGTAGGTACGCCCAAGTGAGCATCACGAGATGTATACTCTATGGTACCATTATGCATTTTCTTTGGATCCGGTTTAAATTCCTTCGTTGTGTAATGTGATGCCAATCCAAAATCTACAAGATATGCTTGATGTTGTTGTTTGCCGCGACCAAGTAATATATTGGCTGCCTTCAAATCAGCATGTACATAACCGCTACCATGTATAAACTCATAAACATCTAACATTTGCAAGACTAAACGATAACATGTTGCTTCAGGTAATTTGCGACCATTGGCTATAAAAAACTTGGCGACATCAGAGCCATATCGTGGCATAACAATGAAGCGATGCTTTATACCATTTATATCTACCGAGCCATTACCTATCATATAAGGCATACCTAAACTATTAATACCCCGCTCCTTTTGAAAGTTGCATATATCATCTAATCTAGCATTACGCATATAAAAATGCATTTCAACGAAAAGTGGGCCGTTTCCGTGTGGTTCCTAAATTACAAATTTTCCAAATTAAAATTTAAAAAAAATGTCCTTTTAACTTACGCATTTTACAACATAGTCATACTTATTATCGCCTCTCTTGGAAGCCGAATATATTTCACCAAAACCACCGGTTCCTATGGATGGACCTATTTTCCATTCCGTTTTAGTGAGGTCTTTTAAAATTGTACCTTCTTTTATTTTTTCTGGCATATTATACATCTTCGATTTTTTGGCTCCAGGTGCAGCCTTTTTCGCGCCTCCCATACCGCCACCGGGACCATTTTTTTTTACGGAAGCTTTTGGCATTTTTTAACAGAAATGCAGCTTTGTTTTTTTACCAATATTTAAATGAAGTGATACGATAATACGTTATATATTTTGCAGTCCGGTTTTGTCTGTGCAGTTATTTTTTGTGATAAAATCTGCAGCTTTTCATTTTTGTTTTAAAACATTTTTTGACATTTTTTGTAGTGCATGATAAGCAGTGTTGTATTTAACTTTCGATAAGTTAACGCGACAAAATTGTACCTGGTGCTGCCACACAAATATTTGTAACAAAGTAGAAATCTATTCAATATATATGTAATGGTAATTTATATTTATAATGGTATGCTTCTTTACTTCTCATGCCTTTCTAAAGATATCAAAAGCACTTAAATCAATTTATTTATTTTAAAACACCTCGAAATGGTGTTTTTTTCGAACTGGTCTTGCATTTGTTTTGTTTAGAATATTCAAATTCAGTTACATAGTACCTATTCATGTAGGATGTTTTTTATTGGTATGGGTTGTTTTTCACTTCGGATAAAATATCAGTGTCTGTAAAAACACTTCGAGGTATTTTAAGATACCTTATTTATTATACATTTATTTTAAAAGCTAATGTTTAAACTGAAAAGAATGAGTGAGTAGAGTCTTTATTTACTATGTTCTTTGCCATTTTCCCTCTTATCTTAAGAATGTGTAAAGTCAGTTCTTCTAGTTTGAAAGCTACATTAGTTAAAAAGAAACAAAAATAAATAAAAAATAACATATTTCGGCCAACTTACTTTACATTAATTGACACAGTTATTTAATACAAAAAACAGTTATATTTAAATTTAAAAATCATAATAATATAGGCATGCTGTTGCAGTTTTGTGTCTATAAGGCTCAATATCAATCGTGAATTGCGAATCTGTAGGTGGTCTATATATATGGACAATATAATTGTTACCTTTACAACAAAAGGTATTTAGTCATACGTCTAAAATAATATGGCATCATCTAACTGAACGAATAATCGACAGTGATGACAAGTTTGACAATTGTTGGCGGCCATCACATTTTACTTTATTTGCATTTTCCGCGTCTCTCTATCGACATTCGCAAAAAGAAACTCGTATCGTTCGGTGTGTAAGTGAAGAAAAATAATTTTGTTTGGAAACATTAAAAACTGGAAATATAGTTTCAAATATTCATTCCAAAAATTATTAATTCGATAAAGCATTTATAACAAACAATACAATGGTAAAGTTTATAACTTATTTTTTATAAAAACAATATTCTGAACAAGAAGTAAAAGAAAATGTCATTGTGAATGAGGCCAATTGGTTGAAATGTTAGTAGCGTGCGTGCGTGTAAATTCAAAAGAAAAGGAATATGACGAAAATATGTATGAAGGCTATTTAAAACATCATCTCTTAGTTTGTAGAAAGCAATTAAACTTTAAAAAAATATTAAAGCAATTTAAATCGTCTTAAATATTATATTATAACCTCACTTTTTTGTATAAGAAAAAAATGCAGTTTAACATTGTGTCACGATGATAAATTTCTATTGCTTCGTTTGTTTATTGTGCTTTGATAAACTGGGTAATATTTGATATTTGTTTTTATTAAAGGCTGGTGGTAAAGCTGGTAAGGATTCAGGAAAAGCAAAAGCCAAAGCAGTTTCACGCTCTGCCAGAGCTGGTCTTCAGGTAAGACAAATACAAAACATTAAAATATCGCGTCAACAATATATTAGGAGCTTGATATTTTCCCGCCTTTTTTCACGATTTGTGAAGAGAGTGAACAGCGATAATAAAGCATCAACTGAATTATAAATACAAAAATTTTATGAAATATGTTTGTAATAAAATTTTTTTTTATTATAAAGTTTCCTGTGGGTCGTATCCATCGTCATTTAAAAAGTCGCACTACATCCCATGGTCGTGTTGGTGCCACCGCTGCTGTTTATTCTGCAGCTATTTTGGAATATCTAACCGCTGAAGTAAGTTATCATTTTTAAATATATACATATAAATAAATTATTTATTTGACAAATTGTCTTAAATTTTAGTATATGTATTAAGGCGCCAAATCTGTTCAATGTAATTGCCATCTCTTTTACTCTCGTGATATAAAATTATGTTTGAAATAATCCCCATGCAATGTTTATAATGTTTGTCGTCATGGTTGTGCTTTATTTTCTTTTGCGTGTTGTTTGTTGTATATGCTGTACTAAATAATTTTTGTTTAGTTCTGTCAAATATTTGTTTTCTTAAGTTTGTTTTGTAGCGTCATTTGCCCGCCATTTTTTATTCTTGTTTTATACAAATATAATTTTTTATTTTGAAGTAGGGGTTGCCAGTTTACTCCATTGTATTTTTTTTATCTCAGCTTAATGCAAGTTAGCACCTATTGGCTAAGCTTGATGCGTTAGCGGTATATGTATGTATTTATTTGAAAAAGAAAATATAAATAGTTTAAATATGTCTATTGATTGAAAAATTATATAGCACCCACGATCATTTATCACAGAAATTAGGATGTAAAACTTCCAGGCAAACTCATTTATAAGTGTCATAAAAATTGTATTTTTTAAATATTAAATTACATAGGTACGTTGTTGGAAAATATAGAAAAATACATTTCGTCATTTTATTTCTATTTTTTGTTTCAAATCGTTTCAAGCTATAACGTTAACTTAACCGTTTATTTTATTACCATTGCCAATTTACTATTAAAATTCTTTATTATTTTCTAGGTGCTTGAATTAGCTGGTAATGCATCCAAAGATTTAAAAGTTAAACGTATCACACCCCGTCATTTACAATTAGCCATCCGTGGTGACGAAGAATTAGATAGTCTTATTAAGGCAACAATTGCTGGAGGTGGTGTCATTCCACACATTCACAAATCTCTGATTGGCAAGAAAGAAGACAACGTACAAGACCCGCAAAGAAAAAATACTGTCATTCTGTCGCAAGGGTATTAATTTTTATAAATAATATTTTTTTTTAATTTTTAATAATAATTATATAAAACATTAAATAAATTTTATAAAACATTATTTTTTCATTATATTTTTAAAAATGACTTAACAACTCTGTAACCTTTAATATTAAAAAAAAATCGTATTTTTTGTTTTACAAAACAATCTGCCATTTTCTCTCGCATTCTTATATTTAATGGTTTGAAAATAATATTTCAATATATTAATAAAGAGTTTTGATAATTTTTTTTTTCAATGAAAATGGTCGAGAAAGAACACAAGTAAAAATTATAAACAAGTACATATATATGTTTAATATTAAATAAATTGAAAAAATAAATACACAAAATTTAAATAAAAATTAACTTTAAGAACATTTTTGTGATTCTAATTGGGTAATGCTCTCAATTAACAGGTTTGTAATAAAATTATTTTTCATTTGCAATATGAGAAAGTCTCCTTTCTGTTGTTGTAGGTAAAATAACATTTACACGTCCACTTTCAACTTTAAAACTCATGTTCGAAATAATAGTTGAAAATTGAAAGTGTTTGTTGTTTATTACATTGGCTGTGGTTTGTTTTTGACTTGGAGATAAGATGTTAGAAATTTTCAGAATTGTTAAAATAGATTTAACAAAAGCTGGATTTTCAAACACAATGCTGCGTTTTGAAATCGCAAAATGCTTGACTTCTTTAAGAATGTCGAAAATTTTCCTCTTGTAGTACAACTGTAGCAAGTTACACAGTTCGTGTAATAGTAAAGGGTTTTTCAACAAGAAGTTTGTTGTCTGCGACAAAGTAAAACAAACAATTTTGATCAAGATAAATCACATTTTTATTGTATTGCAAAGAGAAAATTTCGACACATTTGTCAGGTCAATTCTTTCATGAAAGTTTTTAATCACTTTTTGTCAAAATGGCATTAATTACATCACAGATTTTGAGTTTTAGGGCTGAAATTGATTCGATTCGCTTCGTATAGACTCTGTTCTTAATATCGCCCCACAAAAAATTATCTAGTGGTGTTAGATCATACGTTCTAGCTGCCCGCTTACCTGCTGATTGTAGTGAACATGTGGCGCTGTCCTGCTGAAACCACATGTCGGTAATATCCATGTCGTCAAAAATTGCCAAAATTGAGTTGTTAGTAACTTGCCATAGCGTTACAAAATCCTTATGTTAGCTGTTGGTAACTTAAATAATGGCTCTTAAAATCGGATTTATAAAATTTCTGCCAAGCTGTTTTTATCCGAATAAATAAGCATATGTAAGTTGTTTTCGTAATTAGTGATAAGTTTTACGCATTCAAAACCTAGTGGCCTACATGTTATATAAAATTTGGATGAATTTCATCATGAAATGGAAGAAATTGATCCATACATATATAAATTATCGTTGTTCATCATTCATTCATCTCAACGTATGAAAACAAACGATTTCTCTCTATACCTTAAAATTTATTTTAATAATCCAACACACAATTTTATTTGTTTATATTAATGCGAGTTTTTTAATGTGGCTGCTCAAATTTAATAACAGTAAACAATTCTTCTAAGGATATTTTACTAAATCTTACCTATATCAGAAGATTTTGATCTAAATCAATACCTCACTTTGCTTCAGGGTTACGATCCAAAAAAAACACGATGCAAAGTGAAATAAGATTAGAAAATCTTATTTCACTATAGAAATAACAAACCATGAAAGGATAGAAGATATGTTCCAGGGTTACCAAATAACTACTTTTTAAAAAGAAAATTAAACAAAGTTAACACTATAAAAATAATTAAAATTTTATTACAGCATACAAAAAACGTATTTCATCAAAACAAAAACAAATTAATCACTGTCTGATGAAACCACAGTGGCTCTTGTCATTAGTCGGCTTTCTTTCACAAAAATTGCTCCAATGTTTGCTGAACAGCGTTTCTTTCAGTGTAGAATAAATTTCCTTGTAACAATGGATATTCGTAGCTACTACCTGGGACACTTTAAAACTTATTACGCTGTCAGGATCGTTTTTTTTTTTGTAATATTTTCAACTTCGTCAAACGCATCGTTTCGGAAATTTGTTTGGAGGTTAAAGGTTGTTGTTTGGCGAATTTTATCGAAGGGTTACTGATATCTTCTTCATTAGCAAATTGTAATTCCAGTTGCAATAGTTTTTCATTCGAAAATTCTTGGTTAGCAATTAATTTATGTCAGCCCTCTCCATACCTGCAAAATTCGACTCTCTAGCTAAATTAAAAATTTTATGACGAACCCTCTGTTTCAGGGTAGTTTCAGAAGTTTAAATGTTATTATTATTTTATTATTATTATTTATTAGTAGTATTTTTAATACTTTCATATAGCAATATACATTCTTTCGCAATTACATCAAATTAAATATTTTTTACAAAGGTTACAATTTTTCTTCCAAATAAATTCGGATTAATTTCATTTTTAATATTATTTGGCACCATGTTGTATAGCTTCAATCCTTTGTAGAACAGTGATCTTCGCATTGTATTATTATCTGGTCATTGTAGTCTAAAATCTGTAGCATTTCTCAAATTGTATGGTTGAATATCACCAACGTATCTGAGTTGTTCCACTAAATAATCCGGCGCCTCTCCTGTTTTTATTTTCTGAATAAAATGAATTGTGTTCAATTCTAATCTTTGTCTTATATTAAGCCATTTGAGCGTATCCAACATATATCCCACTGAGGTAAATCGATTGCATTTGATTATTGCGCGCATTGCCTTATTTTGTAGTTTCTGCATCCTTGATATCTGCTGTTCTGTACAGCATGTATATAACACAGTAGATCCAAATTCAAAATGTGGTTTTATCGTCGTATTGTATATGTTTATTGCCGTTATAATTGATATTTTGTTCCTTATACGTTTAAAAAACCCGATTTTTCTACCAATTTGTTTACATATGTATTCTAAATGTTCTTTGAATTTTAAGTCCTTGTCTATCAGAAAACCTAGATATTTTATATTATTAACTTTCTCTATTATTACATCATTATTTGAAATATTATATTAGTATTCATAATTATTTCCATTATTTTAGTTTTGTTCTCGTTTAACTTTAGTTTATTCATTCTCAACCATTTCATAATGTTATCCATATCATCAGATAAATTAACGTGACATATCTCCTCCGTTGCCGCTTCAGTAAAAATCATCGTATCGTCTGCATATAAAACAATTTCACATTTTTTCAAAACTTTTTCCATATCATTTATGTATATAATAAACAGCAGCGCTCCTACAATTGAGCCTTGTGGTACTCCGAAGTCATTTCTCGTAGTATTTGATAATGTGCCATTCACCTTCGTAAATTGTCTGCGATATGTTAAATATGACTCAAACCATTTCAATTCAGTATCCTTAATTCCATATTTATAAAGTTTCCGTAATAAAATATCTCTATCAATCGTCTCAAACGCTCTTTTAAAATCTAAGAAAATTGCTATTATTTTGTTATTCCTCTTCATAAATTTCCACCTACTTATGACATAGTTGACTGCTGTTTCACAAGGTACTTTTTTCTGACATCCGACTGATACTTTGAATATAACTTGTGTTGTTCAATATACCATTCTAATTAAATTTTAACACTCATTTCAATTATTTTCTCAAACGTTTTTAACATGTTTATTGGACGGTGGTATTCTTCACATTTGTTAGTATTTTTAACTTTTTCAATAGGATTACACCTATTATTTGGAAATATTCCAGTTTCTAGTGATTTGTTTATAATATTTAGCATAATATTTCCTAATGTGTTCCAGTTATCCAAAATCATATTGATTGATACTCTATTGTAGTCAGGTTTTTTCTTAATATTCTTACATGTTATTTTAAGTTCTTGTAAAGATATTGCACGGAATTTCAATTTTAAATTAATTGCAGGTATTATGTTTTTATATTGCACATATTCAATGGAGTTTCCAATTTCCTTAATGCTATTGATGAAATAGTTATTAAAATTTTCGGCTATTTGAAGTTATCCTTATATCTATTTGTCTAAATATCACAGTTTCTATCATATTTCTGGGTCTTTTTAATACTAGATCTTTTATTTTTCTCCACATTTCCTTCTGGTCTTGAGCATTATTTATGTGATGATTTATGTATTTATTTTTCTCATTTTCGATTTTACCCTTGTACTCATTTCTAATTATTTTATAGTTATTCCATGCTTCGCTGGTGTTTTCAACAATTGCAGTAATAGAAGAAGGTAATAACTTTTAAAAGTTAATATTACTCCCTGATCTGTCGGCTGAATAACTGGTGTCGTATAAGGCAGCAAAAATGCAAATTTCACGTTTTCTGACAACATAAAATGGGTGACCAAAAGCATTGTCTACTAGGATCAAAGTCTTGAGGTTTAAGTTTTCTTTGTTGCAATACAAGTTGAAACCCAGTTTTGAAATATGTAATGATGCTTTTTGGCTACTCGTCAGTGGACAGGAAGCAAATTCTTTGAACAACCTTTCATGGCTCTTCGATTTTGTGATTAATAAATGAGAAATAGTTTAAATTTGAAATCACCATTTACATTACCTTCAAGAAGAAGAATAAGTCTATCCTTGCTGGTGCAGATTTTTCAGCTTAAAATATAAAAGGTCTTTTAGGTAGACATTTCCAAAATAACCCAAAACAACGCAATGACACAATTCCAAAGAAATGCAAAACGACGCAAACCGAGGTGGTATTGGTGTATTTTTTTTTTAAGAACAGAAATAACACGAAATCTTCGTACCATTTACGGTTTAACCCAGAGTAGCGAAGTGTTCACTCACTGTTCATACATGTATGAATATGTACATTTCATTTTTTAGCCGCTTCTTCTCATACATGTGTGAGAGACTGAAAAATATTTTGCGTTTTCTCATTTATGAATGCGACGATTTATTTTTTCTTTCTATTCATAAGTGAAAAAATGAGAAACACACAAGTGTTCATTTTTGAATATGTACAATTTTGATAATTTTTCATAAATGAAAAGATCGTAAAAATATGTGCGTTAAGCATTCGCGTACATAAACGCACATATTTGATAATGCGCAATTGTCGGCGTATGTAGGAAAAAAATGTTTTTTTTTTATTTCTTTTAGAATATATTGCAATATTGTATATTGTGTTAATATGTGCCAATGTGTTTTTACTACATTTTACGGTAAACTGCAATCGTAGGTAGAAAATTTTTTCACGTTCATTTATGAGAAATTTTATAAAATTTCAACGTTCATAAATGAACATGTACATTTATGAAAAAGAACATTAATGAGAAGTAGCTGATTTATCATTTATCACATATGAATAAGACTAATAATTCTTGTTGTGCGCATTCATGTATGAACATAAGCAGAACATTTTTTCTTGTTCGTTTATGCGCGTGAAAAATAAATATAAAATTTTAGATTTCTCATTTATGAAAAATATCATGAATGTTGATTTTTGAATGTTCATAAATGAAAAATTCTGAACCCTGGTTTAACCTAAAATGCCTAATAAATTTCATTAAGAGTCTTTCAAACAGATAAGCGACATTTTAATAAAAAAAAAAATTGAGACTAATAGCAATATTTTTAATTTTAACCGACTACATTTGTATATGCTATTTTAGGAATTGTTTTTATTATAGACAAATTAAAATTGAAAAAAAAAAACATTTATTACTTAAACACTTTATTATTATCAACATTATGATACATATTGTATATTTGGCATTAAATATTACATTTAGAATCGTGTAATACAGTTTATAGTACGTGGTAGATATTTATTAATTTATTTTTTAAAGTTTTGGCTTTTAGGAAAACAACGAAGAAATGTAGTTGAAATTTTAAATATGTGTTTAAATCACTTCCGTTGTGTTCTCGAAATTAACCCTTTAAATGAGGCACAGTTTTATGTATATCATCACAGCGTTCATCAAGGTCAGACTGTGATAAGAAAAATAAAAAATAGGAAAACATTAAATTACTGTATCAAACATTAAATTACAAATATAAATATAACAAACTTACGACATCTAAGCCAAGGCAGGCACCCCACTCAATCAGTGTGATACGATGGTCGTCATTCGAGTCACATGACTCCAAGAAGGGAGCAATACAATGTTCCAAACTAACTAATGGGGCTCGTATGGGGAAAAGTTCATGACGAGAAACGGAACGATCAGTATCGCTATCCAAATCGCACCATTTCCAAACGGCAGCATTTGCCCAACGGCGTGTCATATTGGTTTCCGCTTCTAATTCCATTTGCATATAATGTTCGGTAAGTTCATCACGTTCGGCCAAATCACGCATAACATTGAAAAGCCAATCACGCATGCGACGTGGAAAATCTTTCATTTCTTCTTCGCTACACTCCTTTTGCTCATGGCACTCGCCATAATAATCAATGTGTAAATGGGTATTATCGGGATTTTGACAACCAGGATCTTTAGTATCGCACAAACAACGTTGTTGATACACTGAACAGTCAGAAGACCAAGTTTCATTTTTATTGGTACAAACACGGCGACGTTTATCAACTTCTTCAGGACATTCAGGAATGCATACACACTTGGCTTCAACACCTTCTAGCTGACAGACACGACCTGCACCACAGTGCATTTTTTCACAGGGATCAACTAGAAGAAAAAACAGAATATTTTCAGAATATTTTCAAGTCAAAAAATGAAAATATAAGGGAAAAATTCTTAACGTAAATATTTGTTCTAGCAATTCTTTTCTGCAAAATTTTTTAAACGTACGAGGATTCGGGGGAAGGCGTTCCAACTTATATGTGAATAGTTTCAAAATTTGTTTTATTTTTTATTTGAGCTCAATATTTGAATTTGGTAACTCTAAAATGTCCAAATTGTATTTAAATGTGAATGTTTGTGTTTTTTATAGTTTAACAAAATATATTTATTTTTATTAAACTTACTTTCAATAACCGGATTTGTCAGTTGGTTAGGCTCGCCCATCAAAATTTTAATGATTTCATTTTCACGTTCAACATCTTTATTCTGTAAATTTTAAAATATATAATTGTATAATAATTTTATTTCATTTTGTTAATTGCAAAATACCAACAAGATATTTTTCTTCCAATTGTCTTAAAAGCTCTTCATCACTTTCATCCAAATCGAATAAGTCCAGATCATCCAAATCGCCTACTTCTTCGTCATCGTCAGCTTTAATATGAGCAAAGGCCAACAGGCCAACAATCACTAGCACAAGCCACTTCATGATTCTAAAATTCAAATCGTTTTGAATGCTTGAGTTACTAAATTTCTTTCATTAAGTCGAAAACTTAAAAATATTTAAATAAAGAAATTACTTTATATATCGTATGTATGTATGTATGTATTAATGGATGTGTATACAACACAATTGATGATAACAGGAGAGAAAAATTCTGTAAATTATCTCTCATTCTCATGTTCTCTAGAATAATAAAATGTGATTTAAAACGTTGGCTTTAAATGAATGAAATTTTTATACAATTATTTCTTAACAAAAAATGTTGTTAATGATTATTAAAGAATAAAATATTTTATATACATTTCCCGGCAACATTAATTTTTCGCTACAAAGATAATACGATCTTAGTGTTGACTGAGTGTCCTGTGTCCATGTGTATGGCTAAAATATTTATTATTTTCGTGACGCAGTCGGCTTGTGTTTATATTGTTAAATGCATTTTTTTAGTTTATTAGATAACATCTGCAAGTATTTGTTGCTAAAGCTGAAATATGTTTTACATTAATATAGTTTTATTTTCGCGGTCTCTGGAAAATACATATTCTTGTCTTTTAATAAAAAGGGATTTTTAACCAGAATTTTGTTTTCTAAAACAAAAAATTTAAATTAAGATGATTCAAATTTTTATTGTATTACGAAGAGGAAAGTTCGGCAATTATGAATGAAAAATCATATCTGGAAAATATCCACCACGACCACGCTGACCGCTATTTAGAATTTGGTCAGTCGACAGGTTCGATACAAAATGTGCGAACACCAACGCGTTTTGAAAATATCGCAGCCGTGAGCTACAGTGTTGTAGCAGATCTAAATTTATCAATTCCTCGACGTTCTTAACAATTGGGGTTATCTAAAACCCGCACATTACGTGATAAGATTTACATCTGCACCTGGCAGTGAGTCTTAATAGATGGTTGTCATACCACTGGGAATGAAAAGCAACGTCATTCACGCTCTAGGAAGCCGAAGACTAATTCTAGCAACAGGTCTTTCCTAGTAGCAATTTTTATGATTCCAGAGCAGGGCTGCAAACCACCACTCCTTGCTGAAGAGCTGGAGACTATACAACTCCTGTCCAGAACACATGTCTAGCATGCTCACTGGATTATAGGTGAAATGATCCTGGCACCCATTAAAAACTGACCATAACCACCACGATTCTTCCAAAGGGCCAACCTCAATAATCTGTCAGAGAAACAGCTAAATGTCTAAAGAGGCAAATAGCGCTGCTGCCTTCAGGGGACTGGGCTCCCTTATACCCCCAGTTGCACAGGTCTAGATAGTCGAGCGTTCTATAAGACCATAAAAGTGCCCCCGGGTGGGGGAGGGACCAAAACCAGCACATTTTTTTTTTGTTTTTTTATAAAGAGAAGTAGGACTTCAGGCAACAATGCCTATTTTGTCAAGTACCGTGCTACATTCTTTAGGAAAGGGATAGCGAATAGATGAAACAGTTGGTGAAAGTAGAAGGATAGTCGGAAATTAACTGCCGTATATAAGACAGCACAGCGACCAGTGACTATGCCTTCATCGCTGAGCAGCCCCACCGACAGTCAATTTTTATTTTTGTAGTGAAAAAACCAAGGTCTTCGTTGGGAATCGAACCCACAACCACCAAATTTACAAGCTAGTACACTACCTACTAGCCTACAGGGGCACATGGCGAATTTTGTGTAAGGATGAGACTTTGAAGCCTTACAAGGTTCGACTCGTGCGGGAATCGAAAACGACCAACTATTCACATCGCCGTAGATTCGGTCAATTTATTCAGGAACAGCCAGCTGGTTTTTCTGAAAAAATAATTTTTTCAGACGAAGCCCATTTTCACTTGTGAGGGTTTGTTAAGAAGCAAAATTGCCGCATTTGGGTTTCGGAAAATTCTACAGCGATTATTGAGAAGTCTTTGTATTCTCAAAGTGTTTGGTGCGCTAGGTGATCTGGAAGCGCGATTGAGCCGGTTTCTTTTCTAAGATGAGTCTGGAAATGCGGTTACAGTCAATGGACCACGCTATTCCGCGATGCTAACAACTCAATTTTGCCCTATTATTGACGATGTGGATATCACTGACACGTGGTTTTAACAAGACGGTGCCACATGTCACACAGCCAATGAAACGATCAATTTATTGCAAACCAAACTTCCCGATCGCATTCAGCAGTTAATTGGCTGATTTAACACCACTAGATTATTTTTTGTGGGGCTATGTTGAGGACAGAGTCTATATAGAGCCAATCGATTCGATTTCAGCCTAAAAACTCAAATGCGATTAACGAAATGGAACCGCCATTTTACCAAAAAGTGATTAAAAACTTTGATGAAAGACATCTGTCAGCGTGATCGTGGTGAACATTTGCTAGATATCATTTTTCATTCATAATTGCCGAATAATAGTAACCATTATTCGTTATTATCGACAGTGCTGTTTAGAAATAACTTATTTATTTGATTGGTGTTTAAATTCCTGCAAAACATATTTAGAAATATTTTACGATATTCCGATAAAATATTTAATTAAAAAGAAATAGACTTCTGACTTCATATGGGTATTCCGCAAGTGTATCTGCTCATCGTTTGAATTGTTTTTCAAACTTTTTAAACAATAATTCAGCTTCTCATATTTTTAACTTAATTGACTAAACGAGAATTGTGTCTATTTTGTTTTTCTTTCGGAGAATTTAGCCAAGAATAAAGTTAGTGAAATATAACTCAACACACTTTGATTATGCAAATGAAGAAAATGGATTAAGAAAGCTCTTTGAAGTCTTCAAATTTTTGTCTGCGTCACAAATTTTAGGTTCACATACTTTCACTAACCTCTCCACCATTTAATTTTATTTTAACAAAGCATCCAAATTGCTCAAACGTTATTTCTAAGAAATTTTCAAATGAATACAGCTAAACTGTGGTTATTTTTACTTTCTTTTAACCCCTGTAGGCTGGTAGGTAGTGTACTAGCTTGTCAGTCTGGGGGTTGTGGGTTCGATTTCCAACGAAGACCTTGGTTTTTTTCACTACAAAAATAAAAATTGAATGTCGGTGAGGCTGCTCAGTGATGAAGGCATGGTCACTGGTCGCTGTGCTGTCTTATACGACTGTTAATTTCCGACTATCCTTCTACTTTCACCACCTGTTTAATCTCTTCTATATCCCTTTCCTAATGAATGTAGCACGGTACCAGACTAAATACGCAATGTTGCCTGAAGTGCTTGTTCAAGAAAAAAAAACGCGTTATTTTTCGTTTAGTTTCCATTTTTACAAGCTGTCAACTATAATTATTTTGTCTTAACCATGAAAACTGGGACAAATTCAAGTTCTGTGACTATTTTTCAAAAATAATTTTTTCATATTAAAATATTGGCTCGTTCAGTTGGCGAATTCATTTATTTAAGCAACTTCTAGAGATTGCTGCCGTTGTGCATAATTTAGCAACAGAATACATCTGTTCTACATCATTTTTTGTAATTAATATTTACGTTTCAAATACATATTTTATGTGAAAACTTGTGTATACATATGCCCCAGCAACCGTCGTCATCATTATGCCCATTAAAGTTCACTAAATTCCATTAAAGCGGGGGAATATTGCATCATTGTATATAAAGAATTTTTGCAAATCTTGCAACTACGATTTATTTCTATTTCCAAAAAGTTTATTTATGAACAACCGTTATTTTGTTTCATTTTCGCAAGAGAGAAAGAGAGAGAGAGAGAGAGCAAAAATTTAAAGCAAAAGCAAAGATTGAAATTTTTGGAGAGATAAAAGTTTAAATATTAATTACTTTATATTGCAGTAGAGTAAAATATATTAAAAAAAATTAAAATGATAATGAAAAGGCGACTTAGATAAATTTAAAAACATTTCCTTTAAAAATTGTTTAATTAAATATAATTTAAAAAATCTAAACCAGATTCAATAACGGAAATACAACATAGCGATAAGGATTGTAAGATAAGCGGCTCATTACTTAAAATAAAACAATGTTAAATTTAATTAAAAAAAAATATATATTAAATATGCTCAATTTTTCGACTTTTTTAAATTAAACTTAGTTTTAAACATAACAGGTCAAGTCTTATCTTTTTGTAGCCATTTAAATTTCAGGGACATGACACACATACCCGTTGTATTTAATTTTTTTAAATTAAAATGTTACGGCCCTGTGTTTTTAAATGGTGTCCCTATATTAAGTTAAATTTTTAAATTAGTATTTTCTGAAAATTGTTTCTTGCAGAGAGAAATGAGGGAAAATAAAAACGCCGTTTGTTTGATGGTATTTTTTTTAAATATAAAATCAGTATTTTATATTGGACTTTTAAGATGTCCTGATAGTTTTGCTTGAGCCATCAAAAAAATTTTATTATAAAATGTTAAAAGTTTACATTTTTACTATTGTCATTTTCTTTGATGTAAGCCAGCATTGCTGGCTGTTCATTCAGTATGACCGAGCGCTTGCGATGTGATGACATCATTGTCGGCCGTGTTCTGGACTGTACTGCTGAGTTAGTGTTTGTTCAGGTTTAGGTAGTTATTTCAATAGGGTTGTCCCCCCCGGGGGCACATTTATCGGTCTTTATGGAATACTTGACCATCTAAACCTGTGCTGCTGGGGGTATAAGGGAGCCCAGTCCCCTGAAGGCAAGCAGGGTGTCAACTGGAAGCTCCACGTTATTTTCACGGGAATCAGTAAGCCCCAGAGTTCCGCTAATTGTCTCTTTAGACTTTTAGCTATCCTCTGACTGATTATTGAGGTTGGCCCTTCGGGAGTATCGTGGTGGTTGTGGTTTTGCGGCCCCAGCATGAACTGATTTTGTGGGCCAGGATCATCTCGCCTTTAATAACACCAACGGGTGAATGCCGGATCATTCCAGTGAGCATGCTAGTCATGTGTTCTGGACCAGGAATTGGATAGTCTCCAGCTCTTCAGCAAGCAGTAGTGGTTCGCAACCCTGCTTTGCAACCGCTAAAATTTCAACTAGGAAAGACCTAGAATTGCTAGAATTGGAACTCGGCTTCCTAGGGCGTGAATGACGTTGCTTTTCATGCCCAGTGGTTTGACCACCATCTGATTACGTCCTATGACCAGGTGCAGATGTAAATCTTATCACGAAATTTCATTAGGGTCGTGTCTACCTGTCCCCACCATCTGGCATTTTAAACGGGACTAGTATAATATTTAATTCAGTCTTTTACTATTATACAGATAAGTGTGTCCGTCTGAGGATGTTTTTTCGTTTCTTAGAGTGTTGTAGTAGTTTTATTGGTGTGAAAATTGTGTCTGAGGTCGTGTTTACCTGTTCCTTTATAATGTCGCTGTTTAAACTTTTTGTTTCGTTGATTTCCAAGTTTTCAAGAATATCTACTTTTAGTCCTTTTTTGCCAGGATCTAGTAATGTCATACACTCATCTATTTCCCTTGACGCGTGTCTGTGAGTGTCGAGGTGTAGTGCAAAGTTGGAGTGTTCTGTAGATTTTGTTTTAGTGTTCGTCAAGGTACAAGTACAGGTACAAGTAAGTCTGTCCGCTAAAACTAAATTTGTTTGTTGTTTCTGTCGATGTGGTGAGATTATGTTTCAGTTTGTTGCTGATTTAATCTGTATATATCTGATCCTGTATATATCTAATCCTGTATATATCTGATCCTGTGTTGTTGATCGTTGTGTTGTAGCGGTTGCCTCTTTGTCTTCTTTATTCCTGTTTTGGGTTTGTAGCCCTTATTTTTAGCTATAGTGTAAATTGTGTCGAGTTCTTTGTTATACTTATCTAAAGTAAGTGGGATTGTCTGAAGTCTGCGTATCATACGTCTAAATGCTGCTAGTTTATGCTGGGTAGGGTGGTTCGAGGTGATGTGGATGGTAGTGCCAGTCAGTTTAACAGCCTTGTGTTATTGTGCTGTCAAGATACATACAAATACAATACATGACTTTTTTTAGTGTGGTGTTATTTATATTTGATATATGAAGTGCAAAAAACGGGATCATTTGTGAAATGGCATATTGTTAAATAGGATTATACGGCTTAGTTGGTAGATAATGCTGATATTGTCAAAGTGTTGACATTGATCGTTAACTTTCAATAAGGCAATAGAAGATGAAACCGAGAAAAATCTAATTTAATGTTAGTATTCTTTCGAGAGCTCCCATTTCTGAAACAACATGCCCCTCCATATAAATGTATGCAAATATATAGTGATTTAAACACCAGCCCAGTTTTCGTAGGAATATGATTCCAATGATGCTTTTAGTCTGTTTTGAGCGTATTTGTTTTGTAGCTGCCAAACACTACTTTTTAAAACACTGCTGCACAAATGGCGGAAAATTTGAGTCTTGCATAAATTTTAGGATACCCTTTATAAAAAAAGAATCGTGTATCATGAAATCTAAGAAATGTTGATTATTAAACCATGCATCTGTTATTTTGTGCTTCAACTTAAATACTCATATAATTAAAGTATAAAATAGACAAAAAATCATTGGCATTTATTAAAATTTAAAATGACAGCGTTCTTTTTCAAGCGTTTTTAATCATTAAAAAATAAGTAAAATTAGAATTAAAGCGGCAACTGTGATGTTCAATAGCTGTCACCGATGGTTGTTTCAATTATAAAAAGTGTTATTAATTGTATTTTATAGTTTTAAAAATTATAGCAATGTCACAGCAAAATTAAACGTAGTGGCAACGAGAAACAGGAAGAGTGCTTGGTGTATTTTTAATTGACATTTCATGTTAAGATTGGGTTCAGCTTCTTTATGTTTAAAATTTGTCATTTGCTTCCAAACCTTACGATTTTTATTTTCCAAATAAATAAATTTTATGTTAAAGGCAATACCGATAGCTCATACGGACTTTTCTCTTAACATGCACTTACAATAACCAAAAAGTGTTTATTAAATATTTATCTTTAGATATCGGCGAGTTATGAAAACGAGTTTATTATTATTATTTTGTTTTTCTTGACAAAGCACTTCAGGCAACAATGCCTATTTGGTCAAGTAGCGTGCTACATTCTTTTAGGAAAGGGATAGAGAAGAGGTGAAACAGGTGGTGAAAGTAGAAGGATAGTCGGAAATTAACTGCCGTATAAAGACAGCACAGCGACCAGTGACTATGCCTTCATCGCTGAGCAGCCCCACCGACAGTCAACTTTTATTTTTGTAGTGAAAAAAACCAAGGTCTTCGCTGGGAATCGAACCCACAACCCCCATACTGACAAGCTAGTACACTACCTACTAGCCTAAAGGGGCACCTAAATATGTCTGAAATTATTCTACCCTATGACTATTTATCACATTTTCTGCAGAAATTGAGTTCGTATTTTGAACAGAACTCGCTGATTACTGGGTTCCAAGTCAAGTGTTCGATCGTTTCTGAGTTTTTATTTTCGGCACAACCAAGTTACTTGAATGTTTTCAAAGAAAATAATTGACACCTTCGCGGACGTGAATGCTATAGCATTCATGCAAAATGAGTGAGTGGGACGCCAAAGTATAAATACACATTTTTATTAATCGCTATAATTGTCGAATTTTTTGTTTTAAAAAATGTTTTGCAAGAAAGTCTGATAACCTTCTTTCATTTGAAGAAAATGGCTGCTGAAAGTTATCGATTGTTGGTAAATACTTACGATCAACAAAACTTTTTGGTTTGCGCGATTCGAAAGTGGTGATTTCGACACAGAAGACAGAGAGGTCTGGTTAGCCGAAAAAGTTTGAAGATGAGGAATTGGAAGTATTTCCGATAAAGATTGCTGTCAAATGCAAAGAAAGCTTGCATTATCATTGGGAGTCTCACAACGAATCATTTCAATACGTTTAAAACCGTTGGGATTCATTCTAAAGCAAGGAAATTGAGTTGAAGACGAAGGACGTTGAAAGGCGATTTTGCATTTCGAAAATAATTCTTGAACGCTACAAAAAGAAGTAATTTTTGCATTGTATTATTACTGGTAAAAAAAAAATGGATACATAAGTCCGACCAATCAAACAAACCAACGCCGAAGATGAATATGCATGACGCCAAGGTATTTCGTAGGATCAGAAGAATGTTTATATTATGAACTGTTGAAATCGGGTCAGACGATCACAGCGCAACTGCACTGAAGACAATTGATTCGTTTGAAGAGAGCAGTCAACGAAAATTGTGTGTGATCACCAAAGTAACAAACAAGGCTAATGTAAATAAGGGATCTAAATAAAAGTAAATTTATAATCTTCAAAAAACTAAACTTGAAAGAAAAGAAATTCCAATTCAAAATTGAAAAGCTGTTTAATTTTGTTTGTTTTCTAAAGAACCAATTTTCGGAACTGAATAGACTTTTGATCGGAATCGAGTTAACAACAAGTATGCATAATAAGTTTTTGTCAAGCAGAGGTTGAAGTTAAAAGGGTTCAATAAGTAAATTTATTAACAATATATGCTCCTAGTATTGTTTTTCAATTGTGGCAACACCAACAACACGATAGTATTGACATTTGACGTATTCTTAGTAGACGTATTGGCAATTGCTACAATGAATTCAACTTCAATTTCAATAATTAAAATCCACTATAAAAATGGTGGTTCTGTTAAAGTTGCATTTCGTAAAATTCGTGATATTTTCGCACAATATAATCTTTCTGAGACCGCTATTAAGAATTTGGTTGTTAAATTTGAGTCGATACAAAATGTGCGAACACTAACGCGTGTTCGACCAGGTCGTTCAACTGAAATCATCGCAGCCGTGAGCCACAGTGTTCAAGAAGATCCAAATTTGCCATTTCCTCGAAATTCTCAACAATTGGGGTTACCCAAAACCACCACATGCCGAATTTTGTCTAAATATTTGACTTTGAAGCTTTACAAGGTTTAACTGGTGCAGGAATTGAAGCCGACAGACCATTCACATCGTCGTAGATTCGCTCAATTTATTCAGGAACAACCGGCTGGTTTTTCTGAAAAATCATTTTTTCAGACGAAACCCGTTTTCACTTATCAACAACAAAAATTACCGCATTTGGGCTTCTGTGAAACTGATTATTGAGAAGCCTTTGCATGCTCAGCGTGTCATTGAATGGTGCGCCATGTAGTCTGGAGGCGTTATTGGGCCGTTTTTGTTCGAAGATTAGGCTGGAAATGCGGTAGCTCAATTTTGGTCTATTATTGACGTCGTGGATATCACTGCCATGTGGTTTCAACAGGACGGTTCCAATGAAACTATTAATTTATTGCACACCAAATTTTCCGATCGCGACAATCAGTAGTTAAGTAGCCAGCCAGATCGTGTAATTTAACACCACTGGATTATTTTTTGTGGGGCAATGTTAATGATAGGTCTATACGGAACCAATCGAATCGATTTCTGTATTAAAACTTAAAATCCGTGATGTGATTATGATTAATAAATTATTAATCATTTTTCATTAACAATTGCCGAACTTTACTCTTCGTAATACAAGAAAAATTTGAATTTTTTGTTCTAGAAAACAAACTTCTTGTTAAAAAACGCTTTCTCATAAAGAAATATATTGGTTTGCGTGCAAGCGTGGATTTTACCTATAAAATAGAGATACTTATTTATCGTTATCTAAGAGCTGCAACAGATGCAGGTTTCATAATTGTTATATCAAAACAAAATCAAATGAAATGAATACAATAGAATATAATTAAAAAAATATTTAATTAAAAGAATTTTAAGGCTAATTATAGAATGTGTCACACGTAGATGAAATCCCGTACTCAGATGAGTGTTCTGGGTTTCCAGTATGACTTTTGTTTTGTCAATCTATGATATAGTCGGAATTATTACAATAATGCTGTTTAATGTAAATTGTTTACTTACGGCGATTTACCAGCAATGTTCTCTTCTATACATTTTCAGATATAATTCTAATGGCAAACCTTCTTAACAAGACTCTCTCTCTCTAGTCCCCAGTGCATATAATATGAATTTTTATTGAGTAAAAGAATAAAGAAAAGCTTAATAGGTGATATTACAATTAAGTCACCAGCGTGTTTACAAGCGAGTGAACCCAATTTTGCACCACTAGCGTCGTGACGAGAAATGTAAATAACTGAACTGTTTACAATCTGCAAGCGACATGTGAATATTAAAAAATAATTACGCGAATATTTTTAATTGCAATTAAAGGAAATTTTTCAGGACATGTTACAACTTTTCAAAGTGAATATTTTTATAAATAATAGATAAATTTTGGAAGTATGCTGCATTAAAGAAAATAATTTTATTTTTTTTTCACAAGCAACGCTTTATTTAAAAACCTTAAATTTTTGTGAATACACATTTTGAAGAAGACATTTTTTCGATTTTCTTTAAGGGTTGTTTAATTTTTATTTTGACTGTAATTTTTACAAGGACAGCTGACAGTTACAAAAGTATGTAAATTTTTAAATGTTTGGTGGTTAATGAAGCATAATAAATTGTGTGTTTTTCGTTTGTTTTGGAATTGTAAAAGAAATAAGTTTTCCACTAAATTCTTACAAAAGAAAAATTAAACATCTGCCAATGTATTTATTTGATCGAAATTACTTCTAGACAAACTTTCAAGTATGTGCGTAAAAAGTCAGTCTAACAATAATGTATTAACTAATTTAGGGTTCTCATAAAAGCAAATTACATACAACGATATAACATCAAGCTATGAATATTTACAACTAGTGTTTAGAAAATACAAAAAACGCTAAGAAAAACACTGTGGATCTCTGTAATGAACACTAACGACATCGCTACTCAAACTAAGTGATCTAAACTACACGTTATCGCATTGTGCTCATCAGTTCTCAAATCTTCTACACTTCGTTCTCTTTTTATGCGGTTTTTTAAATTTTTTTTTGAGATTCACTTTCTTCTGAAAACAGAATTTAATATCTTGAACTATGTAGATTATGTTGCGTTAGCAATTGCCGAGATAAAATCACAAACTTTAAATGAATGTTGGAAAGATGCTTGGCCTGAATGCGTATCAAGGAGAAATGAATCAAATAGAACAACAATAGTAACATCAGATATTATTCCAATTGCTAAGGAAATAGGTGGGGAAGGTTTTGATGATTTTCGCGAGCATGATATAGAAGAATTGCTTGTGGACGCGGCCCTAAATGATGATGATATTTTGGAAAGTATGGTAGAAACTACTAAAGATTTCGAAACAGTAGAGAGCGAACTGGAAGATGTTACTCCACTGGACGAAAAATTACTTCGGGAAGGCCTTCTACTTTCCGGTAAATTGGAAAATTTTTTTTATTTAAAATGATAATGATTCTACATCTTAAAATTTCAACGTGATTTGATTGCCCACAGAGAACTCTACAAAGAACTAGACAAGCCATCACAGCGTTTGATTACTGACTACCTTGTAAAAGAAAAACAAAAAAACACTGAAGTTGCTGAAGAAGCATTACCATGTAGATCTAATAACGTAATTTTATCTTCAAGCGATGAAAGTGATCTTGTACCAATTTACAAATGGGTTCGCACATTATCAGACAGCGAATAATGATGAAAACATTCTTAATATGACTTTAAATGAAGTTTTGTTTGTTTTTTTTTTTTATATATTAAGCTTTGTTTTTGTTATTAACATACATATGTACCATTTATTAAAATATGATGAAAAAAAATTTAAATCTTATTATTTATAAATCTTTTTTTATGCGATATCTGATGCATTTTAAAACATTAATTAGGTTTTATGCGATTTTTTTAATAAATGCACATAAACGTATGTCTTTTTTTGTGCGATATTTTTATATGTGGATTTCCCTGGAACGCATCTACCGCATAAAAAAGAACGAAGTGTATACGGTACTTTGTTTTTTGTTTTTTTTGTTCATTAACACAAGCCATGAAATAAATTTAGAGTTTAGAGTTCTTTGAACTTTGCGAACCATATATTTAACAACAAATGTACACCAGGACATATAAAGACAACGGTTAAACTGCTTCATACACAGCACAAAGGAAGGAGACTAAATGTATTAGAAAACATAGAAATATACAAACAAAAAACATTTGACGGACGAATAATAAATGAACAAATAAACACTGCTTCGGACACAATATTTGAACCGTTGAAACATTTTTACAGGAAAACAAACACTACACCAGCACAAAAACGTTACGCAGGTGCACAAGACGAAAGCAATAAAGTACATCATAATCGTACAATTACAGATTATTATGTCACATAAAAAAAAAACCCAATAGGTTCACACATAAACAAAAACGGACAACAAGCATGATCGTAAAAGGATTTATTTAGAAAAAAGACGAATGAAAAAAGGGAGCGACAAATTAGGTAAAAAGAGACAAACAAAAAAGGAGAGAGAGAGATGCAGGCAAACATGACAGAAAGTGACGAACGCAATAACACGAAGGGAGACACGAACTATATAAACACAACTGACAATAGAACGCAACTAGTACGAAAAGAACACTGAAGATGGCAAACAGCCGAAACCGGTTTGTTCACAAACCAAATTTGACGAGGGTCGACGGAAAACCGTACCCAAATAAAAGTAATTTTAGCACCGTCGGAAAATCCAAGCACATATCTTTGAACAGTTCTTTATGTTCTTTGAACAGTGGGCTAGCGTTTTTTGTTTTAAAAATTGCTTACAGCAGAGCCAGTACGTCACATGAACATAGAAGACATTCTTATTGAAAAAAAAACTCACACAGCATGTATATATTGTACGCATGGGAAAAATACATTCTCTATCTGAAAATGTTTTAACGACTTGTACACTATTATACAGTATTTATATGGAAAAATGATAAGTCATATGACAGCACTATTTATCATTCGCATTCGAACAAGTTGGAAGTAAGTTCCAAAAGGCAGAACATGAATAATACGCTTAATCACGATCTCGTAACAATCTCGGGTTGGTGTCGTGCTTACGCATAGATCTATGTTCGGTAATGTTGCTGCATCTGTTATTATGGTTGATATTGGTATTACGGAATCGGAAGCTTTTGATGTTCTTGGCATAAAAATTCAGTGTGATGTTCGATGGACTAAACGCATTTCTCAGGTTTCTAAAGAAGCTTTTAAGTGCCTCGGTTTTCTAAAATGGTGTAAGAGATACTTCACTCCATCCGATCTTCGTACTATTTATACCACCGTCCGTCCTAATGGAATACAAGTCTCATGTATGGGCTGGCGCCCCAAATCTATTTTGAAGTTGCTCGACCGCGTACAGGAGAGGGCCATGAGGCTCATTGTGGAGAATAGGGTACCCAACTCTATTAATTCTCTAGACCATCGACGCAATATGGGATGTATTTCAGTATTTTATCGTTACTGCAATGGTAATATTGTGTTCAGACATACACAATTATTGAGATTATCGCAATAAACGCCATTATTGAGCTCAATATTCCATACAAAACTATACACCAAATATTGTTCAATAAGTACGAAATTGTCATAAATATTGAGTAAACCTTGATATACAACACTGTTAAGAGGTGTGTTCAGTGAGAAAAAAATTATCTACCACTTACCTACACTGAAATATGCCATTCTTAAACTCTGGAGAATTTGGAAATTTTTCTTTTTTTATTTTTAAGTACCGCCAACTTTGAATCAAAACACGATCGCACTAACCGTAAAAACTCAGCATTTCTATTATACAATAGTAAATGCTTTTTAATAAATGAATTTATTTCCATTTTTATAAAATACGATTTATGACTGAAATAAAAACAAAGTTGTTTTCCAGCTGTGAAATGTTAATTGAGTTAGCTAAATTTAGTATGTCTAAACACTAAAATAATATTGCCAATAAACCAAATATTGAGTCAATTAAAAATGTATATCTGAACATGCTATAAGTGCTCTAATGAAATTGAGGAACATGTTCCCGTTATTCGCACGATTTTATGTTTAACTAGATTTTCGTTAAGAGCACTATGCATCGCATTACAGGGAATATCCATTAAAAATGGTATCCATTAAAAAATGGGATACATCATGTATGCGCCGGCGCTCTAAAGTCTATTTTGGAGTTGCTCGACCGTTTACAGGAGATGGCCAAGAGGCGCTGATGTAACTCATTCAACTCTATGATTCTCTAGAGCATCAACGCAATGATGAATGCATTTCAATGTTAAGTACTCTAACGAAGTTAGGGAATTTGTTTCCGTTACTGGACGTTTTAGCGTTTAACTCGATTTTTGTTGAGAGCGCATCCATTTGTGGTTGATTGGCCAATGAATCGCACTGTGCATTACAGCGAAAATTCGTTTTTTAGCAAAACGATTCGTATGTGAAATGAACTCCCTCCAGAGGTCTTCCCTGTTACTTTCAATGAATATCCACAAGCACTACTACCTCTTTTCTCCTCCCCATAACATAATTTCCTAGTTCTGACACAATGCATTGCATGTGTAGAGGTAGGTCATTCTCTGAGTGCAGGTCCGAAGAAAAAAAAAACCCGTGTAAAAGCTTCCCTAGAAATTATCTCTTATCATTTGTTATATTTTAAAAATTATTTTCACTCGTTGTAATTATTTAAAGAAAACTAAAGAGCAATTGTTAAGGAGCTTTTAATATTTCATGAATGTGAACTGCTTTAATTTAGTTTTAATTTCCCACTGTGCATTGGTTTTAATTAATAATTTTCAATTGAATGGCATTTAATCATATGAAAAAGGTGCACGCACAACAAATTCAAATATATTAAATGTCCGTTTAATTAATATTGATACGATTAATGACCTTGTGAATTAATAAAATAGTAATAAATATCCAATAAATATTGCGAGTAGTTATTTTTATATCTCAAAAATTGGTTAGGATTTCCTTATTAATGAATAAATGAATGAATGAATTTAAATGCCTGTGTGCCCTAAAGCTATAGCAGCCTATAGCATTGGACCGAATTATAATATTAATAGAATATTACCAGCAATCTGAAAGGAACTAACTTCTAACGGCTGTATGCATAAAAAACGCTTACTTGAGCTTTAAAGTACACTTTAAGGCTAACAGACGTTTGTTAAAAAATGGTATTCAAAAACAGTACTTTAGCTAATGTATGCTTTAGTAAAATTAGTATTTTGATTCTGGCAATGCCACTATTTTCAGTTGTCACGTTGTAGTTAACGATGTATAAAAATGAAGATATTTATCCGGGTATTTAGATCCATAAAAAATGTTTTTATTCTTCTTTTTAGTTTTTTTATTAATCTTTTTAATAAAAAGCAAAGCACCAAAAAAAGGTTAATTTGCAAGACTTACGAAGAACTTACAAAGAATTTGTTCATATTAAAAAAATAATTATTCGGATAACGAGCTTTGTTTTGATTATATGTACATCAATAAAACTTTTGTTTAAAATAATTAATTATAATTATATTTTTGTAAAATATAAAATAAAGATGTAAAAATGTTTTATATTGAATGGCATGTTATGTTTTAGTTTTTATTATTATTTGTATACTACAATTTGTTTTAATAAAAAATTTTTTTAATTTTAAAAATTTTTGGAATAACAAAGTATAACTGTCAATTGAGCCGTTTACATTGAAAGTGGCATAAGTCACAACTGAAAAGTTTTTTTTTCATTTTTTTAGAAATTTGAAATTAATAAGTTAAGAAGTATTGAGATTTGTTTGGCAGGAGTGTTGATAATTAACGGTATAACAAAAATGATTATTTTGAAAGTGGCGTTAGTCGCTGTTCTTAGGAAATTAATTACGGAGCTTAGTGTGAAAAAAATGGAAACATGTAATAAGTGTGTGTGAAGTATTGTTTTATTTTTATTTTATTTTTATTAGTTCGAAAGAATAGTGCAGTTTACTGAACTATATTATAGTGATATCTAATATACTACACATAATTAGCATTATTTTTATTATTCTCAGGAAGTTGCTTTGTTGTATAAAATATCTAAGAATGTCACAACTCAAAAGCATATTATTGCACATAGTGACTTAAGTAAAGGACAAAATAGTAATAATAGTAATAGCCCCCTGTCGAAAAAATCCTTCACAGTACACAACATGGAGAAAAAAGATTTTATTTCAACACAATCATTAGAAAAATCCGTTTCAGAAAGAAAACTAAATACAGACTAGTTAAAATGACTAAAAATTAAAAAATTAAACTAATTTAAAATAAAAAGATAACAATAACAAAGTAACTTAAGCCACTTTTAAAATAAACGGCTAGGTTTATTGTAAACACAATTTGTTTTGTTTTTGAACTTTCAATAATAAAATTGACCTGGCAATTTATTGTAGGTTTAAAGTAGGTTTTTCCTACTTTAAAGTTAACAAAGGTATGTTAAGGTAAAAACGTTTTTTTAATTACAACTTTAGGAAATTGTGCTTAACAACGGCAGTTAAACATGCTTTAAGTTTTTATGCATACAGCCGTAAATATATAAATTGTTAATTATTTTATTTATTTTGAATATTTTGAAATAAATTGCGTTCACATACAAATATTATTAGTTGTAATTTTTATTTGACTCAAAAATCTAAAATTGATGCTGTGGGCTATAGCTTTTATATTTAATACGAATAACGCTTTTATTAATTAACATAGACATATATGTTCTTGACTTAGCTGGACCGGTGGGAGTGGTTCCTCCCATAAAAAGTACATGATAAATATCGAAAATTTTTTATATTATCTCATAATAATTTGGATAGCGACGCGCAATCGCCTTTCGTTTAATATTCTATAATAGCTAGTCAAACTTTTCTAAATCAAATCACAGCTATTACAACTCATCTTCACATACCCTTCAAAACGTTAAAAAGTGCCATGAAGCCCGTATGTAATTTCTAAAACGCAATAATTTTCAGTTTTGATTTAAATTCGTTATGAATTGTAATAATTTGTAATAGAAGAGACTAACTAGTTCTTGGCAGTGTATGTCAAATAATTCGCTTTCAACTAACACTTATAATAAATACCGACACTCTGCAGAGAAATGAATAATTAATAAATTAATTTTTCTTGTCCTATTTCTATTTAATGGCTGTTTTTAAAAGAAGTTGAACTATCTTGTAAAAGGTATAGCGAACTATAAAGTGCATTTCATTCTGATGGAATCTACATTGTACTCTTCTCACAATTTATCTTAACTAATGAATTTAAGCCAAAATAAAAAATTATAATTAATTTATAATAGGACTACATTTCTATCTGTCGGAATTTTGTTTTTTAAAAATTTGCTGCTGAGAATCGCTCTACGGCTGAGATGTGGCCATAAAATTTAGAGTGACTGACTATTCTATTCTCTGAATTTTTCCCAAATTAGTATTGATTTAAAAATCGAGAATTCGGAATTTCGAAAACAATGATTTTTAATATTTAAGCCTCAAGGTCATAATCTGTTAAAAAATTTTGAAAATTTTATTTCATATCTCTATTATTTAAAAAATTTATAGTTTTTAAACAATTAACAAAAATTATAGTAACAAAATTCACTCTTATTTAAATTTTTAAATTTATTAAGAAAGGCAACATCTGCCATCACCATTTTTCGCGGCTATATAGCTTAGTTTGCGTACGTGTTAACGAGGAATTGCTCAGTTACTCAATCGATCAATATAAGTTAATTAGAGAAATATCATACACAACCTAAAAACCCTTCCTTGTTCTCTACATTAATCGTCACATATATTTGTTTTTGCTTTGCGCTAAGTCTTGGTTAAGCAATGAATGCATTTTTATTTTAAGTAGATGCTGTCACATAATATACTGATTTTTGTAGAAGAAGAATGGATGCGCGGTGCCATGTGAATAATTTAAATATATTAAATTTCAAAATCAAAAATCTATTTATTTTGTTATAACGTAACAAGTAAACTTATTCTTACATAAAATAAAACCTGTTAATAAATATTTAGCCTCAATATAATCAGCGATTTACATTTTTATAAATCAAAAGATTCACTAATAAAATATAATGTTTTTTAAATGCTTTCAAAAACTTTCGTTAGTTTCGTAACACTCTTGTTTTAAAAGCGTAAATGTAAAATAAAAACAAAACATATTTCACAATTTAAGCTGTGACACTCGTTGTAGAAATTCTTCAATTAAAATTTTGAAATCAAGTTCATTGCAATTAATAAAAATATATTTATTCATGAATAAATAAATTGTTACTTGGCTGAAAATTATTAAGAGTTGGAAAAATATGACGTTTTTCAAGCAAAAGTTCTATGTTCGAATCTATTTATCTTTCTAAAAAAAAAAAACGTTCATTTGCAATTTTTATTGCTTTCACGACTTGCTAAATCATTTAGCAATCTATTTTTCAATTTATATTTTATATTTTTAAATAAATATTTTTACACAATCATTTTTAAATAATTTAAAATATTAGCAAATGAGCTCGTTTTAAAATAGAAAATTTTTCAGATGAAACCCATTTTCACTTGTCAGGGCAGGTCAAAAAGAAAATTTGCCGCATTTGGGCTTCTGAAAATCCTGGAGTGGTTATTGAAAAGCTTTTGCATGCTTAAAGTGTCACTGTATGATGGGCTATGCGGTCTGAAGGCGTGATTAGGCCGTTTTTTTTCTTTCGAAGATGAGGCTGGAAATGCGGTAACGGTCAATGGATCACTCTGTCGCGAGATGCTACCCCCCGGGGGCACATATATATGGTCTTTGGAGATAGCAACAACTTAGACCTGTGCAACTGGGGGAAAAAGGGAGCCCAGTCCCCTGAAGTCAGCAGGGGTACAACTGGAAACTCCACTTTATTTCCACGGGAATCAGTGACCCGCAGAGTTCCGTTATTTATCTCTTTAGACACTTAACTGTTCTCTGGCTGATTATTGAGGTTGGCCCTTTATGGGAGTATCGTGGTGGTTGTGGTTTCGCGGTCCCATATCAGTCCGTGGTTCTATGGTGGCCAGGATCATTTCGCCGTTAATGACACGCTAGGTGAATGATCCAGTCCAGTAAGCATGCTAGACATGTGTTCTGGACAGGAGTTGGAAAGACTCCAACTCTTCAGCAAGGAGTGATGATTTGCAGCCCTGCTCTGGAATCATCGAAGTTGCAACTAGAAAGTTCTGTTGCATAGAATTATAGCTTCGGCTTCCTAGGACGAGCATGACGTTCCAAATTATGCAGTGGTTTGATCCACCATCTGATTAAGGCTTCATGGCCAAGCGTGGATGTAAATCTAATTACACGTTGTCGCGAGATGCTAACAACTCAATTTTAGTTTATTCTTAACAACATGGATATCAGTGACATGTGGTTTTAACAGGACGGTGCTATATGTCACACCGCCAATGAAACGATCAATTTGTTGCAAACCAAATTTCCCGATCACATAATTTCACGACAATCAGCAGTTAAGTGGCCAGCCAGATCGTGTGATTTGACACCACTGGATTAATTTTTGTGGAGCTATGTTAAGAACAGCATTTGTACGAAGCCAATCGAATCGATTCAGCCTTAAAACTCAAAATCTGTGATGTGATTAACGAAAGAGAACGGACATTTTGCTAAAAAAAATGATTAAACAATTTTAATAAAACAAGCGACATCTGTCAGCGTGGTCGTGGTGAACATTAGCCAGATATCATTTTTCAAGCAACTTTTTTTGTCTTCGTAATACAGTAAAAATTTTAATCATCTTAATCTAAATTTTTTGTTTTAGAAAACAAACTTCTTGTGAAAAACCCTTTATATATACCCTAAACTATAAAGCAAAATATTGTCTGTTTTTCATAGAGCCATAAAACTTTAAATTGGCAAAACTGGTGTTTAATGATTTATGTTTAGTTGGACATTTCAATAGACATGCGGTCAACTGGCAAGGCGTAGATTCGGTAAACGGATCTAAAACAATATTGCCGCTGATCCCGATTTTTATTAACGAATTTTTATATATACTTTGTTTATTTTCTTATTTTTAAAAGCGTACAACAACAACAAAATTAAAAAATAGATTTAAACATTAAAAATAGATTAACACGTTCGCATGTTAATCTAAATTTTCAAGGAGCTGCAAAAATATACAGGCAATTATTTTTGAAACTAGTTGTATAATCCGAAATCTGATTAGACATGTATTATAAGAGTAATCAGAACCTCGCATTTTAACCGTTATATACAATGAATGTTATATCATCCACGACGATTACACTTCTAGTTTGCTCAAGCTTAAGGAAATTTGTAAATACATGGAGAAAAGATAAAATAATATGAAATTAACTAATGAACCAGTTGGTCATTATTTTGAAATGTATATTAATTACAAAAACTTAAGCCTGTATAAAATTAAATAAATAAAAATTGGATTTAAAATTTGAATGCTACAGCATTCGCGTCCGCGAACGTGTTAAACATTAATTTTAAGTTCATACAAGTCTATTAAGTGCTCCACTAAATCTCTGTTACAAAGCTAGAATTAATGTGTTAGAAAAGTTATCGTTTTATTATTAATGCTTTTGAAACCAGGAGTATTATTTCACTAAAACAAGAACAAAGTTATTGCTAACGCTTTTTTTACGATTATTACACCACTCTCGCATCACAAGCTGTAGAATCGTGAAGCAAATTCTTTTGTTTAAAATTTTTACGTTTTATGATAATTTTGGTTAGTTATTGTGCTTTAAACATGTACACGAATGCGATAACATGCCCGCACAACTGCAAATGCCGTTGGGTTGATTATGAATTGTTATAATTATAAAATCGCCTCATTGTTGTGAAATAAATTTATTATATTGACAAAAATGAATTAAAACTTTTAAAGGCTGACTAAACTTTTCGGAGGGTATAGGAGATTTTTCTAAAGAGACACGGTATATATAAGAGAGATGATGTACATCGTTAACGAACACTTTTGCATATTGAAGTCTAAAATTTTAAAATTTTGAGTGATCATTTCTTTGGTACAAATGCTTGAAATAAATATAATGAACAGCTATTTGATTAAATATTTAATTGCACAAATTTGTAATATTTATCCTTGATAATATACATTTTTCAAAATATACAGGGTGTCCACCGGGCAAGTATACCATTTTGTTTTACTGCCATTTTGGTAAACATTAGTATTTGGCAGTCGTGAAGTAAACACATGGCAAGTTGCGTGAAATTTTCGGGAGAAACAAGGTGCCAACAAAACGCGCTATTTATCGTGCAGTGAATAATTTCGAAGAAAGAGGGCCTGTAAATGGTAGCATGGATCACAACGTACTGCAAGATCGGTTGAAAAAATTACTCCTGCTTAAAAATGGGTTCAAATCCATCAACCTCAATTCGGCGCCGTGCTTAAGAGCTTGGTTTTCAAAGAACAACTTTGAACAGAATTTTGCACAAGGATTTGCATTTACTTCCATATAAGATTCAGTTGACACAAGAGCTTCTTCCACAAGACCATTTACACCGCCGTACTTATGCCAATAGGATGTTACAGCTCGCCCATAATAATCCCGAAGAGGAATAGTAAAGCCTAAAATTATTCAACAGTCACTTTTGCATCCATTACAAGTGACAGTCTGTTGTGTAATTTGGTCAGCAGGAATCATTGGACCTTACTTCTTTGAAAATGAAAACGGCGTAATGATAACTGTGAATGGGGAGCGATATCGTGATATCATTGAAAACTTTTTAACGCTACAATTACATGCTTTGCGCTTAATTAACAAGACGGTGCCACATCGCATACAGCGAGGATTACAATGGAATTACTGCGAAACCTCTTTCCACAACTGATTTGATTGCTCCGGACTTTTTTTGGTGGGGATATCTGAAAAGCAAGGTTTATGCAAAGAAACCAGAAACGCTTGAGCAACTCAAACAAAATATTCGTGATAAAATAAGTGAAATGTGTAAGAATTTAATGAAAAATGCGCTCAAAAGGGCTCGTATTTGTGAGACTAACAGAGGCGTACATTTATCTGATATTGCATTCCATACATAATTGCCGATATTAAATAAAACATTTATCAATATAAGATCCATTATCTTTCATTTAATCAAAAATTATAAACAAACCAAGTAGTATACCTGCCCGGCGGACATCCTGTACATGGACAACGTTAAATGGTGTAAATAAATCAATTTACTTGCTTAAAACCTCTCGACGGCTTATGAATTTTTAATTAAACTCTTGCAATGTACTTTTTCATTCTATTGAATAAAAATAAATATTTTCAAACTCATTAGCTTTACATTTTTATTGCATTTCTGCTTATTGTGAATTACGTATATACAAAATAATCTAAGTTGGTGACAACGTGTGATTAGATTTACATCCACGCCTGGCCATGAAGCCTTAATCAGATGGTGGATCAAACCACTGCATAATCTGGAACGTCATGCTCGTCCTAGGAAACAGAACTTTCTAGTTGCAACTTCGATGATTCCAGAGCAGGGCTGCAAATCATCACTCCTTGCTTAAGAGTTGGAGACTTTCCAACTCTTGTCCAGAACACATGTCTAGCATGATCACTGGATCTGGGAACATTTCACCAGGTAGGTGTTATTAAAGGTAAAATGAACCCGGCCACCATAGAACCATAGACTGATATGGGGCCGCGAAACCACAACCACCACGATACTCCCATAAAGGGCCAACCTCAATAATCAGCCAGAGAGCAGTTAAGTGTCTAAAGAGACAAATAACGGAACTCTGCGGGTCACTGATTCCCGTGGAAATAAAGTGGAGTTTCCAATTGTACCCCTGCTGACTTCAGGGGCCTGGGCTCCCTTTTCCCCCCAGTTGCACAGGTCTAAGTTGTTGCCCCCGAGGGTCTAAGTTGGTGACAGCTAAAAATTCGTGGTCGGAAGCCCACTGTTTTCTTTGTATTTAATGTCGAAAGTATTTTGTTTAATAAATGTTAAAAGTCAGTTTCGCGGAGTTGTAACGTTTTTATTTTTTGTT
Source organism: Trichopoda pennipes (assembly GCA_030448955.1). Lineage (NCBI taxonomy): Eukaryota > Metazoa > Arthropoda > Insecta > Diptera > Tachinidae > Trichopoda > Trichopoda pennipes. The sequence goes on from JASKUP010000088.1 coordinate 7,380,118, forward strand.
TTTCAGATTCGACCCAAATTTATTCAAATTTACTAAGAAGATTTTATGTTAAAAAAATACATATAAAATAAAAAATAAATTTGAACTCAATTTAATATTTTCTTAAAATTTTTGTTTACAACTCACATTATGTTAAAAATATATTTCTGCGTTTCGTTTGTAGTTACTTAAATCAATAAACAGATGTTGCAGCCATAAAAAAATTATTGAAAGGAAACGCACACTTATACACTGACAAGCTTAAATGCTAAAAATAACGGATGATGTAGTGAACTCAACGATAAGACATTCAGAATGAAACTAATTTGGAAGTGACCATTTACCCAGAGTTATAATAAATGCAAGAAATGTACTATAATCAAAGAATAAATGGAAAAATGTTTAAATGAAAATATTCCAGTAGATTTTAAGAGAACAATTTTAAGAGAAAAAGATGTGATGTTTGCTCTACATATGTACGTACATACATATCAATCAAGAAATGAGTAAAGAAAAAAGAAAACTGTGAAATCACTTATAATAGCAGACTTTGTTTTACAAATTGATGCAGAAATGATTGAAATACGGACAAAACAAAAAGCTTACAGTTGGTCTAAGATCACCAATATTTAGGGTATTCATATCACCAATTATACTTCTGCGTAAGTAATTTTTTTTTTCAAACCTGACAACAACAACGTAAAATTAATTTCGCGCTATCTATTAGCCAAGTACGTAAAATCTTTATGAAATTTGCACCAAATATACATAGCAAAAATTTAAGGGGGTTTTAGTCTGGTCTGTTCCCTAATAAAAAATGTAATCCGCCATTTTGTAAGAAAAAGTAAAATATTTTATATTTGTTAGTGAAAAGTAGATACATATGTTAAATGGCATTTGCTATTTTGTATCATTATACGTTAAACTAAATGGCCACAACAACTAAAGGGTTTTTCACCAAGAAGCTTGTTTTCTAAAACAAACTGTTTAGATTCAGATGAATCAAATTTTTATTGTATTATGAATAGAAAAGTTGGGCGATTATAAATGAAAAATGATATCTGGCAAATGTCCAGCAACGTCACGCTATCTGGACACGGTTACTTTTCTAAGTACCTGCACGATATTGGGAAGTGCAGCACTTGTTTCTGCATTTACGAAGAGGATGATGTGGTAGGCGAAGCTGGCCACACCTTCTTTAAGTGCCACCGCTAGCATGGATACCACGCGAAAATGGACGAACGACAGCAACGAATATAGTGGACAAAATCGTTAGCAGTCCCGAAAACTGGACTGCCGTGGCGAATTATGTGGAGCGTGTACTCCGCATGAAGAAACGTAACCTGCACATGGTGACGATGAACCGCACTGATTTAGTAATCAAAGTGGATACTTGGAAGCATGCTTAGTGGGACAGAGCCAAATAGAGATCCTCCCCGAGGTCATGCGAAAGCGGTGCTGGGAAGGTCAAAATATCCCGGACTTAAAGTGGGTTTTTTAGCCGGTAGCCGAAACAGAGTCCGGCATACGGCGGAATGACGATTCTCGCCAGATACGTAACGTATTTTTCCCCATCTTAAATCCCCCCAAAAAAAAAAAAAACACGCTGACTGATGTCTATTATTTCATCAAAGTTTTTAATTACTTTTTGGCGAAATGGCGGTTTTATTTTTAAAGCTGGCTCCGTATAGACTCTGTCTTTAACACAGCTCCACAAATAATTATCCAGTGGTGTTTAATCACACGATCTGGCTGGCCACTTAACTTTTTTTCTCCGACCAGCACTTAGGGGATGACCCCTACACATGCAATGCATTGTGCCAGAGCTAGGAAATTAAGTTATGGGGAAAAGAAAAGAGGGAGTAATGCTTGTAGACATTCAATTTGAACTTTCCTACATTGAAAGTGACAGGAAGGACCTCTGAAGGGAGTTTATACAACATACAGACTGTGCTGGTTAAAAAAACAAATTTTCCTTGTAATGCGTAGTGCGATTCACTGAAAAATCAACCACAAATGGATCCACTCTCCATGAAAATCGGGTTAAACGCGAAAACGTTCGAGTAACGGGAACAAGTTCTCTAATACTAAAACTATAAAACAGTGAAATACATACCACAATGCTCTAGAGAATCAATAGAGTTGAATACCCTACTGTTCCCAATGAGCCTCTTAGCCCTCTCCTGTACATGGTCGAGCAATACCAAAATAGACTTTGGGGCGGCGGCCCATACACGAGAGTTGCATTCCATTTTTGGACGGATATAGGTGATTTAAATAGTAAGAATATCGGATAGAGTGAAGTATCTCTTATAGCGTCTTAGAAAATCGAGGCACTTGAAAGATTCTTTAGACACCTGCAAAATGTGTTCGGTCCATCGAACATTACACTGAACTTTCATGCCAAGAGGATCAAGAGCGTCCGATTTCATAATATCTATATCTCCCATAGTAACACGTGCAGAATCATTTTCGAACACAGTTCTATGCGTATGATTGCAACATTGCGTCTTATGGGCATTCAAATGATTGTCGTGAAACTATGCGATCGGAAAATTTAGTTTGCAATAAATTGATCGTTTCATCGGCTGCATGACATATGGCACCGTCCTGCTAAAATCACATGTCAGTGATATCCACGTCGTCAATAATAGGCCAAAATTACCGTTACCGCATTTTCAGCCACAGTTTCGAAAAAAATAAAACGGCCCATCACGCCTCCAGACCATATAGCGTACTATACAGTAACACGTTGAGCATGTAAAGGCTTCTCAAAAATCGCTCTAGGATTTTCAGAAGCCCAAATGCAGTAATTTTGATTGTTGACATACGTGAAAATGGGCTTCGTCTGAAAAAATTACTTTTTCATAAAAACCAGCTGGTTGTTGCTGAATGAAGGAATGGTCGGTCGGCTTCAATTCCTGCACCAATTGAACCTTTTAAGACTTCCAAGTGAAATCCTTACGCAAAATTCGCCGTTTGGTGGTTTTAGATAACTCCAATTGTTGATAACGTCGAGGAATTGATAAATTTAGATATGCTTCAACACTGTGGGTTACGACTGCGATACTTGCAGTTGAACGACCCGGTGGGACACGCATTGGTGGTCGCACATTTTGTATCGAGTCTTTCGACTCAAATTTAACGACGAAATTCTTCACAGCGGTCCCACAAAGATTATGTTGCCCGAAAATATCAGGAATTTTACGAAATGTAACTTTAACAGAATCACCATTTTCATAGTGAATTTTAATTTTTTTTAATGCGATCTTCGTCGTGCCAAATTGAATTCATTGTAACAATTGCTAATGCATCAAAAAATTAAATTACAAAATTATCATGCTGTTGATATTGCCGCAATTAAAAAAAACAAACTTCTTGTTGAAAAATTCGATATTTAGCTTTTTTTGGTGACGTTCATATCTTTATTATTTTGCGTGTGTCTTTTTAATAATAGAATCATGTTTTTAAATGGAATGAATATATTGTTGTATTGTTCCTTACCTTGTTTTATTGCTTTGGAAGATTCCAAACTGAAACTGTAATGAAATCAATAGAAGTATAGAAAAGCAAAAGGAAAATAAATTTTAACTATGTATTGTTTTGAATTAAAAAAATAAGACGAAATATATATAAGGAAAATGCTAAAAAATATATAAATTATAATTTTATAAATAGTAAATAGTTTATAAAAATAACTCGCCTGGAAATGCAGTCACTGAGCCGCCTCTAGTGCTTAAACTTGAACAATTGGCAATGCTGATATATAGAGAAAAAAAAAACTATTGATCTATAATTCCGAAAATATCTCAGCAAGAAATAATTGAGCGAAACTAGTACATCTATAATTTTAAACTAAAACATTAGATTTCCAACAATATTACACTGAACGGCGTTACCGTTGTATAGCCTTTTTTATTACATTGGAATGAATTTGTTTTTGTAGATTAAATCTTAGTCTTGACTTGTGTTAATACATACTTGCTTAGTGAAATCCAAAATAAGTAAATCTATCCTGTAGATTAGGTAAATTTTGCCTTTTAATATTTATTGTCAACGTCTGTTAGCTACAGACATCACATGTAAACAGAAATTTCAATCATATTTTTCCACTTCGAGTAAAGTTCATAAAAGAAATTATCATCTACTGTTCTGGTATTAATATGTTGGGATTTATTCCGCCAGCAAATGAAATACAGTTGTCATTCCTTTTCGTCTTTGCTGGCTGTTCAATGATTTTATTAATTTAATTTGTGGGTCTTATGAAGCCAAAATAACAGTAAAATTTTCACTCATTCAATACAATAGAAATTTCTGGGATGTCTCCTCTCTGACATGTTTGACATTATGTTTAAGTATCTACTGATGTGATTGATGTATTTTCGAACATTTGATTTTTTTCATTGTTGAAATACAACCTAGTGATGATACATTACCAAACGAGCTCTATGTTTTTTTTTTATACAAAAAAATTTAAAGATTGACCCACTATTTTGAGAGTTGCTACGGAATAAGCCAATTGAAAACAACTGCATATGAATCGTAATTGTACATAAAATAGTATGTAAAGTATGTATAAGAAATCGATCGATTTGAAAATGCAAACCAAATCAGAATTTTGTGAAAATAAATTTTTAAAAACGATAGCAAATTAAAAAAACTATAATTATGAAATCATCGACTTTGTCTACATAGCGCTCCATATTTATTAAAACACATATCGTTGCCTGAAACACAAAACGCTCTGACTAACATTTTCATAATTTAACAGGAGAAAAAAAAAAGAATATTAAGGTGTTTAGTACGAATATGATTTTAAAATGTCATAAATTTTTTTTAATAGATAAGGGGCTTCGACGATATATTCAATTCAATTCAATTAAATTCTTCACCTTAAATTGTTCACAAAAATATGTAGATTTAGCGCTGATATGGTTGTGACCAGTCAATTTTATTTTATTAGTTTTACATAAAAGAAATATGAAATTTAATCGGGCATGGAGACTACAGGGTGTCCGCCAGAAAGGTATACTACTTGGTTTTGCCGCCATTTTGGTCAACACTAGTCTTGACAGTTCTTGACAGTCGTGACACAAGGCAAATTTATTATGGAAAAATATTCGATATAAACAAACGTGTTGTAATCGTTAAACATTTTATCACAATCAATCATCGATTACTGTGACGATGAGAAAGTTACGTGAAATGTTTGGGAAAAACAACGTGCCAACAAAACGCACTTTTTATCGTGTAGAGTAAATGATTTTGCATGCTTTGTGTTTGATTAACATGTGGTATCAACAAGACGGTGGTACATCGCATACAGCCAGGATAACAATGGAATTACTGCGAGACCTCATTCCCCAACAATTTATTTCAAGAAATGGTGATGCTGATTTGCCTTCACGGTCGCCGTACTTGACTGCTCCGGACTTCTTTTTGTGTGGATATCTGAAAAGCAAGGTTTATGCAAACAAACCAAAAACGCTTGAGCAACTAAAAAAAATATTCGTAAGGAAATTAATGAAATACCGCGGAAAATGTGTGAGATTGTAATGAAAAATGTGTTCAAAAGGACTCGCATTTGTGAGGCTAACAGAGGCGGACATTTATCTGATATTGTATTCCTTACACAATTGCCGATATTAAATAAAACATTTATCAATAGAAGTTCCATTCTCTTTCATTTAATCAAAAATTATAAACAAACAAAGCAGTATACGCTCCCAGCAGCCACCCTGTGTTAACAACATTTTGCATGCAACATAAAAATTTCCTAAAACTGGTCAAACTTGTATGGTGCAATCACAAGTTTAAAAATAATTAACAATAAAGTAAGAATATTATAATAACATGATATTACAAGTTGGACTGATTTTGAATGTTAAAACTTTTCAAAATAAATTAATTAGTTTCATGTGTAGAAAAACATTTGTTATAATATAATCGATATGACAATATAAAGGAGTTGTGAATTGCATATAAAGTGTAACATTTAAGTTTTTCTTTTTTTAATAATTGCACCGCCTAAAGGACCTTCGTTTAAACATGCATAATATAAAGCTTAAATTCTTATGGGACGAAAACTACATTTTTTAGTTATTTATTTTTTAAGCTGGTTCCAACTATTAAAAACCAATACAAGTTTATAATGGATAAACTCTAGAAACTGAAAAAGAAGAAATGTTAGATATTACGGGCGAGTTACTAATTAATCTACAGCTCCTTGAGGATCAGCGAAAAATATGTTTTGGAATTAGTATTGTCAGTCAGAAGAAATTTAATTTTTAAACAGATTAAAGTTAAATACCTAAACATTTTTTAAAGTAATAGAAGTAGTCACTGTACTTCATTATATGCGAACGAATATTTATTTCGCACATTTATATTAAAAAGAATTGTTTTTTTTCTTTGTAATATTAATATGCAAAATAATTGTTCGTAATAATAATTTGCACTGAATAAATTTAATAGCGTTTATATTGTAAAACAAAAAAAAAACGTATTTAAGGCTAAAATTCTACTAAACAGTTTTTATAAAATCTGAGTAAGTGGATATATTTTAAAATTACCATAAACACACATAACTTCGAAAGTTAAGAAATTCCTGTTCAAAAGAATATTTATAATACTTAATGCATTATTATAGTAATTGAAAATAAAAAAGAAATAAAATATTTATATTTAATATAAAGAAAAATTAAATGATTTTATTATTTTTAAATATACATAACTAAAAAAATTGTTTAAAAAAAACATACATTTAATTATTTTACTAAAAAAAATAAAATTATTCATACTTAACTGTTTTTGGTGGTACTAATTATTATTTACACGAAATACATATCATTCATTTTAAGATTTATTCATATTTAATATGTGTTACATTAAAATGTGTGTATTTATTTAACCTTTTTATGTACTATTTTTAAATATTTTAATTCAAAGCTGCTTATTAGATAAGATATTTTATATTAATTGTAAATTCATAGTTAATAAATTGTGAATATAAAAAATTATATTACATAAATTTTTATATTATATTTATCTGTTAAATGTTAAATTAAAATCTAAGTTTGAATTCACAAAGTCAAAAACAAAAAACATAATAAAAACCAGAATGATTCGTAGCAATAGGCCATACATAAATTTAGTTAAACAACTTCCACATTAAATATCAACCTGCAATTTTATCGTGGAATTGTGAATATAAAAAAATAAGAAAATTACAATACATATATTTTTATAATATATTTCTTCTATTATATTTTAATAAATTAAAATCTAAATTTGAATTTACAAAGTCAAAGTGAAAAATAAAACATTTTAAAAACAAGGATATATAGTAATAGGCCATAAAAAAATTTAATATCAACCTGCAATTTGTCAGGTGTACAATTTTTGTCATGAAAATATATATTCAAAATCTTCTCTCAATGAATAAACTATAAAAAAGAAATATGCGTAAAGCTTTTAATACATGTCTTGGAAATTATTATTGCGTTATAATAAAAACAAAGAGAAATTCAATTGTAAGTGGTATTTTGTATGACTTTGTAAATGTAATAAAATAACGTATTTTTATTATTAATATATATATTATTAATATATAATAATAATAATAATAATATATATATATATAATTGCAAAAAGAACATTAAAGTAAACTTTGCTGTATTTATTTATTTTTATTTTTTTCATGTAAATATTTTATTTTTGTTAAACTTTGAATTAATGCGAAATGTTTTTAAAAAAGTTAATATTCCAATAAAAACGTTTTGTTGAAGTTGATAAAGAACAACAACTTTGGTTCTTTAAAATTCATAGAAAAAAAAATGATTGTGAAATGTTTGAGAATTAAATTCATGTTAGATGGTTTTTATTTTATAATACAGAAAGCCCTAACGCATATACCATTATAAGTCTTTGTAAATTATTATAATCTAATATTAAAATTAATAGCCGTTTTGTTTTTTTTTTTTAAATCTTAAATAGATGCTTCCTGTTAAATAAAAGTAAAGTGTAAAAAGAATGTTTAAAAATAGTTATAAAGGAACCTCTATACAAAAACGTGTTTACTTAGGTCTAATAGAAAGTTTTTTTTTGCAGCTAATTAATATTATGTGCACAGTTATATTTATAAGTTTGCAAATAATATATTTAACACTTTGCATGTTTTTTTATTTTTAGTTTAATATTAATTTGATAAAAAGTAAGTTTTTTATAATATGGTGTCCAGGTCTAATATATTCTACACAAATCTCAAACTTCACATGATATTATTTTCTATTTGTTTTTTAGGTTTGTTGTCTAAAGTTAGACGGACACAAATAATTTGTTCACGTGATCTGTTTTCAAATAAACGTGAAAAAACAAACGTGAATTATGAAGTGGGTGACGCTGGCAAATGAGGTTTTGCTAATAGTTGTGTACACTTAAAAATTGTTTCCTTATTTGCTCTTAAAAATTGTTATGATATCTATTACCTGCTTGCTATACATTTTCGCCACATTAAAATTTTCTTACTGTCACGTCAACATAAAATTCGTACAAATCATTAGTTTTAAGAATAAAATGCAACACAACAACCCAAAAGTTCTGAAAGGTTTAAAGATTATTTAATGAAACCGTTGTCAAGAGAAGTAAACAATTTAATAGTAAAATACGAAAATAACGAGTTTGATTTTCTTTTAATAACTCTCATACAATAAAAGCTCGTTACATTGCTTTCTATGTTACTTTGACCAATATTGTATAGCAACAAAAGATTTTGCCTACAAGGTTTACTATGTAACCAATTGCTACTAACTAAACTGTAGGAGAATTCATGGTTCATATTCAATTTAAAAACATTTGCAATTTACTACGATTTTAAGCGACCTTTTTATCTTTTAAATAAGTAAATTACTATAGTTTTTAATATTGTAGCTCGTATAATCATAGTAATTAAAATGTTAATATTTCTGGGTTGTCGTGTTTTCAAATTTTCTACATTCACCAAAGTTAGAAGATGCAAATCGTGAATGCCGCTATATATCAGGTTTATATGAAACATTATTAAGAATAGTGGACTTACAGTTTGCTGGTCAATGTTAATTATGAACACACCTAAATGTTGTTTCGAATATACATATTTGCAATACACATTGTATTAATCGCTTCAGGCTAACTTTATTTATCTTTACATTAAATATGTTTTTAAATTATTTGATAAATCATATCAGAAATGATTTATTGCCATTATTGTTAAATTAAATTAGCTATTTTGTAAAAAAGCAATACACTGTTGGTAATGTAATCAATTAAAAAACAGTTATGTAAACAAACAACACGATCAATTAATTTTTGTAACCAAGTTTCTATTGGAATATAAATATGAAAAATTATGCATTTAAATAAAGTATTAAATTAATATAAAGGCTTATTATTTTATTAATAAACTTAAAACTGCTTATTTATTTTTAAAATAAGTAAGTAAGTATAAGTAAAGTATATAAATTATAAATTTTATTTTATGTCATACCTGTCTCTGTAACTTAAGTTTATTTGTTTTACATATTTTATATTATAATTATGAATTACTATAATTATTTTAACTTCTTTTAATGAATTTTACTGATCATGTAACACACATACCTAGATTAAGAAAAAGAATGTAATAAAATATAAATTATTTACATATTAATTATATAATAATGTAATCAAAAATATTAGTATAGCAATATAGTAGAGCAATTACCATCCATCAATAAGATAGAAAATTGCCGAAACTCAATAGAAAAAGAAATAATTAAAGTAACTACATTTTAACCACCAATGTAAAATTTTTATCATTAGACTTATGCATTTTTATAGTTAATTTAAGATTATATTAACTTTTTCTAATTCCGAAAATATTTATACTTTTAAATGCATAAAATAAATACATAAATTAATTAAGGTCTTCTTGAAGGCTAATCATACTTATGATAGTAAAGTAAAGGGATTAAAACATTTATCTAAATCCAAAATGATTAAGATAGGTGATGAATTTATAAGTTTCTTACATTGAAATCGCTGTTATTAAGGGCATTGAATTCCAAAATATAAATATTTTTATGTATTTTATACGATGTCTTTTTGCTTTAATGTTTAATTTTAATATTTCAATTATGTTTGCGAAAATTAATCTCCTAATATTTGTACTGTGAAAAGAGCTTGGAAAGTGCTCGAGCTTTTACATGTTTTACTACTAAACTACAATATCTACTTTTAATTATTTGATGATTAAAATCTATGATAATCAATAAGTACCTTAACAAAACCTAAGTTTTCGCAAAGAAAATAAATAGATAAAATTGTATCCTACCTTTTAATCAGTAAGTTGTTTATTCATATTCCTAATTTAACGTCGATATTTGTTACTTGAAGAAGCATTGCCGTTACTAATGGGTTTGGACACTGGTCCGGCATTATTATTATTCAAAGATGGCTTATTGTTAGGTTGACCACCATTATAGCCACCATAGCCAGTACCAGGTGGTATTTGTATATTATCTGTATAAGAAGAATAAGATATATTACTAGCTGACTCAAAATAAAAAAGATACTTGTGAATAAATTTTATCCTTTCTTCTACTATTTTAATAGCTAACAAATTTAGAAAGATATCTTAAACAAATATATCATTATACTTTCACTTACTAAAAGAATTATGTTGGTTTGGTGGTCCACTGTAGGGATTCATTCGGTTTGAGCTCATATTATTTTGATGTTTGGTAGGTCCACCACCGTAATTTTGTTGGTAGCCTGTACCAAAATTTGGTGGTGGTGGAGGCTGTCCGCTAATTGGTGGGGGTACACCGGGTGGTGCTATAGGTGGCTGCTGCCAGTTTGGTGGTGGTTGAGTGCCAGGAGGAGGCATTTGATTTGGTGGAGGCATAGGTCCAGGTGGACCAGGTGGACATGAGGGTGGCGGGCAGCCCCATTGGTTATTATTCCATGCTGGTGGAGGTGGTTGGGGACCTCCCGGAGGATGTGACGGTGCATTCCAAGCATTAGGTGCTGGCGGATAATTCCAGTTAGGCATTTGCTGATGAGGTACTGGTGGAGGCATGGGTGGTTGTTGGTAACCGCCATAGTTTTGTGGAGGCATCGCTGGTGTTGGTGGACCCCACTGGTTGTAATTTGGAGGTGGTCCTTCTTGATAAGGTGGCATGGGATGACGTGGCGGCTGTTGAGGCGGCATATTATTTCTAATATTACCTTTCGGATTATTTTTAATGTCCTGTTGTCCAATATTATCACCACCGCCACTATGCATCATAGCATTTTTCTTTTGTAATTCTTTGCTATAAATTGATTTTTTTACATCCACCACAACATACTTGATAGAATGCGACTTTTGTACTTAAAAGAAGAAAAAATTATGACTTATTAAAGTGTGCTTAAAATTTAAAAGGATAATAATAAATGAGTCTTAACTTTACTTTTTAAAAGCGAAAAGGGTAAAACCAAGGAGTACAATATAATGAAAAACAAATTAATAAAAAACAAAGGAAACAAATGCAATAACTATATTGTGTTAAATTCAACAAATTGCTTGGCTTTCTTCAACTAATTCTTACAATTTAATTACCAGTGCTTAAATTTCAATAATGGTGTGCCATCCCATCTTTACATAACTTAAACATAACTGATACGCATGTGTGATTTGTTTTTATATTTTTTGCTTTTTTTGCTTTCATTTAAAGTTTGAAAGTAAAGATTTAAAAATTTGTCATTGATATTGAACACCAGAAGTGGATAAAATAAATAGAATAATGCATTGCTTAGGTTTGTTAATAAATTGCAGCATATGAAGTAAAAGCCCATAACCTGTTTTACACCCATTGGGCTCATTTGTTAATTTTACAAAGCTAGTGGCATCATCGGACCTTATGTTTTCAAAAAATGAAACCGGAGCTTACGTAAGGATCAACGAGATACCTACCGCACAATGATCAATTATTTTTGTGTGACTTTAAACCGAGAGAGATTTCGTTTCAGTAGGATAGCGATGTGCGGCTACCACATTCATCGACTTATTGAATTTAAAACTCGACGATAAATTGATTTTGAGAAGTTTACCTATAAATTGGCTTTAAAAGTGGTACAATGTGACCCATCTACCTCGGTTATTTTCTGTGCTTCCACATAAAGTAATTGTTTTATTTATAACATACGGAGAATAGCGCTTGGAATAAAAATTGCTTTTAGCTTTTTCTTTATTACACTTAAATTGACATTGCTAATAAAATATAACAAAGATTTATAATTTTTATAGTTTTTTTTTTTAACGATCTTTTTTTATTAATCTTTAATAAATATCTTTTTTCTTTTTTAAGATCTTTTTTATATATTTTTTCTTCTCGATATCTCGTTTTCCTTTGGAAAGCTTCTTCAGAAAAAAATTTTATATTTTTGAAAACAAAAAATTATTAATAATTTTCGAGAAAAAAAAATATATAAAAAAGATCTTAAAAAAGAAAAAAGATATTTATTAAAGAAAGATTTATAATAAAAATACGTGTTTCATAAGTCAATGAAAATTGAATGAAATGAATCTCACCAAATATTTTTGGTCTGTTTTATTTCTTTTTTCTCTCTTTGTGTAATTTTTTCGCTGTTGCATGCATACACCACTGAAAAAATGGAAGTATGTTTCGCTAGTTTTTGAAGTTATAAATATCATATTTACTATTGTATTGTATTTAGTTATTGAAAAATGTTCGTTATATTGGGGTTGCAAAGTTAATTATTTGACTCATAAAAGGTGCTATTTAAAGTAGGATGTATGATACTTTAAAGTTTAGCTATATTGTATAACATAAGAAACTTTAAAGTGAATTAAATATAAATTTATTCGGCATAATGCATTAAACACAGCCGACAGCAAACTATGCGACAAAATTTTGAAACAATCGAATTGTTTTTTTTTCATCATTAACATATAACAGCTAACTTTTAACTACTTAAATCTGATTAATATTTCTATTGGACAAATTTAATTGTCACGTTATATATTATATTATATTATTACAATATAATTGGCTATAAGTATACAGCTTCTAAGCTGAAAAGCTTACTTAAGCAGAGGTTCTTTTGCCTGTTCCCAAAAACTGCAAAGCCCACAATAGTCGTTGAAATATCACATATGTACTTCGAGCTCACTTTGAACTTCAACAACTTTTATAATTGCAAGATATCGTAAATCCTTTATTTTTGATTCCGAATTCATCTCTTTGAAGAGAAATATTATTTTAATACAGAAACTAAAGCTATTTAGTTCATGAACGACCAAGTTCTATTAAACTTATCATTCAAACGTCTGAATTGAATTTACTTGAGCTCAATACATTAATTGAGCTCTGTAGTTAAATTCAGATGTTTAGTTCAATTGTTAACTCGCTCAGCTCAGTACCGAAAAGTTTAACAGTACATTTTAAATAATTGTTTTATTTGTATAAATGAGCGTTTCGTCTAATACAAATCAATTCAAATTGCTGAAGAATAAAACCGCAAAAAACAAAACACGTTAAACATAACCCTCGACTCGAATGGCTTGTTTAAATTAAACAGCTGTATATTTCAAAGAAATGTTGTAGTAAAAGCTCTTGAAGAGCTCAAATTCTATAATTTTGTTCCTGTTCTAAACATACACCGTCCAATACCATAATTAAACGGCTGTTTTTTAATTTTTTGTTGACACAAACATTAGAAAATATTTGTATTTAGATGTTCGTTCTTTTTTCAATCGATAGGTATTTCCTATTCCTATTCGATGGACCATTCTGGCTTAAAACACAATACACTCAAACAAATTTGGTTTCAATGTAAAAACATTTTTAGATAATTTGTGCAAATAGCCTTTCGTTTAACATAAAACTTACATATTGCTTTATCCACAGCATCATAATCGTCATATTCAATAAATGCAAAGCCCCGACGTTTACCAGTAGTTTTATCGGTAAGTATTTTTACTGACACAACTTTTCCGAACTGAGAGAAGTATTCCTCTAGGCAAGGTTCATCATGATTGTCTTTAAGACCACCTACAAAAAGTTTTTTAACTGAAGCACTTTTGTTTTCCTGTGCTTCACGTTCTGGTCGCGGAAGAGCACGTTTCGCTTCAACAGATCTGAAAATATATGTATGTAGTTTAAGAATTCATCATGCATACACACATATTTAAATACATGATTAAGATAACACTTACTTTCCATCAATTATATGCGGACGATTTTCTTGTGCCGTGTCTACCATAGAAGATTTTGTGTAGGTTATAAATCCGAAACCTCTCGACCTCTTGGTGTTTTGATCTTTCATAACTACCACATCTACAACTTTTCCCCATTGGCCGTAGAAATTTCTGAGACCTTCTTCTGTTGTGTACGGTGCTAAGCCACCTATAAATAGTTTCCGCAAATGCTCCAATTCACAAATATCCTAAAATTAAATACAGATAGAATTGATTATGGACACGCTTGTAAGGTTTTCCTTAAAATTTAATTTCAACTTACATCATCTACTGCATTTTCTATTATTTCAACAGAGCTGTCACTATTATTACCGTCATAATTTTTTTCTTTCTTAATATCCGACATTTTTAAAGGGACTCAAGTTTTAAATGTTATTTATTTCTAAATTCTGTTACTATAAAATTAAAGATTTTATTTTATATCTGTACGTAAAAGCAATTCACGTATACACACCTAATTTGTTAAGTGGCGGCTAAAATAGCGATGCCACATGTTAAAATTATAACACAAAATAAAAAATGATGAATAAAGTCTGACAGCTTAATACTTAAGTAAGTACATTTTATAATTTTGAATGAAAGTATCTTTTTAAAAAATAAAGTTATTTTAAGAAATAAGTAAATGGCAGATTTTCTAAATAAATATATTTGGCGTTCTTAACAACTAATTAATTTTTTCATTTAAGATGCCGATAAAACAATTTGTAATTAATTCAATGGCGCTACACAAGCAGCCACAGACTACCTGTGCAAGCAGCATCTACCTGTTTTGTTGTCATACTTATGTGAAAATCATAAAATCTGTACGCTAATTGGTGGCAAAAGTTTTAAAATTGAAAATTGTAATAACTAGACGCTGGTCATATAAATTAAAGGGTAAGCCATTTTTATTGTTGTTATTTTTAGTTTTAATTATTATTTTTCATAAATATGGCTTCAACTAACTAAAAGCCAGGACTGGGAAAACTATATTTTATTATTTGATGGCAGTACTTTTTTCGGCACGAAGCCACTTAATTGAAAATAGTGAACGGTATACAATTTTCAGCAATCTTATTGTTGTAAATAGTCCGATACTATGTATGGAACGCATAGATAAGTTCTGGTCTTTAACTCGTTGGCACAATAAGATTTATTTGAAAGTGTTTATAATGAATAGCATAAGTGGAAAGTGCCGGATATATACTTAGCTAGACGATGTTTTAGAAAATTTACAGTCTTAAAATGAAGTTGCTTAAAAAATTCGCTAGCAACTAATGAGCTACGGCATAATATTTAACTTACATACTTACTTTATTTACTTTTTGTACAAAGTTTGATATCTTGATTAAATTGTAAAATACATATTAAAAATAGATGAATAAAGTCTGGCAGCTTAATAGTAATTTAGGAACAGTTTTAAATTTTAAATGAAAGTATTGCTGTTAAAAAGTGTAATTATTTTGAGAAATAGGTTTGTACATGACCATTTTTTAAAATATGCTTATTTGGATTTGCTAACAGCTATTAACGCTTCTGTCACATGCTGATAGAACAGTTAATAATTTAATTCGATCCGGTTACACAAGCGGCGTCAGCTGTTTTGTTGTCAGACTTATGTACGCATTTGTGGAACTGTCTGTTACGCTAATTGGTAGCAAGTGTACAAATTATAAGTTGTAAATAAATAAAATAAAGTGGTGGTTTGATCTTTGAAGAAGTTAGTAATATAAATTAAATACTAGGGTGAGCCATTGTTATTGTTGTTACATTTGTATCATTGTGGTTCATATGTTGTTTGTGTTCAATTAACTAAACACCAGGTCTGGAAAAACCATTATGTTTTGTTTATTTGAAACAGCACTTTTTTGGGCATGAATTTGTAAATATCTAACAATACACGACGTTTAGCTATCTAAATTTTAATGTTTTAATAATTAAAATGCTGTAATTAGAGTATCCGATACCAAGTATCGCACGTATAGATTCAATATTCTCCAATAGTGTCTATAAATTTTAGGTTAAAGCATAAGGTTTATTTATTTTCATATGCTATATTTCATATTTAATAGGTTTAAGAGTTTACAATAAATGTGATAAATGGAAAGCCGGGAAGTTAATTAGGTAGACAATATTTGTTAAAATTTACAATCTCAAAATAAAGCTGCTTAAAATATGCGGTATATAGTGAACTATTATAGCTTGTTTCCACGGCACCTGCTTCGCTCTCTATTCTTGCTTCACACTCCAATCATAAGCGAATCAACCTGCTTCGCCATACAAAATTTTGAGAACGAAGCTGGTAGATTCATATTGAATTTATATGGTGTTTCCACGGCACCTGCTTCGCTCTCTATTCTTGCTTCACACCCCAATCATAAGCGAATCAACCTGCTTCGCCATACAAAATTTTGAGAGCGAAGCTGGTAGATTCATATTGAAGCTAGTTGCGAAGCAAGTAAAAATCCTCTCTTCCCTAATTTTTATCGTAAGTTTATCTGCACTAGTTATCAAAATTAAACGTTTTTGTAAACAAAGAAAATTTACAAACAAAATAAAGTTAAAACTTAATTAATTAATTTTAATTTTATAAAATTAAAAAAAAAATGGATAGGAAAAAAAATTATACTTAATGCTGTCGCGGCAAGAAGGATATCTTCTGTTGTTTTTCAACTGTTGTTGTTGTTTTTCAACTTATGTTTTTCTGTTTAATAACAACAGCCAAATCGAAGCAGATAAATGAGTCGTGTAAACAGCATGATTCACAAATAGCTTGTTTCCACGGCACCTGCTTCGCTCTCTATTCTTGCTTCACACCCCAATCATAAGCGAATCAACCTGCTTCGCCATACAAAATTTTGAGAGCGAAGCTGGTAGATTCATATTGAAGCTAGTTGCGAAGCAAGGAAAAATCCTCTCTTCTCTAATTTTTATCGTAAGTTTATCTGCACTAGTTATCAAAATTAAACGTTTTTTGTAAACAAAGAAAATTTACAAACAAAACAAAGTTAAAAGTGAAAACTTAAAAAATATAATTGTTTTGTGGGTGTGTTAATTAATTTAAATTTTATAAAATTAAAAAAAAAATGGATAGGAAAAAAAATTATACTTAATGCTATCGCGGCAAGAAGGATATCTTCTGTTGTTTTTCAACTGTTGTTTTTGTTTTTCAACTGTTGTTGTTTTTCAACTTATGTTTTTCTGTTTAATAACAACTGCCAAATCGAAGCAGATAAATGAGTCGTGTAAACAGCATGACTCACAAACTTGCTTCAGAGAGCGAAGCACGAGATTCAAACTGTCGTGGAAACAGGCTAAAACTTGCTTCAGAGAGCGAAGCACGAGATTCAAACTGTCGTGGAAACAGGCTATTAGCTGCGAATCAAGGAAAAAATCCTCTCTTCTCTAATTTGTATCGTAAGTTTATCTGCACTAGTTGTCAAAATTAAACATTTTTGTAAATAAAGAAAAATTACAAACAAAACAAAGTTAAAAGTGAAAACTTAAAAAATATAATTGTTTTGTGGCTGTGTTAATTAATTTAAATTTTATAAAATTAAAAAAAAAATGGATAGGAAAAAAAATTATACTTAATGCTATCGCGGCAAGAAGGATATCTTCTGTTGTTTTTCAACTGTTGTTTTTCAACTGTTGTTTTTGTTTTTCAACTGTTGTTGTTGTTTTTCAACTTATGTTTTTCTGTTTAATAACAACTGCCAAATCGAAGCAGATAAATGAGTCGTGTAAACAGCATGACTCACAAACTTGCTTCAGAGAGCGAAGCACGAGATTCAAACTGTCGTGGAAACAGGCTAAAACTTGCTTCAGAGAGCGAAGCACGAGATTCAAACTGTCGTGGAAACAGGCTATTAGCTGCGAATCAAGGAAAAATCCTCTCTTCTCTAATTTGTATCGTAAGTTTATCTGCACTAGTTGTCAAAATTAAACATTTTTGTAAATAAAGAAAAATTACAAACAAAACAAAGTTAAAAGTGAAAACTTAAAAAATATAATTGTTTTGTGGGTGTGTTAATTAATTTTAATCTTATTAAATTAAAAAAAATGGATAGGAAAAAAATTATACTTAATGCTATTGCGGCAAGAAGGATATCTTCTGTTGTTTTTCAACTTATGTTTTTCTGTTTAATAACAACTGTCAAATCGAAGCAGATAAATGAGTCGTGTAAACAGCATGATTCATAAACTTGCTTCAGAGAGCGAAACACGAAATTCAAATTGTCGTAGAAACAGGCTATTATGTTGAATCATGGCATCATATTAGCATAGGTTATTACAGTCTGTGATAGTAGTTGGCGTTCTTGACATTTATATTACGCTTTTGGTTAAAGTTTGACATCTTAAATTAAAAATATTGAACAATAAATCCTAATCAGCTGTCAAACTGTACTAGGGATAACACTGAATTTGTGCAAAGGCTTCTTGTTATAGAAAAAAACATCCAAATTTCCGCAAAACTAAATTTTATTGATTTGCCAAAAGCTGTTTCAAATTTAAACTTTTTCACACGTCAAACTATATTTAAAAATTTTGTATTTTAATTGTCAAAACACATCCGCTACATCCCACAATTATGTTGTCCATCCCTATGCTAATTTACGAAATTTTTTAATCTGCGACAACTGAAAGTTTTGAATTTATTTAGCTCGACATATATTATTTCCACCAAATCCTTTTGTATCGTAACTATATTGTATGAAAGAAATGCTAAATTTGGGAAAGGAAAAACGGTAAAAATTTTGAACATTGTTTTTTTTTTTTTGTATATTGAGATGAGGGGTTTTCTAAAGTCATTGCGAAATAGTATCTTTGATTATATTAAAACCTCATATTTTGTTATATTGTAATTAAAAGGTATTTCGAACAGGTTTACCAATATATATGAATTATTTTTCTCACCAAGCCAGCTGCACTATCGTAAAGACACAAGCATATTTTTTTTTTATTTTTTATTCTTTAATATTGAATCTGTCTGTATGACATATACAATATGTATTAAAATCTTAATCTATGTATGACTTAGGTTGGTACTGCCACTGAAGTACTCAACGCATATGTATTTTCAATAAGAGTGTTATCTTGCCAAATCAAGAGTTTGCACCCTTTTTAGACGCCTGTGGCCCTCAAATAATAACAAGTTCCTCGCAAGCGGATTGGGATGATTGATGATTTTTGCAACGTAGTTTGTGCTAATCTCTTCTCGGATGGTAGGAATATTGAGGTCCTTATGGATGTTATTATTCCGCATATACCAAGGAGCACACGTAATCATTCTCAAGATCTTTGATTGTCTACTTTGTAGTTTTTCAACATTTGATGCGTAGGCGGATCCCCAAAGCTGGATTCCATAGGACCATATAGGTTTTAAAACTGCTTTGTATAGGAGCACTTTGAGGTCCAAGACAAGTGAAGATTGTGGCCCAATTAGCCAAAGAAGTTGGGTATTTTTAATTTTGAGCTGTGTGATTTTAGCCAAGTGAGACGCCGATCGAGGTGTATTCCCAAGTACCTTACATGGGTCTGCTCTGGGATGCTAGCTCCATTTATTATTATAGCTGGAAAATTTTTCTTTCTTAATGTGAACGTTAAATGACCGCATTTTGTGGCATTAACATTTATTTTTCACTTATGTAACCATTTCTCCAACTCATTTATGTGGGTTTGAAGTTGTTGCGATGCCACTTCTGGTTGTTTATAAATACTAAGAAATGCTGTATCATCTGCGAATGTCGCTGTGTGTGTGTTTGCGGTGTACAAAAGATACAGGAATGGCCCGAGTATGCTTCCCTGCGGGACTCCAGCTAAAATTTGTTTGCTCGATGAATAAGTATTTTTCGACCTTATTACAAAAGATTTATTTGTTAAATAGCTCGCGAGCATTTTAAGTACGTTTGACGGGAGAAATTTTGAAATTTTATATAGAAGCCCTTCGTACCAGACCTTGTCGAATGCTTGTGATATGTCTATAAATAGTGCGGAACAGTAATGCTTACTTTCAAAAATTTCTCGAATTAAACTTGTGATTCTATGTACTTGTTCCATAGTGCTGTGCTTTTTCCTAAACCCAAATTGATGGTCTGGGATTATATTTCTTGAAATAACATGCGCCGCTAATGATTTCAAAATCAACCTTTCGAATATTTTAGAGAGAACAGGTAATAAGCTGATTGGACGGTATGATGATACCTGCGTTACGTCTTTGCCTGGCTTAGGGATCATAACTATTTCAGATTGTTTCCAAGATAATGGGAAGTAACCAATTCTTAACATTGAATTAAAAATAAACATAACAGTTTTTAGCGCCGAATTTGGCAGATTCATGACCATAGTGTTGGTGATTTTGTCACTACCAGGAGCTTTTTTCGGATTCAGTTCATTGATAACACAGATTCTGGAATAGCAACTGGTGTTATCGTAGAGTCTGTTTCATTTGAAATAAAAACCTTCTCCAGGTGGTTGGCGAACTCTTCCACTTTATCGTTGGAATTTTTTGGCTTACTTTCCATTTTGCAGGCGAATAGGAGCTTCGTAAGTAATAGGGCATTTCATTTTTCGCACGGTCTTCCACAAGCTGTAGTTAGTCTTCTCGGTGGCATCTAAGTTTTGTAAAAAAAATTTAATATTTAGCTCTTTGTGCTTTACTCAGTCTCTTTTGGCATTGATTCAGTTGTGGCTTCAAAAATGGGGAACGAAACTCCTGCCATTGGCGCCTTAATTGTCTCTTTTCCCGTATTAGAGATTGAACATTGCTGGAGACGTTGATAGAACTTATATATGTATAATATATTGAAATCAAAAATACCAAAAAAAATGTTCGGTTTAAAATTAGTCTTTAATATCAGTTTGATATTTTTATATTTGCCTAACCCTATAATTGTACTCCATGGCACCTATTGGATTAGGAGTTTACAATCTAAGCAAGGATAAGGACTTTTTGCCAATATGCAAGTTCAGTTTGACCGCTTTTAATTTCATTTGTGTTAACTTAACGCCGATCAAATTGTATTCCGAGTTGATTAACTTTGGGAGGCATTAATCTCCAGATAGTTTGAACGTTGTATGAGTACATACAAATATACATTTTAGTTCATTCACTTTTATTTTCCATTTCTTCAACTATTTTTCTATGTTGAATAAATGTTCTTTTAGATATCATAATGCTTCTTGAGGACTTTCGGGATGTTTAGAAAAGCAGGGTCGTTGATGTGTGGACTCAGTTACTAATTGGCATATCTGACGTATATAAATATGAAACGGATCCTAATATACTACTTCGTTTCTTTGTTTATTATAATTTTTCTAACAGGCCATAGAAGCTCTTAGGCAAATTTAGTTTTAACTTTTATATCAAGCTTTACAGTATGGCATGTATCGAACACTGGAGATACGTCGATAAAAAGGCTTGAACAATATTTTCTTTCGTCGAAGATCTTTTTTTAATAACTTTTACTAATCTTTGTGCTTGTTCAATTGTTTTATGTTTTTTTTTAATTCAAATTCGTGGTTCAGAATACATATTTTCTTTTTTAACATGTGTGATAAAAGAATCACAGATCGGTACGATTCTATTGTTGTGTGACCCTTTTCTGACTTGCTTTTAGTGCTATGTGGGGCAACTCAAGTAGCATCTTGTTGCTGATTTTTTAAAAACTGGATACTTTCTTCGGTTTCAAATGGATTCTAGCCTTTTCAATATCATGAAGCTCAAATCTTAGGGTAACTGCCGCAATAATATCGACTAGTGGCAGCTTAGCTATATTAGTTGAGATATTTGAAGTAAAATCATTTTTTAAGTGGTCAACAAATAAGTTCCCTTTATCAGTATCAGTTCTGGCTCAACTTCCTGGGGGAGTTTGTAAGGAAGGCTGGTCGTTTTACGTTTCGAAATGCATACCATAACGAATAATCTAAATGTAGAGTTGAGTCAAGATCCTCCAAGTGATTTTTGGTATTTTAGTAGCGTTCTAGGCTTTTTCGTACATTCATTTAGCTGGTTTTAAATTGGTGAGATCTGTATGTTTTACACTCTATTCTCATTCGATATATGCAGAATAAATTTAGTTGAACTTATTTTAGTGCCGAGTTGTTGTTGCATATTGACCAGGTAACTTGAGATTTCTGTTTAATCACATACAAACCCATTTTTAAAATTGCGTGGAACAAAAGCCAACCTTTAACAGTAATTAGTCGCAATTCAAAAAACGTATGTTTGGCGTTGTATTCGCTAGTTCCTAAGAAATAAAGACCTATTGAGTTGTAAAAATTACAGCATTGATACTAATAAAAATCTAGGAGGTGAATAAACGATATTAAGTTTCCGCGAAGGAAGGAAATCCTTAAAAAAATCATACATTAAATAATATTTTATTTAAGCCTTTATAGGCATTGTAGATCTATCACATGTTTTACCACGGTGAGAAGGAATTTTTGACGGTTAAAACTTTGGTGGGTTCTGATCTCTTATGCGATGGTAATTATGCAGTGAAGTAGATAATTTATGTTAGATGTGTTCCCGTACTTTTTGGGTAAAGTTTGGGCAAATGAGAGTAATAAAAAAATACTCTCAATTAGAGACTAAAACGTTTAAAAGTACGGGAACACTAAAAACCAAATTTTTAGCCCGAAATAAAATGTCAAAATTGTTTACTTATTTTATGTCCATGGAAACATGTACATATGTATGTAGTTATCTATGCATATATACATATATATCTCATTAGTATGTTTTTTATACAAGATATATAAGTATATACATACATAAATAAAAAATTCAAGCATTTACTTGCATTTTTCAACATTCTTCAATAAAAAGTTTTATTTCAACTCTAAAGAAAACTTGTTGTTGACAATTTTTATTGTTTATTTTATGCAACAGCTGATTGATTTACAATCTTACCAAATTAGCCCGAAAAAAAGTGCGGGCTGTTTTGGGCAGAAAGAAGAAGAATATTATTCTCTCAAATTCTCTCTCACTTGCCCAAACTTTGTGTACGGGAACGCTTTTGGGCAAATTTAGGAACCCGCGGGCTCCCAAAGTGGAGTACGGGAGCAAACCTGTTATAAATAGGGTGCGTCCAATTTTTTCAACCTGATATCTTAGGGTACTAATTCAACGCAGAATATTGGTTGAACGATATGTTTCCGATTTCTTATATTGCCTACATTTTTAATTTTAAAACCATTTTTTGTTCGTAAGCCTTGGTCTACCTTTTATAACTACCTGTAGGCCTTTCCCACTTTTTATTTTATAAAAACTTTTTGGCGATTTTCAAATTCGCTTACAATTTTACAACAATTGCTTACGTCATTTATCTGTATTTTTGTTTCACTTTTGTTGCTACGTTTAATTGGAATCACATAAAATATATTTTTCCGGATTATTGAAATCAACACTTTTATTCATTCATATTCTGCTGCCTTAAATTGTAGGTGGTTTGAAAGTCCGGTGACATTAAAGGCTTGCTTCACTATTCAAGACTGCAGTTCTTCAATTAATGTTATTTTTTGTTGCTGTGAAAATATCTCGTTAGAGTCAGATACATTTATAAAATCTTCTATATGTGTTTAGGGGTAGGGGTTAAGGGATATGGAACATCTATTTTACTAAGCCCAAGTATCAAAAACCTAATTAATAAAAACCAAATAGCTTGGTGTACTTGTTTAGGTGACATGTGGATGTGGGATGATGCTGAATTTGATTAATAAGAATAATAAAAGTTCAAGACTAATGAACCAATAGGAAATTACCATACAGATCTTCAATACAAATTTTCCTTATTAAAACTACAGTTATGAAAACTGTACACCCTGTATTATTTAATAATAAATATGAAAAATATTAAGATTCTTTATGAAAATAAATTAATAAACTTATTTTATTTTTAGACTGTTAATAGTCAATGTTACTAATTATAAAAAAAAAATAAAATTAATTATTTGTTTATCCTCGAGATGCCAACCAATGGTTTGGCGAAATATTGAATAATAATAAAAAAATTAAGTTTTAATATTTTTTTTATTAAATAAAGACCTAGTGCTTAATAATGAACTACTAAAAAGTAATAAAAAGGTCAAATAACTATAATTATTATATATTTTTAATTAATATACAAGTATCTGGAATGAAATAAGTCATATGATTACAGCTGCTTTTGCCATCTTTAGACAGCGGCAACTAAATTATCATTTATTTTTTTTCCTTCGAAAATTTTAATTATAAAATTTTTTAATTTTCATTTCAACTTTTTCTTACCTTAAATCTTAACAATTACTTGTCTTGTATTTGAAATACTCTTTCAACCATAAAAGATCCTTGAAAATAAGCAACCACTATTTTTGTTATTTTTATCCTTGAATAACCTTAAGAACACGTTTTTGATTACTTTTTTTTTTATTATTATAAAAATTTATTTCTAAATGGAAATAAAGTGTTTGAAAGAATGCTTTTATTCTTTAAATTTTGAATTTAAATCTTAACACAAAGGTTATGGTTAATAATTACAATTGAATGATATAAAATTGTTAACACGAATTAATAAGCTTGCTAAAGTTACAGTTGCTACCACTGGTACCATCACCGCCATATAAATTGTTGGAAGCTGTTGAGCCATTATCAGTGCCTTGCTTGTGAAAACTACTGCTTGTGCTAATGTTGACATAATTGCTGTTAGAATGAACCGTGTTATCTGTTTTGTTTATAAGAGAGTCATTTATTTTTCTGTTTGATAAACTGAGATGCGTGAGTTGGTTATAATGAAATTGAGACTGTTGTAAGGGAGGTGATGCTATCGATGTAAGTGCAGCTTTTGGACCAGTATTAGCTGTGTTAATGTGAGCCGGTATGGTTGTACTTAAGTGTGGTTGTTGTTGCTGCTGTTGGTAAAAATTTGGTTGAAGAGCCGTTGGTGTATAAGTTGAATTATGCCCCATTATGGAACTCATAAAGCCATTGGCCACCACAAAATTTCTAAAAAAAAAAACAACAATAAAACAATTGCAAAATAATAAAATAATAATTAGTTTTAGATAAAGCACAGATACGATGGAGGATATTTATGCCCTTTTTAATTTTACTTCTTTTTTATTTATTTATTTCTTTATAGTTTAATGGGAGCTTTGTGCCTGTAAATGTCGTAAAATTTCAAATTCGTGTTAATTTATATATTTCAGTTATTCATATTTTTGTAATAGTTTTTCGTTACATTTTGTTTTACATAATTCCGTTTGTTTTCGGCATTTTTGGTTAAAAAAATATAAGATAATAAAATATATAGACAAGTCGAAAATTAAAGTAGAAACATCGTTAATTATTCGTTTTAATTAGTTCGTGGTCAATTTATCAAATCAAATGGTTATTTTTTATATTGTAATGTAACAATACTAACCTGCTTCTCTGTTATCATTTTTGTAATCTCTTCTAAAATTACCTAAACCATTAATAATAAAATTATTTAGTTTTATATTTAAATCGTAATTTCAATCAACTAAACGTAGTATCGGGCTTTTCAACAAGAAGTTTGTTTTTCAATTGTGACAACACCAACAACATGAAAGATTTGACATTTAGTTTTATGACGTATACGTTGTAGATGTATCGGCAATTGTTACAATGAATTCAATTTCGCACGAAAATCGCACTAAAATATTTCAAATCCACTATGAAAATGGTGCTTTTATTATAGTTACATTTTGTAAAAATCGTAATATTTTCGGACAACATCATAGTTCTTCTGAGAACGCTTGAGAATTTGAGCCGACAGACTCGATACAAAATGCGCGTACACCAACACAACGTGAGCCACAGTGTTGAAGCAGACCTAAATTTGCCAATTACTCGACGTTCTTAACAATTGGGGTTATCCAAAACCACTACATGGTGAATTTTGCCGAAGGATTTAACTTTGATGCCTTAGAAGATTAAACTGGCACAAAAATTGAAGCTGACCGACCATTCACATTGCCGTAGATTTGCTCATGTCATTGAAAAACAACCGGCTGGTTTTTCTGAACAAATTATTTTTTCAGACGAAGCCCATTTTCACTTGTTAGCAACAACAAGCAAACTTGCCGCATTTAGCCATCCTAGAAAATCCTAGAGCGATTATTAAGAAGCCTTCGCATGTTCAACATATATGGTGCGCTTTGTGGTCTGAAGGTGTGATTGGGTCTTTTTTCTTCGAATGGATCACACTATCGCGAGATATAAACAACTCAATATTGGCCTATTATTGACGACGTTGATATCACTGACATGTGGTTTCAATAGGACGGTCCCACATGAAACGATCAATTTATTGCTAAACCAAATTTCACGATAATGAGTTAACTGGCCAGTCGGAGCGTGTCATTTAACATCACTATATTAGTTTTTGTGGGGCTATGTTAAGGACAGAGTCTATAGGGAGCCAATCGAATCGATTTCAGCCTTAAAACTCAAAATCCGTGAGGTGATTAACAACGTAGGACCGGCTTTTTGCCAAAAAGTGATTAAAAACTTTGATGAAAGAATCGACATTTGTCAGCGTGGTCGTAGTGGACATTGGCCAGATATCATTTTTCGTTCAGAAGTGCCGAACTTTTCTCTTTGTTCTACAATAACAATTTAAATCGTCTTAATCAAAATTTTTTGTTTTATTTTCTTTTAGAAAAAAAAACTTCTTATTGAAAAACCCTGTAGTTGTCTCCAATGAAGTTTACCCAATTTTTTTTTCGAGTTAAATCTTCTATTTTTGTTTGTTTTGCAGTTTATCGATTCAGGCGATTTTCTCAATTATTGGCATGTATATTTAACAACACTAATAGTTTCCGGATTTATATGATACCATGAGTTTTTAATATAATATCCTTTTATATAATATATTTAGCTTTTAATATAATATCCGTTATAAAAGTCGCTTGTGTGTATCATAAATGTTCTTACGGATTTCTGGTCAGATTTCTGATGAAGAAAATGTGTGAAAGCAAGTGCAAGCAAGTAAAATTGGAGACATGCCGTTTTAGTTTTACATCTACATTGTCACACATTAAAATCAGGTTTTCGACAAAAAAACAATGAAATAAAGAAATTTAAATTAAAAGCAAAGTAAGAAAACTAGACGTCTCTGATGCAGACTAATCAGGAAAGGGGTAAAAACCACGCGTTACAAAACAGAGACAAACAGGAGCAACGATTAAAGTTAAAGCAACGATTAAAGTTAAGCAAAAGAAAAATCTAAGACCGTGCTAGTGGTGGTGAGATCTACGATTTTACACTATTGCCAACAAGCAAAGATTTGATAAAAAAGTTTGTCGTGTTACTTGGTTCTAGGTTTTTCAATTTAACTTTTATTTTACTTCTGTGATTTACTTAAAATTTTTGCTTTTACGTTTTATTTTAAGCGGAATGTTTCTATAATGATCTATTTTTGGAATTTACGCTCTTAATTTCACGGTTGTTTTATTTTTGGCTGAAATTGTATTGTTTTTTTAGGTTTTGTTATTGACATGTTAATTTCATAAAGTTACGGTTTTATAGGTGCCCCTGTAGGCTGGTAGGTAGTGTACTAGCTTGTCAGTATGGGGGTTGTGGGTTCGATTCCCAACGAAGACCTTGGTTTTTTTCACTACAAAAATAAAAATTGACTGTCGGTGACAGTTAATTTCCGACTATCCTTCTACTTTCACCAACTTTTTCATCTCTTCTGAAACACGGTACTTAATTAAATAGGCATTGTTGCCTGACGTGCTACTTCTCTTTAAAAAAAACATGTTAATTTAGCCGCTTTTTCATAGTTTAAGGTCTTTTTAAACTAAGGCTGTTGTTAGCGATATTTGCTGAATTCTTAACATATTCTTTATTTAAGCGTTTTTTATTTTATTTTATTTTAGAGATTATTATTTCGATTAATTTTTTAAAGTTGAAACTGAGGTTTTTAAGTTTCGTTGTCCCTTATTCATAATTTCATAAATTTTTTATGATTTATATAATGATTTTTAGAAACTTAGTTTTTTATTATTACTTTCAGATAATTTTATTTTTTCATAGTTGAAGGGACTTCTTTTAGTTATTACTGCATTATTTTTTTCTTTAAATGCCATTCTATTGTATCATTCAAAATTTTAATACATATTTTAACAAACTTACCGATATTGTTGATCAATTTGAGCTTTTTCAATTCGTTTGTCTTTAGCTCTGCGATTTTGAAACCAAATTTTAATTTGTGTTTCCGAAAGTCCTAATGCTTCGGCTAATTCAAAACGTTTGCTACGTGATATATATTCATTACGATGAAATTCTACTTCTAAACGCAAGGTCTGCTCATTGCTGAATGTTGTACGTTGACGCCGCTGCCGGCCCTCTTTACGTCGGCGTCGAGCCACTAAAATGATTAGACAATTTAAAACACTCTCATTATAGTCCAAAAACAAAAAAAAAAAACAAAAACAAAAACTGTAACAATTAATAATACAATACATGCAATTAAATGTTTAATAGCAATTTCAATAAAAACAATTTTTTTCAAATTTTTTATTCCAAATGTGTAATGCTTCCTAAACACGCATTAAATTGTTCCCTAATGAAGTTGTTAAATAGAAATTAATCTTCCATTTTTACATGGCCACTTAGCAATGAATCTTTTAAAAAACTCTTGAATTATTTTTTATTGTTGTTGTATACCCATCATATTAATATCGGATGAGACAATGTTAAATATGTAATAAAAAACCCTCCTGCCAAGCTGTCACACATAGTTGCGTGTGAATAAAAAATGGTTAACAAATGATTAACGACCACAGCCAAACAAACAAACTTAAAAAAACTTGAAAATTATTTGTTGATATTTCAATTATTATAACAATTCACATGAATGCAACATTCCGTTTAACACTTTTAAATCAAATATAATTAAATCAATAGAGTGATAGAGAAATAGAGAAAAACGCCCACTCGTTCTTCACCCCCAAAGACAAACAATTTGCATTATTTTACTTATCCGGGAATTTTCACACAATACTAACATCTGTGTGCGATTGCCATAATATTCTATTGTGTGCATTAAATTTTAATTTTTATTTTGGCCAGGCAATTTAAAATTGTTTTGAAGAAGGACGTTTTTACATGGGTATTGTGATTGATATAATTTTTATTTCTTTGCAAAAAAAAAAAAAAAAAGAACGATAGAATTTTTCAAGCATAAAATATTATTCAAAAAATTATACTAAGGACTTGTGTTTTCGTAATTAGTTTTAATCCTTACGTATGAATTTGTACAAATATGCTTGTAAAGGAAACATAGAAAACATGTTAACTATCAAACGAACTGTTATTTTACGTTCACTTTATGCCATAAAGGCTTTTTAAACAAGAAGTTTGTTTTCTAAATAAAAATAAAACAAAAAATTTTGATTAAGATTATTAAATAAATATCTGTTATTCTTTTAAACGGTCTTTTTTAATTAATTTAGCAATATATATTTTTTCTCAAAATTTAGCTTTCCTATGGAAAGCTTCTTCAGGAAAATTAATTTTAATAACAAAAATTATTAAAATAACAAAAATTTTTATAGTTTTTTTTAAACGATCTTTTTTTATTAATCTTTAATAAATATCTTTTTTCTTTTTTAAGATCTTTTTTATATATTTTTTCTTCTCGATAATTCGCTTTCCTTTGGAAAGCTTCTTCAGGAAAAAATTTTATATTTTATGTTTTCTAAAATATTAAAATTAATTTTCCTGAAGAAGCTTTCCACAGGAAAGCGAAATATCGAAAAAAATAAAATCGTTGAATTATTTAAAAAGACCGTTAAAAGATTATTTCATATTTAATAGAATTTAAAAAAAAGGTCGAATAAAAATAAAAGTGATTAAGATAATTAAAATTTTTATTGTATTACGAACAGAAAAGTTCGCCAATTATGAATGAAAAATATTAACCACGACCACGCTGACAGATATCGATTCTTTCATCAAAGTTTTTCATCACTTTTTTTCCAAAATGGCAGTCCTACTTCGTTAATCAAATCACAATTTTAAGTTTTGATTCGATTGGGTATAGACTCTGTTTATATATATAGCTCCACAAAAAATAATCCGGTGGTGTTATATCAGACGATCTGGCTGGCTACTTAACTGCTTATTGTAGTAAAATTACATGATCCGGATATTTGGTTTACAATAAATTGCTCTCTTCATTGGCTGTATGACATGTGGCATCGTCCTGTTGAAATCATATGTCAGTGATATATTCGTCGTCAATAATGGGCCAAAATTGAGTTGTTTGCATCTCAAGATAACGTGATCTATTGACCATTACAGAATTTTAGCCTCATATATTTGAGAAGCCCAAATGCGGCAATTTTGCTTGTTGACATACCCTGACAAATGAAAATGAGCTCCGTCAGAAAAACCAGCCGATTGTTCCTGAAAGAATTGAGCGAATCTACGGCGATGTGAATGGTCGGTTGGCTTCAATTCCTGGACCAGTTGAACCTTGTAAGGCTTCAGAGTCAAATATTTATGCAAAATTCGCCATGCGGTTTTGGTCAATTGTTAAGAACTTCGAACACTGTGGTTTACGGCTGCGATGAGTTCAGGTCAAACACGCATTGGTGTTCGCACATTTTATTTTGAGCCTGTCGACTCAAATTTAAAGACCAAATTCTTAATAGCGGTCTTAGAAGGATGATTATGTTGTCTGAAAATATCAGGAATTTTACGAAATATAACTTTAACAGAACCACCATTTTCATAGTGAATTTTAATTATTTTAATGCGATTTTCGTTGGAATGCAATTAATTGTGAAATTTGAAAATGCGTCTACTACGGATATGTTAAAAAAACTAAATATCAAAACTATCATGTTGTTGGTGTTGCCACAATTGAAAAACCAACTTCTTGTTGAAAAAAACCAGTATATGGTCAGTATATTCTAGCAAATCTTTATGAATAGATTGACATTTAAACAATGCTGCTCAATTATCCAAATTTACTTCAAAATCAGTCATCGATTGAGTCTTTTATTAATCGGGTTGTTTAATAAACAAAACTGTCGCATATACAGGCTCTATGACATCCAGGAAGATAAATCGTTTTGTGAGGCTTACACGCTGGTGCCGGCATTGGAGCTTATTTCTTCAAATTTGAAGCCGGAGCTAGCGTTACGGTAGATGATAGATCGTTATTGCCTCATGATCAATACTTCTTAGTTGGTTAATATGGATGATAGTGTTCCGGGTGAGCTTTTGTTTTAAACAGGCTCTAGTTTTGATATAGCAACCCCAACGATCAACTTATTAAAAAAAAATTTAATGATGTTAATTTGCCTCTAAGGTCGTGCGTTTTGACAAATCCCGATTATTTACTGCCGAGTAAATAAAGGGGTATATTGTTCGTGTTATTCATAAAATAAAGCTGCATAACTCGTAAAATTGTCTTAAATTTAAACTTAAGAAATGTGTTCTGTCATGCCTGATCGTGGTGATGGTCACGATGGCCCGAATCCCTTTTTAGATTTTTTATTTTGTTATTAAAAATAATTTTTTGCTTTACTTTTTCTTTTTTAGAAAAAAACACCCTTTATGTATTGAAATTATTTAATATTAATTTGTGATAGATTCCTTTAATTTAATATTAAAAAAATATATTTGAAATGCATTATTGGGGGGAATGCATATCCATATTAAAGGAATCTAACACAAATTAACGTAGATTAAAACAATATTAGCAATTTCACAGCTATCATTTCGATTGAAATAAGTGAATCATTCTGATTGATTTTAATTTTGATCATCACAATGAAAATGTGTTTTAAATTTTTAATAATCAGGCTATTTATTTAATTAACAGCTTTGCCATTTAAATCACCATACAATAGTAATAACAAAAAAGGAACTCATTAACCCTCAGGTGTCCAAACTTCAGATTTTGTAAACTGCTTTATTCATATTTTATATTGATAAAAAAGCCAAGCTGTAACTTAATACTCAAGCTGGTTGCTTTTTTTAACTAATGTAATATTTGTTTGTTCATAAATTACAAATCCTAAAAGTTTAAGTTTTTTAGGTTTCCTTTTCAGATCAATTACAGTGTTAATTTTTTCCTAATGACTTTCTTACTTTTTTATTCAATTTTTTTCTAAATCCGTTTTCATTACAAGCCTTGCTGGACTAACAGGTTTTACCACAATACTCTGCTGTTATGTTAAGTGAAATAACCAAAATGAAAAAAAATGGTTAAAATGTTTAAAAGACTTTTTAAAATCCACGCTATTTTTTTATCTTTTCCGATTATATATTTTTTGTGAACACACTTTTTTGTTTTGTAATTTGATATCATTAAAAAAATTTATGCATTTTCAGAATTTCTTATGGTAATTGTTGTTGTTCTTTCTTTGCATGCCGGAACTAAGATATTGGTTTTTTTCAATTTTATATTTTTTTGAATCATTTTTAAGTGTTTGACACCTGTGTGTTGTGTGAGAAATTTTATAATAAGTTTTTATACTCTTTCTGTTTTTAATTTCTTTAAGAAATGAATACCATTTTGTCTAAAACTGGCTCGAAAAGAGCAATTTTATTAACTGGCAAAACAATTTCTTCAAATTTATATCGTGAGATTACAAATGAAATTGAGGTAAGTTTAAGGTCAAGTCCATTTACTTTTGTTTATTATCGGTTAAACCTGTTGTCAAAATTATTAAGAACTGAGAACCCAAATTTGATAGACTAATTTATTTTCTTTTATTTAATGTGCGTTATTTTTGTGGTAGATTCTTTTAATAAATATTTTGTAATATATTCATAAAATATTTATTATTCAAAAAATACGAATATTTGAAGTGTATTACTGCGGGGGAAAGCATCTCCATATCGCCATTTCACTAGTGCCCAAATAGCTTTCACCCCATATTTTGTATAAAAAAAATCAAAAGTCTTATATCTCAAGCCAAATTGATTAAATGAGAATTTTCGTTAAACCAACACAGCAAAAAGTGAACAAAATCCATCTACAAACCTCTATACAAAAACACAGCAAACATTTCGAAAACAATAACACTTTTTTTCAAGCTTTCCCCCACAATAATACATTTGAAATTTAAAGAGGTTTTAAACAAGAAGTTTGTTTTCTAAAACAAAATAAAATAAAAAATTTAGATTAAGAACATTCAAATTTTAATTTTACGAAGAGACAAGTTCGGAAATTATAAATGAAAATTATATTTATCACGACCACGCTGACAGATGACGATTTTTACATCCAAGTTTTTAATCACTTTTTGGCAAAATGGCGGTCATATTTCACGGATTTTGAATTTTAAGGCTGAAAATAATTATATTGGCTCCGTATAGACTCTGTCCGTAACATAGCCCTACAAAAAATAATCTTGTGGTGTTAAATCGCACGACCTGGCTGTTCACTTAACTGCTGGTTGTCGTGAAATTATGCGATCTGGAAATTTGGTTAGGTTTAGTTGCATCATCCTGTTGAAACCACATGTCAGTGATATCCACATCGCCTGTAACAGGCCAAAATTGAGTTGTTAGCTGTTAAATCATTTGTTATCTTTTATATTACTTTATTTAATTGTTTTTACTTTGTTACATTTCAATTAATAATAGTCTAATAATCCCAGATCTGAACTGAATTACATGTTAGGTAGCTTATAAAATTAAAATATGAACTGTTATACTTAAGCTAACTAGTAAGGAGCCATTTTGAAAAATAAATCGCTAAAAAAAAATTTGAAAAGACCGGTCGTGTACATTTTGATGCGAAAATTGCAGTCATTTTAACTTTAAAAAATAAATTAAAAAAAATTAATTGTGCCTTAAAAAAACTTAAGGCAAAACATTAGCATTTCGCGATAGTGTAATTTATTGACCATTACCGCATTTCCAGCCTCATCGTCGAAAAAAAAACGACCCAATTACGCCTCCAGGCCGGATAGTGCACCATACAGTGACACGTTGAGCATGCAAAGGCATCCCAATAATCGCCCAAATGCGTAAATTTTGTTTGTTTTTAATTTTTCAGAAAAACCTGCCAGAGACAGAGCCAGCCAAATGCGTCAATTTTGCTTGTTGATATACCCTGAGAAGTGAAAATGGACTTCGTCTAAAAATTTTATATTTCAGAAAAACCAGCCAGAGTGAATGTACAGCGATGTGAATGGTCGGTTGGCTTTAATTTCTGGACCAATTGAAGCTTTTAGGGATTTAAAGTCAAATCCTAACGCGAAATTCGCCATCTGGTGGTTTTCGATAATCCCAATTGTTGAGAACGTCGAGGAATTGATAAATTTGGATCTGTTTCAACACTATGGGTCACGATTGCGATGTTTTCAGTTGATCGCAGTTAAAAATGTATCTCGAAATGACCTTAATTTTTTCACTTTAAACTATTATAAACGACATGCTTATTATTAACATTTGTAACCAGAGTGTTTTCATTATTAAGTTTTTTACAAAACTTCCGCCTTATGAAAATTAAATTGCTGTATCAGTAAAAAATTATTTTTAATGCAGTTTATAGGTGCTCCTGTAGGCTAGTAGGTAGTGTACTAGCTTACAAGACTGGGGGTTGTGGGTTCGATTCCCAACAAAGACCTTGGTTTTTTCACTACAAATAAAAATTGACTGTCGGTGGGGGTGCTCAGTGATGAAGACATGGTCACTGTGCTGTCTTACATGACAGTTAATTTCCGTAATTATCGTTCTACTTTCACCACCGGTTTCATCTCTTCTCTATCCCTTTCCTTAAGAATGTAGCACGGTACTTTACTAAATAGGCATTGTTGCCTGAAGTGCTACCTCTCTTTTATAAAAAAAAAACTGTAAAGGGCCTATCTATCGTATACATTTATAAAACACGACGTATGTACTAATTCTAAATACGAAAAGTCGGACGGATTTTTGTGTTTAGCTATGTTTTTAAAAGATATATCCTCATATTAATATTTCTCCAATTAACAGAATTATATCGGCTACACTAGTTCGTTTATTTACCGCCGTTTAGACTGCAAATTATTCCCCAAAAATATGGGTACGGCACACGTGTAACGGCAGTAACTGAAGGCTAACATAAGAATATATGATAAAACATATATAATAATTAAAGTTATTTGACCTCTTTAATATATATTTAGTAGTTTATTATTTATTATTTAAATAAAGTTTAAAAATTGTTTATAAAATAAAGAACTAGTGCTTAATAATAAACTACTAATTATATATGATAAAACTATTTTGTAAAAATTAAATAGCTTTAATTTAAGATTTTATATAAAATTTTTGTTTGGATTATTTAGGAAAAAATGAAAAATAGCTTATATCACTTCACCACTGTGAATGATTTATTTATTTTTCGGTTTAGAAAATCTACCTTCAAAACAATTTACTTTACATTTTAATTTTATTTCTAAAGATAAGTGACGATTGAGGTTTAAACTGGATGTTAAGTCCAATAAGTAGTTCAGTCCAGCCAACTGTGTTTAACAAGTTGGGTGTTTTAGTAGGCTGTTATGCAGTTATTATTTTAAATGCACATTAAAATGCATATTTACTTAGATATGTATTTTTTATAATTTTTTAAAAGCTTTTGTTAAAAATCATTGTGATTTAAATCTTTAATCACTATTTTATTTTTAATGACATGGATGGAAACAATTTACACCATCATTATTCTCTTGCATTACTATTTTCTTTACATTTGTTGCTTATGTCTAGATTTATGAATATTTCTGTCATTGTAAGAACTAAAATTAAAATAAAATAAATGCTTTTGGGGCCTCAACTACAAACAAACTTTTCCAGAAGAAATTTTAAATCGAGCAGTTGAGCTTTTTACGCAAACAACAATAAAATTTGTTTGAGATTTCAAATAAACAAATCTTTACTTCGGTAAAAACGGCTCCTTTCATAAGCAAGACGTTGATTCTTTGCTTTTAAACTTGCTATTCATTTAATTCTATAGTTAAAAGTTACTCAATGCGACCGAATTCGAAATCTTACTCCTTTAAAAAATCTTCAATATAACAGTTGGTTCGGATGTGCCACTAACTTGCAGTGATGTTAACATCCTGCCATAAAAATTAAAGGGGGGCTAAATATCATCATATTTATAAGCTGTTCCTTAATATTAGTACAGCCATGATTTTTTGATATTTTTTTTGTCTATATATTAGAAAATTAAATTAAAAGGAAAATGTATAAAAACTAAAGAAAAATATATAATCAACTAGCTGACCCATTGAAAACGAATTTGTGAAATCGCAAGGAAGAAACGCAAACAAATAACCTCGATGCCCACCGCGACTCTTTTAACGGCGGCAGTAATCGAGTCCATGTTACTTTGTGCCTTTCACCGTCAACCGCCAATGCCCATTGGAGGCAGTTGGCGGCAGGCGTCGAATTTATGGCGTGTGTGTATTTTTGAAGTAAACAACGCCCAATATTTACGTAAATGCGATACCATATAATATCAAAACACAGCGCACAAAAAAAAATTAAATGCATTGAATGAATAAGTACACAAAAATTCATTCAAGTCGATCTAGTCGTGTAGTTGCAGTATAGTTGAATAACCTGGATACCGACTGCAGCGCCATCTGCCGGGCTGGTTTGTGAATATAAACCATCCAAGGTGGCACCCAAACGCATGCAAAAAAATTTATTCAGTGACATGCACACGTACCGTAGAATTATATACGTAAAGAATATTTATGTGGGAGGTACCACGCGTCTTTATCAAATCCCGCCTATATTTGCAGCACAACTTAAAATATGTTCACTCAACCAAAATACCAAATTCTGTTTAAATACCGTTAGCAGCAGCAGAAATATTGGATTCTTAATTTGTGGTTTGTATGGGAGGTACCACACCCCTTTGTATAATCCCGCCCATTTTTGTAGCAGCACTTAAAAAATGCACACCAAACCGACGGACCAAATTTTGTTCAAATACCGTTATTAGGAGCAGAAATGATAAATTTTTAACTTGTGGTTTGTGTGGGAGGTACCACGCCCCATTGTATAATCCCGCCCATATTTGCAGCAGCACTTAAAAAATGCACACCAAACCGACGGACCAAATTTTTTTCAAATACCGTTAGCAGCACCAGAAATATTGGATTCTTGTATGAAAAGTACCACGCCCCTTTGTCTAATTTGACCGAATTGTAAATCGAAACCACACGTGGCGCCACCCAAACGTATAAAAAAAAATATATGCAAATCGGTGCAGCCTTTTAGGAGGAGTTCAGTCACAACACACGTACAGTAGAATTATATATATAAAGATTTCATTTCAAAATACATACGCATCGGGTTTTTCAACAAGAATTTTGTTTTTCAATTGCAGCCACACCAACAACATGATAGTTTTGACATTTAGTTTTTCGACGTATTCATAATACATGCATTGGCAATTGTTACAATGACTTTAATTTAGCACGAAAATCACATTAAAATAATTAAAGTCCACTTAGAAAATGGTGGTTATCGTCCTTCTGAGGCCGCTATTAAGAACTTGGTCGTTAAGTTTGAGTCGACAGGCTCGATACAAAATATGCGAACATTTACGCGTATTCGACCGGGTGGTTTAACTGAAAACATCGCACCCGTGAGCCATGGTGTTGAAGCAGATCCAAATTAATCAATTCCTCGACGTTCTCAACAATTGGGGGTTAGCCAAAACTACTGCATGGTGAATTTCGCGTTAGAATTCGTCTTTGAAGCCTTACAAGTTTCAACTGGTGTAGGAATTGAAGCCGACCGACCATTCTCATCGTCGTAAATTCGCTCAATTTATTTAAAAACAATCGGCTGGATTTTCTGAAAAAATCATTTTTTCAGACGAAGCCCATTTTCACTTGTCAGGGTATGTCAACAAGCAAAATTGCCCCATTTAGCCTTCTGAGTGATTACTGAGAAGCCTTTACATGGTTAGTGTGTCACTATATGATGCGCTATGTGGCCAGGAGGAGCGATAGGGCCATTTTTCTTTCACTAGTCAGGGAATGCCAACAAGCCCCATTTAGCCTTCTGGGAATTCTAGTGTGATTACTGAGAAGCCTATATTTGGTTAACGTGTCACTGGATGATGCGCTATGGGGCCTGGAGGAGCGATTGGGCTATTTTTGTTTTCGAAGATGATGCTGGAAATGCGGTAACGGACAATGGATCATGCTGTCGCGAGACGCTAACTTAATTTTGGCCTATTATTGACGACGTGGAAATCACTGCCATATGGTATCAATAAGACGGCGCCACATGCCACACAACCAATGAAACGATCAATTTCTTGCAAGCTAAATTTTCGATCGCATAATTTGACGAAAATCAGCAGTTAAGTGGCCAGCCAGAACGTGTGATTTAACACCACTTGATTATTTTTTGTGGGGCTATGTTAAGGAGAGTGTGTTTACGGAGCCAATCAAATCGATTTCAGCGTTAAAACTCAATATCCGTGATGTGATCAACGAAATAGGACCGTCTAATAGTGATTAAAAACTTTGATGAAATAATCGACATGTATTAACGTGGTGGTAGTGGACATTTTTCAGATATCATTTTTCTTTCATAATTGACGAAATTTTCTCTTCGTAATACAATAAAAATTTTAATCATCTTAATCTGAATTTTTTGTTTTATTTTGTTTTAGAAAACAAATTTCTTGTTTAAAAACCTTTTATATTTAATAAATTAGTAAATTGAAAACATTTAAATCCAAAACGTTTATTAGTCGTTGCTCAAATATTTTTTTAATTCAATGTTATTTTTCCAAAACATTTTAAATTTATATTGTTATTTATTTATTTTGATAATACAACTGTGGTAGATATTTGATCTCACATACTGTTATATATATATTTATTATATTTTCCTATCTATAGCTTCCTCCGGAGCCAACTACGTGCTGTATGTCTGGATGTACAAATTGTGTTTGGGTGGAATATGCTGAACAGGTAGCCAAACTAATGGATGGAAATAGCGAAAAAGTACAAGAAATAATTCTTAGTAAAATTAAGGACCCCACCTTAAAAATGTTTTTAGCTGTTGAATTAAAAACAATACAATATGATAAGGAACAATGTAAAAATAGAAATTCAGAGCTCGAAAAGGATAACTTGAAATAGTCTCTTCCCTAAATATGCTAAGTATAAAGTTATACAGTTCACTTAATAAAATTAATTTTAAGATCAAAATGTAAAAATATGTAAAATATAGTCAATAGTGATTTGTTCATGAAATACAATTCTGTGAAGCAATAATAAGAAAATGAAAAGTAGTTTACAAGGCGAATTATTTACGTTTTTAGGTATGGCGAATTCATTGATTGAAATTATTTAAAATGATTTTAAACCTAATAATAGATAAAGTTATAGCTAATTCATTGCAATAGATATTAAACAATCGCATTACTTTAGTAAGCGGTTCATTCATACCATAATCAGTTCTGTGAATATCTATGTATGTAGAACTAATAACCATGACCTTTTAAAATGTATTAAATCAGGGCAATCAATAACGTCCGAAATAATGTTGTGGAAAAATATCATCAACCTCAAGAGCTTTCATTGAAATTAAGGCGCATTTGTCTGCATAAGATGGAATGAAGTTTGGAGAAATAGAAAAATTTAAAAAAGAAAGAGCGTATTTAATAAATTTAACTTGAGTTCTCTCAATTCGCTTAATATGCATTTGGGCTCTAAATAAATGATGCGTATTCTAGCTTAGATCCGACAAAAGCAGAAAACAAAACCTTTTTCGTATAATGATCAAACAAATGATCGGAATTTCGACGGGCAAACGCAAACATAGAATATGCCTTGGGTATTATATAGATTAAATGATTAACAAAAGATAGTTTATTATCAAAAACTACACCCAAATGTAAAATCTCATCAACTGATGATAATAAATGATCATTGATTCTGTATTAACATATCAAAATATTACGACATCTATGATAAGTCATAGTAAAACATTTATTTACGTTAAAAGGAATACCATTGCGGACAGACCAAGAACTCAACCTATTTAAATCTTCTTGAAGATCTAAACAGTCTTTAAGATTACATATTGGCTTAAAAATTTTTAAGTCATCAGCATACAATAAAAACTGAGAGGACTTAAAACAGTGTGCAATGTCGTTAATAAAAATGTTAAAGAGAAGAGGTCCTAAAAATAATTTGAAGAAACTCCATCTATAGAAACTACAGCATGCCTATTTAATAAATAGTAACGAAACCAAGATAACATCTCCGAATGAACTCCAATCTGGGATAATTTAAAGAGCAACAATTCATGTGGTACACGATCAAATGCCTTAACAAAGTCCCTGTAGATTGTATCGATCTGAAACTTTTTCTCGAAATTACTTACACAAATTTTAGTAAAAATAGCTAAACTAGTAGTAGTTGACCTTCCAGCCATGAAACCATGCTGGGACTGAAATATGGCGCTTAACCAGAAAAAATAGTTTGTCGTAGACAATATGCTCAAATATTTTTGCAATATTTGTTAGTTTGGAGATTGGCCTATAATTTTTCACATTATTTTTACTGCCAGACTTGTGAACTGGTAAAATATAAGTATAGAAGCATTATATAGAAAAAGTATATAGAAATAGATGTATAGAAGTATTTTCGCCCCTATCCGGAATATTAAATTCATT
Source organism: Trichopoda pennipes (assembly GCA_030448955.1). Classification (NCBI taxonomy): domain Eukaryota; kingdom Metazoa; phylum Arthropoda; class Insecta; order Diptera; family Tachinidae; genus Trichopoda; species Trichopoda pennipes. Next base: position 7,421,026 of record JASKUP010000088.1, read on the forward strand.
ATAGATTTTTATACATGAAATTTGATAGTTTTTTTTAAGCGCATGAATTCCCCATCGCTACCACCTGTTAATATTGTTACGGATGTGTCTGGCTTAAGTTTTAAAATAAAATAATTGAGGAATAAAGCGAACTACTGGGTATGTTTGTTAGGAACTGCGTGGTTTGCTAAGAAAACTTATGGTACAACAACAAAATTTCTAGTTACAAACTGCGTAGGAATTTTATAAACGCAAACAACAACAATTTGATATGCAGTTTCTGCGTGGCATGCAACACAAAAACAAATTTCTGCTTACTAACTGCGTAGAAATTTTATATGCGCAAGACAACAACAAACATGTATGCTGTTTAGCATCTGCGTAGTTTTCTAAGAAACCTTTTTTCAAAAGACAACAACAAATATTTTTAAATAAATCCCAAGCAGAAACCTTATCAGCATAAAAACAAAAATACACACAGATATATAGGCGCCTTTACATCGAATAAACAACATACAACAACAAAATGTGATACAAAGGGGGTAGACGATTCTTAAATTTTCTACACTTTAAATGGACAAATATAAATAGGGCAGCGTCATTAAGTAAAGACGTGCATTTAAGTAAATTGTTGTAAAGTGTGAACTTTGTTTAGTTAAAGTTATTAAAATTGTTATAAATTTAAAAACTCTAAAAACTCGTGTTATTTATTTTGCATTAAAGAACTTACAGCAAAACGTTTATAAAAGGTATAAACGTAACAATATGTAAAAGAAAATTTATGCCTAATTTTACCAATATCATCTCGTATCATATCACATACTTTTCACATAAAATACTGGCGTATTTTATTTAAGTTTTCCGTTACGTGAATAAGTAGAAAAGTTTGTAAAAATTTTTCGAATGAGTTATTTATTTAATAAAACTCAGCAGAAATGTACTTTTAAGAACTTTTAACTTCCTTTAGTTGCTTTCTAGTGCAAATATTTAATTAACAAATAATTGGATAACAGTTACAATTTCTGTATCTTAGTTATTGATTTGTGTATCATATGGGTTCAGCTTCTTGTTTTACTTTTCTGAATAAGAATTGTGCTTAAAGTTTTTCTTGTCTGGCAGGAATTTTGTACACATTAAATTATTTTTAAAAAAATATTTTTTTTGTTAAAATTCGAACAATTTTAAACATCGCTAAGTGTGGGCAAATTTGAGGAAAGGTAAAAAATTATGTATCAAATGATTACATGTCAATAATTGAGATTTCATCTTTTGACATTAATTTAGTAAAAAATTGGGAAATTTTAAGCATAGAACGTTACACTCTTGGGCATAGAATTCTAATTGTGAACATTTAGTAACAAAATTTCACTGTAACACATCGTAAAATTCGAGCAGCTTTTCGTCGTATTCCCGCTCCTTCTCACGGTATTGTTACTGATAATAGAGCAATACAATACTCCCGTAGTGGCCATAGTGATGCGAACATAGCCGACGTACAGCAAAGTGTTGAGACTTGTGGATGGTCGCAACCATTGGGCGTTACTAAAGGCACTTTGCGCAACATTTTGCAAAAAGATCTTTATGTTCACGCTTATAAAGTTTTACTCGTTTAAGAATTAAAGCTTATCAACCATAGTTGCGTCAAACGTCTGTCAATTAGCTGTTTGAAATGCATTTTTCAGCACTTCATTTACAATTAGGCGATTATGTAAACCAGTAAAATTTTCTCATTTGGGGCTCACAAAATCAACAAAAACTCCTCAAAAAGCAATTACATTTAAAGAAAGTGACCGTATGATGCGGTTTATGTTCAGGTGATGAACGTGATAGGATTAGGTGCCTCTGTAGGCTAGTAGGTAGTGTACTAGCTTACAATACAGGGGTTGTGGGTTCGATTCCCAACAAAGACCTTGGTTTTTTTCATTTTCACTACAAAATAAAAATTGTCTGTCAGTGGGCCTGCTCAGTGATGAAGGCATGATCGCTGGTCACTGTGCTGTCTCTTATACGACAGTAAATTTCTATAACTATACTTCTACTTTCGCCACCTGTCTCATCTCTTCTTTATTCCTTTCCTTAAGAATGTAGCACGGTACTTGACTAAATAGGCATTTTTGTCTGAAGTGCTACTTCTCTTTAAAAAAAAAAGTCCGCACTTGGTCGCGAGGCTTTAATCTGAAAGTGGTTTACCACTGGGTGTAGGAAAAAGCGTCCACCCACGCTCTAAGACGCAAACATACTAGGAGCATACACGCCTTAGAAGCAATTTTCGAGTGCGCGGTAGCCGCAGCCCCACTTCTTGCTGAAGAGTTGGAGACTATCCAATTCCTAGTACTGTCGCATGGGCAAACTACGACTTTGGATGTTAACTCCCCGGCAAGTCTCACCAATAACCAGAACAGGGCTGCAGACCTGCCGAAAATTGGTTCTAGTGGTGCCAGTGTGTGTATAACTGGTCGGGCTTCGAAAGTCCTATTGTGGTCAGGCGGTGTCATCGGCCCGTATTTTTCCCAATGGTGTAATAATTTCAATTTGGCGATGTTTATTGGAATTTAACATCACTGGATTATTTTCTCTGGGACCATTTGAAAAGCCGGGCTTGTGTGCACAATCCACAAACAACCAATGCTTTGAAAGATGAAACTGGGCGATGAAATGACGAGATAAGGTTGCTCGCAACTTTGTGAAAAGAGCGCACACCTGCCGTGTGTTAGAGGTAGACATTTGCGGGCATCATATTCCATTATTAATTCCCAAATTTCTAGTTTACATTGTTGTCACTAAAACTGAAGTTGACAAAAAAAAAGAAGACTGCTTTAAGCCAATTTATTTCCTAAACTTAAATTGTGTCCACCCGAGTTTTTAAGTTTTCAATTGAAAAATAATTTCACAATTTTTTTATATTTTATTCACAAAGTACATTTCAAATTTCTCTGCGAAATGCGATAACTTGTCATATGACATTTCGAGTTAAAATGTTCGACTTCTCGTTATTACATTTTACGATTTAATATTTTGATACAACTTCCTCACTAAATGCGAAGATTTCACGAGCGTTAATGTTGTCAAATTACATGCATACGTAAAAAATATTGAATTTTTCAACCAAGAACCCCTGCTCATTAAGTAAAGTGTTCCCTGGTTTTCGTTACTAAAAATGTATCTGCATTAATACGTATAATAATCTATCTGCGATTCAAATTTTATTGAAATGGATGTGGCCCTTTAAGTGCGATTAAGGAACTAATACAAACACTTTTACATTTTTTACTGTAGGGTAAATAATTATGTAGAAACTGAGATATGAATAAGTATAACATAAAATCAAACAAAGTGTGTTATTTGTCTGTTAAATTTATTCAAATAATAGTTGAATTTTTGTTATGCGAGTGCTGAATTTAAAATTGGACTTACGAAATGCCGTTAAACCAGCTGAAAAGGGAGTTTCGCTAGGAAATCCGAATGGCAGACCAACAAGTGTAGAAGTCAATACGTTGTTTAAGTCCGGCTTATTATAATCCTGAGTTGTATAAGATGGATTGAAGGCAGAACAATTATTATCCACTCTAAACGAAATATAGAATTTGAAAAACTTTTTAGGGTTTTCTTAAGGGAACAGAAAGAAAAAAGTATATACACAAACACACCTTTCATCACTTATTAAAATATCGGGAGATGAAGTACTACCGCCGTCACTTTGATAATTTGTGTCACATAACGGAGAAGCCGGTTGATGCAAATGTGTAAGTGTGTCACAATTTGCTATCGTTGTGATTGGTGTTAAATTTTCACTAATACCACTATTGTTATTATTATTATTCTTATTATCCCCGTTATTTTCAAGATGACCGTAAATTCGTGCAAAAAATTGACGCGGCGATGAAGGACCCATTTGAGTTTTATTAACAGCACTTTTTGTATTGCTATTTATACAATTTATATTTCCAATTGAACTTTGTGTATTTAAAGGCAACATTTTTGTTAAATGAATTTTTTTTTTATAATTTTCCGACTGGACACGCGTCCTTTCTCATGTAGCTACCGACACTAAATGATTGTAAAAGTTGTTCTTAGCTAAAGGCTTAACAAAATAGTTGGATTTACTAGAAATCAATTTGTTTAGTTTATTTTCACAAAAAATATTTGCTTTTTGTTTTACTTAAGCACTCCTTTTACTTCCGTTTGACACACGTACGCACCTTTCTCTTACGAAATTTAAATTTAACAATTATAACCAAAGCCGAGCTAATAGTGTTTGAAACACCCTCCTTCAATACTAACTGATGCAACAATGCGTAAATTATCCTTATTATCCTTGTTATTGGAGTGGTCAACCAATGTTTTTCAATACAACCACAACTATCACTATTGGTGAACATTATTCCTTGTTCGACTTTGTGATGGCTTGTTTTTGTTTTGTTTTTTGTTTTTTTGCATAAACAAAAAAAAATTATTTTGTAAGTTTATTTCTTTGGTGCTTTAATTCCTCACAAAAAACAAAAAAACGAAAGTAAAAAGCTCCTCAGAGTAAAGTTACGTGAAATATGTATCAAATTTCATGCCTTATCAAAATATACTTTGCAATAATAATTTATTTACATAGAAAAACTTCTGAATTTAAGTCGATAAGTGGTGTTTTTTGTTTGTTTTTTGCTTAATGCTAATTTCTCGTCACCTGTTATTTTTTAGGCAAGAGTGAGAGCTTTATAAGGATATTTCTTTGTATGCTTTTCTATTGGCCAATGACACGTTTTAGGAGTAAACTACCCCTAACGCGTGTCACATATATAAAAACACTGACAGAAATAAATTACTTGATTTGATTCTATTTAGTGTTTTTTAATTTTATTAATTCTACATAAAGGGTTTTTCAACAAGAAGTTTGTTTTCTAAAACCAAAAATTTAGATTAAAGTCTATGACGACCACGCTGACAAATTATTTCATCAAAGTTTTAAATCGCTTTTTGGCTAAATGGCGTACCTATTTCGGTAACCATATGGATTCGTTTGGCTGCCTGTCCTTGACATAGCCCCACAAACAATAATCCAGTGGTATTAAATTAATCTAGACACTGTGCAACTATCTAGACGCTGTGCAACTGGGGGAAAAAGGGAGCCCGGTCCCCTGAAGTCAGCAGGGGTACAACTGGAAACTCCACTTTATTTCCACGGGAATCAGTAAGCTCGCAGAGTTCCGTTATTTGTCTCTTTAGACATTTAACTGTTCTCTGACTGATTATTGAGGTTGGCCCCTATATGGGAGTATCGTGGTGGTTGTGGTTTCGCGGCCCCATATCAGGTCTATTGTTTAATATGGTGGCCAGGATAATTTCGCCGTTAATGACACGCTAGGTGAATGATCCAGTCCAGTGAGCCTGCTAGACATGTGTTCTGGACAGGAGTTGGAAAGTCTCCAACTCTTAAGCAAGGAGTGATGATTTGCAGCCCTGCTCTGGAATCATCGAAGTTGCAACTAGAAAGTTCTGTTGCATAGAATTATAGCTTCGGCTTCCTAGAACGAGCATGATGTTCCAAATTATGCAGTGGTTTGGTCCACCATCTGATTAAGGCTTTATGGCCAGGCGTGGATGTAAATCGAATCTCACACCATCTGGCTGGCCACCAAACTGCTGATTGTTATGAAATTATGCGATCGGGAAATTAGGTTTGCAATAAATTGATCGTTTCATTGGTAATGTGACATATGGGATCGTCCTGTTGAAACCACATGTCAGTGATATCTACGTCGTCAATAATAGGCCAAAATTGAGTTTTTAACATCTCGCAATAGCGTGATTCACTAACCGTTACGGTGTTTTTAACTTCATCTTCGAAAAAAAAACAGCCCAATCATGCCTCCAGATCACATAGTGCATCATACGATGAGCATGCAAAGGCTTCTCAATAATAGCTCAAGGATTTTTAGAAGCCCAAATGCAGCAATTTTGGTTGTTGACATACCCTGACAAGTTCCCCCCGGGGGCACATGATAGTCTTTTTAGAGCCTACTATTCTATCTAGACTGGTGTCTTGCGGGGTAAAAGGGAGCCCAGGCCCCTTAAAGGCTTGTAGGAGCCACCTGAACAATTCACTAAATTTCCTCGGGAATCAGTGAGCCCCAGAGTTCCGCCACTTGTCTCTTTAGATGCTTAGCTGTTCTCTGGCTGATTATTGAGGTTGGCCCCTATATGGGAGTATCGTGGTGGTTGTGGTTTCGAGGCCCTCGTGAGAGTTTGTGGGTCGGATCATTCACAATGAACACAATGAATGGTTCAGGTTCAGTGAGTATGAATGCCGTCGTGTACTTAATTATATTAAGCTTCATGCGTTCTGGACCAGGAGTTGGATGGTCTGCAACTCTTAAGCAAGGAGTAAAGGCTGCGACCTACTTCGAGCCTTTGAAATTGCAACTAGGAGTGACCGGAGAATGCACGGATTCGAAAGCCGTCTAGGGCGAGAATGGCGCTACATACCATTCACAGTGGTTTCACTACCATCTGGTTAGGGCTAACTGCCAGGTATAGATGTAAATCAAATCACGCAATACCCTGACAAGTCCCCTCCGGGGGCATATTAATATGTTTTGACGGAATCTCACCGTCATTACATGTGCCACCGAAGGTAAAAGAAAGCCCCAGTCCCCTAAAAGGCTAGTAGGAGCTAACTGGACTATTCCCCAGAGTACAACTATTTGGTTTTTAAGTTGTTCTCTGACTGATTATTGAGGTTGGCCCTTCGTTTGAGTTGTGTGGGTTGGATTATTCACAATGAACACAATGAATGGTCCAGGTCCAGTGAGCATGATTGCGGTTGTGTTCTTAAATTTTATTAAGCTTCATGCGTTCTGGACCAGGAGTTGGATAGTCTCCTACTCTTCAGCAAGGAGTGGGGGCGTTGGCCTACTCCGAGCTCTTGAAGTTACACCGAGGAGTGACTGGATGGTACACATATCCGAAGGCTTCCTAGGGCGAGGGTGACGCTAAAATCATGCGCAGTAATTATGTATGTATTGGTGTAAACCTGACAAGTGAACGTGTGATTAGATTTACATCTGCGCCTGGCCATGAAACCTTAAGCAGATGGTGGATCAAACCACTGCATAATTTGGAACGTCATGCTCATCCTAGGAAGCCGAAGCTATATACCTATGCAACAGAACATGATGATTCCAGAGCAGGGCTGCAAACCATCACTCCTTGCTTAAGAGTTGGAGACTTTCCAACTCCTGTCCAGAACACATGTCTAGCATGCTCACTGGTCTGGATCGTTCACCTAGCGTGTCATTAACGGCGAAATGATCCTGGCCACCATATTAAACAAAAAACCTGATATGGGGCCGCGAAACAACAACCACCACGATACTCCCATATAGGGGCTAACCTCAATGATCAGCCAGAGAACAGTTAAATGTCTAAAGAGGCAAATAACGGAACTCTGCGAGTAGTAGTAGAGTTTCCAGTTGTACCCCTGCTGACTTCAGGGGACTGGGCTGCCTTTTTCCCACAGTTGCACTGTGTCTAGATAGTCGAAGTTCTATAAAGACCATATATATGTGCCCCCGGGGGGTACTTGTCAAGTGAAATCGGGCTTCGTCAGAAAAAAAATTAGTTTTTCAGAAAAGCCAGCCGGACGTGACGTAGTCGGCCGGCTTCAATTCCTGCACCAGTGGAACCTTGTAAGACTTTCAAACTCAAATCCTTAGGCGAATTTGGCTACGTGGTGGTTTTGGATAACCCCAATTATTGGGAATGTCGGGGAATTGACAGATTTGGATCTGTTTCAACACTGTGCCTCACGGCTACGATGTTTTCAGTTGAACGACCCGGTCGGATATGCGTTGGAGTTCGCACATTTTGTATCGAGCCTGTCGATTCAAATTTAACGACCAAATTTTTAATAGCGGTCTCAGAAGGATGATTATGTTGTTCGAAAATATCACGAATTTTACGAAATGTAACTTTAGTAGAACCACCATTTTTCATTATTTTTGTGTGAAATTGAATTTATTGTAACAATTGCTAATACATTGCATCTACTACGAATACGTCAGAAAACTAAATGTCAAAACTATCATGTTGTTGGTGTTGCCACAATTGAAAAACAAACTTCTTGTTGAAAAACCTAATATGAACATGAACAACACAAAGCAAACCAAGATTAGCGTTAATCCGTATTTTAATACGCGAATTTTGTTTAGCGATGATGGTCACTTCTGTGTTTAATAAACAAAGTTGGCCTTTTGGAGTAATGATAACCCTCAAGTGTGGGTTGAGACACCGTTATATCAAGAAAAACTTATTATATGGTGTGCTTTATGGTCTGTTGGAATCATTGATCCGTTCTTCTTTAAAACTGATGCTTGTCAGAACTTTACAGTCAATGTTTATCGCTACAGATTACTGACTTTTTCGTTCATCGATTGAATAGCCATGATGTGTAGGAGGTGTGGTTTCAACAAGACGAAGTAAATTTTTAAAGAGCTCGTGCCGCAATTGATTTATTGAAGGAAATATTTGGTAGCCGCATAATTTCATGTCTCGGACCCGTGAATTTGCCTTCAGGATTTAAACTTTAACAAATAAGATAAACACCAACTACTAACATAGAACAAAAAAAAAAAACACACAGCCAAGCAGGCGCCTAATTATAATAACAACAACAATATGGAATGATGTTAAAGTAAAATATTATTGTATGTGCGAGAACAGCTTAAAACAACTATGTATACGAGGGCTGCTATTTATATTTGTGGCCTAAGGATAAAAACACAAGCATTTAACGACAAAATCTATTTTATTGTTTTTCAAAATATTCTCCATGAAGATGTATACACTTTTACATGCGTTGGAACCAATTTTCAAGGCCCTTTTTCCACTCCGATTTAGGTACTTCTAAAACATGGGTTTTGAATGCAGAAACTGCTTCTTCAGGTGTAGGAAACCGTTGTCCACGTAGTTTTTTCTTGATGTTCGGAAACAAAAAGAAGTCATTAGGTGCCAAGTCAGGGCTGTACGGCGGATGACCCATCAATTCAATGTATTGCCCTGTCAAAAACTCCATTGTTTCAGCCGATCGGTGACAGCTCGCATTGTCGTGATGCAGAATGATGCGTCTTTTCTTTGACTTTTCCCGAAGTTTCTCAAAGACTTCTGGCAAACAAATATTAGTGTACCATGCCGAATTAACCATCTGACGTTGCTCTAATGGCACAGTCGCCACATGACCGATAATGCTGAAGAAACAGGCAACCATTTGCTTTGATGTGCTTCTTCCAAGAACAACTTTAGTGGTATTTCGCTCGTCTTGAAAGACCCATACGGTGGATTCGTGTTTTGTTTCAGGATCATATGAGTATATCCATGATTCGGCACTTGTGCAGATATTATAAACTGCTTTTCATGCACACTGAGGGAATTTCTGCAACATTTTCTTGCACCAATCAACGCGACCATCCTTTTGTGCGTTTGTCAGGTTATGCGGTGAACAAACTTTTTTCACATGCAAGATCTTATTGATGCTTGTCACTAATCCCTACAGATGCCTCAATCTCGCAATATGTTACATGACGATCATGCTTTATTAGCTCATGCACAGCTGCGATCTTGTCTGGCACAACAACCGTTGTTGGACGACCTTCACGGGATTCGTCCTAAAGTGATTGTCGGTCACGATTGAATTCATTATATCAGTTTTTAATGGTGCTGTAAGAAGGTGCTTCATTACCATATAAGGAATTGAGTTCATCTGTGCACTGTTGTCGTGTCAGGCCATGTCGAAAGTTATGAAAAATTATTGCACGAAAATGTTCACGAGTTAATTCCATTTTCTCCTAAGATAAATTTTTCAACCTGCTATCACTAAGACTAACAACAATAAAATTACAAAATATTTTGGTTGAGTTTATGTTTAACAATGTGAAGGTTGCACTGGAAACATCAGCTGGTGCCTAGCAACAGTCAGTGTTACCAGGCCAGAAATATAAATAGCAGCCCTCGTATAAGCACCACTTGCTAAGCAAATTAATTATTTCAAGTTAAGTCCTCAGTGGGAAAAGAACACAAAGTTGCCATCGTGTTTATTTTGTATGTATTTAAAGTAAATAAATCGTTTAAATTATTTTAAAGCTCGAAGATACTGTGTTGTTATTTTGCAATAAAAGAACTTAAATTATAAAAAGTTTATTGAAAGGGAACAAACATAATATTTACTTTTAAATGTATGTACATAATTTTACACCTGAAGTTGGATCAAAATAGGTCATGCTCTAGTAAAGATTTTATCATCTGACTTTAACACATGTGGTGTTTCAAAACTTTCATTGGGCTTGTATTAGTTTTGCAGTTGGAAATTGGACTATTTAGATGTAAAAACACATTACGCTTTAAACCCGAACTGCTAAGCATGTGGTTGGTTTGATCGCCCGGCTTTGTATCCAAGGCACTGCTACTTTAATAACATCAATACCTTCTGATGTGCGTTCAAACGTCGGTATCTTCCTGCAGCATTATATCGCCGGCGAAGTAATAAAAAAATATAAAATATTTTTATTTTTATTCGACCTTTTTTATTTTAATTAAATATGTTTTTATCTTTTAATCGGTATTTTAAATTAAATTTTAACGATCTAATTTTTCTATATTTCGCTTTCCTATGAAAAGCTTCTTCAGGAAAATTAATTTTTAATAACAACAATTATTAATTTTTTAATAACACAAATATTTAATTAAAATATAAATATAAAAAGGTTCCATAACAGCAACAGCCTTGGAAAATTGTTCTTAAAATAAATATAACGTGTAATTGCAGGGTTGTGAACAATATAGGTTTTTATCTATCGTTCTTGTTCACCATTTATCCTATTCTACTTTATTTCTTTCTAAAGAAGTTTTTCTGAAAAGAAAGAAAAAAAAAAGAAAGTAAAAAGAAAGAAATTAAAAATTTTAAAAGTTTTTAATTCAGATTTTTTATTTGTTATGTCACCTACTTGATATCAGAGATATTATCTATATAGAAAATGTACATAATATTTTTTGACATTTTTAACTGTGTATTTCCCAGTATCAAGTTTTGTATTGAATTTAGCTAAATTCATAATAAGGGTTGTAATAATTATTTCAATTTTTGTTCACCACTTTTTATCCTTGTTTTGTCCCTATAGCTCCGCCCTGTTTTATAAATAATTAAGCTTCAATTACAATTGTTTTGCTGTCTAATTATTATACCCCTTAATATTTTAGACACATTTTTATACATGCTATATATTTGTATACAGTACTGTGCATAACAAAACCAATCGCAAATGTTAAATGTAAAAAAAAATGTATATTTCTTTTATGTCACAATATATGTTTAGTTTTAAGTTGTTTGGATTTGTTCCGTCAGGAAATAAAATATTGTTGTTATTCCTGTCGTTGCTGTTGTATGTTTAGTTTATTGAGTTTAAAAATTGCAATGTTAGATATTATGCAATAAAGGTCAACGAAGTGAAATTTTTCATAAGAAAGAAGAATGTATCTAAATTTTTTTTTTCATAGAAATGTACAATTTACTACGTTTCAAGCGTATAATAAAATCCTTTTTAAATTAATTTTATATAACCAATTCATACTCATACATATTTATAACTAAAGGGTCTGCCAAATAACTTTTTTTTGTTTTAAATGCTATAAACTAAACTACTGAATATTTTCTCGAATTTCTTTTTTTATTTGAAAGTAAAATCCTTCCGATTAATAATGGAAAATAATTTTATTCAAATAGCTGCCTCCACTGGCCATGCAGTAGCCTATACGATCGTTCCAATGTGTGCAGCTGTATTTTATCAATGGCTTCACGAATATTGTCCTTTAAAGCGTCAATTGTCTCTGGCTTATCGGCGTAACACTTACCTTTAATGGCACCCCACAAATAAAAGTCCAACGGTATCAAATCGCAGCTCCGAGGTGGCCAAACGACATCAGCTCTGCGGCTGATAGTGCGATCTTTAAAAATAGGGCGCAAACCATCGAGTGTAACTTCGAGTGTGTGGCACATAACGCCGTCCTGTTGAAACCAAATGTTGCCAATATCTTCCTCTTCAATTTTTGTAAACAAAAATTCGTTCAACATGGCCCGATAACGATCGGACAAAAATCCGAACCAATGCATGCCAATATATGCGAGCGGGATTTCATACCCTTCAAGATCAAAATGAACTTCATCTGAAAAGATGTTTTTTTTTTGCAAAATCGGCATCTTCTGTAAGTCGATCGCAATAAACAAATTGAACAAATTGGACTTTGCATTGCGCCATACAAAGGTCTTTATGCAAAATTCGTCTCAATGATGTCTCTGAAATGTTCAATTGTTGAGAACGACGGTGAATTGATGTTAATGGCGCTTCATGCACACTTTCTGCAATATTCTCGGGTGTACGCACTGTTTTTGGCTTTTCACGCTTTGGTTTATCGATGAGGATGACAGTTTCTTTCACTTTTTTCATAAATTAACGAAAATACAGTGCTTCTCCGCTTCCAAAATCGGTACGCAATTTTCGCACACATTCTGTAACATTACCATGATTTTCAAAGTAATGTCGCAATATTTCCCAGCGTTGTTCAAGCGGAAGGACAAAACTAATTAACTGTCAAATCAAACATGAGCTAAGTGTTACCATTCACGAAATAAGCACTAGTTGAAAAAAAAAAACGTTAGATGGCGGACCTTTTACTTACCTCACCATCGGTTGTTAGTCTTTTTTGTGGATTCCTGTCGGAGTCCCACAGTTCGGATAGATTATTAAAAATTAAAAACATAAAAATTAATAGCATAAGAGAAAAGCTCTTTTAATCAATTTAAAACTCGAACGTACTGTGTTGTTATTTAACAATAAAACAAAGACTTTTATTAAAACGAATAAACGTAACAGTATATTAAAGTTGGTGGTAAATGGTTATCCAGAGTTCTATCCACATAGCCAATCGTCTAGCAGAGACAAGATCCAGCCGTGACCATGAAGGGATAGAAGTTACACTTTAGTTACAGCTATTAATACTCTTTTAACTATCAGCCGACAATGTATTGTTAGGCTTAAGTTTGTTATGAACCAGTTATACACAATAACTGAAATTAATATTTTAATAATAAATAAAAATATGAAAAAATACCTCGATATGAAAAAATCTATATAAAAAAAAACTAAAACCGTAAAATATTTACCTTAATAAAAGAGCAATTTTTGGCCATATTTTCGTCAAGACAAAAAGAAGGTTCATATGGAGAACTTTTTTTCTCTTGCGAGTAACATCAAAAAACAACACTTTTTGTTCGCCACACAAACAACAGAGTGATTTAAAGCAGCTGTCAAACGTTTGACGTCATTTAAGACAAATTAATTTTACTGTGTCAATCTTTAACATTTAATTTCCGGAGTTTAGTCTGCTGTTATGAGTGAATCGCAGGGTGGGAAAAGAATGGCTAAAAAGACTGTAAAAGTAGGCAGACGGAGCTGGGTGCACAAAGCTCGTAAATAAATAAATGCGAAAAATTAAAGTAAGTAAATAAAAAATGTAGAATTGGTAAATGAATTGTAAATGAATACCCAGTTTTTCCTCGGGGGCATGCATTTCCCCATCTTGATATGTGTCTTCGGGAGTAAAAGGCGGTACCAGTTGCATGTTCTAGCAGGAGCCCGACATTGGAAGAGACATAGGACTCTCGAAGTTCGACCAGTGACTTTACACAAACTGGTTTTACGGGAAGCAGTTGCCTGCTGGGCTACGGCCCTGTTCTGGTAATTGATGGTGGCTGTGGTTTAATCGGGCTTTGAAGAAAGTTCAGAAGAGATGTTAAGAAAAAAGTTAATATCTAAAAAATGTCCTTGTGCATGCAATTGGACTAGGAGTTGGATAGTCTCTAACATTTCAGCAATGAGTAGGGGCACGACCCTGTTACCGTGCACTCGGAAATTGCTATAAAGGCGCATATGCACCTAGAGTATTTGCGTCTTAGGGAATGGATGGCCACTTTTTTCTGCATCCAGTCATAAGAACACCATCAGATTAAGGTTTCACGGCGAGGTGCTGATGTTAATCCAATATCGTAATGTAAATGGATACCAAGGATGCTGACGAATGATATAGGGATTTTAAATTTTATTGTTTTCCGTGTTTTACTTGTATTATTTCTTTAAAATTACAAATCTTACTTTCTATTGGGTGAAGTGTTTATAGGTTATATAACACAGTGTTTTCTTTAGAAGATTTTCTATTTAGTGTTTTTTAAATCGAATGTCCACAAACACTACCTCCTCTTTCGTCCTCCCCATAACCTATTTTCGTAGTTCTGGTACAATGCACTGCATAAGTAGAGGTCAAAAAATTATAACAATTTAAATTGTTATAATTTTTTGTTTTTGTAAAATATAAAAAAAATAATTTCCTGAAGAAATTTTCCACAGGAAAGCGAAATATCGAAAAAATATATATTGTTAATTAAAAAAGACCGTTGAAAAGATTAACAGATATTTATTTTAAATATAAAAAGGTCGATTAAAAAATAAACAAATTATCGTATTATTTTTTCCTGTTGATAAAAATTTATTTAGAATAATTTTAGATAAAATGGAAATGCATTTTACTTTAGAAGTAAAAAATGTCCTCTTTAATTTGATGGATTTTCAGTTTTTCCGGTGTTTCCCGTTTAAATATTATGATAACTACACACTAATGTATTAAATTTAAATGTAACATAATAAATTTTATATTTATTTGAATCTCACTGTTCAACTTATACATCTTTTTATTAAATATTTGAACTACGCTGTATTAAAAGTTTCGTTTTTATATTATTGCGCTCTCTTTCTGCAACCATAAGAGCTGAGCGTAATTAAGAAATAAACACTAAAGAAAGCAAATAAGTAATGTCTTAACATGGCTTTAGTAGCTGCGGTATTTTGGATACGAAATGGTAAAAAGACGGGTTGTTTAAGTGATGTTGGATGTAAAAGCAAATGAAATAAATAAGAAAAATTTCACCATTGTATAATTTTAAGCAACAAATTCCTTACCAAAAAAAAGTCACGTGTGCTAAATTTTAAAATAAATTTAGGTGAAAAAATTTTATTTATAAAAAATTAAATCAATTCACGTTTTATTATAGTAAAAAGTTATAAAGTATATTTCATTTAATTAAAAATATATTTGAAAAATGTCAAGTGTTCGAAGAAAATTACGTGTTTGGCCAAATGATTTCGTTTCATTACGTAGCAGTCAAGAAAATATTCAACAAAACAATGAAGAAAGTGATAATTTAATTACTACTACAGATAACAGCGCTACTAGTAACAACACTGTTACCACTTGTTTTGATAGTGAATTTAAAACAAATGTTTCAATGGCAGCTAACAATAAAACACACGTTGCAGCAACAAAATCTTTGGATTTGACCGGTTCTCAAGATGATTTAAATCATGCTTGTAAGAATGCTGACAACATTAATGATGAAGACGCTTTAAGGTCAGTTAGAAATTTTGTTTACTGCTGCAAATTAAAGTTTTATTTATTTTATTGTGTTTAGTTGTTTGTTGTTGGGTTCTGTAACAAAAATAGAAATAGAGATGAAAATTATATTTAATTTTTTGTGGCTAAATTGTATGTGAAATCATAGGAATTATAAATCACAACACTGTTGCCAATTTATAGATTTTTTTTTGATGGAAATAAAAGTTGTTTGAAAAAGTAATTTACTTTTTGGATTAACTTCACTCACTGGATTTGATTTGTTTTTCAAAGGCTTTTAAATTAAAACCCATGCTCTTGTGGAATTATAAAATATATCATCACTATCATTGATGGTGAATTTTTGAAATACGAGTATTTCTGTAATCGAATGCTTAAATTTCCCACATCTTTATTTTTGTGGCTTTGAATGCATTAGTATAAATTACACTTTGATAGATATTTGAATATTTTTTTAATATTTACTTTTGTTGCCAGTGTTACGCATGAATTGTGTATATCCATCATTTACATGTATACAGACATTTAGAAATAAATCGGTAGCAGCATAATGGAATATCACCCTTTAATAGTTAAAAGTAATAAACATAATTTACATTATTTCTATATTCTATGTAAATGATAGATAAAAGACAAGGCATGATAAGAAATTCAACAGGTCTATTAAAGGTATTAAAATTATCTAGACTTTTTAAATCGCCTATAAATAGAAATCGAAGGTAGAAGCAAAGTGGCAATATAAAACAAATCGTTGAATGAAGAAGTTGCTGCTGCATGGTCGTAAAGTGTGTCATGTTTAACAGGGCTGCCAATGAAATTGAATATATAAAGTGACATAAAAAAAAAATAATTTGTAGAGTGTTTCATGTTAAAATGTAAAGTATAAAAACGTGTCTTTTTATTTATTTTATTTGTTTCGAAAATATGCATAATAATTGATAATGTCAACATGTATATAAATAGCAGTATGGCTACATGTTTTTAATATTCCAACAAAACCTTTCGATGTGTACTTTTAAAATGCGCAACGTTTCATTTACTCATTCCGAATAATTGAAGTGTTTTAAATGCATTAATATTTTATGAATTCTTTTACCTTAAATTTTAAGCTTAACAATAACAAGAAAGAGCACTTTGTTTGGTTGCAACAGTTTTTAACGATACTACACAGAACGGGCAGTGGAAAGGAATGTAGAGATTTCATAAAAAAAGCTTAACGAATGGCTCAATTAAAATTTGGATAGGCATAATGGGTAATTATTAATAAAATGCCTTACGGCGCTTTTTTATGACTTTTAGTATGATTTTTAATACTTTCAAATTCTTTATTTTGCATTGCTTTGAAATTTGAAAGAAAAATTTTTTGATTCTTTAAAACGGAAAAATCTAGAATTTTTAAAATTTTTTGGCAACCATTTTTTATGTGTAAGAAAAAAATTGCTTGAAGAAGATGATTTTTATATCAATAACAAATCCAGGGTTACTTGTACCCATACCTTTTTTATGAAATTTTATAAATTTTATAATAAAATTGTTTAAATTTTAATAACTTTATTTTCTGCTATAAAATTTTTAAAAAATGTTTACAAATTTTTTTTTTTATTTCAAGTATTTTACCACGAAGGTTCTACGTATTAAGTTTTCTCTATACTAATGTGCTATATCAGCCTATCTCCATTTTGCCATATCGACCATTAATCTTCTCAAGATTTCATTACATAGAAAATTGAATTTTTTTAATTCAGTTTTCTCGCTTCCTGGGCATTATTGTATTCTCTCTGGACTTTAGTTGGAAATTGTGCGAAATCGTTCCAATCACTGTAACGTCAATAACAGTGCTGTGTTAACTGCCAAATAAACTATGTTAAAATTTCATTTAAGCTTGTGTTAATCTTCAAATATTTTTGCTTTATATGAATAGATTAATTTTATCGCATATTAATAAACATATACATAATATATGACATGATAAGATTTACATCTGCACCTGGCCGTGGGCCCTAATCAGATGGTGGATCATTACCTACATTATGAAATGTAGCGTCATCCTCGCCCTAGAAGGCCTTTGAATACGTATATCCTTCGGTCACTCCTAGCAGAAACTTCAAAAGCCCGGAGAAGGCCGCAGCCTTCACTCCTTGCTGCAGAGTTGGAGACTATCCAACTCCCGGTCCAGAACGCACGAAGCTTAATATAATTAAGAACACGACGGCATTCATACTCACTGGACCTGGACCATTCACTGTGTTCATTGTGAGTGATCCGACCCACAAACTCAAACGAGGGCCTCGAAACACACAACCACCACGATACTCTCGAAGGGCCTACCTCAATAATCAGTCAGAGAACAGCTAAATGTGTAAAGAGACAAATAGCTTAACTCTGGGGCTATATTTCCGTGGAAATATAGTGGATTTTCCAGTTGGCTCCTATTAGGACTGGGTTTCCTTTTACCCCCATAAGACACAAGTCTAGATGGTTGTGTGATCCATAAAGACTTATAATGTGCCTCCGGGCGGAATACATAACATATAAGGGCGGATGTCCGTCGGGAAGGTATAATACTTTGTTTTGGCGTCATTTTGGTAGTCATTAGTCTTGACAGTTCATATTTGGCGGCCGTGAAGTAGACACGTGGTAAATTTATTATGGAAAAATATTCGATAAACCAATGTGTTTAATCGTTAAAACATTTAATCAAAATCAATCATCGATTACTGTGACGATGAGAAAGTTACGTGAAATTTTTGGAAGAAACCATGTGCCAACAAAGCGCACTATTTATCGTGTAGTGTATGATTTCGAAGAAAGAAGATACGTAGGTGATAGGCCCAAGCATGGACCACAACGTACTGCAAGATTGGCTGAAAACATTACTGCTGCCCAAGAAAGTGTTTAAAATAATCCATTAACCTCAACTTGATGCCGTGCTCAGGAGCTTGGTCTTCAAAGAACAATTTTTTGCACAAGGATTTGCATTTTTTTCCATATAAGATTCAGTTCACACAAGATTCCATAAGATCATTTATGCCGCCATACATATGCCAATAAGATGTTATAGCTCGCCCATGACCACCCCGAATTTCAAGAAAAAATCATAATAAGTAACCGTGATGGGGAGCGATATCGTGATATGATTGAAAACTTTTAAACACCGCAACTGCATGCTTTAGGTTTGGTTAACATGTGGTATCAACAAGACGGTTCCACATCGCATACAGCCCGAATTACAATGGAATTACTGCGAGACCTTTTTCCACAACAAGTTATTTCAAGAAATGGTGATGTTGATTGGCCTCCACGGTCGCTTGATTTAACTGTTCCGGACTTCTTTTGGTGGGGATATCTGAAAAGGTTTATGCAAACAGACCTGAAACGCTTGAGCAACTCAAACAAAATATTCGTAAGGAAATTAATAAAATACCATATGAAATGTGTGAGAATGTAATGAAAAATGTGCTCAAAAGGGCTCGCATTGGTGAGGCTAATAGAGGCGGACATTTATCTGATATTGTATTCCATACATAATTGCTGACATTAAATAAACCATTTATCAATGTAAGATCCATTCTTTTTCATTTAATCATAAATTATAAACAAATAAAGTAGTATACCTTCCTGGCGGCCACCCGTACTTAGCATAAGGTTGACATAAGAAATTAAATTTAGCAGAGTCTAAACTATCCCCTCTACACAGTTTGAAACTAGCCACAGATACTGTTCTGAATCAAGACTACATTGTATAAAAATTTTCATTTTTAAACTGTACGAAATAACAGGCTTAGATCCCGTCACCAACGTTATGCATAGTTCCTGTTAAAATTTTTTTCCAACTATGCAATAGCTCACCTCACTAATAAAAAGTGTAAAGAAAAGTAAATAAAATTGCTATTAAATCACAAATTTGAAACATTTATTTGATGACTATATACAAATTATAGAACTCATGTGCTTTCGTTGGGTTTATCGTTCATTATCTTTCTTTATTGGTAAATTCTTTATACATTATACATGTTTGATAACATAGTTTTGTTTCTTTTATAAAGTTTTCTTTGCGTGCATTCTTAAGGCCATTTTAAATTTATTAGATATTTTTGTACGACATTATTTATGTTCTTTTTCGTAAAATTTAACTTTTATCAGTAAATTTTTTTGTCTAACTTCTCTGTCAAGTTTATAATTGTTTTTCTCTTAGCCGGTTTTTGTTAATGTTATTTGTTTTTTAATTAAGAAACGCATAGATATTAAAAACTGGTATTTTTCAAATAATTTGCTTCATTCACTTATCAAGTCAATATATTTTTGTTTTGGGTTCAGCTTTTTATTGAATGTTATACAGTGTCATTTTAATTTTTGTTTGTTGTTTTTATAACCTTCACCACAGTTGAAAGAGGCATAGAGAAGTTGTCATAACGTAGGCAATTTTTTCGATTTTTGTTTTTGGAAATATTCAAAATTTTTACAGTTACATGAATAACGTAAAACAAGTTCGATTGAAGTGGCTTCTTCTAAAACCAACATACAACAAAAGAAAACGCATTTCCTCTTCATAGAAAAAGTTGCTTTCGCCATGGTTAGAAGTTAAAGGCAAAGTTATTCAACATGTGGTAAAGCTAAGTAAATAGATTAAAAAGTATAACAGATTAAAAATATTCGGACAAAGCGAGAGGCATTTGATGCTGTTTGCATTCTTTGATTGAGCAGAATTGGCTGCCCCATAAATCTAACGTTTTTTTTTTTTTTTCAACTAGTGCTTATTTCGTGAATGGTAACACTTAGCTTATGTTTGAGCTGACAGATAATTAGTTTTATCCTTCCGCTGAGCGAATATGGTTGTGTATACGCTTGAACAACGCTGGAAAATATTGCGACATTACTTTGAAAATCATGTTAATGTGGCAGAATGTGTGCGAAAATTGAGTACGGCTTTTGGAAGAAGAGAATGAAAAATTATATCTGGCAAATGTCCACCTCGACCAAGCTGACAGATGCCGTTTCTTTTATCAAAGTGTTCAATCACATTTTGACAAAATGGCGGTCTTATTTCGTTAATCACATCACGGATTTTGAGTTTAAAGGCAGAAATTGATTCGATTGGCTCTGTAGAAACTCTGTCCTTAACATAGCCCTACAAGAAGTTATCCAGTGGTGTTAAATCTCACGATTTGAAATGGCGACTTAACTGCTTATTGTCGTGAAGTAATGCGATCGGGAAATTTGGTTTGCAATAAATTGATCGTTTCATTAGCTGTGTGATACGTGGCACCGTCCTGTTGAAACCACATGTCAGTATTATCCTCATCGTCAATAAAATTGAGTTGTTAGCATCTTGCAATAGCGTGATCCATTGACCGTTTCGCATTGCCAGCTTCGTTTTGAAAAAAAAACGGCCAGACCACATAGCGCACCATATATTGACACGTTGGGCATGCAAAGGTTTCTCATAAGCGCTCTTGGATTTTCAGAAGCCCAAATGGGGAAATTTTGCTTGTTGTGATACCCTGACAAGTGAAAATGGGCTTCGTCTGAAAAAATGATTTTTTCAGAAAAAACAGCCATTTGTTACTGAATAAATTGAACGAATCTACAATAATGTGAATGGTCAGTCGACTTCAATTCCTGCATGAGTTGAACCTCTAAGGCTTCACAGTCAGATTCTTATCCAAAATTCGCCATGTGTTGGTTTTGGAAAACCCCAACACTGTGACTCACGGTGGTTGCGATGTTTTCAGTTGAACGACCCGGTCGAACATGTCGTGTTCGCACATTTTGTGTCGAGCCTGTTGGCTCAAATTTAACGACTAAGATCTTAATAGCGATCTTAGAAGGACAATTATGTTATACGAAAATATCTCGAATTTTTACGAAATATAACTTTAACAGAACCACCATTTTCATAGTATATTGTTACGTTTATACCTTTTATAAACTTTTTGTTGTGAGTTCTTAATTGCAAAATAAATAACACCAGTTTTAGAATTTTTAAATTTATAACAATTTTATTTACTTTAACTACACAAAGTACAAAGTACACTTTAGAACAATTTACTTAAAATGCACGTCTTTAATCGATGAGGTTTAATTTTACACTGATTGATTATCCACTCAGACGCTTCCCTATTTATACTTGTCCATTTAAAGTCTAGAAGATTTAAGAATCATCTACTTCCTTTGTATCGCATTTTGTTGTTGTATGTTGTTTATTCGATGTATAGGCGTCTGTATGTCTGTGTGTATAGTTGTTTTTGTTTTTATGCTGATAAGGTTTCTGCCTGGGATTTATTTCAATACATTTGTTGTTGTCATTTGTAGATAAGGGTTTCTTAGAAAACTACGCAGATGGTAAACAACATGTATGCTTGTTGTTGTAAAATTAGTTTTATTTTTGTCTTGCGCGTTTAGATGGTAAACAGTATATGTATGTGTATTTTTTTTCTTGCATGCCAGACAGTTAATAAACAGCATATCAAATTGCAGTTGTGTGTGTATAACTTCTACGCTTCTATGCTTTATTGCTTAATTATTTCATTTTAAAACTTGAGCAAAACATATTCGTAACAATATTTTAGTTATTTTAATGCGATTCTCGTGGGAAATTCAATTCATTGTAGCAGTTGTATATGCATCAACTATGACAACGTCAGCAAAATTAATGTCAAAACACTGATGTTATAGGTGTTGCCACAGTTGAAAAGCCAAACTTTTTGTTAAAAAACCCTATATTAGCAATAAATGTTGATAGTTTTTCTGTATACATGTACGTAAAATTTAATTTATTAAGTATATATGCACAATTATCGGTATTCAGGGTCTGTAGATCTCGAAAAACTCTGGCATTTCGGGATTGAAGAATTTGTGTTTGACATCGCTAGTAGTATCTTTTAAATGAAAGTATTTGTAAAACATAAATAATTAGAATTTCTTGTTTTATGTATACGTTACGTGACTAGTTGTCTCTTTATATTTTGAGAGCGAAATGGTTTGCTTCATTTCTACACACGGGAGCTCCACAGGGCTTATTTTACAGCTGATTGCTTGTCTTCGTAAAAGTCTCACATGAATTTAGAGCAAAGTCTTAGGTTTATAAGAATACCAAAAGAAATTTAATAAGTGGAACGAACGTAAGACTTCTAGGGTACATAAACAAAACAGGCCTGATCGGAAAGGAAATTAATAATGATGAGCCGAACATTGCTCATAAAACTCGAGCTGCTTTATGATAGAATATTCGTGGTAAAGAAAACCTCACCTCTTTAGATATTTTAAGTGTTGCTGACAATCAAGCTAATAAAAGTTGGTCACGTTACGTATAAATACAAATAAAGATATACTTGATATAAAAACATAGAGATAATAAAGTAAACAATAAAATAAAATTGATAACATAAATAAATTATACCGTTAATAGAAAGAAAAATTTGCAAAATTATTTAAAAACCGGTTTCAATTTGATTTGATGTCTGTTTCTAAAGGCTGTTTGTGCTGTAAAATCAGTTTAATTAATTCTGTTTAATTAATTACTTTTTTCGCACAGATCCTCCAAATTTTATGAGAGTAAAAGGGTAGCAATTGAATACAACACTGTTGTAAAAACGTGGAAATTCAAGATTATTATTCTTCAATTTGATTTTTATTAATGGCAGTTTATTTTTTTTATTGATTTAGCTATATTGTGTATTTTATTCATTTTAAGTAAATATTATTTACTTAACTGCTTTCATTAGTCTACCCATAAAAAAGTGTATGAAGATAATAGTTCCGCCAGTTAGCTCCGTTTTTGACAACTCTGTTAAAATGTACATCCCTATCACTAAAAAATGTCCAAATAACAGTTATATTATTTTAACACTTCCATGCAAAAATGAAATAAATTATATTATTTCTGCTCCTGATAACGGTATTTGAACGAAATTTTGTACCTCGGTTTGGTGTGCATTTTTTAAGTGCTGCTGCAAATATAGGCGGGATTTGATAAAGACACGTGGTACCTCCCACATAAATTTTCTTTATGTATATAATTTTACAGTACGTGTGTATGCCGCTGAATACATTTTTTTTTGCATGCGTTTGGGTGCCACCTTGGATGGTTTACATTCAAAAACCAGCTCGACAGATGGCGCTGCAGTCGGTATCCAGGTTATTCAACTACACTGCAACTACACGACTGGATCGACTTGAATGAATTTTTGTGTATTCATTCATTCAATGCATTTAATTTTTTTGTTCACTGTGTTTTGATATTATATGGTATCGCATTTACGTAAATATTGAGCGTTGTTTACTTTAAAAATACACACACGCCATAAATTCGGCGCCAGCCGCCAATTGCCTCCAATTTGCCTGGGGGGATGACGGTGAAAGGCTCAAAGTAACATGGACTAGATTACTGCCGCCGTTAAAACAGTCGCGGTGGGCATCGAGCTTATTTGTTTGCGTTACTTCCTTGCGATCTCACAGTATGTTTATATGTATGTATGTATGTTTATTAAAATGTTAACTTGATTTATTTATAGAAAAATAAACAAAGTCAAAATAGCATTATGTTGTTTGAATTTTTACCGCCAGTAAATGAAATGCTCAAAACAAAACAGATGGAAAAATTAATGCATTTTTTCTTTCTTCTCTACAGCCATTTTTAAAATGCCCAAAAATAGCTTAAAATTAAAAAGAAAGGCTTAGGGAACTACAGCGATAAAAGCGAATTCGATTTTAGAGCTGTAAAAATGATGCGGCTTTGAGGACTACAGAATACAAATGACATGGCCATGTAGATTTCAAAAGTGAATAGTCGGTCGGTCCTACGCAAAATTCGCAATGTGGTGATTTTGGATAAGCCCAATTGTTGATAACGTCGAGGAATTGACAAATTAATATCTGAGATGATTTCAGTACATTTTGTATCATTATGATTTTTTCATGAAAATCGGGGTTGTAATGGGCGAACTGTAACATCCTATTTGCATATATACGGCGTAAATGGTCTTGTGGAAGAAGCTCCTGGGTCAACCGAATCTTATATGGAAACAAATGCAAGTCCTTGTGCAAAATTTTGGCCAAAGTTATTCTTTGAAGACCATGTTCCTGAGCACGGCGTCGAATTGAGGTTGATTGATTGTTTTGCCCACTTTCTTAAGCAGCAGTATTGTTTTCAGCCAATGTTGCAGTACGTCGTGGTCCGTACTTGGGTCTATCACCTACAGACCCTCTCTCCTCGAAATCATTCACTGCACGATAAATAGTGCGTTTTGTTGGTACGTCATTTCTCCCAAAAATTTCACGTTTCTTTCTCATTGTCACAGTAATCGATGATTGATTTAGATAAAATGTTTTAACGATTAAAACACGTTGGTTTATCGAATATTTTTTTTATAATAAATTTGCAACTTGTCGACTTTACGGCTGCCAAATATGAACTGTTAAGACTAATGTTTACCAAAGTGGCGGCAAAACAAGCGCCAGTGGACACCTTGTAATTTTGTCTAATATATGCAATGACTTTTATTCAAATTTAATTTGGCGTTTTTTGATTTTTGACAATTTGTCAACACCGTGATTTAGCGCGTATTGGGAAGGAGAATATGACTTTTGACAATGATGATAGAAGCGCGTAGTAAAGGGACACACAGGCATTCTAGTGATTAAGGAAATATAAAAACTGTTTAAAACTTATTTGAGACATCTTAAGCATTTTTGTGCCTTTAATCACTTGATTTATCTGTATTTCACTGTAATTGTATTGGAAGTTATTGTTAAAAAAACGGTTATTTTACAAGAAATAATAAACATATTTTATTAAATATTTTATTCAAATTTTCTTTAAATTAAGGAGCGTGTTATTTTTATTTTTTATTTCTTTTATTTTATTTTTGATTTGATATAGTTTATCAGAAAATATAATATAAATTACAAAACTAAACAACAAACGAAAATTCTCTTATTTTTCTCTTTAGTTTGCTCTTTACCACTTATGCTATAAATTCTGTTATTCTTTTCGGCCAAACAAATGCTCAGCTAATTTCCAATTACTTTTTAGTTGTCGGTATAAACTCGGTGTATGTGGTTCATAAAAATAAATCTTTTATTTTATTTACTCACATTAATTTGAGCGATAGTTATTAAAATAAAGCATTTTTGTAAACAAAAGTGTAACAAAAAAAAAAATATTTTTAAATAAATTTAATAAACGACAACCAAAACACCGCCCCAATATACAAAAACAAAGAAAAAATGTTCATATTTTAAAAAGCAAATTACACAAATTATTATACGAATGTATATCTACATTTGTATCTGCTTATAATAAAGAAGAGAAATATGTTAAATATATACATACATACATATGGTATATACATCTATTCATTTAAAATGTATCTACACAAATTGAATTTATTTAATTTAAAAAGTGTTTGTTTTTCTCCAATTTTGTGTCGTTAAAAAAGGTCTTCTATTTTGCTTGACAATTAACTAAGTTATTGCACAATAAATGTATTGTAAATCAAGTTAAAGTATTTAGGGAAAAAATATTAAAATAGCATTACGTCGTCATAAAAAACAAAATATGTGAAATGTAAACAAAAAAAATATTCGTAAATTAAACTTAACACTTATGCAATTTTAATTCTATTAACTACACAAAAAACTCGTATACTGATTACCGCTCTTATATACTAAAGTAAACTTATTAACCCTTTAAGTTTTCATTTGTACTTCTATTCCAGTTACGTTAAAAAATTAATTTTTTTGCTTGTATGTAATTGGAAGAACATCTGGTGTCTTATATAAAATTTTTGCTGCTGTCGGATACGACACATCATGGGATTAAGTTATCAAATCTGTTGAAAATCGCATATATCCTCAAAGTGGTATGTGCCTAATTTTTTTAAGTAAGACCGAGGTTTATCCGAGTTTCTTGTGAATGCATTATGGGATTGTGTTGGATAGTCAGTAGTGAGTGGTCCTTAAGTAAACATTTTCTAAAAAATAAAAAAAGCAGAGTAAATTGGCTCTAATAGCTGTGCTAAATTTAAGTATTTATTATACTATCCTGTTGGCTTCAGGCTTTTTGCTCATCTCGTCTTTGGCTAACGCATGAGACTGTCAATTTTAAGAAGTAAATACTGGCTTCAATAACTGTCTTCATTATCTTTAAATTTTTTGAAGTGCCCAAAGCCTTAACCAGTGCTCTCATGAACAGTTCATGCATATCAATTTAATCCTTTCGTTAAAAACAAAACCATCCAACAATGTATGGGCAAGTAGAGAATTAAGTTTCTAATAGTCTTGAAGTCAGTGTTAGCATAATTGAGAATTGCTTATTTCCAAAACCCAGTACTTGTCGTCCAGCTAATCATACGAACGGATATGCTAATGGCTGATGTCAGTGTTTGATTCCATGAGCTCTAACCTGTAGCCTGAACACTAAGTGATAATAACGCATAGCAACACAACTGCACATTGTAACGCCCTTCTCGCGCCTTGTTGCAGACAAAGGGGCCCTGCAGGCTACCGGCTCTCTTAGTATCAGTGGTTAGCAGACTTTGAAAGTTCTCATCGTTTATAACTCAAAGCGATTGATACCGCAATGTATTCGAAAGCAAGATATTTAAGGAATATACGCTATGAAACTTTTTCATTAGATCTGTTAAGAAATAGGGTGGGTGTTGTTTTAGTTTTAACCGCTTTGCTCATCTTTTTACAAATATCACAAAATAATAATTTCTGTGCGATCACAGTTGCATTTTATGTTCCATCTTTGTTGCGTGATGGTGTCACATTAAACACACTCAGAATTTCTTAAAAAATAATTATAATTAGTGCAGTAGAAATAACATATTGTTATGGATGCGTCTTACTTAAGTTTTTAAAGAAAATAATTAAGTAATAAAGTAAACAACTGGGTATGCTATTTACTTTGCTATGCAAACTTATGCACGCAAGACAACAACAACTTCTAGTTACAAACTGCATAGAAACAAAAACAAAAATACACACAGACCAACAGGCGCCTGTACATTGAATGAATAACATAACAACAACAATAAAATCTAATACAAAGGGAGTGGGAAATTCTTCATTTTTCTCGACCTCTAGCGGACAAATATAAAAGATAGCTTTTGAGTGGGTAGTTAGTCAGTTAAAACATAAACCTCGTGTGAGGTAAATTGTGCCATCGTACAAATTTGAAAGTAAAATTAAAGTAAATAAATTTGTAATTAATTTGAAAACTCTAAAATCTGGTGTTATTTATTTTGCAATAAAACTCAGCAACAACAAAACGTTTATAAAAGGTATAAACGTAACAATATTTTCGTATTTTACTAACGTTAGTATACTGTATGTAATCATGTGAGTCTTGTTTTTTTTGTAGCATTTGTAGAATGATGATCTATTGCTATTAAAGTGCTATGAAATTTTCTTAAAGGAAAAGAAGTAGAAAATTATGTAGTAGAAACTCTTGATGGAATAAAATCTTTTTATCATCTATTGCAGGACATTTTTAACAATAATTCGTATTTTTTCCACATTTATCGAACAGCTTTCCAGCTTCACATTCTATAAAGTTGGCAAGTATTGAAAATTGTTTTTAGCCTGGGCATTCACAAAGTAACTGAGCTGGTTTTAGTCGACTTTAATTGGAGACAATCATAAAATCTTTCATCAAGTGAAAAATCTAATTATTTTGATTTCTTTTCGAAAAATATCGACTATATAAATGATTATAGAGCCTTGATAAGTTCCAATCAGCCATCCTCAACTATAAAGTTTCTTCTAAAGAAAAAACTGATAACAGTATGAAATTATTTTTCAATAGCAAAATTTTTCCTAACTTAACTTCTTTTAACAACTGAATTAAACCAAGTTTTCCACCCCTGACCTACTTTCTTATAATAATGCCGTTTTAAATTTCAGAAGTTGAGAATAGCTTTTAAATAAAAGAGTATAAATTCAAGCGAAAGAGTATGAATTTTATAATATTCGTTAGCATTTTGACCGGTCCGCTTGTTTTTATTTTTCATTTCTTATTTTGCTTCTGTCTGCTATATTCTTTTGCGGTCATTAACATTATTTATTTATATGTATTTCTGTTTTATTTTTATTGTTATTATTTTGTCTTATTGTTATTTTTTGCATTTAGCGTGATATTTAATTACAATAAAAACTAGTTTAGTTTACTTATTTTGTTATTTTTCCTCTCTTCATGCAACATGTGATTGTGTAGTGAACGTTGTACCTAATCACAACATTTGTAAACCCCCACTTTGAAGCTTAAACAATTTTGATTGCCATTGTCTTTTTATTTTTATAGCCAATTCAAATAATAATAACAATAAATATCATAAATAAATGAATGTAATTTAATGATAATGAGACTTTAATTTTTATAATTTTTACTAAAGTTTAGAGCCTTTTGCCTTGCATTTTCTCTTGCAACTGAAGGGATCTGTTAAACCCCCTGCCTTATTACGCCGCATATTGGTTTTCACATTGTTCGGCCGACACAGTTAATTAGAATTTGTAAAAGCTTATTCGATCGTGGTTAGAAAATTATCAAAGTTTTTGTTTCGGGGTTGAAATAAGCTGATTTTAATGTATTTCCACGTGTTAAAACCGAAAATGACCATAAAATATTTCATCACCAACAGTTGATACACATGTTTGTTTACATAATTTCCCTCTCTTCAGCTGTTCATAAGTAGTTAACATAACTTATTGAGTTTGTCAGTCGTACGCGCCTGGTTGCTATTGAAATTATTGTGTGAAGTTGATTTTAAAATGAATTTAACTGCTGATCTGAAATGCCTCGAAAGTGTGTGATTTCCGTCGATAGCTTTTGCTATATATGTGATGAAATAACATTTTTGGCTCAGAAACGTAAAATGACCCTATCGTTAAGACTGCCTATAAGCATTATTTTGGTGTGAAAGTTGGGGACCAAGATAAATCATGGGCTCCTCATATATGTTGCAAGTTTTGTTCCGTCATATTGCGAGAGTGGCTGAAAAATAAAAACCGGGCAATGGCTTTTGCAGTACATATGGTCTGACGTGAGCCTACCAATCATACAGACGACTGTTATTTCTGCTTAACTCCTCCCATTAAGCATGGTTTATCTATGAAAAAAAAAGAAACGGTTAAATACCCTAATCTCCCATCTGCTTTTCGGCCTGTAGCACACTCAGACACTTTGCCAGTCCCTTCTCCACCCTAGAACTATGAAATTTTGGAGGAAGGTGATAAAGACTGTGTAGAAGGAGCAACCTATCCTTCTACACCTTATGACCCTGACTTTGAGGTAAGCGATAGGTCTAGTGATCCGCACAGAATTAGTCAAGCAGAGTTGAGTGACCTTATAAGAGATCTTAACTTGTCTAAGGAAAAGGCTGAGCTTTTAGGGTCAAGACTACAACAGTGGAATCTTCTAAAACATGATGTGAAAATATCTCAGTACAGACAGCGTCAAAAAGATTTGCTTCCTTTTTTTGAGAAGAAAGAAAACCTCGTAGTTTGTTTTGATGTTAATGGTTTGATGAACTGCTTGAATTTGGATCACACTCCAACTGAATGGAGACTGTTTATAGACTCTTCAAAACTAAGCTTAAAAGTTGTACTTTTGCATAATGGAAATCAGCTGCCTTCTATTCCTATAAGTCAAATATGAACAACACAAGTGGCAAATCTGTGGTGATCTGAAAGTCATTGCTATACTACTAGGAATGCAATTAGGGTTCACCAGGTACTGTTGTTTTTGGTGTCTGTGGGACAGCCGGGATAGAAAATCTCACTATAAAAAAGTGAACTGGCCTACACGAGACCTAAACCCTAATGAGAAAAATGTAGTTGACGAGCCTCTTGTAGATCCTAAGGATGTTCTCCTTCCCGCATTACATATTAAGTTGGGATTAATGAAAAACTTTGTCAAGGCCATGGACCAGCTTTTTAGTACTTGAGAGCAAAGTTTCCCAGGTTAAATGATGCAAAAGTCAAGGAAGGCATCTTTATTAGGCCTCAAATCCGTGAAATCATAACTTCACAGCTTTGGTTAAAGAGCTTCTTCAAGCTTACCACCAACTTGGATGCAACATCTCATTAAAAATTCATTTTCTTCACTCTCATCAAAAACCAGAGCTAATAAAAAATTTTCAGTGTAATTTTCGTTTTTATCACCCCAAAATTAGTGTAGGAAACATTCAAAAAATATTTTTTTGTTGTACAGTGTATTTTATTATAAAAAACTATAATTAAATCCCAGTCTGATTTGAAGTATTTAAACTAAATGAAAGCTGACCCGAATGAGCAAAACTTTTAGGTAGAAATTGCAAAGCTTTGCATTATGCAAATGCATTTATCTCTCTATCTGGCTTGAATATTAGAAATAATATTCTTGTACGTTGTGTTATTCACATTATGTAAATTCATATCTCTGCCTATTATATGTTAAACGCTGTCAGGCAACAATGCCTATTTAGACAAATACCGTGCTATATTCTTTATGAAAGGGATAGAGAAGAGGAGATGAGACAGATGGTGAAAGCAGAAGAATAGTTACGGAAATTAACTATCGTATAAGACAGCAGAGTGACCAGTGACCATTACTGATCACCCCCACCGACAGTCAATTTTTATTTGTAGTGAAAAACCAACCAAGGTCTTTGTTGGGAATCAAACCCACAGTCTTGTAAACTAGTACACAACCTACTAGCCTACAGGGGCACCTCTTATTACATTTTGTTAGGTTTAGAGGCATTAACACATTTTCAATAAAGAAAAATTTTATAAAATGGATAGAATTTCCGGTTTACTCGTACTTTGACAGCAAAATTGCGATCAAATCTTTAGCTATAAAAATCTGGAAAGCTCATGTGTATTTGGTAAATCTCCGCTTGAGGGGTACAAAATAAAAAAATCTAGATCATTTCTCTACTCATCAAATAAAATAACACGAATTGCCTGCATCTTGGAAAATCAATTGGTCACTTGTGTCACTTGCTTTAAAAGCTTTGCTTAGGTTATTGAAAAATATGACGATGAGACTGTAAAGCACTTTATCACTAGACAGCCCTTTCCCATAACACAGCTGTTCTTCTTGATAATCCCTTTTTGCAAGACTACCAATTTATTTAGAGTTCATTTGAAAGTGAAAAAAATTAAATAAATAAATAATGAAAATATTTCTTGAAATATTTAATAGCACACAAAAATGTGTAGTATATGGCTAACTAACAAATTGTTGCTGTTATTTGGTTTTAACAGGCGTCTTAGTAGCTGTAGTGAGTATTATAAAATGCTTGTTTTATTTGCTTTTGAATTTTTACTAATTATCGGCTTGCTGCTCAAATTTAAATTCATATGGAAATAATTACTTCACAAAAAATACCCAGCAGTATTCAAAGTAGTATTATATCCTCCGTTTTATAAGTGGCCTGTTATTCACATCAAATGTCAAAAATCAATCTATGGGGGTAGTGAAAATAAATAAAAAAAAGCTAATGTTGTTGTGAATAGTAGAAGCTTATGCTTTCTAAATTACCAGTTATGAGTTCAAATCCCAGTATTGACCTAAATATATAGTAAAATAGTTGTTGTTTGTTGGACAGTCCCGGTAGTTGTGCTATTAGATATGTGTTGTTGCTGTATTGAACAAAAGATCTTGAGTTCAAAACCTAATAAGAAAGAAAAGAAAGAAAACAATTGTTGTTGAGTAGCTGTGCTGGGTAAACTGTTTAAGGGATAATAAATTGAAAACAGCAGTTAAAACTTTCCAAAATCTCGATAAGAAAAGAAGAACAAAGTAAAACTGGGAATTAAATCGTGTTTTAGACTTTGGCGAAGTGTTGTATAGAGAAGAAAGCTAAATAGTATGTGGCAGTCTTAAATGACATGGCCTAGTTAGCCAAATAGGAATATCGCGAATTCGAGTAACACTGTCTAGAGAACTGTTACGACTTTCAATGAAATCAAAAAATGTGAGGATGAGTGTATGAGTTTATAAAAGAAGGTGCCCCTGTAGGCTAGTAGGTAGTGTATTAGCTTGTCAGTATGGGGATTGTAGGTTCGATTCCCAACGAAGACCTTGGTTTTTTTCACTACAAAAAATAAAAATTAACTGTCGGTGGGACTGCTCAGCGATGAAGGCATAGTCACTGGCCGCTGTGCTGTCTTATACGGCAATTAATTTCACCACCTGTTTCCTCTCTTCTCTATCCCTTTCCTAAAGAATGTAGCACGGTACTTGACTAAATAGGCATTGTTGCCTGAAGTGCTACTTCTCTTTACAAAAAAAAAATATGTTAGCAAACAAGAAATCTTGAAAGCGTAAGACACGCCTACTTATCCATTAAATTTTCATTTTACCCAAAACAAATACCATTTTCAGTTATGTGCTTAGATTTTCCGACGGGGCTAGATTCACTCTTATTTGGGTACAGTTTTCCGTCGACCCTCGTCAAATTTGGTTTGTGCTGTTTGCCATCTTCAGTGTTCTTTTCGGCAAACGGCCGAAACCGGTGTGTTCACAAACCAAGTTTGACGATGGTCGACGAAAAACCGTACCCAAATAAGACTATTTTCAGTGTTGCATCTTCTATGAAATATAATGCAGACTTAATTGGCTTTTTTATAAAATTGTCTTCTTCAGCAAAAGTCAAATAGCTGAAATCACTTATTTAGAAGCACTCTTCAGTATTGTAGGGTATTTGTTAACAAGTCAAGTACATATCTCGCGGTGTGTGTGTGTGTGTGTGTGTACAAGAGCCAACACATTTATATAGATTTTCATTATTATGCAAATTCTTTTTTGTTTTTCTAATAAATAAAATTCATTCTCATTTTATTTTATAAACAGGTATAATTCGCATAAGTTCGACCATAATTTTGATGGTGAAATTTACGAGTATTTTGTTTTAAAAAATCATTTAAAGTGGATTTTGTGTTTTCTTAATGAACTAAACACATTATTTTAATTGAACGAATATTTTGGAAAACGTTTTAATAATCCTTAGGAAAAACAATTACAAATTATCAATATGCGGCGCAAAAAGTAAGTTGTTGTTTTACTTTATTTTTACATATAAATATTTAGTGTAATTGTCTATAAGAATATTTTGTGTTTGGTTTTTAGAAGAATTATTCAGTCTAGATAGTTTTCATAAAATTTGAAAATATGTATATTCCTTGAGGAAGATAGATATAATTTACAAGTAGAAATTTATGCTAAAGTGCTTGTTTGGTTACAAATGCCAGAAACGAAAATGAAATTAATGTATACCAAGTGCGCTCGCTGGTGAAGACCATGTTTTAATTTTTTTGTTCTTGTCTTTACCGCAGACGTATAAATAAACACATTAATCACCATTCATCATCGGATGATGAAAAGGAAGAAGTTACATAAAAAGAGTAGGTTTCTAGTTAAAAATACTATTAATATAAACATTGATATTGTTTCTATAAAACGCAATATTATTTTCTTTTAGCCGAACATATCGGTATTTCTGCATTTACAAAGCAAAAAAAGAATGACTACAAACATGACAGAACTTTAATGAGTTTATTTCATCATTTCTAGACACCTAACTTAAGAGGCATTTAGCATCAAAATACGGTTCCATGTCTTGTAGGTTAAATGCAGTTTTTTGGATGTTATTATGTATTGGGTTTTTCAACAAGAAGTTTGTTATTTAATTGTGGCAACACCAAAAATATGATAGTTTTACGGCTGTATGCATAAAAAACGCTTACTTGAGATTTAAAGTACACGTTAAGGCTAACAGACGTTTGTTAAAAAATGTACTTTAGCTAATGTATGCTTTAGTAAAATTAGTATTTTGATTCTGGCAATGCCACTATGTTCAGTTGTCACGTTGTAGTTAACGATGTATAAAAATGAATATTATTTATTCGGGTAGTTAGATCCATAAAAAAATTTTTTTATTGTTTTCAGCAAAATCAACATATTTTTTTTTTGTTTTTTTTATTCATCTTTTTAAAAAAAAGCAAAGCACCCAAAAAAGGTTAATTTGTAAGACTAACGAAGAACTTAGAGAGAATTTGTTCATATTAAAAAAATAATCATTCGGATAACGAGCTTTGTTTTGATTATATGTACATCAATAAAACTTTTGTTTAAAATAATTAATTATAATTATATTTTTGAAAAATATAAAATAAAGATGTAAAAATGTTTTATGTTATGTTTTATACTAAGTTCACACTTGTGTTTTTGAACGTGTTTAAGCAAAATGTTTTAAAATTTAAACACAGCCGTTCACACTATAATTGAGATGTTTAAGGCTGATGTTTTATCTACTTTGTTTACCTTAAAAGTGATTTTTTGTAGTGAAAACAGTCATTTTAGTTGGGATTTAAACCCAAACCCCAGACTACTACCCTACAGGGGCAAAAACGCAAAAATCGAAAAAATCCTTCACAGTGCACAACATAGAGAAAAAAGATTTTATTTCAACACAATCATTAGAAAAATCCGTTTCAGAAAGAAAAGTAAATACAGACACTTAGTCTTGGCTTAAAATTCAATGGATTCAATTTTAGCATGATATTCCCTATAAAATGTTTTATAAACTAATTTAAAATAAAAAAAAGATGACAATAACAAAGTAACTTATGCCACTTTTAAAATAAACGGCTCAGTTTATTGTAAACACAATTTGTTTTGTTTTTGAACTTCCAATAATAAAACTGAACTGTCAATTTATTGTAGGCTTAAAGTAGGTTTTTCCTACATTAAAGTTAACAAAGGTATGTTAAGGTAAAAACGTTTTTTGAATACAACTTTAGGAAATTGTGCTTAACAACGGCAGTTAAACGTTAGACGTGAGCCACAGTGTTGAAGCAGATCCGAATTTGTCAATTCTCCGACTTTCTCAAAGGATTTGACTTTGAAGCCTTATAAGATACAACTAGTGTAGGAATTGAAGCCGACCGACCATTCACATCGCTGTAGATTTGCTCAATTTATTCAGAAACAACCGGCTGGTTTTTCTGAAAAAAATAATTTTTTCAGACGAAGCCCATTTTACTTGTCACAAGCAAAAGCAAAATTGCCACATTTGGGCTTCTGAAAATCGTAGAGCGATTATTGTGGAGCCTTTGCATGACCACGTGTTACTGTACGGTGCGCTATGTGGTTTGGAGGCGTGATCGGGCCGTTTTTTTCGAAGATGAGGCGGGAAATGCGGTAACGGTCAGTGGATCACGCTATTACGAGATGCTGATAACTCAATTTTGGCCTATTATTGACGACTTGGATATCACTGACATGTGATCTCAAGAGGACGGTGACACATATCACACAGGAAATGACATGATCAATTTATTGTAAACCAAATTTTCCGATCGCATAATTTTACGACAAAAAAAATTTTGTTTTCCATTTTTTTAAGAGAATAAGAGAAAATATAGATACTAGAAACATGCCGACCGCTACATCCTACATCAGCACTCCTTATATCTATTAAATTCAGTTAGTGTTCCATTAAACGAAAGGTTTAAAGAATATTACTGTTTAGAGATTTTTCTGGGTTTTTGGTTTTTTTTCAGGAATTTCTTTTTAAACAATTTTTAACATTGTTGCAATATGGTTTGATTTAAATTTTTTTAACTATTCTATTTGCAAATCTTTCTATAAGGCAACAAAAATATTGCTTAAGTTAAAAATTTATAAATTTTGTTTGTTTCATCAATAAAGTATGAGTCATTATTACTTGAAAATAGACTAAGCTTGTTATGTTTAAGAAGAAATTAATCTGTAGTTTGGCTAAGACTTTTAAGGCTTAAAATTTTTTATTAAATCTCCTCCAAACAAATAATACTTGTATTAATAAATATTAATATGCCTATGGACTAAGACCTTTCGCAGACTTGTAAATTGGTTTTAGATTTACTTTAAATATTTGCAAGAAATGCTTTTTTGAAAACTGTCTTTTTTTAATAATAAAAAATAAGACTTTAAAAACAAGAATGGTATTATTTTTTGGAGAATATTGGGCTTGTGAATATATTTGGCGAATTTTAGTCAGGGAAACCTAGAAACTGCCAAACATTTATCTATTCTAGTTTTCTTGTTCTCCTTAAATTAGCGTTGCTCTATGTTTAAAGTAAAATTAGAGAAACATTTTAAAATCAGTTTTTGTGAAACGAACAAAATTTGTGGCCGTCAGTTTACAGGTGGTTTGTCGATGGCGGTTAAAAATCTTATTGATCTAGTTAATAAAATAGCATGTTATTAACTAACGCATAGATACATTATAAAAATACATACATATAATTAGTAAGTAGTTATAACTTAATAAGCTACTCGGGCATTGTTATCATTCAGTTACCGTTCCGTTTTCATTTTTTATCTTGTCTACATAAATTTGATTTATTAGAGTGATAATCTAATTGACATATTAATGCCAACGAATAAAATTGTGTGCATAAAATATGTGTCTTAACCACCCCATTTCTTTTTATATACAAAAATAATGTAATTTGACTTAAAAAATGATATCGATTAAATCGCCAACTTTCGATACACAGCAAGTTTTTTGTGTTGTACTTAATAACCTGTATCATGTTATCTGATAACAAAATTCTCTAACTGTATTTTAAAGATCGATGCAACATATTTATGTATGTCCATGTGGAGTCTTTAAAGACAACATGCTATCACACACGCAACAAGAACCCAAATATGTTATAAATGAAGTCGCAAGTTAATATTGTGGAAGCTACAAGTTGTATATATACCCAGTAAAAAATGTTAGAAAGGGTTTTCGAGTGTGGAATAAAATTATGTGGTGGAAGAACTTTTCAACTGGATTACCAACCTAATGATTTAAACAATACATGAGACCTTTTATAATCATTTCTGGAGAACTGATTACTTTGCTTATTGCAGCCCCCCGGGGGCATATTTATCGGTTTATAGAACTTCGACTATCTAGACCTGTGCAACTGGGAGCCCAGTCCCCTGAAGTCAGCAGGGGTACATTTGAAAGCTTCGCGTTATTTCCATGGGAATCAGTAGC
This sequence comes from Trichopoda pennipes, assembly GCA_030448955.1. Taxonomy (NCBI): domain Eukaryota; kingdom Metazoa; phylum Arthropoda; class Insecta; order Diptera; family Tachinidae; genus Trichopoda; species Trichopoda pennipes. The sequence goes on from JASKUP010000088.1 coordinate 7,458,528, forward strand.
CCGCAGAGTTTCCGCTATTTGTCTCTTTAGACATTTAGCTGTTTCTCTGACTGATTATTGAGGTTTGCCCTTCGGGAGTATCGCGGTGGTTGTGTTTTCGCGGCCCCATAACAGGTCAGTTTCATATGGTGGCCAGGATCGTTTCACTTTTAATAACCCCTACCTGGTGGAATGATCCTAGCTCCAGTGAGCATGCTAGACATGTATTCTGGACAGGAGTTGGATACTCTCCAGCTCTTCAGCAAGGAGTGGTGGTTTGCAGACCTGCTCTGGAATCATTGATATTGCTACTAGGAAGGACCTGTTGCTAGAATTAGACTTCGGCCTCCTAGGGCGTGAGTGGCGCGGGTTTTCACACACAGTGGTCTGACCACCATCTCTCACTGCCAGGCGCAAATGTAAATCTTATCACGAAATTGCTTATTGCAGATCCCCCCGGGAGCACATTATAAGTCTTTATTTATCACACAACCAACTAGACTTGTGCCTTGCGGGATAAAAGGGAGCCCAGTCCAATTCAAGGCTAGCATGAGCCAACTGAACAATCCACTATATTTCCACGGGAATCAGTAAAGCCCCAGAGTGCCGCTATTTGTCTCTTTAGGCATTTAGCTGGTCTCTGACTAATTATTGAGGTAGGCCCTTCGGGAGTATCGTGGTTGCTGTGTGTTTCAAGGCCCTTGTATGAGTTTGTGGATCGGATCATTCACAATGAACACAATGAATGGTCCAGGTCCAGTGAGTATGAATGCCGTCGTGTTCTTAATTATATTAAGCTTCATGCGTTCTGGACAAGGAGTTGGATAGTCTCCAACTCTTCAGCAAGGAGTGAAGGCTGCGGCCTGCTTCGGGCTTTTGAAGTTGCAACTAGGAGTGACTGGAGGATATACGTATCCGAAGGCCTTCTAGGGCGAGGATGACGCTACATTTCATCCACAGTGGTAATGATCCACAATCTGATTAAGGCCCACGGCCAGTTGCAGATGTAAATCTTATCACATGATTGCTTATTGCCGGAACTAGGTATATTTTTCTTGAGTTAATTATTTCTATCATTAGATTAAATAAAAAGTACTTCTAATGGTTGGGTAACTTAAATTAAGAATTAAGCTGTCATCCTTTGACATCTATTTAGTAAAAGTCGGGAAATATTAAGCAAAGAGCATTACACTTTTGAGCAAAATATTATAATCATGAAAATTTACTATTGAAATATTTTGACTTTGTAAAATTCAACAGCTTTTCCTTCTAATTAGGCTCTTTCTGAAACCACTGTTCGTAGTTCAATTGCTTAAATCAGGGCTCACGGTATTGTTGCTGACTATAGACCAAAATAATATGTTCGTAGTGGATGTAGTAGAGGCACTTGTGCATCAGTAGAGGCACTTTGTACAAAATTTTGCATAAAGATCTTCATCTATACTCGTACAAGGTTTAACTCGTTTAAGAATTAAAATCAACAGACCATTGTTTGCGTTAAACGCTTGTCAATTGGCTGCTGCAAAACTAAACGAAAATAACGCATTTTTTGATAAAATCTTCTTCAGTGATGAGGAGATTTTTTTTTCAATTTATAAACAAACAAAATTGTCGCATAACTATTATATCCAAAGAAAGTGACTACATGATGCGGTTTGTGGTTAGGCGACATCATCGGCCCGTGTTTTTTTTTCGAAAATGAGAAAGGAAACATCGTTACCGTAAATTCTCTGCGCTATCAAACTATGATAACAAATTCTTTTTTTTTTGTCGGACCAGGACTCAGGGGATGACCCCTACATATGCAAAGCATTGTGCCAGAACTAGGAAATTAGGTTACGGGAAGGAGGAAAGAGGGAGTAGTGTCTGTGAACATTCAGTTTGAATTTTCCCAGAGTGGAAGTGACAGGAAAGATCTCCGGAGAGATTTTATTCCACATACGGACTGTTCTGCTAAAAAACGAATTTTCCCTGTAATGCGTAGTGCGATTCACTGGCTAATCAACCACAAATTGATGTGCTCTCAACGAAAATCGTGTTAAACGCGAAAACGTGTGAGTTTTGGGAACAAGTTCCCTAATTTCATTAGAGCACTTTCCATTGTAGTAACGATAGAACAGTGAAATACACCCCACATTGCGTCGATGCTTTAGAGCATCAATAGAGTTGGATACCCTACCGTCCCCAATGAGCCTCTTGGCCCTCTCCTGTACGCAGTCGAGTAACTCCAAAATAGACTTTGGAGCGCCGGCCCATACATGAGAGTTGTATTCCATTTTCGGACGGATATAGGTGGTATAGATAGTACGGAGATCGGATGGAGTGAAGTATCTTTTACACCGTTTTAGAAAACCAAGGCACTTGAAAGCTTCTTTAGAAACCTGAAAAATGTGTTTAGTCCATCGCACATCGCATTGAATTTTCATGCCAAGAACATCAAGAGCTTCCGCCTCCGTAATATCTATATCACCCATAGTAACAGATGCAGCACCACTACCGAACTCAGATCTATGCGTTAGCATGCAACATTGCATCTTACGAGTATTAAAATCTACTCTAATCACACGACCCCATTCCAAGATTGTCACGAGATCGTGATTAAGGGTATCATTCATGTTCTGCCTTTTGGAACTAACCTCCAAATGGCCTGCTCTCTTACGAAATGAATATGAGTGACAGATGGTGCTGTCGTCGGCAAAAGAATATATAGGGTTGAAAGTTTGACAAAGAAGGTCGTTTAGAAAAATAAGAAATAGAGTAGGAGAAAGAACGAAGCCTTGCGGTACCCCTGAATTAATCATGAACTCGTCTGATGAAATCCCATCTATAACAACTCGTATAGAGCGATTTCTGAGAAAACTAGATATAAATCTAGAGAAATTATCACCGACACTAAAAGCGGCAAGTTTTGATAGAAGTGCGTTATGCCACACTCTATCGAATGCTTTGGAGATATCTAGAGCCACCACCTTACTTTCTCCGAAGTGATGAATGGAATTACACCATTGCTCAGACAGAAAGTCGCCAGTAAAGCGCCCCTTACGGAAACCATACTGTCGATCGCTAAGTAAGTTGTTGGACTCTAAGTACCTTACAAGATGGAAATTGATCATACCTTCAAACACTTTAGAAAGTGCAGAACAAATTGCAATTGGGCGGTAATTTTCAGGGTTGGTAGCCATTGGCAACCTTCCAGCACTTCGGAAATTGCCCGACTTGGTACAATGTGCTGAAAAGGGCTGCTAACGGACGCGCTAGCGTCGAAGAGCACTGTTTCAAGACCAATGCTGGTATCCCATCCGACCCAGGGGACTTGTTGATGTTCAGATCAGCTAAAAGCTTTTTAACTGCTCAAGGTCGAAAAAATATCTTTGGCATAGTAACGGATACTCTTTCGAGTTCTGGTGGTTGACTGCTTTCCGGCAAATAAGAATTATTCGCAAATATACTAGCTAAAAGGTTTGCTTTGTCAACCGGGTCAGTAAATATTTGATCATTCTTTAAAAGAGTCGGAATTGAAGAACTAGCATTATCTCGTATTCTTTTAACAAATGACCAAAAGTTCTTAATACCCCTAGAAGTAGCAAGAAGCTTAGTACGAAGTCGCTCTTCGTATAGATGTTTTTCACGCCTTAGTACTTTGGCACACGAAAATCTCTCCCTTTTGCGTAGCGAGTCAGTATCTGCGTTTTTGTTTCCACGCCAGATATTGAATGCTTCCTCTCTTAATCTGACTGCATTTTTGCACGTCTGATTAAAGCAAGATTTGGATCTGGTTTTAATCGAGATTGTTTTGGATGGAATAAAGGTTTTCATTCCAAACAAAATTATGTTTACAACCATTTCCGCCATGGCATTGACATTATTATCTAAGAAACATAGTTTCCAATTAAATTGCCTAAAAAATTCGTTAAGCTCAGCCCAACGAGCCTTCTCATAAATACATTTTAGACGTTTGGTAGCTGATTTCGTAACGTCATGAAGCTTTGAATATGAAAAGGAGGCGGAGATGGTACAATGATCGGAGTTGCCGAGAGGTGCACAAACATTAACTTCCTTTCCGGTATTTGGACTTCTGTAGAGAAACCCGAAATGCAAGGGGTGTGACCTGATCCCGAATTTAACCCAGAGACAGCTAAATTCAGGATCATTTGTGCCCAATGATTGCTGGCACTGGTACACAACTTCATTGCGAATATAAATTGCAAGACCCCGGATAAAATTAAATAGCGACAGGAGGTGATACCTAGGTAGCTGAAATTCTCTGCGCTATCAAACTATGATAACCAATTCTTGGTGGCCACAATTGGCTAATGTTGTCATCAGTGACCTTTGGTTTCAGCTAAAACGGTGCCAAATTCACCCAAAGAATTCAGTTATTGTATGATAAATTTCCCCGTTACGTAATTTCTCTTGTTCTTGTGATTTAATACTGCTGAGTTATTTTCTTTGGAACCATTTGAAAGGCAGGTTTTACTTGAACAACCCACAAACAAGTGACGGTCTGAAAAATGAAATTCGCCGCTACTTTTAAAATTTTGTGAAAACAGTGTAGGCTTCCGAAGTGTCAGAAGCGGACAGTTGCCCGACATCATATCATATTCATTATTAACTTTCATATTGCTATTTTACACTAGTATCAACAAAACTGAAGTTGGTAAAAAAAGTGGGTGTGTTTAATAGCCAAACCTCTAATTTTCCCACTCTTTCTGTGCTAAAATTTCGCTAATTTCCTAGTTTACAATAATTAAGATATAATAATTTAGAAAGTTATTCCTTTAAATGATGATTTTTATTATAGTTTTTAGCTTATAGAACCACTTCAATTACTATTACCCTTTTTTTTTGAAAACTTAGGTAATGTGTTTTGTAAGCGAATAACGAAATTTGGTAATCATAAAAGTCAGTCATTTTATGGCAAGTACTTTTCACGGTAACGTCTAACTTTTTGCTGTGTATACACCAACATTCTAACCAATTAAAAGTAACCATTAATTACTCACCCTTTAATATTTTGTTAAAGTAGATAAAATCATAATATTATTATTGTATTGTTTGTCTTTTAATCAAATTTAATCTGATAATTGACAAAAGAGATAAATAAGTTAAAATATGATAAATTTTTACATAACGTTTTATTTGTATAATATTTATTATAATAATATTCAAGTATATTATGAATTGGTTGCATCAGAAATATTAAATAGTTGTGTGATGAAGTAAATTGGCTGTATTTAAATATTCGAATTAAGCCAGTGGCCATTTAATTATTAATTTTATATTTTTATTATTCGTTGTTGAAAATTTAAATTTCAAAATCACATCTTTTTTTAGAATACCCTTAAGTCTTTGATTTTATTTCTTATACTTGCCGTTAAAGCGGGTGACATAGTTTGTATAAATTTCAAACCCTTATTATTTGCGACTCAGATAAGACTAACGTCTTGTAAGGATACTATTTAACTTTTATCGTTATGCTTTTATAATTCTTGCCTACATGCTCTGCGTACATATTAAGTGCTCTCCTATAACGGTTAAATATATATGTGTTTCTACACGCGTACTGTGACGACCAAAAGTCGGCAGGCTTGTTTTTGGACCACATAAGACAATGTTTAATGAATTTCATATTTTTTAAAAAGAGAACATTATTATTAAATAAATTCTATATTTCCATATTTTATAATTACATTTATTATTTGTTTAATGAAATATTTTAAAGTATAATGTTATTAATTTTAAGGCAAAGAATAGCAGTTAAGAAGCGCCATCTATTAACATGAAGATACATCCGTAAGAAAAACATACCATTACACACAACCCTAAACAGTCGCAAGCAGCTGTCGTTTAGTGGTATGGGTGTGCATGTGTGCCTAGCAGAGACCTATAAAAGCGGTATACTTGAGTATTTTAGGAGAGTTAGTCACGGGCAAGCAAACCGGGCAAGACTTCTTTTGAGTGAGTTGGAATTTTATTCAACTTAATTAAAATAGTCTTGCGAATAGGTTCAGCTCAGTTAATCAAAGCCAGAATTTTATGCGACTTTGAATTAATTGAGTATAGCTAAGGCCAAGCAAGTTCTGTCGCTGCTTCACCTGGCCAGAATTTTATTCGCCCAGGTGACGAAGGCTAGAGCAAGGCCACGCTTTGTTCAGCCAGAGCAGATTTTTATTCGCCCTAGCTGAACAGGACGGACATGATCGTAAAAAAAGGCTAATATGTGAAAAGGTTGTCTCCGAATATTATTCGTGATAACCACAGCAAGTCAAAAATTAGTGGACAGGCAAACTGTTCTGCTCAGACTGAACCAGAATCGTATTCGCCCCAGTGTGAGAAGCAGTATGCTAGCCGGCGGAGAGTAGAGACGAGAACTCTAGTGGGCCATGAAACGGTGAATCGTCGTTAGCGTGCGCAGTAGTATAATTTGAACTTAACAAGTGTGGATTATAATAAAAATTTTAACTTAATTTAAGAGTGGACTATAATTGTTATTAGTAAAACAAAATTTTTTTGTAACGAACCCTGGACGCCGTAAGCTCTATCCCAGCATTTCGCGAGAACGTGTCGTTACAATACAAAATACGTTATTGTGAAATAATTTTATTTCTAATTTAATTTTTTCTGTGAGAACACTTAAAACCACTAATACAACAGCAAAAAGAGTGGACGTCTAAAGTGTATTTTTTCAAGAACTAATTTTTATATGCAAATATCACTGAATAAATAATAAAATAATAATAATAAAAAATGTTCTTAAAAAATTACATAATTTTTTAATTTAAAGCTTTATCGGGCTTAAAAAAATATCCTTTATTACTTTGTAGGAGTTAGTTCTTGCATGAGATAAAATAGGAATTTTCGCCTTCAAACAGACTTCTTTAATGACTATGAAAAAGGTAACGAACTGTCTTAAGTTTGTAATTTTTTGTTTACAGTTTTATATATCGGGTTTTTCAACAACAAGTTTGTTTTTCAGATTTGGCAACATGATAGTTTTGACATTTAGTTTTTCAACGTATTCGTAATAGATGCATTGGCAATTTTTACAGTGGAATTAATTTCGCGCGAAAATTGCATTAAAATAATTAAAATTCACTAAGAAAATGGTGGTTCTGTTAAAGTTATATCTCGTAAAATTCGTGATATTTTCGGAAGTCTTTTCCTAACACACACTCGTATGATGTGGTATCATCAGACATGACCAACATCTCGATAACCTAATCCTCAACCGCAACAAAACACTTAAATTTCCCAAAGACTTCTAACTTAGATCCAATTATTTCAAAAAAAATATTATTCGAACACAAAAGATTATTTAAATTAATAAGTTTTGAAATACTCGACTTTCTGACTACCCGAATCCATTAGGCACTCTAAGGAAAATATATTGAAATACCTTATATATGCATCATTAGTCACAAGTTGTATTGTATGTTTTCTATCTGGACATTCGCCTCTTTTGTCAGCCGACAAATCATTTAAGCGAACCAGCAAAGTATTTTTTGTGCCAGTTGATGGAAGACCAACTTGTTGCAGCCAAAGGCGTAGCTGCGAAGCTGTATATTTTGTACCACATATACCGTTTGCCCCCATCACGAATCAGTCCGTTATAGAACCGCCTTTAAATCTTGGGTTCCTTTCTAAAGATGTTTTTCTTAAACCAACTTTTTATAAGACAGTTTCGTTTTCAAAATCAATTTTTTATTATTCCTTTTTTCAATTTTTCAGTTATCAATTATATATACTTATATATTACAAAGCATACTATGTAGTTTATGAAAAACAATAATAGACATAAATAAAGTATTTTAGAATTTAAAACAATATTTTAAAACAGGTATCGAACAGTTAGTTTTTGATATACAAGATTAATATTAATACTTTTATGCAGTGAACATATAATAGAAAAGGATAGGGCGGTCACTCCGAATAACAAAAAAAGCCATACACACTTCATATAAATAACCTCTGCTTATTAGACAAAACAAACTCTACAATCATCCTTCTGAGACCGCTATTAAAAATTTGATCGTTAAACTTGAGTCGCGAGGCTCGATATAAATGTGCAAACAGCAACGCGTGTTCGACCAGGTCCTTAAAGTGAAAACATCGCAGCCGTGAGCCACAGTGTTGAAGCAGATCCAAACTTGTCAATTCCTCTATGTTCTCAATAACTGGAGTTATACAAAACCACCATATGACGCAAGGATTTGTCTTTTTCAAGCCTTACAAGGTGTAACTGGTGCAGCAATTGAAGCCGAACGACATCGCCTTAGATTCGCTCAATTCATTCAGGAACAACCGGCTGGTTTTTCTGAAAATATCATTTTTTCAAACAAAGCCCATTTTTAAACCTCTCTGGCTGGTTTGAAGTCAAAGGCGAGCGTTTTCGATGCGAATGCATCATCCTCAAGCCGCATTGTGGTTTGTACCGATGAGTCAGTTGTTAAGTTCATTTTTAGGCAAAGTAAATTTATCAACACCTCCGTCTTTTATTATTATCTAGGTACGTGTGTCCGTCTGAGGGTGTTTTTCGTTGGCCCGTTTGCATGAGTAGTTTTAATGGTGTGAAAATTGTATGTGAGGTCGTGTTTACCTGGTTGTTTATAATATCATTGTTAAAGGTTTTTGTTTTTTAAAATTCCCTGTTTTTGAGAATGACTAGTCATCGTCCTTTTTTGCTATGTAGAATGTAGTAATGTCATACATTCATCTATTTCCCTTGGTGTGTGTCCGTGAGTATCAAAGTGTAATGCAAAGTTGTTTTTAGTGTTCGTCCAGTTTGTTTGCAGGTACAGGTAAGTCTGTATACACATCTGAAATTAAATTTGTCAGTTGTTTCTGTCGTTGTTCTGACATTATGTGTCAGAGAATTGCCAGTTTTGAATGCTGTGAGTATTCCTTCTTTGTGAAAAAGGATAGTTAGTCCGTATATTTCTGGTCCTGTGTAAGTAACGGTGTGCCGTCGTGCTGTATCGTCTGTCTCTTTGTCTTCTTTATTTCTGTTTTTAGTGTTGTATTGTCTGAGAAGTTTATCGATGGTAGCGACCTTGTAGCCGTTATTTATAGCTATGGCGTAAATTGTGTCGAGTTCTTTGTTGTACTTATCTGGAGTAAGTGGGGATATCTTAAGTCTGTGTATCATATGTCTAAACGCTGCTAGTTTATGTTGGGTAGGGTGGTTTCAGGTGTTGTGGATGGTAGTGTCCGTTGTTGTCAGTTTCTCGCGTTATAGTGATGTCAAGATAATGTAAATTTCTGTCTTGTTCTTTTTCCATTGTGTATGTAATCTTATTATGAATTGTGTTTAAGTTTTCTAGAATTTGTTCGCCGTTGTCTTGCTCGAGGATGCATATAATGTCATCTACGTATCTATAGTAATGAGTTATTTTGTGTTTTTCCATGAGTGTTTTTACGTGTAGTGATTCGAGATGTTGCATGAAAATTTCCATGAAGATTGCGGAAGTTGGGTTTCCCATACCGAGTCCGTCTGGTAATTTGTAAAAGTTTGTTATTGAATCTAAAGTAGTTCTGCTTTATTATCGTTTTTGCAATATCTATAATATCAGCGATGTATTGGCTTTCGTACAAATTGTCTAGTGTGTTGCGTAGAATATCTAAGGTTTCATGTGTTGGTATTGAAGTATATAGATCCTTGATATCAAAGGAAACGAGTCGTGTGTTTTCGGTTATTTTGATGTCCTTAAGTTTATCAATGAGGTCTTGTGTATTACGTATAGTATATGTGTTCTGTAAATTTATCGTTTCCTTAAGCACTCTGGTGAGGTGTTTAGCTAGGTGGTATGCCGGTGCAGGTCTGTAGTTTATAATGGGTCTCATTGGTATGTTTTCCTTGTGTATTTTTGGTTGTGCTTTGAGCGTCGGTGGTCCTGGATTCATGTTCATGTACATGTCTACTTTTCCGTCAGTAAAAGTTTTGCAGCGTTTTAATAGGTTGCGTATTTCCGTCGTATGCGTATGTCCGTCGTAGTTGGTTTTCAATAGATGTCAAATGTTAAATAGTCAGTTCCTCGTGTTATTGTGATATCAAGATAATGCAAACTTCTGTCTTGTTCTTTTTCCATTGTGTATGTAAGCCCATTTTCACTTGTCAGGGTATGTCAACAAGTAAAATTGCCGCATTTGGGCTTCTGAAAATCCTAGAGCGATTATTGAGAGGCCTTTTGCATGCTCAACATGTCACTGTATGGTGCACTATGTGGTCTGGAGGTGTGGTTGGGACGTTTTTTTTCGAAGATAAGGCTGGAAATGCGTTACCGGTCAATTAATCACGTTCTTGCGAGATGCTAACAACTTAATTTTGGCCTATTATTGACGACGTGGATATCACTGGCATGTAGTTTAAACAGGACAGTGCCATATGTAACACAACCAATTAAACGATCAATTTATTACAAGCCGAATTTCCCGATCGCATAATTGTACGACAATGCACGATTATTTTTTGTAGGGCTTTGTTAAGGACAGAGTCTATGCGGAGCCGATGGAATCGATTTCAGCATTTAAACTCAAAATCCGTGATGTGTTTAACCAAATAGGATCGTCAAAAAGATATAAAAAACTTTGATAAAAGAATCGACATCTGTCTGTGGTGGACATTTGCCAGATATTATTTTTCATTTATAATTGCCGAACTGTTCTACTCGTAATAGAATAAAAATTTGAATCATCTTAATCTAAATTTTTTGTTTTTGTTTTTATTAAAAAATAAACTTCTTGCTTAAAAACCCTTTACCTCTTTTGGATGGGATTTGTCTAACAAAAAAATATAAATGTGTTAGAATTTATGAGTTTGTTTCCTTATAAAAGATTCCTAAGAAGGTCTTCCACACCTGTCCTTCTTTCATATTCATTATATTTTTTTAAGGAGGTTAAATTTATTTTATAGACGACATCGTTAATATATTTCCAATTTGAAATTAAAGAACATTTTCTTCATGAAAATTTAATGTATTTTAAAAAGCAAACCGAATCTTAGAGAGTTGTTGCCTTGAATAGATATTTTATTTGTACAAATAAATGATAAGACAATCTTTGCAATCTTGTGCAAACACAAACAACCTAACCAACAAACATTTATACATATTTAAAAGGGTTGTTTGGGTAACAAGTTTTTAAAATATAATTGATAAGAAATATTTTTTGTCTTTCTTACATTTTTTGTAGCAGAGTTGAAATTAGGGTTAAACCGACTCCCTCAAAAGCAATTAATAATCGCTATACCACTGTGGATGATGATTATGGTTCAACTCATCCAGATGACTTGCTGGCGGCGCGTTTTGAAGAATACGGTACAACACCGCCGAGAACACGTATGAAAAATAAAACAAGAGACTGGGAGAGGAAGCAAAGATGTCAAGCTGTAGCATCGGTAGGAGCGTAAGTTTCTTGAAATAGTCAAATGAAGCAGAGAAGGCAAATACAAAATATTTGTTTTTTAATACTTTTCAGATGTGCTGAATCACAAGTAGTACCCAAAAAAGGCATGACACGAATGGCACGTTGCCGTGTGTTGCGTCGTAATACCATGGACTGCGCTTTGCTTAATGAAATGTTTGTAAACGAGGATAGTGGTGCACTAAAGCGAACCGATAAACGAGCCCAAGCTCTATTACGTGAATCCGAACGTGAGTTGAAAAATTCTCTAACTACAGTTAACACAAACGCCGTTTTGAGTAGTTATAATGCTCGTGTTAATTCCCTCAGTGAGAATGTTTATAATTCGGAAGCGCAAGATAAGTTTTCTCTTTTTAATGCTGAGGTGTCGCTAAGGTATCAACAGCCTAAGGTGGTGGAGTCAAGTAATCGTTATATGAGTGTCTCCTCACGACCTATTGGATGCCGTTCCTCAGCACCTCCTTTAGCCTTTGCTCATCAATCGCAAGTTGGTTTTCAAGCTACACCAGGTTATAAAATACGTAAAGAGTTCCATGAAACGTTTGCTAATCTAATTAAATTGGGAAGTGTTGATAGACAGGATGCCAAGGTGACATTTGGAGAATATAAATATTTTTTCATAACACTTTTTTTAAATTATTATGTTCAGATTTCTCATGAGGAACATAACTGGCAGACAGAAGTTAAAGATCTTATTTGGTTAGAACTGCAAGCATGGCAGGCTGATCGTACTCCTGAGCAACAGGATAAATATTTATTTGCTGCCCGCAAAGATGTGTCTGATCTTTTAACTCAAATTATAAGTTATAAATTTCAACCGCGTTATAGACGTCAAGAAAGTGATCTCAGTATCGATAGTGGTTTGGGTTCGGACAGTAATGCCAACTGTAGGTAAATGCATGATTAAGGAACTATAAATAAAACTATATAAATATACTTTCTAGCACCACAACCTCAAAAACCCTGCGCTAGTTGCTTATCTCTTTATTGTAAAGACTGTGTTGATCAACAAGAAATAGCCATGAAAGAAGTGGAGGAGTTATTGACCCGTTTGGAAACCGCTGAAGCTTTATATCCCTCATCACAAGCCATGGGTGTATTTCATCCCATCTACAAAAGCGAATCTTTTATCGGTCGCATTAAGACAATGTGTTTGTGGTATAACATTACAAAACAGGCAAAATTGAAACTAACAATATTGGGTAAAATTTTGGCTCGCCTGCAGGGCGAACGTTTTTCGTGGCCAGTACAGACTTCTTATACGGCGGCTACCGATTCCAGTAGCAGTAACTCGACAGCATCTGGCTTAGAGAACGATGATTCTGGCATGCATTCAACAGATTCTGCAAGATCTTCTGGCACTTCACACAGAAAATTTTCGGAGCACAAAAATCAAAAGGTGCAATTTTTGCTCAATGATGTAGCGCATATACCTGGTGATACTACTAGCAGCAATGAGTAAGTAAACTTGTAGATTAGTTTAGGAGAAACAATAATTTTTTATCTTAATAAATTCTTTAATAGTTCTTCTTCAACGGAAATCAGTCAAATATCGGAAGGAACTTCTTCTGTACCATTTCGTAAAACATCAATGCAGGACATTAATATATTTAGCGTTGAGCCCTTATGTAATGGCAGCGGTACCAACCCTGAGCAATCTTCTGCTTTATATCGTAAATTTATAGAAAACGTTCTTAAGTCTCGTGGTCTGGCAAAGTCATTGGCCTTTCTACACAAACTTCACAATGTGGTTATGTGCAAAGCTCAGATTTCCTTAGAGAAGCCTGGCACTGAAGATTATGACTTTGAAACTGAACGAATCGAAGAGGATTTTCCATGCTTAGAACCAGACATTAGCCGCGAGCAAATCGAAGAGCTTAGACGTTACGGTTACTGGAGTGAGGAATACAAATCGATTAACTTGCCGACTTACATTCCAACATTTGTATTTTTAAGCGGAGTGCCCTTGCAATTTATGCATGAATTTTTACGCATGCGTTTAGAAACCAGACCACCAAAACCAAATCCTCTAAGTCTAGAACAACTTATGAAAGAACTACGTGAAGGTCTTACCTTAGCCTTGACCCATCGTGAGAGATATCAAAGACATATTACCACAGCTTTGGTAGAGAATGAAAATGAGTTGGAGCGTTATATGAGCATCCTTAATCAATATGATGCTACAGTGCGTAAAGTTTTCGAATTATACTTGGATTATATAGACCAGTTGGTACTAGTGGCTTGTCCAGAAGCAAATCAAAAATCCGCTTTAGAAAAGGAGTGGATGTTTACCAGACTTATTTCGCCAATGATATCTGGAATGCATACATTGGCCGCCAAAAAATTCTGCACAATTATACGCAACCTACTTAAGGGCATATCTGAACGACTGATCAGTCGTTTTGAGGAATTGGATATACAAATTGATGGCACAACACAGAATGTAGAGACTGAACTAAAGTGGCAAGTTTTGACCATTTGCCGGGAAACACAGTCGTTGTTTACCGTCGAAAAAGAATGCTCGGTCAAAGTATTATTTTTTACAAAAACCTTTTGCCGCGATGTCGAATCGGCCGATTTTCATCGTGAACACTATGAACATGATGTGGATGCTGGTCATCCTGTAGAGTTTGTGTGTGACGAAATCAAAGAATCATTCAGACTTCTGCAAAAAGATGTTCTTGATGTGCGAAATAAACTTACAACAATTATTGAAAGAGTGCAGGAAAGATGTTCGCCAGTGTATGTCATGGATATGGAAGTGAGTACCCTAAAGTAAACGTATTCTTAATATTGATGTTTCTAAATTTTTTGTAGGAACAGGATCGCCAGGCCGTTGTGTCTCGCACTCGAGAAATCTTGCATCAAGGTTACAAATTTGGTTTTGAATACCACAAGGACGTTATACGTCTATTCGAACATCGTATAATTGCTAATAAAAATCAGGACTATGAAACAGATCTTGCTTTAGGCATAATTGCTTTTGCAAAAATGTGGATGCAATTTGTGACCGAACGCTGTGAACGCGGTCGGGGCATGAGACCTCGTTGGGCTTCTCAGGGCTTAGAATTTTTGATTTTAGCATGCGATCCTCAAATAACGCGATATTTAGATGAGACAGAATTTGAAAATCTTAAAAAGAAAATGGACTGTTGTATTTCACATGTCATTGGCATTACTTCGGAACCAGAAAAAATTGCACGTAAAAAGGCTTCGCCAAGAACAAGAAAAACATCATCCCCTGCAACAAGTCGTTCACGTACACCAACGAGATCACCCATGTCGGCAGGCATAATTGTTAATCAAATGAGTCAACAATCGCCTCAATACAATAAGTTTTTACATCCCCAATTCAGTCATAAGGAAGAACTTTATCAGCGCACGGAATCGTTAGATTCCACAGACTTAGCTATGGGTGTTAGAGATATTAATGCACAGGCCGAAGACTTACGTTTAATTGTTCCATCACTAATTACTAAAACTTCGCCTACATCTCCCCAATCTTCTCAAGCCAATACTAATACCAATACAGATAATTCGTTGGCACTGCGACAAATACGCATACGTGATGCTGTTAATCGTCTGGACATGGACTTAGATGAACGACTAAGAGAGCGTAATTTGATCGGTCATATAAAGACTTTAAATACCTGTGATAAAGTACAAATACGTGCACGTAGTGTTAATTTCCGTTGGCATCGTGGCATAAAAATCGGCCAAGGACGTTTTGGCAAAGTCTATACTGCTGTTAATAATAATACGGGTGAATTAATGGCTATGAAGGAAATTGCCATACATCCGGGTGAGACTAGAGTATTGAAAAATGTAGCAGAAGAATTGAAAATTTTAGAGGGTATTAAACATGAAAACTTAGTTCGCTACTATGGTATCGAAGTTCATCGCGAAGAATTATTAATTTTTATGGAGCTTTGCTCTGAAGGTACACTAGAATCCTTAGTAGAGCTAACCGCAGGTTTGCCAGAGGGTCTAACAAGACGTTTTACGGCTCAGCTGTTGTCGGGTGTAGCAGAACTGCATAAACATGGTATTGTCCACAGGGATATAAAAGCGGCAAATATATTTCTAGTGGCTGGTGGTAATAGCTTGAAATTGGGTGATTTTGGTTCAGCTGTGAAAATACAAGCTCACACAACTGTACCTGGCGAATTGCAAGGTTATGTAGGTACACAAGGTTAGTACATAATACATTAAAAACCTGCTCCTCTATTAAATTGTAATTTTTTTTAGAACTGTTCGAATTGAAAAGCTTTAAAAGACGTAAATGCCAAAAATTAATATTTTGTTTATTTATTTTTTCTAGCATATATGGCTCCTGAAGTCTTTACAAAAACTAACAGTGATGGCCATGGCAGAGCTGCTGATATCTGGTCAGTGGGTTGTGTTGTTGTTGAAATGGCTTCAGGAAAGGTATGCAATATCTTGGTTTAAAAATATTTATAACAAATATAATGTTTGAATTAATACACTCTTTTAATCAAAAGCGTCCTTGGGCTCAATTTGATTCCAATTTCCAAATTATGTTTAAAGTTGGCATGGGCGAAAAACCAGAAGCACCTGAAACACTATCACAAGAAGGTCATGATTTTATAAATCATTGCTTGCAACATGATCCTAAAGATCGGCTGACAGCTTCTGAATTATTGGAACAACATTTTTGTAAAGTAATTTATCATTTGTGTTATATATGAAATAATTATTTTTAATTTAATTAATTATTATTTTTAATTTTTATATTTTTATAGTATGGACGTGATGAAGATTTTAATACCGAACAGCTGGCTGAACAAGGACGTCGATCATTTCGAAGAAATTTTAAAGTGAAATTTTAAAACGAATTTCTTGTACAATTTAAGGAATCAAGCATTTTAATAATATTATTTAATACATGCATACATACATACATACATATACCTCGCATAATGCAGAACAGAATGTTTGTGAAATATCAGTTTAATTTTTTCTTCTAAAAATCAATTAATTGCATTATGCTTACATTTAAGCTTATTATTTGTTGTTTTAAGAGGTTAATTGGTATTTTAAAAACAAAAGTAATATTTATTTATATTAATAGACTTAAAAAAAAAATAAATAAATACAATAATATCTGCTACGGGATAGTTTTTAGAATAAAAATATATTATGTTACTTAAAATTATGCCAAGTATAATATTTATAACATAACTACCGTGCCCGTGACTGCTTTGCAAGTCATTTGTGATGTGTTTTTTATTCTGCAGCGTTATTTTTTTGTGTGCGCCAAAAAATTCAATCATTCAAGAAAATTAATTAGAAAGAACACAATTTCCTTTTTTCTTTTTTTCGTTTTTGTTTTTTTTTTTAATAATTTTATCGTTTTCACAATTCAATATTTTTATGTGCTTACATATATAAAACGTCTTATTGTATTGCAATGCTTTTACATATACGACATTCTTCGATTGATTTTGGTTCGCAGTATAGACAAACAAAGCAGTTGGTTTATTAACACGTGATTACGATTCATACATTGACCGTGCGAAAAACAGGGATCATTGCAAAAACAGCAAGTATGGAGAACTGAAGCCGTTTACAATCAAACGGCAAATCTGGAGGAATCATAGGAATGCGTGGTATCAGCACATCCTCGCCCTTATATTTTCCTTTTAAAATTTTTGCTTCAATCACATTTTTCATGACTTTTTTGACTACTAAACGTGTCCTATTGCAAAGTCGTGGCCGCAGATATTTCTAAGCAAAATAATTGCTACACAAACTGTCACCTGTAGGCGGTGGGGCGGCAGTCAGTTTAAAATTCGACAGGATAATTTACATTATCATCTTGATTGGTAACAGAGTCAACCGATTTGTAGGTAATGTCATTCAAAATTGTCATATTGATATCCGAAACTTCTACATTTTTCGCAGATAAGATAGCTCTTTCCCCCAACCAATCACAGTTTCTAAAATTTTGTGCAATATTGGGAAATAGATTTGTGACCAATTTTTAATTTGATTGTGCAAAGTGGCAAAAATTATCTGAAGGCGTAATCATTTTTGTGGTGGGGTTAATTGGAATTGCGCCATTCCCAATATTTAACTTTAAAAAACATTCGGCTGATGGATCATTTTGCAATTAAATACACACACACACACACGTACACACACACACACACACACACATACACACAAAATGCAACACAATATGGAAAACAAAAACGTCTATTTGTTTGCACATCCACTCGCTATGGAACATGAGCATATTTCGATTTGTATTACCGTCGCATTATGTGCAAGCACACACACACAGCAACGTACAAACGAAAACACACATTTCATTTGATACAAAACATTGAGCCGAAGTATGCAATGGAAAAATATTTTTTTTTTTTAAATTTTTGTCTTGTTCTAAAACATGCACTGTGGACGCACTATTGTGGGTAAACGCATGAGACAAAAATACAAACCAGCGAACGACCATTACGAAGGTACTGTGAAAATTTGGTGGAAATCCGACGGTGCATCTCGCCTAACATTGGCAACCAACGGACACCTATTTTGGGCTTAATTTTTATGTAGGTAAAACTAGTAATCCAACTTTAATCAACGTGCCAAGCATAATGTTGCCTAAATCGTGAAAAAACACGGTGAACAAAAGAATTCTAATATGGGTTTTTTAATGTAAGGCGCTTACGTTGGTCTATTTAGGTTTGCTTCATACATTTTGTATGACATAAATGGTCTAAAGCTTCAGGGAGACTAGGCCACAAGCCACACAGCCACCCAAACAATTCAGTTAATACATGAGGATCTTGTTATTTCTCGATTGGGCGATGTCAATTGGCCGCCTTGTTCTTGTGATTTAAAGGCGCTTGTATGAGAGTGAAAATATTTTACAAATAGACGACCTATTAAGGGTTGAATTAGATTTGGCGGTATTACAGGATGTCACACATGAGAAGATTTTTTTGCAGTGACTTTGATGTTTATTGAAAGAAAGAAAATATTACGAATTAATCTTATTTTTCTCTCTTTTTGCTTCCCCCGGGGGCACATATATATGGTCTTTTTAGAACTTCGACTATCTCGACCTGTGCAACTGGGGGAAAAAAGGGAGCCCAGTCCCCTGAAGTCAGCAGGAGTGCTACTGGAAACTCCACTTTATTTCCACGGGGATCAGTAAGCTCGCAGAGTTCCGTTATTGTCTCTTTAGACATTTAACTGTTCTCTGACTGATTATCGAGATTGGCCCCTATATGGGAGTATCGTGGTGGTTGTGGTTTCGCGGCCCCATAACAGTTATAATGGTTATTATGGTGGCCAGGATCATTTCGCCTTTAATGACACGCTAGGTGAATGATCCAGTCCAGTGAGCATGCTAGACATGTGTTCTGGACAGGAGTTCGAAAGTCTCCAACTCTTAAGCAAGGAGTGATGATTTGCAGCTCTGCTCTGGAATCATCGAAGTTGCAACTAGAAAGTTCTGTTGTATAGAATTATAGCTTCGGCTTCCTAGCACGAGCATGACGTTCCAAATTATGCAGTGGTTTGGTCCACCATCTGATTAAGGCTTCATGGCCAGACGCGGATGTAAATCTAATCACACAGTTCTCTTTTTTTTTGCATTTAAAATGTGTAGAATATCTGAAAAATTCTAAAATCATCCATTACTTTATCTTGAAAAAATATATTTTTATTGCAAGTTTATTTTTATGTTTTAATTTGCGATCGGTCTAACTTTTTAAAAGGAATTCTATCGAAATAAGTGAGTTATCAAAATAAACATTTTTGAAAAAGATGTGAACTACAAGTTTTAAGCTGTGAAGTTGATTTAAATTTTATTGATTAATGAAAATGTTGAACAGATTCAGATCTACATTTTTGGATTTTTAGGTCCTCTAGTTGGATAAACAACAGTTACTGTAGATACTTGTGGTTGGGGAAGTTTAGGAGTTGTAGGTGATGTTGGCATTGTTGGCGGTCCATCATAAGTTGTAAGGCTACCGCTACCAACAGGTGGTGAAGGTGGAGCTGTTGGAACAGTTTGCATAGGTGCTGCCATTGTTAATGTCCTCAGGTACAAAAACAGCAAGCAAAGGCTTAGATGAAAATGCAGTACTAGAAAAAAAATTTAATTTCAATTAAACGATTTATTGGAAAATAAAACTTTAACAAAAACTTACATTTCATTTTCAATAAATGTTTACTTTCCGACGAACTGTGTCACTAGTATATTTTATGTTCGTTAACGTCTTAGCTATTTATATGTTTATCTAGTGCATATTAAATAATATTCATGCAATCAATTTATTAAAATGATTGTTTGAATAAGAGATAAATAATAATTTATAAATGTGCTATCATAGATTAGTCAGCATATTAATTTAATTAGTTTAAAAATTTTAATTAGCTTTAGATTACAGACTTTTTAGTTTTTCGATAAGATACGAGTATTACTTTTTATAATTAACGGGTGGCCACTTTTTTAAATAAAGGAAACTTAAATTAAAAACGCCAAACAATTTAAATGAAATCGGGTAAAAATAATAGTTCAGCAAGGGATATTTTTATATTAGATAAAATGAAAACTGTTAAAAAAATTTTTGAATACTAATAGGAACATATTAATTGTTAATGCTGACAAGGGTAATGTTACTGTTGCTATGAGCAGAGATGATTATAATTCGAGAATAAATGACATTCTTAACGATTCTGCTAAATATCTCAATATTAAATAAGGATCCGACTACTAAACTGCAAAAAACAAATAATTTGGAGAGAAATAAGACTTAAGACTAATGTATCAAATTGTCCAAAGCTGTATGGAGTACCTAAGATCCATAAACAGAATTTTTCCTTTAAGGCCTATCTGCTCTTGCATTAATTCCCCGGCCTACGGACTGTGTAAGTATATAACGAATATTCTTAAGGTAATAACAGGACAATCAATATATAATATTAGAAATTTATTGGAATTTAAGGATAAAACCAAGAGAATAAATATACAAGATAATGATAGATTGTTTTCATTTGATGTAGTTTCACTTTTTCCAAGTATTCCTGTAGGTTTAGCTTTGAGCATTATAGAGGAAAAATGGCAGATAATAGAACAAAATACGAATATTGTGAGAAGGAATTATTTTTACGTATTCTTAAGTTTTGCATTGAAGACAACAGGTATTTTCAATTTGATAATAGGATATATCTGCAGAAGGGGGGCCTCTCTATGGGCTCTCCAGCATCTCCAATTATTGCTGATATTGTGATGGAGGAATTACTAGTAAAATGCATATTAAACCAAAGATAATCACAAAATATGTGGATGATTTATTTTGTATAACTTCGGAAGATGCAGCGGATGATATTTTGACAGAATTGAATAGTTTTCATCCGGATATTAAATTTACGATTGAAAGGGAATTAGAATCTAGACTTCCAAATTTAGATATATTGATAATAGGAAAGAGAAATAAGTAAGTATTTGATTGGTATAAGAAACCAACATCTTCAGGAAGAATTATTAATTTTTATTCCAAACATCCGAGAAAAATGATAATAAACACGGCGAAAAATATGATAGACAGAATATTGACTATAAGTTATAGAGAATTTCATTTGAAGAATAAGGATACAATAAGAGATATACTTAATGACAATGATTTTCCAGTAGAATTAACTAACAGATTAATTAGACAATATGCTAATCATAGGCATAATTTAGGAAATACTACGGCAGAACCAAAAATTTTTAAATCATTAACTTATGTTCCTGGAATATCAGATAGATTAAGAAAGTCTAAAATATATGACACTGATAGATATATAAAAAACATATAACACATTAAATAAATTATTTAGCAGTATGAAGGATAAAATAGGAAAAATGGAAATATCTGATGTAGTATACAGGATCCCATGTGGAGGAAATGACCAGGTGAACTGTGACAAAGTTTATATTGGGACAACAAAAAATAAACTTAAAACGAGATTAGCTGGTCACAGGTGTGACCAAAAATATAGGAATATTTCAACACAGCAGACATCCTTATCTTCACATTGTAAGAAATATAATCATCATCCAAAGTTTGACGAAACATCAGTATTAGATATAGAAAAAAAAACTACAAGAGACGTTATATGTTAGAAATGTTAGAGATTGTTAATGTACCAAATGTAAGGAGAATAAATTTCAAAACAGACACAGACAATTTAGCGCAGAATTTTAGGTACTTGATACAAAAGACACATAATTTGTTACAATTATTTCATAAGAAAAAATTTGTTATTTAATTTCCGTTTCCTTGTTTTTGTATGTTTAAATATTTGAAATTTTAATATTTGTATGTTTGTATGTATGAAGAAAATTATTTTATATGTTTTGTCAAATGTTCTCAAAAAATTTTTTCTTTTCAAATTGTTTCAATTTTTTAATTTTTTGTTTTTGTAAAATATAAAAAATAATTTCCTGAAGAAGCTTTCCACAGGAAAGCGAAATATCGAAAAAAAAATATATATATTGTTAATTAAAAAAGACCGTTGAAAAGAATAACAGATATTTATTTAATAATGGTTCAACAAATATAGTTTAATGCTAACGAACACCCATTATTTTCAACTTTGTTTGCTAGTTTGTTTATTCGTTCATGGTATTTTAGCTTTTAACATATTCTATGTTTCAAAAAAAAAAAAATGATAATTTTATTAAATTTTTATTTTTATATATTCAACATCTTGCTGTGCTCAGAAGACTATCCATATCTCAAATATCTGTAGTGTGATTTACCAATTGGCATAATTGACACATACATAAATAGAGAAACAGAGAGACCTTAATTGCCAATACATTTGTATTAATAAATATTACCGAATCACTTATTGTAACCAATTTATTGATCATCAGCATAATTTAATTGTACTGTATTGTTGTTGTTACTATATTATGCATGGGCATTAATGGGAACACTGCATGCGGAAGTGTTTTTGATGACGTTGATTTTCTCTATATTTATAGGTCAGTTTTGTTGATAATTACACTAAATACATTCATGTCATTGTACAGTATTTTATGATAACCTAGTAATATTTATATTAATGTATGTAGTTAAGTATAAGTATATAAAGTAAGAATGGAGTGACGTCACTCAAACCTAGAATCTAGATTATTTTCATTGTTAGTATATAAGCTGTAGAAATTAAGAATAAAGCAATCATAATCATAATTATTATTAATTATTAAACATACCTTCGAGCTCTAAGTGAGTAGCTCAGGAATAAATATTAAAATTAAAAACAACCAAACAATTCTTCTCCTTTTGATTTATCCTCGCTACATATCGGTCCATTCTTAAATCTTATTAGTCCTTATTCCTTCTTTTCTTTCTCTAACAGCTTACTTATCCTTCAATATTCGTGTTTATTCTAAAAATTTATATTTTTTCCTGACCAGCCACTGACCACTTCGTGAGTATAGCTTTTCAAATCATTTTGTTTAATTGATTAATATTTTATATTAATATATTTAATTAATATTATTTTATATTTATATTAATATTTCAAAAATGTTCTTCGACGCTTGCAATCACTACAATATCAATTTAAAAATTTAAACCCAATTCAAAACTCCGAATTGCTTTCATGGAAAAAGCTTTAGATGAAAAAATTATTTTTAGTCAAGACAAAGGTTAAAACGTGCATGGATTTAGCATAGCTTTAAACCATCGTAAAAAATATGGCAACAATATTTTAGACGTAATTAAATTAAGTTGCAATTCTGACTGAACTAAAATAGTAAACCTACTTAAAACTACTGTTTGACATTCACTCAATGTAGACCGTGTGGCCTAATGGATAAGGCGTCGGACTTCGGATCCGAAGATTGCAGGTTCGAGTCCTGTCACGGTCGTATAAATAATTTTATTTTTAAAACTTCATTCCTTTTTTTAACAATTTTATTATGAATTGAAATTATTACTAAGCTTTATTTTGTTGGATACCCTATAAGCCTGCACATCTGTCTCTAAATGTGTTAAACAGATCGTAACACTGTTATGGAGTTACATTGGTCCATATTGTTTGATTAATGTTCCAAAGTACAACTTTCTTTAGAGGCTTTTTGGCTTCTATGATGTACCATTGATTTTCTGAATTGGCGGGCCGAGTTTTTAGGGATATTCATTGAATATCTATGACAGTGGCAATGTCATGTACATTTTTCCGGTTATATATTTTTACTACAGGACCAATTACCCCCCGGGGGCACATATATATGATCTTTGGAGATAGCAACAACTTAGACCTGTGCAACTGGGGGAAAAAGGGAGCCCAGTCCCCTGAAGTCAGCAGAGGTACAACTGGAAACTCCTCTTTATTTCCACGGGAATCAGTAAGCTCGCAGAGTTCCTTTATTTGTCTCTTTAAACATTTAACTGTTCTCTGACTGATGATCCCTATGTGGGAGTATCGTGGTGGTTGTGGTTTCGCGGCCCCATATCGGTCTATGGTGGCCGGGTTAATTTCACCGTTAATAACACCTACCTGGTGAAATGTTCCCAGATCCAGTAAGCATGCTAGACATGTGTTCTGGACAGGAGTTGAAAACTTTCCAACTCTTAAGCAAGGAGTGATGATTTGCAGCCCTGCTCTGGAATCATCGAAGTTGCAACTTCGGCTTCCTAGGACGAGCATGTTCCAAATTATGCAGTGGTTTGATCCACCATCATAACCAGGCGCGGATGTAAATCTAATCACACACTATAGGACCAACCCCGGAGGCCCACACTGTAACTTGTGACTTACTTTTTTAACATTTTCTTTGTTTTCTTTGGATTCAATTGTACGTTTACTGAACGTTATGCTTAGGGACTGCTGGCGACCCATAGGAAATTCGCAAATCAAAAACTTTTTAGACACTTTTTTCTTTTGGTCATTGCAGATACTTTTGCACCTGTTACCTATTAAGTGTAATTGGATAACTAGAAAATTGGAAAGGTATTTCATATTCCCAAAACTAAATCACCTCATTTTTTTTATGATTATCGACCCATTACAATTTTAAGTGCTGCTTTAGAGCAGAAACTTAACAAAGACATTTAAATTCTTCAAAGAGTGGATACAAGAGGTTTTTGCAGAATATGGAAATCCTGAGTATGTACCTCATAATAACATTTTAATAATACCCAGGCATGCTTTCCTACTCATGTCTAGGCCACTTGAATTCAGAGTTTCAAAACTATACAATTCCTTCCAATGATATTTCTCGAACTCAATTTCAACTTTCAGAAGAATCTTATTGGAATATTTAAGCGCACCTTTTATTAGATAATTATTTAAATCAATATCAATGGGGTTTTAGAAAGGGTCACAGTACCATGAGGTGGTGTTATACAAATGCTGATAATATCCAGTTACTGGCTGATGATAAAAGAAATGGTTGTAATTTTTTAGAGCAGAAAGTTAACAACGGCGAATAATGAAATGGTAAAAAAAAACGAAAACTTGCTTAACTTAAATCCTTCAAAGATTAGATGCATTTGGTTTTCGCAGATTTTTGCTGAAGCTAACTTGTCATTGGGCAATGAAAAATGTAGCTTTATATTTACCAAGCAAAATTAAAAAGTGTGTTGTGCTATGTCATTATGTCTTCCTGTACGGCTAAGAGATTTGTTCATTTATATCACAGAGCACTCTCAACAGATTAAAGCAACGTCTCTCTTGACAAGATTACACAATTTACTATATCGCTTTCTTAGTTCCTTCCCCCGGAAAACATATTGATATGTTTTAACGGAATTTCACCATCATTACATGTGTCCACCGGGTGTAAAAGGGAGTACAGTCCCCTACAAGGCTAGCAGGATCCAACTGGATAACACCACTTTATTTTCATGGAAATTAGTAAGCCCTAAAGTTCAGCTTTTTAGCCTTTTCTCTAACTGATTATTGAGGTTGGCCCTTCGGGAGCATCGTGGTGGTTGTGGTTTCATCGCCCTCGTTTGAGTTGTGTGGGTTGGATAATTTACAATGAACACAATGAGTGGTCCTGGTTCAGTGAGCGTGCTTTTGGTTGTGTTCTGTAATTTCATTAAACTTGCATGTGTTTTAAACCGGGAGTTGGATAGCCTCCAGCTCTTTAGCAAGAAGTGAGGACTGCTGCCTGCTCCGAGCTCTCGGAGTTGCGACTAGGAGTGACTGTGCGATTCGATTTACATCCGCGCCTGGCCATGAAGCCTTAATCAGATGGATCTAACCACTGCATAATTTGGAACGTCATGCTCGTCCTAGGAAGCCGAAGCTATAATTCTATGCAACAGAAATTTCTAGTTGCAACTTCGATGATTCCAGAGCAGGGCTGCAAATCATCACTCCTTGCTTAAGAGTTGGAGACTTTCCAACTCCTGTCCTGAACACATGGCTAGCATGCTCACTAGACTGGATCATTGATTTAGCGTGTCATTAACAGTGAGATGATCCTGGCCACTATAATAACCATTATATTGTTATGGGGCCGCGAAACCACAATCACCACGATACTCCCATATAGGGCCAACCTCAATAATCAGCCAGAGAACAGTAAAGTGTTTAAAGAGACAAATAACGGAACGCTGCGGGTCACTGATTCCCGTGGAAATAAAGTTGAGTTTCCAGTTGTACCCCTGCTGACTTCAGGGGACTGGGCTCCCTTTTTCCCCAGTTCCACTGTGTCTAGATAGTCGAAGTTCTATAAAGACCATATTTGTGTGCCCCCGGGGGGACTAGGAGTGACTGGAGGATAGACATATCCGAAGGCTTCCTGAGGCGTAGGTGACACTAAAATTCATCCTCAGTGGTATGATCCACCGTCGGGTTATAAAGTTAGGTACTGATGTAAATCTTATCACGCATGCTTTCTTAGTCCCCCCCGGCGGCACATTTATATGTCTTAACGGAATCTTAACGTCATTACATGTGCTACCGGCGTTAAAATGGAGCCCAGTCCCCTAAAGGTTAGCAGGAAGCCAACTAGACAACTCCACATTATTTCCCCGGCAATCAGTAAGCCCCAGAGTTCAGTTTTTTAGCCTTTTACCTGTTCTCTGACTGATTATTAAGGTTAGCCCTTCGGAGCATCATGGTGGTTGTGGTTTCGCGGCCCTCATGAAATGATTAAGGGGCCAGAATCATTTCACCTCTACTGATAACAAAGGGTGAATGATCCGGATCCAATAAGCATGCTTGTCATATATTCTGGACCAGGAGTTGGATTGTGTTCAAAAATTCAGCAAGGAGTTAGGGTTGGCGGCCCTGCTCCAAAACTTCCGAAATTGCAAGTAGGAATTATCTCTTCGGCTTTCTAGGACGTGGTATAATGGCTTACACAGCCAGGTACCGACGTAAATCTTATCACGCATCGCTTTCTTAGTATACCCCCCCCCCCCTTCCCGCCGGCAGATTTATATGTCTTGACGAAATCTTACGGTCATTACATGTGCCACCCCTGACTGATTATTGAGATTAGCCCTTCTGGAGCACCATGGTGATTGTAGTTTCGCGACCCTCATGAAATGATTAAGGGGCCAGAATCATCTCACCTCTACTGAGAACAAAGGGTGAATGATCCGGATCCAGTGAGCATGCTTGTCATGTATTATGGACCAGGAGTTGGATTGTCTCCAACTCTTCAGCAAGAAGTGAGGGTTGGCGGCTCTGCTCCAAAACTTCCAAAATTGCAACTAGGAATGACCTGTTGCATTAAATTATATCTTCGGCTTCCTAGGACATGGGCTTACACAGCTAGGTACCGTTTTCTTAGTCAAACTTCAAATTTAATCAATATTCATTACCTTATTTTCGTCGTTCGAGACCATGTATATATATATATATAAACACTTATTTTGCTAAATCTTTTATGGCGTTGTAGCAATTAAACTGATTACTCAAAATAAACTAAAAACAAACTAAAGCAGTAAATTTCCTATAATAATGTAATATAATATTAAACGGGGATATGGCAAATGCAAAGGATGTAGACTAAATTCGTGAACTCCATGAAGACAACTTTCTTAACATTAATTAAATTTAAACGATGCCCACGAAAGAAAATTCAATTATTCGTATTTAACTTACCCATTTCTTATAAAAATAAGTAAAAATAGAACAGAATTAACTAACGGGTGTTTAACATACTTATTTAAAAGTATACAACATTCATTGATAGAATTTTTTAATAACTAAACAAAAATTTAACAATATTACATTTTATAACTGTTATTAAGACCCGCTCTTTTACACTATAATACTTGTTGATGGACTTTCCAATAGCAAAATCAAAAATCAAATGACAATTGAGAAACCAAAAACAAAAACCTTTTCTTTACATTTTATGTTCTAACATTGATTCTCATTCTCTGCACTGCTAGTAGCATGATTAAAATGATAGAAAGTGTAAAGTGTATGTATGTATGTATGTGTACCGCTTGCTTTTTACATTATGCCACTTTTTTATTTGATTATGCCAAGATTTATTACTAAGTATTACAGTGTGAATGGGCCTTTTATAAATAATATTTTTTATTTCATTTTTCGAAAGTTTAAATTTTAACAGCAAATTAGAATTAATAAACTTAACGACAATTATTATATGTATATATTTTAATATATTTCTTTTTTGCATAATTTTGTAAACAATCATCGTTAAAAATGCATAACTTAACTACACATAACAATGAACACAGTTTAAAATTTATTTATATTTTATTATTATGTATTACTATTTTTGTTATCATTTATCTTAAGCAAATAGATTGAAACACAGTAAGTAACGTTTGTTAGATATGTAATTATATTATAACTTCGTTTTGAAACATTTTCTAATTTCATTTAATTTTTCTAAAATACAATTTGACATTAATTTCTTATTTTATTATTATAAATATATGTAAGTATTTTGTAATAAGTGTATAATTATTGTTTTTATTGTATTTTATATATTTTGTATATTTTTAAGTATATTGGAGTTTGTGTAAATATAGTAGATTTTCTGTTTTTGTCTGGTTTCTTTTCTTTTCTTTTCTTGTTGTCAGTGTAAATATTCTCTATTATTAATGAGTTGTATGCGTGTGTGTGTATCGCGCATACTGTGTGACATAATTGTCTATTCCCTATAAAATGCCTTCTCTAATCAAAATCAAATTCTTTAGAGTTGTTGTTGATTTCTGTTCTAATATTTTTTTTGTTTTAATATTTTGTTAATTGCCTTCTAGTGTTCTATGGTGTATAAATGCTCGTGTAGAAAAAGTATAACACTTTAAAAGTGTTAATTTATTTTTATTAATACTGTTATATAAGAAATTAAGCAAGAGCGCCAATATGACCGTGTGGCCTAATGGATAAGGCGTCGGACTTCGGATCCGAAGATTGCAGGTTCGAGTCCTGTCACGGTCGAAGCGAATTTTTTTTGCTTTTACGTTTTTTTTATGCCTACACAGCGGAAGATTACATCAAGTTTTTGTTAACATTATTTAAGTGGCAGCTTATGAAAATCTGCGCTAAGGGGTTGTGTGTATACTGGGTATTTTAATACTTTTTCTAATTACTTTGTGCAAAAATACATATGCCAAATTGGACAAATAGGACTTTTTTATATCAAATTCTGTACAGTCAAGAAGTTGTAAGTCAAATTACAACACCATCTCCCTTTGTTCAGTAAAATGTTGCGATGCTTTATGAGACTATAAATTTAATATTGATAAAATACTTAAAATAGCGTATTAAGTATAAAAAAAAAGTTTCAAAATTTTTAAGAAAACTAGCTTTTAAATGTAAAATTAAAATGTTATTTGGTAGTTAGCAGTTGCTGTTATTGGATTTACTAACGGTTTGTGCAATGAACATTGCTTTTGTATTTACAGACACTGGCACTGTTATGTTAAGTGCTGTTAAGTTAAGTGTTGAGCATTTCGAATTTTGCCAGCTAAATTGGAAATTGCTTGAGCTAAGCACTGTTTAAACAGGCAACTTCTTTTTGAGATTTGTAATTTTTTTTTTAAAACTTCTCTTCCTAAGTGTTGAATTTAGTAAATAGCAAGAAATTATGTCAAACCAATTAGTATCACAAAGGATTATAATTTGCTTGATAAGAAAATTTTTAATTTTTATATAAAACTAGCTGTACGACTCGGCTTCGCTCGGTCGGAAACTATTTACTAATGATTAATATTTCATATGGAGTTAGAAAAAAAATTTTAGTACAAGGGAACGACACAAATTTTTTTTAACTTATTGTTTTAATAGTTCTTAAGGTGATTCATTAAAAAATAATCAAACAAAAAAGGTAAGGACATAGTTCATTTTAAAGCTTGATAGTAAACAATATTTTTTGTTTTTCTGTTGGAAGAGAAAATAAACAATGCTGACGGTGTCCCAACTCTTGAGCATGCAACATACAATTGCTCGTGGAAAAAACATTGGGTTTCTAGGTTTTACCCACACACTTTTAGCGATTGTCTTTGGGATTTAATAATCGTCATTGCGAATGCAAGGCGAACGGGAAATTGGATACGTTTAAACTTAAATGGTAAATCACTTGATATGATAGGTATCCTTGGATTAAGCAGCTCTTCACCCACAAACTTTTCTATAATTATTATTGCTAAGTTTTTGCCACCAGCGTCTTAATAACCAATCTAGTACCATCGCATAGTATTGGCTGATTCAGGTTACGTAACATGACTATTACCGCTCCAACGTTAAGCTGGAAGTTATGTGGTGGCATTGCCGGTAAGTTTAATGAATTCAGGAACTCTACGGGGTAGTTAAAAATATTTTCGGGATCGGTAATGGAATCAATCGATTTATACGAATACCGTTCGCCATTAATTAAGCTTTGAATTTTTTAATTTATTTAATCAACGTATTTGTTTTTTGCAGCCAAAAATGGCTCTTTCACTTAATCAAAGTTAATCGCTATAATTTTGAGCAATGTATGTGAACAGTTTTGCAATTAGTTTGTCTTTAGACATTGTGAATTGGCAAAAGCCCATTGGAAAGGAAATCTGGCCTGTTATAGATTCAGTCGGTTTTTTCCATAGAGAATAGATAGATAAACCTAGACGTAGATAATCATTAAAATTTTAAGAAATGTTGACTGCTAACAAAATCGTTCGAAGTTTAGCCTTGACTTTTTACTTTAGCAATAAAATTTTAGAACAAAAGAATTTTGATATTGAATTTTTCAGCATATAACCGATATACATATGTATGTATCGTTAAAATTGCATCGAGTAGAAAATTATTTTTTTACTTCAAAGCGAAGTGTAATTGTCGGTGACTTAATATTTTTAAGCCCTCACTATCCAATATATCAAGGTTTTTCTTCTCTTATAAAAACTATTAATTTTAAAATTATGTGAATCAAATCGCACGAAAAATTTTAAAGCACGGATAAATGTGCATACATACACATATATGTCCATATGTATGTAGAATATATATTCAAATTTTCACTTTTAGT
Organism: Trichopoda pennipes; assembly: GCA_030448955.1. Classification (NCBI taxonomy): domain Eukaryota; kingdom Metazoa; phylum Arthropoda; class Insecta; order Diptera; family Tachinidae; genus Trichopoda; species Trichopoda pennipes. Next base: position 7,489,408 of record JASKUP010000088.1, read on the forward strand.
ATTATCCAACACGTCTAAATTAAATCACTGAGCACTGTTTAGGACTTTTATAAAATTTAAACGTAGACTAAGTAAAAAAAAAACTGAGAAGTGAAAACGATTAATTTATGTTTTCACTAACATGATTGAAAAGTGAAAATAAAAGCATGTATAAAAATAAATTAATACTTTTTCTTAAAAATGTGTTAAAAACTTTAGTTCTTCGAGTTGCTCTTTAAATTTTCTCATGCGAAGAAAAATTACTTCGAAATAAAGTCTAGTTATTGAAAACGTATCATGTTCCTTGGGCTCTCCTGGTAAATTCTATAACATAAGCAAAGCTTACGGATGTTTATTGAAACGTATGTATGTATATGTATATATGTAAGTCAATTTTTTATATATGCAATTACATTTTTTTGGTATAAATTAATACACTTTAAGGAAAAGAATTTTAAAGATGAAACTTAAAATGCGTATTTTACTAAATTGAAAACAAATTCACCAAAGAATTTAAACTTTATTGAAAAACATGCAATCTATTTACATACGTATGTACATGTGATTTTATTGCAAATTTTAATTGAAGTCAGATTTTTTCCCCAAAATTGTGACGGTATTATATCTAAAAAATCTGGCAACTATGTATAGTAATGAATTAAAAAAAAATCTTCAAACATAAAAATACATTTTTGACTGTTGACATGTTAGAACAATGTTTGGTTTCGCCCAAGTTGAAGATGTTCCCTCTCTTTATTTGGTCTTTTATTTTGTTTTCTTTTTGTTTTGTATTTTTTTTAATTTGATCTACAGGTTTTTTTAGCGTATGCTAAGAATGTATACGTGTGTTTGCACGTATACAAACTCATTAGCATACAACCAACCATAAGCTTCATCAAACCAGTTCGAACGAACATGTCGAGTCGTGAATAACTTATTTGTGTTTACAAAAACAACAGAAGAAAATTAATAAATGAAGTTTTCCGGAAAATTTTATAATATTTTTTTCATACAAACCATCTCCTGAAAATTTCGAAGCGAATAAAACAAACATCAGCCAAATCGCTCTAGGCGTTCTCACGCCAACTCATTACATTCGTAAACCATTTCATTTTTATATATATATATATAGACTAATTCAAGAAATATATAGGAGCTTTAAAGTAGTTTTGAGGTTTCATTATACAGGGTATCCGCCATTTTGGTAAACATTAGTATTGACAGTTCATATTTCGCAGTCGTGAAGTAGACACGTGAGAAATTTATTATAGGAAAATATTTGATACCCCAACATTATCTTTTAATTGTTAAAACATTTTATGAAAATCAATCATCGATTACTGTGACGATGAGAAAGTTACGTGAAATTTTTTGGAAGAAATAAGGTGCCACCAAAACGCATTATTTATTGTGTAGATGGGCTGAAAACGTTACTGCTACTCAAGAAAACTGTTTCAAATAATCCATCAACGTCAATTCAACGCCGCACGGTGGCTGAGAATCAATTTTCATTGGCCAAAGCCTATATTATTTTCGTGACATAGATTCTTAAAATTTTTATGCCAACAGAAAGGAAACAGATCAAAACTTAGGTAGCCGAAAAATTTTGTCAAAATACTTGCAGTAGTAGGCGTGGCATTCTGCTAAAAGCAAAGAATTTAAGTTAATTTAGAAATAGAAATAAATGTAATATTTGATCTTGTTAAATGGCAACACATTTAACAAAACTAACTTTGTATAATTTCTAAATATTATATTGAAATTAGCAGGCTTTGCTTGTTTTTTTTTGCTTTGTTGAAAAAAATTATATTAGAGTTCAGTTGTGTTATATTCTTTAAACTGTGTGAACAATAAATTGTAATTTTTAAAGCAGAAATACTTGGAGATTTTTTCATTTCAACAGATCTCATATTAGTTACGATCTCTTGAAAACTATTATTGATAATGGACTGCGGGTTTTTTTGTTATGTAGGGTGGACTGTTCTTTTTCACAAATGGTATTTGAGCACCCTGTATAAATTGCAGTTAGGGTGTTATGTAATAAATTTGAAACCACCATTTATTCGTAAAATTTGAAGTTTAATAGTGTATAACTTTTAAAGGACAAAAAAGGACAAAAAATCGAAACAACCCAAAGAAAGGCAAAAGTGTTTTCTTTAAGCCTATATATACTTTTGCAACCGCCCGGACTGGCCCGCAGAACACTTTTTTTATTTTAGTGAAAATACTAAAAACTTTTACAAGCAAAATTCTATCAAAATTACTTTAGAAACCATTCACTGCCATAAATACAAATTGCAGATAGCAAAACGTAGGCAGAAAGAGAGGAAAGTTATTAGTGGTATAAATATTTCTTCAAATGGTTGACATCCTTTTAAAAAACTTCCAAGGATTTGTCATGCATTCTTGCACAGATGTTTCAAATACCTGCTAAAAATTATAGGAGAAGAATGTCTTGAAAACAAAAATAAAGAAGATATTCTAAGCCATATTCAAAGAAAATTGAACATAACTGCCATCAACATTAAAACACAATTAGAAATAAAAAACAAAGTATCTGACTTCGTCAGAATATTGAAAAAACGTTGCAAGGAAGTTGAAGTTTGTGAATTGGTTACAAAGTGACCTTCGTATCCAGGTGATTTCAGAAACGACATATGAAGAGAGTGGTGGAAGACTACAAAAATCGCTAGATTACTGTAGCGATAGATCTAAGAGACGATAACTGAAGAATATAAATTAAGAAATCGGATGTGAAAACATTAAAGATAATTTTCTTCACAAACTGCGATCACAAAAACAATTAACGAAAGTGGATACCATTCAAAAATTCCTTTCCTTAAAAGCATTCCAACAGCAAACGAGGAAAAACAGTTTGCAAGTGAGGAAGCGCAGGAAGCATTATTTCTGGATTTAAAATAAACAAAACAGCAGTATACCCTACTTAGGTTGCGCACAATCGAAAAATGCTTAAATTTATACCCACCATATCATCACATAACTGCAGCTAAAAAGAAGTGTTATCCTCCAAAAGAATCTATCAAATGCACACCAATTTCGGCACAGTTGCAACTGAAGTTCTACTTGATCATACAGCCGAAAGGTTGCTACAATCACTTAAAGGAAGGGAGTTGAAAAAACATGGAAACTGCAATTTAACTCTTTTTTGTAAATGGGGATGTGATGGATCTTCTGGACAAAAACAATATAAAAAATTTTCATGTAAAGATATTTTTGACACAGACAGAAGTAATACAGAGCAGAATATAGCATATTTATAGGAAATATTCCAGCCAAATGAATAATAATTATAATTTGCATTTATTATTTGAATGAAATAAAGTATACAAATATTAATATTAAATGCTATTTTATTTATCTACAATGACTATATGACTATAAATAAATATATAATTAAAGAAAAATTAAGTTATACTGTTTTATTTTAAAATTTACCAAAAACTAGGAAATATGAAGGCATATTTAAGCATACAGTTAAATATGACTTTAATTATCTTTTTACTGTTTTGCAATCGGTTCTTTGCACTCCGATATTGGAATAGCGTTGGAGAATGATTCGTTACAATTTTTGACGCAGTTTTTCTTTTATTCGCATTTACTGTAGGTTGTCCTTAGAATAGTTCAAAACAATTTACCAGTACCGAAGTTACAGAGTTTTGGCCAATGAAATACGATTCTGAACCACTGTGCGCCATGCTTAGGAGCTTGGTCTTTAAAGAACAGCTTTGGCCACAATTTGGGCACATTTGTTTCCATGTAAGATTCAATTGACACAAGAGCTTTTTCTACAAGACCATTTACGCCGCCGTACCTATGCCAATAGAATGTTGCAGCTCGCTCATGACAACCCTGATTTTAATGAAAAAATAATAATGAGTGACGAGGTACATTTTTATTTAAATGGATATTTGAATAAACAGAATAATCGGTTCTGGAGAATGGGAAACCCTCAAATTATTCAGCAGTCATCTTTGCATCGTTGATTAAAAGTGACAGTCTGGTGTGCAATTTGGTCAGGAGGAATTATGGGAACTTACTTAGTTGAAAATAAAAACGGCGTAATGGTAACTGTGAATGGGGAACGATATTGTGATTTTATTGAAAACTTTTTAACGTCACAACTGCATGCTTTGGGTTTGATTATCATGTGGTATCAACAAGACAGTGTTACATCGAATACAGACAAGACTACAATGGAATTACTGCGAAACTTCTTTCCACAACAAGTTATTTCAAGAAATGGTGATGTTGACTGGCCTCCACAGTCGCTTACTTTGATTGCTCCAAACTTCTTTTGGTGGGGATATCTGAAAAGCAAGGTTTATGCAAACAAGCCAGATACGCTTGAGCAACTCAAATAAAATATTCGTGATAAAACTAATGAAATACCGAATGAAATGTGTAAGAATGTAATAAAAAATGTTCTCAAAAAGGGCTCGCATTTAGAGGCAGATATTTATCTGATATTGAAGATGCCACACAATGGTGTGGTGAAATATTGAAAATAAATATAAACTTTATTTAATTTTTATGGGAAGACCTTGTGCTTAAAAAATTATTTATAAAATAAGAAATTATTAAAAAAAAATTTTTTTTTTAGTAGTTAATTATTAAGCACTAGGTCACTATTTAATAAAAAATTTTTAAAAACTTTTTATTAAATAGTGACCTAGTGCTTTATAATTAACTACTAAAAAATATTAAAAAGGTCAAAAAACTATAATTATTATATATTAAAAAAAATCTTTTTCAAATTAAGTTTTTCAACAAAATTTAAAAAATCAATTTTAGAATGTATTGAAAAGAATTGCTAACGTTGCATTAGCAAATGTAGTTGCTAATGTATTTAAAGAATTAGTTATCATTCATATATTTCTAACCAACACAATATAATACTAAGCTTTATTCATGTTAAACTTCTGTTAAACAGTGACTTCATTGCAGGGAACACTAAAACTTGGTGTTCTTACACTAATGAACACTTTGAACAAAACGGTACGCTATCGTAATGTTTGTACTCATCAGTTCTTAAACGCATAAAAGTTTATGTATTTTATAGTTTTGTAGGAAATGCTTATATATACTAAGTTCCGTGGAGAATACTAACGTATAGTTTAAGCACATGTGCTATTGATAAAAGAAATTCTTTGAAAATAATAATTGATAAAAATATGAAAATTTGTTTAATTAATATTCTTGTACTTCTCTCCTTTTGTTCTACATGTAAGCGACAAAGCAATGAACAATATATTTTTATCAATTCCAAGAACAGAAACCTGTGTTATTAAACTTTTAACATTTTTTAATTTAGAAAAAACGCGTAAAACAAAAAACCAGAAAAAACTCAGCAAAATGCCTTCTTAGAAAAAAGCTTTTATGCTAAAATTAGTCTAAATATCAGAGCTGTAAATGAAACATTCTTTTTTCATTTCAATTCGTCATAAAGTAACTAAGTTTTGAATTAACTCTTTCCACAACAAAAAGAAATGCCCGAAATTTAAAACAATTCAAATAAATTGGACAAAAATTTGATAAATTTAATTGGAGTTCATTTCCAATTCAAATGAATTTATTAAAGTTCATTTTCAATTTGTTTGAATTGAATTGATTTTGAATTCATTGAAATGAATTAGAACAGTGAATTGCAATTCAAATTAGTTAAATAAAAATGAGTTGCAATGAACCATATTTAAGAGCAGTGTAGGTGGAATGAAAAATGGAAATATTCGGAAGAAAAATTGAAAAACTTTGTGTGGATCAGCACCTTATCAAAGAAAACATGGTGTTTAGAGTTTGATTCTTCAAGGTGAACTGATTTTTACTTTGAAATACGCTGGACGACAAAACACATTTCAAATTCAAGAAGTAATTAATAATTAATTAAAAAGAAATTAATTAATAAGCAATTAATAATTTTTGAAATTTTTTGACTTGAAAGTTCCAGCATATCATGGGAATTTTAAATCTAAGAGTATTTTTGCCTTTAGACTGCTTGTTATCTTCTTTTACATAAAAAATTAACCCTACAATAAAACTGCTCAATTCAAATTTCAATCAATTCAATTCAAACGAGTTAGTAATGAATTGCTAATTATTTTTTTAATTCATTTGAATTAATGCACAGTGGTTTGGAATCGTTTTTTTATTTTTTTGGAAATATATACACATTTTTGATTTTTACATAGAAAAAAGAGAAAAACTTCACTAGTCCTAGAACTTAAAAATTTGCTCTTTATACAAGTAGATGGTATTAGCGGAAAGCTTATTTGTGACTTCTGGATTAACAATTTATTAGAATTTTTTTACGTGTCGCATTTTTTTAAATATCATTGAAAACGGTAAATTTGACGTTAAAGTGGTCGTTTGAAAAATAAAATAAACAATGTGACTTGCCAAAAAATCTAAACGGATCGAGATATTTTTACAAAATTTTGAAGCACTATATATAAAAGAGCCTGCGGCTTTGGTAGCTGCGAGGCAATCAAATCCTTTTTGGAGTATGTAGCCAAGATATAGAGTTTTAATTATCTTTTTACTGTTTTGCAATCGGTTCTTTGCACTCCGATATTGGAAAAGGGTTGGAGGATGATTCGTTACAATTTTTGACGCAGTTTTTCTTTTATTCGCATTTACTGTAGGTTGTCTTTAGAATAGTTCAAAACAATTTACCAGTACCGAAGTAAGTTTTAATTATATAAGCAAAAACATCATACCACCTTTTTGGGCAAAATTCCCTAAAAAAAGAACGGCAGTTTTAAAATTTTTCGAATTCAGAGGCTTGCAACTTTTTAACGAAATATGCTCATCAGAACCGCAGCTTATCACTGTTCTGTTCTATTATAAATTTTTATCAAAAATACAGGCAATATCGTAGAATGATAGTCCAAACATAAATAACTACAGCACATCAAAAATACTGTCGGCCAAAAATTAAAAAAAAATTTTCTAGCCCGATTTTCTTCCAAACTAAAAAAGGTGACAGACGAATAAGCACATTTTTAATGGATATTTTCAAGGTCTATTTAACATTCGAGTAATAAATAAACTTTTTATGACATTTCAAAAAAATTTTAATCCCGAGATACCCAAATTTGGGGACTTACCCAGAAGCCCCAATTTATCCTAGAAGGCCGATCGATTTCACTCAGAAATACCTCTGTTTCATTAGGATAGGGTTCATGAGCTACCGAATTATTTCCAAAAAAGAAAAAAAAAACGTTTTCAATTGGAAATAAATTGTAATTCACTTTAGCAAATTCATTTGAATTGTAAACGATTTGCAATTTATTTGACAAATTCATTTGAATTTGAAATGAATTGCAATTCATTTTTACCAAATTAATTTTGATTAACTCAAATTTTATTTAATAAATTTTTTTGTGTGAAAAGAATTAATTCAAAATTTGCTAAATCGGTGCATGAGTGATTCGCGCATTAAGTCAAAAATGAATTAGTCGGCTTACAGCTCTGCTAAATATCATTATTTCATATTGAATATTGAAAAACAAATTTCATATATTTTTTTATACTAAATAAAACTTTCCTTTAGACATTTTTATATAATTTTCCAGGATTTTCAAATGCTTTATTTGCTATAATATTTTTTTCAAAGTTTTATTCTATTTAAGCTCTCAAATATTAATTTTGCAAAAATCCTTCAATGCATTTTTAAAATTAATTTCTTACAACTTCAAACGAACTCACCATTTTATTTAAATTGTTCAGTGTTCAGGTTGACGAACTCTTTAACAAACTTCAAAATGACAATGAAATAAAATAAAAACGTTTAAATGAAATTCGATAAAAAAAATAAAAAATCATGAAATTGCTTGACAATAATTAAATGTAAAGTTTGACAATGATAAATATAACATTTTTATCTATAGTTAATTTTATTTTTGTTGCTTTTAATGAGACAATCGTCTTTAACATTTCACTGCTCAACGTGTATATTTTATATTTTTTAAATTATATTATTATCATAATGTTTTTAGTATCAAATGTTTTTTTGTTTTTGATTTTTTCGTAGAAATAGTTTTTGGTGTATGTTTTCTCATTTCCTCTATTTAATAAATATTTTTGAAACACCAAATAACTTTGGTAATAATTTTTATCACCAGGAAGTAATTTTTAACAAAAAACTGCTAATAGCCAAAAAATGTTAAACGATAAAAATGTTCCAAAAAAAAGCAACTAATAAAAAAATAAACAAAATAATAATAAATATACTATAGGAACTATAAATTTTATTGTTATCTACTCTTAGACGGTGTTTAAATGGGAAAGTGCAAAGTGATGGTTGTAAATGGAATTTGAAATCATTTAAAATTTTAAATGTACAAACTTCGAATACATTTTGGAATTTCACTTTAAATTACAGAATAAAAACTTTGTTTTTGGGCATCCTTGCCCTCAGTGTAACACCCTAACTCTATTTACATTTCTTAAATGCCTGTCCCTCTCTTACAGATCTTTAACTACACAGTACAACACATGACTCATTTGTTTTGTCGTTGTTGGCTGCATTAATAATTTAATATTCATACGAGTTTATTTAGCACAAAGTGGATTTTTATCACTTTTTCCATACACAATATCTATTTTGTATTTGAAGCAAAATTGTAGATATTGAATAGTAGAAAAAATGTGGAAGAAATTTATTCAAAAAGTGCATCCAGTGCCTTAAATATCAGAAAAATGCCAATTTTTTCGAAATTAGGGAATTTTTTCCCGTTACTCACAAGCTTTTGCGTTTTTCTCGATTTTTATTGAGAGCGCATTTATGCACTACGTATTACAGAAAAAAGTCGTTTTTTAGCAGAACAGTCCGTATGTGGAATAAACTTCTTTCAGGAATAAACTTCCTTTCTTTCCTGTCACTTTCAATGTAGGAAAGTTCAAATTGAACGTCCAGAAACACTCTTTCTTTCCTTCTCCCCATAACCTAAATTCCTACTTGTGGCATTGCATGCATCCCGTGGTCTGAATCAAACACAAAGAAAAAAAAATATTTTTAATTGATATTGAATATTTCCATTCTCATCGAAGTTGACGCTTGCGTTCTGATGATCTTATTTTCTTTATAGGTTGCTCGTATTCCAGTTCTGAGTTTGCATCAACACAAATATCAGTTTTTAATCACCACAAATACAGTGTCATCTTTATCTTTGATTCCTTCATCTATAAACTAATAATTTAATAATAATTTCTGAACTCCACCAAACAAGCCTTCATCTAGTAGAACCTCTCTTCTTGCTCCTTAAAATCAATTTCGATTGTTGCTGCCAGTTATGATGACTTATTTTCAATATCGGCTGTCCAATGTGCATTATTCACATTGGTCGGATATGTGAAAATGGTTTTGGGCTTGCAGGGAAACATTATCCAGATTCGTAGGTTTAGGTGGATTAGTAAATGCAGTGCATTATACTGGAAGTCTCGCAGTAAAAGCGGGAATGTATACTTTTGTTTTACAATTTTTTCCGTTCAATCTATAATTGTAATTTATGTATGCATAGCACCTGAATTCATTATGTCCAGTTAGCTGTTGCATTCAAATTAAAAGAAAACTGTACACTTTTTCCATGAATCCACATTATAAAAGGTATTATAACAACTTTTGCATTCTGTGTTCGGCGTAAAACTTGCACCACTTAAAACTGCTTCAACAAAATAATGACACTATGCTGTTTTAAATTCCCCAGCAAACAAGTTTTTTCGACCCTAGTTGTCTATTTTTTGCTCGATATGACCACAAATGTAACAAAAACTAACCAATTTTGGGCACTCTCTGAACAAAAGGGCTGTTTGTTTCACAGCCATTAAATTGTTAATGCAGCCAACAAAACGTATGATGCAGAAGATCATATTTTTGAGCTACTTTTACTTGCAATTCTCAGAATTGAGTCCCAAAATAATGAGTTGCAAAACATTATACTGTACTAGGAATCATAATTGATTGCCAGTTGATTTTATACTCTATTATTGTAGCTTCTAGAACAGCAGATAATAAAATGAAATTAAGATCCTGAAGCAATTCACACAGAGTATGGAGTACTATGGCGGCTATTAAGTATAAAACCATTAAAATTTAACGATTGAATGGTGAACGCAATACTTCTCTTTTGCCAATTCAGGCTTATCTTTTAAGTCACAATGGAAACGTTTTCTCTATTAAACGTGTATGAAAAATTAAAGGGTGTTTCGATAGAAAACATTTTAGGGTCTTAAATACAGACACCTCAAACTTGTAAAGAACTTCCATTATAACGCTTGCTACAACCACAAATATAAAGATTGTTCGGATAGAAAAACCAGGATATGACGTAAATATTATGTTCTATCTTTTGAGCCGTTATAGGTAGACGTTATAAATTTTCAAATGCAAATATATTGAAAATTGGCTCATACTTATACATACTTACTCTTTCTTATCGGATTAATTTAAGTAATAAGCGTTTGTTTTGCCCGATTAACCCAAAATACTAAATTATTGTTGCTAAATGTTCGAGTATCAACTCTGAATGAGAAACTTGCCAGACATTTAAAATTCAATGCTAAATTTATTTTTTTTAGTTTTAAATACTATTTAACAAATAGGCAATATTTTTTTCTCGATAAACAAATGTGTAATTCATAATTAAATTCATATTATCCGTGATATTTTTCTATCCTAAAATGCGTTAAATAATCATTTTATTTATTATACAATTTGTTTCTTAAAAAGCGTTCTATTTTTATTGTGTATACGGTTAACTAGCATTAACGGACTACATATCTTTTCGAAGTATTCATAAAAACCTTCAAATGGCATTACGATATTTAAAACCCATATATTTGATTTCTGAAACTCGTTGCGGAAAAAAGATAAAAATTAATAACCAAATAATACCTCAACTCACGCAAGTCAAATACTTCGGTATACATATTGATGGGCACTTGACCTGCAAAAGCCATAAAAAAGCAAAGTTGACACAGATGAAATTAAAAACTGTACAGGTGATCTAACCAGTTAACTGAAACTCTTCGCTTAGATTAAACTGCAATCCTCTTCCCTACATTGCAACAGGTATTGACGTGATAAGGTTTACATCTGCACCTGGCCGTGGGCCCTAATCAAATGGTGGACCTTTACCACTGTGGATGAAATGTAGCGTCATCCTCGCCCTAAAAGGCCTTCGGATACGTATATCCTCCGGTCACTCCTAGTTGCAACTTCAAAAGCCCGGAGTAGGCCGCAGCCTTCACTCCTTGCTCAAGAGTTGGAGTCTATCCAACTCCTGGTCCAGAACGCATGTAGCTTAATATAATTAAGAACACGACGGCATTTATACTGGACCTGGACTATTGATTGTGTTCATTGTGAATGATCCGACCCACAAACTCAAACGAGGGCCTCGAAACACACAGCCACCACAATACTCCCGAAGGGCCTACCTCAATAATCAGACAGAGAACAGCTAAATGCCTAAAGAGACAAATAGCGGAACTCTGGGGCTCACTAATTCCCGTGGAAATATAGTGGATTATTGTCCAGTTGGCTCCTACTCACCTTGAAGGGGGCTGGGCTCCCTTTTACCCCGCAAGACACACGTCTAGATGGTTGTGTAATCCATAAAGACTTATAATGTGCCCCCGAGGGGGAATTGCAATATGTATTGTGAAATTTATTATTCTTCGTATTATATTGCAACCGCAACCGCCTTTTGTATTTAAAAACGAATATTCTTAAAGATTTGAAAGCCCCATTGTTTGAAAGAAGCTTGAAATACGCACAGATTTAATAGCCCGCAACATAGTAAACTATTGGTGTATTTACGAAGATATATTTGTTAGATGTATGATTCAGACATAATAAATAAATTGGCGAAAAACTATTATTACTTTCATTTTTATTCGACCTTTTTTTAAATTTAATTAAATATGAACTAATCTTTTAACGGTCTTTTAAATAATTTAACGATTTTATTTTTCTCGATATTTCGCTTTCCTGTGGAAAGCTTCTTCAGAAAATTATTTTTTATATTTTCAATTGTTATAATTTTTGTTTTTGAAAATATAAAAAATAATTATCTGAAGAAGCTTTCCACAGGAAAGCGAAATATCGAGAAAAATAAAATCGTTAAATTATTTAAAAGACCGTTAAAAGATTAGTTCATATTTAATTTATTTATTTATTTAATTTAAGTCTATGAATTTATAATTCTTACAGACTATAAGTACATATTCATTTATATATCTATAAAACTAATGAAAGCGGGAAAAAAAGAAAAAATATGACAATTATATGCAATTATTTAATGAGAACAAAATATTACGTTTTATCAGATTTTCAATAGTATAATTTATTAAAGTGTTTACAACATCTAATGAAAGGATCACAATTCGCATAGTTCGTTCTAAAATATTGAATGTCCAATGGATAAAAGTATCGAGTAGGTCGCCGCGGAACACAATTAAGAAGTTAGAGAAGGTATTCCCATTAATTGTACTTAAGATGAACATGGCATTAAGCATAGTTCTGCAACTTTCCAGAGATGGTAACTTGATAAGAGCAAGTCTAGATTTATAAGATGGTAAACATAGCGGGTTCCATTGTAGTCTACGTAAACAAAATATAAGAAATTGTTTCTGCACAGATTCAATTGCGTTACTGGAAGTTTTGTAATGTGGATCCCATATAATTGCCCCATATTCCAGAACTGGACGAACTAGTGACATATATAGATTTTTGGTGATATAAGGATCTTCAAATTCTATTTGGGTACGGTTTTCCGTCGACCCTCGTCAAATTTGGTTTGTGAACAAACCGGAAAACCGTACCCAAATAAAATTGATTATAACCCCGTCGGAAAAGCCAAGCACATATCTTCAAATTCGTTTACCCAACGTTTAATGAAACCAAGCTGACATCTTGCCTTGCTCACAATTAGACAAATATGTTGAATGAAATTTAGTTTATGGTCAAGTATAATTCCAAGATTTGTGATCCTGCAAACATTTTCCAGCTCATTGCCACCCAAAAAATATCTAACGTTTAAATGGTTCCTTCGGAAGAAGCACATATATTTACATTTATCGAAGTTCAATTTCATTAGGTTCAATTCACACCAGGAGTATAAAGAATTTAAATCTGCTTCTAGCAGCATGTGATCATCATATTTATTATAAGTAAAAAATACTTTAACATCATCCGCATACATTAGTATAAAAGAATTTTTGATGACACCAGGTAAGTCATTGAGAAATAATGAAAAAAGAAGGGGTCCAAGATGACTCCCTTGAGGAACACCAGATGAAACGGAGATTGGCTTAGAAATCGCATTTTTGTATGCAACAGTCTGTTTCCTGTTCCTAAGGTATGAATTTATCCATTTTAAACAATTTTGTGTGAATCCCATATAATGAAGTTTCCTGATAAGTAGTCCATGGTTAACCTTATCAAATGCCTTGCTTAAATCCGTATAAACAACGTAACTTTGCATTTTATTAACAAACCCACGATTAACCAAAGTTGTGAGTTGTAAAAGATAAGTAACAGTAGAACATCCTCTACGAAAGCCATGTTGGCTAGACGATAATATTGGAGACACTTGATGGCACAAATGATCCGTAACTAATTTTTCAAATAGCTTAGGTATAACACTCAGTTTAGCAATTCCTCTGTAATTTCTAATATCGATTTTTTTTACCAGACTTAAACACCGGAAGAATGAGAGAATTCTTCCATATTGCTGGAAATATACCAAATTTAATTGAGTAATTGAATAACAATGTAAGAGTAGTTACAAAAGCCGTTTATAAGAATGCAACTTGGAACATTGTCAGGTCCACTCTTATAAGAATATTTTAGTTTTTTGAAACCATGAAGTACAGATATTTCATCCAAACATGGCAGTAAAAAAGCCTGACTTCCCACATTGTGCATTGGTTGTCCATTAAAGTTAATACCCTGATCATCCTTATAGGTTGATGAAAAGAATTTTACAAATAGGTTACTTATTTCTATATTATCATCTGATTCACATTCATTTAATGTTTAAGTTGAGCTAAATTTGCTTAACTACTAGAGAAACTCAAAATTAGTGAAGTTAAAAGCCATACGTCTCTTTTGATTAACACTTCTTGCGATTAATGAATGTTCTTAAATAGAAGTAAAAAGCTGTGTCAATTAGTGAATCGTCGACAAATGAAGAATAGCAGTCTTTTTTTTTAACGCGTAATCAAAACTTGTGATTAAAGTTGAAATATCGTTGGAATAATATTTATTCGCTTAGTCCTTCTATGCAATACATTTATAATTTTATTGTTAATTTTTCCATCCCATGAAGTGGTACATAAAGTTAAGACACTAGCTGGTGAAAATGGGTTACAGAAGTTAGTTTTTTAAATGATAAAACTTTAAAAGATATCACAAGCTAAAATAACAATGTAAGTCTATACTTTGAAAGGCAATTTAAAGTGAAAGCAAGGTCCTCTCCATATAAATAAGTAAATTCTTTTTGTATTCATTTTAACTTAAAATCACATAATAAAATAGTTTTACATCTACACTTAGAGTTGGATAAAAACTTGCCCTATATAGGGTCCGCCATCTAACGTTTTCTTTTTCAACTAGTGCTTATTTCGTGAATGGTAGCACTCAGCTCATGTTTGATTTGACAGATAATTGGTTTTATCCTTCCGGTAAACGAATATGGTTGTGTATACGCTTGAACAACGCTTCACTAAGTGGGCCTGCGATCGACTTAGAGAAGATGCCGATTTTGCAAAAAAAAAATCATCTTCACAGATGAAGCTCATTGATGTTGGCGGGTATGTAAGCAAGCAAAATTTTTGCATTTGGGGCAAAGAAAACCTGCACGTACACATTGAAAAGCCGATGCACCCAAAACGAGTCACTGTTTGGTGCGGATTTTGGCCCAGAGGCAGAACTGGGCCATTTTCCAGGAGTGGCCTTTACAGTCAATGGCGATAGTTATCGTCCATGTTGAGCGAATTTTTGTTCACAAAAATTTAACAGCAGGATATTGGCAACATTTGGTTTCAACAGGATGGCGCTACGGGCCACACAGCCGAAGCTGTGTAGTTTTGTTTATAGCATTAAAAAAAGTTATTTGGCGGACCCTTATATGAAGAAATGTAAAGAAAAATGAAGTCATTATTGATTGCTGATATTTTGCTTAAGCTTTTACTTCTTTTTAAATGTAATAAGCAGCTTTACCTTTTCTAAAATGTATTTGAAGGTCCCTCATGGTTTGATTTAAGCAGTCAATGAAATGGCCACCCTCTACTTAACAATTAAGTGATTTTATTTAATTAAATTTGGGTTATTAGCACATTGAAAAGTTAACTAATAAAAAATAATTATTTCCAAAAATAAGTAATCTATATTTATTCGGAATCATTATCAATATAAGCAGCAATTTTATTCGTGCTTGATTCCTTTTCAAATAAATATTAAGTGATATTCTCACAAAATATTTATTACAAAACAATTTTCATTAAAAAAGAACATTTTATGATATTCTTATAAAACATTCTTTCAAATAAAAATATTTGAAATGTTTTGTAATGGGGGAGAGCACATTCATATTGCAATTTCACTTTCGCTCACAAAGCTCATCAGTGAATTTTACCCCAATATTGTATAGAAAAACCTAAGTGTCTTATATCCAAAGCCAAATTGATTTTATAAGAATTTTTTCCATAAAATCAACATGGCCTAGACATCAAGACTCAAAAACACTTCTATACAAACAATACAAAACATTTCAAAACAACAAAAACATTGTTTATTTTCAATTTCTACATACAAAACATTTCAAATATTTTTATTTGAAAGAATGTTTTATGAAAATATCATAAAATGTTCTTTTTTAATGAAAATTGTTTTGTAATAAATATTTTGTGAGAATATCACTTAATATTTATTTGAAAAGGAATCAAGCACGAATAAAATTGCTGCTTATATTTCCAAAAATTAATTTTAAATACTTTAAATATAGTTTCAGTTACATTTCTTAAATGCAAATCTTTTAGCGAAGAACTAATAATTTCTGTTCACACTGTTTAGGTTTGCATGAAGAACCAATTATTTATGTTCCTACTGTTAAGGTTTCTTTGTTTTGATTTCATATACAATCATTTTAAATATTAGAAATTATCTTAATTCTTGTGTAGTGTGTCCAACCTTGTGATAATCTACTTGATATATGGAAAATTTAACAAAATTGAACAATTTAACAAAATCACCAACACAGCATTTTAATAGATAACTTGAAGTCTTTTCAAAGTTTAAATAATTTAATATTTTCAATATTTTTTATTTTGGCCTTTAAGGCGTAATACTACAACTATGAATTGAATAAATAAATAAAATAAATAATTAAAACTTAAAAGACAAAAATCACATTAGCGAAACAAAATTTCTAATCACTTATCACTTTAATTTAATTAAATTTTAACAAAGTGTTTAAAAAGAAGTCAAAAAATTATTTTGATTAAATATTAATCTGAAATAACATCAGTAACATATGTCTTTCACAAAGCTTGAATTTTTATATATTTATTCAGTCATCGCAACGGTATGTGTTTAAAAAATCTTGTTTAAAAAATCTTGTTCAAGGGAAATGCAATTTGTATAACAAAGCTTAAACCAGAAAATTGTATAAAAAGTAATTCTATATCAAAGATATTTTAGGGAAACTTCTGACTAGATATTTATTACCTTTAGTTTGTAACAAATCAAGCTGCTTTATGTTGTGAGATGAAGTTTGTTTTAAATACTTTTAGTCTTGGTTACATTGTTTAATTTGTAGGTATATATTTATTTAATTAACATTTTCTAAAACATAATTTTTTATAGCTTTTTAATGCAATATATCATCATATTATATTTTTCTAAAATACATTTGAATTTATTTATAGTTATACATTTCTTTTTATTTATTTGCAGTTATAACATATAATAATTAATTAACTTTTCTTTAATATTTAAATGTAGTTTTATTATATGTTTAACAAATTGTTGTATAATTGTTCTAAAATTCTTAAGGTACATTTTATGATATGTTTATGTTTTGTTTGTGTGTTTTAATAGTTATCATTTTCCTAATGCCTTTTTATTAAACGTTTTATTCTTTAACATTTATAATAATTGAATATATTTTTTTTTTAATTTTGCAATAAATCTCTCATAATATCTAGAGAATCTTGTAAGGATTTGGCATAACGTGAAGCGCTTGTATCTTCACATGAATAAAATGCTGAAACACAGAAGACAATTTCGTCAGGATGTGGGTTATATGAACAACCATAACCTTTTGGAGTTACTGGTCCATAGCCCATAAAACTATCGGTGCTACAAGCCACCTAAGAATATTTTAATTTTGTTTTCTTTTTCTTTTTAACATGTTTTTTTTTTTCATAAGTTTTTTTATTCTAAACACTTACAAGGTGCAAAATGTTTATATCTCTTAGTGCTGGGAATGTTTTATTTTTTAAGAAGTGCTTTATGTTGAAATTAATGTGCTGGAGAAAGATGTGCTTTTGAATTAAAAAAAATAAATAAATATATTTTTGAAAAAACGGACATATTACTCATCTTAAAAAATCTTTTTAAATCGTCTATTTGTTCATTTTATAAAACTAAAAAAGTTAAGAAGAATCTAAAAAGTGCAAAAACAATTTTCTAGGACTAATTAAATTTGTTCACAATAAATAATTAATAAAATAGACATTATCATACCAACATCACAAATACCCCTAACAGCGTTATCATATTTTGTTTTTAAGCAGAATCCTCTAATTAAATGTTATTATTTCTAGAAATTCCTCAAACCCCTTCTTGACAAAATAGTTTTATTTTGGAATTCTGTAATAATTCTGATTTATTGCTGACTTAAAATTATTGTCAAAAAAAAAACATTTTTATTTTTTGCATGATTATATATATATCTCCTGCGCTAAACTATGAAAAGAGTACCAACAGCGTTGCCTTAATTAAAAGTCGTCATACCCAAAAATTTCTGGAAACCAGAGCTGTATTTTTTTATTTTAAATCGTTTCAAATTAGCAAAATTTTTAATAAATTCTTTTCACAACAATAAGGCATTGAATGCAATTTGAATCAATTCAAGTGAATTAGGCAAACATGAATTTCAATTCGTTTCCAACTCAAATGAATTTGTAGAATGAGTGTAAAATGAATTGCAATTCATTTCCAATTCAAATGAATTAGGCAAACATGAATTTCAATTCGTTTCCAACTGAAATGAATTTGTAGAATAAGTGTAAAATGAATTGCAATTCATTTCCAATTTAAATGAATTTGTTAAAGTGTATTGAAATTCATTACCAATTCATTTGAATTGATTTTGAATTCATTGAAATGAATTAGAGCAATGAATTGCAGTTCAAATAAATAAAATAAAACTAAGTTGCAAATCAACCAAATTCGAGAGCAGCTGTAGAGAAAATGAAAAATAGAAATTTTTTCTACTAAAGTGAAAATATTCAGTAAAGCAATTTAAAAGGCTTGTCCTAGATCTGACTCTGATAAAGAAAACATGGTGTTTAGAGTTTGTTTTTTCAAGAAGAACAGATTTTTATTTAGAAATACGTTGAATGACAAACACATTTAATGCTTAAGAAGCAATTAATAATTTTTGAATATGGGAATTTTCTAGTATATTTTGGAATTTCAAATTTAAGAATATTTTGCTTTTGGACTGCTTGTTGTTTTCCTTTACATAAATAATTAATTGAATAAGAAAACTAAACTGATGTTTACTGCAATTCAATTTAGAAGAGTTAGTAATGATTTGCTAATTTTTTTAAATTCATTTCAATTAAAAATCAATTCAATTCGAATGAATTGGAAAATAATTGGAAATCACTTTAACCAATTCCCTTTGAATTGGAAAGGATTACAATTCATTTAACAAATAAATTCGAAAAAATTGGAATTTATTAAGAATAATTTAAATTTCATTCAGTTCATTTTTTGTCTGAAACGAATAAATTAAAAATTATCTAATTCAGTGCATAAGTGATTCGCGAATTAATTCAATAATGAATGATTTATTTACAGCTTTCCTGGAAACCAGTTTAATCAATCTCCAAAAACACTATTTTAATTTCAGGCATTTGATTAAGATTAACTTTTCGGGCATGTTCTCAAAAACGCAAAAACCCAAAAACGCTCAAAACTGGTGTTCTAAAAAACGCAAATAATATCTTGCGTTTTGAAGACACAAAATAGGTGTTCTGACAAACGTTAAACACTTAATATTTGCGATTTCAACTCGCAGGCATTTACTGAAGTGAACTGATTGAGTTTGCTTATACAAAACATTCAAGACAAAATAAAATGGTTCACAATTAAATTTTAATATGTTTTCTTTTTATTTCAACAAAAATTTAAAACAATTTTACACTATTTTAATTAAAAATACCAATTTTAAAATTGCTCTTTTTTTGTTAAGTTCCTGTGTCAATTGCGATTCAAACAAACAGCTGATCAAAAGATCAAAACGAAAAAGAAAAACAAATCGCCAGCAAAACGTACGATTTACAGAACATCTAAAATTGAAATTGGCGTTTTTAAGTCGCCTGGCGATTTGAAAACCTTGCGATTGTGAGAACATGCCCGTTTCTTTACTCTTTAAACATGCATTATTGATACTTATAGTTAAGACTATTATCTCACCTTGATTAAACGGCATCTTTAAATGTATTAGTTCAAATATGGTCAAATTATTTGTTGGTTTGATTGAACATACCCTCTATATGTTCAATAAAAATATACGATTCGTTGGAAAATATTATTAATTTTTTGTTCACAGTCATAACGAAAATTCATTGATTTAAATTTAATTACAAAACTTTTTACTTATACGTTTTTATGATAAGCAGAGCTTTTGTTGTCATAATGAAAGCCTTACAGATAACAGAATGAAATAAATTCAATTATAATTCAGATGCATACTATTGCAACTAATAATGGTTAAGGAAACCCTTGAAAATTAAGGAAATCTTTGAAAAGTCCATAAAACATTTAAGTTTTATTTTAGAATAGCTTTGGAATGCTTTTGGTGTTGAGTACGACATTAGCTTGCAACCATTGTTGGCTTGTCGTATGGCCTATAGAATACTAGCCGTGTAGGGCGTTATATACTTATATATTTATATTCGGTGGTATCTTCTATTAAAATATACTCTTCGTTTTGTAGTAGAGTGAATTATATAAAATCAGTTGTATAGTCAGGTTGCATGGGGTTTGCATAGATGAAAACTTTCAACTTATAATTATGTACAGCTTGCTTTCAGACAATAAAAACTCTGTTAAGTTGTTGTATAATTAAATATAAATAAAAATTATAATGCTGATGACTACATTTTTATTTGATTTAACATATTAAGCTGCTAAGTTTTTCAAATAAGCAAGTCCCAGATGTGGTTTTAATCAATTCCCATGAAATTTATTAAATGTAATTTAATAATTCTTTCACATTATTCAGTGAAAATTATCAACATCAATTGACATTAATATTATAAATATTCAACAATATATATAATATCGCCAGAATTAATTTCCGACCAACCTTCTACTTTCATCACCAGTTTCATCTCTTCTCCATCCCTTTCCTAAAAAATGTGGCACGGTATTTGATTAAATAGGTATTGTTGCCTGAAGTGCTATTTCTCTTTGAAAAAAAAAACATGTTGAAGTAGATCCAAATTTCTCAACTTCTCGACATTCGCAACAATTGCGGTTATCCAAATCCACCACATGGAGAATTATGCGTAAGGAATTGACTTTAAAGCCTTACAAGGTTCAAATGGTGCAGGAAGTGAAGTGTGGATCGCTTAATTCATTCAGGAACAACCGACTGTTTTATTCCGAAAAAATCATTTTTTCAGGCGAAGCCCATTTTCACTTGTTAGAGTATGTCAACAAGCATAATTGCCAGATTTGGGCTTCTGAAAATTCTAGAGCGAATATTGAAAAGCCTTTGTATGCCCAACGTGTCACTGTATGGCGAGCTATGTGGTCTGGAGGCGCGATTGGGCCGTTTTTTTTCAAAGATGAGGCTGGAAATGCGGTAACGGTCAATGGATCACGCTAACAACTCAATTTTGGCGTAAAAATCATTGACATACGCCACGCGTAACACAGCCAATGAAGCGATCAATTTATTACAAACCAAGTTTCCCGATCGCATAATTTCACGACAATCAGCAGTTAAGTGGCCAGCCAGATCGTGTGATTTAACACCACTGGATTATTTGTTGTGGGGCTATGTTAAGGACAGAACCTACACGGAACAAATCGAATCGATTACAGCCTTAAAACTTAGAATCCGTGATGTGATTAACGAAATAGAACGGCCATTTTGCCAAAAAGTGATTAAAAACTTTGATGAAAGAGTCAAAATCTGTCAGCACGGTCGTGGTAGACATTTGTCAGAAATCATTATTCATTCATAGTTGACAAACTTTTCTCTTCGTAATACAATTAAAATTTCAATCAGCTTGATCTAGATTTTTTGTTTTATTTTGTTTTAGAAAACCAAACTTCTTGTTAAAAGCCCCAACAATACAATGAATTGAAAACATTTGTTACGATCACAAAGCTGAATATTATTAATTGTCAGCAGCTTAAATCCGTGCCTAGGATGGCAAGGAGACTTGAAAAAATAAAGTGTTTACACAGCAGCATTGATTCAAACAAATAATGCAAAATTATTACAATGAAAATTTATACAATGTAGATCAATTTAATTTTCTTTGAAATTTCATTTCAACGAAATGTTTTAAAAAATCCGCAGCTCTAAATATGTCAAAAAACTATCATAAGCAAAAAAATACTCTGTTTGCTGGCTTAGCAGTGCAATACATATACATAGATATCTTAACATGCAATTCTTTGTGCTCTATGGTGCCTTTGTGCAACAATTATAAGGAAAATATTTAAGAAATATACCTGACTGGTAGATAATAGGAAACACTGGGATATTTGGTATGATTCGTCTAAAAATAATTCGTGCAAATCACCAGTAACTTCCCGGCTAGCTTCTCGTAGACCCAACAATGGTATATCTATGCCATTGCCTAAAATATTTTGAACCATCACTTCAGTTTGCCGGGCCACCGCGCAACGGAATAGCTCACGTAAATGATCTTTCTATAATTAAAAATAGATTTAGATATTTTTTGTTGGCATCTAAACTGTTAACTTACACTGTATATGCTAAATTTGACTTTGCGTGGATCTTCTTCTTCTTCACGATCACTTTCTAAAGCAATATTGGGACCCTCACCCTGGCACATGGCTTTTGCCCAATCTAAGGCTTCGGTGCTGGCACTGCGTATACAATCCACACGACCCAATAGGAAACGTCTAGTTGAAGCGCTTTCATAGGTGGCTACCAAATGACCGTATAACCTTAAAAAATTATTACCTTAAATTATTAAAAGCATGCATTTTATTGCGTTTAAGCACTCACTTGAAGTAGGCCAATTGCAGCGATAATTGTATAAAAGCATCTGGGCTAACTTGACAAGCCTTAATAAAGTTTTTGCCATAACCGTTATAGCGATAAACATAAAAGTCCAAATTATCAATGGCTCTGTTTATATAAAAATTAACAAAAAATTATTATTAAAAGCAATTAAGACTCACTTGTCAACGGTCCGACAAGCCTGGCCAAAACGTTTTTGAATCTCTGGAACTATTTCCCATTGCAATCGTTCGGGCGGTGGCAAATGATGTTGTGGAACTCCACCATCATCAGGAGGACTGCTCAAAATTTTCTTGTAGATTTTTTCTAGCAACTGAATCACAGCTATACCCTCTGACGTAGAATGCTCATAGCATAGGCCCCAGGTACCATCAGTGCAAATTATTATTTGCATGGTTTTGTCAAACCAGCGATTGAAAGAATTATATTCACTGCCACCACCATGTATCATCTCATGGGCCATATTTGTTTCGTCTCTTTGGCCGGCCCAGTGTTGCGATGGTGTTGCTCCTGCAAAGCCACGAGCATTAAAGGTCAACGGTAGTGGTTCATCCAAACACAATACAATTAGAGCCGTCTCAATTAATTCAATATTATGATGATTTTGCTCTTCCAATTGCAAAGTGGCACGATCCTCAGCCCATTGTTGTCGTGGCTCAGCTGTAAGAAGACCTATTGGTGGTGGTTTTGTTGCCAGACAAGGAGCATCACTTAGAACATATAGAATTTGCGAAGCTATCTCACTTTCCGACAATTTACCATGATCGGGTGATTTCAAAACTATACAATACATTTGATTGCGACACATTACTATGACATGCTCAATTTCGGCCTTGTGCTTTGGCAAATATTGGGAATCCCTTTGCAAGCCTGGTCGACGACATGAGCCTAATAAACGATAATATTGTGCCATACATAATGGTTGATTCTTTTCACGCGATGTTGCACGTTCCTGTGGCAAATTTCCACTATCAAGCATTTCCTTATGTAACAGTATCCCGTCTAAAATTCTTGCTGCAAAGCGCGCAACATTGTGCACAGTGGTAAAATGTTGCGGTGGTAATACCATGCCCGGATTTGAATTAATTGGCAAAGGTATACGTACATCCATGTACATGTCGTTTAACCAGTAATAGTAGGCCTAAAAATGAAATTAAATGTATGACAATGTTTAAATGTAAATAAAATTAATCAATCATTTCTCATTGCAGGTCTTCAGAAATTCGGATATATTAGTTTCCTTAACAGAAAGCCCCCGCTAGATTCACTATAGTTTAATAATTTATTTATATCTCAATTAACAACTAGTTGACTCAATTAATTTTATTACAAATTTAATTCCTGGATTTCTATTTATTATTCAAAAGGATTTTTTTACCGGCTTAACAGGGAGTTTTTGAAATTACGACTTGAGAGAATATAAGAGGACAAAACGGTATCTTAATGTGTCTGAAATGATTTTATTGAAGTTTGATCCATAGACCGATACTTATTTGTAAGTGTTGTAGGCTATGTCCTTCTGCTTATCTTGGACCCAGAAAGAAGTTAAGTGAAAAAAACAGGAATTTTTATTCATCCATCCAACCATGTTAAGTAAATTTAAAAATATAAATAGATGCCTATGTAAAATATGCAATAGGTGACAAATGCATTTTAAAAGAAAGAAAGGGGGACATTTTTGTCTGTCTAAAACTATTTTAAAATAAATTTGCAATAGACTATGTTTTTTTCTTCAAACGAACGAAGAAGGCAAAAATGGTGAAAACAAAAATTAAAGAAACAAATAGACATTTTTGTCAATATAAGCTGATTTAAATGAAATTGGAGAAATATTGATAGATGCGCTTATCTTGTAATAAGGCTATAGCAGAAAGGAGATATGTGAATTTCAAACCGTCTTAACCGATTTTAATAATATCTATGTTATTTAAAATTTGAAGCCAGAAGACAATAATGATAAAAACCAAAAACTTTAATAAGAGAAACCTATTTAAAAGAATTCTTAAACATGGTTGGCCCCTAATCGAAACTTGGATCCAAAGAGGATACAAGGAAAGGAGCATGTAATCTATATATATATAAAATTAATCCCAAACTAGGTGTCCGTTGGTTGCCAGTGTTTGACGATATGCGCCATCGGACTTCCACCAAATTTTTACAGTACCTTTGTAATGGTCATTCGCTGGTTTGTATCTTTATTTCATGCAAAGTGATCCATCAGCCGAACGTTTTTTAAAGCAATTGTTAGATATTGGGAAAGGCGCAATTCTACTTAACCCCACCACAAAAATGATAATTTTTGTCACTTTGCACAATCAAAACAAGAATTGGTCACAAAATTATTTCCCGGTATTGAACAAAATTTTAGAAGCCATGATAGGTTGGGGGAAAGAGCTATTTTAGCTGCGAAAAATGTACATGTTTCGGACATCAATGTGAGAATTTTGAATGACATTACCGGGAAAATTTTTACCTACAAATCGGTTGACTCTGTTACCAATCAAGACGATGTTGTAAATTATCCAGCCGAATTTTAAAATACGCTTGAGTTACCTGGACTGTCGCCCCACCGCCTGCAAGTGAAAGTTGGTGTTTCAATTATTATGCTTAGAAATATCTGCCAGCCACGACGTTCCAATGTTACACGTTTAGTAGTCAAAAAAGTCGTAAAAAATATGATTGAAGTAAAAATTTTAAGGGCGAGGATGTGTTGATACCACGCATTCCTATGATTCCTCCAGATTTGTCGTTTGATTTAAAACGGCTTCACTTCCCCATACGTGCTGTGTTTGCAATGATCGCACGGCCAATTATGTGTATCATGTTCACGTGTCAATAAACCAACTGCTTTGTTTGTCTATACCGGTAACCAAAATCGATCGAAGAATGTCGTATATGTAAACTCATTGCAATAGCATAAGACGTATTATATAAGCACACAAAAATATTGAATTGTGAAAAAGATAAGTTCAAAAAAAAAAACATAAAAACGAAAAGAAAAGGAAATTGTGTTCTTTCTGATTAATTTTCTTGAATGATCAAATTTTTTGGCGCATACAAAAAAGAACGCTGCAGAATAAAAAACAACTACAAATGACTTGCAAAGCAGTCGCGGGCACGTCAGTTTGTCTAAAAAAAGCACCTGCTATTGTATACGTATATCTGAAATTTAAAAAATTGGACCCAATACGTGCTGCTGTTTCTAAAATTTTAAACGTTTTGTTTTCCAAATTACTTTTTCGAATTCAAAATTTGTTTGTTTCTATTGTTTGTTTCTGCTTTATTTAAAGTGAACGCACAGGATGAACAAATGAACTGTTACATTTTTAATTATAAGATTGTGACCACTTTTTTTATTGTAAAATTATTAGGAACTTGGGATTTTGTTTTGTTTTTTTATTCTGAGGTATTTCGTGATATGATATTTACATCTGCACCTGGCAGTGAGTCCTAACCAGGTGGTGGTCAAACCACTGTGAGTGAAAAGCAGCGCCACTCATTCCCTAGGAGGCCGAAGTCTAATTCTAGCAATTTCAATGATTCCAGAGCAGGGCTGCAAACCACTACTCCTTGCTAAAGAGCTGAAGACTATTCAACTCCTGCCCAGAACACATGACTAGCATGCTCACTGGATCTGGATCATTCACCAGTTGGTGTTATTAAAGGCGAGATGATCCTGGCCATCATAAAAAACAGACCTGTTATGGGGTCGCGAAACCACAACCACCACGATACTCCCGAAGGGCCAACCCCAATAATCAGTCAGAGAAACAGCTAAATGCCTAAAGAGACAATTAGCGGAAACTCTGCGGGCTCTTAATTCCCGTGAAAATAACGTGGAGCTTCCAGTTGTACCCCTGCTGTCAGGGGACTGGGCTCCCTTATATCCCCAGTAGCACAGGTCAAGATCGTCGAAGTTCTATAAAGACCGATAAATGTGCCACTGGGGGGGGGGGGGGGATATTCTGAGGTATCAAAGTTTATAAAAACGTTTAAATAAAATGATAACACTGCACCGGATTTTTTAACAGGGTTACCCCTGCCATAATAAATCCATAAGCCACAATAAAATCAAATTTTAAATTTCATTATAAATTAGGTCACAGGCGATAGAGCTATACAATACATTGGAATAATCAGGGCTTGATTATGTTTATTTTAGTTTTCTTTTAAAAATAAAAGCTAGAAAAACTTGCTAGAAAAGAAAAAGCGGATGGGAAAATTTGAGGTTAAGATAATTGAGATTAGGATATAAATTGTTTGCCAAATGATTAAAAATCAAGAATTAAGAATTAATTGGTAAAAAGTTGGAAAATTTTAAGCATGGAACGCTACACTCTTGAGCGAAGAATTTTAATTGTATAAATTTTACTATCAAAATGGTGAACATTTCACTATATTAGTTCTAAAAACTTTTCCACTTAATCAGGTTCCTGCTGAGTGAGACCGCTGTGCATAATTTAATCGTTAAATTCGAGGCTCTCAGTATTATTGCTGATAATAGATCACAACAATACGCTCTTAAAGGCCGTTGTAAAGGAAACATAGCCGCTGTTCAGCAAAGTGATGAGAATGAGCGTGAAACATCAAGTCGTTGACGTTCGCAACAAATAAGCATTTTGCATAAAGGTTTTCATCTTTACGCTTACAAAATTCAACTCGTTGAAGAATTAAAAACGGGCGTTTATTGTTTGCGTCGGATGCTCGAGAATTGGCTGAAAAAAACTGAACGAAAATAATGCACATTTAAATAAAATCATCTTAAGTGATGATGCTTATCTTCAATTATGCGGTTATGTGACAAACAAACTTGTCGCATATATACAAATAGTCCTCGAAAACTCGTCACATCAAAAGAAAGAGATCCTATGGTATAGTTTATGGTCAGGTGGCATTATCGGTGCTTCAAAACTGTATGCAAAGAGCTGACGTCTGTCGATGTGGTAGAGGTAGACATTTGCGCGATATTATATTCCATTGTTAATTGCAGTATTTCTATATAGCATTGATAAAAGAATGTGTGTTTAAACCCAATTTGCTTTCAAACCTTAAATTTTCGAGGCGTTAGTAAGTTATTTTAGACTTAATTGTTTTAAAATAATTATAAGAGTCATGTTCCAAATAAAGTGAACAAATTGGTTTAATAATCAGATAACATTAACCTTATGTGTCACGCTCTTTATCAATTAAACAATTACATATTCTTGTTAATGAGTTGATATCGTTAATGAAATTTAAAGAAATTTTATTAAAAAAGAAATATATGAGTGATAAGAAAATTAAATAACATACTATTTGTATTAAAATTTATGTTGCGCAAAGACTTTTATGTTATAAAGCATGATCTAAAAAGTATAATTACGAAAATTTTGTAAATTATGCGATATGAAACTAACAAAAAATCAATTAGTTGACCTACAGATAAGTATGAATATAAGAGTAGATACAAATCTTTACAGATTTTTTAAAGGATCGTCATCAGCACAATCATAACTTTCAGCTATTATTTATGTTAAAAACTACAAAATTTTATATTTTTTATTATTTTCAAGTTGATTTAGTCAATATTTAACTATTTGAATACAGTAGAATCCCGATAACTCGCAATCCCGATAACTCGTAAATCTCACTAACTCGTAATAATTGGTCGGTCCCTTGAAAAAATCGCGGTAACTCGTATAAAATACATGCATTTCGGTCCCCTCAATAAGTCGTAATTTTTTTGCAAGGTCAATTTGGCAAAACGTCTTATAAGTCGTAATTTCTCACTAAAACTTCTTCTAACTCGTAATTGTAAAAAACAAAAAAATGATGTCGCCGTAAAATGACCATATTATTTACCGTTATGTATTTTGTGTTTACCATAGTGTTTTGCTCTATTCAACTTGAATTTGTAGCGCATTTTCAGTTCATTAAGTAAAAATGTCAAAGCGGAGTTGCAGCACATTGTGCGTAAAAACAAAACAAGAAATTATTAATGCAGTATCGAGTGGAGAAAAAAAAGTTGAAGTTGCAGCTAGATATAAAATAGCTCCATCAACTTTAACATCAATTTAAAAAAAACGCGAGTTTTATTTAAACCTTTCGTCAAACAATAAATTAAAAAGACAAAAAAAATCTGAGCATGCAAATTTAGAAAAAGCACTGTTAAAGTGGTTTGAGCAGTGTCGTCATTCTAACATACCAGTCGGCGGAGCACTTATGAGGGAAAAGGCTAAAGCATTTGCTGTAAAATTAGGTTTTCCAGAATTTAAAGCGAGTGATGGCTGGTTTGACATAAGTTTTCGGAAAATTTGCTGGGAAAGTGCCTCTGTAGATGATGATGTGTGTTCAGAATGGCGTGCTAAGCTAAGTCAACTCACAGAGGGCTTTGACCCAAAAAATATCTTCAATGCGGACGAAACGGGCTTGTTTTTCAAGTGTCTTCCTGATCGCACTATGAGCTTAAAGGGTGAAAGTGCCATGGTGGTAAAAGCAGTAACGACCGCATTACAATAATGCTTGCTGCCAATAAGGATGGCACAGAGAAACTAAAGCCACTAATAATTGGTAAATCAGTAAAACCTAGATGTTTTAAAAATGTGAATGTGATGACGGCAATCTTATTCAATGAATGGCTTAAAATGTTTAACAGTCAAATGGAAAAACAACATCGTAAAATTTTATTGTTTGTTGATAATTGTCCTGCACACAAAATTGATGAAGATTTAAGTCATGTTCATGTTGAATTTTTGCCGGCAAATACCACTTCCAAACTACAACCACTGGATAAAGGCATTATCCAAAACTTTAAAACATTATACCGAAAAGAAGTAGTTTCACAAAGGATACAAAATATACAAGAAGAAAAAATCATAACATCAATTTATATTCTGCCATAAATTATGCTTTTAAAGCTTGGCAGAATGTTTCAAAATCCACTATAAAAAACTGTTTTAGAGCTTGCGGTTTTACCGATTCAAACGAAATGGTAGTCAGCAGTGAGATAGTTCACGTACCGCAATGGGATGAAATTCCACAAAATGAAGAATCCACCATAACGTTCTATGAGTACGTTCATTATGACGATGGCTTGGCTACAGAAGGAATTTTGACGGATGATGATATTTTGGGCTTAGAAGTTGATGAACAGGACGACAACGATGAAAACGATGTGGAAATTCCACGTGTTTCTGTTAAATGTGCCAAATCTAGCATTCAAAAAATTCGTGATATTCTTATGCAAACAGAAACTGATGATGCATCCTTTGAAGTTATTTTTAAACTGGACAATATAATTGATCGTTTAAGTGTACAAAAATCACATCAAACACAAATTACAGATTTTTTACATTAATATGTATTGACATTGTATCTCTTTTCATTAGTTTATTTTCTTATAAATTCTCATAAAACGTCAATAAAAAAATAAATAAAAAATCCCTCTAAGACGTATTTTTTAAATTTTACTCCCGATAAGTCGAAATCTGACTAACTCGAAAATCTCAATAAGTCGTAATAAACGGTCGGTCCCTTGCGACTACGAGTTATCGGGATTCTACTGTACAATAAATTGGTATTAAAATTTATCTATAACATATGTTGTAGTTAATTGTTTAAGTCGATTAAAATTCAGTTACCTTTTTATATTATTTGGTAATTCATTAAATAAAGCAAATTCCTTGTACATTAAGCTATTCTGTGTTGCTGCGCTCCTAAATGAGGCTAGTCTCAAGTCCTCATTGTGTCCTATATTATAAGGCTTAACATCTCTTATTATCCTTATTTATCTAGACAAATACAAGGGTAATACATTATTTTTAATTTTGAATATAAATACTAATACATTAAAATATAGTCTTTGTTTTATACTCAACCACATCAACAAATTTAGCATTTCTCTAATAGGTGTCAAAATATTACATTTCAAAATAATTCTCATCGCTTTATTTTGTATTTTTTATAAGATTTCTATGGCTCTTTGACTAGCTAAAAACAAAATTGTCAAACAATATTCAAAATGTGGCTTAATCGTTGCATCATAAACTTTTATCGCTGTATCATAACTAATAAACTTCCTAATTCTTTTAAAAAATCCCACTTTTCTTGCAACCTTTTTTACCACATGTTGAACATGTTTATCAAAACTTAATTTATTATCTATTACCACACCCAAATATTTTATTTCACACACATTCTCTATTTCCTCATCTTCGATAATTATGCTATCACACTAGGTTGCCATTTATAAACATACATTTTGTTTTGTAAACATTTAATTTTAATTTATTTTCTTTAAACCATCTATCTACTCTTTCTAAGTCACTCTGCATCAGTCTTCTGCACTCATAGGCCGTGCCAGCTTCCACAAACAGCAACACATTGTCAGCAAATAGTGCCAGCTTTTCATTCTTAACTGCTTAACATATATCATTAATGTATATTGCAAAAAGTAAAGGTCCCAATATTGAACCCTGAGGAACACCAAGATTAACTGACTTTAACGGTGAAAAAACATTTTGTATTCTTGTTTTTTGTGTCCTTCCGCAAAGGTGGCTCGTAAACCAGTTTGCAGCATTCTGCCCAACACCATATTCTTGTAGCTTTATAATCAATATATTTCTATCTATAGTTTCGAAAGCACGTTTCTTTTTTTCCGCCACTGATTCTTTCCACGATGTTATGGCCGTATTGAGTGCAGACTCACATGAGTGTCCTTTTCTAAGCCCCGATTGATTCTCATATAGTAAATTGTTTTCTTCAAAGTATGCTTCTATTTTATCGTGCGCCATCGCCTCAAGCAATTTCTCATGTACCGGCAAAGTGTTAATTGGTATAAAATCTTCACATTTTTTTGAATTTTTTACTTTTTGTATTTGTATAACTACCGAATACTTCCAACTGTCTGGTACGATACCCGTTTGGAATGATTTGTTTATTATGGTCAATAAACTGTTACCTATTACATTGAAGCAGTCCATTATCAAGTTCCATTATCAGTTGTTGTGTGCATGTGTGTGTTCAAATGCAACATGTTCTTTAAGCCCACATAACTTAATTTCTTAATTTTAGGAAAACTTTGAAAAATATTTTAGTAGATACCCTTCTCCAACCTTGAATCTCCGAGATCTTCATACTATTATTACTTTAGAAATTAACTACTATACACCATGGTACTAAACACAAAAATCATGATTGAAATGTTATTTACTATAATTCCGTGGTAGATCCCTGACTAAAACTAAATAAACTCACTAGATAATTGTACGTAGCATTGCACACATTTCTGTGCCTGCTCAGCTGGTGGCTTTATCCCAAACAAAGCAGAAAGACTAATTTCGGAAACAGGAAATTGTGTTATATCGGCACTACAGCAATAAATTTTGGGTCTAATAGTCAAGATTATAGAAAAATACCTTTATTTAAATCACTTGGGCTGGTACTGTATCGAACATATCTATTGCGAATGTTAATTTTTAGCATACATTTCACACTTAAGACAGTTGTATACCCAATAGATTCGAATTATAAAAACAGAAAAAACTATAACACCTTTTATATTAATTTGATTATTTTTTTATTTTTTTAATCGACCTTTTTATATCTTAAATAAATATCTGTTATTCTTTTTAACGGTCTTTTTAAATTAATTTAACAATATATATTTTTTCTCAATACTTCGCTTTCCTATGAAAAGCTTCTTCAGGAAAATTAATTTTAATAACAAAAATTATTAACAAATTGAAAAAAATAAAAAAAAACAGATATTTATTCTTTTATATTAATTTTAAATTTAATTAAATCAGTTAAACAAATATTTCCATTTTGCGTCTTTCTCACCTTTTTAATATCTAACTACCGAGTTTTATACCAAGAAGTTTGTTTTTTAATTGTGACAACACCAGCAATATTTTAGTTTTGACATTTAGTTTTTTGACATATTCGTGGTTGATGTATCGGAAATTGTTACAATTAATTCAATTTCGCAGGAAGATCACATTAAAATAATTAAAATCTATTATGACAATGATGATTTTGTTAAACTTATATTTCGTAAAATTCGTAATATATTCGGACAACATAATAGTCCTTCTGAGACAGCTATTAAGAATTTGGTCGTTAAATTTGAGTCGACAGGTTCGATACAAAATATGCTAATACTAACGCGTGTTCAACTGGGTCGTTCAATTAAAAACATCGCAGCGGTGAACCACAGTGTGAAGCAGATCCAAATTTATTAATTCCCCGACGTTCCTAACAGTTGGAGTTATCCAAAATCACCATAAGGCAAATTTTGCATAAGGATTACACTTTGAAGCCTTACAAGGTTTAACCGATGCAGGAGTTCAAGCCGGCCGACCATTCATATCGCCTCAGATTCGCTCAATTCATTTAGAAACAACCGGCTGATTTTTCTGAAAAAATCATTTTGTCAGACAAAGCCCACTTTCACTTGTCAGGGTAGGTCAACAAGCCAAATTGCCGCATTTTGGTCTTCTGAAAATTCTAGATTGATAATTGAGAAGCCTTTGCATGCTGAAATTGTCATATGGCATTCTTTGTGGTCTGGAAGCGCAATTGGGCCGTTTTTTTCGAAGATGAGTCTGAAAATGGGGTAGCGGTGAATGGATCACGCTATCGCGAAATACTAACGGCTCAATTTTGGCCTAAAATATCACTGGCATGTGATCTAAACAGAACAGTGCCGCATGTCACACAGCCAATGTAACGATAAATTTATTGCAAAGCAAATTTCCCGATGGCATAATTTCACGACAATCAGCAGTTAAGTGGCCAGCCAGATTGAGTGATTTAAGCGAATTGGATTATTTTTTGTGGAGCCATGTTAAGGACAAAGTCTATACGAGGCCAATTGAATCAATTTCAGTTTTGAAATTCAAAATCCGTGATGTCATTAACGAAATAGGACCACCATTTTGCCAAAAAGTATAAAACTTTGAAAAAAGAATCGACATCCGACAGCATAGTAGTGGTGAACATTTGCCGGATATCAGTTTTCATTCATAAATGCCGAACTTTTCTCCCTTTGTATCATCTTAATCAAAAATATTTGTATTATTTTGTTTTAGAAGACAAGCTGCTTGTTGAAAAACCCTTTATATCCTTCACTAAAAATTAAACCGAAACAAAGCACAAAAATACATTAAATACAATGCCTAAATTTCCTGCTATTGGATGACCGTTTTTGTGTAAATTCGAAATATCCAAATTAACATAAAATTCTTAAATAGCTATTGAAAAACAGTGTACGAAAAAATATTTTATATAGAACATTAAAAATTGATTTGATAAAAATCTAATTTAATGTATTTAATTACAAAATGTCATTATTTGTATTTATCGAAATGTTTGTATAACTTTTTTTATCATGGTTATCTTGGTTATCATAAAAAAAATCTATAATTTTGGGTAAATAGTCTGTACAAAATTTTCAAATAAAATAAGTTAAAATTATGTTGAAAACGTATAAATAATGAATTTTATCAAAAATAAAATCAGTTCATAATTTTCATCTTTCGCAAACGGATACGGCATAAAACAACTTAAAATGAAAGGTAGAAGCTGTATTATTCAATATTATTTAAATATTTATACTGATAAAAAACATTTATTTGTTTATTTATTTAAAAGCCGAACTTTTACTTGCTACTTTGAGCCTAGTAGCTGCAGTTGTTCAAGCTAAATATATGTTGTCTTGTGCAGAATCAGAACTTGGCGTACGTTGGCCTAGCTATGATAGTAACTCGGAATATTATGTATGTCCTCGCTTATTTGGCAAACAAATGACTGTTACCTGCAATCCGGGACAAATATTTTCTTACTCTTTCCAATCATGCGACGATCCTGACAAATATATACCACCACCTGCTTTAAACATTTTGCCAACAGCTTCTCCATTATTAAACAAGCCGAATGAGGATGGTTATCTTACACACATAGAAATTCCAAATCATCCACCAGTTAAAGGCAGTCCACCTGTTATGGATATTGCTATTTCACGTCCTCCTGTTACACCGCCCACAATACATGAGATGATTGCTGATGCTTTTGAACCACCTAAACAAGCAGAAACTCAACCCGATCAAGAGGAAGAAAATTACGCTGTCGTTGAAGAACCGATTAACAACATGGTGCCGTCAATATCATCAAATCCACCAACTCCACCAACCCCACCAACACCACCACCAACTCCACGAGTGGTTGATAAGATCCCCAACAAAAAACCAAATTCAGTTTCAAATAAAAAGCCATCTTCCAAAAAGAAAAAGTCAACCATCTCGAATACAGCAGTTAATGGAAATAAGCCAAACAAGAAACCCAGTAAAGCTTCTGCCAAAAAACCTGCTGCCAAGAAAAATGCCAAGCAAAGTTCCCAATCCCATAAAACTCCCAAAAAGTCGGGTAAAAAACCCAAAGCTACAGATAAGAAAACACAGAAATCTTAAAACTTAATTATGTTCCATTTCAATAGATTATTAAGTTTTTTTGTTTCTTCATTAATAAATACAAGCGGAGGTGCACATCAATAATACCACAATACAAACAAAAAAAATAATTATGTTAAGCTACACTTTAACTGAGAACACAATTCTATATTTCGATAAATAATAAAAAGTTAGCGACCATAAATAAAAATTCATTTTAATAAATATTTAGCCCTCGATTATTTTAAATGGGATTAAGGATTTTATTGCATCGAGAATGGGTTATCAATTAATCGAGTTATAACTGACTTTTTATAAAGTAATAATTCGAGGGTGAAGAATATATATATTTTTTCTAAATTTATTTTTAAGACCCTACGTAGCAATGACTATTCAAATTGTGTCACTTAACGGTTGAACCATTTCATTAGTTCATTGTGAAGACAGCAAGTAACGAAAAGAAATTACAGATCACTGAAAAGAAAATCATCACCCAAGATTCTTTGAATAGTGAAACATTTTAGAAATGAAATAATTGAAATTCATCGTTCCTATGAACATACTGAGTGAAAGTTTGTTATTCTTTATTGTACACTAGCTGTACGACCCGGCTTCGCACGGAAACTATTTACTTATGATTAATATTTCGTATGGAGTTAAAAAAAATTTTCAGTACAAAAACGAGACGACACAAATTTTTTTCAATTTATTGTTTTAATAGTTCTTAAGGTGATTCATTAAAAAATAATCAAACAAAAAAGTAAGGACATAGTTCATTTTAAAGCTTGATAGTAAACAATATTTTTTGTTTTTCTGTTGGAAGAGAAAATAAACAATGCTGACGGTGTCCCAACTCTTGAGCATGCAACATACAATTGCTCGTGGAAAAAACATTGGGTTTCTAGGTTTTACCCACACACTTTTAGCGATTGTCTTTGGGATTTATTAATCGTCATTGCAAATGCAAGACGAACGGGAAATTGGAGACGTTTAAACTTAAATGGTAAATCACTTGGTATGATAGGTATCCTTGGATTAAGCAGCTCTTCACCCACAAACTTTCCTATAATTATTATTGCTAAGTTTTTGCCACCAGCGTCTTAATAACCAATCTAGTACCAATCTAGTCGCATAGTATTGGCTGATTCAGTTTACGTAACATGACTATTACCGCTCCAACGTTAAGCTGGAAGTTATGTGGTGGCATTGCCGGTAAGTTTAATGAATTCAGGAACTCTACGGGGTAGTTAAAAATATTTTCGGGATCGGTAATGGAACCAATCGATTTATACGAATGCCGTTCGCCATTAATTAAGCTTTGAATTTTTTAATTTATTTAATCAACGTATTTGTTTTTTGCTGCCAAAATGGCTCTTTCACTAAACTAAAGTTAATCGCTATAATTTTGAGCAATGTATGTGAACAGTTTTGCAATTAGTTCGTCTTTAGACATTGTGAATTGGCAAGAGTCCATTGGAAAGGAAATCTGGCCTGTTATAGATTCAGTCGGTTTTTTCCATAGAGAATAGATAAACCTAGACGTAGATAATCATTCAAATTTTAAGAAATGTTGACTGCTAATAAAATCGTTCGAAGTTTAGCTTTTATTTTTTACTTTAGCTATAAAATTTTAGAACAAAAGAATTTTGATATTGAATTTTTCAGCATATAAGCGATATATATATGTATGTATCGTTAAAATTGCATCGAGTAGAAAATTAGTTTTTTACTTCAAAGTGATGTGTAATTGTCGGTGACTTAATATTTTTAAGCCCTCACTATCCAATATATCAAGGTTTTTCTTCTCTTATAAAAACTATTAATTTTAAAATTATGTGAATCAAATCCCACGAAAAATTTTAAAGCACGGATAAATGTGCATACATACACATATATGTCCATATGTATGTAGAATATATATTCAAATTTTCACTTTTAGTATTATCCAACACGTCTAAATTAAATCACTGAGCACTGTTTAGGACTTTTATAAAATTTAAACGTAGACTAAGTAAAAAAAAAACTGAGAAGTGAAAACGATTAATTTATGTTTTCACTAACATGATTGAAAAGTGAAAATAAAAGCATGTATAAAAATAAATTAATACTTTTTCTTAAAAATGTGTTAAAAACTTTAGTTCTTCGAGTTGCGCTTTAAATTATCTCATGCGAAGAAAAATTACTTCGAAATAAAGTCTAGTTATTGAAAACGTATCATGTTCGCTTGGTTCTCCTGGCAAATTCTATAACATAAGCAAAGCTTGCTGATGTTTATTGAAACGTATGTATATATATGTGCATATATAAGTCAATTTTTTATATATGTAATTATATTTTTTTGGTATAAATTTATACACTTTAAGGAAAAGAATTTTAAAAATGAAACTTAAAATGCGTATTTTACTAAATTGAAAACAAATTCACCAAAGAATTTGAACTTTATTGAAAAACATGCAATCTATTTAATTTTAATTAAAGTCAGATTTTTTCCCCAAAATTGTGACGGTATTATATCTAAAAAATCTGGCAACTACGTATAGTAATGAATTAAAAACAAATCTTCAAACATAAAAATACATTTTTGACTGTTGACATGTTAGAACAATGCCCAAGTTGAAGATGTTGCCTCTCTTTATTTGGTCTCTTATTTTGTTTTCTTTTTGTTTTTTTTTTTTAATATGATCTACAGGTTTTGTTTAGCGTATGCTAAGAATGTATACGTGTGTTTGAAAACCTGTTCGAACGAACATGTGGAGTCGTGAATAACTTAGTTGTGTTTACAACATCAACAGAAGAAAATTAATAAATGAATTTTCTAAGTTTTCCGGAAAATTTTATAACTTTTTTTTTCATACAAACGATCTCCTGAAAATTTCGAATCGAATAAAACAAAAATCAGCCAAATCGCTCTAGGCGTTCTCACGCCAACTCATTACATACGTGGACCATTTCATTTATATATATATATATATATATATATATATATATATAGATTTTAGGCATTAAAATCATAAATCTAAAATTTTATTATTATTTTTTTCTCAAGTCCGACAAAAATTTATATCCCACTATAGCTGCTTCAATTGATGCTCATCTCATTTCTTGGGTACGGCTAAGGACAAGGGTCTAACTCTTTATCAGGCAAGTGTGACCGCGATCAGTTAAGTTGTTATGGACTACGGTGCTTAGCGTGTTTATGACGATATTACAGGTTTTAAAACTTCTATTTTTGCTGTAAGATCATTATGAGCTTGCGAATTTACAACATACCACGCAGCAACTGCGGAAAATTTTATTTTGCCGCCTCTGAATTTTGACGTTGCAGCAGTGTCCCTTAACTGGAATTATATTGAGTTTTTTAACAAGAAGTTTGTTTTCCAATTATAGTAATACCAACCACATGATAGTTTTGTCATTTATTCGACGTATTCGTAGTAAATGCATTGGCAATTGTCAACTTCGTACGAAAATCACATAAAAATAATTAAAATTCACCATGAAAATGATATTTCTGTTAAAGTTAATTTTCATAAAATTTGTGATATTTTTGAACAAGATAATCGTTCTTCTGAGACTGCTATTAGGAATTTGGTCGTTAAATTTGATACCCGATAGGTTCAATATAAAGTGTACGAACACCTACGCTTATTCCACCGGGCCGTTTAACTAAAAACTGGCAGCCGTGAGTCACAGTATTGAAACAGATACAAATTTGTCAATTCTTTAATGTTCTAAACAATTGGGGCTATCTAAAATTACTAAATGATGAATTTTGCGTAAAGATTTGACATTGAGGCCTTACTAGGTTTAACTGGCGCAGAAATTAAAGCCGACCGACCATTCACATCGCCGTAGATGTGCTTTTCTAAAAAAAACATTTTTCAGCCGAAGCCCATTTTCACTTGTCAGGGTGGGTCAACAACAAAATTGCCGCATTTGGGGATCTAAAAATACTAGAGCGATTATTGAGAAGCCCTTGCAAGCTCAACGTACCTTTTTATGGTGCATATGTGGTCTGGAGGCTAACATAAGTAAAGGTACCCCTCTAGGCTAGTAGCTAGTGTACTAGCTTGTCAGTATGGGGGTTGTGGGTTCGATTCCCAACGAAGAGCTTGGTTTTTTTTTTTCAATACAAAAATCATAATTGACTGTCGGTGGGGCTGCTCAGCGATGAAGGCAAAGTCACTGGTCGCTGTGCTGTCTTATACGGCAGTTAATTTCCGACTATTCTTCTCTTTTCACCACTTGTTTCATCTCTTCTCTATCCCTTTCCTGAAGAATGTAGCACGGTGCTTGACTAAATAGGCATTGTTGCCTGAAGTGCTACTTCTCTTAAAAAAACAAAAACAACTTAATTTTGGACTATTATTGACGACGTGGATATCACTGGCATGTGGTTTTATATGTCACACAGCTAATGAAACGATTAATTTATTGCAAAACAAATTTCCCGATCATTTACACAACAATCGGCAGTTAAATGGCCAGCCAATTCGGATGATTTAATACCACTGAATTATTTTCGTGGGGCTATGTTAAGAATAGAGTCAAAATCCATAATATGATTAACGAAATAGGACCACCATTTTGCCAAAAAGCGAGTAAAAACTTTGATAAAAGCATCGACATCTGTCATTGTGATATCATTTTTCATTCATAATTGCAAAACTGTTCTTTTCATGGTACAATAAAACTTTGAATCATTTTAATCCAAATTCTGTTTTAGAAAACAAACTTGCTGAAAAACCCTTTTTATTAGTATTTTGCAGTTGTATTTTTTAGAGTTCCTACCAATTCCCTAATATATCTGGGCCACTTTTAATTTCATTTGAACCAACTTAGAGTCTATATGGGAATTCCATGTTAGGAGCCGATCAAGATATACACCAACGTAAAACGTATAGAATCCATAATAACATTACATACACAAATTTGCATTATCTTGACATCACAATAACACGAAGACATGACTGTTTAACATTTAACATCTATACATCTATAACATCCAACTACGGATGGACCCAACATAAACTACCAACATTTAGACGAACTCGATACAATTTACATCATAGCTATAAACAATGGCTACAAACCTACTACTATCACCAAACTTCTTAAACAATACAACACTAAAACCAGAAATAAAGAAGACAAAGAGGCAAGCGATATAACACGTCGGCACCATTTTACTTGCCTAAAACCAAAAATATATAGACTAACTAACCTTTTTCACAAAGAAGGCTTACTCACAGCATTAAAAACACTCTGAGACATTATCTCAGAACATCGACAGAAAAGCTGACAAATTTTGTTTCAGCGGAATATATAGACTTACTTGTACATGCAAACATACTTATATAGGACAAACTGGACGCAAACTACAAGCAAAGCTTACAGAACATATACGTTCATATAAACGAAATTCAAACTTTGCATTACATCTTCACACTCACGGATACACACCAAGGTAAATAGATGAATGTGTGATATTATTATATCCTAGCAAAAAAGTACGATGACTAGACATTATTGAAAACATGAAAATCTACAAAACAAAAAGTGTTAACATTGACATTATCAGACACAATTATCACACCACTAAAACTACTCATACGCTCGAACAAATGGAAAATACCCTCAGACGGACACAGGTACCTAAATAATAATAAAAGACGCAAATATTGAAAATTAGCCCCACTTAAAGTGACAGGTGGCGGGTATTCTACTTACATGAGTAGATACGATTTAAAAACAGTACTACCTAAATCCGAACACTGACTCACCATTACAGATTAGAGTACGGCTTGAGAATGATGTCTTCACATCGAAAGCGCTCACCGTTCATACTGAACAAGTAGCCAGCAGAGACGTAAATTAATGACAACAGTGTTTCATTTACTGGCGGAACAAATCCAAACAACTTAATACTATTATGATCATCACTGAAAAAGGTAATAAAGGCGAGAAACGCAAGCTTTGGCTCAGACTAGTTTATGATTGTTATTGTTGCTAAAAGAAACAAGTTCTAAAGGGGATTTAAGGATATCAAATTTTAATTTTTTTTTAATCTGACAATAAAAAATTATAAACTAACTGCACATTTCAAAAAGAGTCTAAAAAAGTTAAGAATGAGAGCTTTTTTTTAAATGCAAAGTTTACATTTTTTATTGTTAGGCGTCTGAACTTTAAGCTTCTAAAGCTATTATTATACTGCTCCGTATTTGACTTTATATTATAATGATTGAAAGTTTTATTTTTTTTTTGTTTATTAAATTCCTAAATCCTTATAAAAAATTTTTTTACTGGTCAAAGCACTGTGCGTAATGTATAGCATTTCAAAATTAATTTTGTATTATTTTGGCAAACATTAACATGTCAGTACTAAATCGTTAATTTAAACAATTTTTTTATCTGAAATATGCTGTTTGTTTTTGTATTTGTTTCACTAAAGTGTTAAATAGATATTAAAACAGTGTTGAAAGGAGATAATATCAATAGATCGTACGAAGCTTTCTTAGTATGTGTATAATAATGTTTGCCAATCAAAAGTTGTCAGCGCCAAAAACTTTATATGTCAAGTTGTATTAAGTTTTTAATCTTGTTAACGACATATTTGTTCTGATTGAAAATTAATTGCCAATGAGTAGAAGCGAGGGGTGACATCTTATGTGTTAAATAATTAAGAATAATAATGAAATGTACAAAACAAAAATGAAAAGAATTACTTTGCTATTCCACAAAGACAATCACATTCATCTTATCATATTAGTTTTTCAAGAAATTTGCTTTAATTACAAAATGCCTTAATCGAAACAAGAAAAATAAATAAATACAGACGGGTTTTTAAGAAATCATCAGTGTTAACTTAATCGTCATAACTGAACAACGTAAATAAGGAGCTTCTTTCTGATCATTCAATTCAATTATGAAATTGGGTAAGCTATTTTTTTTTGTGTCAATTGTCCTTAGAGCACATGAAAATACTAGAAATCCAACTTTTAATAAAAAAAACATTTGATTACAGTATTCGTTTTTCCTTTTATATTGGCATTGTTCCAATATGTTTATGCCGTTACTGTTTGCAATACGGATGTATCCTCTGACTCAACTCTAAAACCTCTATGTAAAAAAAATGATGCTGAAGTTTTATGGCCAAATTACGATAATCCTTCAACATACTATAGATGTATTAATGCTGGAAATTCTGTACTTGCAAATTGTCCCCAAAATACATATTTTACATATTACCAACAAATGTGTACCCAATGCGATGGTTATATTCCACCGCCACCATGTGACTATCTACAAAATATCACAGATGTTACTTGCATTAAAAACACAAAGCCTACTGTTACTACAAAAGCTCCTACCGTCAAGCCTACTAATACCACCAAAGCTCCATTAACTACGAAATCGCCACAGCCTACCAAGACTCCTACGAAAACTCCATCTGTTCCCAGTCCCCCATCTCAAGGTTCAAATAATATACCTACGCCTCCTATGGTTGTAACACCAGCACCTGGCGTTCCTACACCGCCAAGTGAAAACTTAACACCACCCAGTATTCCAGGTGTTCCCCCAATCCTTACAACAATGCCTTCAGATCTTCTTTAATTAATGATTTTTGAATTATATGGAATTAATTAATCACAAAATAAAATTATATATATTTTTGGCAAAGCAAATAAACATTAACTACAACTGCTATAAATTGACTAAATTATAAATTCTTACAATTTAACTTATTTTTAAGGTCCAACTATAGTATGCATAAGCTGGCTTAAGCTAATGGCAAATATTGAACGAAAAGTCTGTCAAATTCATTGAAGACTTTTAGCTGGCTCTAATGTACTTACAAGAATATAGAAATTATTATGCACAGTTGCAAAATTCTTTTATTCGTACTTTTGCAAAAAAATAATTTCTTTCTAAATAAATGAAATTTATTAACAAAAAGTTGTTTAATAATTCAAAATTGTATACCCAATACTATTCTTATACAAATATAAGTTTTAAGAAAATTATGAAAGAAAAATTACGCATGTTTCGCTGTTTGTATTATTTGGGCCAAAAGTACTAAAAATGCAACTGTGTGTATCATTGAATTTTTAAAAAATAAAAAACTAATTTTTTTACAAATTGTGTGTTAAATAAAAGAAAAAGAAATGAAAATGTTTAAAGGCCCTTGAGTTATTAAACTCCAAGTTTGAGTCTAGTTCTTTAACGTTATCACGAGCAAAATAAAATAAAGATTCACATTGTAAAAAAGTGAAAAATATTCGATAAATATGCTTATACCGGCGGGGTAAAAGAGAGCTGCAGTAGTACCCTTTCCTCAATATAGCCCTAGCAGAAATGTGCCCGTAGTAACTTCGATCTGTGTTTGCAGTCGGCAACTTTATATAATTCATACCAGTATGAAAATGAAAAACGTAACCAGAATTCTTCAAGGTATTACCACTTTCACTGAATTTTTCGGCCACTTCTTTCCATGCTTGTTTGAATTGCCGTTATAATAAAACGCGTTTCTTTTGTCATCTAAACAACTTTTTATTTGTGCGT
This sequence comes from Trichopoda pennipes, assembly GCA_030448955.1. NCBI lineage: Eukaryota > Metazoa > Arthropoda > Insecta > Diptera > Tachinidae > Trichopoda > Trichopoda pennipes. The sequence continues at coordinate 7,532,921 of JASKUP010000088.1, forward strand.
TTTCTATTAAATTCAGATCAAATATTTTTCGCTTTCGTCCTTCATTGGAATTTGTTTACTAATGTATCAGTTTTGTACATTGCTTAAGCAAATGACATTTGACGAAAAGTTTTGTTGAGTACATTATAGTTTGCCACATATGATTATTAGGTATTTCCAAAGTTGCTTAAGTTGGCTTAAGTCAGTATATGCATAATACAGTAGGGCCTTTAGTTGAACCGGTTAATGTATTAAATGTTTCTAAGCAACAAAATGTACCATGTACATTTACTTTACTTTAACTCACTTACTTATTTGTTTTAATTGTTTTTTTTTAACTAAATGAGAGTTCTTAGAAGCTCTTCGTTTGTTTGTTTTTAATAGCATGATATAAATAAATAAATTTCGTTATAATTGTATGACTTACAGGGAAAATTTTTTCTTCTATATTTTAACTAGAACTTACCCAATTTTCTTCTGTTTCACGTCGATCGACTAAATGTTGATGCAGTCTTGGACCCAAACCATTTGGTGCAGTAAATTCCTTTATAATGCTCTTAGTACGCTCTAATTGGGCCGGCGTGGTTATCGGCTCTAGTGCACGTATATAATCGGCCATTGTTTGTTCCAATGGTGGGACAGGTACTTTTGGCAGAATCTTAAATGAGAGATTTAAATAAATTTAAATTTTTCTACAATTTTTTTTTAATAAAATTGTGTTAGTTATTGGATAAATCGAATAAAATTTTTTATGTTAGCGAATCATTCTTTTTTGCAGTTTAAAAAAAGAAAAACAAAATAAATTTTTTAATATTTTAATGATTCGCTTCTTAAAATTGTTTTTCTAATACTAGACTAATTATTGTCAAATATGAAAATATAATTTTAGGTAAAGCGAAATCGTTTAATCTTATGAAAATAGTTACTAATCAAATCGACAGAGCTCAATATTGGTAAAAAAAGGACTTTGTTGTTAGTAGGTTGCGATTCACATACTACTTCACTAGTCATTCTTATTTTCAAATAAAGTATGATCAAAATCTGCACTATACACTTTGGAGGGATTTTTTAATGACAAAAAAAGTTGTTGTATCTTGTGATGTATGATTTTGACTAACCTAAGATGTCAGCTGTCTAATTGTTCTTTCTTAGAGTTGCCGACAAATAAATGCCAAAAAGGAAGCAAATTAAATTTTGTGTTAAGTTTGGCACATCATTTAAATCCTTTAAACTTTAATCCTTCTTTTGTTCTATTTCAAATCGCCAAAGGTAAAGCTGAAAAGCTTTCAGCATGTTCGCCTCAAAGTTTGGCTTAAGCAAAATGCATTAGTTCTCTTTAAATTACTCTTGTGTTTCAAAGCCGCTAAACTCCAAGCCATTTGGATAACAGGTTTTTTTTTATAAATAGCAAAAGGAAAGTGCAAACAAAATAAGCAATAAAAGTTAATATTTTAATTTAATTTAAGTTAAAAAATAAATATTTTATGATATTGTTATGAAGATCATTTATTAAGTTTTAAACTTAAATAATTCTCAGGAATCAAGTAACTGACCCACTGTGCTTTTTACAAACTGTGTAGGTTTCTAAGAAATTTTATACACACAAGCCAGCAACAACATGTTTATAAGAAATTCTATGAAATAAGATAAACAACAGAAAAGAAAACATAGAACAAAAACAAAACACACAGCCATGTAGGCGCCTAAACTGAATGATAATAACAATAAGAAGAATATGGGGTGATTTTAAAGTAAAGCTTAAAACAACTGTATAAGCACCACTTTCTGGACAAATGAAATGAATTCAAGTCAAGTCGACTTATCAGTGAGTAAAGAACACAAAGTTACCATTGTGTTTATATCGTATGTATTGAAAGTAAATAAATTTTTAAACTTAATTTAAAACTCTTGAGTACTGTGTTATTTTTTCGCTATAAAAGAACGTAAAATAACAAAACGTTTATTCAAAAGAATAAAAGCAACAATATTCTCATAAAATATTTATTGTTCCAAAAAATTAATTTCAACTGTATTACTGCGGGGAAAGCCATATCCATGTGGCCATCTCACTACTACTTATAAAGCTCTTGTATAAATTTTACCCCAAATTTTGTGGAGAAAATTCAAGAGTCTTATATCTCAAGCCAAGTTGATTAAATTAGAGTTTTCATTGAACCAACACCACAAAAAGGCAACAAAACTAAAAAAAAAAACAGACAAAACAGACAACATTTTGAAAACAACAACACTTTTTATTTTTAATTTAATAATAAAAAAGTAGTTTTAAAAGAAAAACAGTTGTAAAATAAAACTGAATGAAATAAATGAAAGCGTTAAGAAACCTTTACATTTCACCCTATTAATAAAAGAATAAAAATGGAAATGTTTTATATGTTCTATTATTTTAGAACTAACATTCGTGTGCTTTAACCAGAAGTCTAAATATAATGTATTTCGCATTTGTCAAATACTTTCTTAATTTTTTTTTTACGGATAAAAGGATATGTATGTATTTATATGTTTCTTGTTAAAGTTTTATTTTTGCTTTTTTAAAACTCCTTTTTATTTGAATTCTCTAGAGGTTACAAAAAAGTATCTTTTGTTTTTTGTTGTTTTTTTTTTGTGTGTTGTTGTGTAAATGAGTTTCGTGATGTCTGCATCCATGTCAACCGGATAAACCTATTCAAAGTTATATCGAGGGTGGTTTTGTTGCTGCTGTTGTTGTTTTTATTCAGGTGTTTTATGGTTATTGAATTGCTTTAGATAAATTTTGTTTAAAATTACATTACATACAGTGCTGACTAAGAGTAACTTCTTAAAAGGAAAAGTAATTTAAAAAATTTTTTTTTTAATTTACGTTAATAATATTTGTTTCAGTTTGCCTCATAACCTTTAATTAGATAGTGAAATTTTGTGTGAAGTTTGGAAGTGTTAAGAGATTATCAAGTTAATAACAACTGCTATTGTTACTTAATTCAAAAAATAAAACATGACTTGGTCCTAAAAAATTGTAGAAAATATAAAAAATCAAAACTAAAGCAAGTTTTACAGGCAAAATATCAAAACACCCCCCTTTAGAAGAATAAATTATCTTAAGTAACTCGAAGTTGAAATACACCTTAATTTGCCATTGTTCTGTGTTACCCTCGTTTTGATGTTATGAATTTAAAATTACATTTTATTTTTTTTATTTGGAAGCAAATATTTGCTGTTATTATGGGGGTCGAAAAACACAATTGTTTATTTTTACATTGTCCTCAAAACTAAATTCACCAAAAGCAAACGATTCAATATTACTGTCTCAAACGCCTACAAATTGAATAAATAAGTTTTACGTCTAGTTGAACGTGATGTATTCTGTACAATGAGTAAGTGAATGATGATATAAAACAAGAAAATGAAACAATACTTGGGAAAAGTAAGATGACACATAAAAAATTGTGATCATGTATTAACCATGTTAAGAAATTACATTTGTCTTTAGTTTATATCGGGGTTTTAAAAAAGAAATTTGCTTTTCAATTGTGGTAATACCATTAATATGATAGTTTTGACATTTAGTTTTTTGACGTATTCGTAGTGGATGTATTGCCAATTGTTGCAATGAAAATCCACTATGAAAATGATGGTTTATATCATAAAATTTGTGATATTTTCGGACAACATTATCTTCCATTTGACAGGCTCGATACAAAATGTGCGAACACCAACATGTTTTCCACCGGGTCGTTCAACTGAAAACATCGCAGCCGTGAGCCACAGGGTTGAAGCAGATCCAAATTTGTCAATTCCTCGATGTTTTCAACAATTGGGGTTTTGACTTTGACGCCTTAAAAGGTTCAACTGGAATCGAAGCCGACGATTTATTTAGGAACAACAAAACAACAACTTTCAGACGAAGCCCACTTTTACTTGTCAGGGTATGTCAACAAGCAAAATTCGCCCATTTGAGCTTCTGAAAATCGTAGAGCGATTATTGAGAAGTCTTTGCATGCTCAACGTGTATGGTTTGCTATGTGGTCTGGAAGCATGATTGGGCCATTTTTTTTCGAAGACGAGGCTGAAAATGCTCAATGGATCATGCTATGGTGAGATGCTTACAATTTCAATTTTGGCCTGTTATTGACGATACTGTTGTTATTTCCCGTCTTATCTGGCTGTTTTTCTCCTGAAGTTAATGCCGAGCGCTCTATTTGCGTTCTATTGTTAAGTTCGTATCTATCCATGTAGGCAGAATGCCAGCCACCTGGCACTTCATGCAAAGTAAATTTCTAAATACCTCCGTCTTTTATTATTATCTAGATACGTGTGTCCGTCTGAGGGTGTTTTTCGTTTAATGTCACTGTTTAAAGTTTTTGTTTTGTAGATTTTCATGTTCGCAAGAATGTCCAGTCTTCGTCCTTTTTTGCTAGGATGTAGTAATGTCATACATTCATCTATTTCCCCTGGTGTGTGTTGGTGAGTGTCAAGGTGCAATGCAAAGTTGGAGTTTGTTCTTTTCCGTTTTTATGAGCGTATGTGTTCTGTAACCCTTGTTTTTAGTGTTCGTCCAGTTTGCCCTATATAAATTTGTTTGCAGGTACAAGTAAGTCTGTATACCCCGCTGGAACAAATTTTGTCAGTTGTTTCTGTCGTTATTTTGAGATTTTGTCTCAGAGTGTTGTTAGTTTGTCTGTATATTTCTGGTCTTGTGTAAGTAAAGGTGTGCCTTCGTGCTGTATCGGTTGTCTCTTTGCCCTCTTTTTTCCTGTTTGTAGTGTTGTATTGTCTAAGAAGTTTATCGATGGTAGCGACCTTGTAGCCGTTATTTATAGCTATGTTGTAAATTGTGCCGAGTTCTTTGTTGTACTTATCTGGAGTAAGTGGAATTATCTTAAGTCTGTGTATCATGTGTCTAAATGCTGCTAGTTTATGTTGGGTAGGGTGTTGTCGATGGTAGTGTCAGTTCCTCGTGTTATAATGATGTCAAGATTATTGATGACGTAGATATCACGGGCATGTGGTTTCAACAGGACGATGCCACATGTCACACAGCCAATGAAACGATCAATTCATTGCAAACCAAATTTCCCGATCGCATAATTTCACGACACTCAGCAGTTAAGTGGCCAGCCATCGTATGATTTAACACCACTGGATTATTTTTTGTTAAGGACAGAGCATACACTGAGCCAATCAGCCTCAAAACTTAGAATCCGTGATGTGATTAACGAAATCGGATCGCCATTTGGCCAAAAAGTGATTAAAAAGCTTTGACAAAAAAATCGACATCTGTCATCTTGGGCGTGGTGGATATTTGCCAGATATCATTTTTCATTCATAATTGTGAAAGTTTTCTCTTTCTAATACAATAAAAATTTTAACCAAGTTAATCAAAATTTGTTGGTTTATTTTGTTTTAGAAGACAAACTTCTTGTGGAAAAACCCTTTACTTCTGTTAGTTGCACACTATATTTGTATTCAACACTAAAAAAGATATAAAAATAACTTGCAAGCATTTACTTCAGGAATAGATATTGTTTTCTTAGAATATTATACAAGAAAATCTGCAGAACTTTTAAGGAAGAAAATCTGCAGGACTTTTAAGGAAGAAAATCTACTGCAACACATCTCAAAATATACATACTTTACGTCTTTTATATTATTTAAATCTATGATAATTTCAAATTGCTTTCAGCATTGTTTCCAGCAATAAGCGAAAAGTAGAATATTCAGCAACGAGAAGTATTGAAAACTGCTTTTATTTTCTTTAGATTTTTATTTTTTTCTAAATTAAATTTTAGTCAACTTTCTAATATACGAACGTATAAATATAACATTTCATTTTCAAAGAATTTTTTTTGTATACTCACAGGGTGGAAATGTACTTTGAAATGACTTAAAGAAAGACGAGAATTTTGTTTTTTCCACAAATGAACGGGAAGACAATAGCAAAGGTGGAATCTAAATGGCTTACAGTTGTCAGCTATAAAACTCTAGCTCAGTCCTATTACGGAACTGAAAACAGGTACAAAATTTACGTAAGGTCTGTAAGTTTTGGCAGAATATGATAAAGCATTGGCATATTAAAAACGAAGAATTGGATTGTAGGACTCCACTACAAGTCTTTTGTGCACTACTAAAAAAGTAAAGTAAGCATTCTCTTTCAAGGCTGTAATACTGGAAAGAAAATGAAATGTGTTTAACACTTTGAATTAAAAGGAAACTATAAAACGTATGCTTCATCAGCTAGCGCAAAAATACTCTTTTGTAATTGAAAAATTTGCACCATTAGAACGAATACAAAACTTATACGGCCATATGCATAACAAAAACCCTTACTTGCGCTTTAAAGTACACGTTACTCAGCAAACACTTTAAAGCTGAAAGTCCATACCACGCGTTCTACGCGTACACGCTGTATACGCGTCTGTCAAAAAAGTAGAACCAGTGTAATTGTATGTGACAAGTTACACAGCACATCGCATAGAATGCTTATGACGCATAGAACGCATGAAGTAGGTTTACTTTCTACTTTTCTACGCGTCGCAAGCGCCATGAAAAAATTTCAGCTGTTTTGACGTCGTATTATTTTTGTTATTTTGATTTTTTAAACATTGGTGCTAAAAAACCATCTACTTCCCTTTCCAAAAACAAGCGACGCACCCAAAAGCGTCTTCTTTTCTCTTGAAGTTTTCCATAGGTCCTCATTACAAAAATATCATATGCACAAATTTAATAAATTCTATAAATTCTTGAAAAATTTCAATTTCAGTTTTCATTTTTGCAAAAATTTTTTTAATTAGATAAAATTATTTACACCACAGCTGATCATAGCAAAAAACTTGGCGCATAAAAAGCGTTGCATGTAACTTGAAGTTTGAAAAGCGTAGAACGCGTAAAAAGCATCAGACGCATACAAAGCGTGTGCGCGTAGAACGCGTGGTATGGACTTTCAGCTTAAGGCTAACAAACGTTTTTTAAAAAATGGCATTCAAAATCAGTTTTTTAGCTAATGTATGCTTTAGTAAAATTAGTATTTTGATTTTGGCAATGCCACTGCTTTCAGTTGTCACTTTGTTAACGATGTATAAAAATGAATATTATTTATTCGGGTATTTAGATCCATAAAAAATGTTTTTATTGTTTTCAGCAAAATCAACATATTTTATTTTTGTACTTTTATTCATTTTTTGTTAATAAAAAGCAAAAAACCTAAAAAAGGTTAATTTGCAAAGCTTGCGAAGAATTAACAAAGAATTTGTTCATATTAAAAAACTAAGTATTCGGATAACGAGCTTTGTTTTGATTATATGTACATCAATAAAACTTTTGTTTAAAATAATTAATTAAAATTATATTTTTGTAAAATATAAAATAAAGATGTAAAAATGTTTTATATTAAATAGCATGTTATGCTTTAGGTTTTATTATTATTTGTATACTGCAATTTGTTTTTAATAAACATTTTTAAAAATTTTTGGAATAACAAAGTACAACTGTCAATTGAGCCGCTTACATTTAAAGTGGCATAAGTCACAACTGAACAGTTTTTTTTTCATTTTTAATAAATTTGAAATTAATAAGTTGAAAAGTATTGAGATTTGTTTGAGAAGAGTGTTGATAATTAATGGTATAACAAAAATGTTTATTTTGAAAGTGGCGTAAGTCGCTGTAGTCAAGAAATTAATTACGGAGCTTAGTGTGAAAGAAATGGAAACATGTAATAAGTGTGTGTGAAGTATTGTTGTGATTATTGCACTTATTTTTATTAGTACGAAAGAATAGTGTGGTTTTCTGAACTATATTATAGTGATATCTAATATACTACACATAATTAGCATTATTTTGTTATTTTTTATTCTCAGGAAGTTGCTTCGTGTTGTATAAAATATCTAAGAATGTCACAACTCAAAAGCGTATTATTGCACATAGTGACTTATGTAAAGGACAAAATAGTAATAGTAGTAATAGCCCCCTATCGAAAAAATCCTTCACAGTACACAACATAGAGAAAAAAGATTTTATTTCAATACAATCATTAAAAAAATCCGTTTCAGAAGAAAACTAAATACAGACTAAAAATTCAATGGATTCAATTTTACCACGATATTCCCTATATATTCAACACAATCATTAGAAAAATCGGTCTCAGAAAGAAAACTAAATACAGACTAGTTGAAATGGCTAAAAATTAAAATGTTTTATAAACTAATTTAAAATAAAAAGATAACAATAACAAAGTGACTTATGCCACTTTTAAAATAAAGGGCTCAATTTTTTTTTTAACTTTTAATAATAAAATTGAACTATCAATTTATTGTAGGTTTAAAGTAGGTTTTTCCTACTTAAAAGTTAACAAAGGTATGTTAAGGTAAAAACGTTTTTCGAATACAACTTTAGGAAATTGTGCTTAACAACGGCAGTTAAACCTGTTTTAAGTTTTTATGCATACGGCTGGTAGTCTTTTTTTCTGTTATAAAAGTCTGTATTACGCAAAGAAATTAAAAAGATCTTTAAAATCTTTTATTATAGAAAACTTTGTTTTCTTTTAGCTCCGTTTCATATCATAAACAATTTAATTTTAATTTTTTTTATTTTTTTGTACAGCTGGAACCTTTTTATTTAAAAGCGGTAATCAATCACATTAACACAAATTTTCCTTGCATTATTTTAGGCTTAATTGCTATAAACTAAAATAATTTATGTATTATCTGGGAGGCAACCTATTTAGCAATTTTTCCAAAAAATTTATATATTGGGTATACAAGTTAATAATATCGATCTGGAAGAACATATGGCACAGTTTTCACAAATGATTTATGTTTATAATAAGAAATATTGTATATAAAAGAGTAAGCATCTGCTATCATAATTTAGTATACGATAGATGGCAAAGTGTTAACATATATGTTTTCAATCGTTTTAATAACAACGAATTTTGTGCTAACAAATTTGTGCTGCTTGATTACCCTTCTTTCATTTGAAGAAAACGGCTAGTGAAAGTTATCGATTGTTGGTAGAAGTTTATAAAAAATTACTGCCACATAAAAACACATAAAAAACAAAGATTTTGTTTTTTATTTAGTATTTTTATTGAAAACAAATATACAGTCTTTCCAGAAATATTTTATATAAGATGGATTAATATTTGTATCCTCTATTGATCATATAAAGTGTCAAAATAGTTGTATGAAACCAGTAAAGCCCGTTCAGCCAGCCAAATCAACGCCGAAGCCGAATATCCATGGCGACAAGGTAATGCTCTGTACGACCGCAATATTCGACCAGACACGAGGCCATAATCGCCCATCATGACAACACTTGGCCACATGTTGCTAGACCGACCAAAACCTTTTTGGAAAACAGTGGATGGAAAAGTTTGGCTTATCTGCCTTCTGGCCCAGATCTTGCCTCATCTGACTATATAGAACGGTACGGTGCTAATACGAAAGAAAGAGAGCCACATGAACGCAATTAATAGGAGTTCAAAATATAGGTTCATAGCAAGTGTCGTTACGATTTTTAGGCAGGCCGGTATATTAGTATTTGATTAGAATATGCCTGAGCAGATTGATGCCTCCTTTACGTAAAATTTTAAATCGATCTATTTTTTACAACAAATAGTTTGTTATCTAAAGCAAACACAAAAAAACATATTTAGATTAAGACGATTCGAATTCATTGTATTATGAAAAAAAAGTTTGGCAATTATGAATGAAAAATTATATTTTGCATATGTTCACCACGACGACGCTAACAGATGTCGATTCTATCATCAAAGTCTTTAATCACTTTTTGGCAAAATGGCGCTTCTTCTTCCGTTATTCACATCACAGATTATGAGTTTCAAGGCTGAAATCGATTCGATTGGCTCCGTAAACGCTCTATACTTAACTAAGCCCTACGAAAAATAATCCAGTGGTGTTAAATCACACGATGTGGCTTAATTAACTAATTGTCATGAAACTATGCGATCGGGAAATTTGGTTTCCAATAAATCGGTCGTTTCATTGGTTGTGTGACATGTAGTACCGTTCTGCTGAAATCACACGACAGTGATATCCACGTCGTAAATAAAAGTTCAAAAATGTATTGTTAGCATCTCGCGATAGCGTGATCCATTGACTGTTACCGTATTTCCAGCATCATGTGCGAAAAAAACCGCCCAATCACATTTCCAGACCATACATCGGACCATATAGTGACACGTGGAGCATGCAAAGGCTTCTCAATATTTGCTTAAGAAATTTCAGAAACCCAAATACGGAAATTTTGCATGTTGACATACCCTGAGAAGTAAAACTAGGCTCCGTCTGAAAAAATTATTTTTTCAGAAAAATTATCCTGAATGAATTGAGCGAATCTACGGCTATGTAAATGTTCAGTCGGCTTCAATTTCTGCACTAGTTAAACCTTATAAGGCTTTAAGATCAATGCCTTACGCAAAATTCGCCATATGGTGATTTCGCATAACCCCAATTGTTGAGAACGTCGAGGAATCAACAAACTTAGATCTGCTTCAACACTGTGGCTAATGGCTGCGATGTTTTCAGAACGACCCGGTCGAACACGTGTTGGTGTTCGCACATTTTGTATCGAGCCTGTCGACTCAAATTTAAGTACCAAATATTTATTTTTATTTGGGTATGGTTTTACATCGACCCTCGTCAAATTTGGTTTGTGAATAAACCGGTTTCAGCTAATTTGCCATCTTCAGTGTTCTCTTTAAGATAGCAAATAGCCGAAAATGGTTTGCTCACAAACCAAATTTGACGAGGGTCCCCGTAAAATCATACCCAAATAAAAATAAATTAAATCCCGTCGGAAAATATACACACATACCAAATATTTAATATCGGCCTCAGAAGGACGATTATGTTGTCCGAAAATATCACGAATTTTACGAAATATAATTTTAACAGAACCACCATTTCCATAATGGATTTTAATTATTTTAATGTGATTTATTACGAATACATCAAAAAGGTAAATGTCAAAACTATCATGTTGTTGCTGTTGCCATAATTGAAAAACAAACTTCTTGTTGAAAACCGCGATATATATTCGAATTTACAGTCAATTATTGAAAGAGCTAGAGCGAAAGTTTTGTATTTCATTATTAAGTTTAGAAAATAGATTAACTTAAATGATTATATATTCAAAATATTTAAGACCTAATTATTTTGTCAATATTAACCACTTTTAAATATCGAAATAGCCAGTTTAGCATTCGAAAAATTAATTATCATTATCATTAGTTATCAACTTAATCAGTTTATTTTGTTTTATTTTTAGAATAGAGTCGTTATTATGAACAAACAGTTTATTAAACTTTGTTTTTTTCACTAGCTAATTAATTTGTGTTTTATAAACAATTTTTGGCTTTAAATGTGTTGTCAACTATTTTTTATCAATTTCTTTTGATTATTGGCTTAAATTAATTGTTTTAAAATTGAACTAAAACTAAAATAATTGCTGCACTGTCAAAGCCAAATCGAATTATTTTTTTCCTTAAACTGACAATTTAAGTTCTGTTCAAACTTACCTTAACTGTCACTTTATATTAAGAATATGTCAATTAATTAGTGTAGATTTTTAACAAATATATCTTATATTTCTTATACATTTCGTGATGAAATCTTAATAATTTATTATTTTAGCTTGTTTTCGTTTATCTCTATAGAGACGATTTTTGAAATTGAAAACATTGTTTTTATTCTTCATTTTGCTAGCGATTCTTACTTTATTTCCAGTTGACATTTAAACGGGATATATTTGTAAGACACACACACATGCACAAATATACGCAAACTGTCATAGTAATATCAAAAGCAAACACACGCAGGGGTATAAAGTTAAAAAGTTAAGAAGTATAAGTAGTCACATGTTATACACAATCCTGTATTTATAATGTAATAAAATTCAAGAATGAGAAGCAGTGGCAAATACAAAACTACAGGGTGTCTGCCGGTAAGGTATACCACTTTGTTTTGCCGCCATTTTGCTAAACATTAGTCTTGACGGTACATATTTGTCATTTGTGAGTAGACATGTGGCAAATTTATTATTGAAAAATATTTAATGAATCAGTGTGTTTAATTCGTTAACACATATTATCAAAGTTTCGTGAAAATTTTGGGTGAAACAACGTGCCAACAAAACGCACTATTTATTGTGCGGTGAACGACTTCGAAGAAAGAGTCTATAGGTGATAAGCCTAAGCATGGACCACAATGTACTGTATGATCGGCTAAAAATACTACTGCTGCTCAAGAAAGTGTTCAAAACAATCCATTAACTTGATTGGCATCCACGCTCGGCGAATTGGACTGCTCCAGACTTGTTTTTGTGGGGATATCTGAAAAGCAAGATTTGTGCAAAAAACCTAGAATTGCTTGAGCAACTCAAACAAAATATTCGTGATGAATTTGATGAAATACCGTGTGAAATGTGTGAGAATGAAATGAAAAATGGGCTCAAAAGGTCTCGCATTTGTGAGGCTAACAGAGGCGGACATAGTCTGATAGTTTGGTAACGCTAACTGTAAATGTGGAGCAATATCGTGATATGATTGAATACTTTTTAAAGCCACAACTGCATGTTTTGATTGACACGTGGTATCAACAAGACGGTGCCACATATTATACAGCCAGTATCACAATGGAATTACTGCGATACCTCTTTCCACAACAAGTTATTTCAAGAAATGGTGATGTTGATTGGCCTTCACGGTCGCCTGATTTAAATGCTTCGGACTTCTTTTTGTGGGGATATCTGGAAAGCAAGGTTTATGGAAGATTTATGCTTGAGCAACTCAAACAAAATATTCGTAATGAAATAAGTCAAATGTGTGAGAATGTGATGGAAAATAAGCTCAAAAGGGCTCGCATTTATGAGACTAATGCACATTTATTCATAGTTTATTATTATACAAATATATCCAATTTTTAAACCCGCAAAGCTTTTATGCTTGTCTGCAGGATATTAAAACATAAATAAGTTCGTTTATAACTAGTTTTTTTAAATTATACTTCACGGTTTCTGTAGAAATAAGTTTTGAATTATTGTGAGCCTTTCAGGTATTAATTTATTAGTTTATTCCGTTTGTTTTCGTGCGCTATGCTGATTATTTCAGTATTTTGTTCAAAATTGCTGGCAATGTTGCGGGAAGCGAACTTCTTCCATACTCGTTTGTGAAAAGTTTCACTCTTTCAATATTCCTTGGGCTCGTCTCCGTGTGTTACGAGTATGTTCTACCGGATTTAAATATTTGCTATCATTGTAGAACTCTTTGGCCAAGGTTGCATAATATATTTTCTTAAGGCTAAGAACCTGAAGGCCAAGGCTCGGTTGTTAGGATTCGTTGGTCTTGTAGCATTGTACCAAAAATCTGGTATCTTTTTTAAAATGTGCCATATTTGCAACAACTGTACTGAAAGTGTAGAGGCCAAGAGTAATAGAAGGAAACAATATTACAAACGTTAACATTCAAGAATATTTGTATTTCTAATTATAATTAACAGTAATAAAATTTATTCTATAGAAAATAGCCACTGTTTATTTATTCTTCTCATCGTTCATTTGCTAATAGGTGTGTGTACTATTGTTTTTTTCTCCCAAAACGGTTACTTTAAAAATACTTATATTCTCAAAGTCTTTTTAGAATACTGGGGATGTTTGTATGTAAAGGGTTTTTCAACAAAAAGTTTGTTTTCTAAATCAAAATAAAACAAAATATGTAGATTAGGGTGATTCAAATTTTTATTGTATTACGAAGAGAAAATGTCAAATACGATCACGTTGATAGTTGTCGATTCTTTCCTCAAAGGTCTTATTAATTTTTTGACAAATGGCGATCTTATTTCGTTTTTCACATGATGTTTTTTTTTTATTAAAGAGAAGTAGCACTTCAGGCAACAATGCCTATTTAGTTAAGCACCGTGCTACATTCTTTAGAAAAGGGATAGAGAGGATTGTTGGAAATAAACTGCCGTACAAGACAGCACAGCGACCAGTGACTATGCCTTCATCGCTGAGTAGCCCCAACGACAGTCAATTTTTATTTTTGTAGTGAAAAAAACCAAGGTCTTCGTTAGGAATCGAACCCACAACCCCCTCACTGACAAGCTAGTACACTAGGTACTAGCCTACAGGGGCACCTAAGGGGCGTTTTAAGGCTAAAAACGATTCCATTAGAAAACGTGCAATATGACCGATTTTTTATTTAAAACTTTAATCACTTTGACAAAATGACGGTCCTATTTCGTTAATCACATCACGGATAATCGTCACGAATTTTAATCATGGATTTTGAGTTTTAAGGTTGAAGTCAATTCGATTGGGCCCATATAGAAGCTGCCCTTAATATAGCCCCACGAAAAATATTACATTATTATTAAATCACACGATCTGACTGGCCACTTAACTGCAGGTTATCGTAAAATTATAGCGAGAAATTTGGTTTGAAATAAATTAGCTGTGTGACATATGACACCGTTGTCTTGCAACCACATGTAAATAATATTGACGTCGTCAATAATAGGCCAAAATTGAGTTGTTAGTATTTTGCGATAGCGTGATACTTTGATCGTTACCGCATTTGCAGCCATCATCTTAAAAAAAACGGCCATCAGATTACACAGCACACCAACAGTGACATATTGAGCATACAAAGGCTTCTCAATAATCGCACTAGCAAATTTTAGAAGCCCAAATGCGGCAATTTTAGTTGTTGACATACTTTGACAAGTGAAAATAGGTTTCGTCTGAAAAAAAATATTTTTTTTTCAGAAAAACCAGCCGGTTGTTCCTGAATGAATTGAGAGAATTTACGGCGATGTGAGTGGTCGATCGGCTTCAATGACTGCTCCAGCTGAATTTTGTAGGGCTTCAAAGACAAATCCTTATGCGAAATTCCCCATGTAGTGGTTTTGGGTAACCCCAATTGTTAAGAACATCGAGGAATTGACTAATATGGTTCCGTTTCAGCACTATGGCTCACGACTGCGTATTTTCAGTTGAACGACCCGGTTGAAGACGCGTTAGCATTCGCACATTTTGTATCGAACCTGTCGACTCAAATTTAACTACCAAATTCTTAATAGCTGTCTCAGAACAGAACGACCATTTTCATGGTGGATTTTAAATATTTTAATGCGATTTTCGTGCGAAATGAATTCACTGTACCAATTGCACTACTAAATGTCAAAACTATCATTTTATGGATGTTGCCACAATTAAAAAACAAACTTCTTGTTGATAAACTCGATATATAACCTACGCAAAATATTTAATGTTTTACTGGACAATATTTTAGAAATGAATGGGCAAGTTTTGGATCTCATTATCCAAAACACAAATAAACACATTTTTACTATCGTAAAACAAAAACAAAGTAATAGAAATAAAGATAAAACGGAATATGTGGTGGCCTAATATTGACATTTAATTAAAACCGAGTTAATATTTTATGCCTGTTTGTACTCGAACGTATAAAAATATCTTTGGCAGGTTTTAAGAACGCTAGACATCTCACTGTAAGAGCTCTTGCAAAAAATAGTACATTAAGCATTGGAAACGAAAAGTCATGTAGAGAATCTTCCCACTTTGATATTCAAATTTTGTTTTTCAAAATTTTTTTTGCACATTTTTGTTTTTTTGTTTTTGTTTTTTTTTTTTTTTAGTAACGAGAAGTAGCACTTCTGGCAGTAATGCCTATTTAGTCAAGTACCGTGCTACATTATTTAGGAAAGGGATAGAGAAGAGATGAAACAGGTGGTGAAAGTAGAAGGATAGTCGGAAATTAACTGCCGTATAAGACAGCACAGCGACCAATGACTATGCCTTCATCGCTGAGCAGCCTCAACGACAGTCAATTTTTATTTTTGTAGTGAAAAAAAACCAAGGTCTTCGTTGGGAATCGAACCCACAACCCCCATACTGACAAGCTAGTACACTAGCTACTAGACTACAGGGGCACCTATGGGGCGTTTTAAGGCGAAAATCGATTCCATTAGAAAACGTGCACCATGACCGATTCTTTCATTAAAATTTTAAGTGACTTTGGCAAAATGACGGTCCTATTTCGTTAATCACATCACGGATAATCGTCACGGATTTGAATCACGGATTTTGAGTTTTAAGGTTGAAGTCGATTCGGTTGGGCTCATATAGAAGCTATCCTTAATATAGCCCTACGAAAAATAATACATTATTGTTAAATCACACGATCTGACTGGCCACTTAACTGCAGGTTATCGTAAAATTATATATCGAGAAATTTGGTTTGAAATAAATTAGCTGTGTGACATATGACACCGTCGTCTTACAACCACATGTAAATAATTTTGACGTTGTCAATAATAGGCCGAAATTAAGTTGTTAGTATCTTGCGATAGCGTGATACTTTGATCGTTACCGCATTTGCAGCCATCATCTTAAAAAAAACGGCCTCCAGATTACACAGCACACCAACAGTGCCATATTGAGCATACAAATGCTTCTCAATAATCGCTCTAGCAAATTTTAGAAGCCCAAATGCGGCAATTTTAGTTGTTGACATACCCTGACAAGTGAAAATAGGTTTCGTCTGAAAAAATGATTTTTTTTCAGAAAAACCAGCTGGTTGTTCCTGAATGAATTGAGAGAATTTACGGCGATGTGAGTGGTCGATCGGCTTCAATGACTGCACCAGTTGAACCTTGTAGGGTTTCAAATACAAATACTTATGCGAAATTCACCATGTGGTGGTTTTGGATAACCCCAATTGTTAAGAACATCGAGGAATTGACAAATATGTTCCTGTTTCAACACTATGGCTGACGACTGCGATATTTTCAGTTGGACGGCACGGTGGAACACGCGTCGTTGGTATTCGCACATTTTGTATCGAACCTGTCGACTCAAATTTAACTACCAAATTCTTAATAGCTGTCTCAGAACAGAACCACCATTTTCATGATGGATTTTAAATATTTTAATGCGATTTTCGTGCGAAATTGAATTCACTGTAACAATTTAACATATATCTACTACGAATACGTAAAAAAACTAAATGTCAAAACTATCATTTTATGGGTGTTGCCACAATTGAAAAACAAACTTCTTGTTGATAAGCTCGATATATAACCCACGCAAAATATTTAATGTTTTACTGGACAATATTTTAGAAATGAATGGGCAAGTTTTGGATCTCATTATCCAAAACACAAATAAACACATTTTTACTTTCGTAAAACAAAAACAAAATAGTAAAAATAAGGATAAAACGGAATATGTGGTGGCCTAATATTGACATTTAATTAAAACCGAGTTAATATTTTATGCCTGTTTGTACTCGAACGTATAAAAATATTTTTGGCAGATTTTAAGAATGCTTAATTTTTATTTTTGTAGTGAAAAAAACCAGGGTCTTCGTTGGGAATCGAACCCACAACCCCCATACTGACAAGCTAGTACACTATCTACTGGCCTACAGGGGCATCTTTACCTATTTTAAACTTTTATGTCATGAACGACGGCTTGAGTAAAGGTGAAAATCAGAATGTTTTTCCACAAATTTTTCTATATTCTCCTCTTATTTTAATATTCACAATTTCGAAATAGAATGTTATAAGTCCAGATTAAGTAATGTAGATTGTACCACCTGTTATAAAGGGTCTTTGAAGCTGATGAGCAACTTTTTATTGATGTTTTTGATTGGTCGTTACGATCACCTTTAAAAGTTATACTAGATTAACAATTAATGCCTATCTAATAAATAAAATAATTTGGATTATTAGATATTATTCAATCATTTTTGAAAAAGTAGATTTTTTTTTCAATTTTGCTTTAAGAAATACATGGAAATAACCGGCACCGCTTTTTATTTTTGATATTATTTTACTTAAAGGCACCGATCTGTAAGTATAATAATTGTTATACAAGGAATATGTATAAAACCGATTTACAAAGTGATAAAGTCAACTATTAAAAATTATTAAGTGATAAGAGCTGTTTTCATAACTGATCAATAACGT
This sequence comes from Trichopoda pennipes, assembly GCA_030448955.1. Classification (NCBI taxonomy): domain Eukaryota; kingdom Metazoa; phylum Arthropoda; class Insecta; order Diptera; family Tachinidae; genus Trichopoda; species Trichopoda pennipes. The sequence continues at coordinate 7,550,899 of JASKUP010000088.1, forward strand.
AAGTTAGGATTTTATCGGAGAATTAAACACATTTTTATTAATGCAAGTATATGTTAAGCTAAGAGTATTCGATTAAATAAACTATTTAAAATATAATATTCTTAATGGCTATTTACATAAAGAGATTTATTTATATTCTCAGTTTCAAAATAAAGTGAACAATTAAGTGGACTGATTTGGCTGAATCGGTTGATTTCGATTGTCAATAACCACTTGCCACTTTTTCTTGTTCCTTGAAATTGCCACTACTTTCAATATTTATTAATCCAAGTGTTATTTTTTTTTTTGAAAGAATAAAATTGATAAACTCCTAGTTATAGTTCACTTTAGCTAAAGTTCATATCAACTACACCAAAAATTTTTTTTTCGCTCGGACCAATACTCAGGGGATGACTCATGCAGTACATTGCACCAGAACTAGGAAACTACACTATATTGTATATGCCAGTTATGATATTATAATTAGAATTATATTTTTATAATTATAATTTTGCATCATTTTTCTACTTACATCAGGAAATCCAAATTCGTCTACCGATTCTGCTGTAGAAAGCCATTTTTTGGGTATCGACAATATAGAATCTTTCCATCCTGAAAAAGGGAAAAAAAGCACTAATTTACAATTTAGTTTTAATAATCAAAATAATAAAAAATATTCATTGTTTGAAACTGAAACTTTTAGACAAAGAGAAAGATTTCAAATATTACTTCTTTTAAAGTTCTGTATTAAAAAGACTTTAACGTTTTATATTGTTTTGTAAAAATAAATTGGTAATACAATATCTTCCATATTTATTTTCTGCTATTTAATTTACTTGTTTTATTTTGGCATTTCTAATTTGTAACTTTGTCCAATGGTGCAATTTGTATTGTTTAGGTTCAGACAAATTAATTGTTCTACGTTTTCTTTATTCATGTTCGTGAATGATTGGCTGTGGTTAGAAATTGACTTTGCTTGCTGATAGTTCGGTCGTCTTGTGGTGACTATTGTGGTAACAATACACCTATACGCCAATTTATTTATTTCTTTCAAATCAATTTTTGTCCTGGGGAGTGGCTTACTTTATTAAATAGAATTAATTCATTATGTGATTTGTTTTACTTTCAATAAATAAATTAATAGTAATTTTGCAAATCTTTAAAGATACTGACACAATTTTTAATTTAAGTTAAATTTGTTGCGATAAAAATTAAGTTGAAGCCTAGTATTGGTCTCGATTATTTAAAGTTTCTAAACTAGCGCAAAGTTGTTCATCCTTTCATTATCTTATTGGAAAATTCGATATACTTTTTGCAGTTTAGTGTTGGTACCAAAAAGCAAAAATTTTTGTTTTGGTTTTAAAGTTATGGGTTATAAATTATCATAACTTTTTTTATTTTATAATTAAAATACGGTATTCTGTTAAGCATTCAAATTATGCTGTAATGGTGTTCGATTTTAAAGTTTTAAAATATTTCTGTCTTTATGTTAAGTAACAGCAAAATGTTTTTAACATCATCACATTCAACTGTTAATTAAAATGAGCAGCATTTATATCGTTTGAAATTGCAAAAAACAGAAAAATGTTGCATATTTGTAGGCAACAAAAGCAAACAAACAATTTCTCGTGGATTCATGCATTGCCGGAAAAAAATCATGCTACTAAGCAGCCCAAAGAAAACTGGAACAATCCAAGCCATCCAATAACAAGATGTCTTTCACATAACTGTAAAAAAATATATTTACATTGCATAACCGCTAGAAACTGCTGATGTCTGATGATCAAGCAGTGATTGTTGGTGGTGTTTGATAGCATAATGATGTAAATGATTTTGATAATTTTTATATGGATGAAAAATGATCCCTTTATTTAAAGTTATAAATGTACGTTAAAATTGCAACTATTGTTAATAATGTTTGTCCCAACTTTGCAATTATTCCGTATAAAAATAGCAAAGAAGTTTTAAATTTATCTAAATTGTTAATATTTTAATTTTATGAAAAAATTATGAAAATAACAAAAATCTCTTTGTAGGTCTTTAAAGCTGAGGGTAAGAACCAAGTGTCTGTGGTTTATGGTTCTAATACAACACAGTAAGTGTAGCTAATATGTCAAAATACACGGCACATTAGATTAAATAGCATGGGCATGTTGAATATCACGAAATTATTAAATATAATTTTTATTTTTCCTACGCTAATTACATTTTTAGTCTTTGAAGTATATATCTCATTATTAAGCTGTCAAACTCAACCCAGCGAAAGGTGTAAGAGCAAAAATGAAGCCATAATAGATTTTCACATTTGGAAACCTAAGGAACATTTTTATAAAATTTAGTAAAAATTAGTTGATGATGCATGAAGTGGCTCTTATTTTTTTGTATAGGTCTTATAAACAATTCTCATATTGTTGATGATGTTTCTGTAGTGGAATAAAAATGTTTTTGCTTTTATAAAAGCTTGAATAGAGGTTAAGAGATATTGGCTTTTTTAAGGAACAAATACGTTAAGTTTTATGTTTACATTTTGTCAATAACATTATTGAAACCCAATATAATTTTATCATCTTCTATATATTTATATATTTAAAAATTAAGCCCAAATTGGGTATCCGCTGATTGCCAGTGACGAGATGCGCCGTCGGATTTCCACGAAATTCTCACAGTACCTTTGTAATGGTTAGTTTGTGTCGTTATTTCTTGCATTTACGCATTATAGTGCGTCCACAGGGCGTGCTTGAAACAAGGCAAATTTTTCGAAAAAATAACATTTTTTTCCATTGCATACATCGACTCAATGTTTTGTATCAAATGAAATGTGTGTTTTCGTTTGTACGTTGCAGTGTGTGTATGCTTGCATAGAATGCGACGGCAATACAAATCGAAATATACTCATGTTCATAGCAAAGGGATGTGCAAACAAATAGAGAATTTTGTTTTCCATATTCTGTTGCATTTTATGTGTGTGTGTAGTTTGCGTGTTCAATTGCAAAATGATCCATCAGCCGAACGTTTTTAAAGCAATTTATAGATATTGTGAATGGCGCAATTTCAATTGACCCCACCACAAAAATGATTACGCTTCCAGGTAATTTTTGCCACCTAGACAATCAAAACAAGAATTGGTCACAAACGTATTTCCCGATATTGCACAAAATTTTAGAAACCATGATTGGTTTGGTAGCTGCGAAAACTGCAGATGTTTAGGATATCAATGTAAAAAATTTGAATGACAATCCCGGGAAAATTTTTACCTACAAATAGGTTGGCTGGACTGGAAGAATGAGTATGGCGTATGGGATTATTTTAACTGGGGTAGATATTATTTGACTAATTTAAATCATTCTTTAGATGTTAAAAGATTCATTAGTTTTTGCTTTAAAAATTTTACTGATATTTCCTATTGTTGTTGCTATTTATTCTGCAGTTTTCTGCATATTAAATTTAAAACGTATTAAAATATCTAAAAAGGAAATAAATATAATATACAGTTACAGAGTAAAGTCTACATACCCCATTGAAAAGCGAGGTTTGGAGATTTCCGTGAACATTGTAGCATTGAAATATATTTTAAATAAATGCAATCTAACACTAAATAATAAATTTTAACAAAAAAAATTGTAATCCAAAAATATTTATTAATAAAAATGAACAATATTCATTTTTGAAACACAGAAAAGTCTGCATACGGCGTTGAAGTGGAGTAAACAAAATGAAGGTCTGTACTGAAACAGTATCACCAATCACTTCAGACGCTTTTACTAGATACCGTTAGTTAAAAAGAAGTTTAATTGTTCGATATTAATATTGGAGTTGTATTATTTTAACCAGAATGAGTAAAAAAATCGGTGTAAACGTACGTGAGCTAATTGTGAAATATAAGGAAAAAATCTTTAAGAAAAATTGGAGAACTGGTCGGTCATCCAAAATCAAGCATTCAAACAGTTATTGGGAAATATAATCAAACTAACAGTGTAGAAAACAAACCAAGAAGTGGTCGTATACCTAAACTGACTCCTCGTGCTGAGCGAAAAATTTTGTTAGACGTGCAAGAAAATCCAAGAATAACAGCAATAGAAATTACAAAAACCCTGAAAAATCAGGATATTGCAGTGCATCCAGAAACGGTGAGCCATTTATTGAAAAGCAATAGAATCCATAACTGTATGCCGCGAAAGAAGCCATTCATCAGCAAAATAAATATAGGGAAACGAGTTGAATATGCTAAGAAATATAATGATGAGCCAAAGATTTTTGGGCTAATGTTTTATTTAGTGATGAAAGCAAGTTCAACTTGTTAGGCTATGATGGTAAGCAAAAAGTATGGCGTCGCAATAATGAAGCATTTTTGCCCAAAAACTCGCTTTCTACGGTAGTGGTTCTATTATGGTTTGGGGCTGGGTAATTTAACATAACCTGATATTAATATGATAAATTCTTGCATAATCAAACAAAATGTGGCTGGATCGCTTGGTATACGTGGAAATTCGCGAAGCTAATTTGAAGCAATCCGCGAGTAAATTGGGTCTTACGGTGACTTGGTGCTTTCAGCAAGATAACCACCCAAAATATACTGCTGGTGTTGTCAAGGAATGACAACTACATAATTTGCCCCATCAACTTCATTCCCCACTCCACTCACCGGATTTGAACCTCATAAAGAATTTATGGGATTAATTGGATCGTCGTATTAGGAAAAGGAAAATTAAAAATAAACAGGACCTCAAAAAATGCTTTATTTAATTTCAATTAATTACACAAAAGTATTGGTAAATTCCATGAAAAATAGATTAAATGCTGTTCTAGAAAGTCGTGGCGGGCCCACCAAATGTTAATTCTGTTGTCCTTTTATTTCCTTTTAAGTGAGATATATTCTTTTTGCAAAGTATGTAGACTTTTCTGTGTTAAAAAAATGAATTTTGTTTTTTTGTTGATAAATATTTTTGAATTAAAATTTTGTTGTTAAAATTTATTGTTTGTTAATAGATTGGATTTCTTTGAAATAAATTTTAATGCAACAATGTTCACAGAAAACTTCAAACCTTGCTTTTCAAGGGGGTATGTAGACTTTACTGTGCGACTGTATGTTTACAGCGTAAAACATTAGTTATGTCTTTCGCCTTCTTCGCTCTTAACATACACAAAAATTACCTTTATCCACAGCACCGTGTTATAATATTTTCCGCTTTAACCTAAATCTATTAAAAAAACGGATTTGCTGAAAATGTCTGTAGTAATACATCAAATTACCTGTGTAAATAGATTCATCCCAAAAATATGATGAATATAAAAATTATATACTTTGCTATGCAAAAGTTTTACATTAAAGCCTAAAATATTTTTTTGTATAAAATCGTTGTTAGTTAATTTGTGTGGCCATAAAATTTTTCGCTGCCTAATGTTAGCTATGTATAGCTATGTAGCTATGGGATTCGGATGTTTTATTGTCAGACAACAAATAAACTTATTTCTGGTAACTAAGGGTATACTTCAATTTATATGACATTTTCAGCAGCGATGTCACAGTAAGAAATCACAGAAATTTAACAAACGCATTTTTCTTTAAAAAAAGCACTAATTTCGTTTTTCATTAAATGCGAACAAAATTTGTCATTACCGAAGTTAAAAGTACTAACGCGAACATTTTGACCTTTGTGATTTAAATTTCTGCATATAGTACGAGTAAATATCGCTTAGCTGCTGGAATGTGGATTTTTCAACAAGAAGTTTGTTCTCTAAAACAAAATAAAACAAAAAATTTGCTGTAAGATGATTTAAACTTTTATTGTATCACGTAGAGTTACGCTCGGCAATTACATATTAAAAATAATATCTGGCAAATCTCCACCACGACCACGCTGACAGATGTCGATTCGTCCTTAAAACTTTTTTTTTGGCAAAATAGCGGACCTATTTCGTAAATCACATCACGGATTTTGAGTTTTTATGCAGAAATCGATTTGAATGGCTCCATATAGACTCTGTTCTTAACATAGCCCCACAAAAAATAATCCAGTGGTGTTAAATCACACGATTTGGCTGCCCACTTAACTGCTGATTGTCATGAAATTATGCTATCGGGAAATTTGGTTTGCAATAAATTGATCACTTCATTGACTGTATGACATGTGGCAGCGTCCTGTTGCAACCACATGCCAGTAATATCTACGTCATCAATTATAGGCCAAAATTGAATTGTTGGCATCTTGCGACAAAGTGATCCATTGATCGTTACCACATTTCCAGCCTCGTCTTCGAAAAAAAAATGGCCCAATCGAGAGCCCAAACCACATAGCGCACCATACAGTGACACGTTGAGCATGCAAAGGCTTCTCTAGAATTTTCAGAAGCACCTGTCAGTCTGAAAAAATGATTTTTTCAGAAAAAACAAGTCGGTTGTTCCTGAATGAATTGAGCGAATCTACGATGAAATAAATGGTTAGTCGGCTTTAATTCCTGCACCAACTGAACCTTGTAAGGCTTCAAAGTTAAATTCTTACGAATAATTTGCCGTGTGGTGGTTTAGAATAACCCCAATTCTTGAGAATGTCGAAGAATTGACAAATTTGGATCTGCTTCAATACTGTGGCTCACGGCTACGAAGTTTTCAGTTCAACGACTCGCTCGAACACGCGTTCGTTCTCGCACGTTTTGCTTAGAGCCTGTCGCCTCAAATTTAATTACCAAAGTCTTAATACCGGTCTCAAAAGGAAGATTATATTGTTCCAAAATATCACGAATTTAATGAAATGTACGTTACACAGAATCACCAGTTTCATAGTGGATTTTAATTACTTTAAAGCAATTTTCTTGCAAAATTCTATTCATTGTAGCAATTGTCAATGCATCTGCGACGAATACGGTAAAACACTAAATGTCAAAACCATCATGTTGTTGGTGTTGCCACAATTGTAAAACAAACTTTTTGTTAAAAAAACCCGATAGTTCGATTAAAGATGAAAACTATAGTAAAGCCTTAGCACATCTTAAAAAATTATATTTGTAGATGTTGTAGTAAATCAGCGATATATAACTAAGCAGTTATGGCATGCTTGAGCTACAAACGTCAGATCTCAAAAAATAAAATAGTTATGTTATAAAAAGGTAAATTATGACTTATTTAGTCTTTAGTATAATTTTGCAAATTATTTTGCCTGAACAATCTGGCTTAAAACTAGTCGATGACAATAATGAATTTGTATGTGAAATACCACGTTTCGGTGTCGAACACTTTAATATAGAAACAACTTATTTTCATATAATCTATATAATGTTATACGATATGAAAAATAATATTTTTGTTAAAAAAATGTAGCAGTAATTGAAATGAGAGATTTTTCGTATAGATTTAGATATCACGAGATTTAGCTGTTTAATTGGATAAGCCGCTAATTAAAGTTGAAGTTGGATAGTTTTTTCACTTCTTTTTTTATTCAGAAGAATATCAACGAAAAAATTAATAATAATTACATTTACTGATTATATATATATAAATTGTTTAACTGCAAGATGTTGGCAATATCCCATGTAGCAATCGCGATCATGCTGCATTACAATCCAAAATTTTCAAATTTCAAAACTATAAAAATTTGCTTATAATTTTTTTTCTTATTAAATTTAGAAATTAAAATAGACATGAACTTAAGTCAAAGTAAAATTTTTTATTTGCTTATAATAGAAAAACAGTTAGACTGACAATATTAAAATTAAAAATAATAAATGTTAAATTAAATATTAAATATTTAATAATATTAAATATTTAATAATAATTATTATTTTCAGTTTTATTCGAACTTTTTTTATTTTTATTAAATATTAATCTTAATCTTTTAAACGGTCCTTTAAATTATATAAAGTTTAAGATTAATATTTAATAAAAATTTAATAATAATTTTAACGATATACACTTTTTGTTTAGTTGTCTAAAACAATCTTATTTTTAGTTGTTACGAATCCGGAAAATCTGATATCTAATGTTTACAAAAAATACATTTTTTCAACATGTAAATTATGTTGATTGGCTTAATTCATATGTACAAGATACAATATCTATGTACTTCAACTAATCCCCTCGCCCTTTAAGCTAACAAATATAAATTTTCTTTAATTTAAATGAAATTCATTGCCTTTGGACTGTTTCCTTTATTTTGATGCCATTTTTTGGGGTGGTTTCTATTTTCAATTTCCCCCGGGAATTGTGTAGCAGCATTTTGTCACGTGTTTAATGCCTTAATTTATGCCACTTTCTGCAGCATCATTGTGGGTGGAAGCAGGTAGATTTTTTTTATATGTGGTTCGGCACACTTTTATGCTATCGTTTGTAAACCTGTATCCAATTTACAAAGTAAAATATTTATTTAATATTTAGCGCAGACTATTCCGATATACAAGCAAACATACATTACACACTTTTGTATATTCATATTTCAAATATATTTTGTAATATATCTTTTCTTTGATTTGCGGTATGATGGTTATTTAAAGTAATTTTTTAAATAATGTTTAAATTTAGAAAACAAAAATAATTACTTGAAATACAGGTGTCACACAAAGTGGAATGTGGAAAAAATTTTAAATTTTACGTTCAAAGAAGCTAATATTTCCGATAACATGGACTTCTAGAAATGAAAATTGCCCCGGTAGGTTAGTAGGTAGTGTACTTAGCCTACCAATTTAGGGGTGGTTGTTTTTCACTATAAAAATAAGAGCTTGAAGGCTCCACCTGTCTTATCTCTTCTTTATCCATTTCCTACAAAATGTAGCACGGTTGTAACTAAATAGACATTGTTGCCTGAAAAAAAATTAAAAATGCGGATGCTTTAATTTTCTTTACCTGGTCTCCCACAATGAATGGCTGATATATTTTTTCATACTTTAAATTTTTTATAGTCCCTTTAGGAAGAGGAATAAAATTGAATTATAGCATTTAGAGATTTTATTTTATCCAAAGGAAGAACCCACAGACAGTATTTGGTAGACGGGGAACAGACTCCCAAGGCTTTAATAATACGAAATAGATATTTTTTTATTTTTTATTAAAGGACTACATGTCAATTATGGCGGCTAATAGAAATCGAATATAGTACATCCGTTATTTTGGGATATTATGTAAATTATATATGAACTTCTGATATAGATAGATAGTTTAAAAACAGAATAAATTAAATTGAAAACCGAAATTTAAAACAATCACAAATTTAAAAAAAAAAAAAAAATTGTAAAAATATATCAACTTAAAAAGAATGCGAAATTAGTTTAAAAAATTGGAATTTCATCTAAATACCAATAATTCAACAAAAGAAAAATATTCTTATTTGGGTACGGTTTTACGTCATCAAATATCAAAAATATTCTATTAAAAACATTAATGTTTTCTCCAAAACCCAAAATGAAATATAAGAAAAATCTTTAAGCAAAGAAGTTTTGTTTTTACCAACGCGGCGAAATCTCTTTTTGTCAACTAAAAGTTTTTTACCTTTAAAAAAATTCATTATTTCACATCAAGTTGTAAATAAGTTGGTAACTCCGTCAAAGACATTTTTGTCAAGTAAATGTTAAGCAAAAGTTAGGTTATAGCGTGACAGAGTATTAAGTGTAACAATAAAAGAGACGTGTTCAGAAAATAATTTAAAAAACTATACAAATTATGTATATACATTTATATAAAGGTAAATAAAGGGTTTCTCAACAAAAAGTTTGCTTTCTAAAAGAAAAATAAAACCAACAATTAAAAATGAGATCTGGCAAATGTTCATCACGACTACGCTGATAGAAGTCGATTCTTTCATTAAAGTTTTTAATCACTTTTTGACTTTTTGTTTTATTTTGTTTTAGAACACAAACATTTTGTTGGAAAAAAATATTTAAAAATAATTTCTATATAAATTTAAATAATATTTGTTCGCTCCTTTTTGGTAATAATAAAATAATTAACTTTAGTCGATAATACCAAGGCAAGATGTAACTAAGATTTACGTGTAATTATTTTGTGTCATGAAAACAGCAGCAGTAATAAATATTGCAATAAAAAAAGTAATGAAATTAATAAAACCCAGTTTGCTTCTTAATAGCATACCAAAGAACTATAAATGCGAATAGAAAAAAGAACAAGTGCTTACATTTCACAATAAATATAACACAACAAAGGCCACGATTATAATAGCGAGTATAACAAATGTCACGGTGTGTTTTGACGAAATCGTTGTCTATATCTTTTAACTCATCCAGTTTTTACACTTTATACTTGACTCTGGTTTATTTTTTCGTTATCCTTTACTTTGACAATAAAAAGGCACGTGGCGACAATTTGAACGTTCGTTTTTATGCGTTTCTACAAAACTAAGCTGTCCCTTTAGAAATCGAGACAAAAGAAAAACCCCAAAGGCAACAACAGAAAAAAGTTTTCTAATTACAAGGAACTGGGAAATTGCAACTGGTTTATTTGGCTTCATATTGTCGTTATCCTGTAATATAAATTAATGTTATTAACCCATCAACCATAACAACTCTAACAAGGTTACTCACAAGCATTTGTTTGTAGTGTGTAACATTAAAAACATAAGTAGATATACACGACTGTTCCATCCACCACACCTGATTTAATTTAAAAGTTTACTTAATAATAAATGTAAAAAGAAAAGAAACTAAAAGCCACCATCTTGGAAAAATATTTGTATAAGAACCACAACATGAAAACAATTCACAATTCACATTCACTATTCTAATCTTATTTGTCTGCGTTGGGAATTGAATTGATGGAACAAAAGGGAAAATTAAACTAATTCTAATTAAGTAATTGAGAAATTGTGGTTAATTTATTTCTTAAGGAACGTTGTTTCATTAAGATGGTTATTAATTATTGTTAAGGATTAATTGCGTTTGGTTAAGTTTAAGGCCTGAAGAAATAAAAGCATTAAAAAGATAATTTAACAAAAGATGTACTCGTACCTGCATAGAAGGTTTTTTTTTTAATTTCAAATCATTAAAAAAGTTAACCATGTTTAATTTAATTAACTTCTGTTATTTATCTACTGCTTGATGAAAAAAGGACCAAAATTTTATCATTCAGAGTTGCGCAAGAAATTATTGTGCTTAGCTGCTTTTATTATTCCGCCATTTTTTCAATTGACTTTGAACTGCGTTATCGAAGCCGGTAGATAAAAAAAGTCGACTGTGGTCTTTCGTAAAATCTTATTTCGGCATTAATCTTTATATTTATCTATATAACATCCTATTGGCTTGACAAAATTGAATTGTTGGGAGGAAGATTATAATCAGGGCCAAAGAGGAGCTTCCAAAGTGCTAAAAATTGTTTAAGCCTGGAAAACAAAACTTCACAACTTCGGACCAGTAACAAGACTTTTTGCAATGTACCACATACTCATTGGTTAGCGGGAAACGGCACATTGAAACAATGTTCAAACATACATTGAACAGAACACTAAGCCAGCTTCTTACATAAAAAGCAACAAAATTGGACAAGCAGAGAATGAACAACTTTGTTTATGAAATAACTTGAAAAAGGAATGAACCGGAAATGTGTAATAAGGTATAAGCTGGTATAACAAAACAAATGGTTACAACAAGAATTTTGAAACACAAATCAGATATTAATAAAGGAAAAGGGATAACAGCATTTGTCCCAACATGTAAAAGAAACGGGACATAACATAGATTTTGAAGAAATAAAAATATTGGACAGAGAAGAAAAAGTAAGCAAAAGATACACGCTTGAAAACTTAAGCATACAACAACAACAACAAAAAAAAAATATATCTATCAATACTATACACAGTGGTTTGAAAACGTTTTTTCTCGAAATAATTCGGCAACTCACAAGCTACTTAAGATATCCCAAAAAGTTTCGCAAAGATTAAGCAGAGGTATTTATAAGTGAAGTTTCGGACGATTGAATAAAGGCGAGCTTCTGGTTATGCCTCCAAAGTTGGGTACCTCGGCCATAAAATTTTTTAGAAATGTCATAAAAAGTTTATTTATTACTCAAATGTTTAATATTTATGAACTTAAGCAGACCTTGCAAATATCCACAAAAACTCTCCATACCTGTCTAAAATTTTTGTTTTAGTGTTGTTTTTGACGTCATGTACTTACTTATGTTCGGATTCTCATTCTAAGATATTGGATAAAATTAGTAATAAAACAGTAGTAAGTGTAATTGTGGTGTATGGTTTTTTGCTTATATAATTGAATTTTACTTCGATATTAGTAAATTTTTTTAGACTATTTTAAAGACAATCTATGGCAAATGCGAATAAGAGAAAAAATGCCTCAAAATTCTAACTGTTCATCTACACATAGCTAATTGTGACACAAAATTTGTGACTTGCATCGAAATTCCTCAGAGTGCAAAGCACCGATTGAAAAAATGTAAACAGATTTTGAAAGCTCTTAGCTATATACTCCAAGTAGGATTTCACAACCCTGTAGTTAACAAAGCCACGGTGACCGTAGTGAAAATAATTTTTTCCCCGTTTAAAGAATTTATGTATTAAAATTGAATTTTTATTTTATAATTTCATTAAAAGCTAGCTCTCTTTTTAGAATATCTCGATTTTATATTTTATTTTCCAAACAACCACCTTAAGGTGAAATTAATAGTTTTAAAGGTAAATGGCAACTGAAAAATGCGACACGTAAAAAATGTTATTAAATTGTTATTCTACAAGCCATAAGCTTTCCTTTGATATCATCTACTTGTATACTGCTCTAACTCCTGGTTCAGAACACATGCAAGCTTAATAAAATCTCAGAACACAACCGCAAGTATGCTCACTGGACCTGGATCATTCAATGTGTTCATAGTGAATGATCAACTCAAACGCGGGCCGCGAAACCACAACTACCACGTTGCTTCCGAAGGGACAACCTCAATAATCAGTCAGGGAACAGCTAAAACGCTGAACTCTATTAACTATTTATTTTAATTTTTATTCAAATTATCGAACATTAAAGTAAAATATATGACAAATGTTAGATAAAAAGCTTCAACAAAATCTGAAAAAGAGTAAAACACTATTTTCTTTTCATTTGACTTGCGCTATTTGTCAAAACGTTTTGTTGGCTAAATGATTTTTTGTAATTGATAAATAAATATTCTAATGGCTCATAGTCTTTAGTTTTTAAAATATAGGAAACAAAAAACATACACAAAATTAAAACAAAATATAAACGAGTATGTTAGTGCCCAACTCCAAAGGGTTTAAATTATAAAACGAGCAAAATTTACGACAATCAGTAGTTAAGTGGCCAGCCAGATCGGGTTATCTGGCTATGTTGAAAGAGCCTACGCAGTGCCAATCGATTTCAGCCTTAAAACTCAAAAGCAGTGATGTGATTAACGAAATAGGACCGCCATTTTGCAAAAAAGTGATTGAAAACTTTGATAAAGAATCGACATCTGTCAGCGTGGTCGTGGTGCACATTTGCCAGATATCATTTTTCATTCATAATTGCCGAACTTGTCTCTTCATTATACAATAAAAATTTGAATCATCTTGATCTAAATTTTTTGTTTTAAAAAATAAACTTCTTGTTGAAAAACTCTTTATTAGAAAATATAACCAGTTTTCAACATATGAAATTGGATTTTTAACCTCTTTTGAAAATTGTAATGGATTTTCTTTCTTACTTGAAATTTTTTTGATTTAAACATGACAACATTTATGCACATACGTATGTATGTATATATACACGTATATATAAAGAAGATTTATACATATATTTGGTTTAAATTAATTTAATGAATATAATTTTTCACAGGGACATGACAGGATACGAAATTTTTTTCGCACCATGGTACATATTGTCAGAAGGCGGCTAAAAATAATTTTTTATGATTAACAATTACAAATTTATGTTACGAGGATAAATATCATGAACCTTTGGAATCAAAGAAATGCAACTTTATTTTGAACAAATGACAGAGAACAGATGAAATTTTTCAGCATTTTCTTAAAATAAAACTTTTTCTTAAAGCAAAATAAATTTTATAGAACAATGGAACTTTAAAGCCGTAAATGCTAAAATAATTCTTGCAAAATTTCCAGATTTTGAAACAGAACGGTTACGAAATCTACAGCTAGCGCATATGATTCAAATAAAGGGCTTTACGACAAGCAGTTTGTGTTCTAAAACAAAATATTTAGTTTAAGATGATTCAAATTTTGTATTGTATTACAAAGAGAAAAGTCGGCAATTATGAATAAAAAACGAAGTCTGGCAAATATCCACCACATTACGGCTTTTGAGTTTTAAGGCTGAAATCGATTCGATTGGCTGGCCACTTAACAGATAATTGTCATGAAATTATGCGATTGGGTAGTTGGTTCGTAATAAATTGATTGTTAAGTGGGCAACTGCTATTTGATCGTTTCATTAGGCATGAGACATGTGGCACCGTCCTGTTAAAGCCACATGTCAGTAAAGAAAAGGCCAAAATTCAGTTGTTGGCATCTCGCAATAGCTTGATCCATTGACCGTTACCGCATTTCCAGGCTCATCACCTAAATTACTCCAGACCACATATCGCACCATAAAGTCACATGTTGGGCATGCAAATACTTCTGAAAAAATTTTCAGAAGCCTAAATGCTGCAGTTTTGCTTGTTCACATACCCTGACAAGTGAAATTTGGCTTCGTCTGAAAAAGAACTAACCGGATGTTTCTGAATGAATTGAGCGAATCTGGATGACCGGTCGGCTCCAATTCTTGCACCAGTTGAACATTGTATGGCTTCAAAGTCAAATCCTTACGCAAAAGTCGCCATGTGGTGGTTTTCGATAGCGGCAATTGTTGAGAACGTCGACGATGTTACAAATTTGGATCTGCTTCAACACTGTGGCTCACGGCTGTGATATTTTCATTTGAACGACCCGGTCGAATACCCGTTGGTGTTCGCGGATTTTGTGTCGAGCCCCTGTCTACTCAAATTTAATGATGAAATTCTTAATAGCGGTTTCAGAAGGACAATAATGTTGTCCGAAAATATTACAAATTTTACGACACATAATCCTAACAGAGCTATCATTTTCATAGTGAATTTTAATTATTTTAATGCGGTTTAAAATTTTTTTACACTGGGTAATTTTCGCCTAGTGCGCCTAGAACAGCTCAAAAAATAAGTCGATGTGTGATACAGAGTACGTATTTCTCTCTTCATTCATTTTCATTTTCATGAAAAAAACTTTTGACTTCTTTTTGTTTTTTTCATTGTCCATGAATGAAAGTGCGTCTTGCTTTTGTTTTTTCACCACACACAAATGAATTTCACGCACACATTTTTCAGCTCCATGAATGTTTGCTTTTCAAACTGATCAACTTCTTTCTTTTTCACCGTGAATGAACTTCTTTCTCTTTCTCTTTCACCATGAATGAAAGAAGCAAAATTTAGTTTCAAAAATTTTTCACCATGAATGAAAGAAGCAAAATTTTGTTTCAAAAATTCTTCACCATGAATGAAAGAAGCAAAATTTTGTTTCAAAAATTCTTCACCATTCATTTTCAAAGAAGCTTCATTTTGCTTCATTTTACATTTTTTTCATTTCATATGTGCAGAAAATTTTAAGGCACTAGTAAATGTTCTTATGCAAAGGGTTATAAAATGTATGTTCTTACCTAAATGTGCGTTGTGTACATATGACTTTTAATATGTATTTTGGATATGGAATGAAAATGTGCATGGATTTTGAATTGCATTTACTAGGAAAATGTAGATATTTAAAAAGCACAGAAAGAAGGAATTTTATTACCTAATATAGTGTTTAAAAAAAATATTAATGTAAATCCATAATTAGTTCTAATTTGCAAAAATAAAAAACAGGTAGATTTTTCCATACCTGTTACGGTATGATGCTATACGTCGATATCAGGATTCGTACGGAGTAACCTCTAAATTCGATTTTATGTTTACGTGTTTTTATAACACGTTGATATATATTGCTCATAAATTGTAAGTGTTATGTATTACGGCTCAAAAGATAACATCTTTTAAATAATTTTTACTGACGGCATTTATAGCAGATATTGTTTTATACACACTGCGTACATTTTAAATTTTACTTTAATCGCTGAGTTTGCACTTTAACATATTCATAAAAAATGACTGTGTTATATGGATACATTCTTCAAATTTTAAGTTTTGTGAAAATGATCCTTTTAGTATAAAAATAAATATTCAAAATATTTCCACAAATGATGGATTTCTAAAGTAAAAAATATACAAAAAAATAGTCAAATTTTAGAAAGTTTTTAATTAAAAATAAATGCCAATTAGACAAAAATATTCAGTTAAAAGAGCACAATTCCTTGTCATTAAAACACGTTAAAAAATTTAGGATCAAAGTCTTAGCTACTCAAAAAGCACTTGCATGAATATTCCCACCCAATTAAAATCTGTGGATTTTTATTAACCTTTTCTAGTCCACTGTGCGTCGTTACTGTATTACGAAATTCATAGAAAAAATCAATTTCAAAATTTTTTTTGTTAAATTAACCTGACTGCCAAAGTCTGGATAGTCTGGAAAGCAAGAAAAAAAGGTAAAACGAAATGATACAAATGCACGGAGATGTTTATTTATAGAATAGACATAAATTAAATTTGACATTGATGTTTTTATTACACACACATATACACGTATGTATAGTTGAGCGAATGTGGTTGCATACATTCTTGGAATAAAAGTGGATATTTTTTGTACGTGAATTTCTCCCTCTCTCTATCTCTTTAGTCATGAATATTTGATGTTTTATTCTTAATCCAATAATTTAAAATTACTTTCCCCAAATTTCTTTTCCTGTTTTGTTTTGCTTGTTGTTTTCCAAATTATTCACTAGACATTTGATTAAGAGTGTCATTCCTTGTTTTATGATAATTAAATGTCATGCTAAATCGAAATCAATATGATAGATCAATCACTATATTAGCTGTCTGTTGTAAATTTATTTGTTAGTTTCTATATGTCACTCTTATAAAAAATTTATTCGAACTAATTTAATTTATTTTGTGCAGGATGTAATTTTGTCCAATAATATTAAAATACTAAATAAAATTTGTAGGGCACTGTATTGAAATGTTAACTTTGACAACAATTATTGGCGTTATATCAATAAAGACAAATGTATGTAACTGTGACAATAAACATAAGTGAATAGAATCCAAAGAAGAGGCAGTGTACCTTGGAAGTGTACAGGAATAGTTCAATCTGAATTATTTAACTATTTCATCGCAAATTCCCAAAGTCCATTATTCTGAAATAAGAATTAATAAGGAACAGTTGCAGATATATATGAAGATTGCTAAAGCAAATTGCAGCAATTAAGAAATTGCACGATATTCTTATGCGGTTAGACAAATTTTCGGGCTCTTATAATTAACAGCACATTAAATCAAACTTCGACACACAGACAATATTGAACTCATTGGTGACTAAATGGAACAAGGTTAATAGTTTAAAATTAAATTCTTCTCATAATCTGCATATCATAATTCTTTATCAGAAACGCTTTTTTAATGCGCTCATTTTCTTTTTCTCGGACCAGCAGTCGGGGAATGACCCCTATACATACAATGCATTATGCCAGAACTAGCAAATAAGGTTATGGGAAGGAGGAAAGAGGGAATAATGTTTGTGGACATTTAATTTGAACTTTCCTACATTGAAAGTGACATGAATGACTTCTGGAGGAAGTTTATTCCACATGCGGAATGTTCTGCTGAAAAACGAATTTTACCTGTGATGCGTACTGCGATTGAAAGTGACAGGAAAACCCGCTAGAGGGAGTTTATTCTACATACGGGCTGTTCTGTTAAAAAACGGATTCTCCCTGTAATGCGTAGTGCAATTCACTGGCCAATCAACCACAAAGGGATGCGCTCTCAACCAAAAAATCTATTAAATCTATATTGTCACGATTGCCATCACACTGTAATCATATGTTTTATTTATAAAAACTTTATTGCCCTTCTGGCAACACCAGCTGTTGTTCTATTTTGGAGTTTGTTTTGTGTGGAAATTATTTGCTTCAGGAAATATAATCTCGTTTAAATCGCTGCGCAATGAGATGCAACTCGGTTTTTAACTTTTGTTATTGATAATTTATCAGCAGGAATGTAGTGTAGATTTTTTATCAAATCGTCCGTTATAATGGTTTCTTCACCAAACTGCATGTGAACGCTTTAAATAAGTTATAAGCATATTTAAAATCAATTAAGTTAAATTAACTGTACTTACGATAACCATGACGGATACCAGCTTCTTAGATTGATGCAGGAAAACACAATAAATATTGGTCCATTTTTAAAAATTATATTGACGCATGGTTGCCTACCATATAAATGTCTTACCAGAGTTGCAATTGATTGGCTAAAATCAGCAAAATATTCTACTTCAATATTCAAAATAATCTACTGTCGTCTGTCGCCAATGAATTACCATTTAGTACCATGGAAACTTAAAGCCTGCAGGGTTACTGCCTTATTACAGTTATTGGTGAAGTCCTTCGGGGAGTGGTTTAAACTCAAACCGATTTGATGTTGCATTTTGAACAGAAGGTCGCAATGACAAAACGATAGGATTTTAGATATCCTCTGGCTCTCAAGCAAGCTGTGAGGGCATGGCTCTGCTTGCTGTGTTTCTGAAGTACGTCACAGGGCCATTGGTAGACGCATTGTATTCATCCAGTATTAAGGTAAGGTTAGGGTCACATGGCCAGGCACTGACGTTAATATGTGATGTATGTAGAAAAATCAACATTCTATATCGATTTTAAGGTAGTACGAAGAAAAAAAACTAAAATATTAGAATGTTTAACGTGATTTTGACCTGCTAAATGCAGGGCGCATATTATATTCTGTATTATTTTTTCACGTCTCCTCAGAATTGTATAAGATAAAACTTTGAACTGAAGATTTAACTATTCCGCTTATGATTTTACGAAAGCCCATTGAATGCATGTGTACAAGGAAAATGGTTGAAAAGTTGCATAGGCCTTTAATTGTGTAAGGCGCTAAACGCAGCGGTATATGAAAGATGATATCAAAATATTTACTCATAATTCCCTTATAAATGAGCAGATGTATACTTGCCTTTGTTGATCTTATTTAATAGTATTTGTCTCTGTTAAGAAGTATCCGTTTACCAGGCGTGAAAGTTTGGTACCCGGGAGAAAGGCTCCGTTTGAACTTTTCTATCAGTTGGTTAAATGGGTTAATGTATTCCAACCAAGAACTGGTATGTGCAATAAAACTGAACAGATGTGCCAACGTAAATAAGGTAACACTGATACGGGTTATAGAATACATAGATAAAGCTGGAAATTAGGCAGCAGAAGAACTGAAAAATGGGAATCAGCTGTGAATTTTTGTACACCATAAGCAGACTCATTAATTCGGCAAACTGGAGTGGTGTTTAGCCTTACAGTAGGGTAGCCAGTAAGCTAGCTTATCACCTACAGATGAAGAGGCCTGGAAGAGGCTGTGATACTTACATAGATGGTGTGTGAATATTCTGAGTACTGAATAGAGTAGACACTAATTAGGCAAATGGTAGCAATTATAAGAGATATCATGACAATAAAGCTACCACTGTAACGAGTAAGGGCTAGTGTTATTAGGAGATACGATGAAAGTAAGTTAGGTGTACAATGCAAATCGGCTGCCTGCAATAAATCATTAAAAAGAGAGAATTGAACCTTAGGAACCCATGTAGAAAGCGGCCTGCTTCGACTTTCCTCTATAATTATATTATAATAAAATCTCATGATAAGACTTTCCTTTTTTTTGTGTTTACTATTGGCCCATGTTTGTACAAGAGTTTACCTCTTCGCTCTCGATCATGACCTACTGCTTCATACTGATTCAATTTTGATTTGCATATCTCTCGGATTTTTCAACTAAAATTTAGTTTTTCAATTGTGGCAATACCAACAATATGATATTTTTGACATTTAGTTTTTTGACGTAGTCGTAATAGGGCATTGGCAATTGTTGTAATGAATTCAATTTCGTAGGAAAATGGCATTAAAATAATTAAAATCCACTATGAAAATGGTGGTTCTGTTAAAGTTACATTTCGTAAGATTCGTGATATTTTCGGACAACATTCTGAGATAGTTATTAAGAATTTGGTTGCTAAATTTGAGTGGAGATGCTCGATACAAAATGTGCGAACACCAACGCCTGTTCGACCAGGTCGATTAACTGAAAACATCGCAGCCATGAACTACAGTGTTGAAGCAAATTCAAATTCCTCGACATTCTCAATAATTCGGGTTATCCAAAACCACCACCTTACGAATTTCGCAGGAATTGAAGCCGACCGACCATTCACATCGCTGTAAATGTGCTTAATTCACTCAGGAACAACTGACTGCTTTTTTGAAAAAAGAATGCTTTGTAGATGAAACTCATTTGTACTTGACAGGGTATGTGTTTCTGAAAATCCTAGAGCGATTATTGAAAAGTCTTTGCATGTTCATGGTATGCTATTTGGTCTGGAGGTGTCATTGGGCCGTTTTTTTTTCGAAGATGAGACTGGAAATGCTCTAACAGTTAATGTATCACGCTATCGCACGTGGTTTCAACAGGACGGGGCCACATATCACACAGCCAATGAAATGATCAATTTATTGCAAACCAGATTTTCCGATCGCATAATTTCACGGCAATCAGTAGTTAAGTGGTCAGCCAGATCGTATGATTTAACACCACTGGTTTCTTATTTTTTTGGGGCTCTGTTACGTTATTTCCGCCTTATAACTCAAACTCCATGATGTCATTAAAGAAATAGGACCGCTGTTTTGTCAAAAAGCGATTAAAAACTTAGATGAAAGAATTGACATCTGTTAGTGTGGTTGTAGTGGATATTTGCTAGATATTAATTTTCATTCATTCGTAGTGAAATAAAAATTTGAATCATCTTAATTTTAAGTTTTTGTTTAATTTTGTTTTAGAAAACAAACTTCTTGTTAAAAAACCTTTTATTTATAAAACTTTCTTTAGCCTATTTTATAGCTGAGAATTGAGAAAAGAGAAAATCTTTAAAGTTATTTGATCAAAATAATTAGCGCCACGTAAAATAGCAAACACTTTATAGATTTTCCTAAATAAAGGAGTTAACAAACCCATAAACGTTGTAATCGTTATAATTGTAATGGCAATAAATCCTGCTATTGGTTTAGTTTAATTTTAAAGGAATAACATATTTCAAAGGAAGAAATTGCTTATGATTAATGCACTTATTAATGCACTTGCAACAAATAATAGATTATTTGAATATTTCAAAAATAGCATTTAAAATTAAAAAATATATTATTTGACATGAATTAAAACATTTGTTCCAATGTACCCAGATTCAGATGAACAAAAGAACCTGAAAGAAATTTGAATTTTTGGGGCCGATTTCACCTCCAAACATCCGGTCAATTTGTTTTTCGGAAGAACTATCTTTGAGTCAAATAAAACATTTTAAGAAACCAGTGCAGCAGTTCTCCAGCATTATAAATGCCATTTAAGATTTTAACTCAGAATAAAATTTCATTAATTTTCTTTATTTCAGAAATTTACACAAAATAGTAAATTTTAGTTAATAAATTTTTAAAAATGATTAAGAATCCACTCCAGTCATATTTTAAAATAATCTGCATCGTTAAAAGTCTGGAAGTAACAAACTTTACTGTTTTAAATATCAAATCATTAATGTGAATTAAATCTATACAAAAATTATATTTAATTGGCAACAGAATATTCTTTTTGTCTAGTGTTTAAAGAAGGCATCGTAATTATTATCGTCTCCAATTGACAGTAAAATTGTAAGCAAAATTTAAAGTAAATGACAGAAATCTGCTGCTGTCTGTCAAGTAAACGATAAAAATGTAATCCTTCTGAAAAATATTGTTTTACACTTAATGCCTTGTAACCAAAATAACAAAAAAAAAAAATTAAACAAAGAGAATAAGAAAACAAAGGAAACAATTGTGTTTAAAAAAAGAGATTTACAATTTGGGCAAACCGTCTTAATGCAAGTAGTCAGCATTTAAGAAAGAAAAATCACAATTAAACATGAAAGAATGTCATGCTCAGGAACAGTTACAGTCGGTGGAAAGGCGTCAAAAGCACGAAAACAAATCAACCAAAGCAAATGTGGAAGACAGAAACATTTAAATGCCAAAATAAATCCGGCTGATATTTTGTTTTTATAAACGTGCATAAATCTTAGTTTATTCTCATACAAGAATTTATCGTTAACAATAATCTACAACATTTTTAAACCATAGCAAAAAGAAGAAAGGAGGGGATATGAAGGAATACCAGCAACTAATAATTTGAAGCAATAAACATTCTGTGTGGAGCAGCAGCATCACCATCATTAGTAAAACGAACACACTCTCTCTCATCACAGGCAGGCAGGCAGGCATATTTTTAAAACTTCCTTTTCCTACCAGATGTATATGCTATTGTTGTTGCTGTTGTTGTTGTTTTACAACACCCACATGCCGAGTTAATATTTTCATCCCTTTGTGTTTTTTTTTCGAAAGTTTTGAAACCCTAAAGCTTTACAACAAAACCACAGAAACAAGGCATTGTACCAACAACAACAACGAGGAGAATAAGCGAATGAAATGAAAAAAACCCACAACTGGTACCAACTGCTGGGGTCACAACATTGTTTTTAACCTTCACATCTTACATTTTCTATTTTATTTTTATCCCTTTATTTCTATTGTTTTTTCTGCTGTGTGTTTTTCGGGGGCGGGGGAATTTTATTTCTTTATTTTCTATTCATTTTATTTGGGGAAATCCTTTATTCATTTGACGATTTCCTTAAGCAGGTCATTTGCACGAAATGCTATTGTTAAGCATCTATTTCGAAATTTTTCAGCCGTCAGAACACTGATTGTCGAATAAGAGAAACAAAGCCCGATTCGAATAAAAAATGTATTTTATTTTGTTTCCTTGTTAATTTGAAATATCTTTTTAAGTTTATTGTTTCCATCCGTTTTTTGAATGGGATTATATACAATTGTTTTGCTTGCTCATTTATTCGAATTATTACCCCTTTTGCATGGAATTCATGTGTTTTGGAAATATTCAATATTTGTGGTTTGGTAGTCGTTCGATAACACAGCTTTATGCCTCTCTGTTAAATGAAGCAATTCTTGTGTTTGTGTTCTATTGAATGTTCTTCTTATTAGGACCTGGCAAAATTTTCTTTGAATAAGGTTTATTTCATATAAAGCTATGGTAAAAACGTTACATTCTTGGCTGGATAATCTATTTGGCCGTTTAAGATTGTTTTGTTGCATGTTTTCAACACGTTTCTTAGAAAAAACTGTTTTACAAATTTAATATTTTTATTTCTTCATTTGGCCTCGCCAGCCAGGGAAAAAAACTTCAACCTCGTCGTAAATGCGGCTATGCATGGAGTTCGTATCGTTCTCCAGTTTTATATTTGTATTACCTCTGCATATGTATGGATAAGATCGAATTACATGGGGTGAAGGAGGTAAAGAATGGTGCTTTTTTATCCGTAATTACAGAAATTCGGAGGTTATGCTCGAGATTAATTTTTAACGGAATCTTTTGAAGCAATACCCTATCGGAAAGCTTCTTAGATATATAAGTTCTTAGATATAAACGCGGTAGCCTAAGTTAAAACTTAGCATTATTCCTAGAAATAATAGAGAAGAATGCGTAAAAGTATAGGCAGACACATGCTCCATGTATGATAATGAGACACTCTACGATTAGAACGTAGGCCGAGTGTCTAAAAATCTTACAGCCGCGAGGAGGAGATTTACGTGATAAGATTTACATCTTTACCTAGCCATTTGGCCATAACACTATGGTGGATCAAACCACTTTGATTTATATGTAGCGTAAACTCGCGCCCTAGGAAGCCGATGGATATTTCTATTCAACAAGTCATTCCTAGTTGCAATTTCGGTAGCTTGGAGCAGGGCTATCACCCCTACTCCTTGCTGAAGAGTTGGAGGCTATCCAAGTCCTGGTGCAGAACACATGAAGTAGCGTGCTTACTGGATCCGGATTATTCACCCTGTATTCTTGGTCAAAAGTGAGATGATTATGGCACCTTAATCATTTAGTGGGGGCCTGCAAAGCCACAACCACCACGATACTCCTCGAAGGGCTAACCTCAATAATCAGTCAGGGTACAGCAAAAGCTGAACTCTAGGGGTTCCTGATTCCGTGGAAGTTGCCCAGTTGGCTCAAAAGTGAGATGATCCTGGCACCTTAATTATTTTGTGAGGGCCTGCAAAGCCACTCCCCGAAGGGCCAACCTCAATAATCAGTCAGAGAACAGCAAAAGCTGAACTTTAGGGCTTCTTGATTCCGTGGAAGTTGCTCAGTTGCCTCAAAAGTGAGATGATCCTGGCACCTTAATCATTTCGTGAGGGCCTGCAAAGCCACTCCCCGAAGGGCCAACCTTAATAATCAGTCAGGGTACAGCAAAAACTGAACTCTAGGGTTTCCTGATTCCGTGGAAGCTGCCCAGTTGGCTCAAAAGTGAGATGATCCTGGCACCTTAATCATTTCGTGAGGGCCTGCAAAGCCAAAACCACCACGATACTCCCCGAAGGGCCAACCTCAATAATCAGTCAGGGTACAGCAAAAGCTGAACTCTAGGGTTTCCTGATTCCGTGGAAGTTGCCCAGTTGGCTCAAAAGTGAGATAATCCTGGCACCTTAATCATTTCGTGAGGGCCTGCAAAGTCACTCCCCGAAGGGCCAACCTCAATAATCAGTCAGGTTACAGCAAAAACTGAACTCTAGGCTTTCCTGATTCCGTGGAAGTTGCCCAGTTGGCTCAAAAATGAGATGATCCTGGCACCGTAATCATTTCGTGAGGGCCTGCAAAGCCACAACCACCACGATACTCCCCGAAGGGCCAACCTCAATAATCAGTCAGGGTACAGCAAAAGCTGAACTCTAGGGCTTCTTGATTCCCGTGGAAATAAAGTGGAAGTTGCCCAGTTTACTCCTGCTAAACTCTTACACCCGGATGACACATGTCTTGATGGTAAGATGCCATCAAGACATATCAATGTGCCCCCGGGGGTTAGGCGAGGAGGAGCAGTAAGCATAACTGTCTATTTATTTATAGTTAAGTAGAGCCCTGAAATTATTTATTTCGGCAGGTCTGTTATTATAGTATTAGTTTATCCTAATGCGTTTATCGTAACTCTCGGTGACCAGCGATATTTTTTGTATTTCGGATTAAGAATAAAAAGAGTAGCATTTATTATACAACTGGGCATAAGAAAAACAAACAATCAAAATTTTCTCCCGTATATTTAAAATCTTTTTCCTTAAGATGATTTATTATTACGATGATTATTGTCAGGAGTGTAAACTTTACTACAGCAGTATTTTTTAAATTTTCTTACATTTATTGTTACTAAAGCACATTGTTCATTAGCTTCTAAGCTGCAAATTTACATTTCTATCTTAATGTCTATTTACACTCCAACATTTCATATCAGTGCCATATCACTGCCTACGAAAAGTTGAATGTCGTACATTTTTGCCATTTTAAGCTATTTCAGTAGCTCTTCCGTGCTTTTTAATAATATTTCATCCATAAAGTAAACTCTCTTCGTTCGCTGAAAGTACCGGACAAACAACCGATAAGTGCAAATTACAATTGATATGGAAGGGATGAGTGTAGATAGTCTTCAACATAACTCCAATGTTAATTGCATAGACAACATTGTGTGAAGTATAGATCTTGCAGTCTAACCTCACCCTGGTTATACTGAACATATAAAAAATTTCATGCAAATCGGTCGTGCCGCTTTAAGTTAGACTGAGTGCAACATGTGGCAGTTGATCTATATTTTGTTCTCCAATGAATTTTTAAGATTTCAATTAGTTGATTATATTACAAAAAAAGAGTTCTCTAATGTTTGTTGTAAGAGTTATTTAAAAGAAAAAGTTCTGGAATCAAATTAATATTTTATCATCTGTTTTGAATCACATGCACAGGTAAAAATTAAAATCGATTGTATTTTTTTTAAGTTCACTTAAATTTCATTAAAATATTTGTCCATCACTATATGACTGCGTGGTTCCTTTAAGCGAAATTTTTTATAGTCTTTAAAAAGTCGTTTGAAATCCTTTAATTAGGCACATAATTTTTAAATGTTTTATAAAAGAAATTAAAAATTTAAAACAAATTTCAAAAAATAACTTCAATTAAAAAGAAATAAATTGGATTTTCAGCAGAGTATTCTCATACATTAATGTTTGATGCCAAAAGTGGTGGTTGGTTTTTCATTAAACCATTTAATGGCAAAAGAAAAACGTTAGATGCACTTACCTTGCAATAGAATAGAACTCAGACATCATTAGCATCACACTGTAACTCACATAAATAGAAAAAGGATGTCCGGAAGGCACAAGTAAAAAGTAAAATTAAACCATTCGACCATTATTCATCCATAATTATACTCGTAATAGACCTGAAGAGAGATGGGGTACGTGTGTGTCTAAATACTAATGATATTGCATGTTTGCAATTTCCATTAGCAATTTGATGAAAATATTAAAACAACACATTCGTTCATCTAAATTTATCCACAATCAATAGAAAAAGGGAAGAATTTATTTCTAATTTTGGGGATGCTTTTTTGTATTTCGTTTTGCTTTGTCGAGGTAAAACTTTGTTTAACAGTTAATGAAAAGTTTAACTAGTGTGTGCACATACACACCCTTAACTCAATTCTGTTGTGCAAAAGGAATGTACTTTCCTTCCAACTTTTAGATTGATAAGTATGAGTGAGTATGTTAAGTTTTCAATATAAAACTATTTCTTAAAACGTGATAAAATTCCATTATTGCGGCAAAGACTTTTACAGGTAATTAGAGAAATACTCGCACCAATAATACGTTGTTAGTCGTATTTTAAGTGAAAAGAATAATTAAAATACATATTTCGATTTAGAATGGCTCATGTTTTTTTAAGACTTAAATTACTGTTTGTCTTTAAAATACTACATTTGTTCTTTTGCACAAAATTTATTCATCATTTTCAGTGTCATCTATTATTTACGATTTAAATTTTATTACTGGCTCTTCTATTTGCTAATTTAAAAATAGTTATAAAATTAACTTAATAAAAACTCTATGTTTAAGTTATTTATACCTTTTTGCAGCGTTTTTTGTAAATAAAGCTTCGTAAATTGGTCAACTGTGGGCCAGCATATTATTTTTTACAGAAAAATCTTTTTCGTTTATAAACGATAAAAAAAAGTTTGCTTTCTAAAACAAAATAAATAAAAAATTTCGATTAAGACGATTCAAATTTTTTGTTGTGTTAAGAAGAAAAAAGTTCGAAAATTAGGAATGAAAAATGATATCTGGTATATGTCCACCACGACCACGCTGACAGCTGTCGATTCTTTCATTAAAGTTTCTAGTCACTTTTTGGTAAATGGCGGTCCTATTTCATTAATCAAATTTGAGTTTTAAGGCTGAAATCGATCCGTATAGACTCTGTCCTTAACATAGCCCTACATAATATAATCCAGTGGTGTTAAATCTCACGATCTGACTGGCAACTTAACTGCTGATTGCCGTAAAATTATGCGATCGGGAAATTTGGTTTGCAATAAATTTATCGTTACATTGGCTGTGTGACATGCGGCACTGTTCTGTTTAGATCACATGCCAGTGATATTTTAGGTCAAAATTTAGTCGTTAGCATTTCGCTATAGCGTGATCCATTCACCGTTACCGCATTTCCAGACTCATCTTCGAAAAAAAGCTGCCCAATTGCGCCTCCAGACTACAAAGAACACCATATGACAATTTCAGCATGCAAAGGCTTCTCAATTATCAATCTAGAACTTTCAGAAGACCAAAATGCGGCAATTTGGCTTGTTGACCTACCCTGACAAGTGAAAGTGGGCTTCGTCTGACAAAATGATTTTTTCAGAAAAATCAGCCGGTTGTTCCTAAATGAATTGAGCGAATCTGAGGCGATATGAATGGTCGGCCGGCTTGAACTCCTGCATCGGTTAAACCTTGTAAGGCTTCAAAGTGTAATCCTTATGCAAAATTTGCCTTATGGTGATTTTGGATAACTCCAACTGTTAGGAACGTCGGGGAATTAATAAATTTGGATCTGCTTCACACTGTGGTTCACCGCTGCGATGTTTTTAATTGAACGACCCAGTTGAACACGCGTTAGTATTAGCAGTCGAACGTGTCGACTCAAATTTAACGAACAAATTCTTAATAGCGGTTTTAGAAGGACTATTATGTTGTCCGAATATATCACGAATTTTACGAAATGTAACTTTAACAAAATCACCATTGTCATAATAGATTTTAATTATTTTAATGTGATTTTCCTGCGAAATTGAATTAATTGTAACAATTGGCAACACATCAACTACGAATACGTCAAAAAACTAAATGTCAAAACTAAAATATTGCTGGTGTTGTCACAATTGAAAAACAAACTTCTTGTTGAAAAACTCGGTAGTTAGATATTAAAATTTATCGTTTCATTGGCTGTATGACATGTGGCACCATCCCGTTGAAATCACATGTTATGTTGTTAGCATCTCCCAATAGCGTGATTCATTGACCGTTTCCACATTTCCAGCATCATCTTCGAAAAAAAAACGGCCAATCACTCCTCCAGACCATATAGCAGACTATACAGTAACACGTTGAGCATGCAAAGGCTTCTCAATAATTGCTCTAGGATTTTGAGAAGCCCAAATGCGACAATTTTGCTTGTTGACATGCCCTGACAAGTGAAAATGAGCTTCGTCTAACAAAAAGGATCTTTTCAGAAAAACCAGCCGGTTGTTCCTGAATGAATTAAGCGAATCTTCGGCGACTTAAATGATTGGTCGGCTTCAATTCCTGCACCAGTTAAACCTTGTAGAGCTTTAAAGTTAAATCTTTACAGAAAATTCGTCATGTGGTGATTTTGGATAACCCCAATTGTTGGTACCATCGATGAATCGGCAAATTTGGATCTGCTTCAGCATCATGGTTCACAACTGCAATGTTTTCAGTTAAACGACCTGGTCGACTAACACGCGTTAGTCTTTGCTGGTTTTATAGCGAATCTGTCGACTCAAATTTAACGACCAAATTCTTAATAGCGAACTCAGATGGACGATTATGTTGTTCAAAAATATTGCGTATTTTACGAAATGTAACTTTAACAGAACCAGCATTTTAATAGTGGATTTGAATTATTTTAATTTGATATTCGTGCGAAATTGAATTCATCGTAACAATTGCCAATGCATCTACTACGAAAACGTCTACAAACTAAATGTCAAAACTGTTGAAAAACAAATGTCCTGTTGGAAAACCGGATATATATTATTATTATAATATTTATTTTCGATTTATCATAACACAATTTTAAAATTTTATTGTTTTAATGTATGTATCTCTAATATCTCTAATCTCTTATTACTTGGGCAAACTGTTGGTCCCACTGTTATGATTTTTA
This sequence comes from Trichopoda pennipes, assembly GCA_030448955.1. Taxonomy (NCBI): domain Eukaryota; kingdom Metazoa; phylum Arthropoda; class Insecta; order Diptera; family Tachinidae; genus Trichopoda; species Trichopoda pennipes. The sequence goes on from JASKUP010000088.1 coordinate 7,580,393, forward strand.
TTTTGTGAGGTTAAAATATACTGGTGTTGATTTAATATCTCTTTATTTTAATATGAGGTGGTTTCTTTGCTGATAATTTTTATTAAAGCTTTACTATTTTTGTATAGACCTTAAAAACAATTCTTATGTTGTCTATGAAGTTCCTGTACTTAAGAAAATTGTTTATGCTTTTCTAGTAATTTGCATAAAGGTTTCCTGAAGATCTGGCTTAAGTAACCAGCGAAATATTTAATCATCACTCAATATCAGATTTATTATGGTCATTAACAGAATACTATTTAATATAAAAAGAATTTTATTTTTATTCTTCATAAGCTTTCTAATCGTATTTCGTAAATCATTTTTTATCGAATATTCCACAAAAAGTCTTTAAAAATAATATATATATAATATTTCTAAGAAACGATTTTTGAAAACAATTATAAAACTTCGAAATCAAACTATTTTTACTTTTTAATAAGTTCAATTTTTTTACTTTTACGTAGAAAATTATCAAAGATTTGGAAATGAAAGCTTTTTCCAAGTGGCAAGTGGCCAGATTAAAACACAAAAAATATACTTAATTTTTTTTTAATTTAATGTGGCTCGTTGTAAGTTGGCTTTTAAGCCATATCTTTGTACAACCCAGCCAAGAAGCTTATCTCCCTGTGTACTAATGTACTAACAAATGTCATTATTAGTTCTTTTCTCACGGTTATTATATCAAGTGGAAAATTAAGCATAACTTAAAGCGCCATCTGTTGCCAAAAAAACGATATTCGTAATTATAGCTACCATGTAACTCGTATATCATTATTTAATTGCACTTGACAGTGTCGGTTGCTCGGGTAGTTGTGTGTAAAATTATTTTAACATTTTTCCTGTTTCTGTAAAATTGCATCATCTTGAGGGAGAGAACATTCGGACATTAATACTACTAACAATATCAAGTTCTGCTGTGAACCAGCTAAAATCAGTCTGAAGAAGTTAGGAAAGTCTATTAAAAAAAAAATAAAGTCTAGTGATAATTTCTTTCTTTCACTTTTGGTTTCTTTTTCTTTTGATAGTACATTCGACTAAATGAACGAATAAAAAGTGTGTGCGTGGTCAAACAGAAAGCAATATTTCGGTAAAAAGCAAATTTTTACAAAATATGTACATATTTTGATAAAAAAAAAGTTATAACTAGAAAACGACACTTGTCAGGAAGTTACAGATAACTATCAAAAATTCTTAAGAAGAATCTTCATATTGGAAATCACTCCTTTAGAAAACCGTTTCTTGTAAAAATATTGTCTTTGTATAACTGTCTGATTTTTATCCTCAAAATATAACAGCATAAAAGGTAAAATACGTTTGAAGTTTTTTTTGTTGTTAAGAATTTTTTTAAGCTTTATAATGCCTGTGGTTTCGCACATCTGTTTTTGCCATTTTCACGCCCTTAAAAATATTTTTTACTTAATTTTAAAACTTCTTTAACACACTTCGAAGTAGGCATAAGAACAACATTATTTTTCAACATCATGATGAGGAACGAATTTTCAACATGTTCTTAAATTGGGGTTGATAGCTACGAATTTAATATTTATAAGGGGGAATTTATTTGGAATCGTAGTAGTAGGACTTAAAATTAGGCTTAAATACACGAACATTCATTTAATGTTGACTCTTCATTTTTACCACTTCCTATGTTTGTCTGTTTGTTTGTTTATAATTTATTTATAACATAAAGTTTTATGCTACTTTTTGCTGTTTTAATTTTTATATCAACACAAAAATTTACTAGGGGAGAAATAGAGAAAAGTTTTCTCTATCATACCATTGTTACACATTATTAACACATTTGAACTGAATGAAAGAGATGAGCAGCTAAACAGTAGAGCAATAGATGCAATAGATGGATTATTAAAGAACTGATTGCAGAAGGCACATCGAAGTAAATTTACTATTAATAAACAGAATACATATTTGAACAGATGAAATATTGATAATGCTTTGCCAATGTTAACACAAACAAAATAAATAAAGAACATGGAAGTGTTTTGAAATTAACCATAATTTTCTTATTTTAGTTCGGAATATTATATGAAATATTTAGCAAAGTTTTTATCCAAATTGCTTCGTGTTATTTATTCATTTTATTTGTAAATAAGTTCCATCTTGAAGTACTTTTTCGTTCAAACCTAACTTTGGGAATACTAAATGTTTTAATAGCCACTATTTTTTGCTTAGTGAAAATGTGATGAAGCGTCTTTTTCTACAGCGGAAAATATGTTTGCACCTGTTTTATAAATTCTTTATTTGCTTACAAATCGATGTTTAATTAAATTTTTATTTCGATTTATTTTTAGCTTGAAAAAGAATTAAATAATCCAATCAATAACAAATTTCAAACAAAACAAAAAACACCTTCAATAGGAGCAAGATTTGTTTTCTATTTAAAGGATAATCGAAAATAAAAAATAATTATTAAGAAAAATAAATTATATGTTAGATAAAATATACGTTTTAAAATAGTCTTAAATTCAAGTTTAAAATTTCTTGATTTTTACGATAGAATATCTTAGGGCAAAGGGCAATTTTTTTTTTTTTATAGGACCAGCACTCAGGGGATGACCCCTACCTATGCAATGCATTGTGCCAGAACTAGGAAATTAGGTTACGGGAAGGAGGAAAGCGGGAGTAGTGTCTGTAGACATTCGATTTGAATTTTCTCAGATTGAAAGTGACAGGGAAGACCTCCGGAGGGATCTTATTCCACATACGGACTGTTCTGCTGAAAAACGAATTTTCCCTGTAATGCGTAGTGCGATTCACTGGCCAATCAACCACAAAAGGATAAACTCTTATCGAAAATCGAGTTAAACGTGAAAACGTGCGAGTATCAGGAACAAGTTCCCTAATTTCATTAGAGCACTTACCATTGCAGTAACGATAGAATAGTGAAATGCACCCCACATTGCGTCGATGCTCTAGAGAATCAATAGAGTTGGATACAATACTGTCAGCAATGAGCCTCTTGACCCTCTCCTGTACGTGGTCGAGTAACCCAAAAATAGACTTTGCGGCGCCGGCCCATACATGAGAGTTGTATTCCATTTTCGGACGGATATAGGTGGTATAGATAGTACGGAGACCGGATGGGGTGAAGTGTCTTCTACACCGCTTTAGAAAACCGAGGCACTTGAAAGCTTCTCTAGAAACCTGAAAAATGTGTTTAGTCCAACGAACATCACACTAAATTTTCATACGGAGAACATCAAGAGCTTCCGATTCCGTAACACCTATATCACCCAGAGTAAGAGATGCAGTCCCACTACCAAACGAAGATCTATGCGTAAGCATGCAACATTGTGTCTTACGATTATTGAATGCTACTCTATTCTCACGACCCCATTCCAAGATTGTCGCAAGATCGTAATTAAGCGTATCATTCATGTTTTGCCTTTTGGAAGTAACCTCCAAATGGCTTGGTCTATTACCAAATGAATATGAGTGACAAATGGCGCTGTCATCTGCAAAAGAATATATAGGGTTGAAAGTCCGACAATGAAGGTCATTTACAAAGATAAGGAATAGGGTAGGAGAAAGAACGGAGCCTTGCGGTACACCTGAGTTCATCATGAACTTGTCTGATGAAATCCCATCTATAACAACTCGTATAGTGCGATTTCTGTGAAAACTCAATATAAATCTGGAAAAATTATCACCAACACCAAAAGCAACAAGTTTTGACAGAAGTGCATCATGCCACACTCTATCAAATGCTTTGAAAATATCTAGAGCCACCACCTTGCTTTCTCCAAAATGATGTATGGAGTTACACCATTGTTCCAAAAAGAATGCTAACAAGTCACCCGTAGAGCGCCCCCTACGAAAACCATATTGTCGGTCACTAAGCAAGCTGTTGGACTCCAGGTAGATCGCCCACGCGCTGTGAGGAATAACAATTAAAAGACACAAATCAGAAATTAAACGATCTTAATCGATAACAAATAATAAACAAACAGATAATAGTAAAATAAATAATCAGTCTAAATTCAGTACAAATAAAGAACCGAATATACTTTTGAAATATACTGACTTCAGAAAGTATATTAAATTTAATATTACTAACGCGATATGTTATATTAAGGGAAAAACAGTTATTGCACATGTGAAAATAAATGATTTGTTTTCAAATACGAAAATTCACTTAGAAGAATTTTTCTTTAGGCTTGAGAAAATGTGGCTGGAAAATGTTAAATAAAAATATTGAAAATGTTGAAAATTGAAAAGAGTGCCATTTAATGAGGTGCCCTTAACAGATAATAATAATGCTTAAGGAATTCTTGATATTATATTGAAATATCACGATAATTCTATTGAAGGTGAACTTTGTGGAGGTTATAGAACTGTAGACAAAATGATTTAGTATAGTTTTTTTGGAGTAATCTAATATATAAAATTTCCATGTCACAATGCTAGTTACCGTACTTCTCCGAAACGGCCTTACCGATTTTTACCAAATTGTATATGCGTATTCAGTAGGTCTGAGAATTAGCTACTATCTATTTTCCATACCCATAAGTGACAAGGGTTGTTCACCCTTAAAATTTTTTTAATGGCATCGCATTGGCCATTGCATCATCGGGCATTTGCGGCAACTTTATTGGATGGAGCCAGAACAGCTCATTCAGTATTTAAGCTGCCACTAAATATTGAAAATAACCCTGACGCAGTGTGTAATATTAAAAAACAATCGTCCATGGCTACCGTTCTGAAACAGTGTAAAATTATCATCTGGGATGGAATTGATGTGATTTGATTTACATCTGCACCGACTAGGTAGTCATAATCAAACCACTTTGAATGATTTGCAAACGTCATTCACGCCCTAGGAGGCCATCGAATACGTATATCCTCTGGTCACTCCTAGTAGCAATTACGAAAGCCCGAAGTAGGCCACAGCCTTCACTCCTTGCCAAAGAGTTGGAGACTTTCCAACTCCTGGTCCAGTACGCATGAAGCTTAATATAATTAAAAACACGACGGCATTCATACTCACTGGACCTGAACCATTCGTTGTGTTCATTTTGAATGATCCGACCCACAAACTATCACGAGAGTCTCGAAACCACAACCACCACGATACTCCCATATAGAGGCCAATAACCAGTCAGAGAACAGCTAATTGTCTCAAGAGACAAATAGTGAACTCTGCGGGCGTACTGCTTCCCGTGGAAATATGTGGATTGTCCATGTGACTCCTATTAGCCTTTGAGGGGCCTGGGCTCCATTTTACCCCGCAAGACACCAGTCTTAATGTAATAGTGGGTTCCAAAAAGACTATCATGTGCCCCCGAGGCGAATCTGGGAATGTACTATGGCGCACAGGACAGGACAGGATATTAAAAACAACGACAAACTATTTGGCGGCACTCTCTCACTTCCCGTCAACATACACTGATAAGATCAACGCTTGATTAAAATGATCTCCATTGTGGCGTAATGTTAAAAAAGTACAGCTGAAAGTAAATACGCGTGTTCAAATGCTTCAAGATCCATCCATTGATACATTCGCAAAACAACTCTTGGATATCGGTGATGGAAAAGTTTCTGCAGATGAAACTTGATACGTAAAATTACCGACCGATTTCTGCACAATCGCTAATCGGCAAGATATTCTCATTGAACAAATATTTCTCGATATACACACACAGTACATAAATAATGAGTGGCTTGCAGATAGAGATATTTTAGCAGCAAAAAATCCAGATGTTGACAATTTAAATTTGAAGATACAACAGTTGTTGCCAGTTAACTTGGTATTATACAAATCTATTGATACAGTTTGCGATGCCAGCGAAGCTGTCAATTTTCCCACAGAATTTTTGAACAGACATGCCACCACATAATTTACAATTGAAGATTGGATCTCCAATTGTCTTGCTTCGTAATCTAAGCCTGCCACGGCTGTGCAACGGTACGCGATTAGTCAATCGAAAATGATGAAACATGTTGTCAAAGCCAGCATTTTAAATGGCAAGTTCAAAGGTGAAAATATATTAACACCACGGATTCCTATCATACCTACAGATGTACCAAATTCAATTCAAATGAATTCAGTTTTCGATTAAATTGGCATTTGCAATGACAATCAATAAATCCCAAGCCCAAGGTCTAATTGTGGCTTAGATTTGAATACACCATGTTTTTCACACGGGAAATTGTACGTAGCATGCTCTCGAGTGGCTAAACCATCCAGTTTGTTTGTGCTGACTAAAGATGGACTAAAAAATATATTGTTCACGCTACAGCATTAAAAGATTAATGTTGTTTGTTAGTGTTGCTGTCGTAATTAATTTGTGATATGTAATTTTAACAAATAAACTATAATAAGTTGAAAATAATATTGTTTGGCGTTTCTTATTTTTCTATTCCCTTATCGTTCATAGCGCTCCATGCCCATGTCACGCATATACCACATACTTACACACTTCTAATAAGTAATTTACTTTTTGTCTACACTAGAATTTATCTGGAAATAGAAATAATTTATAAGGCAAAACAACGTTTGCCGGGTCACCTAGTTATTTTATATTAGCTAAATTTTCAGTGTGATAATAACATAAATTTATTTTTAAAATTTTGATGGTAAAGCTAGTCCCTATTGCTATTTCATTGATTTCTCAACTAAAATCGACAGGGAAGTTTTAATTACATTTTAGAAAAGCTAAAGCTACTTATTATATTGCTGTTATCAATAAAAAAAAATAAACGAAATGACCTAGTATGTGTTTTACAAACTGCATAGTTTTCTAAGAAATCTTTTATATACCAGTCAACAATTACATGCTTTTAAAAATTCCACGAAATAAGAAAAACAACAGAAAATAACTAACACAGAATAAAAACTAAATATACACACAAACAGGCGCCGACACTGAATGATAATAACAACAACAATATGGGTTGAGGCCCAACTATAATATGCATAAGCTGGCTTAAGCTTATGTTAAAAGTTGAACGAAAAGTCTGTCAAATGCTTAAGCAAGACACTGAAGACTTTTAGCTGGCTATAATGTACTTAAATGAATATAGAAATTATTACGCACAGTTGCATATTTGTTTTATTCGTACTTTTGCAAAAAAATAATTTCTTTCTAAATAAATTAAATTTATAAACAAAAAGGCGTTTAATAATCATATTTTGTATACTTAATACTATCCTTATACAAATTTATATATATTTTTTAACAGTTTTAAGAAAATTACGAGGGAAAAATTACACATATTTCGCTGTTTGTATTATTTGGCCCTAAAGTACTAAAAAAATGCAGCTGTGTGCATCATTAAAGTTATAAACAATAAAAAATTACATTTTGTTGCAAATTGTGTGTTAAAAAATGTTTAAAGGGCCTTAAGTTATTAAACTCCAAGTTTGAGCCTAGTTCTTCAACGTTATCACGAGAAACGATCCCGTAGTAACTACCATCTGTGTTTGCACTCTGCGACTTTATATAATTCATACCAGTATGAAAATGAAAAACGCAAAGAAAATTCTTGAAGGTATTACCACTCTTACTGCATTTTTCTGCTATTTTTTCCATGCTTGTTCCTTTGAATTGCCGTTATAATAAAACGCGTCTTTTTCATATAACGAACTTTTTCTTTGTACCTTTTCTATTAAATTTAAATAAAATATTTTTTTGCTTTTGTCCTCCATTGAATTTGGTTTCCGTACGGAATGTGCGATGAGTTTCGTACATTTAAGGAAACTTGACGAAAAGTTTTGTTAAGTTCTGGTATATGCGAGAACCACTTAGAACAATTATTTAAGCACAACTTGCTGGGCAAATAAATGAATTTATATTGAGTCATCACTGAGTAAAGACAACAATGTTACCTTCGTGTTGTATGATGTGTATTGAAAGTAAGTAAATCGTTTAATTTAATTTACAACTTCAAAATGCTGTGTTATTATTTTGCAATACAAGAACTCGTTTATTAAAACGAATAAGCGTAACAATATTTAAAAATTTTTTTGACCACCTGAGAAGTGGACAAAACGCAATCAGCACAAGCATCAAAGCTTCAACAGAATATCAACAATGAATAGTTACACAAATTTTTTGATGCTTAAATCTAAGCAAAAACTAATAATGTTCACTATTCATATTGTTCATTCCTTTAATAAACGTTTTATATAGTTCTTTTATTAGAAAATAAATATACGCAACACTTTATTGTTTTAAATTAAATTACTCAATTTGCTTACTTATTGCGTTTATAGAAACAAAAAAGCACGATGGTAACTTTACCGCTTTAACGCCTAAAAGCTGCTTTATTATCTTTATGTCTACTTGACGATATTTTGTACTTCTTGTGATTTTATTGCCCAGCATATGGTGCTTATAAGTCTGCTTTGAGTGGTTATGGCTTTTAAATAAAAATTCTACTTTAACATCATCACATGTTGTTGTAGTTACATTATTCAGTGTAGGCGCCTGTTTGTCTATGCGTCTTTTAATTCTGTGTTAGTTTTTTTTTCTGTTTGATTGTTTGTTTTGCTGAAATTTTAACAACGCATAATGTTGTTGTCTTGTGTGCGTAAGATTTCTTAGAAACGACATAATTTGTAAAAAAAGAGACAATAGGTCATTTCGTTTACTTATTTTCTACTGATTATTATTTTCTTTAAAGCTTAAACAAAACATCTTTGTAACAATATGTTTCAAGTGCGTTAATAAACGAATTCAATTTAAATGAAGTAAAAATTAAAGAATTAAAAATAAAATTTTATTAACAAATATTATTTTTTTACCAGCTAATACAAGTTTTAAAAGAAACTAAAAAATTGTGTTTGCTTATAGAATGTTTTTTTTTAACACTTTTTATGTTGTGTGTCTTTTAAAGGCATAGAGAACATCAGTTTCCATAAATGTTAATATGTTCATATTTCAAACTCACAATTTTGTGACAACAATACAAAAAAAGTTTAACATGTCCTAACATTTTTAAAATATAGAAAATATGTTTTTTAAGTTGTTTGGATTGAGTATAGATTAAAACACAACTTGATATCTTCAAGATAATGTCTTTACATCGAAAGCGCTCATCGTTCTTAACGAGCAAACAGCCAGCAAAGACGGAAAAGGATGTCAAGAAATTTTTTTCTATTTTAAAATTTCTTCCAAGTTTTTCTATTCGCTTTTTTCCCTTAAGAAATAAAAACTTTTAGATTTTAATTTTTGGTTAACAATTATATTTTTCAATATTAGTTTTGTTTATTTTTTCTTAGCTTTCTTTAATTTTACATATTTATTACTTTGCTGTATTTTTATTCTTCTGTCAATTGTAGTAATTTTTGTTACAGTATTTTTTTTATTTTATTTTAACATTATTCTTGCGTTTATGCTTAATAAATTTTGGTTTTTTTTGATATTTTTTTATAACATTTAATACTTATATTGTATAATAATAATTGATTACGAACATATATTTGTTGTTAACTAGTAATAATTAATATAAACATTTGAATTAAAATTTTGTGTTGAATTGTTGTTGTTGTTGTAAAAACTCTTCTTAAATTAACACATACATATTTAATTCTTTGAATAAATTATTGCATTAATATGAAATAAAATTTAAATATAAAATGATGATTAACTGAAAAAGATGTGAACTCAATAATATTAATTTCGCTAGTATTTTTATTTTAAAGAATTTTCTTTGAAAATATCGAGTTTTTTTTTAATTAAATTAAGTAAATTTAAAATATATTGCTGATTATATTTTTATTAACTTATTTTCGATTAAAATTTAAATAGCTTAAATCAATTTATTCAAATATTTTTTTTTTGTTGTTCTAGGAAGGAGAAGTAATAGTTGAGTATAAAATGTTTTCAATTGTTCAAGGATAAATTGTATGAACAAAATAGCACAAGAAGAACTATTTTTTCCTTTAATATTTTCGTTTAATTATTTAATTTTATATAGTTTAAATATATAATGCTTATTTTAATTTTATTTTTATTTTATATTCATATTTGTAACTAAACAATAAACATCAGCTATGCTAAATACAATAATTAACTAAATTTTTGTTATTGTTGTTGTTTATATATTAAATATACGTATATAAATTTATATTTAATTATTTTTTAATTAATTTTTATGAGTCTAAATATTTAATTTGGTTTTATTTATGCTTATAAGAATTACTTATGGTATTTATTTTTAAATTATTATTATTATTATGAAATGACCTCCTTTGCCTTCTTAATACATAAACAAATACACGTCATGAACTTACAGTTTGTTGCAAAGCTGTTTATTTTGCGGCTTTATTTTTTTTATTAATTTGTTTTATATTTTAACATCGAACTAATAACATTTATCAAAGCAAGGAATGATTATAAACAAATATGGTTTTATGGGGTATTTCATATTTAGAAGAAAGCTTCTTTAACGAACAATTACATTACGTTTGATAATTATTTTTTTTACTGATTATTTTGGGGGAGGAAAATCAAGAATTTATATCTGGAAACAGTATAATAATATAATATAAACAGCGTAAGACAACGTCGGAAAAAATTTTATGAGTATAAAACTCAGTAAAGTTTATGATATAGCGTACATATCTAATATACACACTGATCTGTTAGATTTAAAAAAAAAATCGAAATAGAAAATTTTCCATATTTTCTTAATTATTCTAGACATTTTAAGTAAAAAATCGACTTTTTTTCACGGCTTCCTCGTTGTCGTTTTTTATTTATTTTTATTAGATAACTCTGCATCCAAATGCAACAACAACAGACGAAAAGTTCAATGTTCCATCGCCAGAGGCTTAACTTGCTAATCTTGGTCACCAAGAATGATGTTGGCAGATTTTTTTGATTTTTTTCTGAGACTCGCCCGTAAGCGCTAAATCGTTGATATTTGTTTACCACATTATTCGTGTATAGACTGTCCTTTTTCTTTAATTTATTAATAATTGTAAAATATGGTTTTTGTTTTCTGAATATGAAACCTCCCACAAAATGTATCTCATTCTCAATAATAATTGTTGTATGCATGCATCACATGCCACTTCTCCTAAAAACTAAAATGGATTCATTTTTTCCTAATTCATGTATTTTTTCTTATTTTTGTTTATTTTATAATTATTTATTTAATGTTTTTTTTTTTCTAATTAATTCTAGCTTTTTTCAGTATCTTCGTTCCTATAATGATTTGTTAAGGGTGATTGCAACAAAATGTATATTCTTGAAATAAATTTTGTTTATTATTATTATTATTTACTTTTTTATTGTTGGTTTATGTTAATATTTTTAAAAATTTCTTTATTAATTATATTTATTTGAATACTACCACAAATATTACACATTGCCGGCTCCAATAAATTTCAAAACTTAAGAAACTGAATAGTTAAAATATATTTTACATAATTTATTTTTCTTTTATATATATTTTTATTAATTAAATTTTTTTTTCTATTATTTTTATTATGCATCTGTATATTAAATTTAGTTATGAACAATAAAAAAAAAATGCACCACTGGTTTTTATGCGAATTTTGATGGCGTCCATTAGCAATTCATATCTATTTTAAGATCTTAATAATTTTTTTAATTTTATATTCAAAACAAAAAAATATTTAAAAATAATATATAATTTTTTAAAATCTAAATTTAGGTTATTAGCAGCCTGAAACGCTAACTAATATAAAATAATTACTGCCAAAAAAAACTATTTTAAATAGTTAATAAAGTTTTAACATTTTGAAAACCTGTAACGCACTAAATTATTATTTAGAGCAAAACCCATTAAAAAAATCATGTATAAAACATGTTCTTAAATATAAATCAATATTCTGAATATCGCTTTAAATCATAATATTACTTCAATAGGAGTGATGGAAGGGACTTTAGAAGTGCTCGATCATGGAAAATCTTAGTGGGTCAGAATTTTTTTATAATAATGTTAAAAAGTAGTTTAACGAATGGCGTCATTCAGGTACACCTTGGGCACCGGAATAACTTGGCAAAATTTACAAATTTGCTTAGAACACATTACATTGCCTTAGTCATTTATATCTACCGGATGCCATTTCTGGTCGCAATGAATGCTTCTTATTTCAAAAACTATATGTTGTTTCGTTTTTTTTTAATTCCCACTGGAAATTCTGCACAAAATTATGAAAACTCGCAAAAAGGTTTTGTATTCTATTAAAGCACAGTCCATAAATGTTATGAGAAACTGGCAGGCATATTTATGTCTGTCAGGGGAGGATCTAGCAACCCCCAGACCTCCCAAATAATTTTCATTTTTCCTTATGGAATCATTAATAGACGGCACAATTTTTCACTTTCTAAAAGAGCTACGCATCCTGATGGAAAATGTAATGTTACGCTGCCACAGAAAAAAAATGTATATAAATATTTAAGAATTTTCTTGCTTTCAGATTTAAAATTTAATAAGTCTTTAATTGATTTAATAAGTTTTTTAATTAGAAAAAATTTTCAATGAATTATTTAATATAAAAAAATAATTGTATTTATTTCTTAATTCAACATTTCATTTATCAATTACAAATTTAAGTAAATTTTATTTTTTTTTATTTGGGTGCGGTTTTACGTCGACCCTCGTTAAATTTGGTTTGTGTACAAACTAGTTTTAATATGAAAATAAAGCGATTGATATATTAAATCGTATTCTAGGTTGTCGATAATTATGAATACTATCTGCAAACCATGATATAGTATGAGATTTTGTTGTTAGATATGTAGAAAATGATATGTGTATCTAAAAATTGGGGTAGTGTTTATTTAAATAAAATATATAATAGATGTACTAACTGATCTGTACCATTTAATAATCTTTTAGAAAGTTTTATAAAATATAGATTTTAGTATAAGCAAAGTTGTATTTTAGTTGGCATGTTTCATTTATGAGAAAATGCTATCAAAAATTCCATTTTCTTGGGATGTTGAACGAGTTAATAAATCGTACGAGTATGTAAGATGGTCAGTCGTGGCCTTAAAAAATGAAAAGTGTAAAAGTTTGGTGCAAAACATTTAATCAATATGGATTAAAATACCTTTTAATAATACTATATTCTTTAAAGAAATTTTTCTGGATAGAATACTAACGATTTGAGCACTAAAATACCAAATAAAATTATAGAATGAATTCTAGGAAAAATTACATTTAATTAACAGTAATCAGTTAAATATTTTTCTTGAATAAAATAAATTCTTAATAGAAACATAGTTACTTATACAAATTCAAGGCGTTTGCAGACAAAAAAAGACATAAATTGTATACCTTTATCATTAAAGGCGCACTTAATGTCGCACTTAAACCAGAGTTGCATTTTTTTGCTTTACGCAGCTAAATATCTTTTAATTATTTAAATTTTTTTTTATTATATAACTTTTTTTATTTTTAAAGATTTTATTATAAAATTAATTTATGCCAACTAATACTCAGGCAGCCGTTACACCAACCAAAACAATTTCCTCGTATTGTGGCGGTTGTCTGGTCTAGTCTTTAATTTGAATGCGTTTATAACTTTTATTTAAAATTTAAATTTACTGAATTCAAGTGCTGCACTCATAAAAATTATGAGTTTCTTAATTCTTTTATAAAATAAACATTTTATTTAAAAATTACTTATTTTCAAAAACGTATAAAAATCAAAGATTTTTCAATACATTAATTTATAATTACATTAATTTTATAAGAATTTTTTGCTAACTTTAAATAACTTGTTCTATTTATTTTTTTTGGAATAAATTATCTTTTGATTAAGTTTTGTTTGTTTAAGAATTTAATTGGAAACCATTTTACTTTTTTTTAATAGAACCAACAATAAAGAGTTTTAAAAATATTAAATAAGTTTAAAATTTCATCGAATCATTAGATGAGGACAAAGTATAAGCATAATTTCCTTATAACAAAATTCTAAATATTAATGTTTCTGTTACTTCAGCCAATTAATTGTTAATCGACTGCTAGTAAAAGCGTTAAAAGATTTGTGGATGTTAATCGTAATCCTTGATTCCAAAGTAAAAAAGGTTATTTTTTCTCAGACCAGTACTCAGAGGATGACCCCTACTCATGCAATGCATTGTACGAGAATTAGGAAATGAGGTTATCGGAAGGGGAAAAGAGGGAGTATTGTTTGGGGTTATTCGATTTGAATTTGTCTGAAAATTACAGGAAACGAACAGTGATAGGCTCTATATGAAAGACGTATTCAATGTAAAAAAGTTCGAGTAACGGGAACAATTTTCCTAATTTCTTTAGAGCCCTTACCACTGTAGTAACGATAAAACAGTGAAATACAACAAAGATGGCGTCGATGCTCTAGTGAAGATTTAGAATTGGATACCCTATTGTCCCCAATGAGTCTCTTGGCTCTATCTAGTACGCGGTCGAGCAACTCCAAAGGATCTGCCATCTAACGATTTTTTTTTCAACTAGTGCTTATTTTGTGAATGGTAACAGCTCATGTTTGATTTGACAGATAATTAGTTTTATCCTTCCGCTAAATGAATATGGTTGTGTATACGATTAAACAACGCTTGGAAGTATTGTGACATTACTTTGAAAATCATGGCAATGTTGCAGAATGTGTGCGAATATTGTATACGGATTTTGGAAGAAGAGAAGCACCGTCAGCTCCGTATGTTCGTTATCTTGTGAAAAAAGTGAAAGAAACTGGCATCCTCATCGATAAACCAAAGCGTGAAAAGTCAAAAACAGTGCGTACACCAGAGGATATTGCTGCTGTGGCAGAAAGTGTGCATGAAGCGCCATCAATATCAATTCACCGTCGTTCTCAACAATTAAACATTTCAGAGACCTCATTGGGACGAATTTTGCATGAAGAACTTGATATGATGCCATACAAAGTCCAATTGGTTCAGGAGTTAAAGCCAAGTGCTTTTCCAATGCGTTTTCGCTTCGCTAAATGGGCCTGCGATCGACTTAGAGAAGATGCCGATTTTGCACAAAAAATCATCTTTTCAGATGAAGCTCATTTTGAGTTTAGCGGGTATGTAAACAAGCAAAATTGTCGCATTTGGGTCACAGAAAACCCGCACGCATACATTGGAAATCCGTCGCATGCAAAACAAGTCAAGTTTGGTGCGGATTTTGGTTCAGAGGCATAATTGGGCCATTTTTCTTCGAAAATGAGCAAGGAATGGCCGTTACAGACAATGGTGATCGTTATCGGGCCAAGTTGAACGAATTTTTGTTTACAAAAAATGAAGAGGACGATATTGGCAACATTTGGGTTCAACAGGACGGCGCTAAGTGCCACACACCCGAAGCTACACTCGATGTTTTGCGCCCTATTTTTGAAGATCGCATTATCAGCCGTAGAGCTGATGTCGTTCGGCCACCTCGATGCTGCCCTCAATGATAAGTGTTACGCCAATAAGCCAGAGGCATTTGACGCTTTAAAAGACAATAATCGTGAAGCCATTGGTTAAATACAGCTTCACACAATCGATAATGTGCTTAAAAATTAGACCGATCATGTATAATACAGCATGGTCAGCCGAGGCAGCCATTTGAATGAAATTATCTTCCATTATTAACCGGAAGGCTTGTACTTTCAAATAAAAAAAATTTGAGAACATATTCAGTAGTTTTGTTTGTAGCATTTAAAACAAAAAAAAGTTATTTGGCGGACCCTTTACTACAGTAAAGTCACGAGATTTATATCCCAGAAAACTTTATCGATCTTCTATTCTTATGTAAACACTTGGTTATTTTATTAACACTAACCCTGATAATTCGCAAAGAGAAAGAAAAAAAAGGATTAAAAATGGGTTTCTTTGTTAAAGCTTTTTTACAGTTTAAAGATGTTTGTATTTGATTTTAAATCTCCAATCCCAATAGACCTTAATGCGCTGGTGCACTTTTGGAGGGATATAGGTGGTATAAGTAGTGTGAAAATCGAATGGAGTGAAGTATCTCTTACAACGTTTTAGAAAACCGCGGCACTTGAAAACTTCTTTAGAAACCAGAAAAATGTGCTGAGTCCATGGAACAGCACACTGAATTTTCATGCCAAAAACATCAAGAGCTTCCAACTCCTTAATACTTATATCACCCATAGCAACAGATGCAGTACCATTTTCGAACACCGATCTATGCGTAAGCTGCAATATTGAGTCTTACGGCCATTAAAATTGACTCTAATCACACAACCCCATTCGCAGATTGAGCATATTGCCATGTGTAAATATGCTAGAATTGAAATAGGGTAAACTAATAAGCGTAAGGCTGGTTTACTTCCATGAGCTTAAACATATTATGCTTCATATAAAAAATATTTCTAATTTATTAAATTTGTCGTTAAGGTTTGTTGTTTTTGTGTTGGTACTTTTTATTTTCTAAACAGTTGTCATGAAAACGCAACAGATTTTCTATATCACTTGTATTAAGTTTATGTCAGTCGATGGCTTTTTAAAATAATTTTCACGGCCTATATTGCGAAAATATTTTCCTTATTTCATTCATTTACATTTTTTTTTCTAATGACAGACAATAAAGCTTCGTCGTTATTCGTTGGCAATCCATTAGTTGTGCCAATGAAAAAGTTATATACATTTGATGTTATATATAATCGGCAGAAAGTACACCCCACAGACATCTACTTTCCTTTGTGTTAATTTTGCATTAAAAATGCGCGTTCATTTGTTAGGGATTAGCGTTGTTCAGTTTGAAACAACTAATGCGAAAATAAGGAGTTTGCAATATTGATTAAGTCATATTATGACTGTTTAGCCTATTTAAATTTGGGCTACGATGTTGATTTTTATTTGTACAAAATAAATTGTATACTAGCAAGTTGCCTTTACAGATAAAACCAGATTTCAGAATATGAGAATAAGTTAACTTAAGTTAGCTTAATTCACGCCTATAAAGACCGATTCAAGTATAATGATCTTTTTTTGAAATTTACTTAATTGAAAATAAATGTGAATAAATGCCTCAAATTTTCAAAATTTGTCATGAGAAAAGTCTAACATTCTATTAAGTAAGTAAATTTCTACTTTATAATTGTCTTGCTATGTTATTTAAAAATATATTATCGACACATCATTGCAATCTTTTTGGAAACAACTTCCCGTTTTGGTCTAACTTTTCGAACATTACTGGCCGTTAGTTAGGAGTAAACCAAAAATTTTGGCCTACAAGGCGTAAATTTTTGCTAACTTAATAGTGATTTGATGGCTGATTTTTTAAAGTAACTCTGGATAATTTGATGACGTTATTCAAACCTCATATTATTTATAATTGTTTTTTCTAGAATATACCGACCATAAATGTCAAAGAGTTCTTCGTTATTAAAATTTATTTCAAACCCCAAGAAAAGTAAATTTTGTTCTCTTTTTGGTCAGTTAGTTACTTTTCAGATCCATTAACGCAAGCAAATAAAATAAAACAACTTATTTAAATTTCAGTTATATTAAATTATTATGGCAAGTTATAAAATATAATCTATCACTGAAGAAGTCCAATGGCCTCTAAATTTAATTTATATAAAAATCTACAAGTTAAAATAATTTATTTAATAATTTATTTGTCTTACATAGGGCGCACATTTCCGTCGTTACACTGAAAGGAGAAAATATTGCAAAATGGTGGGTTTCAGATAAAGCTCTTGTCACATCAGAAACATATGGAGGACTATCCCATACCATGTTAAACTAGAAAATGGGGAGAAGAATCGCGATATTCTTATACCAAATGTTTTGCGATTTAGTAGATGGTACAGGTGATTTGAAGGAATGTCTAGCAATTATTCTTAATGAAACCCGGATGAAGGTAAATATTATTGCTGCAGTTATTTTTGAATATGTCACAGAAAAACGTGTCAATGTTGACAAATTGGTAAAATATTTATTTTTATAAAAGAACTATACAAACCCTACTGGATTATTATCCAAAGTTTCAGTGGACATTTTTTTGGTTGATCCGTGAAAAGGTGCCGTGCAGTCTGCTTGTCGCTCAATCCTTTTACTTTAGTACTTTTCCACAAAATTTCTAAATCCACTGCCGATATTCTATCCAATCGCATATAAAGTTTGTTACATTTATTTCTTTTAGTTCTAACTAAAATAATTCGGCGTAGCTTTTTGAGCTTTATTACTATTTAAGTCTTCGCTATATTTAATATTAATAATTAATATTTCGATTACACAAGAGCTTTATTAATATAAAAACTGTCAATCTAGCTTTTACTGTTCTGGCGATTTAACAGAAGATAAAAGTCAAGATAATGAATGTAATCTCTAAACTCAATGAGGTATTTGTTTATCTTAAACAAATGTTCGAGATCAATAGTTAAATTTCTTGCTTAACATATTCCTAACTACGATAAGGTTTCTCTTTTTATACTCCCATCGGAGATAGAATGAACAGTAGGACTTCGTAAAACAAGCGCTAGAGATGGTTAATCGTAATCGTAATTTATTCCTGTTACATCAACTTTTATCCCTTCAAGTTTTAAATAAAAAATAAGATTAAGAGTTCAAATAGTAGAGACACCTTTAGTAGAGTGTGAGCAGTCATAGCTGAATAGTTGCAGGGTTCAGAATTTTTCATTTATGAACATTCAAAAATCAACATTCATGATATATTTCATAAATGAGAAATCTAAAATTTTATATTTATTTTTCACGCTCATAACCGAACAACAAAAAATGTTCTGCTTATATTCATACATGAATGCGAACAACAAGAATTATTGGTCTTATTCATATGTGATAAATTATAAATTAGCTACTTCTCATTAATGTTATTTTTCATAAATGTACATGTTCATTTATGAACGTTGAAATTTTATAAAATTTTTCATAAATGAACGTGAAAAAATTTTCTACCTACGATTGCAGTTTAACGTAAAATGTAGTAAGAACACATGGGTACATATTAACTCAAAATACAATATTGCAATATATTCTAAAATAAATAAAAACAAACATTTTTTTCTGCATACGCCGCCAATTGCGCATTATCAAATATGTGCGTTTATGTACGCGAATGCTTAACGCACATATTTTTACGACCTTTTCATTTATGAAAAATTATCAAAATTGTAAATATTCAAAAATGAACACTTGTGTGTTTCTCATTTTATCACTTATGGATAGAAAGAAAAAAAAATAAATCGTCGCATTCACAAATGAGAAAACACAAAATAATTTGTAGTCTCTCACACATGTATGAGAAGAAGCGGCTAAAAAATGACATGTAAATAGTCATACATGTATGAACAGTGAATGAATACTTTGCTACTCTGGTAATAAGCATTCTAAGGCTCGTCTTGAGTTTAAAGAAAAGTTTGGTGCTTTAAATAGAAAAAAAATTATTTTTGAGTTAAAGCACCAGTAGAATAAATCTCGTAATCCCTACTTCCGCAGTGAAAAACTGCATATTGATATAACAGCTTTTAAAATATTCGCAGTAATTTGTATCGATAACAATCAATGACGAATTGGAAATTGATTGCTTGTACTTTGCCAATGGAACTATGTCAATTTATCTTTGTATGAAAGTTTGCTTATTTTTAAACTTAGAATTTTTTTTATTTAAATAAAAATTTTATGATACGATCGAAAACGTTTGCTTGCTTTAAAATTTTAAGTTAAATATTTAAATAATTAATTAATGTTTTCTATGGAATTAAAATTTTTTAAAATTGTTTTGTTTTTAATTCAAAATATTGCTTGTTATTTTCTTTTGAGGGTTTTCTTTTATTATTTTATATTAATTAATTAATTAATTATTTTTGATAAATTGTTTTAATTATTTTATATATACATTTTAATATAATATTTTAATAAGAATTTTAGTGGATGTGTTTTTGTTTTTTATAATTTTGTTTGTTGTTGATAATTTTTTTTTATATAATTGAAACTTTTTGATGGGAGATTTTTGTTTGTTGTTGCTTTATGTGATAATTAATATATAATTTAGTCATGCTTTTTTATTTTTTTTTTCATTTATTTTTATATATTTCTTTTCTTTTCTTCTCTTTCTCTTCTCTTTTCTGTTCTAATATATGTATATAATATATTGAGGGGCATTATGTTTTGGTTATTGAGTAAATATTTTAGTGGATTTGTGACGAGCAAGTGAAACTTAATAAGTAAAATTATTGCAAGAAAATTAAATTAGTTAGTTAGTTTTATTTTTTTAGGTTAATTTCACTTAAGCTGAAAAAAATATACAAAAATTATTTAAAATTTGTATGATTTTTTTTCGTTATGATTTTATAAAAAATGGCCGTATTATCTGATATGTTAATGGTATACAATGATCGTTTTCATTTAAGTTTAAATAGCTAAAGATTTATTTAATAATATAAATAGTAAAATATTTCTGTTAAATTAAAATATACATTAAGACAGTTATGGGTGCACTTTTGTATAAATTTATTCATGAATGTAATTGAAAATTTCACATGTAAAAGGTACATATGTATACTAATTAATTAATAATTAAATAGTTTAATTTATAGTATAATTTTTTTTATATAATTTTTATGCTTCTTTTGTTATAACAAAATGAAGAAATATTTTTTGTTTCCAAATTTTGTTTTGAAGCATAAAAATCAACTAAATTTTAATTGATTGGTAGGTTTTGTAAAAATTTTTAATATAAATAATTAATTTTATATATTGTAGAAATATTATGTATATACAACTGTAACAATTAAATTTATATGTGTATATAATACAAGAAAAAAATATTTTTTAAAAGCTATAAAAATTGCCCAAAATTGTTGTTTTCATTTAAATACAGTGCAAATTCTTTATAACTAATTTTTTTAATAAAAAATATATATAACATATATAAATAGTTTAGTTAAATATATATGTATTTATATATAAGTAATATTGATTAACTTCATATAATGTTATATATAATATACTAATTTAATATTTATATATAGTTAAATTATATATAAGAGTACCTTAATAGCAAAAGTTTTAATATCACTTTTGGTAATTTTTACTAGGCGAGTCATATGACTCTGATATGTATCGTTACCTTGGTTGTGTCTTATGTTAATTTTTTTTTGTTTGTTTTTTTTTATTTATAATCTTTGACTGTTTAAATAAACAAAATTTGAATATCTAAATAAATTATATTCAAAACTTAGCAAAGAAAGATATAAAAGTTTTTGAACTTTTTATAAAAATATAAATATTCACTAGTTGTGGTCGTACATCAGCTTTTTGTGTTCTCTTCATGCATTCGATGATGTTTTTGGTGAAAGTAAATGTTCTTAATAAAATCGGTATTTCAAATTTTAAAGCGCTGCAGCTGGTGTTTTTAAAAATATTTTAAAAATTATGTTGTGTATTGTTGAAAAAATTACATAAAATAAATCATTTGCAGGCCGGATTATGTATCGTGTATATTTTTTATTTATTTAAAATTTTTCTTAATAATGCACATAATATCTTAAAGTTTGGTCAAAATGGTCATAAATGCCTATCATGTTAATTTTAATTTATAGGCCAAATTATAAAAAGTTACAAACTCCAATTGCAGCACATTTGTTACTTATAAAAAAAAATCAACATTAAATCTAGCATCAGTAAAGACACACATGTTAGATAAGATGACTATTTAAATCATAGTCATCTAATCTAACCCACCCATCTTAATCAAGTCGATCTTTTATATATATGGTATTAGAAAGAAAAAATTCCTAAAAATCTTTGGTCACAAATTTTTATTAATATTGGCGAAATTTAAATACTCGTTATTTTCCCATAGCATGCTCCCCGAATCTGACGACTTGCTTGAAAAATAATGACTTTTACAACTTTTAAGCTAAACAATATAATTGTGTGGTGCTTATAATCACATTAGCTATAGAGAGTATTAAGATAGCCGATATATAGTCTTGTCAAACGGGTGATTTAACTCTATAAGTCATTTTTTGACATATAATGGAACCGAGTGTTTTAGAGTAAAGTCTCATTTACAATTTTAATACAATATGAATTATTTAACTGAAAGCAGTTTTATCTTCCAACATCTTAAAAGCGTTACTTAAGTTTAACAGCTAATATAAGTCTGCTTAAATAAGTTGTCAAAAAAAATATATTTTTAATTATCTCTTCAAATCTCTTGTATTAAATATTTATTTTGTTTTAATTAAATATATAATTTATATTTGATTAACTGCCAAAATAAGCATTCAAAATAAAATTTAATCTGCTCTAAATGATTTAAATTATTTACAGTTTGTCAATTTGTGCCATAAAGATATTTGCACTCCCTCCAAAAAAAAGCCGTGAAGCACAAATATCTTAAAATTAATTTTTGGTTGGTTTTTTTGTGCTCCTCTTTTATTTTCGGATAACTAAAATTTCAGTAACGTAAAATTAGGGGCAAAAACCTGATATAAATAATACATGTTATTTAATTTAGTAATTTAAAAAGAATTCTCATGAAAATTCAAACCGCTAACTAGGAAGTTGCATAAAGAAAAACACACAAAGAGATTAAATAAAATTTTAATAAAAAAATTTCGAATAAATTTTATTTTCAATTATTTAACAAAAACAAACACTTTCACAAAATCTGTAATTCTATTTTTTTTTTTTTTCATATGTTTAGTACTTTAGAGGTTCATTCAGTGGCGAAGAATTTGCAATAAATATAAGATTTTCCTCCAAACCTTTAACAATTTTCTTCTATCAACAACAGTTAACATTTGGTCCTTCGAACGGGATCTGTATAGCGGAAAGTTATTATTTCTGCACTATGTTTTTGGTAACCAATTCTTTAGGCCTCTGTTATATTTCTTATATTTAAAAACACTCTTGCCTTTATGATTTAAAATATCCTTCTATTATAGGTTTTAATATTTTTTTTTTATTTCTCTTTATGAATCCTGACTTGTCCTATAAAGCCAGTCTTACTTGTTTTTAGTAACAGTTAGTAGTTCGTATCAGCATAAGTAGTCTCATTATTTCTATATATAATAAGCAATGTGTCTTTAATATGGTCTTATTTCAAAAGCTTCTAAACTGTTTATCAGAGTTATTTTATTCGAAAATATATTAACATAAGCAGCGACAAAGATGATCGCTGATTTTGGTTTTTGATAAATATTAAAATTCTCAAATGAAAAGAATTTATTATTATTATTAGCTGCTCTGTAATAATCATCTGTTCATGCATCAAGTTTTGAAAATTTTCTTAGAGTTATAAAATAAGCTTTTTATATAATTTATTTATAGAAACAAGTGTCTTATCATTTAAACAGTCAACTAAAAATTTATACTTGAACTGAAATTTTTACAATCTAATTTATTTTCTCTAAATATTTTTACAATTTTTAATATCTACTGATCATGATCGTAAATAAAATTCATAATTAAAGCTCCAACATCCGAATTGTTGTAAAATATTTTTGTGCTTAATTTGATATGTTTACGATATTGATGTTGGAGTTTTTAAAAATGAATTTCTAAAGATTCGAACTCTAATCGCTTTTTTTTCTAGTTTGTTATGCCTTACAATTTAAGTATAACTGATATGTTATTGATGTTGTTTTGGTCTTATATACTAAAATTCTTTGGTTATTAGCTTGTCTTCATTTTATCATGAATTAATTTGTTTATTTTTTTATTTAATTGGAGATTCTGTTACTGATTCCATTTTGAAAATATATACAATTTATTTTTTGTTTTAACAAAATTTTAAATTAGATAATTAAAAAACAAATGAAAGCAATTCAAAAATTTATTTATATAGAATTGTTATAATCATAATATGGCCACAGTTTTATTCACGGTTTTTATAACAAAGGCGTTGTTATCGTTTGCATTAATATATATTCTTAATGGAGAGCTATTAAATGTTTGATTTTTAAAAAGTTCTTTAAATGCGCTTATTCTTCAGGCATACTTCTAGTGGGCTTGTTGTTTACAATTTATTTTCTTGAAAAGTTTTTCAATTAAAAGTTTTCATTTATAATTTGTTTTGAAAAAATTAAAACCAAAACTTTAGGATATTTGTAGAATTGTTGTTTTAATTGTGTTTCAAATGAAATTTTAACATTGGCGCAGTATTTATATAAAACACCTTTCATATAAAGAGAAGACATAAATAATTTTTCTATATAAACTGCAGGCTTTTAAGGTAATTAATTAAAAAAAACGTTGCTTTCTGCTTCTGCATTACATTTCTTTAATGTTTCTAGTCTGTGAGTATTTATTTTTCTAAATATTTCATTTGTATAAATCTAAGATAATGTGTGCCATATAAGCTTTCCATGAATGGATGTACAATAAACCACAATACTAAGAACACAACAATTTCTTTTTGGGTTTAACTTATTTATTTCTATTTTAACAAATATCTAAAAATAAAATCCATATTTATTATAAATTTAAAGATTATTGTTTATATTTCTTCACAAATATTATGAAACGTTGTTATAGACATTTCGAATATGCATAATAAAATTGAGAACGTTATTGTTATTTATTTCGAACTAGCGTGCCCGTGACTGCTTTGCAAATTTCTTCGACATTTTTTGATCGATTTTGGTTCGCGGTATTGAAAAACAAAGCACGTCAACGTGATACATATAACTGACCGTGCAAAAAACAGGGATCATTGAAAAGCAACAGGTATGGGGAACTAAAGCCATTTAAAATCAAACGGCAAATCTGGAGGAATCATAGGAATGCGTGGTTTCAACACATCGCCCTTATATTTTTCTTTCAAAATTTTTGCTTCAATCACATTTTTCATGACTTTTTTGACTACTAAACGTGTCCCATTGCAAAGTCGTGGCTGGCAGATATTTCTAAGCAAAATAATTGGTACACCAACTTTCATTTGTAGGCGGTGGGGCGGCAGTCCAGATAACTCAAGCGAATTCAACATTTCGGAAGTTTTAAAATTTTGATATTTTATTATATATTAGTGAGTTTTTTTTTGTAAATATCTTCGGAACTACATAACCGATTTAAGAGATTGATATCTCGTTTTGAAAAGCATAACAATGGCTTTAAAAAAAAATAAAAAAGAAAAAAAAAATAATAAATATGTATATGTCATTGGTGGGTTTTGCCACGCCCCTCCGCCCACAGACCGAAAATCAAAAATCGGACTTCACAGTGTCACCCGCCTGAATATTCTGAAGATTCTCTGAAAATTTCATCAAAATCGGCCCAGCCGTTTTCGAGTCCATTTCTTACATACATACACACATCCTCTTTTTTATATATTAAATAATATTTAGAACACAAAGAAATTAAAACTAAACAAAAAGTTAAACACATTTTGTAACACGCATCGTCAATACTTTGAAAAGAATAATTTAATTAAATTTTTTAAGTTATTTTTGTGAAAAAAAAAAATTAAACATCTTATTCAGAAAAACAACAATTTTATGGAGAGGTCGTCAAATATAGAGTCTTATGCAGGCTTTAAAGTGAAGGGAGTAATTCAGTGCCAAATAAAGTAAAATCGGATCGAGAATAGATTTGCTGGTGGGTGGCCATAAATTTTTCATTAGGGACTAATGCCTAAATAACAAGAGAAAGTGTTAACAGGCGCCAGCACTATAGGCCTAGAATATATAAAGCAAGGATATCGTTACCAGCAAATCAGAATACAACATATTATGTTTTGATGGCCGTTTAAAAGGAAAGAGAAAACCTTTAATAGAAAACATTAAAGACAATTAAATATGGGCGTGGTGTAATGCTATAGGCCTGTATGTCATCCCCGAGTGTTTGTATTGTGTTGTATCTGTTGTAAACAACAATGAGCGAAAGTGTTTATTGCAACATTTTAAAAATAATCTGCAAGAAAGTGTTTAAGAATATGTTAAGCCAACGAATACTTTATATAAAAAGCATATGTATGATGAGATATTTAGAAGAGGGAATTACTTTTGCTTATGCGGACGACATTGCAATACCAGCCCATAAAGGCATAAAAACTGCAACCGAAAAAAAATTCAGAATTCATTAATAATATTAGACAATAAGACTAAAATTATGCATATAAAGCCACCTCATCTGGTCGACACAAATGTTAAGTTGCAGTTTCACAACCCAAATTTGCTTTATTGCAACCGTAACACGATAAACATCAGGCTGGCAACTACACAAGCTTTATGGAAAAAGGCTACACCTACAAATACTTTGGTGTATTTATTAACAGAAATTTGAAATGGAAAACTTACATTGAAAGACTACAAAATAAAATTAGATAAGCGTTGTATGTTGTACCATTTAGGCAACTATTCTTTATATAAAGTTCTACGTCAAGCCTACTCTGCATTAGCGGTTTCCTAGATCCGGCATGGAGTTACTGTTTGAGGTAGTGCAAGTTGAGCAGTACTTTTCAAAATACACAAAACAAGCTATTCAAAATGTTACATACAAAATCAATACGAAACCAAAAACAACAACATACGCAACATAACAAGAGACAGCAATTACACTATTAGCAGTATAGACAACTTATTAATCTATCCAATAAAATTGAAATCAACAAACTTTACAAACATAATAACACCAACGTTCTAAATTCGATAGCCAATAACTTTTTTTATAAAACAACATAACAGAAAAAATTATCATCAATACATTAAATTTTTCAAACCACAACCTTTAAAGTAAAACAAACAACAATGAATCAAATAGAAAATTAACAACTCCCAATAATCGAATAATCGGTTAGCCTTGCCAAAAACCTTTTTGCTATTGATGTTAAAAACATCTACTATAGAGCCTTGGCTAAAGAATTCTACAATGATAGTAAACATTTAAAGCCGATAGGCCATACCCACAATAAACTTAGCCGACGGAGCCACAAGAAACTTTTAAAGTGAAATGATTCACAAACGAGAATCATATAATAATAATAATGAATAAAATGAAAATATAAAATATATCGCCCTTTTACAACATCGTACATTTGCTAATAACATCTTGACAAAGTTAAAGTCTTAATTCCATGGAAAGTAATCGAAAGAAATGGGTGGAGGCAGAAAATTTTAAGTAAACCCCAACTGACGCAGGTGCTTCTAAACGAATAGAACAAATTATGCATTCAAGCACCTACAAAAATGGGGTTAAAAGATTAAAAGTTATTTTACGTAAAATGTTCGGTACAATTTTAAGTTTTTGATAAATAATTGTATAATTTTTTTACGGGTGTGTCTTTATTTTTTCAGCGTACATTTGCGTTCCTGTTTTTTTAGCCAAAATTTACTTTTGTGTTCTTAACTAATTTTGTTTATTTTAAAAATAATGAAGTAAATAACTTATAAATAATTTTTCTTCAGGCACAAGATCTTTATATAAAAATTTATATAAATTAAATTATTTATTTAAATTTAATTATTTATTATTTATTTATTTAAATTATTTTTATTTTTATTTTTGTTTTTGATATTTCGCCACACCATTGGGCGGCATCTTCTGGAAACGATAAATATATAAACCATTTAACAAATCAGTCAATTTTTAATTATTAATAAATTATTTATATTTATGTAAATATCTTGTGCCTTAAAAAAATATTTATAAAATATAAAAAAAAATCAATTAACTATAATTATTTAAAATAAATAGCTTTAAAAAGAAAAAGAAATTCAACAAATATATTGCCGTTTTCTTAGTTTTGTGGTCTACTGTATATTGCTATTCTATGCAATATATTTCTACACCTTTATGATGCATCTACTTGCGTAATATATAACATTTCAGTTTCCTGTATGAATGTAATTTTGAATATCTTGATACTTAAATTATACTTAAATTTATCCATAAATTTTAGTTTATATTTTTTAAGTATATAAAAAAAAGAAATTAAATTGCGTGTATAATACAGTTCTTTTTTTTTTTAAAAAAAGTGTGAGATTTTATTTAAACAAAATTTCATAAAATATTTATTTAATTATTTTTTTTTTTTTTGTATTTAACTTGATATCCGAAACTTATATAAGATTATTTATTTATTTTTTGTTGTAATTTGTTATTTCAATAAATTTCTTTTTTAAGATAACTAGGGTTATAGTGTAATAGAACCACTTAATTTTATTAATTGTAAAGTTGCTACAAAAAGAAAATAATAAAACATTAACCAACTTAGTGTTGAAATAACAAAAATGAAAAGCTAAACAACTTTAATTGAATTTTAAAAAGTCACTTTAACGAAATTTATAAACTAAACGATCAAAAATATAAAAACACACATAAATTACCGCTAATTTTGTATAAGACAACAGTTTAGAATCCTTGTCTAAATGGATTTGCTGGACCAGCATGACCTGATGCAGATGATCTGGAGGCATCTGCTTGTTGCTGCTGTTGCTGTTGAAATGGATTTGCTACACGTTGTTGAGGAAGATGTCTGGTTTCAGAGTGCTGCTGTTGATACATGCCACCACCTTGTTCTTGATAGCCGGGCTGATATTGCTGCTGAGTGTCATATTGACCATCCTGTTGATAGCCCTGTTGGGCTTGATAATCATAAGAGCTGAAATTTTGTTCATCTAAACTTGTTTCTTGCTGTTCCTGTTGATACTGTTGACCGTATTCAAGATGGTTTTTAAACTCGCCATCAATGGGCTTCTGATCGTGCATGACGTAGGTTTGGTATTCCTTATTTGGAGGATCCTGCATAAGAATATTGGCTTCGTTTTCAAATGGCTTAAAGTCATAGATATTGCGCAATTTCCTTAGTAGCGGTACATACAAAAGGTTTGAAAAGGCTATAAGGAAATTGAGAGCAGTAAAGCCAATAATTTCTACTACTCCACCCGCTATAATTGGTCCCACTGCATAGGCTATTGAATAGGAGATGTCAGCGATGGCATATATGCTGCCGTACACAGATACATAACGCACGTCAACCAAGTATCCGAGTGTAGGCAAGAGGGCAGTATCTATTAAGGCAATGCCAAAACATATAATGCATATAGGAATCATTAACATTTGATAGGAGCTTGAAAATGGTATAATGAAACATGAAAGACCTTCCAAAGCTAAACCTCCAGCTGCCATTAGCCACTGATGCTGGGGATACTTTTTAGCCATTTTTACAGTGATCACTACGCCCAAGACGTGAGGAAAGAAAGCCGGTAGCCATACCATACCAATTTTCCAATTATCTGTGGTCAGATTATCTTCCATCCACAGGGATATAGTAGGTTCTAGAAAAGCTAAAGCCACATTTGACATAGTCAAGGCACCGGCGCAAACCGCTATATATGGATCCATTAATAAACGCCAGATGGGTATAATCTCTTGCTTTACTTCTCTACTTTGTTGCAATTGTTCCTTGACCGGTTTCATCACCAATAACAACATAAGGCCATCGATGAGGCACACCAAGGCCAGTATTAAAAACGGTACTTCTTTGCCAGCAAACTGATAAAGGGCTCCACCGAATGGTGGGGCCACCAGACAACCGAAACTGATAAAGGCCAAAGCAATGCCTAATGCTTGTGACCGTTCATTCTCTTCCGTAAAACGATCGGCTATCATGGCCAAGCCCGAAGTGTCAGCAAATGCTGAACCTGCTCCTTGCAAGGAACGAGCAAAGAACAGCACACTATAGCTGCTGCCACAGGCAAATACAGCAGTAGAAAAAAACATAATCGTTAGGCCAATCATCATCGGTATATCATAGCCAATCTTATCGATCAGACCGCCTGAAAATGGATTTACCATTAACTGTACGATGGCTTTTGAGGCGAACAATATACCGGTAGCCGAATCTTGACCATGATGATCGTGGTGAACAGGTATTATCTTACCTGTCACATTGTCTCTTAACAAGGGTGCCATTGTGGCATCGGGTGCTTCGAAACCTCCAATTTCTCTTAGATAGTCCGGTATTATTGGCACTATCACCATATACAACATATTGTCCAATAGCAGGGCTATGGAAACTATCACCAATACCAAACGTCTTTGGTTGACGGGCTCCTGAATTTTCTCCCATACTATATCCTTAACCTCACGTACTTCTAAATTGATAACTGGTATGGTAAATGACATGATGTTATAGTACTTTGCTTTACAAACAAAAAATTAAAATTATTTGAAATGGAAAATTGAAACGTTTGTATCTAGTTAAACTTAACGGCTAAATCGTGAGTTTTTGTATTTTTATTTAACTTCTTTTTGTACTGTATTTTACTTTCACCGTTGTATTTTGCCGTTCTGCTAACATATAATAATAATTTTTCCTTGGACTAGAATAATATATTATTTGTTTTAGTGTTAGACATAATACTCAAGATGATCCATGTTGATCTTTGCAATCCTTTTCAGTTTTAATTTTTTACTTTTACTTAAGTTGCAGGCACATTTTGTGTTGTTCTCGTTCAATTTTGTTGTAGTTTTCTTTGTTGCTTTTTGGCTGATGTTTCGTAAGAATTCTGGGACTTAGTAGGGACCACAACCTTTAACGACACAGAAACAAGATTTCATTATTATTAATTTTTTCATGATTTATGTTCTTTTAAGATTTTAAGATCCTTTAAATAATTCTTATTTAGTAAATACTGTTTTTTATAACAGAAATCATAATTGCAAATAAGAAATATTTTTTTTTTATTAATTATAGTTCAAGTTAAATTTTATTTATGATTGAAATGTTGTTTCTGTGCAGCGAAAGGTGTAGTTGTTTTTTTTTTTAAGTTTATAATTTTTTCTTTAAATCATTTGTAAATAACTTTTAATATTGTCTTTTGTTTTTTTTTTAATAAAGTTCTTTAAATAGATTTTTGTTTTATTAGTTAAAAAATAATCAATAATTTCTGGACTTAAAATTTTGATTGATTCTTTTCGTTAGGGTTTTTAACACAATTTTATTGTTATTATATTATTTATGAGTATCTACATTCCACTGTTTAACACACATTTCAATCATAAAACAAATTATATTTGCATATATATGCATATGTTTTACGAAATTTGTTTTATTTAATTTTTTAATTGTTAAAAATATTATTTACATTTAAAAGTATATACAGTCTTGCTTATTGTAAGCAGAAACGCCGCAGTATACTACCGTCTCTTTAGTTCTCTGTATGTCTATACTTAATTTATATTTAAATGTTACCGGTTATTTTATTTGTAAAAATATTAATTACCTATAATAAACACTTTAAGGCAGAAGTAAATTAATAATTATATTATAAACATTCTCCCAGCTAACGAAAACAAATATTATTCGTTTTATATTACAACCACTTTTTTTTTATTTTATTTTATTTAATGATTAATTTTTAAAAATATTGCAATAACAAGGATATAATTTTAAGGTATTTTTTTGAAAGCAACATGTGCTATTTATTAAATATAATTAAGAAAGTTTTAATTTATCTATGCTAGTTGATGTATTAAAACTCCGGATTTTTTTACAAAATTAGGGTAAGCTATTTCCTTAAAAAATATTTTAAAAACCTATTTGATAAAGTTTTGTTGAAACAAAAAATAACTAAAAAATAAATACTATTTCAAATGGAACGAAATGATTGCTTTTCCCTTAAAATCCTAAAAATGTATGCTCCCTTATATTATATATAATAATTATAGTTATTTGACCTTTTTAATATTTTTTAGTAGTTTATTATTAAGCACTACGTCATTATTTATTAAAAAACTTTTAAAAACTTTATTTTTTATTAATATTTCGCCAATATTTATAATATTTATTTTATCAATATTTCGCCAAACCATTGGTTGGCATCATCAGGATAAACAAAAAAAAAGTGTAAAATAATTTAATTTAATTTTAATTAATTTTGATTATTATTTATACATTCTTCTTTTTGTTTATCCTGATGATGCCAACCAATGGTTTGGCGAAATATTGAAAAATAATAAAAAATAAAGTTTTAAAAAAATTTTTTTAATAATGAATAGTTAAGAATCACTTAATAATATAATTAATTAATCAATTAATTATAATTATAGATTTTGGCAATATTAAGAAGCAAAAATTACAATTTAAGTTGCATTCCAAGCACATATTACAACAGCAATAAGTTGAATTCAAAGGGAAAGTTGAAAGATAGAGTTGGTTTAGTGGAAATTTTTATTTGTCTTTAGTGTCATTAATACGTTACATACGTCGTCTTAAGTCATTCGTATATAATAAATCCGAAATATTTAAAATTAAAAAACAAAGAAAGGTTTATAACAAAAGAAAATTTTTGAGAAATTAAATCTTCTAAAGACTAATTCTCTTTAAATATGATGGATGGCAAGAAAAAAATCTTAAGCATAGAATAAAATTATTAAAAAACACAAAAATTGCATCCCCCTTAATTTGCAGAATTTCATAAATTTTTAGTTATAATCAAAACAGTTTACGTTTTTTAGACCATAATATATGGAGTGTTCTTTATTTGTTTTCAAAATTAGTAATCTTTGAGTGAAATATGATGTCCTTTTTATTTGACGGCTGCTTCTTTTTTTTCATAATTTAACACACTTTATAGTCGTACAAACTTCGCGTACAGTTTAATGGAAATGCCCATATTTATTATTTAAAATAAGGAATTTTGAAGATTAACACCTTAAGTCTATGAAAAATTGTTTACTCGTACTTCAGTTACAGTTTTTTACAGGGTGTTTGCTGAAAATGTATACTGCTTCGTTTGTTTGTAATTTTTGATCTTATATTAATAAATATTTTATTTAATGTTGGCAACTATGTATGAAATAAAATATCAGACAAATGTCTGCTTCTGTTCGCATCTAAATGCGAGCATTTTTAACATATTTTTCATTACATTTTCACACACGCGGTATTTCATTAATTTTATCACGAATATTTTGTTTGAGTTGCTCAAGCGTGTCTGGTTTGTTTGCATAGACCAATAGCACATGTGCTTAAACTATACGTTAGTTTTCTCAGTATATAAAAGCATTCCCTACAAAAATATAAAATACATAAACTTTTATGCGATTAAGAACTGATGAGTACAAACATTACGATAGCGTGCCGTTTTGTTTAAAGTGTTCGTTAGTGTTCTTTCTTTAGTGCTCTTAAGAACACTAAGTTTTAGTGTTCGCTGTAATGAAGTCACTGTTTAACAGAAGTTTAACATGAATAAAGCTTAGTATTATTATTGTGTTGGTTAGAAATATTTGAATGAAAACTAATTTTTTTAATACATTTGCTAATACAACGTTCGCAATTCTTTTCAATACATTCTAAAATTGATTTTTAAATTTTGTTGAAAGACTGTATTTGAAAAGAGATTTTTTTTAAATAATTTCCTTTTTTATAAATAATTTTTAAACACAAGGTCTTCACATAAAAATTAAATAAAGTTTATGTTTATTTCCAATATTTCGCCACACCATTGCGTGGCATCTTCAGGAATATAGAAACTTTTTTTTAAATCAGTAAATATATGAAAACTTTTTGTCGTATCAATTCTGTATTTGGCTTGAAGTAGAAGAATTTTTTACAGGGTGTCCGCCGGGAAGGTATACTACTTTGATTGTTTATAATTTTTGATTAAATGAAAGAGAATGGAATACAATATCAGATAAATATCTACCTCTGTTAGCCTCACAAATGCGAGCCCTTTTGAGCACATTTTTCATTACATTCGCACACATTTCATGCGGTATTTCACTAATTTCATCACAAATATTTTGTTTGAGTTGCCCAAGCGCTTCTGGTATGCTTGCATAAACCTTGCTTTTCAGATATCCCCACCAAAAGAAGATCGGAGCAGTAAAATCAGGCGACTGTGAAGGCGTCAACATCACTATTTCTTGAAATAACTTGTAATCGCAGTAATTCCATTGTAGTCCTGTCTGTATCCGATGTAACACTGTCTTGTTGATACCACATGTTAATCAAAGCAAAGTTGTGACGTTAAAAAATTTTCAGTAATATCTCGGTATAGCACCCCATTCACAGTTACCATTACGCCGTTTTCATTTTCGAATAAGTAAATTCTAATGATCCCTCCTGTCCAAATTGCACACCAGACTGTCACTTTTAATCGATGTAAAGATGACTGTTGAATTCCCCAGAACCGATTCTTCTGTTTATTCACACATCCATTCAAATAAAAATGTACCTCGTCACTCATTATGATTTTTTCATTAAAATCAGGGTTGCCATGAGCGAGCTGTAACATCCTATTGGCATAGTTACGGCGACGTAAATTGTCGTGTGGAAAAAGCTCTTCTGTCAATTGAATCTTAAATGGAAATATTTTCAAATCCTTGTGCAATATTATGGGCAAAGCTGTTCTTTAAAGACCAATCTCATAAGGACGGCGTTGAATTAACGTTGATGGATTGTTTGAAACACTTTTTTGAGTAGCAGTAATATTTTCAGCCGATCGTGCAGTAAGTTGTAGTGGATGCTTGGGCCTATCACCTTCAGATCATTTACTACACGATAAATAGTGCAAAACAAAATTTCAAGTAACTTTTTCATCGTCACAGTAATCGATGATTGATTTTGATAAAATGTTTCAACAATTACAAAATTTTAGTTTATCGAATATTTTCCCACAATAAACTTACTATGTGTCTACTTCTCGACTGCCAAACATGAACTGTCAAGACTAATGTTTACCAAAATGGACATCCTGAATTTGTGTAGCCTTTTCTAAATTAATTCTCAATTGTAAAATTAATATTTGTTCCTTTTTTGTTTTTTTTTTATTTTTTGTTTCTGAAGTTGTTTTTGAAAACAGCTTTAAGTTTTGAATGTTAAAAGAAACGGAACTTGTTTGTCTGTGCTTTGAATGCGTGCCTATGAAAATAAAGTTGTTTTTGCTCCGGTAAATACATTCTACACAAATGCGGAAATGGTGTAAATTACGGCTGGAAACATACATTAACATGCATGTGTGCAAATATATACATGTTTATGTATGTGTATATATATATAAAATATATGTAAAATATATATGTGAATATATGTATACAAACATAAATGCTAATGTAAATGAAAGACAAATTTGAAAATGTAGCAGCTGAGAATTTTAACACATGTTTTAGAGACGTTAGTGATAGAATTGAAAAGGTAAAAAGTAGTAAAATAGCTATAGGCATTTATTCCTTTATTTGATGAATGAATATGTAATAAAGCTTAATTTTTCCAAAAATTTTGATCAAACGTTGCATCTACATGCAAGCATTTTAATGTTTTAATACTTTAATAAATTTTATAATATTCTAAAGTATCATTCACTTGCAAACACTTTTTTAAATAACAATTATTCAAGCAATTTGAAAATGATTTTAGAATTTAGAACACAGCTAACTTATTAAAGTCAAGCTTAAATTAAATCTGGTTTTAAACTGTTAAAGAATCTCTTAAAGAATATTATATTTTTGAAAAAAAACTCAATATTCAATTGAAATACGTGCCCGTGCTTCTTATGTGGGCTTCAAACCTTTTGTATGAACCTGACAATTTTTTTATCAAACACAACATTTGACTTGCAGATTTAAGTTTGACTGTTCGATCATTTGTAAATAATTTACCGACCATTTGGACTTTAATAAGGATATATAAAAAAATTGTATTGCTTAAATTAATAAATTTTATTATAACATATAAAAATTGTTTAAAAAGAAAATCATGTGTTGAAAAGGAGCTGTAAAATAAAGTTATCTATCTATCTACTGTTTTAAAATTTATGATCCAAATTTAAATATTTGTTTCTCTATAATAATAAAAGTCAATGGAAATAATACTAAATCATTCAGACCCTATTTGCAATTACTGCAACGTTTATCCAAAATGCTTTTTGTTTTCAGTTAGGAAAAGGAGGCTAGATCTGCGTATAATAATTAATTTGACTGATTTTAACTTTTATGCAAATAATATCGCTATCGTTATAGTAAAACCGTTTTAGATATAGCTGTTCTCTGGCTGATTATTAAGGTAGGAGTATTGTGGTGGCTGTGTGTTTCCAGGCCCTCGTTTGAGTTTGTGGGTCGGACCATTCACAATGAATAATCCAGATTTAGTGAGTATAAATGCCGTTGTGTTCTTAATTATATTAAGCTTCATGCGTTCTGGACCAGGAGTTGGATAGTCTTCATCTCTTTAGCAAGGAGTGAAGGCTGTGGCCTACTCCGGGCTTTCGAAATTGCAACTAGGAACGACCGAAGGATATACGTATCTGAAGGCCTTCTAGGGCGAGGATGGCGCTACATACCATCCACAGTGGTAATAGCCACCATCTGATTAAGGCCCACGGCCAGGTGCAGATGTAAATCTTATCACGTCATAGCAACTCTAGTTAAGCTATGCAACACAATCAACTCGATGCATAGCACGCAATTATATACTACAAATTTAATTGTTTTTATTTTGATATATAAATTATTAGCTTCCACCAATTTAGTCTCTTTATAAGTTTATATTAAGTTTTTAATATAACTAAAAATATTAAAAACTTAATATAACAATATTGTTCTTAAAGGTTCATCGATTTAGCTTAGTTGACTTATACCAAGCCTTTAGATTTTGATTAATTCATTTCGTTTTTAGGTAAAAACATCCTACATTCTCTTTAATTAATTTTTCTGTTATTATATATTCAATCTTTAAATAGAACTTTAACAAAATAAATTTTGTACTTAAAAAATATTAACACGGCCTTTTCCTCAATCTTTTGTTTAGATATTTAAATAGTATAAAAACTTTCTATACATTATTCTATTTCTAAAGAGTTTTTAAGCACGTTTTTCTACTTGACTTTTATGCATATAAATGCCTGTGTATTTTTAGATCAGGTCATAACAAAACAACCCCCAACATATAAAAGAAAAATAATTATAAATAAAAATATAAGAACAAAAAATTCAAATGTTTGTTTATTCATACTTACAAACTGACTGGCACGCATTCAACCTCAAATTTTAAATTAAGCTAAAAAGAAACCAGCTTACACATACAACTACATTTACACATGTATGCGTTTTGAGTCTAAAGTAAGAAAATAATATTTATTACAAAAAAAAAAAAAAATAAATAATTGACTCAAGTGCTGTTGCATGTTGTTGCCGTTGTTGGGGTCGAGTGGTAGCAACACATCGTCATAACACAAAATATTTTACTACCCTCAAATCTTAAGTACAAAAGGACGTTTCAATTTTTTTGTGTGTCCCTTTTTTATTACAATATTTTTTTTTTTTTTGTAATTCTTAATACAAGGCATACCTTTCACAGACTTTGAAGTAACAGTCAGTCAACTTGGTCATGAAAATTTTGTAACACAATACAAGTTGTGTTATACACAATATCAGTGTAGAAAATATAACCCAACTCTAAAGGAAAATTCATTACCAAAGCTATACACAATTTAAACTTAACAAGATGTATTAATATTAAACTTTGTGAAGACACAAAAGACTTTATTCTTCGTGAGGAGTTAAAATTAACTACAATACAAACGAGTTGATGATAGTAATCCATTTATTCTGATGAAAATTTTGACCCTATAGAAGACCTGTAATATTCTAAACTTTGGGATATCCTGTCTTTATTTCTTTTTTCCTTTTGTACTAATAAATTAAATTGTATAGAAATTATTTTATATTTCTTGAATACCTGCTGCAGCACACCAACAACAAAAATTATTATTATATTTATAGAAAATTAAAGATTAAATTACTTGTGTTTGGTGTGATGTGGTAGAACCTTTAGTTCCGCTTCTTTTTTAAATTTTACAAGAATTATATTTATTTTTTTATGTTTAAAGTAACACTAAAATTTTTAAAATTTTTATCTATAATTTATTTTAAATATTGTTTTAATTAATATTGTTATAATTAGTTAACATTTGAGGTTAAAAGAAATTTGTGGGGTAGATATTTTTTTTGCGAGACAAAACAGTGGGAATGTGCTGATCATGAATCAATTTAAGGTGATTTGATTTAAAAAACAAATAAAATTTTATTTTATAAAAATATTCAATAATACTTGTTGTTTTTGTAATTTTTGCTCAATCACATCTGTGATAAAAATTCTAAAATTAATTAGTCATATCACAACTAACAGAGCTCTGCACACAAATTTAGTATTTTAAATTACTCAATACGTATAATATTAAAACGCTAGCTTCCATTATAGAGTCATCGCCTAACGATAGTTCTTCTGCAACTTTAAAGTATAGTGTGTGTGCGAACAGAGTAGAGTGAAAATCATATATCATACCAAAATGAGTGATAGAGTGTGATTTGTTTTACATCCGCGCCTGACTATTATTTTCTTTTAAAACTTAACAAATCATCTCCGTAACAATATATTTTTAAATTTCTTTTTATAAAAATTCACACCTTAACTTTTATGACAAACAAACATTTTCACTCTGTCATCAGTTTATTATCGTTTAATGAAAAACACCTGCACTCCTGCTGTAGATTTTAAATTTCAAAGCAGCAGGAGGTTTAGAAAATAAACGGAAATATAATTGTATTTCTACTTGCTTGTTGGGCAAATGCCATAAACATTAAACTTTAAAACAAAAAAAAAAACAAGAAAATTTATTTCTTAATGCAAAGCAAATTCAAATAATAATTTTTCTTTTATTTCTCAAACAATAGTAAAAGAAAGTTTAAAAAAGACAAGATAATTAAAAACGTCCAGACAAAAGATAAATAAAATTAATCACAGAATTTTAAATTATTTAAAATTTTAAAGGTAAACTAGAAACAAAAATAATATAACAAAATACTCTTGATTGTTATTTAATAAGAGCGCTAGGAGTGAGTAAATAAACCTTGTGTTTCAATTCCCATGGCAACTTTTTAGTTAAAACAATTTTAAATGGCCTGTGTTGGTTAATTTTATAGAGGGAGGGGTAGTTTTTTCCACAATTTTGTACAAAGTTTTTGTTTGCCAACATACAATGTCATACATATAAGATAGTTGTTGGTATTGTTATAGAATTGCGTTGCATAATTTTAAGAGTTTGTATATTTTATGTAAACTTTGCATACTCTAGGGAATAGCAAAATTACAAATTAACATAATTATAACTTTTACAAATTTTTTTGGGGAATTGTTTTTACTTTCAGAAAATGCCTAAATATGCATGTGATGCTATTTTAAGAAATACATTAAACTGTACACTTTTCAATAAATTCAAATTAGGAACAGCATCGGTGACTTACATTATAATTCCTATCAAATTCCATGTATTAATAATTTAACAATTTTAATATAATTAATTAATTTCTGGCTGTAAAGAAAATAATGATAAATATTTTTAGCTTTAGCTTAATGCTCTCTGCAGATTTTTGAATATTTTGCCATTAATTTTTTTCGTTTTTGTTTGATGTTAAAACTTAGTTTTAACTTAAAGTTTTGCATTATTTGATGTATTCAGTTGATTTTCATCTGAATTATTTATTTTGTTCTCTTTTAACATCTGTTAGTTTCATCACAAATTCACAAAATAAATTTTTCTTTACGATGTCTTTCATATTTTTTCCTCATTTTTTGTCTGCTGTTCAGAAATTCACATTAATAATTTATGTTGCTAAATAAACAATGCAGAATTTAACTGAGTTGTACTAAAGTTTTATATATTAAGAATGATTTGGTATAAGGGTTGTTATTTTTTTTAATGAGCAAAAGGACATGTAAAATTTATAAAGTATAAAGTAATATCAAGTTGTTCAACAAGAAGTTTGTTTCAATTGTGGAAAGACGAACAACATAATATTCGTAGTAGATGCATTGGCAATTGTAACAATGAATTCAATTTCGCACCGAAAATCACATTAAAATAATTGAAATCCGCTATGAAATTGATGGTTCTGTTAAAGTTACATTTCGTTAAATTCGTGATATTTTCGGACCTATTAAGAATGTGGTCGTTAAATTTGAGTCGACAGGCTCGATACAAAATGTGCGACCACTACTGCGTGTGCGAGCGAGTTGTTCAACAAAACAAAAAACATCGCTGCCGTGAGCCGCAGTGTTGAAGCAGAATCAAATTTGTCAAATCCATGTTCTCAACAATTGGGTTTATCCAAAACCACCACACGTCGAGTATTGCGTAAGGATTTGACTTTGAAGCGTTACAACGTTGAACTGGTGCAGGAATTCAAACCGACCGATCATTCACATCATTGCAACATTTCAAGAGACAATTTTGCATAGATTTGTGTTGGGAAATGGTGCTGCATCTGTTACAATGGGTGATATAGGTATTACGGAATCGGAAGCTCTTGATGGCCATGAAAATTCTGTGTGATGTTCGATGGACTAAGTTCATTTTTAAGGTTTTTAAAGAAGCATGCAAGTGCTTCGGTTTTCAAAAATGGTGTAAGAGATACTTCACGCCATCTGATCTTCCTACTATTTATACCACCTATATCCGGCCAAAAATGGATTACAACTCTCATGCCTGGGTCGGCGCCCCTAAGTCTATTTTAGAGTTGCTCAACAGCGTGACAGAGAAGGCCAAGAGGATCATTAGGGACAGTAGGGTATATAACTCTATTGATTCACTAGAGCATCGACGCAATATGTGATTGTACTTTTTCATTAGTGCAATGATGAGTGCTCTAATGAAATTAGAAAACTTGTTTCCGTTACTGGCAGGTTTTTGCGTTTAACTAGATTTTCAATTTCTGATTGGTTTTTTGATTGGCCAGTGAATCGCATTACATGGAAACCTCGTTTTTTTAGCAGAATAGTCCGTATGTAGAATAAACTCCCTACAGAGATCTTTCCTGTCAGTTTCTATGTAGGAAAGACAAATTGAATGTCCATAAACACTAATCCCTCTTTCCGTTTCCCCCTAGGAAACTAGGAAATTAGGTTAGGTTAGGTTAGGTTAGTAAAATTAAGAAACTTATTTGCGTTACTCGCACGCTGTTTTTGCGTTTAACTAGACTTTCATTAAGAAGGCTGGATGTCAGTAAATCGAACTACATATTACAGGGCAAATTCATTTTTTAGCAGAACAGTCTGAATATGGAAAAATTCCCTCCAGAGGTCTTTCCTGTAGCTTTCAATGCAGGACAGTTCAAATCGAATATCCACAAAACCTACTCACATTTTTCTCTTCCCCATAAAATAGTTTCCTAGATTTAAAACAATGCATTGCTTATGTAGGGGTCGTCCTGTGTGTGCTGGTCCAAAGAAAAAAAAATGTAAACAAAAATCAAAATAAATTATTTTATTACATAAAATAAATGAACATTTTGTTTAAACAAAAAATATTTTAAATATAAAAACTATATGTTATCGGAAAGATAAAATATTTTTCAACAACCACTCATCGATAATCATTTTAAAGCAAATTTTATAATTTCATACCTTGTAACA
This sequence comes from Trichopoda pennipes, assembly GCA_030448955.1. Taxonomy (NCBI): domain Eukaryota; kingdom Metazoa; phylum Arthropoda; class Insecta; order Diptera; family Tachinidae; genus Trichopoda; species Trichopoda pennipes. Next base: position 7,621,736 of record JASKUP010000088.1, read on the forward strand.
AAGTCTGAATATTAAAATATAAAAAAAATTTTTAAAAGAAAAACATGTCATTTAAAAAAATCTTTAACTTTTTTACAAAAAGGAAATCTTTGCAAACTAGGAAAAACACAAACTGATTATCCTTATTTAATACTTAAATCAAATATTCGTGCAAAGAAGGCTTTACCTTAAATTAGATTATTTATGAAAGGTTTTAAGACATTAGAAATAAAAGAAGCAAAATTTAAAAAAAAATTTAAGGTGTTTCCTGTATTTGCATTTTAAACAAGAGTGGTTTATTTGAATAACTTGATCTACTTTAAAATATATGGATACATACTACAAGACGAATATATTACATTTATAATTGAACATCTTTACCATATTTCCAGCACATTATCATATTTTGCCTCTAACCATAATGCGCCTAACGTCTGTGGTATACACACAATACCTATACAAAAGCAATAAAGTAATATTACACCAAACGGATATCATCATCAACAACAACATTAACACAACAAAAAAACTATAAAAGTAACATGGTGTCCATGTTGCAGCATTTAAGGCGTTTGTAGTAAAATTACAAAAACGAAAAAACCGATTGTATTACATTGCAGCTCAATAGGTTTATAGCGATATTCTGTCAAAACAAAAGCGAGGGGAAAAGAGGTAATAAAGTAAAATATACACACAAACAAGAGAAAATAGGAAAAAGGGAGTTTTATAATAAATTATGCTACAAGAAAAGTAATATAGAGATTCAACAAAAATTACAAATAACGTGGTTGTTAATAACAATTTCTGTGATAAGAATCAAAAAAGCAATGTTGCTCGTAATACTGTTCTCTAAACGACATGATTGTATTGTGTTTTTGCTTTTGAGTTTCTACACTATTAGTTACATAGCAAATGTTAACATTTTCCTTAGCATATCTTTTAGGGATGGCAAATTAGACCTGCAAGATTGTTGGGTTTCTTTAAACAAAAAAAATCATTATGGCAGTCGTTTGTCTTAACACAAAAAAACGGTGACCGGATTATAGCTGCAACAAATATTATTAACTGGTCTTTAGGGAATGTAAAATAGATGAGAAAAATAAATGTGTAACTTGTGAACTCCTTAAAGTATACATTACGTATACATAAATAATTTTCAGGATCTTATAAACCAGCATGTGTTTCTTATAATAGATGACCGTATAATGAAGCATAAACTGCTGCAAAAAATATATTAAACAGTTTCCTACTTTATTTGTAAATCGGTATTTTAATAAATCTTTTTACGCTTCCTAATGATTTTATGGCCAGTTATAAATAACAACTTAAACCAAACACAATAATTTATAAAGTTACTTACATATAAAATTTATTTGCAAGATGCATATATATATGAAACTCTTAAGTTAAATAAATTAAAAATAACTTTTCAGGGTTTCAGCTACACAAGTTCGCCATAAACTAAAGGAAGTTCTGTAATATCTGTTTTTTTTTCTTGTTTTGTTTTAAAATTCATATAAATTTCCCTTAATAAAATATTTAAAACTATTCTATAAGCTAATTAGTTCAAAATTATAGACCATATACAGTACTGTGCAAGACATAAGCAACAAACAATTTTGCGAACATTTAGAAATTTAATTTTCAAAGCAAAACGTTCATTATAAAATCAATGAATCAAAAATACTTGAAATTTTTTCGACACTTAAAAAAACACGATTCATTTGTCTGAATAAATTTATTTTGCAAAAAAAAATTGGAATGTAGTTTCATGAGGGATTTTTCAACAAGAAGTTTGTTTTCTAAATTAAAGTTCAACAAAAATTATTTTGTTTGTACCTGCAAATATGCCAGTTTGCCCGAACGCTAAAACAAGATTTACAGAACACATACGCTCATACAAACGAAAAAGAGAAGACTCCAACTTTACATTACATGTTGTCTCTCGCACACACACCAAGAAAAATAGATGAATGTATGGCATTATTACATATATGTGCGTATATTTTCCGACGGGGATTAATTTTTTTTTATTTGGGTACGGTTTTATGTCGACCCACCTTAAATTTTTCCGAAACCGGCTTGTTCACAATCCAAATTTGACGAGGGTCGACGTAAAACCATAAACCCCGTCGGAAAATATACGCACATATATGTACATTTGACGAGGGTTGACGTGAAACCGTACCCAAAATAAAAATGCATTATTACATCTTAGCTGACCGCTTAACTGCTGATTGTCGTGAAATTATGTGATCGGAAAATTTGGTTTGCGATAATTTGATCATTTCATTAGCTGTGTGACATGTGGTACTGTACTGTTGAAACCACTTGTCAGTGATACCCACGTCGTCAAGAACAGGCCAAAATTTAGTTGTGAACATCTCATGACACCGTGATTCATTGACCATTGTCGCAATTCCAGCCTTATCGAAAAAATACGATAATCGTGCCTTTAGACCACATAGCGCACCATACAGCCACATGTTGAACATACATCTCAATAATCCCTCTTGGATTTTCTGAAGCCCAAATGCGGCAATTTTGCTTGACAAAAACCACTCTGACAAGTGAAAATGGGCTTCGTCTGAAACAATGATTTTTCCAGAAAAGCTAGCCGTTTCTTCCTGAATGAATTGAGTGAATCTACCGTGATGTGAATGATCGGTCGGCTTCAATTCCTGTACCAGTTGAACCTTGTAGGGCTGCAAATTCGAATCCTTACGCCAGGTGGCGATTTTGGATAACCCCAATTGTTGAGAACGTCAAGGATTTGGCAAATATGGATCCGCTTCAACACTAAGGCTTATGTTTACACATTTTGTACCAAGACTGTCAACTCAAATTTAAGGACCAAACTCTTAATGGAGGTCTCAAAAAGACGATTATGTTGCACAAAAATATCACGAATTTTACGAATTGTAACTTTAACAGAACCACCATTTTCATAGTGGATTTAAATTAATTGAATTCATTATAACAATTGCCAATACATCTACTACGAATCGCTATAATTGAAACAAAAATTTCTTGTTGAAAAACTCGATACTAATTTACTTGTAAGGCCATCAGTTTTAGTTAATTGAAAACACTTACTTCAATTAAGAAATTAAAAGGAGAAAGTCATGGTAGCTATGGATAGCTGTACAAAGGAATCTTTCGATATCTTTAAAATATGGAATAAATGGAAGAGCAGCAAGAGCAAAATTTAACCCTTTTTCTTATTTATAACAATGAAGTGGGAATTTAGTGAAAATAATAGAATTATCAATTTATAATTCATAGAAGGAAAAATACGCTTTTTAAATTGATACGAATTTGGATCAGCTTCAACACTGTGGCCCACGGCTGTGATGTTTTCAGTTGAACGATCCGGTAGAACACGCTTTGGTGTCCCACATTTTGTATCGATCCTTTTATCTCAAACTTAACAACCAAATTCTTAATAGAGGTCTCAGAAGGGCGATTATGTTATCCGAAAATAACAAATTCTACGAAATGTAACTTTAATAGAACAACAAATTTTTTTAGCGGATTTTAATTTTTCTAATGCGAATTTCGTGCGAAATTAAATTCATTGCAACAATTTCTATCATGTTATTTGGTGTTGCCACAATTTAAAAACAAACTTCTTGTTGGAAAACACGATATCAGTTGTCAACACCTTAATCGTTGTTTTGTATGATAAACAAAAATTTTTGCTTTGAATTAAAATAAATTATAAAAAGTAAATAAATAAATAAAATTATAATAATAATAATAACAAATTATATATAAAATAGTTATAATTTTTTGACCTTTTTTTTAATATTTTTTAGTAACTAATTTTAAGCACAAGGTCTTAATTAATAAAAAATTTTTTAAAAAACTTTATTTTTTATTATATTTTCGATATTTCGCCACACCGTTGGTTGGCATCATCAGGAAAAACAAAAATAATAATGAACAAACAAATTTAAAAAATTTTTTGATTAACAAATTCAAAATAATCAAAAAATTTAAAAAAAAAAAACAAAACAAACAAAAACAATAAAAAACGACAAATTTAAAAAATTTTTTGTTTTACATACATACAAACAAATTTTCAATACTAACAAATTTTTTAAATGAAAAACAATTTTGAAAATACATAACACATTTACAAAACAATAGTATTTTACACATATATTTTAAAAACATAAATTTAATGACCAAACATTACAAAAATTAAAGTATTAATTATTAATATTATGCAGATACAGAGTTTTGTTTTATAATTTTATGCACTAAATGTCTATAATTTTGTGCAACATTCTCCGTATCTGCTTTAAAATTTATTCTTTTGGTTAATGGTACTTTAATTATTTGTAACATTTCTAACATATAACGACGTTTATAATTATTTTCTAAATTTAAAATTGAAACATTTTCAAAATTAGGATAGTGATTAACTTTAGAGCAATGCGAAGATAATGCTGTTTTTTGTAAACTAATATTGTTCCTGTATTTCTGGTCTGACCTATGTCCTGCGATTCTAGTTTTCAATTTATCTTTTGTTGTGCCTACATAAACCTTATTACAATCCTCCTTATCATTACCGTTACAAGGAATTTTGTACACTACATTGTACAAAAATTTTGTACACTACATTGTAGTGTAATGATAAGGAGGATTGTAATAAGGTTTATGTAGGCACAACAAAAGATAAATTGAAAACTAGAATCGCAGGACATAGGTCAGACCAGAAATACAGGAACAATATTAGTTTACAAAAAACAGCATTATCTTCGCATTGCTCTAAAGTTAATCACTATCCTAATTTTGAAAATGTTTCAATTTTAAATTTAGAAAATAATTATAAACGTCGTTATATGTTAGAAATGTTACAAATAATTAAAGCACCATTAACCAAAAGAATAAATTTTAAAGCAGATACGGAGAATGTTGCACAAAATTATAGACATTTAGTGCATAAAATTATAAAACAAAACTCTGTATCTGCATAATATTAATAATTAATACTTTAATTTTTGTAATGTTCGGTCATTAAATTTATGTTTTTAAAATATATGTGTAAAATACTATTGTTTTGTAAATGTGTTATGTATTTTCAAAATTGTTTTTCATTTAAAAAATTTGTTAGTATTGAAAATTTGTTTGTATGTATGTAAAACAAAAAATTTTTTCAATTTGTCGTTTTTTATTGTTTTTGTTTGTTTTCTTTTTTTTGAAAAAATTTTTTGATTATTTTGAATTTGTTAATCAAAAAATTTTTTCAATTTGTTTGTTCATTATTATTTTTGTTTTTCCTGATGATGCCAACCAACGGTGTGGCGAAATATCGAAAATATAATAAAAAATAAAGTTTTTTAAAAAATTTTTTATTAAATAAGACCTTGTGCTTAAAATTAATTACTAAAAAATAATAACAAATTATGTTAAATTTTAAAAATTTTGTTTTAAAAATTGTGCTAAAAATCCACATCATTTTAAGAGAATAATACAATTAATTTGTAGGTTGTAAAACCTGGAAACTCTACTTGTTTTGTTGTGTGCTTAAACCTTTAACCAAAATTTAAAAAAAGTCAGCAAAATTATTTTTAAGAAGGAAAACTTTATCAACAACGTGAGAATTAAGATTATTTCGTTTTATTAAGGCTCGAGGTCAATCTTTACTATTTAAATAAAATAAATTGAAAAAATCAAATTTAATATATAAAATATCTTGCAACGAGAGTGGTCTAATCTATGTAACAAAATATATGTTTAAACAACTAAATTGAAATTAAGTACAAAATTAGCTGCACATAAGTCAAACTAACGAAAGCACGAAAAGGTATCCACTGATATGCAAAATAGAAATGTTATACATAATTAACACTCCCACAGACATTTGGATGATTTTTAAATCTGGTACGGAGAATTGCATGAAAAGGTATCGGCATAGAGATTTAAAATATAAACAAAAGAGTTTTTAGTAGGCATTGCACTCTTTTTAAAAGAGGACCTTACAACAACAAAACAACAATGATTAAATTTGTTTGCATTTTTTTAGTGATATTTATGTTTTATATATGTATGTGTATTGTTGTTATTTAGTTTTGCCTGTTGAAAGACACCAAAGGTGTTCTAAATATTAAAATAACATTTAATAACACAAAAATATAATTTTATTAGAAAGGATTGACCTCGAGTCCAAATAAAAGCAAATCATTTTATATACTTAAAGCTCGAATAAAACCATCAATAAATAAACGTTAGGATTTTTTTACAAAAATTACTAATAAATAATAAATAATTTTAATTATTATTTCTTTCTTGAATATCAAATTAGTTTAAAAAAAATAATTTTAGTTTTACATTTTTCAATTTTTGCAAAATCTGGTTGAGCCTGCCAGTAGTTATACAGTAATAGACATTTGTTTGGCCGCACTTACTTTTTTATTTTTAAGTTGTTTTTTTAAACTCTTTATAAGAACAGTTATTTCTTTATGTTTTTTTATTTACACTATTAAGCCCAGTTTACAAAACAATAGCAATTATTCTATATAAAATATGCGTTCTTTTGTAAAATTATTGCTGTTTTTCGTGAGACAATCGTTTAAACGCATTAAGAGAAAATGTTATTTAATTTGTAAATTTTGACTTGTAAACACGTGCTGTCATACTAATTTAATAAAAAATTTAAGTCAAATATAAAAAATAAAAAACAAGTTGCAGAATTTTTTTAAACCGATTAGATATGGGGTGAGGAAAGCGGTTAAATGATAACGAAAAATATTTAATCGATAACTTAAAGAAAAAAGGGTTATCAAATCGAAAAATTACTGGAGTAATAATGCATTCTGAAAGAGTAATAAGAAATTATTTAAAGCTTGGCAAAAAGTATGGCATTAAGGCTCCAACGAAGGGATCATCCATAATTACGACCCGTCAAAAAGGACAGATTCATCATGAAGCAACTCGAAATCGCTTATCGCTGTCGGGAAATAAAGGACAAACTAGATCTTCCAGTTACTACACGAACCATAGCCAGTGTTTTGAATGCGTCCCCATCGATAAAATGGAAAAAAATTAAGTCTAAGCCACGACAAAATAAAGTGCACAAGAAGAGACATCTTAGCTTTTCCAAAGCACACATGTCATGGACTGATGAATGGAAAGAGGTTATTGTTTCAGATGGAAAAAAATTTAACTTGGATGGTCCAGATTGCTACAGTTGTTAAGGCGATGTCAGATAAAACTTTGTTTCTTTGCGTGACATTTGAAACTTTAAAGCAAAAGCGTAAATCAAGTGGTGTATGTCACAATAAACTTTGACAACACTCATTAATTTTTTGTTTACGCCCACACACAAATACACAAACACAAATAATAAAAGCCAGGTGTTTGTCAAAGCGCGCAAAATGTTGAATGTTGGTTAACTTTTCGCTTTGCGCTGCGTTAAAAGTGCTTTATGTGGCAACTTTCATACATTTGCGTACATTTTAACTCAAATGTCAAAGCGAAACTCTGACGCAACGCAAAGCAAAAGTTTTATCCGACACGGCCTTTATTGGGACGATCTGAGCCAATCGAACGTAGTGCGATCAAAGCTAAATTTTGGTGGTGGAAGCGTTATGGTGTGGGGAGCATTCTCTTATAACTTCAAGCTTCTTATGTGTTTTATAACCACCAGAATGAATTCAGAAATATACCTGGAACTTCTGGAACTTATTGCAAAAATAGACGAAAATTCTGACAATGAGTGTATTTTCAAACAGGACAACGCGGCAATACATGTATCGAAAAAATGTAAGGAATGGTTTTCTACCAATAATATTGATTTACTTCCATAGCCAGCATGCAGTCCTGATTCTAACCCAATCGAAAACTTATGGGAATTCCTTGCAGCTAAGGTATACGAAAAGGGAAGGCAGTTTCCGACTGTTAATGAGCTGAAAGAAAAATCAAAGAATGTTGGTTGGTTAGTGAAATTAAAATTCCTCGAAGCCTTGTAAACTCAATGCCGAATAGAATATTTTCGATCATTCGAAGTGAAAGTGGTCCTACTAAATATTACTTTTAAAATTTTGTAAATCATTTTATTATTTTTTTTAATTTAAAGGAAACTGCGTTTAAAATAATGTCTTTTAATTTTTTAGTTTTTTATCGATTACGAATATGAAATATGTTTGATTTTTGTTTAATACTTTTAATCTAATAAATCACTTAATCGTTTTTCTAAAAAAAATAATTAAGGCCCTTTTAGTTTCTTTTAAATAGAAAAAAACATGGTGCCGTCAAACGAATGTCTATCACTGTATGCTTGTCTCAAAGATTAAGCCATGCATGTCTAAACACACACGAATTAATAGTGTAGCCACAAAAGGCTCATTATATTAGTTATGGTTCTTTAGCTCATTAGCAATTATTTGGATAACTGTGTTAATTCTAGATATCACAAATAACAATGACATCACAAATCCATTGTTGTTTGTCAAAGATTATTCTCATTATAATAGCGAGAGCATGTTATTGCTTTTGTAAGCTTATTCTTGTGACTTATTTAATAACCTAAAAATATTTTTAGAATTTGAATATTTTTTAACTAAATGAAATTTTAAAGGAATAAAACTAAAGCTAAACAAAAAAGGAGCTGGCAACCTTTATTATGCTCATATTATTTATCTTTAAAACAATAAATGATTTGAGATGTGAAAAAAATAACATCATCCGCACTATCTTGTATTACGGAAAAGTTATAGAAAGAATTGCCACAAGTCTATTTTACACAAGCTCTTGCAAAAGTGCAACAACTTTTTTTCCATTAAGCTTAATTTATTTCACTGTTGTTATTACCTTCAGTGTAAACTGATATTGCTTATTATTTGTTCGGGGTGATCAACGAGAGCTTTCGATCGGATGGCAATATTGGTTAGCCGTGTTATAGACTGAGCTGGTGAGTCAGTGTTCGTTTGGGTATAAGTAGTTCTTTTACTAAAATCGTGTCTACCCGTATAAGTATTTTATGCGGGGCTACTATAGTATTTCCGTCTTTTTTATTATTTCAGTATTTCACTAACTGCGACACAAATCCAAACAATTTAATAATTTATTTTAGTTTGCATGAACTTCATAAGTAAGTTGAAAATGTTATTAAACTTTATTTTAGATGTAGAAATATTTCCTTGTATAATTTGTTTTTGCTTCAGAGAAATCTTAAAGCATGAAGTAGGTAAATTTTTCAAGCAGCACTTTTCTTTATTTTTTTGACATCGTTTCCTCATCAATATAAATCATAGAATACCTTAGGATTTTGTTAAAACTGGTATTTAGGGATTTTTAAAAATTTTAAAAACTTTTCTCCTTTACTCCCTCATATACACATAATGACTACTGTCTCCAAGGATTTAAGCTGTGTTGTTTTCTTTTTGTTTGTTTAGTTTAGAAAAAGTTTTAAGGAATCTTTAATCTCAAGGAAATGCGTAATTACGTGCTGATTTCATACATAGATTTTTTCAAACAAAGTTTCATATTACAAGGACGTGGCATAATTTGTATTTGTATGCTTATCCTGACATTTCTGTATGTATGACTTTTATTCATTTTAATTTTTTTCCAACATGTAATTTCTGATTGAATTTTCCACATACAATAACAACATCGATTTATATGTTAAAAGTGTGCTGGCATTTTTTGTTTTGTTAACGATTTTAGTTTAAGTTGTAACAACAACATGACTTGTAGAGATCCAAGTTCTTTGGCTTAAATACTCGAAAGTAATTAACCTACTTTCTTTATCGTTTATTTTTACTGTTTTGTTTTTGTATTTTATACAATGCGTCTTACGATGCGGTCACCTGCACTTGAAATCAATAATAATACCTTTTATTTTGATATAAATTTAGTCCAAGACATTTACAATGGCGACTTATGAAATGTCATTTACATTAAACTGCTGTGTTACGTTTTACTTTAACTGTTAATCCAAATACACGGCAAGTAAACCAGACATGTATTAAATGAATACATAAAATATTATTATACCAGAATTTGAAATTTTATTTTATTAAATAAATAATGATTTGGGATTAGGTTACTGGATATAAATCTGGAGAAATTAATACCGACACCAAAAGCATCAAGTTTTGACAGAAGTGCCACACTCTATCAATTGCATTGGAAATATCTAGGGCCTCCACCTTACTTTCTTCGAATTGACGTATGGAGTTACACCATTGTTCCGCAAGGAAAGCTAGTAAATCACCTGTAGAGCACTCCCTACGGAAACTATACTGTCGGTCGCTAAGTAAGCAGTTGGATTCCAGGTACCTCACAAGACGAAAATTAATCATATTTCCCACAACTTTAGAAAATGCAGAACAAATTGCAAATCGGCAATAATTTTCAGGGCTGTTAGCCTCACCCTTTTTGAGGATCGGCGTTACATTAGCAACCTTCCAATACTTTGGAAATTCACTGACATGATACAACATAAGTGAAAAGTGCTGCTAACGAACGCGTTAGCGTCGAAGAACACTGTATCAAGAGCAGTGCTAAAATCCCAAACAGACCAAGAGACTTGTTGATGTTGAGATCTGCCAAAACTGCTCGAACTTGAAAGAACATCTTCGGCATTGTAACTGATACTCTGTCCAGCTCGTGCGGTGGTTGACTGCTTTCCGGCAAATAATAATAACTTGCAAATATACTAGTTAAAAGGTTAACTTTATCCAATGATTAAATTTTAAGAATTAAGCTGTCATCCCTTGACATTTATTTACCAAAAATTAGGAAATTTTAAGTAAAAAACTTTATATTTCTGAGTAAAGTAATGTCATTGTGAAAATTTGCTATTAAAAGCGTGAAAATTTTATTGTAAAATTCAAGCAGCTTTTTCTCGTAATCAGGTTCCTTCTGAGAGCGCTGTACTTAATTTAATCGCTAAATTCGTGGCTCACGTAATGTCGCTGACAACATAGCCGCTGTACAGCAAATTATTAAGAATGATCCTGGAATATAAGCTCGTCGATGTTCGCAATAACTGATTATTGTTAGAGATACTTTACGCAACATTTTGTGTACAGATTTTCATCTTCAAGCTTGTAAATTTCAACACCTTTAAGAATTAAAAACGTACAACCTGTGTTTGCGTCGAACGTGTATGAATTGGGTACTTGAAAAACTAAACGAAACGCATTTTTTAATACAATCATCTCTTGTAATGAGCATCATTTTCAATCAAGCGACAATGTCAACAAATACAAATTGGCACAAACGGGACACATAAAACAATAAACCAACCTCGCGGTTTGTGGTCAGGCAGCATCATGGGCTGTATTTTTTCAAAAATGAGCAAGGAAATGACCTCACTGTGAATTATTTGCGCTACGAAACCATGCTAACCAATTTTTCTTCTTCTAGTTTTAGCAAGACGGTGGCAAAAGCCATACAACCACCCAAACAATATAGTTATTTGCGTAAATTCTCGATGTTGATTGGTTGCCTTATTCTTGTAGTTTAATACAGCTGGATTATTTTCTCGGGCACTGGATTCTAAAATCTAAAAACAACTGACGCTCTGAAATGTGAGATTGGGCACTGCATTGACGAGATAAGCGAAGCGTTGTTACAAAATGTGCTTGCAAGTTTTGTGAAAAAACCGAACGTGGCTCGATGTGCTAGAGGTAGACAGTTGCCCATCATCATATTTCATTATTAATTTCCATATTTCTACTTTACATTGGTTTAAAAGTTTTAGCTCCAATGACTTCCTAACCTCAAATTTGCCATCTCGTTAATAAATATATTAATTTAAGATGAAAGCACTTAGCACACATTAATAACGGCTAAGCATTTTGGTTAATTTTTCTAAATTTTCCTGTTCTTTAAGGACTTTCTCACGAATAGACTTTTTCCATCGGGCACACCGACGCCGCGTGATTTTCTTAAAATTTGTTAAAATTTTTGATTTTAATACAATAAAAGCATCAATTAACCATTTCTCCGCCCAATAGTTAAAACTTTTTAAAAGAATAAGATGGATTTTAAATAAGAACTATAGATATTATTGAAAAATAGATGCAGAAAAATTAGGAAAGAAACTTTAAATTTCATCTTAATGCTAAAGTTTCAACCTGCAGTACGAAATACGATTAAGTTTAGGTGCCCCTTTAGGCGAGTAGGTAGTGTACTAGCTTGTTAGTCTATGGGTTGTGGGTTTGATTCCCAACGAAGACCTTGGTTGCTGCTCAGTGATGAAGGCATAGTCACTGGTCGCTGTGCTGTTTTATACAGCAGTTAATTTCCGACTATCCTTCTGCTTTCACCATCTTTTTCATCTCTTCTCTATTCCTTTCCTAAAGAGTAGCAAAAAAGTTAATAGATACAAAAAATGGTGAAAACGGTTTCTATTATCCTGTTTGAAAAATATTTCCCTAATCTGAAACATTATATGTCAATCTTTAATTTCTTTAGCCAACCACAATGAGTTACACTAAAACACAACATGTATAAAAAATAAAACCTTGGATTAAAGAAGATCGTTCTCGTGTGGCAGTGCCAAGGGCAATTTCTTCATCCAACGCTAAACATTGTCGCACATCCTTTCACTTAAACAAATAAAAAAAAAACGAAAGGGGATTGGTAAACTTAAATACTATTTATACTTTCGATATATTTGTTACTATATATACTGAAAGTATAGCTCTGTGTGATTTGGCGATAGCCCACAATGTTATGCCAATTATAATTTACAAGTTAATCTTTTACCTTCAGCATTAAAACAGTCTTACATCTTACGATGCATGGATGACTCAACTTTGGGTTAAAACAATTGCAAAGGTTTGAAAACCCAGCGGTTACCGGTCACCAATATGATGTTATTAATTTAACCTAAAATGAAAAATGTTTTTACACTGAATTTGGAGACTTTTAAGAAAACTTGTAAGAATCCCACGATTTTGTAGACACTTGGCATCTATGCACGAAAATCATATTAAAATAATTAAAAATCCACTATGAAAATGGTAGTTCTGTTAAAGTTACATTTCCTAAAAATCCTGATATTTTCGGACAACATAATCGTTCTTCTGACACCGTTATTAAAAATTTAGCGTTGAATTCCAGTCGATAGGCTCGATACAAAATGTGTGAACGCCCCCCCCCCCGGCACATTTTTCGGTCTTTATAGAACACTTAACTATCTAGACCTGTGTTGCTGGGGGTATAAGGGAGCCCAGTCCCCTGAAGGCAGCAGGAGTCAACTGGAAGCTCCACGTTATTTCCACGGAAACCAGTAAACCCCAGAGTTTCCGCTAATTGTCTCTTTAGACTTTTAGCTGTTTCTCTGACTGATTTTTGAGGTTGGTCCTTCGGGAGTATCGTGGTGGTGGTGATTTTGCGGCCCTCGCATGAATTTGATTATAAGGTCCAGGATTATGGCAAACTTTTGCAAGGATTTGACTTTGCCTTACAAGGTTCAACCGGTGTAGGAATTGAAGCCGATCGACCATTTACATCGTCGCTCAATTCATTTAGGAAAACCCGGCTGGTTTTTCTGAAAACATAATTTTTTCAGACGAAGCCCATTTCAATTATCAGGGTACGTCAACAAACAAAATTGTCATATTTTGGCTGCTGAAAATTCTAGAACGATTATTGAGAAGCCTTTGCATGCTCAACATATTATGTATGGTGCACTATGTGGCTTTTATGTATAATCGGACCGCTTTCTTTTTTCGAAGATGAGGCTGGAAATGCGATAACGGTCAATAAATCACGCTCTCGCGAGATGCTAACAACTCAATTTTGGCCTATTATTGGCAACTTGGATATCACTAACATGTGCTTTAAACAGGAAGGACTATGTTACAGACAGAGTCTATACGAAGCCAATCGAATCGATTTCAGCCTTAAAACTCAAAATCCGTTGTCAAACTTTTCTCTTTGTAATACAATAAAAATTTTAATCATCTTAATGTAAATTTTTTATTTTATTTTGTTTTAGAAAAAAACTTCTTATTCAAAAACCCTTTGCTAATTTATATTTTACGTAGAAAATATAATTAATTTTTCGCTGTGTAGGCTAAAAGTGTCTACAACTACATTTTTAGTTTAGATATTTAAAGAAACCTAGTTTAAAATAACAATCAACTAGGTGCATAGATAAAATTAAAATTGCTTAACACATGTTAAGGTTAATTGCTTTTAAACGTGTGTTTAACCACGAAACCATACAAAAATAAGTGCAAAAAAAAACAAGAACAAAAAGTATAAAAAAAAGTGTTAACACTTTCAAATTCAGCGCAACAATTTTCAAAACTTTAAAGACTTTAGCAAATATTAAAGCAAAATAAGAATATTAAAAAGAAACTTACGTGAAACAATTATCATGTAAGTTTAAAGCATTTAATAACAGAAATGATCAAAATATTTTCTCAGTAATTTAACAATAAACCCCATTTCCTTTGCCGAATTTAGTTGTAACTAATAAACATAAATGTTTGCTGCAATTATTAGCCTGTTTAAGTATTATTCGACACGACGTCATACCATTATTATCATCGTCACCCTTATTGTTAGCTACTTTTAGTAGCACTATGCCTGCTCCCTTCACATTGTGCTTGAGTATTAACAATAACAAACAGCACTCGAGTAACAGGCTTAACAAATTGCTTTCCAACTCATTTGTCAATGTGGCACTCACTAGTTAGGAGATCTTTAACCTTCTGCCTCATAAATTTCAAAACAGTCCTTTTTCTTCTCTTTTTTAACTATACTTTCTGTATGTTGTGTGTTAAGTATAATCCCAGCAAACAAAGTCAAGTGATTGCAGTGTGCTTTTTTTACTTGACAAGTTTAATTTTAATATTGTTTTTTTAATTTTAGGATATAAAGTCAGGTCATTCAATTATAAAAATATTGTGTTCCTTTTCAAACTGTTGTGTCTGCTCTTATTTAAGGCTTAAAAGTCTTTTTCGAATCTTGCATTTTATTCGTAAATTATCCGTAAAGGTAAAACAAAATATGAACAAAATTTAATGGTCGAATGTATTTAATTTTTAGAAAAATTTTATATATTTTTTTTTTGAATATATAATAATTTTTTAGAAAAATATTTGCTGAAACATTTGTGAACATTTGGTTGATTGTTCCAAATTAAGTTGCATATGTTAATTTAACAAAACGTTATTTGTATCAATTCATTCGCAATTTAAAATCAAATTATAACATTTGCTGGGATGCTCTATTTAACTGAAAAACTGAACTGAATGAAATTTTAAAAGAAGAAGATAAATTTATTTTGATACAAATAAATAAAACAAATCTTCAAACACTTAATTGTTGTGTTAAAAATAGTCGTCAATATTGTAACTTTAATATGCATGAAATTCCCTTTTTCGGGGATTACAAATATTCCGCCCTTCTACTGTTTTTTTTTTATTCATTTATTTTTTCAGGTCCATTATGTAAAACGAGAGCTTATGTTGCTGTTTATGGTTTGTTTCAAGAGGGTTGTTATATTGTTTACTTCAAGTGAGATTTTGAACTTCTTTTACTTTCTTACTTTTCATTAAAATAAGTAAAAAAAAGTGTCAAATTATTAAAAAGAATTATTTTTGTTAACGAAAAAGCTTTACAATTAACTTATAGCAAATAAAATTATTTAAAATAAACTTTCCTTTTCACTTTTGTCTCGTTCTTAATTTTCTTATTATTCTTTATGCGATACTGGCAAATAAGTTTTTTTTTTCACTGAAAGATAATGGTTTTTAGCGGTCAAAACAAGTTTTATGCTCTAAAATATACAACAAGAAAGCGACAATGGTTGCTAACTATTCAAATTAATTTAAAAAAACTTTGATAAACATAGACACTACATCCAAGAATAAATTCTCAAATCATTAAGCCTGCTCAGTGCCTCCCTGTGGTTTCGTTCGTCTGATGCCAAGAATTTTCATGTTACCTGCAACCACTGCTCTGCGTCACACATTCTCTAACTAAACAATTATAAAAAATTAAACCTAAAATCACCTGTAAAAAAATCTCGTTCCTTGGTTTTTAAAATGTCCATGACTGTAAAAGTAAACTTTCTCTTTCCAGATTTGTTTTTATTCCAAATCTAAGGAGCTAAAGGTGAATATGTATATATATGTGCCCTTGTAGGCTAGTAGGTAGTGTACTAGCTTGTCAGTATGGAGGTTGTGGGTTCGATTCCCAACCTTGGTTTCTTTCACTACAAAAGTAAAAATTGACTGTCGGTGGGGCTGCTCAGCGATGAAGGCATAGTCACTGGTTGCTGTGCTGTCTTATACGGCAGTTAATTTCCGACTATCCTTCATCTTTTTCCACCTGTTTCATCTCTTCTCTATCCCTTTCCTAAAGAATGTAGCAAGGTAATTGACTAAATAGGCATTGTTGCCTGAAGTGCTACTTCTCTTAAAAAAAAAAATATCCCAGTTAATTGCAGCCCCAGCCCAGGTCTTATTGTAATTATATTGAAAGAATTTAAGTTCTATTTCTTGTTTTAAACATTTGTCACTATACATCTGTACATCAGGGTTGTAAAGGATATTTTTATAGAAATTAAACAAATAAATTCTTTAAATTGACATGAAATTTACTTTACTCAAACCATAACCGCCTGACATTATAACTTTGAGATAAGACCGCCATGGCTCCATGACTGTCTCGGCCGTAGCCTAATATAAAGGTCCAATTTCCGATGACTTCTTTCAACATTTCTATATCGGGAATAACGCGGCGAATATTGCGCTCAAAGTGGTCAGTCGTTCCAGGCTTATCGAGTTAGACTAGCGTCTTTAAATATTCTCACAGAAAAAAGTAGGCCAATTCATTAGTCCGAAACATGTAACTATGCGTTTACCAAACGTTTCCTTAATCTCTTGCACAACATAGTTGTTCAATATGTGAAGTAAAAAATAATCAGGGTTCTATAGAGACGCCAGTGACTGTAACGCTCTGATTAATATCGCTTTCAAAGAAGTGTGAACCAATGGCATCAGCAGCCCATAAAGCACAACAAAAAGTAAGTTTTTCTAGGTGTAACGGTGCCCTAACAGTCTCCAACTCTGGACAGTCTCCAACTCTTTAGCAAGGTGTGATGATTTGCAGCCCTGCTCTGGAATCATTAAAGTTGCAACTAGAAGGTTTCTGTTGCATAGAATTATAGCTTCGGCTTTCTAGGACGTGTATAACGTTCCAAATTATACATAGTGGCTTGACCACCATCTGATAAAGGCTACATAGCCAGGTGCGGATGTAAATCAAATCACACAATATCCCTGAAAAGTCGCCTCGGAGGCACATTTATAAGTACGAAAAGAACATTGAAGATGGCAAACGGCCGAAACCGGTTTTTTCACAAAGCAAATTTGACGAGGGTCGACGGAAAACCGTACCCAAACAAAACATTTATAAGTCTTTATGGATCACACAATCATCTAGACTTGTGTCTTGCGGATGGAGCCAACTGGAAAATTCACTATATTTCTACGGGAATCAGTAAGCCCCAGAGTTCCGCTAATTGTCTTTTTAGCCTTTTAGCTATTCTTTGACTGGCCCTTCGGGAGTATCGTGGTGGCTGTGTGTTTCGAGGTCCTCGTTTCAGTTTGTGGGTCGGATCATTCGCAATCAACACAATGACTGGTCCAGTGAGTATTAGTGCCGTCGTGTTCTTAATTATATTAAGCTTCATGCATGGACCAGGAGTTGGATAGTCCCCAGCTCTTCAGCAAGGAATAGTGCTTTGCAACCCTGCCTTGGAACCGCTGAAATTACAAATAGGGATGCCCTGTTGATAGAATTAGTCCTCGGCTTGAATGGCGTTGCTTTTCATTCCCAGTGGTTTAACCACCATCTGATTACGGCCAGGCGCAGATGTAAATTTTATAATGTAATATGCCTGAAAAGTATCATCACTCCAAATACGGCAGTTTTGTGTATTAATGTATTCATTAAAAAAAGAGAACTTTATCGCTAACAAAAATTTCCTTATGATAACCGGGATGCAAATTTGTTTGAGAACCATTCCCCGAACCTACGGCCTACTAGGTGATCGTGTGGCAACAATTCATTTGGATTTTGTAAGCACAAAAATCAAAATCTTTCATAAAGAGGATAGATACATACTCAATAACTGTGCACGATGTAATATATAAATACACTACGCTGTATATATTTCATATTAATGGCTGCCAATGGAAACCTTTATGTAGAATAATAAAAATATAGTTTCCTAAGGGTCACTGTGTTTTTTGTATAAAAATTTTTTGAGTTCTGTTGTCTTTGTGTTAGTTGAATATAATTCTTATTTAATGAATTTGACGTGAGATATAAGACGCTTGAAATTTATACACAAAATTGTTGTAAAATCCACCGACGAGCTATATTAACCGTAGTGAAATGGAATATGCTTTCCCCACACTAATAGATAAAGTATTTTATGAGAATATCATAAAATCTCTATGTTTAAAAGTATCCAGCACAGTTATTGCAGATTATTTTTTCTTAACATATTACCAATCTCCCTAATGAAGTTTTTTGTATCGTATAGTTATTTGTTAATTAGACCACTAATTTCTTTTCTGAATTTTCAAAGTAAAAAAGCAATTAAATTAATTTTTGTTTGTGGTAAAAAGATTGTGAATGATATTAATTTTTTCATTAAATGTTTATTTAAGCCATTAATTAACCTCAATTATAATTAATGATTTACGCATTTCCTTTAGGTTGAACTATAAAAACTTTAACATAATTTATGATAGAATTATCTACTTAAGTCTAAATAATCTATTAAAATGTTATAACCTCAACAAATAATTTCTTTCCCCCTTTTCTTTCACTTTTTCTTTAATATAACAAAGTTAGTCACAGGTTTTACAGCCAACTAAATTAAACCAAATTTTCTTCTTAACAACTAAAGATGAAATATAAAAAGGATTTGTGTGTCTTCGCAATAGCAATTTCCGAAAGCAAACTATCAAATAAGCTCATGTTAATGATAAGAAGATGACAGGTGTGACAAGGTTGTGCTCTAACAGAAATGACTTTTAGAAACAACATTTTAACAAAGTAATTGTTAGTTAAAAAATACTATAAAATATCTATCCTTTTATAGACGGGGTAACTATATAACTATTTGTTAAATTTACTATTTGAATCACTATTTAAAGATCCATTTGCCTTTCGAAATGACTATTATCAAACTGTCGTAAGCGAAACATTTTTCTTTGGCGCAATTAAAAAATTAATAAAAAATTTTCGACACGATATTTTTAAAATGCACTCATATCTTAAATTGGTCATATTGAGTTATCATTTAAAATAGAAAAATATCATTTACAAGCAGTAATAACATTTCCTACATGCGATGGTTAGTCTGCTCAACTACACTATGTAAAATATCTGGGGTCCTACTTATCGATTCTCATGCGATTTAGATCAGAAATTGCACTTGTTACAAGTGGAGTAGTATCAAACGTTAAGAGTTCGATTATTTGAGAATTACCGTCAGATTCTGTTTTATTCTTAATAGGCTTAAAGGTTAAGCGATCATGCATCGAAACATAAATAAAACACTTAATAGCGATCTTGCAATAATGTTCAAATCTGTAGTGTTACAGACTTTCAAACAGACGTGATACCGAATATGCTGGTTCGTCTGTATTCATACTCGATGTAAGTACTCACGAATTGGAAGTTTTTATGTTATATAGGGTTTTTCAATTGTGGCAACACCAACAACATAATAGATTTAACCTTTAGTTTTCTGACGTATTCGCAATAGATCCATTGGCAATTGTTACAATGAATTCAATTTCGCACGAAAATTGCATTAAAAAAAAATTAAAATTCACTATGAAAACGGTGGTTCTGTTAAAGTTACATTTCGTAAAACTCGTTATATTTTATAACGAATTGGAAGTTTGAATCGACAGGCGCGATACAAAATGTGCGAACACCAATTGAAAACATCGTAGCCGTGAGCTGTAGTGTTGCAGCAGATCCAAATTTGTCATTGCCTCGATGTTTCCAATAATTGGGGTCATCCAAAACCACCACATGGTGAATTTTGCGTAACGATTTGAATTTGAGCCTTACAAGGGTCAACTGGTGCAGGAATTAAAACCCGGCCGACCATTCATATCACCGTAGATTCACTAAATTCATTCAGCAAAAAATAATTTTTTCTGAAAAATTAATTTTTTCGGACGAAGACCGTTTTCATTTATCAGCATATTTCAACTATCAGAAATTGCTGCATTAGGGATTGTGAAAATATTAGAGGGTTAATTGAAAAGCCTTTTCATGCTCAATGTGTCACTGTATGGTCTGGTGCCGTTTTTTTCGAAAATGTAGCTGGAAATCGTGAGATGCGTATTTATTCAGGAACAACAGAGTGTTTTTTTCGGATTTTAATTATTTTAATAATGCGAAATTGAATTCATTGTAACAATTGCAAATGCATCTATTACGAATGCGTCAAAAAACTAAATGTCACAACTATCATGTTGTTAGTCTTGCCACAATTAAAAAACAAACTTCTTGCCCGCGTTTAGTGAAAGCCACCATTTAAATTATAACTTGTTTCAACTGCAAACAACCAAAGGAAAAAAACCAAAGAAAGCGGAGATTTTTTTTATTGATTAATAAAGACCAAGAAGAGTTGAAGCTCATTATAACGGTGCTGGCGTTTTTAATCGTCGAAATTGCGGCACTAAAATTGTCTAAAAATAAATTAAAGCAATATATGCCACCGTATAGTTGAAACTTTTGCCAAAATTTTCAGCTAATCATATCTTTTCAAAAATAAAATTCGTGATATAAAAGGCATGATTTGTCATAACGACGCGTCATAAGTCAACCATTGTTTGAAATATTTCTAATTCTTGCAAGATCTTTTTGCGATGGAATGTTTTTATTCATTTACAGAATTTTAAGTTGGCCATAGTTTTTTGACCGGCGGCCCCTCTGTCAGCTGTGAATAGACTCGCGTGAACAACGTTTTAAAATTGTGCAAATTTATTTTGAAAATCATGGTTTTGTTCGAAATGCTTATCGCTCGTTATGTCCATTTCAAGGTTCAATTAGCTATGTAAGGTTTTCTCACCAACAAAGACGTCGTACAATGCGTAAAAAGAAGTCAATGCTACTCTAGAGCATGGGTAGAGGAGGACCAGAATCAGCTTATCCTTCATCATGCACGGGAATTGGATATATCTTTATCTACTTTATGGCAGATTTTGGCGAAAGATCTTAGTTTGCGTGGTTACAAAATCAAACTCATCCAAAAAAACTGACTGTTTGGTGTGGCTTATAGGCTGGTGGAATCATTGATACCTACTTCTCTAAAAACGATGGTGTTTAGAACATTACAATCAATGAGTAGCACTATAAAGTTTTGACTCCTGACTTTTGCGTTCATCAATTTAACAACCATAATGTGCAGGAGCAAAATGTCACATAGTTCGTGTACAATTTGTTAATTGAAGGAAACGTTTGGTAACCGCATAGTTTTATATATCAGACTCGTATAGCCTCGAATATCGTGCGATTTAACGCCACTGGATTATTTTCTGTGCGGATATGTGATCGCTAGTACACGGCAATAAGTCCGAATTGATTGATGAATATTGAACCTCCAGATTAGACTATGTTCGAGCCAACCATGGCGGTTATCTTTATAATAAAGTAAGCTTTATGTCAATTTAAAAAATCGGTTTTTTCATTTCAATTCTAATCCTCTATAAAAACACCTTTTATAAAGATATTAAATGAAATGTCATATAATTTTGGTCTAACTTGTTAATATATATATCAACGAGTGCAGAACTAATATGAATTAACGAAAACATATCACAAATTTAACGAAACAATAAATTGTCAATTAACTCGTTTAGTATTTTTTTTTTGTGTTATTGCAAAGTGACAAATGAATTTAAATTTATTTTAGTTTTAATATATAGGGTACACAAAAACACATAATATAATCATTTTTAACAATGAAGCACATTATTATGTTTTTGACGTTTGTAATCACAAAAAAGGACTCGAAGTTGGGATTATTCACATCTGAAATTGTCCAAAAAATAACTGAATACAACACGTTTCACTGTTTGGCCACAAATAGATGCGCTCTTATTGAAAATCGAGTTAAACGCAAAAACGTGCCAGTAACGGAAACAAGTTCGCTAATTTCATTAGAGCACTTACCATTGCTGTAACGACAAAGTAGTGATATACATCACACATTGCCTCGATGCTCTAGAGAATCAATAGAGTCCTCTTTTGTACGTGGTCGAGCAATTCCAAAATAGACTTTGGAGCACCAGCCCATACATGACAGCTGTATTGTATTTTAGGAGAGATATTGATTTTTTAATTGATTGTATAAATAACATGAAGATTGAACCGTTTTCGAAAACCGAGACACTCGAAAGCTTCTTTAGAAATATGTGTTTAGTCCATCGAACATCACACTGATTTTTAATGTCAAGAACATTAAAAGCTTCAGATTCCGTAATACCTATATCACTCATAGTAACAGATGCAGCACCATTTCCGAACACAGATCTATGCGTAAGCAAGCAACATTGTGTTTGTGGCGATTCTGCCTCTCCTGTAATCTAGTTGTTCACATCCCATTATTGTGGATTGAACTCTTTAAAATTATAAAAATAACTTATAAAATCCACTATTTAATTCCAGAGAAAAAAATTAACAACGACATTAAGAAAACTGGATGTGATATGTCTTCCTTACCATCTTGCTTTTGATTAGCAAAATGAATTTTAGTTGTTCAATAAATTTTTTTTTTCTAAAATGTAGAAAAATTATATTTTTTGGCAAATAATGCAAATAATAAATGAAGTGAAAAGCAAAGCGTAAACATTATTTTTTTTTAAGAACCATTTCAATGGCGTAAGCACAATGACTCTCCAACTCTTAAACTTTTAACTCCCTTTCATAGAATATTTCGGCATTATCGCTTTTGTGTTTAGCTTACAATTTTAGAATGAATAAAATAGAATTTAATTATATAAAAGAAATTTACTATTTTAAAAATTGAAAAGATTTTGATAGAAAATATTGAAATTTTACATGATGATGTTACATAACTAGAATTACGATTAAAAATGGAATCCTTAAAATTATATACGAATTGAAAAGAATACAAGTTAATAGTTGAGAGAAGACTTAATGTTTCAATGCCAATACGTTCCATAGGTACTCAGCTGATTGCTGGCTTAAGATGTTTTACACACACAGCTAAATAAAATATTCGATATGCTGAATGGGTACTGTGCTGAATAGGTTGTTGCATAAAACACTAGTTCTAAGTAAATTAAACGCTTTTTTTAACTGTATGCATACAGACATAAATAAAATATTTTTATGTACATGTACATATTTCTATGTATGTATTTGTATGTACAGAAATAATATAGATTTTAAAACATTTTTCTTTTTTTTTGATGTTTTGTAACAGTATACACACATGATGTATTTTTTCTTTCCTGTTCGCTTTTTTATAAAACACTTATTTAGAAGAATTAAAGAATTCTATAGAATTTTTCTTTCGTTATTTATTGTAACGATTTTTGAGGAATTTCATGTTAACTCTTATATAATTTTGTGGTTTAATTTTGCATACCTGTATCTTTTGTGGATATATTACTAAGACGGTTTGTTATAAAACCGCGTAGATTCGATACAACTCGTTGTGGTGAATTTGGGCCACTGCCGATAGAAAAACTAAACTTTGAAAATAAAGCGGCCGTTTCACTTGTGCCACTGCCTGTGGCGGCGTTTGGATTTGACTCGTTAGACGCCACTGTCAAATTTTCAAATAAAAATTTAAGTTGAAAATATACTTCAGCTATTTATTTCTTCGCTTTTATTTTCTTGTTTTATATTCAACACTTTTTTATTCAACTTTTTATTAATTATTAAATTTATTTATTTATTTATTTTTGGAATATAAGTATAATTCAATATTTTTCAAAATTGTTTCTTCTACAGTTTTCGTTAAATTTTTGTATTCGCTTTACTTTTTTTTTTCTTTAATAAAAATAATTATTTTTCTTATCTACTGAAATTTAAAATTACTTTTTTTGTGTTCACTTTTCCACAAATCCTTTTTCTTTACAAGAATTATCATTAAATAAAAAATTTTTTAATAATTTTTTATTTTCTTAAATTAGTGACAATTTTTGTTTTAAGCTCTGAAATTTTTTTAGTTTTTAAAAAAAAATTTTTTTATTGAGTTTTTTTTTTCACTAGACGACGTTTAACCGTTTGTATTGTTTGTCGTCCAGGCCAGAGCAAAGGTAACTTTTGTCTGGTGGCTTAAGCACGTTGAAAATTTTACATGCCTCTATATACACGGTATTATTTGCCTGGAATATTGGTACCAGTCGGTAACAGTTAAGCTTCCCATATTGCCACCCACTCACTCGCTATAAACTTATTTTATTTCCTATGGAATATTCAACACAAGTGTACACATACATGCATGCATACACAAGCAAGTGCTGAACGTTATGTTTGCTTTAATATACAAGTAAAGGTATGTTCAATTGCAAAATGATGTTTATATGTAAATTTATTTATTCTCTCTCAGGATATAACGGCTTCTACGCTTGCGTTTGTTCTCATTTTTAAAATGCTCTCTTCGTCACTTACTTAAGTGTTGCATGATATTTTTCTTATTACTTCATATTAACGCTGTTGTTTTTGTTGCTGTATGTATACATATGTGTTTATGTATGTATGTACATTATTGAATCTTAGCTTTTTTTAATTTTCCTGTATAAAATTTAAATTTAGCTCTTAGTTTGCTTATAGCCATTTTTTGGGGAATTATATCGTTGTTGTGACTGTTCTTATCATTTTTTGTTTGTATCCATTACACCAATTGGCGTTTATTATTTTTTATGTTGCTTTTTTTCTTTACTTGACGAACGTGTTTTATCTGTATATGTTAACTTTGTTGTTTTGTGTTAATTTTTTCTTGATCTTTATTTTTGCTTAGTTAACGAGCTTGTTTAAGCTTCAAATAATTTTCCGTAAATAATTTTCTTTCTACGTGTAATTTAAAATTTGTTTTCTTACGATCCGCTTAATGGAAAAATATATTATTTCTTGCAATAGGATTTACCTTTTATAATAGAGTTTTGTCAATGACAGAGCTATTTCAATGTACTTAAAAGCACAGTAAAATTTTTTGTGATATTTAAAGTTTCTTTTTCGTTTTCCTTTTCTTTTCCAATGTAAAGGGGATAATACAGCAAACACTAATAGACAGTTTATATGTTAATGTAATTTCATCCTGGTTAAATTAGATTTTTAAGCTTAACTCCTTTCAATTTTATATACATTTTGTCTTAAATGCCTGAAAGGCTGTTTGACCAAAAGGATTTGAAAAGAACTATTTAAAAAACTACTTAAACCAGTAACCTTATTTTATTTATTCATCAAAATTTACACTAAAATATGTTGAAAGAAATCAAATATAATTTTTAAGTTTAGAAATATTTTTCAAAGTAAAATCTTATTTTTGACGACAAATTGGAAATTGAAGTTGTCTAATGTAAGACACATATTATTCACAATTCTGCATTGCTTAGTATTAACGACAATTGCCTAACTTCTATTATTATTTTATTTTTAATTAAAGTGAGTGAAAGCAAAAAAAAAAACAAAATAAGAAATTAAAATTTTCTGGAATAAATATTTTTTGTTTTAGAATTAAAAATCATATTCTGACACTATTTCCCAATTGATCGAAACTCAATGGTACTAAGAACTAATCCCAAGCATACTTCCAGGGGCAAAAATAAAATTATTTCTTATAAATGCCAAAAAAAAACTATAAAGTTAAACTACAGTGTGTCCGCCGGGTGTATACCGCCATTTTGGTAAACATTAGTCTTGACAGTACATATTTGGCAATCGCAAAGTGGACACAGCATATTTATTATAGAAAAATATTCGATAAACCAACGTGTTTTAATCGTTAAAACATTTTATCAAAATCCATAATCGATTATCATTAAAAAATCATAATGAGTAACGAGGCATATTTTCATTTGAATGGATATGTGAATAAACAGAATAGTCGTTTCTGGGGAATGGAAAACCCTCAAATTATTCAACAGTCATTTTAGCATCCATTAAAAGTGGCAGTCTGGTGTGCAATTTGGTTAGGAGGAATCATTGGATATTACTTCTTTGAAAAATAAAACGACATTGCGGGAATTGCGAATGGGAAGCGATATCGTGATATGATTGAACACTTTTTAACATCAAAACTGCATTATTTGGACTTGATTAACATGTGATATCAACAAAGTGGTGCCATATCGCATCCAGCCAGGATTATAAAGGAATTACTGCGAGACCTCTTTCCACAGCAAGTTATTTCAAGAAATGGTGATGTTGATTGGTCTCCACGAACGCCTTATTTGAATGCTCCGGACTTATATTTTTGGGGATATCAGAAAATCAAATTTAATGCAAACAAACCAGAAACACTTGAGCAACTCAAACAAAATATTCGTGATGAAATTAATGAAATGTATGAAAATGTAATAAAGAATGTGCTCAAAAGGTCAATTGTGAGGCTAACAGAGGCGGACATTTATTTGATATTGTATTCCACACATAATTGCCGACATTAAAAAAACATTTATCAATATAAGACTCACTCTCTTTCATTTAACTAAAAATTAATATACCTCCCCGGTAGACACTCTTTACTAGCAAACGTACTCATCGCATATAGTGCGATTGTATACGTTTTTTTTTGTAAGAATTACTTTGTAAATTTAAAATAAAAAACATCTATTAATAATTATTCAATTTATGGCAAAAATTGTTAATTTATTTTTACGAAAATTATTAAATCCTGTGTTGTTGCTGAGAGCCAATCAGTTTTCTGCCAATTCATACCGTTTAATGTCAAATGCCCATTAGTACAGACTAATATCTAACTAACAGAAAATAACATTATATAGTTTCTACAGCATTTTTACTTTAAATGAAATGCTATGTAAGACTTTAGCATACTACTACTACAACTACAGTTTTATTTTAGTGATATAAAACAAATACTTTCGTTTTTAATTGGACAGGACGTATTTTACATTTTAATAATCTAGTGTTTGTCATTAAAAGAAATATCGACAGCAAATAATTAATTTAGAAACTCACATGATGTGTTTTTCAATAAGAAGTTTGTTTTTTAAAACAAATTAAAACAATAAATTTAGATTAAGATGATTCAAATTTGTATTGTATTATGAAGAAAAAAGTTCAGTTGAAAAATGCCCACTACAATCACGCTGACGTCGCTTCTTTCAACAAGTTTTTAATCAGTTTTTGGCTAAATGGCGGTCCTATTTCGCTAATAACATCACGGATTTTGATATTTAAGGCTGAAATCCATTTGATTTGCTCCTTTAAGACCCTGTCCTCCACAAAAAATAATCACACGATCTGTCTCTGCAGTTAGATTGTCGTCAAATTATCCGCTCGAGAAATTTGGTTTGCAATAAATTTTAGTTTCATAGGCTGTATGCCATGTGGCACCGTCCTGTTAAAACTACATGTCAGTAATATCTATGCCTTCAATAATAGCGCATTCCATTGACCGTTACCGCATTTCCAGCCTTGTCTTCCAAAACAAATTAAAACGGTCCAATCATGCACCACACAATGACGTTGAGCATGCAAACGCTTCTCAATAATCGCTTTAGGATTTTCAGAAGCCTAAATGCGGCAATCTCGCTTGTTGACATACTTTGACAAGTGAAAATGGGTTTCGTCTAAAAAAATGATTTTTTCGGAAAAACCAGCCTGAATAAATTAAGCCAATATACGGTGATGTGAATGCTCGGTCGGCTTTAAATCCTTGTAAGGCTTCAAAGTCAAACCCTAGCGACCAAATTCGTAATAGCGGATTTAACAGGCGATTATATTTTTCGAAAATATCACGAATTTTACGAAATGTAATTTTAACAGAACCGCCATTTTCATAGTGGATTTTAATTATTTTAATATGATTTTCGTGCGTAAGTGAATTCGTTGCAACAACTGCCAACGCATCTACTACGAATACGTCATAAAACTAAATGTCAAAACTATCATATTGTTGGTGTTGCCACAGTTGAAAAACAAACTTCTTGTTGAAAAACCCATTAAATTTTATCTTTTTATTTTATCTTTCAACAATCTATTGTTTGTCATCGAAAGAAATATTGGCAGCAAAAAATTAATTTAGTAGTGTATTAAAGTGTATTTTTAAATCGTTATTAACAAACACCACAGATTAAACAGATTAAATCTAGTAACACAATAATGCAAATAATATCATATATAAAATCATAAAGAAAAAGTCTTTACTTAAAAATACATAATAAAAATTATTATCTATTCTAACATAATGCAGTCCAACAAATTACAATACGAAACGAAATAATCCATTTTATTCATATCATATTCTTACAACTTTCAGCAATTATGATTGAAACGAAAACACTTTTGTAAATGAGAGTTATTTATGGCACTGGTATAGAAGAGAAAGTATTATTTTACATTTTTGTTTCTTTTTTATACATCTGTAAAATAGCAAAATCAACTCCTAAAATTATCCAAATTGATTAAGTAACAAATATCCAAATCTGCAAAGTTAACACTTACAATATTCCAACGAATGCAGGTTATCAGCCATATATTATTTTTTGTGAATATTGTTGTAATATGCAATACGGATTTCTTTGCATGGATATTATTTATTATTTATGATTTTATTATTAATTTATAGTTTAATTTAATTTAATTTATTTCAACATTTATATTCTTTAACATTATAGGCATATGAAATTGTTGTGTATTGGCTTTCATGTGATCTCAATTAAGCTCTTCACAAAGCTAATCGCCTAATGAAAGATAACAGAAAAAAATATTAATAATAATATATATCGAAAAGACCAATTTGACTTAAATTTCACATGACTAAGAAAAACAAGTGTGAAAGATTTTATATTATCATATTTTAAAAAGAAACAAAAATGCAAATAGTTTTCTGCATCAACCACAAACTTCTAATAAAGAAACTTAACCGTATCGGATTTACGAAAAATTGCCTTATGAGGACTAATTCGTATCTGTCAAGGAGAATTTATAACGTTCGTTGTAATACGCTGACTTTCAAAGTAAGTTTTGTTTTATATAGTGTGCCACAGGGAAGCTTTGTAGGACCTTAATTATTTTCCTTGATCATTAATGATTTCCTTAAAGTCAAAAATATTCTATTGTATACAGACAACGTGGCGATATTTCGAACATGCAATCATCACGCTGATCATATGCTCCTGCAAAAGGACTTATATGCATTTAGTTCCGGATGTAACATTAACCTTATGAAGCTGAATCTTTCTTTCGAAGATGTCATACAAACGTGCTATATGTTTTAAATCTTAAACAGCATATTTCGTTAACCACTAACAAAGCACGTACAGTTCTTGGATTTATAAAACGCCCTATAGGCTAGTAGGTAGTGTCCTAGCTTACATGACTGGGGGTTATGAGTTCAATTTCCAACAAAGACCTTAGTTTTTTTTTACTACAAATAAAAAATTGATTGCCGATGGGGCTGCTCAGTGATGAAGGCATGGTCACTGGTCACTGAGCTGTCTTATACGACAGTTAATTTACTTAACTATCGTTCTACTTTCACCACCTGTCGCATCTCTTCTCTAACCCTCTCTTAAAGAATGCAGCACGGTACTTGACTAAATAGGCATTGCTGCCTGAAGTACTACTTCTCTTAAAAACAAAACCGCTGGGCGAAGAAGTTTTGTGACTTGTATATAACAAAACATCTTTACACTTCTCTTGTCAAACCTTTTCTGGAATACGGCTCAATAATTTAGGATTCAATATATAAAGTCCAAAGTAATAGCGTTCAATAGGTGCAAAAACAGTTCTTGTTATTTTATCTTAGAGGCTTAAAAGAATGCCATCCATTACCATCTTGCACCAGTAGACTTGCTCTAATAAAGTTACCAATTCTTTATTTTAAATTTAATAACAGGAAATGTCTGTTAAGATTTTTTGATTTATAATCGTATTTTAAGTCTTTTACATAGCTGTTATAAAAAGTATAAAAAATCATATAAAAACCCCAATAACATAAAGCAACGTACTTAATTTTACTTGTTTATCAAGTATAATTTCACAACTTTCATATAAATTCTTCAACCAGAAATTCGATATAAATCGGTTTTCATTGATCATGACAATTCATAATTGCACATACACACACTCACACACATAAAACCAAAAACCCACTTAACACTACAATTTGCTAAATCCATTAGTCATATGTCACAAAAGGGACATTTCAATCATTTATCTAGATGAGATTGAGTGTAATTGTGTATAAATTAACACAATTTAAAATGTGATGGTGTGTGAAGGCAGGTCTATGGGTGTGTGTGTTTCGTTATATGCCATCATTTTATCACTAATGCAACTATTTCATATTTATAATTTAGTTGCTTTACATTATTTCATTATAGTTTCTTGTTTTAAAATTATTGAACTTATATTACTTTTGTTGCTTTTCCATACTCAAGGATTTTTACAAACCAAAAAAAAAAAATAATAATTTTTATGGCATTAAATTTCTTAGCTTAGTTGGCCGTAATAGTAATTTTGAAAAAATCTTTTAATGCAAATAAAAATTGTTTTTTTCGAATTTTTTACCAATTTGCATTTGCTTATGTAAAAAATGTTTAAACTCCTCGAGTTTTTTTAATTGAAAATCTGCGTAAAGTTTAAATATTAAAAACTATTTTCGGAATTTTTCAATATTTATAAATCTATTGACCGGGATTTTAAGTAAAGTTCATATGTTTCAGGAATCCAGCATACCCTGGAGGCTAGTAGGTAGTGTACTAGCTTGTCAGTATGGGGGTTGTGCGTTAATTTCTGACTATCCTTCTACTTTCACCACCTGTTTCATCTATTCTCTATCCCTTTCCTAAAGAGTGTAGCACGGTACTTAACTAAATAGGCATTGTTACCTGAAGTGCTACTACTCTTTAAAAAAAAAAAAAAAAACAAAAACACACAGCTTGATGGTCTTATCAATTTAAAAAGCTTATCTTTCTTTCTATGAATTATAAATTGATAATTCTATTATTTGAACTAAATTCCCACTTCATTGTTATAAATAAGAACAATTTTTAATTTTTGCTCTTGCTGCTCTTCCATTTATTCCATATTTTAAAGATCGAAAGATTCCTTTGTACAGCTATCCATAGCTACCATGACTTTCTCCTTCTAATTTCTTAATTGAAATAAGTGTTTTCAATTAATTAAAACTGATGACCTTACGATACAGTTTTGCCACAAGTGAATTAGTACCGAGTTTTTCAACAAGAAGTTTGTGTTTCAATTGTAGCAACACCAACACCACGATAGTTTTGATATTTAGTTTTTTAACGTATTCGCAGTAGATGCATTGGCAATTTTTATAATGAATTCAATTTCCTAGGAAAATCGCATTAAAATAATTTAAATCCACTATGAAAATGGTGGTTCTGTTAAAGGTACATTTCATAAGGTTCGTGATATTTTCCGGCAACACAATAGTCCTTCTGAGACCGCCATTAAGAGTTTGGTCCTTAAATTTGAGTTGACAGTCTTGGTACAAAAAATGCAAATATAAGCCAGATCCAAATTTGTCAATTCCTCGACGTTCTCAACAATTGGTGTCATCCAAAACCAGCATATGGGGAATTTTGGATTTAACTTGCAAGGTTCAACTGGTACAGCAGTTGAACCCGACTGACCATTCACTTCGCCGTAGATTCGCTCAATTCATTCAGGTTTTTCTAAAAAAAATTAACATCTCAGTCAAAGCCCATTTTCACTTGTCAGGGTATGTCTGCAAGCAAAACTGGCCCACTTGGGCTTATGAAAAACCGCCACTTGACCAAAAATTTGCCAATTGTTGAACTTTTCTCTTTGTAATACAATAAAAATTTTAATCATCTTAATCTAAATTTTTTATATTGTTTTATTTTGTTTTAGAAACCAAACTTCTTGTTGCTTTTCAACGTTATATTGTATTTTATGACAATATTATAAAATGTTAATTTTTAAAGCACCAATTAAAGTAGATTAAATTAAAAATGATTCCGAAAAATAAAATTGTTTAAATTTCAATATTAATATTATACTTGTAAAAATATTAAAATATCCTTGTAAATTTGCCGTCAGGATCATTAACAAAAAATTCTCCTGATGACTTCGAAAAAAAATTGACGAAAAGTTGAGGGAAAAGATGAAATAAGCGGTTTTATTTGCATTAAATTGAACTAAAATCTGACCATAAATTGGCCCAAATATACAATAACAATCATAGCTGGTCATAAACAAGAATTAATGTAAATATTACGTATATAAAAATAAATATGTATACAAAGTCAGCTTAAATTCCTTTAGGTAAAGAGTCTATTGCCCACATGAAATTTAAGGTATAATAAATTATTCGATTTGATATAACATTTCAATATTTTTTAATTTATATAACAAAATTCTCTATTATTTCCTGAAGTTTCATATAATTTATAGTTTTTTTTTCCAAAATTACTGTATAAATAAAATATTATAAAATAATAATAGCACACACCTTAAAAAGGAGAACCATTTAAGTGTGTATGTACTATTCTGCAGAACATTTTTAGTGGTCGTTCATGTGCTTTCATACGGCAAATAACCAAGATATTGATTATTTTTATGGCTAAAGAAACCTTAAGAACAAAAGAAATATCCTTCCGTTTAAAAAATGCAAATGAATTAAAAATTTTTTTATTTTGTTTTTTTTTTTGTTTTTGTTTTATTATAAATAAATCAAAATATTCATGTTAACGAAAAAGGGCGGCAAATAATGTAATTTAAGTGCGTAAGTATATTAAGTAAACAGTGAATTTATATATTGAAGGACATGGCGCACATTAATTAAAGTTGAAAATGTAGTTTTTATTATAAATTACTTTTGAATGTGCACAAATAAATTATGAAAATAATTGTTCGTCGCTGAATTATGAATGCGTTGTTCGTGCTTAATAAATTTAAAACGATTGTAGGCGATGATGAATAAAAATATTTATGAAAAATAAAAAACTTAAGGAAAATATTAGCTTTTAAATGAACTGCTGCTATACTCTGCTTACCTTCTGACCAGATTGAAGTTAACAAAGAAGGCTTCCAAATCCAGATTTACATTAAAAATCAGTATTCAATTAATTTTCAGCAATTTTCAAGAAATTGAGTTCAGTATTTGTTAATAAAGCAAACTGCGGCCCCCACAACAGACTCTAGAGGTTCCAATTCTTAAGAAAATACTCTGTTTAATGAGGCTTACTCACTGGTGTCATGGAGGAACCCTAATTTTTTAAATCGGAGCTCACATTATAGTCGCTGGATGTGGACGTATGTAATTGAACTGGGCGAGATGGGTTTTAATAAGATATTACCATGTGTCATACGGTAAACGCAACCATTAACTTATCTAAATCAAAACTTAGCGTTATATTTTCTGCAGGAAATGGACCTCTCAAGTGGCCTTCAAAGTCGTCGATTTTGAATACTCTCGTTTATTACCTGTAAAGCTATTTACGATCACTATTTAACGTTGAAAAGCTAGTAGCAATTCAAACGTTGAAGGACAACATTGTTCGTGTTATTCGCTGCATACAACCATTAATCCTCAAAAAAGTGTGCTAAATTGGATGGTCAGTTTAGGTTTCATCAAAAGCAACCGAAGTGGCCATATTGACGCATAATTTTTTTGCGTTATTATTTTACAATTGACCGTTAAAAAATCCTCTTAATAGTTTTACGAAAGAAAATTGAAATCTGAAATCAAAACATTATCCATTTCACTTCCAATTGTCTTACGGAGGCATTTTGTTGCCACCTCAACAGTCAAAATATTAGCCAAAAATTTCTGGAAATATTTTTCGGAAACTCTTTAAATTTAATGCCCACTTGCTTTGTCTCACATTCTTCACTACTGAAATCGATTCGATTGGCTCCGTATAAACTCTGTCTTTAACATAGCCCCACAAAACATAATTCCATGGTGTTAAATCACACTATCTAGCTGGCCACTTAGCTACTGAAAATTCGCAATCGGAAAATTTGGTTTGCAATAAATTGATCGTGACATGTGGCACCGTCCTGTTGAAAGCACATGTCAGTTATATCCACGTCGTCAATAACAGACCAAAATTTAGTTGCTGATATCTCGCGGCAGCGTGATTCATTGACCGTTATTGCATTTTCAGTCTCATCTTCGAAAAAATGCGGCCCAATCATGCCTCTAGACCACATATCGCACCATAGCAACACGTTGACCATGCGAAGATTTCTTAATAATCCCTCTAGGATTTTCAGAAGCCAAAATGCGGCAATTTTGCTTGTTGACATGCCCTGACAAGTGAAATAGACTTCGCCTGAAAAAATGATTTCTTCAGAAAAACCAGCCGGTTGTTCCTGAACGAATTGGTCGAATCTACAGTGATGTGAATGGTCGCTCGGCTTCAATTCCTGCACCAGCTTTTATGAAATGTAAGTTTAACAGAACCACCATTAATTAATTTTAATTATTTTAATGCCATTTTCGTGCGAAATTGAATTCATTGTAATAATTGCCAATGCATCTACCACGAATGCGTCAAGAAACTAAATGTCAAAACTATCACGTTGTTGATGTTGCCGCAATTGAAAAACAAACTTCTTGATGAAAAATTCGATAAAAAGCCATTGTCCCACAGATAATTTCTTTTTTTTAATGGTAGACGGCAATTTCGAAGGCAGCAGCATAGTCTTGCAGTTGGCATAGTCTTTACAATATAATTTCTTATAAAGAGTCCGCCAAATAACTTTTTTTTTTTTGCTTTAAATGCTATAAACAAAAATACAAAATATTTTCTCGAATTTTTTTTATTTTAAAGTACAATCCTTCCAATTAATAATGGAAAATAATTTTATTCAAATGGCTGCCTCGGCTGGCCATGCAATAGCCTACACGATCGGTCCAATTTTCAAGCACATTATCGATTGTGTGCATCTGTATTTCATCAATGGCTTCACGAATATTGTCCTTTAAAGCGTCGATTGTCTCTGGCTTGTTAGGGTAACATTTATCTTTGACGGCACCCCACAAATAATAGTCCAATGGTGTCAAATCGCAGCTCCGAGGTGGCCAAACGATATCAGCTCTGCGGCAGATAATGTCATCTTCAAAAATAGCACGCAAAACATCGAGTGTAACTTCGGCTGTGTAGCACGCAGCGCCGTCCTGTTAAAACCAAATGTTGCCAATATCCTCCTCTTCAATTTTTGTGAACAAAAATTCGTTCAACATGGCCCAATAACGATCGCCATTGACGGTAACGGCCACTCCTTGCTCATTTTCGAAGAAAAATGGCCCAATTATGCCTCTGGACCAAAATCCGCACTAAACAGTGACTCGTTTTGGGTGCGTCGGCCTTTCAATATATGCGTGCGGGTTTTCTGTGCCCAAATGCGACAATTTTGCTTGTTTACATACCCGCCAACATCAAAATGAGCTTCATCTGAAAAGATGATTTTTTTTTGCAAAATCGGCTTCTTCTCTAAGTCGATCGCAGGCCCACTTAGCGCAGCGAAAACGCATTGGATGGTCAGTTGGCTTCAACTCCTGAACCAATTGGACTTTGTATTGCGTCTTACCAAGGTCTTTATACAAAATTCGTCTCAATGATGTCTCTGAAATGTTCAATTGTTGAGAACGACGGTGAATTGATGTTGATGGTGCTTCACGCATACTTTCTGCCACAGCAGCAATATTCTCGGGTGTACGCACTATTTTTTGCTTCTCACACTTTGGTTTATCGATGAGGATGCCAGTTTCTTTCACACATTCTGCAACATTACCGTGATTTTCAAAGTAATGTC
Organism: Trichopoda pennipes; assembly: GCA_030448955.1. NCBI lineage: Eukaryota > Metazoa > Arthropoda > Insecta > Diptera > Tachinidae > Trichopoda > Trichopoda pennipes. The sequence continues at coordinate 7,657,718 of JASKUP010000088.1, forward strand.
GCAATATTTCCCAGCGCTTTTCAAGCATATATACAACCATATTCGTTCAACTAATTATCTGTCAAATCAAACATGAGCTAAGTGTTACCATCAGTTAAAAAAAGACGTTAGATGGCGGACTCTTTGAATATATAAATAATGCTTGTCTTCATAACGATAACTTTATATAAACACAAATGTTCGCTCATTTGTTAGCAGTGTTTTTATTTCTAACTTTAAGTAAAAACTTTTATTTTTAAAAATATTAAAGTTTCAACATTTGCTTTTATTTTTGTTTTTCTTGCTGAATTCAAAATTTTATAATTTAATAACTAAAGGGCAAGTTCCGCTCTTGATATTTTAACGTAATTTATGTTTCAATCACATTATATATAAAATACATATTTACGATTGTTCATATTAAATAATTTTTCTGTTTCTGACTTTCGATATACAATTTCTAAAATAAAACTACAGATGATTTCGTTTTATCTTTTAATATCCATTAATAGACATAAAGTAAAAGAAACGTGTCAATATCAATGTCACTTGCATAGATGCCTGTGTCAAAGAAAAACGTTTATTAATCTAATTCTTGAGCATTAAAAAGAACAAAAAATATATTTAAAAGTTAATAGTATTTTCAATTAAACTAAACTATTTGCAAACATTAACCTTTACTAATGTCAGTTTATCGGGATAGCTTAATCGTTATTTTGAGAATTCGTAAGTTTTTCAAACTAAATGGAAGAAATTTTATTGAAAAATATTTACGATCTAGCATATATTCTTCGAAAGTTAGGTAAGTTATTTAACTCTATGTATTAGAAGCACTATAGATGACCAATTTCGTTTATATTTTATTTTTTTACATTTCACTGAGTGCGATAAAAAGTCAATAAAAAGTGGAAATTCGAGTTTAACCAATTACTTTTCTATAAGAAATCATTTACACATGAAGCCCGAGAGCAGGCATCCCTAAAAGATGCCTGGTTAAAGTTTTTTCTTGAATACAGTTAATCTATAAAATTTACGACGCTGCTTAAAATCAATAGCATAACTTATTGTTTAGTGACTAATTTTCATAATTTTTCTTTATTCTGTAGAATAATGAACAACAAGATGATAACATCTTATAAGTGACGGTGTTATTGATCCTTAACATATACAAATTGAGTTATTATAAAACTTAAACCTAGAAATAAAGCATTAACAAAACACAGGTATGCAATGAAATAAATAAATGTCAAGAAATAATAAAGTTATAACTAATAAAATTGAAAGAATTGTAAAATATGTTAACATAAAAATTAAATCAATGTTGGGTAACTTATAAAGCTCCTTTTTAAATAAATTTGCGTTGCCTATTTTCTGTATGGAATTTGGAAAAAAGTTCCAAAGACTGGTTGCATTTATTAAAAACTGCCGCTGAGATAATAGACTCTTGTATTTCTGCTGGATAATACTCCAACCACGATGAGATCTTGCAAAAACTATTCTATCAAATAGGTATGATGGTCGTTTCGAGATGATGATCCTGTGCAAGAAAATTAGACACCTATATTTTAGAATATCATCGAATTTCATTCCAAAAATTAAATTAGATTGAGATGAGATATGCTCACGGCGGTCTTTCTGAAATATATAAAGGGAAATATTGTTATATGCGACTTTCAGTCTGTGCTGATCCGTATTGTCACAATTGGCATAGATTTCACAGCCGTAAAGAAGTGAAGGGATCATTCTATTGTTAAAGATTACGCCTAGATTAGATGCCGATTCTACCACTTCGATCACATTCCTGTCCATTCTCACATTAATGTTAACCAAAGTTCTCCTAGTTTTCGAGAGGACAATACATTTCAACTTCGAAGCATTGATATACAATAATCAATTTCCTGTAAAGTTTTTACGAAAATGCATTATTATTATTTTTATTAATATAATTTTTTCATTATTATGATTAAAGTACATGGCAAAACTTATCCAATTTCCTAAAAATAATTTTAAAATTTTTCCAAAAATGAGATCTTCCAATTTGTTTACTTACAAAAAAAAAACATCAGTATTGTTTTATTCTTAGCCATTTGAAAATAACATATTTATTAGTATTTTTTTTTTCAAATCTATCACCATACATACCAGATATTTTGTTCACAACTAACGATAACCGCTGTCGTTTGATTGACAAAAAAATTGTCTGTCAAAATTGTAAATACCCGACCGGTTATGCATGGAACTTTCCACTCTTATCACTTGAAAATAAAAAAAAGACAAAAACGCATGTGTAAAAAAATCGATAAATGTAGGAGAAATAAATAAATCTCCAAGGATTGTATAATATCCAGTATGGCTTTAGTAGCAAAATCGTCTTATTTTAATTTTGAGTTCTTACCGAACTTAATACAATGGCTAGGCGAAAATATATTACAAAAAAAATTAGTTGAGCATCTCTGGAATAAAAACCTATTTTAAAGACTGTAAGTAATCTTTAATTGCCGAAAGCATCAATATATAGGGGTTTTCTACAAGAAGTTTGTTTTTCAATTGTGGCAACGCCAACACCATGATAGTTTTGACATTTAGTGTTTTGACATATTCCTGGTAGATGCATTGGCAATTGCTACAATGAATTCAATTTCGCACGAAAATCATATTGAAATAACTAAAATCCACTGCGAAAATGGCAATTCTGTTAAAGTTACCTATCGTAATTTTCGTGATATTTTCGGACGATTATGTGCTTTGAAATCGCTGTTAAGAATTTAGTCGTTTTGAATTTGAGTCACCAGGCTCGGAACAAAATGTTTGGCTGGGTCATTTACCTGAAAACATCGCAGCCGTGCGCCATAGTGTTGAAGCAGATTCAAAATTGTCAATTCCTCGACGTTCCCAAAATTGGGTTTATGCAAAAGCACTACATGGCGAATTTTTGCATAAGGATTTGACTTTTAACAGGCTGGTTTTTCTGAAAAAAATCATTTTTTCTATCATGCAAAATTGCCGCGTTTGGGCTTCTAAAAATCCTAAATCGATTAATGAGAAGGCTTTGCATGCTCAACGTGTCACTGTGTGGTGTACTATGTGGGCTGGAGGCCTGATTGGGAAGTTTTTTTTCGAAGATGAGGCTCAAAATGCGGTAACGTTCAATGCATCACGCTATCGCTAGATGCTAGCAACTCAATTTTGTTTTATTACTGACGACGTGGATATCGCTGACATGTGGTTTCAAAAGAACGGTGCCACATGTCACACAGAAAATAAAACGATTAACTTATTGCAAATCAAATTTCCCGATAGCGAAATTTCACGACAATCAGCAGTTAAATGGCTGGGTAGATAGTGTGATTTAACAGCACTGGATTATTTTTTTTGTGGGGCTATGTTTAAGACAGAGTCTATATGGAGCCAATCAAATTAATTTCAGCATTAAAACTCAAAATCCGTAATGTGAAATAGAATCGCCATTTTACCAAAACGTGATTAAAAACTTTGATAAAAGAATCGATGATGTAGCTTCTCATTTATAATTGCCGAACTTTTCTCTTCGTAATACAATAAAATTTTGAGTCATCTTAATTTACATTTTTGTGTTATTTTGTTGTAAGAATCAAACTTCTTCTTAAAAAACCCTTTAGTTTGGAAAGTGTTGGCTGAAATATATTTAATTCAGTAATATGATTTTCATAAGTGATGATAACTTAACTTTTAAACAAAGCTGCTAAAACCAAAAAAATTATTAAGTTATTTTTTATTTTTTTTTTTGGAAAAAACTATTTGAGAATTATACATTTTTACAAATTCACAATGCAGTCTGTTGTTTTTAATAAAATTCATTTGTAATTCTTGCGTTAATTGCTCAATTGAATTCATTACAGAACATTTTACTGTTTTCAATAAAATCCAGAGACACGCTGTTTAGTTAATTTGCCAAATGAGAAATAAATTAAAAAATAAATTAATAAATATTCACATTCAAACTAGAAAAAATTTTAGCTTGCAAATGTGCGTTCTACTCACAATATTGTTTGGGTTTTTAAAACTAAAAATGTATTGAAATTCTTAAATCTTTGCAAAATTTTTTATTATTTCTAATAACTGCAATAAAGGGGCGAAGCGCATGAAGAAATAAACGCTAAATAAAGTCACTTATATTTATTTTTTTTTTTTAAGATTCGAAGCTTGCGCTTATGGGATTATAAGTGAATTAAATTTTTGGAAATAAAGGCAGCTTTAGCTAAGACAAAATGTGTTTTTAAAAATCATCCTATGAGCTAAAAATATCGAGAAATGGTTATATGAAATAGCTAAGTAGCGAATCGCTTATTTCATCTCAATCATTGATTTCAAGGAATATATTTTAAAACGAAACAATAAATAAAATAACATATAAAATTATTATTGTCAAACAGCTATAAATGATATACACTACGCATCATCAGTTTAGCGCCACCTTAAAAGGTTATTGGAAAATTCATCAGCATGTTACCACCATTTGTGATAATTTCAATTTAATTGTTATTAAGAATTATTAAAAATGCGCGGTGCCGTCTTTGGTTGAAAAGTGTGAGCAAATTTCATTTGGAATTGAATAGATAAGTTTTTCAATCTGATGAAATGAAATGGTAGAAATGGCCAAGTGTATTTAAGGTATTCGATTAATTTTGCTATTGTGTTGTATTTTTTCCACACTCCTTCAGTTTCCTAGCTAATTATCCCTAGACGTTCATAATAATATTTAGGTCGGACGAGTAAGATGATTATTTTAGTGAGATCGAATTTTTGGTGTACAGTTCAGGCCCTGTAATTTATAACAATATGATGCTTATTTGCAAATGAGTTTTGAAAATGATTATGAACACTATATTTTCTTAGCTTCTGCCTCTGCAGGTGTGCAGCTTTCATGATTAATCGTTGAACCTATGACAGGTCTATCTTAACAGCTATTTTTTCTTTGATTTTAGTAGACGATTAATGCAGGATTGATGCTTCTTTCTTGAGAAACACCTCCTTTAAACTTTTTTCCAAATATCTTCCTAATTTTGAAAAAATTACCATTTTAATGTTCCTTATAGATTTTTCAGCAATATTACTAAAAAAGATCCTAGAATTAAAATCCTCCAAAGATAACATTTAATGCGTTTTTTAAAAACGTATTAAAAAATTCTGAGATCTGTTTGTAAGTATTACTTAGAGGCGTAAATCTAATGAGGCAAAATAAGTGGGAGGGAAGTTCTTCCTTCGTGCTTTTATAATCTCGTGAGAGTGATGATAGCACATAACGATTTTAAAATCAAAAAATAAAAATTGTGAATTTGCAAAAAATAGGAAAATATAAAAACAAAAGCAAATGATCACAAGTGGGCGCTAACATGATGTAGCGCAGTGAATATAGATTTTCTTATTAAAATTGTTCAATTAGAAACTTTACAGTTTTTTCAATATATTTTATATATTTTATAGTTTACATTTATTTATTGTTGAAATTATCTAACAAAAAAATAACATAATTAAATAAAATATGTATGTGTATGTCTTAATAGTAAACTACATTCAAGTATAAAATAATAAAAAAAAATAAAAAACGTATAAAAAAGAAGAAAAATACAAAAACACCTAAAACTAAATTTACGTTCTAAAAAATAAATCAATAAAATGTGGGCTTGTAAAAATACCACAATTTTCATATCGTGTTAAAAACATTTGCAATTATTTTTGAACATAGAAAAATGAAAACATCACTGCTACTGCTAGCGACCACTTAAATTACCTCAATGTGTACAAAAATGCTTAGAACACAGGGATGAATACCAGTTAGACAAGCAACCAAAATAACAGTGAAAACATAACAAACAGCAAACGAATTAGATGGCGTTTTCTTAAGAGACATATTGCTTGTGTTTTCTGTTTTACACACATGTAACAGTATCGATTCAAGCAAAAATAAAAATGAAATGCTCAGTTATTTATTTTAACAATATCCAGGTTATTTTATGGCTGTTGTGGCAGCCTTTCTTTTATGTTCTATTTTAATTGTTACAAGGCTCAAATTTATACAAAGCAATAAAGTGGCAGTTGCAAGTTATTAGGTTGAGTTTTACCCTCAACTGCCTGCACGTATAAAGGCTTGTTAAATGATCTTTTGTGTTTTCTGCAATAACTAAATTATATGCCTTTTCTGTCCGATTTTTATTTTAATTTCTCAACTGATTAATTTTTCTGTTAATACTCTTCTTAATCATTTACTTTACCTACCCATCCGTATATTAAAAATATCATGCTTTTGCAGTATTATTCGCAGTTTAATTGGAATGATTCGCAAATATCAAATTAAATATTCGCAAATATAAGATTAAATATTTTAATTTTCTTATTTCTATTATATGACACTCAAAAATGGGAAATTGAAAAAATTAGAGAAATTAGGTTTCTCAATAGCTGTGACTACTTGTTGTCGATATTAAAGCGTTTTTTAACAATAAGTTTGTTTTCTAAAACAAAATAAAACAAATTTCGATTAATATGATTTTAATTTTTATAGTTTTAAGAAGAGAAAAGTTCGTCAATTATGAATGAAAAATGATATCTGTCAATGTCGAAAAATCACGTGTTATTCTGAAAAAAATCAGCATTCTCGCTGTCGACTAAAATTTAACAACCAAATTCTTAAATTGTCCGAAAATGTTAGGAATTTTAGGAAATGTAACTTTAACAGAACCACCACTTTCATAGTGGATTTTAATTATTTTAATACGATTATCGTGCGAAATTGAATTCATTGTAACTAAAAACGTCAAAAAACTAAATGACAAAACTATAAAATTGTTGTTGTTGCCAAAATTAGAAAACAAACTTCTTGTTGAAAATTCCGATGCATATAAATGGGAAATATATACATCCTACAGTAAGTAAAAGGTGAGTCCTAAGACAACATGCTGAGAAGCCTTTGTTATATAGTCGCAGTCAAATTTAAAGAATCTTTTGACCTTCTAAACTGCTTTCGAATAACTTAAAAATAAATTTGCAATTTTTGCATTAAAATCTAGGGGTAGCAACTAACTTTATTACCCATTTTTAAAAATTTAGCAGCACAAAGTTCCCGAAAGAAATTCCTGCTGGAGCAACAGAGTGAATTATCCGATTGAAGATGTTCTGGGTGTATTTCTTAAATTTATTAACTACGTAAACCATATCTTACACTGTTTTCACTTCTTTTTGCAGGTTAGCCAAATGGAGAATGTAAAAAAAAACTTAACGAAGACTTTACTACCAGAGTTAACTTCCGGACATGGGCGCTAATTTCTGCCATTTTTTTACATCAGGAATTGCAGAAGTTAAGTTGCTCGCGCGCAGAGCTAAATTGAATTTAAACCAAATTGCATACCCGTAAATTTAAAAATTGAATTAATCTTGGTGTTTTCCCATACAAAAGAGTATGTAGTTAAAACAATTTATAATCAATTCCTAAATATTTTCTAACTTTAATTTTGTTAAGGAATTTTAATACAAATACATATTGCTGAAGGCTTGTTGTGTTTTATTTAAAATAAACTTGGAATTCACCAGGACGGAACAGGCTGGCATGGCTTATTAACAGAGAATTTGTTAAAATAATTTTTTTCAAATATGACATTTCTTTTAAATACAACACAAAAAACAAGATCTACTGCTTCTGATTTTTGAGCTAAGTAATGAGTAATATAAGTTTTCGAACGTATGAAACAATTTATGCAAACATCTTCGCCCCTTAAAATCCAATCCTTAATTAATTTTTACTTCGATATCGATTTAATCTTATAATTTTCTAATTTTTCTAATTAAATAATAATACGCTGCCTTTAATTAGACTAAAGTTTATTGCATTCGTTTTCAGAATATTTTCTTTTTATTTAAATATGACAAACAGTCACGTTATTTATATTTAACCTTGTCTTTCTTTAAGCATTTAAAATGATTATTATTCACATTTTATACTATGTGAAAGGATTTATTAAAATATGAAAATGTTTTCACTAATATTTGCTTCTTTTTTCACCGCATTTCAGGTGAAATTTAATCTGTTCACACAATGGAACAAATTATACATCACTCATACGCCACGCAACCCATGCATAAATTTGATTCAAAATGATCAAGTAACGCAATTTAGTTTTGTCAGACACATTATTTTGATTTTTTGTTTATTTTCTTTCTACTGCAAATTAAAAACAGTGCACAGTGGTTTGAAAATTTGAAAGCTTTTTTTTGGAAATAATTCAGTATCTCATAAGCCACTTAAAATATCCTAATGAAATTTCACGTAGGCAAAGTAGGGATATTTCTAAATGAAGCTATGGACAATCGAAGTCCTAGGACAAATGCTTCTGGATATGTTGCTAAAGTTAGGTACTTCCGCCACAAAATTTTTTGAAAATGTCATAAAAAGTTTATTTATTGCTGAAATAAGAGAAGTAGACCTTTAAAATATCTGCAAAAATACGCTTGCATGTCAAAAAACGGGATAAATTATTATTTTAATTTTTGGCCTTATTAGTATTTTTGATGTGGTGTACTTATTTATATTCAAATTATTATTCTAAGATATTGGCTGTATTCTTGATAAATTTTGCTATAGTAAGTTTAATTCGAATAGTATGTTTCATTAAAAAGTTAAAAGCCTCTGAATTGGGAAAATTAAAAAAATGCCGTTTTTTCTATGATTTTTTCCAAAAACGTGGTATGGTTTTTTTGTTTATACAATTGAAATTCACTTCGGTAAGTAAATTTTGTTTACACTATTTTAAAGACAACCTCTAGGAAATGCGAATAAAAATTTCGTCCAAAATTACAACGGTGTACCCTCCAGCCTTATCGAAACATAGCAAATTTTGAAACAAAATTTATAAATTACATAAAGCTTTCTCGAAGTACAAACTACCGATTGAAAAAAAGTTAACAGATTATTAAAGCCTCATCTCTTGGCTACATACTCCAAAAAGGCTACATACTCTAAAACAGACCCACGTGACCATTTAAAAAAAATTTAATATTTTTTCTCCGTTTAAGGAATTTATGTGCTAAAACAAAATAAAAATTTTAATTTAATTTCACTGTTTGATTAAAGACTCCTTTTTATACATTGCATTTCTAATAATATCTCAATCTGTTTAATTTTTTGGGCAATCCGAATTTTATAAGTACAAACTAAAACGCGGCTTGAGAAAGATGCATTCGCATCGAAAGCGCTCGCCATCGAATACGAACCAGCCAGTTAGGACGGAAAATGGCAAGATTATTATCGAACTTTATATTTTATTTTTCAAACAACTATTTTAACTTGTTTTAAAGTTAAATGGTATTTCAAAAATGCGATCGTAAAAATATGTCAATCAATTTTTAATCTAGATGTCATAAGCTTTTCTCCGATACCGTTTACTTATATAAGTATGAGGAGCTTCGCAAACCTCGCCTTCTAAAGAAGTTATTCTCTTTTTTATATTGAAAAATGAAAAATGTGTATAAACACGTTTTTTATGCAACGTTCCTTTTGCAGTTTTACGCAAAAGGTATTTATACATATTTTTCATTTTTACATATAAAAAGAGAAGAGATTTTTTGTAGATATTTTCAAGGTCTGCTTAAGTTCAAAAACTCTTAAAATTTGAGCAATAAATAAACTTTTTATGACATTTCCAGAAATTTTAAAACCGAGGTACCCAAAATTGGGGTCATAACCAGAAGCTTCCCTTTATTCTAGGAGGCTGATCGTACATAACTGCAATAAGAAATACCTCTAATTGGTCTCTGTGAAATTTCATTAGGATATCTTAAGTGGCTCATGAGCTACCGAATTATTTCCCAAAAAAATTTGTTTTCAAACCACAGTGCAGCGCTGAGTAAAATTTTAAAGTAGTATTTGCTAGCAAAATAATAAATGTGTATTTATATATTTATAAAAATTTTAATAAAAATAAAAATCATTAAAATTATTAGGTCGTGATTTATTTATGGCAATTTTTATAAAATTAGAAATTTCTTTCTTTTTGTATAAGTTTATTTTATATAGTTTTATTAATCACAAAGAACTGTTTTTTTATAAATGCGAACATAAGTAAATACATTGAAGATAAGTATATGTATATATATATATATATATATATATATATATATATATATATATATATTACCTTCAATGTATTTACTTATGTAGGTATGTATGCATGCCTACAAATCCTACAAAGGTGTTTATACGTAAATATTATTAGTTTGTAAGATTTAATCCATTCATCAAGGTGAAAATTAGGAATTATTCTTCAAAAATCTATTTAGCTCTTTCATCTATTTAAAAATGAGTAAAAGAAATAATTATTTATTTTGGAAATAACAAGAACCACAGTGCATACACAAATTTTTAGTACATAATTTTTATAAATATCAATAATTATACGCTTCAATACCTGCTTGGAAAACCAACAAAAAACTCTGTTACAAATAAAAAAGAACAAAATGTCAATTTTTCCAAACGTACGTAGGAGTCTGCTTTTCATACATGTATATATATTTATATTTATACCAACAAATGTATGTACACACACATATGCACATTAAGTGAAACAACTAAACATTCCAAACATTTTTTACATTGTAAAAGTCTTAACAAGAAAAAGTGGTGGAATTCTACTTTTTTTGTCTGATTTTTTTATTTTTTTTTTCTGTGTTTGGTGCTGTTTGTTTGAATATGGGAAGAGTATCAACGTGTATAAACGGATTTAGGAAATGACATTAAAATGCGACAGAAAAAAAAGCAACAACAAAATTAAAAAAGAGTAAAAATAAGACTTTTATAGTGACTAGGACAATTATAAGGGCGATGACGACAAAAATCCAAACTTTTATGATAAAACGTAAAAAAAAAATTTAACAAAATAAAGCAAAATGGCTGCCAAAAATATATTTGTATGTATTAATGCAAAGAGGTTCTTTGATACACTTAAAGAAAATTACTTTGTTCTTTTAACCTGTTTGAAAATAGAAAATTTGTAAACGAACATGATCAATTTTTAACACTTTATAAATGCATGCTGAGAGAAAAGATTCTTTGTGCCAAATCCTTATGTTTTTAAATATCTGTAAATATTTTCGACATATCATTAACACTGTTTTATATGTCAGAAGTAATTATGAAGTAACATTCACAATATTTTTACGTTTACTCCTTTTAATAAACTTTTTGTTTTTTTTTTGCAAAATAATTACACAGCACTTAAGGGTTTTAAATTAAGTCAAGCGATTTATTTACTTTCAGTACAAACAAAATAAACGCGATGGTGGCTTTGTTATTTTCACTCACTGATGACTCAACCTGAATTAATTCATTTGTGCTTATATAGTTGTTTCAAGTAATTTTCACTTATATAAGAATATTTTACTTTAACATCACCCATATTGTTGTTGTTATTATCATGCAGTTTAGGCGCCTGCTTGGCTGTGTGTTTTGTTTTGTTCTGTGTTATTTGTTTTTGTTTTCCGTTATTGACTTATTTGGTAGAATTTCTCAAAAGCATGTTGTTGTTGTCTTGTGTGTACAAGATTTCTTAGAAAACTACTAAGTTTCTAAAATTAATTATTCTCTTTTACGGCTTAAATCATCTAGGTAATAATATATTAAACAAAAAAATTTCTTCAATAACCGCGTATACCACTCAAAAGAAGGATAACTTCGCTGGTAAAAAAAACGAAAGCATTGAATTATTTTTATATGTTATTTAAGGTGGCACTTACTTCCTGGAGCAAAGATCTTAGTAAGGATGCCGCCTAAAATTTCTTGATGCAAAGTTTAAGCGACAGGTTAAATGGAATAACCGTGTTATTTTTAATATTTAAAGAGGTACAGATTTTAAAGGAGAGAATAAGAGCAATTTATAATAAAAATTTGAACAGCATTGTCAACTTTTTATTATCGAAACCGCTCCATTCCTTTTCTTAAAACGTAATAAAACCCAGCCTTAACAAATATTTATAAAGACGACTTTTTCCAAATGCTTTTAGTTAAAGTTAAATAAAAGGCGATCTTGTTTCATTTTATTTTATGAAACAAAATATATGCATACATGTTTTTAAATTACATTTGGGTAATAAAAGTGGATACTTACAACTATTAGCAAAATTTTGGAAGCTAAAAAAGTAGAGTTAAAATTTACCGTCGTGAATAAAAACTATAAAGACCGTGTTCTGGTCACATTAAAACTTGTTTGCATATAGTAATTCGGCATGTTATAGTCTTATTTGAATTTCTTTTTAGAAGAGCTTATTGATTAAGTGACATTTTCTCTTCTCATTTTTCTCTTAATATAATTTACAAGACTGAAACAATTCTCAATTTAACAACGAATGAAGACAACCTAATATCGGGTTTTTCAACAAGAAGTGTTTGTGCGGTTTTTTGGAAATGCGGTAACAGTCAATGGATCACGCTATCGTGAGATGCGTGATAAGAGTTACATCAGTACCTAACTGTGTGAGCCATAACCTGATGGTGAATTAAACCACTTGGTGATATGGAGCTTCACCTATGCCCTAGGAAGCCGACGCAGCAGGGTCGCTACTCTACTGCTTGCTGAAAAGTTGGAGACTATCCAATTCGTGCAGAACTGGATCCCGATCATTCACCCAGTGTTCTTTGTCAAAAGTGAGATAATCCTGGCCCCTTAATAGTTTCATGAGGACCTGCGAAACCACAAGCACCCCGATACTCCCCAAGGGGCCAACCTAAATAATCAGACGGAGAACAGCAAAAGCTCAACTCTGCGATTTACTGGTTCCCGTGGAAATAAAGTGGAGGTTGTTCAGTTGATTCTTGCTAGCCTTTAGGGGACTGGACTCCCTTTTACCCCCGGTGACACAAGTCTTAATGGTGAGATTCCATTAAGACAAATTTATATGCCCCCGGCCGGGTGCCTTCGCGAGATGGTAAACACTCAATATTTGTGCTATTATTGCACAGCGAATGTTAAGAACAGAGTATTCTCGGAGCCAATCGATGTGATTAATGAAATAGGACCGCCGTTTTGCCAAAAACTAAATAAAAACTTTGATGAATCTGCCAGCGTGGTCGTGGAGGACATTTGCCAGATGTAACTGTTCATCCATAATTGTCGTACTTTCCTCTTCGTAATACAATAAAAATTTGAATCACCTTCATCTACATTTTTTGTTTTATTTTGTTTTAGAAAACAAACTTCTTGTTGAAAAACTCTTATGTTGATTGCTTATCTCTTATTCTCTCAATTTTAGATTCTCCTTCTTCTAATAATGCTACCACACTTTTTTTTATAAAATTATAATATTTGTTAACTTTTGGGGCGGCAACAAACTGACACAAGAGAAATAAAAAGATGACTGAATTTCTGTAATGTAAAAAAAATTTAACAATAGCATTTGAAGTTATTTATGTCGATTCAATAGTGAGAATCATAAAAGCTGATAATGAAAGTTATTATCTATTTAATCACTATAATTCACTAATTCAAGTGCAAACGGTACATTTAAATGTTTTATTCCATTTCCATCATTTCTTTACTATTATTCACGACAAATGCAAAAATTTTCCATATTTATTATTATTTAAATGTGATTTTTTATAGTGTATAATTTTTGGCTTTAATGTACACACGTATATTTTTTTATTTATACCTGTATATGCCTAAGTATCGATTTTACTGTCTTAACAAGAGAGTCAATCGTAAACTATTTGAAGTTTTTTTAATGGCCCTAAAAAACATTCAAATATAAAATACGTCTTATTGAGGCTTAGGTGGAAAATTTTATATTAAATTTAGGATAAATTAATTTAATTCAAATAAAATAAATTGCTTTCTGTTAACCTGTATCAATTTCAGTTTTTATCAAGAAATAAAAGTAAATGAGTGATATGAAATAAGAAACTTGTGACCAGCGATAATAGCTTTTATTTAATAAAATTTCTAAATTGTTTAAAAACACCCAATGGAATCAGTTTCTGACGAAAATTTTGGAATTTCAAATGTAAAACGGATAAACTTGCCTTTTATAAATAACGCGAGGAAATCTCCCATAAGTAAAATTTATTTAATTAACTTAATTAATAATTATCTTATATTTGCTTATTTTTTCTTATCGTAGTAATTTCAACAAAAATATGTGATATTACGTTTCTATTAATGACAGACTTAGGCTACTTTCAAATAAAAAGGGTCATTTATTAGGCACATACTCTAAATTCTATAATAAACTGATGCCAGTTAATGTATATGTTGTACCTTTTGTAAATTAAAGTTTTAATTATACAATGTAATAATAGTGTTATCAGTTTATTTTATTTTTAGAAAATGGCCCACTTGAATTGAATCTGAAAACATCGTTGTTCAACTTAAAAAATATCGCAGCCGTGAGTTATATTGTTGAAGCAAATCCAAATTTGTCAATTCCTCGATGTTGGGATCTAGAAGATTCTTGAATATTCGAGACAACATGCGCAACAAATATAAAAGGGCCAGCGATTGATTAATCAGCAATCAGTAAAAGTGTAAATCTCGTGACTTAAAGAATAAATTGTGAAGTGAAATTACAAAGTTGCCAACGTGCAGTTTTATTTGTGTAATTAAAATAATAAAGTGTATTGTAAATATAAGTGCAATAGAGTAAAATAGTCTAAGTTTTTTACCCCCATAAATGACAATCGAAAATAGAAAGAGAAAAATTGATTCGGAATGTCGAGTATTTCAAGAAGAGTGGACATGGAAGTACTTCTTTATGGAATATAACCAAAAACCTATTTGTCTTATCTGCCAAGAACCGGTAGCTGTACTAAAAGATTTTAATCTCGCTAGGCACTTTAATTCAAAACATCTTGGGTCCAAGTATTATAAAATGACAGATAAAGACAAGAAAATTCATTCAGAGGAATTGAAAAGAAAAATATCTAGTCAGCAAATGTTTTTTTTAAAAATCAAACAAGTGTCCAGCGATCCTCTACGTTAGCTGGTCACATTGTTGCCTATAAAATAGCAAAAAGTAACAAACCATTTTCTGAAGGAGAATTTATTAAGGATGTGTTAATTAGCATTGGAAAAGTATTATGCCCAGAAAAGGTAAAAGATTTCGAATCTATAGGGCTGTCACGTAGAACGGTCACAAAAAGAATTGAAGCGATTTCTTCTAATTTAACCAATCAACTCGATGGACGTCTTAAAAAGTTTAAGTATTTTTCAGTCACTATGGACGAGAGTGTTGACAGGAGTGATACAGCCCAACTTCTAATTTTTATCAGAGGAGTCGATGAAAACTTTATAATAACCGAAGTACTTGCTTGCTTGAGATCTCTGAAAGGAAAGACGAAAGAAAAATAATTTATGATGAATTTAGAGAGGGGATGGAATCTCTTAATGCCCCAATTTCCAAATTAATTAATTTAACAACTGATGGAGCACCTAACATGGTGGGAAAAAATACGGGGTTCGCAGTAGTTTATAAAAGCCAGAATCCTGAAAGCAAAACATTGTATAATCCACCACGATGTTCTTTGTAAGACTGCCTTGGATATTTACCACGTACTTAATATTATTTTAAAATTAATTAATACCATACGAGCCCGTGGTTTATTACATCGACAATTTCAAGAGTTTTTATCGGAAGTTGATGCAGAATTTTTAGATGTACTTTATTACTCAAAGATCATGTGACTGAGTTGTGGGCATGCCTTCTCGAGAGTTTGGAGTCTTCTCGAAGAAATTAAAGTTTTTCTAAAAACCAAAACTGAAATTATGGATGAGTGGGAAATATTGAAGGATAAGAATTGGTGCATTGAGTTTGCTTTTTTCACGGATTTACTCGAGCACTATAATAAACTGACAAGACGTTACAGGGAAGAAATCAATTTATAGATGAAACTTGGGGCAGTTTGAGGTCTTTTAAAACTCAATTGTTTATATTTTCTAAATGTTTCGGAAAAACTGATTTGACTCATTTTCCAAGACTTAATTTTTTGAGGCCTGTGAGTGAATAGAAGTTAAAAGTCTTTTCACAATCTTTATTAAAACTGTATTCAGAATTTGAGGCCAGATTTGCTGACTTTAAAAAAATCCAACCATGTTTAGATATTTTTTCAATGCCTTTTAATGTTAATCCTGAGAATGTTCCATCTGATCTGCAATTGGAAATTTTAGAATTGCAATGTAATAATAATTTAAAACAGCTATTTTTAAATACAGATAAGCTTAATTTCTATAAATCCTTACCAAAAGATGAATTTCCAAAGCTAATTAATCATGCGCAGAAAATTATGGCAATGTTTGCTTCCTCATATTTATGTGAACAGGCCTCTTCAGTAATGAAATGCAGGAAAAATTCAATAAGCGGTTTACACCGAAGGAAATGACAACAGTATTTCATTTACTAACGGAATAAATCCAAACAGCTTAATAAAATAAAATTCTTATATTATCTAGGAGAATGTGGAAGAATTTTTGTTAAACAGTTTCCTCAAAAAGACTTTTATAAAAACTTAAATTACCTAACAAAATTAAATCAAGTCTATACGAAAAAGTACTTTTATAACCATTTTGAGGAAAGCGACCTAATATAATTATGACCAGCAGCGAAGCAAATTTTGTTTAATAATTTAAAGTATTTTAATAAACTGAACCACAACTAAAAAAGTCCTGCAAAGTAAAACAAATGTCAGCGATAAAAACCGTTACGCTGTCTTCAAACCAGAAAATTTTGACATTTCGATGACCTTACGTAAACTATTTTAATGTATATGTGGAGGTGTGGGCATATTAATCCTTACACAGAACACACACGCGACACACACGCAACACACATACTATACAATACCCACACTTTTCACGTTAACAAAATCTTGTATATGTATGTGGTGTATTTGAATATGAACAAATACATTTTTATATACAAAAGTAGACTTCTAACATTAAAACAATTTCACTTCATAAATGTGAAAAGTCCAGCATGTAAAAAGGGCATAAAGAAACACTTTGAATGTATGAAACAAAAGAAAAGAATTTAACAATTGTAATTGTAATGTATGTACGTATGTATTTACTCGCTGCCATTTTGTCAGCAACTTAACCTAGTTCCAAGCGTTTCAAATCATAATATTTTATTTCAGTTCCAACGTTCCCCAACAAGCTCAATAATTTGCTTATTTAAATGTGTTTGTGCCAAAGTGATTTCAACACAAAGAATAAAAATATTTGCAACCATTCATTTCCTTTTATCTTTTGTTGTTTTAAAGGAACATTAATTTCTCATAAAAATGGCTGCGTAGGAGTGGCCTGTAACAATACTCTGACATTTGCTTAACCCACACATTTTTGTATTAAAAAAAAAACAAATATTTTTCTTTTATTTTCCATTAATGGGAGGGCTCTTGCTCTTTTAGTCTCCCCATTCATTTTGAAACTTTTGGAAATTTCTGTACAGCAAGAAGTGGCGGCAGACAATTTCCATTCGGGAAAATTATTCACTTTTACCCCTTTTGGAGATGCTATTTATTTATCAGCTGTTTTATGTTATGAGATTGTGAGAGAGAGAGAGAGAATAAGAAAAGGAGAGAGAAGTAGAGAAACTATTGTTGTTAAATTTAACACAATTAAAGGTGAATTTGAAACCTTTATGTAAAAGCTTTTTAAGGGGAACTGCTATTTGCCTTATTAAATTTTTATTTTTTATTTATGATTTTTAATTATTAGTTTTTTTCATTTATTTAAATAATAAATTTTATAAACATGATTCGAACTGCATTATTTATTAATTTTATAATTTATCTTATAATCGATCTAACTAGGGATGGTAGGATCAATCGAACAACGACTGTTAATCGGTTTTTTTTTGCAATTAACGATTTAATTGTATTGAAAATCGCTTTTTTGAATAAACATGATATAAATAGATTAGCAAAAAATAATAACGCTAGTATTTTGCTCTTACTGTTATTTATACACATATAAAGGGTTTTTCAACAAACAGTTTGTTTTGTAAAACAAAATAAAACAAAAAAATTTAGCTTAAGATAATTCAAATTTTTACTGTATTACGAAGATAAAAGTTCGCAATTATGAATAAAATATAATATCTGGCAAACATCCACCATGACCACGCTGACGGATGTCGATTCCTTCATCAAAGTTTTTAATCACTTTTTAGCAAAATGGCCAAAAAATCACATCAGGGATTTTGAGTTTTATGGCTGAAATCGATTCGATTGGACCCGTTTAAACTCTGTCGTTAACATAGCCCCACAAAAAATAATCCAATGATATCAAATCACACAATCTGGCTGGCCTCTTAAATGCTGATTGTCGTGAAATTATGCGATCGGGAAATTTGACTTGCAATAAATTGATCCTTTCATTAGCTGCGTGACATTTGGCACTGTCCTATTGAAACCACATGTAAATAATAGGCTAAAATTGTGTGTTAAGCATCTCGCAATAGCGTAACCCATTGACCGTTACCGAATTTCCAGCCTCATCTTCGAAAAAAAGCCGCAGTCACGGCTACAGAACACATAGCGCACCATACAGTGACACGTTAATTGCTCTAGGATTTTCAGAACTGTGTGATTAGATTAACATCTGCGCATGGCCATGAAGCCTTTATCAGGTGGTAGATCGAGCCACTGCATAATTTGGAACGTCATGCTCGTCCTAGGAAGCCGAAGTCATAATTCTATGCAAATCATCACTCCTTGCTTAAGAGTTGGAGACTTTCCAACTCCTGTCCAGAACACATGTCTAGCATACTCACTGGACCGGATCATTCACTTAGCGTATCATTAACAGTAAGATTATCCTGGCCACCATAATAACTATTATACTGTTATGGGGCCGCGAAACCACAACCACCACGATACTCCCATATAGGGCCAACCTCAATAATCAGTCAGAGAACAGTTAAGTGTCTAAAGAGACAAATAACGGAAGTCTGCGGGTCACTGATTCCCGTGGAAATAAAGTGGAGTTTCCAATTGTACCCCTACTGACTTCAGGGGACTGGGCTCCCTTTTTTCCCAGTTGCACGGTATCTAGATAGTCGAAGTTCTATAAAGACCATATTTATGTGCCCCCGGGGAGAAGGATTTTCAGAAGCCCAAAAGCGGAAATTATGCTTAATGACATACCCTGAAAAGTGAAATTGGACTTCGTCGAAAGATATGATTTTTTGACAACCAGCCGGTTGCGCTGGAATGCATTGAGCAAATCTAACACGATGTGAATGGTTGATCGGCTTCAATTCCTACACCAATTGAACGTTATAAGGCTTCAAAGTGAAATCCTCATGCGATATTCGCCGTGTGGTGGTTTTGGACAACCCCAATTGTTGAGAACGTCGAGGAAAAATTTGGATCTGCTTCGACACTGTAGCACACAGCTGCAATGGTGTTAGTTGAACGAACACGCGTTGGTGTTTGCACATTTTGTATCTACCCTGTCGACTTAAATTTAACTACCAAGTTTTTAATAGCGGTCTCAGAAGGACGATCATGTTGTCCAAAAAAATCACGAAATTGTTAAATGTAACTTTAACAGAACCACCATTTTAATAGCGGATTTCAATTATTTTAATGCGATTTTCATGCGAATTCGTTTACTACGAATGCGTTAAAAAACTAAAGATCGAAACTATCATGTTGGTAATATTGCCACAATTGAAAACCAAATTTCTTGTTAAAAAGTGTCATCGCTATATGCATTACACATAAATCATGTTCCAAAACCAAAGTTGAATCTCACAAATTACATGATATGAGAATTAATTCTGACTAATTCCCTATTTTTATAATTTTTATAGCACGACTCTATAACTAAAATTTTCACAGAAATGCTTTTCTAAATATACCCATCCACTCACACAAGTGAATTACTCAAAGATCTTAGGGGCTTTCGCTGTCATTTGCATTAGATGTTTTAGATGAATAAAGGAAACACAAAGATTACAAGTATTTTTCAAAATAAATAAATAATTAAGCAATAAAGTATATTACTTAGTATTTTGTTTACTAACTACGTACCTTGGTAAGAAAACTTTTGCTCAACAACAAAATTTATAGTTACAAACTGCGTAAAAATTGTATACACGCAATCAACAACAATTTTATATGCTGTTTACTAACTGCGTGGTTTTCTGAGAAAACTTATCTACACAAGACAACAACAAATATTTTTAAATAAATCCCAAGAATAAACTTTATCAGCATAAAACAAAAACAAAAATACACACAGGCATACAGGCGCCTATACATTGAATGGACAATATACAATGACAAAATGTGATACAAAGTGAGTAGAAGATTCCTAAATTTTCTAGATTTCTAGTGGACAAATATAAAAGGTCAGCGTCTGATTGGATAGTTAGGTTGTGTAAAAATAAACCTCGTGAAATAAAGACGCGCATCTTAAGTAAATTGTTCATTAGTGTCAAATTTGTAATTTAAGAACTCTAATATTTGGTGTTATTTATTTTGCGATAAAGAACTCACAACAAAACGTTTATAAAAGGTATAAACGTAATAATATTATAAACTTTGTTTATTTTTTTATTTTAAATTATTTTAATAATGAAATGAATATAAAAGTTTTTCTTTAATTGTTTCTTTCTTTTCAGACTGCAGCCTCCGCAAAAACATTTTCTGGTGTTACGCTTATGGATAAAAACTTTAAGAAATTAAAATATTGGCAGAAAAAAGGTAAATAAGACAAACATCATGACCATGTTTTCAAAAATAAAAAATAAATCCCTTGTTAAATCATGAAAATTAATGACAATCAGAATTGATAACAAGTAAATACATAAAAGAAGAATATAAATCGTATATAAGGAATTAGTATATGTAAATTATATTTATATATTTCCTTCTTTATAATTTGAAAATTTAATATTTTTGTTTTTAACTCACTAACGAAATTGAGTGTTTTCTAAAGCAAAATAAACCAAAAAAAAATTTAGATTAAAATTATTTAAATTTTTGTTCTATTATAAAGAAAAAAGTTCGGCAATTATGAAAGAAAAATGATATCTGACAAATGTCCTATTTCGTTAATCACATCACGGATTTTGAGTTTTAAGGCTGCAATGGATTCGATCGGCTTTGCATTGTATCTGTCCTTAACACAGCCTCACAAAAAATAATCCAGTAGTGTTAAATCACACGGTCTGGCGGCACATTAAGCATGCAAAGGCTTTTCAATAATCACCCTAGGATTTTCAAAAGCCCAAAGGCGGCAAAAACCTGACAAGTGGAAATGGGCTTTACCTGGAAAAACGATTATTTCAGAAAAACCAGCCGGTTGTTCCTGAACGAATTGAGCAAAACTACGGGGATGTGAATAATCGATCCACTTCAATTCCTGCACCCATTAAACCTTGTAGGATTCAAAGCCAAATCCTTTCGCAAAATTCGCTATGTGGTGTTTTTTTTATTTGAACGACCTGGTCGAATATGCGTTGGTGTTCGTACATTTTACATCAAACCTGTCGACTTAAATTAAACGACCAAAGTCTTAATAGCCATCTTAGAAGGACGACTATATTGTTCGCAAATATCACGAATTTTACGAAATGTAACTTTAACAGAACCACCATACTCATAGAGGATTTTAAATATTTTAATGCGATTTTCATGCAAAATTGAATTTCTTGTCACAACTGCCCATGCATCTAATACGAATACGTCTAAAAACTAAATGTCAAAACTGTCATGTGGTTGGGTGCTGCCACAGTTGAAAAAGTCATTGATGTGATTAGCGAAATATGACCGCCATTTTGCCAAAAAGTGATTAAAAACTTTGAAATGAAAGAATCGATATCGTCAGCTTGGCCGTGGTGTACATTTGCCAAATAGCGTTTTTCATTTATAATTGCCGATCTTTTCTATTCGGAATACACAAAAAAGAAAGAAAAGAAAAATATGTATACTGATTTTATCTTTATGCTCCCTATGATATGATATTCATGATATTCTCATGAAATATTTATCACAAAAATTTTTATTAATAAATAAACATTTTATGATGTTCTCATAAAACATTTATTTCAATAAAAATAAAAAATATTTGAAATGTATTACTGCGGGGGAGAGCACATCCATATTGCAATTTCACTATTACTCAAGTAGCTCATCAGTGAATTTTACCCCAATATTGTATCCAAAGCCAAACTGATCCTATGAGAATTTTTCATAAAATCAACATACAAATAAACATAGCACAGGGGATCAACAATTGATCTGTATCTAAAAAATCTGGACTGACTAAGAGAGTCATGTAACTTTTAGTTAAATCCTTACTTGCTATCTTCTCTGAAACTTTGCTTTTCTGCGAAAATTTAATTTCTTTAATTTCTTTGCAGTTTTTCGTAAATTTATATTTTATCATGTTTTCGGTTATCGCTGAGATAATATCTTTCATTTGTATCAGGGTTTGTGAATTAAAAATTGCTTTCGTTTAGCTAATTCTAGACTGAGTTTCAGTTTCTTGACTGAACCTAGTATATTGTCTAAATAGTTGTATTTTTATGGATATTCTAAAATACTTATACAATATAAGCAATAATATTGTTACGTTTATTCCTATTTAATAAACGTTTTGCTATTTTGAATTATTTTATTGCAAAATAATAACACAGCGCTTTAGAGTTTTAAATTAAGTTTAACGATTTATTTACATTCAATATACACAAAATAAACACGATGGTAAATTTGTTGTCTTTACTCACTAATGACATAACTTGAATTAATTCATTTTTCCAGCAAGTGGTGCTTATATAGTTGTTTTAAGCGGTTCTCGCATATAAAAGAATTCTCTACATTAATCTTTTATTTGGGTACGATTTGGGTACGGTTTTCCAGAACATCATTCCATATTCTTGTTATTATTATCATTCAGTTTAGACCCTGCTTGGCTGTGTTTTTGTTTTCTGTTGTTTATCTTATTTGATAGAATTTCTTTACAAGCGTGTTGGTGTTGTCTTCTTTATATAAGATTTCGTAGAAAACAACACAGTTTGTAAAATGCATAGCGAGTCGTTTCGTTTACTTTTTCAGTGATAATTCTTTTCTTTTTCATCTTCGTATCAATATTTTTAAGAGAAAATTATACTTAAGTGTATATTGTATACAAAATTTAATAATAATAAGTCATACAAAAATATTGTACAATAATGCTTAATTATTTTTTTAACTTAAATTTTAAAATTGTAGCCTTTTTACTTGTCATTGTACATCTTTTTAGCAATTAACACTATCAAATTCAAAATAATTCAAAGAATAACAGCTTTATTAAAAGAAATAAAAATAATTGTATCCGGTATGTTTTTATTATTTTATAAAATAGAGATACTTTTGTTTTAAATTTAAAATACTTTAATAGTGGTTAAGTACAATCTAAAACACTTAAAAATGATCCTATTATGCTGAATATTATAATTTAACCTTAATGTGACAGCTTAAAAATAAAATTATAGAAAAATCTTAAAAGGTGACTTTTAAAAAAATCAATGCAAGTCAGATACTTGAACTTGAATTAGTCAATTTATCAAAAATTGGTTGATTTAGATTTTCTTGTTGTTGTTATTGTTGCTATTATTTCAAATGTGCAGCATCTTCAAAACATTATTGTCGCATTGACAATATTTTACATTCGCACTTCATACAATAATAATAGATTTATTGAAACAAAATATAACTACAGGTAAAAAAAAAACATTCGATTAAGTGCTTGGACGGCTGCAGTACACGATTGCCTTTCATTTATGATGACAGAAATTAAACACCTTTCAATATCAATTTGTCGTTGCACCATATTATTCATTGAATATTATATATATATTTTTTAGTGCCACAATTAAACACGTGTAGTACAGCTGTGCATTGTACTCATCGTTGCTACTAGAGATGACATAATGCCCAACCACTCATTTACAATCATTTTTAATAATAAAATATCAACAGCAACAGCGTCATACTAAGGTTATTTTAAAGTTTAGCATGTATGTATGCAAATCATCTTGTTTTATAACAAAATATATGGCAAAATTTATAATTATAGAAGTATAAAATCAGAAATTATTAAAAGAAAATGTTTTTAAACCTAATTGCTAATAATCGTATATGAGTCTTTGAATATTTTCATTTCCTATATAATAGTTATAGTTTTTTGACCTTTTTAATATTTTTTAGTACATAGTTAATTATAAAGCACTTGGTCAATTTTTTAAAAAATTTTTAAAAAACTTTTATTTTTCATTATTTTTTCGATATTTCGCCACAACGTTGGCTAGCATCATCAGGAAAACAATTTTTTTATCGAAAAAATAATAAAAAATAAAAGTTTTTAAAAATTTTTTATTAAAATGACCTAGTGCTTTATAATTAACTACTAAAAAATATTTTCATTTCCTATATGTCATAGCTAAATCGCAAAACAAAAATCGATATTTACTTTTATTCAATAATTAAATGTACCACAAAAACTCGATTCCGTTTATTCGACTTTTAAATCAATTATTTTAAAAAAGATAGCAATTTATGGGTAAACAAATTTTATTTTCTTGTACTAATTACGTTGTTTAGTAAGATATTTATGTTAAGATTCGAATCAGATACATTGGTTCTACAAAAACTCAATTCCGATTATTCGACTTATAAATCGATTATTTTCACATAGATAACAATTTGTGGGTAAAATTATTTTATTTTCTTGTTATAATTACGTTGTTTGCTAAGATATTTATGTTAAGATTCGAACCAGCATTAAATTAAATGCTTTTCATTGATTCTACAAATATCCAATTTTGATTATTCGACTTATAAATCGATTATTTTAACAGAGATAACAATTTGCGGGTAAACAAACTTTATTTTCTTATTCTAATTATGCTGCTTGGTAAGTAATTTACGTTAAGATTCGAATCAGAGATAATTCCACTTCAGATTGATTCTGCAAATGTGGCCAAGTTCAAGAAATTATTCGGAGACATTATCCTCTCTAAATATCATCGAAATAATTTACTTAAACTTTGCAAATGTACATGAAATGATTGAAATAGCTTAAGAATCGACATATATTCAAATTTGTCAAGTCAAGTAGTTTCTCTGTTTCACTGTGGGCCAAACAAATGCTTATAATAAATTAAAATTCTATGATCGCAAATAAGTTTAAAATGTTGAATCAGTTTAATAGCGCTTTCGAAATGTGGACCAGACCCAAAATCGAAGTAACTAAATTTCGCAAATTGCTTTATCTAAAAATTATCTGAAAATTAAAAATATAAAAAACGAAAAAACTCCATTAGATGACAACACTAGATATATAAAAGAGACGTCTTTAATTGACATTAGCCTTTATTAAAGGGCTCACTACAAGTCTTTTAGCCACTGACATAAAATCCAAACTCTAGTAAATTTTTATTAAAGTTTTACTTTTTTTTATTAAAATTTTAAAAATCCTTTTTTATGTATTCTATCGCTATTTTGTTTTTTTTATAAAGATTTCTATTATTTTCTCTTATAAAATTAAGACTAACTAAGTTTTTCATTAACAAAAATAAATCAAAGAAATAAAAAAATATTTCATTATTTTTAAATTAATTTATCATCATAAATTTAATTTAAAAAATACAATCAAGTAGTCTTAAAACAACAAATAAAACTTGAGTGGAGGAATAAAATGGAATATAATGAAAATGGGAGAAAAACAATAGAAATTTTATTACCAGAAAAGTATACAAATAGATATAAAACTATATTTAGAATTTTATTTTTAAAACAAAAAGGAAAAAAGCGTTATAAACTGTTTTGGTACACTTTGATACAAAGTTTACAAAATTATTTAATTGTTTACTAAAAGGGTTGGTCCAATCGTTTTTAAAATGTCAAACATCAATACAAATGTTATCTATCTGTCTTTCTAAGTGCATGTCGTATATTTTTTTTTGCATTTTATTAAAATTACAAAAAAGAGACAATGTTCCATTGAACAAACTGCATGCTATAGATTCAGCACTTGAAAAAATTATTTTTTGTTTTTGGAAAGAGATTCTTGGAAAAAATTTTGTCAATTGTTCAAATGTTAAAAATGCATTGTGATAAGATATAGATAGACGACCCACTTTGCATAAACTGCTACACAGAAAAAAAAAAGGTAAAATAGAACACAATTAATAACATATCTCTATGTTTATTTTTCAAGAAGAAAGTCTTATTATTTAAATAAGGAAAACATTATCGAAAATATCCAGAGGAACACTTATGGTTTTTATTAGGACATCTTCTTGATTTTATTAGATTTTCGAATTAATTTTTTTAAAAAATTTTCTTCTTGATTTCATCAGGCTGGTTTTTTGTTTTTAGTAAAACTTTGTGATTTTATTTAATAATTTCATTCAATTTTTTTACATATTTACCTATGAATACACAAAATATAACAATTAAAAGTAAATTGTTATTATTCTGAATATACATATTAGTACTTAATATATTGTTACGCGGATAATTTATTAAGTTTAAAAAAAGAAATAATTAGCAGTAAAAAAAAAGAAAACGACCCACTGTGCATTTTATAAATTGCCTAGTTCTTCAAGAACTTTTATACACACAGGACAACAACAACAACATGCTTATAAGAAATTTTTCCAAATAAGTAAACAACAGAAAACAAAAATAACTAACGCAGAACAAAAACAAATCACACAGCCAAGCTGGTGCCGAAATGATAATAACAACAACAAAATGGGATTATGTGTGTGCGAGAACCGCTTAAAGGCCCACCTATATTATGGATATACTACTGACTTAAGGCAACTTAAGCAACTATGGAAATACCTAATAATCATATGTGGCTAACTATAATGTACTTAACAAAACCTTTAAACATTTTATTTTCTTTTCCATTTTTTTAACACACAATTTTCAATAAAATTTAACTTTGTATTGTTTATAAATTCAATGATGCACCCAGTTGCATTTTTTAGTACTTTTGGCCCAAATAATACATACGGAGATATATGTTCTTAAAACTATTAATAAAAAATTATAAATTTGTATAAGGATAGTATTAAATATACAAAATATGATTATATAACGCCTTTTTGCTAATCAATTTTATTTATTTAGAATGAAATTACTTTTTTTGCAAAAGTACAAATAAAACAAATGTGCAACTGTGCATAATAATTTCTATATTCATGTAAGGTACAATATAGCCACGTAAAAGTCTTCAATGATTTGCCTTAGCATTTGACAGACTTTTCGTTTAATTTTTGACATTAGCTTAAGCCAGTTTATGCATATTATAGTTGGGCCTTAAAACAACTATATAAGCACCACTTGCAAATGAATTGAATTCAAGTTGCGTCATCGATGAGTAAAGACAACAGAGTTACCAATATGTTTATTTTGTAGGAATTGAAATTAAATAAAACGTTTAACTTAATTTACAACTCTAAAGTACTGTGTTATTATATTGCAAAAAAAGAACTAAAAATAACAAAACGTTTATTAAATGGTAGAAATGTAACAATATTAAAATTTAAGGCAGTGTTAATAAATTTTCTAAAATTTTATACTTTATAATTCGGTAGTAAAGGGAAATTCAAAAAAGGCTACGTTTATCCAGCTAAGTCGTTTAAATCTGATACTAATGGAATCTCCATTCAAAGCTAATTATTTTCGTTTAATGAGAGCTTTACTTACACCTTTAAGATATGCGTTGCAAAAAGTTTAACTGATAATACGATTCAATATATCATTTGTTATGCCTGCAGCATGAAGCAAATTAACAAAGTAACTTTCTTTACTGTGCATTCTAATAGAAGTTCCATAATTTTTGATCATATGACTAAGTTTTAGTTCATTAGCCCAGATGTGGGTGGACTAAATTTTTGAATTCTCTATTCTTTCAAACAAGACTGGTATAAATCGATAACGTATATACCAGTCTTGTCTGAAAGAATAGAGAATTCAAAAATTTATGATACAAATAGATGCAAAATGGCATATAAGAATACAAACACATTAAATAGGTTGTTTGGTTAAATATTGTTATCATTATTATTAATATCGAAAAAATAATAAAAAATAAAAGTTTTTTAAAATTTTTTTATTAAATTGACCTAGTGCTTTATAATTAACTACTAAAAAATTAATACTTTATTTATTTCAAAAAGTATTATTTAATTCAAATAACTGCTTAATTTTTAACCTGAAAACAAAATGCTTAATTGGTGGCAAACAAAGATATAGAAAAACTCCACTTTCATTGTCAGAAGCAAAATTGTGTAACATTAAAAAACGTTTTAATCTCAGTTATAAAATATTTACTTTATTTTTAACACGTTGGAAATCAATATAGCAACAATGAAATTTCTTATTATTTTTGTTCATCCCATTAATTAAAAATGTTAAGTAATTCATACTTAACAGGAGGGCGGTTGATTACGATCATAAATTAGATATGAACAATCTTGAGAATGTTATTGAGTTAACATAAATTACTTTACTTTTGATTACTCTTTTTTATTGCTATTATTTTTGTTTCTTGAAAAATTCAAGTGCATTTTATTGTTTCAACAATTAATAGTTGTACTCTAGTTTTACAACAACACAAAAGTTGTATTTAAATAAATACATAAATTTCAAGTGTAATCGAAGGCGATATTGTGACCGACACATACAAAAGTAATTATTTTATGCTCTTTAAAATTTCTACACTTGAAAAAGTTATGAAATATCTCAAGGCTTTACATGATTTGCTTAAACAATTGTACCAAAAATGATATTAGTTAAATAATAGATTTTTTAACGAGTACTTTGTTTTCTATAACAAAAAATTTACATTAAGATGATTCAAATTTTTATTGTATTACGAATAGAAAAGTTCGGTAATTGAATGAAAAATGATGTCTGGCAAATGCCTACCACGTGCACGCTGACAGATGTAGATTCTTCTATCAAAGTTTTTAATCACTTTTTTGTTAATGATATTAAGAATAAAATCGATTCGATTCTTAACATAGCCCCACAAAAAGTAATCCATTGGTGTTAAATCCACGATCTGGCTGGCCGCTTAACTACTGATTGTCGTGAAATTATGCGATCGGCAAATTTGGTTTGCAATAAATTGATCGTTTCATTTGCTGTGTGACATGTGGCACCGCTCTGCCGAAACCACATGTCAGTGATATTTATGCCAAATCACACGATCTGGCGGGCCTCTTAACAGCTGATTGTCGTGAAATTATGCGATCGGGAAACTTAACTTGCAATAAATGTCAGTGATGCCCACATCGTCAATAGTAGGCCAAAATGGTGTTGTAAGCATCTCGCGATAGTGTGATCGATTGACCGTTACCACATTGCCAGCCTCATCTTCGAAAAAACACGATCCAATCACACCTTCAGACCAAAGGCTTCTCGATAATCGCCTTAGGATTTTCAGAAGCCCAAATGCAGCAATTTTACTTGTTGACATAGACTGACAAGTGAAAATGGCCTAAGCCTGAAAAAATTATTTTTTCAGAAAAAATCAGCCAGTTGTTATTAAATAAATTGGGCGAATTTACGGCGATGTGAATGGTCAGTCGTCTTCAATTCCTGAAACAGTTGAATTTTGTAAGATTTAAAAGCCAAATCCTTACGCAAGATTCGCCATGTGGTGATTTTGGATAACCCCAATTGTTGAGAACGTCGAGGGATTGACAAATTTGGATACGCTTCAATACTGTGTTGCACGGCTGCGATGTTTTCAGTTGAACGGCCCGTTCGAATATGCGTTGGTGTTTGCGCATTTTGTATTGGGCCTGTCAACTCAAATTTTATCGACCAAATTCTTAATAGCGGTCTTAAAAAGGACGATTTGATGTACGAAAATATCACGCATCTTACGAAATTTAACTTAAACAGAACCAGAGTTGATTTTAATTATTTTAATGTGATTTTCATGCAAAATTGAATATATTGTAGCAATTGCCAATGCATCTACTACGAATACGTCAAAAAACTAAATGTCAAGACTATCGTGTCAATGGTGTTGCCACAATTGAAAAACCCAATAAGTATTTTGTTTGAAACCCACTAAAATACCACAAAATTATGGCAATAACAAACCTTTAAAATCATCTAAACCTCTAAAGAAGTAGACTTATTTTTTGTGTAAAAGAAAGAAGAAGAAATTTAAGTTATAATATTGGTGGAAATTCAAATTTTTGTTTAGTTTTCTGTTAAAAGCACAATTAAATTTGAGCTTATAAGAAGTAAAACAGAAATTGAAAAAAATACATAAATTTTTATTTTTAACTCACATTAACATGTTTTATTTGTACTCGATTTAAGCTTTACAAATTAAAAATTAACCTTTTCTATTTGTAAGCTAACATAATCTTAAAGACTGGTAAAGTCATTAATGCCAAGAAAGATTTATGGAGAGCCCATAAAACAATATCCCCATTAATAGAGGACGTATCGCTTTTGCTTAACATACTGTCATCTTAAAAAATAAGCTGTTCCATTAGGTTGTGCATTATAGTGAATATTTAGTATAGTTTGTTTTAGTTAAGATTAAGTTCAAATTTCCTTAAAAGAAACTTTTCTTGGTAGACAGAAATACTAGGAAAAGAAGCAATTACACAATTTTATTATAAAGAAACAATGTTACGAAACCAAAATTGTGATTTTATTTATTTATTTATCTTAGTCTATAGATGCAATATCCTTATAGACTATAACAATACTTAATACATTTTTACAACATTTATTACTCAAAAAGATAATACTTTACTTAACAGTATGTATGTTCTGATAATAATCAATAAATCCGTTAAATTCTGAAAAGATCTTTAATAACGGATCCTAGTTAGCATAGTTAGCTCTGTACACATGTATGGATAGCAGGATAAAATTACGTATAGGACGTTATGGAACATTAAAACAGATATTACTTATTAAACATTTACAGGATATCCCTAGCAACACAAAAACGCAGCAATCAGGCAGTTAATAACAAGACTCGAAAGAACACCACTAACACGGCAAATGAATATGAAGGAAATGAAAACAATATACACCATGGCGGAAAACAACGAATACAAAAAGCGCCTGGTAGATAACATTAAGAAACAAATTAGAACGAACAAAGAACAGGAGAATGAAAGGAAAAAATGGGCTACATTAACATACTATCATGGAAAATCAAGGTACGAACTGGCAAAATTCTATGGGAAACACAACATCAATATGGCATTCAGGACAAGAAACAACCTGGGCAGAATACTACAGAATACAATAACCCAAACAAATATACTAGACGAACAAGGAGTGTACAAATGAACTTGTATAAGCCATTATAGCTATATCGGGCAAACAGGACGAAAAATTAAGACCAGATTTAGAAGAGACATTAGAGACTATAACAAAAAACTACGAGAACCAAAATCAACTCCATAATCAAATTTTGCGAACCATATATTCAACAACAAATGTACACCAGGACATATAAAAACAACGGTTAAACTGCATCATACACAGCACAAAGGAAGGAAACTAAATGTATTCGAAAACATGGAAATATACAAACAGAAAACAATTGCCGGACGAATAATAAATGAACAAATAAACACTACTTCGGACACAATATTTCAACTATTGAAACATTTTTACAAGAAAACAAACATTACAACAACACAAACACGTTACGCAGGTGCACAAGACCGGGGCAATAAGGAACCACGTAAATGTACAATTACAGATTATTATGTCATAGAAAGAACCCAATAGGTTCACACATAAACACAAATGGACAACAAGCATGATCGTAAAGGCTGGGGCACATAGAACCCGTCATCCGTCATACCTTGTATTTTTCAACTGACAAGTAAGTTGATATACACGTTTCCTTTTAGCGTTGTCACAATCAATACGTCTCCGTCAACGCAAAGTACGAAAGTTGGCCAACTTTTAACTTTTGACGTATGTTGAGTACTTTGACATTTTTTATTTGCTTCTTCTTCTTGTTTTTTTTTTTGTTTTCGCTCTATTGTAGTAAAATATTTTTAAAATAAATTATAAATAATAATAATAATAAATAATGGAATAAATAGTACAAATTACCATTAATAGAAAGTCTAAGTGTCGTCTAACTCCATTTCAAAAGTGCACTTTAATAAAACTTTGAGGCAAAAAAATATAAAATCAGAAAAACAAAAAAACAGCTGATTCCTTATCCGTCAACAAAGTACTCATTGTGCCAACCTTATCCGTCGTTACTTTGACTTCACTTGAATACGTCAAAGTATAACGCATGACGGATTCTATGTGCCCCGGCCTTAAGAGGATTTAGTTAGGAAGAGAGACGAATGAATAGGGAGAGACAAATTAGGTAAAAACAGACAAACGAAAAAGGAGAGAGAGATACAGACAAAAAAGAGAGAAAGTACCGAATGCAATAACACGAAGGGAAACACGAACAAGACGAACTATATAAACACAGCTGACAATAGTACGCAACTAGTACGAAGAGAACACTAAAGATGGCAAACGGCCGCAACCGGTTTGTTCCCAAACCAAATTTGACGAGGGTCGACGGAAAACCGTACATAAATAAAATTAAAAAATTTACAAGACACATTTCCTTTAATAAGGTTAAGGATAAACCTAATGTTCAACATTGTTCTACTTTTTTTTAAGCATTAGAACTTGTATTTAATACAAGTCTATTATTATGCTTATGATGGTAAATTTTGCATATCCCAATGCAAGCCACGAAGACAAAAAAGCTAAAATTGTTTCTGAGCAGATTCGACAGTATTAATATGGACATTGTAGATTGGATTCCAAACTATAGAGCCATATTTTAGAATAGGTCTAGCTACAGATGTATACAATTGCTTCGTTATATAAGTGTTAGTAAACTCTTTAGCCCAGCGTTTGACAAAGCCCACGATAGATCGGGCTTTATTTACTGTAAATGAAATGTGTTGTATAAAATTCAGTTTAGGATCAAGTAAGGTACCTAGATCAGAAATTGCTTCAATTTTAATCAGTACTTCATCGTTCAAGACATATTCAATATTAAAGTACATTAGAATGTGTTCTCCAAAAGAAACACATATTGCAGCACTTTTTATAATTGAGCTATATAAGAATAATTTTGTACCACAAACTAATTGCATCTAAATCATGTTGCAAGAAGATATGATCCGTATAATTACAAGTTAAAAAAACTTTGACATCATCGGCATACATGAGGATTTTGAAAATTTCATTACCATTGGTAAATCATTGATGAACAAAGAAAACAACCACACCGGTCCGAGATGGTTAGATTTAAAATATATCAGCGTAAATGTTGAATTTTTGAAGGAAACTTTCTGTATTCTGTTCAACAAATAAGAGGAAATCTATCTTAAAGCGTTAAGTGTGAATGCCATGCAATTAAGTTTGTGTAATAAAAGGTTATGATTGATGAAAACCAAATTTTAATTGAAGTATATTTTCAACTAATGTTGTTTGTTTTTCGGTTTATTTTACAATTTCAGTTAAGTCATTCCAATCAGTGATTCGAAAATTTGTCTGACAATGTTACAATAACAAATTGTATGATTAATTACAATGTAACGTATTTATTGTATCGCTTTCAAAACATTGTTTATAACAGCAAACAAGCTCATCTATAGATAATTGGAAATTATATTTTCGAAAAACCTATAAACGCATTAACCACAGAGTGCAGTAGTTATGTGCAAGAAAAACATGAAAACTACAAAAGTGTTCATCTGCAACTCCATTGTCATAAAATAAAATCACGGTGGACCATTTATTAAGACCAGCAATGCTTTAACATTTTAATTATAATAATTTAGCTTTGGAGTAATTTTAAACACTTTTAAATGTTACATAATGTCATAAAAATGAAAATGTGTTTTCAATATTTTTTAATGCTTAATTTAGTGAAAATAAAAACTTTTATTTTGTTAAAAAGATTTTGTAAAGCAAAAAAAATAATGGCTCCATTCTGATAGCATAAGTTTTAAAGAAAACTGTAGCAGCCAGAGTAATGTAAACATCTTCAAAAGTCCAATTCTTATATTTCATAAGATTTAATATAAATCACATCCTTTAAATTATAATCATTTTAATATTTCTTGCAGAATTTAAAATTATATTCCTTTTAAATAAACATTAAGAGCCTGTCTGCCTTATACTTTAAAAGAAATTTGTATGGGACACCCTTTAATTAAGAATTTTATTTAAAAACTCTGCTACGATTCAAAAGAAAAAATCTATATGTCAAAACCAAGTCAATACAGGAGCAGCTCTTTCATTTTTACACTAACATTTTTTATTGGTTTAGTATATTAAAAACAGTCTTAGTGAAACACACTCTAGGGCAATTTAAAGTGTTTGCCAAGTAGGCACCACCCTTTATTATATAAACAATAATAAATATTTATTAGTATAACTTCTGTAAAAAAAAAGATTCATTAAGGTAACAAGTATTAAATATACGCCACAAAACCAAACTCGTATTCAACTACTGAATTCATTGACTCAAATAATTTTTTTATAGGAAAAAGACAAATCCCACAATTAGTAAAATTAATAATTAATTATAAAAATTCAAGCTCATAGTAAAACAGCATGAAATTGGCAACAATATTCAATAGCAATAAAAATAGTAATAAAACTTAAAATTAAGTTTAAGCAAATGTTTGTTAAAATAAAAATTATTCCAAAGCTCTTCTGTCGAAACAGAAAAGTCGGAACACCGAAATCCGAGAACTGATAAAAAAATATCCCGAAATTAAAATTTTTTTTTTTAATTTTTATGTAAAAGGTTTTTCAGCAAGAAGTTTGTATTGTAAAACAAAATAAAACAAAAAGTTTTAAATTAAGATGATTTAAATTTTTATTGTATTATGAAGAGAAAAGTTCGACAATTATGAATGAAAAATGATGTCTGGCAAATGTCCAGCACATCCACAGATGACAGATGTGGATTCTTTGACCAAAATTTTTAATCACTAATCACAAAATGCCTGTCCTCTTTCGTTAATCACATCATGTGTTTTGAGTTTTAAGGTTTGATTGGCTCCATATAGACTCTGTCCTTAGCACAGAGCCAGAAAAAATACTCCAGTGGTGTTAAATCACACGATCTGGCACATTACTCAACTGCTAATTATCGTAAAATTATGCCATCAGGAAATTTTGTTTGCAATAAATTGATCGTTTCTTTGGCTGTGTTACATGTGGCACCGTCCTGTTGAAACCGCATGTTAGTGATATCAATGTCGTTATTAATAGGCCAAAACTGAAGCATTGTCCGCTTCATCTTTGAAAAAAGAAAGGGCCCAACTACGCCTCCAGACTTAACAGGGTTCTTAATAATCGTTCTTGGATTTTCAGTATCCCAAATATGGTAACATACCCTGAAAAGTGAAAATGGACGGCGGTATAAATGGCCGGTAGGCTTCAATTCCTGTTCCAGTTGAACCATCTAAGGCTTCAAAATCAAACCCTTACATAAAATTCGCAATGTGATGGTTTTAGACCCCCTGGAGATAGCAACAACTTCGGCCTGTGCAACTGGGGGAAAAGGGAGCCCAGTCCCCTGAAGTCAGCAGGGGTACAACTGGAAACTCCACTTTATTTCCCCGGGAATCAGTAAGCCGCAGAGTTTTTTATCTGTCTCTTTAGACATTTAACTGTTCTCTGACTGATTATTGAGGTTGGCCCCTATATGGAAGTATCGTGGTGGTTGTGGTTTCACGGCCCTATAACAGTCTATGGTTTTATAATAACACCTACCTGGTGAAATGTTCCGAGATCCAGTGAGCATGCTAGACATGTGTTCTGGACAGGAGTTGGAAAGTCTCCAACTCTTAAGCAAGGAGTAATGATTTGCAGCCCTGCTCTGGAATCATTGAAGTTGCAACTAGAAAGTTCTGTTGCATAGAATTATAGCTTCGGCTTCCTAGGAAGAGCATGACGTTCCAAATTATGCAGTGGTTTGGTCCACCATCTGATAAAGGCTTCATGGCCAGTCGCAGATGTAAATCTAATCACACAGTTGTGATGGTTTTAGATAACCTCAATTGTTGAGAACGCCGAGGAGTTGACATCAAAACTGTGGCCCATGGCTGCAAAATTTTTTTAGTTGAACGACCCGGTGATAGGCGCTTATATAAAAATAAAATGTTTTCGAATAACGATAACAACACAAATATTTATTTTGTTTAAATAAAATTTCCTGTTCAAAAATAAAACTAATTTCTCCTTTTCTAAAACACCTAATTTATTAAGGGTTTCCATAATATTTTTTTTTTTTTTACTTCGATCTACTTTTCTTCAATAACGAACTTTCAAACTAGAAAAATGTTAAGAATCCGAAATAATAAAAACAACTAATTTTAATTCTAGAAGTTTTTCCTTATTTCAAAATTCCAAAAAACTTCGTCATGCCAAATCACATACCTACAGGTATTCTATCTAACAAAAAATACTGTAATATTAATCTCAAGCTTAAAAAATTAAATTCAATATTTTTTGGTTAAGTGCTCCGTTTAACAAAAAATACTACAGTCTTCATTAAATATATAAATGATCTGGAAACAAATTCGCTACATAACTATTTTTCTTCTGTTTATAAACACCACTAATTTCAATACTGTAAAAAGTATTGCCCAGAGCATATATATAGACTCCTTCGATGAAAACTTAATTTCGAGGACAGCTTTTGACTTGTAAACTGGTTAATTAGTGACACAGATTGCTTAGATGCTGTCCAAATTTCTTAGTTTAAATCAAGTAAGAAAGAAAATGGTTTTTATATACCTGTCAGCTTGAAAAAGTCGGATGGCTTAACTATGGGCAATATTATTTGTTTATATATAAATAACAAAGTTTTCTACTCGTTCTAAGCGCAGAAAATGCTTCAATAAAATACAGAGCACTCTCTCAGCGTGTAATTACCAGAAATTTAATTTAAAAATTCCTAACATGTTTATACAGCATACAATTGGAAATTTGGAGGCATAAATGTGACTCAGTGATTATTTACAGTCACAATTATAATATGTATAGATTGTGTGAGTACTTTATAATAAACACACTTTAGTAAAGTAATTTTTAGAAATTTCTAATAATTTTCTTTTAATTTTATTTTTTTTATTTTTAAATTTCATTATAAAGGGTGTTTTCTTAAGTCCGATGAAACGCACTTAATGGATACTTGAACAGCGCTACCAAAGTATTGTAA
Organism: Trichopoda pennipes; assembly: GCA_030448955.1. Taxonomy (NCBI): domain Eukaryota; kingdom Metazoa; phylum Arthropoda; class Insecta; order Diptera; family Tachinidae; genus Trichopoda; species Trichopoda pennipes. Next base: position 7,694,983 of record JASKUP010000088.1, read on the forward strand.
TTTTGATTTACTTTGAAAATCAGTCAATAATATAGTCATCAATCAGCGATTAAGCTTTTTCGGTTAACATGTATATTAAAAAGTTGGTGCACTCAAATCAATCTACAACCAATTCTGTAGCCTGCATTACATCCAGAAGAATGCACCGTATTGTGCATTTACATGCTGGCGGAAACATCGCACGTTATTTCTGTAAAAATGAAGCCGGAGGTCTTCAATTTTTTGCTTGAAAATATCATTGTGATTTTAAACAGGTTGCGGTTATGGGCCATACGGCGGTAATTTCGAGTAATAGGGCTGTCAGTTGGCCTTGAAGGCCGTGTGATTTGACACTTCTCAATTAGTTTCTGTGAGACCCCGATCAGTCACTGGATTCAACTGCTAAATCAACAACAATTGACGCTTTGAAGGCAGATACTGTTCCTGTTATTCAAGGCATACGAACAGCAAGTGAACCTAGAAATAATTTTTAAATTTTAATCCCATGTGCTGGTCTTTCGGATAAAGAAAATTAGTTTTTCTATATATAATTTTTTATGTTATTTTTGACAATTTAAACTTGGAGCGAAAAAAACACTCTTTAATTGGGAATACTCTACTTATCAATATGACAAAAATCAGTAGAAAACAAAAAATTGCGATAACGATTTTGCAATATGGGAGTGACTCTGCCTGTATATAATCAAGTTAAGTTAAACATTCAGCACCATTGTCTAACGGCCCTTGGAAGTTTTTAAAATGGAAAAAAGTAAATATTGAAAGTTTTTTATTTCAATTAATTCCTAAAAAATTTCTGTAATTTTAGTTTGCTTCGTTATCCTTTTAACAACAGTAGCATTAACTTTAGCTGCTTATATTCAGCCGCACTATGAACCTCAAGATATTTATGCTGAACCAAATTGTGCTGTTGTCAACGATCATAACCGAATGTTCCGTGATATTTCTGATCCCACTCATTACTGGATGTGTCATGAGAATGAAGCCAAAGCTGTTTATATTCAGTGTCCACCCAATGAAGCCTTCATGGAAAACTTACAGAAATGTGTTGTTTGGGAAGAATGGAAATGGATTGAACCCTATACAAAATAAATTTTAAATTTTATTCAAGCAATAAACATCAGTAATTGATTTGTAACTTGTATTTCGTTTACATTTCTTTTATCCAAAATTTTTTATTTAACTTAGTTCTTGTTTGTTTCATTTTTTTCGAAGTGGACATTCACTGGTAGAAATATTACTTCTATTACTTGTAATAATACATATAATATTTTAATAGAACAGTGTTCTATTTCTTAAGAAATTTTATCAAATTTGTTTTGAAGCGAATTTGAACTCGTCTGGCCCATTACCAATTAGCATCCGTTTTTTTTTTTTTTTTGTTAACATCATTATTCCATGCTCTCAAAATATTTATATTATCTGTACTGCCTGAAATTTACTCATATCGCCAAGTCTGAAATTAAGATCAGCTTAAAAATATATGCTATCTACTCTATAAAAGTTTTTAATAATATAAAAAACTACTAAGACTATTCACGTTAACTAGTTGTTACACTAGATTTTCCTACCGATGAGTTGTGATCTTAACTATTTAAGACAACTTTTAAGTTTGTACAACTAATTAGAATCGCATTATTAACTATACTCTTGATGTTTAAGAGGCTAATTACAGATATCAATGTAAACATATGAATTTATTTTTGTAAGAACCTGAGGAAAATCGAATTCAATTTATAAAATTTTTCAGCGGTCTTATCTTTTATTATTTGTTAATTAGATTAAATAAATAAAGTTTTCTTGTGTCTTTAATTTTAACTGACTTTACGTAATGAATTTATATTTTGAACCGCATTAGAAACCGAGATTCATATATAAATGTTTCATTAAATGTCAAAACTATCATGTTGTTGGTATTACCACAAGTGAAAAACAAAGCTCTTGTTGCAAAACCCGATAGAAACACATACTTTATCTAAATTTCAATTGTTTGGCTACTACAGTACAAAAGATATCCAAGTTCATACTCTGTCCAAACAGCCTGTAACTTTACAAATTATTTCTGTAGCCATTTTTAATAAAGGCCATCGTGATACACACCAGGGAACGCGTTTGTTCATCTCGTTTTGATGTTTATAGAAAAATCGGATGTGCTGTATCCCTATACTTTTAACTGTAACTATAACATTTTTATTAAAAAAAATAAACTTCGAAATAGATTTAAAAAATAAAAATGTTTTGAAGTATTAAACATTTAACAAATTTCACATCAATTAGCCATTTTCTTTTTCAAAACGCTTTAGAATGATTTTGCATCTTTTTTAAAACGGGTTAGAATGATTTTTGTGCGATCAAAGCTGTATTTTCTTCGCACCTTTTTTGCTTGAGAGTGTTTTTGCCTAGTTTGAAAAATGACAGAATCCTATCAGATATTCTTGCAGCTATCAGTGGTGTTTCAAAACTTAAATATTTAACCATTTCACCATAGCCGTAGAATAAACATGGGGGATTTAAGGGGATTTAATTACATTTCAATTACAATTACATGTAATTAGTAATTGAAAATTTCCTAATTACTAATTACAAGTAATTATAATTTAAATCAGGGACTAAAATCAATTAAAATTACTTGTAATTAGTAATTAAAAAATATAGATTGCTTATTACATTTGGAACATTTGGAAAAGTTCAATTACAAATTACAAGTAATTGTAGTTGTAGTTGCAGTAAGGCAGTACTCATTACTTCAAATTGAACGAAACTTAATTATATTCCTAAAAATGTTTAGTATTTCTTAAAAATTTATCTCTTGCTTTGTACAACCATATAAAAATGCTATTTTAAATATATTTATACTATTGAGCTATTAGGTATTAAAATGTAGAGAACGTATATACGCGTGTTCACATGTGAGCTTGCATGTTAACATCTTCAGTGTCAGTTGAAAGGTTTTTTTCGTTCACTCGTATTATTTTAACACCAAGACTACAAAGATTAACGAATGAAAATTTTAATAAAAATGGTTTTGTTTAAACTAAATAAGACTTTTTTTATTAATAAATAATACTGTTGCTATAACTTTGCAAATTATGGTATATTATATAAATATATATACATGAAAATGCTTAATATTTAATTATGTATTATTTAGTTTTTCCTTACTTTCATTATATTATTTATTTTTAAATATTACGCCTAATTTGTTTATTCAAATAGGATTGTTGTTTTTTTATAATTTATATGTTATTAATAATGTTTTTAATTAAATATTTTTTAACAATAAATACAAAAATTCATTACTTAAAATTTTCCATTATATGTAATTGTAATTGATTTTTTTTTTCAATTACAATTACAAGTAATTTAAATTGGAACATTCTAAATGCAAATTACATTTAATTGTAATTGTATTTTTTCAATTACAAATTACATGTAATGTGTAATTGAAAAAACCCAATTACAATTACAAAATTTGAATTGAAAATTTTCAATTACAATTACATCCAATTGAGTAATTAAATGTGTAAATAATTACAAACTGTAATTGATATCGCCCAAGTTTGCCTTAGAAGCCACAACTTTTGCAGCTGAAAGTTTGCGATTATGCATATTCACGCTTATTCGATTAAATATTTCCAAAAAGCTAAGAAATAGGCCAGCGTATATTTAACAGAAATCTTAAACCTTAAACTGTCCTTATTGACTGCTTTTCGAAAATATAGAAAAAACTTAATTATGACTCAATAAAAATTATCATAATTGTTCTATAAATATAAATATTTTTTTATTACCAAACACAACTAAATAATTAACAAATAATTTAATTTCTTATCAAAAACATTATTTGCAAATAAAAATAAATTTTAAATTCAACTCATATTTGTCTTTGATGATCATTAAAGGTGTGCTTCGGTGTTTTAAAAACAAAAATTGTATAAATAGTTGACTTTGTAATTGTTAAAGTTCAGACCGTTCTTCTTCTTGCTTTTCTTGATATCAAAAGAGAAATTCAAAATATGAAATATTGTGAGTGTTTAAACATATTTATCTCTGATATATTTTTAATTAAAAAATTTTTTAAAATTTTAATTGCTTTTAGTGATTTTATTAAACATCTTTGCTTCTATGGCTGTTGGTGGTGTTTTGGCTATTGCTGGCCAATCCGCTTGTCGCGATCCTTCTGAAATAGGTCACACTTTTCCTAATCATTGGGATCCTTCCAAATTCTGGTATTGTGAAAGATTAAATGAAGTTGCTGTCGAAATGAACTGTCCTAAGAAAGAAGCCTATTTACATTTGTTGAAGGCTTGTGTTCCTTGGCCCAATTGGGTGTGGAAGAAACCAGAAAATCCTCCTACTGTCGCCTAATTTAACGAAAAACAATTGTTAAATAAAATGCGGGAAACTATCAATTTTGTTTATTGTATTTCTTTAAGACGTAAGAGAATATACATTTAACTTAAATAGTGTTATATATCCAGACTCGTCCCAAGAAGATCTATGTCTGTGGTTAAGAGGAAGGTTAGACGATGTTAGAGGTTTTTCAAAAAAAAAACATATTAGGGGTTGGGTTTGGTGCATTTGACTCTATTACAACGTTTTCTTTGTAATTATGTCATACATTCAGTTGGCCTTTATGTTTCTAAGCGCAGTTTAGTGGTTTCGTTTCGGTTTATGGCCAACGGCTCGACAGGAATATTATCCACTTCATTTAAAATTTTGTAGGTATTCATGCTTATCACCTATCAATTAATAACTAGTAAACTTCATCCATTTATGGTTAATGTGCACATCATGGATTATTTTACGACCATATATGTGAATAACAAGTTTGCTAAGTAATTAAATTTTGTAGTCAGTGTAATTATTGAGCTGTAGGAGAAAAATGACTATTTAAGAAAGATGAGATGTGCCCAACTAAACTCTATTTTTAAACATACAAATAACATGCATAATTATAATATATTTGTATATTATTATTATTTTATTCATATCGGGTTTTTCAACAAGAAGTTTGCTTTACCAACAACATGATAGTTTTGACATTTAGCTTTTCTTGACGTATTCGTGGTAGATTCATTGGCAATTGCTACAAAGAATTCAAATTCACACGAAAATCGCATTAAAATAATTAAAATCCATTATGAAAATTGTGGTTTTGTTAAAATTACATTTCGTAAAATTCGTGATATTTTCGTACAACATAATCGTCCTTCTAAGACCGCTATTAAGAATATGATCGTTAAATTTGAGTCGACAGGCTCGAAACAAAATGTTTAAACCGGGTCCTTCAACTGAAAACATCGCAGCCTTGAGCCACAGTGTTGAAATTTGTCAATTCCTCGACGTTCTCAACAATTGGAGTTATACAAAACCACCATTTTGCATTAGGATTTGACTTCGCAGCCTTACAAGGTTCAACTGACGCTGGGATTGAAGACGTTCGACCATTCACATCGCCGTAGATTCGTTCAATTCTTTCAGGAACAAGCGGCTGGGTTTTCTGAAAATACCATTGCTTCAGACGAAGCCCATTTAAAAATTTCAACAAGCAATTTTGTCGCATTTGGGCTTCTAAAAATCCTAAAACACTTATTGAGAAGCATTTGCATGCTCAACGTGTCACTGTATGGTACGCTATGAGGTCTGGAGACACGATTGTGCCGTTTTTGTCGAAGATGAGGCTGGAAATGCGGTAACGGTCAATAGATCACGCTATAACGAGATGCTAACAACTTAATTTTGGTGTACTATTGACGATGTGGTTATCACTGACATGCGGTTTCAACAGGGCGTTGCCACAGGTCACACAGCCAATGAAACGAACAATTTATTGCAAACCAAATTTCCCGATTCGCAAAATTTTTTCGACAATTAGCAGTTAAGTGGCCAGCTATATCGTGTGATTTATTACCACTGGATTATTTTTGTGGGACTATGTTAAGGACAAAGTCTGTACAGAGCCAATCAAATCGATTTCAGCCTTCAAACTCAAAATCCGTGATGTGCCAAAAAGTGATCAAAAACTTTGATAAAAAAAATCGACATCTCTCAGCGTGGTCATGAGGGACATTTGCCAGATATCATTTTTTTATTTATAATTGCCGAACTTTTCTCTTCGTAACACAATAAAAATTTGGATCATTTTTCTTGTTGAAAAACCCCTTATTTTGTATATTATTATTTTAGTTTTAATTTATTTCCTAATTAAAAATACATAAATTATTTGTGAAACATCCCACAGCGTTAAAAACAAATGAAATAAATGAAAAGATGATGATCGGTTAATTTTTACGGGACACAAATGGAAAATCTGTGTTGTTAAATTTATTGTTACCGTGAATTCAATAATATTTGCCAGACACTAAGTTAAAATTAAAATCAACAATAACCAAATTATTGTAATAGAATTTGTTATTTCAAATATCTTCTTCAGTCTGAGTTGCCAGTTGTATATAATTAAGTAAATATATTTTTCTCAATTTTCTGACTTCACATTTAAATCTTCTCTGTTTTAAAGTTGCATTTGAAACGAAATTTAGTTCTGTTTAATTATAACCAACCAACACATTTTTTGTAAATTTTTTTAGGTTAAAAACTCATTTTGAAAAGTCCTTTTTCCTTTGCCTTTTTTTATGCAAATGGAGGAGATTTAAAAATATTATATTTAAATTCAAATGCTTAATTTCAACGTATTATTCATTTAGGTGTTTCCTTTAACAAATTTTATTAAAAAATAAACTGAAGGTTTTAAATAATCGCTGATATACTTTGTGCTAAAATTAGAGATCCAATTTAAATTGATTTTCAACATCCCAGGACTCTTTATATTTAAAACATAGGCATTTTTTGGGTTTATAAAAATTTCGAAAAATTCCCCAATTTCGATGATTTGCGAATTTTCAAAATCTTTATGTTTTTGAATATTTGATTAAATAGATAACTGCAATAAATAATTAGCGGTTTTATTCTGCAAATCACTCACGAAGAAGTATTTGAAAATTATTTAATAATGGAAAAGTGAACAACTTCATAAGACCCTTGCATTTGGAAACTTTCAAAAATAATTTTTTTCACATTGTTAACTACAGTTTTTTATGAATTCTTATATTACAGTAAAGAATATATAATAAACTTGGTAAAATAGATCATCCTGATAAAGTTAGTCTTAAATGAGGCTTGTATAAGCAGTTCTTTAATAAGGCCAGCCAAAGTAGTCCTTTGATTAGGTTTTCAATTCAAACCTTTTAAAATGTTTGTTGAAACTAATCAACAGAACGCCCTCAAATTAAAAGTGGAATAGAAAGCCGACGTCGGTAATAGCACCGTGTGTGAAAAGTATAATATGGAAGATTAGTAGTATTCCTACCGTCTGCTAAATAAGGCCCTAATAAGGCTGGACTGTTAAAGTAAATATAAAATATACATTTTTTTTTACAAAAGTAGCACTTCAGGCAACAATGCCTATTTAGTCAAGTATCGTTCTTTAGGAAAAGGATAGAGAAAAGATGAAACAGGTGGTGAAAGTAGAAGGATAGTTACGGAAATTAACTGCCGTATAAGACAGCACAGAGACTTGTGACTATGCCTTCAACGCTGAGCAGCCCCACCGACAGTCAATTTATATTTTTGTAGTGAAAAAAAAACCAAGGTCTTCGAATCGAACCCACAACCTCCATACTGATAAGCTACTACACTACCTACTAGCCTACAGGGGCACCTGAATTAATATTCTTAAAATATACTTAATACTTAATATTCTTACTTAATATTCTTAAAGTATAATTTTTTTCCAAAGAGAAATATATTTCATATGAACTATTATTTTGCAGTAAGGTCTAAGATCGTTATCTATTTTAATTAATAACAGCTGTAAAAAATTAAGTGCCTTCGCTATCTATGCACAAAGAAGTTATCAGTTGTAAATTTGTGTACTTTTATAACTGTTGCAAAGAAAAGGGGAATACGAAAATTTTAATTTTCATTATCGTATTTATTTAAATTTTTATTTTTCTTCTAAGGTCATTATTTATTAAAGTAATTGGTTGACAGCGAACTGCAATTACAAAGACAACTATAACAGTTTGGATTTTACTTTTAACCCGGCTGCTAAACTTTCTTTTTTTTTGACCACATATGCAATGCATTGTGCCAGAGCTAATAAATTAGCTTAAAGGGAGTATTGTTTGTGGACATTCGACTTGAACTCTCCTAAATTGAGAATAACAGTAAAGACTTCTGGGAAGAGTTGTTTCCACATACGGACTGTTCTGCTAAAAAATTAATTTCCCCTGTAATGTGTAGTGCGATTCATTGGCCAATTAACCAGAAATGCATACGCTCTCAATGCAAATCGAGTTAAACGCAAAAACGAACGAGTAACGAAAACAACTGCCCTAATTTCATTAGTGCACTTACCATTGCAGTAACGATAAAACAGTGAAATACATCCCACATTGTATCGATACTCTTGAGAATCAATAGAGTTTGATGCCCTACTGTCCCCAGTGAGCGTCTTGGGCCGCTCCTGTAGACGGTCGAGCAACTCCAAAATAGAATTTGCGTCGGTGGCCCATATATGAGAGTTGTATTCCATTTTTGGGATATAGATGGTGTAAATTATACGAAAATCGGATGGAGTGAAATATCTCTTTTACCGTTTTAGCAATTCGAGACACTAGAAAGCTTCTTTAGATATGTGCGTAGAACCCTGAAAAATGTGCTTGGTCATGGAACAACATACTGAATTGTCATGCCAAGAACATTAAAAGCTTCCGATTCCGTAATGCTTATATCACTCATGGTAACAGATGTAGCACTATTTCCAAACACAGATCTATTAAATCCTTTTTTAAATTTTATGCATATTTTTTATAACCCACATCTGTTGAGTTTTCGAAGTTCCCATCAAAGGCTATCTAATTATTTTTTTGTAACGGTTTATAATATACAAACCATTTTTACAAATAAATTATAATTTTATCGTTAATTACTAGTTCCTCTTAAAATTGATTGTGAACAAAAAAATAATAATTCAGTTGTAAAAATGGCTCAAATAAAATACAAATTCAAAATTTATAAATGTGTTTTGTTTGGCAACACTTTTCAGTGCATGAAGATGAATATAAAAGCGAATAAAGAAATCAAAATAAAACCGAAATTAAGAAAATAAATTACACATAATAAGCTTGAAGATATATGAAGTTTGCGATGTTTTTATAATTTTATGTTTTTCGACTTTTTCAAATTTGTTACTGACTTTGTCTCGCTTTAAATATAAATTCCTTTTTTGCCATATTGTGTTAATCATTGCTGTCGTATGGTGGAAAAAGCATTACATTTTAGTATAAAAGCGTATGTTGCGGCCCAATAGTAATCATAGTCCACATTTAGTTATCGGAATAAACACATTGGAAACAACATAAACATCTTGGAATAAATTTAAAAGTATTAAAGTATTTTTTTAAACATTAAAAAATTTGGTTTGTGTTAAGAGCTTTTAAGTGTTTAAACTTAAATTGTTTTACAAAAACAAAAAAAAATAAAACTAAAAAAAAAACAAAACCGACTAAATAAAAAAATTTATTTTAAAAAATCAATAACATTTGATTACAAACATAAAATGTAATACAATATTTGTCGTTTCAATAAATATTCAATTTAAAGTGCAAATATAAACATAAAATACAACAATTTTCGCGAGTTAAGCTAACAAGGAAACAAAAATTATATTTACATCAATAAATGAAATAAAATCAAAATTTAGAATTTAAATTTTGATGTCATGTCATCTTTTAAATAATATTTACTTAAAAATTATGTAATCTCCTAAATATGCTTAAAAAGCATTGGTTGTGAAACCAATTTCCCGATATATTGTGATCGATGTTACATGTTTTCAAATATTCTCCGAGTTAAGCAATATTTTTTGTGTTTTATAATTTGTTTCTGATGAAAGCGATTTTTAATACTGTTGTCATTCCTTTCCGTCTTTGCTGGCTGTTTGTTCGGTATGAATGGCGAGCGCTTTGGATGACAACAGTATTTAATTTACTGGTGGAACAAATTCAAACAACTTAATATCGATTTTTAATAGTTTGTTTTCTTTTATTATTTTCTAACTTTCGCAAGTTGGAGCAGAATTTTTTTTCAATAAACTTCTCTAGAAAATTTACGGATCTTATATGCCCATTTTAAAACACTTAAAACTTTTCGATTAAGTTTTTCGTATAACAGAAGTGGCATCAAGCTATTTCTATTTTTGCAAAAAACACTGTTTTGTTCTATTCAAACCAACTTCAATAACGAGTTGATTTTAAGTCTAAATTTTAAGTATAACAAAAAAATAAATTTAAAAATTTTATTTTGTATTTGAAAGATAGCGGGCGTTAGGCCACCGCATGCTTTGCATGTTTAATTTTGGAACAATTTTTCGACGATTGCCGGATGGTATGTTACAGAAATTTTTGGCCTCCTAAGCGCCAATCATTGCAAGTTTCTAAAACAAAATAAAACAAAAATTTTTGATTAATATGATTTAAACGTTCATTGTCTTACGAAGAGTTCGACAATTATGAATTAAAAATTATATCTGGCAAATGTCCGCCACGATTACGCTGACAGATATCGACACTATCATCAAAGTTTTTAAGTGTTAAGTGCTTTTGGCAAAATGGCGGTCCTATTTCGTTAATCATATCATGGATTTTAAGTTTCAAGGCTGAAATCTATGCGATTGGCTCCGTATAGACTCTGTCCTTAATATAGCCTCACGAAAAATAATCCAGTGGTATTAAATTTCACAATCTGGCTGAAATGCTGAATATTCAATCAATTGATCGTTTCATTAGCTGCGTGACATGAGGTACCGTCCTGTTAAAACCACATGTCAGTAATATCCACGTCGTTAATAATAGGCCAAAATTGACCGTTACTGCATTTTCAGCCTCATCTTCGAATAAAAAAACGACCCAATCACGCGTCTATACCTATACCACTTACCACAACGTATAGTGACACGTTGAGCATGCAAAGGCTTCTTTACAATCGCTTTAGTATATTTAAAAGCCCAATTGCGGTAACTTTGCTTGTTTACATACCCTGACAATTTAAACTGGGCTTCGTCTGTAAAAATATTTTTTCAGAAAAACCAGCCGGCTGTTCTGAAATGAATTGAGCGACTCTTCGGCGATGTGCATGGTCGGTTGGCTTCAATTATTGCACCGGTTAAATCTTGTAAGGCTTCAATGTCAAATCCTTACGCAATACTCGCAATGTAGTGGTTTTGACCCCCACGGGGGCACATTTATCAGTCTTTATGGATTACTTAACCATCTAGACTTGTGCTATTCGGGGGTATTACGTGATATTATTGACAACTGCGCCTGGCCATGGAGCCTTAATCAGATGGTGGTCAACCACTGTGCATAAATAGGAATGTCATGTCAAATAGGAATGTCGTCCTAGGAAGCCGAAGACTAATTCTACCAAAAGGTCTTTCCTAGTTGCAACTTTAATGATTCCAGAGCAGGGCTGCAAATCATCACTCCTTGCTGAAGAGTTAGAGACTATCCAACTCCTGTCCAGAACACATGTCTAGCATGCTCACTGCACTGGATCATTCACCTAGGGTGTCATTAATGGTAAAATGATCCTGGCCACTATATTAAACAATAAACCTGATATGGGGCCGCGAAACCACAACCACCACGATACTCCCATATAGGGGCCAACCTCAATAATCAGCCAGAGAACAGTTAAATGTCTAAAGAGACAAATAGCACAACTCTGCGAGCTTACTGATTCCCGTGGAAATAAAATGGAGTTTCCAGTTGTACACCTGCTGACTTCAGGGGACTGAGCTCCCTTTTTACCCCAGTTGAACAGGTCTAGATAGTCAAGTATTCTATAAAGGGTATAAGGGAGACCAGTCCTCTAAAGGCAGCAGGGGTCAACTGGAAACTCCACGTTATTTCCACGGGAATCAGTAAGCTTCAGAGTTCCGCTAATTGTCTCTTTAGCCTTTCAGCTGTTTCTCTGACTGATTATTGTCAGCTTGGCCCTTCGGGAGTATCGTGGTGGTTGAGGTTTCGTGGCCCCCCATGAATTTGATTTAGGGGGCCAGGATTATTTCGCCTTTAATAAGACCAACGGATGAATGTTCCCCATCCAGTGAGCATGCTAGTTATGTGTTCTTGATCAGGAGTTGGATAGTCTCCAACTCTTCAGCAAGGAGTAATGGTTTGCGACCCTGCTTCGTAACCGCTGAAATTGCAACTAGGAATGACCTGTTGCTAGAATTAATCCTCGGCTCTCTAGGGCGTGAATGACGTTGCTTTTCATTCCACAGCGGTTTGACCACCATCTGATTAAGGCTTACAGGCAGGTGCAAATGTAAATCTTATCACGATATATGTAGTGGTTTTTGATAACCCCAATTGTTGAGAAGATCGAGGAATTACCAAATTTTTATCTACTTCAACATTGTGGTATTCGCACATTTTGTATCGAACCTATCAACTCAACTTTATTGGCCAAATTCTTAATAGCGGTCTCAAAAGGACGATTATGTTGTCTGAAAATATCACGAATTTTACGAAATGCAACTTTAATAGAATCACCATTTTCATAGTGGATTTTAATTATTTTAATACGATTTCCGTGCGAAATTGAAATTATTATAACAACTGCCAAAGAATCTACTACGAATACGCCAAAAAACTAATTGTCAAAACTATCAGGTTGTTGGTGTTGTCACAATTGAAAAACAAACTTCTTGTTGAAAAACCCGACATAAACATAACTAAGACATATACATGGACAGAAATAAATATATCACCAAATTTTGATTTCAATAAATCAATGGTTGCCGTCATCATATGGCTTGTAACGCCGACAAGCCACAGCTCGCCCATCTACATTTTTAAATAAAAAATCATTTCGTTTCATTTTCAATGAATGAACGTCTAATAATGCCAACAGCAAGTAAACAGTACATTTTTCTGAATATATTGGAGTTTGTAAGTTCTGTTGTGGACTATCATCACTCTATATGCAGCAATTCTGTTGATTAACAAGCCTGGTAAACCACAAATGGGCTGAATACAATTTTTTAATTGAATAATGACTGTTTTTTAAATGTAAATCTAGATAACTTCTTATTACTGTTCAAGAATAAACCAATTCATGATGTTAAAGTATACTGATCATAAGTGTCAAAAAGTGAATCTAGACTGACCGTTCGTTAAACCATTTGTTAGTTCCACTGGGGTTAAGAAAAGCAAAATTTGGAAAAAAAAACAAAAACAATTTATTGAAATCGGTTTTATATATACACATATATTAATAAGTTATTCATATTATTCAGACAGATTCCACAAATAACGTGTCACCAATCTGAATTAATCGGTAGTGGTGAAAGAAGTATTTTAACTTTGGCGTAAAACTTAAAAAAACTTTAAGTAAAAAAATATTAGTCGAAAGGAAAAATAACAGAAGCGCTTTTAAAATTAAATCACCTTTTCCTGAATATATGAAAATCAAGTTACTGATAATCGATATTTGCAAAATTTCATGGACTAAGAATAATTTAGTTTAGGTATTTTTAAGCGATTTTTAATTTGAACACGATATGTCTCTTTTGTCACATGTCTCACTCATATGTCAACTAAAGGTTTTCCACTAATTCTTAATTATTTCTTTTTTAATTTATTTTCAAAGTCATTTTTAGTACTAAGAAAATCCTCATTTTTGCGTGTAAATATTTTTAAACTTAACAATACAAATTTTTATTTACTTTTGCGTATTGAATTTAAATGCAAATCTTTACGTTTATCAACAGGATAAAAAATTTTAACAAAAATCTCAAGCATGGTACAATCATTAAAAGGATTAGCTCAGTAGCTGCTGTTGACAATAAAATTGCATGTTCTTATACACAGTTTAACAGCTTAAATCAACAAGCAGTTAACTTGATGAATTATTTTGCGCCATATACTTAACTCTGCTTCTTTATTTTCGGCAAGTTATTATTGTTGTTATTATTGTTATTATTCGTTGTCTTCTGTTTCTTCAATTATAATACAATAGTCAAAGTTACTTAACCTTAATCATAAAATAAATAAGTAACAATATCAGTGCTTTTTAAAAAACAAAATGGCAACTAAAGCAACTGCCTTAAGTACAATTTAACACTTTTGTTAAAAATTAGTTGTCATTTATTACAAAACTGTATTCTTATTGATTTCTTGTGAAATGCAGAAGAGAAAGAATTATCAAGACGAATTATTTTATTGTGCAAATATTTTTTGCTACAACAACTTGAAATTTAAGAGGAACAGAATCCATCAGCCATGCTTAAAAATATTGTATCCTGTTTGTTTAGAAATAGTTTTTTATTCATTTGAGGGATTTTTCTTTTCCCGATCTCTAAGATTTCATAATCATTCTGTGAGGTTGAGATTATATGTTTGTGACAACCAATAAAATAATGATTTTATTAAAAATACAGACCAAGTACAAAGCCAAACTACCCAACAAAGAATTATATTTCTTCCATATTTTTGTACTTAAGGAAGTCTTTTATAGAGGTGTAGAACCAAGATGATGACCTTTTCCAGCATTTGTGGCCATAGATCGGTAATAACGCGATGAATATTTTCCTCCAAGTGGTTAATCATTTCAGGCTAATTGGCATAGCCTAGCGACTTCACATTTACCCACAGAAAATACTCCCCGCAGGCACATTTATCGGTCTTTATGGAATACTTGACTATCTAGACCTGTTCTGCTGGGGGTAAAAGGGAGCCCAAACTCCTGAAGGCAAGCAAGGTGTCAACTGGAAGCTCCATGCTATTTCCACGGGAATCAGTAAGCCCCAGAGTTCCGCTAATTGTCTCTTTAGACTTTCAGCTGTTCTCTGACTGATTATTGAGGTTGGCCCTTCGGGAATATCGTAGTGGTTATAGTTTTACGGCCCCAGCATGAACTGATTATAAGTGGGCCAGGATCATCTCGCCTTTAATAACACCAAGGGGTGAATGATCCGGATCCAGTGAGCATGCTAGTCATGTATTGTGGACCAGGAGTTGGATAGTGTCCAGCTCTTCAGCAAGGAGTAGTGGTTTACGACCCTGCTTCGGAACCGTTGAAATTGTAACTAGGAATAGCCTGTTGCTAGAATTAATCCTCCACTTCCTAGGGCGTAAATGATGTTGCTTTTCATTCCACAGTGGTGTGACCACCATCTGATTAAGGCTTACAGCCAGGTGCAGATGTAAAGCTTATCACGAAATTCCAACAAAAAATATTCTTGCGGCATATGGTTATAAGCCTTTCCTACAATAAATCAACTAAATTATGAGTTGTGAAGCATGTTGAATTTATAACTCCGGCACATAACTGTTCTTCAACTGATAAACGAAAAAGCCAGTAATCAAGGCACTATAGCGGTCACCTTTGACTGTAACTTTCTGACCAGCAGCAGTTTTTAAAGAAGTACTGATTTCACCAGCCCATAGAGCACACCAAACAGGCATACTTTCTGGATGTCATAGTGCCTCAAGAAATACTTCATTAAAATACTCCAAATACGACAGCTTTGTCGTTAAACACAACTATGAAAATCGGGATCTATGGCAATCTTGATTAGGACTTAACTTGCACAATTTAGAAGAGTACTTCAGGCACTAGACTAAACATGTTCAAATGCCAAACCAAATCAAACGTAAATCTCCTGACAGCTAACAAAAAGGCCGTCAGTTAAAAAAAGTTTTTTTTTTCATACATTATTTATTGTATCTTCATATATATGAATTATCAACCATTTTTCAAATCTTAAATCTAAATGTAAAGTCATTAGGCCCGACCAGTGTCAGACATAATCCTAGTGACAGCAAAAAGATAATATTAACAAAATATCAAAATCAAAAATAAATATAAAAAAAAAAATAAAAACTATTTTCAAGAGATTCCATTTCCATTAGGAGGGTTATTGACCAATGCCCCTGTGTCTCTCCTTTTTAATCGGATATGACCTCTAAAATTCAAAATATTCCGCACAAGGGGATTCGGGTGGCACTCGAGCTTAGTTAAATATTTGCCTGCGTATTGAGCAATTTCAGCAGCCACGAGTGGAATATCCAAATCACGATGTATAATTAAATTTCGCATGTACCATGGAGCTAATGTGATTAATCGTAGTATGTTGTTCTGTCGGCGTTGAATTTTTTCCACATTTGAAGCTGAAGCAGTGCTCCATAGTTGAATTCCATAGCACCATATTGGTTTCAGAATCGACTTATACAATAGAAGTTTACAGTCCAGACTAAGAGTTGAGTTCCTGCCAATTAGCCAGTATATTTGAGATAACTTGATTTTCATTTGGATTAGCTTTGTGTCGATGTGGTGTTTCCATGTAAGCCTACGATCAAGGATTATGCGAAGATATTTAGCGTGCAAGTGGTGAGGAATAATCTGGCCGTTCGTACGAACAGGGGAGCTAGTTTCCCTTTTTAAAGTAAAAGTTAAGTGGACACACTTTTGCTCGTTTACTTTTATTCTCCATAAATTCAACCACAATTCAAGATGCGTAATATGTTCCTAAAGAACCTGAGATGCTATACGGGGGTCTTCGTGAGAACTAAGGCAGGCCGTATCATCGGCAAATGTTGAAGTATGGATGCTACTGCTCACAGGCATATCAACCAACTTAAAATTCAATGCCTCTATAAAAACATTCAAGATATACATATACAGATATATATATTCTAAAGCACATTGAAGAGTAAAGTAACCAATGAAACCGTTTGCAAAGTCAAAACGTTTTCAAATTTACAATATTTCATTGACTTTTAGTTGACATATTCTGAGGGTCATCAGCCAATTTTATTTAGCTTCATGTATTGATTCCCTGTATATATTTTTAAAAATCATATTTGTTTCGAACTACTGCAAATAAGTGTGTAAAATTTCAGTGAAGCTTTCAAAATACTGAGAGGATTTGAACAAACATGAAAATAATTCTGTAGTTTCTAAGCGGCTTTAAAAAATAAAAACAGTTTCCAAATTATAATTTTAAATCCGGCGATGGCTCTTGTCAAACTCCCAACTTTCAATACAATCGAAGCGAGCGTTTAGAATTTAAAAAATTATTTCCATTAAATATGAAATAATCTTTTAACGGTCTTTTTAAATAATTTAACGATTTTATTTTTTTCGATATTTCGCTTTCCTATGGAAAGCTTCTTCAGGAAATTATTTTTTATATTTTGAAGAAGCTTTCCATAGGAAAGCGAAATATCGAAAAAAATAAAATCGTTAAATTATTTAAAAAGACCGTTAAAAGATTATTTCATATTTAATAAAATTTTAAAAAAAGGTCGAATAAAAATAAAAGTAATAAACAAAAAATTATTTCCATTATTTTTTTTAAATTCCTCCACTATGCCCCCCCCAGGGGCATATAAATAAGATCTTTATAGGATATTCCACTATCTAGACACAGTGCAACTGGGGGAAAATGGAAGCCCAGTCACCTGAAGTCAGACAGGGAGACAACTGGAAGCTCCACTTTATTTCCACGGGGATCAGTGAACCCGCAGAGTTCGTTATTTGTCTCTTTAGACATTTAATAGTTCTCTGACTGATCATTGAGGTTGGCCCCTATATGGGAGTATCGTGGTGGTTGTGTAATGCGGCCCTATAAGGGATTTATGAAAATTATGGTGGCCAGGATCATTTCACTGATAATGACACGCAAAGTGAATGATCCAGTCCAGTGAGCATGCTTGACATGTGTTCTGGACAGGAGTTAGAAAGTCTCCAACTCTTTAGCAAGGTGTGATGGTTTGCAGCCCTGTCCTGGAATCATTAAAGTTGCAACTAGGTGGTTCTGTTGCTTAGAATTATGCCTTCGGCTATCTAGGACGCATGTATGACGTTTCAAAATATACAATAGTGGTTTGTCCACCTTCTGATTAAGGCTACATAGCCGGGTGCGAATGTAAAACGAATCACACTCTCTCCTCCACTGTGCATAACACAAAAAAATGTGAATGATCTTTATGGAAATTAATGTTCTATCAATTGTAGTAATTTTTAACATTTAATGATTTTCTATTTAATACTTTTCTATTTAAAAAATATTTAGTAGCGAACTTTTTCAAAGAATTGGGATGCAAAATCTACTTTAATTTTTCATTTTGTTAAAGAAAATGGCATTTATCGCCTAATAAGCAAAGACCTTACATCACTCTCCGATTAAACCATAAAATTTAGCGAAACAATTGTTTTGGGGAAAAAGATACTGGTGTTAGTAGTGGTGATGCTCAACATCGACACCATAGTCTATCTTATAAGCTCATGCATGTTATATGAATCTAAATAAATATTGAAAAAGAAAACAACAAAAAAGCTGTAAAATAAATCTGTCTGTCTGTCTGTCTGTCTTGGCTTAAATAAAATGAATAACAAGTGTAGTTTACTATCACTATAACTACGTACGCATTTACGTATCAGTTTGTTGTACAAATCATATTAAATCATATCATATCATTTTGTATTATAGCAAACATAGGTTATGGTCTATCTTCGCAATAACATTGAAAAAATTAAAAACGTTGAAATATACTGTTTTATATCGACTCATTTGCATAAAGCTCGTTTGTGTGTAGCTCAAATATAAGATACGAAAAAATAAATAATTAAATTCCGCAAAAAGAAAAAATATTCACATGTTTTTCATATGCTTGAAGATGTAATAGAAAACAAAAGAAAATAAAGATAAAAATAAAAACAACAATAATAACAACAACAGAAATAATACAAAATTGAATAACCTACTGCAAAAACTAATTTAACATAAGGAAACTTATAACCAACTCTTACATAGTGATATAAATGCAATTGCTTATACAGATGCCAGAGATGAATAAAGAAAACATTCAAGAGATTTCAAATCGCTCTAAGTTGATGTGAATATTTGTGTGCCACGATTTTGCCGATAAATTTTGTTAACTAAGAGTTTGTGTTATATATTTGCTAATAATATAGAGTATGTTCATATGTTTGCATATATATATATATATATATATATATATAAATATATATATATATATATATGTGTGTGTGTGTGTGTGCTGTATACTCTGCTTATATCAGCGGGCGTCTCCTTGTGCGATACACAAAGGACATTATAACATATTTACATCCTTTCGATATCATTTTAATGCACATTTGTTATGGAAATATCGTTTTGGAGGAATCTATTCGGATTTTCAGCAAGAAGTGTGTTTTTCAATTGTAGCAATAGCCACAACATAATAGAAGCAGACATTGGCAATTGTTACAATGAATTCAATTTTCCACGAAAATCGCGTTAAAATAGATAAAATCCACTATGAAATTTTTGGTTGTGGTAAAGTTATATTTTGTAAAATTCGTGATATTTTTCAACAATATAATCATTTTCTGAGACCGCTATTAAAAATTTGGTAGTCGACAGGCTCGATACAAAATGTGCGAATACCAACGCCTCGTTCAACTAAAGACCACAGTTTTGAATCAGATCCAAATTTTTGAATTCCTCGACGTTCTCAACAATTAGGATAATCCAAAACCAGCACATGGATAATTTTGTATAAGGATTTGACTTTAAAGCCTTGCAAGGTTTAACCAGTGCATATAGCCATAGATTCGCTCAATTCATTCAGGAACGGATTTTCTGAAAAAATCATTTTCACTTGTCAGGATATGTCAACAAGCAAAATTATCACATTTGGACTACTAATAATTCTAGAGCGATTATTGAAAAGCTTTTGCCTTATACCACTGTATGGTGCGCTTTGTGGTGTGGAGGCTTGATTGGAGCGTTTTTTTCGAAGATGAAGCTGGAAATGCAATAACGTCCAATGGATGCTAACAACTTAATTTTGGCCTATAATTGACGACCTGGTATGTGGTTTCAACAGAAAAGTGCCACATGTCTCACAGCCAATGAAACAGTTTTTAATTTTACGAAAATCAGTAACTAAGAGGACAGCCAAATCGTATGATTTAACACCACTGGATTTTTTTTTTCGTTAGGCCAAATTAAGGATAGAATCATTTGGAGCCAATTGAATCGATTTTAGCGTGTAAATTAAAAATTCGTGATTTAATTAACAAAATAGGACTGCCAATTTGCCAAAAAGTGATTAAAAACTTTGACGAAAGAATCGAAATCTGTCAGCGTGGTCGTAGTGGACATTTACCAGATATCATTTTTCATTCATAATTGTCAAACTTTTCTCTTCGTAATACAATAACAATTTTAATCATCTTAATCAAAATTTTTTGTTGTTTTTGGTTTTGGAAATAAAATTAAAAGCTTAAAATTTCTTAAGCGAAGCTTAATACTGAAACTTTAACCCTAAAGATCTGAATAACCAATTTAAATTTCCGGCCGATTGCCAAAAAAGGGATCACATTATTGCGAGGTTGTGGTTAAACTCAAAATGTCCCTAAACTGAATGGTTATACTAATATGTTTCACTTCCGTAGAGAGTTTTTCATTTAGATGTCCAAAGTTGGAATTTATCTTGTTGGTATAATTAACTCCCAAATTCGTAACAATCGTCTTGACTGCTCTGTCTTGACTACCACCTTTACCTTTCACATTAGAAAGGAAAGGAATCCACAACTTTAAATTTATTAAAAAAAGCTAAAGGTAGTTTTATATTAACGTTAACACATAAACGGTCAGACTGTGTGATTCGATTTTACATCCGCGCCTGGCCATGAAGCCTTAATCAGATTGTGGACCAAACCACGTCATGGAACTTTCTAGTTGCAACTTCGATGATTCCAGAGCAGGGCTGCAAATCATCACTCCTTGCTTAAGAGTTGGAGACTTTCCAACTCCTGTCCAGAACACATGTCTAGCACGCTCACTGGACTGGATCATTTACTTAGCGTGTCACTAACAGTGAGATGATCCTGGACACCATAATAACCATAATACTGTAATGGGGCCGCGAAACCACAACCACCACGATACTCCCATATAGGGGCCAACCTCAATAATTAGCCAGAGAACTATTAAATGTCTAAAGATACAAATAATGAACTCTGCGAGCTTACTGATTCCCGTGGAAATAAAGTGGAGTTTCCAGTTGTACCCCTGCTGAATTCAGGGGACTGGGCTCCCTTTTTCCCCCAGTTGCACTGTGTCTAGATAGTCGAAGTTTTATAAAGACCATATTTATGTGCCCCTGGGGGGCAGACTGCTATAAGTCATGCAGAAAAGAAATCTTACTTCTCTTCGGCTGACTTAATTAGTAAACATTTCTACTAGATGCTTTCTTCTATTAGCCACCTCAAGGATATAAAAATCACTTTTATAAGAATATTAACCGTGGCTCTATTACAAGGAAAATTTGTGCATGCGTAATGCTTTCTTATTTGTAGTTGCCATATTTTTAACGATTTTGAGAATTATTTAAAATAATTCACAATAAATAGATGCTGCGATGCTGTGAAGGGAAATAACGACTTTATCTATATATATAAAAATTAATCCCAAAATAGGAAAATCTAAGCACATAACCCAAAATAGGTGTCCGTTGGTTGCCAGTGTTTGGCGAGATGCGCCGTCGGATTTGCAGCAAATTTTCACAGCACCTTCGTAATGGTCGTTCGCTGGTTTGTACCATTGTTTCATGCGCTTACGCAGAATAGTGCGTCCACAGTGCGTGTTTGAAACAAGACAAATTTTTCGAAAAAATCAACATTTTTTTCCATTGCATACTTCGACTCAATATTTTGTATCAAATGAAATGTGTGTTTTCGTTAGTACGTTGCTGTGTGTGTGTGTGCTTGCACAAAATGCGACGGCAATACAAATCGAAATATACTCATGTTCATAGCAAGGGGATGTGCAAACAAATAGAGAATTTGGTTTTCCATACTCTGTTGCATTTTGTGTGTGTGTTTGTCATTTGCGTGTTCAATTGCAAAATGATCAATCAGCTGAACGTTTTTCAAAGAAATTGTTAGATATTTGGAATGGCGCAATTCCAATTAACCCCACTACAAAAATGATTACGCTTCCAGATAATTTTTGCCACTTTGCACAATCAAAACAAGAATTGGTCACAAACGTATTTCCCGATATTGCACAAAATTTTAGAAGACATGATTGGTTGGGAGAAAGAGCTATCTTAGCTGCAAAAAATGCATATGTTTCAGATACCAATGTGACAATTTTGAATGACATTCCCGGGGAAATTTTTACCCACAAGTTGGTTAACTCTGTTACCAATCAAGACGATGTTGTAAATTATCCAATCGAATTTTAAAATTCGTTTGAGTTACCTGGACTGCCGCCCCACCGCCTACAAGGTAAAATTGGTGTACCAATTATTTTACTTAGAAATATCTGCCAGTCATTAAAAATGTGATTGAAGCAAAAATTTCAAAAGGAAAATTTAAGGGCGAGGATGTGTTGATACTACGCATTCCTATGATTTCTCCAGATTTGCCGTCTGATTTTAAACGGCTTCAGTTCCCCAAACGTGTGGAAATTGTGTTCTTTCTGATTAATTTCTCATGAAATTTCATGATAATTTCTAATGTCAAAAGTGACATGTGTTTTTCCTTGTTTCTAAGAAATTTAACATACGGGTTAAATTTTTTAAAAAATCTATACCTCCAGATTATATAAAAAAAATACAATTTTTATTCCAAATTTTTTTAGTATGAGTGTTAAAAATAGAAGAACAAAGAGCCAAATTATTTTTATATGTATATTTAAATAAGTAAATAAATTTTCAAGGTGAATTTGAAAATATAAATAGTTTAAGAGCGTGAGCTTGCATGCAAGAGTGTGGGTCTAAAATTTAGGGTCGTAAGAAGATACTTCTTAAGATTCGAATACAAAATTTTTTTTCAAATTGCAGCAACAGTCTTTATTTACAGATTTTATTTACAAAAAAAGGCTGGCCTACTGCATGTCCAGAAATGTATTTATATTTCGGAATATATTAATTTTATTTTATTTTATAACTAAAAATAATTAATCATTTTACTTTTAAAAATTAATTTTTAAAAAAATAATGAAAAATCGCATGAATTTGGTTAAACTTAAAAATGTATTCACGTGATTTTCTGTGGGTTATAACCAGTTTTAAGGCTAATAAATCCAAAATATTTTGAATTTGCCACCTCTTAACTGAACAACTGACAACATTGCTTCTATCTGTCAATAATATTTTTTTTAATGTTCCGCTTTTGTATCGTTGATTTATATACCAGGTTTTCATTGAAAGGAGCCCAAATAAAAACTTTACTCGTTATTCAAATAAAAGTTTGGTATTTTTATGAAATTCACCCTCATGTAATTTTTGGCGGAATTCCAAAAGTTTTCCTAGGCATATCGTATACCCATCATCTAAGGGATTTGTCATTTATGCAAGGATAAAATGAATAGTTTTCTTTTATTTTCATTTTATTTTACACTTTTTTTTAATTTCCAGTTAACTGAGAAAAACTTAATTTCTAAATGTAATTGGAATGATTATTTCAATTTATCATAATATTAAACAATGAAAGAAAGGGAAGTTTTCTGTGTTTTGTGTAATTTTTGTTAAAAGTTTTAATATTTTTACGGTCTTTTGCTTTCCTAGTTGAATAAAATTCTCATTTAATCAATTAAGTTTAGGAAATAATCCAGCCTTAAGGCAATGTTATATCAATTTTTTATGCAAGATTTTGTGTGAGAATATCACAAAATGTTTTTTGAAGGATGCAAGCATTATGAATGTAAATACGAGTACAGTTTTTTAGAATAGAGTTTTTGACTGTTTTGTTAAAAGAATATTTAGTATGCTAAAGTTGTTGGTAACTAAACCTTTGTCTTTTTAAATATTTAGTGTAAAATATTCGCTATTGTTATAGAAGGGTAACCATGTGTAACCATTTCTTTAAATGGTTCAGATTTTTTTTTGTTAACTTTTATTTACACAAGAAGTAAAAGACCGCTGCTTATTAAAATATTGTTCAAAAACAAAATCTAAATAGTACCAGCAAATAGTTGCGAATTAAAATATTTTTTTAAATTTTTTGTAGCGCTTGTTAATCTTCTTATTGAGACAACACTGATATGTAGAAAAATATATTTTATTGCACTTGAGTTCCTTTAATATGGAAGTTTTAAATCATGTAAACGTCAATTAAAAATTTGTAACATTTTATTTATTACAATTTGATTTATATTTGTTTTCTTAACTCACATCTATTGTTTTCCCAAGATACGCAATATGCAAAATTGCAAATTTATTCAAAAAGCTTATTAGCAACAAGTCTTTGTATAAAATGTTGCCAATATGACCTCGCATTATGCTTAAAAACATCATCTCGTAATCATGTTTTTCTTTTTTTAATTCTTTAACAATTAAATTTGTTTGCATTCGTGTTAATAAAATTTAAATACTGAAAATTCATTAAGTTTGAACAGTTAACAAATCGTAAAAATATAACACAATTCACAGTAAATTTATAACAGTTATAACCCAGCAGTTTTAGTTTTAACGTTCTCAAAACTAATTTGTACAAATTTTCAAGCTTTTATTAAAAAATCATGAAAAGTATTATTAAATTTTTAATTTTATTTAAAGATTTTATTTGGCAAAATTTATTAAATTTATTTTATTTTAATTTCTATTTTCTTTAGACAAATTCAGCCAGTCCAGCAAAAAAAGATGATTCAGCCTTGAAAACACATTGTTAAATATTCCTTTAATACAGTTTTAATGTCTTTTCACATATAAACATTCACATAATCATAAATATAAGAATAAATAAAACTATTTAATCATTATTCATTTTATCATTATTGACTTTATTTGAAACATAATCTTCTGGCATTGTAAAGAGTTTGTCAACAAGAAGTTTGTTTTCTAAAACAAAATTAAAAAAAAATTAGATTAAGATGATTAAAATTTTTATTATATTACAAAGAGAAAAGTTCAGCAATTATGAATGAAAAATGATATCTGGCAAATGTCCACTAGGACCACGCCAATAAATGTCGATTCTTCCATTAAAGTTTTTAATTACTTTGGCAAAATGGCGTTCCTATTTTGTTTATTAGATCATGGATTTTCAGTTTTAAGGCTGAAATCGATTCGATTGGCTCCGTATAGACCCTGTACTTAACATAACCGCACAAAAACTAATTCAGTGGTATTAAATCACACGATCTGGCTGGCGACTTAACTGCTGATTGTCGCGTAATTATACGATCGGGCAGTTTGGTTTGCAATAAATTGTCCGTTTCATCGGCTATCTGACATATAGCACCGTCCTGTTGAAACACCACATGTCAGTGTAGGCCAAAATTTACCATTACCGCATGTCTAGCCTCATTATGTGACATCGTCCTGTTGAAACCACATGTCAGTGATATCCATGTCGTCAATTGACCGTTACCGCATTTCCAGCATTCGAAAAAAAGGCCCAATCATACCTCTAGACCACATAGTGCACTATACAGTGACACGTTGAGCATACAAAGGTTTCTCAATTATCGTTCTAGGATTTTCAGAAGCCCAAATGCGGGAATTTTGCTTGTGTTTATACCCTGACAAGTGAAAATGGACTTCGTCTGAAAAAATTAGATTTTCAGAAAAACCAGCCGGTGATTCCTGAATAAATTGAGCGAATCTACGGCGATGTGAACGGTCGGCCGGCTTTAGTTTCTGCACCAGTTCAACCCTTTAAGATTTCAAAGTCAAATCCTTACGCCAAAAATTAGGGTAACCCCAGTTGCTGAGAACATCAAGGAATTGGCAAATTTGGTTCTGTTTCAACACTGTGGCTCACGGCTACAATGTTTTCAATTGACGCGTTGGTGCTCGCATATTTTGTATCGACCCTGCCAACTCAAATTTAACGACCAAATTCTTAATACCGGTCTTAGAAGTACGATTAAAATAATCGAAATAATCCGAAAATATCACAAAATTTGCGAAATATAACTATTACAGGACCATCATCTTCATAGCAGATTTTAATTTTTTTAATAAGATTTTTGTAACGAAAACGTCAAAAAGCTAAATGTCAAAATTATCATGTTGTTGGTGTTGCCATAATTGAAAAACATAAAGTATGACTTCTGAGGTGCAATTTACTATTACTTTTTCAACATTTGTGCCCATATATCGAAAATTAAGCGCGGTTTCAGGCTTATCGGCGAAGACTAGCAACTTCGTATATTCCGATAGAATATTTTCTGTCTCGCGGCGTTAAATCGCACGATCTTGGAGGCCAATTCACTGGTCCGAAACGTGAAATTATGCGGTTACCAAACCCTTTCGCCAGTAAATCATAATCTATCATGATGCGCCATCTTGTTGATGAACAAAAAAGGCAGTAATTATGGCTCTATAGCGGTAAACATTTACTGTACCGTTCCGACCAGCACCGTTTTAAAAGAAGTTCGTAACAATGATTCCACCAGCCCATGAAACACACCAAACAGTCACTTTTTCTGGATATAACAGTGTCTCTACACTTAAGGATTATCATCAATCCAAATATGGAAGTTTTGTTTATTGACGTATCCATTCAAACAAAAGTGAACTTTATCGCTAAAAATAAATTTCACTTATGTAAATAGGGATCATCGGGGTTTTTGTTTTTGGACCCAAGTTGTACACATTAGAAGTGTACAGTGCGTTCAGTTGACTTCATTATTCAAATGGCAAGCCAAACTAAACATAAATCACTTTACAGCTTACTAAACGACCGCCAGTTATAAAAAAAGTTGACAACTTAAAGCTCTGTACCTCTATAAAACACCCGATATATTTGAAAATATTTTGTAATTTATATACTTTCTGTTAGATTTGAAATAATAAGTAGACGTAAGCAAAAACGCAAAGTACATTGGTTTCGTTTAATATTCAATAAGTTTTTCAATATCATTTATCTGGTAAATTTTTTATTTATCTTTTTGTTAAGATGTTATGCTTAATTAAAAAGAATCATAACATTTTTTACATAAACTTAAATGATGTAAAGAGAAAGAAAAGTTCAAATAACTCTTTAAGCCTACAAACAAAATGTATTATTATTATTTTATTTTCAATTGCTTATCTAATTTCAGTTAAAGAAAAAAGAAATTGATGTACATATTTTAATATAAAATTTTAACTAATTGAAGACGTTATGAAATTGGTTACCAGCACAGCTACGGTAAGTGTTGTGAGTATTGTGGTTTTTACATTTTTGGTTTTGTATGTGTGTTTTTCTTGTTTTCTTTTATTACAGCTTTTGTGCGTAACTCTGTGTGTACTAAGCGGCGAGGCTTTAAAACGTGAGGCGCCTGTTAGCAATAGTTATTTGCCGCCTTCAGGTCAAAAGGCCAATGGTAATGGGGGTTCATATAGTTCACCTACAAATTCATATTTGCCGCCCGCATCCGGCCCCGCTTCAAATAGTTATGCACCTAGCGCTCCATCAGGAGGCCCCTATGCCAGTGCTCCTGCTGCACCTTCAAAAACGTACGGCCCTCCTCCAAGAAGTCCATCTTCTAGTTACGGTCCTCCGCCCCCACCATCAGGACCTGCTGCTAGTTATGGTCCTCCATCGCGTCCCAGTTCGGGTTATGGCCCGCCCAAAAAAAATGGTTCACGTCGGCCATCTAATGGCTTTGGTTCACCGCCTGGTGGCCGTCCCTCTTCTAGTTACGGTCCCCCAAAACAACCTTCTTCTAATTATGGACCTCCATCCCGCCCATCATCAAGTTATGGACCTTCAAAATCTATGCCATCTAGGCCTTCTTCTAACTACGGTGCTCCTTCCAAGGCACCTTCTTCTAGTTACAGTATATCAGCTAAAGTACCATCATCAAGTTATGGTGCTCCTTCAAAAACTCCTTCCTCTAGCTATGGTGCACCTTCTAATAGTTTTGGTTCCCCTGGCAAATCACCTTCTTCAAGTTATGGTGCTCCTTCTGCTCCTTCCAATAGCTACGGTGCTCCTGCTAAAACACAATCTTCTGGCAACGGGGCCCCTGGGAAAGCACCATCTAGCAGTTATGGTGCTCCTGCCGCTCAGATTCCATCTTCCAGTTATGGCGCACCTTCTCAAGGATCTAACGGTTTTCAATCAATTCAGCCTCCATCTACTAGTTATGGAACTCCAGATAAAGCACCCTCATCAAGCTACGGAGCTCCTTCAGTCCCAGCTCCTTCTTCTAGTTATGGAGCACCATCGGCTGCAGTTCCTTCATCAAACTATGGTGCTCCTGCTGCACAAGCTCCTTCAGCTGGCAACGGTGCTCCTGCTTCTCAGGCACCTTCATCCAGTTACGGTGCCCCTCCTGCCCAAGGACAATCAAGCAGTAATGGAGCACCTGCACCCCAAGGACCCTCTGGCAGTTACAGTGCCCCTGCTCCTCAAGCGCCGTCATCAAATTATGGTGCCCCGTCTCCACAAGTCCCATCAGCCAGTTATGGACCACCCAGTCCTCAGAATCCTTCATCCAGCTATAGCGCTCCTTCTTCTCAAGCACCTTCAAGTAGTTATGCTACTCCAGGTTCATCTTTAGGTTATGGTTCTCCCTCAGCTCAGATTCCTGGATCCAATTACGGTGCTCCTGCAGCACAAGCACCATCATCCAGCTACGATGCTCCAGCTGCTCAGGGTCCTTCATCTAGCTACGGTGCACCTGCAGCCAGTTTGCCGTCATCTAGCTACGGTGTGCCGTCAGCGCAAGCTCCTTTACCAACTAACGGTGCCACAGTACCATCTTCAAGTTATGGCGCTCCCTCAGCTCAAGGTCCTTTATCCAGTTACAATCCTCCTGCTGCCCAATCACCTTCACAAAGCTATGGTGTACCCGCAGCGCAAAGTCCTTCATC
Organism: Trichopoda pennipes; assembly: GCA_030448955.1. Lineage (NCBI taxonomy): Eukaryota > Metazoa > Arthropoda > Insecta > Diptera > Tachinidae > Trichopoda > Trichopoda pennipes. Next base: position 7,723,881 of record JASKUP010000088.1, read on the forward strand.
TGGTTACAGTGCTCCTAGTGCACAAGCTCCTTCATCTAGCTACGGAACTCCTGCTGCTCAAACACCATCATCAAGCTACAATGCACCTGCTTCTCAAGTTCCTTCTTCCAATTACGGTGCACCTGCTGCCCAAGGTCCTTCTTCCAGTTACAATACACCAGGCCCACAATCGCCATCATCTAGCTACGGTGCACCTGCTGCCCAAGCTCCTTCTTCCAGTTACGGTGCACCAGGCCCACAATCGCCATCATCTAGCTACAGTGCACCTGCTGCTCAAGGTCCTTCTACCAGTTACGGTGCACCTGCTGCCAATGCACCTTCTTCTAGTTACGGTGCACCAAGCGTACAATCGCCATCATCTAGCTACGGTGCACCTGCTGCCCAAGCTCCTTCTTCCAGTTACGGTGCACCAGGCGTACAACCGCCATCATCTAGCTACAGTGCACCTGCTGCTCAAGGTCCTTCTACCAGTTACAGTGCACCTGCTGCCCAAGCTCCTTCTTCCAGTTACGGTGCACCAGGCGTACAACCGCCATCATCTAGCTACGGTGCACCTGCAGCCCAAGCTCCTGCTTCTAGTTATGGTGCACCATCTGCTCAAGCTCCCTCGTCTAACTATGGAGCTCCTTCACAGAATCCCTCACCAAGTTATAATGCTCCAACTAATCAGGGTCCATCATCTAGCTACGGAGCTCCTACTGGTTCCTCTAGTTACAATGCTCCCTCTCAACAATCTGGCTCCTTCCCTGGATACTCAGTAGGTCCTTCAACTAGTTACGATGTCTCACCTCAGCAGCCTTTATCTAGTTACGGGGCACCGACTGGGCCATCCTCGAGTTACAATTCCCCATCAGCTTCTAGCTTATCATATGGAGGACCTTCGCAAAATAGTGTTTCTGCACCTGACTTCAGTGCCCCATCCTCTAGCTATGGCGCCCCTATCGGACTGTCTATGCCATACAATACACCCTCAGCTCCCGCTTCTTCTTATGGTACTCCAGCAACTGGAAATGGTAGCAATGGTGGCAATGATGGATATTCGTACTCTGCTCCCAGTAAAGTGCCGGACACCATACCACAAAAGTACTCTGCTGATGGTGGTTACTCTTATTAGACATAATAAATCAGGAATTTTATATTCAACGTCTATTCCTGGTTTGAAAACGTGCCTTAATTTCATATTCATCATTCCTTAACTTAACTTACCATCTTCATTTTGAACAATTCTTTACAAAAAATTAGCAGGGACAATATTTTATCTGCAGGTTGCGAAAGGAAAACAGTTTTTCATGTCAAAAAAAATTAGTTTTAAACTGAACTATTTTAGTTCTTATTTTCGATTCAAATAAATCATGTACTCACATATACATATATCTATTATAAAAATAAAATAATAAACTTAAAACTAGAAATAAAAAATAATTGTTTAAATGTCTATATTTACTACACTAGGGTTAGATAAGGTAGCGTTGAACCTTCTACCAAATCAATTTTACTATTATGCGGATTCTATCACTTTTTCAATTTAATTTCTTATATTTTTATCCCTTATTTGTGACTTTATTTAAGTAAGCAGATATCCACTGATCCAAACTATATTTTCCAATTAAACGCAATTTTTTATTAGAGAAGAAAAAAATGTGTATTTTCCAGTAAATTGAGTCACTTTTGGGAATAGAAAAAATTTGCTTTGTTTTTTTTTTGCTTATGTGAACACAACGCAAGAAATTAACAAATTTCACAACTTAAGAAAAATGCTAGTTTCCCAAATTGTGTAGGCAGATATAATCTGATCTTACATATAACAACGTAACGTACTCAGCTCAACCAACGCAACTGCCTAAATTATTTTAGCTAATTTTTCATTTAATTTTATTCACACACTACATTTTGTTAGTGGTGAAAACAAAAAATTGTTGAGCTCTGCTTTCAAGCGTACGCGGAAAACATATTGATACAAATATATAAAGGGTTGCCAAATGTTATTTTAGCAACGATATATAGTTTAATAATTTTTGTTAACTTTGCTATACGTTCGTCACGGGCATCGATTTCACTGAATTTTGTCCTATGACCACAGATTTTATAGATAATTGTGTTAATGGTATTACTGTACATGTATGTGTGATAAAGATTATCGTCAGTACCAAGCCATTTGTCTATAATACGACGGTGGTCTTTCCACTGGGAAAAATACTATGCGTCCAGCAACTTCCCCAAGATGTATAACATACCTCAAGTGGTAAAAGCATAGCGAGCAGAGCCGAGACGCACTACTTACTAAAGAGCCGGAGCCTATCTAAAACCCGTCGACATGCTGTTGCAATGCAATAGCATATCGGATAGGATAAATCACAGCCCACACCCTCCCGCGGTTTTTGGGTATCAACCACAGTCACCACGTTACTTCCCGAAGGGATTTAAAAACAATCAGTATAGGGCCGAAACTCTGCGGGTTACTGATTCCCGTTTTGTTAAGAGTTTTGTTAATCGCTGGTCGGATCTGGAGTGACTATCCAATTCCTAGTCCTGTAGCATGCACAAGCTAGGACATTAGATGTTCACTTTTTGTTAACATCTCTTCGGAACTTTACTCAAAGCCTGATTAAGCCTCAGCCATCTCGCTGTCTCTGAGGGTCCTCACCAGTAAGTGGGAAAATCATCCATCAAGACTGCGTGCTCCTCGACAGTATGGTCCTACTGCACATTTCGTGCGTCTGGCTGTAAGCCCTAATCAGATGGTGGTTGAACCACTGGGAATGAAAAGCAACGTCATTCACGCCCTAGGAAGCAGAGGACTAATTCTAGCAAGAGTTCATTCCTAGTTGCAATTTCACCGAGTTGGAGACTATCCAACTCCTGGTCAAGAACACATGACTAGCATGCTCACTGGATGCGGATGATTCACCCGTTGGTGTTATTAAAGGCGAGATGATCCTGGCCCCCTAAATCAAATTCATGAGAGGGCTGCGAAACCAAAACCACCACGATGCTCCCGAAAGACAAACCTCACAATAATCAGTCAGAGAAACAGCTAAAAGGCTACAGAGACAATTAGCAGAACTCTGGCGTTTACTGATTACCGTGGAAATAACGTGGAGTTTCCAGTTGACCCCTGCTGCCTTCAGAGGACTGGGCTCCCTTATACCCCTGAACAGCACAAGTCCAGATGGTTGAGTAAGCCATAAAGACTGATAAACGTGCCCCCGGGGGGTCCTACTATATAATAAATTTCTTCCCTGTTGTTAGTGGATTACAAAGCTACAGATGATTGTTCACTTCACGAATATTGAAACTGATCCAGACAACGCCAAACAAAATAAGCTAATAAAATGTTATATATTTCATTATTTATCGTTTTAATTAATATTAGTCTCATTGAATGAGAACAAACTTGAGTAGCTCAAGAAGAGAGTCGATCTAATGGAGGTTGTATAAGCCTAATTCACACTATAGTATTGAGTACATCAATTTTTCATCCGTAATTTCATATCCCATAACACAATTTCTTTCCTCGAAATTTTTCTTAACACTGTGACTTCATTTTTCTATGCATTATTTTCATTTTACTTGAATTGCAATAGTCTAGAAACAAAAAGTTATATGATTGCCCTTAGATTTCTTTCTTTTTAAGAAATCTTAAGACTTATTTTATAGTGTGAAACAGGCTGACCCTTTTTTTTATTGCAACAATTCACTTAAACTAGTTAATTTTTTAAGAAAGCATTTACTTACAGTATAATTGCTCCGATACATTAACATAATTAAACAATAGATTAAATTAAATGCGAAACACTAATAACCAACAACTTGAAATCTATTCCAAATACATTTATTTTCGCTTAACAACAGAAGCAGCAATTGTAACTGTCGGCTGAGAACAACATTTTTCCCACAAACATTTTTGACTTTGTCTACAATCTTTACTAAAGTAGAGTGTCTGTTGGAAACATTTGTTACATATCAACGCAAATAATGCTAGCAGGTATACATCACGTAGCGTTGCGGCATGGCAATTATTATTATTCTTAATATGAAAATATAATAAAATCTGGCATTTTTTATTTGATAGTGAATAGTTTTATAGATGTATAGAAACTTAAGTTCACAACACTTTTTCAACGGAAAGCCACGTGATTTATATTTAGTTTAGTTTAACATTTAAACATGAATATAAACGGTTTTTCAACAAGATGTTTGTTTTCTAAAAATAAATAAAACAAAAAATTTAAATTAAGATGATTCAAATTTTTATTCTATTAGGAAGTTCGGCAATTATGAATGAAAAATGATATCTGCCAAATGTCCACCAGAACCACGCTAACAGATATCGATTCTTTCATCAAAGTTTTGAATCACTTTTTGGCAAAATGGCGGTATTATTTCATTAATCACAGTATTAAGACTGAAATCGATTCCATTGGCCCCGTATATACTTTGTCCTTAACAAAAATAATCCATCACACGATCTGGCTGGTTACTTAACTGTTGATTGTTGTGAAGTTATGCGATTGGTGTACAATAAATTGATCGTTTCATTAGCATTGTGATATGTGGCACCGTCCTGTTGAAACGACATGTCAGTTATATCCATGTCTGGATTTACTGGATTTTTAGCCTCATCTCGAAAAAAAACTGCCCAATCACGCCTGCAGACCACTTAGCGCACCATACAGTGACACGTTGAGCATGAAATCCTTCTTAATAATCGCTCTAAGATTTTCGAAAGCCCAAATGCAGCAATTTTGCTTGTTCACTAAGAAGTAAAAATGGACTTCGTTGAAAAAAATTTATTTTTTCAGAAGAACCAGCCGGTTGTTGCTGAATGAAATAAGCGAATCTAAGACATGTGAATGCTCGGTCGCGTTCAATTCCTGCACCAAATGAACCTTGAAAGGCTTCAAAGTCAAATCCTTACAAAAAAATCCTTACAAAAAATTCGTCTCAAAAGGACCATTATGTTGTCCGAATATTTTCATAGTGGATTTTAATTATTTTAATGCGATTTCCGTGCGAAATCGAATTCTTTGTAACAAGTGCCAATGAATCTATTAAGAATACGTCAAAAAACTAAATTTCAAAACTATCATATTATTGGTGTTGCCACAATTAAACAAAAAACTGCTTGTTGAAAATCCCAATACTTACGACAGAACACAGCTTTCAAATCGTGTAAGTTTATTTATTAATTTATGTATCACGCACTATGACCATTTTACGATCAACAGCAATGAAGCTGGCTTTTGTTTAAACGGATACGTTAATAAACAAAACTGCCCTATTTGGTGTGATGATAATACTGAAGTGCATGTTGAAATGCCGTTACATTCAGAAAACTGGCTGTTGGGTTACCTTTTGAGTTGGTTCATACTTCTATAAGGATGATGCTGGCCAGAATGTTACCGACAATGGTGACCGCTATAGAGCCACGATTACAGACTGTGGTGTCAACCAGACATCGCAATATGTCACACAACTCGAGTTAACCGTAGAATTGCACCTTTCGAACCCGTAAACTGGCCGTGAATTAACGCCGCTAGACTGTTTTCTGTAGAGATATGTAAAATCGCTAATGTAAGGCCAAGAAATAAGAAACGATTGACCACTTTGAGAATAACATTTGCTGCGTTAAGGCCGATATATGGTCACAAATCTTAAGAAAAGTCGAAATTTGGTCATCCAGATTAAACTACATCTGGGCCAGCCGCGGCAGTCACATGCCAGAAGTCATATATAAATTATAATGCCAAAATATTATCTTTCGAATAATGTAAACTTGATGTCAGTTTAAAAAATCTAATCTTTGTTTTATTCCACTTTTTAAAGTTTTATACCTCTATAAAAAACGCCCTATATTATAATATCAAAGTGACTGATTTATAAACATTTAAATCTAGGATCGTTAAGTTAGTTATATTTTATAACTTGTTCATTCAGTTTTACTTTAATACTTCATTTCATTATGAGTTTACAGATAGTCTAGAAGCACATAAACTAATATCAGAGACTGTAATTCTACTTTAATTTTATTTTCCTCAAAAGTTTTCAAGCTATCAGCTTTGAGTGAACCCCAAAATATAACTTCTATTCCCACAAAATATAACCGCTATTCATTTATTAGCATTTAAATCAGAATATGATTAAGCATGCTAAAATTAGTGATAAAAGCTTAAAATTTGGCGAACAAATTGGTTTTCATGTTTAAGAATACTTTTAACAATTTTAAAGAAAATAGTAACAAGAATACCTGAAATTATAACTGTGTTTAAAGTTAGCAAAATTCTATAGACCTTACATATATGAATGAGCTATATTTACTCTTTCGTTCAAGAATAAGGTTACCAGACTTTTTACATTTTCCGAGAGGGGTCAAAGGCTTCCCAACAAATAGAACTATTTTATGTGTGTAATAATTCTCATTTAGTTAATTATTTGTATTAATGTATGAAAGTAGTTTTTTTACAAAAGCATTGCTGTTAGATAATTTAAGCAAAGTTAATACAAATGGTCTTAATACAGCGGTATCTTGATATATGTATACACAAACATTTGCTCAAAGTAATTCTTATCTGGTTCGACCATTTGTTTAGAAATTTATTGAGAAATTGTTTATATACTTTGAAAAAATTAAAATATAGCACGTATATTTCAAGAAACTTTTCAACTGTAAAATTTATATCCTCTAATACCAGAGCTAAAAGTACAGCCTTAATTATTTCCGTGCTTTAATCCAAGCACCATGGTTTAAGCTTTATTACTTCAATTACCTTTGCGTTCATCTGGAGCAATATTTTTGTTATTATACCGAAATATTTGTAGATAAAATAATTAAAAAATTAGAATCTCAATCAAATTGCAAATAGTGAAAAAAATATAAAAATAAATGTCCACTAAAAAATCCGAAATCATTAAAACTTTACTAAGAATACTACCATATCCCGTGGGATATTTGCAAATAATCTTTATTTGCCGAAAAGCAATCAACCATCGCCTGGGCTCGACAGAGTGTCGCAGATATTCTTTCGAGCTCGAGCGATTAAAAAGGTTTTAGCAGATCACAACATCGACAAGTGTGCTGGGCCGGATGTGATTCCAGCTCTGGTCTTTCAACAGTGCTCTTCGACGCTACCGCGTCCGTTAGTAGCTCTTTTCAGCACGTTATATCAAAGTGTTGGAAGGTTGCTAATGTAACGCCGATTCCCAAAACGGATAAGGGTAACAGTCCTGAAAATTACTGCTCAATTGCAATTTGTTCTGTACTTTCTAATGTGATGATTAAAGTTTGATTAATTTTCATCTTGTAAGGTACCTGGAGTCCAACAGCTTACTTAGCGACCGACAGTATAATTTCCGTAGGGTAAGCTCTACGGGTGACTTGCTAGCTTTCCTGTCGGAAAAATGGTGTAACTACAAACATCATTTCAGAGAAAGTTCCACCCGGGGGCACATGATAGTCTTTATGAATCCTAAAACAACCATCTAAACTTGTGTCTAGCGGGATAAAAGGACGCCCAATCCCCTTCAAGGCTTGTAGGAGTCAACTGGACAAACCACTACATTTCCACGGGAATCAGTGAGCCCCAGAGTTCCGCTATTTGTCTCTTAGGCATTTAGCTGTTCTCTGGCTGATTATTGAGGTAGGCCCTTCGGGATTATCGTGGTGGCCGTGTGTTTCGAGACCACGAGTTGTTATAGATGGGATTTAATTAGACGAGCTTAAAAGTATTTCAGATATACCGCAAGGCTCCGTTCTTTCTCTTGCCCTATTTCTTATTTTTCTAAATGACCTTCTCTGTCAAACTTTCAACCCTATATACTCTTTTGCAAATGACAGCACCATTTGTCGTTCGTATTCATTTAGTAATAGACCTAACCAGTTGGAGTTGAGTTTCAAAAGGCAGAATTTGAATAATGCGATCAATCACGGAACAACAATCTCGGAATGGGATCGTGTGAATAGAGTCGATTTTAATATCAGTAAGATGCAATGTTACAAGCTTACGCATAGATCTGTTTTTGGAAATAATGCTGGATCTGTTACTTGGGTGATATAGGTATTACGGAATCGGAAGTTCCTAATGTTCTTGACATACAAATTCAGTTTGATGTTCGATGTATTAAACAAATTTTTCAGGTTTCTAAAAACCCTTTCAAGTGCCTCGGTTTTTTAAAACGGTCTAAGAGATACTTCACTCCATCCGATCTTCATACTATTTATATCACTCATATCCCTCCAGAGATCTTTCCTGTCACTTTCAATGTAGGAAATATCAAATTGAATGTCCACAAACTCTGCTCCCTCTTTTCTCCACCCCATAACCTAATTACTTAGTTATTACACAATTTATTGCATGTATAGAGGTCGTCCCCTGAGTGCTAGTTCGGCAAAAATGGATTTTTCATCTCCATCTTGTTAAAAATATCCCTTTTTCGAAAATAAATCCAGTTATCCGACAGCGCATTTACAAACAAAATAGATCAATTTAATCTGGCTAGCTAACTTTTAGATATAACTATTCTAGTAACTCACAGAAATTGTAGGTATTTTGTTTAAATGAGAACTAAATCTTGCTGCTTTATTACTCTAAAATTTTTGAGCCAACACAAAAACATAATTTATTTATTAACATGATAACGCTAATTAGTGAGACAAATAACCACAAAAATAAGTTTTGGAATCTGTATTAAATAAATTCGCTAAATTTGAACTGATACACAAAGGAAATGTTATGGTTTTATAGTATGAAGTTTAAAATCTTAACAAACGCTGCAGGCTATATGTGCTAACCTTTCATTAAATCACAAAAAGGGAAATCATTTATTTAGTTGTTTCAGCGGCCGCAGTAATGCTGCTTTCATTAACCCCTAAAGTAATTAATTAAATAATAGGTGGCTTGCTCTTATTCTCGCTCATATTTTAAACTCCCCCAAACTGATTTTTTGGAAGTACAGAAAACAAATTTCAATTTAATCACTTAGGAAACCATATTTATATTTATCTTAATGTTTTTTTTCTTTTTAATTACTTTATTTTTATATTATTTTATTATTTTTTCTATTACGTCTATTGTTTAAAACATTGATATGTATAAATTACATTATTTGTAATCATGTATATATTTAAACATCTTTATTGCAACAAAATTCAAAATATTTACTGTAAAAGCCAAAATTATAAAAGAATAAAATTGTTTTAACAATAACATTTATTTATAATAATTATAGTATTAGGTGGTTAACATTATACATTTTTTTATATATCTTTTTACTTTCGGAGAAGTGAGGAAAGTTTAATTACAAGTTTAAGAAGATGAATCGTGTTAAACCCATCAATATAATAATATCTTTATTAGCAATTGCACTAAACAATAAATTTTTTATAATTTACTTTTTCTATAGAAAAAAGGGGACAAGTTATTCTTCGAAAATATATTTAATTTTATTTAATTTTTTTTTAGTTAATTTGAAATATTAAAATTTCAAATAAATTGTTGTTTTTTCAGTAAGGTGTAAGTTCTTTAACTAGCAATATATGCATATGTATTTTTAATAAAGAACTTAGTCCTTACTAATAATACAAAACTATATTTTTCTATAACAAGTCAATTATAGTTAAGACCATAAAATTATAAAAATTAATGTGAGTATAAAATTGAAGTGAATTATAAATAGATATAATAATCTCTCACCGATTTATATTTAAAAATTGTTTATAAGCTTTTACAATATAATAAAAACAAAATTTCATTTATAGACAATAATTTAAATATCTAAAATTTCAAAAAGTCAAATTATTCGATTACCTAATTTTTATTAGGATACTAAATAAGATATCACATAAGTAGTTTTAGCCCATATTAAAAGAGTTATTTGCTTTCAGATTGAAGTTTATTTAAATTTAATTTAAAAAGACAAGGACCCCTAATGCCTGGGATATGGGCATAAAATGGCCAACACTACAGAACTGGTTAATAAACTGGGGGCTGTGGGGATAACGGAGAACACAAAACTGGTCTTTTTTGACGTAAAGGACTTGTATCCATCAATTCCGGTAATGGATACATTGAACATTGTTCATAAGACAGTAAAAAACAAAACGGAAAACAAGGAACTGGCAATACAACGTACAGGCACACTGAAAGCGACACTAGAACAGAATTACTTTAAATTTAACAATAATATATATAGACAAATAACAAGACTAGAGATGGGAAATCCAACATCTGCCGTTCTCATGGAAGTCCCCCGGGGGCACATTTATGGTCTTTATAGTACGTAACAGCTATCAAGATCTGTGCAACTGGGGGAAAAAGGGAGCCTAGTCCCCTGAAGACAGGCAGGAAGTCAACTGGAAGCTCTACTTTATTTCTACGGGGATCAGTGAGCCGCAGAGTTCATTATTTGTCTCTTTAGATATTTAATAGTTCTCTGACTGATCATTGAGGTTGGCCCCTATATGGGAGTATCGTGGTGGTTTCGCGGCCCCATAACAGTATAACGGTTATTATGATGGCCAGGATCATCTCACTGTTAATGACACCCTAAGTGAATGATCCAGTCCAGTGAGGAGTTAGAAAGTCTCCAACTCTTTAGCAAAGTGTGATAGTTTGCAGACCTGCCCTGGAATTTTTCAAGTTGCAACTAGGTGGTTCTGTTGCTTAGAATTATGTCTTCGGCTATCTAGGACGTATGTATAACGTTCCAAATTATACAAAGTGGTTTGTCCACCATCTGATTAAGACTCCATAGTCAGGCGCGGATGTAAAACAAATCACACTCTGTGCTGCTAAAGAGAGTTCAATAAGTTGTTATTTTCAGCACTAACAAAGTATTATGCGTTAATTTAGATTAAAGAAAAATTTTGAGTAGAACATATTGAGCAGCCGTGGCGATTTCTTTCATAGTTTTAACTGCGTATTTGTCAAAATAAAATATCATGATATCTGAATTATTTCCTAATCGATGATTAAATTAGGAAATGGAAGAAAATTATTGTACATTACTACGGTTAGCAAATCTCACCAGCAGATGAGGTCATTAAGGAAACTATAATTACTGGGCAGAAGCTGAAATATTAACAGGTAACTGTGTGTTAAATACAAGGAGCCTTCTTAGATAGTAATTAAAAAAAACACCAGTAGATAGGAATATTAGCAAAGTTAGTTAAACAGACCTTATTGTTAGACAAAAAAGAAGATTGTAATTTCTTATCTGTGACAGAGTTAGAGCGAAGTGTGATGTGGGTGGTTCCGCTGATTTTTTTCTCGTTCAGACCAGCACTCAGGAGATTACCCCTGCTTATGCAGAACTAGGAAATTAGGTTATGAGGAGGAGGTAAGAGTTTGTCAACATTCGATTTGAATTTCCCTACATTGAGAGGGACAGGAAAGAGCTCTTAAGGAACTTTACTCCAGATACGAATTGTTTTGCTAAAAAACGAATTCTCCACAAATACATGTGCTCTCAACGAAAATTGAGTCAAACGCAAAAATGTGCGAGTATCGGGAACAAGTTCCCTAATTTCGTTAAAGAACTTACCATTGTAGTAACGATAAAACAGTGAAATACAACCTTCATTGTGTCGATGCTCTAGAGAATCAGTAGAGTTGGATACCCCACCGTCTCCAATAAGCCTCTTGGCCCTCTCCTGTACGCGGTCGAGCAACTGTAAAATAGACTTCGGAGCGCCGGCATATACATTAAAGTTGAATTCCATCTTTAGACGGATAAATGTGGTATAAATAGTACGAAGATCGGATAGAGTGAAGTATCTCTTACACCGCTTTAGAAAGCCGAGGCATTTTAAAGCTTCTTTAGAGACCTAAAAAGTGTGCTTAGTCGATCGAACATCGCACTGAGTTGTCATGCCAAGAACATCAAGAGCTTCCGATTCCATAATACTTATATCACTTATAGTAACAGGTACAGCACCATTTTCGAAGACAGATCTATGCGTAAGCATGCAGCATTGGATTACGCTGATTGCAGTCACATATTTACTCCGTGTAGATATTTCTATCTGCAGAATATACATCTTTGGAGTTGAACTCAATATTTTCACGCATCCCTGAAAAATATTTCGGCATACTTTAAATAAATTTTAAAATTTTGACTTATGGCCTTCTTGCCCTTAAAACCTAATATACAAGTAAATGCATAATTCACTATTTGTTATAATTTACCATATTATATTTAATACGTAAGAAAAATATTGTTAATATTCGCTAAAGAAAATGCGATATTTAAAATTTGATATATAAAAAGTGGGGAAAAAAATGACAGAATATATTTTATTTCTTTTTTTCCTTTTTTTATATTCTTTTAAAATTAAATATTTAATGGCATAAATATTTTTACTCAACGAATTGTTTTATTTATTGCTTTAGAATAATTAAATAATTAAATTAAATTAAATCAAAATTTTAAATATACAATAGTTCGCATCTTATAACACTTTCTTTTGTTAAACATTATAAAGAGCCTGTTTTAAATTTAAAATAAATAAAGCACATTCAGATTTTGTATGAATAAAAAAATTTAGAATGAATAATTGCAAAGAGTTTTTCATTTAGTGTATGTATATTCATTAAATTCTTTAAATAATTTTATAACAACAACATTAATAACAGATGAGTATAATAGAACTTTAAAATTAAAAAATTACAACTTGAATAAGTTTTTCGTTTTGGTTTTTTTTTATTATTTTTAAAAATATTTATTTTTAAACATTTTGTTTAGAGAATATGTCTCATTTGATATGTACGAGATTTACTTGTTTGATATGTATTTTGTGTGTTACATTTATTAAAGTTAATATAATATTCTAATAGTTCGTTTTTTGAGGCAGCTCTAATAGGGGTTTGTATACTTTAGACAATTATCGGATTTCTTAAACTTTTTAATATAATTAACTTTAACATTCATTATATTATTACAACATTATTAAAATCTATTTTTAATTTATATAATGTAGTGGCATTATTTAGTAGTAACTGTAAATATTACTTTTTTATTTATTTTTTTATTTTGACTATATGCATTGAGTTGAAAGCATTTTAACTAAATTTTATACAAAACATCTAAAAACTCAAAGTTTTCTATTTCAATTTTTTTATAGTTGTAATTATATATAAAACTATTTTGAAAATTAATAATATTATGATATTCTCATAAGATATTTATTATTAAAAAAATATTTTACATTTATTATTTATTTTTTGAATAATAAATATTTTATGAGTATTAAAATATTTATTGTTAAAGGAATCTAGCAAAAATTAACGTATATTAACTAAAAATGATTCCAGAAACACTAAATTGTGTATTATTAAAAAATATTATGCTAATAACCTATATCATTTTTATATCATTTTTACAAAAAGAAATTTTTTGTTAGAGGGAAAACTTGCTATCCAAATGATTAGGAACGTTTACCCAAATTTTTAGAAAAGTCTATACAACTTTTTATTAAGTAAATAAATATGAAGAATTGAATGATAATATTTTTTGAAGACCAATCTAAAATATAAATATCTAAACAATAATTACCAACAAATAAAATTTACATTTAATTGTTGGCAAAAGTTGTACTCGTATTTTAATGTTGGTCCATCAACCCAACTAATTTTTGGCAATATCTAATGCCTGCTACAACTTTTCTAATTATTTTACTTTCTTCGAAAGGAAATTAATGAAAGAAATATATGGTAAATTAGATTAATAGATAGAAAATTTTGGCATAGTTATCACACATTATTATAATGCCTGCTGGTCTAACCATTTTATTTATTTTTTAAATTTTAATTTAAATTTTTTTTATGTTTTTCTTTTTGATTGGCCGAGGAATTATTGATGCAGAATATGTACTAATAGGGCAACTTTATAACACATCAAAAAAGTGATTTTTAAAACATTTATAGCAGCTGGGATATGAACTCAGCATTCCAAAACTAATACACGCTTTCTAATTAAACTGCTGGCCATTCAGTCTGCAACATATTTTTTAAAGTCATTTTTCTTGTCACTAACCACAAGGATCTGGCTTGAGCAACTAGCAAAATACGCTTAGAAACCAGTTTCTCCTGTAACAAACATATAGTATTTTTTTTAATTATTAATGGCTTGTTTGAATTAAAAAAAAAAGTAAATATAATTTTGAATTTTATAACCGCAACACTATTTCATATAATTAGTAGAGGCAGCAAAAGTTCCCAACTAGTTATATATTTTATTATAATTATATTTTTAGTTTTTATTTGACCTTTTTTATTTTTATTAAATATGTATTAATCTTTTAAATGGTCTTTTTAAATTAAATTTTAACGATTTATTTTTTCGATATTTCGCTTTCCTGTGGAAAGCTTCTTTAGGAAATTATTTTTTATTTATTTTTTTCCACAGGAAAGCGAGATATCAAAAAAAATTTAATCGTTAAAATTTAATTTAAAAAGACCATTTAAAAGATTAATACATATTTATTACAATTATATTATATTTTAAAATTACAATTTCTATATTTTTAAGCTTTAATGCAAGCTTTCGAAACAAATTTATTAAACAAAAAAATTCGTATAGAAAAGTTATTTAAACAAACTCAAGTTTTTTTATTAAAAATTTGGAGTTATTTCTTAACACTTATCTCTAGACTATTCCGTTAAACTAATAATTTTACTTTTTAATGTTTAAAAGTATGTTTTAAATTTATTATTTTCCCACTGTATCCAACTTTCATGCAATTGTTTTCTATGTCATATGGCTAACAATGCGTATAAGAAATTTAATGACGCTTGGTTAATGGTTAGATCGTGAAAGCAAGAGAAATATAATATATTATCTAGGTTATACTCTTGTACAATTTGCAAGCATGAAAATTAGGTTGAGCTACACTTTATTGCAGTATACCGGTTTATATCTATTTTAAACTTTGAACAAATGCCCTAGAGATAACAAATGGTTAGAGGTAGAACGCTACTAAAAGAAAAAAGAAGCTTATTTATATCACTATGTATTGTACGACTACATTATACAGTTCGCTAAGAAAGAAAGTGATTCTATTGAACGTGCCAAAGCATGCATTTTCTATTGTAATGAGCAAATGAGTCAGTAAATATTTCCGAAACCTTTTTCCTGTAAGTGTTTTAATTTTTTTCTGAATCCTTACTCATCTACCTGCGTACATTTTGTGCTAGTGAACAAAAACACAACACAACACTAAATGGCATAACTATGCCAAAAACGATGTGAAATTTAATTTCATTTAAGATTCATATGAAAAATTCATATGAAATATAAACTTATTAATTTATTTTTTGTTCATTTAGGTATTAATTGATTCACTCTTTCAATCAGGACGTTTAATAAAAATTAATAAATCAAAAAAAATTAATAACAACAACAACCAAATTTATAAAAATAAAAATTTAAATAATTTTTCATTTCATAATTCTCTCTTTATGTCGACCACTGCTTCTCTTCTTTTTCTTTTTTCTTTTATGCATTTTTGGTTGTATATTGATGTACATGAATCGTTTATTTTTCAAGTGAAAATTTAATAAAAATGAAAACACCTTATAATTTTGCTGCGCATCTTAACACGCTTAAAAAATGTTTAAAAAATATAATTTTTAATTATTTGTATCTGTATCTCAAAACTTTTAATATTTTTTCTGAATTGCCACTTATCAAGAGTTTTCCAATATCTGCTAAGTGAATACTGCAATTGCTAAATCAATTAGCTCGAGTTTCTTTTAATTCAAACTGCTTTTAAAACTTTTGAAAATTTTAAATTAAAAACAAATTTTGTTCGTTTAAACTAATTATTTCTTCAAAAAAAAATTTTAAAAAATAGAATATATTTTTTTATATTAATTTTCATGGAATTAATTAATTGAAATAATATTAAGAAACGATTTAAAGGAACATAAACAAAATGCTTTCAATACAATATTACTATTATATTCTCAACTTTCAAACTATAAAGAATTTTAGTGTTAAACTCTTTTAGAGTTAAAAAAAAAGATTTAAACAAACTCTGGAAAAAATAGTTTCTCGGTAAATCTCTATATTAATATTTTTATATATTTTTTTTTTTAACTTCTAATAACTTATTTATTTTTTTTATTTCAATTATGTATAATTATCTATTGTATATATAACTTTTTCTAATATTTATTATTTTTAGTGGTTAAATTTAATTTAAAAATGATATGTTTCAGTTTGTTGGTTGGTTTTTAAACTTAACTAATTAAATTTAACAGTTTAACATTTTAATAGTGATTTCTTTTTTTATTAGTTATTTTCGAATATTCTTACTTTTTTATTTTATTATTATTTTTTTTTTAATTTTTTTATATATAATTATTAATTTTTTTTTTTTTGCTACTTGGAAGGATTTTTGTTTTAAAATTATCATGTTCTTCAATACTTTTTTCAAGATTCGCATCAAAATAAGGTTGATTTTGTTTTATGTAAAAATATCAAGGTCTTAACTACTTGCCTTTCAATCCTTTCTTATGTTGGTCTTAAAAAATTTATTCGCAAAATAGATTCAAAACCACTGACCCTAATGCCTAAATTAAAGCATTACAGTGCGAATAATTAGTTTAACAATTTTGTATTCGAAAACAAACAAAATTCAAATCCCCAAAAATAGTTCAAGCTAACTTAAAAGGCTAAAATGGAGTTTAATTAAATTTTCGATGTAGATTTTGTTTTAATTTTTCAGTGCTCCTTGTTAGGAAAAAATCCAGTAAATCCAGTAATTAGGTGCTTACTTGCTTACATTAAGTCTTGTGAAGTTGGGCAGCTGTACTAAATTTGTTTTCTTTATAAAAAACACAAAGTGTTTCAAATAATAACTTATATTTATTAGATCACATTTATTTTAATAAAAATAAAAAAACCTCAAGCCCAAATAAAAATAAATATTTTTAAACAAAAAAATACAACAATGCAAAGAAATAAAAATATTTCAATTGCTGCATATACAAGCAAATAACAAATCAAAAACAAATAGTTTTTGAATAGCAAAAAGCGTTAACGATACAATTGGTTTCTTGCTAATCTACTTACTTCGCTACACAAGTGTGCAATTGAAAGTGATTCTTTTGAAAGTGTCAATGCATACATTTTCTACTGTAATGAGCAAATGAGTCAGTAAACATTTTCGAAACGTTTTTCCTTAAAGCGTTTCAATATTTTCTGAATGCTTACTCCTCTGACTGCGTACGTTTAATTTAATCTACATTTTGTACTAACGAACAAAAATAACACAATACTAAATGGCATAAACCCGCCAAAAACAATAGGTTAATAAAACAGATTCACATGAAAACTAAATTTTTTAATTTATTTTTTTGCTCATTTATATTAATTGATTCTCTCATTCCATCAAGACGTTTAATAAAAATCAACCCAAAAAAATATTAATAACAACAAACAAATTCATAAAAATAAAATTTTAAATCATTTTTAATTTCACAATTCTGTCTTTATGCCAACCACTGCTTCTATCTCTTGCATGCTTTTTTAGTTGTATATTGATGTACATAAATCGTTTATTTTCCATGTGAAAATTAAATTAAAATGAAAACACCTTAAAATTTTGATGCGCATCTTTATACACTTAAAAAAATGTTTAAAAAAAAATCGGCTGAAATCTAATAATGTCAATGAGTACTAGAGAAAAAGTTGCCAAATGTAGAAAAGAGTTGAATGACAGCGTAGTGTTTTGGTAAAGCTGCAATACTTGGTACTGGTCATTCCATTGTAGGAATGACCTTTCACGCTATTATTAACTAATATTTTATAATCGAAGAAGTTTCCTAATTAAAACAAAATGTTGCTCATCAATTACATGCTAAAATAGTGAAAAAACTATAAAGCATTTTTAAAACGTTTGACAAACAATCGCTTCACAAAAATATTTCTTTTTTTTTAAATAGTTGTTAAAAAGTAACTATTACATAATTTATTATTTATTTTTTTAATCTTTTTGGATAAACTTTTTAACTAGTATCTCATTAAGTGGATTTTATTTTTATTTTATTTTTTCCTGTTTTACTTGTGAATACACAAATGCATTGTTTGATATGTAAAGGATATAACTTTCATCTTAAACATTTAAATTCTGTTGTTTTTTTTTTTAATTTAGTATTTTTTTAAAATTAATTTTATGCTTTCTTTAACATATATGTAGGTTAATTAGGTGTTACCGTTAAAACATTTATATAAGTTCCCCTTGAATTTTTTTTTAAGTGTAAATTTAACAAATTTAAATAAACTTTGTTTTAAAATCATTTCAAGCAACTTAATTCTAATTATGATAAAATTAAAAATAAAATATAGTTTTAATCAAATATTATTAATAACAATACCTGAGCATATGTATGTATTTAACAATAAACTTTTTTAAGCGTTTTTAACTCATAGAAGCTTGTAGATTTCAACAAATTAACAATCAAATGGATTTAGATTTTAAATGAACAAGCTTTTGTTTAAGAACAACTTTTATCTGATTTACTAATAATTTATTTAATACATTAAAATTAGTCTTATAGCTAATTTGTTTAGTGTAATGAATATTTAATACTTTTTATATACAGTTTTCTATTTTTATAAATTCCAATTTGAAATCAGTTTGCATTTAGTTTTTCTACAGAATTCTGTTTAGTTTGCTGATATTTTTAATAAGTTTTTTTCTTTTAGTGTACTACACTCCTAATACTTTGTTGCTGCTTTCATTTTCTATTTTCTAAAGTTGTTTCTAGAATTATTTATCAATTTTGTTTAGTTTATGGTGAGCTTTTGTTTCTATGCAATAGTTTAATTTATTTCGCTGGAACATTCTTTGTAATGATGTGTTTAAATTTTGTATTTTTTTTGCGTTTTTTTATTCTTTTATTTTGTTTAAAAGGCAGTATTGTCTTGCTCCATAACACTTCCTCCACTTTGATAATCACTAACATTACTACTTTCTGCTGCGCTACCTGTTTCCGTTTGGCCATCTCTGCTTGTATTTTGACCAATGGCACTGCTTAACATTTTTTGTACTTGTTCTTGTGCCGTTTGTTGATTTAATCGTTTTGCTTCATTAAATGGAAGATCGTCGTCATCGGTTTCTAATGCTGGATTTATACGTCCATTGCGCTCATCTTTGCCAGCCATTGTTGCAGCACCATATGATCTGCCCAATGGCCCAGCCATAACCGAAAGCTGAGAAATGAATTTAACACAAGAAATTGAATGGAACTGATTAAATAATAATTTCATTGTACGAAACATGTTAAAAAGAAACCATAAATTTTAAATTCAATGTCACACAATTTGTTCGAGTTCTTTAAATCCCGACCAATGTTAGTTTATTTTTTTCAAAACTGTTCATATAGATCACACTTGGATTTTAACCCAATTTTGTATACAAAACTCAAGAGTCCTATGTCTCACGTCAAATGGATTAAATAAGAATTATATTTAACCAACTCAGCAAAAAGACAACAGAATTCAAAAAACTTTTTTATAAAACTTTGAGATTAAAAAGAAGTTTTCATTACGAAGGTTTTGTTTTAATTTGTTGGTTTTTATTATATCGGGTTTTTTAACAAGAAGTATGTTTTTCAACAACATGATAGTTTTGATATTTAGTATTTTTTTGTGTTCGTAGTAGATGCATTGCCAATTGTTACAATGAATTCATTTCTGCACGAAAATCGCACTAAAATAATTAAAATCTTTTAAAGTTGCATTTCGTAAAATTCCTTCTGGGACTGCTATTAAGAATTTGGTCGTTAAATTTAAGTCAACAGCGAGCCTGTTGAAAAATGAAAAATGTGCAAAAACCAACGCGTGTTCGATCGGTTCGTTCAACTAAAAACATCTCAGTCGTGAGCCACAGCGTTGAAGTAGATCCCAATTTTTCAATTCCTTAAAGTTCTCAATAATTGGGGTTACGTTACGTGATAAGATTTACATCTGCACCTGGCAGTGAGCCTTAATCAGTTGGTGGTCATACCACTCGGAATGAAAAGCAACGTCATTCACGCCCTAGGAAGCCGAAGACTTATTCTAGCAACATGTCATTCCTAGTTGTAACTTTGACGATTCCAGAGCAGGGCTGCAAACCACCACTCCTTGCTGAAGAGCTGGAGACTATCCAACTTCTGTCCAGAATACATGTCTAGCATGCTCAGTGGATCTAGGATCATTCCACCAGGTAGGTGTGATTAAAGGCGAAATGTTCGTGGCCACCATATAAAACTGACCTGTCTGTTATGAGGCCGCGAAACCACAACCACCACGTTACTCCCGAAGGTCCAACCCCAATAATCAGTCAGAGAAACAACGTGTGATCAGATTTACACCCGCGCCTGGCCATGAAGCCTTAATGAGATGGTGGATCTAACCACTTCATAATTTGGAACGTCATGCTCGTCCTAGGAAGCCGAAGCTATAATTCTATGCAACAGAACTTTCTAGTTACAACTTCGATGATTCCAGAGCAGGGCTACAAATCATCACTCCTTGCTTAAGAGTTGGAGACTTTTCAACTCCTGTCCAGAACACATGTCTAGCATGCTCACTGGACTGGATCATTCACTTAGGGTGTCATTAACAGTGAGATGATCCTGGCCACCATAATAACCATTATACTGTTATGGGGCCGCGAAACCACAACCACCACGATATTCCCATAAAGGGCCAACCTCAATAATCAGCTAAAAGAACAGCTAAGTGTCTAGAGACAAATAACGGAACTCTGCGGGTCACTGATTCCCGTGGAAATAAAGTGGAGTTTCCAGTTGTACCCCTGCTGACTTCAGGGGACTGGGCTCCCTTTTTCCCCCATTTGCAGAGGTCTAAGTTGTTGCTTTCTCCAAAGACCATATATATGTGCCCCCGGGGGGTAGTCAGAGAAACAGAGCGTGATTTGATTTACATCTGCACCGACTATATAGTCGTAATCAGATGGTGGTCAAACCACTTGGTTGATTGGACATCAACCACGCCCTAGAAGGCCATCGAATACGTATATCCTCCAGTCACTTCTAGTAGCAATTTCGAAAGTCCGGAGTAGGCCGTGCCCTCACTCCTTGGTGAGGAGTTGCAGACTTTCCAACTCCTGGTCCAGAACGCATGAAGCTCTTATTTATCAAGAACACGCCAGCATTCATACTCACTGGACCTGAACCATTCATTGTGTTAATTTGAATGGTCCGGCCCACAAACTCTCACGAGGGTCCGAAACCACAACCACCACGATACTCCCATATAGGGGCCAACCTCAATAACCAGTCAGAGCACATCATTGTCTAAAGAGAACAAATAGTGTACTCTGGGGCAACTGATTTCCCGCGGAAATATGTGGATTGTCCAGGTGACTCCTACTAGCCTTTGAGGGGCCTGGGCTCCCTTTTACCCCGCAAGACACCAATCTAAATGGAATAGTAGGTTCCAAAAAGACTATCATGTGCCCCCGGGGGGAGTCAGAGAAACAGCTAGATGTTTAAAGAGACAAATAGCGGAAACTCTGCCGGCTACTGATTCCCGTGGAAACAACGTGGAGTTTCCAGTTGACCCCCGCTGCCTTCAGAGGACTGGGCTCCCTTATGCCCCCAGTTTCAGAGGTCTAGATAGTCGAGCGTTCTATAACACCATAAATGTGCCTCCGGGGGGAGAATTGGGGTTATCCAAAACCACCAAATGGCGAATTTTGCGTAAGGATTTGACTTTAATGCCTTACAAGGTACAACTGACGCAGAAATTGAAGCCTACCATTCACATTGTCGTAGATTCGCTTAATACATTCAGAAACAACCGGCTGGTTTTTCTGAAAAAAAATCTTTTTTCCAGACGAAGCGCATTTTTATTTGTCAGGGTGTGTCAACAAGCAAAATTGTCGCATTAGGGCTTCTGAAAATCCTAGAGCAATTATTGAGACGACTTTGTATGCTCAACGTGTCACTGTATAGTACGCTATATGGTCTAAAGGCGTGATTGAGCCTTTTTTTAAAGATGAGGCTGGAAATGCAGTAACGGTCAATGGATCACGCTATCACGAGATGCTAATAACTTAATTTTGACCTACTGATGACGTGGATATCATTGACAGAGCGGTGCGACATATCCCACAGCCAATGAAACGATCAATTCATTGTAAACAAAATTTCCCGATCGCATGATTTTACGACAATCAGCTGTTAGATGGCCAACCAGATCGTGTGATTAAACACCACTGGATTAATTTTTGTGGGGCTATACGAAGCCAATGGAATCGATTTCAGCCTTAAAACTCAAAATCCGTGATGTAATTGAAGAAATAGGGCCACCATTTCACCAAAAAGTTGTTAAAACTTTGATGAAAGGATTAACGTGGTAGACATTTGCCAGATATAATTTTTCATTCATAATTGCTGAACTTTTCTCTTCGTAATACAATAACAATTTGAATCATCTTAATCTAAATTTTTGTTATATTTATTTTGTTTTAGAAAACAAACTTCTTGTTAAAAAACCCTTTTTGAATTTGTCATTTTCTTATGCATTTGTTTATATAAAATAATCATTGATAATTATGCTCTATTGTGAATAAACGCATCGAAGCACACAACATTCACTCAACTTAACGACCCGCTTTTAAATTGTTCGTACGTATGGGAACATTGACTGCCATCTAACAAAGAAATTTTAACAAATATTCTAGCTGCACTAGAACCAGCAAATGATTAAATTTCACTATGCACATGATAATTAATAAAGAAAAATAACTATAAACTTCCTAAATATCGCTAGAGGCAAATTAGTTCAGTTTTCCTAAATTAACGAACGGGTAATGGCGATAATTCATTTAAAATTATTACTTTTTTAATCTAGTAACATATTTCGACACATAATTGATATCAATTTAAAAGTGGTCATACTCAGGAGATTTAAATATTCCAATCTATTTTCCGGATTTATTTTTCATAATAAAAATTAATATTTTTTCTAATGAACAAGATAAACGAAACTTGAATTTGTTATTCAAAAAAGAATTTTTTAATGGATTCACCATGTTTTGAATCTTTAGTAAATAATTCACAATAGTTCACAATCTTCTTTAGTCTCCTAGCTTACCTGCTCTCCTGATTCGGCAGGCTCACCAACTCTAACAATATCTTCTGGTATATTAACCACACAACGAAACACATCATAGCTTGGTGGCAGTTTTCCAGATTCAAACATCATTCTGAAAGATTATTAGTTTATAATATTTAATATACCTTTTTTTAAAAAACAAAATTCATACTTAGTCCACCATGATACCAAAATCAACGTTATAAGGCTTAAAATCATAGCCATCGTCCGGAAGGGAAATAGTTGAGTTTGATTTTCTTCATCATAACCAGGGAAATGTATTAAAGCGGGTAGACCAAGTAAGGGCTCACCGCCTGACAAACGTATAAATAATGCGATTATATAAGCTGCTAAACTGCCATAAGTATTGCAATGTTTCTTAAAATGTACTACCATTAATAGTTGGGGAAACAGGATGACATATACCAAATCGGAGCACATGGACCTGGGAAAGTAACAATTAAGAAAAAATATATTAGAACTACAAGAATAAAATGAAATAGTAATTCTAACCATAAGCCATAAATCGAGGGTATAGTTAAGGCCATAACAGTCGATAATATGCCCACAACTATAATGCCACCTCTCATGACCCATATAATTTCCATTTCGGAAGCTTTTTGACGAAATATTAACTTATAAACATTTCGCGCAAACATTGATGCTGCAGACAATACTGACGAATCGGCAGAAGACATAACCGCTGCAGATACAGCACCCAGACCAAAAAACGATACAAAATCTGGTGTTAAGTATTGCAACACCATGGGCAGAATCATACTTGTTTCTTGTACGGTTAAAGGATAAGGCCCTGTATAATCGGTTTCATTCCAGGCTAAAAATTAATATATTAACATTAAACAAATTTACAATATTTCTTATATAAATTGATAAAAAGCATACGTGTGGCTTTGGCAATAGCTCCAATTATTACCGGTGGGATGGCCATTAAAATGCAACCTGCTGCTGCTACATACGATAAAATTTGTGCACGACTTGCAGTCTTACTGGATAAAACGCGTTGAAAGTACACCTGAGAACAATAAAAAAATGTACTGTTAAAAAGTCTTCTTCAGTTACTATGCTCTCAGATAATAGAAAAATAATAAAAATTAATAACTTAAAAAGACATGAACAGAAATCAAGAAATTTCAGCAAAGCCTAACAGAAACTGATATTAAGTTAAACTTTAACTTAAGAAACACTAAACTGGATGGTAATTTGTACTTATGTTCCACCGGGTGTTTTTATGGAGGTATAGAACTGTAAGCGGGCAACACTTGTGTCCAAATTATTCAAATTGAGTGAATTTTGTTTAGTAATGAAGCCCACTGCTGTTTCAATTAATACTTTAATAAGCAAAACTGCCACATTTTGAATGATAATAATCCTCATGTGAATGTTGAGACTCTCTTCAATTTAACAACCATTAGGTACAAGATCTATGATTTCCACAAAATGAAGCAACATTTCACACAGCTTGTGCTGCCATTCATTTATTTAAAGAAACTTTTGATAACCGCATAGTTTCAGGTTTCAGACCCGTAAATTTGCCTCCAAAACTTAACGCCACTAGACTATTTTGTGTGAGGAGATATGTGACGTTGCTAATCTATGCCGATAAGCTCCAAACGATTTACCAGTTGGAGGACAACATACGCTGGCGTTATTTCCGAGATATTGCCACAAATATTGGGAAAAGTCGTCGAAAATTTGGTCTTCAAATTAGACTACGTCTGAGTTGAAATTAGCGGTCATATTCCAGAAGTCATATTTAAATTACATAATTATTTCCAGAAGATTATCTTGGAAATAAAGTAAATTTCATGTCAATTTAAGAAATTCATCTTTGTTTTATTTCTTTTCAAAGTTCTACACTTCTGTTCAAAAACACCCTTTATAAACTCACCTGCCATGGTATACCACCAAATATTAACAACAAACCGTAGTCTATGTAAAACCATCTTTGTTCGGGTTCCACATGACCAATCCAATCGACATCCATCGATGACAAGCTTCTGACATGCTCATTACCCCATGCGAACGGTATACACATCCACAAACCAATAAAAATACAAAATAACTGTATCACATCTGTATAGGCCACTGAATAGAGACCCCCGAAAAGTGTATAAAAAATGGCAATGCAAGACGATAATATAACCGAAGTACGATGATCCATATCGATAATAACAGATAGAGTTGCACCCAAAGCTGCTAAAATACCAGCAGCCCAGAAAACTTCTCCACAAAGTGCAGGCAAAAATAAAAGTCCACCCATACGTTCACCAAACGAATCTTGCAGTGGATCCAACATGGTAATATAGCCTTGTTTACGCATAGGATTTGCAAAGAATATACCACCTGCAGATAAGATATTTTTAATTTCTGTTATTTGTTTTTTAAATAAAATATTTTGCAACTCACCAAATATTAAACTCAACGCATAGCCAAAAGGTGCTTGACACCAAACTAGGCCAGATGTATAAATAGCTTCAGCGGTACCATTAATATAACCACCTCCTACCCAAGTTGCTAAAAAAGTTACGAAAAAAATTTCATTCATGTTTAAAAATTAATTTTTGCAGCTGGTTTAACAACAAATGGACATTTAAACTAAAATACATTTCGTGCACTTCGTGATTATTTGGTCAGCATAACCAATCAAACGTGTACACAGTCAGAAGAGTTGTGCACGATTTTCAAGAAACCGAATCGGTATGAATACAGCTGTGCATGCGCGCTAAGTTCGTTCTGCGGAAAACATTGTTGTTGTTCCGTAAAGTGTGGCAGAAGAGCCGTCAACATCGACTACTACATCACTGATGCGAATTTTTACTTTACATGCTTGCAAGGTGTTCAGTGGACTCAAAGCTGAAGCCTACAGACCATTTCAAGTGTCGCCATTATCACAAATGGTTGGTTTAACAGGTAGAAGTGAATAGTTAGTAAGTAAGTAAATCATCTTCAGCTACGAGGGACACTTAGCTTAGATTGTTAAAAAGCCGATGCCCCTACAATTATTGAATATTTGGTACAATTTATGGGCTGACAGCTCTAAAACAACTTCAAAAATGAAAACTAATCCTAAGTCCAGAAATAATCAGGTGTTGTTCTATCAGCTTAGATCAGCTGGTTTCGCATGATATATGGAAAGGGTGATTAATACCAGAGTAGCGAAGTATTCACTCACTGTTCATACATGTATGAATATGTACATTTCATTTTTTAGCCGCTTCTTCTCATACATGTGTGAGAGACTACAAATTATTTTGCGTTTTCTCACTTGTATATTTTTTTTCTTTCTATTCATAAGTGAAAAAATGAGAAACACACAAGTGTACATTTTTGAATATTTACAATTTTGATAATTTTTCATAAATGAAAAGGTCGTAAAAATATGAGGGCTAAGCATTCGCGTACATAAACGCTCATATTTGATAATGCGCAATTGCCGGCGTATGCAGGAAAAAAATGTTTTTTTTTATTTTTTTAGAATATATTGCAATATTGTATTTTGTGTTAGTATGTGCCCATGTGTTTTTACTACATTTTACGGTAAACTGCGATCGTAGGTAGAAAATTTTTTCACGTTCATTTATGAGAAATTTTATGAAATTTCAACGTTAATAAATGAACATGTACATTTGTGAAAAATAACATTAATGAGAAGTAGCTAATTTATCATTTATCACATATGAATAAGACTAATAATTCTTGTTGTTCGCATTCATGTATGAAAATAACCAGAACATTTCTTGTTGTTCGTTTATGAGTGTGAAAAATAAATATAAAATTTTAGATTTCTCATTTATGAAAAATATCATGAATGTTGATTTTTGAATGTTCATAAATGAAAAATTCTGAACCCTGATTAGTACGTTAGTCTAGCAGATGTTTTTTTGTAAATAGTTGCTGGATTTACAACAATACTAAGGCTAATATTCCTATTCCACTTTAATTATTAAGAAAGTATAGCACTCCAAAGAATTTCAGTTAATCTTAAGGCCATATATAGCCAACAGTACAAACATATATACATGTTTTTTATGTTTTTCTTTTCAACTAAATTAAACCGGTTATTAACGAAGGCGACGTCATAATCTATGATAAGATAAAAAATATGTATGTGCGAATGTAAAGTAAGAAAGATTTCTCCTTAAAACTCCAAGAAAAATTAATAATAGTAGAAAATAATAATATTGTGCTAACAAGGATTTTTTTTTATACCCAGGTTCAGAGTGGCTCTTATATTTATATATATATATAAATATCGCGTATTTTAACAGAAGTTTGTTTTTCAATTGTGGCAACACCAACAACATGATAGTTTTGACATTTAATTTTTTGACCTATTCGTAGTAGATGCATTGGCAACTGTTACAATAAATTTAATTTCGCACGAAAATAATTAAAAATGGTAGTTCTACTAAAGTTATATTTCGTAAAATTCGTGATATTTTCGGACAAAATAATAGTCCATCTGAGACCACTATTAAGAATTTAATCGTTAAATTTGAATCGACAAGCTCGATACAAAATGTGCGAACATCAACGTGTGTTTGACCGTGTCGTTCAACTGAAAACAACGCAGCCGTGAGCCACAGTGTTGAAGCAGATCCAAATTTGTCAATTCTCAACAATTAGAATTAATTGCTAAGAAAAAAACTACCACATGGAGAATTTTGCGTAAGGATTTGACTTTGAAGCCTTAAAAGGTTTAACTGCTGCAGGAATTGATTAAGATGATTCGCTCAATTCAACAGGCAAAATTACCGCGTTTAGGATTCTGAAAATCCTACAGCGATTATTGAGCAGCTTTTGCATGCTCAACCTGTCACTATATGGTGCGCTATGTGGTCTGGATGTAAATGCAGTAACGGCCAATGTATTACGAGATGCTGACAACTCAATTTTCGCCTATTATTGACGACGTGTATATTACTGGCATGTGGTTTCAACAGAACAATGCCACAAGTCACACAGCTAATGAAACGATCAATTATGCGATCCCGATTTCACGAGAATCAGCAGTTAAGTGATCGTGTGATTTAACATCACTAGATTTTTTTTGTGGGGCTATATTAAGGACAGAGTCTATACGAAGTCAATCGAATCGATTTCAGCTTTAAAACTCAAAATCCATGATGTGATTAACGAAATACGACCGACCGCCATTTTGTTAAAAAGTTATTAAAAGCTTTAATGAAAGAATCAACATCTGTCAGCATGGTCGTGATGGACATTTGCCAATTTCCATTTTGCATTCACAATTGCCAAACTTTTCTCTTTGTAATACGATAAAAATTTGAATCATCTTAATCGAATTTTTTTGTTTTATTTTTTTATAAAACAAACTTCTTGTTAAAAAGCCCAAAGTTTGTGCTAAATAAAATGTAGAGATTTTTGTATCAAGGTAATTTAAAAATGTACGCTAGTGTTATAATTTGTATTTAAATACTCCACCTTTTGAACAAGTTTAAAATTAATCGAGTTTTTATCCCAATAAATTCACAAATTCGTAATATTTTTATCTGGCAACGCCACTTTAGTTTTAATTAACATTAAAAAACTTACCAGTCATTGTAAATATTCCAACGAAAAGGCCTATTGATCGGCCAGCAAGCATAACTTCCTCCTCGGAATCATTGCCGGATTCTTTTTTTCGGCCAGCCCAAATGCCCACGAATAAGATAAGCAAATAGAAAAGCACAATGCTAACAACACCAGCTATATTAATCATTTTCTACGTAGTTTGTCTAGATCACGTACACTCGAACTCACAGACAAAAATTTTCACCCACAACTAACAGTTTTTGCAATTTCTCTTGCTTAAACCTTGAGAACTTTTATTGTATGAGTGTAAATGTGTGTGTGTGTTTGTCGGCCGTCTATTTTAAACTTTTTTTATTTAAGGCAATAGTGTTGGTTGAGTTAGTGCATACATACATATAAATGTCTATATGGATTAATGTGTCTATTTATTTCGCCTTTTTCTGAGGTCCAATTTTATTTAATTTTTTTTTTATTTTAAGTTTTTCATTTCTTTCTGCTTATATTCTGTACAACTCAATAAATAATTGATTTAAATTAAAATGTTTTTTTTTCATGTATTTTTTTTACAAAAGTGTTGCTTTTTCTATAGTATTGTTCGTAAACACTAATGACGTATTTGTTAGTTGGTTGTTATTGTACTTAAATTAGTAGAATGTAATTTGATGTCATTTTTGTTGTTGACTTTTCGTATTCGAAGCTGCTGTTTAGTTCAATTTTAGCGTGCCTAATTTAACTATAAGTATACCTGCAAAGAAAATACAAAAATAAGTTAATGAAAATGGAACATAATATATATGTATAATAAATATAAATATGATATAAAGTTTAGTTATACATATTTAAATAATTACTTTAATTTAAATCACAAAATAAAAATCAACAAATTTCTTTCCAATTATATTTTTGCCCGCAGAACTCAGTTATTTCTAAACCGATTTTGTTAATTTTGTTTATTAATTAAAAGGCGATGTTTACGCATTTGGTACATTTAAAGAAAAATTCATATTTTTACAATTTACCCACACTATTTTTACATGTGTGGTGAACCGTATTTTGGTATGCTTTACCAACAGCAACTAAATTTAAAATTGGAAACTAAAATGCGAAATCATAGATGATGTTATTTAAATATCATAATAATTGTTACAGATGGACAATACAACAGAAAGTATAAAACATAAAAATAAAAATTTAAGGTAAAGGCTGACTCCACAGATGATTTAATTTGACTTTATCACCTCTTCGTTTGAGCCTTAAAACGTAGAAAATTTAATTTCAAGCACAAAATTGGTATCACAGAACGAAGTTGATTTCGCTTTAGCAACAGCAACTAAATTTAAAATTGGAAACTAAGATGCGATATCATAGATGATGTTATTTAAATATTATAACAATCCTTATATTTGGACAATATAAAAGAAAGTATAAAATATAAAAAAAAATAACTAAAGTTAAACACTGGCTCCACAGATGACTTAATTTGCCTTTATCACCTCTTCGTTTGAGCCATTAAACGTAGAAAATTTAATTTAATAAAAGTGCTTATTACAATTTTATTTCATATTCGATTACTTTCTGGTTGTGTGACTGTTTTGCAGTCAGTATTTTTTGTTGCAAGAATTATTTTCACTAATCACTTGTTAAAAACTTTTCAATGGCTTTAACTTTTCATGTTTGGTGAAAAATATTTCAAATATTTGTCATCGGTTGTTTAGAATATACATAAATATCTTTAAAAAACTAATTTTTAACAATAAAACTTTTATGATATTCTATTATGATACAAATTATCTATTATTATCTATCAAGAAATTTAATGTTATTGTTTTTTTTTTGCCTTCTCAATTAAATATAATTCTTATTTAATCAATTAAGTATTAGGAGTTTCAAATCAAGGTTTGGGTGAAATCCACAGAGAGTCAATTCATATAGTGATCAAAAACAGGAAGAACAAAATAATGCAAGCAACCAATCAAAACAAGTATTATCTACTGGCCTAAAGAGGTGGAGCTTTATGAATTTGTAAGCACTAATACTAGTAAAATTATTTTCCCAGGAATATTTAGAAATTTAGTTATTGAATATAAAGTCTTGTTCTTATTCCATTTAGGGCCTTTAATACGCCCATTTCAACCCGTTGTAATTTTCATAATACTAAACTGAATATAGACTATATACTTCTGCAAAAGATATATACCCATATTTCATTATTTAATTTATCTATTGTGTAATATGAAATATACAAAATAAACGGAAAATTTAAGAAATAGATAGAAATATAAATTTACAAAAACCGCCTCACAAAAATGAGATTAAGTTTTTAACATATAAGTGTGGAATCCAAATTCAAATGCATTCGACGTTCTATAACTAAAAGATAACCAAATAAATGTAGCAGACGATTGTATAAAGAACCTGATTGCTGTCGTTAAAAATTCAAATATTTCTGTTTAAAAGCCTTAGCTATCTTAGTTATTCAGCAAGATATAGATGAGAGAATGTAATACATACGCAATTTAGTATCAACACATTTGCAACATGCGCTTAGTACCAACTAAATTGTAACTTATTGTTTCTCTTCAAGTCATGAGAATATTCATTCATCTGTTATTATTATAATTATCATCTTCAAAGAACTGTCACTGTGAACTTGTCATCCAAAATCAGTAATGCGAACTTGTCATCCAAAATCAGAATACACTACAAATCGAATGTTTGTGTTTAATTGTCCACAAATTGCCTTTTTAGTAACGAAGCGAAGCATCTGTAGAATTAATCAAGAATTTTGTTATTTGTATAATAACCTTCTTTTCTATAATTCTGCACGGCATAATAAATTTTTTTGGTTCAATAATAAATTATAAAAGAAAAAGTTAAAGCTCATCTTTAGTTAATATGCTAAAGGGTTTTTCAACAAGAAGTTTATTTTCTAAAACAAAAAAAAACAAAATTTATATTAAGATAATTCTAATTTTTATTCTATTACTAAGAGAAAAGTTCAGCAATTATGAATGAAAAATGATATCTGACAAATGTCCACCACGACCACGCTAACAGATGTCAATTTTTTCGTCAAAATGGCGGTCGTATTTCTTTATCACATCACGGATTTTGAGTTTTAAGGTTGAAATCAATTCGATTGGCTCCGTATAGACTCTGTCCTTAACATAGCCCCACCAAAAAAAATCCAGTGGTGTTAAATCACATGATCTGGCTGGCCAATGAGCTGTTGATTATCGTAAAATTATGGGAAGGGGAAACTTCGTTTGCAATAAATTGATCGTTTCATTGGCTATGTGACATGTGGCACCGTTCTGTTGAACCACTTGTCAGTGTCAATAATGAGCCAAAATTAAGTTGATATCATCTCGCGATAGCATGATTCAGCATTTCCAGCCTCATCTTAAAAAAACGGATCAATCACACCTCCAGACCATATAGCGGACCATACAGTGACACGTTGAGCATGCAAAATCATCTCAGTAATCGCTCTAGGATTTTCAGAAGGCCAAATGCGGCAATTTTGCTTGTTGACATATCCTGACAAGTGAACATGGGCTTCGTCTGATTCTACGGTGATGTGAATGGTCAGCTTCAATTCCTGCACCAGTTGTATTTTGTAAGGTTTCAAAGTCCAACCCTTACGTAAAATTCACCATGTGGTGGTTATGGATAACCCCAATTGTTGAAAATGTCGAGGAACTGACAGATTTGAATCTGCTTCTACACTGATGACTCGCGGCTACGATGTTTTCAATTAAACGACCCGGTCGAACACGCATTGCCATTCCCTCATTTTATATCGAGCCTGCGACTCAAATTGAACAACCAAATTCTTAGAAGGACGATTATGTTGCCCGAAAATATCACAAATTTTACGTAATAAAACTTTAACAGAAACCCCATTTTCATAGTGAATTTTAATTTTTTTAATACGATTTTCTTGCGAAATTGAATTCATTGTAACAATAGCCAATGCATCTACTGCGAATACGTCAAAAAGCTAAATTTCAAAACTATCATGTTGGTCGTGTTGCCACAATTAAAAAACAAATTTCTTGTTGAAAAACCCCTATATTTTCCACCGCAACTGTTATGTTAGCCACCAAAAGTATTATATAAATACGTGCTGATAACGTTTCTGGGGCATTTGTTTTTACCTTAGGAGTTTCCAACCCTTTCGGAAGCTTCGAGACAGCAACACAAAACAAAAAAGAGATAATACAAACAAAACACAACACGCCACCACAAAGGTAAGGAGAGATATGTTCCCCCATAGCCCTCCTAACTTTGTCAGAGGTAAGACTTGTTATTTATTTAACGCTCCTAAACGATCTTAAGCAGGTGGTGGGTCACACCGCAGTTTATGGCAATAAAAAACTTTATTACATATTGTTACGTTTATACCTTATATAAGCGTTTTGTTGTGAGTTCTTTATTGCAAAATAAATAACACCAGATTTTAGAGTTTTTAAATTAATAACAAGTTGACACTACAAAACAATTTACTTAAGATGCACGTCGTTACTTCATGAGGTTTATTTTTACACTGACTAACTATCCACCCAGACGCCGTCCTTTTATATTTGTCCATTAAAAGTCTAGAAAATTGAAGAATCTTCTACTCCCTTTGTATCACATTTTGTTGTTGTATGTTGTTTATTCGACGCATATGCGCATGTATGTCTGTGTGTATTTTTGTTTTTGTTTTTATACTGGTAAAGTTTCTCCTTTAAGAAATTTGTTGTTGTCTTGCATGCCACGCAATTAGTAAACAGCATATCAAATTGTTGTTGTTTGCGTGTATAAAATTTCTACGCAGTTTGTAACTACAAATTTTGTTGTTGTGCATAAGTTTTCTTAGCAAGCCATGCAATTAGTAAACAATATGCCCAATATTTTATTTTAATTATTTTCTTTTAAAACTTAAGCAAGACACATCCGTAACAATATTTACCCAACTTTTCGTCAATTTTCGCCGACTTTTTCAAGGCCTTCGTCTATTCAAAAATTAAATTTAACATTATTACAAATAAATACATTGATCACATTACCAATATAAATTAATATATATTTTACGTTTATTCATTTTAAGAAACGTTTTCTTATTTTGAGTTCTTTTATTGCAAAATAATAACGCAGTACTTTAGAGTTTTAAATTAAGATAAACAATTTATTTACTTTCAATACACATAAAATAAATAAGATAGCAACTTTGTTGTGTTTACTTACTGATAACTTAACTTGAATTAATTCATTTTTTCAGCAAGTGATGCTTTTAA
Organism: Trichopoda pennipes; assembly: GCA_030448955.1. Classification (NCBI taxonomy): domain Eukaryota; kingdom Metazoa; phylum Arthropoda; class Insecta; order Diptera; family Tachinidae; genus Trichopoda; species Trichopoda pennipes. Next base: position 7,757,828 of record JASKUP010000088.1, read on the forward strand.
GCGGTTCTCGCATAAACAAGAATATTCTACTTTAATATTGTTGTTGTGGTTATTATCATTCATTTCTGCTTGGCTGTGTGTTTTATTTTGTTCTGTGTTAGTAATTTTTGTTATCTTTTGTTTATCTTATTTGATAGAATTTCTTATTATTAGAAAACTACGCAGTTTGTAATATGCACAGTGGTTCGTTTACATACGAAATTAAAGAAGAACTAGACAGAACTTTATATTATGTTGACATCACAATGTTGTTTAACATTTGACATCTACAAAAAAATACTACGGACACTACCATCCACATCACCTGGAACGACCCTGCCCAACATAAACTAACAGCAGTTAGACATATGATACACATATGGACCTATCCCACTTACACCAGATAGGTCCAACAAAGAACTCGGCACAATTTACACCATAGCTAAAAACAACGGCTACAAAGCCACAACTATCGATAAACTTCTTAAACAATACAGCACTAAAAACAGGTATATAGAAGACAAATAGTCAACCGATACAATACAACGGCACACTTTAACTTACATAGGACCGAAAATATATAGATTAACTAACCTTTTTCGCAAAGAAGGTTTACTCACAGGATTTAAAACCGACAACACTCTGAGACATTATTTCAGGACATCGACAGAAACAACTGACAAATTTAGCTCCAGTTGAGTATACAGACTTACTTGCTTATATGGGACAAACTGGAAGAACACCAAAAACAACATTTACAGAATACATACGCTCACACAAACGAAAAAGAGAAGACTCCAACTTTGCATTGCGCCTTGACACTCACGGACACTCACCAAGGGAAATAGATGAACGAACGAACGGAAATGAACCTCAGACGGACAGACGTACCTAAGTAACAGTAATAGATAGAAATATTGAAAATTTGCCCCGCATAAAATGTCTGGTGGCGGGCATTTTAGCTGCATGAATAGATACGACCTTAAGCCATTGCAGCATAAAGTTTGTTATAGTGCTAATTATAAATTTGTTATGACTTACTAATCGTATGGGGTCATATAAATGATCCTGTTGTAAAAAAGTAATACGAAAGGATATAGTTTTGATTTTATATACTGTCCGATTTATCGGACGCTATGCACGACGGAACCTTGCAATAACCTTAACTGAGAAATGTACGTAAAAACTTCATATGATTTTTCTCCATATTTTATTATAAAAACAAACAAAAAATTTAAATTCATTTAAACTCAAATTATTTGAATTCGTAAATAATTAATTAAATTATATTATTGAGAACCAATTACGTGATAGTTCATAAAACATTTAGGGTGAAGTCCCACATCACACTTTAAGCATTTAAACTTTGATTTCCCTCCACAGTGGTCTTTTCCATCATAACGTGTAGAAGACAACGGCTCAGCTGGTTTTTGTTTTTAAACAAAAAAAATATTTTTTTATTAAATAACTTTCAATAAGGTGGATACATAAGGCAATAGATTTTATTGCAAAGAATAATATAAACATATACTATTATTAAAAGAAAAACTTTGGCTATTATAAAAAAATTTATATACTTATTTCAGCCTTTTGTTTTGTGTGGCCAGCCATATCCACCAACGTTGTCATCACATCTGCCACCTTTGAGACACCAGCTCACATTACATTTCGATAAACGTTTTTCGATGAAACTGCTGTGTTTTTCTAAAACAAAATAAAAATCTGTAAAACTCTAATTAAAGTCACGTTTTAAATTAGAATAATACAGACTTACATATAAATAAGTTGTTTTTTTTCTCCGGTGGCGTAAAAGACAGCATCTCAGAATCAGATAAAATATCTTGCGTGCGCTACCGATCTGGCTTGCTTAAAAGCTGTGAGCAACTGGTTCTACAATCAAAATTTACATCACTTACGAAAATTACAATAAGCAACAATAAGTTAGAATAATAACACTTACGTTCTCAATTTCAACGTCTCAGTGAAGTCCTCAGAATACTCCCAGGGACCCTGAGATTCGTCTGAAGAGAACTGCAAGTTGCATCCACTACCAGATTTTTTGATGCTTTTCGTTTTTGGTTGTAATACCGTTTCCTACCCAAAATACTCCTCCAGTTTTGCTTACATGCTTCATCTAATAATAATCAAAAAAGATCATACATATGTATGTATATACATACATATGCACATTTATTTCAATCCTTACCAGGTTTTCCAATCTCTTTAGCAATATATATCCACGATGACTGCGCGGTTAGAATATATCATTTGGGACTTATCCCAAAAAACTTTTCTTTTTTTACTGCAGAAATAAGTGAACACTTTTCTGCGTCACTAAATTTTCTTTTTTCTTTTTCATTTTTTAATAAATTTACGCTTTTCTCCATACTTTTACTTTTCGGCACAACAAATTTAAAATTAAAAATACAGCTGTTGCTCACAATTCCGTGCGAAAAAAGTGCTGCTCATATTGTTTCGTAGTTGAAAAAAATGTTGCCTGAAACGTTTTTCATTTAGAAAAACATGTTGCCAGAAACATTTGGTGACTTTTTCAAAAATAAACAGAGTACTAGTTTAGCAACATTATTTCTTATTTATTTCCTACGAATTATTTTTATATGGGCTTTGACAGCATTTCGCACGAAATTATGAAGAGAGTATCAGGCTTAAGTGTTAACTCTTCAAGAAAAGTCAGATATTTTAGAGCTTTTAGGGAAAGGTTCACCTGTAAGTGGTTTGTCGAAAAAGTATAATGTCGCCAAATCGACGATTTGTTCAATAAGAAACAAAAAAGATGCAATTTCAAAATGCATTAATAATACATTTACGGGTTCTGGAAAACGGAAAACACTGCATTCTTCGGAGCTTCCAAAAATGGAAAGATCTCTGTACTGATTTAGAAATTAGTATCTTAGAAACCCTTTTGCAACCCATAGTAGCATAGTACATACTATATTAAAATATGGCAGGAACTTACAAAAAGTAGAATCAAAACATGTTTCATAGGTGGAAAATAACGTACTTTATTTTAAATTAAATAAAAGATAAAAGAGTCTAAAATATAGAAAACATGCAAAAACGTGAACAAAATCGAAAACGTGAACAACCTCGGTAAAAATCAGTTCACGTTTCTGCGAGATCACTGTATTTATTTTTGAATAGACGAAGCTCTTGAAAAAGTCAACAAAAATTAAGGAAACAAAGGACTTCTCGAATCATGATTTATCAATGTAATGTAAACGTAATTAATTATTAATTCTAATTTTTTGTTCAACTGAAATATAAAAATGATTCTAGAAAATATCAAACAAAGAAAATAATGTAAAATGTAAAAAATGTAAATTGTTTTCCCTTTTATTTTATTTAATTTTATTTATATGTACATACTTATGTATATGTATGCAGTTACGTATGTATGCACATACATACCAAAGAAGGAGGAAACAAAATTAACTAAGCATAAGTATAAAAACAACACCACTCTCATTTAGTATAAGAATTTTGAAATTTCTCCAAAAATGGCAATAAATAAAAAAATTCATTTACAAAACTAAACAAGCATCTAAACGTAACTGCGCAGTTAGAAATAATAACAACATAACGTTTCCTACATACATAGATACACACACGCATTCAAATACAATTTCCAATAAACACATTCTCTCTTACCTTTACCAAGCGAAGTTTAAAATCTAAAGCGAATGAAGAGCGCACAATTTAATTTTCAGCAGTAAATATTTGATTTAAATGGAGTTTAAACAGGAAACAAATTCTCATTTTCAATACATTTTGTAAAATAGTTGTATAGAATTAAGTTTATTAAATAAAAACACAGCACATTTGACAGGTAATTAATAGTTAATTAATAGGTATCTGTTATATATTTATATATATATTTATTTACTAGTTAACAAAGAAATAGGAATTGTATTGAACGCATTGTAGACTTTGCGCTTATATAATAAGAAATGTTTTAGTCTTTTACTAAAATTCAATTGCCACAATTATCGCCCCAGCGCAGGGACGTCTTTTGTGACGGACTATTTCGTGTTTTATACTGTAAACCACACATGGGCTCCTTTAATTATCGAAGACCACGTCATAGGGAATAATAATTATTTATAATTTTTATCGTTAGTTTATATTTATTAAAATCACAGTTTATTTAAAACATTTACGTTTTGATATCTCAATTAACAAATATAACACTTTTTAATAAAACACGTTTATAAAACTTTATAATTTAAAGTTTTTATTTAATATATATTTCTTTTTTCCTAAAACTATGCCACACTCTTTTAATTTATTTATAATGAGAAATAATACTGTAGAGATAAAACTAGAGTATGTATCTTGTTTTTGTTGAGTATAATTACAGCTGTGTTACACTTCTCTTTTTGTATTGTTTAACGCGCGCGCCTAGGCACACACTTTATTTTATGTCAAACTAACAGCAGAATTAAACATCATGCATATACTTCTGATATCAGTGGAATTATAATAAAAATTTCCGAAAATTAGAAAAAGAAACAAAAATTCACAATTTCACAATTTTTATATTGTATAAAACAAACAGTTAAGGTGGGTACAATATTTGAAGAATTTCGCATCTACTATGTTGTTAATTATTATTTGGTTTTGTACGCTTTTATTTCCAAAAGTTCAAGTTTAAGAAAAGATGTCTGTTTATTTGTATTTACAATTGTTACGCGCTTAGCGTTTTTTATGTTCCTTTAGTTTCAATGGCAATTTGCTAACTGAATTTAACTTCATTACTGGCTTTTGGAAATCGTTCCTTGTTTATAGATATTCGTTAAAATGAAACTAAGTAAAGTATGTTTTTTTTTTAGTTAATGAACTTATATTTATTGGAATAAGAAAATGTTCATTCCATTCTTTGAAAAGAAAGCAGTTCCATTCTATAACGCAAGAGAGAGGAAAAATATCGATGAAAAAGCATTACCCCTTATTTTGTGTTTTTAAGAGAAATTCAGCCTTCATCATTTGCATTTAGTAAATCGTGGTGAAAAGCTTGTATCCCTATATATTTCCGATGGCTTTAAAGAATTTTGGCATTACAATAATTTATATAAGCAACATTACTGCAGGTAAATAAATTCTGCAAATTTTTTTTAAACTTTCTTTTCACCCATCAAAGGAAATTCAAAAATAAGCAAAAAAAAAAGATCTGAATAAGTTCGAAAAATATAGAGCGAAATGTGTACGTAGATATACTTTTTAAATGAGTTTATTTGATTGGTTCATAGTATTTATTACATTGTAAATACATTTTCATATAAACAAAATTTCTTAAAATTAAATTATTGATTTGTTTAGTGATTTCTTTCCGAATTTCATTTTTTTCTTCTTGGGCTCCTTACTTATAACATCTGAATTTGCAGTATCTATAGGTTCGTCTAAACGTTTAATTCCACTAAAACGAATATAAAATTATATTACAAATCCTTCTAAAAAAAAAACATTAAATACCTTACCTTTTAACCGATATCAGTTTAGATTTATCCTCTTTTACAGATAAAGCTTTCGACCAATCCTCATCGTTACCCTTAATGGCAAACTCTTTTAAACTATCCATTTTAAGACGTTTTAGTTCTTCTTTTTGCTTTTTGGTTATTTGTTTGGCCGTTTCTTCCAATTCCTCGTTTAACGATAAGGAAATTGGCTCGAAGTTTTCGCCTCTTTGATGTTTTGTTTCATTACCCATTGTGCTTTCGACATGACCTTCGATAACATTTGAAAAATATTTCGATGATTTCTTTATTATATCATAAAATTTGGCCAATATTTGACTTCCGGGCATATTTAATTCAGCCGCTATGCAATCAACTTTTTTTCCCTGCACTCCAATAGCCAAAAGTGTAGCTTTTTGTATGGCATCAATTTTCAGATCATTCATTCTACCTTGGAAGTAAAGATAACTTATATCAGTGGTCAGATCTAAAATAATACGATATTCAATTTGATTCCGTGAATAAGACTCCAAACGTTGTAGGTCATGTGGCAAAAAATAGACGTCCAATATTTCCTTACGCAGTTCTGTGCCTTCGATTATCACATTTTTATTATCTAACAAGGATAGCGCTAGACTTGTTGGAAATTCTCTAAATGCTTTACTTAACAATTTAATAATACGCCTTCTGAAATCGTTAAAATACAGACACAACCATTCTGCATTTCCCTTTTGATTTAAGCCTGATTCGTCTAATGTATGTAACATAATGCAGGAATGTTCGCCGGTCAAGTCATTTGCTTTCTGACTTAAATAAACTGGAACAAACCCCAAGTTTTTCCAAAACTTTAATAATTCTTGAGTCAAACCATAGGATGTGCCTAAGTAGTCAATATTTTCTGGACATCTTTCATTCAAACGTTTTAATAGTGTGGGAATGTTGCGCCTGGGACGTATTTGTTCTTTTAGCAACCCGACCTGTTCTTCCTCCACCTCTTCGATTCCATTTTCCTCATCATCGTCATAGAAATGTTCGTTAATGTTTGTAAATTTGCCAGAATAATAGTCTCTTAGTAATTTAATTGCTCTTTTGCCATAACCCATCTTTAAACACAAAAAGTTAGGAATACATTAAAAATGTTAAAAAAATTCCATTACTTACTCTTTGATAGCTAGGATGCGTAGCAATACGCACTATTCTTACACCTGCCAACTTTGGAAATTCTATATCACCGTATTGTTCGGATACGTTCCAAGGAATTAAGTCTCCACTTGCTTTCTTGCCTCTGCCCAAGGAGTCTGTTATTGTTTGAGAAGATATTTCACCTTCCAAGCATACTTGCACTACCACTAATATCTCCGGCAGTTGATCCTTTTTTTGTATAGGTCCCAACAAACAAAACAAATGGTGCGCTGGGGCATCACTCATCATTTGCAAATCATTGGGGCTATTTTTATAGTGCGAAGAAACATAAATTGATACTAAGCGATGCAGAAATGATTCGGCAGCTTTGTGATATGAAAATAGGGCATCACGATCTATATAATAAAGTTCACAGGCATCAGGTGTGGGGCAACCGGAGCTAATGTGAGGCACTGTGTTAGTTGCATCTAAGCACAATAGATTTATCAACCAACTCTCAATATCATCTCCTTTGGCATAGCGTATGGACTCTTCCAGCTTGATCTATATATAAAAATTAAAATTCCTTTATGAAAACAAATTTTTTGTAATCCACATTATAAATCCCTACCGGGGGTGGCGCATTATTTTCTTTTTGTAATTGTGATATTAATTTTATACTAAGTGACCTTCCAGTACCTTCATAACCGTTAATAGTAGAAGCCATAAAAATCAAATAAGGTCCCATCATTTTTTTAACTAAAGGTAAAGGTATTGCGGCTGCTTCATCAATCAAGAGTAAATCAGCAGCATTCAACAAATGAGTGTCAGTTGGCGCAATATATTGTATAGTTTGACGATTTGAGCGTGTAATATTAATGCGTATAATGGCTTTTTTGTAATCTGTATTTGTAGACCGTATTATTGTGTAATCTGAATGCTCTTGATACTCTAAAGCATCAAATCCTTTCAAAACAAATTCAAATAACGTTATTAAGTTTTCAGGATGCGGAGATGTTACATAAACATTAACGTAACCAAAAGCAATAGCTGCTGCGATTGAAAGTCCCATAGCAGCAGATTTACCACGACCGCGTGCTGCGGTTAACGATGTAGGTGGTCTGAAAAAGTTAGTTTGTTATTTTAAAAGTAAATAACAATAAACTTACAAATTAAAAAAAATATAATAAGTCAATTAATAATTTTAAAAATAAAAAAAATTAACCGGTTTGTATATTTATAACTCTGAATTCTTTAAAATAAGCAATTCTATTTTTAATTTTTTAAATTTTATATAAATAAATACTTACTTCAACTGTTTCTCAGCTAGAGCTTCAATAAACTGAGCAACAGCTTTCGCTTGATCATATGTTTTGCATAGAGCTACAAGTGGACCAGCTGGAGGAGTGTCTCTTAAACTTTCCTTTAGTTCTATTAAAAATTCATTATTTTCCGGTTTTTGAATTTCAGCTGGCTAAAAATTAAGATTTTTTATCTTTTTACAATAAAAAGAACTTTAAGTTTACTTGCATTTACTGGGTCTACATTAACTGTTCTGGAACTTAGCGGCAGTACGGTTAAATCATCATTAACAACAAGACATCTCTTACAATCGGCTAATGAAAGTATAAGTCTTTCATTGAAACGACAAGTAACAGTATTATGGGATTCTGTCCGGAATCGTTTATGGACATCCATACTCATGGTGAATAACTGTTTCAATGACGTTAATGTTTTAAGAAGCAATATAATAAGACCACCACCTTCAACTGTTTCCACAGTGCGAGCCAATAGATTCGGCGTTAAGGCTTCAAAATCTTGTAAAACGCAAACGCCATAAGTTCTGCCTAATATAGAATGGGTTTCATTATAATAACGACCGTGTATAGTTGTAGAGACCCGAAAAGTATCAAACAGATCTGCATCGTTGATGTCAATTTTTCCGGCTGCTATTTTCTTGGCGCGCTTTTTACCATGACTAAAGTGATAACAAATTACAAATATTATTTTAACACTATCTCACTTAACTTACTTCGATATCGCTTCGTCTTTGTTTTTATAACACCATAGAACAGTTGGGCGAGTTTTAACTGTTGACTTTGTTAAGATATCATAAAGTATTGGCACTTGATCCCTGGCCTTGTCACCTATTATTATAAACATTGTGCGATGGCCTAATTTTACGCCATTTTCAATGATTACTCTTATACGATTATCAATCTTCTTTTTAACCATATTGAATTTTATTATTCAAATTGAAAAATGCGAAATGAATGGCTTCTAAGCAAAGTTCTACTGAAGATATGCACGTGTATTTTGATTTGTTTTTATTTACATTTTTCCTTCATATTCCACACAATAATATTGCCATATCAAATAAAAAGTGGCTGCAAAAATATTTAACAAAAATTTTATCTAACATTTTATTTTTATATAAGTTTTTTAACTGAAATTTATTTAAAATAAGTAATTTATAATTATTCGGAATCTTTTTCAATATAAGCGCAATTTAAAAGAATCAAGCACGAAATAAAATTGCGCTGAAATTTATTTATATATGGCAAGTAAAAACACAGGAATAATTTCATAATATTTTTATAAAGATGAACCGTTTTTAAGGAAACATTGTAAAGTCAGCGATTTATTTATTAAAATTCTTTTTAGTATGCCTCCTTTTATAAGGTTTTTATATTTACAAAAAAATTTTTTATCAAATAATTATTTCTTCAGTTTCAGAATAGTAAGGTTAAGATATCGGCAACGCTACCATTTCCTACATATATCTTTTTATTTATTTACATGCGAAAATCTTTCTATTTATAATCTTTCTGTTTATAAACTGTTAAGAAAAAATAGACTATACCGTAGATATTTGTGACTATACTCTACTGTCATAATTTTATGCTATGTTAGGAGGCCTTTGGTCACAGAGTTAACTCCTCGCCATCAGTAACTAATTACATTGATCTGGCAACACATCATATTTTTTTAGCCATGTAAATCATACTGTTTGTCTGTTTCTGAAACAAAAATTAACATCGAACGCTGTTTATTTACAACTTTACTTTGTATTAAAAACTATTTTAATAACATCAAAATGTCTTCTTGGAAGAAAGCTTCGAAAAGCAATCAAAAAGTTCACAGGGAAAGACATCAGCCCGAATCACGTGCACATTTGGGTTTGTTAGAAAAGAAAAAGGATTATCGTAAGAGAGCCCGCGATGCTGAACGCAAAGCAAAGACGTTACAACTTTTACATAAACGAGCCTTGAACAAAAATCCTGATGAATTCTATCACCATATGATACGCTCCAAGTTGCAAGATGGAGAACATCATGATGAGGAGGAAAAAGATGAACATAGTAAGGAACAATTAGCGTTAATGGAAACGCAAGATCTTAAATATGTTGCTATGAAACGAACTATGGAAGCAAAGAAAATAAAACGTTTGCAGTCACAGCTGCACATGATAGACTTTGCTAATACGGTGCCAAATCAGCATTTATTTTTTGACGAAGATGAAACCGATGAAAATGGAGTTGTTTTGGGCAAAAAACTGAAGGGTTTAGAATTAGCTGAACGATTAGAGACACACCCAAGTATGTTGGAAAGAAAAACTAATCGACCAAAATTAAAAGATTTAGAAAAAATAATTATTCCCAAATTAAGCCCCGAAGTAAGTACATAGTTACTTGTTATGAAATAAGTTAATCACAGATTTTTCGTTTATAGGAAATTAAGAAAGCAAACCTATTAAAGCAACAATCCTACAAGGAGTTAACTAAACGTATAGACCGTGAAAAGGAGTTACTAGTTGTGCAACAAAAGCTGGAAATTAAACGAGCCTTGCAACAGCCTCGGCTATTGAAGCCCAAGAGAAAAAAACGTGCCACTAAAAATGCACCACCTGTATATGAATTTAAATATGAACGCAAGAAGTAAAAAATAGGTTTATGTTTCTTTTTTGATACCAACTACTTATTTTACAATGTTATAAATGCTTAAAATATATGCAAAAAGGTAGCAACAAACAGAATACGTGTTAGTATGATTTAAAAATATATAGGTTTAATATGATCTTTTAATTAGTATTAGAACAATCAAATATTTTTTCCAGTGGTCGGTCGTCGATCTTTGAAATTAGAGAATTTATAGTCGATGTGAAATAGGCAGAAAAAACAACAAAACTTGAAATTTCAGTAGAGACATTTTTAAAATAAAATTCTCCGACAATTCTGAACTTTTTAATTCTTTATACAGCTATGGATATTGTTGTTTTAGAAAAATTTTTACTTCCGTAATTTTTTTACATATTGGCTGTTAAATGTTAAACTGTATTAGAAAAATGTATTTTTCTAATACAAAATAAAAAGAGAAATCTCCATTTAGTAACCAAACCTTTTATTTAATTCCGTAAAACCGTCACCTGTTTGATTTTCTGGTGGTATCCACTTAGCGTATTTTTCTATTGATTCATATTCTACATCATCATTTATATCAACTTCTTCGCGTTTACCACGCTGCCGAATACGTTGACGGCGCTTTTTACTGCTATTTGCAGTATCCTTACAGTCCTTGCTTCCAGATTCTGGTTTTTTAAAACTTTCGTTTTTTTCTGGTTCATCACATTTATCATCATTTCTTCGGTTTTTAATGATGGTAGCTTCCTTTGATTTTTCAGTGGCTTCTTCAGAATTTTGTAAAGCTTTTTTTATGTCTTCATTATCAATTACCTTTTCTTGATATGCTTTGTCACTTGGTTCTTCGTTATCTTCTACTTCTTCTTCATCCGATTCAAGAAATTTCGCAGGCATCCTTTCTCTAGTTTCCTTAACTTTTAAAATTTTAAATTTACTGAATTGATTGCGTTTACCAATCAGTGGCAAATGTTTTTTCGGCGCAGTTTCTCCTTGTGCTTGCAATGATTCGTTATTTGATTTTTGCATACCCAAGGGTGTATCCATTGGTTTTACAATTTGAATAAGCCTTTTTACCTTTTGTTTTTCAGCTTTTAAGTGTTGTTCTTCAATCTGAAAAAAGTTTTTAATGAGCAAATATGCAGCAATTAAAGTTTAATTTACTTACTCTTAATTTTCGAATTTCCATTTTATCGAATTTAATTTCTTTTTCATGTAAATTTTTCATAAAAGAGTCCAAATCTTCTCCCTCATCTAATTTTGCTGTTTTTAGACGTTGTTGATGCACTTGGTAATCGTTAACTTTGCATTCGATTTGTTTTAATTGTTCATCAATTTCGTTTTCTTGTTTAAGCTTAATGGATAATTGTTATTATCTCAAAATATAAATATTCTCGATAAGATTTTGTTACATTCATACTTACTAAATCATCATATGTTAAAGTTACAGCTGTATTAGCTGCTGCCTTTCTTTGCTTCTTTCTAGCAACATCACCGGTGCGATCCCAAAACTCATCATCATCTGAATCTGATTCTTTATTTTTTTGTTTTCTCTTGAGAGGTTCTTGATTTGCTTGCCTTAAAACGCCATGGCGATCTAAAATGCGACATGCTTCTAAAGCACACTGAAGAACACAGTCTTTCTTTTTGCCCTTGTGAACGACTTCAGCTACAATTGATCTACCATTTGCATCGTCAATAGGAAGTTCAACACGACAGACAAAGGAGCCAACTGACATTTCCTCGCATTTATACATTAGTTCCAAGCCTTCTCTTTCAAAGTAACCACGTAAAGTTTTTTTGGGATCATCCAAGTAGAGTTCTTCATTGTTAGTGCTAGCATATGGATTGTGCCTTAAGTCCGTTTCTTCGTCAGCATCTTCAGCCATGCCCCAACTGCAACCCTCATTACTTTCAGCAGATTTATCCGACAAGCGGCTAGTTTCTAATGCAGCTTCTTTCAGCTCTTGCTGTCGTTTCGCTTTCAGTTCTGTTATTGATAGTTTGGACTCAGGCTCTTCGTCTTCAGAAGGTCCTTGTAAAATAAAAGATCTAGAACTGGCTCCTAATCTTAACAAATGGCCAACCCTTATCCGAACGTAAACTTTCGGCGGTATTCTTTGTTTATTTAAAAAAGTACCGTGGGTGCTCCCCAAGTCATATATGTACCACCCCTCTGCGGGGCCATTACTGTGAAAACTATTATTCGAATTTTCCTCATTTTCCGCCTCAAAGTTATTTATATTGTTTGCTTTCTTACAAATTGGTCTGTATTGTAATATCGCATGGTATCTGGATATAGTAGGATGTGCCATTTCTATATCATTTTCGGGCAATCTTCCAAAGCTCCAATATGCTTTGTTTTGTAATTGTTTAACTTCATCTATAATTTGGCCAGACTTTAGGACTTCAAAACTATATGCGATTTTATCATTTGGTCTATCAGACCATTGTGGTATTTTATATGGCATTTCCGATTTTATTGGATCAATACTTTCAGTTTTCTTCTCAGAATTTTCCTTGTCTTTTGTTAAATCTGCTTCATCTTTTTCGCCTTTAATAGTAGCATTAGGCAAACAAGGTATTTTAAACTCCTCCATTGTAAAAATATTACTTTGTTCTATAATGATATTATATTTTAAACAACAGAGTATAAGTTTAAGCTAAACAAGACATTGCTATTTGAAGATAGTTTAATGAAAACAATTACATAGTCAGCTGGTGTTATTCAGTTGAGTTCTACAAACAAATTTTATGAAAACAGCTTTATCGACATGATTATAAAGTCTAATGCAAGGTTTTTCATATAAAATTAACAAATAGTGGAAACCTTTAATAAGTACCACTAAGGTATTTTATTTACTTAATGTTTAGAATTTTTAGCAAGAGAATTAGTTGATAAGAAACAAATTTAAGTGTACTTGGACTTTTTAAGTTATTCCACCAAATTTTGCGTCAATATTATTGAACTATAAAAACGTATTTTTTTAAATATTACACAAATTTTAATTCAAATGATTGCTGGGTAGGGAACTATGTACTACATTATGTTATTATTATTATTATTTGCCAATGCTTGCCTCTCAACGTTATACGCGTTAAAACTGCCAACATACAAAGCAGATTTAAATATAAATAGTTTATGTACATCTGCAAAAAATATCCTTAAAGCAGTAATTTTTAACAAAATTGGTTGCAAAATGGGAAAAAATTGTTCTTGTATTTGTAGTTAACAGAAGCTTTCATATTTCCAATATTTCGACCAACTTTGTAGTCATATACTGGAAAAAATAAAAGCTTTTATATTTGCAACGTCGTCAGCTGTTTTTTTTTAACTTTATTACTGAAAGTTCACTGTTCCGTTTTTTTATTACGTTTACGAATTGCGTATCGATATATGCATGTGAAAGCAATTGTCTTTGTCTGTTAAAGAGCTATGATGCACCATTGCATAGATTTCTTTCTTAAATTTGTCTCTTCTACTAAAATTTCAACTTCTTTAAATTTGCTAAACGCCAAATTAATTATTGTTTTTATGGTTAAAAATTAAATTTTTTTATGAGATTTGTGCCCCCAATCTTATTTTTCATTTTGTCCTAATCATGCCATTGTGCCATGTCAGCGTCATTTACCTGATTTAATCTTTGTTTTTCTTAAAGACAAAAGAAATTAAAGCAAGAAATATAGTAATCAAATTTGTAAAATATATTTAGGCCTTTATCAACTTGTATTAAATTTTGGGGCTATTGTTATCACCTGGTATATGGTTTCGCCGTATACATTTTTTATTTCATGGAGATTTATAAATAATAAACAATATCATAAAAAATATTTATAATTTCAAAACGGATAATATATTTACAATACAAAATTCAAATGTCTAGATTTATTAGTAGTAATAGAACTACAGATTTGATATTAACAGACTTTAGGTTTCAAAACAAATTAACGCAAATATAAATATAGAATAGCAGAAACTTATCCAGCCCTGTTATAAAAAACAATTAGCGCTTGATTTGAAAAGCTATACGAAACATAGAAAATTATCTATGATACGAAATACAAGATTTTATTGTATTGTCACTTTTATTCAGTTAATGAATTCTTGATATAAACCAAAATATCCAAAAATTAATTTAATAAAAAAAACGTATGTTTTTGTTAAAATTTATCTAAGGAAATAGTTAATAAAGAATAATGACTTTTTCCCAATCGTTTGAATTTGGTAATAGTACGTTTGTTAAGTTTGAAAGTGAAGTTAATCATGCTATAAAAGATGAAAATCCTAAAGAAAATAATGCTCTGGATGTTATTTCGGAATCACCGACATCAAAGTCTATGGATAAAAGCTCAGTTTTATCATTAACTAGAAGCAGATCTCGGGTCCTTCCAGTTAAAACTCAAAGCGATAAAACGCAACGTTCTGCAAGCCATCGAAAATTTAGAAAAAGCAAATCAGACTCAACGCTTTCCAAATCCTTTGCTCGAAGTGAAAATGAGTCAGACAATTATTCACAATTTTTTCAAAGTGATTTTTCTATTGATATAAATAAGGATAAGAAGAATAGTGCTGGGCATAAAAATACATCTGTGTTAAGAGTATCACAAATAGAAGAGGCATTAAAAAATGTTTCCAATGTTGTTGAAAAGGAAGATCCAAATATCGATGCAGAAAGTTCTTTTGAAAGGCCAGTTTTTTCTGAAGATCTTAAAAGTGTATTAGAAGCTGAAGAAAACGATATTGTTTGGAAAGACACATTAAAATTGTCATTTGTTAGCAAAACTGACGAAAATGTTGATGAACCAGCTGAATTTCTACTTGAAATAAGCAGTTTTATATGTCCTCCCAAGGATAACGATATATTACGAGAAGAACTTTTAAAGAAAGAGTTGGAAGTAAGCCGGAAAATTCTAAAGGAATGCCAAAATGCCACAAAAAACTCTTCAGAATATAATATAAGTTTAAGTTGTATGTCACCTGACCAACTTAAATTTACAGAAGAGACTTCTCCCTCTGTTCGGAATGGTCAAATTGAGTATAAAATACAAAATGGAGAAAACAATTTCGAAGATAATGTTAAAGAAAACGTTCAAAAAGAGACGAAATTCAAGTTAACGGAAAACTTAGAGACACTGAAAAATATTGAAGCATGGAACTTACCTTTAAGTGTCCTAAGAGAATATCAACGAAAAGGTGTCAAGAAAATGTTTGATTGGCAAATACAATGCCTAAGTAATCCAAAAGTAAGTTACTTAAGAGTCTATGAAACTGGAAATTTCATATTTTCATATAAGCTTTATTTATTTTTTTTGCTCTCATTCCTTATTTGCGATCTTTCCATTTAAAAGGATATACATAAGTGAATCTGATGAATGATCTTTAATATTTTCTTTAAGCAATCCAAGAAAATTATTTTTACTAAGTTTTTAATAACATTTGAAAATTTGTAAGCTATTCTTTAAAAGCGATTTGAATAAAAATTAGTGTATAAATCAATTTTGTTATAAACGTGACTTTCGTAGATAAGTTAGTCTATTATGATAACCTTATTAATATGAAATTATGCGAATGAGCCCTAACAGACCATGTTTCATCTCCTGAGTTTCAGACTTTACACATCCTTCAGTTTGACCGCAGCATATTGTCGAATAGAGCAATAAAATCCCTAGAAAAATAAAATTCTTTGATTTGAAAAGTTTTTCGAGTTTATTAAAATTTTGCTAAATTTTTTTCAGGTGCTTTTTGAACACTGTAATCTAGTATATTCGGCGCCTACTTCAGCTGGCAAAACATTAGTTAGCGAAATTCTAGTTTTGAAAACTGTGATAGAAAGAGGTAAAAAAGTTTTACTTATTATGCCATTTATTTCTGTAGTACGGGAAAAAATGTTGTACTTACAAGATCTTTTGACTGCTGCTGGATATCGTGTAGAAGGATTTTTTGGAGGTTATACACCACCGGGAGGTTTTGATAGCATTAATGTTGCTGTATGCACAATTGAAAAAGCAAACTCAATTGTTAACAAACTCTTAGAACAGGGAAAATTAAACGAAATCGGAACTATTGTAGTAGATGAAGTACATTTAATATCTGATCCAGGAAGGGGCTACATCTTGGAATTATTGTTGGCTAAAATATTGTACATGTCACAAAAATATGGTTTACAAATCCAAATAATAACTATGTCTGCCACACTAGCTAATGTGGAACTATTAAAGAAATGGCTAGATGCGGAATTATATATAACCGATTTCCGGCCTGTGGCTTTGCAAGAAATGATCAAAATTGGTAATATAATATACGATAATAGATTCAATGTCCTTCGCTCGATTACTGAAACGTCGTCCAATATTAAGTTACCGTTTCCTGCCTTACAAAATGACTCAGATCATGTTGCCCAGTTGTGTATTGAAACGTTAGTAGATGGCTGTTCTGTTGTCGTTTTTTGTCCTTCAAAAGATTGGTGCGAAAACTTGGCAACACAATTAGCAGGAGCAATACATTCTTTAGGTAAGCAAGGAGGCGAATGGGGAACTAAATTGAGAGCACAAATTAATCGTCAAGCTATAAACAATGTTAAACAACAATTAAGAGACATACCAACGGGTAAATTTTTTTGCTTTTGTTTAAAATTTAAACAGTAACTAACGCTCTTTACTCCTTTTCAAGGGTTAGATGCCATTTTAGAGAAATGTATAACATTTGGCTGCTGTTTTCATCATGCGGGTCTAACAACTGAAGAAAGAGATATTGTGGAGGCAAGTTTTAAATCTGGTGCTTTGAAAATTATTGTAGCTACTAGTACATTAAGCTCTGGTAACAAGAAACATTGTTTTTAGTGTAAAATGTCAATGTTAAACAAGTACATTTATATTTAGGGGTCAATTTACCAGCACGACGTGTGCTTATAAGATCCCCTTTGTTCGGAGGCAAACAAATGAGTTCTCTTACATACCGCCAAATGATTGGACGTGCTGGCAGAACTGGAAAGGTATTTCCATTATACTTAATATAACATTCATTACATTGTTTTTTAATTTAGGATATTTTGGGTGAATCTATTTTAATTTGTACAGAGGGTAATGCACGTATAGGTAAAGAATTAATCACTGCTGATCTGCGACCTATAAGTTCCTGTCTTGACCTTGATAGTAGTGTAAGTGATATGGCTTTAATGAATAGCCAATACATATCGATTAAACATTCATTATTGTAAGTGAATATTTATTCCTCAGTTAGGATTAAATAAATAATTTTAATTAGTTAATAGGAAACATGTGAAAAATAAATACTAACAAAATAAAGTACGCTTTCCAAGTCTATAGTTCGAATAAAATAATTTTAGAAAAATATTTATTCATAATTTATAATTTATTGGAATCATTTTCAAGTTAAGCAATTTGAATATGTGCTTGATTCCTTCAAATAAATATTTCATGATATTCTCACAAAATATTTATTAAAAATAAACATTTTATGATATTCTCCCCCGCAGTAATGCATTTCAAATATTTATATTTGAATAGTTTTATGAGAATATCATAAAATGTTTTTTTTTTTAATAAATATTTTGTAGGAATATCATGAAATATTTATTTGAAAGAATCAAGCACATATTCAAATTGCTTAAAATATTTATTCTTTTTTTTAGACTCATTTGAAACGTGCTTTGTTAGAAGTTATATCTTCGGGTGTAGCTACAAGCAAGAAAGATATTGATAATTTTGTTAATTGCACACTTTTGAGCGCACAAAAGCAAATGACAAAGCAAGTAAAGGAAAAACACCAATGTGAAACATCCGATAGCGAATACACTAATGAAGTTTTACATTTTCTTATGGAGTATGAGTTCATACGTTTGCAAACGAATGATGAAACTCAGAACCAATATTATGTAGCTACTCGTTTAGGAAGTGCTTGCTTGGGTAACAACAAATTTTGTGCATTTGGTTGTTCTTTTTGCATAAAATATTACTTGTTCTTTTAGCTTCATCAATGCCTCCAACAGATGGATTAATATTATTTGCAGAATTACAAAAATCAAGACGTTGTTTTGTGTTGGAATCAGAGCTTCATGCTGTTTATTTGGTTACCCCATATTCGGTTTGCTATCAGCTACAAGATCTAGATTGGCTTTTATTTCTTGATCTCTGGGAGAAATTAACACCGGCAATGAAAAAAGTTGGAGAACTAGTAGGCATAAAAGAATCATTTTTAGTTAGAGCTATGAGAGGCCAAACAAAGTTAGACTATAAATTGATGCAAATACACAAACGGTAAGATTTATTCATCACATAAAATATAAAAATAAAAATAAAACAACAAAAATAAAAATAGTTTTTACACGGCATTGGCCTTGCAAGAATTGGTAAACGAAAATCCAATTAATGAAGTAGCCGTTAAATACAAATGCTCTCGTGGTCTTTTGCAAAGTCTTCAACAAATGTCCTCAACTTTTGCTGGCATTGTTACATCATTTTGCAATGCTTTGCAATGGGATACTTTGTCGTTAATTGTATCACAGTTTAGGGAACGCTTATATTTCGGTATACATCGTGATTTAATTGACCTAATGCGTTTGCCGGATCTAAATCACAAACGGGCAAGAATTCTTTTCGATGCTGGAGTAACATCATTGGTTGAACTAGCTGGTGCTAACATTTTAAGTATTGAAAAAATACTTTATAACGCGCTAAGCTTTGACTCTGTAAAAAAGCATGACAACGAAAATGAGTTTGAAGCCGCTCAACGAAATGAAGCCAGAATTTTTTTTATCACCGGTAAGGTAGGTCTGACTGTAGCTGAAGCTGCAAAACTACTTGTACTGGAGGCTAGAAAATTCATTCAATACCAAATAGGTGTTGGCAACATAAAGTGGTCTCAAAGTGTTTGCGACAAAATCGGAGAACAAAATGATGAAAATGAAATTCACATGTCATATAAAGAATATAAATTTCCAAATTCTGGGATTGAATATAATTTAAATAAAACTATGTATCATTCCGAAAACAAAGAAAATAAAAAAGCGACTAATATAACTAAAACAAATAATATTGAAGATAAGGAAATCGGTATAAACAGCAGGAAGCCAGAATTTACCGATAAGGAAACTGTTTCTGACAATAAGAACTTGAATTTAAATAATAATATAATGAACTTAATACGTTCTAAAATAGTGAAAAACCAAATAAAACAAGAAGTGAACATAAATAACCCTGCTGATATCTCGTTTAAAAAATGTATTTATTTTACAGAGAAAAATGATGATATAGCAAAACAAGTCAATTATAAAGAAGAAAATAATTTAGTATTAAAACATAATCCAAAAATTGCCGAAGTCTTGGAAAATGAAAAGTATAAAAATAGTGATAAAGATATAACAACCCATGACACAAAAGCAAATTTCAAAGAAAAACCTGTAGCGTCTCTAGGACTAAACCATAACATGGTGGATGCTAGCGCTCCTAAAATGAACAAAAGGATTGATTCCATAGCAAATACTACACAAAGTAATTCAGTTCAGATGGCTACATCAATAATCAGCAAATCTGCTACGCAAAATGTTACTACGCACCCAACTTCTAATAAAACACCCGAACATCATAATAATAATCCTGATGATACAGAAGAGAAACCTACCACAAGTAAAAAAGCCCAGAGACTATTACGAGCAAAACAATTATCTGATATGAAAAAACAAGAATGGGCAAAAAGGGCAGATATGCAACAAAATCAACTAGTGAATACACCCGATGCGAAAGACTCATTAAATAAATATGCAATGTATCCTGATACTGTTGACAAAAGTAAAGAAATAAAAAATAAATCTACAGTCACAACTACAACTACTTTACAGACAAACAGTGCACTAAAAACTCCCACACCAAAACTTACCAAAGAAACACCGCAACCACCGAAATTGCCCCGTAGAAGCCCACGAAACCATTCTATATGCTCAATAAAAACGGAAGAATTAACTAAAAGAATGAAGGAAAATAAAAATGAGGATATGTTTGAAAATAAGAAACAGTTAACAATCGGCACCGGTAGAAAAGAAGTTGTAAACGAAGCTGAGGATTCTAAGAAACCTGTTACTTTAGAATATAGAGTTAATTCACCAGAAGATGAAATACCCAGTTCACAACATTTAGTGGAAGAAATACTTGCTTCGAAAATGAACTCACCCCAAGCTTCTCGATTTCTTCTTAGATCATTACGCGCTTCACAAAAACTACAGAGTCCAAAAACTAAATCCATAACAGAAGTAGGAAAATTGCAAAATTTAGAATCGCCATTATCTAACAGTATAGAGCTCTCGGACTTTTCTATGGAAAACTCACTTATTATAAATCCCATCCAACTAAACGCCTCTCACATTCTTAGTTGCTCTGAAATTGATACTGATTCATCCTCATTCAAATCTCTGGATATAATAGATATTTGCGGAAACCAAGAACTATTTAATGGAGCATTTAAAGTGTTGATGGAACATAAACGTTTGGGTTTTTGTTTAGGTATTCAGCAGCAAAGTGGAAAGCGTAAACAGGTAATAGGAGCAAATCTTCTGCTCAATCAAGTAGCTGTCTCAGAAAGGGAAATTGAACAAAATAATTGTTATGAGTTTCAAATAGATGATACAAATTATTTAGCTGGTATAGGATTTTGTGTATCAGAAAATGTAGTTTATTACATGAACATGCAACAAAAGGGATCTTGCAAAGGACTAACTGGAGAAATTAAATGCGAATATTTACGCAAACTGTTGCGATCATCGGAGCACACTTTGCTTGTTTACGATGCCAAAGAACAAATGAAGATTTTGCGCAAAATATTAAAGGATAGTGGGCAAATTTTAATTGCTTTAGAGGATCCTAAAATAGCCAATTGGCTGCTTCAACCTGATAAAAATTACAATTTGCAGAGTTTGGTATAACAGCTAATATATATATTCATTCTAAAAAGTTACTTATTTTTTCAATTTTTTCCGTGCACCTAAAGGCTCAACAGTTTGCTCCCGAGTGCTCGTCTTTAGTTAGTTTATGTGGCAGTGGTCGGGGCTATAATAGTTATGGTTTGGATTCAGAAAGCGCTATTTTAGCCAAGGTTAGGTAATAAATTCGCTACCTTTTTAGTATGAGTTTTCCTTTCTAATACTTATTTATTTTTGAACATTTCAGATCCTCAATAGAAGCCTGCGTAACAATACATATTTTAAAGGGTCAAGCAGAAAATCTAGAGCGCATTGGAACTGGCCAATTGCAAAAATTTTTTACTGGTAAAAAATTTGGAACTATGAGCTATTTATAAATATTATTTCCTTTTATTTACTTCCTAGAACTTGAAATGCCGTTACAGATGTCTTTATGCAATATGGAAGTTATAGGCTTTCCCACAAGTTCTGATGCTTTGCAAAAGTTGTTCCAGCAAATGGTTGATACAATGAAAAAACTAGAGAATAAAATTTATGAAATGCATGGTTCCAGATTTAATTTAAGCTCATCTTCAGCTGTAGCCAAGGTAACGAGGGCTAGATAGTAAATTCTATTTTGTTTTTTTGTAATGTTTCTTTGTGAAAGGTTTTGGGTTTACACCGTAAGTCAAATTCCCGCATAAGTACTTCTAAACAGATTTTGGAAAAACTAGACTCACCCATATCACAGATGATAATAACATATCGTAAATTAAGTGTAACGCTTACAAAAAATATACAACCCTTGTTAAAAAGTGTAAAAAATGAAAGGTTCGCTTCTCTATTTGCTTTCAATTTAACAACAAGTTTAATTTTTGTTTGCTTTAGAATTCATGGTCATAGCGTTACTCTTACATCTACCGGTCGCATATCTATGACTGAACCCAACTTACAAAATGTTGCAAAAGATTTTGATGTCGAAATTAATTTAGAGAAAACAATAATATCATGTCGCAGTGCATTTTTTCCTGCAGATGCTAAACGGTGTTTAATTTCTGCAGATTTTTGTCAACTTGAAATGCGAATTCTGGCTCATTTATCCCAAGATCCAATCCTTTTGGATGTTATGAAGTCTGATAAGGATTTATTTTTATCGATAGCAGCACGATGGAATAAAATTTCCGAAAATAATGTTACAGAACAATTGCGCAATGGTACGAAGCAAATATGTTATGGCATTGTTTACGGCATGGGTATGCGCACTCTAGCGGAAAGTCTTAAGTGCACTGAACAAGAAGCTAAACTTGTGTCAGAGCAATTTCATGCCGCTTATCCAGGCATTAGGTAAATATGTTTTGCTACTAGTCTATATGCTAGTAAGGTTGTAAAAATATAAATTTTGCATTTCATTAATCCTTTTTTAGGCCTTATATAGAAAAAATTCTTAAATTCGCTAGAAATAATGGTTATATTGAAACGATAACTGGCAGACGACGTTATCTGGAAAATATAAGTAGTGAACAAGCATTAATTAAAAGTAAGTTACTAATTTATAATTTACTAGTTAGCTAATTCAACTACAAGAAAGCGTTTCGCAAACGTTTTATGCAAAGACATAAACTTTTTAAAAATTATAAGTCGTTTTGTACGTGATCAAATCGAAAGCAAACGCTTTTTGAATTGTTAGGATCACAAACAAAACATTTCCCTTTTTGATCATCTGCGTCCTAATGCATTCTCTACTTTAACGAGTAAATCTATTAAAAACGTTTGCGAAACGCTTTCTCACAATCCTCCACATTGGTTCTGTTATATTTTACTCACTACAACGAACAACACATATTCGTGCATTCGAATGAAATCATATTAATTGTAGTCCTCAACGAAAAAGAATGATTATAATTATTAAGATTGAAGGACGATCTCCATTTCTCTCATATTTTTGCCTTTTTTAGATCAAGCTGAACGGCAAGCTATAAATTCTACTATACAGGGATCTGCTGCTGATATAGCTAAAAGTGCTATTTTACGGATAGAAAAAAACATAACGAAATATCGTCAAAAATTGGGCATAGAACCACAATCAGTAAATTTGGTTTTGCATATACACGATGAACTTTTATTTGAAGTGCCCGAAGAAAAGGCAAAGAAGGTTGCTAAAGTTTTGAGCCTTACTATGGAGAACTGTGTTAAGCTTAATGTACCTCTTAAAGTAAAACTAAAAATTGGTAAAAGTTGGGGTGACCTTAAAGAGGTGAAAGTTTAATTATATTAAAAATCACAAGCTAATTATTTAATAAAACCTCACCTTTATTGAGACTTAGTATTTTTTTAAAATAAATTTCAAATGGTTTAATTTTGTTTAATATTCAGAACAATACGCAGCTGGTTATTGTGCACAACTGTTCGTTAATGCAGAAGTAGAACCAAACTTCAACTGGATTTGTACGAATAAATTGTAAGGGTAGTTGTAGTTGTGGCCAGAGTCCTATTTTGTTAATTATAAATAACAAGTTCAAGGTTTTAATTTTAGGTAATTTTTAACCGGCTATTCTGATAAATCAAAATTATTATTGATAATTTAAAAATTATAAATTTTTAAGAACAAAATTAGACTGGTGCCGATTGATCACAGAATGGGTTTATCATCGAAGCTAATTATAGACGTATGCAAGCAAACTTAGCTGCTGGTCAATTTTATAAATATGAGCTGTTATTTTCTGAAACACCTGTTTAAATTTTTTGCTTGCTGACTTTGCAACAAGCTGGAATGCGTGATATGATTTATGTCGGTACCTAGTGTGTATATGCCATACCTCGACGGTGTTCAAACCACTTGGACGATATAATGCGTGCGCCACACCTTAGGAAGCCGAAGACTAATTTCTAGCAACAGGTTATTCCTAGCTGCAATTTCGGATGTTTCGAAGCAGGGTCGCTACCGCAAATTAACCGTTTCATTGAAGTGCTCTTTGGTAAACTACATTTTTGGTTTTTTGGTCTGACGTTATCACGAATAAAGCGGATGGTTTCCCAACTCGTGAGCACGCAACGAATAAGCCCATGTGCAAAACAATGATTTTCTAAATTTATCCCGCAAACACTAAGCGAATGGCCTTGCGACTTGTTAATTGTCGTTGCGAACGCAAGGCGAATCGGAAATTGCAATCGTTCGGCTGCGAACTTTCCGTTAAAAATGGTTGGCTCAATCAAATTCGGCATAAGTCTCTTTACCGCAATTCGAGTACCGTTGCAAAGTCGCGGTGGATTCAAATTACGCAATATCATAATAACTGAACCAACTTCGAGTTGCAAGTTATGTGGTGGAAATCCTGTAACTCCAGAGAGTTCAAAAACTCCGTTGGATAATTTACTGCATCATCGGGATTTGTTATGGAATTAACGGATTTGTAAGTCACCAAATCGCCATCGATTTTTGATTGAATGGTGAAATTCAGTGTATGTACAACATCATTATTCTTTGCGGGGAGAATTGCTCGTTTACTTAACCAAGCATAATTCTGATAATTCTCACTAATGTTTGGGAAAACATTTTCAATAAGGGCTACGTGAGAGTCTACAAATCGGCAAAAGTCGTTGGTAAGAGTAATTAATCCATCTGTCGCATCAACTGGAACTTTTCCATTTCCAACAGCTAACAGTTGTTTGGAATATTGTGCAGCACTTACTTTGATCATTTTGAAGTTGAACGCTCATATTAGTGGTTAGCGATAATGTTTTTACGTTATTCCACAAAGGTGATGCCTTCAAGCAAGCTTTAAATTCATCTGCTGGCGTTGCATGGGGAATTACTGGCAACGTCTGCATGAAATCGCCTGCCAACAATATCATCAAGCCGCCAAAGATGTTGTTATTTCGCCGAAGATTCTTCAGTGTGAAGTTAAGTGCTTCAACTGATTTCTTATGTGCCATTGTGCGCTAATCCCAAACAATGAGCTTGCAACGCATCCATCAACAATTTTCCCATTGTACTGGATCGGGAAATATTGCATGTTGGAGTATCAATTGTGTTTAAATTGAGTGGCAACTTAAGCGCAGAATGTGCAGTATGACCGCCATCTAGAAGAGTTGCCGCAATTCCTGATGATGCTAACGCCAAAGCTATGTCACATCTTGATCGAATTGTGGCCAAAATCAATGAAATGACAAATGTTTTCCCTGTTCCTCCAGGTGCGTCCAGGTAGAATAGACCACCAGTATTATTGTCCACCGCTTGCATAAATGTCGGCACATTATTTCAAACAAATTCCTGCAATCTATCAACATTGTATTGCAGCTCTCGATTTAATTCTTGGTTGAGTGCATGGTGCATCCTATCGATTTGGCGCAATCATTCCTACTTCAATCAGTAGCTTGTTTGCAATTGTCACTAAAAACTTAAAATGGCTGTATCTCCGTAAATAAGAGGAATTTTGCAAAAATAAGTCTAATATGATCGTGTGATGTATGTATGTGTAGTTCTTATGTGTTGCAGTTAATTGTGTTGGTGTGATTGATTGGTGTAAGTGATTGCTTGAATAAAATCTTTTACCTTGCAAGTCGGCATAAAGCCGCCTTCTCGAATAATATTAGCTCCAAAGGAAGTCGTTGAAAACCAAGACTAATTGAAATAAACGATTTTTCCCTTCAATTGGATAACAAAATGTTTTATTCACTGCAAAATATTATATATTAAATAACAATAAAACAAGTTTAAAAATATTACAAATTACTCACAATTTTGTGTGTCTTAATCAAAAGTTTTCAACTAATGAAAATATACATAGACGCAAATTTCAAAAACATTAAATTAAAAACAAAGTACAATCATATACTAACAAACATCAATTAACAAAAAAGAACAAATAACAAATTCTGGCCCCCGTGAATTTATCAGGGAAATTCACTCACTTATAACGTCCAACACGGCAAGCTTGGAGGCTGGTCTCTTCAAAATTCCATCAAACGTTTTAATGTCAGCTGATCTTGCCGTTCCTCGCTTGTCAGCATTAATTCGTATAACACGGCCACGCCTCCACTTGGATCTTGCTAGGTTATCATTACAAATAAAGACTAATTGGCCTACTTGCAAAGAGGCACTTGGCAGACGCCATTTAACTCTTTTTGTCAATTTTGGAAAATACTCTCTAATCCAGCGTTTCCAAAATCCATTCTTCACCTCTGATATGTTCGGAGAATTACGTGCAACATTTAATTCTACAATTCGTAAGTTTTCCCTTATAGCAGTAATTGAATTCTGGGTATTTAAATTATTAGATTCCATTACCGATTGTATAAATTTTATTTGATTTA
Organism: Trichopoda pennipes; assembly: GCA_030448955.1. NCBI lineage: Eukaryota > Metazoa > Arthropoda > Insecta > Diptera > Tachinidae > Trichopoda > Trichopoda pennipes. The sequence goes on from JASKUP010000088.1 coordinate 7,784,540, forward strand.
ACAACAGAAACTGCATATCTTCTCAACGCTTGTTAATTTGAGACGTTACCTGTTCTTGGCCCTCTTACGTCTGATGCATACCTTCTGGATCAATATAAGCACACACAATTTCAGGCTCATTATCGCTACAATGATGAAGAGTGCTAACGTTAGTTGTAACTGGAGATCTTATCATTGGCATTGTCGGAGAAAATCCTTGAAGTCTTTTACTTTTTCTCATTAACGGATTATTAAATTATCAAGAATCGCACCTTGAATGAGAATACAAACAACACCGTATCGAAGCAACTTGTTCCAAAAAAAAACGAAAACTTGGTTCTTCAAATAAAAACAGGATGGAGGATACCAATTAGTTCCACAAAGTAGATGGAAAATTTGAATAAGAAATGTTGAAAACCAAGACTAATTGAAATAAACAACTTTTCCCTTCAATTGGATAACGAAATGTTTTATTCACTGCAAAATATTATATATAACAAAAATAACAATAATACAAGTTTAAAAATATTATAACGTACTCACAATTTTGTGTGTCTTCATCAAAAGTTTTCAACTAATGAAAATATACATACATAGACACAAATTTCAAAAAATGTTCAACATAAATTTAAATCGATTTAAACATTAAATTAAAAACAAAGTACAATCATATACCAATAAACATCAATTAACAAAAAAGAACAAATAACAGAAGTCATGCGAAAGCAGTTATTGTATTCAAGAATGCGTTGAAGAAAATTGTTAGGACCGGGATCAGTTCCATCGAATAATGGTTTCAGTGGCTGTGGTGGTGTAAGTAATGGATCCAGTTTGACTTTTCCACTTGCGCAGCACAATCCAGTCAATTCTCTTTTAAACTTTAACGCATTGCAATATCGGCATACAATCGTCATTGGTCCAATATCTAAATTGTCATCATCACTGTAGTTCGCAGTGGGATCATATTGGAATGCCAAGCGTTGTTGTTCATCTTAAATTTATACTCATGTTAAAACTTTTTTATTTTTCTTATTTAAGCTAAAAACACATGAACTTTAGCTTTAGTTTAAATAAATAAATTTAACAATAGTACATAAATTTAAGAATATCATTTGCTTCAGCAGTAACTTACGGAAATACGTATACATATATTTTTGTTATTTTAAAGGAAAACGGAAAATATTTACTTCCTTGTTATATGTTGAATTGTTGTTCATTTTACTTATGTCAAAACTTTTTTCTTTTATTTTTATTCAAGAAAATGCTAAAAGTATGCTTTTAAATAAATATGTGACAATTGTTCAATGGATTGCAGAAGCATACTTCGTATGTATGTAATGCTGCAAAAGAACAATATTAATCAGGGCTCAGAATTTTTCATTTATGAACATTCAAAAATCAACATTCATGATATTTTTCATAAATGAGAAATCTAAAATTTTATATTTATTTTTCACGCGCATAAACGAACAAGAAAAAATGTTCTGCTTATGTTCATACATGAATGCGCACAACAAGAATTATTAGTCTTATTCATATGTGATAAATGATAAATCAGCTACTTCTCATTAATGTTCTTTTTCATAAATGTACATGTTTTTTCATAAATGAACGTGAAAAAATTTTCTACCTGCGATCGCAGTTTACCGTAAAATGTAGTAAAAACACATGGGTACATATTAACACAAAATACAATATTGCAATATATTCTAAAAGAAATAAAAAAACATTTTTTTTCCTACATACGCCGACAATTGCGCATTATCAAATATGTGCGTTTATGTACGCGAATGCTTAACGCACATATTTTTACGATCTTTTCATTTATGAATAATTATCAAAATTGTACATATTCAAAAATGAACACTTGTGTGTTTCTCATTTGTTCACTTATGAATAGAAAGAAAAAAATAAATCGTCGCATTCATAAATGAGAAAACGCAAAATATTTTTTAGTCTCTCACACATGTATGAGAAGAAGCGGCTAAAAAATGAAATGTACATATTCATACATGTATGAACAGTGAGTGAACACTTCGCTACTCTGATATTAATATTATCAAATTTTGAGTGCATGGCGCCATCTACTTAAAATGAAACGTACTTATTGCGTGATAAACACCACGTACTGGTGCCGTTGTAGTACATGCTATGTATCAGAGCTGGCGCCGTATGTGAAAAATGATTTTCCCTGCTTTCCTGCTTTTTTCTTGAAATTTTTCCACGGAGCCCGCGACCTTTCCAACAAATGCAAAACCGTGGAAATCGATTTTTATATGAAAGTTAAATTAAAAACTTAAAATGGCTGTATCTCCGTAAATAAGAGGAATTTCGCAAAAATACGCATAATTTGGGATCACCCACAAAAAATCGATTTTCATATGAAAATTAAAAACTTAAAATGGCTGTATCTCCGTAAATAAGAGGAATTTCGCAAAAATACGCATAATTTGGGATCACCAATAAAAATTCGATTTCGATGTGGTGAAAATCCTGAGTTCAAAAAATCCGTTGGCTAATTTACTGCATCATTGGTATTTGTTATGGAATCAACGGATTTCTATGTCACCAAATCGCCATCGATTTCTGATTGAATGGTGAAATGCAGTGCGTGTACATCATTATTCTTTGGGGCGAAAATTGCTCGTTGACTTAACCAAGCATAACTCTGATAATTCTCACTAATGTTTGGGAAAACATTTTCAATAAGAGTTAATTGAGAGTCTACAAATCGGCAAAAGTTGTTGATAAGAGTAATTAATCCAGCTGTCGCATCAACTTGGACTTCTCTATTTCCAACAGCTAACAATTGTTTGGAAAACTGTGCAGCACTTTGATCATTTTGAAGTTGAACCATCATATTAGTGGTTAGCGATAATGTTTTTTCGATGATGACTTTAGGCAGGCATTCAATTCATCTGCAGGCGTTACACGGGGAATTACTGGCAACGTCTGCCTGGCAACAATATCTTTCTTCGCTTAAGTTTTGTGAATACACTTGTTGCTGGCTTGCATGTCTTGTGCGGCGGCCGATGTTCGCACGTCGTGTCACAGACTACACTACTAGTCTGTGGTCGTGTTCTCGGCATTTTGGACTATGGACATGCTGGTGAATTTAACCTCAAATGCACGATCCACATAATTTACACAGTTCAACTTACCACCTTAAGGACAAATACCTGCTGTTGAAGTTGAATAAAAATTTGCACAATATGCGTTATTGATTTGATGGTTTCTAATTGAACTGTTAGTAAACGAATAATTTTAACCTCAATTTCACGTACGCACGAGTAGCTGTCAAACGATGTATTACGCACCGGCATCATCTACTTAAAATTAAACGTTCTTATTTTCGTGAGGGATACTCACGTACCGGTGCCGTTGTAGTACATGCTATGTATCGGAGATGGCGCTGTATGTGAAAAACGATTTTCTCTGTTTTCGTGCTTTTCTCTTGAAATTTTTACTGAATTTTCTTTGCTATAAACCTCACGGAGCCCGACAACTTTCCAACCAATGCAAAGCCGTGGAAATCGGTTCGTGTGTTCTGGAGTTATAGCGTCAGGAAGGAAAACCTGACTTATTTTTATATGTAAAGATGAAAATGTTGAACATCAGCTAAGAGCAATATTAATATTCATAATAAATATCTACATTTCAAGCAATAATTGTTTATGCTTTAACTTACATCAGCAGACTATATTAAAAAAAAAAATTATTTACAATTTGCATGAAAGTTTTTTTCTCTTAAATTTTCCCACCTCCTAAATTTCCTTATTAATTACTTCATCTATTTTTCTTAATTAATTAACTAGGAAAGTATCTAATCATTTTCTCTTTATAGAATAAACAACATATTATGAATTTGTCAAATAAAAATTTAATAACAAATAAGTATTTACTTTTTTATAGGTCTTTTTTAATTTAACACTTATAAACTCAATATTTCGCTTTACCTTGGAAAGCTTCTTCAGGAAACAATTGTAAATTATTTTCAAAATTATTTTTGAATTTGTTAGTAATTTTTGTTTTATAAAAGTTAATTTCCTGAAGCGAAATATTGAACGTATATAGCCGTATATGTGCATGCGGAATGGTTTTTGAGTTATTAATTAAACCAACAAAATTTGAGGATTTTTTAACAATTTCAAAAGTTTGCTGCCTTATAACTTTTTCCGTGAAGTCTTTTTAGAAATAAGACATATCACTCTCGGTTGGTATTTTTATCCTCTATCGATTGTATATAGTGGTATTTTTGCAAGCGGCATGGATATCGAGTTATTGATGGAAAACTGAAATCATAAATGTACAAAACAACTCCAAAATGTTTAACGTGCAGTGCCATTGTTTCTTAACTAATAAAAGTGACAACTGAAGAATCTGATTCTGCAATCTACAGGCTTTTCAATTCATATTTTTTATTTAAAATACATAATAAATTAACTATTTAAAATCAATTTTAAAAATGTTATATTTTTGTCATAATTTGTTTACTTTTTATTATTGTACCTTTCATGTAACTCTGAAAAAAGTTTTCCAAACCAAAAAAAAAAGTTTGTTATCTTCTCCTCGATAATTATATAACATACTTTTAAAGTAAAATATCAAATGTAAATTTCAGTTTATTTAGGATATTTAAAATAATATTTAGATGACGGCGTAGTATTCATCTAGATATATATATATATATATATATATATATATATATATATATATATATATATATTTTTTTTTTTCGATAAATGCGATTAAGTTTATATCTTTATAGCCCTTCCTTTTGGGACCATTCTGTCCACGAACCTAAGTATGGTTTTGCACTGAAATAGTTTAGAAAATATTTTATCATGTTATGTTAACTTCGTAAACTATTGTTGTAATAATTTACTTTTCGAAGCCTTTGCATACTGCAAGATTTGTAGCTTTCTGTGCTCTGCCACCTTTCAAGCAACTAAATATCAATGGTGAGTCTTTAAGTGGTTTAGGACGATTAAAATGCATCTTAAAATCATCATCGGCCATTTCAAACGCTTGTGTCAGGTCTTGTACTACTTACATGTATGGAGAAATTTTAATGATTAAAGCTTTCAAAAGGATTATATACAATATTTACATGGTATGTTAACACTTCCAGGTATGGTACCGGTTGAAGTTACTTCATCTTTACTTCTTACATCAATTAAATATACTTCGGGGTGTTTTAGTATGTTCTTGATTTCTTCGTAAGTTGCCATTTTCAATTAATTAAATTTTATTATATATAAAGGAGCTTTAACTTAATAAATGCTAACCATTAACACATTAAATATTTCGGAAGTGACGGGTATGATACGGTTATCACATGGATAAGTATAAATACATACATACAAGTAAATGCTTATTTGCTTTTTTCGCACAGTATGTCAAGAACGATTTTACACAAGAACAGACATTTGCAAAGAAATACTGGCTTAAAGGTTAGCTTTAACAGATGTAGTAAGAACAAATAAAAAGTACTTTTTAACATCAATTTTTGTTCTTTTAGTACCACTTTTTTTGTAATAATAAATCAGTTTCTTTCTTAAGACCGCACTTGCCTAAAACTGCTAAATTTATAGCAGTTTTATATTTCTATTAACGTAATAACAGCAAAGTTCTAGATAATTTGCCGCTATTAATAGAAGCCGCATTCGTACCAACTGCAGCTTTATATTATGGTCTACTCTGTGTGCTAGCGCTGCCAACCAAGTGGAACCGAAAATTATTGCGTCGATTACGCTCACTTATCCACTGTTTCTCTACAAAAGCAAAGCAGATAGTATACAGGGAAACAAACTAAAAAAAATTGTTTCTGCTTAACAGTCTATTAAAGTACTTCAGTTTTCAAGTAATATCTGTTACTTAGATTTAAGTAATAAATGTTTGAAATATGATGTTTTAAATAAATTTAATACACTAATTAGCAATTCTTTTTTTGAAACTTTAGAAAATTTTAATGATTTTTGTCATAACGAGAACAATATAAACTAAACAGCTGGTCTATTAGTTACATTCTCAGTGAATTCGACTGTCAGCCTAATATTTCATACAGAGATGTTAAACACATTCGTTTTGTCAAAGGCTTAGTAAAATTTCGGTTTTGTAATATTTATATCGAGGTGAAGATAAATAACTTTTTAGCAAACTTTTTTTTTGTTTTGGCAAACTTTTTTCAGAGTTGCATTAAAGGTACGTGTACAACAACGTGCTTTCATGTATTACAATAACAAATAGTAAACAAATTATGACGAAAATATACCATTTTTAAAATTGATTTTAAATAGTTATTTACATTGTATTTTAAATAAAAAATATGAATTGAAAAGCCTGTAGATCGTGGAATCAGATTTTTCAGTTGTCACTTTTATTAGTTAAGAAACAAAGACACTACAAGTTAAACATTTTAAAACTGTTTTGAAAATTTTTGATTTTAGTTTTCCATTAATAACTTGATAACCATTTCGCACTATATAATATCGATAGAGGATAAAAATACGAATCGACAGTGATATATCCTATTTCTAAAAAACTGTTCTGCGTGCACATATACGGCATATACATTCGATAGAGGATAATAACACAAATCGAAAGCGATATGGTTTGTTTCTGGAAAGACTTCACGAAAAAAGTTATAAAGCAGCAAACTCTTAAAATTTAAAAAATATTAACAATATATTTTAGTTAGTCGGTAATGAAGTTTTTTTTGTAGAATTCAAAAATGGTATATTTTTTTCACCACAAAACATACCCAACCAACTAGAGAGATTCCGTTCTGTGGAACTCTGCCAAAAAGTTTGCCGTTTTCTCAGAGTTTATCTTCTTCTACGAAATATTTATTATTATATGTTTTGCTTAAGTTTAAATAAATAATTAAGTAATAAAGTAAACGAAATAATTGGTAAACAGCATACTAACTGCGTAGTTTTCTAAGAAAACTTATACACGCAAGATAACAACTATCTTAAAATAAATTCCAGGAAGAAACTTTAACAGCATAAAAACGAAAACAAAAACACACACAGGCCAACAAACGCTTATACATTGAATGAATTACATAACAACAAATGTAATTCAAAGGGAACAGAAAATTCTTAATTTTTTTAGACCTCTAGTGGATAAATATAAAAGATAGCGTCTGAGTGAGATAAAATATAAACCTTGTGAAGTAAAGACTTTCATCTTTAGTACATTGTTCTGTAGTCACAACGTACAAATTTAACATTGTGTGTAAATAATTAATTTGAAAACTCTAAAATTTTGTGTTATTTTACAATAAAGAACTCGGTAAAAACAAAACGTTTATAAAAGGTATAAACGTAACAACTTTATAAACTATATATAATGAAGTTGGAAGAACTGAAATATGAGCAGCTAAAGAAGGAGCTGAATAAGTTGGATTTGCCAACAACGGGAATTGATGAATTCAAAAAGCGTGACATGGATATTGGGACGTACGAAATTAAAGACAAAGATGTGGTTGAGGTAACCCGCCAGCAAAACACACCCGTAACAAAATTTATTGATATTTAACTTTCTATTTAAAACTTCATATAAAAGTATGACGCTGGCGGCGATGATGCCTACTATTTCAGTATTTGTATTTGGAAAGATGTGCAGAGTGGCTTAAAAAAGTAATTTTTCGCTTACATGTTATATGTATTTAAAGGTGCTTTAGTCACAGATTATAAACCTGTTCTTTAGTGTTGATTAATGCTACAAATTTGAAACCATGTTTATGTACCGCACTATCATAGAAAAAAGATGCAACTCAAAATATGTATGTATATGGAGGCTTATTGGTGATAGTATGTGGCTGTGTGACAGCTTTAGGTGTCGGAAACCTTCTCTTAATAGAAGAAAAGTTTGGTATTCCTGATAACTATGCTTCCAAATTTGTTTTGAAAATCATGGTTCAGTCCGAAATACCTTTCGCGCATTTTACGATCAACATAGATCGTAAACGATCTTAGTTTGCGTGCTTACAAAATCCAACTCGTGCAAGCATTGAAGCAATACGATCAACTATCAAGGTGCAGATTTGGTGAATGAGCCCAAAGCAAGATTGCCGATCCCGATTTTAGCACTTTGGCTTTGGAGTGATGTTAAGACACCGTTACATCCAGAAAAATGAACTGTTTGGTATGCTTTATGGGCTGGAGAAATCATTGGTCGTAGTTTGTGAAACAATAACCTGATATATGGTTACCAAATATTTCGGACCCGTAAAATTACGTAAAATCACTTTTACGATAATTGAATTTTACCATATGCCTGAACATGATTTTTTACACCTCACATTAGTAAATTTGTGTAGTGCGAAACTTATTTTTCTTTTTTTGCGAATTTTGACATATTGTCAATAGTTGACGAGTTGTCTTAACAATAGACTTAGCAAGGTGTTAGTTTACCTTCTAAGAACAATTTTGACAAAATTCATAGATACATATATTCACAAATTTAATCACCTGTTTTTAATTTCGGAAAAATATTTTAAACATTTGAATAAATAACTAAACTTTACCGTAAAAGGCAGCCAGCACTTTTGATATATTTATTTGCCAGGGGACTTTTTGCATTTTCTTATGCGAAAGATTAGAGAGCTGGAAAAACAGTTTATCTCATTCTGACAAAAGGAAAAATTTAGAACGAAAAATATCATTTATTTTAGAATTTAGAATAGAATCTAGCATATAAATTGACAAAAATCGTACATTTGTCGAATGGAAATTTAAAGATATGATCGGAATTCGGACTATGTTTTATAATGCAAAATGTAAAAAAATTGTTTTTGCAGAGTAAGTTGTTGGAAGTTCCTTTTATAGAATATACTTATGTACAGGAAATGAGCTGATCTAAATTGATTTTTAAGCTTCAGCAAATTCTCTTATCGTTACACTTGTTATAACAACTACGTTTATATAATTTTAAGTTGCATATTATTAAACTAGTACTTAATAAAATTAATATTTATTTTTTTATTTTATATTTCCACCTTTACAAAAAATATATATATATTTTTTTAGACAAAAAATTTTATTATTGTTCCATGTTTATATACTTTTTTTTTTAAATTTCACTAAAATTATCAAAAAGCCATTTAAATTAAATTTGAGGAGATAGTGATAATCGTATGTTTGTTTTGGAAAGGATAAAGGAATAATTTTAATACAAAAAAATTGCACAAATGTTTCTGCTTAATATGATAGTATTGTATTCTAATAACGATAATAAATAAACTATTGCATTAAAAGTTCCTTTTAATAAACATTGTTTCTACATACATTTACAATGTTAAACAAAAATGTTATTAAATATTCATTCCTTAAATAAATTTAAAATTTTTTATTTTCTATATATCTTTCATTATGTTATTTAGGATTTGTGTGTGCACAAGTGCGTGTTTCCACATGTATCTTAATGAATAATACGAAAAAAATTCAAATAAGAAATAAATATAGATTCGTACGTACATACATGATTCGACAATTGTAAAATAGTTAATTTTTTTTTAATTAATTACTTTTTAGCGGTAATTTCATTTTTTTTTCTCTTTGTATGACAATGAATATTTTACAAAGATTTATTAATTTAAAAAGCAAGTATTATTAAATTATAAATTTCTTGAACTCAGCCTGCTTATATGCGAATTTATGTACACAATAACATAAACGATTTTTTTTATTAATATATTTTAAATATAACAACAAATAAAGGCATTGATTTATCAAAATAGATGCTTCTGTGATATTTTTCAAACTCAAAAAAAAAAAAAGAAATAAAATTATTAAGTTTAATAAACGATGTATGTATTGTGAAAACATAGCGTGGTTTATAACTAAACACCAGCAGATCCCTATCAGTATTTACGTTTTGTTTTACAAACATTAGCAGCGTTTTGCAGGTGGCACTAAATGATCAGGCAATACATTGGGCAACTCATTTCCCTCCAATTTAACATTAATTAAATGTAAAGCTAAGGCAAACTCATCTGAGTCCAAGAAACCATCACCATCGACATCAGAAAGTTTCCAAATTTTACTCAGTACAGAGTTGGGTAATTTTGATTTGATAAGCTCTTGTTTAGCAGCTGCAAATAAGACAAAATTTTAACAAATTATAATTCTGTTAAAAGGAAAACAAAAACTCAATCTTACCCTGCCCAGAAATTCTACCATCAACAGGAGAAAGCTTATTAAATATAATATCTGTGCGTTCCTTATCTCTATTGCAAATCCAATCATGTTCACCAAATCCGGCATCGATACCCTCCCCTTTCATATAGCCAAAGGGAGAAACATTGTCATCAATGACACCTTCGAAGGCACCACCTTAAAAAAATATTAAGAAATAGTAAAATTAATAAAATTGTTTAAAAGTAAGTGTAAACAAAATATAAATGGTTATAAACAACTAAGTTGTACGTAAGCATAGAGGAAAAATAAAATAAATAAAAAGTAATAGGGCAAATTGAAGTGCAGAAGTTCATATGTGTAATATAGTGTGAGGTTAAATAAGAAATAATAGTTTTTAAAAGTGCCCAGCTGTGTTAAAATAATGCTCTTAAATTATATTATTTCAATTGAAAAATTGGATTTATTATAAATATTATTATGCTATTAGTATTGACTAGTGTTGATGCAATGTATTATAGATGTTAAATTTAGGGTCATATCCTACTTATTGGTTTGCTCTTATTAACCAATGACTTTACGTAGGAATAGCACATTTAAAAGCAACAAAGTAAGACTTTTAAACCTATTTCGAGAAATAATGCGTTCACAAAATGTTACCTTCACTAAGTTGTGGTGACGTGCTGTTTGAAAAACATGTTTTCGGTAAAGATCTCACGCAACTGAATGAAGCACAGACTAATTGGTAAACATGGCTATGTTCCGCTTGCAGGTTATGGGAATTTTTTTCATCGTCAGCGCTTAATAAAATTTTGCGAAGAAACACACTCGATCTACATTTGATCAAAAGTGTGCGACACAAACAATATTTTTTTTTGGTTGTCGCACTAGCTGAAGATATTTTATTTATATTGTAGCTCGGCTGGACCATGGTGTTGGTCGTAAAATATATATTTGAGTAATTTGTGAACATCGTATAAACGCCAAAAGTCTATTCACTTGCATTCAGGACATAAAGATAACCGTAAAACAGCTAAATCTATTTGAATAATGAAAGCTTAATTTAAAGTAGCGTTTAAAATTTCATAATAACAGACTATTTATTTATTCTATGATTGCCATACTAATGGAAATGTGTAGAAAATTAAAACAAATTTCCAACTTCTTCTATTTACTGGTTTTTGGAATATAGAAATTTTTTTATATCTTTATAATCAAGGTTTATCTCCAATAACAAATTTTGCTGGTTATTTTCAAAATAAAACTTTAATAGAAATTAACATTTTCTAGCAAGTTATTTTTAGTGGTTGTTGGGAATTGTAAATATGTCCTTAATGGAATGCATTAAATATTGTTGGCTTAAGTCCTTGAACAGAACAATAAAAACACTAATAATGAAACAATTCTCAACTAGTTTAAAACAAAAATTTCAGGAAACAAAATTAATATCTCAAAAAATTAAAAAAAAAAATTTGGAACATTGTACATCTGTACAGCCTTAATGAATTTTGAACAGGGTGCTTGGGTGTCCAATATTAACAGTCAACATTATTCATTATTGGAATACTTTTCTCTGTTCTTCTACAAGGCACGAATAGTAATACTTTTCTGCGTACAATCTAGAGTAGAAAAGTCTTATAATGTAAGAATAAAGTTGCTAATTTTAGAAGTGGGTTCATAAGGTGTCTGTCAGAGCTAATAGGATTTTTTTAATCATAAAATAAAAATAAAAAAGAAAATTTTGCTCGTAATATAGACAAAAAAATAAACAAACTTGGGTGCGGAATATGTTTATAGTTTTGTTAATGAATTCATAGGTGCTACTTTTGAATATGTGTTAGTTTTATAATTATTAAATTAATACATAAATATTTTTTTGCTATTGTTGTGGTTTATAAATTAAGACTATTCCCACTAGTGCTTGAATTTTTTAGTACACTCCTAACTAATCGAATAGACTCACAATATTTGCGAAGTAGAAAAAACTGTACTGCCTTCGTTATAGTCTACAAATTAAGAATAATAAAATTAAAAATTTCACGTTACGCAGATTTGTTGTTATCGGTAAAAAGCACTATCTCACACTAAAATTTTTTTATACCCTTTTACTTCCAAGAAAGAATTGTAAAATCAAAAACATTTGTTTAAAAAAAAATGTAAATAAAAAAATTGTAAGTCTAAATTAAAAATATGTCTGTAGTAACTAAATGGAAGAGCAGCAACAAGTCCTAGCCATGAAAAATGAGTTTTTTATTGCCAACTGATTCCACCATTCAAACGGCTAAATTAAATTATTGTGGACAAAAAAGGAAACAAAATAAATTAACAACATTTTATGTTTCGGTATTATTTTTAAATTAGACGCCTAAATATAAAAACAGAATTTCACAGCAAAGAAAACGCAAAAATAAAAAAAAAAAACATTACTCGTTAATCGTATGAATAGAAATATTTTTTTTAGTATATTTTATTTTAAAATTACTAAATTGCGTTTGTTTTAAAATTTACTATCTATCATTCTTAAGCCGTATAATGAATGTTTAATAAAATGCTTTGCTTCTAAAATCAGAATCGAATTACTTTTCTTTTATTTATACAAATTTGTATTAACTATTTGTTTACATTTGGTTTTGGTTAACGTGACGTATGTACGCAGAGAGAACTAACTTTTACATTCGGCATGTGTAATCTATTTTTATATTATTATTGTTTGTAAATAGAGAGCAGTTGTTGCTAGGGAGAGATATTGAGAAAATAATCTTTGGCAAAAAAAAAAAATTGGGAGTAATTTATTTTACTTCTATTTCGTTTTGGAATGGAATTTTCACTAAAGTAGAATAATTTTTTTTTTCAAAATAACTTTTAATGATCTCAGCTGACGTAAATCATTTAATGGACTTTCTCTAAATGCTACTAACTCAACTGACGTTTGACGCTTCTTAATGAATACATGTTTAGTCGATTGGCTTATATCGATGCAAATATAATACAGAAATTAGAAAGCAATGTATTAATTAATGCAAAGGTGTAAATGCATCAGATATCTTAGTGTTCTCAAGATCAATAAAAGAAACACAGAAATAACACCATATAACATCGGCCGGCATATTTTAGTTGTGTTCAACCGCTCTCAGTGGTTGTCTACGGTTTTTTGTTTACTTGTATTCTCTGAAGAGTACACCATGTTCGCGTACTGTTTTTAAAGAACAAAAAAACGAAAGCGCTCACCAGCCAGAAAGAACGGAGAGAAATAACAATAACCAAAAAATAAATTCACCTAAGAACTTTTAAAGTTAAGGAAATTTGCTAAGGTGATTTATAGAAAGTATATTAAGAAGGAAATTTTACTGCAACAAATGTTTGAAATAAAGAATATTAATCAATAATCATTAATTATTTATCGAGTACTATTTTTTGTTACCATCATGTTATCGTGACACATGATATTTAGATATACATACAAAATGTAAAATATAAAAAATGATTTAATTAGGTGGGTAAAGAAAATCGATATCATAAAAAAAAATTGCAATGCGTTTACTTTACTGTCAAACAAAAATAAGTGTAAAAAGTTTCGATATAAGTTACAGTAAATTTTTAAATCGGCACAGTTTTTGTCAAGAAAACCTGAAAAATGGTATAAAAATTACAAAAAATCATATAAAAGTCGAATTTATTTTCTAAGTTATTGTTATTAGCTCAGGAAGATAAATGCCTGGAACTAAAAAGACAGAAGCCAAATTGAATTTGGAATACAAGATACTTAAACGGTTTGTGAAATAAATAAAGAACTTAAGTGTTGATATTAAGCCCTAAAACCCTAAATTAATTTATTGAAGTGGACTGACTATTTTATGCAAAATTATTCCATGGTCTCTAAAACATCGTCTGGCAAAATTTCCGATAACATGGGCCGTCTAGAAATGAAAGCTGCCCTGGTAGGCTAGTAGATAGTGTGCTTAGCCTACCAATCTAGGGGTTGTTATTTTCACTGCAAAAAAAAGAGCTTGAAGGCTTTCACCACCTGTCTCATCTTTTCTTTATATCTTTTCTCAAGAAAGTGCTACTTCTCTTTAAAAAAAATATTGAAACAAAAATATAACATTAACATAATATAAAATATTAATCTTAATCTTTTAAACGGTCCTTTAAATTATAACGATTTATTTTTTTCTCGATATTTCGCTTTCCTGTGGAAAGCTTCTTCAGGAAATTATTTTTTATATTTTTCAAAAACATAAATTATAAAAAAAAGGGTTATAATTTTTGTTTTTGAAAAATATAAAAAATAATTCCCTAAAGAAGCTTTCCACAGGAAAGCGAAATATCGAGAAAAAAATAAATCGTTATAATTTAAAGGACCGTTTAAAAGATTAAGATCATTATTTTTAATAAAAATAAAAAAAAGTCGAATAAAACTGAAAGTAATAATCAAATTAACATAAATAAAAATCTTTAAATTATAACGCAAATGAAATTAACCTATTTTCGTGACCGCGAAGAAAAACGATAGTGAAATTAAAAAAGTGTGGGAGTGCCTGAAGAATTAGCGAATTAAATAAATTAAATTCTAAAAGGACAATCACTACATATATTGGCTTAAAGTAATATAGGGATACTTACTATTGTCAGCAGTATACCGAATATTACATGAACTATTTTAGCCTTAAAACAACATTTTCAATGTAATTATACTACATTCTAATAATTTATTTAAACTAGAAGCAAAAATCTAATAGGTATTATAACAAAAAATTGAAAGCAAAATAATTTAAATGGCAAAAACTTAACATCAAATTAATAATGGGACAACATGAGATAAAGTGAAATTGTAAATTATTTTTCATATTAAGTTGGGAGACCCATTTGTTATTATCGCCCTTAATCTATTTTGCCTTGATTCTACAACTTTCTGACCATTTTTAGATGAAATCTTTGACCATTTTTCCTGTATATCCGCAACCAGCTCTGAACATTGTAAGCTTTACGCTTGGGGTCATTGTTTTGGTAAAAATTTTGGTTCTAATACAGTTGCAGAGAGACTTGACACATCAATGTAATATTTGTAATCCAAAATCCCTACAATTACAAGAAAATTACCTGGTTCAGCAGCTGAGACGACCTTAAACATGGTTAGGGCCAGCTATCGGTGTTAAAACTTGTTTTAAGAACTCTGTTTTCGGTTTTCTCCATATGTATAAAAGTCCACCTGAGCAAAATATATTATATTTACTTTCAGCTGTAAATATAACCCCTCTCTTTGTTTCTGTGCTTTCTTGCAAAGTTAACAAGTTTTTGCTTATTTACTTTATTAATAAAACGCTTTATCCTATCCACTCTTCTATGTAAATTATGCTTTCTTGGCACATTTCTGATAGTTTCAGGATTTGCCTTTTTCTCTAAGCGTATTTTGGCCTCGAAGGCAAGTTTGGAAGCACTTAAATTCGGATTTGCCGTGCTAGCCTTCGCTCATCTGCTCCTGAAAACATTTTACATGGTTTTCGAAGGCTCTCATAGCTTTCTGTATTTGCAGCATAGCGCTTTATAATATTAAATAGAGTCGTTTTAGTTTTTTTTAATTCTGCGACATTTTTCCTGTTTTTGCTTTTTTTTTTAATATTCCATTATAAGATGTCTATTTTCTGGAGGTGTCTGCGAATCACTAGGCGCCATATCAAATAAATGATTCTTTTTATTTCCAATTGAAACATTTTTGCATAAATATTCCAATGACATATGTTGTCCCATTATTACTTTAACATGAAATTTATATGCTACTTGACTTATTCTTATTGCTTTGTTTTTACAATAATATCACGAATTTTCGTTTATGATTTTTATAAACGGATGCATTATAAGTATAGTAATGCATCCGTTTATAAAGTAAAGTTTTTTTTTCAATCTATGGTAGTAATAAAATAATTTTAGTATACAAATTATACTAATGAATTTGAGCCACTGTATGTAAGTTGTCTATCAAACAATTTAGCCGTATTGACCGCTATCGCGTACTTAATTATTTTCACGCATAAATCTTTATCGTTATGAATGTATTTTATTAAACGATATAGATCTTTTAAATTGGAAAATGGATTCTGATGATATTCTATGCTTTATGTAACATTATAATTAAGTAACATTATAGTTAAGTTCGTTCACTTCGAAAATATTGAGATCATCATACTCATAGACTTTTCCTTGCATATCCGTAAGAGTCAAAAATTTCCACACATAAATTTAAAGACATAAAAATTCTTAGTGATACAAATGGTACCTTAATCTTGCCAACGCTGAAAAAGATGAAATTAATAAATTCGAATATCTTTTAAAGCGCATACTCGTTAATAACGGTAATAAATTTTTAACTGGTGGCCATTTTGTAAGCTGATTGATATGATTTATATTTAGTTTGGTTTGCCAAACACCCAAACGACTCTTCTAAATTGTGGAAATTGGGCTTGACAAAATTACTTTTGTTTAATTGAATACAACAAACAAAACAAACAAACAAAACTGCCGTATTTGGAGTAATGATATTCCTTAAGTGTATGTTGAGACACTGTTAGTTACATCCAGAAAAACTGACTGATTGGTGTGCTTTATGGGCTGGTGGAAATTTTATGACCAGTATCGTTTAAAAACGAACGTTACATTAAATGGCGATCACTATAAAGTCATGATTACTGACTTTTTGGTTAATCAATTGAACAATATTCATGTGCTGGAACTGTAGTTTTAACAAAACGGCAACAATTGTTTAATTGAAGGAAATGTTTGATAACCGTATAGTCTCACGTTTTGGACCCATGAATTAGCTAGCCTCCAAGATTATAAGAAATAACGCTTCTAGACTATTTTTTTATGTTGGGATATGTGAAGTGTCGCTAATATACGCCAAAAACGTTGTACCGGTGTGCGGCCACGAATGTTGAAAAAAGTCAACACAAATTGGATCTATACATTAGACTACGTCCGAGTTTAGAGGTGGCGGTCTTTTGAAATCATATTTAAATAATTCAATTTTGTTTTATTTCATTTCAAAGTAGTATACTTCCATAAAAACACTCTTTATAAAATTATGCTGTGCTTTTTTTGTCATAAAATGCAATCATTCCACTGATTTTTTTTGGCAGATTCCAAAAATCTTAAATGTAATTCTAAGTAAAAAAATTTTTTTGCCCACGTAAATTTTAATCTAGAATTAGCTAAGTTACAACTTGTCTGAAATTGCGTTTTGAGTTATATTTAATAATTTAAAAGGAACAATTTTCCATAACTTTCATCACTAACAACCCCTGCTGTTTTTAAGCGAAACAAAATTTTTCATTTAAAACTAAATTTCGTTTTCTGAGCGTTTATATTTTAGTCTCTTAGAAATCAAAGAAAATGATAATAGTGACAAGAATTTTATATCGCATCTACCCGTAATTTTAATAAAATTTCTCTATTATTAGTAAATTAACCATTAACTTGTTGATAAATCAGCTGATAATTTTTAATAGGAACTAAAATATATTGGGCCTAACATGTACCTAAAATAATTAAAAAATATTTTGAAATTTATAAAGTTTTACATAAAATATACAGACGAAACCCCCCTATAAAATAATGGTAGATATGCATTTTTTGCATGACATATTTTTTTTAAATAAAAAGCATATTAAGGGCAAGTTAAAACGTTTTGTTTGCCTTTAAATCGCTTAAAATCATATTTTAATAATGAATTATTGAAATTCTAAATTATTACTATAACTGTATTGGTAACTAGTTATTGAAAATAAAAATAATAATAAAAGCTAGTGCTTAAAGTGCTTAACTTTTTGATGTTGTTGAAATAAAAACAAAAATTTTAAAACTTGTTTAAATAGAAATAAAAAACAATTTATATGTTTTCTCTATAAAAGTTTATTTTTTTGCAACCTTTCAATTAGTAACAATTATTAAATGGAGGTTTAAATTTTTTCTATAAATATTTTTAATCGTATTGTAGTGTGCGCCATAACGTTGGCTACTTTAAAATATCAATTTTAATTTTAAACATGTACTTCAGTAAGCGCCCGTTTTTATATATTTCCCAGTTGGGCAAGTAAGTGAGTGCATCCATTTAGTTGAGTTTTTTTTTTCATTTCTTTGATTGTGCTGCTTTTTGTGTCTTGCCATACAAGCGTTACAAGTTTAACTTTAACTATTTAGTTCACTTTGGCTATTTTACAGATGACTATTTAATGATTGGCGGCAATTGATGTTTAGTCTCTGAATTTGATAATTTTGCATTTCCAATTTATGGATTACAATTGCTTTGCTTCATCAGGAGGCAGTGTAAAGTGCGTTTAAAAATTACTTTAGTTTATGAATATTAAAAAAATGCCTATCAATTACAGATGCTAAGAAAATAGATTTTCTTTTGTGATCGTTAAAGGTTCATTTACACTTAGCAAATATTTGACCAACAGATATTTTCGTTTATTAGTAAATATATTTCTTTTTTGTGAAAAACCTTTATTCGTAAACTTCTATTACAAAGTAGGCCATCATTTCAACAGAGCACACCATATTGTCGGTCCGAAAATAAACATCGATAAGATTTCTCCATAGAGATTTGGTAATTTTTTTCCCAATATAACGTTTGGCCAGAGCAGAAATCCCAAAATAATTTGTGTTGTTTTGTTTGCACAATGCTCAGATATAGTTGATATTAGGAACAGTTTAAGAATGTTTTTCATTAAAATAACAAGAGGATTAGGCGATCCATCAAAAAGAGTAAGTGGATCAGGCAAAGTAAATGGTTTTTTTTACCGTTTTAAAAGCACATCAGTGGTGCTTTTGGGAAGATTGTGCTTGTAATATCGAAGGAGATACTGAATTTTTGTATCAATAATAAAAAAAAATATTAAGAACCTTTAATTCCCATGACTACACACAAAAGGCCGTATTTCTTCGTAAAAGGTCTAACAACCGTTAAACTCAACCCTGCTCACATAATATAGTTATTGAATATTTTATTCATGTTCTGTACCATAATTTGGAATTAATATGCAAACATTTTAACTACTTGCGAAAGAATAGACACGATTGACGGTTAAACAGAGAAGACCATTAGGAAATATGAGAAATAGAATAGGAGACACAGTCGAACACCCATGAATTAATTATACACTCATTTGATTAGGTGTTCGGTATAAGTTGACGAAAAGTTATCACTGAAATTATAATCAATAAGTTTTAACAGAAATGCAATATTCCAAACTCTATCGAACGACTTAGAAATACTTTTAGCCAATAGCTTATTGTAGCAAAAAAATTGTTTTACAAAGCAGCTGAATTTTTTTCAACAAGAAGTTTATTTTTCAATTGTTTTTGCATTTAGTTTTTTGATGTATTTGTGGTAGATGTATTGGCAATTGTTACAATGAATTCAATTTCGTACGAAAATTGCATTAAAATAATTAAAATCCGCTATTACATTACGTGAAATTCGTGATATTTTCGGACAACTTAATCGTCCTTCTGAGACCACTATTAAAAATTTGATCGTTAAATTTGAGATGACAGGGTCGATACGAACATCAACGCGTGTTTGGCCGTTTCGTTCAACTGAAATCATCGCAGCCATATATGTCAATTCCTCGACGTTCTCAACAATTGGGGTTCTCCGAAAACACCACATGGCGAATTTTGCATAAGAACTTGATTTCGAAGCCTTACAAAGTTCAACTGCTGCAGGAATTAAAGCCGACCGACCGCTCACATCGCCGTAGATACGATCAATTCATTCAGGAACAACCATCTGATTTTTCTAAAAAAATAATTTTTCAGACAAAGCCCATTTTCACTTGTCAGGGTATGTCAACAAGCAATGTGCCGCATTTGGGCTTCTCAAACTCCTAGAACATGCACAAAGGCTTCTCAATAGCGTTTGTGCAGGTTCAAAGTGTTACTTTATGTCGCGGTGCGCGTAACGGTCAATGGATCACGCCATCGCGGCATGTGGTTTCAACAGGACGGTGCCACATGTCACACAGCCAATGAGACGATTAATGCATTCAAAGCCAAATTTCCCGATTGCATAATTTCACGACAATCGCCAGTTAGTGGGCTAGTCAGATCATGTATTTTAACACCACTGGATTATTTTTTTTGAGGCTATGTTAAGGACAGAGTCTATACGAAGCCATTTGAATTGATTTTAGCCTTAAAAGTCAAAATCCATGATGTGCCGAAAGAAACGCCATCTGTCAGCGTGGTCGCCATGGATATTTGCCAAATATAATTTATCATTCATTATTGCCAAACTTTTCTCTTCGTAATAGAATAAAAATTTGAATCATGTTAATCTAAATTTTTTGTTTTAGAAAACAAACTTCTTGTTGAAAAGCCCTTTGTTGTTATACTGCAGATAATGTACATTAAGCATACACTTTTAAATGTTTTAAACAATTGCAATTGAGCTTTTGTTAAAATTAAAAGAAATGTCAAATAAATTTTGGAAAAAAAATAATCAATATAAATAAACAAATAAATATCCGAATGAAAAAAATTGTTGAAACAATATTCCTAATATTCTCTCTATATGAAGTAACAACTTCAGTTTAATGTAATTTTCAAAACGATTTCGATATTTTCAAATCGGTAGCAACCCTGTTTTGAAAATATGGTTTTACTGCTGTACATAAATTAAGTTTGAAGCCCCTCCCCAAAAAAAATTTTAAAAACATAATAAAACATGTTATTTGCAAATTATTTAAAATATTTTTTATATTTAAAAGAAGTGCATAGATGCAAATTACAAAAAAGTGATTTACGGCAAGTGCAGGACATTAAAAAAATCTGTTTCTTACTTTTTACATTTTTGAAAGTAATTGTTACAGTTTGTCTTCATTTTGTCTAATAAATCACTTAAACGTTCTCGTATGTTCAACTGTAAAGGTTCAACACTCTCTACGAAATGGGAGGAGGGAGATATGGAAATGGTATCTTTTAAAATGTGTAAATAAATAAAATTTATATAAAAATTAACACTAATAATTCAGTGCAAGTTTTTATAAAGATATAAATGTATTTCGAAAGGGATTTAATAAAGCACTTTAATTGTGTTAAGCAAAAACAAAACAAAAAAAAAACGTGAAAAGATGAAGAAGAATTTCAAAGATAAAAAGAGGGCTGAAAACAAATAGGTTCTAATTTTTTTTAAATTAAAAGCTAAACAATTTCTATACATTCACTTAAACTGTATAAAAAATAACAATAAAAATATTCTAAACCAAAAATATATACAGAATTGAAATTTAACCAGGAACGTTGCAACAGATTTTTGATCAGGGATTCCTCATTTCTGTTAAAAATATGAAAGCATACATGATATGCTGTTACATGTTAACTAATTTAACGAATTAAAATTTCCACAAAAAATGAAAACTCAAAATGATTATTATTATTATTTTTCTAAAAGGTAATGTATAGAGTTAACGTGTTTACACGTGATAGACAAAGACTTTAATTAACTTGATTTTTTATCTTTTACATAGTTTGAGATTCTTGAGATTTTTTATAATTATTTTAATGACTTCTTAGAACAATTTTTAAAAACAATTCTTTAAACTTTTAATATATGGGATGAGTGGCTTTCTCTTCATGCATTTGATGCCGTGATTCCCCAGCGGCACAAGAGCGCGGCAATCGGGCGGCTATTGACAGGACTCGGGAGAACACCACTGACACGGCAAATGTATATGAGGGGAATGGAGACAATATACACCATAGCGGAAGACAACGGATACAAAAAGCGCCTCGTAGATAACATCAGGAAACAAATTAGAACGGAAAAAGAACAGGAGGATGAAAGGGGAAAATGGGCTACATTAACGTATATGGGAAAATCAACGTACAAATTGGCGAAATTCTTTGGAGAACACAACATCAATAATGCATTCAGAACAAGAAACAACCTAGGCAGAATACTACGGAATAAAACAACCGAGGCAAATATATTAGACAAACAAGGAGTGTACAAATTAACTTGTACATGCCATTATGGCTACATCGGGCAAACAGGACGAAAAATTAAGACCAGATTTAGGGAACACATTAGAGACTATAACAAAAGACTACGAGAACCAAAATCAACTCCAGAATCAAACTTTGCGAACCATATATTTAACAACAAATGTACACCAGGACATATAAAGACAACGGTTAAACTGCTTCATACACAGCACAAAGGAAGGAGACTAAATGTATTGGAAAACATGGAAATATACGAACAAAAAACATTTGACGGACGAATAATAAATGAACAGATAAACACTGCTTCGGACACAATATTTGAACCGTTGGAACATTTTTACAGGAAAACAAACACTACACCAGTACAAAAACGTTTCGCAGGTGCACAAGACCAGAGCAATAAG
Source organism: Trichopoda pennipes (assembly GCA_030448955.1). Classification (NCBI taxonomy): domain Eukaryota; kingdom Metazoa; phylum Arthropoda; class Insecta; order Diptera; family Tachinidae; genus Trichopoda; species Trichopoda pennipes. The sequence continues at coordinate 7,807,071 of JASKUP010000088.1, forward strand.
GAACATCGTAAACGTACAATTACAGATTATTATGTCACATAAAAAAAAAAAAAAGAGGGGAGAGAAAAACCCAATAGGTTCACACATGAACAAAAACGGACAACAGTCATGATCGTAAAAGGATTTAGTTAGGAAAAAAGACGAATGGAAAAGGGAGCGACAAATTAGGTAAAAAGAGACAAACAAAAAAAGAGAGAGAGATGCAGGCAAAAAAGACAGAAAGTGATAAACGCAATAACACGAAGGGAGACACGAACTATATAAACACAACTGACAATAGAACGCAACTAGAACGAAAAGAACACTGAAGATGGCAAACAGCCGAAACCGGTTTGTTCACAAACCAAATTTGACGAGGGTCGACGGAAAACCGTACCCAAATAAAAGTTTTTAAAATAATTTTTATAGTTTTTTAAACGATCTTTTTTATCTTTAATAAATATCTTTTTTCTTAAAAAAGAAAAAAGATATTTATTGTTTTTAAAATAATTTTTATTGTAGTATTTGTTATTAACTAATAATTTTTTTTTACTTGTTGTTATAGGGGCTATAATACTAAACACTGAGTGTCAATTTCAAGTGAAAAACTACTAGTATTCTACAGAAAGTGGCCTGTAACAGACTGGCAAAAGTCACTAGATTTTGACAAAATGTATTTAGAATATAAAAAATTATTATTTTTTGTATTAATTACCTACACTACTGCTAAGGAAAAATTTAAATTTTTTAAAAAATTACGATAGAAAAAGATTCTTCTAAAAAATTTGTTTGAATATCACGCTTGCAGGCTTATAAATCTTTATAAAACTACAAAAAAGTATAATGCAATTCAATTTTATTTAATTTTTATTGAGTAAAAATGTATAGAAAGAAAAATAATATAATTTGTAAAATTACAAATTAAGAAAAAAAAAAAAATAGAATAAATTTGTATCGCTAAAAGGCAAAACAGGATAAACCTCATTTCAAAAATTTTATGGAATGCAATATTGACTTCCCTTATCGCTCTTTTCATTAACTGTGCATATGTAAATACAAAAAGTGGTATGGATCGGTATAGCATAATTCTCGTATTATATAGTTGATATATTTTTTAAGCTGTTAAACATAGTGGAGAGCAGATGTGTCTGTAGTAAATATATAGGTTGCTCCTACAAGAGAGCTAAAATTTGTAAAAAAAAACAGATAAAACATATTTTCTTATTTACTTAAAAGGTACGCCACTGCAACTAACATTTTTTTCAAAAAAAAAAAATTTTAAGGTTTGGATAACCTCAATATGCCTTTGCTGCAGAGATTCATAATTAAAATTTGAGGTAAGCATGTACTTTCTGAGATACAAAAATTAATTTCTTTGGCCTCCAAAAAGTTCAAAGGTTATTTACGGCTTAAAAAGCAGTTCGATTGTTAGTCTTCCGCAGACATAGTTTTTATGTTTTTATTTTGATATTTATTTGATATAAAGTAAAAAAAAACTCTAATTTTTATTAAGCTGAAAAACAAGTTTATTTTTAAGCATTTAGAAAACAATTATAAACTAAATATAGTGTTTCAAAGAGAGCAAACAAAAAGAAAAACAAATTGCCAAATCCACTGTTAAAGGGGTCAGAAGACTGTCATTCACTGAATTGATGTCGATGCCAAGTTCACTAACACTTGAGGTTAATGAACAAAAACTTACAACATTTGCAAAAAATTTCAAATAAATACAACCAACTTAATTTATATTGTAAGCAAAAAATAACACAGAAACCTAAACTAAAAAGCTTAACAATCACAATTTAACGGGAAAGAGAAGAATAAAAATGAAGTAAAATGTCGTCGGTCTACTTAACTGTACAAAATAAAAAAAAAAAAACAATAAATATAAGTTTTTAGGAATTTTTTATACTCATTGTGATAATAAAATTATTGAATTTAACCAAATTGTTTAATTACTTTAGTTTTTAGGCATTTTAAACATTTTATTTCAGATCCAATTTCTTTTATCGGAAACTCACGCATACATTTTTCTTACAACATTAAAGTAAACGTGTTATTTCGTTCGTTCGATATTTTAAAAGATTAATGTTAAAGAGGTAATAAAAGTCAGCTGATAGCTGTATACAAAATATTTCCCGATTCAGAACTTAATAATGAATTCAAGTAAAATTGGAAGTAATTATTATTTAAAGTAATAATAATGATAATCCACAGCTACTGTTATGCCGATCATAAGATATCTATACCTATATTCCGTCGTTGCCTATAAACTGCTACTAAGCAGCTCTCTAAGCTCACATAATTAAATGTGTGCTCTGGGTTAGTATACGTAATTCTTGCTATGCTATTCGCATGATTGAATAAGTGACTCCATGGTTTTTAAGGGACACAAACAACTCCACTAAATTTGTTTTTAGGAGTTTTCATATTCATCTCGTTTACCTCCGCTATTATCCAAAGGTTTTGTGATTTTATGTGATAAAAGAAATGTTTCAAGAAATTTCTAAGATATAGGTTTATAAAAACTCTGTTTACTCTTAAAGGATTCGATAACACTGACAAGTTTCACACCCATAGATTTAGTGACAAACTAAGTTTCACGCCCATAGAGCACGTAGTACTGTTAATACATAAGGTTTGAAAGTAATTATATAAGTAAATTTTGTGCTGTTAATTGAGTTCCTAAATCGGCTTTCAATATTTTTTATTTTTTTTTTTATTTTAAAAAGAGAAATAGCACTTCAGGCAACAATACCTATTTAGTCAAGTACAGTGCTACATTCTTTAGGAAAGGGGTAGAGAAGAGATGCGACAGGTGGTGAAAGTAGAAGGATAGTTACGAAAATGAACTGTCGTATAAGACAGCGCAGTGACCAGTGGCTATGCCTTCATCACTGAGGAGCCCCACCAACAGTCAATTTTTATTTGTAGTGAAAAAAAGAACCAAGGTCTTTGTTGGCAATCGAACCCACAACCCCCACTCATGTAAGCTAGCACACTACCTACTAGCCTACAGGCGCACCAGTTTCGTTATTCTCCATAATATGGTCCATGATGACCTCTCCATCATCACGATAGGAGAGGTGCACTGATAACTTGCCGTTTTGAAAACCAAATATTCCCAAAAACATAGAGATGCAGTTGATTTGAGGAGATTTTTGTTTCTTTTGTCGATCAATATATTTTGTTCAACGAAGAAACATTAAAATGTTAATTAATTACTTTTCATTATATGATCATTTTCGTGCTGAATTGTCCTTGGTGACATTCCCATATCTCACTAAAAGGAGTTTGTTTTTGATAGCCAGCCACAGTTGTAAAAATTCAAAAAGGTAATCCTGCATACATCTTGGCAGCACATTTTTACGTTTGATATTTTTATTCAAGCAGCTGACTCTCTGAAACTCTACTGAGATTGTTTGTAATTTGGGCAGTGTTTACCATGCTCTTAAACACCAAACAAAAATGTTTATTTTAAAACATCAAAATCCTTTTTGTTTTAGTTTATCAAAAGTTTTCGATTTTATAATTAAAATTACTTTCTAAATTTTAAACAAATTTGAAATTATTTTATTAGTTAATATTATGACAGTACGTTTACAAATATAACATTCCGTAGATTTTGTAATGTTACATAGTATCTGAGACATAAGCAACAAAACTTGAGGGCTGTCACAAAATCTAACCCGGATGCTTTCGAATAGAAACAAAATTGATATTCCAATCAGCTATTATTTGCATTTGTATATTTCTTTAAAATTATATATATATATATATTATTTTTTTTTTTGTTTAATAATTGTTTTCGTATTTAGTTATTGTATTTTTGTTAAAATATTACAAAAGAAATTACGAAAAAAATATCTACTCTGCTGCCACATTTGTTATTAAAGGAAGACTATTTGCCTTTTTCCACGCATTTACATCTTTTTGTGGTGTAACTGCACTGTTCAATGTTTCAACTAATGTCTCTGGCTATATCCGGATTTTTTTGTTCAATGAACTCTATGATTTTTGACTTAGGGTGGTGTATTTAGATTCTTACCAAATTTTACATACAATTTACATATAAATTCTAATCAATAAATATTTAGTTTTATAAAAAATGTATAACAAATTTACATAACGGCGAAATAACCATATTGACTTATTTAAAAAACAAAAAAAAACTCTTTTTTTTAAATAAATAATAATTAATCTTAGTAGTGGTCCTTTTTAAATAAATTTTACACTATATTTTTTCAATATTTCGCTTTCCTTATTCAATATTGAATATTTTGTAGAATCGTTAAGAATGTCATTTATTCTCGAATTATAATCGTCTCTGCTCATAGCAACAGTAACATTACCCTTGTCAGCATTAACAATTAATATGTTCCTATTAGTATTCAACATTTTTTTTTAGCAGTTTTTACTTTATCTAATATAAAAATATCCCTTGCTGTAGGTCTAATGTTGTTTTGTATTGAAGACAACAGGTTTTTTCAATTTGATAATAGGATATATCTGCAGAAGGAGGGCCTCCCTATGGGCTCTCCAGCATCTCCAATTATAGCTGATATTGTGATGGAGGAATTACTAAATTCATGTATTAGTAAAATGCATATTAAACCGAAGATTATCACAAAATATGTGGATGATTTATTTTGTATAACTTCGGAAGATGCAGTGGATGATATTTTGTCAGCATTGAATAGTTTTCATCCGGATATTAAATTTACGATTGAAAGAGAGTTAGAATCTAAACTTCCATATTTAGATATATTGATAATAAGAAAGGGAAATAAGTAACTGTTTGACTGGTATAAGAAACCAACATCTTCTGGAAGACTTATTAATTTTTATGCCAAATATCCGAGAAAAACCCAGAGAAAAATATGATAGACAGAATATTGGCTATAAGTGATAGAGAATTTCATTTGAAAAATAAGGACACAATAAGAAATATACTTAATGGCAATGGTTTTCCAGTAGAATTAACTAACCGATTAATTAGACAATATGGTAATCACATGCATAATGTAGGAAATACTACGGCAGAACCAAAAATTTTTAAATCATTAACTTATGTTCCTGGAATATCAGATAGATTAAGAAAGTCTAAAATATATGACACTGATAGATATATAAAAAACATATAACACATTAAATAAATTATTTAGCAGTATGAAGAATAAAATAGGGAAAATGGAAATATCTGATGTTGTATACAGTATACCATGTGGAGGAAATGACCAGGTGAACTGTGACAATGTTTATATTGGGGCAACAAAAAATAAACTTAAAACAAGATTAGCTGGTCACAGATGTGACCAAAAATATAGGAATATTTCAACACAGAAGACATCCTTATCTTCACATTGTAAGAAATATAATCATTATCCAAAGTTTGATCAAACATCAGTATTAGATATAAAACAAAACTACAAGAGACGTTATATGTTAGAAATGCTAGAAATTGTTAATGTACCAAATGTAAGGAGAATAAATTTCAAAACAGACACAGAATTATAGGTACTAAATACAAAAGACACATAATTTGTTATAATTATTTCATAAGAAAGAATTTGTTATTTACTTGTTTTTGTATGTCTAAATTTTTGAAAATTTAATTTTGTATGTATGTATGAAGAAACTTATTTTATATTTTTTGTCAACTGTTTTCAAAAATTTTTTCAAATTGTTAATAATTTTTTTTTATTAAAAATAAATTCCTGATGAAGCTTTCCACAGGAAAGCGAATTATTGAAAAAAATATAGTGTTAAATTTGTTTAAAAAAGACCACTACTAAGATTAGTAATTATTTATTAAAAACAAAACTATAGCACAGGCTACTGTGTCACTTAAAGCCAAAAATAATTGTAGTTCGAGTATAAAACCGTAGCATTTGGGACACCAAAATATTTTCTTTTCTATTTTAAATCTAATTTCGACCTTAAATTCTGTGGCAGCCGTGTTACACTGATTAAATTTCTCTACGTAACCCAACGATTAAAAAAAAACATTTAAACTTCAGAAACAATTTTCTCAGTTTGTATTTAAAAATAGATAACATCGCCAAGTGACAGAACAGCAGTCGCAAAATTAAATAAACTATAAATAGTGTTGTAAGTAAGCGTAATAAATTCTTCCAATTGTTTACTAACACGAGTACATTTGACTCTATATTGCTGCAGGTTAATAAGCTGTGAATTACATATTGTTATGGAACCTGCTTAGTAATGTGCTGGTCAATAAATTTCTTAGTCCATCATTTATTGCAGGCTTTGGTTTTATATCATTATATTATATTGAATGAAAACTTCTTGAATTACACAAACTTAATATCGAATCAGCCTCCAAAAAGCTTTACTAAAGTAAGTAAAAATGACGGCAATGTGTTGGCCGTAATCTTAAAGACTATTAAAGATTTGTTAGTGTTGAATAACAAAAACAATGTTGAAATGTCGCTCAATTTAGTTAGGTGAATTTAACGCAAAATAAAATAAATGACATGATATAACATTTTAAAAGAGGATAATGAAAGAAAATCTACACTAAATTAAGCATGTACTTTCAATAACATTGCCATTACAGCGCCACAAAAGAATCTCTGTACATGTTCATGAAAATCTTGTCAGTAAATTTTGAAAGCAAAAGAAAAGAAGAATAAAAATACAAATAAACGAAATTAGGCAGTTAGATTTTCTTTATCACAAAAACCAAAAAACAAAAAATACGAAATAAGAACTATTAAAGTTCATTCACTTTTATTTAAAATGCGGGTTTTAAATTATTAACCATAATGTAAGTGAATACATTTTTTTGTATATTGATTAATAATCATTTGTTTTAGAACATTTTTTATGTGAAATATTTTTTAAAAGGAAATGTTAAACAATAAAAAATACCGTTAATTGTTTCAAGTAAAAATAACTTACGAATAATTTTTATTTCCACATGACATGGTTTTTTTAAACCATGATATTGATCGCGTGTTGAAATTCATTAATTAATTTTCTGACCAAACCAATTTTCGAGGAAACTTATTTTATGAGGTCGTTATAAAATATTTGTGTATGCAAGTTTTGAGCTTAAGAGAGAACAATTGAATTTTTTCTTCGAAAAGTGGAGTAAATACAAATAATGGTCAAAAATAAATTTTAAAAAAGCTAAAATATTTTTTTTTAAACCGACTGCACTATTTGCCGTCAACTGTTACGTCGAATTAAAAACTGACACTTGAAATAAATTGGCTTTTTTTAAATTAATTAAATTCTTCTTATCTAAAAATATATAGCATTTGGTTTTAAAGCTTCTTTAATTTAAAGTCCTCATACTTCCTGTCCTACTCGCCCGAAGTTTCTGTCGCACCTGTCCCAACTAATACATACACAGTATCATAAAAACTATATAAAAAATTATTGAAAAAAAATGTGCAACATGCCTTGATTTTCCAATTATAACTATTAACTCCGACAAGTGCGTCTATTATTTGATATACTACCTGTTCCTTGGTTCAAAGAGGTAATTATAACATACATGTTAAATAATGATTAGATAATGCTAATGATTACTTATTAACCTTCTTTTATGAAATACTCTAATTCATTAAACAATTAAAAATTCCGTCAAGCGACCTCGCCTTGAACTATTAATAATGCCAGCAAAGGAAAATAGTCGCTCCACAGGGCCTGTAGACGTAAGCGGTATGTTGCAAAACAGTGCTATTTCCTTTAATGTAGGATATTTGGACCATATATTAGAAGTTTTATCAGCATCATTCAAATATTGATGCACCATATTCGAAAAAAAGGAAGGCTTTCAGCATCCTTTGTCAATTTGGATTTTTATCAATTTATTGCTCAGAGTGATAATTGTAGGCAAAAGGCAACCATATCCAACACTCTGTTCGCCTTGCATAAAGTCCAGACTCTGAGCAATAGGCGCCACAATCAGCTTGTATGCATCCAAATATATAGTTCACAGGATGTAAAACGCGGCGGGCTCAATTTATCGCACAACTCATCCAGTTTCGGTTTGTGTTGGAGAAGTCGAACAACGGCATCGTATAGCGAATTCCACCTCGTCACAACCGGTACAACGAGGCATCCACCTTAAGTTTCCTGTATCACTTCCGAACTTTTTTAAAAATTTGCATTTTTTCCACAAATTTGAACACCTAAATAAATTGTGTTCTAGTATAAAATATATTAACTAAAACATTTCTTACCATATTGTTCCGCTTAATCAAAATAATTGATTCTAATTCGAGCTAATTCAATATCTAATTGCATTAGCAGAATTCAATTAGATTTCTAATTGTAATGGTAATCCAATTTTTAATTGCTAATGGCAACTAACTGCAATTAGTTTTACCATTGGAATAAAAATTTCAGTTATCTAATGGGAATTAGTTGAACTAATTCTAATTGTTTGATGAATTAGAGAATATAACCAATTGCATCAATTGCTAATTCTAATTGAAATTTAACATGTATGAATTATAATGATAAAAATGAAAAGTAAAATATTCTTTTAATTTATCTGCATGATATGATAGTATACGATATGGATATTTTAATTGCCCAAATTCAACTTGAACTTGCTATAGATATTATTGCATGGGGTAAAAGAAAATATGAATTTTTCTGAAATCTTTCTACTTGTTTGCTAGAAACATTCAAAAATAAATGAAAAATGGAATTTTTTATAAGGGAAAATGGAATATAAAAATGTGTATATTGCTGATACACTTTATTTAAGAGCTAGCAAATCTATTAAAGCGAATACGTACCGGTAAAACAACACAGATGCTTAAATGGCAAAAACGAATCGCTTTAAATAAGCTGAAGTCAGAAAAAATATACAGTAATCGCAGCAACTCATTAATTTCGTCAACTAAGTTAAATAAAAATTTATTCACAGATCATGAGTTAAGAATTCAAAATATGAATAAAAACGATAAATTTGCTCCTCAGCAGGGCAATACTAGAGGAAAGTAAACTTTGATAACGTGGAGGGATTTTGTTTTATATCCATTATTTATTAAATATTGCTCCTTCGCACTACCTCTTATGTTGGTTAAAATTCCATATTATTTTCCTTTCCTAACAGATTGTTTGTACTTTGACAAAAATGCAAATTTAGTCGATAAGTAGGTTATCTAATAGCATGTTCAGACATACATTTTTAATTGACTCAATATTCGGTTTATTCGCAATATTATTTTAGTGTTCAGTCATACTAAATTTAGCTAACTCAATAAACATTTGACAGTTGGAAAACAACTTTGTTTTTATTTCAGTCATAAATTTTATTTTATAAAAATGGAAATAAAAAGCAATTACTATTGTTTAATAGAAATGCTGAGTTTTTACGGTTAGTACGATCGTGTTTTGATTCAAAGTTGGCGGTACTTAAAAATAAAAAAAGGAAAATTTGCAAATTCTCCAGAGTTGTTTTGTTTTACATTGATGGCATATGTCAGTGTAGATAAGTGGAAGATAATTTTTTCTCACTGAACACACCTGTTAACAGTGTTGCATATCAAGGTTTACTCAATATTTATAACAATTTCGTACTTATTGAGCAATATTTGAAGTCTAGTTTTGTATGGAATATTGAGCTCAATAATGGCATTTATTGCGATAATCTCAATAATTGTGTATGTCTAAACACAATATAAGGCTAATGTTGAATGCAAACTGAAGGCCATGATATAAAACTACGCTATACTGTTCACTCAACCACTGCTTCTGGCTTTCTCGATGATTGCATAAAAGAAAAGCAATGAAAAATTCTTTTTCATTTTCCCTAAACAGTATTCATGGGACAACCCTTTTTGCTAATCAATGTATGTTTATATGACATACATATATTCTGTTTTGTTATACATTTCTTTTTTAAAGTGTTTGCTCGTATATAAAATGAACACTATCAGTTTTGATATTTCTAACTTTTTTTTTTAAATTAACAAGTTCTAAAATTTAATTATTCCACATTAAAGCTAATGTACATAACTGATAACATTGACAACTTTGACAACAGCATTAAACAAATAACTACGAGTAGTTTGTTTAAACAATGACAATCGAGTTTCAATCAAAATTTTTCCTTGAATATGGTTTTTTACAACAAAAAGAAAAACACAATACGAATATTAAAGGAATGTTTGACTAATGCAATTTGAAAAAAAAAACCAAAAATCTTTTTATTTTAATACAGAACTAGAGGGGTTTGAATGTGTCCAAACTTAAAAGAAAATGAATCACTTCGATATTTGCAAATCTTGATGACCTCATTACGAATAGAAAAATGCGCTAATTATATTTAGCATGAAAACCTTATAGAGTCAATATAATAAATGCGGTTTTAAAAAAATTGCAATTTTTTTTTTGTGAAGAAGCAATGTACAATGAGCACGTGTTAATTTTTGAAGTTCACTGAAAAATTAAACTAAGAATTTTACCAGTGTTAGAAATAAACTTAATACGAGCACATTACCTACATGTGTTTAAGAAACACTAGTTAGTATTTTTACTTTTTGTAAAGGGTGTTTTTTTTTAGACAACACTCTTTTAACTGACGGCCATATTGCTAGCTGTTAAGTGCTTTATGTTTATTTTGGTTTGGCGTTTCAACATGAATAGCCTGACGTCCAAACAATGCTTCCAAATTGTGCAAATTTATTTTGAGAATCATAGTTCTGCCTGAAATATCCCATGCCAATTTCTTGAGCGAATTTTTCTGAGTAATGAAGAAGTGTGTGAAGTTAGCTTCCTTTTGCCAACGCTGTTATAGTTTACATAGCTCTTACTCATGAAATGTTAAGTTAACAGAGTTGAATTATTTTAACCTTTTGGTACGAAAATGAAATAAATAATATAAAAAGCAAATATATTTGTAAAAATTTTAACTTTATTTATTCATAACAAAAGGTAAAAGTCAAATAAAACAATTTAAGAAAAAGAGAGTGAAAAATGCTTGCATTTTTTATTTCTGTACAGTAATTGTATGGACATTTCAAAAGTGCACAAAAATGGGTCAAAATTGGAAAGGTGCTCCTTAGCGGACCATAGGGGGTGAAACCCTTGGCATTGTAGATTTCAGAACTGTACAGGTTATATTCGGAATTTGCGTAGGTTTTAAGTAATAGAAAAATGTGAAAATATGCATTTTGGCATATGGGCATTTTTGAAATGGGTTAAAATTGGAAAGGTGCTTCTTAGCGGACCATAGGGGGTGAAAGCCTTGGCATTGTAGATTTCAGAACTGTACAGGTTATATTCGGAATTTGTAACTTAACTTAACATTTCATGAGTAAGAGCTATGTAAACTATAACAGCGTTGGCAAAACCAAGCTAACTTTCGGAGCTAACTTCACACACTTGTAATGAGCTCACTTTTGTTTAAATAAGTTTCCCTCCAAGATTGTGTGATTTCTTGCTGTTAACTTGTTTTCTGTCGGGATATATGAAGTCGCTAGTCTACGCTGATAAGCTCGAGAAAATTTACCCCTTGGAATATAACACTCGCCGCGTTATTAATGATATACGGCCACAATTATTGGAAAAAGTTATCGGCCCTCCAGATTAACCGTGGCAGTGATATGTCTTTCGAATAAAGTGTATTTCATAGTATTTCAAAGTTCCATACCTCTTTAAAAAAAATCTTTATAGTGGCTTAAATGACATTTTGTTATTGTTAATTTTGATACAAGAAAATTGTTTTTAGATAATTGGAGATGTGGATGTGTAGGAAAAAATTAAATTGACCTTCAGCTAGAACCGGTTTAAACTTTATAGAGTGATGTGCCTGTTGTTGCCATGTTCACATACTTCACTATCGTCAAGACAACAATACTATTACACAGTCTAGTTTGTAGATAAAAGTTGGACAATACATATATTTATATAACCTTCACTAACTACATTAAGAGCATCCTGTACAACTTTTTCACATTCATAATCTACAAGTATTTTTATCGAGTAATAGAATCCTTGGATTTCTAACTAATACACTTATACTTTGTTTCCTTTTTTTGCCACCCCAGGTTGCGGTCTCTTTTGAACCATTTGGAGTTCCTAGCTGTTTCAAAATATTTTATCTGCAACTGTTTTGTTAGACAACAAGTAACCACCGGCAAAGCTGATACACAGCTATGTATTTGGTTTTTTTAACCACTTCAATAATTTCTTGTTCCATAGACTGTGTTTTCACGAATTGTTATGTTAAAGAGTATGAGCTTCTGTGAAACAATACGTAACTGTTTGGCTGGCAAGTTAAAAATCGTTAAAATTTATATATTAAATGTATTATATTAAATCTACAGTTGTAGTTGTTAAAAAAAGTAATGTAAAAATTAATCAGGCATGGATACTTTTAACTGATATATTTGTACAAATGCTTCTTTTTAAATTGGGTAACTTCGTTGAATAATCGCGCTTAAAATAAATTAAGATTCATATGCTGCTGATTACACATTCAACTGATTTTACAAATTTGAAGGGCGCAATATAAAATAAAGTGCGGTTTTAATATAAATTTTCAAATACATGTAAAATCAAATAGCCTTATCTAAGGCTTTTAAGTATCAGGGTCTTAAAGCAGGCCGTTTTTGTTTGCTTTTTTTACCAAGTTTTTAAATCCATTCGGTACTATTTCTTGTGTCCATAAACTTTTCTTTAAAATGTTTATTATATTCCCCAAAATATTTAATACTGGGCTGTAATAGCGACGTACAAGACTTACGGTTATAAACAGATTTCAGTTAAAAAGTTCCAAAGTACTTTTAAATAACACAATTGGCAACAAAAATAAGTACATGGGCCAACGGGACAAACAAACAAAAAAACATATAATAAAACAGTGACATGGTTTCTAGGCGAACTTTTAAGATATGCGAGATTGAGAACTGAAAATTCTCGAAATCGAACAAACGAAACGAAATAAGAACGATGGCATATAAGAGCTATTGCGAATTTTTAAAGTCATGTTATTTTATATTTTATTTGTCGACAATTACAAAAAGTTTTAAATTAATTTAAACGTTAGTAAAACATATTAAATAAAACTGTCAAGTTTTAATTATTTGTTTCTAAAACATTTTTCACAGTTGTATTGATATAAAAAATTAGGAGAGGGTTGTATATAAAATTATTTTTATTTATTATTACGAAAATAAAATTTTAAAGCTTAACATATCTATGTATATCAACAAAGTTATTAAGCAACAAATGAGCACGAGTCATGATTTAAAATTCCAACAGCACCTTGAGTATAAAGAAAAATATTTGCTATTGAGATGTGATGGATAAGTTGTATAAAAAATTGATGAATAAATAAAAATATTAATTCGAATCATTCGCAGTCATTCTAGGTTGAATTAATTAAAAATGCCTGAAAAGTTAAGCAGGAGATCGTAAACTACGGTTTAGCTGGGATGACAGGATATTTGCCGAGTCTCATCAGAGCTACAGAATATTGTGGTATGTGTGTAACTGAGTATATTTAGTAAATAAAAAATCGTGTGAGTATTAATATAACTAGAGCTAAAGAAGACAAGAAATAGTAAAAGAAGAAAGACCGTGCTTGTATCTGAAACCAACTATTTTGTTAAATCACATCATTTCAAATTTAGAAATTATTAAATATCAGCTAAAATAAATTTCTTGAATTAAGTGATGCTAATGTTTATAATCATAAATAAATTGAATTGAATAAATTTATATGAATTATCAATAATATAAATAGCACTAGAACAGAATAAATACAGTAATAATTAAAATTTTAAATCGATAAATAAATAATTTCATTACATTATACGTTAATTTTCAGAAATAACTTTTTAAATTTAAACAAATTAAATGAAGAAAAATTTATTCGAACTATATAAAACTTTGTCACTGAGCATTATTTTTTAAGCTGAGTATCAATAACAAGCCTTAAGAAAGTGCTATTATTACATATATCTGTGGCTACATAACCATTCAATGAATACACAAATATATTATAAAGATGCTTGTTGTTTTTTAATTCAAGAATGTATTTTGATTTAGGTTTTTATAGAGTAAAATATTTTGCTCTTTATTTTTAAATAATAAAAAATGTTCTTATAATTGTTTAAAATCGTTTAAACCACTTAAATAATTTTAAGAAAAACATCTTAATATTAAACATACTTTTTTAACAAAAACAATTATTGCACTTGAGTACATCAATTTATATTAAAATTTATTTCCTCTCTTTTCAAAATGAATAGTATAAAATATTAGTTTTTAAATTAACAACAAAAAACAGTAGAAAACTTTATATGCGAATTAGTGAGTGCGAATAGTATAAGTATTTTCTTCCTGTGTTAAATAATAAGTCGTAGATGTTGGTAAAGCTAAATAAACTAAGCTGAATGAATATGAGATCTAAACAATCTATTCATATCTACATGATCATCTATTCAAAGTACATGATACAATATCTACACACAAACAAGCAACAGACAGAATATCTTTAATTGAAAAACACACGGTTACGATGACTACGATGACGATTTTGCTTATTTGGGCAGCTAATAGATTCAATAAATTTTTGGTTAGTTCTAGTTTTAAAAGTCTCTAATACTGAATTGTGTTATCATTAGAAATTCACTTGCACTTAGGCACAAGTTTCGCGCCAATTTCTATTAAGCTAATCTGAATGTATAGAAGTAAATTATGTACAAAAAATACTGGCGAAAAGCACATATTTGCTGAAACGAATATATATGGAAAATTGTTTTTTCAACAAATAGTGTACATTCACACCCAGCAAGCATGCAAGTTTAATTTCAAGATAAGTATACTTTAAAATAAAATTCTTGTCTTTTTAGCAAAAATATAAATTTAATTTTTATTCGCAAAATTATTCATAAACATGAATAATAATATTCGAATATACGAAGCAACATTAAATCGAATACGATTTAGAAACCATGTTTCTTTATTCTCTTCAAAAGATATAGCCACACAGGAAATAGTAAAATAACATTAGATCTGTGTATATTATATACCTTGATTACATAGGCAAAAGAAAAATATTTTAAAAATTCTTTTTAAAGAAGAAAATATGAAACTAATAAGAAAAAGCAAAAAACATTTATCGAAATATTGAAAAAAAAACGACTATTGAAATATTTAAAAGAATGTTTTACAGTTTCCAGTTTGTAAAATTTTGACTATTTTAAATTGCTGTCATTTTATTTAAAATGTTGTTTTACTTCGCAAAACATAAAAAAATGGTTATTTTGATATCACTAGAAAAAATCCCAATATTCATATTATTTCACAGTTGAAACAAATTGTTGCCAGATACATTTTGCAGTTAAAAATGCGTGTTTCTAGAAACATTTATTTACTTTAAGCCTAGCAGTCTGTGCGAAATTATGGCATATGGAAACAACATTGTTATTTCATTAAAAAAATTTACGTTTAAGAATATTTTGCTTTTAGTACGCTAAAACATTGAACAACGAGTATGTAAATTAGTCCCATATATTTATTTTCTGCTTCATGTGTGCCTTAAAAAAAAAATCAAGAAATTGATAATACTGGCTGCACGCAAACTAATTTATGTTGCAGGTACAATATTTTAAAATTAAACTAATTTTTCACCTTAAACCTTAGTATTCTGTTTGAATTTCCAAAAAACTGTTGAGCAACATTTGTTACTTCCCTTTAAAAATTTAACTTTTTGCTATTTGTTTACAATACATCGTTTTAGAAGAAAACTGTCGCTTTTACCGCCTTTAAGGATGCAACATTGTATCATTTGTGTAAACAAAAACGCTTTAAGATTTTAGATTCAGTATGAAAAAAGTGTTATTCATATTGTTTCCAAAAACAATTTTCATTGATATTTCAACATAATTTTAAACTTCCAAAAAAAAGGAATTAATCAATCAATACATATGATTTTCTTATATTAGAGTCCGCAGAATTAAGGTATTTCTAAATTGTTTTTTTTATGAAATGTGATTTTTACTGTCTAAACAATGAAATTGAACATGTATTTCTGAGGCCGATACAACAGAAAAAAAAATTATAACAGAAGATAAAGACCGTCCCCCCAGGTCCAAGAGGTTGATTATATGACCTTGAAACATTATAAGCAGATAGAATTTTGACATTTTTACAGTATATGTGTTGCTAATCGTATGTATATATGCTATACAACAGCAATTATAAAATATATGTGAATTTAGAATCAAACGTTGTCTCCATAGTTCATTTAATTTTATGTACATGAAACTATGTTTTGAACGGTTAAAGATAGGCAACTGAACTGTTGTGTACATTAAAATTTGTATTTCATATTCTATAAATCTCTGGCGTGTATCTCTTATGTTACTTCATATGACGTTTGACAGCAAATAATTAAAAAATACTAAAAAGTACAAATGTACTAATTATTTTTTGTTTTCACTAATTTCTCACATATTTTTTGTGTCGGCTTTTATCAGTATTTCTCATGTAATGATGAATAGAATGCCTCTACTTAGAGGAATAAGTTCTGATATCGTCTTAAAAAAACCCTATAATTTAACTTGAAATTTTTAAATTATCTATAATAGTTATAGTTTTTTGACCTTTTTAATATTTTTTAGTAGTTAATTATAAAGCACTAGGTCACTATTTAATAAAAAAATTTTAAAAACTATTATTTTTTATTTTTTATTATTTTTTCGATATTTCGCCACACCGTTGGTTGGCATCATCAGGAAAACAAAAATAATAAACAAATTGACGCTAGATTTTGTGTTTACTGGGTAGGCATTTATATTTATAAAACAGAATCTACACTTAAGCGACGAACAATAAATTCGATTTAAATAAGTCTAGCAAAGGTAGAAACATAAGTAAGTGTAGACACACATACATATTTGGAGAAAAATTAGTAATTTATGCGTTGACAGTTTTAATTTGTTAAAATATTTTGTTGTTCTTATTGTTGCAATTTAAGGCAAACAACTGTAAATTTAAGTAGCAAAACATTTAAATATTTTAAATAATATGTGCTGCAACAATTTTGCTATTAGATAATTTCTTTCACATTGAGATATGTTATCTATCGTTTATTTTTTTGCTTCTGTTTTTTGGGTTAAGTGCAAGTATTATAGATAATAAGGCGCGTCAAAAACGGAAATCTATACAATTTTAGTTCAAACGGAAATTAATTAAAGCAAAAATAAACAAAAAAAAATAATTTGCATTTGTTGTATACATTTTTGTTTTTGCTGCATTTGCCAGTTTTAATACTAAAGGAGAAAACATACGATTCGATAGATTTTTTTATACTCAATTTATTAAATCAAATAAAGAAATATTAAGCTTTTTTTATAAATATATAAATTTATATTTTGGTTACATACATGTACAAATTGTATAAAGAACGCAATGATTTTATGTTTAATAAATTGGAAATTAAAATAGTATTAAAACTATTTACTCAATTGTAATATTAAACGAGTTTAGCCAACAATTTAAAAAATATAAAATTGTATTAACTTAAACTTCGCCACAATTTATGTTAGGAGTTTTCACACCTTTAAAGCATATGCTTTTTTTCTTGTGTATAACTTTGCTTATGTGATCCGATACTGTCGCCTTAAAATTGTCAAATGATTTGGTATTTTATATAACGATATATTAGTAACGGCAACGATTGTCCTATTTCTAAATTGTATTTATTTTTTACGTTGGAGTAAGAAGAGCAAAAACATTTTTTAAGTCGCGATTCCTGCTGTACTAATGACACGTTTCGTAAAATTTCTTTTGGGTTTCCTTTAAATTGTTTTAAAACAATTTATAAGTAAATTTAATAGGAAGGTGTTAAGGAAAATCAATGTTAAAAAATATATGCATAAATTTTTTGATCTTATCTAAATACATTTGCGATATCTTCAAAAAATATTTTATATTGTTTATTCAAGTTTTTTTATCTCTCTCTTTAATATTTCTCAGTATAAAATAAATTGGCTTTAATCTGATCAACAGCATATTTACCTTTAAAATTGGTTCTCTCAATTTTAGTATTTGTATTATTATCTCTAATTTCTTCAGAAACTTCTTCAACGTTTGTAGTTTTCATTTATTAAATTAAACAAACAATTGTAAGAGATAAAAATTTTCTGGAAATAAAAATTTGTATACTCTATTTGTATCGTGCTAGCAAAAAGGTTGTTTTATATACTCGGCATTTTGTAATTTAATGTACATTTAACACATATTAATATAATAATACAAATACTTTAATAATTTTTAAATTTTATTTGATTCATAAAATTCCATATAATACATACACATAAACATATTGATAAGCTTAAAGTCCTCTTTTTTTCTAATGAACTTAGATGCTTGGAAACTAAATGAAATTGCAAATAAAAACTTTAGTAAGAAATATATAAATAACACAGCTTATTTATTGAAGAAATGTATGTTAATATTTTTAAAAGTGGAACATACTGCTGTTGACTTTGTATTTGATAACGTTTATTTAAGTACTTGAAAAAATTATAAAAGTTTTTCTCATTTTTAGTATAATTAAATTAATTATTTATTTGGAATGTTTTTTTTATATTGCCATAAAATTAATTTTATTATAAAAACAATTTGAACATGGTAAGACTACATCAACAACAATTGTAGTAAATAGTAAAAAATCCAGTTAACGTCAAGCGAATTGTTTCTCTTGTGTATTTTACCGTAAATTTATTTTGCAGTGACATCATATTATCAGTAATAAAATCAATTGCCGCTGCCTATTAGGGTTATTTTTTTGAGTTTTTTTAACTGCTTCGATCACAAAAAAATTGTTTATATTTGAAAGCTTGTTTTGTTCTTCTAATTATGCATTTTTAAACAAGGACAAATAAATAATTAATTAATTATATTGTAGAAAATATTATCCATTTAGAAATTATTAAAATAAAATTTTGGCGATGGGATTATGAGTAATTATTCAATAAAAAAATAAAACTCAAGTAAAAACGAATGAACTGCAAGCGATCTACACTACTAGTGCTTGCGTTTAACAGGCCCGCTTTGACTGTATTCATATATTAAGTTGTTTGGATTTGTTTCGCCATTAAATAAAATACCTTCATACCTTCCGGTGAAAACCTGCGTTACTGGCTGTTTGTTTAGCAGACTGGCGAGCACTTTCGATGCGATGACATCATTATCAAGTCGCATTGTAGATAGTGCATGTCGTATATGTTTGTATATATAATATTATTAACTGCATGCTGAAAACTTATTCCACTTGTCTTATTTTTACTTAGACACATAAAGAAAAAATCGGAAATCATGAATCAATTACCTAAAAATTCCTGAACTTTTTCTGAAATGAAAACTAATTTTTTTTCTAAGCCAAATGACTGCTGTTCAACGGAGTCACTAAACTAAAATTAATAATTATTTTTATTATTGCCTACAGGCCAATAATACATCATATAAAGAAATGAAAAAATTGAAAAATCACAAATCAATTACATAAAAATTACTTAACACAATTTTTTTATACTCGTTTTCAAAACTAAAATTTAGTCACAATCATAAGTGATCACGCATGATATTACGTAGTGCCCATCTCGATTGGAAACCCACAAGCCCTATTAAAGCTCCATTTATTTCTGAAGTGAAAATTTGCTTTATAAGTTTTTTCTAAGCCGAATGGCTACTGTTCACCGGAGTCACTAAACAAAAATTAATAATTACTTTTACTATTACCTACAGACTAATAATAAATACATCATATAAAGCAAATTCACAAAATTTAATAACAAAAATATTTAAACAAATTAAATTAAATAAAACAGTTCTTCGCATGCTTTATTATTTTTGACAATTAACATTATCAGTGAGCTACTTCGTATATAAACAATTTTGTTTGCTGTTTGTTAGATAACGTAAGCAATTGACCTAGTTAAAAAAACACAACATGATCTCAGACAGCTTTAAAAAGTGTTAAGTTCTATAGTAATGAGAATAAATGGAAAACATGAAAAAATAGAAACAAATGATCTTCTAACACTTATTAGCCGTTAAGTTAATTTGTTTATAATTAGCTAAACATTTCATAACCTGCATTTCGTGCTTTGACCGATTTTGAAAAATAAATCATAATTCATTCATAACTTACATGCTGCTATTTCAACTTGTTTCGTTTAAAATATGAAAAATAAATAGATTTAAGATTCAAACAAAAACCCGCTTTAAAAAATGTTTATTTGAAATATTTTCTTTTAAATTTTTTAAGAAATTGATGCCAAACTAAATATGTATAAAATATATACTATAGTGCGAATATGTAAAAGAAATTAATTTATAACGACAATTCTCTAAATGCAGACAAGTTATTGAAAATTTAATTTAATCCTGAAATATTCCCGCGAAAGATATTTGAACAAAGTTTCTTTCAACAATAAAAGTATTGAAGGCAAATTCAGTCATAGCCCATTTTATTTAAGTTTACTTGTGTATAATTTATCAATTGATTTTAGTAAAACTCCATTTTTTTAATCGATAAAACATTAGATAAGGTAAACAATAACCTTTAGAATTTTTTTTTATTAATACTAATGATGACATTTTTACTTCAAATATTTTAAAACTGAGTCATCATCATCCACAATGCAAACCGCAATGTTATAAAAAAGCAAATGAAATAAAGCAAAAAAAAAAAAATAATTTACACATGAAAGCCTTTCGTTGCACTTAAAAGAAGTGGCACAAATAAAAATATGTTTTAAAAAAGTTATAAACCATGACTTAGTTTGTATTTTTAAAAACTGAATAACTATTCTTTCAACTTATAAACAATTATTCGATATGAAAGCTTAAGTATCTTTTTAAGTCTATCAAAGTTTCGTTTGTTTCTTTTCTCTTCTCATATTTTTCTTATTTATTTTTTTTAACGTCTAGTAAATATTAAGTATTTATTCGAAAAATGCTTCTGTGTTAATTTTATATCCAGTCTAATTAAATTGAGGTGCTATTTGGGCTTACATGTTTTGGGAAATATTTATACAAAAGCAACTTTGTTCATTAGCATTTCTCAAATACTTAAATAAACAAAAAAAGTGGTTACCCGAATTAAAATCATATTATTTATATTTACAAATATGATGTGGTATAAATCTTTATGTATCACACAAATATCTGAAGGGCATGTCGAATAAACTTTAACACATTTGTGTTTATACTAAAATACATTAACAATAAAACGGAATTTGATAAATAAAAAATCCAATGTAATTGCGAATCAAAGGTTAGCAAGCTAAACTAATAGAACATAATAATAATTGTGCAAGTAAAAATTAAATATGGTTCTGAGTAGTGTGCTTAAAAATTTTAATAAATACTTCTGTAGACATATTAATGTTTTATAAGTAAAATTTGAAAAGATAAATTTCGCGTATCATAGTTTTTTCTAAATGTTTAAATAAAAACATTTTTAATTGATAAAAACCTGGCGAAGGTTCTAGATAACCAAAAATTAATTTATTAGTTAACCGCAGATTTGTGAATGACTTATAAAATAACTTTTTTGATACTAAGAAATAACTTTCAGTTACTGAGCTGAAATTATCCAATAAGTAAATTTGCATACAAAATATTTTTGTTTATGAAATCAAATTTCGAATGATAAAGACTTTATATTTGTGTTTTTAAAAATCTAGTTTCATTACTGTAAATTATTAATAAAGGCCCTGCGTGATGTAAAGTGAATGATTTACAAATTTTAAAACAAATTAAATTCTCATTTAATTCTGTAATTATTGAGACCAGAGATGCAAAAATAAACTAAAAAGTAAATGATTTCAACATATTTCTCGCATAAAATTATTAACACAAAACAAATTAATAATAATAACAAGGCAGGAAAATTATTTTGTTTTATTACATTGCTATTCTTTAAGAAATTTAGGATTCTATTAAATGTCTTGACATTTATTCTTCATATTTGAATTTTAAAATTAATTACTAGTTTGGTAAAATTTCACGTATGTTTATTTGAATTTATCTATCTATATCTATTTACTAGGAAAGAAAACTTATTTAAAAAATATTCTGAAAGTTAGAAAAATAACACCTACAGCCATCATAAGCATTTTTTGCATTATTCTAGCTTAAGGTGCGTGTGTGAACATTGCAAACATTATCTATTTAATTAAATAATGTTATCAAGCTATAATACGAGATATAATTCCTAATCTATCAATATCAATTTCGATTGCCAAGTCCATACATAATTTTAAAGTTCGATTTCTAATTAACTTTTTAAAAAATATGTAAATATTAATAATTGTTTAAAATTTTTGGTGAATTTTGTTTCTTTTTTTCCTATATAGAATTAAAAATAATAGATTTTGATTTTGCTTACTTTTAGTAAAAATTCGATTTTTTTTGTGAAATTTAGAAACTTCAATTGATTTGATTGCACTAAATTTTACTTGAAAATTTTCTGTATTAGAGGAAATTAAAATTTTTCTTTTAAATTTAGTTTTTTTTTCATACCTGGTAATTGTGATTCAAAGAAGGTTATAATTTTAATTAATTTAAACTATAAAAAAACCTTTCTTAAAACTTACCTTTGACCACTGGCTCGGATACCAAAGTCATTTCTTCGTGAGGTATCATTTCCATTAACCTGGCTATATCCTTCGCTAACATATTGTCCACAATATCCAAAAGATGTGGCTTTAAAGTATGGAACTTTGTGAAATCTTGATGCTGCAGAACTTCTTGCATTTTCTTTATGTCGGGAAAGTCACCGGGAGAAATCGAGTGTTCCCTTTGAATGCGATCATAAGTTTGACCCAAGTTTTTAATTAATTCTTTCTTTTTACTATCTTTACCGAATACCGAAGGCATATCTTTACGTAATTCAGATATTATAAAAGCGTGTACCTTAGCAAGGCGAGCACGTTTGATGAGATCGTTGAGCTTTCGGAGAGCGGCGTTACGTGGCAGTGATTGTAAATCGCGGAAAAGATCTTGCTCTTCATCTTCAAACAAACGACGATTTGCATCGAAACGCAAAGGCTGATCCCAGAAAGACCCAATATAAACACGGGCTACTTCCGGAGTTTGCAACACCTTACCCAAAGACCACATAAGAGCACCGTATACACGCATCAACTGTTGATGATCAATCATATCAGCCTTATTTAAAATAATCCGAATTTTGTCATCATGACCTTTAAGGGCCTCAATTGATCTGCGAAATTCATCAGAAATATCTAGTTTGTGGGCATCGAATAATAGTATGATACGATCAACACGTTCGGCAAACCATTCTAAAACACCTGTGAAGTCATAACCTCGATCGATGCGTTGCTTTTCTCCAGACAATATACCTGGAGTGTCTACAATTGAAATAGCCTGTAGTACTGGTGAATTGAGTGAGGAACATTGAAAACGATTCAGAAAAGCATTTCCGTATTTACTCAAGGGACGAAATTGTTTCTTAGGATCAACAACCAAAGCATTACCCGGAATTATACCTTCCTTTTCATCATACATAACAGCAATAAAACGATCAGTCGTAGGTTCAGGACCAATACGAATACCAGGAAAATCTCGCTCCAGTAGATAACGAATAAAAGTTGTCTTTCCAGTTGAGTATTGGCCAACTAACAATATCATAGGTTTTGCATCGAAATCAGGATCTTCCAATTTTGGAGAATGAAAGTCATGAAACTGGTAGTGTTCTTCTAAAGGCAACAGTTTGCTTTTGTAGATTTTCTTTAATTCTCCAATGACATTTTCAACCACTTCTTGGTTATTTTTTTCACGCTTCAAGAAACTAAACATATTGTCGTATGCGTTTTTCTTAGTTTTTAAATATTTATCACTATGTTATTTTACCGCCCCACAAATACTGAATTTAAAGAGAGTTTTTGACGTTATATTAGTGGTTTGTTAATGATTCACACAGACGAATTATGAAAATTTATTTTTGGAAAAATTTTCTCACTTTTTATGCTTTTTTCGATTTAGAGACTCACACACTTGCATATGGAAAATTTACTTCATTTACTTTTAATTTGTGCGTTTACAAATTGGTGATTTTTAATTCAAAACGAAAGTTACAAGTTGAAATTAAAAATTTAAGGAAACCAAAAATATATATTCTTTACAATTTTTCTAATTTTTTTACTAAAAATAATAAGAAAATATATCCGCCCGCTTACTGTCCACGTACGGTATTAACTGATGCAACTCTGATAAACACGTAAATGAAGTGAATGACATAAACGTCATAATGAAGTGACAGTCTGCTGGGAAAAAAATGGTAACTGTATTATCGACTCTTAGATAGAATACATTAATTAATTATTGTGAATGATTTTATTGACGTGTGAGTTAACGTTAAAAATCTATTATTTTAATAAGCAAACTAAAAATTTTTTAACTTTTGGGTATTTTAAATATTATTAGATCCATAAATTATTTACAAAATCTATACAATTTTTCCAGTTTGTATTTCATGGTTATAAATAAAATATTTCTATTGGCAATAGAATAGTTGCAAATTATACCAATATAGTCCTACAAATACTTGTCAACAAAATTAATGGACTCAACAATAAGTTTAAAAAAACACAGCAAGCCCCTTGTAAATAAGACAAATTTGAGTTCATGAAAAGTTTTGAAAGGATCACTGCTAATAAGGCCGAATCATTTTAGATAAAAGTGATCAAACTCTGTACACAATTTTTATTTCAATGCATATATATGTATATATATATGAAGGTCCCGCAAGATCTGGCTAAATATGTAGATGCACATAATATAAAGGTGTTTGGTACAAACGACTGTGTCTTGTATGAAAGGCCCCTTTCAGATTAGGCAACTTTAATTGCGAAAGTCTTGTGTTTGTGGGTGTAAGAGGAAAGGTCGGTCTTTCCCTTCAATAACGATCTTTCCTAATCTGAAAGGGGCCAAAGTGATATTTTTCTCAATCGTGAAAAAAATTTTTAGCGGTTTTTGCATAACAAATATATAATGAAATAACGTTTAAATAAAGAAAATTAGAAGTTTTACGTCCAAACACTGTTTATTTTTTTAAGTCATTATCACTTTTCAGCAAACAGAATTCGCAATATTTTATTTGGAAGTAGAATAATTGAATTTTTTCATATGCTCCAAGTTTCACCTTCAAACTTTTTGGTTTATTTTATTTAGAGGGCAATGGAATGAGAAAGAAAAAGTTGATGGTTATTTTTTATGAATAATAGAAAATCATTCGTGTTTTTTCAAATATTTTTATAATTTCGCACGTTTTCATCACACTCAGGAATATTCTGGAAGGGGCTACAGCCATTTAACGAAGAAAGATTAACAACAATTCCACAAAAAAGAAAAAAAACAATTCTCGGTAATCTAAGTTTGTTCTCATACGGATTAGGGTCTCCCGAGATGACTATGACCATAACCACCATCACATAACATAGTGGTTTTAAGTTTCTAGTTATGTGAGTGGTGTCTGAATATTAGTTATGAAAGGGTTTGCTGGGAAATAAAATACATGATAGATTGAAATAATAAAGCTCTTGCATGAACAAGTATATACATTATAGGTATATGTATAGATGAATATATTCCAATACTTATAAATCCACTGTCAATGCCATAACTAAAAAAAGAGGAATTTTTCTAAAAAATCAAAAACAGAGATGAAGGACATAAAAACAATGTATAAGAACTATGAATGAATGAACAAATACATACGCCCACAATAACACTATTATTTTTTTTGTTTTCTGTTTTACTACGCGTAGTACTACAGTCAGGAAACCGTTAAGAAAAATGTGATACAAAGATTTATTTTATTACGCATTGCGCATGAAAGATTGCAGAGCTTTAAAATAAATTAAAATACTCCATACGAATAGGTGAAGATAAACAAAAATGGCAAAAAATAATTTAAGAAAAAAAATTAAAGTGGATGTTCTAAAGGTCACATTTATTTTTTTTTTTGTTTTTACCCCTAATTTTTTAAAAAGGATGCTGACGCAATATCTGACATTTACTTTGTAAAAAATGCTTTTAAATAATTTAATAGATTATTTATTTGTTCGTTTGTTATGAAAATAACATTAACTATAAATGTGAATGTTTGTATGCTGGTTACTTAATCAAAATTGAACGGTCAAACTGATACTAATGAAATTTGGTTCACGGATTGATTTTTGTTTGGACTGGCATACAGATATTTATTTATAACCAAAACCAGGCTATAATGGGAAACAATTAAATGAAAGCATACTTTTAGGCATACGCAATAATATTTCCATATAGATTTTACGATTAAATAAAAGTGGGAGCACGTAGGATTTTTCAAAGATTAAGCTATGCAAAGATATATTATAAACGACATTGATCAAAGTTAAATTTTTAGTTGCAAATTTTTATATGCTTATAAGCGTAATTTAAAAAGAAACAGAAAATTTAAGCACCAAAAATGGGAAAGGAACCAATTATTTAACGCTCTGTTATACGGTGAGCAAATTTGCAAAAGGAGCAAAAAAAAAAAATTAAAGCATATGATAGCCGATAGCGACAAATAATAAAAGGAGTGTCCCCATAGTAACATGATTTTAACGTATATGGCCTTAGTTCTTAAAAATGAAGGGGTGCCTCTATAGGAGACGTGATTTTAAATTGTTGGTAAAGTTCTAAATTAAAATGTATCCGTACCTAAAATGATGACCAACTTCTATATTATGGGACACATCGTTCAAATATCTCGGCGCAAAGTTCTACTAAGAAGCATATCTCATCTAAACTATAAAGAAAGGAAAATAATAAAAAATTCGGTTAAAGATTTGTCTTAAACGCTTAACTGTATACAGTTACAACTGTAAATGCTTCTTTTTCATAAACCAGTTCACAAATCAAATCTCTAATGATCACAAAAATTTCTTTTGCATTAAAGTCGTTTGAAATTGTAGTTGGTTATAGTATCACGATGTTAAAAATAAAAACAATTTTTGCCATTCTCGAGCATTTATAACATTTTAAGAATGATAACAATTAAAACTTACAACAACACCATGTTTAAAAATATACTGGTTGGATTTGATACAACATACGATTTATGATAGATTGTGAAATTAGGAAAAATTATTAGTTTTTCGAACATGCCAATCTTATTTGTCTAATGTTTTCCCGTATATGAAAAATGACAATGATATTAAGTGATCCATATGACAGTATGAACAATTTTATTTAAAAGGATAAAGAGTTATAGGAGTCTGGAGTCAAATATTCGGATTAATAATTTTTCGTGTATATGATCCGCTACATTTGTAGATTTCATTTTTCTAAAGATCACTATAGTAATAATAATAAAAGAAAACAATTTCAAATAGATATAGAACGAAAAACATTTCAAAATTCCTAGGACGAGTATTATTAAACGGTAATAAAAATTATAATTTTGCATTGTTGTTTGTTCAAGTTTTAAGTAATTATGTAAGTATATTTAATGTAATTTTGTTTATATAATATAATTTATTTATTGTTGTATTACTAATAAATATAACTGTGGTATTTTTCAAATTACAATTATTATTGTTTTGAGTTCATTTTTTTTATTTTAAATTTCAAAAAATAAAAGGACAAAAATTGTTTGATTTTTTCAAAATTTTAATTATACATTTTTTGTTTTTAATAGTATTTAATATACGAGTGTGTGTATATAGAGGCTTTATAGTTAAGGATAATCCTTGCCGAAACTCTGTTTAATATCTTCTTTCCTTTGTTTTAAATATTTATGTTTTTATTTTTTGCTTTATATTTTATGTTATAAATATTATTGTTTTTGCTTTACTTGTTTTAAATAGGTAGGTAAGTTAGTATATATTATCTAAAAATGTTATAATTAGTAGGGGGATGTATAATTATTTATTTATATTCCAACATGAGACAGCATTTGCATTCTTTTTTGTTCATATTCTTTATTTATTAGTTTGCTTATTATTGTTATTGTTTAAAATAATGGTTAATTTGCAATTTATTTTTATCTGGAGCCCTTTTGTGTTTTTGTTTATAAAAAACTTTATTTTTGAAAGTTTCTTTTCAGATATATTAGAACCTTTTTTCCTTTAACTTTATATTGAATTCATATCAAATTTAGTTTTTTCTTTATTAACTCATAATTAAGAGCTTTCTAATAACTTTATTTTATTTGTTATAATTGTAATAATAAATGTAGTTTAATAAATATACATGTATATAATTTAGTTTCTTATTATTTTGTTTTTAATATTAATTGCATTTATTTTTAGCCTTAATAATTATAATATATTTCGTATAATTTAAATATAACAATAAATAACAAAATTAATTAACACACATTTATTTTAAAGATGAGGGAGGAGTGTAAAACTTGTTAATTTTTTTTTGTTTGTTTTAATTTTGATAAAAAGGATGTATATTTTACTTTTTAAACAAGCAGTTCTAAATATTTTATGATATAAAGCAGTTTTATTTATATCTATCTAGTATTAGAAAATAATTAAAAATAAAATTTTTTTATTTTAATGACATGTTTATGGCAATATAAGGCAAAATCATTTGCTAAAATAAAAAAAAAACAAAACACAAAAATTAAAAAAAGTACTAAATAAAAAAAAATAATAATTAAAAAATATAACAATGAAAAAATGCTAACGTGATGCTTAATAGGTCCGAAATTAAAAAAAAAATCGTTAAGAAAAGCTTAATACAGGTCTACAAAACATGGCTAAAGAAATTCAATAATACTGCTTTTAAAAAAGATTAGCAGTCTATAAATATGTTTATTCTATTGTAAAATGTAAAAGGAATAAATCTAACTATTTAAAATTCCATTTATTTAATATATAAAAATTATCAAAATAACCTGCAATTCAAATTTATGTGTATACTTGTGTGAGTTTTATTTCCGGGAGGCGCCGGTAAAAAATGGAGAAAATAGTGCATTTTTTACTTCCCTTTTCCCGGGAATTTTTGTCCAGAGTCCATACAGTAAATAGCTGTAATAAAATTAGCCTTTTATGTATATTTGGTTACGAAAAAAGCAATGTGCGATGACAAAAGGCCACTTTTACCGCGTAGTGAAATTTAAAATTTTCATTATTTGAACCAACGCGAACAAGAATTTAAAAAATTGTAATCTTATTTAAAACACTGTTAACCATAAGACCAACGACAATCGAAAGGGAGCTTATTTTTCTATTGTTGCAAATTTTCTACTACAAATAGAAATCGATTGTCGAGTGAATTAATTAAATCGTGTGATGATAACAAATTTTGAAATGTGATCAATATTTAATTCCCAGGTTCCCGGCAAAGCTGCAAAATTATGTCTGACTCTAGTAATAAAAACTAGACTCTATGTGTAAAACTCTCGGTAAAAAATCTAAAAGCCGAAACAATTAAAAATTACTATTTTTCGATGGGTAAATAAATAATAATTTTAAGGGAAATAAGCACTCATTAGCGTGACAGCTTACAAACGCATTATTAATCATTTAATTATTTTGAAAAACTGTTGGAAATGTAAAAAATCATGTATACTAAAATAACATATTAAAAACCCTAATTAAAACTAAAATAAACTAAAAAAAACTATTAAAATAAAATAACAATTTACAGAAATAAAAAGTTTTTAGCAAATATTAACTGTCATTAGAACTATAATTTAAACAATTTTAGGGAACTGGAATTTAATGAATATCATATATAAGTATATAAAGTATACATATACAAAAAAAGCCAACAGAAAATCAAAATAAATTAAAACCTACGACTTATATTAAGCTGGAATCACAAGTATTTTTTTCAATTTAAGAAAAATAGTTGACCAAAATCTATTCTCTCAATTAAAGTTTTTTACTTAATTAAGCAAATTTTCCTGCCTCTCCTTTACTTAAAAGTAATAACACCTGTTTTGTATAGCGGTACAGTCGATGGGAAAAGAAATTTCGATCCTTTTAACCATATTTATCTGACTAATTTAAGTTATAATAAAACAATGATTTCCTAAAAACTTACTTTAAATTACATTATTTTTCGAGATATTGATGTAAATAAACTTAAAAACTAAAAGCAAAACCTACAACATAAAACTAATATAATTGTGTACTTCGTGGTGTTGTAAATATACATATATAAATAGATAACATTTGAAAATAATTAAATAATTTAAAAAAAAAAGTCAGTCTGCATAGAGTTAATAAAAAAAAATTATAGATTAAAATATCTAACTAACAAACTCAACAACAACTTTAAACAAGAGTTTAATAAAGCCTTAATTAATTAATAGATAAGAAAATAATTCATTGTCAAAGGATCTTATAACATAGTATTTAATCTTTAGGATCTAAAAGCAAATTATGAAAAATCGAAATAAAATAACAATTGACCTGCTTAGTCTTGCCAGCTTTATGCGACATTTTCTTTTTTGGCAAATTTTCAAACTTTTACGACTGCATAATGCGTATGTTCCTTTAAGAAAAGTGTCATATATAAAAACAACAAAGAATTATAGGGACTAATTTTTCTACTCTGTAAAATAAATAGATTTAGCGTTATAACTGCTTGTTTAAAAGGCAAAAGAAAGATAGAAAGAAGAAAGAAAGAAAACACATAATAAAACATCAAAAAGATTTAATATTCAATTTGCTTTTTATATAAAGATCAAGGACATTTTAAAAAGTATAGAATATATTCTTTAGCCTTTTACATTGTTTTAAATGCTTTTTTTTCAAAGTGAAAATATATTATGTAAAAATTAATTTTTTTAAAGGATACAGTTGTCAAACATTAAACACTCGAATGAAGTATTTGTATAATTTGAACAAAACCCAATATATCGAATTTATACAATTCCATTATAAATGGTTATAGTTAATTGAATTTAGTTTTCTTATGAAAAATCTTCTATTAGCAAAAATAGAACAATTATAATTAAAAAAAAACTTTGTTTTTCCAATAGTTGTGTAATTTTTTTTTATTTACTTATGTAACAATAAAGGAAAAGCCTACAAAAGCTTTACCATTTGAAGTTCTTTTTTTAACATCTTTATTATTGAATTTTATAATAAACGAAATTATTATTTCTGAAATTTCGTAAATGTCATTTTGCCTTAAAATATTCTAATATGCATTCAATATTAATTAATCTAAACTGTTGCCAAAGATACACATAGACAAAAACGTATATGTATGAAAATTTTTAGTTTTCAGAAAAATCTTGTGTTAAATGATGACAAAAATATCTATTAATTTTAATTAGTAATAAGTAAAAAAGGGTACGTAGCTGTTTTTGTTAAGAATAAGTAAATGTGACTAAGTAAAAGTCAATGAATCTTAAAAGACTATTATATGGCATCAAATTGTTATAATAAAAGCACATTAAATTAGAAAAAAAAGGAATAATTAAAATTTTGTTGCCCTTTGCTATAATTGAAGCATTTTAGTTGTTAGAAATTTTTTAACTTAACTATTTTTTTTACAGTTAAAATTGAAGTGTCTCTCATTTATTTTATTTGTGTTTGTATTTCTCTTGTAGATAAATTGTAATCAACATTTAAATTGTAAAATTTTACTTTAATTAATTAATTTTAAATTAGTTATTGTTTTCCAATTTTGTTTTAAGTTTGTTTTTGATAGACACCAAAGATTACATACATTATTAAACTCACATTTTCCTTTGACGAAAGTTAACTTTAAGCTCAAAATATCTCGCTTTTATCATATAACGATCTATGCATTCAATTATAAATCAATTAGTTATCAGCCTCCTGGTTGTAGTTGTAGCAGCTATGGTATATAGTTTATTTTGTTTTGAAAAGAAGACATTTAATTGCCATTGGGTAGGGGTACCACGACTTGCACATAAGATTGTGGGAAATAGCCAGTGCGACCGTTGAGTGAGCCCTCAAACCAATTGTCGTCGACGCGACTCAGCAGAGTGATAATTTCATTTTCTTTAAAGCCCAATTCGCCGGGATTTTGCGGCTCGAAATCGTACAAAGCCTGGCAATAGGGCTGCATCTGCTGGCGTGACGGTGTTGTGGCCATCGATTTAGCAGGAGAACGCATGGGCGATGGCAGCGGAGACGCACCAGTCGCCTTTTGATGAGCTGGTGTGCCCGAGCTCTCCGTGTCATTGCCCAAAGCATCTAAATTTAAATCGAGTAGGGATTTGGGCACAAACTCCGGCTTAGGACGCGACTCGGCCTCTTCACGCTTCTCTGATAACGTCTCCTGAAGGCCGCGCAGAATGTCTGCGCATTGCGAGTGGAATTCGTAGAGAGCCTCGGCGAAAGTGCAGAGTTGCGAAACTTGCTCGGTATCATTCTCGAGCAAATTGAACATGCCCATTTGGGCAAGATGCAATGATTCTTCGAACTTTTCCTCGGCCCCACGTATTTCATCATCTTTTGCCTTCTGGCGACGTTTGCAATCAAAGTCGAGTCGACGTCCTTGCAACTTCTTGCGATGATGCATTACCTCTTTTAAGTCTTTTGTCTGCAGATGGTGCAGTGGCTCCAAGAAGTTCTGCTTTATATTGTCGTCCAGCGAGTATTTAACATCGGCCATTTGACGCAGTGCTTCACCAAATTCAACTAGTGCTTGTGCAAAAACACTATTGTCTTCACCCAACTTTTTGCCATAAGTCAGCATGCAATCAGCCAAAAGGCCTTCGGGTTGAGGATAAGTATTCGATTTTGCTTGGCCGGACAATTTCGATATACCTTTAACTGCTGCCATCTTGGCTCTGGCCGTAGGGTTGGGTTGCAAAAATTCCTTTGTCTTCACCTGCAATTCCTCCACCAGTTCAACCGTTACATCCGTTTTACGTTCCATCTCCATGAAATCAACATCTAAACGGGTGCCTTCGGCACCACCCATTTTTTCCGTTACATACTGATTGGCTTTATTAATTTGCTTTTTTAAACCGGCAAAAGCCATGTTGCTCCTTAGCTTTTTACAGTTCTAGATAGTTCTGAAGTTTTCGTAAAAGCCAAACTGGACTTTCTCTATAACACAGAGTCAAAAACACTCGCTGCTAAATTTTGTTATCAAAACTCCTCTTACCTACCTCTTTTTCTGATTTTAGGAAAATTTTTTAATTTTCGCAAAATATATTTTATTCTTATTGTGCAATTAATGACTGTTTAAATTGAAACAATTTATTGATAATTTTAAGTTTTTTTTTAATATCTAGACAATTTTATGTTCTTGCAAAATCTCGTTTTTTCGTGTATGGCAAATCGATATTTTTCTGCTACTGTGCTTCTTCTTACTATAAAATCTTCTACAATTATTTTTTCATGTTTTTCATTTTACATTTTCTGCACAATCGCAAACATTACGTTGCCAGACTGTGGCTAAAATGTATGCGAATAGTAAATGTCAAGTTGAAGGCTCTTCTGTGGGGTGTTTTTTGTTCGTATGCTAAACTTAATATATTAAGAGAATTGTATAAAAAATTAAATATTTTTTAAAGAAAATTTGAGGATGCAAAGGAATGCACTAAACATTATAAGTAAAATAATATCTAAAGGAGTGTTATTTCGTTATGTGTATATAATGTGACACCACTAAGCAGTAATTTATATGAGAAATCAATATCTGTATACACAAGAAATGAATATGTAAATAAAGGAAAAATATTTACAAATGTGATATTTTTATATGCCATTTGCAAATAAATTTCGAATAGCTACTATATTCTTTAAAATAGCGATGAATAGCTATATGAATGTAGTTCATGTTCATAGGTTTATTTAAAGTTTATTTTAAATTTAACGTGTTTTTTATCAAAAACTTGGCACCTCTTACTTTAAGCAATAGGAAGCATGACTTTTATCGAACAAGCTGCCAGATGTTATTAATTTTATAACTATTGAAACTTAATCCAGGGTAACGAAATTGTAAACATAGTAAAACCATTTTTTTATTAATTTGTTAATAAAATTAAATCTATAGATTTAAAGCTTGTGATTTTCAACTGTTAATTATCATCAAGAGAATATTAAATAAATTCTATTATTTTGTGAACATTTTATATTTCTCCCAGCTTTAATTCAACACATTTCAAAAAGTTGGGACTTGTTGAGTTATCATAATTTTTTTCTGCGAGTTTTCTAAGTTGTTCGCTTGTGTAGGAAAGAAATTAGTCAAATATATATTTATTTCTCTTTAGAAACAACGTTATTTAATAGACAAGTTAAATAAAACGGCATCAAGAGGTATGTTCTTTGATGTCACTTTACTTCAATATCTGAGTCATCTAAACAAATAATGCGAAATCTTGGCATTAGAATGTAAATAACTTTGAATAATTTTATTATAACTAAATAAAATGTGAAAAAGATTAACTAGGTTGACAAGAAAACAACATCGTAAAACATGCATTCTAGGACAGAACGTTGTTTGTACGATAGTCAGAGCAAAAACAAGATAAGATCATAGAATATACAAATCAAATTGTAACTATAAAAATAATTTACTTGGATGCTTAAAGTATCAGTTACCAAACGAATATTAAACGAATAACTTCGAAATTAGATAATTTCCAAAAGAAAATTTTTTAACATGAAATATATTGTGTTCTCTATAACTGTATTAGGATGCATCTTGGGTTTCCTACAGGTAAAAATTAAAACTTTACATAATGTAATCTCAAAAACTTTTTTCAAAATTTTATTTATTAGGCACAACTTAATATGGGCTTAAATTTTGGTCCTAAGACTGGGTTTGCAGGCTTGTCACCAGGACAATTTTTTCAAACGGTAGTATTGCAGTCTGAAGCTGATAAACTTTTAGTACATCCTGATCTCACGGATGATTTAAGACAACGTGTTTTAGGTTCAATGACAAGCGCTGAGCAGGGTTTTAATAATTGCTCAACGGTGGTAACGATGCCCTGGATGCAAATACGCTGTTCAGCTTTGCAGTTGCAACGGTCTAAAAATGAACTGAAAATGATTGAAAATGAGATTAACGCCAGATCTTTGATGAACGCAAACGCAACAGCAGTCAATACTGGCGGACCAACCTCTTAAAATTAAAATACGTAATTATATTGCCTTTGACCTCATTTTATGACCAGCTATATCAAACACTTACTTGTTTCTAAATTAACTCTCTAATTGAATTGAATTATTTAAGAGGAGTAATTCAACTAATTAAAAATAAAATCGAAAGCGTCATATTTTATTAAAATAAACTAACCCGATGAGTTACTTTGCCATGGAATATATGATGCAAGCTAAAGCTTGCTTAGCGGTTGGGAAATTCTAATTTTGACAGCTCACTTGAAACTTAAAATGACTGGAAAAAATTAGGAAACTCCGTGAAATTTTATGTAATTGTTTACATAGCTTTACCTCTAATCCTTAAGTATATGTATGAAGGTATATCCCATTTCAATGTTACCACTAGGCTCAAAGCTCTTGTTATGATTGCTTCCTTAAAAAAACAAAATAAATTCTTATGCATATAAAAATCTTACGTTTTTTCTTTTTGATTTATAATTTATTGCTTATTTTTTTCATAGGTCAATTAATGCCCGATATGTAAGTGGGCCTTTTTGGAATGTTAAAAATTGTATACAAACTCAACATTTAATTTGAAAGGGGATCTTAAAATTATCAAAAGAAAAATAGGCGCCATAATTGTGCTGGATGGATAATAAATAGTTACATGAGTTATTGCAAGCAAATTAAGACGGATTTTACAGTTTTAAGATTAATTTGTTGTTTTACAAAAAAAAGCAACAAATTTATATATTTAAAATAAATTTTTTAACATAATTATAAGAAAGGATTTGCTAATATTTTAAAAAGATTCAGAAAATAAAATCGGGTATTTTTAATAGAGGTTTAGAACGTTAAATTGGCAGCATTTCTTTAATTGGCGGTCATTTCGTCAGTTGTCATAAGATTTATATTTAATTTAGTTTGGCATTTCAACGCAAATAGGCTGACGACTAGGCTGCCGTTGATCGGGAATTTTGTTTAGCGTAATCGCTCCCTTTTGTTTGAATGAATACGTCAGTAAATAAAACTGCCGTATTTGGAGTGATGATAGTCCTCAAGTGCATGTTGAGACATTATTACGCCCAGATTAACTGACTGTTTTGTATGCTTTATGGTTTGGTAGAATCTTTGAACTTCTTTAAAAACGATGCTGGTCAAAACGTTACAGTCAATGGTGGCGAACTATATAGAGTCATGAATACTGATTAATTTATTCATCAATCGAATAACCCTGATGTGCAGGATGTGTGGTTTCAACAAGATCGCGTAACATATCGCATAGCGCGCATAACAATTGATTTATTGAAGAGAGCATAAGGTAACCGCATAATTTCACTTTTTGAACCCGTAATTGCCCTTCAATATCGTTAATGTTTCGAGACTATTTTTTGTGGAGATATGAAAAGTCGCTGATCTACGCCGATAAACCCAGTATAGCCAGTGTACGACAACAAATGTTGAAAACTGCACCTCAATATTAGACTACGTCCGAGCCAGCCGTGGAAGTCATAATGCAAATGAAATTCCAAAAGATTATCTCTCGATTGATAAAAAAAATTCATCTTTGCTCCTCCATTTCAAAGTTCTATACCACTATGAAAAACACCCTTTATTTTCTGTACGATCGAAATTGTATATTGAAATATATCTTCTTGGGTGGAGGTTATAGTTCAACAGTTAGGTTTGTGAGCAAATCTTTTTTTTACAAATATTGTATTTGGAACAAAGATTTCCTGAATTCCACTTTATACCCGGAAAAGCAAAAATAATAATAAAAAAATAATAGTCGTATTTCGTAATTTAGAGATACGGCAAGGTTCCGTTCTTTCTCCTACCCTATTTCTTATTTTTCTAATTTTCAACCCTATATACGCTTTCAAAGATGACAGCAACATTTGTCATTCGTATTCATTTAGTAATAGACCGATTCAGTTGGAGGTGAGTTTCAGAAGGCGAAACATGAATGATACGCTCAATCACGATTTCGCCGCAATCTTGGGTTGGGGTCGTGCGAATAGAGACGATTTCAATGCTCGTAAGACGCAATGTTGCATGCTTACGCATAGATTTGTGTTCGGAAACGGGGCTGCACCTGTTACTATGGATGATAAAAGTATTATGGAATGAATCGGGTGCTCTTGATGTTCTTGGCATAAAAATTCAGTGTGATGTTCGATGGACTAAACACATTTTTCAAGTTTTTAAGGAATCTTTGCAGTGCCTCGGTTTTCAAAAACGGTGTAAGAGATACTTCACTCCATCCGATTTTTGTACTTTTTATACCACCTATATTCGTCCAAAGATGGAATACAACTATCATGTATGGGCCGGCGCCCCAAAAGTTTATTTTGGAGTTTCTCGACCGCGTACAGGAGAGGGCCAAGAGGCTCATTGGGGACGGTAGGGTATCTCTATTGAATCTCTACAGCATCGACGCAATGTAGGTTGTATTTCACTGTTTTATCGTTACTACAATGGTAAGTGCTCCAACGAAATTAGGGAACTTGTTTCCGAAACTCGTACATTTTTGCGTTTTTTGACACGATTTCCTTTGAGAGCATATCCATTTCCGGTCGATTGGCCAGTGAATCACACTATGCATTGTAGGAAAAATTTGTTTTTTTCCTCCTTCCTTCTAGCAGGGAGTCAACTTATAAAAATTCAAATGAGTCCGCATACTGCTTTAGAGCAAAGAGAACTGACTTAAAACCATTTTAAAAATGGCAGAAATGTTTAATACTAATTCTTCTATAGTCCAAAAAATCATTGAGGGTTTCCTCCATGAAAATCATAGGCAGAAAGGCATCAAATAAAATATATTAATGAGCAGGACGAGCGATATATTTTGAGGAAAATGAAGGCAAATCCAAAACTTTCGTCTTAGATAGCATGTCGTATGGCGAAAACCTAATACAAAGGTGAACAAAGAAAACTCAAAGGCAACAGTAAAACATGTTGCCCTCGAGTTTGTCGAGACTGGAAATTTTGAAATAACTATGGACAAATTTAAGTATCTCCAAAATTGAAGGAAAATTTGTTGCAGAGGGTAGATAAACTGGGAATACGATCTGATTTTGGTTAATATATCACTGCCCATATCTGATGACGCTATCACTATCACCGTCGTCAGACTCTTAATTTAATAGAAAATTTGTGGTCAATTTTAGAAAATAATATAAGAAAACACAAAAGTAGTAGCAGAAACGATCTTAGAGAAGCGCTACTAAGGGAATAAGCGAATATTTCACAAAGTGACACAAAAATTGGTTACATCTATACCAAACCCAATGTAATCCGTTATAGATAATAAGGGCTATCACACTAAATAGTAATTATATTGATAGCACAATAACATTTGACATTTATAGAAACTCAAATACGACGGACACTACTATTCACATCACCTCGAACCACCCTGACCAATATAAACTAGCAGCATTTAGACATATGATATGATAGATTTAAGATAATCCCACTAATTCCAGATAAGTACAAAAAAGAACTCGACAGAACTTACAACATGGCTAAAAACAACGGCCAAAAACTCACTAATATCGACAAACGTCTTAGACAATACAACACAAAAAAACAGGAATAAAAAAAACAGGGAGACAATCGAAACAACACGACGGGACACTTTTACTTACACAAGATCAGAATTATATAGATTAACTAACTTTTTTCACAAAGAAGATTTACTCACAGCATTAAAAACCGCCAACACTCTGAGACATAATCTCAGGACATCGACAGGAGCAACTGACAAATTTAGTTCCGGCGGATAGTATAGACTTACTTATACCTGTAAACATTACTGGACGAACACTTAAAACAAGATTTACAAAACACATACGCTCATGCAAACGAAAAAGAGAAGACTGCAGCTTTGCATTACATCTTGACACTCACGGACACGCATCAGGGGAAATATACGTGTGTATGACATTACTACTCCCTGGCAGAAAAGGACGAAGACTAGACATTCTTGAAAACATGGAAATCTACAAAACACGAAACTTTTAACAGTGACATTATAAGCGAACAGGTAAACACATTCTCAGACACAGTTTTCACACCTCTAAAACTATTCATACACTCGAACAAACGGAAAATACCCTCAGACGGACACACGTACCTATATAATTATAAAAGTCGGAGATATTCAAAATTAGCCTTGCGTAAAGTGCCAAATAGCTGGCATTCTACCTACATGAGTTGATACGACCTTAACAACAGAACTAAACCCGAATACTGACTCATCAGTACAGATTAGAATACGACTTGAAAATGATGTCTTCACATTAAAAGCGCTCACTGGCATTTGCCAGTTTTAATTTCGAGCTGGTCCAAACCATATGTAACTGCCTAAAATAAGCTGTGAGCCATGTGTTGAATTATTGTGCCATAGTTTTGAAATACTTTATTCGAATTTCGAATTTTCAAATACCAATTTTGTTTATTTACTTTTGTTTAAAAATTTTTTGGTATACATACATACATACACATATATATATGTAGGTGTTTATGTATTTTTATTTATTATAATAAAAAATTTAAAAAAAAGAAATTAATTGTTTATATTCGATATGGCTGACGACAAAGTTTCGAATAATGCCGAAAATGAAGAAGTGCGAATTCTTTTGGGCATTATTGCCGATGAGGAAACTACAATTGGATTTCTGTTGGCTGGTATTGGCGAATCGTTTGGTATTTTTAAAAGAAAACATAGTTTCATGATGGTGAAAAGTGACACAAATATAAGTCATATTCAAGACTTCTTTTCATCGCTATATCGTCGACATGACATGGGTATTATATTAGTTGCCAGTGATCTTTTTAAATATATTCTACCCGTAATGGAGACTCTTACTCATAAGGCATTACCTATTGTATTGAAAATACCTACAAAAAGTTCAATGACGGGACCTCTTCACTTGAAGGAAAAAGAAGAAACTAAAACTGCCAAAAAATTAACAGAAAGAAAGAAAGAAAATTAACAAAAGAACGAAATATTTAAAGCTTTGTTTTTTGGTATTGAACAAATTTAATTTATTTTGGACTGACTATAAGGCTTTTTTGGTTTGCATTGTTTAGTTTTGCTGTCAATAAAAATCTGGGATTTCAAACAAAACTTTTTCGTGGCGTATTAGTGTATTCAGTATCAGGTGGTGGTAATTCAAAAGTAAATATAAAAACCGAATTTATTTTCAATCACTTTTTATTTGTTTCTTTTTATCTTTCAATTTAAAGAAGGCCGCAAATAAAGTATTGTTTTTGGCCTTGAAAATTTTAGAGGGTTATCAAAAATTCTCATTTAAATTTTTAAACATTTAAAGCAAGCAGTCCAATAATATAATCTTTATATATAAAAACAAGTCGGGTTTTACTTCCTGGCGCTATAACCGATTTTCACGGTTTTGTATTGGTTGGAAAGGTCTCGGGCTCCGTGAGGTTTATAGTAAAGAAAATTCAGTAAAAATTTCAAGAGTAAAGCAGGAAAACAGGGAAAATTATTTTCACCTACAGCGCCATCTCTTTTACATAGCATGTACTACAACGGCACCAGTACGTGGTGTGTGAGTATCCGTCACGAAAATAAGTACGTTTCATTTTAAGTAGATGGCGCCGGTGCATGATACATTGTTTGACAGCTACTCATGCGCACGTGAAATTGATGTTTAAGTTATTCGTTTCCTAACAGTTCAATTGGAAACCATCAAATCAATCACGCGTATTGTGCAAATTTTTTTATCAACTTCAACAGCAGGCATTTGTCCTTAAGGTGGTAAGTTGAACTGTTTAAATTATGTGGATGAGGATGAGGTTAAATTCACCAGTCTGTCCATAATCCAAAATGCCGAGAGGACGGCGCGACGTG
Organism: Trichopoda pennipes; assembly: GCA_030448955.1. Taxonomy (NCBI): domain Eukaryota; kingdom Metazoa; phylum Arthropoda; class Insecta; order Diptera; family Tachinidae; genus Trichopoda; species Trichopoda pennipes. The sequence continues at coordinate 7,847,994 of JASKUP010000088.1, forward strand.
CGAACATCGGCCGCCGCACAAGACATGCAAGCCAGCAACAAGTGTATTCATATAACTTAAGCGAAGAAAGATATTGTTGGCAGGCGATTTCAGGCAGACGTTCGTAACTTCCCGTGCAACGCCTGCAGATGAATTGAATGCTTGCCTGAAGGCATCACTTTTGTGAAATAACGTAAAAACATTACCGCTAACTACTAATATGAGACAAAATTATCAAAGTGATGCACAATTTTCCAAACAATTGTTAGCTGTTGGAAATGGAAAAGTCCCAGTTGATGCGACAGCTGGATTAATTACTCTTATCAATGACTTTTGCCGATTTGTAGACTCTCAATTAGCTCATATTGAAAATGTTTTCCCAAACATTAGTGAGAATTATCAGAATTTTACATGCTTCAGTCAACGAGCAATTTTCGCCCCAAAGAATAATGATGTACACGCACTGAATTTCACCATTCAATCAAAAATCGATCCAACGGAGTTTTTGAACTCTCTGGAGTTACCAGGATTTCCACCACATAACTTGCAGCTAAAAGTTGGTTCAGTTATTATGATATTGCGTAATTTGAATCCACCGCGACTTTGCAACAATTCTCGACTTGCGGTAAAAAGACTTATGCCGAATTTGATTGAGACAACCATTATTAACGGAAAGTACGCAGGTGAACGATTGCGATTTCCGGTTCGCCTTGCGTTCGCAATGAAAATTAACAAGTCTCAAGGCCAATCGCTTAGTTTTTGAGGGATAAATTTAGATAATCGTTGTTTTTCACATGGGCAGCTATACGTTGCGTGTTCACGAGTTGGGAAATCATTCGCTTTGTTTGTGTTAACGTCAGACCAAAAAACAAAATATGTGGTTCACCAAAGAGCACTTTAATAAAACGGATAATTTGCGGACACGTATAACGCTTCGATTCAGTATTTACTTTGGATTCACTTTCATTTTTTACTTAGAGAATTTCAACAAAATTCCACTTCATTTTTGAAATCGAAATGAATTCATTACATTCATGAATGTTACAAAAAGCGAAGCCATCTGATGGCGAAACGGAGTTCGCCGGGTTTGTTTGTATAAAAAAAAAGTGCAAAGAGGTAAAGTAGTCGATAATGTGAAAGAAGACATGGTGAATGAGATAAGAAGGGAAGCTGAAAAGGTTCAAAAACGATTCGACTTTATAATAAAAATTACGTAGACGAGAAACGTAAGATTCCACTAACGTATAAGGAAGGAGATTATGTTAGAATAAGAAATTATAACTCAGCAGTAGGGACTTCAAGTAAGTTATTGCGTAGATTTAGGGGCCCATCTAGAATAACGAAGGGGCTGGACAATAACAGACATTGAAGTTTGTCAACAAGACCTTACGAAGGAGTTTTGAAAGCGCAAAATATGAAGCCATGGCTTAAGGAAAACAAAAAGAAAATAAATGAGTATAAAGACCATATGAAGGCAAATAGCACATAGAAACATAGATTAGTTTTAGAAAACAAACTCTAGTATCGAAGATACTAGAAATCACAATACGTAGACATAGTAAGAACTGTCAAGAAGCTAAGTTAATGTTCAAGTTTGTTATTACGTGCTTACAATTGCCACACATACATATCAACAGAAATAAGATGGAGTAAGAAAAATGATTGTACATCGAACTTATAAAAGAGAATAATATCAGTCGAAACCTACAATATAAAATAAATAAAATATTGTTATCAAGATGATTTATTAAGTTTTAAAAGAAAATAATTAACAGTAAAAGAAAAGTAAACGAACCACTCTGCATTTAACAAACTGCCTATTTTTTCTAGGAAATCTTACACACAAGAGAACAACAACATGCTTCAGAGAAATTCTACCAAAGAAGTAAATAACAGAAAATAAAAACATCTAACACAGAACTAAACAAAACAGACACAGCCAAGCAGGCGTCTAATACTATGTTCACACCTAGCGTGTTTAACATCTCAATCTCGTTTAAGCATTAAACACGTCGATTTTGAGATGTTTTACCATATATTGACGTGTTTTGTTAAACATAACATCTCAAATGAGTTGTTTTTGATTTAAACACGTCGTTAAACACGTAAATTTCAAATACAACTCTGAATTATTTTTAATTTTGGGATGTGCTGTATGCTAGTAAGTAGTGTAATTAACTGATTTGTCTGGGGTTTGGGTTTGACAACTAAAATGGCTGTTTTCACTACAAATAATCATTTTCAAGGTAAAAAAGTAAATCAAACGTCAGCCAGAAACATCTCAACTACAACAACAACATGTTTATGAGAAATTCTACCAAAGAAGTGAACAATAGAAAATAAAAACAACAAACACAGAACTAAACAAAACACACAGCCAAGCAGGCGTCTAAACTGAATGAAAAGAACAACAACCTGTTTATGAGAAATTCTACGAAAGAAGTAAATAATACAAAACACACACAGCCAAGCAGGCGTCTAAACTGAATAATAACATGGAATATTACAAGTCATTTGGTTGTCTTGTTCGAATTTTTAATTTATGTATGTATGTGCCTCGCAAAAAGATTGCTATATTCGGACAAGATTAAAAGAACCAAGACAAGTCGATTATGGTTTTAGTTCGAGCAATGACCCCATTAAATGATCAATTGACATCAGCACGAAATAAAATAAAAAAACATTTTTTTATCATATTTGTAAGAAATGATTATTTACATCACTGTTTTTTTACTAAAGGTTGTCGTAACACGCTATGGAATTAAAATGTGTAACTGATATTTTGACAATTCAGTCCGATTTGGTAATATTTTAAAAAGATTAAAAAAATTAAATCGAGTATATATTAATAGAGCTATAGAACTTTCAGTTGGCAACACTTTTTTAACGGGCGGCCATTTTGTTTAATTTAGTTTGGCTTTTCAACGCAAATAGGCTGATGACTAGATTGCCGTTGATCGTTAATTTTAGAGCTTATTTGGGTACGGTTTTCCGTCGACCCTCGTCAAATTTGGTTTGTAAACAAACCGGTTTCGGCCGTATGCCATCTCCAGTGTTCTTTTCGTACTAGTTGCGTTTTATTTTCAGCTGTGTTTATATAGTTCGTCTTGTTCGCGTTTTCGTTCGTGTTATTGCATTCGTCACTTTCTCTCCTTTTTGCCTGTATCTCTCTCTCTTTTTTCGTTTGTCTCTTTTTACCTAATTTGTCGCTGCCTTTTTCATTCGTCTTTCTTCCTAACTAAATCCTTTTACGATAATGCTTGTTGTCCGTTTGTGTGAACCTATTGGGTTTTTTTTCTATGTGACATAATAATCTGTTATTGTACGTTTATGATGTTCTTTATGGCTTTGGTCTTGTGCACCTGCGTAACGTGTTTGTGTCGACGGAAAACCGTACCCAAATAAGAGTGAATCTAGCCCCGTCGGAAAATCTAAGCACATATCAAAAGCAAACATCTTATTTTGTTTACTGCCGTACCCTGCTTTTAACGATCTCTGCTACTTTTTGGGTTCCACAATGTAAATGAGAATTTTAAATATGACAAAGATAAAGAGAAGAGTATAATAACGTGAATAAAATTAAAAATTTTAGAATAAAGATAAATTTTTATCTTTTCAAAATGATAAAATATGAATATGACACATTTTTATATCTTTGAATAATAAATGGAATTTCAACAAGAAGTTTGTTTTCAAACACAAAAGAAAACAAACGATTCAGATTAAGATGATTAAAAGTTTTATTCTATAACAGAGAAAAGTTCGGCAATTATGAATGAAAAATGGAATTTGGCAAATGTCCACCATGATCAAGCAGACAGATGTCGATTCTTTCATCACAGTTGTTATTCATTTTTTGGCATAATGGCAGTCCTATTTCGTTAACCACAGCAAAACAAAAAATAATCAAGTGGTGTAAATTTTTTTTTTAAGAGAAGTAGCACTTCAGGCAACAATGGCTATTTAGTCAAGTACCGTGCCACATTCTTTAGGAAAGGGATAGAGAAGAGATGAAACAGATGATGAAAGTGGAAGGATAGTCAGAAATTAACTGCTGTATAAGATAGCACAGCGACCAGTGACAATGCTTTCATCGCTGAGCAGCCCCAGTGTGAAAAAAACCAAGGTCTTCGTTGGGAATCGAACCCACAACCCCTATACTGACAAGCTAGTACACTACCTACTAGCCTACAGGGGCACCTGTTGATGGTTTCATGATGGTTAAATTGGCTGTGTGACATGTGGCACCGTACTGTTGAAACCACATGCCAGTGATATCCACGTCATCAATAATTGACAAAAATTGAATTGTTAGCATCTCGGGATAGCGTGATCCATTGACGGTTGCCACATTTCCAGCCTCATCTTCGAAAAAAAAAAACAGCCCAATCACGCCTTCAGACCACATGACGCACCATATAGGACCGCTCTACGATTTTTAAAGCCCAAATACGGCAATTTTGCTTCTTGACATATTTTTTTTCAGAAAAATCGGCCGGTTGTTCCTGAATGAATTAAGGGAATCCATATGAAAATGATTTTTTCAAAAAACACCAGTCGTTTGTTCCTGAATGAATTGAGCAAATCTCTTCCTGCACCAGTTGAACCTTGTAAGGCATCAACGCCAAATCCTTACGCAAAATTCGGCATATGGTGGCTTTGGATAACTCCACCAAATTGAAAAATTTGGATCTGCTTCAATACTGTGGTTCACGGCTGCGATGTTTTCGGTTAAACAATCCGGTCTTACACGCGTTGGGGCATTTTGTACCGAACCTGTCGACTCAAATTTAACGATAAAATTCTTGATAGCGGTCTCAAAAGGAAGAAAATATCACGAATTTTACGAAATCTACTACAAATACGTTAAAAAAATTAATGTCATGTTGTTGTCTTACAATTGAAAAACAAAACTCTTGTTGAAAAGCACGATGTTAAATAAATATATAAATACCAAAAAAATTGTTTACCGAGAACAACCTGGTATTTGTTAAAAATCCACATTCAAACGATATCTTTATACTAAGTAAATTAAGAATTAAATACACAATTGTTTTCAGATAAAAAAATTAGAGTAATTTCAAAATACTCAGTTTCTCTTAAACGTTCAAACCAGTAACCACAGGAATTGGATATAATTTTTAACTAAGATATGATTAAATATTATATTATTAGTTTTATTTTAAATGCGGTAAAATCTAACTATAATTCTATAAAAACAATATTAATAATAATAAATTATTTTTAGCTATTTGCGCCAATTGCCTTAAGTCAAAAAGTTAATGAAATCAATAACTTGACAACAGTTAGAGAGGCTGAATTACAAGAAGCTTTCAAATATTCAAACTTTGTCATTTTATCGATAGAAAAATACATACGTGAAGCTCTGCCAATAGAAGCCAAAATTGAAGGTCAGAAAATTTTACAGAATGTTAAGGAAGGACTGGCCAATTGTGAGTCTTTTGGGCGAATGTCTTTCGATATTGAACAATATAAAGCTTGCAGTTCATCACTGTTAGGTGATGGTATGGCTGCTTTGGGTGCATTGCAAGCCAAGTATAGATCACAAACATCGGGAGCATCAAGGATGAGGTTGTTTTTGTAATTACAAATATCTTTTTAAATTTAAGGAAGTTGAATAAAAATATTGTGTTTATTATCCAGAAGATGTTTTAATACAATTGCAATTGCAATTTACCTGTGCAATATTTTAATCTTCCAGAAGAAGTAGTTAACAAATGAGTTATAAGTATTTTCATATTAACGGAAATTTATACGTTTCTATATAGAAGTCATAAGAAGTCTGTATTAATTAACGTACTATGTACTAAAAAGCTGTTGGTTTAATAAGTCGAAATATTTTTCGGTGATTTAGAACTAACGATAGTTCATGAGTGCCTTTTATTTTATTTAAAGTTAGCAATAAATTATCGGATTCCTCAACAAGAAGTTTGTTATTCAATTGTGACAACACCAACACGCATAGATCTGCGTTCGGTAGTGGTGCTGCATCTGGTAATATGGGTGATATTACGGAGTCGGCATAAATTCAGTGCAATGTTCGATGGACTTAACACATTTTCAGGTTTCTAAAGAAGCTTTCAAGTGCCTTGGTTTTCTAAAATGATGTAAAAGATACTTCACTCCATCCGATCTCCGTACTATCTATACCACCTATATCCGTCCGAAAATGGAATACAACTCTCATGTATGGGCTGACGCTCCAAAGTCTATTTTGAAGTTACTCGACGGCGTACAGGAGAGAGCCAAGAGGGTCATTGCTGACAGTAGGGTATCCAACTTTATTGATTCTCTAGAGCATCGACCCAATGTGGGGTGTATTTCACTGTTCTATCGTTACTACAATGGAAAGTGCTCTAATGAAATTAGGGAACTTGTTCCCGATACTCACATGTTTTCGCGTTTAACATGATTTTCGTTGAGAGCACATCCATTTGTGGTTGATTGGCCAGTGAATCGCACTACGCATTACAGGGAAAATTCGTTTTTTAGCAGAACAGTCCGTATGTGTCACCTTCAATCTGGGAAAATTCAAACTGAATGTTCACAGACACTACTCCCTCTTTCCTCCCGTAACCTAATTTCCTAGTTCTGGCACAATGCTTTGCATATGTAGGGGTCATCCTCTGAGTGCTGGTCCGAAAAAAATGATAGTTTTGACATTTAGTTTTTTGACGTATTCGTGGTAGGTGCAAAGCAGTTGTTTTTGTTGTGGCACAAAGCAACTTTGCATTTGATACACTCTGTCCTTGAAAAACCTGTGCATCCAGGAAGTTGCATCTGTTTTGGAACTGCACCTGTTTTTATTATGGCCTACACCATCTGTCCGATCTCTTGGTGGCACAGGTTTCATGGGGCCTCGGTGCTTTTTAGCTTTTCTTTAGAACTGTTTGATGGTCCTGTCTCCGCAAGGTTTGATCTGAAGTCAGCTAATGCCATGTTTAGGTATTTTTTTTTATATAGTACCCATGAATTTATTATTGTCATGTCAATCATGTGATAAAACAATCCTATGTACCACTTGCGACTTTTCATTCTGATATTATACCTGCCCAAAAAGCTATTAATAAGGTCAACTCCTCCCATATGGACGTTATAATCTTTTACTATTTTCGTAGTAGATGCATTGGCAATTGTTATAATGAATTCAAATTTCGCACGAAAATCGCATTAAAATCCACTCTAAAAATGGTGGTCCTAGTAAAGTTACATTCGTGATATTTTCGGACAACATAATCGTCGTTCTGAGACCGCTATTAGGAATTTGGTCATTAAATTTGAGTCGACAGGCGTTTCATACAAAATATGCGAACATTACCGAGTGTTCGACCAAATCGTTCAACTGAAAACATTGCAGCTGTGTTGAAGATGAATCAAATTTGTTCATTCCTTGAGGTTCCCAACAATTGGGGTTATTCAAAACAACCACACGACGAATTTGGCATTGGATTTGACTTTGAAGCATTATAAGGTTCAACTGGTGCAAGAATTGAAGCCGACTGACCATTGACATAGCCGTAGATTCGCTCAATTCATTCAGGAACAACAGGCTGGTTTTTCTAGAGAAATCATGTTTTCTAACGAAGCCCATTTTCACATGTCAGGGCATGTCAACAAGCGAAATTGCCGCATTTGGGCTTCTTAAAATCTTACAGTGTTTATTCAGAAGCCTTTGCATGCTCAACGTGTTACTGTATGGGGCGCTATGTGGGCTGAAGGCGTGATTGGGCAGTTTTTTTTTGGAAGATGACGCTGGAAATGCGGTGAAGATTAATGAATCACGCTATCGTGAGATGTTAACAATTCAATTTTGGCTTATTATTGACGACGTGGGTATCACTGACATATGCTTAAGAAAGGACGATGCCGCATGTCACACAGCCAATGAAACGATCAATATATTGCAAGCCAAATTTCCCCATCGCATAATTACACGACAATTCGCTGTTAAGTGGCCAGCCAGCTTGTGTCACTTAACATCATTGGATTAATTTTTGTGGGGCTATATTAAAAACAGAGTTTATAGGGAGCCAATCGAATTGTTTTTAGCCTTAAAACTCAAAATCCGTGATGTGATTAACGAAATAGCACCGCCATTTTGCCAAAAAGTGATTAAAAACGTTGATGAAAGAATCGACATCCGTCACGGTGGTCGGGGTGGACATTTTCCATTCATAATTGCCAAATTCTTCATTATAGAAAAAAACTTTTAATCATCTTAATCTAAATTTGTTTGTTTTATTTTGTTTAAGAAAACAAATTTCTTGTTTAAAAATTCTTTAGAATTCTCCTTTTAAACATTTATTTTGCATGCTTAAAGAGTAGAGATGTTTACATATCTATGATAATGTAATTTTACTATTCTAAATAACTAAATTTTATTAAAAAGACTCATGGTTAGTTACCCAATATAACTGCAAAATGTCAATTTCGTTTAAAAATCAGCGATTCAAAGATAATTTCTGCAAAGGGAAAAATTTAAAAAACAAGCCAAAAGCAGTACAGTTCAATAAGAAGTACAGTTCAATTGCAGGCTCCAGTAATAATAAAAATCATTCCATTCAAAAGAATGAAAATGCTCAAATTACGGATATCAAACGAGAAGAAAAACATTCCATTATTATACTTGACTCAAAACTAAAAACGCTTTTTGCCAAAAAAAAAAAATAGTTTGAATCATAAAAAATCAACGACAACCTCAACGTCAACACCAGTATAAAAAATCTGATTATCCTTCACATAATGCCTTCTCATTCACAAATGCGATTTCATAAAATCTACAGTTTACTGACTGCAACTGAGTTACGATTAACGATGAAGTGAAAATTGGTGCGTGATGGCATTAGAGGTTAAGCTGTCATCTAATAATTTTTGTTTTTTATTTTCTGCATTTATATATTTCAAAAGTCACAAACGGAAAAAAAACTTGTACGAATAAATAGTATAAAGGGTGGTTAGAAATTTCATCTAAATTTCCGTAAACTACTATTAAGTTGTTTGGATTTGTTCCGCCAGTAAATAATATACTGTTATCATTCCGAATGTCCGTATCCCTGGCATTTTATGCGAAGTTAATTTTTAATATTTTCGTCTTTTATTATCATACAGATTCATGTGTCCGTCTGAGGGTGTTCTTTTCGTTTGTTCGAGTGTATGAGTAGTTTTTGTGGTGTGTAGATTGTGTCTGAGGTCCTTTTTTGCTAGGATGTAGTAATATCATACACTCAAACATTTCCCTTGGTGCATGTCCATGAGTGTCAAGGTGTAATTCAAAGTTTGAGTCTTCTCTATTTCGTTTTTATGAACGTATGTGTTCTGTAAATCTGGTTTTTAACGTTCGTCCAGTGTCTCTTATATAAGTATGTTTGTAAGTACAAGTAAGTTCGTACACTCCGCTGGAGCTAAATTTGACAGTTGTTTCTGTCGAAGCCCTGTGATTATGTCTCAGAGTATTGCTGGTGTTTAATTCTGTGAGTAAACCTTCTTTGTGAAAAAGGTTAGTTAATCTATATAGATTTCTGGTCCTGTATAAGTAAAAGTTTGCAGTCGCACAGTGTCGTCATTTCATACAACGAGTGGCTGTAAATAGAAAAAGTTATTGCAAAGAGCTGAAATTTGGCAAAACGTCTCTTTGTCGTCTTTATTCCTGTTTTTAGTGTAGTATTGTCTAAGAAGTTTATTTTTTTCCGGACTAGCACTCAGGGGATGACCCCTACATATGCAAAGCATTGTGCCAGAACTAGGAAATTAGGTTACGGGAAGGAGGAAAGAGGGAGTAGTGTCTGTGAACATTCAGTTTGAATTTTCCCAGATTGAAAGTGACAGGAGAGATCTCCGGAGGGATTTTATTCCACATACGGACTGTTCTGCTAAAAAACGAATTTTCTCTGTAATGCGTAGTGCGATTCACTGGCCAATCAACCACAAATTGATGTGCTCTCAACGAAAATCGTGTTAAACGCGAAAACGTGTGAGTATTGGGAACAAGTTCCCTAATTTCATTAGAGCACTTTCCATTGTAGTAACGATAGAACAGTGAAATACACCCCACATTGCGTCGATGCTCTAGAGAATCAATAGAGTTGGATACCCTACCGTCCCCAATGAGCCTCTTGGCCCTCTCCTGTACGCCGTCGAGTAACTTCAAAATAGAATTTAGAGCGTCAGCCCATACATGAGAGTTGTATTCCATTTTCGGACGGATATAGGTGGTATAGATAGTACGGAGATCGGATGGAGTGAAGTATCTTTGACACCGTTTTAGAAAACGAAGGCACTTAAAATCTTCTTTAGAAACCTGAAAAATGTGTTTAGTCCATCGAACATCGCACTGAATTTTCATGCCAAGAACATCAAGAGCTCCCGATTCCATAATACTTTTATCACCCATAGTAACAGGTGCAGCACCACTACCGAAATCAGATCTATGCGTTAGCATGCAACATTGCGTCTTACGAGCATTAAAATCTACTCTATTCACATGACCCCATTCCAAGATTGTCGCGAGATCGTGATTAAGGGTATCATTCATGTTCTGCCTTTTGGAACTAACCTCCAAATGGCCTGGTCTCTTACGAAATAAATATGAGTGACAAATAGCGCTGTCATCGGCAAAAGAATATATAGAGTTGAAAGTTCGACAAAGAAAGTCGTTTAGAAAAATAAGAAATAGGGTGGGAGAAAGAACGGAGCCTTGCGGTACCCCTGAATTAATCATAAACTCGTCTGATGAAATCCCATCTATAACAACTCATATAGAGCGATTTCTGAGAAAACTAGATATAAAACTAGAGAAATTATCGATAGTAATGGGTTTGTAGCCGTTGTTTTTGGGTATGGTAAAAATTGTATTAAGTTCTTTGTTGTACTTATCTGGAGTAAGTGGGATTATCCTAAGTCTGTGTTGTGGACAGGAGTTGGAAAGTCTCCAACTCTTAAGCAAGGAGTGATGATTTGCAGCCCTGCTCTGGAATCAACTAGAAAGTTCTGTTGCATAGAATTATAGCTTCGACTTCCTAGGACGAGTATGACGCTCCAAATTATGCAGGCCAGGCGCGGATGTAAATCCAATCACACATTTGTGCCCCCGGTGGGATGTGACCGTTATGAAAGAACTACCTAAGCTCGAACACAAACCTGAAAGTACAGTTTAAAAAACGGCTTAAGAATGATGTCATGACATCGAAAACGCTCACCGTTCATAACGAACAAACAGCCAGCCAAGTCGGAAAGGACTGAAAATAGTATTCCCAAAGTATATTGTTTGAGAAGTTTCAGTTTGCAATACATGAAAATTGTCTGTTTTCTTTCTCTACTTTTAATAGCAAGTCTATCTGAAGAAGCTGTGTTTACATGTAAACAAAAAAAGCTCAACAAAGTTGAATCTGGTGTATTAATATAAATGGAAAAAATATAATTATAATTTAAAATTTATTAAAATTATTTAAAATATTAATTTAACTTTTTGTGCTGCAATTAAAAGGAAGCGTTTGTTATACATATATCGCATTACAGGCGTGCTTCGGTGCTCTTAACCTAAGATAATTATTTATTAAATTATAAATTTGCACTGTATTTTTTAAAAGGTTAATTTTACTGCTAAAAGCTTGCGTTTTTTAATCAACACGATCTATGCATCAGTGAGGAGATTTTTTACATACATATTGTTACGTTTATACCTTTTATAAACGTTTTGTTGTGAGTTCTTTATTGAAAAATAAATAACACCAGTTTTTAGACTTTTTAAATTAATAACAATTTTATTTACTTTAACTACACAAAGTTGAGACTACAGAACAATTTACTTAAGATGCACTTCTTTACTTCACGATGTTTATTTTTACACTGACTGACTATCCACTCAGATGCTGCCCTTTTATATTTGTCCGTTAAAAGTCTAGAAAAATTAAAAATCGCCTTTGTATCACATTTTGTTGTTGTATGCTGTTTATTCGATGTATGTCTGTGTGTATTTTTGTTTTTATACTGATAAAGTTTCTTCTTGGAATTTATTTGAAATTAGTTGCTGTTTTGTGTAGATAAGTTTAATTAAAAAACTACGCAGATGGTAAACAGCATACATGTTTGTTATTGCCTTGCGCGTATAAAATTTGTACGCAGTTAGTAAACAGAAATTTGTTGTTGTCTTGCATGCCACGCAGTTAGTAAACAACATACCCAGTAGTTCACTTTATTCTTAATTATTTTCCTTTAAAATTTAAGCAAGAACAATATATTAGATTTTCAGTGAAATAAATAAAGCCGCCGCTGATGAGCCTATTTTATCCCCCCATCTTCAATAATGTATTTTTGTATAAAAGTATTTTTTAGTTTTGTTATCTTTTTGCTTTGTTGGCTCAATGAAAACTCTCATTTAATCAATTTAGCTCGAGATATAAGACTCTTGAATTTTCAATACAAAATTTGAGATAAAATCAACTGATGAGCTATATTAGCAATAGCGAAATGGCAATATGGATATGATATCTCCCACAAACATACCTTAAAATTATATTTTGAATAACTTTTGAGAATATCATAAAATATTCAAAAATTATTCAAATAAATATAACATATTTATTTTTAAAGGGAAGTCGCGCAAAATAACGAAGATTAAAATGAGTCCAAAAAATAAAATTGTTTATTTGAATAAAATATTTACGATTCAAAAATTTAAATTAATAAAATTCAAATAAGTTATTACTGCGGCCATTTCACATTGCGCATATAGATTATCGGCAATCTAGCACAATTAACGTTAATTAACTTAAAAATTTTTCAAAATAATAAATTAGTGAAATAATTTAATATCCAAGAAATAAAAATTTAGCAACAAGTTTCAGAATATGCGAATTTAACAGAAGGTAAGCCACTAAATAAGGTAAGCAGACGAAAGTATCTTCTTAAAATTAAACAGCAAGTCACTTTAACTTGTGGTAATATAGTGTAAATTTACTTATGTATGATAAGCGGGAGCTAAACGAGAAAGACTTTACTAACAAACTGTTAATGTAAAAAAAGTCTCAGGTTAACGTCTTTTATAAATTTCTTTTATTTCTTTACAACTTTATTTTTATATCCTTATTAATATGAAAGTGGCACAGACGTAAACATATTGTTACGGATGCGTCTTGCTTAAGTTTTAAAAGAAATAATTAAGTAATAAAGTAAACATCTGGATATGCTGTTTACTAACTGCGTAGTTTGCTCAGAAAACTTATGCACACCAGACAACAACAACATTTTAGTTACAAACTGCGTAGAAATTTTGAATTTTGGGTATGCTTTACTAACTGTGTAATTTTCTAAGAAAACTTAGGCACACAAGACAACAGCAACAACTATCTTAAAATAAATTCCAGTAAGAAACCTTAATAGCATAAAAACAAAAGCAAAAATACCCACAGACTTACAGGCGCCTATACATTGATTGAATGACATAACAACAACAAAATGTAATACAAAGGGAGTAGAAAATTTTTCATTTTTCTACACCTCTAGCGGACATATATAAAAGGGAGCATCTGAGTGGGTAGTCAATTGAAGTAAAAATTTGCATCTTTAGTAAATTGTACTGTATAGCTAACTTTGTGTGTAGTTAAAGTAAATAAACTCTTAATTAATTTAAAACTCTAAACTAAATCTTTACGAGTCCCGACATACATATAGACATTTTGCAAGAGTTTTGAGACACCCTTTAGTAAAATTTATTTATTTTTTTTTTCAGAAGAAAGTAAGTTCAAGGATAATTTACCAAGCAGCAAACAACACAAATTTATCTTCGAAAAAATGATGTTTATAAATTATATTGACATATTTTACAACCCCAATATTATCTAAATTTTCTTTTGTGCAAGAATTTTTACAAGTATTGTAATTTTGCATTCATGCTTGAAAATTATAATGCAATTATTTGCTATTAAATTCTTAAATCGAATAAAAATGATGATTGAAGAATATATAAGTCAGAGAATTCTTTAAAATAGCAAACAACATATATGGTCTTACCAATAAAATTTGAATTTAATTTTTTTCAAATAGTTGTTGTTAATATATAGAAATTATTTTCATTTCACATTTGTTTTCTTAAATATGGATATGACGTCACTGGGAATGAATTTATATGTATTTACCTATATACATCAGAAATCATTAGTATCAAGACGTTCATTTTGGGTGGACTTAAATGAATAAATATTTTAAACGGGTAAGCTTTGTTGGTATGTTGTTTATTATCGTTTTTAAAGTAAATGCAGCTCCTGCTTATGATGGTTTTTTAATTGATGATAGCTGCCACCATTGACTGTAACCTCCTGACCAGCATCGCTTTCAAAGAAGTACGGACCTATGATTCTAAGCATACTAAAAAGTTAGTTTTTCTGAATGCAACGGTGTCTCAATATACATTTGAGGATTATCATCCCTCCAAATATGGTAGTTTTGTATATTGATGTATTCATTAAGAATTATAAGAATTCTACCAAATAAGATATACAATAATAAACAAAAGCTACTTGTACAGAACAGAACAAAACATCAAAACACACAGCCAAGCAAGCGCTTAAATTGAATGTTAATAACAACAACAATATGGGGTGATGTTAAAGTATAATATTTTTGTATATGCAAGAACCGCTTAAAACAACTATATATATAAACAACACTTGCTGGGCAAATGAATAAATTGAAGCTGAGTCATCAGTGAGTAAAGACTACAAAGTTGCCATCCTGTTTATTTAGTGTGTATGGAAAGTAAATAAATCGTTTAATTTAAGTTAACACTCTAAAGTGCTGTGCTATTATTTTACAATAAAAGAACTCAATATAATAAAAAGTTTATCAAAAGAAATAAAAGTAACAGTGTGTACATTTCTGTATACTGAAAATTATAAAGTTTTTAAAGCAGAATTGTAACGAAAAAAATACATTTTTTAAAAGTAATATTCATGGCGTTTTTTATTAAAAATTGTACAATTTTTAAGTGTTTTATACTTTTTTTATCGCGTACTCGTCTCGCTAATGGAATATAAATGATAAATCTGTAAGACAGTATTTCCCAATTATAAAACAAAACAATTCTTTATTTCGGACATGTTTTCCAAACAATTGTTTTCTAAACAAAAAGTATAAATTAGTTGATTGAATAATCACGACTAACATGTTTCCCAGTAACATTTAGCAACAATTGATAACACCTTTTGCGCCTGACGCGGGTATCAGGTCAGAAAATTAACCGTTTTTCAGTAAGTTGTTGTTTCAATAGCCGTAAAGCCTTGATTTACTACCAGATCAGACCACTAAATCAATCAAAAACTGTGATAGTGTGGTTTAAACGTATAAATGTATGATAGATCTCTTGGTGGGTCTGCTCGATTTTCTAATCTTTTAAACAATTTCATAAAATAACTAGCAAACCCGGCGAACTCCCTTTCCAGATGGCTTCGTTTTTTGTAACATTTTCTTTGGAGATTAAAAGATAGAGAAAAATATTTTTTTTTTGTTTTATATTTGAAAAGGAAAATTTTTTTTTCATTGCACAGCAAAAATGAATTCATTTCGATTACAAAAATGAAGTGGAATTTAGTTGAACTTTAAATAAAAAATGAAAGTGAATGCAAAGTAAATACTGAATCGAAGCGTTATACGTGACCGCAAATTATCCGTTTCATTGAAGTGCTCTTTGGTAAACCACATTTTTTGTTTTTTGATCTGACAAAGCGGATGGTTTCCCAACGTATAGCTGCCCATGTGAAAAACAATGATTTTCTAAATTTATCCCGCAAACACTAAGCGATTGGCCTTGCGACTTGGTAATTGTCATTGCGAACGCAAGGCGAATCGGAAATTGTAATTGTTTTGAAGCCAAACGAAAGATCAGTCGGAATTATTGATATTCGAGGAATATAAATATATATATATATATGGTTGCCTCAATCAAGTTTAGCATAAGTCTTTTCGAGTACCGTTGTAAAGTCGCGGTGGATTCAAATTACGCAATATCATAACAATTAAACCAACTTTGAGTTGCAAGTTATGTGGTGGAAATCCTGTTAACTCCAGAGAGTTCAAAAACTCCGTTGGATAATTTACTGCATCATCGTGATTTTTTATGGAATCAACGGACTTGTATGTCACCGAATTGCCACCGATTTTTGATTGAATGGTGAAGTTCAGTGTGTGTACATCATTATTCTTTGGGGCGAGAATTGCTCCTTTACTTAGCCAAGCATAATTCTGATAATTCTCACTAATGTTTGAGAAAACATTTTCAGAAAAGGGCTATTTGAGGGTCTACAAATCGGCAAAAGTCGTTGGTAAGAGTAATTAATCCAGCTGTCGCATCAACTGGGACTTTTCCATTTCCCACAGCTAACAATTGTTTGGAAAATTGTGCTGCACTTTGATCATTTTGAATTTGAACTCTCATATTAGTGCTTAGCGATAATGTTTTTACGTTATTTCACAAAGGTGATGCCTTTAGGCAAGCATTCAATTCATCTGCAGGCGTTACACGGGGAATTACTGGCAACGTCCGCCTGAAATCGCCTGCCAACAATTCGCTTAAGTTATGTGAATACACTTGTTGCTGGCTTGCATGTCTTGTGCGGCGGCCGATGTTCGCACGTCGTTCTCTCGGCATTTTTTACTATGGACAGACTGATTAATTTAACCTCAAATGCACGATTCACATAATTTACACAGTTCAACTTACGACCTTAAGGACAAATGCCTGCTGTTGAAGTTGAATGAAAACTTGCACAATACGCGTAATTGATTTGATGGTTTCCAATTGCCTTCAGGCAAGCATTTAATTCATCTGCAGGCGTTGCATGGTGAATTACTGGCAACATTTGCCTGAAATTGCTTGCCAACAATATCATCAAGCCGCCAAAGATGTTATTTTGCCAAAGATCCTTCAGTGTGAAGTTAAGTGCTTCAAGTGATTTCTTATGTGCCATTGTGCACTCATCCCAAACAATAAGCTTGCATTGCATCAATAATTTTCCCATTGCACTGAATCGGGAAATATTGCATGTTGGAGTATCAATTGTATTTAAATTGAGTGGCAACTTAAGCGCAGAATGTGTAGTATGACCGCCATTTAGAAGAGTCGCCGCAATTCCAGATAACGCTAACGCCAAAGCTATGTCACATCTTGATCGAAAAGTGACAAAAATCAATAAAATGACAAATATTTTCCCTATTCCTCCAGGTGCGCCCAGGAAGAATAGACTACCAGTATTATTGTTCACCGCTTGCATAAATTTTCGTATACATGTTTTTGCTGTTCATTCAGCAACGACTCATTATTTCAAACGAATTCCTGCAATGTATCAACATTGTATTGCAGCTCTCGATTTAATTCTTGGTTGAATGCATCGTGCATCGATCGATTTGGCGCAATCATTCCTACTTCAATCAGTAGCTTGATTGCAATAGTCAAGCATTGATCCTCAATCAGAATCAATACTTCATTGTATATTTTTTATCGGTTATTTGCATGTCGAATGTACTTATTTTCGTGAGGGATACTCACACACCACGTACTGGTTCCTTTGTAGTACATGCTATATATCAGAGATGGCGCTGTATGTGAAAAATGATTTTCCCTGTTTTTCTGCTTTTCTCTTAAAATTTTTCCTAAATTATCTTTGCTATAAATCTCACGGAGCCCGAGACCTTTCCAATGAATGCAAAACCGTGGAAATCGGTTCGTGCGTTCTGAAGTTATAGCGTTAGGAAGGAAAACCCGACTTATTTTTATACTATAGAGTATAAAAAAAGATTATAATCTTTGTTTAAACCGATTGAAAGCAATAATAAAAAATTTAAATCACGCCTCATTTAGTTTTTGCTTCAGAAAATAAAATCCAGAGTTGCAACTATTTCATGTGATACTGAGGTTTTCTAGTGATTTATTTTTGGAGAAGTTTAATTCGATTTTCCCGTAAATAGATTATACGATTATATAGAATAGGGTTTGGTTTTTAAGCTACGCTGTTCAGAACTTTTAAAGAGTTTTTTTGGCCTTAGGCTGCTAGACACTCCATAAGACGTTTTAAAAATAAACAAACATAAACACTCATTTCTTCTCACACATAAATGTATTAAAGTATGCATTTATTATTATTTATAATTTAACTTCTGTAACAGACTTGCAGCTCAGAGTAAAATAGTAAATGTTATTTTTGCATATATAATAATAAATTTTTAAAATATTCACTAAGTTAACAAATTATTTTCAAATTTCATTATTTATGAAATTTTTAATGGTTTAATTTCATCTCAGCTTTTTAAAGATAAAGTTTTGCTTGGGTAGTTGGGTACTCAAAATAACATTTATACACTTTAACAGTCAACCTTAAAACGGAAGTTATTATGCATAACAACTTTTATAATTATGGCTGACAGTTTTAAAAAATTTAACTTTATTAAAAACACTAAGTATTTTATTCTCTTCCTTTTTGTATCATTAAATTTTTTTACTTGCTAAATTCCTGTTTGATGTCTTGCGAAACAAGTATTTTAGGAAGTTGTTAAATTATCTACGTTCACTATTTTTTCATTCCGTTGCAGAGCAACATATTTTGAAATAAAAGAGACGTAAACAAGTGCAGTTAAATTACATTTTTACTGTCAGTTGCCATTTGTTAAGGCAGCATTTACACGGAAAAAAATCGAGAAGTTTGCAAAATCTTTAAAGTAATCAAGGCGAAACAACATAATTTCTGAATTATTTTAAAGGTTCAGAATATCCTTCAACTATTCTTTGATAGGCTATTCTGTGCAAAAATTTACTTAATTCACAAGATGCCAAAAATTATGCAAACATTTTTGATCATTCTTTACTACGACACATCACCAACTGCCACAGCTTTTCATTACAAAATAGAAAAAGTGCATAAAGTGGGCAAATTTTCGATATAGAAAAAATTAGCAAATAACAAAACATGTTTCTAAAATAAAAATATAAATAAATATTATTTATATTGTAGAATACTAATAATGAATATAGCAGAAAAACTTTTTTAACTTAAAATTATCAACATTATAGAAAAAAATAAGCTTAAAACAAATATTGCTATAGCACCTAGATTATTCGGACTTGCGAAAAATTCACAAAGCAGAATTTCCTTTGAGGCCAATTTGTTCGTTTGTTAAATCTCCATCTAATGAATTATATAAATATGTATATTACTAATAAATTAAGGATTCAATTGAACTCAAAAGAAAAGTTAAAAAAAATTTTGTACATGAATTAATTTCTTCTGATTTAGTATCATTATAACCCAGTATTCCTGTTGATTTGTCAATCACTACAATAGACAAAAAATAGGGAATTTTTAAAAAAAATTTTACAAAGATAGAAAAATGTTTATTTTTACGTATTCTCAAGTTTTGTATAGAAGTATTATCTTCTACAGGGTGTCCATCGGAAAAATTTTTGATTAAACAAAAGAGAATAGCTTTATACTGATAAATGTTTTATTTAATGTCGGCAATTATGTATGTAATACAATATCAGGTAAATATCCGCCTCTGTTAGCCCTTCTGAGCATATTTTTCATTACATTCTTACACATATCACGCGGTATTTCATTAATATGCATCACGAATATTTTATTTGAATTGCTCAAGCGTTTCTGGTTTATTTGCATAAAACTTGCTTTTCCGATATCTCCTGAAAAAGAGGTCCAGAGCAATCAAATTACGCAATCGTAGAGGCCAATTAACATTACCATTTCTTGAAATAACTTGTTGTCTCGAAGTAATTCCATTGTAATCCTGGCTATATGTGATGTGGCACCGTTTTGTTGATACCACATGTTAATCAAACCCAAAGTATGCAGTTGTAGCGTTAAAAGTTTTCAATCATATCTCAATATCGATACCCATTCACAGTTACCGTTCTGCCGTTTTCATTTTCAAAGAAGTAAGGTGTAATGATTCTTCCTGACCAAACTATTCACCAGACTGTCACTTTTAATCGATGCAAAGGTGATTGCTGATAACTTGATAGTTTTCCATTCCCCAGAACCAACTATTCTGTTTATTCACATATCCATTTAAATGAAAATGTGCCTCGTCACTCATTATGATTTTATTAATGAAATTCGGGGTTGTCGTGGGCAAGCTGTAACATACAATTGGCATATGTACAGTGGCGTAAATGATCTTGTGAAAGAAGCTCTTGTGTCAACTGAATCTTATATGGAAACAAATGTGTATCCTTGTGCAAAATTGTGACCAAAGTTGTTCTTTAGAGACCAAGCTATTGAACACGACATTTAATTGAGGTTGATGGATTGTTTTGAGCATTTTCTTGAGCAGCAGTAATGTTGTCAGTCAATCTTTCTTCAAAATTATTCACTACACGATCAATACTGCGTTTTGTTGGTCCGTTGTTCTCCTAAAAATACCACGTAACCTTCTCATCGTCACAGTAATCGATGATTGATTTTGATAAAATGTTTTAACGATTAAAACACGATGGTTTATCGAATATTTTTACATAAAAAATTTAACGCGTGCCTACTTCACGACCCACAGTGGAGTGTTTGACCCAAAAAGCTGGCCAAAATTATTAAGCGTGTTTTTTGTTTCAAAAGTTTAAATTTTTTTAATGGTTTAAGCTTTAGTTTGATAGAAAAAATTTAGTGGCAGATTATTATATAGTGGCAGATTATTATATAGGTTAGGATAGGTTAGTATTACTTTTGACAACCCCCCATTGTCATACGTATATCATCATGAGCGGCATCATCCGTATAAGGAAAAAGTAGTTTTATAGTATCTGATGAAGAAGGCTGTTTTATCTTTCGTGTTTTTTGTGTACTGCAGCTTAAGAAAGGGCCACTGCTCAAAAATAAAATATTTCTAACATCTCGATTTTTATCGATTCTGCTGAATTTTCTCGAATAATTAGCACGATATAATCTGAACTGGTTATTTCTGGCTTCGGCAGCTTCTTCTGACAATTGTCCAATGGGCAAGATTGCTTGCTTTATTACAGTAACGCCATCGTTGGACTCATAGTTGCTAAAAGTGATGTAAATAATTTCCCATCAATAATTCGAAAAACACAATAGTTTATGACGACAATAAAGTAAAAAAAGTGCCTTATGAGCAAAAATAGAAAAAAAAGATAAAATTTTCAGGAAATCACCAAAAATAATTGCGCAAATACACCAATTTGTGCGACTGCCAAATATGAAGTGACAAGACTAATGTTTACCAAAAATGGCGGCAAAATAAAGTGGTATATCTTCCCGGCGAATTATTATAAATTAAATTAAAATGTATTACTGCGGGGAATATGATTCATATAGATGGTCAATTCGCTACTGCTCACATAGTTCATCAATGGATTTAATTCCAAATTTTGTATAGAAAACTCAAGATCTTATGCATTAAGTCAAATTGATTAAACACAAATTATATTCAACCATCGCAGCAAAAAGACAGCAAAATCGAGAAAATTAAAAAATTATATTTTGTTTTTTATTATCTATTTCATTTATTTTAACCTATCATTTTTATTTAACAACTAGCTGAACCCGGTGTGCTTCGCTACCCCCCACGTTATAAAATAAAATTAAAATTATGTAATTTTAATTTAATTATTGCAATGCTTTAGGTTATACAATATTTATAGTTTGCCCATCAGGAGCATACACATATAAATCGGTGGGTTTTCCTACATGCGAGCATGCAACATAAAGCTGTCCATGCGAGAAACATGTATTTGCTAAATTTAAGCCGCAAACTTGCAGAGATTGACCTTGAGTTTTGTTAACAGTCATCGGAAACGCTAACCGAACAGGAAACGGCAATCCTTAAAAATCGAATGGTAAATCTGTTGGTATCATTGGAATGCATGGCAAAAGTACATCTGTCTCTTTATATTTTCCTGTTGTAATGGTCGCTTCTATTAAATTATTTCTCAGTTTTTTACTGCAAGTCGAGTGCCATTGCAAAGCCATGGTGGATCGTATTACGCAGTAAAATAATGGGCAGTGTTTCGCGTTGAACAGCAGTCTCGGAAGCCCTTGATGTTGCTGTAAATTGTCTGCAGCTCTAGAGGTTGAGGCTCGAGGCCGTTCAATTGCAAGGCGTGCTTCACGTTCTTCATGAGTTTCGTTTGCTCAATTGGATTTAATTTTCATTGATTTTGGAGTACGTGCTCAAAGGGATGATTTTTTTGGAGGCATATTTTTATTTATAACTAAGTTTTTAACACAATCGTTTCTCACTTAATTTCAACTTTGATTATATTAACTTTTTACATTGTTTGGTTATAAATTTAATAAAAATTTAGTTAAAAAAATAATTTAAAAAGAAAACGGCAAAAATAATTTAAAAAGAAAACTGCAACTTCTGTCTAATTCACTATTACAAATGCGTTAAGGTAAAAGTAAAGGTTAGTGCTCCCCTTTTTTGTTTTAAACCAATTAGAATTAAGTACTGAACCGCATGTAATTTTTTCATGCTCCCCTTTTTTATTTTTAGACGAAAAGCAAAAAGCAGCAATTACACAATCAGCTGTTTTTACAGTCACTTGTAAGAGAATGAGAATGGGGTTACCCTACTCTCTGTTTTAATTAACATATATTACAAAATCAGCTGTTTTGAAGACAGTTGTGGGAGAAAGAGAATGGGGCTACCCCACTATTTTAATTAATATGTATTTCAAATTTGAGGTAAAGCCGTTAATAAACGTAGTAACAGTAGGCGCAGAAGTGTGCATGGTCGAAAAATATTATCATGTAATAAGTATTCCTGAGTCAAAGAATTTATTATTTCGTAAGAATATCCTATTGTGAAAATGACGATCGGTCCAGTAGTTAAGACTATATTACGATTTCTAATTATCCTAAAAAGGGGCGTGGTCCCACCCACTTTTCTCCTGGTACGTATGCCTTGTTACGCTTATACCATATGTACCAAGCATCATCGACGTAGGTCAAAAAATGCCCAAAATATGGCGATGTAAATTTTTGGGTTATATGGGCGGTGCTACGCCCCTTTGTCCAATCAAAGCTCCATATAGCCTACTATTCCTTCCAGAGTCACAATAACATGCTGGCCCAAGGGTTTGGCCTCCTATAAAGCACAAACAAACAAACAAACAGACAGACAGGCATTCATTTTTATATATATAGATATTAAATTCAAATTTTACATTTCATATAAAATTATTTTATTTAAATTCAGTTTAAGACTCTCCAGCGAAGTTAACTGGCCTGTCTGTTTTATTAAGAAAATATAAATTTTTGTCTTAATTTATGATGCATGTAAAGGTTAATTAAAAGAAGAGGTAAAAAATTAAGAAGGATAACTGGAGATTTTTTCTAGAGAGGTTCTATCCCTTTAATAAAAGGAAAGTGTACTTGATATAGGAGACACCCTATAACATTATAAGAAGGAAATACTTTGAACTGGTATATTAGAGGGAATAAACAAAGGCATTTTAGATTGTGATGTTAGAGTAGTTAGTGCCAGAGTTTGTGGCTGGTGTGCATTGCCATCTATGAATGGTTGGCTTAAATAATTAGAAGTTTCAAATTGTTGGCTAACAAAAAAAGATTGTGTATTTAGAGCATTGGTGTTATTTTTTAAATATCATTATTAATTGATGGTTTTAATCATCTTCATTGACCCTAAAACATAAATAACCAAATACTACACATTACAATTTTATTTGACAATTTCAAATTTTAAAAATCAAATACTCTATATCAAAAGCCACCAGATATTTTAAAATAAATTAAGAAAGGTAATTTTTTCCTTGAGTGTAACAGCATAACAAAAAAGGATAAATAAAAAACTAATTACGATTACTTTTGTGTGAATTTTCACAACAGTTTTTTTTAATAAATTAAAGTTACGGAAATTTTAAGAAAATTTTTCTTCAAGTTGCAACAACCTATAGAAATCTCTCAAGTTAATGCCGCAATAGAAATTTAGCAAGTTAAGCAGCAAATATATATTTTGGTGGGGAGCAGAAGTGAAAGAAGAAGAAGAAAAAATTGAAATGCCTTTATTTTGATGAATTAAAAAATAAATGAATTCTTTAAATTTCATTTAAAACAAATTATAAATTTACGAGTGGAAATATGTTGCCATAATTGCAACTGTAGAAATAAGACAGTGATTTCGAGGGGCTTCAAATTTGTATATATGAAACATACAGAGAGGTCAAAGCTTTTTTAATAAAGTATCAGTTGTAAGGGTCAGATAACTGCTGCTTAAGGATCTTAAATAGATTCACATGATATTATATGAATAACAATATTAACAATATTACAATTGCTAGAAATTACTTAACTCATCTTGTAAAATTGTTTAGAAACTTGCCCAGAGCTATATGCAGAAAAAACTGCAAAATTTAGATTTATGAAAGCTACAATAGCAACAAAATTGGTTATATCTGAAAAGAAAAATGAGACCCGTAAAATATATCTTAAAAAAAATATGGGATGGTTGTTGGATGGGTTTTAAACATGAAATTTGTTTTCTAAAACAAAATTGAAAGAATTTAGATTAAAATTGTTAAAATTTTTAGTATTTATATTTTTAGCAATTATAAATGAAAAATTATATTTGGAATATTATCACCACGACTACTTTGACAGATGTCGATTCTTTTATTAAAGTTTTTAATCACTTTTTGGCAAAATGGCAGTCCTATTTCATTAATCACATCACGGATTTTGAGTTTTAAGACTGAAATCAATTCATTTGACTTCGTATAGACTCCATCCTTAACATAGCCCTCTCAAAAAATAATCCAGTGGTGTTAAATCCCACGATCTAGCTGGCCACTTGTCGAGAAATTATGCGTTCGGGAAATTTGGTTTGCAATAAATTAAACGTTTCATTGGCTGTGTCACACGTGGTACCATCCTATTAAGCCATATGTCAGTGACATCCACGTCGTCAATAAGGCCAAATTGAGTTGTTAGCATCTCGCGATAGCATAATCCAATAAAAGTTACCGCAATGCCAGCCTTATCGATGAAAAGAAAACGGCCCACTCACTTCTTTAGACCACATAACGCACTACACAGTAAAAAATAAAAGTAAATGATCAAAGTTTTTGTTCACTTTTTGGTAAAACCGTCGGTCGTATTTCGTTAATCACATCACAGATTTTTAGTTTTAAGGCTGAAATCGATTCGATTGGCTCCGTATTGACTCTGTCCTTAACCTAGCGCCAGAAATAATCCAATAGTTCTTAATAACACAACCTGGTTGTGCGCTTAACTGCAGATTGTGGTGATTTTATGCGACCAGGAAATTAGGTTTTGGTTGGCTGTGTGACATGTGCAACCATCCTGTGATATCCACGTCGTCCATAATAGGCCAAAATTGAGTTGTTAGCATCTCGCCATAGCATAATCCATTGACCGTTACCGCATTTCCAGCTTAATCTAAAAAAGAAAACAAAAAACGTCCCACTTACGCCCCCAGGCCACATAGCGCACCATACAGTGATACGTTGAGCATGCGAAGGCTTCTCAATAATCGCTCTAGGATTTTCGGAAGCCTAAATGCGGCAATTTTGCTTTGACATGCCCTGACATGTGAAAATGGGCTTCGCCTGAAGAAATGATCTTTTCAAAAAAAACAGCCGGTTGTTCTTAAATGAATTGAATGATTCTACGGCGATGTAAATGGTCGGCCTACTTCAATTCCTGCATCAATTGAAACTTGTAGGGCTTTAAAGTTAAATCCTTACGAAAAATTTGCCATGTGGTGGTTTTGGATAACCCCAATTGTTGAGAACGTCAAGGAATTGAAAAATTTGGATCTGCTTCAACACTCTCGCTGACGGTTGCGATGTTTTCAGTTGAATACCCGTTGGTGTTTGTACAGTTTGTATTGAGCCTGTCGACCTTAATTTAAGAGAATTACCATTTTCATAGAGGATTTTATTTGTTTTAATGCGATTTTCGTGCGAAATTTAATTCATTGTAACAATTGCCAATACAACTATTACGAGTACGTCAGAAAAGTAAATGTCAAAACTATCATGTTGTTGGTATTGCCGCAATTGAAAATCAAAATTCTTTTCTAAAAACCCTGATATCTGTGTGCAATTTCTAAATCTTCTTTAGACCTACCCCGCTGATAGTGTGGTCCATTTATTACCCATTGAATGAAGTCCCTAATGTCACGTCATCGTCAACCAATAAACATTACGAACTTTTTGTTTGTTTTTGTTGTAACTAAATTTAGTTAAAGAAACTAAGGTGATTAGTACAAAAACGTTTAAAGCACATTTTAAAATTTTTCATTCTGTAGTGTTTATTGACTGCTATCAGCAAATCAAACAAATTTTGTTTGATTCACAATCCTGTTGTTTTTTTGTCTCTGTTGTATGAGTGTATTACAACAGAGATTTTTAATTAAACATATATTTTCTTTTAATATTTTAATTTTTTTTTGTATACGATCTTTACGCCGATTTATTGGAAGAGGAAACATAATTGTGGTGTGGGCGGCGCAAGTATCATTTCATATTGTCTGCAATAATATATGATTTTGAAGACCACATTAAAATTGTTTTAATCAATAGTATAGTTACGATAACAAATTTTAATTAACATATGATTGAACGTGCCCATAATTCGTGTAATAGATTTTTTTGTGAACTGAATAATTATCACAAAATAATGTTTTGCTAGTAAATACAATATGTTGGGGGTGTTTTCTTTTGCAATCAAATAATTTTTGACTATAATCCGAAAGGGTCCAGCTGCAATAATTTTTTTGGCCAATCAACAGGCTGCGAAAAATCATTATAAATATATAAATATAAATATTAATTATATATAAATCAATAGAAATACATTTGCTATTCTCATGCCTCATATTTGGCTAAACGAAAGAAGCCATCTGTCTGCTAGTAAACAAAGTTATCTCACATGAAGTAATACGATAGTTTCTTCAAAAATAAATCGGAACTCGTTTTGAGTGATTTTTTTATTAATGATTTTTTGTTTGACTTGTTGATAAGTTGATTTATAGAATTACACTTATCAAATGGCCTATAAGGTTATGCGATTTGATACCACTCGATTACCTACTATCGGGCTTTTATTATTCCTGATATGGGGGCATGAATGCTCGCAAAAAGAGCTCAAGTTTGAGCATCTGCTATATGTTTTGCACAATTTTTTGTATTAATTTTCTATAATTTCAAGTTATATTACACTTAAAAAGCCATCTTTAAAAATATTCATATTTCGCACTTGACAGAATGATTTCAAATCATTGCAGTTATTTATCTTAAGTTATTAGTTCACCGGTCCATTTGAAAACGCTGGGTAAAACTGCAAAAAAAAATTAAGTCATGACTATATAAATAAAAGGTGACCTAATTAAATAAAAATTAATTTAAATATCAAAATAAAATAAATAATTAAATAAAATAAATAGTCAACAATTAATAGTCAAGTGAAATATACTATTTTAAAATAAACTTAACTCAGGGTATGACCCCTACGTATGCAATGCAATGTGCCAGAACTAGGAAATTAGGTCACAGGAAGGAGGAAAGAGGGAGTAGTGTCTGTGGACATTCGATTTGAACTTTCTCAGATTGAAAGTGACAGAAAAGACCTCCGGAGGGATCTTTTTCCACATACGGACTGTTCTGCTGAAAAACGAATTTTCCCTGTAATGCGTAGTGCGATTCACTGGCCAATCGACCACAAAAGGATGTGCTCTCATCGAAAATCGATGCTATATTATAGATGTAATTATGGTTATAAATAATTATGTTGTATTTAATTGTTCTGAGATTATGGTTACGTTAAACATGTTTTTTGTTTGCGTGATAAAAGCTTAGAATTTTCATTTTCATTTCTGTGTCCATCACTAGTTACAGTTCTATTTCGATTTATTTTTCAGTTTTTATTTCTATTTTTATTTTTATTTCTGCAATTATTAAAGTTGTATTTTAATTAAAACCATTAATAAAAAACAATTAAAACTATTTAAAAGTTTTCAATTTTTTCCGCAATTACCCCACTGTTAGAAAATGGCAAACTTTGCGAAAAAATTGTTACGCATTAATAATTTTGCACTTAAACTTGCACTCCATGTATGAATGCAAAAGCGTTTTTCAATCTTGAGTGGAAAAAAAAATTTAAATAAATTTTATTTATATTTTCATTTGTTAACAAAATGACATTTTTAATGACGTTTAAGATTTCTGTGCACATAATGAAGGAAGCGTATGTGTAATTTATGCAAGTGAAGTGAATGCATGAATGCATCAACACTCATACGCAGCAGGGCACTAGTAAAAGATTAAATTTATTAAATTATTATTTATTTTATATACAAATCGCTTGTTAGTTTTTTTTTTCTAAAAAAAAATAATGAAAGTTTTTTTTAGTGTAGGGAACGATTTCATTTATTTGCTTAAAGATAAAATTTCTATTTAATATTTATTTACTAATTTAAGTATCTTAAGTTGTGTGATTGTGGCTCGTTATTTAATAACTAGACTTGTTAAAAGTCAATTCTACTAACAAAGATGTTTGTTGTTTGAAATATTCAAACATCTTACTTCGAATGTTTGTTGAGTAAGTATGTTGCATTCAATGTAAACTAGTTAATGTTAATCTAAAAGCCGTTATAACTTTATCATAACACCATATTATTTTTGCTATTATCATTCGGTGTAGGCACCTGCTTGGCTGTGTGTTTTGTTTTTGTTCTGTGTTAGTTGTGTTTGTTTTCTGCTGTTAGGCTTATGTCGTGGAATCCTTAAAAGCATGTTGTTGTTACATGTTACTACTTGCTTTTGCTTAGCAACAAAATAATAATGCCAAAACGAATTAATGTAGCTCCTTTGTTTGTTCGTTTGATTGAATGAATTCATATTTTTGTTTCTAAAATAATTATTTTCATTTCAATTAAATTTATTGTCCATCAAATAATATTTACATCTAGATCTTAAAAAAATTACATTTAAATAATTCAAGCTTCTGTACATACTTTTTCTACTTAATAATTTACAGTAATTTACAAAATTATATACATATACATTATATATAGTTTTATTGGAGGCAAAATTTTAAAAAGACCTTTTTGAAAATTTTCCAAGATTTAATAAAAACAACTTAACTAAAATTTACAAGCTACCTAAACTGATGTCAAATCATTAATATAGATATGTTTGGACCCAGCACATTTAGAGTAAAAATTTGTAGTTAGCTTGTTTAGCCTAGAAACAACAAGGTGTGTGTCCGAAATAATATAAAGCCTGAGTGTGGAAAAGAACCAAGACAGATTATATACAAGTTTTATTAATTTGTTTTGTGCGATTTGCAGCCTTTTTATATGACAAGTTGCACTTTGTCCACATAGGGGCAGCATAATATAGTACTGCCTGAAAAATAAGTTTAAAAATAAGCATTTTGTTCTCAATACTTAAAGACGAGTTTCGGTCTAGGAAAGGATAGAGTGTGCGCGTCAAAATATTCACTTTATTGATTAAATATTGTACATGCTCTTTTAATTTCATTTTTGGATCGAGGATTATCCCTAAATATTTTAATTTTAAATAATTATTTTAATTAATAATTTTAAATATATCTAACCTACTAATAAAAAATTTTCCGCCTAAAGCAGTTCATTTACTAATGATAATTTTTAACAGTTGTTTAAAACTCAACTATTTCCCCTTACACTTAAAAAAAGCGAAAGTTATTGCGATTCTTAAGCCAAACAAGCCTAAGCATAGTCCCAACAGTTACAGATCCATTAGCTTGTTAAGCAATTTGGGAAAATTGTTTGAAAAACTAATTCACAAACGAATTTGCGATGTCGTCGAAAATACCTCGATAATAGCTAAAGAACAATTTGGTTTCAAGAAAGAACACAGTTCAGTACACCAAATAAACCGCATTACAAATAAAATAAAAGCGAATAAGCAAAATAAGCATTCTAGAGGCCTAATTCTTCTTGATATAGAAAAAGCATTTGATACCGTCTGGCACAACGGCTTAATTTTCAAATTGCTCCAGATTTTCTTAACAAGAGAACATTTATTGTTTCAGTTAATGGTGCAATATCGTCACCAAAAACAATTTCTACTGGATTACCACGAGGTTCAATTTTATCACCTTTGTTGTATTTAATTTATACTTCGGACTTTTCACCGCCCTCGTACTTGAAAGTTGCCTACTACGCAGACGATACCGCTTTAATCACGTCTAGCAAACTGACAAAGGCATTATTAAAGAAAATGGAAAAAGGATTTGCTTCATGCATAAAATATTTTTATAAGTGGAAAATTAAAATCAACTCTAAAAAAACTCAATGCATCATATTTCCTTATAACAACTCCCCCAAACGATTACCAAGTCAACAAATTAGATGTAGAAGTGAGAGCGTTACAATAAGAAATAATGTAAAATATCTTGGCGTAAGTTTAGATAACAAACTTAATTTTTCAAGGCACATTGACGAAATCGGCAAGAAATCCCTAAAAGCCATCAGAGCTCTGTGGCCTTTACTGAATAGACGCTCTTCACTTGGCCTTCAAAATAAAAATTTAATTTTTAAAAGCGTGATAAGACCAACCTTAACATATGCATGTCCCATTTGGTATACAGCAGCAAAAACTCATTTGAAGAAACTTCACATAATACAAAACAAATGCCTCAAGATTATACACAACAAACATTGGAGACACTTAACGCAGCTTCTTCATGACCAAACGGGATATGAACGAATTGACGACTTCATAAAGAGACTCAACACTAAATATTTTGAGAAAATAGAAAAATCTTCTTATCAGCTGATAAGAGAATGTAGAGAGTCGGCGTAAAGGTATTTTTAAAACAACAATCACCAAATTGGAAATGATATGTATGCAATGTGTTGTTGTATTAGACAATACAATTGTATTCATATATATTTCCTAATTATATTTGAACATGTTTCTTTTTTTGGTATATGAAGGTTTTCCTATTTTCTCTTTAAAAAGAATAAATACTTATAACTGAACTTTTCAATATCTATGATTAAAAACATAATTTGCTGTAATATCTAAGATAATATCTCAAAACTGTAAATAAATATGTAAATAGCATTTAATTTAATAAAGATGAATTTGGAAATGAAAAAAAAAAAAATGAAAAAAATTAATAATTTTAAAAAAGTAAATTTAAGGCACCATAAAATAAGTTTTATTAATAGGAAATTTATTTATCCGCAGCATATTTATTTAATATTTAATGGATATTGTACATAAGTTTACAATCAAAATTAACACTAAAATCGTTCACCAAAGCATGTGGATATTTTTGAGAACAAAAGGTTATTGCAAAATGTTGCAAATCGAGCTATATATTAGTTGCTCCATTTACAAGACCAATATTTATTTAATCTAGGATATATATATATATATATATATATATATATATATATATATATATATATATATATATATATATATATTATGATTCTTAAACTCTAGTACTACCAAATTTACTATCATATTGTTACGTTTATACCTTTTATAAACGCTTGGTTGTGAGTTCTTTATTGAAAAATAAATAACACGAGTTTTTAGAATTTTTAATTTATAACAATTTTATTTACTTTAACTACACAAAGTTGACACTTCAGAATAATTTCCTTAAAATACACGTTTCTACTTGATGAGGTTTAATTTTACACTGATCTGATTATCCACTCAGATGCTTCCATATTTATATTTGTGCATTTAAATTGTAGAAGATTTAAGAATCTTCTACTCCCTTTGCATCGCATTTTGTTGTTGTATGTTGTTTATTCGATGTATAGACGCCTGTATGTCTGTATGTATAGTTGTTTTTGTTTTTATGCTGATAAGGTTTTTGCTTGGGATTTATTTCATTTATTTATTGTTGTTGTCTTTTGCAGAAAATGGTTTCTTAGAAAACTACGCAGATGGTAAACAACATGTATGTTTGTTGTTGTAAATTTAGTTTTATTTTTTTTTTTGTCTTGCATGCCAGGCAGTTAGTAAACAGCATATCAAATTGTAGTTGTGTGTGTATAAACTTTTACGCAGTTTGTAACCTGTAGTTCGCTTTATTTCTTAATTGTTTTATTTTAAAACTTAATCAAGACACATTCGTAACAATATATTAATTATTGTACAAGCACAAAACTAACAACTTTCACTCTCAATTTGGGTATACGTACACTCTGTACTGAACTAATAGCTTTTAGCTACAATAAACGTGATGCCATTCTCCGAATCAAGCTTCCGACTAATGTGTATCAACTACTGCTAATGTTCGAACATCGAAAATAACGATGAATACCAGTATTAATTCTGGCGAAAATTTGGACGGCATTGCATTCTCCAGTTTTTTTTTTGTGTAAGCACAAATGTTAATAAGTTGTTGATAATTGTTTGCAATTTTGGTTCAATTGTGCAATGAATTTAATACTTGAATACGTGGTATCTGCAAACTAAAAAATAAGAATACGTAAGGGGATTGAGGGCCAACTTCGGGGTAATATTCTACGCAGGATATGTCGACGACATCATATGTATAAGGAAATAACGATGAGCAGATTCTAGATTACTTGAATGGAGGGAACGAGAACATAAAATTTACAATGAAAAAAGAAGATGAGGGGAGAATTAATTATCTAGACCTAACGATCAAGAGGAACATAATCTCGAACAGAATCGAATATGAAACTCATCATATCATCCCCAGTAACACAAAAATCCAGCAATCAGGCAGTTAATAACAAGACTCGAGAGAACACTACTAACACGGCAAATGTATATGAAGGAAATGGAAACAATATACACTATGGCGAAAAACAACGGATATGAAAAGCGCCACGTAGATAACATCAGGAAACAAATTAGAACGAACAGAAAACAGGAGAATGAAAGGAAAAGATGGGCTATATTAACATATATGGGAAAATCAGAGTACAAACTGGCGAAATTCGTAAGCCACAACATCAATACCGCATTCGGAACGGGGAACAACCTAGGCGGGATACTACGGAATAGGACAACCGGGGCGGATATACTGGACAGACAAGGAGTGTACAAATTAACTTGTACATGCCATTATGGCTACATCGGGCAAACAGGACGGAAAATTAAGACCAGATTTAGGGAACACATTAGAGACTATAACAAAAAACTACGAGAACTAAAAACTCCAGAATCAAACTTTGCGAACCATATATTCAACAACAAATGTACACCAGGACATACAAAAACAACGGTTAAACTGCTTCATACACAGCACAAAGGAAGGAGACTAAATATATTAAAAAACATGGAAATATACAAACAAAAAACATTTGACGGACGAATAATAAATGAACAAATAAACACTACTTCGAACACAATATTTCAACTATTGAAACATTTTTACAAGAAAACAAACATTACACCAACACAAACACTTTACGCTGGTGCACAAGACCAAAGCAATAAAGACAATCATAAACGTACAATTACAGATTATTATGTCACATAAAAAAAAACCCAATAAGTTCACACATAAACAAAAACGGACAACAAGCATGATCGTAAAAGGAAAAAAAAGACGAATGAAAAAGGAAGCGACAAATTAGGTAAAAAGAGCCAAACGAAAAAGGAAAGAGAGAGAGAGAGAGAGACATAGGAAAAAAAGACAGAAAGTGACGAACGCAATAACACGAAGGGAGACACGAACTATATAAACACAACTGACAATAGAACGCAACTAGTACGAAAAGAACACTAAAGATGGCAAACAGCCGAATTCGGTTTCTTCACAAACCAAATTTGACGAGGGTCGACGGAAAACCGTACCCAAATAAAAGTAAAAAATAAGCTTTCAACGAGTTCTTGTCAGGGTTCAGAATTTTTCATTTATGAACATTCAAAAATCAACATTCATGATATTTTTCATAAATGAGAAATCTAAAATTTTATATTTATTTTTCACACTCATAAACGAACAACAAAAAATGTTCTGGTTATTTTCATACATGAATGGGAACAACAAGAATTATTAGTCTTATTCATATGTGATGAATGATAAATTAGCTTCTTCTCATTAATGTTATTTTTCATAAATGTACATGTTCATTTATGAACGTTGAAATTTTATAAAATTTCTCATAAATGAACTTGAAAAAATTTTCTACCTACGATCGCAGTTTACCGTAAAATGTAGTAAAAACACATGGGTACATATTAACTCAAAATACAATATTGCAATATATTCTAAAAGAAATAAAAAAACATTTTTTTTCCTGCATACGCCGACAATTGCGCATTATCAAATATGTGCGTTTATGTACGCGAATGCTTAACGCACATATTTTTACGACCTTTTCATTTATGAAAAATTATCAAAATTGTAAATATTCAAAAATGAACACTTGTGTGTTTCTCATTTTTTCACTTATGAATAGAAAGAAAAAAATAAATCGTCGCATTCACAAATGAGAAAGCACAAAATAATTTGTAGTCTCTCACACATGTATGAGAAGAAGCGGCTAAAAAATGAAATGTACATATTCATACATGTATGAACAGTGAGTGAATACTTCGCTACTCTGGTTCTTGTTATTTTAATGGGTTATTATACTTCACGCTCGGCTTACGCGGCCGCCTTTTTCTGATAATGTTTGCGTTAAATGAGGGTTAAAATTCCTAGAGGACAACAGTGTTCTTGGTAAAATAATTTTAATTTTAAATTCAATTTAAATTAAAACTTTAAGAAATAAATTTTTTCTCTTTATCTAGCTAAAGTTATGAATTTTTTACTTTTTAAAAATTATTTAATGCAATTTAAGGTCAAGTTAGTTTATAAAATATATTTTCTTTGTATTCATGCCTAATTTTCCGGAACTAGTTACCACTAGTGTCGGGTTTTGTTTTAATTTTCTTTGTATGCTATTGTTAGTTTATGTTTCAAATCTTCCTCTTATTAAGTATAAATCAAAATAAGTTTATATTGGATGGGCAAATAGTGAAATAAAAAAAAATAAACAAAAATGGCAAGTTTATTCAAGTAGAGTAGAGTTTGTGCCATAGAAAACTCTGACATAATTGAGTAAAAACAACAAAAGCCAAAAATCTAACATAATCAACAACAAGAGCGTAAAATTTAATAATACAACACAAAAAAATAAAACATGGAAAAAAAACAAAAAACAAAACTAAAAAAAAAAAAATAAAAACAATACATAATCCCAACAAAAATTGATTGAAATAAGGAAAATGAACAATCAAGCGTATGGAAGAATAAATATGAAAAATTACTGTAAACACACTCTCTTATTTACTCTCTTATTTTTCGTTTCCAACGACCACTCCAAACAACTAAAGTAGAAGTTAAAAAATAACCAAACATAGACAACAAAAACAACAA
The DNA here is from genome assembly GCA_030448955.1 of Trichopoda pennipes. NCBI lineage: Eukaryota > Metazoa > Arthropoda > Insecta > Diptera > Tachinidae > Trichopoda > Trichopoda pennipes. Next base: position 7,883,408 of record JASKUP010000088.1, read on the forward strand.
CTATAGAAACTAGAACGACAGCAATGTATAAGAATAATAACGACACTACAATAGTTTTTGAGAAAATTCAACAATCTTCAAAGAACAACAACAACGACAAACACAATGGAATTTCTATATAATGTTTTAAAAAGTTTTAGTTTTGTCGATTTTTTTTAGGAATAAAAATTTGCTTTCCAACATACTTACTTACAGACAGATGTATAGAGTGATTTTTTTAATGCTTGTTATTTCAGCTTATCAGCTTAACAGTTTACAAAATTTAAAGTGTGTTACCAAAGTGTGAGAAAATATGAATGAATGTAATTTAAATCCTATAAAATTTCCTAAAATAGCTGATATATTTAATTTATGTACTTAATATAAGAAATATGCAGCTAAAACTTATAGTCACAGCTATCGTGAATAAGAATTATAAAATTCAAAATTTTATTATAAGAAGCAGAAACTGGAAAACATCGAAATGTTGATCGGGGTTTCGAAAGTTACTAAGAAAACATTGCTATTAACCTATTTTAATTAAGATATTAATTTATTTTTGCATTTAATTGATTGGAAAAATTCTAAAGAAAATATTTCCTTTTTCCATTAAATGACATTTTTAAAAAAAAAAAGCTTTTTCCTATACTCTGTCAAAATATTTGTGGATATCTTTACTTGCTTATGAGTAAATTGTCTCCAATGCTAAGGGATAGTGGGTGTATCCCAAACCATCACTTTGGTTTTAGAAGTAGACATAGCACAATTGAACAAACCCATAGATTGGTTTAGGTGATAACAAGGACTTTTGAAAAGAAAAAGTATTGTGCAGCTATTCTTATTGATGCTTCTCAGGCTTTTGACAAAGTTTGGCATTAAGGTCTATTTCTGAATCCGAACGCTCACTTGCCTTGTAATATAAGCAACCTATTGAAAAGCATACCACAAGGTAGCATTCTTGTACCAGTTTTATATTTGATATATACCTGCGATATGCCTGTAAGTGGAACTGTGCACACTTTAACGTCTGCTGATGATACAGCCTGCCCAAGTTCACATGAAAACTTCCACCAAGCATCCAGCAACATATAACTTAGTTAGAGTTGTGGTTAAAATTATGGAGAATCAAAGTGAACGTTCGAAAGTGCATTCAGGTGACCTTCACCCTGCGAAGAGATAATTGTTCACCCGTTCGAATCAATAATCACATTGTTCCTCACCATTCTTATGTGAGATATCTTGGTATACATCTTGACCGTTTTCTTACATGGAAACATCATATTGACTCAAAGCTAACACAAATGAAACTTAAGCTAACACACATTAGCTTATTGGCAGCAACTCAAAACTTAGCCTAGATTGTAAACTTCTAATTTACAAGACCATTTTAAAACCAATATGGTCTTACGAAATCTAACTGTGGGGCACTGCCTCTGCTTCAAATGTGGATAGAATCCAAAGTAGACAGAATAGAATTTTACGGTTAATAACTTCTGCTTCATGGTACATCAGAAATTCAAATATACATTGTGATTTAGACACACCGCTGGTAGCGACAGAAATCGTCAAATACGCAGGTAAATACTTGATGAAGCTTGAACACCATTCTAATCCCCTTGCTCGCAACATCTTGGATTATAGTGGACATAGCCGATTAAAAAAGAGGGATACCGCAGCTCTAATCCTCAATGCTACAGATGACACATCTTAGAAATATTTGTTTTGTTTTTCTACATCAATTTTTTTTTACCCAAAAGGGTAAAGGGAATTTAAGATTTCAAAACTTATTGTTAGTTCATTCTCTTGAAGATAAATAATTATTGAGACTTAAAAAAAATATTTACATACTTACAGGCAAGAAATCACTTTATTTTGAATTTTGTTGAGCACAATGCCACTCTGCACTTAGCATTTTAGCAAAACTAAGTTGAAGAATTCAAAGACAACAGTGAAAATAATTAGGGAAAATCTCGACACTTTCTTTAAAAAACAAAACATAAATAAGATAATTTTATTTTATTTTTATTTGAATGACTAAAGGCTTAACTATAATATGCATAACCTGGCTTAAGCCAACTTAAACAACTGTGCAAATACCTAATAATCATATGTGGCAAACTATAATGTACTTAACAAAACTTTTCGTTAAGTTTCGTTAAATATCAATTGCTTAAGCAAAGTACGAAACTGATTACACATTCCGTACCGAAACAGCTGATTTTGCATTGTACATTGTGCTATAAATACATTAGTAAACAAATTGCAATGGAGGATGAAAGCGAATTTAATAGAAAACGTACAAAGAAAAAAATGCTTATATGACAAATAACCGCAATTCCAAGGAATGAGCATGGAAAAATGTAGCAGAAACATGCAGTAAAAGTGGTAAGTAATACCTTGAAGAATTTTGTTTGCGTTTTTCATTTTCATACTGGTATGAATTATATAAAGTTGCGCAGTGCAAACACAGATGGAAGTTACTACGGAAACGTTTCTGCAAGGAAATAAAAAGGATGGGAGCTCCATCAGGCAGTGAACAAAATATGATTATTAAACATCTTTTTGTTAATAAATTATATTTATTTAGAAAGAAATAATTTTTTTGCAAAAGTGCGAATAAAGCAAATGTGCAACAGTATGTAATAATTTTTATATTCGTGTAAGTACACTATAGCCACCTAAAAGTCTTCAATGATTTGCTTAAGCATTTGAAAGATTTTTCGTTCAATTTTTGACATTAGCTTGAGTCAGCTTATGCATATTATAGTTGGACCTTAAATCGTAAAGATATTCTGAGTTAGTTTAAAGAGCAATATTGTGTAGCTCACTGTTATCTACATGATCTGGCAAAACTACGATTCAGGGGATACCAAAATGTAACCGACGCATTATACAGCAATCAAAAACAGAATGTGTGAAAAGGAAAATTTATTTTATATATTCCAGGAGTAAAGGAACGATTTCTAATTACTTAGAAAGCACTATTTTATAATTTATCAATAAACTTTAGGTTTGGAGAAGTAAATTATTAGAGAAAAATACCAACTTTAAAAATTTAACAAAGATGCCTCCTTGCCTCCTATGCTGTTCAAAAATATCCTTGTTATTAAAGTCTTCATCAAGAGATAACAGACACTTGTTTAAAAAAAAACATTGTAATACGGGAAAGTTATTGCTATAAAATGATAGTGAGTGAGGGAATCAAAGCAAGGGCTGACAGATATTAATCCTTATAAATCCTCTGCTAAACGATACAATTGTTTATAAATTGTTATTTAATTTTAAAATTTGTGGTTGCAGAAAAACTATTCTACATGCCTTATAGCCTACATAATAGCTGCTCGACCTAGAATTTTGTAATTTATTGAATAAAGAAAAATAATTAAAAAATGTCTTCAAGGCATTAGGAGCAATGCATCAAAGAAGGTTTCATATTATTTTTTATCAAAAACGCTGTATTTAGAGAAAGTAAAACCTGTTTAGGCATTGAGAGAGAGAGAGAGAGCTAGAGAGAGAAAACGAGAGATAGGAAGAGGAAGAGATTAACAGATAAGAAACTAAAATAACAAGGATATTTCTCAGTATTTTAAATTTTTTATAGAAAAAAAAAAACCCCTGCCCTTAAAAACACAACCTTAACATGTACAGTCACGGACACAAAAAAAACAAACAATAAATTTCGTATTAAAACTATCCCGCACATATTTTATTGTCACTTAAATGACAACCTGGCAATACTCCATAATCGAACAGTGGCACAATATTCAACTAAAGAAGATAATTTTTCAGAAGGGTAAGAAAACTGAATCAAGAGTAAATTTAAAGAAATAACATATTGTAAGTTACCTGTAAAAAAATACTTAATCTCCAAATAATAATAATGTTAATATGATAACCTGAAGAATAATTCTTAAATAGCAATGGAGGAATCCATAATTTAAAATTTATAAACTAAGATTCCGGCTGTTTGTTCAGTATGAATGGCGAGTGCTTTCGATGTATTAATATCAATCGTTCGGGCTTAGATAGTTCTTGCATTAAGGTCGTATCTACCATGGAGGCTTTCCCCCCGGGGGCACATTTATAGTCTTTATAGTACGTAACAGCTATCTAGATCTGTGAAACTGGGGGAAAAAGGGAGCCCAGTCCCCTGAAGACAGGCAGGGAGTAACCTGGAAGCTCCACTTTATTTCCACGGGGATCAGTGGCCCGCGGAGTTCATTATTTGTCTCTTTAGACTTGTAATAGTTCTCTGGCTGATCATTGAGGTTGGCCCCTTTATGGGAGTATCGTGGTGGTTGTGGCTTTGCGGCCCCATAAGGGAATTATGAAAATTATGGTGGCCAGGATCATCTCGCTGTTAAAAACACCCTAAGTGAATGATCCAGTCCAGTAAGCATGCTAGACTTGTGTTCTGGACAGGAGTAGGAAAGTCTCCAACTCTTTAGCAAGGTGTGATGGTTTGCAGCCCTGCTCTGGAATCATTAAAGTTGCAACTAGGTGGTTCTGTTGCTTAGAATTATGTCTTCGGCTTCCTAGGACGCCTGTATGACGTTCCAAATTATACAATAGTGGTTTGTCCACCATCTGATTAAGGCTACATAGCCAGGTGAGGATGTAAAACAAATCACACTCTACCATGAGGGCTTATCTTTTTTTAATATTTCTGTTTCTTATTTTTGTCCAGGTACGCATGTTCGTCTGAAGTTTTCCGCTTGTCCGAGTAGTTGTAGTGGTGGTGTGAAAATTTGGTCTGAGGTCGTGTTTACCTGGTCGTTTATAATATCACCGTTAAAAGTTGTTGCTTTGTTAAGATGTAGTAATGTCATACTTTCACCTATTTTTCTTGGTGTATATTCGTGACTGTCAAAGTATAAGGCAAAGCTAGAGTTTTCACTTTTTCCTTTGTAAGAGCGTATGTGTTCTGTAAATCTTGTTTTTAGTGTTCGTCTGGTTTCTGCAGTTCGTTCAATATGTTTGCAGATACAACTAAGTCTGTATACTGGTGTTATATGCTGTGAGTAAACCTTCTTTGTGATAACAGTTTATTTAATCTATATATTTCTGGTCCTGTGTAAGTAAAAGTGTGCCGTCGTATTGTATCGATTTTCTCTTTGTCTTCTTTATTCCTGTTTTTAGTATTGTATTGTATTGTTTAAAAAGTTTATCGATAGTAGTGGTCTTGTAGCCGATATTTTTAGCTATGGTGTAAATTGTGTCCAGTTTTTTGTTGTACTTATCTGGAGTAAGTGGTATTATCTTAAGTCTGGGTATCATATGTCTAATTGCTGCTAGTTTATGTTGGGTAGGGTTGTTAGAGATGATGTGTGTAGGTTCACTTAATGTATATTTAACTAAATACGAATTCATCGTCACAGCTCTACCTCAAGATGTTATTGTGACTGTCCTTGATGTCATTCAAAACCACCTTTAAGTGAACGGTATAACAGTTTAAAGAAAACACTTATTGATAGTCATTCTATGAGTGAAAGCAGGAGATTAGAAAAAATCTTATCTGATTCTGAGATTGGAGACCGTAAGCCATCGGAATTTTATCGGTCTTTAGCTTTGCTTGCAGATTCAAGTTTTAGCCCTGATATGTTAAAGAAGCTTTGGTTAAGGGAATTACCAAAAAGTTTGAATGTTGCCTTGACTGGCTCTAATTTAACTGATATTGGTGAGCTAACACATTTAGCAGATAATATTTGGGTGGTGTTACATGGTAATGAGATAGCGGATGTTGGGAAACCTGCTTCAACACATGGTAGTCCCTCTTGTCTGGAAAAAGTGGTCGAGAATGAATCTTGTCCAAGCTACAACAAATATTTGTAATATAATAGTTATAAATTTTTTTGACCTTTTTTTATATTTTTTAGTAATTAATTTTAAGCACAAGGTATTATTTAATAAAAAATTTTTTAAAAAACTATATTTTTTATTATATTTTCGATATTTCGCCACACCGTTGGTTGGCATCATCAGGAAAAACAACCAACATCAGGATGCCAAAAAAAATTAGGTGCCCCTGTAGGCTAGCAGGTAGTGTACTAGCTTGTAAATATGGGGGTTGTGGGTTCGATTCCCAACGAAGACCTTGGTTTTTTTCACTACAAAAGATAAAAATTGACTGTCGGTGGAGCTGCTCAGCGATGAAGGCATAGTCACTGGTCGCTGTTGCTGTCTTTATACGGCAGTTAATTTCCGACTATCCTTCTGCTTTCACCACCTGTTTCATCTCTTTTCTATCCCTTTCCTAAAGAAGGTAGCACGGTACTTGACTAAATAGGCATTGTTGCCTGAAGTGCTACTTCTCTTTATTAAAAAAAAAAAAAAAAAAAAAAAAAAATTAATTACTAAAAAATATTTGTAATAGTTTTAAAAATCTTTCATTGGATGTTGCCTCGATGAGGAAGCAGCTAGACGAGTATCAATATAGATCCTTGAATAGACGTTTTAACAGAAGTAGGTCTAGGACTAGGTCTGAAGTTAAAAATTGGGTTTGCAGATTTCACTATAGATGACAGTGTGAGCAACCTTGTTCTTATGCTGCTCAAAAACAGGGTTCAACAAACTAATTCGACCCATTATTGAAGAGACGGATAATGGTAGTCAGAGCTTATCAACACGTCGCCTCTTTATATTTGATAAAACTAATAAATTGAAATTTCTAGTCGACGGTGGCGCAGATATATCTGTTCTTCCTTCTTCGAAATTTAAAGATCATAAGAGAGTTTCTTTTGGTAAGAAGATGCTTAATGTAAATTTAGGATTACGTCGTGACCTTCCATTTGTGTTTGTCATAACGATAATAGAGAAACCCATTCTCGGCACTGATTTCTTGCACAGATATTAAACATAAAACATTAATTGACCCATTAACTAAGTTGTCTATTAAAACTTTATCTCAATTTTGTAGAATTACTCTACCTAAAATATTTACTGTGAACAAATTTCTTAAAGCAATACCCATCTTAAATATCGGAACCAGATTATACAAAACCAATTAAGCACACAACGGTTCATAGATTAGTGACAAACGGTCCTTTACCATTCACTAAACCAAGACGTTATTGTAGGGGAGTATTGTAGGTACACTTAATGTATATCCTTCTCTTTTAATTTAACTTTGTTAATTTCTTTTTTTTATTTAACTGAATTAGATTTTGAAATGTTGTTTTGGTTTTTTATATATTTGATTGTTTTTATAATTTAATTCAAGCTCTGACTTCAAACAATTAACATTTACTTTAATTTTCTGTATTAAATAAGTATATAAATATATGTCGTTAAACTAAATTTTGAATTAATTTTTTAAATTAAATTCTTTATGAAGAAGCGTTTGTGGGAACTACAATATGAATGGTAGTGTCCGTTATAGTTTGTTTTCTACGGGTGTCAAATATTAAACAGTCATCTTGTCTAGTTATTTTTCCATTTTGTATTAAATGTTGTTATGAATTCTCTTTAAGACTGCGTTCGGCGGTGTCTTGTTTGAGGATGTATATGATGTCATGGACGTATCTATCAAATGAGTTATTTTGCGTTTTTTCATTAGTGATTTTACGTGTGGTAATTCGAGATGTTGTATGAAAATTTCCATGAAGATTGCGGAAGTTGGGTTTCCCATACAAAGTCCGTCAGGTAATTAGTAAAAGAATTTATTAAATCTAAAGTTTTTTATTATCGTCTGTGCAATATCTTTAATGTCAGTGATGTATTGGTTATCGTATAAATTGTGTAATGTGTCTCATAGAATATCTAAGGTTTCATGTGTTGGTTTTAAAGTATATAGATCCTTGATATCAAAGGAAACAAGACGCGTGTTTTTGGTTTATCTGATGCCTTTTGGACAAGGTGCTGTGTATTACTTACCGTATATGTATATTTTGTAAATTTATCTTCTTTTAAGCAGACCGGTGAGATGTTTAGCCAGGTGCTAAGGTGGTGCAGGTCTGTAGTTTACAATGGGTCTCCTTAGTATGTGGTAAACAACTTAATACTAATGTTCCTTCTTTAGTTGCCAAATCCAATGCTAAACCGTATAAGTTTTAGTTTTGGGCATTACATACAGTAAATGAATACATTTATTACAAAAATGACTTTGAAGAACTTTTGCTAAAATGTAAAAATCAATTGTTGTAAATCGACTGCAATGATAAGAACCGAGCTAGGCGGTACAAGTTTTTATTAAGGCAGTACGATCTTTCCCAAAAGTCATAGTATTAATTTGCCGACTTCCCTTGCCTACATTATTCTATCAACTAGAGGCTCTTCACCAGGTGTGGATATTTATACGGCCTAATGAGAAGTTTGCGTGGCCCGGCCATAAATTTTCAAGGAGAAAATATAAACACAACACCAAATGTCATGCTCTTCTTATCCATCTACCATACCTCTCTTGGAGAGACTTTCATGGTAGTACGATTATAAAATAGAAAAAAAAACTCTTCTGATATGGTCATTCCTGTTGCCAGGATAAGCACAAGACCCCATCAAATCGTATAGCGAAAAGGGCAAAATAGGATCTTTTCATTAAAATATTACGAAATGTTTTATGCTCTAACGAATTAAACAGCGATGGAAGATCATGATTTAGAAAACTACAGAATTATGTTCTCGCTATACTAAAGGGTCCGCTACACTCCATGTTTTGCGCCCTATTTTTAAAGATCGCATTATCAGCCGCAGAGCCGTCAAAATTAAGTGTTATGCCGACAAGTCAGAGACAATTGACAATATTCGTGAATCCATTGGTGATATACAGCTGCACACAATCGATAATGTGCTTAAAAATTGGACCGATCATGTAGGCTACTGCATGGCTAGCCGAGGCAGCCATTTGAATGAAGTTATTTTTCATTATTAACTGGAAGGATTGTACTCTTAAATAAAAAAAGGAATTTGAGAAAATATTGAGTAGTTTTGTTTATAGCATTTAAAACAAAAACAAAAAAGTTATTTGGCGAAGCCTTTACAAAATTTGTATAAAATAATTATTCACAATTCATAATAAATTAAGTGACCTCATTTATATGTCTGTAACTGTATGTATCAAAAGTGTATCAAAGTTTTTGTTCAGCAATAATCTAAGCAGGAAGTTGCTTCTTGATTTGTTGTTTTTCAACAACAGACTCTATCATCGTGATTTCATCATCATTATCATTACTTTTATTATTTTCATTTGCTTCATCTGACAGAACATCGTTAGTTAGTCTCTCTCTCTCTTAAAACTTTAACAAGAATATTTGAATCAAAGTTATAAATGATGGTTTTCTTAAGTGTACCACCAAATATTTTTAAGCTAAATGAACAATAACTTTTCTTAAACCCTTAACAAAATGGCCAGAGGGCTATGGTGCTCTGTTTAAGTTGATTGGTAAATATTTTATAAGAACATAAAATTTTTATAAAAAAAACAAAAAAAGGAAACAAAAAAATATGAAATCAAATAATTGTTCTATTTACTAAAATCACATAACAGTTTTCCTTCTTGTTTTCTAACACAGTTTTATATTATATTTTAAAAAACTAAGATTGTGGTGTTGCATATCACGCAAGCCTCTGGCAATAAGAATAATTTTTTGATGTGGAACCCTAATATAATATTGTAAGGATAAAAGGTTAATGTGGCCTCACAATTCCACTCCCTCATAAAATTTGATAACTGAAAAAAAAGAACTTGCGACCAAGTTCTGCATGAGTCCCAGATTTGCTTTATATTTACAGTTGCAGACAAATTGTATTGTAAATTCGTGTTATTGTTTAAGTTAGCTTTAAATTTTAGTATGCAAATTTAAATACAGTTGTAGCAACACTACGTTTTAAAATTTCAGCTTTAATTATCTTGAAGCATTAACTTTGGTACACCCAAAATAAAAGAGTTTTATCCAAATCGGCCTTCATCTAAAAACTAAAGCAAAATTTATTTAAGAATTTTTCAATAATATAAACTCACTTATTTATTTAGTAATAGATCGAATCAGTTGGAGGTGAATTTCAAAAGGCGGAAAACAAATGATACGCTCAATCATGATCTCGCAGTGATCTCCGAATGAAGTCGTGCGAATAGAGTCGATTTTAATGCCCGTAAGACTCCATGTTGCATGATTACGCATAGATCTGTTTTCGGAAATGGCGCTGCACCTGTTATTGTAGGTGATCGGAAGCTCTTGATGTTCTTGGCATGAAAATTCAGCGTGATGTTCGATGGACTAAACATATTTTTCAGGTTTCTAAAAAAGCTTTCAAGTGCCTCAGTTTTCTAAAACGGTGTAAGAGATACTTTACTCCATCTGATCTTCGTACTATTTATACCACCTATAACTGTCCCAAAGATGGAATACAACTGGGCCCCAAAGACTATTTTGGAGTTGCTCGACCGCGTACAGGAGAGAACCAAGAGACTCTCTACTGATTCTCTAGAGCATCGACGCAATGTAGGTTGTATTGCACCGTTTTAACGTTACTGCAATTGTAAGTGCTCTAAAAAATTAGAGAACTTGTTCCCGAAACTCGTACATTTTTGCGTTTGACTCGATTTTCGTTAAGAGTGCATCCATTTGTAGTCGATTGGCCAGTGAATCGCATTACGCATTACAGGGAGAATTCCTTTTTTAGTAGAAAAGTTCGTATATGGAGTAAACTCCCTTCAGAGGTCTTTCCTGTCACTTTCAATGTAGGAAAATTCAAATCAAATGTCCACAAACACTACTTCCTCTTTCGTCCTCCCCAAGTTCTGGTACAATGCAGTGTATGAGTAGGGGTCATCCCCTGAGTACTGGTCCGAACGACAAAAAAAATTAACGCGGTGTTAACTTGTTGTTACCAGAATCTTAATACTTAAAAACTATTGTTGAACATTTAACCTAGAAATGTTAAGGAGGTATTGAATTAAGCGCTCATTTTAAATTTTTATTGTTAAATACTTAAACAAGAAGAATTTAAAAAGGAAAAATTTAAATAAAATATTTATATTCCAATTGTTATCATACTAAAGTACATAATTCAGGCACATCTAATATGAAAACATTATTTTTGAAAGAACGTTAACAACAACATTGTAAAGCTCAAATTTTTAAATTGATTACAGTCGCTCCCTAGTGTATTTAAAAATCAACAGTCAAAAATCAAGGCTTAAAATGTGTCATGGGTAAACACAGAAATAGCGAAAAGTATTTAAAGAGGCAGGCACCACATGTAATCCAGCATTGCAGACGCTTGCGGAAAGAAAGAGGATTATTGATTTTTTCTTGTTTGTAAAGCAGAAAGAGAAATCCAGAAATATCAATCCTAGACATTATTTTTTCTCAATTATATTTAAGCATTTAATAAATAACTAGCGTGCCCGTGACTGCTTTGCAAAAAATTCAAGCATTTAGGAAAATTAATCAGAAAGAAAATAATTTTTTTTTGTTTTTATTTTTTTTAATAATTTTATCTTTTTCACAATTCAATATTTTTGTGTGCTTATATAATACGTCTTATTCTTTGCAATGCTTTTACATATTCCACATTCTTCGATCGATTTTGATACGCGGTATAGACAAACAAAGCAGTTGGTTTATTAACACGTGAACACGACACATATAATTGACCGTGCGAAAAACAGGGATCTTTGTAAAAGCAACATGTATGGGGAACTGAAGCCGTTTTTAATTAAACGGCAAATCTGCATGAATCATAGGAATGCTTAGTATCAGCACTTTCTCGCCTTTATATTTTCCTTTTAAAATTTTTACTTCAATCACATTTTCATGACTACCCGTGTCCCATTGCAAAGTCGTGGCTGGCAGATATTTCTAAGCAAAATAATTGTAACACCAACTTGCACTTGTAGGCGGTGGGGCGCCAGTCCAGATAACTCAAGCGAATTTTAAAATTCGACTGGATAATTTACAACATCGTCTTGATTGGTAACAGAGTCAACCGATTAGTAGGTAAAAATTTCCCCGGGAATGCCATTCAAAATTGTCAGATTGTCTGCCTCTTTCGCAGCTAAGATAGCTCTCTCCCCCAACTAATCATGGTTTCTAAAATTTTGTGCAATACCGGTAAAAATTCCAGACCGCTATCCTCACCTAAGCAAACAAAGGAACCACAAGCACTAAACCGTTGGTCGCAATAAAAAAGAACTCGAGTTAAATTTTGTTTTTCTATATGATAAAAAGTGAAGTTACAAATTAACTGCCCTTGGTTCATTCCAATTTTTCACAATAATTTAACAATTTAAGTTTTAAAATGGCGCGAATAGCTACGAACTTGCTTCGTTTAACAAGCGAACTTGAAATGAAAAAAAAAAAATGAAATTCTTAGCCAGCTAAAATCTTGTTGACTGCAGCGCCTCTTAGACGTCAGCAGCTTTCATCCAAAAATATGAGCCAGGGTTGGAGATTTTACTTTCCAGACTTCAACAACCGGGAAATACGTTTCTGATCAATTCTTGTTTTGATTGTGCAAAGTGGCAAAAATTATCTGGAAGCGTAATCATTTTGTGGTGGTCTCAATTGGAATTGCGCTATTGCCATTGTTGCTATGAACATGAGCATATTCCGATTTGTATTGCCGTTGTTGCTATGAACATGAGCATATTCCGATTTGTATTGCCGTCGCATTCTGTGCCGGCATACACAAACACAGCAACGTACAAACGAAAATACACATTTCATTTGATACAAAATATTGAGTCAAAGTGTGCAATGGAAAAATTTTTAATGTTTTTGAAAAATTTGTCTTGTTTCAAACACGCACTGTGGACGCACTATTGTACGTAAATGCATTAAACAAAGATACAAACCAGCGAACGACCATTACGAAGGTACTGCGAAAATTTTGTGTGGTGGCAACCAACGGACACATATTTTGGGCTTAATTTTTATATAAATAGATAGAGTTCAACTTTGCGGAAAAGCAAGTGCCTCAAATGTGAAAATATAAAACTTTAAGGCCCATTGTTCAATCTGCTTGAAATATTGCCGGTATTGTTTAGATTTGTTTCTTTCTGTTAAATATAGAATATTTTTATTTCCATAATTGTATATACTTAAATATGTTTAACTCTAAAGGCCTAACTATATTATGCATATACTGGCTTCAGACAACTTAAGCAAATATGTAGCAAACTATAATGTACTTAACAAAACTTTTCGTCAAATGTCATTTGCTTATGCAAAATACGAAACTGGTCGCACATTTCGTACGGAAACAGCTGTTTTGCATTGTGTTATAGATACATTAGTAAAAAAAATTCCAATGGAGGGCAAAAAATATTTTATCTGAATTAAATAGAAAATGTACAAAGAAAAAATAGCTCATATGAAAAAAGAGACGCATTTTATTATAATGACAATACAAAGGAACGTTGGCCTTTAAACATTTTATTTTCTTTTCCATTTTTTTTTTAACACCTTAAAATTTCATTTTGTATTGTATATAAATTAAATGGTGCACACATTTTTTAGTACTTTTGGCCCTAATAATCCATACAGCGATACATGTGTAATTTTTCTTTCGTAATTTTCTTAAAACTATTAACAAAAAATTATAAATTTGTACAAAGATAGTATTAAGTATGGAAAATATGATTATTAAACGCTTTTTTGCTAATAAATTTCAAAAAACAAATATGTATGTCGCAACGTAAAAGACATTTGTTATAATACTAACAGTAAGAAGTAGACTTTGAAAACCAACCACCCAATAATTTCAATACGAACAATAGTACTAAAATTTTTCCTTTGCCATTTGATCAAAAAAGTTTCAAATGATAGGAGAAAGTTTTTGTTTCGAAATAGTTTTCTATTAGTATACGTAGAAATAATTTTAAATAAATTGAAAATTTTTAATTAGAAAAAATCGAATAGCTGTTTAGTTCTTTCTAGTTGGAAACAAACAAGAACACTAATTTATTGTGTTCAAATATATTGTTCATTTTGCTAACAAATTTAGTTGTTTTAAAATATTTGAAAAACAAATTGTTCATTGTCTTTCTGTGTGACATGATCGACATTAAGCCCACACTTTAATTGATTTTTATGCCAAAATTACACAGGTTACAACTAGTCAATTAAAAGTTTCAATAAAAAACACACAACTTAAAATGTCGTTATTGCAAGTTATGGGCAGTGTTCGAATACAATGTTCCCTATATGTTTACTTTTTTCTTTTTTTTATTATATCTTTCTAATCTTTTGAACGGTCTTTAAAATATTTTAACGATTTTATTTCTTCGATATTTCGCTTTCCTATGGAAAGCTTCTTCAGGAAATTATTTTTTTAAATCAGGAAAATATTTTTTTAAAAAAATAATTTCTTGAAGAAGCTTTCCATATATTTTATATATTATTGCATATTTAATTAAATTAAAGAAGGTCGAATAAAAAAAAAAGTAATAATTATTATATCTTTTTTTATATATTGTTAATTTAAGCAAAACTATTGGCAAAAAGCAGTTAACATAATTAAAGCTTATTCTCCTTAATGCTTACTGGTCAGCTTTTTAAATACCCAAATTCTAAAAAAAAGAATTTGGAAAATATGGCAACGTTAAATTATTTTAAAAATAAAGAAAATAGCATCTTTACTACGTCTACTTTATAAGACAACTTTGATATGCCAAATTTGTATGGAGAACAGTTGTTATACTTTGATTCTATATCATCGTTAAAGCAGGGAACTTAAAAAAGGCTAAAAATTAAAATTATATCTAAAAATTTATTTACTTATTTTTTATTTTATAATTAATTTATGCGTATACAAGTTAATAATGTCGATTTTGACAACATATGGCATAACTATCACATATGGTTTATGTTCATAATAATATATATGGTATTTTAGAGAGTAAACATCGGTCATTATAATTCAGTGTTCGAAAGTGTGAACACACATTTTTTCTATTGTTAAAATAAAGCCGAATTTAGTGTCTAAAAAATTGTTTTGAGGGGAAGTCTGATAATCTTCTTTCAATTGAAGGAAACGCCTTATAAATAATGGTCTGTGCGATTCAAATGTGGTGTTTTCAATACAGAAGGCAAGGAGAAACCTGGTCAACCGAAAATGTTTGAAGATGTAAATTTGAAGCAATACTCGAGGAAGATTACTGTCAAACACAACATAAACTTGTATCTCATTGGCAGTCATATGACATTTAAAAGCATTGTGATTCATTCAAAATCAAAAAAATTCAGTGCCATATGAATTGAAGCCGAGAGATGTTCGAAGGCGATTATGCCTGTCGAAAATGGTGTTTAAACGCTATAAAAAAAATCATTTTTATTGTATTGTTAATGGGGTTGAAAAATGAATACGATAATGGAATTACGATAAACCATAGTACAAAAAGTCATATGTTATGTCTGGCCAATGAGCCAAATCAACGCCGAAGTTGAATATCCATGATGCTAAGGTAATTGGAAGATAGAGAAGGGTGTTTGTGTCTGCTGAAATCGGGTCAGATGATAACAAGGGACTTGTACTGAAGACTATTGATTCGTTTGAAGAGAGCAATCAACCACTTGATTGCTTTTGCCCTTATCCTTGTGCTTCACTTATTAGAAACTGGGTTCATTCATTCTTTACCTTAAAACCGAAACAGTACTTTGGGCGCGGAATCCATATGCTACCAGAAAAATGAGAAAAATAGTGACTAACGATTTATAAAATTTTAAAAATGTATGAACTTATTTTATCATCATAACAAGCAAAAAAAATCAACATTATTAATTTGTATATCTATTATACCTATATTAACAATTCTAATAATCCGGTACATTTTTTTTATTTCTATTTTTAAGCAATTTTAAATTTAACAATTTTTAAAATTAAAATTTATTCAAATTTTCTGCTGTTTTTGGCTAATCATCTCGTGAATGTTGGAGATTTCATCATTACATTTAGCAAGTTTAATTTGTTAGTTAAACTAGTTTTATCTACTTCTACGCTCTAGTGTAATAGGTAACCTTTGATAGCATTTATCTATCAAGTTATCCACACCATAACTAAACAAGCCCTTTTTAACTAACCCACACTAACTGCCATACCCAGATGCTATGAAGCTTTCCCCTCTAACTAAGACTTCATTAAAGCTTATACTTCCATTTCTTTTTTTTTTTTTTTTAATATAGAGATGCCTTTACTGTTACAATTCCTTCATCAACTGAACTGTCGCAGCTATATATATTAGATACGTCGTACACGTTTGAATTCATTTTCTTACTTCGTTTACCTTTTAACAACTTATCCATTATGACTTGTTAACAACAATTATTTAAATTTATACTACTAAGGCACTGTTGGGAGTAAAACTCATGGCTCGAAAATTTTTTAGAAAATAAATTGGGCATTTGAAAAATTCACTCGTTTTCAGTTGCACTCTCACCCAAAGATATCTTGTAAGTAACTACCAATTTCGGTTCGAGAGGTTTAAGAGGTCATTCTTTAATATTAAATTTAATTTTTTTTACTGCGATTTAAAACATAAATTTATATACAAAGTATACACGTAAGAGATATGTATGCCTTCTATTGGACATCCTTAGTTATAAATTTTACTATTTTTTTTTAACTTACTATAGCGGAGTAGTTCTACAGTCGCTGTGTAGATGTAAAGCGTTTGGTTATAAAGATTTGAATAATAAGAGTTATAGCTTGGGAAATATTCACTAAAATTCAATAAAAAATTAAATAAAATAAATAAATAATAAATATTTTTTTTATTTTTTAATCGACCTTTTTATATTTTAAATAAATATCTGTTATTCTTTTCGATATTTCGCTTTCCTGTGGAAAGCTTCTTCAGCAATTTTTTTTTTATATTTTACAAAAACAAAAACATTTCAAAAAATTTTTCAAATTGTTAAAATTTTTTGTTTTTGTAAAATATAAAAAATAATTCCCTGAAGAAGAAATATCGAAAAAAATATATATTGTTTAATTAATTAAAAAAGATCGTTGAAAGGAATAACAGATATTTATTTAAATAATAAATAAATAAAAATAAAAAATTAACAAAAAATAAACAATAAATACAAAGTTTCCGCCGGGAAGGTATACCTTATTTAGCCGCCATTTCAGTAAACATCAGTCTTGATAGTTCAGTGTTTTAATCGTTAAAACAGTTTATCATAATCAATCATCGATTATTGTAACGACTCGATGTGAAATTTTTGGAAGGAATAGCGTGCTAACAAAACGTGAGTGATAGATTTCGATTAAAGGGGTGTGTAGATGATAGGCACCAGCATGAAGCACAACTTACTGCAAGATCAGCTGAAAACATTATTGGTGCTCATGAAAGTGTTCAAAACAATCTATCAACCTCAATTCGACGCCGTGCTCAGGAGTTTGGTCTTCTAAGAACAAATTTGGCCACAAAGTTTGCACAAGGATTTGCATTTGTTTCCATTTTTCTAAAAATACCATTTACACCGCCGTATATATGACAATAGGATGTTACAGCACGCCCGTGACATCCCCGATTTTCATGAAAATAATCATAATGTGTGACGAGGCACATTTTCATTTGAATGGATATGTGAATAAACAGAAAAATCCGTTCTGGGGAATGGGAAAAAATGGGAAACCCTAAAATTATTAAACAGTCACTTTTGCATCCATTAAAAGTGATTGTCTGGTGTGCAATTTAGTCAGGAGGAATCATTGGACGGTAACGGTAACTGCGAAGGAGAGTGATATCGTGATATGATTGAAAACTTTTTAATGCCACAGCTGCTTTATTACCATGTGGTATCAACAAAACGGTGCCACAATGGAATTACTGCGAGAACTCTATCCACAACAAATTATTTTAAGAAATGGTGATGTTGATTTGCCACTACGGTTGCCTGATTTGACTGCTGTAGACTTCTTTTTGTGGGGATGTCTGAAAAGCAAGATTTATTCAAGCAAAGCAAAAAGGCTTGAGCAACTCATCGAAGCTTGAACAAAATGAAATTAATGAAATACCGCATGAAATGTGTGGGGATGTAATAAAAAATATGCGCAAAAGGGCTCGCATTTGTGAGGCTAACAGAGGCGAAGATTTATCTGATATTTTACTTTATGTGTAATCACTAAATTGATTATTGATGGTAAAGTTATAGGAGCCAGCTTTTAGACCATTTCATTGATTGCTTAACTCAAATTGTAAGGGAACCATTAACCTATTTTAGAAAAGCTAAAGGTGCTTGTTACATTTTAATCAACTGAGAAGTGAACAAGAAAAAAGCATCAAAGCTTGAACAAACTACCAACAATCAATAGTGATTTTATTTTTTCTACGTTTCCTAATACCCATGGTTAGATATTTTCTAACTCTAAGTGTAGATGTAAGAAAGAATTAAAAACAGTTAGCAACAACTATACATTTGTGTTTACAAATATTCAAAAATACAGTGAGTTGCCAAAGCTTTTTCGCACAAGTACTTGCGTTGAGTTGAGCAATCTATAAAAGGGGCATTGGAACTAGCCTTACCACCAATAAACAATTTAGAAAATTTAATTAAATATGAGAATATTATAAAATATTTATTTCGATTACCTTAAAGTTTTTACATCATTTATACATTTATCATTAAATCTTCAAGTAACTAGCTTTGCAATTTCAGAGATTAGGGTCTGAGATACATATGTAGTTGAGGACAATATTGACCTGTGCTGGGTGAAATAAAAAAAAATGTAACAGATTTCTCTCCTGTTACATTCCTAACCAACTGTAAAGATTATAGAAATAAATTGTGTAGTGGTAGCAGTAGCAATAAAAAATAAGGGCTGTTGTGGCCCTGCTTAGTATTTTTAATTGAAAGAACCACCATCTGAATAAAAGACTTATGTGCATAACAACAAATGTGGTCAAAATGATTGCGTGCAATTTAATATTTAATTCAATATTAACAGAGATTTAAAACACATTTTGGTTTCTTTTTATTTTTTCTATTTGTATTATTTGACAGTTTTTTTTTAATGTTGTTGTTAGTGTTGGTGCTAAAATAGCTACACAGCACATAACACTAATCGAATTAAAAGGAAAAGCCACTATTAATATGATTGAACCCTGATTGCGTTTTGCATTTTGCTATAAAAAAGGCTGTTACACCAAATAAATAAATTATTTGGTTAAGATTGAAAGAAGTGTTAATTTTGGCTAAAAGAATACGTTGAGCGAAAAAAGTTAAGTGGAGGTGGCTGGGAATTTCATATCCCACCCATTTAAATGGAGGAAAAATATTAAATGTTGCTGTTTATAACTTCGAGAAAGCGTTGTTTTAAAGCTTAAAGAAACACGAAAGCCTTTTTGTTGTTAAGGAAATATCGGTGCGAATCTAGGCTACAAAAATTGATAATGAACGATTTACTTAAGGATTTTCCCAAATTTGCAGCTCAAAGGGGTAATGGTTCAGTGTTGGATAAAGTAAGTTATATGGTGGTTACTTGCTTAAGAAAAAATATGATATTCAAAAATTTGCCATTTGTTTTTAATAATGATTGGTTATAGGTGCCACCAGATATGGCTCATTTGGTTAACCCTTACTGGGGACAGTTTCCTCCCATGGACACCAGAGTAAATCAAATTTTGGCAGTATTTACAACTGTCATTTTTATTATATCTGTTTCTGGAAATGGCTTAGTTGTATATATATTCGGTAGCACCAAATCCTTAAGAACACCAGCCAATTTGTTGGTTTTAAATTTGGCTTTTTCTGATTTATGCATGATGGTCTCTCAATGTCCAATAATGGTTATAAATTTTTTTTATGAAACCTGGGTTATGGGACCACTGTGGTGTGACTTGTATGCTGTAAGTGGCTCAATGTTTGGCTGTGTCTCGATATGGTCAATGTCAATGATTGCATTAGACCGTTATAATGTGATTGTAAAAGGTGTTTCTGGCAGACCCATGACTGTTAAGCTGGCCATTATGAAAATTCTTTTCATATATACGTTTGCTTCATTTTGGACCATAATGCCATTGTTGGGCTGGAATAGGCAAGTTTGAAATGAATACATCTCGAAAAAATCTTTTTGCTTATTTTGCTAACATCTTTGCTAGATACGTTCCCGAAGGCAATCTAACTGGCTGCAGTATTGATACCATGACGAGGGAATGGAATCCACGTTCATATTTAATATGTTATTCTTTGCTTGTGTATTATACACCATTATTTCTAATATGCTACTCCTATTGGTTTATTATTTCGGCAGTGGCGGCACATGAAAAAGCCATGCGTGAACAGGCCAAGAAAATGAATGTCAAATCTTTAAGATCTTCGGAAGATTGTGAGAAAAGTGCAGAAGCCAAATTAGCCAAAGTAGCTTTAGTTACAATTTCGCTGTGGTTTTTAGCTTGGACTCCTTATTTAATTATATGCTATCATGGGCTATTTAAAATAGAAGGCTTAACACCCACCGCCACAATATGGGGAGCAACATTTGCCAAAACAAGTGCTGTCTATAATCCCATCGTTTATGGCATAAGGTAAAAAAAAGTATTTTTTTTTCTATGTTTAATAGTTTAATATTTATGTATGTTTTTCACAGCCATCCCAAATATCGCATTGTATTAAAGGAAAAATGTCCCTTATGTGTATGCGGCAACACCGATGAACCGAAACCTGACAATGCAGAAACTACTACAACTTCACAAGCTGAAACTTCGGCTTAATATTTTTATTTAGTTTGAACAAAAAATACACAAAAAAATAAATTAAAAAAAAAAAGAAAATCTTTATTGTAAATTATTTTTGATTAATAAATCATGCCACCATAGAAAGCCAGAAAGTACAAAAAAAAAAAATCAAAAAAGCAATTATCTTATAAAAGATACAAAAATGTAATAAAAAAAAAACGATTAAATAAAAAGAAATGGATATGTACATGTATTAATAAATGAATAAATAAAAAAATATTATTTAACAATTTTGCATTAATAAGAAGAAAATACTGACTAAAGAGAAATAACAGGTTTATTCTAATCAGCCTTTTTTTTTTAATAAATTAAAAGTTTTGTCTACTTTTTGTTGAAATTATTTTCCCTTTGTTTACTGTTACTGCTAAGCTTGAATTAATTATTAATTAATAATTAAATAAATAAGAATTATATTGAACTAATCTATTTATACATAAAAATGAAATGCTCCACGTATGTAATGAGTTGGCGTTAGAACGGCTAGAGCAATTTGGCTGATTTTTGTTTTATTCGATTCGAAATTTTCAGGAAATGGTTTTTGTATGAAAAAAAAATTGTATTATTTTCGGGAAAACTTAGAAAATTCATTTATTAATTTTCTTCTGTTGTTGTTGTAAACACAAATAAGTTATTCACGACTCCACATGTTCGTTCGAACTGTTTTGATGAAGCTTATGGTTGTTTGTATGTTAATGAGTTTGTGTACGTGCAAACACACGCATACATTCTTGGCATACGCTAAAAAAAAGCACAAAACAGAAAGCAAAAAAAATAAAAGATCAAATAAAAAGAGGCAACATCTTCAACTTTGGCGAAACCAAACATTGTTCTAACATGTCAACAGTCAAAAATGTATTTTTATGTTTGAAGATTTTTTTAATTACTATACATAGCTGCCAGATCTTTTAGAGATAATACCGTCACAATTTTGGGGAAAAAATCTTACCTTTTTTTAAAATTCACAATAAAATCACATGTACATAAGTATGTAAATAGATTGCATGTTTTTCAACATTTTGAAATATGTATATTGTATGGAAAAAATAAAACGTTCAAATCCTTTGGTGAATTTGTTTTGAATTAAGAAAATATGCATTTTAAATTTAATTTTTAAAGTTTTTTTTCCTAAAAGTATATAAATTTATACCATAAAAATATATTTATAAAAAAAATTGACTTACATATGTACATGTACATACATACGTTTTAATAAACATCAGCAAGCTTTGCTTATGTTACAGAATGTGCCAGGAGAGTCCAACGAACATGATACGTTTTCAATAACTAGATTTTATTTCGAAGTAATTTTTCTTCGCATGAGAAAATTTAAAGAGCAACTCGTAGAACTAAAGTTTTTAACAGATTTTTAAGAAAAAGTATTAATTTTTTTTAAATATGTTTTTATTTTCACTTTTCAATATACTATTCATTTTTCAATATCATATTAGTGAAAACATAAATAACTCGTTTTCACTTCTCATTTTTTTTACTTAGTCTACGTTTAAACTTTATAAAATTCCTAAACAGTGCTCAGTGACTTAATTTAGACGTGTTGGATAATACTAAAAGTGAAAATTTGTATATATATTCTACATACATATGGACATATGTATGTATGCACATTGTCCGTGCTTTAAAATTTTTCGTGCGATCGTGATTCATATAATTTTAAAATTAATAGCTTTTATAAGAGAAGAAAAACCTTGAAAATATTAAGTCACCGACAATTACACTTCACTTTGAAGTTAAAAAATTATTTTCTACTCGGTGCAATTTTAACGATACATACATATGTATATCGCTTATATGCTGAAAAATCCAATATCAAAATTCTTTTGTTCTAAAATTTTATTGCTAAAGTAAAGAGTCAAGGCTAAACTTCGAACGATTTTGTTAGCAGTCAAAAACATTTCTTAAAATTTGAATGATTATCTACGTCTAGGTTTATCTATCTATTCTTATATATTGTTAGACATTGGCAATGGAAAAAGCCGACTGAATCTACAACAGGCCAGATTTCCTTTCCAATGGGCTCTTGCCAATTCACAACGTCTAAAGGCGAACTAATTGAAAAACTTTTCACATACATTGCTCAAAATTATAGCGATTAACTTTGGTTAAGTGAAAGAGCCGTTTTGGCTGCAAAAACAAATACGTTGATTAAATAAATTCAAAAATCCAAAGCTTAATTAATGGTGAACGGTATTCGTATAAATCGATTGGTTCCATTACCGATTCCGAAAATATTGTTAACTACCGCGCAGAATTCCTGAATTCATTAAACTTACCGGAAATGTCACAACATAACTTCCAGCTTAACGTTGGAGCGGTAACAGTCATGTTAAGTAACCTGAATCAGCCAATACAATGCGATGGTACTAGATTGGTTATTAAAACGCTGATGGCAAAAACTTAGCAATAATAATTATAGGAAAGTTTTTAGGTGAAGTGCTGCTTACTCCAAGGACACCTATCATAACTATATTACCGTTTAAGTAAGACCCCCCGGGGGCACATTTATGGTCTTTATAGTACGTAACAGCTATCTAGATCTGTGCAACTGGGGGAAAAAGGGAGCCCAGTCCCCTGAAGACAGGCAGGGAGTCTACTGGAAGCTCTACTTTATTTCCACGGGGATCAGTGACCCGCAAAGTTCATTATTTGTCTCTTTAGACATTTAATAGTTCTCTGACTGATCATTGAGGTTGGCCCCTATATGGGAGTATCGTGGTGGTTGTAGTTTCGCGGCCCCATAACAGTATAATGGTTATTATGGTGGCCAGGATCATCTCACTGATAATGACACGCAAAGTGAATGATCCAGTCCAATGAGCATGCTAGACATGTGTTCTGGACAGGAGTAGGAAAGTCTCCAACTCTTTAGCTTGCAGCCCTGTCCTGGAATCATTAAAGTTGCAACTAGGTGGTTCTGTTGCTTAGAATTATGTCTTCGGCTTCCTAGGACGCCTGTATGTCGTTCCAAGTTAAACAATAGTGGTTTGCCTACCATCTGATTGAGGCTACATAGCCAGGGGCGGATGTAAAACGAATCACACTATTACCATTTAAGTTTAAACGTCTCCAATTTCCCGTTCGCCTTGCATTCGCAATGACGATTAATAAATCTAAAGACAATCGCTAAGAGTGTGTGGGTTAAACCTAGAATCCCAATGTTTTTCCCACGAGCAATTGTATGTTGCATGCTCAAGAGTTGGGACACCGTCAGCACTGTTTATTTTCTCTTCCAACAGAAAAACAAAAAATATTGTTTACTATCAAGCTTTAAAATGAACTATATGCTTACCTTTTTTGTTTGTTTATTTTTTGAATGAATTACCCTAAGAACTATTAAAACAATAAATTGAAAAAAATTTGTGTCATTTCTTCTTTGTACCGACAATTTTTTTTCTAACTTCATATGAAATATTAATCATTAGCAAATAGTTTCCGAGCGAAGCCGGGTCGTACAGCTAGTGTGAAATAAAAGTTAATCAGAATTCATTTATTACTGAAAGCTCTATTTTTTCCAGATTAAATTTAAGCGCCATGGTTTTTAGACAAAGGTAGGCAACAAATCTGTAATATAGAACGATTTATCGCCTTTATTATTTGAAATACAAAATATTTTATTCATATACTTGCTATCTGCCAAAATGAAAATGTCTGCCCTTTGTCTTGAAGATTAAGTCTTTCATTTTCTCTGGAACTTTTGCTGGAATCGGACATAAAACACCTTTTTTTTCTTTTACTTGATTTAATTATTTATTTATCGCAAAAATTATCGACATCATGTCGTTGTCAATACAATACTTTAAGTTAATAACAATTTAATAATAATGTCGACATCGTCCTATTGTGATATTGAAAGCGAGGTAACGAGACTGTTTGGTTGATTGCCAATTATAAAAGTTTAAAGTTGATGATAATATGATGTTAGTAATATTAATTATTATTAAAAGAAATTGATTTTTAATTATATTTTTGTTATGATTTATCATGGTAATCATGCCGGAAAAAATCATGAACACATACGTTGTGTAAAACACATCTATCGAATGAACTTTCATACTTCACTTACTCTATGACATTTATGGCTGTTTGCTGCGGCAAATTATCATGAAAAAATTAATGCTCGAACGACGCTACCAGATTTGCTTTAAAAACAGTAATGATGTTAATTTTGGCCTTAACAAGTTTGCTTTTAAATAAAATGACTGGCCCAAGAAGTGAAACCAATCTAGAACAGATCAATCCAGCAAATCTGGAAGAGACCAAAATTATGTGTGGTTTTCATTCTGTTCTTCAGAAAAGTCAGCCGCTTTTATCATGATCAATGATTTTTCTCGCTTGAGATATGGGCATGATGTGGTTTTAATAGGATGCCTTTACGTGCCATATTTTGAGATAAGGACCTATCAATTGGCCATCAGGATCGTCCGACTTAACAATTCTTTATCAATTTTTTGGGACTCAATTGATGCTACTGGCAGGTGGATGAACCTGAAATAATAAATGCCTTGAAGGCATACGGTAAGCAATAATAAAAAATTTGCACAAATTACATGAATAAATTGCTAAAGTGGTTTTTAACAAGAAGTTTGTTTTTTAAAACAAAAAATTTAAATTAAGATGATTCAAATTTTTATTGCATTACGAAGAGAAAAGTTTAGCAATTATGAATGAAAAATTATATCTGGCAAATGTCCAGCACAACCGCATTCACAGTTTTTAATCCCTTTTTGGCGAAATTACCATCCTATTTAGATAATCATATCAAGGATTTTGAGCTTTAAAGCTAAAATCGATTCGATTGGCTGCGTGTAGACTCTGTCCTTAATATAGTCCCACAAAAAATAATCCAGCGGTGTTACATCACACAATCTGGCTGTCCACTTAACTGCTGGTTGTCGTGAAATTATGCGATCGAGAAATTAGGTTTGCAATTAATTGATCGTTTCATTTTCCCCCCAGGGGCATATAAATATGGTCTTTATAGAATATTCCACTATCTAGAGTCAGTGCAACTGGGGAAAAAGGGAGCCCAGTCCTCTGAAGACAGGCAGGTGGTCAACTGGAAACTCCACTTTATTTCCACGGGGATCAGTGAGACGCAGAGTTCATTATTTGTCTCTTTAGACAAATGACACCCTAAGTGAATGATCCAGTCCAGTGAGCATGCTTGACATGTGTTCTGGACAGGAGGTAGAAAGTCTCCAACTCTTTAGCAAGGTGTGATGGTTTGCAGACCTGCCCTGAAATCATTCAAGTTCCAACTAGGTGGTTCTGTTGCATAGAATTATGGCTTCGGCTATCTAGGACGCATGTATGACGTTCCAAATTATACAATAGTGGTTTGTCCACCATCTGATTAAGACTACATAGTCAGGCGCGGATGTAAAACAAATCACACTCTGATCGTTTCATTGGCTAAGTGACATGCGGCACCGTCCTGTTGAAACCACATATCTGTTATATCTACGTCGTCAATAATAGGCCAAAATTGAGTTGTTAGCATTTCGCGATCTGCGAAAAAAAACGGCCCAATCATGCCTCCAAGCCACATAGCGCACGTTAAATTGACAAGTTGAGCATGCAAAGGCTTTTCAATGATCGCTCTAGAATTTTCAGAGGCTCAAATGCGGCAATTTGGCATGTTGACATACCCTGACAAGTGAAAGTGGGCTTCGTCTGAAAAAATGATTGTTTTCGAAAAACCTGTCGGTTGTTCCTGAATGAATTGAGCAAATCTACGGCTTTAATTCCTGTAACAGACTGAAATCTTTACGCGAAATTCGCCATGTAGTGGTTTTGGAGAACCCCAATTGTTGAGAACGTCGAGGAATTGACCAATTTTTAAACGACCCGTTCGAACACACTTTGGTGTTCGCACATTTTGTATCGAGCCTATCTACTCAAATTTAACGACCGGACTCTTAATAGCGGTCTCAATAGGACGTTTATGTTGTCCGAAAATATATCGAATTTTACGAAATGTAACTTTAAATCTCAAATTGAAGAACAAAGTTTTTGTTGAAAAATCCTTTATTTGTTAAGAATGGTAACGATAACACTATGCGTGAGGTTATCTTTAAATATTAATACCATGAATTAATTTTTCAGATAAAAATTGATTTGATTTAAATTCAATTATTTTTTTTTGTTGTTGTAATAAAATAATGTTATTTCACTGTTCTCGAGATATTCAGATTGTACGGTTCTAAATCAAAAAATATGATTTTTATTTTAAAAAATAGTGAAAAAGAAAATTTTAAATAATAAAACGTGTGATTCACTCAAGCCTTTAAATGAAAGCAATGAATGCAGTCGAATTATTAGCGTTCTATGTTATCGACAGCTCAGTTTGTTTTGTTTCAAAAACATTGAAAAACACTAAAATTAAAATCTAAAATAAAATATTGCCTGCATATTGTATGTAAAACATAACATATTTCTAAATTATCAATAATTTTTTGTTCAGAGTATTTATACACATTTATATTTCTTTCATTTCGTTTGGTATCAAAGTATGTTATTTCGTATCTGTACGGTGCATTTAACAATACAAAACTCACCAAATGTTTAACAGACCGTTGTTTTAAATGATTTTTGTTTGTTTCCTTTTTTTTTGCTAAAAACTGAAAACTGTTTGGATTTTAACCGCTCTCACATTGTCAATGTATAGTACGATGATAGGAAACCAAACATAACAACAACTACAAACAAAAAGAAAAATAAAACACAAAAGCTTTCTTTGTTAAATTTAAATTGAAAAAATATTTTTTGTTTTAAGCAATTTAGCAGAAATACATATGCATAAATAGATAGATGAAGGTGTGGATACATTTAGTAGATATACAATTTTAATAGATACAATTTTCTTTTACAAATGTATTAATAGAAGATAGAATAATAGCTGGGTTTAAAATGAAAAAAAAATTGAACAAAAATAATTCTTCTAACTTTCACTTGTATTCGAAGACAAAAGCCTTTATGATTTACTTCAACATTTTTTGTCGATTGCCCATTCAGTCTAGGAAGCTTGAGTTGTTAGTTGATGCTGGTGTATTAGGTAAAAGTTAAAATGATTATTTTCCCAGAGAAAAGTTGGAAAGACAATAAAATAATTGTTGTATTATTTTCCTTTACAGATGCTTTTTTACTCTCCGGCTTTTTTTAAATGAGTCTTGTGATTCAGTGGCCGTAAGCCTTAATCAGATGGTGGATCATTACCATTGTGAATGAAATGTAGCGTCATCCTCGCCCTAGAAGGCCTTCGGATACGTATATCCTTCGGTCACTTCTAGTTGCAACTTTAAAAGCCCGGAGTAGGCCGCAGCCTTCACTCCTTGCTAAAGAGTTGGAGACTATCCAACTCCTGGACCAGAATGCATGAAGCTTATTATAATTAAGAACACAACGGCATTCATGCTCACTGGACCTGAACCATTCATTGTGTTTATTGTGAATGATCCGACCCACAAACTCAAACGAGGGCCTCGAAACACATAGCCATACTCCCGAAGGGCCAACTTCAATAATCAGTCTGAGAACAGCTAAATGCCTAAAAAGACAAATAGTGGAACTGTGGCGCTTTACTGATTCTCGTGGAAATATAGTGGATTTTCGAGTTGGCTCCTACTAGCCTTGAAGGGGACTGGGCTCCCTTTTAACCCCGCAAGACACAAGTCTAGATGGTTGTGTGATCCATAAAGACTTATAATGTGCCCCCAGGGGGGATGTGACTTAGTGATATCGATAGCCGAGTCTTGTGTCTTATGTCTCGCTTTGCCTTAAAAAAGCATCTAAGCTTCAATACTATGCGAGATACGAGCCCGCGATGTCTTATTAAGAAAACATATTACTTTAACCATCGCAGTCAACCCAGTGGCCCTTAGTAAGCTTTTCACTGACATCCTGTTTCCAGAATACCCAGTTTAATAAATTTTGATAAGTCCTCGAAGACTTCTAAAATCATTGTAGAGTGTTTGTTTTACGAATCAGGATTTTTAACTATTTCAGCCAGGACACTCTGCTATGTTTTTGCTTTCTTCGTTAAATAAGGCTTCGTTGAGATTTCTATAGCGATCTTATTGATTAAACACATAGGCGCCATCTCAAACCTATTTGCTGCCGCAACCCAATAATTTTTTAAACTCATGTATCGTCGTTGAAGAATTTTCTAGTTTTATTTCTATTGCTATAAATGGATGAGTCTCGCAAATTATAGATTTTTTTCTTTTAAAGAGAAGTGGCACTTCAGGCAACAACGCCTATTTAGTCAAGTACCGTGCTACATTTTTTAGGAAAGGGATAGAGAAGAGATGAAACAGGTGGTGAAAGTAGAAGGATAGTTGGAAATTAACTGCCGTATAAAGACAGCACAGCGATCAGTGACTATGCCTTCATCGCTGAGCAGCCCCACTGGCAGTCAATTTTTATTTTTGTCGTGAACAAAAAATCAAGGACTTCGTTGGGAATCGAACCCACAACCCCCATACTGATAAGCTAGTACACTACCTTCTAGTCTACAGGGGCTGGACCAGTGTAAGCGCCTGCTTATTTATGTATTTTGTTTTTGTTCTGTGTTGTTTTTGTTTTCTGTTGTTTAGCTTATTTCGTTAAATTTCTTAAAAGCATTTTATTGTTGTCTTGTGTGTATAAGATTTCTTAGAAAACAACGCAGTTTGTAAAATACACAAAAGGTCATTTTGTTCACCTTTTTTGGTGATCAGAATATACTTTAAAAACTTAAACAAATCTACTTCGCAACAATATTATAGTTTATTTCATTTCACAGGACACTCTGCTATGTTTTAACTTTCTTCTCTAAATAAGGCTTCGATAAGTTTTGGATTGAATGCACAGGCGCCATCTCATATGCGAAAGCCATCTCAAACTTTTCTGTTGCCGCAACCCAATAATTTTTAAAATGAATCATCCTTGAGCTATTTTCCAGTTTTAGTCTCATAAAATATAGATAGACAAGTATGAGCCTTTAATCTCTTTAAATTAAGGATATTTTGCAAATGAAATAGATAAACATTTTTTGTTGACTTCTTAATATTTTGTGCTGGATTATAAACTTGAAGGCTGTATAAAATCATTTCTTTTATTCACAGTAATTGCCCTGTTGTGTGATCATTCAAGTACGAAAATATTTATCCGGTCGTCACATTATTTGCAATTTTGTGGCCAAACAAATGACCGTCGTCACATGTAGATAAAAATTGACATTTGAATTTGCCCTTTTTTACATTGAAGGTTCTACACCGTTTCTAAATACAGAATTTTGTAACATGTTTTTCTTGTCAGAAAACCTGGATTCGTAGATTTTGTTTTAAGTTTCAGTTACAGTTATAGCTTAAGAATATATGGACATTTAAATCCCAGGTCTTAAAAATTGAATAATGCTGTCTTTCCTCAAATATTTAGATTTTTTTATATAACAGTCGATTCTTTTCCTCTCATAAAAGTAATGCCCCTAATAATTTGATATCATGATACTGGTGTAGCAATTCCAGATTTAATTTAAGATTCCAGTTGAAATGCAAAATAAAAAGTGTTACAAATAAAGCAAACTTGAAGATAGAGAATAAATTTCTCTACAATGGCATTGTTCATTTAATTGGAAGTATACACTTCAACCACCAGAGCTGTAAATGAATCATTCTTTCATTATTTTAATTTGTTGCGAATTAGCTAAATATTGAATTAATAATTTTCACAGCAAAAGCAAATTGAATGAATCAATCAATTGAATCATTTTAAATGAATCTGGCAGAAATTAATTTTAATTCGCTTTCAATATAAATGAATTTGTAGAATGAGTTGTATTCGTTTTCAATTCAAATGAATCTGTTAAAGTGAATTGTAATTCATTTCCAATTCAAATTAATTTGTTAAAGTAAATTGTAATTCACTTCCGATTCCAATTTTAATTGAATTGATTTTAAATTCATTCGAAAGTATGGACATGAATTGCAATTCATTTGAAAAATTCATTTAAATTTAAAATGAATTGCAATTCATTTTACATAATCCATTTGAATTGACACGAATTTTATGCAATTCATATTTTTGTGGAAAAAGACTTATTTCAAAATTTACTAGTTCAGTGCATGAATGATTAGCGAATGAATGATTCAATGGCATTTATGTCAAGCACTCATGTGCTAGAAATTAGAAATAAATAATAAATGAAATACTCCCCGCTGGTATACATCTTCAGATGGCCCCCGGGGGCACATTAATATGTCTTAACTGAATCTCACCGTCATTACATGTCTCACCAGGGGTAAAAGGCAGCCAAGTCTCCTAAAGGCTAGCAGAAGCCAACTGGACAACTCCACGTTATTTCCAAGGGGATCAGTAAGCCCAGACTTTAGCTTTTTTAACCTTTTAGTTGTTTTACGACTGATTATTGAGGTTGGTTGTTGGTAATACAGGGTGAAAGATCTAGGTCCAGTGAGCATTGCTTGCCATGTTTTCTGGACAAGGTGTTGGATAGTCTTTGGCTCTTCAGCTAGGAGTGGGGGAGGCGGCCTGCTCCAAGCAATAGAAATTGCAACTGGGAATGACCTATTCGGTAGAATTATCCTTTGGCTTTCTAAGACGAGGGTGATGCTACATATCACCCACAATCCCCCCGGGGGCACATTTTATCAGTCTTTATGGATTATTCAACCATCTAGATTTGTGCTGTTGGGGGTATAAGGGAGCCCAGTGCCATGAAAGCAGCAGGGGTCAACTGAAAACTCCACGTTATTTCCACGGGAATCAGTAAGCCCCAGAGTTTCGCTAATTGTCTCTTTAGTCTTTTAGCTGTTTTTCTGACTGATTATTGAGGTTGGCCCTTCGGAAGTATCGCGGTGGTTGTGATTTCGCGGCCCTCGCATGAATTTGATTTAGAAGGCCCATATCATCTTACCTTTAATAACACCAACGGTTATGGCTTATAAAACTAGGTACTGACGTAATTTATATCACGCGTACATCTTCAGATTTTGAGAGAAGATTTTATTATAAAAATATTAAAGAGTCGCTAAAAATCTGGTTGCAATTTTAGC
Source organism: Trichopoda pennipes (assembly GCA_030448955.1). Lineage (NCBI taxonomy): Eukaryota > Metazoa > Arthropoda > Insecta > Diptera > Tachinidae > Trichopoda > Trichopoda pennipes. The sequence continues at coordinate 7,915,133 of JASKUP010000088.1, forward strand.
CGTTTCATTTAAGAACGTCATTAACGAGATTAAAAACTTTCCGAATTTGTGAAGAAATGTGGTGAGTAACTGTAAAAAAATATAAAATATAAACTTTTTAACACTTTAGAGTTGCTTTGTATTTACATGAGCACAACCAAAGTAAATACACCATGAAAGACAAAGAATTCACGTTTCACTCATCTACTTGCTTTGATGCGTCAATACAATAGCATAATTACGTTGTGTAGTTCGCTACGAAATATATGTTTCTTTCACTAATGCACTCTGCATTATAATCAACAAACTAATAGTAATCGTAAAACCAGTGCACAACCGAATAAAACAATCCTTCTCATCGTTTCTGTCCTGATTTTATTTTACACCTGTAATACAACAAAACAAAAGTAAACGTTTCATTTAAATTAATTTAATTTGATTTAGTTTAAATTAGTTTAATTTTTTTTTAAAAAAGAAAGAAATTATTTGGCAAAATCTCTTTAATGCTTTAGCACCGAAACTGTGCCAGTTTAACAATTAAAGCAAAAATATTAGTTTAAGATTTAAAGAAGAATGTCCCAGGAGGTGATTTGCGACAATAACGTTCTGATATGCAAAAGAGAATTTATTCAGAAAAGCAGGAAAAATGTGATATAATAGAGAAAATAATCAAACATTGCTGCGGATGCATCTTGCTTAAGTTTTAAAAGAAAATAATTAAGTAATAAAGTAAACGAAATACCTCGGTATGCTGTTTGTTAACTGCGTATTTTTCTAAGAAAACTTATTTACGCAAGACAACAATAATTTTCTATTTACAAACTACGTAGAAAACTTATACATTCAAGAAAACAATAATTATATTAAAATAAATTCCAGGAAGAAACTTTAACAGCATAAAAACATAAATACACACGGAGACCAACAGACACCTATACATTAAATGCATAAAATAGCAGCAACAAAATGTGATACAAAGGAAGTAGAAAATTCTAGACCTCTAGCGGACAAATATAAAGGACAGCATTTGAATCAATAGTTCGTTAGTTAAAACATAAACCTCGTGAAGTAAAGACTTGCAATTTTAGGAAATTGTTCCGTGGTGACAAAGTGTGGCACGACGGCTTACTTAACAAAATAAAGCTAAATTTGCCTACAAACACCCACAAACTTTTCGAAATTCACTTATATGGTCGCTAATTTATTATTAGAGAAGGAGACTTCACAAGCCTCCCTCAGCCTATTAAAGCAGGAGTCCCGCAAGGCAGTATATTGGGTTCTACCTTGTATTTAATATATGCGTCTGACATGCCAATAGAATCCCAAATCCACACTTCAACTTTTGCAGATGATATTGCATTTCTTAGCTGTTCATGAGGATCATCAATTAGCCTCGCGAAATTTGCAGAATCATATTACAAATTTAGAGAAATGGATAAAACTCTGGAGAATTGAAGTAAATAAATAGAAATATGTTCATGTAACATTTAAATTGCGCAGAGAAACATGCTTGCCAATCAAGATTAACAATCAAGTAATCCCGTAGCACAATGAAGTCAAGCACTTTGGCATTTACCTTGATCGCCGGCTTACGTAGAAGTCTCATATTGATGCAAAATTGGCTCAGATGAAAATAAAAGCAGTGCAACTGAATTGGCTGGCAAACTTTTGTTGTACAAAGCAATTTTAAAACCCATCTGGTGTTTTGTGGAATTCAATTATGGGGTACAGCCTCAGCATCAAATATTTTAAAAATTCAAAAGCAACAGAACAAAATTCACCGTATGATTACAGCAGCTCCATGGTATATTAAAAACTCCCGTATTCACGAAGAGCTATGCGTGCCCTTGGTAAGAGCAGAATTCGCTGGGTTCGCGATTAAGTATAGCGACAAATTAAAAACACACATTAACCCACTCGCACGTAACATCCTTAATTTTGGCGGCCATGTTCGGTTGAAAAAGAGGGACACCCTTGCTTTTATCCGAGCATAAGACAGATGACCTTGCAGATTTAGCACCCGTTGCAATATTATTTTGTTGTTTCCCCAGGGGGCACATTTATCGGTCTTTATAGAATACTTGACTATCTAGACCTGTTGCTGGGGGTATAAGGGAGCCCAGTCCCCTGAAGGCAGCAGGGGTCAACTGGAAGCTCCACGTTATTTCCACGGGAATCAGTAGCCCGCAGAGTTTCGCTATTTGTCTGTTTTGGAATTAAGCCGTTCTCTGGCTGATTATTGAGGTAGACCCTTCGGAAGTATTGTGGTGGCTGTGTGTTTCGAGGCCCTCGTTTGAGTTTATGGGTCGGATCATTCACAATAAACACAATGAATGGTACAGGTCCAGTTAGTATGAATACCGTAGTCTTCTTAATTATATTAAGCTTCATGCGTTCTGGACCAGGAGTTGGATATTCTCCGACTCTTCAGCAAGGAGTGAAGGCTGCGGCCTACTCCCGGCTTTTAAAGTTGCAACTAGAAGTGACCGGAGGATATACGTATCTAAAGGCCTTCTAGGGCATGAATTCACAGTGATAATGGCCACCATTTGATTAGGGCCCACGGCCAGATGCAGATGTAAACCGTATCATGTCATTACTTTGTTGTCTAGCATTGGCTAGTTTTAAATAAATGTTTAGTATTAAGATTTGTATACTTATTGTTAGTTGATATATATGAAGATTAAATATATAAATAAATGTATACAAAAAAAAATTCTTTTAATAATTTAAGTCTTATTTGAATTCACACTACCTTGATTGCAAGCAAATTGGTAATTGTGGTTTGTAGGGTGTTTTTATTTTCAATATATTATAAATATGCTAGTCGATGCAATTCCCTTGAGTATTACTCTTCTAAAATGTTAACTGCCAAACTTTTATTTTATTTTGTTGCTGCTAACTTCTTATTAAAGCTGAAGTGACTACAGTGGCATTAAAGTAAACTGTGGCATATGACTGCTTTTACTAGCAACTGATGATAATGATACGTTTTGCGAAGATACTGATCATATTTTTCTTCTTGTTCAAATATCTCTTAATCCCTTGTAAGTTGCTAAAATATCAATTTAACTGACACTTTTGACAGTATAAAATACCCACAATGTTTGCAATCAAAAAGAAGTTTAAGTGTTCAATTTTTGGTTTTTTTTTTGATAGTCAATTTCAATTTAAATAACATCATGTTCTTCTTACACTTGTACGACAGATTGCAATGTTTGTCATTCTTAACGTATTTGACATCGCACTTATGAAAATAATTAAATTTTTGTTAGTAGTTTTATTCCTGTTACATTTTGTAGTAAAATTGGTTTTCACTTAAAATAAACATTTACCATTTACACAAAATCTTTTACAGCAAAAATAATAAAAAAAAATACCAAGAGTAATAATTCACTATAACAAAAGAAATAACGTAAAAAATTAAATAAGTTTTGGAAGGGAAGGCTAAATATAGATGTAGATGCAGATTCTATTTAAAGAAAAATTTTATAAGCCATTTTATTCATGCAATGCATGAGGCAAAGGCAAGAAATGTTTATACTTCTTAAATGTTAAGTGAATAAAATTTGTTTTAGTATAATAACCTGTTTGTTTATAACAAAATATAAAATCTAATTTATACAAATTTGTTGGCCTGAATGTATAAATTGGTTTCTATATACAGCAGCTAATTTTTGTGGTTATTAACAGCCGTATGCATAAAAACTTAAAGCAGGTTTAACTGCCATTGTTAAGCACAATTTCCTAAAGTTGTATTTAAAGAACGCTTTTACCTTAAAATACCTTTGTTAGCTTTATAATAGAAAAAACCTACTTTAAACCTACAATAAATTGACAGTTCAATTTTGTTATTGAAAGTTTAAAAACAAAACAAATTGTGTTTACAATAAACTGAGCCGATTATTTTAAAAGTGGCATAAGTCACTTTGTTCTTGTCATCTTTTTTATTTTAAATTAGTTTATAAAACATTTTATAGGGAATATCATGGTAAAATTCAATCCATTGAATTTTTAGCCATTTCAACTAGTCTGTATTTAGTTTGCTTTCTGAAACGGAGTTTTCTAATGATTGTGTTGAAATAAAATCTTTTTTCTCCATGTTGTGTAGTACTGTGAAGGATTTTTTCGACAGGGGGCTATTACTACTATTACTATTTTGTCCTTTACATAAGTCACTATGTGCAATAATATGCTTTTGAGTTGTGACATTCTTAGATATTTTATACAACACGAAGCCACCTCCTGAGAATAACAAAATAACAAAATAATGCTGATTATGTAAGTTAACAACACAAAAGTTTTCAAATTTATTAAAAATGAAAAGAAACTGTTCAGTTGTGACTTATGCCACTTTCAGTATAAACGGCTCAATTAACAGTTGTACTTTGTTATTTCGAAAATTTTTTTAAATGTTTGTTAAAAACAAATTTTAGTATACAAATAATAATAAAAACTAAAACATAACATGCCATTCAATATAAAACATTTTTATTGTATATTTTACAAAAATATAATTATAATTAATTATAAATAAATATCTGTTATTCTTTTCAACGGTCTTTTTTAATTAATTTAACAATATATATTTTATTTCCGTTGAAAAGAATAACAGATATTTATTTAAAATATAAAAAGGTCGTTAAAAAAAATAAAAAAATATAATTAATTTTATAAAAAAAGTTTTATTGACGTACATATAATCAAAAGTAAGTTCTTCGTAAGCCTTGCAAATTGACCTTTTTTGAATTTTTTGTTTTTTATTAAAAAAGTTAATAAAAAAACAAAAAAAAAATATGTTGATTTTACTAAAAACAATAAAAACATTTTTTGTGGATCTAACTACCCGGATAAATAATATTAATTTTTATACATCGTTAACTACAAAGTGCCAACTAAAAGCAGTGGCATTGCCAGAAACAAAATACTAATTTTATTAAAACACATGTTAGCTAAAGTGCTGTTTTTGAATACCATTTTTTAACAAACGTCTGTTAGCCTTAAATTTATTGTGTACTAACGTGCACGTGCATAAAGCGTTTTTATGCATACGGCCGTAAATGTTTTTAGATTGAAATATTATGTAATTTTTGAAAGTTTTCATTCTTTTTCGTCTTTTTTGGCTGTTTGTTCTGTATGAATGGCGAGCGCTTTCGATGTGAAAACATCATTACCAAGCCGTATTCTAATCCATATTGGCGATTCAGCATTCGGGCTTAGATAGTTCTGTTGTTAAGGTCATGTATGTAGAAATGCCTGCTACCTGTCATTTTATGCGGGGTTAATTTTCAATATTTCTATCTTTTATTTTTATCTAGGTACCTGTGTCCATCTAAGGGTGTTTGTTCCAGCGTAGAAATTGTGTTTAACTTATCTTTTACCTGTTCCCGTATAATGTCACTGTTAAAAGTTTCGTGTTTTATAGATTTCCATGTTTTCAAGAACGTCTAGTCTTTGTCCTTTTTTGCTAGGATGTGGTAATGTCATGCACTCATCTATTTCCCTTGGCGTGTGTCCGTGAGTGTCAAGGTGTAATGGAAAGTTGGAGTTTTTTCTTTTTCATTTGTATGAGCGTATGTGCTCTGTAAATCTTAATTTAAGTGTTCGTTCATTTTGTCCTATATAAGTATGTTTGCAGGTACAAGTAAGTCCATATATTCCGCTGGAACCAAATTTGTCAGTTGTTTCTGTCGATGTCTTGAGATTACTCCTCAAAGTTTTGTGGCTTTTAATGCTCTTAGTAAACCTTCTTAGCAAAAAAGCTTAGTTAATCTATATATTCCTGGCCCTGTTTAAGCAAAAGAGTGCCGCCGTGTTGTATCGGTTTTCTCTTTGTCTTCTTTATTCCTGTTTCTAGTGTTATATTGCCTGTTTTTAGCCATTATTTTAAGCTATGGTGTAAATTGTATCGAGTTCTTTGTTGTACTTATCTGGAGTAAGTGGAATTTTCTTAAGTCTGTGTATCATATGTCTAAATGCTCGGTAGGGTAATTCGAGGTAATGGTGTTGTCCGTCGTAGTTGATGTTCTATAGATGTCAAATGTTAAACAGTCAGTTCCATGTGTTATTGTGATGTCAAGATAGTGTAAATTTCTATCTTGTCGTTTTTCCATTATGTATGTAATGTTATTATGGATTGTGTTTAAGTTTGTCAGAATTTGACTTCTTCGAGGATGCATCTAATGTCATCTAGGTATCTTTAGTAATGAGTTATTCTGTGTTTGTCCAACGGTATATTTATGTATAGTATTTCGAGATGTTGTATGGAAATTTCCATGAAAAAGCCCAAATTGTGTTTACCATGCCGAGTCCGTGAGGTACTTTTTAAAAGTGAAGTAATTCTATATTCTTATCGTCTGCAATATTTATAATGTCGGTAATGTATTAATTGTCGCATGTTTAGTGTGTTGCGTAGATCCTGTAGATCCCTGATGTCAAAGTAAATGAGTCTTTAAGTTTTTCGATAAGCTTTTGTAATTTTCCGCACCGTATATGTATTTTACAAATTTATATATTCTTTTAGTAGGCCGGCAGGGTGTTTTGCCAGGTTTTATTCTGGTGCAGGGTCTGTAGTTTATAATGGGTCTCATTGGTATGTTTCCTTTGTAGATTTTCTGTTGTGGTCTTAGGGTCATGTTTATGTATTTTTTCCGGTTTTGCAGCGTTTTAATAACTCAACCGAGTCTTTTGCTATGGAAAGATTCAGTTGGGTCATTTTAAATTTAGTGCAGTTTGTGTGATATATAAGTTGTTGTTATGTTTGAGATTCTTTTTTGTTCTGTTGCGTTCTTTTATCGTTTTTTCGAGTATGTTGTCTACTTTGTATGTTATTAGGTAACTGAGTAATGATTGCTTCGGCGTCCACAATTAGCGTTTCAATTGATCTTTGTGTTTCAGTTTTTCTAGGTTTCAGTCCTTTCTTCATTAGTTTTGTGTTGTTTTTATTGAATCGTATGTTTGTTAGGTTTTTGAAGCGTGAGTTACATTCTACTTTGTATTAGATTTATTAGAGAAATTCTGAACAAATCATTAATTTGTTTTTTAATTTTGTAATATTTTTAATATAAAATTATACTGCTTGGCTTAGAAAAAAAAATACTCGCACACTTACAGACAATAAACGTCTTGCTCTACATATTGTCCAACATAATGATACTTTCCATTGCTAAGAGTGATATTGAATTGACAAAAATTGTTTAATAATTTTAATATTCTAATTAAAAACGATATAAATCTGCACTTTCGTAGCAAAATTAAAGTAAAAAACTTCTAAGATGAAAATTGAAATAAAAATTTAGGGGAAAATATATTTACTCAAATGCTTTTTGGGGAAATAAATTGAGTCATTAATTTTGACTGTAAGACAACTATATTTTATGTTGTTGGTAGATATTTAATGATTTGCATTTGAAGGGCGTTAAGAATATTCACAAACAGTAATTGACTTATTTTATATTTTTGTTGCCTTATTTTATGTTAATTTAATATTGGTTATCCAGTGTAATTGTTTCATTCTCAAAATCAATGATTTGATGAAATTCTTGATTTTCTTGTACTGCAATATAATTATAATAATAAAAAAATGAATATTTATTTCTTTATATATTTTATGTCATTCTTCTTTCGTCTATTAAAAGAAAAAAATAAGATAGTTTTTTGACCTTTTTAATATTTTTTAGTAGTTAATTATAAAGCACTAGGTCACTATTTAATAAAAAACGTTTGGTCATTAAATTTATGTTTTAGAATATATATGTAAAATACTATTGTTTTGTAAATTTGTTATGTATTTTCAAATTGTTTTAATATTGAAAATTTGTTTGTATGTATGTAAAACAAAAAATTTTTTAAATTTATCGTTTTTTATTGTTTTTGTTTGTTTTGTTTTTTGAAAAATTTTTTGATTATTTTGAATTTGTTAATCAAAAAATTTTTTCAATTTGTTTGTTCATTATTTTTGTTTTTCCTGATGATGCCAACCAACGGTGTGGCGAAATACCGAAAAAATAATAAAAAATAAAAGTTTTTAAAAATTTTTTATTAAATAGTGACCTAGTGCTTTATAATTAACTACTAAGAAAGAAAAAAAATCAAAAATAAATTGAATTTTAAAGTCAAAAGTGGAAAATTAAAAATATATAATCAATTTTTTAGTTTAGATAGCGAAGATTTTAAAACATTCATTTCATTTCTGAAATATTCGATTAAAATGGAATCTAGATTTTATATAACGGCAATTAAATTATGTCAAAGTACATGGAAGCTATTCTGAAATAAAAAACAAAAAGAAAAACAAAAAGAAAATTTTAAAATATTTAACCCTTTCGGTCGTATTGGGATAATACGTCCCAGCGAATTTTTGAATGCTACTGTTCGTTCTCTAAGCTAAAAGAAATTATATTCTAAAATATCCCAGTCGTACTTTTGAGTTTCAGCTTTAGAATTAAGTAACGGTACTTAGTTTTGAGTAAGCATTTGATGAGATTTTCGCATTAGTTGATGATGGTAACGTCATTTAACAATAAAATATTCAATAAAAAGTAAAGTTTTAGTTCTGGTGTTGTAACAAAATCTTGGGTGTGCGGAACTTCAAGAGCTTTTAGAGGCCAATATTTCTGATTGTAGTGAATCAAGTGACTCTGAATCAGAAAACGGGTCATCAGAGTCAAGTGAAACAGATAATGAATACAACGACAAACCAATGGACGAAAATGATTCAAACGAACATTCTTTTAATATGTACCTATGGTCACGACCGGATACAAATTTCCGACCAAGAATGCAGATACCAAATGAAAAACAACTAATAATTTGTAACTGCTGTAAGCCGTAGTTACAAACAATTAGATATTTTCAAAAAATTGTTTCCGAACGCACAACTAATTTTTATTGCTGAGAAGACTGGATATGTTAGAAAAAGATAAGAAAATTAAAGTTGTGAAAACTGATGAGTACGAAATTCCAATCGTATTAGGATGTTGCCTCATCATGAGCTATAGCAAAGTTCCAAGAATTCAAAATTACTGGAGTATACATCCAACGCTTGGAAGCTCTGCCATGAAGAATGCAATTTCCTGGGACCGCTTTCAGCTAATGATGACCAAAATGTATTTTAATGATCCCAGAAAACCAGATGGATGTTTAAAATTATAAGACTCTGTAAGAACAGAGTCAACATTTCAAGCTATTGATGAATCAATGGTAAATTTTTAAGGGAAGGTCTTCATTGAAACAGTATCAGTCTCTCAAACCAAACAAGCGAGGCATTAAACTTTGGTTAAGATGCGACTCGAAAACAGGGTTTGTATATGATTTCAATATTTATAGCGGAAGAGAAGCAAGCATTGTGGTATCCGACTCAACATTGGGAGAAAGAGTAGTGGAAAAGCTTTGCAATACTATACGGAACAAAGACGTTATGATAACTTTCAATAGATTTTTTACCAGCACCAGATTAGTAAAATTTATCGGCTTTCCAGCAGCCGGGACTGTGATAAAAACTAGGAAAAACGTTACAAAATTCAATGAGAGTTTGAAAAGAAATGAAATTGAGTTTATGGTAAATTTCTCTTGAACAATTGCGTGTCGATGGATAGACTCAAAGGAAGTACTAGTTCTATCTAAGTGTCATACGGCAACCACAAGCAAGACAAAACGCAAACAAAAAATGGTGAAAAAATAGATGTTGAGTGCTCTGATTCTATTATCAAATATGTAGCTATAATGAGTGGAGTAGACATAGCGGACCAAAAAGTTGGTGTTTATGAGTTGGATCGAAAGTCAAACAAATGGTGGAAAAAGGTTTTGATATGTGCGTAAATTCTCCCAAGGGGTTTAATTTACTTTAATTTGGATACGGTTTCGGCCGTTTGCCATCTTCAGTGTTCTCTTCGTAATTCGCGTACTTCCAGGAAAAGAAAAAAGTTTTTTTCAAAATATTAATGATGTCTGTAGTTAATGCGTGGATAGATAATCAAGAAATATATCATAAAAAAATAGAATTAATAAGCTTCTTGATTCCACTAGCTGAAGATATGATAGAAACTGGTAGAACCCTTAGCAAAACTAAAAAAAGGCTGTCATACGGTCGTCCGTCAAAACATAAACGCAATTTGATTAACATAGGAGATCATATGCCAAATTGATCGCAAAAAAGGTCGTGCTGTATAAGATGCAGTTTAATGAAGAACGTGAAAAGAACTAAAACAATATATTCAAACTGTCAAGTAGCACTTTTTATAGATTGTTTTACTCCATACCATAACTAAAATTTTGCATTTTCGAAAATAGTTTTGATTTACTATTAGTATAAAAAATACAATGAATTATAAGCTTTAGTTTCTATATCATTTTTAAGTTCCTCCTTCAAGTTGTTATTGAATAGCACAAAAATAAAATGAATTTAACAACGATCCTAATTTTCTTTATTTTTAATACAAGTAATTTTGACGGACTTTGGACACTAATGGGACATATGATCCCACTGGAATCAAAAATGCGGTTGGGACAATATATCCCAGGAATGCTGATCCAGGACTTACGAAAAAACTGATAGTGCAAAACATCACCATTTTTTATGTCTTTTAATATGTGGAAAAAGATTTTTGGTATACTTCGTTGATTGGCTAATAAAAAGCCGCACCGAAAGGGTTAAAATCGAAATCAAATTATTAAAAAATTAAATTTTTGTTTTTCATACTAAATTTCACTTGTTTTAGAATCGCATCTTAAATTTCACTAATTTTAGTATAGCCTCTGCTCGGAAAAATTTATTAAAAAATATATAAATTTTTTCATGTAAAGTTTCTCTTGTCGATAGACAAGAATCCAGTATACATATTTTCTTATAAACTTATATTATTATAATTTTTATAACTATTTAATTGAAAAGAAAATATTTCAATAATTTAATCTATCCAGCGATAGAGGTAACGCAGATGGGAGCATATAATAAGCATTTATATTTTTTGAACTAATGAGATTATTACGCCAAAAAAGATAGGAAACTGATAAATTGTTACTTTTTTTCACCACTAAAAACTTGTAGACATATACATACTTATTTGCCATGTATAATAATGCTATCGATAGAATTCTTTCTTTTTATACTCAAAAGAAACTTGCAAAAATATGCAAATGCAATTCCCTTGAAATAGAAGCGAAAGAAACTTTCTAAACAGCAGCAGTAACAAGAATGGCAGCAGTGCCGGCAGAATTATTAATACAGAGAAACAACAATGTGTCTATTTCTCTTTTTGTTGTATAAAAACTAAAATCTTTTGTAGAGATGTTTGTAGAAATGTTCAAAAATCTTATTGCGAATACGAATACATCATACAAAAATTTATACAGAATTTTGCAAGGTTGTTTTTCAAGTTTATGTATTTGTATTTGAATCGAAAGCAAAATACTTTAAAGGTAAAACTATTGAGCATAACAGCCCTCTGGAAGACGCCTTTATTCAGACTGCAGCAGATAGAACAATTGCTGTTCATATGCTACACTCATATTTTTTACATAAATTTTCTTTGCAATGCAGGCCCTCCACACTCGTTTCTGCTGACTGGAATTCTACAAGGCTTGTTAACAGTCTTGAATACCTTTTAAAAGTTTTTTAGTCGCAGACCTTGTAACAAACTCTGGGATAAAGAACTTTCAAAAGGTTTTTCAGAGACGACATGTTACAAGAGCTACAAATGGAATTTTGTTAAATTGCTTTTCTTTTTCAAGTTTATTTTCATTTTACAAATTTTCTCTTTTATGTTTTGAAAATATTTTTTCTTCTGATATCTACCTGGGATTCGTGCTTTAAACTTCTTCTTAGTTAAAATAAATATACCATGTTTTCCTTAGAGGACACCTATAACGGTTTTTTTTAACAATTTAATTAACTGAAAAATTGTAGCCGAATTTCTGTTTCTGCTCAATGTTCCGCTTCGTTTAACTCCATGTTATCAGCCACTGTTCTAATAGTTCTTCCAAAATAATTATTCAAACGCAGATTTAATTCGAAGAATTTTTCAAGATTTTAATATTTAATAACAAGAGGTTTGTTTTCTAAATGAAAATAAAACCAAAAATTTAGATTAAGATGGCACAAATTTTTATTTTATAACGAAGAGAAAAGTTCGGCAATAATGAGTGAAAAACGATATCTGGCAAATGTTCACCAGGACGACGCTGACAGATGTCGATTCTTTTATTAAAGTTTTTAATCAGGAAATAGCGGTCTTATTTCGTTAATCACATCACGGATTTTGAGTTTTAAGGCTGAAATCGATTCGATTGGCTCCATACAGACTCTGTACTTGACATAGCCCCACCAAAAATAATCCAGTGGTGTTAAATTACACGATCTGGCTGGCCACTTAACTGCTGATTGTCGTGAAATTATGCGATCGGAAAATTTGGTTTGCAATAAATTGATCGTTTTATTGGATGTGTGACATGTGGCATCGTCCTGTTGAATACACATGTCAGTGATATCCACATCGCGAAAGCGTGATCCATTGACGGTTACCGCTTTTCCAGCCTCATATTGGAACACAAAAAAAAAACGGTTCAATCGCGCCTCAGTGACACCTTGAGCATGCAAAGGCTTCTCAATAATCTCTCTAGGATTTTCAGAAGCCTAAATGTGGCAATTTTGCTTGTTGACATATTCTTCGTCTGAAAAAATAATTTTTTCAGATAAACCAGCCGGTTGTTCTTCAATTCCTGTAAGACTTCAAAGTCAAATCCTTATGCAAAATTCGCCATGTGGCGGTGTTGGATAATCCCAATTATTGAGAACGTCGAAGAATTGACAAATTTGGATCAACACTGTGGCTCACCGCTGTAATGTTTTCGAACACGCGTTGGTGTTCGTGCATTTTGTACCGAACCTGTCGACTCAAATTTAACGTTCATATTCTTATTAGCGGTCTCAGAATGGCGATTATGTTGTCCATTTTACAAAATTTAACTTTAACCGAGCCACCATTTTCATAGTGGATTTTAATTATTTTAATGCGATTTTCGTGCAAAATTGAATTCATTGTAACAATTTCTAATGCATCTACTACGTGTTTTTGGTGTTGCCATAATTAAAAAACAAACTTCTTGTTGGAAAACCCGATATAGAGCCTTACATCCTAAACTGTTATAGTCAAATAATTGGAAATTACAAATAAATTTAAAAATAAGAATTAAAGGGTGCCTTCATAGTGATGCATATGGCCGTACCTATTAAATTGACGGTCTTTATTTCATACACAATGACCTTCTGCCCGGTTGCCTGTTTTGAAGTCCGTCTTTAGCAAAAATTATTTTCCTTTATAATTCTTTCTTTGACATTTGAATGTTTCGGTTTTAGTCACTTTCAAATTTAATGTGAATGTCTAAGAGATGTTTTTTGAAGGGAATTCCATTGCCAAAAAAACTAAAGACATGGTTTATGTAGGCCTCTTGTAAGAAGGCCTGTTTAGTTTTATCGCCGAGATTTTACAAAGAAGAGATAGAAATGTTAATAAAAATGTAATAAGAAAGTTTAGGAATAACTCATGAATTTTCTCATGCATATGCATGCATTTACATGCACAAACTTTGCAAGTCATTAGAAAAGTGTATCCGATGAACGTTGCCAATCAGTTGATATCTGTACATTCATCTAAATATACTTTATACATAAGAACGGAAAGAATAGCTACGAAATCACAGTTGTAATATTCATTCTGACAAATTTCATATTCTTACGATAACACATCCACATTGCCATTGTTACTAATATCGTCAGTGCAGTAAGCATTAGCATACAAAACTCAATGTTTCAATGGCAATCAGTTGAATTGTGTATCACAGTGAAGCAGGTTACAGTGAAAGCGAAGGGTTCAATAATTTCTCTACCAATTACAGAATATGCAAAGTAAGTGAACGCTTTAGTAGCAAAAAACTACTTAGGAATGATATATACAAACTAAAAATTTTACTAATTGTGGCTTTAAATAGATTGTTTTAAAAAGATATATTTCCTAAACGGCAAAAGATAAACATAAACAATAATAAAAATAAGTAATTTTATTATTCGTGCTTGATTCCTTTAAATAAATATTTCATGATATTCTCACGAAATATTTATTACAAAAATTTTTATTAAAAAATAAACATTTTATGATATTCTCATAAAACATTTATTTCAATAAAAATAAAAAATATTTAAAATGTATTACTGCGGGGGAGAGCATATCCATATTGCAATTTCACTATTGCTCACATAGCTCATCAGCTAATTTTACCCCAATATTGTATAGAAAAACCTAAAAGTCTTATATCTAAAGCCAAATTGATTCCATGAGAATTCTTCCATAAAATCAACATAGCATAGACAGCAAGACTCAAAAACACTTCTATACAAACACAGCAAAACATTTCAAAACAACAAAAAACATTGTTTATTTTCAATAAAAAATAAAAATTTTATTTTTTTTTTTTTATTATTTAGAGTGTTTTCGAGAGAGGTATAGAAATTTGAAATGAATGAAGACAAAGATGAATTTTTTTATATTGAGATGAAATTTACGGCGAATATTGTCCACCAATTGGTCAATCATTTCGAGCTTATCGGCGTAGGCTAGCAACTTTACATTTTCCCACGGCATATAGTCAGACAATCTTGGAGTTCTAATCACGGTTTCTAAATGTCAAAATATACGGTTACCGAACATTTTCTTTAATAAATCAATTGTGGTCTCGTCTGTTTGGAAGCCACAGCTTCGGCTGTTTAGTTGTTCAATTGACAAATGAAAATCATGGGACTATAGCAGCCATCATTAATTGTAACGTTTTCACTAGCATTGTTTCTACAGAAGTGCGCACCAATGATTCTACCAGTGTAGGAAATACACAAATGTTATCTCGATATACACTTAAGGATTATCATTACTCCAGAAAAGGCAGGTTCATTTATTGACAAATCCATTTAAATAAAAGATACTTTCATTTGTACAGTTTGGAAGATATACGTGATATGTTTAGCGTGAATACCTTGGTCATGAGGCCTTAATCTGACGGTGGTTTCACGATTGGGTGCGTCCAGATGCCCCCTAAAACGCGTACACCCCTAGGTGTATATAAGCCTTAGTCACAATTATCGAGCACGCAGTAGCAGGACGTGCTCTCACTCCTTGGTAAAGAGTTGGAAACTATCCTGTTGCATGCGCCAGCTAGAACATTGGATGTTACATTTTTTTGATTATGAAACTTTTTCAAAGCTCGAGTAAACCACAGACAGCACGTTACTCCCCGTCAATAACCAAAATAGGGCCGTAGCTCTATGGGTGACTGGTTCCCTTGGTAATGGTCAGACTTCGAGATTCCTTTGTCTCTTCCAGTTTTGGGCTCCTGTTAGTCTAGGCGACTGGTGGCGGCTTTTACCCCCGAGAGCAAATCTCAAAATAGAAAAGAGATCTATCACGACTGCGTACCCCCGGGGTATTTGGCAGATATGCTTAGGTGTCAGTCTTAAAATTTCTTTAAAAGTAGTTATTTACTTTTTGTTTAAAAACAGGAAAAGATATTAAAAATTCTGTACAACTCTTTTTACTCGCCAAGATAAGGGAAGATAAATATAAAGCAGTAAAATATTATTTCTTAAATTTTCTTAATTAAAAAAACAAAAGTATTCTTCATGTCAGACATATTTTCCATATAATTGTTTTGTAAACAAAAGTACAAAAGAGCTGATTGACTAATTCTCTCAAGTAATAAAATATTGTCTCTCAATTTTATGCTCTTTTCTCACTCTCTCGTTACTACTTTTTCGAATAATTGATAATGCCTTAGTAGCATTTAGAAGCTAATGTCAGGTATTTAAAACTGAAGCGTCCATCAAGTTGAAACGTTATCATTTTTGAGTGGTGATTTCAATAACCATAAAGCTTGCCATTAGATCTGTCAAGAATAGCGTGTCTATTGAAAAGTGAATTAAAATGCAAGCATATGATAGACCTCTTGGGAGGTCTGCTCGATTTGTCAACCGGTTTAATTAGTCAACGCGAAGCACATAATTTCTGAATTATTTTAAAGGTTCACAATAACCACCAACTATTCTTTAGCAGATTAATTTTAAAATGGCTGTATCTCCCTAAATAATACCAATTTCTTAAAAACTAGTTTATTTTGTGATCACCTATTTATTTTATAAAAAAATCGATTTTTATATGAAAATTTAGTAAAAATTTTTAAATCTCTGTAAATATTAGGAATTCAGGGAAAGTAAGCTCATATGCGATTAATTATTATGTGTATTTTGTTATAAATGGTCATTAAGTTTTGTAAATAAAGTTTCACTACAATTGTGAATAAAAGAGCCTTTTTCATCTTTACTAGAAGAAAATTAAATAAATGTGTGACAACCTTGTTCCTAAGGTTGTAGTTGTTCACATAACCAATTACATTGGACAAATTTTATGTTCTTTTCCTTTAACTGCTTCACTTTAATATGTTCAATAAGCTAGCAGAGCTCGTCCGATATACAAATACTGGACAGAGATGTGGATTTGTTGAAGGCAGAAAGCAAAGTGACTTTATTCATGAAAGTGATGTTGCTTATATACGAGTTTTAGAACATTGTTATGAAAAGAGTAACAAATAATATAAAGGTTGTAAAACATAAGCTTTGTTCCCGTACTCTACTTTAAGAAGCCCGCGGGTTCCCAAATTTACCCAAAAGCGTTCCCGTACACAAAGTTTGGTCAAGTGAGAGAGAATTTGAGAGAATAATATTCTTCTTCTTGCTGCCCAAAACAGCCCGCACTTTTTCTTTGAGCTGATATGGTAAGATTGTAAATCAATCAGCTGTTGCATAAAATACACAATACAAATTGTCAGCAAAGAAGTTTTCTTTAGAGTTGAAATAAAACTTTTTATTGAAGAATGTTGAAAAATGTAAGTAAATGCTTGATTTTTTTATTTATGTATGTATGTACTTATATATCTATGTATAAAAAATATACTAATGAGATATATATATGTGTACATGCATAGATAACTACATATCTACATATTTCCATGAACATAAAACTAGTAAATAATTTTGACATTTTATTTCGGGCTAAAAATTTTGTTTTTAGTGTTCCCGTACTTTTAAACGTTTTAGTCTCTAATTGAGAGTATTTTTTCATTACTCTCATTTGCCCAAACTTTACTCAAAAAGTACGAGAACACAGCTATAGTACTAAGAGAGTTGTATTAAAAGAAAATCCGTTAATTTAAATTAATCGTTAAAATCATTCATTAAGATAAGTTTATAAGAATAAAAGAAAAGTAAAAAAATCCTTAAAATCACCACATGACGCATTTTGGGTAAAGATTTGACCTTAAAGCCCTCCAAACTTCAATTGGTACAATATTTGTAGCCGACCGACCATTCACATCGCCGTAGATTCGCTCAATTCATTTAGGAACAATCGGCTGGCTTTTCTGACTAAATCATTTCAGACGTAGCCCATTTTCACTTGCTAAAGTATATCAACAAACAAAATTGCCGCATTCGGGCTTTTAAAATCCTAGAGCGATTATTGAGAAGTCTTTTCAGGCTCAACGTGTCGCTGTTTGGTGAGCTATGTAGTCTGGAGTCGTGATTGAGCCGTTTTTTTTACCCAAAATAAGGCTAGAAATGGGGTTACGGTCAATTGATCGCGAGATGCTAAACACTCACTGTTGGCCTCTTATTGATGACGTGGATAGCACTGGCATGTAGTTTCAACAGGACGATGCCACATGTCACACAGCCAATGAAGCGATCAATTTATTGCAAATCAAATTTTCCGATCGCATAATTTCACGACAATCAGCAGTTAAGTAAACAGCCAGATCGTGGGATTTAACACCACTGGAGTATTTTTTGTGAAACTATGTTAAAGATAGAGTCTATACGAATTGATTTCAGTCTTAAACGTAAACGACCGCCATTTCGCCAAAAATTGATTAAACGCTATGATGAAAGAATTTACACATGTCAGCGTGGGCTTGATGTTCATTTGCCAGATATAATTTTTCATTCATAATTGTCGAAATTTTCTCTTCGTAATACAATAAAAATCTGATTCATTTTAACCTTATTTTTTTTGTTTATTTTAGAAAAAAAATTTCTTGTTGAAAAACTCTTAATTTTAACTTTTTAGCAAAATGACATTTTTAATGATGTTTTAAGATTTCTCTGCACATAATGAAGTAAGCGTATGTGTAATTTATGCAAATGAAGTGAATGCTTGAATGCATCAACACTCATACGCAGCAGGGCACTTGTAAGACAATAAATTTATTAAATTGTTATTTATATTTATTAAATA
This sequence comes from Trichopoda pennipes, assembly GCA_030448955.1. Lineage (NCBI taxonomy): Eukaryota > Metazoa > Arthropoda > Insecta > Diptera > Tachinidae > Trichopoda > Trichopoda pennipes. The sequence continues at coordinate 7,933,441 of JASKUP010000088.1, forward strand.
CAAATTGTATTTTTCTTATATTATTTTTAATTTAAATACTGAAATATAAGTGTTTTAGTGTAGGAAACAATTTTATTTATTTGCTCGAAGCAACATATCTTTTGCAGTGTTATGCTTTTGTTAAGAAAATATAAAACACATGTTAACTTTAAACTTGTTGTAACAATAAATCAATTTAAATAACAATTTTTAGTACATCCAATACAAATAATAATAATATTATTATTATTATTATTATTATTATTGTTATTATTATTATTCAAATCGATTAATGTGAAGCGTAAACGGGAGAGTTAAAACTGGTCTTGAGAATTAATTATATCGATACTTATATTTGTATACAGTTATGAAATTTAGCTTTAGTAATCATTAATTTATGTATTGAAATAGCAGAAAAAATTATAAAGAAATACTAGAGGTGTGCAACATCCTTCAGTCTATTTTCGAGCCATTTGTTTATACTAATACCATTTACCTTAATTTTAAATGAACTCACACAATATTTGAATTTGTCTAATATATCAAATTTAAAGAAACTCACTGTTGAAGCTTTACAGATGTGGAATAACCTATAATTCTCCTTCATCATCATATTGAGAACATTTCATTACTGTCCAGATATAATATATTTCTCTTTTAAACTTGTACAAAAAGAAATATATTGATTTCTATAACACGTTAGTAAATTTTAAACACTAGAAACTGCAAACTCTGCTTGAGTTTCACACATACACACAAGCATGCACACACACACATGTTAAATAATAAATATAATATTGTGTGAATATCATGGGGATGTCATGTGTAGTCGTAATAAAAATCCAAATCAGTGGTTAAGTTCTGATAGTTGTTGATTGGCTTCTAGAACACTATCGCCATATTAAAATAAATTTATAAAAAAATATAAAAATTAAACGCAAACCAGTAGCACCAAAAAAGATGTTTAAAGATTCGTTAACAAGCAGCCGAATCAATTTATTTTAAAAAAGGAGTTGTTAAAAAATTTTTTTTTAGCAAGTCACTGTAGATGTGAGTTTCTTTTAAGCGCAAATTTATTTAAGTCAGTACAACTGCAAACAAGTTGTTATTTGAGTTTGCTTCAATTGCGCAATGAATTTTACACTTGAATACATGGTAACTGCAAACTAAAAACCAAACTTCCAACGAGCTCTTAGCATTTGATTGAATTATTTGTATTCACGACCGACTTATTTAGCCAGTAGGCTGTAGCACTTCTTCCGTGTTCTAATGGTCATTGGTTTCTAGGCAAAATGTTTTTATTTTCAATTCAAAATAAATTTAACAAAAAATAAATTGTTTCTCCTTATCCAGCTAAAGGTGTGAATTTTTTACTCTTTTTTTTTAATTATTGACCATTAAAATGTTTCCAAAAATTATTTAATAAAATTTAAGGTCAAGTAAGAGTTTATCGAACATAATTTCTTTCTATTTATGCCTAATTTTCCGGAACTAGTTATCTTTATTCCCAGCGCTTGCTATAATTTTGCTGTTGTAAGTTATATTTTATGTCTTTCTGCTATCAAGTATAAATCATAGAAAGTTTATATTGGAAGGGTAAAAAATAAAATATAAAAGAAAATGGTAAGTTTATTTAAGTGGAGTTGTTGCATAGAAAACTCTGGCAAAATAAAGTAAAACCAAAAACAAAAGCAAAAATTCTAACATAACAATAAGAGCGTATAATTTAATAATACAACACAAGATAAATAAAACATAAAAGCCAAAAAAAAAAAAAAAAATAGAAAACTAGCAGCTAGAGCAGCAAACGAACGATCAAGTGTATGGAAGAATAAATATGAAAAATTGTTATAAATACATTCTTTACTCTCTTATTTTCCGTTTTCAAAGACCACACCAACCAACTTTAGCAGAAGTTAAAAAATACCCGAACATAAGCAACAACATTAATAGCAACTAGAGCAACAGCAATGAGCAAAATAATAACGACACTGCAATAGTTTTTAAGAAAATCAATAATCTTTAAACAACGACGACAAAAATGCAGCTAAACGTTATAGTCACAGTTGTCATGGCCCTATAGCGAGTGCTAGAGTTCTGTAACCCAGACGCTCTTAAAAAAGAACCGACATAATTCAGCATTCAAAGATAAAATGTATGAAAAAGAAAGGGAAATTTGACATACATCCTCCAGGACTAAAGGAAAGATTTCTGTAGTTTAAGCAAAAGGGCCGATAAGCTTGTCGTACTAATCCATATTTTATAAGTAATTTTTAAGCTCAGAAATGTAAATTAGTGGCGTAAAAAACACTAACTATGAAAAACTGGGCAAAGAGAGCATATGCTGTTCAAATGTCCTTGTTATAAAAGTCTCCTTCAAGAACAACATAAAAAATTGTAGCGCGGCAGTTATTTCAAGTCAGAAATGTTATAAAATAACAATGAGTGAGAGAATCAAAGAACGATCTGCCAGAAGATAATCCTGATAAATTCTCTGCTATTAGTGTGTGATTTATTTTAATCGATACAGTTGTTTACAAATTGTTGTTTAGTTTTAAATTGCGGTTGTAAAAAATTTTTTTTTAAGATACTTGCGTTATGGCATACAAAGTAGCTGTTCGATCAAGAAGGTTGTAATTTATTGATGCAAAAAATCATTACAATATACCTGCGTGCTACTTGAAGCAATGCGTCAAAGAATATTGCATATTATTTTAAATGTTAATGCTGTATTGGAGGAAAGAAAAATACTCTGAGACATCTTCCTCAGGACATCGACAGAAACAACTAAAAAATTTACTTCCAGCGGAGTATACATACTTACTTGTACCTGCAAACATACTTACAGACAAATACTAAAAACAAGATTCCAAGACTCCAGCTACACTTTGACAGTCACATCAAGATATACATCAAGAAAAATTGATGAAAATATGACATTACTACAGTCTAGCAAAAAAGGACGAAGACTAGATGTTACTAAAAACATGGTAATCTACAAAACAAAAACAGTTATCGACAACCTTAGCCACAATACACTAAAGCTATTAATACACTCTTACAAACGTAAAACATTTTCAGACGGACACACCTACCTGTATAATAATAAAAGAAGGAAATATTAGATAAAACCCACATAAAATGCCAGATGGCCATTATTATTTATAGTAGCTGCTATACAAAATATTGAGAAAATGAAAGTATTATCAGATTGCTGAACGCGCTCGTACGCTGGCGTTAGCACCGTCGGGGCACGCGGTATTGGGGGAGTTCTTGCCAGCCACTCTCGGTATTTCAGCAGCTACAAACGGAATGCATACCAGCTAACTACAATTGGATAAAGATCTGAACCGAACAAAATTAAGATAGTTTACCCAGCTCCTCGTCGACAAACACATGAACCTCCTGGCTGATGTTCCGCCAGATCTATTCCCCACCGCGAAAAGTCGTTGGACTTTACTGTGATATCATATAAAACAATTGTTGGATGTCCCAAACATAACCTTTACCTCGCCTAACTTCTCTTTCTTCTACTACTTACCGCTTTACCTAAACCCTTTAGATAAGACCCCAACGAAAAAAATACCTAAGTGCGAACACTGACTCACCTGTACAGTCTAGATAGAACACGGTTTGACAATGATATCATTACATCGAAAGCGCTTGCCGTTCATCCCCAACAAACTGTCAGAAATTGCGGTTTACACTGATAGAAATGATAAAAGAAAAAGTGTTCAGTTGTCGAGAGAGAGAGAGAGAGAGAGAGCGAGATCGAGAGAGATAAGAAACTAAAATAAGCTTCTCTAAAGTTTAAAATGTAATATTAATTAAATTACTATGAGTGATAACGCATCCTAAGTTAATCCCGATAAATTCTCTGCCTCTAGATTGAAATTTCGTTAATCGATTCAACCACTTACAAATTGCTGCTTATATTTTCGTTATTGCGTGTAAAATAACTGCACGGCCTAGAGGTTCCTGATTTGTAGAATAAACAGAAAAAAAACTAAAATAATAATGAAGTTTGGCAATACTTTTGCTACGGTTCTAAATTTAATAATAGACAACAAACTCTACAAAAATTTAATAAAATTAAACAAGATTTCATTTTTAAATTGTATTTTACTTAATCTGGCTTTAGTTTGGGTTTCGTGTAAAAATTAAAAATAATTAACAAATTTACGTGCTAGATGTTATCAAAGATAGGACAGAAGACTAGCAGAGTATTTTCAGATCTCTTATCATCTATCTAACTTGGCTCATGCAAATATAATTTATTTATTATAATGAAGTAATGCAATAAGTATTTATTATAATTCAATAATTAATTTATTAAAACAATCTATAAACGCAATCAAAAATTTTTTTTTCGGTGTTTTGTTATTAAGAGTTTTATCAGTTTGTTCTCACTTTCTGCTAACTGTCAGTTTAAGCAAGGGCTACAATTTATTTTATTACATGTTTTTTCTTCTCGTTACATGTAAATGCTATTCTAGTATAGAGTGGCAGCTATTAGCAGGAAGTATTTAGTTATTGTTGAAATTATTTATGATATCAAAATTTATTAAGAAGGAATTACTAGTTATACTAAGTTTCAGTTATATTAGTTATAAATTTATAAAGTAAATCGAACGGCCTGAGCCGAACAATTTTATTGTATATTGATAACATTTTTTTATATTGATAAATACAGTTTTTATTTATTTGTTATCGAATAATAAAATAAATTTTATATGGAAAGTATACACCACCAAAATAATGTATCATTCGTATGCGTAGACCATGACAGCCCATATATAAGACGTTTTAAAATTGCTTGGATAATTATTTAGTTATAAAATTACGTAGAACAAATTATTTTTATATTTGCTAAATACTATTTAACACAATTTACATTAATAGCAAACCAATTCAACACACATGCTTAAAATGTACAGTACAAAATGTAGTATACAAATTTTGTCCCAAAAATTATACAGCTGAAGTGACTACCTGCCAATGCTTCATAATTGAATTATGGCACAGTGTTCAGCAAAGGAATGCCATTTTAAAAAAATGCAAAAAAATCTATTAAAAGTTAATTTAAAAAAAAAACATCTTGTTGGTTAGTATAGTATAACAATACTTAGTCTCCAAATAATAATAATAATGATGTTAATTTAATATTCTGAAAAACATTTTTAAACAACTGAGTACTCTATTATTAAAAGTTTCAAAACTTAGAATCAAATTATATTTTTCGATGGAAAAAAGAATAGTCTTAAGCAACGCGCTAAGCTTAAGCAGTTAACAAAATACATGTATTAAAAAGCCCTCAAAAAACTTACGCTAAAAGGAGTCTACTGCGATGATAATAAACGACTAAGCCAGCCGAGTTTCTACTGAAAGAACCATCTTTCGCAAAACTTGCAATATTAACTTAAATAAATCGACCTAATAATGTAGTATAGAGAAAATATGCTATTGTCATTAAAACATGGCAAAACATTTTATGATAGAATGAAGTAGGCCGTGATGGAAAATCATAATCATGGCATAGAATTATTTTTCACTATATTGCAAAAATTTCATTAAGTATCACTCACAATATTTATTCACAATTCACAATATGCTAGGTGACCCTATTTTTATGTCTGTTACTGTTATGTATGAAAGCTTTGTTGGTGAGTAACAATTGAAGCAGTTGATGAAGCTGCTTCTTTATTTGTTGTTTATCAACAACAGACACTTTCATTGTGATTTCATTACCATCACCATCACAATCACCACTATCATTATCATTATTTTTTTATCTGCCTCATCTGCCAGATTATCGTTTGTTGGTCTTTTAAAATTTAAAAAAGAATGTCAGATTTAAAGTTATAAATGAAAGTTGTCTTAAGTGTACCAACAAATATTTTTATGTTAAATGAACAATGACAATAGGGATATAATTTATGTTAATGTTAATTGGTAAATATTTATTGTTTTTTTAATGCAGAATCCTAAACAACATGGTGGGGATAATAGGTGGATGTAACCTAACAATGCCACTACTCTCATAAATTATTAAAAAAGAAGGCTTGCGGCCAAGTCTTCTCGGAGTCCCGAAATTGCTTTTATATTTACAAACTCAACTATTGTATTTTAAATTAGTTTTTTGTATAAATTAGCTTTGAATACAATGCTTTATATATTAATGTGGAAATTTTAATACAGGTGTAGCAACACTATGTTTCAAAATTTCAACTTTAATCATCTGGCAGCATTAATTTTAATTGGAGTTTTATCCAAATTGGCTTTTATCTAAAAACTAAAGCAAATTTTATTTAAGAATTATTAAATAATATAAGCTCATTCTTTTATTACCCCGGAGTTAACTTATTGTTAAGTATATTCCCCCCGGGGGCACATTGATATATCTTGATGGAGTCTTACCATCATTACATGTGTCACAGGGGTTAAAAGAGAGTCCAGTCACCTAAAGGCTAGCAGGAGCCAACTGGACAGCTCCACGTTATTTCCACGGGTATCAGTAAGCCCCAGAGCTCAGCTTTTTATCTGTTCTCTGACTGATTATTGAAGTTGGCCCTTTGGAAACATTGTGTGACGCTACATATCATCCACAGTGGTTTGATCCATCGGTTATGGCTTACACAGCTAGGTACTGACGTAAATCTTATCACATGTTAGATATCTTATCTAGTATACCCTAGTACAAGGTTATAATATCTCCAGTGGATTCTGTAAAAGCGACCAGGAATCTAAAAAATATACACCAATTCTACAAGTTTTTTCCTTTTCCTGAAACTCGTAACGAACAACAGCTTTCTGAAAAATCGAACGCCACACTTGTTGGAGCAAAATAAACGGGTGATGGTATTTACAACCAAGAGATCCCTTATGTTTCAGGAGCGAAATACAAAACAATATTTATACATAAACATTAACTTTGCAGAATTTTTTATGATATCAAGCTAATCATGCCATCTTTAGGAATTAAAAAATCTTAACACTATTCTTTGTCGATTTCAATTGAAATATAAGCAACGTACACTAATTTAATGCAGAGTAAAATCATTATTTATGTTCAAAATTTGCACAACATGAAATAATCTTATATTTAAAATATAGAAACTGCTATCGATAAATTAAGGATAGACGGCAAATACACATCATCACTGAGCAGCCCACCGACTGTCAATTTTTATTTGTAGTGAAAAAACCAAGGTCTTTTTGGGAATCAAACCCACAATTCCCATTCTAAACTAAACTAGTACACTACCTACTAGCCTACAGGGGCACCTATATGATAAAATTTAGATACAAGAGAACGATGTAAAGAAATGAAAATCCTTTTTCCCTTACTGATCTAGCAAACCTGGTCTAATAAAAAATGATTTTATGAAGTAATAAAAGCACACGGATATTAAGGAGGTTATTGAAGGAATTTCTATATAGTTTCGAAGAAAATTTGGGAAACATGATCATATCTTCACAATCTGTAAACATATGTAATGATATTCTTGTGTAAGATGTTCAGATTTCTTTTACTAGCAGAATCATATCCTGCAAAAAGTTGACAACCGTAGATGAAGCCAGCTAGAAGAGAAGATTTTGCACAAAAGTTGACTTATGTTAAAAGGTGTATAGTGATGTAACGACTAAAGACACCTCAACTTTGTACAAGTCCGGCCGACAAGTGTACTAATATGGGTTGACCAAGTAAGACTGTTATTGATTATTATTCCGAGGTTTTTGGCAGGATTCGCATTATTAATTTTTTCTCCATTTATTAAAACATCAACATCAGTAATAAATATGATTAATAGTTTTCTTGCGAATTATAATACACTTTGATGTATGAGAGTTTAAACAAAAAAAAGTTGTCCAGCAATTAATTTTATTCAGATACTTTTTCAGTCTAGAAATATGTTCAGCAGCGGATATGACTGGACAACTTAAATAAATAAATATTTTATTTTTATAAAATATTGTGTTTTTGTATTTTTTCTATTTCTGACTTTTTTTGTTTGCTGTATTGTTTAAATGAAAACTCTCATATAATCAATTTGACTTACGATATAGGACTCTTGAATTTTCTATAAAAAAATTTGGGGTGAAATCCACTCATAAGCTATATGAGTAGCTGTGAAATGACTATATGGATATGCTTTCCCCCTGCAGTAATACATTTTAAATATTTATTTATTCTTATAAAATATTTATTAAAGGAATCTAGCATATATTGACGTAGATTAAATTAAAAAAATTATTCCAAAAATAAAATTGTTTATTAAGTGCTTATCTTAATTTGTTATTGTAAAATATCGACACGCGAAGAATTTAAAAAGGAAAAATATAAATAAAATATTTATATTTAAATTGTTACCATGCTAAAGTACATAATTTAGGCACGTTTAATATAAAAACATTATTTGTGAATGAACGTTAACAAGAATATTATAAAGCGCCAAAATAAATTGTTAAATTGATTACAGTCGCTCTCTAGGGTATTAAGAAAATGAACAGCCACAAGGATCCAAATGTGTCATTGGTAAAAGCAAAAATAGTGAAAAGTATTTAAAGAGACACGAAACATATGCAATCCAGCATTCGACAAGCTTGTGGGAACATTCGACTAAGCAAAAGGAATATTGAGTATGTTTTGTTCGAAAAGGAAAAAGGTGAATACATAAATATATTTTTTTCTGTGATGAGTTAAGAATTATTTTTGTAGCTTTAAGGTGTGAACAATTATATTTAAACATAAAAAATTATGCATTAAAAAAAAAGTTGAATCAAAGCAATTAACAGATAATTTCCGAGATTTCTTTATTTTTTTGTATTGGAGGTACCACGCCCCTTTATTGGACCAAATTGTAAATGTAAACCACCCGGGACGCCACCCAAACGCATACAAAAAAAAAAAAAAATTATGCAAATCGGTACAGCCGTTTAGGAGGAGTTCAGTCACAACACAAGTACAGTAGAATTATATGTCTTTCGAATAAATAAAAATAAAATTCAATCGCTAATAATGAAGATTAAGTAAATATTTTTTATTAATCGCAACAAAATGTTTTAATATAAAATAATTTTTTCTATCAGCCTTAGACATGGAAAACCAACCAATAACTCCAATACTAACAAAAGTGGTAAACATTTTCCTTTGCTATTTGACCAATAGCGAAAAATTAAAAAAATTTCAAATGATAGGACAAAGTTTTTTTTTGTTATTGTAGATATTATGCTGTTAGTATATGCAGAAGTTTTAAATTGAAATATTTTAATTAGAAACATCCCAACAATTGTTTAGTTAGTTTTAGTTGAACACAAAAGTTTGAAAACTAATTTGTTGTGTTCAAATAAATTGTTCATTTTATTAACAAATTTAGTTGTCTTAAAATATTTGAAAAAAAATATTTGGGTGACATGATCGACATTAAGCCAACATTTTAATTGATTTTTATGCCAAAATTACAAAGGCTTGTCAATTAAAAAATATTTAAAATTTCGTTATAGCAATTTATGGGCAGTATTCGAATTCAATACTCCCTACATGTTTAAATTTTTACTTTATTAATTTCCCGCAGAACTATTTGCAAGAAACAATGCTAATAATTAAAGCGGCTTCTTTTTAACGTAACATTATTTGCTTTCTGGTTCTACTGAAATGCGTAAAATTGAAATTTCTTGCAAATACGGCAACATTATTGAAAGAGTAGTTTAGTTTAAGACGAAAAAATAAGAAAAATGATGCACAACAATCAATTTCTAGGACGACATGTAATGGGTAACCTTTGATAGCGTTTATTTATTCTGTTGCTGAATCAATAAATTTTTTAATTTGAATAGGAAGTTTAGGAAATAAAACATTTCCTTGGATCTGAAAAATGGCACTAGCTGTCAGGTCCACGACTCAGAAGTATAAAAACCTAGAGCGCCAGTCTTAATTTTAAGCTTTCTATGGCACTGAACTTATTCTAAATATTATCTATATTTTATTGAATTTGTTGCAATTATATCTTTTTTACAAAAACAACAACGTCATGCAGAGACTTGAACATACAATGTCCAGCTTCACCAATCAAATCCTACAACGCTGCAACTCTCTAACTAAGGCTACATTAGGGCTTGTGCATTTTCTTATAATAGGCACCTTAACCATCACAGCTGTTAGTCTTACAGGCGCTTTTACCGACTAAACTACTGCGGCTACACAATAATTGTTATCGTTTTCTATTCGATACTCGTTCACGTTTAAATTAAGTTTTTCCATTTATTCGTCTCTTAAACAATTCATTATTCATGATTTTTTAATAATACTTATTTTTATGCATACTAACGCTGTTGGGGTTAAAACTCATCACTTACGAGGCTAGTACGACTACTGAGCATGTGTTAGTTAACTTTTATTTTCTCATTTTTGGACACACCACAACTTTTAAGTGGTGGAAATATTAAGTTACTTAGTTTTGTTTAATAATATTTAGCTGCATGTGGACTTTTCTTTTAGAAAGCATATTTAGCTTTTCAAAAATTTGAAAATAAATAACAAATAAAGCCGAGTACGAGTTGGGCGCTCAATAGAAGCATTCCGTAACAGCCTTTAATCTTTAAATTCACCTTTTTTATTATATGTTTTTGAAAATATAACTATCTAACAATTTTAGTTAAAGAGCTACTACATACAGAAATCATGTTTCCTATGGCGCTAGCCTCAAAAACTAAATTAAATTTTTTGTACTTCTTGTAGCGAGTATAAATATTCTACCTCCTGTACTTCAAAACATTAGCTTATATAGTATACACGTAAAAGATAACTTATAGCGGAATAGTGCTATAGTCGTTGTGTATATTTAAATCCTTCTCTATAAAGATTTGACCAATAAGACGTGGAGTTTACTGGTGTGCTTCTTTCAATTATTTAATTTCTGTCAAATATAATATTGTTACGTTTATACCTTTTATAAACATTTTATTGTGAGTTCTTTGTTGCAAAATAAATAACACCAGTTTTTAGAATTTTTAGATTTATAACAATTTCATTTACTTTAACTACACAAAGTTGATACTGCAGAACAATTTACTTAAGAGTTTTAATTTTACACTGACTGACTATCCACTCAGACGATGCCCTTTTATATTTGTCCATTCCAAATTTGGCAAATTTAAGAATCTTCTACTCCCTTTGTATCACACGTTGTTGTTGTATGTTGTTTATTCAATGTATAGACGCCTGTATGTCTGTGTGTATTTTTGTTTTCATACTGATAAAGTTTTTTCTTGGAATTTATTTTAAGATATTTGTTGTTGTCTTTTAAAGAAAAGGTCTCTTAGAAAACTACGCAGATGGTAAACAGCACACACGTTTGTTGTTGTCTTGCGCGTATAAAATTTCTACGCAGTTAGTAAACGGAAATTTGTTTTTGTCTTGCATGCCACGCAGTTAGTAAACAGCATAACTAATTGTTGTTGTTTGCGTTTATGAAATTTCTACGCAGTTTGTAACTAGAAATATTGTTGTTGTACCGTAAGTGTTTTTAGCAACATACCCAGTAGTTCGCTGTATTCCTTAATTATTTTATTTTAAAACTTAAACAAGAACGTCCGTAAAAAAATGCGTCTTGCTTAAGTTTTAAAAGGAAATAATTAAGTAACAAAGTAAACGAAATAACTAAGTATCCTGTTTTCTAAAAACACTTATTCACGCAAGACAACAACAACAACAACTATCTTAAAATAAGCTCCTGGAAGAAACTTTATCAGCATAAAAACAAAAATACGCACAGCCATACAAGCGCCTATACATTGAATGGACAAAATGTGATACAAGGGGAGTAGAAGATTCTTAACTTTTCTAGACTTCTAGTGGATTAATATAAAAGGGCAGCATCTGACTGGATAGTTAGTTAGTGTAAAAATAAATCTCATGAAGTAAAGTTGTGCATCTTAAGTAAATTGTTCTGTAGTAGTTAAAGAAAATAAACTGCTAATTAATTTAAGAACTCTAAAATCTAGTGTTATTTGTTTTTTTTTTTTTTTTTTTTTTTGGAGTAGAGAACTCACAACAAAACGTTTATAAAAGGTATTAACGTAACACTATGAATAAATTTTATTATTCTTTATTATATTGCTTATAGTTAAAAACAAAGGTAAAGGTATGCAAAATTCAAAAGAATTTTAAAAATATTTTTACGTAAAAGACCTGAATAACAATTTGTTATATAAGAAAAAATGTAAATAAATTATTAAATTAATCAGAAACAAAAAAAAAACCTATAACCACTTAACAAAGTAAACCGATGTAGTGGGTAGAATATCTAATATATATTTTTTTGATATATTATATATATATATATATATATATATATATATATATATATACTAGCTGCCCCATTGATAACGAATTTGTGAGATCGCAAAAAAGAAACGCTTACAAATAAGCTCGATGCCCACCGCGACTGCTTTAACGGCGGCAGTAATCGAGTCCATGTTACTTTGGGTCTTTCACCGTCATCCGCCAATGTACATTGAAGGCAGTTGGCGGCTGGCGACGAATTTATGGTGTGTGTATTTTTGAAGTATACATCGCTCAATATTTACGTAAATGCGATACCATATAATATTAAACCACAGCGCACAAAAAAATTAAATGCATTGAATTAATGAATACACAAAAATTCATTCAAGTCGATCCAGTCGTGTAGTTGCAACGTAGTTGAGTAACCTGGATACCGACTGCAGCGCCATCTGCCGGGCTGGTTTGTGAATGTAAACCATCCAAGGTGACACCCAAACGCATACAAAAAAATTTATTCAGTGAAATACACACGTACAGTAGAATTATTTACATAAAGAAGATTTGTATGGGAGGTACCACGCGTCTTTATCAAATCCGGCCTATATATGCAGCAGAACTTAAAATATGTTTACTTAACCGAAATACCAAATTTTGTTTAAATCCGTTAGCGGGAGCAGAATTATTGGATTCTTAATTTGTTGTTTGTATGGAAGGTAGCACACCCCCTTTTACAAACCCGCCGATATTTGCAGCAGCACTTAAAAAATGCACACCAAACTGACGTACTTTGTGCAAATATCGGTTTCAGAAGCAGAAATAATAGATTTTTAATTTGTGGTTTGTACGGGAGGTACCACGCCCCTTTATCCAATTGGACCGAATTGTAAATCTAAACTACCCGGGGCGCCACTCAAACGCATACAAATAAATTTATGCAAATCGGGCCAGCCGTTTAGGAGAAGTTCAGCCACAACACACGTACATTAGAATTATATATATAAAGATATACACTATTTAAACAAAGAAAGACTTTATTGTTGTGCTATTTGCAAGCTATTGTGCTGAGTGCCACAATTATTTGAATTTTTTTTTTGCTTTTTATTAGTTATTTCTTATCCATGAAAGTTCTGATGTACAAGAATGAAATGAGATACAATTTCAATGATGATTTGTTAAGTTTTAAAAGAAGATGATTATTAGTAAATAAGGAAACGATACGACCCACTGTGCATTTTACAAACTGCATATTTTTCTAAGAAAACTTATGCACGCAAGATAACAACAATACGAAATAATATAAACAATGGATAACAAAAGCAACTAGCACAGAACAAAAGAAAAAAACACGCAGCCAAGCAGGCGCCTAAACTGAATGATAATAACAACGACAATACGGTGTGATGTTAAAGTAGAATATTATTGTAAAGGGTTCTCAAACAAGAAGTTTGTTTTCTAAAACAAAATAAAAAAATTCAGATTAAGATGATTCAAATTTTTCTTGTTTTACGAAGAGAAAAGTTCGACATTTATAAATAAGAAATGATATTTGGAAAATATCTACCATGACCAACAAAGTTGGTGAAAATATTTGAAATCCCAAAATTCAAGAGAAACAACAAAAGATAGTAATTACAGGATTTTGTTATCTAAGCTATAGGATTCTTAGTTAGCGAATATTCGTTTAAAGTTTTTTATTAAGAAATTTATTTTTGACCTAAACATGGTATTTTTAAGGTTTTTTAGTGGACGTAGAGTGTTGCTATTTACGCTCTAGGGCGTTTAGTCTACAAATAAATTGAATTTTAAATTAAAATTTATTTTTGAACATTATTTAAAATATCACAGGATTTTTTTCATTTAAGCTTTAGGATGCTTAGTTTGTGATTAAATTTGGCATAAAATTACTTTTGAACATTTTGGTGTTTACAGGATTTTGGTAGTTAAGCTCTAGGATATAGAATTACGAAAAAATTGAATTATTGGGCCAAAAAAATATTTTGAAAACTTTTCACGGGATTATAGGCTTTCGTTATTTCAGCTTCAAGACTCTTAGTTTTCTAAAAAAAAATATTTTTGGAACAAAAATCTATATATATATATACATATATATATATATATATATATATATATATATGTAAAATATATATATTGATGTTATTTGCGATATTTTGGCGATTTTTAACAAAACACTAAAAGAAATTATTTCATACTCACCACACTACATTTATTATGGACAGTTGTCAAAGTTACACAGAATAGAACAGACGTATTTTGAAGTGTATAGAAAAATAAGAACGGAGAAGGATTTAGACAGAAAAGAAAAATATTTATTATTGTATACATATATTTTTTTTGGTTTATTAAATTTCTTACATATTAATAAATCTCTATTTCACATTTGGGGGGGTCAACCTATAAAACAAAAAACATTAATTTTTAATTTGTGAAAACCACGTGTATATTTCTGCATATGAGAAACGCAGGCAAAAAGCAAAAACTCAGTTTCGTTAAAAACGATATTTTACACGCGCAGCAGTGACGGAATATATGAGAAGAGCAGCAGCAAATAAGATTTTCGGAGAAAAAGCAAAAACTGAACCAGTCGTCGCAGCATACAAAGAAACTTCCGTCATTGATTCAGGCGAAGAATTTCAAAGTACACCAGAGATTGAAAGCAATTCAGAAGAATCAACAGTTATGACAGACAAAGGTGGCGCAAGCAGCGGTAGCAGCAAAAGCAACGATAATGAAATACAACAACTACTAGCCCTTTTAACGCAAAAACGTCTTAAAGATGAAAACAGCAACAACGAAAACAAAGTAAAAATCTCAGCAGAAAAGTTTGGAAAAATTATACCTGACTTTGATGGTGAAAGCATTCCTGTAAAAAGTTGGTTTGCAAATTTTGAACATAATTCTGAGGCGTATGGGCTTTGTGAAAAACAAATGTATGTACAGGCAAGAAATAAAATGGTAAAAACACCGAATTTGTTTTTGGAATCTGAAACAGTAAGTAACTACGTTGATTTAAAAAAAGTGGTCATAGCAGAATTCGACAAAGCATACGATAGCAGCGAAGTGCATAAAAAACTCAGCTCGCGCAAAAAACTAAATGATGAAACATTTCATGAGTATACGCTTCATATGAAAAAAATTGCTTCTCTTGGCAACATAGAAGAAAAGGCAACGATTCAGTACATAGTAGATGGCCTTAAAATTAAGAGCGAATTCAAGCAAACTTTATATGGCGCAAAGACGATGAAAGAGCTCCGCGAAAATTATGAAATTGTAGAAAAAATCTTATTAGAACAACAAAACAGCGAGTATATGACAGGGCACGGAAAATTTAGCAGAAAAAAACAACGTTGCTATAATTGTGGTTCTGCTGTAGATTGCAAATCAGAAACAACATGTTTTCACTGCAATAAGAATGGTCACATTGCAAAGAATTGTTTTTAAAGAAACAAAGTGAAAAAGAACTTATAGAAAAAAAGGTACATATGCTTACTGATAAAACAAGAATAAAAGAAATCAAAGTTGGTGGAATCCAATTAGAATGTTTGGTTGATACAGGTTCTGACGTCACCATAATAAAGCGTAAATTAATAGAAAATATCGAGAATGCGACTGCCGAAGAAATGTCAAAAAAATTGCGAGGTTTTGGAAATTATCCTATTAAATCCACAAAATTGATCACAGCAGAAGTGGAAATTGACAACATTAAATCGCCTCATAAGTTTTTAGTGGTGCGAGACAAGAGTATGGTGTATGATTGCTTAGTGGGATATGATTTCATCAGCAAATTCACAATAACACTTAATAAGAATGGTTATTCGTTTGTTGACAGTGCAAAAATAGATAATCAACTGTTTGTTTACAATATTTCTCAGGCAGCAAATACAATTAATGTTGATAGTAAATACCATGACGAAATTAGTGCCATAATTAGTAATTACACACCAGAGAATCAAAAAGAGCAGTGTCCAGTGCAAATGAAAATAATCCCTGAAAATTTCACACCATTTAGACAATCACCCAGCCGGCTACCACCGCAACACGAAGACGTCGTAAGAAAGCAAGTAGAAGATTGGTTAGAAGAAGGCATTGTAAGACCATCGGTTGCCGACAGCGTAAGCAGAGTAGTGGTAGTTAAAAAGAAAGACGACTCATTTAGAATTTGCGTAGATTATAGAAAGTTAAACTCTATGGTATGTAAAGACTTGTTTCCAGTTCCTTTTATAGATGATGTGTTAGAAAAATTACAAGCAGCAAAGTATTTCTCAGTCATGGACTTAGAAAACGGCTTCTTTCATGTGCAACTAGAGGAATCCAGCAAAAAATACACGGCGTTTATTACGAAAAGTGCCACTTACGAATTCAATGTCGCACCATTTGGGTTTTGTAACTCCCCGGCAGTTTTCATCAGGTTTGTGAATCACATTTTTAAGCAGCTTATTCTCGACAACTTTATGGAGTTATACATAGATGATATAATAATATTTAGCAGTACATATTTTACAACACAAAAATTCGAAGATGAGATATCAAAAAATCCCGGAATTTCGGAATCGGGATTAAACTTAATCTAGATTTGTTTTCGTTCATATAATAACAATCGAAATTGTTAATGTGCTTGAGCACTTGGTCTCTATACAAAAAGAGTAGAGCACATAAAAGCAGTAAAGTTCCGAAAATCCGCTGACAGCACACACAAAATGTTAGACAAACAAGATATCTGTTAAGTATGATTTGGGCTCTTATTAGAAGCGTTCACACAATGTGTGGGCTGTCCTTTAATTATTAATTTTAGTTTTTTATATTTTTGTTTCAAATTTATAGCCTGTATAAAAATACCCTATAAGTTTGTTTCAATTCTTTTACATGTTTATTTTTAGTGTTTGACAATTTAATATT
Organism: Trichopoda pennipes; assembly: GCA_030448955.1. Taxonomy (NCBI): domain Eukaryota; kingdom Metazoa; phylum Arthropoda; class Insecta; order Diptera; family Tachinidae; genus Trichopoda; species Trichopoda pennipes. Next base: position 7,950,620 of record JASKUP010000088.1, read on the forward strand.
AAATATTATAAACATAACACGAAATTTGGTAGCATGTGAAGTTTTAAATGTTATTTTATTTTTAGAACAAACTATTTATATGATTAATTTTAACAAATAAAACAAACAATTAAATATTTAAATACATCTATTTCTTTAAATTGTAGTTGGACATCCTAAACAGTGCATACTCTTCTACCTCTGCTTAGTATGGCTTAAATGTTATAAGCCTTCTCGTGAATACTGAAAATATTTTGTGTATGCTCGGATGTGGTATTCCTTTTACAAACGACCTATATTAAAATGCGATAGCCTAAGGATTTCATCCTTTATTTTGAATTAATTTCTTCATAGCACTCTAGGGTATTTAAAGTGATCCTGTCATATACAAACGTAAAGCAAAACACATATCAGACAACATAATTTCGGTGTTTTGTTTCATATAATAAAGTAAATTTAACATAAGTGTAATTACACAGTGAATAATAAATAAATTAGCAAAAGATATTAATCTTATTTGGTGTTTTCGATTTCTTTACGTTATTAATATAATTTTAGTATTTAGTGTTCCTCTTCTTTAATAACTAAATTTTACATTTTAAAAATAATAATTTACATAAAAGTGTTTCTTTCTTATTTTTGTGTATTTTTTGTTCAAATTATTATGAAATGTTAAGCCAAAGTTTTAGTTTGTAGAGTTATAAAGGGCTTTTTAACATGAAGTTTGTTTTCTTAAACAAACTTAAATAAAAAATTAAGATTCAAATACTTATTGTATTATGGAGAGAAAAGTTCGGCAATTGTGATTAAAAAATGATATCAGGAAAATGTCCACCACGATATTTTAATCACCTTTTTGGCAAAATGGCGGTCCTATTTCGTTAAGTGAAATGCGGCACCATCCGTTACCACTTTTCTAGCGTCATTTGCGAAAAAAAACGCCCAATCACGCCTCCAAAAGCCTAAATGCGGTAATTTTCCTTGTTGATATTCCCTGATAAGTGAAGATGGGCTTCGTGTTAAAAAAATTTTTTTTTCCGAAAAACCAGCCGGGTTTTTCTATTTAAATTGCCTTCGAGAATGTATCTAGCAAAGATAGCAAAAAGAAAAGAAATTTAAAATCATAAAAAAGTTATTTTTTATTAAAAATCGAGACATATTCATTTCAAGCCCTTCTATTCTAGCCCGACAATAGCATTATGCTCTAAAAAATAGGAAACGTATATATAAAAAGAATTTTCATAATGCCCAATTTAACAGTCAATGGTCTGCCAGAAACTCCTTTAACAATCACATTATAACGATCTAATAAAATCATTGACATTGACCATATCGAGACATAACCAAACATCGAGCCACTAACAGCAAACAAGTCACTATACCCGAGGTTTCATAAAAAAAATTAATACCCATTATTAGACACTAAGAGGCGATAATGCACAAATCAGAAATGGCTGAATTTAAACTAACAAACTTGCTGGTATTCAAATCCCTAGCTGCCAAGCCATTTCCAGAAGCAGGTATAAAAAAATTGCAGTTGTAAATACTGCCAAATTTGGATTTACGCTGGTGTCCATGGGAGAAAATTGTCCTCAGCAGGTGTTGACCATTTGAATCATATCTAGTGGCACCTATAACAAGTCATAATAAAAAAACGCCAAATTTTTTAAGCAATCAGGTTATTAACTTTAGCCAACACTGAACCATTAGCCATTTGAGCTGCAAATTTGGGCGAATCCTTGAGTAAATCGTTCAGCATTATATTTTTAGCCTAGATTTGCTCTGATTTTTGTATTTGCTTTAGCTATAAAATGTAAAAATAGTAACACTTAACATATATTAAGTCACCTCCATTCAACTGTTTTTTCTCAACATTTTGTCATAGCCACAACGAACACCAGTTTCAATCTTAACAAAATAATTTATTTTATTTTTTTAATCGACCTTTTTATATCTTAAATAAATATCTGTTATTCCTTTCAACGGTCTTTTTTAATTAACAATATATATTTTTTTCGATATTTCGCTTTCCTGTGGAAAGCTTCTTCAAAATAATTTATTTGGTATAACAGCCTTTTTTATAGCAAAATGCAAAACGCAGTCAGGGTTAAAACATTAATAGTGGCTTCTTTTAATTTGATTAGTGTTATGTGCTGTGTAACAGTTTTAGCACCAGTGCCAACAACAAACTATCAAATAATACAAATAGAAAAAATAAAAAGAAACCAAAATGTGTTTTAAATCTCTGTTAATATTAAATTGCACGCAATCATTCTGACCACATTTTTTGTTATGCACATAAGTGTTTTATTCAGATGGTGGTTCCTTCAACTAAAAATACTAAACAGGGCCACAACAGCCCTTATTTTTTGTAGTTGCTGCTACCACTACATATTTCATTTCTATAGTCTTCATAGATGATTAGGAATGTAACAGGAATGATATCAGTTTTAAGTGTATAAATGATGAAAAAAATTTACAAACGTTTTGTTATTTTGATTTTTTTTATTGCAAAATAATAACACAGTACTTGGTAGTTTTAAATTAAGTTAAACGGTTTATTTACTTTCAACGCACACAAAAAAAAAAACACGATGGTAACTTTGTTGTTTTTAGTCACTTATGACTCAACTTGAATTAATTCATTTGGCCAGCAAGTGGTGCTTCTACAGTTGTTTTATGCGGTTTTCGCATATACTAGAATATTCTACTTTAAAATCATCTTACATTGTCGTTATTATTATTATTCAGTTTAGATGCCAGCTAGGCTGTGTATTTTGCTTTGCTCTGTGTTAGTAATTTTCGTTTTCTGTTGCTTATCTTATTTAGTAGAACTTCTTATAAGTATGTGATTGTTGTCTAGTATGTATAATATTTCTTAGAAAAGTACTTAGAAAATTACTTGTTTTAACTGATAATTATTTGTTATTTTTAAATTAATAAATCATCTTTGTAACAATATTTATTATTTTAAAAACAAAACACATGAAATATATTACTGCAGAGTAAGCATTGTATCATATTTTGTCCATTCAATGTATAGGCGCTTGTATGTCTGTGTGTATCTTTGATTTTGTTTTTATGCTGATAAAGTTTCTTTTTCGAATTTATTTTAAAATATTTGTTGTTGTCTTATGTAGATAAGTTTTCTCAGAAAACCACGCAGTTAGTAAACAGCATATCAAATTGTTTTTGTGTGCGTGTATAATATTTCTACACAGTTTGTAACTAGAAATTTTGTTGTTGTTTATAAGTTTTCTTAGCAAGCCACGCAGTTAGTAAACAAATACCCAATAGTTTACTTTATTGCTTAATTATTTTCTTTCAGGATTTAAGCAAGACACATCCGTAACAATATTATAGAAGGCGAAAAATAAATTTAACACGTTAAAACTTTAATTTGTATAAGAAAATGTATTCAATAACGTAACAATTAAAATCACATAACTTGACATTTTTTGCTGTCTCCAGGCTGGCTTTTTTTTTTGCTGAAGCATATTTCCTCTATCATTAAAATTAAAGCTTTTATTATGCTAAATATACCGAAATGACAAAGAAGCAAGCACAAGCAACGTAGCGAAATTAATCGTTTTATTTTATGTTCCCAGAAACAGCGTCAATTTTTGGCATTTCCTTCCTAATTTCTGTTTCCATGTTGACGTTTTTCTTTGTATTTTTACATTGAAAACATTCATCTTGTGAATGTTGTTTTATAATTCGTAGATAATCGTATATTCTTTTGTTATTTTATGTTTTATTATACAAAAGCAATGTTCAATTTTTATTTTAATTCCATCAATAGTTTTTCATTTGAAAGGTCTTGTTATTTTAAAGACGGTGGTTTTACTATTTTTCTTGGTTAGCTGTATCTTTTCTGCTTTTTATAGAATATTTCGACAATAAGAATAATTTTGCGTCACTCATTTAATTTTTATTTTGCTTGGACGTACGTTTATAGTAACGCATCAAATACTCCCACAGCTGATGTTGTTTTAATTGTATTGAAAAGGAAACATGGTTTCTAAACAATGTTCCATTCAATGTAGTTGCTTATAAGGATATGTTTTCTTTTTAAGCTGCCCTAAGGTCGCCGCTATTTCATATTTTTACGTTAAAATACTTGTACGGAGGGGTCCACCGGTAAGGTATAGTACTTTGTTTTGGCGCCATTTTGGTAAATATTATTGACGCCATAAGTTCATGCTTTGGTCTTGATTAACATGTCATATCAACAAGACGGCGCCACATCGCATTGCAATGGAATTACTGCGATAACTTTTCCCACAACAAGTTATTTCAAGAAGTGGTGATGTTGATTGGACTTCACGATCGCGTGATTTTCTGCTGCGGGATATCTGAGGAGGTTTAGGCAAACAAACCAGAAAATGAAATTAATGAAATACCGCGTGAAATGTGTAAGAATGTAATGAAAAATATACTCAAAAGGGCTCACACTTGTGAGGCTGAGGCGGACATTTATCTGATATTGTATTATATACATAATTGTCGACATTAAATAAAACATTTATTAATACAAGATCCATTCTCTTTCAGGGTGTCCTGGCATTTTATAATTTTTTACTAGTTTAATTTTTTTGAGGAAAGTTTTCGGCCAAAGACGAAACGAAAATGTGTTTAAAAGAAAAATTATATTTTTTTTTCATAGGCTTATTACCATATTACGCTAACCGGAAACATATATGGTTATAATGCTGCATAAAAAGTTTAAGAAATAATTACGGAAAAATGAAAAAAGTTTTCAGCCAAGGACGAAACGAAGACAAAAATTATTTGTTTATTTTTTCATAGATGTAAATGTATTGTTGCATATGTGTCTTGCTAAGTTCTAAAAAAAAAATACTTAAGCAATAAAGTAAATTACTGGGTATTTCGTTTACTAACTGCGTGGCTTGCTAAGAAAACTTATGGTAAAACAACAAAATTGCTAGTTACAAACTGCGTAGACATTTTATACACGCAAACAACAAATCTATATGCTGTTTACCATCTGAGTAGTTTTCTAAGAAAACTTATCTACACGAGACAACAACAAATATCTTAAAACAAATTCCAGAAAGAAACTTTATCAGCGTAAAAATAAAAACAAAAATACACACAGACGTACAGGCGCCTATGCATTGAATAAACAACATACAACAACAAAATGTGATACAAGGGGAGTGGAAGATTCTTAAATTTTCTAGACTTTTAATGGGCAAATAAAAAAGAACAGCGTGTGAATGGATAGTCAGTCAGTGTAAAAATAAACCTCGTGAAGTAAAGACGTGCATCTTAATAAAATTGTTCTGTAGTGTCAACTTTTTGTAGTTAAAGTAAATAAACATGTTATTAATTTAAAAACTCTAAAAAAAATAAATGCAATAAAGAACTCACAACAAAACGTTTATAAAAGGTATAAACGTTATGGTTGTACATGCTGTATTATTAGTGGTGGTTAAACAAATTTGATTGTTAACACATGATGACCAAAAAGTAATTTATAACTGTTGAGCTGAAAAAAGTTTCATATAAAAAAAGGACTTTATCAAAAAAAGCTTAGAGTATTGAATTTTAATTTTTAAAGAGATAAAATAGATAATTAAAAATAAATAAATATTTTTCCAAAGACACAATATGTGATGACCAAAGTAAGTTTAAAATAAAAAATCAATTTGAAAAAAAAATTAATTAAAAATATTACATATTTTATTTTAAATGTTTTAGTTTTTAAATATTCTTGCTGCATTTAAATATTATTCTTTAAAGCTTCTGCTCTTTTTTTTAAATCTCTCAAATATGCATTAGAATATTTTTTAGTTATTTTAATAATATCAATTAAAAACAAATACTTTTTAAATTGAATCATGGAATAGTTTCAATTTTGCATAATATTCAAATTATACAAGAGATGAACTATTAAGTGTTACAACATCAAGGGTAAACAAACCTTTTTGCCATTTACTGTAAATGGTAATGCTATCAATATACCTGTGACAGATTGCATGTCGTTTGTCCAAAAAAGGAAGTGGAGACGAAACCATCCTCAAATATTTGGTAGAAGTTTTTAATGAAAATCTTTAAAGAAATCACAATGAATTAATGGATGAATGAATGAATATTTAAAGAGGTTGCTTTTATTTAATTTGATTTTTTGATTTTCCTTTTAGTTTCAGAGCTATTCGTACTAAGTGATTAACCTATAACAATGAAATTTAAAATATAAATGACAACGTCGCTACAATGGAACACTATTGGTAGTAAGTTAAGTTGACGCTAGTGATTCTTGTGATTTTGTTTTCTTTGTAGGCTGTTTATATTCATGTTCTGAGTCTGTATCACCACCTGAGTTAGACACAATTTTCAAGAGCATGCTACCTTCAGTGTACCCACCAATTTCAGTGGTTATTTATTTCACAGCCATTGAATTATTAATGTAGCCAACTTGTCAAAAGAAATGATGCTGGAATTCTTATTTTTGGGCCTACTTTTGCATGCAATTCTCAGAATTGAGTCCCAAATCAATAAGCTGGAAAATATTGCACTGTGCTATAGAGGCTAACCCAATCACACTTTCATGCAAATATTTATTAATGTCTTTACTCCTGTAGGGTTATAATTAAGTTGTCAACTTAACTTCTTGTCCAAGGATTTTGCAACTAAAGAACCTTTATAAAAAATTTCGCTAAAAGGGCGGTTATTTCGTTAATTACATGACGGATTTTAAGTTTTAAGGCTGACATCGATTCCATCGGCTCCGTATAGACTCCGTCCTAAATAAAGCCTTACAAAATATAAGCCAGTGGTGTTAAATCACACAATTTCGCTGGCCACTTAACTGCTGATTGTCGTGAAATTATGCGATCAAGAAATGTGGCACCGTCCTGTTGAAACCACATGTCAGTGATATCCATGTCGTCAACAATAGTCAAAGTTGAGTTGTTAGCATCTCGCGATAGCTAGATAGGCCCAATCACGCCTCCAAACCACATAGCGCACCATAAAGTAACACGTTGAGCATGCAAAGACTGCAATCGATTACTATTGTGTAAGATTTAATATTTTTAAAAACGAGGATATCACGTTGATGTGACTGCTTTTGTCAACACATTATTAGTCAACGACGCGACTTATAATGTATTGAATATGAAGAAAACTTATAATAACAAGTATAGGGTTTTTCAACCAGAAGTTTATTTTCAATTGTGGCAACACCAACGGCATGATAGTTTTGACATTTAGTTTTTTGATATGTTCGTAGTAGACGCATTGGCAATTGTTACAATGAATTCAATTTTGCACGAAAATCGCAATAAAGTAACTGAAATCTACTCTGAAGATGGTGGTTATGTTAAAGTTACATTTAGGCTATTTTCGGACAACATAATCGTCCTTCTGGAACCCCTATTAAGAAGTTGGTCGTTAAATTTGAGTCGATAGGCTCGATACAAAATATTCAAATACCAACGCGTGTTCGACGGTGTTGATCTACTGAAAACATTGCCGTGAGCCACAGTGTTGAAGCAGATGCAAATTTGTCAATTGCTCAACGTTCTCAACAATTAGGGTTATCCAAAACCACCACAAGCCTTACAATATTCAACTGATATAGTTAAAGCCGACCGACCATTCATGTCGCCTTAGAGTCGTTCAATTCAAAAAATATTTTTTTCAGACGAAGCCCATTTTTACTTGCGAGGTAAGTTCGAACAAGTGAAATTGGCGTATTTGGGATTCTAAAAATCCTAGAGCGCTATGTGGTTTGGAGGTGCGATTGGGTAGTTTTGTTTACAAGATGAGCCTGGAAATGTGGTAACCGTCAATTGATAATGCTATCGCCAGCTGATGGCAACTCAATTTTGGCCTAGTATTGACATGACATGCCACATGTTACACAGCCAATATAACGATGAATTTATTGCGAACAAAATTTCGCTATCACATAATTTCACGACAATCAGCAGTTAAGTGGCCAGTCAGATCGTGTTTTAACAACACAGGATTATTTTTTGGTGGGACTATGTCAAGGACAGAGTTTATAACGGAGTCAAACGAATGGATTTCAGTCTTAAAACTTAAAATGTGTAATGGGATTAATGAAGTAGCACCGCCAAGGACAGAGTCTATATGGAGTTAATCGCATCGATTTCAGCCTTAAAACTCAAAACTCATTTATAAATGCCGAACTTTTCTCTTCGTAATACAATAAAAATTTGAATCATCTTAATCGAAATTTTTTATTTTATTTTGTTTTAGAAAACCCTGTTGGAAAACCCTTTACTAAAGAGTTTAAAACATTAATTCCGCTACCTAAAAATTTACCCAAATCTGGCAAAAAAAAATTCAACGATGCATAAGTCCTGGCAGAGAAAAACAATGTTGAAATTAAATTTTCTCAAACCACTAATAAAAGATAGTGATGGTTGGTAAAACCTAAGCGATAAAAATGCCTTCATGGACATATATTTCAAATTTAATGCAAATCAATTATGTTAAGGCGAATATAAAGAGTTTTTAAGTGTGAAGTCTAAAAGGAGTTACTAAAAAACAATACAGAAGTGAGTGCGACAGTAGGACACATATGCAAGCAATTCCTAGTTACGCCGCTAGAGGGAACTTTAGTGACTATAATGCAGTTTCAGTAGCATATGAATCCTGAAGGTGCCAATCTCTGTTATTCAATAACATCTCCAACTTCACTCTTTTAAAAGAATTTCATTTTTGATTTAACTCGTTGTTAAACTTCTTATATAAAAGAAACCGTGGACAATTATAATCGAAGGCTAAAAGTATTAGCTGTAAGATCCTTGTGCTAAGAATTTTAATGTTGTTGTCAGCTTTAAGTATTTTGTTTTTATAAAGAGAAGTAGCACTTCAGGCAACAATGCCTAGTTAGCTAAGTACCGTGCTACATTATTTAGGAATGGGATAGAGAATAGATGAGACAGGTGGTGAAAGTAGAAGGATAGTTATGGAAATTAACTGTCGTATAGGATAGCACAGCAACCAGTGACCATGTCTGCAACACTGAGCAGCCCCATCGACAGTAAATTTTTATTTTTGTAGTAAAAAATAGCCAAGGTCTTCGTTGGGAATCGAACCCATAACCACCAGACTGACAAGCTAGTAAACTACCTATTAGTTTACAGGGGCGCCCGGTTGATCGTAGTTCATTTTTCACTGAAACCTCTGTTTTAAAAAAGTTCTTTCTTCCGATTCCTACTTTGATTTAACATTTTAACTTCTTGTTAATTAAAATAATATACAAAATTTTTACATGTCGAACAGTACGTAGATAACATTCATATAAAATTTTTACAAAGTTGGTATTACTATAATTAAAGAATAAATAAACTTTAATAAAAGGGTGATGTCATCAGTGACGTCATTCGATGTATGTATATGGCCCTATTTTTTAAATCGTTATAGTCCGCTACGATAACAGGTATAATATTTAAAAATTAAAAGGTGTCTTTGTAGATAATGTATGTGGTATTGCATATTGTATTGACAGTCTTTATTTCCCATATAATGACCTTCTACCCATCTGTCTGTTTAAAAGTCCGTCTTTTGCAACAATCATATTCATTTTTCTTTTAAATCTTCTTTATCCTAAATATTATGAATTTGAAGGTTTCGGCTTTTGTCGCTTTCAAATTTAATGTGAATATGTAAGAAATATTTTAGAAGGGAATGTTAAAGCCAAAACTAAAGCCTATTAAAAGGGAGGCCGAAGCAATCCGTTAAGAAGACCTCTTATACGAAGGCCATCTTAGTTTTATCGCTGGGATTTTTAAGACAAGAGATAGAAATGGTAATAATGTAAATACTAAAATTTAATAAGAAGATTCAAGAACTCAAGGATGTTGTTATGCATATGTATGCATTTACATGCAAAAGCTCTGTAAGACATGTATAAAATGAATGCGATAAAAGTAAAGTTGCAAATCAGTGGATATCTGTTTGTTTAAATATACTTCCAACAACAAGCAAAAAAAAAAAAGGGGAAAGAATAGCTATGAAATCATATTCGTAATATTCGTACTTTGGCTCTGACAAATTTCATATTCTTATGATGACATATCCACATTCCCATTGTCACTAATATCGTCATTGCAATTAGCATGAACATTCAAAACTCAATGTCTCAATAGCAATCAATTGAATTGTATATGACACTGAAGTAGATCACAGTGAAAGTGAAATGTTCATTAACTCTTCGACCAATTACAGAATATGTGTTAAAGTGATGTTCTTAGTTATGAATCTTGTAGGAATGATATTTATAAAAAATTAATAATTTAACAATTAACTTTTGATGATTCGTAAAATAATGTTTGATGTTACGCAACAATCTTATAAATTTCATTGTAGGTCATATTGTAAAACTAATTATAATATAAAATACATAAGTATGTGCAAAGTCACCTATGGTAGTAACACTATAATAAATAACATAGTTTGATGGTTAATACAGCCACCAAGATAAAATTAAAATAAGAGACGTTAAGACAGCAGACTCTTGTATTTCCTCTGCATTAAATTTCTGTCACGTTGTGATCTTGCAAAAAACTATTGTGTCATATAAATATGTGTCATATAAATATAGGAAACTATGATCCTCTGCAAAAAAAATAGGCACTTGCATTTTAGGGGATCATCGAATGCTATTCCAAACATAAGTTTAGACTACGGTCAGATATAATCATGGCGGTACTTCTGACGTATATAGCGAGGATTATTGTTGTATACCACTTTCAATTCGCGTCGATCCGTACTGTCACAATTAGCATAAATGTTTTAGGCATAAAGGAGTAAAGGGATCAATAGCAGGCGTGTGGCAATTGGGGTGATATCCTTTAACGCTCGTAGGGTGCGAAGCTTTCTGTAAACTCTGCCAACAACAATCAATGTTGATATGATCAGTCCATGTTAGTCCACTATTAAAAGCTACACCTAAGTTAGGCGCAGAGTTAACGAACTCAATAATATAGCCATCAATTTGCACATGAATATTATCAAAAGTTTTCCTAGATTTTGAGAGGAGAATACATTTCGACTTTAAGCCATTTTGCATTGCCCAGCGGTTGATCATATTCAAATCGTCGTTTATTCTTTCTACACAGATGGAAACATCATCTATGCTACTCCAATTATAAACCTAGACATCATCAGCATACATATGCATTTTACTGATGATAGCAACATTAGGCAAGTCATTTATGTAAAGACAGAAAAGAAATGGTCTCATAATAGAGCTCTGTGGTATGTGTGTGACTAGATTTACATCTGCGCCTGACTATTTAGTTTTAATTAGATGGTGGTCAAACCACTGCATAATTTGGGACGTCATGCTCGTCTTAGGAAGCCGAAGACTAATTCTAGCAACAGGTCTTTTCTAGTTGCAACTTTAATGATTCCAGAGCAGGGCTGCAAATCATTACTCCTTGCTTAAGAGTTGGATACTATCTAACTCCTGTCCAGAACACATGTCTAGCATGCTCACTGGATCTGGGAACGTTTCACCAGGCAGGTGTTATTAAAGGTGAAATGAATTCGGGCACCATTAAAACTGACCTCTCTGTTATGGGGCCGCGAAACCACAACCACCACGATACTCCCATATAGAGGCCAACCTCAATAATCAGCCAGAGAACAGTTAAATGTCTAAAGAGACAAATAACGGAAGTCTGGGGCTTACTGATTCCCGTGGAAATAAAGTGAAGTTTCCAGTTGTACCTATGCTGACTTCAGGGGACTGGGCTCCCTTTTTCCCCCAGTTGCACAGGTCTATATAGTCGCTCTCCATAAAGATCATATATGTGCCCCCGGGGGGTAGCCCTGTGGTATTCCTGTCATTAACCCTTCGATTTTCTATTGTTAACACATACTACCTGAGATTGGTCAGCACGGTAGGAGGATATCAGATTGCAGGCCGCGCTAGAAAAATGAAATAATTTTCGTAGTTTTTCTACCAAGATCGAGTGATTTTTTTTTTAAAGAGAAGTAGCACCTCAGGCAAAAATGCCCATTTTGTCAAGTATTGTGCTACATTCTTTAGGAAAGGGATAGAGAAGAGATGAAAAAGGTGGTGAAAATAGAAGGATAGTCGGAAATTAACTGTTGCATAAGACAGCACAGCGGCCATTGACCATGCCTTCATCACTGAGCCGTCCTACCGACAGTCAATTTTTATTTTGTAGTGTAAAACAGCCAAGGTTTTTGTTGGGAATTAATCCCACAACCCCCGGACTGACAAGCTACCTACTAGCCTACAGAAGCACCTTAAATTAAGAAAATTACCATGTTGACATCAAGTTCAGATCTAAGGCTATCAAGTACGTTTACTAAAGCTGTTGTACAGCTTCTGCTGCGAATGAAATCTGATAGCGCGTCAGATAAAAATTTATAAAAATGGAAATTAATAAAAAAATTTAATTGATACAATTGAAAAAGTTGCGGAGAAAGAAATTTAGCATGAATTTGAGAAAATTTTTTTTAAACAATTTCATAAATAGTTGTACAAAATTCGCTTAAGCTAATTTAGTCAGCATTCTGAAGAACACAAAGTTATAAGATTGTTACTGGTCGACATAATCAGGAGCTAATAGTTGAACTTTTGACACTGCACTCAGGTAAGGATACACATAAAGTTCTACCTGCAAGCCAACGGCCTTACTTTCTCATTTTAGCATCATTTTGGATATTTAAGTTAGAGTATCTGAAAGTAATTGAACGAAATGACAGTGGTTAACTTGGCCAGGACAAAAGCTATGGAACATGGGAATAAAATTTTCAATTTTAAAAACTACATTCAGAATAAACTCTGAAAAAAATTTTTGTTTAATTGCAGGCAAATGTAAATACGTAGCTAGGAGCCACCTGAATTTTATTAATTATTTTAACATGTTGTTACATTTATTCGTTTTAATAAACGTTTTGTTATATTGAGTTCTTTTAGAAAAAATAATATCACAGCACTTTAGAGTTTTAAATTAAATTAAACGATTTATTTACTTTTAAAATTAAAAGCGATGGTAACCTTTTTGTCTTTACTCAACGATGGATTAATTTGAGTTAATCAATTTGCCCAGCAGGTGGTGCTTTTATAGTTGTTTTAAGCGGTTTTCGCATATACAAGAATAATCTACTTTAGACCCATATTGTTGTTGTTATTATTATTCATTGTAGGTGCCTGCTTGGCTGTGTATTTTATTTTTATTCTGTATTAGTTGTTTTTGTTTTCTGTTATTTAGCTTATTTCGTGGAATTTCTTAAAAGCATGTTGTTGCTGTTCAGCACCTATTGATTTAATATAAATGTGGAAACTGGTGAGTTGCTCGCAGAGATGAGGTCTACATTTTGTATTCCTCGTGTTCTAGCTGCTCCTCGTGTTGGTAACAACTTTTTACCATTCGTCAAAAAATTAAGCGTTAGTGGTCATTTTTAGCTATATAGGAGATGAGAAAGTTCGGATGCTTTTTTAATTCGTTTTGTTTAACTGGTCACACTGTAATTTCAACAATAAATCAACAACATTTTTTGAAGGTTTCTTCGTTTAACAATTGACACTTGTCAAGTGTTCTGTTGTTAGAAATGAACGACATACACATAAACACATGCACAATTAATATTTTTTAGATATTTTACTAAAAAGAAAATCCAAAAAGGAATTTAATAATAGTGTAACAGGCTGAATAAAACTTTACAAGGAAAGAATAACATCGATATGATGACGTGATACAATTGTTTTTTAACTGCTATAAGTAAATTAACAAAATACATAAATATTTGATTAGGAACAATTTGACATTGAATACAGAATCATAAATTGGAAATTATATAATTTTTTCTTTTCCTTTCGCTTGATAAAGTGAAAAAGATTATAAAAAAATAAAAATGTTGCCCTTTTTTTTATTTATATAGAACTTAATGAATTGTGTCAAAAAAGTATAAAAGTATTTTATCAAATTCATCACTTTCGGCTGCTGTTGATATTAAATAAATTTGAGGCAAATAATTTCTTTTTATTACAAAAGTTATCAAAGTTTGTTGTTGTTTTTTGAAATGGTTATAAAAAAAAAGTTTAAAAAATAAGATTTTGTTTTAAAGTTTTCCTCCCCCTTTTTTTGCCCTAATTGTGAAAGTAGTATTTAAATAGGCGTAACAAGTAAAAAGTCATTTTAAGACTTTTTAATGTAAGTTAAATTAAAAAGTTTTCATTTTAATAAAAACTTAAGTAAAAACAAAAAAAAATGTAATTTAAATAAAAATAAAATGATTTCAACAGTTTTTTAAATAAGAAAATCTTCGTCTCCTCAAAGAAGAATTAAGAAAAAAAGAAATATTTAGTAAAGTTAAAAGACAATTTTTGTGTGGGTATTTTCAAGACATAAGAACTTTAATGTTATTTTTGTTTCAACCTGATTATATTTACGAAATACAAAACAGTACTGTAAATTAATTATTCTTTTTTTTAATTCAATTCATTACGAATTAGCTAAATTTTATATTAATTCTTTTCGCAACAAAAAATGAATGGAACGAAATTTTGAATCAATTGGAACAAATTAGGCAGCAGTGATAAAGTGAGATGCAATTCATTTTCAATTCGTTTGAATTGAATTGATTTTGATTTCACTCAAATGAATTGGAACCATTGAATTTCAATTCAATTAAATCAAATAGAAATAAGTTGGAAACAATCAGATTTAAGAGCAAATCTATTCCTTAGAAAAATGAAAAGTTCTCCTATCAAAACGTAAATGTTTAGTACAAAAATTGAAACGCCTTGTCCCGGATCCGTGCCTTTTCAAAAAAAAATATGGTATTTGTGATTTCTTCCTTTAAGAAGAACTGATTTTACTTTGAAAAACACTGAACGACAAAACACATTTAATATTCAAGACTCAATTAATTATTTTTGAAATTTTGTGTGAGAGTAAAGTTTGCTGTATTTAACATAAAAATTAATCGAATAACAAAACGTTAGCTGGATTCATCCATTTTGTCGGGACAAAATTTTTATTCGGACAACATTTTTTTTATACGTAGTTTGACATATCTCTGAGAGAGTGAGAGAAGTGTGAGAGAAGTTATTTTGTCCAGACAACTCTCAACATGATTTACTTTAATTTTAATTTTTTTGTTCGGACAAAATTGAAGTGAGTTGCCACTAAATATTTTTTTTTGCAGAAAAAGTTGAATTGAGTTGCCACATCATATAGTGTTTGCATAGTATGAAATTATGACACTTGTTTTGTTTTTTTTTCAAGAAGTATTCTTGAAAAAAAATGTATTTGTAAAAATTGCAGGCAATGTTTTCCCACATGTTTGTTGATGGTTTGGGAAACACAAATTGAAATTTCTGCCATATTAATTCCGTTGTTTCCCTTATAATTTTAGAAGTCGTAGATGCACTAATCCGAAAGCCATAATAGCCAGCTGACTTCATTAAATCGCCGCTGGCTAAATACCTGCGGAAACGAAACCTTTGTGTCAAAGGCAACCTTTCCGCTGGCGTAATGGGGTTTTGGGGATAGGCGTACCTTGCAAACTAGATCCTAAAATAAGGATAATATCTATCATCAAACGTAGTGGGGTCCATGAGCTGAAAATTAACAAATGATTTCACATGTTTCAAGCGCATCTCCGGAAATATCCCATTGCTCTTATTTGCTTAAATATTTCTTTTACTGCAATTCTCTTCTGCATTTTTTTATAAATATATTTTGCAAGTAAAATACTTTTTTGCATTTCAACAGCCATTAATAGAAGCAATTTTCTTTTATCATCCATGTTTTAATAAGTAAAATGTTAAAATAATAAAAAATTTGCAATTTCACATTTTAGTTTTAATCACTTGCTGCTTTGTTGCCACGCTGTAAAATATACATGACTTCTTTATTTATGTACTCATATGGCAGCTTTGTTTGTCCGGGCTAATTTATCGAAATGGGTGAATCGTGTTGTAGAAAACTCTTAGCAAAAAAAATATTTGTTCTCACAAAAATTTTGTCCGGACGAAATGGGTGTCTCCAGCTTTAGGGATGCTTACTCCAGATTTACTTACAAAATCAATTAAAATTTTAATCAATTTAATTTAAATGAGTTGGTAATGCATTGCTAATTATTTTTATAATTCATTTTAACTAATTCAAAATCAACTCAATTCAAATGAATTACAAATCACTTTAACAAATTCATTTGAATTGGAAACGAATTGCAATTGATTTTTACCAATTTCATTTGATTTGACTCAAATTTCATATAATTAATTTTTGTTTAAAAAATAATTAATTAAAAATTTGCTAATACTGTGCATGAATAATTCGCGAATTAATTAAAAAAGAAATCATTCATTTACAGTTCTGGTAACAATATTAATTTTTCTCTAAGTGATTAGACATAGGAAATGTAAAATTCCCGATACATTTTGTGTTGTGCAACAATGTGAGGTTAATTTCTTTACACCCAGGCTTCTACAAGAGAACTTAACTCATCAAAGGTTAACAGTTATTTATTTTGTTAATTTTACCACCACTCAGATCAATGGGACTAAATTTATCAGTCAAACCACTTTAGAAACATGTTATTTTAAAATTAATCTGTCTGCATATAAAGAGTGAAATAAAATAAACCAACCAAGTGCATGTTTAACAAACATGGGAAAGGTTCAATATTAAGGATAATCAACTCTAAATTAATAGTGGTTTTTGAAAATTTAAGCTGTTAGCTAATTGTGGCCTAAAAAATAAAACTATGTATATCGAAATCGGGTCTACTATGGATAGATTTAATTTTATTTTACATACTTGTTATTACGAACAAACACTCGGTATAAATTTAAAGTGTTTGCTCTTAACGCTTAACAGATAAGCTCAAAGTTATGAAAATCACGTCTCTATGTCAACACCATTTAATTTACAATTTTATATCTTAGCTTATCCTTATAGCGAATGTAGTGAAAATTTGTAAAAATAAAGTTTTTGTAGAAATATTCTCTCATTTTGAAATATATTTTACTATTGGCTATTTTAGTAGCCGTAATATATAAATATAGTATTACAACTTTTTTGATATCTTAGCTTCTAGTTATTACGGCTGCAGAGACATAGGACTGTATTAAATGAACACAGAAACAGACGCTGAAGCAGCGACAATACTAATATCTGAAATATACGAGTATGCTATTGTTACGTTTATACCTCTTATAAACGTTTGTTTGTTACTGAGTTATTAACTGCAAAATAAATAACACTAGATTTAAGAGTTTTCAAATTAATTACAAGTTTATTTACTTTAATTAAACCTACACACAAAGTAAGATTTGAACGTTGGCACTACAGAACAATTTACTACAGATGCAAGTTTTAACTTTACGAGGTTTATGTTTTAAATAACAAACTACTCGGAAGCTTTTTTTTGTATTTCTCCGCTAGAGGTCTAGAAAAATGAAGAATTTATTACTTGTTTTGTATCACATTTTTTGCTGTTATGTTATTTATTCAATGTATAGGCGTCTGTTGGACTGTGTGTTTTTCTGCTTTTGTTTTTATGCTGTGTGTATAAAATTTCTAGGCAGTTTGCAACTAGCAAGTTGCTGTTATCTCTTGCATGTATACGTTTTCTTAGAAAACTACGCAGTTAGTAAGCAGCATACCTAGTTATTTCGTTTACTTTATTACTTAATTATTTTTTTTTAAGACTTAAGCCAGACGCATCCGTAACAATATCTGTTTGCTTACGTGCAACAAAACCACAGTTCACAAAATTCAAAACCTTTGCGAAAATCATATTAAACAGGCAAAAATAAAAATATTATTACGGAAGAAGAGTTAATACCTTTACATAAAAATATAATGTTTTATAACAACACAACACTTCTACCAAAACTTCGATATATGTACTAAAAACACACATATAAAAATACTTTTTTCCCCCAAAAAAAATAAATTTTTAGTTGTTGTTAAAGTAGTTTTTTTTGGTTAGAAAAAACAAGGTTATGTTGCCAGACCTTTTTCCGTTAGCACAAAGTATACGTTTTAATTCGCCTCTAAATATAAATTGCAGTTGCAAGTGCTATGCAAAACTTCGAATAGAGAAGAAATGTATGTTAAGAGGTAAAGTTTGTGTTGTATAACATTGTTGTTAATAACATAACGCACAGCTGGTTAAAATAGCTTTGTTTTACTTTGCAAGATTAAGAACCTAAAAATAAAAATTAGATTTTTATTTCCTATGATATAATTCATATCACCAGACTGTGTAGAGCTTTGAAGACGGTATATATCGGGTATATCAGGGTGAAAAATATTTGGCACTTTTAAAATTCGCGCCTTTTTACTATCTAATAGTCGTAAATATTTCCTTTTAAGCACTGTTTTACATAAATCAAGTTTAATTTATTTGTTTTTCACGCTTTAATTTTATGGAAGTATGAATTTTCGAAACTAAAACTTTTACCATTCAAGTGTGTCAAATTCCATTTTATCAATCCAGCAATAAATCATAATTTTCTTGGTTTATGGTAATTTGTTCAATCTTCTTTTTTTCAATTATTTCAATTCCTTTCTTCACACTTCAATCGCTCATTTCCGGTTCAAAATAAAAGGTGTTTGTTCACTTTCTACAAAAACGAAAAAAAAAAATTATATGCAATAAAAATGTAAATGAGAAAGTGTATAACAGACTCACGAATAGTAATGTGTGCGTAAAATAAGTCAGTTGAAATAATAATTTGTTAAGAATAATATTATTAGCATTTATGAATGAATGACAAAAGTTATGATTAAAACTGATGACTTTATTATTTGTTTCAATAAACAAATAAAACTGTGTCCTTTTGGTTTACAAATAAGGATAACTTAGATTATTTTGTCTACACAATCAATTGGATGAATAAAGTAATTATTAAATTTGACAGGATGTTGTTAATTTAAAGCTAAAATAATTCTAAAATATGAAATTGATTTTTTACGAGTAAAATAAAGAAAAATTAAAAATGTGATGACAGTTAGACCTTGCTAGACCTTTAACCATAAAATTGTTATTTGATCTCTGGAACTTTTAATTAGAATTGAGATAACTAATTAGGAATTAGCGTTGTCAGTTAAACCAAAAACAAATAAAAAAAATTAAGAAAATATGTATTTCTAATGCAAAATTATTGTTGTATTAAGTTATTTTTATCTATTTGTTTTACACTTAGAGATCCTTAAACGCCTTATCGGATACTAAATAGTTCGATATTTTTTTTATCGTTTTAGTCCCGGAAGACCATACTTATTTTTGTTGCGTAAAGGCCATTCTTCGTCATATCAACGACGTGCAGTGGATCATTTTAGAAGAAGGCGGCCAAAAGTCCCATTTTTCATGGTCCCCTATTGTAAAATTTTGAAGCTCATTCGAAAGTAGATACGAGTGTACCTCGGGTGCCAAAAAATTAAAATTTTATTTTAACTATACCACACTGAACAGGGTGATTCAAAATGAGCATTTTCAGTATTTTGCTAAAATGAGAAATTTCTTAGTAAATTTTTGATTTTTAAACATCTATAACTCTTTTGTTGTACAAGATTTTTAAACGAAACAATTTTTGTATAATAGCGGAATTTGTTAGCTATTAGTATAAGAAAACTGAAATGTTTTTGATTAAGTTTTGATTTTTAGAAATTAATTTTTTTAGAGGTCCAGTATTTTCTAAATTCTCTTAATAAATAGAGCATAACTTCTAAAGTTTGTTAGGGAATGTAAAAGCATTAGCACTGCGTCATAGCCCTAAATGTTCCCTATATGCCTATACCCCATTGTATATCCGGCACAATCCGACCGTGAGCACCAGAACAATTTTTCTGACACAAGGTCAAAAAGTTTTTGCAAAATGGAATTAAAAAATACAGAAGAAATTGAACTACACAAACATAAAAATGTTAATTTTGGAAAGAGATTGAAAAAACTATACAGTTAATGCTGTTATAATAAGAAAAGGATGTACTAACGTCACCATAGATGGTTATCAAAGGAACTTGTTTTCGAAACATTATCTACAAATGCCAATGAACATAGAAAACAGCAAAACAAATTGGCGAATGTAGTGAAAGAACTTGAAGACGCAAACTTCAGAATATCGAGACAGAAATTTCTCCAAAAGTTATCAAAGATTCATTTATGCACCAAATTAAGCCAACGCAAAAAAAAGGCAAAAATTGAGGTAATTGAAGCAATAGAAGAAAGTCCAAGGCGTACAAAGAGGATTTTAAAAAATATTCCTGCACCAAACGAAGAAAAGAAATTTACTCCAGAAGAAGCGTTAGCACTATTTTTGGATTTAAAGTTAACTAAAAATTTGTACAACGAATCGCGGAAGCGAACAAATGAAAAGAGTTCTTGGATTTTCCCACAGTATATAGATTTAGTCGCTGTCAAAAAAGAATGCCTAACTTCACAAACCGCTATAACTATCACTTCTACTTGAGCAGAAATAAAATTGCAAGACCTTCTTGAACGCACTGCCGAACGGTTGTTAAATACGATTGATTGTAACCGCTTGAAAAAACTTGGAAATAGCACTATTACTTTAATTTGTAAATGGGGATGTAATAGATCCTCTAGTCAGAGGCAATACAGGCAATGTAATGCCAAAAATTCATCAGACGCTGATTTATTTATGATATCATTCGTTCCATTGCGATTAATAAAAAGTTATACCGAGTTAGAGCCGTCAACTAGTACACCAACAGAAATTGATATATATTAAAAAAAAAATGAAATACCCTCGTCAACAAAATATTGCAGACCAATAAAATTTGCTTTCAAAAAAGAAACAAAAAATGTCATAACTGAAAAAGTCTGAAAAATAAAAGATGAAATTAAAGACCTTCAACCTGTAATATTTACTGTTGATAAACAGGAAATGGAAGTAAATTTTAAAATGTATCTCACAATGATTGATGGAAAAGTTGCACAAACTTTAACTGATACAAAAGCATCATCAAGCTGTATTATTTGCAAAAAAAAACATTAAGTCAATTAAGCCATCCAGTTCCAGAAAATGAGACTTTTAAGGCAGCATATGAATTTGGATTGTCCCCTCTTCATACTAAAATACGTTTTATGAAGCATATTCTTAAATTGGGGTATGATTTGGATTTTGGTTCGTTAGGCGAAACAGTGAGAGAAAATAAGGAAAATGAAGAAAAAAGGAACAGAAAAAAAAACGAATTCAAGAAAAGTATTTAGAACAAGGCGTAATCATCGATCAGCCAAAGCATGTGGAAGGGAACACAAGTGATGGAAACACTGCAAGAAGAATTTTTTCAGATCCAAAAACTGCAGCATCTATCACAGGAGTAGATTTGGATGTAATAAGGAGATTCAGTATTATTTTACAAGTTCTAGCATGCAGCCGAAAGATAAATGCAAAAGAATTTGGAGAGTACGCCAATAAACAGCTATACTTTACAATGAAAAATATTCTTGGAGATATATGCCATCCACTGTTCATAAAATTTTGTACCATGGAAACAAATAATTCAACACAATATTCTACCAATAGGAGATCTATCTGAAGAAGAGCAAGAAAAATGAAACAAAGACTATAGACTCCTTCGTGAGCATAACACAAGAAAAATTTCTAGATATTGTACTAATGAAGAATTGATTGTTATTTTATTATGTACATCAGATCCATATATGTCCAATATCCGGCAAACATGGAAAACTACTTCTATTGAACTAGACGTAGAAGCTTAACTACTTCTAGAAGGTGAAAATCAAGGCTATTTGGAAGAAATATTTACAAAAGTTGTTTAATTAATAGTCAATTTTCCAAACACAAGAGTTATCTGTATGTATTTCATCCTTTTAAAATTTTTTGTACGTTAATAAAGTATTAATCAATTTACAATAAAAGTTTACATATACGAGTAGTATTTATGTTTATTTTGGGCAAAAACTTCCTTATTTAAAGTAAATTTAAACCAATGAATATATTTGTTATGTTTTTGCTACTTAATTTTTAACTCAAATTGGTCTTTGGCCTTCGTACTAAAAGTTTCATGGTGGCCAAAGCTAGGCCCTAGCTGACTAAATTTAAGTTTTTAATAAGTATAAGTTCTAAACGTGACTCAAAATATAAGACTTTATGTACAACAAACTAATTGAACAAATTGTAATACTTTACGTTCGAACCAAAAATCAGCTAAAACTTAGAATGTATTTTAAAACCTATCACAACTATTTTTCTAACCGGTCGAACGAAAGCCTATGATCTCACCTAGCAGATAAAAAAAACCGCGTATCAAAATTTCTATCCGTTCAAAAGTTATATATTTTTGACCGTCTTTTCGTAAAATGTTCCCACAGGTGTTATGAAAAGGGGTGTTAAAACTGTCTTAATCATAAATAATTTTCAAAACCCACTTTTTTGTATTAAATGGGTTGTGTTTTAACGTAGTATAACATATAAAATATTTTTTTAATATATTATTTATAAAAAAACTAAAATTTCGCAGCACTATTTCACTTGGCTTATTGTACACACCATAACTTAAAAAAACAAAATAATAAAAACTAAAAAAAAGTAGTGCACTAAACGCAAGTATAACTTAAAACTAATACAAGTACACAATTTCATAAGAGTCAGTCTTCAGTATGAACAAGAGATACAAAGTTTTATTTTGTGATCCCCACACAGGTTTTGTTTTTACATTTATAGCATGTTGATTTTGTCTGTCGTCATCTAAAAGGTGTTTTTTTAAGCTAGATAGAACTTTAAATTGTAAAAAGTAACACAAAAAATGAAATTTTGATGAAACATTTTTTTGTATTTGATTCAGTATACTCTAACAAATCATCATGAATAGACTCTCGCTTGAACAACGCTACGAAATTATCCAAATTTACTTTGAAAATCAGTCGTCGATTCGCGCAACTTATAGACAACGTCGTCATTTTTATGGCGTACATAATCGTGCATCTGAACAAGCCATTCGTCGAACTGTCGATAGATTTCGTACCACATACTCTCTAGAGGATGCAATAACACCAACACGTCGAAGGAATGTGCGTACTGAAGAGAATATCGCCGCTGTAAACGAAAGTGTGGAAGAAGATCCAAATTTATCAATTCGTCGTCGGTCGCAGGAATTGGGGCTCTGTCCGTCCACTACGTGGAAAATTTTGCGCAAAGATCTCGGCCTACACCCATATAAGATCCAGCTGGTGCAGGAATTGAAGCCACGAGACCATTATATGCGTCGTTCTTTCGCCGATTGGGCTCTAGAGCAGTTGGCAACTGACCCGTTGTTTTATCGCAAAATTGTGTTCAGTGATGAGGCGCATTTTTGGCTTAACGGGTTTGTTAATAAGCAAAATTGCCGCATATGGAGTGACACCAATCCACAATAGACCCTACAGACTCCATTACATCCAGAAAAATGCACCGTTTGGTGCGGTATTCACGCTGGTGGCATCATCGGACCTTATTTCTTCAAAAATGAGGCCGGAGCTCGCGTTACGGTCAATGGAGATCGTTACCGCACCATGATCAATGACTTTTTGTTTGAAAATATGGATGACATTGATCCGGACGAGATGTGGTTTCAACAGGATGGCGCTACGTGCCATACAGCGAACGCAACCATCGACTTATTGAAATCAAAATTTGGCGATAAGTTGATTTCGAGAAATGGACCTGTCAATTGGCCTCCAAGGTCGTGCGATTTGACACCACTCGACTATTTCCTGTGGGGCTACGTGGTCACTGGTTTATGCTGATAAACCAGCAACAATTGACGCCTTGGAGGACAGCATTGTTCGTGTTATTCGTGACATACGCCCAGCAGTGCTCGAAAAAGTGGCCTAAAGTTGGACGTCCAGAATGCGCTTCGTCAAGAACAGCCGCGGTGCCCATATGCCAGAAATCATTTTCAAATGTTAATGTCACGTATTGATCTTTCGAATAAAAAAGAAATTTTGATTACAATTTAATTTTTTGTGTTATTTTTTACAATTTCAAGTTCTATCGGGCTTAAAAAAACACCCTTTATATGATGCACAAAGAGCGCATATCTTTCGTTTCTTCACTTTTGCTTCTACAGCAGCACTGTTATTATTTTCAGTGGTATTCGGTAGTATATTCATAATGCCAGTCAGCCAGCTGTTCTAGAATAAGAGAAAAATGTAACTGCTTCATGATTTCGTGACGACTTTGAGGCTTTTTCTTTATATTAAACATATTGTGATTATATGTAATATAACTATTAATGATAGCAATGTTTCATATTCCATAAAATTGGCCCATCGGCTATCGGAGCAGTTCATTATGCTGCACATACGGTCAAACGTATCCACACCGCCTTTAGTTTTATTATAAAATTCTACAACATATGGCTTTTTCGCAACTGGCTTTACTTTACTTCACTTTACTTTATCACACGATGATAATAAATAAACCATTTTATTTAGTTTTGGCTTGTAACTCACTGCCATAACAAAACATTGAGGTTGCATATTTCCGACTTTTAAACTTTTTTAACTCTGTGGAAATTTCTTTTTTAATTGGAACGCAGAGTTCCCACCAGCGTGAGCTTATAAGGTTTAGATAGTAAAGATTTGGCTGGTGGTTTAGATCCATGAACAGTTTTTGTCAATTCCTTAATGTAGTACTTGCCAAGTGGATACTTTTCCTAATTAGGGTATAGCATCAACCAAGTACTTTATGCCGCCGCAGTCACACATCATCAACATTTTTAACCCATATTTAGCAGGTTTTTTCGATATATACATACGCAGTTGCCCCTGTAGGCTAGTAGGTAGTGTGCTAGCTTACATAATTGGGAGCTCGATTCCCAACAAAAACCTTGGTTTTTTTCACTACAACTAAAAAAATTTACTGTCGGTGGGGCTGCTCAGTGATGAAGGCTTAGTCACTGGTCACTGAGCTGTCTTATACGACAGTTGAGTTTTCCGTAACTGTCGCATCTCTTCTCTATCGCTTTCGTAAAGAATGTAGCACGGTACTTGACTAAATAGGCATTGTTGCCTAAAGTGCTACTTCTCATTAAAAAAAATATACATACTGTTAATCACGTTATTTTACGGATTACTAATTTGAACAAAACCACTTTGTTTTATTCTATTTATTCACTTTATTTAAAAAATGGATCCTGCTGCACGATTGCTTCTTTGAAGGCCTCTTTTCTCTCTCGTTATGCATTTGTCCTACTCTTTCACCCTATGAAAAACATTCTAGCAGCAGGGATTACTCATTTCATATAAAACTACTAAACTACTAAAATTCACAATATTAAATATTTAAAGGGTTACTTCCATATGCATAAATTCCTAATTAATTCCAACTCCAAACATTTCGCCGCCCTTGATGGACTACGAGGACATCAGTTATCCGACATTGGAATTGGAGCCAGCTTATGAATAGCTCGTCTTATTTCGCCATTTCTTGTCCTGACACATACGAAAACTGCACTTTCCTCTGAAAGCCAATAGCTGCTCGTCGATCGTAAGGTGTTTTGGAATAATTCCTACACTTTTCTAAAAGCAGCAAATTTATCATCTATATTTTTGATACGTACGTAAGACAGGACAAAAGGTACTCGAAATTTGCTTTAGTCATATTAGGCACTAGAATAGGATTCTTTAAACAATTCAGCAGCAGATAGATGTTGCTCCTTTTTAACAGCAATTAATACCAATATTCCAATGGGGGCTGATATTTCGTTTGACATGGTTGTTTTTCTTTGAGCTTAATCCGTTTTGCAAGGTAAGTAAGTAAGTTAGATTTCCGGTATTTTATCTCAATATTATTCCACATTACTATGAAATAGTGAGCAGTAGCGAAATGGCCATATGGATTTAAAATTAAATTTTTTTAATAATAAATAAAAAAAAAAAATAAAAAAAAAGTTTTTAAAAAAGTTTTTATTAAATAGTGACCTAGTGCTTTATAATTAACTATTAAAAAATAACAAATATTTTATGAATATCACAAATTAATGCTAATCAAGTTTTTTGTTTATTTTATAATAATAATCAATGTTAATAACAGCACGTATACTCAAATTATTAAACTATAAATAATAAATAAAGTTATTAGTTAATTACTAAATAGGAGCTGTTTTTTTGTGTTAGATTATTTATAGATTTTCTGATTTTTTGTCAAAAAAAACTTGT
The DNA here is from genome assembly GCA_030448955.1 of Trichopoda pennipes. Classification (NCBI taxonomy): domain Eukaryota; kingdom Metazoa; phylum Arthropoda; class Insecta; order Diptera; family Tachinidae; genus Trichopoda; species Trichopoda pennipes. Next base: position 7,976,789 of record JASKUP010000088.1, read on the forward strand.
TCTAAAAGCGAAAATATAATATCGCTAAAATAGCATGCAGGCCTCTATTATTAATAACTTGTTGCAGCTATATATGCTGTGGGTAAATTTAAAATAAAGCTTTGTGTAAATAGCATTCTCACTTTGTGCGAATTTTATTTTGGTTAAAAATTATTGCGTTGAAATAAAATTTCCATTAAATTTTTAACGATTGCTATCCTTCCAGAAGCTAATTTTTTTTAAAGTATAATAAAGTCCCGAGAATTAGTTACAATTAGTAGATAATTTCTTAGAAATGGGAGTTTTGATGGACTCCAAATTAGCTTTCATAACTCATGACCGTTAATAAAGCTAGAGGTATTAGTTGATAAGTGGGCTAAGGAGTTCACTGATCTGTACATAACAAAACAGATCACATGTAAGAGCATTTTTAAAAAATGTTTCAGTAATATGGAAGCCACAATATAATGTGGATAGTAACCACCTTAAACCAGTTCAGAAACATTTTCTGATTTTTTACTTATGACAGTCTGAAGTTCATCTTCAGATTGCCAGCATTGAAAAGACGCAGAATAATGCTTAATGCATATTTTGCAATCAATTTAATTAATGGAAAAATTGTAGCCGAATTCCTGATTCAGTTCAATGTTCTGCTTCGTTTAGCTTGGTGTTGTCAGCCACTGTCCTTACAGTTCTTCCAAAATAATTTTTCAAACGCAGATTCGTTTCGAAGAAATTTTTAAAGAATTCTAAATCAAAATAAAACAAAAAATTATAATTAAGCTAATTCAAATTTTTATTGTCTTAGAAAGAGAAAAGTTTGGATATTGTGAAGGAAAAATGATATCTGGTAAATTTCCACCACGATCACGCCGACCGATGTCGATTCTTTCATCAATGATTTTAATTACTTTTTGTTTGAAAGGCGAAAATCGATTTAATTGGCTCCGGTGGTGTTAAATCACACGATCTAACTGACCACTGAACTGCTGATTGTCGTGAAATTATGCGTTTGGGAAATTTGGTTTGCAATAAATTGGTCATTTTATTACCTGTGTAACATGTGACACCGTCCTGTTTAAATCACATATCAGTAATACCCACGTCGTCAATAACAGGCCAAGATTGAGTTGTCAGCATTCGTGATAGAGACCGTTACCGTATTTCCAGCCTCATATTCGAAAAAAAACGGCCCACTCACACTTCCAGGCCACATAGCGCCTCATGATGTAACACTATTTTATGTGGCTATATGGCCCGAAATGACTGTCCAATTGTAGGACAACATTCGCTGCTTTATTGCTGATACAAATGGCTACAAATGGAAAAATTCACCGAAAATTTTATCTCCAGATTAGACTAATTAGACTGGACTTGATAAAATTTTCTAATCAAAAGTTAACAAAAGATTTTCATTCGCATAAAGTTTTTGCTTTACTTTCCCGTGTGGGAAATGTAAATTACTGATTTAATTTAGATAAAAATTTTAACTTAAATCTTTGAAATACAGTCTAATTGTACTATTATGCTTTAATTTAAAACAAAAAAGATTTATTATATAAAAAAAAACTTTAAAGATTTAATTCAAAAGAAAAATAAAATCTTTATCTTTTATATTTTTTTTATTATTAAGGATTAATTTCGATTTACATATAAAATGTGGTATTTATTTTACCTTGTGGCATAAAAATCACAAACAAAAAAAGGACAAATAACACAAGAAAATAAACAAAAAAAAAAAAATAGCTTAAGTATAAAATCATGTAAGTATTGGAAAAACAAAATAAAAAAACATAAAATATTCAACCATAAGAGTTTTTAGGCGAATTAAATAACCAAAGTTTATAAATAACAAAAACTTTCAAATTTGTTGTTTGTTTTTGTTTGTTTATTTTTTTTTCGTTTTTGCCTTAAGGATATTTATGCTTAAATTAAAAAAATTAAAAAATAAAACACAATATTTTAAAACAAAACTGAAAAGTGTCAACCAAAATAAACAAAATAAAAATACGTAAATAAATACAACAAAGTAAAAATAAAAAAACGATCAATAAAAACAAAACTGCCAAGAATTTTTTATACAAAAAAAAATCTTTTTTCAAATGCTTTTTAGTGTAATTTTAATCCATTAAAGTAAGTTGTTTCTTTGTGATAATCTTTAAATAATCGAAGGGAATTTAAATTTAAAGTTTAAATTTGTACATTTCGGAATTATCTAAAATTATGCATATTTTTTTTATTTAATAAGTGTTTTATCCTCGAAGGTGTGGTCCGCCTTGATAGTTAATTTTAATTTAGCGTACTTTATACTGTAGTATTATAATCACATATTTTTCTGCATGAAAAACAAAAACGAAAATTAATATCATTAAACAGGCTGGCCTTATTGCTTTAAGTTCTTAAAAACAACTGAACTATTCCAAAAACAAAACAAAAAAAAAAAACAATCACCAATAACCTTGTAAATAAATGAAGATGAATTTTGAATATACTGTTACGGAGGTGCTTTGTTTAAGTGTTAAAAGAAAATAATGTTCAATAAAAAAAGTAAACGAAATGATTAAAGTTTTTATTCACTTTTTGATAAAATGGCGGTCCTATATCGTTAATCACATCATGAATTTTGAGTTTAAATGCTGAAAACGATTCGATTGGATGCGTATAGATTCTGTCCCTCACATAGCGCTACAAAAAATAATTCAAAGGTGTTAAATCATACGATCTGGCTTGCCACTTAACTGGTGATTGTCGTGAAATTATGCGATCGGGATATTTGGTTTGCAATCAATTGATAGTTACAATGGCCGTATTGCATGCGGCATCATCCTGTTGAAACCACATGTCGGTGATACCCACGTCGTCCATAACAGGCTAAAATTAAGTTGTTATCATCTCGCGATAGCTCCCCACCGGGGGCACATTACAAGTCTTTATGGATCACACAACCATTTAGAGTTGTGTCTGGCGGGGGTAAAAGGGAGCCCAGAAGAAGCATACAAAACATATAACACATTGAATAGATTATTTAGCAATATGAAGGATACCATGTGGAGGAAATAACCAGGTGAACTGTGACAAAGTTTATATTGGGACAACAAAGAATAAACTTAAAACAAGATTAGCTGGTCATAGATGTGACCAAAAAGATAGGAATATTTCAACACAGAAGACATCCTTATCTTCACATTGTAAGAATTATAATCATTATCCAAAGTTTGAGGAAGCATCGATATTAGATATAGAAAAAACTATAAGAGACGTTATATGTTAGAAATGTTAGAAACTGTTAATGTACCAAATGTCAGGAGAACAAATTTCAAGACAGACACAGACAATTTAGCGCAGAATTATAGGTACTTAATACAAAAGGCACATAATTTGTTATATTTATTTCATAAGAAAGAATTTATTATTTAGTTTCCGTTTCCTTGTTTTTGTATGTTTAAATATTTTATTTTAATTTTTGTATGTTTGATTGTATGAAGAAAATTATTTTATATGTTTTGTCAAATGTTTTTCAAAAATTTTTCTTTTCAAAGTGTTATAATTTTTTGTTTTTGAAAAATATTAAAAATAATTTCCTGAAGAAGCTTTGCATAGGAAAGCGAAATATCGAGAAAAATATAAATCGTTATAATTTAAAGGACCGTTCAAAAGATTAAGATTTAATAGAAATAAAAAAAGGTCGAATAAAACTGAAAATAAATTTTGTTTAATTTAAAGTTTAAAATTGTATTCGACTAAGATTTAACCTCAATAATAATTATACTCTTGATGAATCGATGATTGAAAATAATGGAATCTCGTTTACTACCACAAGTATAATTTCTGCTTGCATTATATAAATATACTTTTATGCCCAAGAATAACAACAAATAATAACAACAAATAATAAAATGAAGTTAAATCATATAAAGGGTGTTTCGTTAGAGATATTACTTTTATGTTAATGGCCTTGTCTCTTGAATCGCTGCATGCAGGCATTTTGCATTACACAAAGTGTGTGTTCGTTACTTGTTTGTTTCTAATGTTTAAGTAAATGAAAGAGAATGAATCACATATTGATAAATGTTTTATTTAATGTCGGCAGTTATATATGGAATACAATATCACAAATGCGAGCCCTTTTAAGCACATTTTTCACTACATTCCCACACATTTCACGCAGTATTTCATTAATTTCATCACGAGTTGTTTGAGTTGTTTAAATTTGCTTTTTAGATATCCCCACAAAAAAAATATGGACCATCAAATCAGGCGACCCTGGAGGCCAATCAGCATCAATATTTCCTGAAATAACTTGTTAAGAAAACCGGTTGCGCAGTAATTCCATTGTAATCCTGGCTGTATGTGATGTGGAACCGTCTTGTTGATACCACATGTTAATCAATTCCAAAGCATGTAGTTGTGCCGTAAAAAAGTTTTTAATCATATCACGATATCGCTCCCCATTCACAAATACCGTTGCGCCGTTTTCACTTTCAAAGAAGTAAGGTCCGATAATACCTCCCGATCAAATTGCACACCAAACTGTCACTTTTAATGGATTAAAAGGTGACTGTTGAGTAATTTGCGGGTTTCTCATTCCCAAGAACCGGCTATTCTGTTTATTCACATATCCACTCAAATGATAATATGCCTCGTCACTCATTATGAATTTTTCATGAAAATTTGTGGTGTCATGGTCGAGCTGTAACATCCTATTGGTGTATGTATGGCAACGTAAATGGTTTTGTGAAAGAAGCTCTAGTGTCAACTGACTATTATATGGAAACAGATGCAATTCCTTGCGCAAAATTGTTGCCAAAGTTGTTCTTTGAAGACCAAGCTTCTGAGAACGTTTTGAACACTTTTTTTAACAGCAGTAATGCTTTCAACCGATCTTGCTTGGGCCAATCACCTACAGACCCCCTTTTTTCGATATTACTCACTACACTATAAATAGTGCGTTTTGTTGGCACGTTGTTTTTCCCAAAAATTTCACGTAACTCAAAACAAATGTTAACCAAAATAACTGATTAACAAAGTGGCGGGTACCCGGTATACGGGTATCTCTATAGAAAAAATATATTTTCTTCTCCTTTGAAATGTAGCTAGTATAAAATTCACTAATGCAGATTCATAATAAGTGCAAAAATTAAGGGATGTCCCATACATGATAAGAAAATTTTCTTCACTAAATTCATTTCAAATTTAATATATCTTAAATATTTTTTATTTAATTTAATATTTTTTTATTTTGTTAAGCAATTCACTTTACGATAGTCCCTTTGCCCCACTTAGTTTTAAACCGTAAACATCATCTTTTAAATCATTTAATTTGGAAAAAAAGAACTACATGAAGTCATTGAGTCTTTAAATTATTTATTAAAAAAATCCTTGTGGTTAAATGTATGTATATATAAAACAATAAGAATAACAGCATAAAAAATAAATAAAAATAAATTAAAGACAGAAATACTTATGCATTTGCTTCTTTGACAAAACCCTCCACATATGCTGTTGATAAATAAGTTTTACTTATATTTTTGTTCTTAAGTTAAATCTGCCCACAGGCTACAAAATCATCCACTCAGTCATTTCGATCTTCTTCTTTGCCTTTTTATTAATATTGATGCATGATGATGCATGCAATCAATAATCCACCCAAATAAATAAATATTTGTTATCAGAGAGTGGAGTCAATAACTGATTGGTAAAAAAAAGAATCATCTGCATCTGTTTCGTTCGAAGTCATTGAAAAAAATTATAAAATAACAACAACTTGTCCACAACAAGGCACTCAATTGAAGCAGATAAAGTTTAACTCAAGGGCTTAAAAGATAATGAAAGCATAATAAAAAGATGTTATGTGTGATATTGAATAAAAAGAAAATTTTAGAAAAATTTTTCAAAAGTTGTTAGCCGACCTTTTAATAGATCCATCAACTTTTTTTTGTCTCTCCTATTGAAGAAAGATGTCAGGAAGTTGTCTATCCTCTAATAATAAATTTTGTTTTTAAAAAGAAGGATAGCACAACAAATTGATTTTTAAAAGTGAAAGTTCAAAGCCCTCTTCTTACATCCTGCTTAAATGGATTTTTAAAGAATATGTATGAATAGGTTTGATATAATTTACAAAAGAGCCAGCTTTCAAACGAATTGTTACTTGTGGTTGGTGTGCTCTGTCAAAATAACATGAAAGATTGAATTGATTGACGCCTAAGCAAGAAACTAAATAATCATAAACCGGATTACATAAAAAAAAATCATGCTGGTGGCATCACTGGACCTGAGTTCTTTAAAACTAAAGCAAAAGGTTGAGTAAAGCACAATGACCAATGATATAGAGTTGACAGGCTTAACACAAAATGTACGAACACCAACGCATTTTCGACCGGATCGTTCAACTGGTGAACCATACTGTTGAAGCAGATCCAAATTTGTCAATTCTTCGAGGTTCCCGATAATTGGGATTGTCCAAATAGAAAATTTTGCTTTAGGATTTGACTTTGCAGCCTTAGACGATCGAACTTGTGCAGAACTGATCATTCACATCACTGCAAATTCGCTTAATTCATTTAGGGCCAAGCGGCTGGTTTTTCTGAAATTATTTTTTTTCAGACGAAACCCATTTGCACTTGTGGGGTATATTAACAAGCAAAATTGCCGCATTTGGGCTTCTAAAAATCCTAGAGCGGTTATTAAGAAACCTTTGCATGCTCAACGTGTCACTGTATGGTGCGCTATATGGTCTAGAGGCGCGATTTGGCTATTTTTTTTCGAAGATGAGGCCGGAAATGCGGCTGTCGCGAGATGCTAACAACTTAATTTTGGCCTATTATTGACGACGTGGATATCACTGAAGTATAGTTCCATCGGGGGCACATTTATATGTTTTGACGGAAATCCGCCGTTATTACATGTACCTTCGGGGGTAAAAGTGAGCCCAGTCCCCTGCAAGGCCAGCAGGAGCTAACTTGGACAATCCACTATATTTGCACGGGAATCAGTAAACCCCCAGAGTTCAGCTATTTGTCTTTTTAGCCTTTTAGCTATTCCCTGACTGACTATTGAGGTTGGCCCTTCGGGAGTATCGTGGTGGTTGTGCGTTTCATAGCCCTCGTTTAAGTTTGTGGGTTGGATCATTCACAATGAACACAATGAATGGTCCAGGTCCAGTGAGCATAAATATCGTCGTGTTCTTAAATTATATTAAGCTTAATGCGTTCTGGACCAGGAATTGGATAGTCTCTAACTCTTCAGCAAGGAGTGAAGGCTGCGGCCTGCTTTGGGCTTTTTAAGTTGCAACTAGGACTGACCGGAGGATATAAGTACCTGAAGGCCTTCTAGGGCGAGGATGACGCTACATTTCATCCACAATGGTATGATCCACCATCAGGTTATAGCTTATACAGCTAGGTACAGATGTAAATCTTATCACGTATTACTGAAATAATGTTTCAATAGGACAGTGACATATGTCACACAGCCGTAGAAGTGATCAATTTATTGCAAACCAAATTTCCCGATCGCATAATTTTACCAAAATCAGTAGTTAAGTGGCCAGCCAGATTATGTTATTTAACACTACTAGATTATTTTTTGTGGGGCTATTGTAAGGACAGAGCTTTTATGAAGCCAGCTGAATAAGGTTCAGTCTAAAAACTCAAAATCCGTGATGTGATTAACGAAATAGGACCACTATTTTGCTAAAAAGTGATTAAAAACTATAATGACGAAGGATCGACATCTATCAGCGTGATCGTGTTAGACATCTGCCAGATATTATTTTTCATTTCTAATTGCTAAACTTTTCTCTTCGTAAGTGCCCCTTTAGGCTAGTAGGTAGTGTACTAGCTTGTCAGTATGGGGGTTGTGGGTTCGATTCCCAACGAAGAAATTGGTTTTTTTTCACTACAAAAAAAAATTTCACTGTCGGTGGGGCTGCTCAGCGATGAAGGCATAGTCACTAGTCGTTGTGCTATCTTATACGGCATTTAGTTTCTGACCATGTATTTCATCTCTTCTCTATCCCTTTCCTAAAGAATGTAGCACGGTACTTGACTAAATAGGCATTGTTGCCTGAAGTACTATTTCTCTTAAAAAAAAAATACAATAAAAGTTTTAATCATCGTAATCTAAATTGTTTGTTTTATTTTGTGTTAGAAAATAAACTTCTGGAAATTAATTGCTAGTCTCGTTCTGACTACTCCTTAAAGTAAAAGGTTAGAATTTATGATACCTACATCCTGCCGAGCCATCATCCATAGAATGACGTTTGACCATCTATACTAAATTATCCAAATTAAGTTTGAAAATCAGTGAGCAATCAGGTGTTTAGTAGTGAGGTTCTGTTTATGCCATTAGGTCATTTAACCAATAGACCTTACGAACTCCAATACATCCAGATAATTTCATAGGGTTTTGGTATGATTTTTATACTGGTGCCATTATTATACCTAATTTCTTTAAAAATAAAGATGGTCTTGTTAAGATCGATGAAGATTTTTTATTTTAAAAATATGAAAGACATTGAGAGGCGGGCGAGATATAGTTTCGTTAGGATAGCTTTATGTTATTATACATCAGGCCTAACCTGCTGTATATAATATTTTTTGATATTGAAAAAATAATTTAAAAAAATAAGACTGTTAACTGGTTTCCAAGGTCGTTCTAAATGGCAACTCTCGCTTATTTCCAGGCAACAATTTATTGATTTTGGTAATAACTCACTGTTTAAAGTTTTTCTAGCTTTAAGTTTTAGATTGTGTTGAAACTTCACCTAACGTAAACAATTATTACACACATGTTTAACATATATTCAAAAGTGAGAATAAATATTCGACAGTGTGTGAGTAGCACTGATGATGGTGATGATGATGAATGCTTTTGCAAAAATCATTTAACATTCGAGACGACAGTGCTGTCAACTAGATATATGCTATACGTACGTAACATAGTATATTTTTTGATTAAAAAGAAAAGTATGGCAAAAACAACACATACTCAAGCGCCCCCTCTTACGACATAAATGACTAAGCTGACAATGATGATCTCGAAAATATTTTAACAAGCGTTTGCAAAAAGTTTTGCACGCACCAAGAATATGCCAGTGATGAAAGTTGAACAAAAATAGCAAATTTGGAAGAAGAAGAAATAAGTTTTGTGATATAGAAAAATAAAAAATGAAATTTTTTATTAATTTTATGCATATAAATTATATATTTATATTTTTTCAAGTGTAGCAAAAATATTTAAAATAATTTCGTGTTAGCAGAAGATGATTATTAAAATTTATGTTTACTTTATTAAGAATGTATGGGTGTCTTAGTATGGTTGCCGAATATCACATTATACGATAAAAGATAATAAAATGAAAATTGAACGAAATCATCTTTAAGTCTTTTGAAAGATTATTTCGTATTAAATAAAATCAAATAAGAAAAAGTGAATTTATATTAAGAACAAGAAAAAAAAAAAGAAAAGAAATATCAACTACGATATTTAATAACAAAATTATTACAAAAAATTTCTAAAATATGAAAGCATTTTCTTAATATTATTGTATCGGTATTTTTTTTTAATAATTTACATACGTATGAACTCGTATGTTTGTATAATTTTTCTTAATAGCAATAATATATTTTGTAAGTGTCTGTAAGGGCTGACGACATAAATTATGAATGTAATATTTAATATGAAAATCTTAACTTGATTATATTTTAAAATTATCTTCACACATAAACAGTTAACAGGCATATGTTTGCAATTTTCGCGAATAATAATAATAATTTATGTTTAATTCATGTGTTGCTGTTTACGCGGAGGGAAAAATATAAGAAAATCGTAGAAAATTCTTATTTTCATTTTTATTTATAAAGAATAATTTTATATGAAAATTAAGGCACAAGAGGTGCTACAAATCAATGACTATTCTAGCATTTGTAATTAAAATACATATATTCTTTTAATTTCAAACTTATTTTTAATGTATATGTAAATAATAATAATAATTGTAACCCTCGCCCTTTAAGCTAAGGGCTTTAATGGACAATTAACCAATACGATTGATATGATACTTAACAAACAATTTCGGCGATTCCGATACCAATAGAAACTACGAATTTATAACAGCGACCCCATGCACTAATTTTTTTTAATTTTAACTAAAAACATTAGAGTAATATTATGTAATTGAAGAATAATCCTTTTACCGTGAATCAGAATAAACTAAATTTAACTCTTATTTTTTAAAATATTTTATAAACGTTAACCAAAAATTATTTACCATAATGCATGCATTAACACTAAATACTCAAAATAAGTCAAAAAGAAGTAATAAAAAAAGTAAAACTAATTCGGAAAATATTTTTTGTAAAAAAATACAAAACCAAAAAATAGTATTTTTTTTTGTTAAAAATATAAAAATTAAGAAAGACTTATTAACTAGTATTTTTTTTTAACAAAAGTGGTAAACATTAGAGCCCCTCATTTCAATTAATATCGTTACGGATGTGTCTTGCTTAAGTTTTAAAAGAAAGTATTTAAGCAATAAAGTAAACTACTGGGTACGTTGTTTACTAACTGCGTGGCTTGCCAAGAAAATTAATGCATGCAAGACAACAACAAATTTCTGGTTACAAACTGCCTACAAATTTTATACACGCAAAACAACAGAAAAATTTCTGTTAACTAACTGCATATATTTTTGTTACACGCAAGACCTCCACAAATCGGTATGCTGTATGCTAACTGCGTAATTTTCTAAGAAAACTTATCTACACAAGAATTTATCTTAAAATAAATTCCAGAAAGAAATTTTATCAGCATAAAAACAAAACAAGAAATACACATAGACATACAGGCGCCTATACATTGACATCAAACACCAACAAAATGTGACACAAAGGGAGTAGAAGATTCTTAATTCTTTAATTCTTCAAGTGGACTAATATAAAAAGGCAGCGTTTGAGTGGATAGTTGGTTAGTGCAAAAATAAACCTCGTGCATCTTAAAAAAATTATTCGGTAGTAGAAACTTTATAGTAAATAAACTTGTAATTAATTTAAAAACTTTAAAACCTGGTGTTATTTATTTTGCAACCTGAGAAACTCACAACAAAACGCTTACAAAAGTTATAAGCGTGACAATATAAAATGAAATAAAATATAAATGCGGTCTTAGTAATCTTAAATATCTTTCTCCTATCCTATTTCTCATATTTCTCAACGACCTTTGTCAAACTTCCAACCCCATATTTACTCTTTCACAGTTGACAGCATTAGCTGTTATTCGTATTCATTCAATAACAGTCCGTACCAGTTGGAGGTGGGTTCCCAAAAGTCTAAACATAAATCTTTCGCTTAATCACGATCTTTTAACAATCTCCGAATGGAGTCATGTGAATAGAGTGTCGATTTCAATGTCCCTAGAATGCAATGTTGCATGCTTACGCATATATCAGTGTTCGGAAATGGTGCTGCATTTCTTACTATGGATATTATAAGTATTAAGGAATCAGAAGCACTCAATGTTTTTGGCATGAAAATTCAGTGTGATGTTCGATAGGCTCAGCACATTTTTTAAGTTTCTACAGAAGCATTCAAGTGCCTTGGTTTTCTAAAACAGAGTAAGGAATACTTCACTCCAACTAATCTTCATACTATTTCTACCATTTATAACTGTCCAAGAATGAAATATAACTCTGATGTATGGGCCGGTACTCCAAGGTCATTAAAGTTGCAACTGGGAAAAACCTGTTGCTATAATTGGTCTTCGGCTTCCTAGGACGAGCATAACGTTCCTATTTATGCAAATTGGTTTGACCACCATCTAATTAAGGCTCCGTAGCCAGGCGCAGATGTAAATCTTATCACGTAATGACTTTCAATGTAGCAAAACTCAAATTGTGTATCAACAAACACTACTCCCTCTTTCCTCCCCCCAATAACCTTATTTATAGTCGTCCATACAAACAGCCCGGAAGGACGTTAAGAGAAGAAATTAAAAAAAGTAAGGATACATTCTGTAATTTTCTAAAGTCGCCTAAAACCAAAAATATTAATTTAAAACCGCTTAAGAAATTTGCAATTCCAATTCCTTTCTAATATAATGGATTGTCTTTGTTTTTATTTTTTATTGGGCCAAATCAAATCATAGAAAGGAAATTGGTCAAATATTGTTATGGCAAAATACTTTTCAAATGAAAAGAAGGACTTCAAGAAATAGCCTTTATAAGCTGAAACATTCGCTGTTTATTATTATGCTGTGGAGGAGTTTGCAGAATTAGAAACCCCTAAATCGACTCTAGCTAATGTTTTAGTGTATTTACTTATCTAAGCATATTAGGAATTTCACTTCAAAGCAGCTTTTTAATTATGCTTTCCCGGTCAACTAGAATTTACTCATTCTAAAATGTTAAACTTTTTAGATAACGAGCTATTTGTTTCTGTGGGGCTTTATTGTATGTGTTAAATACTTGTCTTCATACTCTAGGTATAAAATTATTTTTTAAGAAAAACACTTAAAGAAAAAAATATATTAAATAATAAATATAAATATTAGATAATAGAATTAAATGAACAAGACTGCCATATCTTTCCCTTTTAATTGAATTTAGACGTTTTTAATCATAGCAATGAGCAATGAGTGAAATGTTAGTATTATCTTAAATGACTGAGATACAATTTGCGTGTGCCTAGTAGTAAAGGGGTGTTGTTAAGCAGTGGTGTCAGATACATTTATGTAGAGCTTATTTTGATTAAAAAAAATATTTTTAGTTTACATATTGGCTTTCTTAAGCATACACGAAAATCACCGAGTAGGCATCACTATACCTACAAGACCACATAGTTAATTTGGAAAAATGGTTGAAGAGATGGAAAATAAAGGTGAATGAACAAAAACGTACTCATATAACGTTCACACTACGAAGAGACTCATGCCCCCCCCCCCATTCGCATAAATAACCAAATAGCACCACAAATTACAGAGGTCAAATACCTTGGTATGCATTTTCGGCGCCTCACATGGAAATGCTACATAGAATCCAAGTTAGCACAAATGAACTTGAAAGCCGTCCAATTAAACTGGCTTATTGGCGGAAACTCTACTCTTAGCTTGGATTGCAAACTTCTACTTTACAAGTCGGTCCTGAAGCCAATCTGGTTTTATGGAATCCAGTTATGGGGCACTGCCTCAGCTAGCAATATAGAAAAAATTCAAAGACGCCAAAATAAGATACTACGACTGATCACAGATGCTCCCTGGTACATAAAAAACTCAAATATCCACAAGGATCTAAACCTGCCATCAGTTAAGGCAGAAATATTGAAACATGCAATAACATATTTAAACAGGCTCGAAACACATCCAAATCCAATGGCCCGTAACATACTTAATGACAGTGGTTACATTAGACTGAAAGGGAGGGATACTGCTTCTCTCGCTCAAACATCAGGGGATGACCCGCTGGTAATACGAGCAAGCCTGAAGCATACAGAATTTTGTCTGGCACTGGCTGGGCTTCATTTTTATTATTACAACTAAGATATGAGTAATTATTGTTATTTCGATTACATCGAAGATACAATAAATAAAAAAAGAGAAAAAAAATTTACATTTAGATCAACATTGACCAGGCCGTTTTTCTCTTATCTCTCACTTTACTGCACAAAGCGAAATGAAATTATATCTTATGGAAATTTTGGCACACTCGTTGTAGAGAAGAGTAGAAAATTATTAAGTTTAAACTTTAAATATATTTGTAATGCTTAATGAATTTTGTTTATGAATTTTATTAAGTTTCTTGAATAAAAATTTTTATTTGCACTTTGTTTCCTTTTCTACTACACAATACACACACACACGTACATATCAAACAAAAACTTTATATAATAAATTCGCAAATTTATTCAACTCTGAATATGTGCAATTTTAAAAAGAAAAATGAAAACGAATATTTTTCTTTTTTTTTTTTGAAATGTAAATATTTTTTGGTCGTCCAGTGTGCTTTTTGCTTTTTTCTTTTCTGCATTTAAGGTTGAGATTATTTTTTTCAATTTCGCTGGTTGTGTTTGTAAATCCCAAGATTTGCGTTACAGCGCATACTTATGTATTTATATGGGTGGGTGTGTATGTATTACGCTATGCGTGAGCCCGTTCTTCTATACTCACTTTCTCTATGCTGAGGATTTTTATGCAAAACGTGCAGTGAATTAAAAATTTTATTTATTTCAAGTTGATTTTATTATATTTTAGTCTTCGTGAGGTTTGTGTTTCTTTGGTATTTGGTTCATTTTTGTTTTTTTTTTGTTTTTATCTTTCTACTAATTTTTTTGTGCTTTTAGTTTATTAAATTTAATGTGTACGTTATTGTTCGCAACACAAAAAAAAAAATAATTCTTGAAATTCTTTCATTTCTATGATAATATTGAAAGAAAGAGCAAACAAAATATAATGAAAAAACTTACAATGGGAAAAACATTATCCATTAACATTTTACATAATTTTTATTATATTTATGATAATTAAATAATGATAATTTCTTTAGATACTATAGCTGGCAATAAAAATTTAATTCTTAAAAGAATTTAAAAATTTTAAACAATTTTACACAAACCTTTTAAATGTCTAGCCGTTCTCAACTATTATTTCTTCGAAGAGCATAACAAATATAAATTGGTAGGCTACCGATAAAATAGGGCCAAATATGCAGAGTTCCATGTTTGTTTTTAAAATATATTATTAAGTAATTTATAATTCATCGAAATCATTTTCAATCTAAGGAATTTTATTTCGTGCTTGATTCCTTTGAGAAGGAATCAGAATATCATGAAATATTTATTTAAAGGAATCAAGCACAAAATAAAATTGCTTAAAATATATTATTAATATTATTAGTTAATTTATTCTACCCTCTTTACGATTAAAGCATAATAAAATTACTTATATTTTTATATTTATAAAATAGTATTATATTATTTAGGTAATAATTACAGTAATTGAAGCCGATTGACCATTTACATCGCCGAAGATACAGTTAATTCATTTAGAAACAACTGGCTGGTTTTTCTGAAAATCATTTGTCCGGGTGTGTCAGCAAGCCCAATTGCCGCATTTGGGCTTCTAAAAATCCAAGAGCGATTTTTGAGAAGCCTTTCATGCTCAACGAGATTTCACCGTTTTCTTTTCGAATATGAGGCTGGAAATGCGGTAACGGTCAAAGGATAATCGATAATCTTAATCGCAAGATTCTAACATCTCAATTTTGTCCTATTATTGACAACGTGGATATCACTGACATGTGCTTTCAACAGGACGGTGCCAGATATCACACAGTCAATGAAACGATCAATTTACTGCAAACCAAATAATTTCACGGCAATCAGCTGTTAAGTGGACAGCCAGATCGTGTGATTTAACACCCCTGGATTATTGTTTGTAGGGCTGTGCTAAGGACAAAGTCTATAAGGAGTCAATCGAATCGTTTTTAGCCTTAAAACTCAAAAGCCGTGATGTAATTGAAGAAATAGGACTGCCATTTTGCCAAAAAGTGATTAAAAACTTTGATGAAAGAATTGACAACTGTCAGCGCGGTCGTGATGAATATTTGCCAGATGTTATTTTTCAGTCATAATTGCCGAACTCTTCTTTTCGTAATTACATTTTATATCCATGTTATATCTATATCTAATCATGTAAAAGATAATATAATAAAAATTAAAATTACTGTACTATAGGAGTACCCTTTCTTTAATTTATTTTCAGTTTTTTTTTACTTTTCTTAAAACAAAATTATAAATTTCAAGCTTCTGACTAAAGCCATTTAAAAGTTGAGCCACATCCCTCTAAATTGCGGCTTATATGGAAACACCCATTAATTACATATTCCGTATAAATTCCTAATGTCTACTTAACACGTTTGAAAATGTAAAACTATGCATTTTAAGATTAGGATATTGCGACAATTTTTAAATCGAAGTTTTTATTTTTTTTTTCTAATTTTTGCTGTTTACATACACTGTGCAAATTAGATGCGTCGCTTTTTGTAGTTTGTAGAAAAACTTAGATAACAGTTAAGTGTTATGCAGTATTTTTCGAAACCCTAACTTCGTATTGAATTTCCTGAATATTGCATAAAAATCGGGTCACACACACCACCACAAGAAATTATTTAATCATAGAATTAGAAAGGATTATTGTAGGAATGAAAAGTTAATTTTTGTTGAGCAGTCGATTGTGGTCGATTGGTCAGTGAATCGCACTACGCATTACAGAGAAAATTCGTTTTTTAGCAGAATAGTTTGTATGTGGAATTAACTTCCTCCAGAGGTCTGTTACTTTCAATGTGGGAAAATTCAAATCGAATGTCCACAAACACTAGTCTCTTTTTCCTCCTCCCCATTACTGCACTGCATGAGTACGGGTCATACGCTGGTCCGAGCGTAAAAAACTTAACAAACTTAACACTTATAATATGAAAGAGAATTTTGGATAAAACAAATATGATCTTTTATTTAATTTTCAAAAATTTTATAATTTCTGCCAAACTCTTGCTTAAACTAATAATACTTACTAGAGTTATAAGAATTTTTCAAAATAATCGCTATTTTCTAAAGATGTTCTCACAAGCTGCAGCAGGATTTGAATTGTCCGTAATCTACCACAAGTTTTATATTTAAAGTGCATTATTTCCTTCTTTTTGAAATGTTTATAAAATATTATTGTGGCGCGTGTCATTGTAAAATTTGTAAATATTAAAATAAAATTGCAACAAACGTTACACCAAATGGAAATGAAATATTTTGTTCTTTTTGTTTTCAATAGCTTTTTAAGCTACATCATATAATAAGTGTTTTAAAAATTTTAAATCTTCTTAAAAAATTTTAACAGTCATTTATTCAATAACTTTTTATATCAAATTGTTTCCAAAGTTTTAATTTTTTGTTTAATTTGAAGGTTAATTTGAAATAGAATGAAAGTTGTAGGATATTTTTGCTTTAAACTTAAATATTTATTATTTATTGCTATCGAGTATTTTGCTAAGATCGATAGGATTTAAACGATCTATTATACTACACTTGTTGTCATACCTTCCCCTGAAAGCAGTCGTTATTGGCTATTTGTTTAGAACGATTGTCGAGCGCTTTCGATGCGATGACATCGTTTTCAAGCCACGTTCTAGATCAGTGATGGGCGAACTTTTTGGGCGGCGGGCCAATAAATTAAAAAAAGTCTTGCGGCTGACCATGTAATTAAAAAAAAAACATAGAGGGTCATTCATTTAAAAATGATGGGGTTGCTGTTCAATTAAAACTTCGGTTTAAGCTAAATATTTATTAGTTATATTACGTAATATTTTAAAACAACATAACAATTTTATAAGATACGGTTTATTATAATTTTAATATTTTCCAGATGTATGGGCAGCATAGATCTATTTCTGACATGACATAATTTCCTCAAAATCTGGTTCCAGCTGGGATGATGCGACTTTTAATAAATTAACTTGACTCTCGTCTGACAATCGGTTTCTTATTGAATTTTTTCTGCATTTCATTACTGAAAAGGCCTGTTCACATAAATATGAGGAAGCAAACGTTGCCATAATTTTCTGCGCATGATTAATTAGCTTTGGCAATTCATCTTTTAGTAAGGATTTAAAGAAATTAAGCTTATCTGTATTTAAAAATAGCTGTTTTAAATTATTATTTTTTGCAATATTATTGCAATTCTATAATTTCCAATTATAGATCAGATGGAACATTCTCAGGATTAACATTAAAAGGCAGTAGAAAAATATCTAAACATGGTTAGATTTTTTTAAAGTCAGCAAATCTGGCCTCAAATTCTGAATACAGTTTTAATAAAGATTGTGAAAAGACTTTTAACTTCTCTTCACTCATTAAGTCTTGGAAAATGAGTCAAATCATTTTTTCCCAAATATTTAGAAAATATAAAAAATTGCGATTTAAAAGACCTCAAACTGCCCCAAGTTTCATCTATAAGCTGATTTCTTTCCTATAACTTCTTGTTCAGTTTATTATAGTGCTCGAGTAAATCGATGTAACAAACCACGGGCTCAAATGGTATTAATTAATTTTAAAATAACATTAAGTACGTGGTTAATATCCAAAGCAGCCTTGCGAAGAACTTCTTGGTGGATTATACAATGTAAAAGAATTTTTTCGCTTTCAGGATTCTGACTTTTATAAACTCCTGCAAACCCCGTATTTTTTCCCACCATGTTAGGTGCTCCATCAGTTGTTAAATTAATTAATGTGGAAGTTGGGCATTAAGAGATTCCATCTCCCCTCTAAATTCATCATAAATTTTTTTCCTGTTGTCTTTCCTTTTAAAGATCTCAAACAAGCAAGTTCTTCGGTTATTACAAAGTTTTCATCGACTCCTCTGATAAAAATTTGAAGTTGGGCTGTATCACTCCTGTCAACACTGAAAATACTTAAACTTTTTAAGACGTCCATCGAGTTGATTGGTTAAATTAGAAGAAATCGCTTCAATTCTTTTCGTGACCATTCTACGTGATAGCCCTATAGATTCGAAATCTTTTACCTTTTCTGGGCATAATACTTTTCCAATGCTAATTAAAACATCCTTCAGAAAACGGTTTGTCACTTTTTGCTATTTTATAGGCAACAATGTGACCAGCTAACGTGGAGGATGTCTGGACACTTCTTTGATTTTTAAAAAACATTTGCTGACTAGATATTTTTCTTTTCACTTCCTCTGAATGAATTTTCTTGTCTTCATCTGTCATTTTATAGTACTTCGACCCAAGATGTTTTGAATTAAAGTTCCTAGCGAGATATTAATCTTTTAGTACAGCTACCGGTTCGTGGCAATAAAGACAAATAGGTTTTTGGTTATATTCCATAAAGAAGTACTTCCTTGTCCACTCTTCTTGAAATTCTCGACATTCCTAATCAATTTTTCTCTTTCTATTTTCGATTGACATTTATGGGGGTATTTACAATACACTTTATTATTTTAATTACACAAATAAAACTGTACGTTGGCAACTTTATAATATTACTTCACAATTTATTCTTTACGTCACGAGATTTACACTTTTATTGGTTGCTGATTAATCCATCGCTGGCCCTTTTATATTTGTTGCGCATGTTGTCTCGAATATTCAAGAATCTTCTAGATCTCACATATAATAGTTGTTATTATGTTATACGTTCAGTTTTCTTTATTAGTTGTTAGTGTTTTGTGATGTTTATGTTTCTTCTTAGAATATTGCATCAGAAAGTTGTTGTTCTCTTGTGTGTATAATATTTCCTAGAAAACTACGCAGTTTGGATATAATACAATATGTCTATATTAGTTGTTTTTTTTCATGCTTTTTAAGTTTCTTCTTGGAATATTTCCCAGAAAACTACGCAGTTTGTACACAATATAATATGAAAATATCGCATTTTTTTTGTTAAAATTATCAATTTATATCTTTTTTAAAAAATAATGTAAATTTATTTTTTGGTCATAATTTTTTAATAGGTGATAAATTTTTTTTTTGCAAAATGCTCGGCGGGCCGGATTGAAACCCTAGTTCGCCCATCACTATTCTAGATAGTACCTATATATTACGCTTCCTTTTTGATATTTTTGATATGTATTGTGTGGTAGAGCATCGACGCATTGTAGGTTGTATTTTGCTGTTGTATCGTTACTGCAATGGTAAGTGCTTTAACAAAATTAGGAAACTTGTTCCCGAAGCTCGTATATTTTTGCGTTTGACTCGATTTTTGTTGAGCGGTCGATTGTGGTTGATTGGTCAGTGAATCACACTACGCATTACAGAGAAAATTCGTTTTTTAGCTGAATAGTTCGTATGTTGAATTAACTTTCTCCAGAGGTCTTTCCTGGCACTTTGAATGTGGGAAAATTAAAATCGAATGTCCACAAACACTACGCTCTCTTTCCTTCTACCCATAACCTATTTTCCTAGTTCTGGTAGAATGCACTACATGAGTAGGGGTCATACGCTGAGTACTGGTTTGAGCGTAAAAAAAAACAGTCAAAGACGGAAATGAATGACAACAGTTCATCGTAAATGTTTACTTTATGCAGATGGTGCATCATCCGGTGATTGCATAACAATTATTACTCATTTAGTTAATCTAATTCATTTAAATATTACTATCTAAATTGAAAAACAATTAATCGAAATGATCTGCAAAAAATTAATTAATAATTATTTTTTCCATCTGAAGCATAAATTAAATGAATATTCAATCGAATTAAAATGTTTATTTTTCATAGAATTTAAATTTCGTAGAATTGAAAATTTTTTTTTTTAATTACAATATATTTCTTAGCAGGAATTCTAAGGCTTTTGCTTTAGAAAAAAATTAGACATATCCACCAGTTCATCATCAGTTTTTTTAGTTAACTAAACAGCAAAATTTGTAGTGGTGGAAGTTACTACTATCCCAGCACTGCTTATCACATGCAAGAGTTTTGTTGTAATTGATGGGTTAAAGACCCAACTATATTATGCATAAATTGACTTAAGGCAAATTAAGCAACTGTGCTTAAGCAAAGTACTAAACTGAACGCACATTCCGTACGGAAACAGCTGATTTTGCATTGTGTTATAGATACATTAGTAAACAAATTCCAATGGAGGGCAAAAATATTTTATCTGAATTTAATAGAAAATGTACAGAGAAGAAATAGCTTATATGACAAAAGGGACTCCTTTTATTATAACGGCAATTAAAAGGAACGAGGGCCTTTAAACATTTTAGTTTCTTTTCCATTTTTTTAACACACAATTTGCTATAAAATTTAGTTTTTTATTGCTTATAAATTCAATAATGCACACAGTTGCATTTTTTAGTCCTTTTGGCGATATATGTGTAATTTTTCTTTCGTAATTTTCTGAAAACTATTAACAAACAACTTTATATTTGTATAAGGATAGTATTAAGTATACAAAATATGATTATTAAACGACTTTTTGCTATTAAATTTCATTTATTTCGAACGACATTATTTTTTTACAAAAGTACAAATAAAAAAACTGTGCAACTGTGCAACTGTGCATAATAATTTCTATATACATGTAAGTACAATATAGCCACGTAAAAGTCTTCAATGATTCGCTTAAACATTTGACAGACTTTTCGTTCAATTTTTGATATTAGCTTAAGCCAGCTTATGCATAAACAATCAATAAGTATGCCGAGGTATTAAACGCAATCCTTTTTTGGAGTTTGGATATTATTTGTAGCAATATTAGAGCAATTATCCTTTATAGCAATATAATGAGTATAGACTGTTCTGCATTAAGCTTGGAGCTTCATTTTTTTAGCCATTACTCAATTAAATATAATTAGTTTTAAACAAAGCAGCTACCATTAATTGGCCAACTGTTTGAAGATAAAATAGCAGTAATATTTGCATACGTAAAAATTTAACAAGGTCAAAAACTGGCTTAATAGCTAAAAATATACAGGACTTTAGTATACTGCCTTAAGGATCTCCCGCTCTAATATGATCTTTAATCTGCAAATTTTCTGTAAAATAATCTGCTAATTAGAAATGATTTGAAGAATGCATCAAATGTAGACGGGAAAAGTTTTTTTAGTTTGTTTGGTCATCAGGAATAATTTTATACTCTCAAGAATTGGGAATAAACGATTCAAAATTATAACTCTCAAAAAAATACTTAATAGTTTAATATGTCTATAAGAAGTTTGTTCATTATCAGGCTTGTTGGGTTTCTTGATCAACATAATAACTTTAGAGTTGATAAAAATTTTAGTTAAATATAGAACAGCTTTCCTTGACAAACTGTGTGTTACTACTACGTCGATATTAATATAACCTCCTGGTTATATTTATACTTTTCGGTATTTAGATTTTAGTGAGCTCTTGTGGGAAAATTTTAACTCTAAATTAAGTCAAACACTTTTTAGTAAGGTAAATGAAAATTATGAAATTTATTGTAATTGCTGAAAATGTCTATTTTATTATTGTTATTATTTGGACGAAATTAAATTGTATTAAAGACCAGAAAAATAAAGACATTTAAGTAAACTTAAGTAAACACCTCTTCTGATTGCTCGTTAAGTCGTGGTGTTTCTACCAAGGCTCTAGTTTTAATTAACATTAGCACAAGATGTTTCTATCTGGGCTAAACAAGGTTAATCAAGTCCTAGTGTTGCTACCAAGGATAAAACAAAATTTACATTAGCACACAGTATCCCCACCTCTGCTAAACCAAATAATTCCTAAATTATAATCTCCAAAATAAACATTTGGTGTTCTAAACAATTCACGTTTATTAATATTAAACAACGTCTTCTGTGGAATTAGCAATTTGGTGAACAGAAAAGATGATTAGATCGTTAACATGAGCCATCGCTTCCCTTAAAAGGTGGCACTCTATTTATCAAATGCTTCAATATTTTAGTGTCTTTCCGAAGTTTTGATTATAATTATTTGAATTGTTATATTGTCAAAAAATGCATGATTTGTTTTTTAGACTACTTAAGCGATGATTGAGTTTTTTTGTTGTCTAACGAAGACGCCACTTGTCATATGGACTTCTGCTTATCTGCCATGGCTTTCTTAATTTTCTTTTAATTAGAATCAGCTTGTAATGAGATTCGAGGATTACTTTGCAAAATAGTAAAACTTTCTACCGGTTTGCGTAAAAAGCGACCTCATGAATTCTATTACTCAAGCTTTCGGCTGCTTCACCCAGCTCGGAGCTCTTTCAAGTTTGTAGGGTTTTAATATTTTCAATCTTATCTTACTTCTTTATCAGCATAATCGACTATAGCTTTAGTTTTTTAAACTAAATTATAGAGTAGCACAGCTATCGCGTTTTTTCAAAAAGCAGTGTGTTTTTCAATTATGGCAACACCAAGAACGTAATAGTTTTGATATTTAGTTTTTTGACGCATTCGTAGTAGAGGCATTGGCAATTGTAACAATCAATTCAATTTCGCACGAAAATCGCATTAAAATAATTAAAATCTACTCTGAAAATGGTTGTTCTGTTTAAATTACATTTCGTAAAATTCGTGATATTTTCGGACAACATAATCGTGCTTTGAGACCGCTATTAAGAATTGGTCATTAAATTTGAGTCGACAGGCTCGATACAGAATATGCGAACACTAACGCATGTTCGATCTGGTCGTGCAACTGAAAACTTTGCAGCCCTGAGTCACAGTGTTGAAGCATATCCACATTTTTCAATTCCTCGACGTTCTCAACAATTGGGATTATCCAAAACGACGACATGGTGAATGTTGCGTAAGGATTTGATTTCGATTTTAAGCTTTACAAGATCCAACTGGATCAAATCGCCATCAATTCACTTAATGCATTCAGAAATAACCGGAATTTTACATTTAAAATTCCAGTAACCCATAAATGAAGAAATTTAATGAAAGTGCTTGGAATTACCAATAAATTTTAACTGATATTGTCACTTCATTTTTATTTATTATCAGTAAAACTTTACTGGCAACGAATACTAATTTTTAGCTTCAGCTAAAATTCTTTTTTTGCAATCTTTGTGATCCTGCAGAATACCTCACCTTTATTCTATATCACACTCTAAGTCAAACTTTTACTGTGATTTCTAAAACAAATTAAATTAAAAGTTAAAATTTTCCAAGCTTGTATATTACAGTTTTAGGTTTTATTCAATATTTTCTCTTCCTTTCAGATTATTGTGTGGATTATTTTTTGTGAGACTATGTCAAGGATAGAGTCTAAATGTAGCTAATCGAATCGACTTCACCCTTAAAACTCAAAATCCGTGATGTTATTAACGAATAGGACCGCATCTGTCAGCGTGGTTGTGGTAGACAGTTATTATTTTTCATTAATAATTGCCGAACTTTTCTCTTCGCGATACTGTAGTGGAACCACCTTAATACAAATAATAAATATTCACACATGTGGTTGGGGACACAACATATTTTCACAATGAAAGATTTCAAATAATTCAAATTGCTCAAGTGCAACGCACTAGCAATGCATACGTGTTTGTTATTGCTATGTTGCGACGAATGTAGGGCCTTCAACAAATATTGTCCTGTATTGTTGTTGCTCTAATCGCATGCGCTGATCGAGGCGTTTCATGTGACACATTTATTTTGTGGAAAACAATCCCAAAATGAATGCAATAACAATTAGATTACGTTGCACTTGTCGCCCAAATCATAATACTAATAATACTTCAAACTAATACTACTTCATAGTATTAGTATTAATAATATTTTAACATAATTACTTTTAATATATTGGAGAACCACTCAATCACGAATTTTATGATACTATCTATCTACTATTTATGATTGCCTGAGTAAACCAATAAAAATTATATCGTAAAAATAGTTAAGAGAAAGTAGATTTTAAGAACGAGTGAGTTTTCATTCTCACTCGACTCTAGACTAGCTAAAGCCTTCTTATAGCCAGTATATAAACGGCTGCGATGTAGAAGGAACGAGGAATTATTATTTTACCATCCGAGCTTCAAGTTGAGCTACAGAGATATAAAACTGCTCCTAGTTGAGCAAATAAATAAATTAATTAATAATTAAAAAATGTATCATTGCAATACATTAAAGATTAGAATCATTTTAAACTAAATTTTTTTGTTTTATTTTATTTTAGAAAACAAACTTCTTGTTGAAAACCCCTTTAGAAATGATATTTGTATCTTAAATATGAAATTAAGAAGGTAGAATTAGCAACATCTTTTTTGTATTTAAAAGGATACACTTTCAAATTTTTACAATTGTGTTCGAGTATACTGATAAAGTAAATAATTAAAAAGAGTTTGCTTTTGCACTAGCACTCCACAGAAGGCTAAATTGGAAGCAAAAACTAAAGAATAATATTTAATTTTTTTTTTTAATTATTTATAAAGCCTTAGTTGGTAAACGTGAGTTAAGGTTAAAATAAAATTAATTTTTCATTCCTTTCAAGACAATTTATTTATTTCTTTATTTATTTTTTTCATTTTGTAAATTAATTTCTTTAAATAAATGTCAAAAGTTATTTTTGGTTGTGATTAATTGAAACTTGAAGGTCATGTGCTTAACCAAACATGTGCTTCGGTATTTCGTCATTTATCCACATCTGCCTTCAATCGTATGTATCGTATGTAACTGGATAAAATTGTGTACAAGGACACAAGGCAAAGGTTTATTTAGCCTTCATCATACAGCTACTGCATTCTTGTTCATTTATCAATATGTCAGCCACAACGATTAATATAAACTTTACTCACATATTTTATTTTATTTTATTTTTTTTTATTTTACTTTTATTTCATTAAACTTTATTAAGGCTGAGCGATATCAAGCGCAACCAAACCGCTGCTAAAACTATTTAAACTATGGCAATCATACTACCATGCTCTCCATAGTCCAACAACTTTATATAACAATTTTAGTGAAGATAATTCTTCATGTTGTTGCAAACGATACGCATATTTCTTTGAAAGTTTCTTTCTTTTCTATAGTTAGTTTTTGTGTTTTTAAAAAGAGGGTTTGTTTGTGTTCTTACATTTGCTAACAACATTTTTTAGTTTGATTAAATTTTTCATACACTTTACTTTACCAATCTCAGCAAATATAAATTTTTGGCAATTCATCCAATTTCGTTTGCATTGTTTTAATATTGGTGTTTCAGTAAGACATAAAATCCATTTCGAGGACAAAAAGCACATCAATTTGCAGTCGCAAATCATTTTTAACAATTTAATTTGATTTGTTCATTTATTTTACTTTCCCTACGTCTACATCATATGAAACTAAATAAGTAAAATACTCGGTAACTTACAAACAACCAGTCGACAATTTGTTTTTTAAAAAGTCATATTTATCTGTCAAGCTTAATTTTTTCGAGAGTATGGCAATGTGTGCAGGAAACTTTATCTTAAGGTAAGGGGAATGTTAAAAAAGTGTTTTATACACTGAGCCAAATTTCATACATAATATTAACCAAATAAATTTAGTAAAATGTTAACAATCAAATCATTTTTTTTATAGTATACTCATTCGAAACACAAAATTTGAAATGCTAAATATAAATATTAAAAAAAAACATTAGATACATTCTCTGGTGGTGACAATTTTTGTGAGGGAGCAAAATTAGTCTACAAAGCCTCTGCATACGAAAAGTGTGAGCTGACTGGTTGGCCCATTTGTGGGTAATTCGTAGCTTTTGAATTTGTTGTTTGGGCAGGTGGAATTTTTGGTTTTTGAATCATAGTCTGTTTAACAAACGAGTACACAGGACAGCCCCTATAATTACCTCCAAAATTACTGCATTTTTTTGTTTGTTTTTGTTCTTCTTTCGGCTTATTGCAACTGGCAGTATCGTGTAATTCACCGCACACTACACAAACTGTAGGTAGTTTGTAATACGTGTTTGTATGGCCATATTCTTGGCAATTATGGCCCTGTACCGATCCTGCACGCTTATGTGGCTCTTCTACTGTGATTTCACTTTGTATAAGGTATTTGAAATTATAAATTAGGTGGGTCTCATTCTTTTTCAATGCCATGTCATTTGGCTTTAATTCAACCAGAAACAGTGGTGGGGGTTCTTCTCCTTATTAATAATATTTATAACTTGTTTCACTTTAAAACCCCGTTTTAATAGTTCACCTTTAACTTCGTCAGCATCAACATTGGAATCAATGCCCTAGACTACCTGCCTTCCTTTTGCACTCTTCAGTTGGTGGGTGTAAAACTTTGTTTTGGCTCTTTCAAGTTCTGCTACTATTTCTCTAAAATTTTCTTCATCGTATATTTGTATTTTAGTTTCATCTATGTTACCACGTTTTACAGGAACAATATGAAACGTATTCTCAACATTTTTTGGATAAGTGCATTCGAATATTTTTCTCTCACGTAAATTGGTGGTGGCTTAGAGAGCTTTGTCGAAGCTGTTGCAGGCTGGTCAGTTTTGTTTTGCAATATTGCAAAACAATTCGGTCGATTAGTTGAGATGCTGTCATTTTCTCTGGAAATTTTCGGGGCCGATGATACCCTATCCGAATTTGGACTTCGCTTGCGCTTTACAACCATTATATACCTGTCCATTTTGACTTGAGTCTTCTGTTTTAAACTATTATCAACAGTGTTTTGGTTTATAGCAGAATAGTCCGAATGTGGATCAAACTCAATCCAGAGGTCTTTCCTGTCACTTTCAATGTAAGAAACTTCAATTAAAATGTCCAGAAACCCCACTCCTTCTTTTCTTCTCCTCATAACCTAATTTCCTAGTTATGTGTAGGGGTCATTCCCTGAGTGCTGGTTTTATTTTTTACCTTTAGCACACTTTTACTATCGACCTCTTAGAGTACGGGTTCAAACCCGTTCATACATTTTCTAGATATATTTATACTGGTATAATATTTTGCAAAATAAATTTCAATTTAATCATTGATGAGTCTGTAAGATATTAGAGCAATCAGTTTACATTTCGGGAAATAGCCCTGGTAATTATAATTCACTTAACAATGTAAGTTCTGATAATAAATAAATACGACAGCTTAAATATATTTATTTTTATTATAATATAAACAATTTTATTTTATATGAACATGAATCCAGATCCACACCGGAAAACATCTTTTATTATTTATTTTTGGAAAGCTTTTTAACACTAAATTTTGTGCGCTATTTTATTCATATTTGGTTTTTTTTTTTGTTAATTTGTACAGAAAAAATCTGTCATATAATAGTCACAGTAAAATGTTTATCTTGAAGGAGCTGCTCGGCGTCCACAAATTTTGTGGTTTATAAATTTATATAAAAAAATTAAATGTTGTTTTAAAGTAATTACTAATACAAATGAATAAATTATCTATCAAATACACTTAGAAAATATTTTAATAACTATTAAATAATTTTTGAAATTTTTTGCAAAAAAATTTTACTCTACTTAAAAGTGTTTTTAATAATTACGAAAATATAATATACCAACTTGACACTTAATTTCATTTAAAATACTATCAAAATCACATTAAAACATAAAAAATAAAATAAAAAAAAACTAAAAAACAAAATCTAAAAGAGAATAATAAAGTGGAAAAAAGTTTTCTATTTGCTAATGAAATAAGATCATTTAGAAAATATTTAAGAAAAAATAAAATAAAAACTTTTGTAATTCATTTATAAACACAAGAGCTCTTTTTCCTTTTTAGTTGTTGCTAAACTTTACCAACAAATTATCCTTTTCCTTGAGTCAGAGTGACTGCCAACAATGTAAACAAATGACTTCTATTTGAGTTTTTGTATGGCGTCAATGTGTCAACGATTAACAACAAATGTCGAACCCAGTCATAAGTTTCTCTACGACAGAAGGGATTAGTTTTATTTTTTTTTTTTTTTAACATTTCTACCATAATGGACAATCAAAGTTTATATGTGTTATACAAAATCACACTTAGACACAAAGATAATTTCGACAAGACAAAAAATAAAATAAAATTCTTCTCATTTTATTTTTGTTTATTTGTTGGCCATTTGAACTTTACACTTAATTGTCGTACATTCCGGCAGTGTTGAAAATTGTTCTTCTTTAGCTTCATTTTTAAATAAATTAAGTCATTAAACAATGTTAAAAAAACAACAACAACAACAACTTTAGCCTTTATTCATTATTTCATTTATTTTGTTTTCTTATTTTCTTTAAAGTGACGTTAAAACAAATAGCCAACTAAGGCGATAACATTTATAATAACAACAACAAAAGCAGCAAATAAATAAAAATGAAAGGAACAGAAAATATTGAATATAACCCAAAACTGTGATATACAAGCTTGGAAAATTTTAACTTTTAATTTAATTTGTCTTAGAAATCACAGTAGCAGTTTGACAGAATAAACGTGAGGTATTCTGCAGGATCACAAAAATTGCAAAAAAATAATTTTAGCTGAGGCTAAAATTTAGTGTTCGTTGCCAGTAAAGTTTTACTGATAATGAATAAAAATAAAGCGACAATATCAGTTAAAATTTATTGGTAATGCAAATCACTTTCATTAAATTTCTACATATATGGGTTACTGTAGTTCAAAATGTTGTGTACAGAAATAACAATGCAATTTATACAGATCGTATATATTCAGTCTCCACAAAAAGAAGAACATAATAAACTTAAAAAATAAGAGTTTTTTTTTAACACCGAAGTTTGTTTTCTGGCAAATGTCCACCATGACCAGGCTGACAGATGTCGATTCTTTCATTAAACTTTTTAATCACTGGCAAAATGGCAGTCTTGTTCATTAATCACCTCACAGATTTTGAGGTTTAAGACTGAAATCGATTCGATTATTTTCGGATAGACTCTATCCTTAACTTAGCTCCACAAAAAAAAATACAGTGGTGTTAAATCACATGATCTTGCTGGCCACTTAACTGCTACTTGTCGTGAAAATATGCGATCGATAATTTTTGTTTGCATTTAATTGATTGTTTCATTAGCTGTATGACTTTTTCCAGTAAAACCAGGCGGTTGATCCTGAATGAATTAAGCGAATCTACGGCGATGTAAGTGATCGATCGGATTCAATTCGTGCAACAGTTGAACCTTGTAAGACTTTAAAGTTAAATCCTTACGCAAAATTCGGGATGTGGTAATTTTAGATAAATTGTTGAGAACGTTGAAGAATTGACAAATTTGGATCTGTTGCAATGCTGTGGCTCACGGCTGCCGTGTTTTCAATTACCGCATTTCCAGCTTCATTTTCGAAAAAAAAAAAAAAACGGCACAATCACTCCTCGAGATCACATAGCGCTTCATACAGTGACATGCTAAACATGCAAAGGCTTCTCAATAATCGCCCTAGAATTTTCAGAAGCCCAAATGTAGCTATTTTGCTTGTTGACAAATGCTGAAAAGTGAAAATGGGCCCGTTGTTCCCGACTGAATTAAGCTAATTTACGGCGATATGAACCAGCTGAACCTTGTAAGCTTTCAAAATCAAACCCTTAAGCAAATTCGCCATGTGGTGGTTTTGGAAAACCGCAATTGTTGAGAATGTCGAAGGGTCTGCTTCAACACTGCGGCTCACGGATTCGATGTTTTCAGTTGAATGAGCCGGCCGAATATGATTTGAAGTTCGCATATTTTATATCGAGCCTGGCGATATAAATTTGACGACCAAATTATTAATAGTGATTTTAGACGGACGATTATGTTGTCAAAAAATACCACGAATTTTACGAAATGTAACTTTAACTATGATGAATTCGTAGTATTTTGTGAAATATTTTTCATGTCTCAGCTGTGTTTATACCATTTAAATAAAATTTAAAGTTTGTATACATAGCACGTGTAATTTTGACGAATGTGACTTTATCTTTTAAAGCTTTTAACGTAAGTCAAATTCGAATCCGTAATATTTTAGTACAACAAAATTTGCTTGACTAATCATAACTAAAATTTTCAAATCAATAGTTAAATATTAATTAATAATTTAAGCCAAAAGCAGTTAAGGTCCAACTATAATATGCATAAGCTGGTTTAAGCTAATGTCAAAAATTGAACGAAAAGTCTGTCAAATGCCAAAGCGAATCATTGAATGCTTTTACGTGGCTATATTGTACTTACATGAATATAGAAATTATTATGCACAGTTGCATATTTATTTTATTCGTATTTTTGCAGAGAAATAATTTCGATCTAAATAAATGAAATTTATTAGCAAAAAGGCGTTTAATAATAATATTTTGTATACTTAATACTATCCTTATACAAATTTAAAGTTGCTTGTTAATAGTTTTAAGAAAATTACGAAAGAAAAATTACGCATATAGCGCTGTATGGGTTATTTGGGCCAAAAGTACTAAAAAATGCAACTGTGTGGTGCATCATTGAATTTATAAATAATAAAAAATTAAATTTTATTACAAATTGTGTGTTAAAAAAATGGAAAAGAAAATAAAGTGTTTGAAGGGCTTCGTTCCTTTGAATTGTCGTTATATTAAAATACGTGTTTTTTGTCATAAAAGCTATTTTTTCTTTGTACATTTTCAATTAAATTCAGATAAAATATTTTTTGCCCTCCATTGGAATTTGTTTACTAATGTATCTATAACACAATGCAAAACAGCTGTTTCCATACGGAATGTGCGATCAGTTTCGTACTTTGCTTAAGCAATTGACATTTGACGAAACTTGACGAAAAGTTTTGTTAATTACATTACATTTCGCCACTTAAACTCTTTATCTCGTCGATGTTTGCAAAGTGTATTAAGTAAATATTTTTTTGATTGCTATTCACTATCACTCCAATATCGGGAGAGGTTTTTAGAAGTATAGAACTTTTAATCAACAACACTTGTTTTTTTGAAGTTATCATTTTGTGAGCTGTCAAATGATTTATATTTAGTTTGGTGTGCCGTTTCAACATGAATAGACTGACGTCGGAACAACGCTTCCAAGTTGCGCAAATTTGCTGGTGAGAATGTTGTAGTTATCAGTAACTCCTATAGAGCCATGCTTACTGACTTTTTCGTTCACATCGAAAGCGCTTGCCTTCAACTTTAAAAGAACAATAGCCAGAGAAGACGGGAAATGACACCCGTATTTTTGTTCACCAATTGTACAACCCTGATAGGCAGGAGCTGTGGTTTCAACAAGAGAATGCAACATGTAACACAGTTCGTACTATAACTGAAAAGTTTTACTTTTCTTATTCGTGAATTGGTCTCCGAGGTCGTGCGATTTAACGCTGTTAGATTATTATCTGTGGGAATATATGAAGTCCCTAGTGTAAAGGTATAAGGTTATAATGATGTTGGTGTGTAGAGGTTAGCAGTTATGGTGGAGATTTGATTGTGGTGTAGTCCCTATAGCCCTTTCTATATTTTAATAGCTGTATAGGGTGTCAGCTAGTGGTTTAGTCTTCTGTTTATTTAATTTTCTATGGCTTATATACTACCTATGCAAATCTAACTTATAATCTAGAATTGAGTGATTTCTAATTCCACTCAATTTGTAATACGAACATGAATTCGAATTTGAATACGAATCTGAATATGAACAAATAGTATCGGTAACATGCAAGCGGTCAACAACACAACACATGTCAATAACATTGTATCTGATATCCCAAATGTGTCAGCATATTTACAACTGGGTTATTGTAACACTCTACATCAGTTGTGTTGGCTTGCATACACTATACATGCCGCATGACTACTGGATGCATGAATGATTATTTCGGCCAATAAACCTGAAATAATAGATTTCTGGGAATGCAATATTTGTCGCGTTTTTTGCGATATACGGCTGCAAATATTGGAAAAAGTCATCGTAAGTTACACTTTCAAATTAGACTACACCCGAGCCAACCATACGGATCATATGCTAGATATCAAATTCAAATTATAATACTAGAATATTATCTTTGAAATGTCGTAAATTTCATGTTAATTAGAACAATTTTTAAGAGCATCTTTTATATGAATTTTGTTAGCGCTTTTCTTCTCTGGCAAATTAAAAAAATGTAAAATTATTTAATGTACAATTGAAAACACATTTTCGAAATTATTTTTATTTGTTTTAAAAAGAAAAATACTCGTAAATTTATTTATTTCAGTCGCTGTTTATTATTAGCCAAATATTGATTTAAGTAATAAAGGGAAAAACTAAATTTAGATAAATAATAAAAGTAAAAATAATTATAAGATAATTATAAACGAAACAAACAATAAACTAAATATAAGTATTTAAAAAAAAAAAAAAATAAAAATAAAAAATAATTTCCTGGAGAAGCTTTCCAAAGGAAAGCGAAATATTGAAAGAAAAAAAGAAAAAGAAATCGTTATAATTTAAAGGACCTAGTAAAAAGATTAAAATTTAATAGATATAAGTATTTATATAAAATTTGTTATGTTAGAATTTCTTTTGCAACAATTTTAAAAAAGCAAAACTAATTTTCTTCAAAATGAGTTCAGCCTACATTTATTTATTTTAGAAATAAGAGTACTCATATTTCAAAAGGAAAACAATTATAAAAGAATTATTTCTCTAAGATAGAAAACTTTCGTACAACTTTACGACATTAACAAAAAATATATTTTTTGTTTTTTCTAACCCCTTCCTACTACTGAATGATAAAGTCGAATGTATAATAAAACATAAATTGCTCTAACACCTCTTTCAATCTATTGCATTAGTAAGGATCTCTATATGAGTGTTAAATTAACATTATTTAAACTTTCTTGTTGTTTTAGTTATTTATTTTTTATTGTTATAATTTAAATATTTTATTTGCAAATGTTTGTGTTCGCTTAGTAGTTTTATGCCATCCCCAATGTAGCACTGAAATAACAATGAAAATAGTGAATATTTATTTATCATTACAAGTTTCGAATGTGCTCTATTCGTTAAATAAAAACACCTACACATACATTATAATTGACAGTATAAAATTTCATTAAAAAAAATGTAATTCACAACAACCATAAAATAAATCATTTTGTAGAGTTTTTTTTTTAGTTTTAAGGAGTTCAAAAGTAAATTGTTATTTTAAAATTTTTACTTTAATTATTTCTAATTTTATATTTCTTACGTTTTGCCTCTGGCTTGTTTCGAATTAACGGTATTTTGCTTATTAAATATATTTTGTTAAGCGAACATATGCCTTTTACCAATGCAGCGTTCACGTCGCAACATTCTATAGTTCCATTAGATTTGAATCCGAAATCATATGTTTTGCCCATTCGACCACTCCATTAACATATCCACCCACCATTATGTTATTACTGGTCTCGCCAACGCTTCTTATTTTTTTTTGGACTCATCAGCTCTTACTTACAATCATCTTTCATGCCTCAAGACTCCGAATTGTATTCACACCTAACTGCTTATTAAACTTTAAGTATAAAATTATGACGTAGAATAGTCTGCTTAAAAAATATACAGATGCTTATGCAGATGCAATTATAAGGCGATCCCTGATAAGGCGACGTTTGTCTCATAAGTATATATAAAGGGTCCGCCATCTACGTTTTTTTTTCAACTAGTGCTTATTTCGTGAATGAAAATTGAAAATTGTCGCATTTGGGGCACAGAAAACCCGCACGCATACATTGAAAGGCCGACGCAGTCAAAACGTGTCACTGTTTGGTGCGGATTTTGATCCTGAGGCTTAATTGGGCCATTTTTCTTCAAAAATGAGCAAGGAGTGGCCGTTACAGTGTCAATGGCGATCGTTCTCGGGCCATGTTGAACAAATTTTTGTTCACAAAAGTTTAAGAGGAGGATATTGGCAACATTTGGTTTCAAGAGGGCGGCGCTACGTGCCGCACAGCCGAAGTTACACTCGATGTTTTGCGCCCTATTTTGGCCACCTCGTAGCTGCTGTTTGACACCGTTGGGCTATTATTTGTGGGGTGCCGTCAAAGATGAGTGTCACGCCGACAAGCCAGAGACAATTGACGCTTTAAAGGACAATATTCGTGAAGCCATTGGTGAAGTTCAGCTTTACACAATCGATAATGTGCTTAAAAATTGGACTGATTGTATAGGCTACTGCTTGGCTAGCCGGGGCAGCCATTTGAATGAAATTATTTTCCATTATTAACCGGAAGGATTGTACTTTCAAATAAAAAAAGGAATTTGAGAAAATATTCAGTGGTTTTGTTTATAGCATTTAAAACAAAAACATAAAGTTATTTGCCGGAATCTTTATATAAGAAGTTTGTTGAAAAATGATGGCATTTGGGCATTTAGTTTTTCGATATATTCGTAGTAGATGCATTGGCGATTTTTACAATGAATTCAGTTTCGCACGAGCATCGAATTAAAATAATTAAAATTTGCTATGAAAATTGTGCTTCTGTTTTCTGTTAAAGTTACATTTCGTAAAATTGGTGATATTTTCGTACAACATCATTGTCCTTCTAAAACCACTATTACGAATTTGGTCGTTAAATTTGATTCGACAGGCTCGATAAAAATATACAAAATCTGCGAACACCAACGTGTGGAACCGAGTAGTTCAAATGAAAAAATCGCAGCCGTTAGCCACAGTGTTAAGCAGATTCAATTTTGTTAATTCCTCGACGTTCGCAACAGTTGGAGTTATCCAAAACTAGCAAATGGCGTAATGATTTGATTTTTAATGAGTTAATCATCTGCTAATATATCGTGAGGTGATATGATGTCTAGCTGTAGAGCTATGAAACTCACAACCGTCCTGAATAGATAAGATGTCAAAATTTGAGAGTGTTGTCCTTTCTGTTATGCTATCATACTTTAATTACATATGCTCCGGTATAACAATGTTGCTTATATCTCGGTTATCGCTGTTATCATATTAGAGCGCTTGTTGAATTTTGGGCTCTGAGTAATTCTGCCTCCACCAGGGCCATTGATCACCACGAAATTGCCTTGTAGTAATTGATTGTTCGATAACTAAATTTAAACAGATTTCAAGTGTTCACAAAACTGTGCTTTGCAGGGAATACGTATTTTTACGACGATGATTTATTAAATTTAAAAAGAAAAAAAATATTAACACCATTTTACAAACTGCGTAGTTTTCTAAGATATCTTATAAGTATGCTTATAAGAAATTCTACCAAAAAAGTAAACAACAGAAAGCAAAAACAACTAAGACAGAACAAAGCAAAAGACACAACCAAGCAGACGCCTAAACTGAATGATGACATTAAAAACAATGTGGGGTGATGTTAAAGTAGAATATTGCGGGAAGCGCTTAAAACAACTATATAAGCACCACTTGCTGGGCAAATGAATGAATTCAAGTTGAGTCATCGGTATGTAAAGGCAATAAAGTTACCATCCTGTTTATTTTGTGTGCTTTGAAAGTAAATAAATCGTTTAACTTATTATTATTGTGCTATTATTTTTCAATAAAAAAAAAAACTCAAAATAACAAAACGTTTATTAAAAGGAATAAATGTAATAACACATATTTTACGGAATATTTCTAAACTGCCTGCGAAAAAAAACCAAAAAAACCGATGCAATTACTATTTTCTTTTCTGCTCTATTCCAGACTGAAGTAAAATATTTAGATTTTTTTTAAGGGACAACGAATAATTAAAAAACTTTCAAATAACTACGATCGTTATATAGAGAAAGTTATCCTTATGAAAAAGCCTTTAATGCAAAAAAATTTTCTTTTTCAGTTCTAGCCTGGGGCTGAATACATTGATGAACGGCTGTATGTTAAATTTAATTTCATTTCATATTATTAATTTATCTGTTGACTGTTGACTTTTGTTTTTTGGGGTTTTTTTATTTAACTTTTGCTATCTATTTATTCATGTTACACAATCTGATAGCATGGCTGCTACGAGTAAAATATTTGCTCTACTTGAGCCCCATAATTATTTGAGTGGATAACACATTTTATCGTAATTCATGACATTTATTGAAACTGAATATTTATAATTATTGCAAGTTATTTTTCAAAGGTACTTAATTTATATTTATCTAGTGTTATGTGTTATAAAGATGTTTAAAATATTATTAAAAAATCTTTTCTTTACTGAAATTTTTTAATGTTTTAATTCGTAACTTATAAATTGCCAAATTGGATAAAAATTTTTGTTTGGCAGAAATTCTTAATTCATTGTCTTTAACGATTCAGAAGATAAGGCTAAGATAAGGCCATATACATACATATATATATATATATATATATATATATATATATATATATATATATATATATATATATATATATATATATATAAATAAAATGTCAGTTTTTCTGGGGACACCCTTTAATATTTAAATATTTTTATTTTATTTATTACTCCTTTTTATTAAAAACCAAACGTGTTAATAATTTTGTTAAAACTGTTTATGGTTAACCGCTACGATTCAATAGATACAGCCGTAAAAACCATGTGGGGGCCCTTAGCAATGACTGAGTTTTGTGGCCAGAAATAAAAAAAAATGGACGAAGTGCTAGCCTTCCGCTTTTTGGCTTTGATTCATTTTCTTTTCAGCTTTTGATTATTTTCTTAGGAAAGAAAAATAATTTAACAGCTCTTTCGAATGTTTTTGATAGAAATTTAACTACGTTTAGAAAGTAATAAATGCAGTAATTGAAAAATTTTACCTTTTTTTAAATTAATTAATAATTAAAAAACGGGTAAAAATTTAATTAAAATTTAATAAAAAAAATATAATTTAAAAAATATAACTTAACTATTTATTAAAGAAATTAATTAACAAAAATCGCATTAAAACAATTGAAATGGTGGTTTTGCTAAAGTGGCATTTCGTGAAATTCGTGATGTTTTCGGACAACATAATCCTCCTTCTGAGACTGATATTAAGAATTCTGGCGTTAAATTTGAGTCGACAGGCTTTTGATACAAAATGTGCGAACACCAACGCCTACTCAACCGGGTCGGTCAACTGAAAACATAGCTGCCGTGAGCCACAGTGTTGAAACAGATTCAAATTTATCCATTCCTCGACGTTCTCAATATTTGGAGTTATACATGGCGAATTTTACGTAAGAATTTGACTTAAGAGCCTCTCACGTTTCAACTGGTACGGGAATTTGAGTCGGCCAACCACTTACATCACGGTAGATTCACTGAATTCATTCAGGAACCACCGACTGGTTTTTATAAAAAATAACTTTTTCCGACGAAGCCCATTTTCAATTGTCAGAGTATATCAATTAGCAAAATTGCCGCATCTGGGCTTCTTATAATCATAGAACGATTATTGAGTAGCGTTTGCATGCTCAACGTGTCACTGTCTGGTGCACTATGTGGTCTGAAGGCCTGATTTTTGGAAGATGAGGTTGGAAATGCGGTAACGGTCAATGGATCATGCTATCGTGAGATGCTTACAACTCAATTTTGGCCTATTATTGACGACGTGGATATCACTGACATGTGGTTTCAGCAGGACGCTGCTACATATCACACAGCCAATAAACCGATTAATTTATTGTAAACAAATTTTCCGATCGCATAATATCACGCCAATCAGCAGTTAAATGGCCAGCCAGATTGTGTAATTTAACACCACTGGATTATTTTTTGTGGGGTTATGTCAAGTACAGAGTCTGTATAGAGCCAATCGAATTGATTTCAGTCTTGAAACACAAAACCCGTGATGGTAAAAAAAATTTCCAGCGATGCTTAAGTCCTAACTACTACAAACAAACCTGGCGGAGAAAAATAATGTTGAAATTAAATTTTCTCAAACCACCAATAAAAGGAAGTAATGGTTGGCAAAACCTAAGCGATAAAAATACCTTCATGGGCAATTTTAATGCAAATCAGTTATTTTTTGGTGACTGCAGAGAGTCAAAAAGCAGTTAATCAAAAACAATACAGAAGTGAATGCGACAGTTGGACACATATGCAAGCAATTCCTAATTACGCCGCTAGAGGAAATTTTAGTGAATATAGTGCAGTTTCAGTAGCATATCCAATCCCAATTACTCAATAACACCTGGAACTTAACTCCTTTCAAAGAATGTTAGCTTTGACTTTAGTCTCTGCAAAATTCAAAATTCAGTTAAATCGATTTCAGCATTTGAACTCGAAATTCATGATGTGATTAACGATATAGGACCGCCATTTTGCCAAAAAGTGATCAAAAGCTTTGATGAAAGAATCAACAGCTACCAGCGTGGTCGTGGTGGATATTTGCCTGATATCATTTAAAAAATTCGCTTTTAAAATAGTGAATAAAATTTGTTACTCCAGATTAGTCGAACTACTTCAGACGTTTCGTCGATTTTGTTTAAACCTCTGGAGGGCTTAGTCTATTTATGCATAAAATATAATTATAAAACTATGATTATGTTATTAACTGCACTATGGACTCTTTGTAAAATAATTTAAGCATAAAGTAACTCAACGCAAAAATAAAGCAACTTCTACATTAAAAACATTAACAACAAATTTAGAGTTAATTTGAATAAAGTTGACAGTCTTCGATAAATGGCAATATTGACAGCGGGAATACAGATTTAGAGGGAGAAAATCTTGAACATTTCGTTCCATAACTTTAGATACATCAAATATTGAATTATTACCGGGCTCTGCTCCCATACATAAAAATAAAATAATTAAACAAATCGCAAAACTTTTGCGAAGCCGGGTTGCTACATGGAGCAGTTAAAAAAAAAATTTAATTTTGTTTGTATATGATAATAGCAACTTGGCCAGTACCAACCTAAATTGTCTATCATATGCCAACCGTATAATCAACGATCTACGAGTATTTTTCCTGCCAAATTCATATTAAATTTTCACTTTATTTACTTTGCACATTTAAAAATTTTTTCGCCAACCTGTTAGAATGAATATACAAAAATAAAAACAACTTTTATTACACATTTGATAAAATATTTCAATTAAATATATTTTTTTTTCAATTTACATAAGTTTACATATGTATATAAATTTTAAATACTTGGTTTAAGATGTTTGTGTGTCGTTGTTGCCATTTCAATTAAGTAATGAATAATTGAATTCATGTAAAATGAGTGTTTTTGTCCAACAACCTGCCAGTTGATGTTCGTTGAATATAAATAAATAAACGTGTGTGCTATAATTTAAATATTTTCTTTTTAAAACATGTTGGGATTTGTATTTTATTTAATATTGTTGAAAAGCAAAACAAAAAATTCCGAAGTTTGAAAACACATAAAAAAAAATAA
Source organism: Trichopoda pennipes (assembly GCA_030448955.1). Lineage (NCBI taxonomy): Eukaryota > Metazoa > Arthropoda > Insecta > Diptera > Tachinidae > Trichopoda > Trichopoda pennipes. Next base: position 8,016,441 of record JASKUP010000088.1, read on the forward strand.
CAGACAGACACAAAAAAATGTGCCATAAATTTTGCAAGCAAACAAACGATTCGTAACCTGGTTTCTTTTGACTCTTTTAATGAATATTTTTAAAATAATAAATATAAATATATGCACACACAACACATACATATATAAATACATATATAACTACAAATATTTTATGACGTTAGCATACACCTCGTTAATAACGTGATTGTAGTATTTGAAAAAATTACATTGAATGACGAGCAAAATGGAAAGGAAAATATGAAAGGGGTTATTATTATTATTTCTATCTTAATCAAATTTGACCATTCAATGTATTTTTCAGAATGCTGTCTCATTTGTTTTGACAGCTCACATCTTGTCATTTAATCATTTATTTTTTTTCATTTATTTATATAAAATTGTAACAATCATTATATGACCCTTTTTGGCCATATAATGATATTTAAACAGAAGCATAATTTGTATCTTAGTAAATAACTCTAAACCTTTAAAATAATAGACTAACAATTTGAAAATTTATTAATAATAATGTGTCATACGCCATCAACTATTAAGGTTTTAATATCACATTGTTTATACCATTTATAAACGTTTTGTTATTGCTAATTTTTTTATTGCAAAATAAATAACACCAGATTTTAAAGTTTTCAAATTAATTACACGTTTATTTACTTTAACTTCACACGAAATTTTCAGAATAAATTACTTAAGATGAAAGTCTTTACTTCAAGAGGTTTAAGTCTTAACTAACTAACTATCCACTCAGACGTTGTCTTTTATATTTGTCCGCTAGAGGTCTAAAAAATTAAGAATTTTCTACTCTCTTTGTATGACATTTTGTTGTTGTTATGTTATTTAATCAATGTTTAGGCGCCTGCTGGTCTGTGTGTATTTTTGTTTTTCTCTTTATGCTGTTAAAATTTCTTTCTGGAATTTATTTTAAAATAGTTGTTGTTTTCTTCTGTGCATAAGTTTTCTTAGAAAACTACGCAGTTAATAAACAGCATACCCAGTTGTTGTTGTCTTGCATGTGTAAGATTTCTACGCATTTTTTTAACTAGAAAATTGTTGTTGTCTTGCGTGTATAAGTTCTCTTTTCAAACTATGCAGTTTGTAAACAGCATACCCAGTTATTTACCTTATTACTTAATTATTTTCTTTTAAAACTTAAGCAAAAAGCATCAGTCGCAATATAAGCAACCAATCAACGAAAACCTAAAGTCCACAGTTAGCGATGTCAAATAACAAAATACTGTAGGTGTGTCTTTGGTTTGAGATTATTATACAAACGAAAAAGAGAAGACTTCAAATTTGCATTACACCTTGACAATGACGAACATACACTAAGGGAAATAGAGCAAAAAGCTCCAAGGCTAGACATTCTTGAAAATACGGACATCTACAAAACAAAAAAGTGACATTATATATGAACAGGTAAACGCGACCTCGGACACAATTTTCACATCGCTAAAACTACTCATAGACTCGAACAAAAGGAATATACCCACACTCAAATACGGACACACGTACCTAGATAAAAGAAAAAGACGGAAATATTAAAAATTAGCCGCGCATAAAATGCCAGGTGGCGGGCATTATGCCTACATGAGTAGATATGACCTTAATACATGACGTGATAAGATTTACATCTGCACCTGGCCGTGGGCCCTGATCAGATGGTGGATCGTTACCACTGTGGATAAAATGTAGCGTCATCCGCGCCCTAGAAGGCCTTCGGATACGTATATCCTCCGGTCACTTCTAGTTGCAGCTTCAAAAGCTCGAAGCAGGCCGCAGCCTTCACTCCTTGCTGAAGAGTTGGCGACTATCCAACTCCTGGTCCAAAACGCATGAAGCTTAATATAATTAAGAACACGACGGCATTCATACTCACTGGACCTGGACCATTCATTGTGTTCATTGTGAATGATTCGACCCTTAAACTCAAAAGAGGGCCTCGAAACACACAGCAACCACGATAGTCCCGAAGGGCCTACCTTAATAATCAGTCAGAGGACAGCTAAATGTCTAAAGAGACAAATATCGGAATTCTTGGGCTTTACTGATTCCCGCGGAAATATAGTGGATTGTCCAGTTGGCTCCTGCTAGCCTTGAATGGGACTGGGCTCCGTTTTACCCCCGAAAGACACAAGTCTAGATGGTTATGTGATCTATAAAGACTTATAATGTGCCTCCGGGGACGACGACCTTAATATAGAAATTACCTAAACCCGAATCTTGACTCACCAGTACAGATTAGAACACGGATTGATAATGACGTCTTCACACCGAAAGAGCTCGCCGTCCAAACAAATAGCCAGCAAAGACGAAAAGAAAAATTACAAACGTTTTATCAAAGTACACTCTTGGTTTTTTATGAGCTTTGGTAGAAAAATGTCCCATTTGAAACTTTTTGTAAACGATTTTTATTAAGAAACATATCGAATGTAGTTTTCTGAATTAATCCTTTCTTGTTATTTTTGTTAGCGAGAAATATATGTAATACGTATTTATTTACGTAGTATATGTATTTCTTGTGATAATATCCTCTGCATTCGACATTTTGCGACATTGTGTTATACTCCAAACGAGTACTTTTGTTAATCAAGAATCCTATTTTACTAATAATTCTTATCCCATAAAAGTCGAGAGATTAAGAGACTGTTATAGAGTTCAGAAAGGAAGGTGATGTGGAAAATCGATGTACTGAAATTGAAGCTGATCGCGCAACATCCGGACGCACTTAAATTTATAATATTTTAGAGAGGTCTTAGGCCTGACAGCATATGCCAAACGAAATATTATAAAGGGCAAAGTAAGAATTGAATTTTCATTGATTATTGGCAATCTTGTAACGGAGCACATAAGAAAGTGTACAGAAGAAGAAGCCTCTCGAGTATTGGGAATCAATCGAATGTTACTCTGGCAAAAACAAATGCATATATTGCTCTTCTGTATGCAAATGGGGCATATCAGACAAACAATTTGAACATTTCATATCTTTGGAATAGTAAATATGGTCCCGGTTTTTCCAAAAACTACGAGCCTGAGTGATTTTTGTGAAATTTTGCGATTTATCAGGTTTGTTTACAGACAGATAATTTGCTCTAATGATGTGATTTGATTTACATCTGCACCGACTAGGTAGTTATAATCAGATGGTGGTCAAACCACTTGAATGATTTGCAAACGTCATTCACGCCCTAGGAGGTCATCGAATACGTATATCCTCCGGTCACTCCTAGTAGAAATTTCGAAAGCCCGAAGTAGGCCACAGCCTTCACTCCTTGCTAAAGAGTTGGAGACTTTCCAACTCCTGTTCCAAAACGCATGAAGCTTAATATAATTAAGAACACGACGGCATTTATACTCACTGGACCTGAACCATTTATTGTGTTCAATTTAAATGATCTGACACATAAACTCTCACGAGGGTCTCGAAACCACAACCACCACGATACTCCCATATAGGGGCCAACCTCAATAACCAGCCAGAGAACAGCTAACTGTCTCAAGAGACAAATAGTGAACTCTTTGGCGTACCCGTGGAAATATGTGGATTGTCCAGGTGACTCCTACTAGCCTTTGAGGGGCCTGGGATCCCTTTTACCCCGCAAGACACCAGTCTAAATGGAATAGTAGGTTCCAAAAAGACTATCATGTGCCCCCGGGGGGATGTTTTCTGCGGGAATTATTTTGTTATGCTTGCGGGTTTTCTGTGCCCCAAAAGCGACTACTTTGCTTGTTTACATACCCACCAAGATCAAAATGAGCTTCATCTGTAAAGATGATATTTTTTTTTACAAAATCGGCAACTTGTGTATGTCGATGGCAGTTCCATTTCGCGAAGAGAAAACGCATTGAATGGTCACTTGGCTTCAACTCCTAAAGCAATTAGACTTTGTATGGCATCATACCAAGGTCTTTATGCAAAATTCGTCTCAATGATGTCTCTGAAATGTTCAGTTGTTGAGAACGACGGTGAATTGATGTTGATGGCGCTTTACGCACACGTTTTGCCATAGCAGCAATATTCTCGAGTGTACGCGCTGTTTTTTGGCTTTTCACGCTTTGATTTAGGATACTAGCTTCTTTCACTTTTTGCACAAGATAACGAACATACGGAGCTGACGGTGCTTCTCTGCTTCCAAAATCCGTACGCAATTTTCGCACACATTCTGCAACATTACCATAATTTTTAAAGTGGTGTCGCAATATTTCCTAGCGTTGTTCAACCATATTCGTTTAGCGGAAGGATACAACTTATTATCTGTTAAATCAAACATGAGCTAAGCATTACCATTCACGAAATAAGCAGTAGTTAAAAAAGAAAAACGTTAGATGGCGGATTCTTTACATTATCTTATACACTTTTGCTTTAATAATTTTATTAATAACTTCACAGCATTCATCACCTTTTTTAATTTAATTTAAACAAAATTTTTCTTAAATAAAAAAAAGCATGTTTAAGTTGTGATAACTTATTGAGCAATTTATATTCTTTTGCTTTATTAGGATTTAATGGACAAGAATATATTATTATTATTATTTAACAAAAATAAAAAAGTTTTTAGTTAAAATGCTTTTTAAAAACTTATTTTTAGTTTTTAAAAGCATTTTTTTAAAAACACTCTTTTAACCTTAAAGTGTTTATTGGGTAAAACGAGTTTTATGATTTTATCATATATATTTTTTTAAGAAAGAAAAAATTTTTTAAGTATTTTGCCATTTTGAATTACTTATAGAAAGTAATTAATATTTTATTGAAAAATATGGCGTTCGTTTTTTGTAAATTAAATCAACTTTGGCGCGTAAAAAAACAATTTAAAATTAATAAATATTAAATATATTAAAATATATAAATATTTAGTCGAAAAAGAAATCTACGCGTAGTATAATGAAAATACTTCTCCATTCTATCTGTGCCTCCAGCAGATAGCATGCTTTCTTTTGTTTTACATTACATATTGAATCATTACTAAATGCTTATATTTGAAAAGGTCTCATGTACTAGAAATGCAGTAATATATAAGTGAACTTAAGCCGAAGTAAAAGGAATTGCATAAATTAAAAACAAAAGTAAATTTTTTGTATTTCCTATTCAAAGTTTATTATATGAGTATACCAATTAAAGCGTAGCAAATATGCACTCCGTGATTTTTGACGGAAAGTTTTTGAATTTGAAACAATTCTGAGAGTTCAAATTTATATGTGCATTTCTGTTTAAATTTATACAATTCAAAATAGTTTTAAATTATTTATTAAATAAATCTTTTTAATTTACTGTATTGCTAATAATTTTTATCAATGCAAATTGTTTTATACTTTAAATCCATTTATATCTATTAAATTTGATTTATAATGTTTGCAATAAAATTAAATTTGCTTTGCTGGATGAATTAAAACAAAGGCAAAGAAGATTATCTTTAAAAAGTATATCGTATTAAAATAAAATGGAAAAGAATAGAAAGAATTAAACAATTCAATTTGTTTTATCTAAATATTGTGATAATAAATTGATATCCTTTCAAGTGTAAACATTAAAGCTGAAATCTGTAACACAGTTTCCACACGAGATGAATTTATATCAAGACAAAAGGCGACAAATTGATTTCATAATGGGAATACAACTTTTGCATCATTCATTTATTTCTATTGTTATATAGAGATGTAGACCTTTAAGTTGGCAACACTTTTAACTGGCGTTAAGTTTAGCGGCCAACCAGTGAATCATGTGGATTATGATTTAGAATTTCAACATACTTAGACTGACGCCCGAACAACCCTTCCATATTGTACAAATTAGGCCGAAAATAAGATTGCCGTTGATCCCGATTTTCGAATTTTGTTTAGTGTTAAACATGACTTTTGGTTGTACGGATACGTCAATAAACAAAACTGCCATATCTGCAATGAAGATTATTCTCATGTATATGTTGAGACACCATTCCATCGAGAAAAACTGACTATGTTGGTTGCTTTATGGGCTGGTGGAATTATTGGTCCATACTTATTTAAACGGTAACCAATATAGAGCCATGATTTTTTCATTCATCAACTGAACAACGATGATGTGCAGGAATTGTGGTTTCAACAAGATGGACAAATAAAATACTCAGCTGGTGCCAGAAATGATATGTTAAAGTCAACTTTTGTCAGCCACATAGTTTCACACTTTGGATCCGTGAATTAGTCTCTAATATGGTGCCTTACTAGACTATTTTCTGTGGGGATATTTGAAATTGTTAAATTGTGTTGAGATGTTCAAAACCATTAGCCACTTTTACGATAACATTCGATGCGTTTTTACCGATGTACGATGACAGATGTTGGAAAAAGTCATTGAAAACTGGATCTCCAAATTAGGCTACGTCGGAGCCGGATGTTGCGGTCATTTCGCAGATGTCATATTTAAATTATAATGCCGGAAGATTATCTTTCGAATAAAGTCATAAAATCAATTAAAAGAAATTCATTTTTGTTTTATTTTATTTCAAAGTTCTATATACCTCTGTAAAAAACACCTTTTGCGAAAAATTAATTTTTTGGAATTTTGTACTCACTCTTTATTTGTATTCCTACACTTTTAAGGAATACTTTACATTTGCTTTATCGAACTTTCGGAGCCCTCAACGCCACAATATTTTATGACTAATTTGCTCCTTGAGGTGGGGCTTGCTCCGTTATGCCTTGAACTCACGTTGCCTTTTTTACTACAGTCGCTAAATTTTTCTTTTTGCACTTTAGGCGACTATATAACAATTGCTTTCCGTTTTTCATTAGGATTAAAGAAGGTTTGATATCCATGGATTGCCCTTTTAAACGCCTTAAGTGGCGTGTTTTTAGTAACAAGTACTTTTTATTATGTTGAAAGATTTATTAGGATTTAAACTAATGACTCTTATTTTTATATGTTAATCATTTATCATTTCATCCTGCACACCACTCTTCTTGGTGGTGGAAGAAGTTGTTTTTTTTGTGTTTTCTATTTTTTCTGATACAATCAAGCAGTTTAAAGGACTATGAACAGAGATGAAACAAGCAGATAAAATTAAGGAGAAATAAAATTGGTACTAAATTGTTTGGGTTTATTCCGCCGGAGAATGAACTAATGTCTTCAATCATCGAAGGCGTTCGCCATTTGTGAACAAACAGCCGGGAAGATCGTTAAGAGGAGGAATTGAAGACAAAAATGAAGTTGTTTTTTTTTTTTTTTTAAAGAGAAGTAGCACTTCAGGCAACAATGCCTATTTAGTCAAGTACCGTGCTATATTCTTTAGGAAAGAGATAGAGAAGAGATGAAACAGGTGGTGAAAGTAGAAGAATAGTCGGAAATTAACTGTCGTATAAGACAGCACAGCGACCAGTGACTATGCCCCCGAGCAGCTGAGCAGCCCCCGACAGTCAATTTTTGTTTGTGAAAAAAACAAGGTCTTCGTTAGGAATCGAACCCACGACCCCCATATTGACAAGCTAGTACACTACCTACTAGCCTACAGGAGCATCTTTTGTTTCTAAATCGATGGTTAGCATGTAAAGAAATAAAAGCTTTAAATTTTAATTGTTTGAAATAGTGCCAGTCGTTTTAGTAATTTAAAGAAAAATTGCAAAAAAAGAATGCCTTTAAAAATCCTGTTTATTTTTTTCAAAAATTACAGAGGCCGAAAAATTTAGACCCCACAATAAAGTTGTACTATCCTACCCGTCATCCTAGTGTCTAGCATTCGCCCGAGCAACTATGGCATTATAGACCGGGCATGCAGCCGAAATCATAAGATGTCTAGCTGGCATTCCCGTGAATGCACAATTTTGGCAATCAAGTGCATTAACGCACTGATTTGTCTAATGCACTTTTTCCCTGCAGTGACAGCAGATATCCTCCTTTAATATACAGTGCGTCTTTCTGTGCTCAAAACTTAAATATATAAAAAACCCAAGTAGCGGCTCATAGCCATGCACATGGAAAGAAAACCACTTAATATAACAGCGCTCGCCATTCAACAGGGCACTAATGGGCACATAACTGCTCTCCACAATGACGTTCAACGGTCTACCAGCGCCATCCTTCCATGATGTACTTACCGTTCGTATACTTTTCCTTAATAGCTTCGGGGTCGTGATGTCCCTAAGGTTCTTGTGGTAGAGCTCTCCCATAAATCATCAGGAGTGATATCCGATTGAACCCTCCGCATCACCACTCTGGAATCTCGTTTCGACCCCTCCAGTTCTACCTCCCTAAATTTCTTATCCCTAAGCACATTATCTCTCTCGGCAGCTGAAGGTTTTCGGATAACCGCACCACATCCATCAGCCTTAATGGGCTTCAGCTCGTGAACCCTTACACCAAGCGCCGTCGCAACCTCCTCCACATTCTTTGTAACCACATCTTCGGGGTAAGCCACAGAAACTCTGCCACCCATAATCACCGACTATGTTTCCATAGGTTTGGGTGCCGGCTTTGATGAAACCGACACAACATTCGACGGGGAAGCAGCACCAATACCCGCTAGAGAAGGCCGACCAGTCGAATCCCTCAAATTACCTGCCTTTTCGTATGCCTATAGTCTGCTCTTTAAATTCGCCCCGTCCATCAATAACCTCATAACGGTCGTCTTATGAAGCTCTAACTTTTAAATCATCTTCTTCAAACTCTCGCAAGCAATTCCCACGTCCTTATTAAACCAGGTTTCTTTAGTCTAGACCAGAAAATAATTTTATATATTTTATAATTTAATATTATAAATTTTTTTAGTTTTATTATTCCTTATTTTATTTTTGCTTTTCTTTTATTTCATGTTACAATTTCTTTCAAATATTGACTCTTAACTCATTTCAAGTTTTCAACAATTTTAACAAAAATTCTTTTAATATGATTTAAGAGCAACTTTATGCAGATGTGAAGAACTTAAATGACAACTTACTGTTAAATTGCAGATAAATAAACTAACTGCACTGCATCAGCAATAAATAATTGTCAGAGGTTTCTTAATTTGTTATTCTTTTCTTTTGTATAACATTGAGATTATTCCTAATAATTTATTTTTGGCAATTCCAATTCTTCTATGCTGCTATTTATTTTCGACATAACTATTTTAATGCCATCCATATTAAAATACGAAAAATGTTCTACAACCTTTAGAGGGGGAAAAAACATAAAAAAGAAATCTAACCAATCATTTGCTACCGGTCGTTTATTTTTTACTTTATACTTTTAATAGCTTATAACGAAATCTCTCTTGGCAACTTTATTTTTTCTTTCTTTCTTTCTTTCCAATTATATTATTTAGAAATTTTACTAATATTTTCATGATAAATGATGTGTTTAAAACGAATTAATGGTGTAGAAATGTGTAGTAGTTTCTTTCATTTTTCTTTTTCCCTATTCACCACTTAAACCTTACAAAAGTATACCAATAGTTGAAGTATACTGATAATTTAGTTTAAGTTAAATTTAATACTTGTTGTATATACACACATTTGCACACAAAATTGAATATTTAAATGATCATTTATATTTGCAGTAGTTGACCTTTTTTAGTTAGTTTACTTGTAAAGCCAATTTACACGATGCAATTTTTTATGAAACTTGTTGCATAGAACTTGTATTTGCTGGCAAATGGCGTGAAAAAATGGCATCGTATAAATCAGGTTTAGAAATAAAAATGGCTATTAGGATTATTTGTTATGGAAGCCATCGGGAGATGATTTCAATGACTTTCATTTTATCATCCCAATTTCTATTATTAGGTACTTAGTCGCAGTACTTTTAGCTTGCAAATGATTTTTTATTAGAACTCAAAACGGCTTTTTAGTAAAGACATGGAATAAAGTAGAATTACTGCTTGTACTCAATGACAGTGAAAACCTTTCAACTGGCAGGATTTTTGCTTATTTTTTTAAAATTTTTGCTTTTGCTGACTTAAACCGAAACGGCTGCTATAACCATGAATATGATGTTGAGGACCAAAACTAGGCCTTATTTTATAATATTGTTACGTTTATTCCTTTTAATAAATTTTTTGTTATTTTGAGTTCTTTTAATACAAAATAATAACACAGCACTTTAGAGTTTTAAATTAAATTAAACGATTTATTTACCTTCAGTAGACACACAATTAACAGGATGCTAACTTTGTTGTCTTTACTCACTGATGGCTCTACTTTAATTAAATAATTTGCCCAGAAATTGGTGCCTATATATGTGTTGTTTTAGGCGGTTCTCGCATCATTACTCCATTATGTTGTTGTTATCATTCAGTTTTGTGTATTTTGTTTTGCTCTAAATTAGTTGCTTTTGTTTTCTGTTATTTATCTTATTTGATATTTATTTGGTGTGTATAAGATTTCTTGAAAAACTACGTAGATTGTAAAATGCACAGTGGGCTGTTTCGCTTACTTTTTTTTACTGATAATTATTTGCTTTTAAAATTTAATAATTCATCTTCATAACAATATGTTTTATTTTTTTTATTATTTTATTTCTCAAATTCACTTTAATTTTCTAATTAAATTAAGCGAAGTCTATCCATTAGCTTTATCTGTTTTCTCTCAAAAATGAACTTAAAGATATTGTAAATATTTTCTTAATAAATTTAAAAATTAATATATACGTCTGTAAACTTAAGACGAATTGAGATTATTTTTTTTTTTTTATAATTTTTTTTTTAAGTGTAACTTCAAAGTTACGGTATGGAATGGAATCGTAGAATCATATCCAAAATAAATTTTCTTTCAAAGACTTATAAATGGCATTAAGTTGGATATATTATATATTATTTCTTAAGGCCCAACTATAATATGCATAATCTGGCTTAAGCTAATGTCAAAAGTTGGACGAAAAGTCTGTCAAATGATTAAGCGAATCATTGAAAACTTTTACGTGGCTATATTGTACTTACATGAATATAGAAATTATTATGCACAATTGCATAGTTATTTTATTCGTACTTTTGCAAAAAAATAATTTCGTTCTAAATAAATGAAATTTATAAGCAAAAAGCCGTTTAATAATCATATTTTGTATACTTAATACTATCCTTTACAAATTTATGATTTTTTGTTAATAGTTTTAAAAAAATTACGAAAAAAACATTACACATTTATCGCTGTATGTATTATTTGGGCCAAAAGTACTAAAAAATGCAACTGTGTGTATCATTGAATTTATAAACAATAAAAACTTAAATTTTATTGCAAATTGTGTGTTAAAAAAATAGAAAAGAAAATAAAATGTTTAAAAGCCCTCGTTCCTTTGAGCTGCCGTTATAATAAAACTCATCTCTTTTGTAGTAAGAGCTATTTTTTCTTTGTTTATTTTCTATTAAATTCAGATAAAATATTTTTTGCCCTCCATTGGAATTTGTTTACTAATGTATCTATAACACTATGCAAAATCAGCTGTTTCCGTACGGAATGTGCGATCAGCTTCATACTTTGCTTAAGCAATTGACATTTGACGAAAAGTTTTGTTAAGTACATTATAGTTTGCCACATATGATTATTAGGTATTTGCACAGTTGCTTAAGTTGGCTCAAGCCTGCATATGCATATTTTAGTTGGGCCTTTAGACTCAGATGCAATGCGCGCTAACCATTACCAAACGTTTTGTATTACATTCACGACTCTGGGTGTATGGTGGTCAATCGAATAATTTGCATTACGAAGAGAAAAGTTCGGCAATTATAAATGCAAAATGATATCTTGAAAAAGTGCACCATGACCACGTTGACAGATGTGGATTCTTTAATCAAAGTTTTTAATCACTTTTTGGCAAAATGGCTCTCCTACTTCGATAATCACATCACGGATTATGAGTTTTAAAGCAAAAATCGATTCGATTGACTCCGTATAGACTCTGTCCTTAGCATAGCCCAACAAAAAATAATCCAGTGGTGTTAAATCACACGATTTGACTGATCACTTAACTGTTAATTATAGTGAAATTATGCGATCGAAAAATATGGTTTGCAATTAATTGAATACATGTCTGTGATATTCATGTCGCCAATAATGGACCACAATTGAGAAAATTAAGACCGTTAACGTATTTCCAGCCTCATCTTCAAAAATAATGCGGACATTTTGCTTGCTTCGTTTAAAAAAATGATTTTTTCAGAAAAGCCAGCCGGTTATTCGCGAATGAATTGAGCGAATTTAAGGCGATGTAAATGGTCGGTCGGCTTAAATTCCGGAACCTTGTAAGGCTTTAAAGTCAAATCGTTTCGTTAAATTCGCCACGTGGTGGTTTTGGATAACCCCAATTGTTGAGAATGTCTAGGAATTGTCAAATAAGGGTCTGCTTCAATACTGTGGCTCACGGCTGTGATGTTTTCAGTTGAACGAACCGGTCGAACATGCTCGCATATTTTATATCGAGCTTGTCGACTAAAATTCTTCATAGTGGTTTCAGAAGGATGATTATGTGTTCCGAAAACATCACGAATTTTACAAAATGTAACTTTTACAGAATCACCATTTTCTTGGGAATTTTAATTATTTTAATTTAATAAATAAAATTCACCACTATTGATTATTTGAAGGAAAAATTGCGTCTCGATATTTTTTTTTGATTCTTATTAAAAAACAACAGAAAACTAAAATTTAGTTCGAACAACAACGACAACAAAAATATTTGTATGTTCGCATTTAGATGAGCGGCAGTGCAGAAGCGTATCAATATTTGTTTAGCTCTTCGTAGATTGGTTTGACTATATATTTATTAGGATATCTTGTTTACCAAACATAAAATCATTTATTTGCTATGATCCCAAAAGAGCATGCCCTTGATGTCGTGGGTAACAATAAATTAGCTGTCACTTCAGTGATTCCTATTTCACCAACCCGAAAATCCTTCTAATTAAATCAGCCACGATATCCATTCGTTTGTATTTTTAAGTTTTTCATGTTCTCTCAAAGTCTTTGTTCATGGTTGAAGAATCATGATTCCCTTCCCTTTTTGCTATACACGTGCCTTAGCTATCGCAGCTGCTTTTTTTTTTTGTTTCTATAATTGAGACTCCGGACGGTCTTTCTTCCATTTTCTTTCATTTTCTAAACAACTTCTGCATTGCTCCTACTTAACACCAACTGTTTTTATTAAGTTATACAAGTTTGTGTTGGGGTTTAAACTCATAACCTGTTTACATGTTGGTTGTCAACGCAACCAACAACGTTACGTGACGTATTGACTAACCTTCATACACACTATACATTCTTGTTGTTGAAAGTAACAACAAACCAACCCGGTTTTTTTTATTTCAAACACAATCAAATATTTTAAACGGAAAACTTTAGCTTTATTGTTACAAATATGTAGAGGGGTCATGTCCACATCCACTCAAGTTAGTTCACTGCATTGTTGGAGAGTTTCAAGTGCTGAATTTAAAAAATATACTGTAAAATGCAGTTCTTCTGAGTAGAGAAGTAAATATTGAAGTGCACTATTTTAAGTATATTTTATGGTGCTGCTTTTTTAAGTATAATAGTATTTTTCTTTCTTTCCTTAAGTTGGCATGGCACTTCTACACTAAAATTGTTTGATTTTTTGTGCAATAATAATAAATGTTAAGAAAAAAAGTGGAAATAAATATGTTGCAACGTTAGAACCTTTTTAGGCATCATATGTCTAGATATTTAAAATGTTAAAAACAAATAAAAGCGTTGCGAAAGTATACGTTTATTTAATATCCTTTCACAATAGACACAAAGAAATTGTTAAAAAGTATTACAGGAAGAAAATTAAATATTTATATATAAAAAAAACATTGTTGTTGTAGAATTCTTTTAATTAGCGGATGCTGACGGCCATCTACATTAAAGCATATTTAAAGGAAATAATTAGAATATGCTACCAGATATTTTTATATTAGTAGACTGTTGACGTGTTTACTCGTTTAAATATGTTTAATTTAAACGCCGAATTAAGAAATATCTTGCATTTTGTGGTCGGGTGTATGTTATTCAGAGCTGGTTCAATTAATTGATATCGTAATGGAATTCTTTATACTGCAATAACAAAAAAAAAAAAAAACGAATAATTACCAAAGTTTGCTTTACCTTCGTAAATTTTAATTGCTGTTATAAAAGAAATTGGCTATATAAAAGAACAATAATCAGTTTTACGATGAAAAAATAATTGAGGCGTAAGCAACGACTCTGATGCAGCCTAATTACGAAAGGGAAAAATTTCGCGTTGATACAACAAAGCAAAAACGGACATGAAATGTGGCTTCAAAATGGGAGCAGTGATTAAAGTTAAGGCTCTTAACAAATGGGAAAGTTGAGAAACATGCTAGTGGTATAAACTGTGTAGTCGAAAAATCAGATCTATGATCATACAATTTAAACAATTACACGATTGTAAAGTGGAATAATTAAACAGAAAAGTAAATTGAATAGCTGAGCAAGTTTTCAGAATATGGCAATTTTTTCTACTATCTAAATGAGGTAAGAATTGTAAAAGGATTTAAAAAATCGAACAATTAAAGTAGAAAGTGTAAAATATACGATAATGCCTGTAATATTTTAAATATAATAATTTCGAACGGAAATAAGGCTTTACTCTGTTTTTGATTGAACTTCCGGGAGATTAATTTTAAATAATAACATTTATGAATAAGACAGGAATACTTTTTGGTAGTTAAATTATTTGGCAGATTCACGACAAATTGTGATAAAACTAAAAGATGTTTGCAATTGTGAAGATTGCAGCAAATAGGCCTACTTTTTGCTTAAATAGAAGTAGCACTTCAGGCAACAATGCCTATTTAGTCAAGTACCGTGCTACATTCTTTAGAAAAGGGATATAGAATAGATGAGACAGGTGGTAAAAGTAGAACGATAGTCGGAAATTAACTGTCGTATATAAAACAGCACAGTGACCAGTGATTATGCCTTCATCGCTGAGCAGCCTCACCGACGGTACATTTTTATTTTTGTAGTGAAAAAAAAACCAAGGTTTTCGTGGGAATCGTACCCACAACCCCTATACTTACAAGCTAGTGCACTACCTACTAGTCTACAGGGACACCTACCTAAGTCTTAACAACTTACAATCAGTACAAATAAAACCAAAAGTAAAATCTTTATATTTGTAAAAAATAGTGTCCTTTTCCTCGCTTATCTTAAATATAAATAAAATTACTTTTGTAGATTTTCAGATTTACTAAACTCAAGGATTTTAAATTCTGTGCGAAAATTATTAAAAAATTTTGTTAAAGTTTAAGGTAGTTTAATAAATAATTTTTTACACAATTTGTTTATTAAGTTCAGCAGTAATGGGAAAAATGTATTTGAATCTTTTCATTTCCAGTTTTTGTTTGTTCAGTGCATACTAATTCTACTTGATGTTGTTTTAGTTTTACTTTTATTTTAACTTTCGTTATAGTTTTCCTCTTTGTTATTTTTTCAACTTCTTAAAACTTTACTAATTTACAGACGATGCGTGTTTAAACTGTTTAAGAAAGAATGAGCCCGAAGTGTAAGATATTTAAAAGATTTAAATCATTTAGTAAGTGCAGCAAACTGAAGTTTATTTTTACCTTTATATCAATTGTAATGAATTGTTGGAATAAAAAGTCTAAGAACTTTAACTGCCTTGGTTTTAATATTGTTACGTTTAAACCTTTTATAAACGTTTTATTGTGAGTTCTTTATTGCAAAATAAATAACACCAGTTTTTAAAAATTCTAAATTAATAACAAGCTTATCTAATTTAACTACACCAAGCTGACACTACAGAACAATTTACTTAAAATGCACGTCTTTACTTCACGACACTGACTAACTATCCACTCCGACGCTGCCCTTTTATATTTTTCCACTAGAAGTCTAGAAAAATTAAGAATCTTCTACTCTCTTTGTATCACATTTTGTTGTTGTATGTTGTCCATTCAATGTATAGGCGCCTGTATGTCTGTTTGTATTTTTGTTTTTATGCTGATAAAGTTTCTTTTTGGGATTTATTTTAACATATTTGTTATTGTCTTGTATAGATAAGTTCAAATTGTTGTTGTTTGCGTGTATAAAATTTCTATGCAGTTTGTAACTAGAAATATTGTTGTTAAACCATAAGTTTCCTTAGCAAGCTATGCAGTTAGTAAACAAAATATCCAGTAGTTGACTTTATTGCTTAATTCTTTTCTTTGAAGACAAGAAACGTCCGTAACAATATTATTATTATAAATAAAAAACCGTTAAATAAAATATTTGTTTAATTTATAATAAAGTTATGAAACATTAGTTATCTGAATAAAAATAATTAATAAATTGTTTTTAATAATTATTTGCAGATTAAAGCATAGTACTCTGTTCCAATTTGCGAAAAGTGTTGAGCAACATTCAATATTTCGCTTGAAAATTTAGACAATATGTTGCCAGCTGATTCTCTCTTTTTATCTAATATTAATGTTGCACATTATGGCAGACAAGATGAATCAGATCGTGTTGTTGCAATAAAATTATGACATTTTAATTCCGACATCTGTTACTTGGCAGCGAAAATTCGCTTTTTTGGAGGAGATTCGTAACTAAAAATAGTTTACGAAATAAAAAATTTATAATTTTACTAAAGAGGCTTTAAAAATAATTAAAATTATCAAAACGCTTTAATAAAAAGATCTGTTTTTAAACAAAAAAAAAGTTTTTTTATTAAATAACTTTTAATAAGGTGGATACATAAGGTAATAGATCTGCAAAGAATAATATAAATATATACTATTATTAAAGGAAAAACTTTGACTATTATAAAAAAATTCATATACTTATTTCAGCCTTTTGTTTTGTGTGGCCAGTCTTTAAAAAATTCGAAAACTCTTGTTTTACTATGTAAAAATTACTGTTATGCATTAATATTAAAAATAGGTAGAGCAGAGATCTCATCGTAAAGTGTAACAATAATTTTTCATAGTACATTTTCGCCAATCTCATTAGGCAATTTTAACTACAAGAAATTAATATAATTATATATAATTGAGGAAAGGCGCGTTGACATTATTTTGGTTTTGTTGTTTTGCCATATCCAGCTACGTTGTCATCACATCTGCCACCTTTGAGACACCTGCTCACATTTAATTTCGATATACGTCTTTCGATGAAACTGCCGTGTTTTGCTAAAACAAAATAAAAATCTGTAAAACTCTAATTAAAGTTATGTTTTAAATTAAAATAATAAAGACTTGGTATCTTTTTTTTTCTCCAGTGGCGTAATAGATAGCATCTCAGAATCATAAAATAAAAATAAAATATCTTGCGTGGGATGCCGATCTGGCGTGCTTAAAAGCTGTGAGCAACTGGTTCTACAATCAAAATTTACATCACTTACGAAAGTTACAATAAGCAACAATAAGTTAGAATAATAACACTTACGTTCTCAATTTCGACGTCTCAGCGAAGTCCTCAGAAAACTCCCAGGGATCCCGAGATTCGTCTGAAGAGAACTGCAATTCGCATCCACTACCAGATTTTTTGATGCTTTTCGTTTTTGGTTGTAATACCGTTTGCTAGTCAAAATACTCCTCCAGTTTTGCTTACATGCTTCATCTAATAATCTCCAATCCAATCTCTTTAGCAATATCTATCCACGATGATTTCGCGGCACTGCGTTTAGAATATATCATGTAGAAAAGGGGCTACACTTTTCTGCGTCACTAAATTCTATTTTCTCTTTTTCACTTTTTAATAAATTTACGCTTTTCTCCATACTTTTACTTTTTGGCACAACAAATTTAAAATTAAAAATACAGCTGTTGCTCACAATTTCGTGCGAAAAAAGTGCTGCTCATATTGTTTCGTAGTTAAAAAAATGTTGCCTGAAACGTTTTTCATTTAGAGAAACATGCTGCCAGAAACATTTCGTGACTTTTTCAAAAATAAACAGAGTAATAGTTTAGCAACATTATTTCTTATTTATTTCCTACGAATTATTTTTATATGGGCTTTGACAGGATTTCGCACGGAATTATGAACAGAGTATCAGGATTACAGGTAGGCTTATCTATCTGACTTACAAATTGGTTGGTACGAATTAATAACACTACGTTTGTATATTAAAATTTCTCTCATGTGCTGTAAAAGCAAATAGTGCAGATGTTATACCAAATAATTAAGCTGAAATTACGAAATTTTTCTCAAGTTGTGTTTTTTTGCAGCAAAATGTTTTTAGCAACAGTTTTATTGAAATCATAGTTATCTGTTTGAATTTACGCAAACTTTTCAGAAACATTTATTATTTCGGTTGAAAAATTTAACAATTTTCTAGTGCAGGCAAAGCTAGCCGTTTAGAATAAAACTGCCGTTTGTATTGATTGCATTTAATTTAACAATGCTTCAATTGTGTAGAAAAACATATTGTTAGGAAGATGATTTATTAAGTTTTTAAAGAAAATAATTAACAATAAAAAAAACTTAACGAACTGCATAGCTTTCTAAGAAATCTTATACACACAAGACAACAACAACATGCTCATAAAAAATTCTTCTAAATAACATAACCAGCAGAAAACTAATGCAGAACAAAACAACAACAACAGCAGGCGCCTAAATATAACTACCACTTGCTAACCAAATGAATGAATCCAATGTGAATCATCGGTGAGAAAAGACAACCAAGTTACCATCTTGTTTATTTTGTGTGCACTGAAAGTAAATAAATCGTTTAACGTAATTCAAAACTCTAAAATACTGTTTTATTATTTTGCAATAAAAGCACATAAAATAACGAAAGGTATGTTAAAAGGAATGAACGTAACGATATGTTAAAATTTAATATATGGATTTGGTACATGGAAAAAAGTTGCTTTTTAAAAGACACAGCTTTTGTATACTTTTAATTTTTTTTGGCACAATTCACTAAAAGCACAAAATTACAAATAATGTATTAATCAGCTATGGGTTACATTTTGCGACGAGAAAAGTATCACTCATTTTGTTTAGTAGTTATCGGAAACAGCAAAATTATTTATTATTTATTTCGTAATAAATTTTGTTTAAATGGGCTTTTGACAGAATTTCGTACATAAACAGAGCATCATGCTTAACTGCAAATAGTATGAACTAAACTTTTTCATATGGAAATTCACATTAATTCTAAATTATAGTATTGGTATAATTAAGTGACAAACTTTTTGAGCGAACTAAATAAATAGTTGCGTTACTTAGCTTTAATTTATATGTATACTTTAATTACATCTATTTAAAAACAAATTAAATAAATACATTAGATGGTATAGAAAGTTGAATCCAGAAGAAGTTTATTTGTTTTTATTTTTCATTTCAAATAAAAGCATTATTTTTAAAATACATAAATAATTTTTTAATATATTTTCTATATTTTCTCTTTACTTGGCGGGGGACAAATTTTACTTTATTGATTAATATTTATGAAATGAATATACATTTTTATTATAAATGTAAAATCCTATAAAAATATGTGTTTTGATAACATTTCTTAATTGTTTTATTTGGCAATTCAATTATTTTCCCTTTTATAGGCTGAATTTTTTTAATTGGATTTCTGGTTTTTGTTGATAAATATGAATGACATTTCTTACTGTGTATGAAAACTGCCGCTCTCATTGTTTTATTTTTATTTTTTACATAATTACACAACTTATTTACATGGTAACTCCCACCAAAATCTTCATCGGCTACCTACCTCTCTTTTTTTGTGTTTTTCTATTAAAATAACTATTAAGGACAAATAGAACATAAGAAATTGAATTTTCTTATTGCAACTTATTGAAATTTCATATCTTTTTTGTCATTCTACTCATCTGTTATCTCATATTTTATTATCTTTACTCTTTTTCCAATTTCTATATTAACGCGTTCCTTTTTCGCCAAGCATTTGCAAGGAACACAAGCAAATTGCCAGCTCCCTAGTCTTATTATCCTTTAAGTTGTGGAATACAAATGAATACAAATGCTCTAGAGAATCTTCTCTTTTACAACTACTTTTTTTCTGTTTTATTTTTTACTGAAAAAGTTTTCGTAACCACTGAAAAATGAAGTTTTGGCAATAAATGTCAAATTGAATTTATTTATGATGGCTACGGTTTAAGGCAAAGGATCTTAAAGAATAAAGAAATAAAATCGTTTAAAATTAAAGAGTTTACAAAAGAATGATGAAAAGGATAGAAATGCATTTAAATCAAACTATTTTATTTTAAACTTTTAGTTATACTTTAATTACATAACAGCTCACAAGCACTGTTGCTCTATGTTGTTGTACGAGGGCTGCCATTTATATTTGTGGCCTAAGGATGAAAACACAAGTATTTAAAGACAAAATCTATTTTATTGTTTTTCAAAATATTCTCCATGAAGATTTATACACTTTTGCATGCGTTGGAACCAATTTTCAAAGCACTTTTTCCACTCCGATTTAGGTACTTCTAAAACATGGGTTTTGAAAGCAGAAACTGCTTCTTCAGGTGTAGGAAACCGTTGTCCACGTAGTTTTTTCTTGATTTTCGGAAACAAGAAGAAGTCATTAGGTGCCAAATCAGGGCTGTACGGCGGATGACCCATCAATTCAATGTTTTGCCCTGTCAAAAATTCCATTGTTTCAGCCGATCGGTGACAGCTCGCATTACCGTGATGCAGAATGATGCGTCTTTTCTTTGACTTTTCCCGATATTTCTCAAAGACCTCTGGCAAACAAATAGTGGTATAGCATGCCCAATCAACCGTCTTACATTCCTCTAATGGCACAGTCGCCACATGACCGGTAGTGCCGAAGAAACAGGCAACCATGTGCTTTGATGTGCTTCTTCCACGAACAACTTTGGTGGGATTTCGCTCGTATTGAAAGATCCATACGGTGGATTGCTGTTTTCTTTCAGGATGATATGAGTATATCCATGATTCGTCACCTGTGCAGATATTATAAACTGCTATTGATGCACCTTGAGCGAATTTCTGCAACATTTTCTTGCACCAATCAACACGAGCATCGTTTTGTGCGTTTGTCAGGTTATGCGGTATCCAACGCGAACAAACCTTTTTCACATGCAAATGTTCATGCATGATCTTATTGATGCTTGTCATACTAATGCCTACAGATGCCTCAATCTCGCGATATATTACAAGACAATTATGCTTTATCAGCTCATGCACAGCTGCCATGTTTTCTGGCACAACAACTGTTGTTGGACGACCTTCACAGGATTCGTCCTGGAGTGATTGTCGGCCACGATTGAATTCGTTATACCAGTTTTTAAAGGTGCTTCATTACCATATAAGGAATTAAGTTCATCTGTAGCACTGTTGTGGTGTCAGGCCACGTCGAAAGTTATGCAAAATTATTGCACGAAAATGTTCACGAGTTAATTCAATTTTCTCCTAAGATCACTTTTTCAACCTGCTATCACTAACACTAACAACAATAAAATAACAAAATGTTTTGGTTGAGGTTATGTTTAACAATGTGAAGGTTGCACTGGAAACATCAGCTGGTGCCTAGCAACAGTTAGTGTTACCAGGCCAGAAATATAAATAGCAGCCCTCGTACATAATGATAAAAAGTGTAAATTACATCAGACTGGGAACACTGCTTAAAGTATTTTTTAGAAAAAACATAAATTTTGGCTAATATAAAACAATTATATGTTTCGAATGCATCTTGCTTAAGTTTTCAAAGAATATAATTAAGTAATAAAGTAAACAATTAAATATGCTAATTACTAACCGTGTAGTTTGCTAAGAAAATTTATGCACGCAAGACACCAACAACTTTCTAGTTACAAACTTCGTAGAAATTTAATACACGCAACAACAATTGAGTATGCTGTTTACTAACTGCGTAGTTTGCTAAGAAAACTTAGAATACAACAATTATCTTAAAATAAACACCAGGAAGAAACTTTAATAGCATAAAAACCAAAGCAAAAATACACACAAACTAACAGGTGCCTATACATTGAATGAATAACATAACAACAACAAAATGTGATACAAAGGGAGTAGACATATATATAAGGCAGCGTCTGAGTGGATAGTTAGTTAGTTAAAACATAAACGTTGTAAAGTAAAGACTTGCATCTTTAGTAAATTGTTCTGTAGTGCCAACGTACATAATTTACTTTGCGTGTAGTTAAAGTAAATAAGCTTGTAATTAATTTTAAAACTTTAAAATTTTGTGTTATTTATTTTGCAATAAAGAACTCGGAGTTTAGAAACCGCAAAGTTTCACATTCCGGACCAGTGGCCTCCAAGGTCGGGCGATTGAAAAACACATGACCATTTTCTATAGGGATATATGAAGCTACTAGTCTACGCCGATAAGCACGAAACGAATGACCACGTGGAGGAACATTATCGCAGCGTAAGCAAAAATTGGACCACCAAACGTATGCCAGAAGAATGTTTCAGTTCAAAAACAAAAAAAATCATTAATAAAATTGTTTCTATGTTGATTTGCATATAAAAATGACAAGAAAGCTAATGCAATCAAGAAGATGCGAAGCTAGTGAAAGTAATGAGAAAGGGCATATTAAAAAAACAAGACAACCTAATGAAAGCAATAAGAAGTTAATTAGTTTTTTACAATTTATAAGAAAGCCTGGTAGAATTAGGAGTTTTTCGCTATGGGCTGTTCATTTGTGGTGCAGAACAGTGAAAAAAACTGTGGAATACAAGTTTTCTTTTTGATTTTATGTGTTTTCCTTATTAATAAAATGAAGAAGATTCGTCACCTCAAAATAAAAAAGAATCTCTGTGAAAAAGTCTTCCTTTCACTCCACTGGGACATCCTTTAGCATAAAAACGCTTCTTGGTACTCTTTGGCAGTTTCTTCGCTATACATCTTTAAATTATAATGCCAGAGAACTATTTTTCAAATACAGTAAATTTCATGTCAATTTAAATACTTCGTCTTTGTTTTATTCGATTTCAAAATTCTATACCTCTATAAAAACACTTCATAACGGCGTGATTTAATGTGGCTCCACAGAAAAATAATTGAGGGTGTTAAGCCACATAATCTTGAAGGTCAATTGATAGGTCTATTTCTCGATATAAATTTATCATTAATTTCGATTTCAGTAATTCAATGATTGCTGTCACTGACTGTTGGCTAAAGTGTTGAAACTACAGGGACCATTTTTTAAAGAAATGATGTCACCTTGATGCTAGTGAACTTAATTATACTTTAAATTTGCCTGCAGAAAACTTATTCAGTCCTTGGATCTGCTTTGAATCACTTTCACTCTATTGCTTAGTGACATACCCCTAATTAACCGGTAAACATAGTTTCGCCTTTTTATTTTCGCCGCATTGCTCACCATTGTACAAAGAAAATCTGAACAATTAGGTAGCGTTGTGCAAGTTTGCCACTTAACCATTTTTTAATTTAGAGGGCTTAAAAGAACATTGTTTTTATATACTCAAACTTGAAACTGTGAATTCCACATGTTTATGCAGGAATACCTTCTCGCACTGCCAGTTTAGGATAAAACTGTGTGCCAACTGCGTGATAAAGAATATAAAAACTAAAACACCATTTTGGTTTCAATTAGTTTTTCAATAAACTACGTGTTTTAAAGAACTTTTGAATGTTTGCTTTTCCACTTTTGTATTCTTTTTCTGTCATTTTTATTATTTTAATTTTTTTTATTAATAAAGCGTAATAGTTTGTTTCGTATGTATTTTGTTACGCTTATTCATGTAATAGTTTAAAAATGTTCTTCTTTCTTTCTTTTACAAATCGAATGGGGAATTTTCTCTGTTCTAGAAGTCTTTTGAAAAGAATAATTTAAGTCGGTATCCTATATTTTACATAGAAATTTTATTAGGAAACAGAGACAAATATCAAAGAAGCATTTAAATTTTATTCGACTAGAGAACATTGAACATTAAAAAGACTTCTAGTGTATTGTTGGTTCAGAATCTTTTTTTGGAATACGTTAATAACCATTTGTCGCACTTCCTAACAAATACGTTTAGAAATTATTCCATATTTAAAGGTTTTTTTATGTTTTCAATTCTCTTTCTGATTAACAATATTTCTTTTAATATTTTATTCCATCCTACGCGCTATTTTAATCCATCGGTATTAAAGTATTTGTTTTTTTTTTTGAGGTATTCGTAGTAAATGCATTGGCAACTGTTACACTAAATTAATTTCTTACGAAAATCCCATTAAAATAATTAAAAGCAACTATGAAAATGGTGGTTCTGTTAAAGTTACATTTCGTCCTTCTGAGACCGCTATTAAGAATTTGGTCGTTAAATTTGAGTCGACAGGCTCGATACAAAATGTGCGAACACTAACGCTTGTTCGATCGGATCGTTCAACTGAAAGCATACCAGCAGCCGTGAGCCACAGTGCTTAAGCAGATCCAAATTTATTAATTCTTCGACGTTCTCATCTGCACCTGGCCGTGGGCCATAATCAGATGATGGTCAAACCACTGTGAATGAAAAGCAACGTCATTTACGTCCTAGGAAGCCGAAGATTAATTCTGGCAACAGGTCTTTCCTAGTTGCAATTTCAGCGGTTTTAGAGCTGGGCTGCAAACCACTACTTCTTGCTGAAGAGCTGGAGACTATCCAACTCAAGTCCAGAACATATGACTAACATGCTCACTGGATCTCGATCATTCACCTGGTAGGTGTTATTAAATGTGAGATGATCCTGGCAGCCATAAAACAATACCTGTATGGGACCGCAAAACCACAACCACCACGATACTCCCAAAGGGCCAACTTTAATAATCAGTCAGAGAAACAGCTAAAAGGCTAAAGAGACAATTAGCGGAAACTCTGGGGCTTACTGATTTCCGTGGAAATAACGTGGAGCTTCCAGTTGAGCCCTGCTGCCTTCAGGGGACTGGGCTCCCTTATACCCCCAGCAGCACAGGTCTAGGTAGTGAAGTATTCTATAAAGACCGATAAATGTGTCCCCGTGGGGGCCAACAATTGGGATTGATGTGATTTGATTTACATCTGCACCGACTAGGTAGTCATAATCAGATGGTGGTCAAACCACTTTGAATGATTTGCAAAAGTCATTCACGCCCTAGGAGGCCATCGAATACGTATATCCTCCGGTTACTCCTAGTAGCAATTTTGAAAGCCCGAAGTAGGCCGCAGCCTTCACTCCTTGCTAAAGAGTTGGAGACTTTCCAACTCCTCGTCCAGAACGCATTAAGCTTAATATAATTAAGAACACGACGGCATTCATACTCACTGGACCTGAACCATTCATTGTGTTCATTATGAACGATCCGACCTACAAACTATCACGAGGGTCTTGAAACCACGACCACCACGATACTCCCATATAGGGGCCAACCTCAATAACCAGTCAGAGAACTGCTAATTGTCTAAAGAGACAAATAGTGAACTCTGCGAGCGTACTGATTCCCGTGGAAATATGTGGATTGTCCAGGTGACTCCTACTAGCCTTTGAGGGTCCTGGGCTCCCTTTTACCCCGCAAGACACCAGTCTAATGGAATAGTAGGTTCCAAAAAGACTATCATGTGCCCCCGGGGGGAAAAAATTGGGATTATCCGACTCTACCACATGGCGAATTTTGCGTAAGCATTTGACTTTGAAGCCTTACAAGGTTCAACTGGTGCATAAATATAAGCCAGCCGTCTATACACATTGCCGAAGATTCTCTCAATTCTTTCAGGAACAACCGACTGGTTTTTCTGAAAAAATATTTTGTGTAGACGAAGACCATTTTTACTAGTTAGGGTACGTCAACAAGCAAAATTGCAGCATTTGAGCTTCTGAAAGTCCTAAAGCGATTATTGAGAAGTCTCTGAATGCTTAACGTGTCACTATACCTGTCACTGTGTCACGCTATCGGAAGATGCTTACAACTAAATGTGGTTTCAACAGGACGGTGCCCCCATGTCACACAGCCAATAAAACGATCAATTAATTGCAAACCAAATTTCGCGACCGCATAATTTCACGGCAGTCAGTCAAGTAAATAGCCAGATCACGACAGTCAGTTAAGTAAACAGCCAGATCATTGGATTTAACACCACTGGATAATTTTTTGTGAAACTATGTTAAGGACATAATTTCACGGCAGTCAGTCAAGTAAATAGCCAGATCACGACAGTCAGTTAAGTAAACAGCCAGATCATTGGATTTAACACCACTGGATAATTTTTTGTGAAACTATGTTAAGGACAGAGTCTATACGAATCGATTTCAGTCTTAAAACGTAAAATCCGTGATGTGATTAACGATATAGGACCGCCATTTTGCCAAAAAGTGATTAAACTCTATTCTGAAAGAATTAACACATGTCAGCGTGGTCTTGATGGATAGTTGCCAGATATCATTTTTCATTCAATTGCCGAACGTTTTCTCTGCGTAATGCAATAAAAATTGAGATCATAGAGTTAATTTTTTGTTTTATTTTGTTTTAGAAAAAAAAATTCTTGGTGAAAACCCTTTTACAACTTACATAACCTTACTATGCACAGCGCTTTGAAAACGTTTTATTTTGAAAATAATTCGGTGGATCATGAACAGCTTACGATATTGCTATGAGAGCAGGCCAAGCAGAGGTATTTCTAGGAGAAGTTACAGACAATTGGCCGCCTGGAGTAAAAAGGAGGGCTTCTGGGTATGCCAAAGTTTGGTGCCACGGGCATAACATTTTTTGGAAATGTTATAAAATCTCTATTTATTACTCAAATTTAAGAGTTGTTGAACTTAAGTAAACCTAGGTTACCTCTTTAGAGCTACAACTATTATCCTCTGACGGAATTCTCTGAAATGTTTAAGTAAACTGTAATTTTAAAATTATGAAAAAGAGTGAACAAAGAGTGAAATTCTACTCTCAACACTGAATTGAGCTTTTTTTTTCATATCTATTAGTTTAGTATTTTATTTTTATTTTTTACCCAAAAAAATAAATTTTATTCTATATTTCTTTATATCCAAATGTTTCGTAAGCAGGTGTTCTGCTGATTATATATTGTTTTTATGTTAATGTAATTTTCAAGTAATTGTAATTAGTACACTTTGTATTTGCGCGTTGATGCTTTTACTTTATTCTGCACTTTTAAGATTTACCTTCTTGTGTAAATCACATTAATAAATGCCTTTCTTTTTCTGAAATTGTTTAAATTGTAAGAAGACACAACAACAGCACAATATTTTTACATAAAAATAACATTAGGAGACAAATATACAAAACAGATATGTTTATATTTAGAATATCGCAAATGTAGCTTTATTCTTTCTTAACAAAAGATATGAAGAGATGAAAAAAATAAATGTTTTCTAAGTTTTTTTTATTTAAATATTTTCTGTGTCAGTTAAGTGAAATTACAATGTGCCCGTTAACTTGAATAAAATTTAAGTAACAAATTTTATTTTTATCCTGTTGTATACTTTAATTTTAAAAGTACTTAAGTATGTAGTTAAAGGTGTTAGAGATTTGTATTTGTTTTTGTATAAAATAAATGAATTAAATTTTTAAAATTCTCATTGGGGAGTAAACTGTTTGGTTTTTTTTACTTAAGTATTGGAATCCCTATAATTTTTTAAAGAAAACATTCGGATTTTCGATTTAATCATATGTTCATTTCTATTCCATACTGTCAACTCGTAACTTATCTCATCGTTGGGTCTCTTGGCGTTGCCATAAGTTTCTTATAAGCTATTGTTGTATCTTCACACATATTATGAGTTAAGGTCTCCGCCTCTTCTAATTAGAGCATGGAATTTATTTTCCTGAATTTTTATCAGAACTTCGTTTAATTACATTTGATCTTAATATGCTGAGTCTTCTTGGCCATTCTTCTTCAATTCTCGCAGTCTATAGATCTCACTAAACTAAATTTAGCCAGCTGTTAGTGGTCACCAGTGTAAGCAGCTATAAATTTATTTTGTTAAAGTTAAATAGGTGTGATTGCATTTCCTATTTAAGGGAGTAACTGCGTCCATAATAAGACTTAAAAATTAGGACACAAAAACTATTATCAATAACAACATATATTTTAATACCACATGTAAGGGGTGGAAGAGTATTTCCTTGGCTAAAAACTTGTTTCCATTTTCATTAAATATGTATTTGTAATATTGTTGTCTCATAATCATTTTACTAGTCTGCCCGATATAAAGGCTTTTTGAAAGGAGGAAGTTTGTTTCCTAAAAAATTTTGATTAAGATGATTCAAATTTTTATTGTACTACAAAGATAAAATTTCGGCTATTATGAATAAAAAATAATATCTGACGAATGTCCACTAAGACCACGCTGACAGATACCACAAGGGAAAATGGGCTTCCCCTGAAAAAATGATTTTTTCATAAAAATCAGTCGGTTGTTCCTGACTGAGTTAAGCGAATCTACGGCAATGTAAATAGTCGCGTGGCTTCAATTTCTGCACCAGTTAAACCTTGTCGGCTTTCAAAGTCAAATCCTAATGCAAAATTCGCCATGTGGTGGTTTTGGATAACTCCAATTCTTGAGAATGTCGAGGAATTGACAAATTTAGATTTGCCTTAATACTGTGTCTCACGGCTGCGCTGTTTTCAGGTGAACGACCCGGTCGAACATGCAGTCGTACATTTTGTATCGAGCCTCTCGACTCTATTTTTACGACCAAATTCTTAATAGCTGCCTCAGAAGGACGATTATATTGGCCGAAAATATCACGAACTTTACGAAACGTAACTTTAACAGAACCACCATATTCATAGTAGAATTTAATTACTTTAATGTGATTTTCGTTCAAAACTGAATTGATTGTAACAGTTGCCAACGCATCTACAACGAATACGTTAAAAAACTAAATGTTTTTGGTGTTGCCACAATCGAAGAACAAACTTCTGGTTGATACATATAATAATATTGCTACGTTTATACCTTTTAGAAACGTTTTGTTGTTACTGAGTTCTTTATTGTAAAAGAAATAACACTCGAATTAAGAGTTTTCAAATTAATTACAAGTTTATTTATGTTGGCACCACAGAACAATTTACTAAAAATGCAAGTCTTTACTTCGCGCGGTTTATGTTTTAACTAATTGACTATACATTTAGACGCTGCCTTTTATATTTGTCCGCTACAGGGCTAGAAAAATTAAGATCTTCTACTCCCTTTGTATCACATATTGTTGTTGTTGTTACGTTATTCATTCAATGTACAGGCGCCTGTTGAGCTGTGTGTATATTTGTTTTTATGCTGTTTAAGTTTCCTCCTGGAATTTATTTTAGATAGTTGTTGTTGTTTGTATGTGTAAGATTTCTTAGCAAACAAAGCAGTTAGTAAACAACGTGTCCAGTTGTTTACTTTATTACTTAATTATTTTCTTTTAAAACTTAAGCAAGACACATACGTAACAGTATTTGATTTTTTAAGTCATGAAATTTGATCATTAATTTAATCTGTAACATAAATGGCGAATAAAAGAATAAAAACAAATTAGTTATTTTATTGAAAAATTTGTAAACTAATTTTACAATGTTCAATAATACAAAGTGTATGACAAAAAGTGTGCTAAATTAAAGCTTTACCTGTCTAAACAATTAACTATAATTTATTTTCGATTTCAGTGTTTTCAACTTTTAAATTTTATTGTAAAAAAAAATATGACTCCCATGATGTGTATAAAATTTAAGAACTAAATCAATGGTATATGATTTCGTTTTAGTGTATTTTCTTAAGCGTACATTGTGCACAACCCAAATGTTCTTTCCATTATTCTCTTTAATAAAATCATCACAAGTTTTACAAGTTTTGTATGTAAAAGAAATTAATTTTATACATTTCTGAAAATTCCTTTAAGAAACATTTAATCCAACAACACTGCAAACACTTGGACTGATTAACTAATTGCTAAATTTAGCATTATGTCATCACCATTTACAATACTTAAGCAAATGTTATGTATTCAATTAACTAAGTCACACTAAAGGCAATTAACTTTCCTTGTCCTAAGGTCATGGCTTTAGTGACCCTTATAATTCGCCATTGCTGAAAAAGCATCTACAAATTAATGCGCGTATAGCTGAAAAATATGCAAATTAACTCTTTTTGAGAAAACTTAAGCGACAGAGTAAAAGAGCTGACGGTTAAGCTGCAGTAATTAACTGGCACTATATGAAAAATGTCAAAGGGCATGCAGAGGCGAATGTGTTTTTCAAGCTGCAGATTTTTTCTCAATGATTTGTGCTTTTTGTTGTTAATTTATTTGCTATTTTTAATAGCGATTAATCCAACATAGTGCTGAACATACTTGTGTATCCAAATAATAATTTAAAGCATGTTTATTAAACTTCGTTATATAAATGGTA
The DNA here is from genome assembly GCA_030448955.1 of Trichopoda pennipes. Classification (NCBI taxonomy): domain Eukaryota; kingdom Metazoa; phylum Arthropoda; class Insecta; order Diptera; family Tachinidae; genus Trichopoda; species Trichopoda pennipes. The sequence continues at coordinate 8,046,702 of JASKUP010000088.1, forward strand.
AAATTCTCCAAATATTAACCGACTTCCAAAGGATATATATATGTACGAAAAGAACACTGAAGATGGCAAACAGCCGAAACCGGTTTGTTCACAAACCAAATTTGACGAGGGTCGACGGAAAACCGTACCCAAATAAAAATATATATGTTTCGTCTGAGATGTGTTTTGGCCATGGTTTTTGCCGCATCCAGTGCAGTGCAGCTGAAAAGGAAACAACAATATATAATTAAAATTTAAAACGAGCTCCTTACAAATCTCGATTTAACATACGTATATCCGCAGTCGCCACAGTGTTGAAGCAGAACCATACTTGTCAGTTTCTCAACGTTCTGACCAAATGGGGTTTATCCAAAACCACCACCCTACAAGTTTCAACTAGTGCAGTTACCGACGCCGATAATTCACATCGCCGCAGATTCGGCGTTTTTTAATGAAGAGAAAATGCTTATAGGTTGGCCACATTGCTAAAAAAATATCCTGATATATGAATAATTAAAGGGTTCCCCATATAACACACACGATTTTTACACGTTTAGGAAACTGTAATGGACATCAATATAACAATTTACCAATATTAGAAAGTAATACACAAATAACCTTAAATACTAAGGGGTAACGTTAGATGGCTTTTATGAATCAATGTTTGAATTTTTAAAATCAATTAAAAATTGCTTCACTGTCTGCTATAAATTATGTGGCTTGATGTAAAGGGTTTTTCAACTAGAAGTTTGTTTTCTTAAACAAAATAAAACAAAAAATTTAGATTAAAATGATTTGATTATTTTTTTATTTTTTTTATCGACCTTTTTATATCTTAAATAATAGATTAATTATTTTAATGTTTAATGTTTAATGTTTTGCTGTGTTTGTATAGAAGTGTTTTTGAGTCTTGCTGTCTATGCTATGTTGATTTTATGGAAAAATTCTCATGGAATCGGTTTGGCTTTAGATATAAGACTTTTAGGTTTTTCTATACAATATTGGGGTAAAATTCACTGATGAGCTTTGTGAGCGAAAGTGAAATTGCAATATGGATATGCTCTCCCCCGCAGTAATACATTTCAAATATTTTTTATTTTTATTGAAATAAATGTTTTATGAGAATATCATAAAACGTTTATTTTTTAATAAAAATTTTTGTAATAAATATTTCGTGAGAATATCATGAAATATTTATTTAAAGGAATCAAGCACAAATAATAAAATTACTTAGATTGAAAATGATTCCGATGAATAAATTATTTATTTAAATAATTAATTTAACAATATATATTTTTTCAATATTACGCTTTCCTATGGAAAGCTTCTTCAGGAAAATTAATTTTAATAATAACAATTGATTTTTAGTAATTAATTTTAATTTTTTTTGATGATGCCAACCAACGGAGTGGCGAAATATCGGAAAAAATAATAAACAAAAAAAAATTAAAGTTTTTAAAAAAATTTTTTATTAAATTGACCTAGTGCTTAAAATAATTACTAAAAAATATTAAAAAAGGTCAAAAAATTATAACTATTATAAATAATAACAATTATTAACAAATTGAAAAAATTTTTTTGAAAACATTTGACAAAAAACAAATAAAATAATTTTCTTCATACATACAAACATACAAAATTAAAATTTCAAATATTTATACATACAAAAACAAGGAAACGGAAATTAAATAACAAATTCTCTCTTATGAAATAATTATAACAAATTATGTGTCTTTTTAATTAAGTAACTATAATTCTGCGCTAAATTGTCGGTGTCTGTTTTAAAAGTTATTCTTCTTACATTTGGTACATTAACAATTTCTAACATTTCTAACATATAACGTCTCTTATAGTTTTTTTCTATATCTAATACTGATGTTTCATCAAACTTTGGATAATGATTATATTTCTTACAATGTGAAGATAAGGATGTCTTCTGTGTTGAAATATTCCTATATTTTTGGTCACATCTATAACCAGCTAATCTTGTTTTAAGTTTATTCTTTGTTGTCCCAATATAAACTTTGTCACAGTTCACCTGGCCATTTCCTCCACATGGTGTCCTGTATACTACATCAGATGTTTCCATTTTCCTATTTTATCCTTCATACTGCTAAATAATTTATTTAATGTGTTATATGTTTTGTGTGCAATTATATATCTCTCAGTGTCATATATTTTACACTTTCTTAATCTTTCTGATATTCCAGGAACATAAGTTAATGATTTATAATTTCTTGGCTCTGCCGTAGTATTAGTATGGTATGTTATAGGCATAATTTAGGCCTATAACCACCATATTGTCTAATTAATCGGTTAGTTAATTCTACTGGAAAATCATTGAGATGATTCATATTTTTATTGTATTATGAATTGAACAGTCCAGCAACTATGAATGTAAAATTAGATTTGGCAAATCTCCACCACGAACACGCTGACAGACGTCACTTCTTTCATCAAAGTTTTTTAAAAAATTTTTGGAAACATGGCGGTCGTTAAACACAAGGATTTTGAGTTTTAAGGCTGAAATCGATCCGATAGGCACCGTATAGACTCTGTCTTTAACTTAGCCCCAGAAAAATAATTCGGTGGTGTTAAATCACACGATTTGGCTGGCCACTTAAATGCTGATTGTCGGGAAGCTTGGTATGCAATAAATCCATTAATTCCATTAATTGGCTGTGTGACATGTGCTATCGTTCTGTTGAAACCAACGTCATTAATAGGCCAAAATTGAGTTGTTAGCATTTCGGGATAGCGTGATCCCGTTATCGAATTTTCTGCCTCATCTTCGAAAAAAAAAAGAAACCTGCGCAATCACGCCTCTAGACTACATAGCGTCACACTGTGAAATATTTACCAGTTTCTCAATAAATGCTCTTAGATTTTCAGAAGCCAAAATGAGGCAATTTTGCTTGTTGTGATAAGTGAAAATGGGCTTCGTATGAAAAAAATAATTGTTTAGAAAAAAAAAAATTATTTGAGCGCATCTACGGTGTTGTGATTGGTCGCTCGGCTTGCCAGGCTTAAAAGTCAAATTCTTATGCAAATTTTGCCAAGTGGTGGTTTTTGATAACCCCAATCTTTGAGAACGTCTAGGAATTGACAAAATTTGGATCTGCTTCAACACTGTCCGAGGTTGTCAGTTAAATAACCCAGTCGAACGCGCATTGGTGTTCGTACATTTTGAATCGAGCATGTTAACACAATTTTAACGATCCAGTTCTTATTAGCGGTCTCAGGAGGAGGATTATGTTGTTCAAAAATATCACGAATTTTACGAAATGTAAGTTTAACACAACTACTATTTCCATAGAGGATTTGAATTATTTTAATGCGATTTGCGTGCAAAATTTATATCTACTACGAATACGTAAAAAAAACTAAATGTCAAAACTATCATTTTGGAAAACCCATCATATATATGAGAAAATGAATGACACACCGTGACTATGTAGTTTGTGGTCAATGATGTGAAACAGAACTTACAATAGCTTTAGGCATGTGCATGTGTTAAGCTAAAATCTAATAAATCTGAAAAGATGACAGGCAGGCTCGATTTTTATTTAAGTATCTTTAAGGTTAGCAATCCACTTACAGTCATAAATGTCATGCAGGACTACAGGCAAGGCTATTATTTGTATGTGACTTTGATATTTTAGAGTAGTATTTTTTGTCAATGACTGGAGAGTGTTTGAATTGGCTTTTCCACAAACAACAATAAAAACGGTAAGGGGTCAGGTAAGAGTTTCTTAAAAAAATTACTGTAACGGTGGGTACATTGAACTGGCATCAAATCAACTAGCGGAATAAAGAAGCAATGATTGCTAATCCATATTTTGAATAGCTGTGTAGTTGCCATTGTCACTTAATGCTGGTCATCCTTTTGTTAATATTGACAGTTATTTCTGTTTTCAGTCTAGTATTAATACAATACTCAATTACGTTTAGTTAGTGATGTTGCTGCTGTTGATTTTTTGTTCTGCTATTGTCACTATAAATTAACTGTTTATTAACATTTTAATGTTTGTTCATTAAAGTGTCCATCACAAGTATGCGTCATGTGCTGCACAGCTAAACGAAGAGTTTAATTGCAATGACAATATGATGCTTCATTGCCACATCGTTTTGTCAACAACAAAAGCAGCAGCAGCAGCAAAACGAAGTGAGAGAAATGATAGTTAAACAAATTTTAATTAATTTAAAATTATGTGAAAAGCTAAAGTGAATAAAAATAAGTAAATTAATGTACGCACGTAGAAACCCGAGAAGTGTTGAAAATCTTACAGCGCAGTTAAAATGAACGATTTAATTGAAATGAACTTTTATGTGTTTTGCTTAACATTTAAGGCAATAATTAATATAAGATAATTGCTGCAGATACATGTTTGTACGTGACATTTTAGTCATATATGATATTTGAAAGATAAGTTTAATATACTGTAGACTTGATGGCATTATTTTAGTATTTGGACGACTAAAATTATTGATGGCAACAAGAAAACTAATAATAATATTTTAATCTGCGGAAATGTTTATCGTAATTATTGTTATCTTCATTCGCATAACTGGTGATTAATATTAATTAGTATAATAACATGGCTTGAAAAAAAGGGAATAGTTATAAATGTAGTTTTTTTATTATTATTAACTGGTACAGCACTCTGGCAATGTTCTTCACTTTTGCGTTGGCATTTTATTGGAAATGAAAACCTTCAGTATTTGATAGAGGGTAAGAGGAAGCGATCTGTCAAGCCAATCCTTTATCTATCTAATGTACAGCTTGTATTTGCTTAAAACCAGGGTATGAAAACAAACAAAAGGAAACGTTTGCGCTCGTTTGCTGTCGTTTTGTTTTGTCCTTTGTGATAAGTAAAACACAAACAAAACACAGCAAAAAGATACAAAATATGGAAACAAAATTAAATTAAACAAATTAATTCGGTTGTTATACTAAACAATGCGTTAGAGCTTTGAAAGGTTTTTCGTTGTTTTATATAAGAGTCTAACAATCGATTTTAACTGAGCTTGTTTTGTTAAATTGTGCTTATGAAATTAATTTCCATATCTGTCGTATTTTTTAAAGTCATCGCTTTGCAATGAAAGTAGATTTAATACATTTAACGAACTGAACCAAAAGTGCTGCTTATAAAATTTTATGCCACCTTAAAATAATTAAACAAATAGCGCTGTTATTTACTATTTTAGAATAATCATAATATTTTTAATCGTCTAAGAATGGAAATAGAAGTTAATAGCCGTTTTGCAGCGTTATCAAAATAATATAAAGGATATAAAAATAAAGAAGTTGCGTGTTCTAAATTATTTAAAGTTGAGTAACAAAGGTACATTAAAGAAATTAAATTTTTATTATTTTGGCTTGATAAATGCTTTAAAATATTTTGAGTTTTCTGATAAAAAATTGTACAAAATAATTTGTTTTTAGTAAAATTCTTATAGCCATTTTATGTTAAATGCTTTCATAAATAGAAAATCGATTGTAGATAGATTGTAGAATATTAAAGCTTGCAGCATACCAGAAAGTCGCATCAGAACGTTCATTTTGTCGTGCTAATTTTAACTTAATTTTATTTCATTATTATAAGCCAGTTAAGGCTATCTGAGAAAAATACTTCAAATAGTTCAAATGGAATACATTTAAATAAAATATATACTTCATATCACTGAAGTATAAATTGTTAATACATTGTAGCATGAAAGACGTTATATTAAACTACAAGGTTTCTCAACAAGAAGTTTATTTTTCAATTGTGGTAACACCAACAACATGATATTTTTACCATTTAGTTTTTTCATCTATTCGTAGTAGAGGCATTAACAATTGCTACAATGAATTCAATTTACCAGGAAAATCGCATTATAATAATTATAATCCATATGAAAATGGTGATTCTATTAAGGCTAAGTTTCGTAAAGTTCTTGATATTTTCGGAAAACATATTGTCCTTCTGAGACAAGGACAATTATATTAAGAAATGAATCATTAAAGCCGACAGTGTTGATTTAAAATGTGCGAACATTAATGAACGTTTGACGGGTCGTTCTATGTGCTAATTCCTCAACAATTCTGGGTATCCAAAACCACCATTTTTTTTTAAACAGAAGTAGCACTTTAGGCTTTCTTTAGGAAAGGGATAGAGAAGAGATAAAACAGGTGGTGAAAGTAGAAGGATAGTCGGAAATTAACTGCCGTTTAATTTTGCGTAAAGATTTGATTTTGATTCACGTCGCCGTAGATTCGCTTAATTCATTTGGGAGCAACCAGCTAGTTTTTATACATTTTTTTAGATGAAGTCTACAACCAAAATTGCAGTATTTGGGCTTCTGAAAATCCGAATATTGAGAAACCTTTGCATGCTCAACGTACGAGGGCTGCTATTTATATTTGTGGCCTAAGGATGAAAACACAAGCATTTAAAGACAAAATCTATTTTATTGTTTTTCAAAATATTCTCCATGAAGATTTATACACTTTTGCATGCGTTGAAACCAATTTACCAAGCAATTTTTCCGCTCCGATTTAGGTACTTCTAAAACATGGATTTTTAATGCAGAAACTGCTTCTTCAGGTGTAGGAAACCGTTGTCCACGTAGTTTTTTCTTGATGTTCGGAAACAAACTGAAGTCATTAGGTGCCAAGTCAGGACTGTACGGCGGATGACATATCAATTCAATGTTTTGCCCTGTCAAAAACTCGATTGTTTCAGACGATCGGTGACAGCTCACATTGTCGTAATGCAGAATTTTGCGTCTTTTCTTTGACTTTTACCGAAGTTTCTCAAAGACTTCTGGCAAACAAATAGTGGTGTAGCATGCCGAATTAACCGTCTTACATTGCTTTAATGGCACAGTCGCCACATGACCGGTAGTGCCGAAGAAACAGGCAACCATTTGCTTTGATGTGCTTCTTCCACGAACAACTTTGGTGGGATTTCGCTCGTCTTGAAAGACCCATACGGTGGATTGCTGTTTTGTTTCAGGATCATATGAGTATATCCATGATTTGCCACCTGTGCAGATATTATAAACTGCTTTTGATGCACCTTGAGCGAATTTCTGCAACATTTTATTGCACCAATCAACACGAGCATCGTTTTGTGCGTTTGTCAGGGTATGCGGTATCCAACGCGAACAAACCTTTTTCACATGCAAATGTTCATGCAAGATCTTATTGATGCTTGTCATACTAATCCCTACAGATGCCTCAATCTCGCGATGTGTTACATGACGATCATGCTTTATCAGCTCATGCACAGCTGGCACAACAACCGTTGTTGGACGACCTTCACGGAATTCGTTCTGGAGTGATTGTCGGCCACGATTGAATTTGTTATAACAGTTTTTAATGGTGCTGTAAGAAGGTGCTTCATTACCATCTAAGGAATTAAGTTCATCTGTGCACTGTTGTCGTGTCAGGCCACGTCGAAAGTTATGAAAAATTATTGCACCAAAATGTTCACGAGTTAATTCCATTTTCTCCTAAGATCACTTTTTCAACCTGCTATCACTAACACTACGAACAATAAAATGACAAAATGTTTTGGTTTAAGTTATGTTCAACAATGTGAAGGTTGTACTGGAAACATCAGCTGGTACCTAGCAATAGTCAGTGTTACCAGGCCAGAAATATAAATAAGCAGCCCTCGTATCACTGTATGGTGCGCTATGTTGTCTGGAGGTTCAATTTTTTTAATGGCTCACACTATCTCGAAATGCTAACAACTCAATTTTGGCCTGTTATGGACGACGTGGACATGTGGTTTCAACAGTACGGTGTCACACAGCTTATGAAACGATCAATTTATTGCAAACCAAATTTCGCAATTGCATAATTGCACGGCAATCATTACTGGATTGTCTTTTGTGGGGCTATGTTAAGGATAGAGTCTATACAAGGCCCATCGAATCGATTTCGGCTTTAAAACTCGAAATCCGTGATATGACAAACGAAATAGGATGACTTGGCAAAAAGTGATTTATCTGTCAGCGTGGTCGTAGCGGGTATATACAAGTTATTGCCGGACTTTTCTCTTCCTTATAAAATAAAAATTTGTAACATTGTGGCATGGAAGGCGCTATATTAAACCACAATATATTAAAAAAAGTAAGTCTAAATGCTTAAAATTAAAAAGAATAAAAATTTCAATGTAATTTAATTTTTAAGCTACATGATGCTGCCGTAGTCCCTGCCTAATGCTCATAGAAATTTTTCAATATTAAATCTATTCAAATGATATACTTGCGAAAAGATTTTTCTCTTTTTTTTTGTTCAAACACTCAAACAAATTGAACAATTCAATAAAGTATAAATGTCAAAAAAATAAACTTAGAATAGAATAATAAAATTTTAGCACAAATCTACAAATAAACATGCAAGATAATCGACCTCTTTTTTAAGAACCTTAAAAACAACAATCAATGGAAATGGAACAGAATAAAGAGCATTTATTACCATTTAATAACACAAAAGATTAAATGTCAAAAATAGAATTTTTATGGTTTTATATAACGATCTTATAAATATGTATATAAAGGAAACAATTTTGTTATAACAATTGATTTTATTGTGTATCAATTTTGGAAAATTAAAGCTTAGTAATATCAAATAAGTACTTTACTTTGTGCATTTGCAGCAAGAGTGTCATAACTCAAATTTTATTTTATATGGTTAATTAATCTAGTGCTCCCCTCAACTAATGGACTGATATTACAATAGCCATAATTTTTAAAATGACTTTATTTCACTGTACCGTTCCAAATTTTAATTAATTTTTTTTAAATAAACAAAAACCAAAAAATAATAAAAAGTTCAAACAAGTTCTTACATGACTAAAAATGAAAAGACCAAATTTTATTCGAATTTAAAACGAATGTAATTGACACATCACCAATGTCACGTAGATAAATTTTCGTTTGAAAATAAAAATATGAATACTTGGTATTTTCCATGAATGATTAAAAATTCATTCACACATTCATTGATTCATTTATTCATTCAAAGAAACAAAAAGTGAGTTAAGTTGACTTGTTTGTTTAAAAACTGTTTTGATTTTTAATTCGTTATTTTTTTTTGTTCATTTTAAATTGGCTGTTTTAGGTGAAGATAACTGTTTTATAAAATCCACAAAACTTATGGCTGAAAGTAAACTTTACTGTTGTTGTAAAACTTGTCTGCGGTAAAACCTGTCTGTATCTGTTGTTGGTGTATAAAGGCAATGACTATCAGCAACATGCTAACATTGTATGAATTGACATTTTAATTGTGTGTCCTTCTGTAAGTTGCTACATTTCACATGTGGTCTGGTTGCTTCAATGATTTTGTTGTTGTCTGTTTTTCACTCAATACATGATTTTCATGTACATCCATGTGACATGTCATCAAATTTTATTTATTTTAATCTGTTTTCTTCCTTTCTCCCATAGGGGTGATGTTTTATGTAAGTTTTTATTTTGTATAATAAAAGCATACAGTGGCTGTTAAGTAGAATACGAAACTTTTTTAATTTCGTTTAAAGCCGCTTGTGTAATAAGTTGCCAAGAACTTAATGACAGAAAAGTCGTCTAGAAAACTATCCTTTAATATTTGCGTGCTGAATTTATTTTCCCCAGGAGAGAAAACTAATTTGCTGCCTAAAAAGAACTTGTTACTTTCAGGCGATGAACTACGAGGGCATGTTGCAAATGCCTTATTACATAGTCGAAATGCAATATTACACTTCGAACCACCCTAACCAACATAAACTAGCAGCATTGAGACACGTAATTCACAGACTTAAGATAATCCCACTTACTTCAGATATGTACAACATAAAACTCATCACAATTTACATCATAGCTAAAAATAACGGCTACAAATCCACTGCTATCAACATACTTTTTAGACAATACAACACTAGAAACAGGAATAAAGAAGACAAAGAGACAACCGATGTAACACGACGACACACTTGTACTTATACAGAACCAGGAATATATAGAAAAACTAAACATTTTCACAAAGAAGGATTACTCACTGCATTAAAAGCCAGCAACACTCTGAGACATAATCGACAACACAGCTGACCTTCTTAAAGGGTATCAAGTTACTGATTGCAAGCAGCTCATATGTCAAGCAGAATTCTTTCCACTTATCGAATCTGGCTGGCCACCACAGATTATCTTAGAGCTTTAGTTCCAGTGGAGTATACGATTATATACTCACTTGTACCTGCAAACATGCTTTTATAGAGGACAAACTCTAAAAATTAAATTTACAGAACACATACGATCATTTAAACGAAAAAGAGAAGACTCTAACTTTGCATTACACCTTGACAGTCACGGATACATATCAAGGGAAATAGATGAATGTATGACATTACTACATCCTAGCAAAGAACGAAGAACGAAGACTAGACATTCTTGAAAACATGAAACTCTGCAAAATAAAAATTTTTAACAGTGACATTACAGGCAAACGTGGCCCCAGACATAGTTTTCCTAGCACTAAAGCTACTCATAGATTCAAACAAATGAAAAACACCCTCAGACGGACACACGTACCTAGATAATAATGAAAGACGGAGATATTGAAAATTAGTCCCGCATAAAGTGACATTTCACTTAAAGGAGTAGATACGTCCTTAACAACAGAACTACCGAAACTCGAACATTGACTGATCGGTACAGATGGCTCAGCGGATATATTTCTTATTTTAATTTTGAATGTCAACCTCTTATATGGAAGATTCTTTTTGTCTACTTGGTTTATGTTTTTGTCAAACTTCTTAAAATTATTTAGCAACCACTTTATTAATAAGCTGAAACGTATTCGGGCCAAGTGTTGTTGCATTTGTGACATTCTACTTAAGAGTCTAAACACAATACACCGGAAGACGGCGGCGGCAAAACTTGTCATTGTTTGTTTACATTTTTTATGAATTTATTTGTGCCTAAATTTTTGTACAATTTGGTGTTTGTGTTAAATATTTTATGATGGCAGTAAATAAAAAAATTCAAGCTATTAAAAACATTTATAATTTGAGGACTGCAAATTATAAAGACACTCGTGCTTCCTCACTTCTTCAATTATTTTTTCGTTGATGTCCATTTTTACTTTTATGCTTTTTGCACCTTTTTTTATTGATCCTACAACAATTAATATAAACTTCAAAATCACATGTGTTTTGTTTACAATAATGTTGTGAACACCGCCAATTAATGAAAAACTATGGCAACATCAGAAAGAGAAAGAGTGTAAAAAATTGAGAGAATAAAAAAAACCGCAATGAAATAAAATAGATTTTAATTTTATGCCGCACCGCACTGCGGTTTTTTACTACAAAATCGTATGAAAAAAACGCACCGCAATAAAATATCGCAGTATTGTGTTTAGACTCTAAATGAGTAGATTCGACTTTAACAACAGAACTACCGAAACTCGAACACTGACTGAGCAGTACAGATTAGAACACGGCTTGAGAATAATGTCTTCATATCGAATGCGCTCGCCGTTCATACCGAACAAACAGCCACTAAAAGTGGAAAAGAATGACAGGAGAATTTCATTTACTGGCAGAAAAAATCCAAATAACTGAATGTTATTAAATTAAACTTACTCAGCTTAAAATCATAAAGATCTGAAATACCGAGATATATAATCATAATTATATTGCGTATACGAGGGGATATCGAAGCCGACCTCTAAAGTAACATTTTTTTATTTCCTTTCGAAGCCAAATTGTGCAGTACTACAGTTTTATGTATTCCGGCCGTTGTTTGACTTTATAAAATAAGAAATAAAAACAAATAACAAATATAAATAACATAAGAGTAGTTAAGACTTCCCAATTGATTTCACTAAAAAAAATATTAAGGCGCTCCTACTGCGCCGCCAAATAGAAATAATTAACTCGAAACTTGATTTACTTTTAATATACAACATTTAAATTTATTCAAAATATACTTTTATATTCACAGAGATTATTAACGACGACTTACGTGCGGTTTGATTCACGTAATAGACAAGACTGCCTAATCTCAGCCAACTTTGTTGGCTTTTTAACTTCGATGATCACGTTGCACCAACATGTGCAGGAACGCATACGTTGATCAGGCAAAATTATTTTCCAGTTGTTTCAGTAAGAAGGCAATTGGGTTGGAAGCGCGTGTTGAAGTAAAAATATTGAAAGAGCTTAGGTTGCAGAATTACTTTTTGGCGACAGTGTCGCCACCCTTGTTAACTGAGTGACCTGCAATATGAAACAAAAACTTGTCAAATAAAAATATAGTCGCTGTTCTCTCCCATATCGTTTGGTGACTTGCGTTAGATGGGTAAGTAAGTAAGTAAGTAATCTAAAATCATTTGGCTAAAGCATACGGTTAGTCAAGTTTATAACTTAATAGTGATAATCAAATATATATATAATATATATATATATATATATATATATATAATTGATTTTTGTTATTTATTTCTGGTTCTACATCAAACACATAATTGTAAATAGCGCTATAATATAATTTCTTTTTATTTAGTTGTAAACAAGGTTTGAAAGTTGTAAAAATTATTTCAACTAAATTTTTTATTTCAATTTAAAATATTCCATTTAATTTTTTTTGTTTAGTTTCTAAAAATTTACAAATAAAACAAAATAATTATTTTTTATTCAGTTCAGTGAATATGTTGTCCAACATTTTATTTTCATACACGTCATTTTTCATATTCATAAAAATACGAGTATTATATGAACAAGTTTTCTGTTTTAATCAAGTTTATCTAGATACACATAGAAACTAATGTGTGACAAATTGTTGAATATGCACAACCGAAAATTCTAAAAAAAAAAATAAAAAATTATTTTATTTAAATAGTGCTGAAAATATTGCTGATAATAAAAAAAAAACAAAAAATATTGAATTTAGATTGTTAAAATGTTTAAAATATTTATTTGTTAGAGAAAATTTTGTTCTTTTATTCTTTACGCCGGATGTAAATAAGTTTCTGTCTGTTAATATTAAAGCAGTCGTCTGTCCGTCACTTGGATTTAATCTTGAAGATCTTCATGTAACTAATCATAATTTAAACAATATATTCTTGAAGCTACTTCGTATATAGCGGATATATTTCTAATTTTAATTTTCCATGTCATTCTCATATATGAACGATTGCGTTTCATCTACTTGGTTTATGTTTTTCTCAAACTTCTTAAAATTATTTAGCAACAACTTTATTAATAAGCTGAAACATATTCGGGCCAAGTGTTTTTGTATTTGAAACCATCAATGTGGATGCAAAGCCGCCATAGTATCTACAAAAATGTTTATTGAAATTAAATGAAAAATTTATAAGTTCACATTTAAAGATGACCTTTTTTAGGGGTATCAAGTTACTGCGTGCAAGCAGCTCATATGTCAAGCAGATTTCTTTCTACTTATCGCATCTGGCTGGCCACCACAGATTATTTTAGAACTTATCTTAGTATTCACTAATTACTCCCTGATGCCATCAAATATTTGAAGAAACATGAATTTTATTTGGAAATGTAGTTGAACAAATGTTTAGGAAAATTAACGAATAAATAACCGAACTATTCCAGCTTGAGAAAATTAAATACCTCGATATGCATCTTCATAGGCATCTCACCTTAAAACAGCATGGAAGCTAAACCAACGTATAGATGAAATTTGAAACAGTACAAGTGGTTGTGATCATGGCAGAAATTCGAAGTCCAAGCTGGACTGTACATTTCTACTTTAAAATACGATCCTCAAACTATCATACTGCTATTTAAATTGAGCGCTGCTTTCATCTCAAAGTTAGAACAAATTCGAGGACATTAAAATAAAATTTTAGGTATCATCACTGCAGCGTCTGCTGTCTTAAAAAACACAAAATGTGTCAGGGAAACTGTAATAAAAACTTAAAATACTCTAGGCCGAAATATATTAAACGATTAAAGCCACATGCGATTAAAAATTAGGTTATAAGATTAATAATAATAATAAGAATAAGATTAGGTGCCCCTGTAGGCTAGTAGGTAGTGTACTCGCTTGTCAGTATGGGGGTTGTGGGTTCGATTCCCAACGAAACCTTGGTTTTGATTTCACTACAAAAATAAAAATTAACTGACGATGGGGCTGCTTAGCGATAAATGCATAGTCACTGGTCGCTGTGCTGTCTATATACGGCAGTTAATTTCCGACTATCCTTCTACTTTCACCACCTGTTTCTTCTCTTCTCTATCCCTTTCCTAAAGAATGTAGCACGGTACTTGACTAAATAGCAAGCATTGTTGCCTGAAGTTCTACTTCTCTTTAAAAAAAAAAAACAAAAAGAAGAAGGGATACGGTTTTCTGAAATCTACTTCAGTAAAATTAATGTCAGTTATGGTGATGGCAACCTCAAGGAGGAATATTTTTTATCTGCCACTGTTTTGATTTAATTATGTATAATTGTTTAGATTTAAGATACAAAAATGTATCAATTCAATACTTCATTAATAATAATTAAACAAAAAAATTCAAAAAGGCGTCACAAAAAAAAATACATTTTCGTGTGTCTCTCTGCAATATAATTAAATTAAAAATATATAACTAAAAAATATATTATTATTATCTTTATTCGACCTCTTTTTTATTAAATAAATAAATGTTAATCTTAGAAATGATTTTTTTTTGTGTTTTTTTTTTTAATAAATTTAACTCTATATTTTTAATATTTCGCTTTCAAAAAATTTTTTCAAATTGTTAATAATTTTTGTTGTTATAAAAAATAATTTCCTGAAGAAGCTTTCTACAAGAAAGCGAAATATTGAAAATATAGGGTTAAATTTATTAAAAAAAAGACCATTACTAAGACTATCAATTTTTTATTTAATAATTAAAAAAAAAATAAATAAAAATAAAAACAGAAATGTAAGTAAAAATAAAATAACTATTGATTATTTTTATTATCTTTGATGCTTGCGTTTAGTGATTGGATTGTCTACTTTTCAGTCAAGGTCAAAAAAAGTTTTTAATATAATTAACAGCTTTAATATGTAATTAAATATAAAACAAAATCACTATAAGAATACGATTTATAACCAATAATCTATTTTAGTAACATCTGATTTTTAAAAAGTAAACTAACGTAAATTAATTATTCCTGAAATGTTTCTTTTCACAAATTAAAACTGTTTGCATAGAAATATAAAACGGTTATAATATAGTCACCAGAACCATATTATTGTCTCTGTAACAATACACGCTTTAAGTGATTTTTATGTAAAACTAACATCTGGGTTTTAAAAAGTAAATTTAAAAATTATTAAATTAAAAATTAAAAATTAAAAATTTAAATTTAAATTATTTCCGAAACATTTGTTTTTTCACAAGTTAAAACTCTTTGCATAGAAATATAATAAAAGTGGGTGCAATGAGTAGTAACCAGAGCCATATTATTGTCTCTGTAATAATACATGCTTGCAGTAAACAATATATAATTAATTTTAAAAATAATTTTTAACCTGCTTGTTTTCTACCAAATAATTTTGAGAAAATATTGTAACCAATATGAAATTTTTTTAATTTTCTTAAAATTATATAAAAAGGATAGTTTATTTTTTTAATAAATGTTTAGTTTATTGAGTTATTTTATTGCACAATAATTTTACATAGCTATTTAGAGTTTTAAATTTGATAACACTATTTATTAAGATAAGTTATTTACTTCTATACATACAAAAATAAAACACACAATGGTAACTTTACCACCTAAACACCTAAAAACTGATCTATTATCTTCACCTGACAACGTTCACTGCTTTATCACTATTATGTTTTCTTGTTCTATGCAAGCTACTTTTATTGTCTAATTGTTTATTTCATTTCATGGAATTTTATTGTAGCATGTTGTTATTGGTGTTTTGTGTTCATAAGATTTCTTAAAAACATTTTTAACTTATAAACAGATACAATAGGTAATTTCACTTACTTTTTTCATGATAATTATTTTCTTTTATAACAAACTAAGCATCTTTATAATAATATGATGCCTCCACATGCGAAAATTATCTCTGGATAAAGTTTTGATATCTGTTCGGATCATTATTCGGGAAATGTAGTCAGTATGTAAGGCTCAGTAGTACCTGTTAAAATTGGCTCAATAGAATTTCGTTATTTTTATTATATATAAAAGCGCTACACTGTTATTCATATATTTTCTTTCTGTTGGTGGTATTTAGCATACAGACAATTCTAGCAATTAAAGAAATAGATAAATAATTGAAATAATATAACTTAAACAAACACGATTTTTTTAGTTGAGCTGCTTACTTTTATGCACACACACAAAAACACACTGTGTCTTTATTCTACAAGGGCAGCTTTTATATTCTATTTAAAGTGGTTCTATCATTCACTCGGATACTCGACTTCAACATCATCATATATAGTTTGTGTTATCATTATTCAGTGAAGGTGTTTGCTTGGTGTTCTGTGTTCTATGTTAGTTTTGTTTTCATTTTCGGATTGTTTATCTTAGTTCATGGAATTTTAATAAAGCATGTTGTTTGCTGTTTGGCGTTATTTTTGTGATTTGTCATTTCACTTTTCTTTCTTCGTTTTCGTAAAACACAAAATATATTAAAATTTGGCTAGCATAAAATAAAGCGACTCATACTTAATTGAACAGCTTGTCAGAAATTGATTAGGAGTGGAGTCTGGCTTGTATAAATTTAAAGCAATACGTAGTGCTGTTATCAGTCCTTTCCGTCTCTGCTGGCTGTTTATTTGTTATGAACGATGAGCGCTTTCGATGTGATGACATCATTCTCAAGCTGTGTTGTAAACTGTATTGGTGAGTCAGTGTTCGGGTTAAGGTAGTTCTTGCATTAAGTGCTTGCTGTTCATACCGAATAAACTACCAGCAAAGATGGAAAGGATTTACCACAGTATTTCAGTTACTGGCGGAACAAATCCAAACAATTTAATACCGAAATAAGTAGTATTTGATTTTAAAATTATTTTGGTTTAGGTATTTGTTGGAGATCAGCTCAGTTTTTGGCTATTTACTTGCAGGATGATTTGAAAATTCCTAAAACATTAAACTGAAAGTTTGTTGTATATATATATATATATATATATATATATATATATATATATATATATATATATATATATATATATATATATATAAGCATAAGCATATATATATATATATATATATATATATATATATATATATATATATATATATATATATGTATATATGGTTAGACCAAATGGAAATTATAGCTTTAAATTTAAGAAGAATTTTTTATATTTTATTTCTAATTTTTTGTTAACTCAGCAGTTATTAATTTCTTGGCTGTTGTCAAGAATGCTAAAAGACTTAATGCTTAATGCCATACTGCTCGAAATTTCTATTTCGTTTCTTAGGTGACTATAACCGTATACATTTTTCTAATATAAAGGGGTACGGTAGCTTGTTCTTCTCATTTATTTTATGCAGCGTATCCGCTCCTTGTTTATAATTTTGGATTAAATGAAGGAGAATGGATCTGATATTGATAAATGTTTTCTTTAATGTCAGCCATTATGTATGGAGTACAATAGCGTAGCCTCACAAATGCGAGCCCGTTTGAGCACATTTTTCATTACATTCTCACACATTTTATGCTCAAGCGTTTCTGGTTTGTTTGCATAAACCTTGCTTTTCAGATACTCCCACAACAAAATGTCCGGAGCAATCAAATCAGGCGACAGTTGAGGCTAATCAACATCACCATTTCTTGAAATAAGTTGCACAAAGAAGTCTTGCAGTAATTTCATTGTAATCCTGGCTTTATGCGATGTGACATCGTCTTGTTGATACCACATGTTAATCAAGCCCAATGCATGCACTTGTGCGGTTAAAAAGTTTTTAATCATATCACGATATCGCTACCCATTCACAAGTCAGGCCCAATGATTCCTCCTGACTAAATTGCAAACCAGACACCACTCACTTTAAATGGATGCAAAGGTGACTGTTGATAATTTGAAGGTTTGCCATTCCCCGGAACCGACTATTCTGTTTATTCACAAAAATTTAAATGAAAATGTGCCTCGTCTATTATGACTTTTTCATGAAAATCGGGATTGTCATGGGCAAGCTGTATCACTCTATTGGCATAGACGGTGTAGATGGTCTTTTGAAAGAAGCTCTTGTGTCCACAGAATCTTATACGGAAACAAATGCAAATCCTTGTGCAAAATTGTGGCCAAAGTTGTTCTTTAAAGATCAAGCTCCTGAGTACGGCGTCGAATTGGGGTTAATGGATTGTTTTGAACACTTTTTTGAGCAGCAGTTGTTTCTCCCAAAAGTTTCACGTAACTTTCTAAACCTCACAGT
This sequence comes from Trichopoda pennipes, assembly GCA_030448955.1. Lineage (NCBI taxonomy): Eukaryota > Metazoa > Arthropoda > Insecta > Diptera > Tachinidae > Trichopoda > Trichopoda pennipes. Next base: position 8,065,057 of record JASKUP010000088.1, read on the forward strand.
AATTGATGATTTATTTTGTTAAAATGTCTTAACGATTATAACACTTTGGTTTATCGAATATTTTTCTATAATAAATTTGCCACGTTTCTACTTCACAAGTGCCAAATATAAATAAAAAATTAAATAAAATAAAAATTTAAAATTAGAAATAATAAACGAATAGAAAATAATAATAATAAAAATATCAAAGGTAAATGAAAATTTCAAACGTAATTATGGATACATAAATTAATATTATTATTGTGCTAGAATATAATATAGTTATAGTAAGAAAAATATTATATTTATAAAAATAATATAATCTGCTTATAGTCATATAATTTTATATTAATATAATGCTTTTGGAATTTTGCCTCCCTTACGTTTTAAATGCTTTTAAAAAGGGACTTAATAAAAGAAAAATGAAAGCAATTTTACACAACTTTTTATTTTATTTCCCTTATTGATTTAAAACGAAATGTTACACGTTCAATTAATCAAAAAGTATATAAAAATATATATATTTTTTTAATATTTTCAATAAAATGAACATTAACCGTTTACTTATTTCTTTGCACTTCCGAGACACTGATGGATCACTGTATTTATGTTGCAACAAAAGCAATAAAATTAAAGGGATTCATGCGAGAATACTTTTAAGAGGGGAGAAAACAAGAAAGAAAGAAAATAAATAAATAAAATTGCGTTAAATTTATCAACCCATCCACCAACAATTAGTTGATGAAGCATTAAAGCAGGATCTGTTTTAAGTGTATTTCCTTGTTTGCAGCAATTTGTGAATTTTAATTTTTCAGAATACTTTACACTCGAATGCAAAGAATATTTTTTTTTATTATTAAAAATGCAAATAAATAAATAAATTATATAAATTATGCTGTTACATTGGCCTGCTCGTTATATTTGCGGGTGTAAAAATTAAAGTGAAAATTTTTTAAATGAAATTTAAAAAATAAACCAACAATAAGTTAGTAACTTAAGATGCATTTTAAACCTTCAGAATGTGGATGAAATTTGTTGTTGTCGCATTATTTTGCCTTATTTTTAGAGCTATAAAAGATCTGATAAATTAAAATTTCAGACTTGTTTAAAAATAAAACAAAATTAAATGAGAGCAAACTAATAGCTATAATAAATTTCTCTCTTCCATACCTCATTTGTGATGGGTGATTCATTTTGAGGTTCCCTACTTAAAAAAAAAAACACAGAAAATTCAAATTTAATGGGGAATGTTAACTATCATTTACAAGAAGATTCTTTGGCATTTATTTTTTGAAGATTATGTCTTTCAAATGCTAGCCGCGGCTACGTCTTAGATGGCCCATCCATTGAGTCCAATTTTCGATGACTCGTTCCAGCATTTCCAATGGTAACTGGCGAATGACACGCATGATATTGTGCTTTAAGGCCTGAATCAATGCGGAATTGTCCGCATAAACTTTAGACTTTACATGTCCTTACAAGAAAAAGTCTAACGGTGTGATATCATACGATCTTGGCGGCCAATCGACCGGCCCAAAACGTGAAATTATTTGTTCACCGAAGTGTTCTCTCAATAAATCTATTGATTGATGCGATGTGTGTGAAGTGGCGCCGTCTTGTTGAAACCAAATGTCACCGGGTTCACGAGCTTCAATTTCAGGCGCCAAGTCTTTCCATATAATAGTCCGAGTTGCTGCGAATGCTGCCGAATCGACTCTCCACGGTCTGCATGTATACTCTCAGCTACGGCCGCTATATTTTATTCCCTGCATGCTAACGTAGTCTTTTGGGTCGAATATTATCAAATAATAAATGCTGGGTCTCAAAATGGGTGATGGTATTGCGAATAGTACGCTCAGTAGGCCGATTATGTTGACCGTAAGTTAAACAAAGTTTACGAAACACATTTTTTACAGAACGTGAATTTTCCTATAATAAAGTTTAACGATTTGTAAACGTTGTTTACGTGAAAGTCTTTGCATGATGAAATTTCAAACAATACTGAATAAAAATAACATGACAGCATGATATGACTGATATGCGATGTGTCAAAAAATAAACTACTGAAAAAAGTATAGGCCCAACTATAATATGCATAATCTGGCTTAAGCTAATGTCAAAAGTTGGACGAAAAGTCTGTCAAATGTTTAAGCGAATCATTGAAGACTTTTACGTGGCTATATTGTACTTACATGAATATAGAAATTGTTATGCACAGTCGCATATTTGTTTTATTCGTACTTTTGCAAAAAAATAATTTCGTTCTAAATAAATGAAATTTATTAGCAAAAAGGCGTTTAATAATCATATTTTGTATACTTAATACTATCCTTATACAAATTTATAATTTTTTGTTAACTAGCTGTACGACCTGGCTTCGCTCGGAAACTATTTGCTAATGATTAATATTTCATATGAAGTTAGAAAAAAAATTGGCGGTACAAAGAAGAAATGACACAAATTTTTTTAAATTTAATGTTTTAATAGTTCTTAAGGCAATTCATTAAAAAATAAACAAATAAAAAAGGTAAGCTTGATAGTAAGCAATGTTGTTTGTTTTTCTTGTCCCAACTCATGAGCAGGCAACATACAATTCCTCGTGGGAAAAACATTGGGATTTTAGGTTTAAACCACACACTTTTAGCGATTGTCCTTGGGATATATTAATCATCATTGCGAATGCAAGGCGAACGGGAATTTGGATGCATTTAAACTTAAATGGTAAACCACTTGTTGTGATAGGTATCCTTGGAGTAAGCAGCTTTTCTCCTACAAACTTTCCTGTAATTATTATTGCTAAGTGTAGTGTGTGTACACTGTACAAACACAATCCTTACATTTGTACTTTTATTTTTAAGACTCACTGTACAAACACAATATACTGATTATATGAAAATCGGCATTTTGATGCTGGACTAAAGCGGCAGCAGTGCTTTGTATAATACTGAACCGACACAACACCTCACACAACAATACATTGAGAATAGATCCTGCAGCTAGAAACCACACATTTCCATCCTTCTGTCGAAAAATATACTTTGATGTAAATTAATCTCGAAAAATTTAATTAGTCCTGCCGTAAAGGATCACACCCTACATTCACCAAAAATACTTTCTCTCATTCACCATAATAGAATCCTTCTTTTTACCACAGAAGTTTTTGCCATCAGCGTCTTAATAACCAATCTAGTACCATCGCATAGTATTGGCTGAGTTAGGCTACGTAACATGACTATTACCGCTCCAACGTTAAGCTGGAAGTGATGTGTAAGTTAAATGAATTCAGAAACTCTACGGGGTAGTTAACAATATTTTCAGGATCGGTAATGGAACCAATCGATTTATACGAATACCGTTCGCCATTAATTAAGCTTTGGATTTTTGAATTTATTTAATCAACGTGTTTGTTTTTTGCAGCCAAAATGGCTCTTTCACTTAACCAAAGTTAATCGCTATAATAGACGTTGTGAATTGGCTAGAGCCCATTGGAAAGGAAGCCTGGTCTGTTGTAGATTCAGTCGGTTTTTTCCATAGAGAATAGATAGATAAACCTAGACGTAGATAATCATTCCAATTTTAAGAAATGTGTACCGCTAAAAAAATGGTTCGAAGTTGAGCTTTTATTTTTTACTTTAACAATAAAATTTTAGGACAAAAGAATTTTGATGTTGGTTTTTTCAGCATTTAAAGCGATACACATATATATTTATGTATCGTTAAAATTGCATCGAGTAGAAAATTATTTTTTAACTTCAAAGTGAAGTGTATTTGTCGGTGACAATATTTTTAATCCCTCACTATCCAATATGTCAAGGGTTTTCTTCTATAAAAAAACTGTTAATGTAGTTTTTTTAAACGATCTTTTTTTGTTTATCTTTAATAAATATCTTTTTTCTTTTTAACGATTGTTTTTTATATATTTTTTTTTTGTAAAAGAAAAAAATATATTTATTAAAAACTATTAATTTTAAAATTATGTGAATCAAATCGCACGAAAAATTTTAAAGCACGGACAATGTTCATACATACATATATCCATATGTATGTAGAATATATATTCAAATGTTCACTTTTAGTATTATCCAACACCTCTAATTTTAATCACGGAGCACTGTTTAGGAATTTTATAAAGTTTTAACGTAGGCCAAGTAAAAAAATTGAGAAGTGAAAACGATTTATTTATGTTTTCACTAACATGATTTAATACATTGTATATTAAAAAGTGAAAATAAAAATATGTATTAAAAAAAATTAATACTTTTTCTTAACAACTCATGTAATGTGTTAAAAACTTTAGTTCTTCGAGTTGCTCTTTAAATTTTCTCATGCGAAGAAAAATTACTTCGAAATAAGGTCTAGTTATTGAAAACGTATCATGTTCGTTCGGCTCTCCTGGCAAATTCTGTAACATAAGCAAAGCTGATGTTTATTAAAACGTATGTATGTATATGTACATATGTAAGTCAATTTTCTATGTATGTAATTATATTCTTTTTGGTAAAAATTTATACTCTTTAAGGAAAAAAATTTTAAAAATGAAACTTAAAGTGCATATTTTACTAAATTGCCCTCCAATGGAATTTGTTTACTAATGAATCTATAACACAATGCAAAATCAGCGGTTTCCGTACGGAATGTGCGATCAGTTTCATACTTTACTTAAGCAATTGACATTTGATGAAACTTGACGAAAAGTTTTGTTAAGTACATTATAGTTCGCCACATATAATTATTAGGTATTTGCACAGTTGTTTAAGTTGGCTTAGCCTGCATATGCATATTATAGTTGGGCCTTATCTCTACTTTAATCACACGTTACATACAATGATTTGCACTGTTTTCTTTTTTATGACAACACTATAGCCAGGGAGGCAGGGACAAATGAGTTCTAAAATGAATGAGATTTAAAAATAAAATTACACTTATTAGGAAATTGTTTTATAACACAAATGGCAAGGTAAAATGATTTTATAATTATATTTGGTTTTAAGGATAAACAAGTTTTTTCTTTTATTTTATTTCATTTTAAGAGCAGCCCTTCTGTATTTTATTTTTCCAAAAATGCTCTGAAATTGATTAGTGGTAATATAGTTTTTCTGACTATTACGTTGATTTTCTTATTCAACTCTTCAAGGAAGTTTCAACGCCTCGTCTTTACGGAGGGGCCTTTTAATATCACATGCTTGGAATTTTATCGGACAAACACTTCTATATCAAGCCTTCTTACGAATCTATAGTTAAATACATATTTACGTCAAAATTATGTATCTAAGGAAACACACTTTAATTTTTTGTTTTATGTTCTTATAGTTCTTGTTATAACAGTTATAGTAATACAGAGTTTGTGTATGTATTTAAGGTTTTTCCTTTACGTTTCAACAAATAAGTTCATAGATTGTAATGCTATAAGTCCAGGCGATAGTTTTCGGTATTTTTAAATTATAGTTTATATAGTGTACATAGTTTAAGATTAATGAATTCCTAATTTTGTTTTCAGCATTCTTCTTGTGCCTTCCTTATTTAGAATTAAGATTTAAATTTAACGGCAGTTCGCGTGGCAGCGCCCAGTCAGACATAGAGATGGTGTACGTGTGTGAGTAGTTATGTGTCACGGCAAATGGGAATATAAAAAGGAATCTCCGCAGGTAAGATGAGCGTATCGCCGGGAAATATTTCTAATTACCTCCAGCTATTCCTGTAAGGTCACAAACTGGTGTAGAGGTTTTTACTCAGCACGCTTTCTGCCCACAGTCGCCACTGGGAGAGACCGGAGCAGCATAAAATTAGGTGCTACTGGCTTTTACACAGTTTGCGCTAATCGGGATATTTCCCTCGGCCTCTTACTGCTAAGTTGTGTTAATTGGCCAAGCGGTATCTCTACACACAATTGCGCAGCAGACGGAGCCAAGTAGACCAACCTGCTGTAAAGGAATTAATTGTAAATAAAGGCGAAAGATTTATAACAAGGTCGTTCAATTGATTTGGAAGAGCATGGGCCTTGACGCCATTGAGCATACCCCAGCCACCAGAGAAAATTTGTCCTTAGAAAATACGTATTGTATGGGACAATTTTTAAATGGTTTTATCGATTGTTACTGTAGTGGCCATATTAACATACTCCCTGTTTAAATTTCAAGTTTTTCTCCACTGCGATTCGAAGGACAAAATTTTAATTGGTAAAATTACGAATTTGAGATTGCGGACGTCTTTAAACTTTGAATTTCTCTTAATTACGAAACAGAAGGTAATGGTATATAAGTTTGTTTTGGTACAACCCCTGTCAGAGGTCGTAATTGATTAGATATTTTATGCCAGTTTGAAGCATTTACCGCCTTATTTGTGTAGCGACACACTTGAAATATAGACTTAATTCCTTTTTTTCTTCAATGGAGGTAATAAAATACAAACAATTATTTTTTTTAAATCACATATTGATTTTAGATTCCTTTCATCATAGATATTTTGGGATGTGTTCATAAAATATTTTTTGTTAAAAAATTGAAATTTATGATTGTGGCACATTTCACTACTGTTTATACAGCTCATTAGTAGATTTTACCTGGATTATATATACAAAACTAATGAGTCTTATATCTAAAGCCATATTGATTAAATGAGAATTATATTTCATGAGATTAGATGAGAATTTATACAACAACACAGAGTTACCATTAAAAACATTTTTTTTATATAGGGGTTTTCAATAAGGAGTTTATTTTTCAATTGTGGCAATACCATGATGGATTTGACAATTAGTTTTTTGATGTATTCGTAGTAGATGCATTGGCAAATATTACAATGACTTCGATTTCGCACGAAAATCGCATTAAAATAATTAAAATGCACTATAAAAATGGTGGTTCTGCTAAAGTTACAATTCGTAAAATTTGTGATATTTTCAGACAACATAATCGTCCTTCTGAAATCGCTATTAAGAATTTGGTCATTCAATTTAAGTCGACAGGCTCGATACATGATATACGAATACCAACGCATGTTCAACCGGGTCGATCAACTGAAAACATCGCAGCCGTGAGGCAGAGTGTTAAAGCAAATTTAAATATTTCCTTTCCTCGACATTCTCAACAAATGGTGTTATCCAAGTTCACCACATTGGGAATTTTGCGTAAGGATTTGACTTTGAAACCTTACAAGGTTCTATTGGTGCAGGAATTGAAGCTGACCGATCATTCACATGACGACGTGGATATCACTGACATGTGGTTTCTACAGGATGGTCCCATATGTCACACAGCCAATGAAATGATTGTGGAAGTATTAGTGGAAACCAAATTTGCCGATCGCATAATTTCACGGCAATCAGTAGTGTTTACGACCAGCAGGATCGTGTAATTTAACACTACAATAAATAATATTTGTAGGGTTATGTTAAGGACAGAGCCTATACGGAGAAAATCGAATCGATTTCAGCCTTAAAACTCAAATTCCGGGATGGGATTAACCAAATAGGACCGCGACTTTGCTGAAAAGTAATTAAAATCTTTAATGAGAGAATTCAATTTTTCTGTTAGCGAGTTCTTGGTGGAGATTTGCCAGATATCATTTTTCATTCATAATTAACAAAAGTTACTCTTCGGAATACAATAAAAATTTGAATCAAACTTTTTTTTGTTTTGTGTTAGAATACTCTTTTCTTTCATTTTCTGGTGTTTAAGGGAATCTAGCACCATTAACACAGATTAACTAAGATGATTTCAAATATTAAATTTTTCTTTTAATTTTGAAAGACTTCTGGAGTAGCAAACATAACAACGTTGGTTAAACATATCTAATGACCATCTGTAGGTATTAAAAAATTCAAATGTTTTATATTTCAAGTTGACTTTGCACACAAGTATTTAGCAATTAAAAAATTAATTTGTTTCAGTCACTTTATTTTTTTTTCTTCTTTTTGTCTTCTTGTTAGAATTGTTGCAATTTGTAGTTTATTTGCCTTCTTCTTATTTTTATTCCAGTTATTTTTCTTTGTTCTCCAAAGAGGCATAAATAATAATAAATAAAAGAAACAATTCATGTAAAAAATCAATAACAACAGAGCTAGAAATAACGTATTTGGATACAATTGTAAAATAACATAAAATTTACAAGAATAACAAAAGATTTTTTGTAAGAGCCTTGAACCAAACCTATTTATGTACAAGAGAAATGAAATGTTGCAAATATTTTTCAGTCATAATATTCTTATAAAAAATTTTCATCAGTCTGATAAGCAAAGCGTTTCCCAACGCTAGCGCAATATGCTTCCCAATTCATTATCGAGATCGTGAAATAGATTTTTTAGGATATTTATTTTCGAATCACAGATACCACAGCTTAAAAGATTAAATTGAAGCGCAAGATACTTCCAACAAAATGAATAATAAAATGTCACTTAAATGTTTCAGATCGTTAGAAATATATATTAAATTTTAATTTTATTTCTTGCATTATTTTCATTATTTTTTTTTTCAAAAATTTTACTTTGCTTTGATTCTTAAACTCTTGCATTAGTTTAAAAGTTTGCAATTCCTTGGTTGTTTGTGTTTCAAGGGAAAAATATTAGAAAACTTTGATGCGTTTCCATGCTGGTTATTCAAAGGCAAACATGCGTTTAAACTAATGGCAAACATCACCTGTCTCTTCAGTTTTTTAGTATTTGCATATAATTTAAAGTTTACAAAAATGTAGCAAAATAAAACCTAACAATGTTAAACTCCTGCACTCATGTGGCATATGATGCACGTTCCTAATATTGTTTAATACAATGTATTCATTGTTTAAAATAACTCTAAAGTGTATTGAGACGTTTAAGGCTTTGTAATAAAATGAAATAGTACCGTTATTATATATTGGCGTGTTTTTAGATTTTATAAATAAATAAATGGGCTTTAATGGGTTAAGCAGTTAGACCAAATGGAAATTATTGCTTTAAATTTAAGAAGAATTTTGTATTTTTTATTTCTAATGTTTCGTTCACTCAGCAGTTATTAACTTTTTGGATGTTGTCAAGAATGCTAAAAGACTTAATGCTTAATGTCATACTGCTCGCAATTTCTATTTCGTTTCTTAGGTGACTATAACCGTATACATGCTTCGAATATGAAGGCATACGGTAGCTTGTTCTTTTCGTTTATTTGATGCTTGTATTTGTAGAGAGAATGGCTGAACACAACAAAAATAATAATTGGTACAGAGTATCCGCTTCTTGCTTATAATTTTGGATTAAATGAAGGAGAATGGATCTGATATTGATAAATGTTTTCTTTAATGTCGGCCATTATGTTTGGAGTACAAATGCGAGCCCTTTTGTGCACATTTTTCATTACATTCTCACACATTTCACGCTCAAGCGTTTCTGGTTTGTTTACATAAACCTTGCTTTTCAGATACTCCCACAACAAAAGGTCCGGAGCAATCAAATCAGGTGACCGTTGAGGCTAATCAACATCACTATATCTTAAAATAACTTGTTGTAGAAAGAAGTCTCGCAGTAATTTCATTGTAATCCTGGCTTTATGCTATGTGACACCGTCTTGTTGATACCACATGGTAATTAAAGCATGCACTTGTGGCGTTAAAAAGTTTCCAATCATATTACAATATCGCTATCCATTCACAAGTAAGGCCCAATGATTCTTCCTGACCAAATTGCAAATCAGACACCACTCACTTTAAATGGATGCAAAGGTGACTATTGATAATTTGAAGGTTTCCCATTCCTTAGAACCGACTATTCTGTTTATTCACATATCCATTCAAATGAAAATGTGCCTCGTCACTTATTATGACTTTTTAATGAAAATCGGGATTTTCATGGGCGAGCTGTAACATCCTATTGGCAAAAACCAAATTTTGAAAGAAGCTCTTGTATCCATTGAATCTTATATGGAAACAAATGCAAATCCTTGTGCAAAATTGTGGCCAAAGTTGTTCTTTGAATATCAAGCTCCTGAGCACGGCGTAGAATCGAGGTTAATGCATTGTTTTGAACACTTTCTTGCAGCCGGTCTTGCAGTACGTTGTGGTCTATGCTTGGGCCTATCACCTACAGATCATCTTGCTTCGAAAGAGGGCACGTTGTTTCTCCCAAAAATTTCACGTAACTTTCTCATCGTCACAGTTAGTCGATGATTGATTTTGATAAAATGTCTTAATGATTAAAACACGTTGGCTTATCGAATATTTTTCCATAATAAATTTGCCATGTGTCTACTTCTCGACTGCCAAATGTGAACTGTCAAGACTAATGTTTACCAAAAATGGCGGCAAAACAAAATAGTATAGCTTCCCGGCGAATTATTATAAATTAAATTAAAATGTATTACTGCGGGGAAAGCATGTTCATATAGATGGCCATTTCACTACAGCTCACACAGTTCATCAATGGATTTAATTCCAAATTTTGTATAGAAAACTCAAGATCTTATACCTTAAGTCAAATTGATTAAATAAGAATTATATGCAACTATCGCATTAAAAAAACAGCAAAATCCACAACTGCCAAATATGAACCAAGACTTACGTTTACCAAAAATATATCTTCCCTGTACAACAAAAGAATTCTCCTAATTATGTAATTTCTTTTTTTTTCTTATTAAGCTTGTTATTTTGCTCAAACCAACGTAGAGTAAAAAAAAATTTATTTTAGTAAACATAATAATATAGTTAGGCATAGTTTCGCCAATTCATTTTATAAACTGATTACAAGGTCAGATACCCAAACTTATATCAAGTGTTTTGAAAAACATTTTTTTTCACCAGGACCAATTGTCCTTACAATAGCAACCAGGCTGATACAAGAACGTAAAGCATATCTTTCTCAATATTTCTATTTTTAATAAAAAAAAATGTAGCGGATACTTTTTAATACAAGTTTGTGTGCCCATTAAAAATATTGGATTGTGTCTTAACTAAGAAACACAATTCGTTATGTTCTCAGCCAGTTGCAAGTCGGATGTGTTTAAACAGAATAAAACGAAAAGTTTTCTTACACATGTTAAGCCGTAGCGGTGTTTTAAGAGCTATAGTTGTCTACATATTTGTTATACGGAAGTCCCGCAAGGGTCTTTTGTTAAAGCAAAAATAATCATTCTTAAGCTGTTGTTTGAAGATATGACGTGATAAGATTTACATCTGCACCTGGCCGTAAGCCCTAATCAGATTGGTGGATCATTACCGCTGTGGATAAAATGTAGCGGCATCCTCGCCCTAGAAGGCCTTCGGATACGTGTATCCTCCGGTCACTCCTAGTTGCAACTTCAAAAGATCGGAGTAGGCCGCAGCCTTCACTCCTTGATGAAGAGTTGGAGACTATTCAACTCCTGGTCCAGAACGCATGAAGCTTATTATAATTAAGAACACAATGGCATTCATGCTCACTTGACCTGAACCATTCATTGTGTTCATTGTGAATGATCCGACACACAAACTCAAACGAGGGCCTCGGAACACACAGCCACCACGATACTCCCGAAGGGAAAACCTCAATAATCAGTCAGAGAACAACTAAATGCCCAAAGAGACAAATAGCGGAACTCAGGGACTTTACTGATTCCCGTCGAAATATAGTGGATTGTCCAGTTGACTCCTACTAGCCTTGAAGGGGACTGGGATCCCTTTTACCCCGCAAGACACCAGTCTAGATGGCAGTTGTAGGATCCATAAAGACTATCATGTGCCCCCGGGGGGACCTTGTTTAAAGATATGTCAAATATGGTTAAGTTAATAGTTCCCACCCCACAGAAGATAGTCCACAATTGAAAAATAACTAAACGGCTGGTTAATAGCCCCGCCAGTTAATGAAGACAGCTGATATATGAATATTAAATGAGAGGGCTAGGTAAAAATGGTATAAATTCTAGACTAAATCTTAACAGAGAGTAACAGCAAAAGATGTGATTAAATTGAATAATAAGGACCTGATTGATAAAATAGGATATAGTGAGTTAGAGTCTAGCCAAAGCGATAGCGTGTTTTGATCAGGGACATTATGTGAGTTTGCTAAGCAGGAAAACTAGTATTTTTTCGGGTATCCGTAGGAATAAAGCAAACTAGGTCGTTAGCATAAAATAGCGAGACGATATCTGTGTAAAAACTGTCACAGAAAGCAGAAGTGTTAACTAAAAAATATATTATTAATTTTTAAGAATCTTGCTGTTTTCATATCCTTAAATTTTCTCAAATACTAACTAAACAAAGTACTTGTGTCATTGCCATTTTCTATAATGATCACAGTCTTTTTGACTGTATTACACGTTTAGAATATTTTAAAATCAAAATGCATACAAGTACAGTCAAACAAACATTTGCGATGAACTCATATGAACATGATGCATAAATATTTTGAAAGGGAAAAACTTTTACATCCAATTTTTTCTCCACATATTAAATCCTGTCTATAGACACATCACTTTTACTTGCAGCTTTTGGACTTGCTGTAGCATTTGTGACATAAAAAGAGTAAAAAAAAAATGGTGTTCTGAAAACAATTTCAAAAGGCAACTGGGGAGATTGAGTTTAAGGTAGAACATTCACCATAAAATGTTAAAGTTTCTGTTTTCCAAACCTCTGCCGTTCGTTCAAGCTGTCTTCAGTTTTTCTATTCACTTTTCGTTATCTTTATGCAATGCAACATAGAAGGTTGTGTTTTCTAATGGTTAAATGGTCTATATGTTGTAACATATTCAAGCAGTGTTTATACTCAAGTGGAGTAAGTGGGGTATTGCAAAAAAGTTTTATTTTCTTTACAGGTACTCGTATGTATAAGTACGTGTGTACATAAGTGTACATATTTACGTAAATACACAGGAGCTCGTAGTTCTTTTTTAAGCATTTTTAAAATGTCATTTAAAAAAAGAATTTTTACCGCTTTAAAATTGTTAAATTGTACAGAAAAATAAAATATTCCTTTGAAGGGAACCGTTAGATGGCAAAACAAATATAAAATTAGTTTTTTTTTTATCCGTTTTATAATAAAATAGGATATTTTACTTCCCAGCCGTATAAGCTTAAAGATATAGAAGAAGAAGAAATTTAATATGTAAATTTATATTTAAAAAAAATATTCTATTGAAGAAGACGAAATGAAGGGTGTTCATTCCAAATTCGAAACCTAAAATTTTTTCGTTTACAAACACAATAATTCCTAGTTTTATTTATACGCTGGTAAAAATTTCCTAGTTAGTTCTTGAGTCAAGCAAATTTAGGACACCCGAGAAGCAATTTATTTAATAAGAGTTTAGTAGCGAATTTGGAGCTTTATGTGGTGGAAAGTCTTTCTCCTTTTACGGGAATTTTAAATTCAGTAAAAGTAAAGCTGAATGCCAGATAAGAACGTTTCGCAAGATGGGAAGAGGGAAGTTTCCTAAGGAATTCTTGCTTTTCAAATAGAAGAACGTATAAGATGGTCACTAATACATCGCAAAGGTGCTCGTTAGACTTTAACAGGTCGGCTGTAAGTTCACTTGCATACCTGTATATAATTAACCCTAAGTGGGATATATGAGTTTGTGACAGATTATGGAAACTTGCAGTATTATCTGTCAAGACAAGTATTGAAGAAAATACTTTCAGACTAAGAGATTGTTAGCTAATGCTAGGTAGATAATAACAAATGGTCATAATAACGTTGCAACTATAGCCTGAGGCAAATGCTAATTATATCGAGAGACTGTGCTCAGCAAAAAGGTCCACAGTTATCAGCTGAAAGCCTGAATTTATAACAGTTACGAATAGAGGTCGATTACAGCGTAAGTCTTAATGAAAGTAAGGCAGTTATAAAGTATCAATCGCATGACAAAAATTATTAAATAATAAAAGGATTGTTGAGGCAGGATAATATTGTTATGAAGATGATTTATTAAGTTTTAAAAGAAAATAATTATCATAAAAAAAGTAAACAAACCACCCACTGTGCATTTTACAAACTGCGTGGTTTTCTTAGAAATTATATACATGCAAGACAATAAGAAATTCAACCAAATAAGATAAACAACATTAAACAAAAACAACTAACATAGAACAAAACAAAACATACAGCCAAGCAGGCGTCTAAACTGAATGATAATAACAACAACAATATGGGATGATAATAAAGTAGAATATTCTTGTATATGCAATAACCGTTTAAATCAACCATATCAGCATCACTTGCCGGGCAAATGAATTAATTCAAGTTAAGCCATCGGTGAGTAAAGACAATAAAGTTGCCATTGTGTTTAGTTTGTGAGTATTGGAAGTAAATAAATCGATTAACCTGATTCAACACTCTAAAGCACTGTGTTATTAATTTGTAATAAAAGAACTAAAACTATCAAAACCTTTTGTTGAAGAAATAAACGTAACAATACTTTTATAAAAATTTAATCGGAATAGCAATTGATGACTTTGAAGGCTTATAAGGTTCAACGGGTGCAGGAATTGAAGCCAACTGACCATTAATATTGCCGAAAATTTGCTCTGAAAAAATAATTTTTATATGTTAGGCTACGTTAATAAGCAAAATTGCCGCTTTTGGGCTTCTGAAAAGCCTTTTATGCTCAACGCGTTACTGTATGGTGCGCTTTGTGGCCTAGAGGTGTGATTGAGCTGTTTTTTTCGAAGATGAAGCTGGTCAATAAATCACGATATCACGAGATAATAACAACTCTATTTAATTCTATTACGGACGACATGGATATTAGTGACATGTGGATTCAACAGGACGTTACATTATGTCGTACACCCTATGAAACGATTAATTTATTGCAAACCAAATTTCTCGATCGCATATTTTTACAACAATCAGCAGTTAAGTGGCCAGTTAGATCGGGTGATTTAAAACCACTGGATTATACGTCTATACGGAGCCAGCCGAATCGATTTCAGCCTTAAAACTCCAGATCGGTTATGTGATTAATGATATAGGATCACGGTGTACATTTGTCAGATATCATTTTTCATTCATAATTGCCGAACTTTTCTCTTCGTAATAAAATAAAAATTTAATCATCTGTTTTTATTTTGTTTTAGAAAACAAACTTCTTGTTGTAAATCCTTGTGCTATTAGTTTTAAAATAAAATAAAAATTGTAAAAAAATCAGAACAAAATACACAACTCTTTTGCCATTAATTCTGTTTAAGACCTAAAGCAAATTTTTTTCCTTCTTTGTGTGACAGTCTACTAAAGTGAATCACTATTAAAAACACATATTTTAGAACATTTCTATTATTCCTTGATTAAATATTATTTTTAGTACATAGAGACGAAAATAATAATAATAATAAATGTTCAACTTCAAGATGATGATATTAAATTTTATTTAAATATGTTAATTTCAATTTCAGCCATAAGTGTTTTCATTTATATCCATTTATATCTCTATTGCAGAATTGTTAGGCAAGTCTACATTTGCTTACAATTATACTTTGGATACATATTTTCATCAATCTTGAAAAGGTTTTGTATTGCTCTTTTGAGTGTTGGAGTGTATTTAAAGGTATTTTCTTTTTAGCAGACAAAGCGTTTTGGTTAAAAAATATTATTTAAAATATTACCAAAATTATTTTTATTATTATTTTTTCCAAAAAGTTATTTATTTTTAAATATGTAATTCTTTCCATTTTAATCCGATTTTTTGAAAGCATATCTTCTGTTGGATTGCAGAAGTGCTCCTGTGCGTTTGAATAAACCTTTTTTAAGGAAATTTTCTTGACATACTTACGGTTATTTGAAATTTTGTTTAAAACAAAAGTAAAAATGTGTTGCCATACTTTTTGAGATTATAAACACTAGAAATTATTTACTACATTCATATACTCATTTACTTTTTCTTTAGTAGCCAAAGGAGAAGCGAAATTAAAAAAGTATTTGGTTTATACTTCAGAAGAGATATTTCGGTGCTTTAGAGTAGCCTTCAAGAGAAAACGTACCTTATTGGTGGCAGTTCTACTGGATTACTAAATTATTAACCCATTATTACTTCGTTATTACTGCAAGAGAATATGCTTTAATATAATCTGGAAATTGTTTGATTAGCAATATCTTTTCTGTACATTTCGTGATAAGATTTACATCTACACTTGGCCGTAAGCCTTAATCAGATGGTGGTCAAACCACTGGGAATGAGAAGCTACGTCATTCACGCCCTAGGAAGCCGAGGACTAATTCTAGCAACAGGTCATTCCAAGTTGCAAATTCAGCGGTCCCAAAGCAGGGTTACAAACCCCTACTCCTTGCTGAAGAGCTGGAGACTATCCAACTCCTGGTCCAGAATACATAACTAGCATGCTCACTGGATCCAGATCATTCACCCGTTGGTGTTATTAAAGGCCAGATGATTCAAGCAAGGGCCCCCAAACCACAACCACCACGATACTCCCAAAGAGCCAACCTCAGTAATCAGTCAAAGAAACAGCTAAAATTCTAAAGAGACAATTAGCGGAAACTCTGGGGCTTACTGATTGCCGTGGAAATAACGTGGAGCTTCCAGTTGACCCCTGCTGCCTTCAAGGGACTAGGCTCCCTTATGCCCCCAGCAGCACAGGCCTAGATGGTCAAGTATTCCATAAAGAGCGATAATTGTACCCCCGGGGGGGGGGGTCTCTTCTGTACATAATGCATTTAGCTATTTCATTAATACTTTTCAAAGGAATTAATTTAACTTTGGCTGAAGTTTGCGTATTTTTAAATATATTTTCGCTGTTGTATCTTACAGATACTAAAATAATTTTATTTGGGTACGGTTTTCCGTCGACCCTCGTCAAATTTGGTTTGTGAACAAACCGGTTTCGGCTGTTTGCCATCTTCAGTGTTCTTTTCGTACTAGTTGCGTTCTATTGTTAGTTACTTTATAATTCGTCACATACATTTCTTTTTTCTTCTTTTTTGGAAATTTAAATATTTTTAAACTAAAGTCGCACTTACTCAAAAATTATTTTAGTTAATTTTTTGATATTTCGTTAGTCCAAAATTTTTGCAATAAAACTAAATATCTCTCGTCTTCTTGCCTGACTTCTTCTCTGACTTCAGGCAATTTAATTTTGTGTTTAAAATGAAAAATAATGCATTTTAAAAGGCATCATTTGGAAAAAGTTAGTAAGAAAAGATCTTTAACAAAAGTCGCAGGGAAGCTGCATTTTGTGCGTTACAAATTATGGTAAAAATATAATATTGATTTTGTTAGGGATAAGTAGGACATCAAATCGTCTCGTGTTCCTTTTAGGTTTCTACCTGCAAAACTTAGTAATTTATATTTCGATTTGATATTTTTTTTAATTGAAAGGTGATGCCTACAGATTGATTCCACTTGAGAAAAGTTTATAATATCAAAAGTGAAAGGGTGTCCTCATACAATTAACATGATTTTTATGTGGCCATTGAATCGTACGGACACCCCATTTTAAGTTTTAATAAAGTTAGTGTCCCTGAAGCTGCTGATAAACAAAAAATAATTAGAAGTAAATTTAAGCAATAAAGGGTGTCCTATTGGGTGACGCAAGTCATAGTCTAACATTGGAAAATTACACAGATTGTGGGCTTTTGTGTCTTTTATAAAAATTAGTTTTGAAAATTTAAATGAGAAATTAAATGGTGGCCCCATAGGTGATGCAATTTAATTTCTACCAACGAACCATTGGTTGCCCCTGTAAGCTAGTAGGTAGTGTACTAACTTGTCAGTATGGGGGTTATGGGTTCAATTCCCAACGAGGACCTTGGTTTTTTTAATACAACAATAAAAATTGTTGGTGGAGCTGCGATGAAGGCATAGTCACTGGTCGCTGTGCTGTCTTTATACGGCAGCACTTCTACTTTCACCACCTGTTTTATCTCTTCTCTATCCCTTTCCTAAGGAATGTAGCACGGTACTTAACTAAATAGGCATTGTTGCCTGAAGTGCTACTTTTCTTAAAAATAAAATTATGGATAGACAATTAAAATTTAAACACAATTAAAGACGCAAAGTGTTTTATCGTTACAATGCAATGATAAATTTTCTAACGAAATTAGGGAGCTTGTTCCCATTACTCGCACACGTTTTTGTGTTTAACTCAATTTTCGTTGAGAGCGCATCCATTTGTGGTCGATTGGCCAGTGAATCGCACTACGCATTACAGGGACAGTTTGCATTTTAACAGAACAGTTCGTATGTGAAATAAACTCCCTCCAGAAATTTTTCCTGTCATTTTCAACGTAGGTAAATTCAAATCGAAACTCCACAAATACTACTCCCTCTCTCCTCCTCCCTATAACCAAATTTCTCAGTTCTGGTACAATGCATTGCATGAGTAAGGGTCGTCCCCTGAGTGATGCTCTAAACGAAAAAAAAACTGCAATTTAAATATCTTATTTAAAAACCCTCTGCAAGTATCTCTGTTCTGAAGCTGATTTTTTAAGAATTATTTAAAATTCAGCTTTAAAATTCTTTCTTTTATGTAAATGTTTCTTATAAAAATGTAGTTTTGCTTTTTTTACGTTATGTCGCTCTTTAACAAATCCAAACACTTTCCTTTTCGTGTAAGAGATGGACTGTTTAATTCCTATGGCATTTATGCTGCACCGATAAATTGACAAAGTGCATATTTGTAAACAAACGTTGCACCGTCTCATAAAATATTCCAAACATATTCTCGATTAAAGTTTTTGGAAAATTTCCATATAATAAGTTATCTTAGATTTAAATAAAAATATTTTTAGTGAAAGAAAATCACTCCAAGTAAACTGGATTTACAAATTCGTTGCAACAGAAACGTGAAGGGCATAACTAAAACAAAATAGGAAACGAAAAATTTCTATTGGCATTTTACATGAGAATAAAATAAAATGAAAATATAAAAACTGAAAATAATGTTCTGAATTATAAACAAAGCCCTATTTAATTTTAAAACAAAGTTCTGATTATTCAAGTGCAGTGTGGTTGAGTTTTTTTTTATAAAAAAAATTTATCATTTTTCTTTAACTTATCATGCCCTTTGTTACGGTTCCCAAATTCAGGCGAATATCTGTGAAGCTTCAGAAAAATGATCGTATAAATGATAATGAAATAATGTTGTAGAAGAAGTATTGTATTAAAATTGTAACAAGCTAACGAAATGTATCTTATTATCAAATGCTTCAAGCAACAATTAATCTAAAACAAAATGAAAAAGGCATTTTCTGTACAAACATTTTTTAACAACAGCCGATAGCAGTTTTTATTTCCAAATATTTTACTGTTCGATTCTCCATTGCCTGCTCGATAAACACCACCAACGAAAATATATATATAATATTTTTTTAACAATATTGTTACGGATACGCCTGGCTTTAGTTTTCAAAGAAAATATTTAAGTAATAAAGTAAACAAATGGGTATGCTGCTTACTAACTACGTGGCTAGCTAAGAAAACTTATGCACGCAAGAGAACAACAACTTCCTAGTTACAAAAATTGCGATTAAGAAGGTGTGTTTCTTCATAAAAATTCGGCAATTATGAATGAAAAATTATACCTCACAAATGTCCACCATGACCACGCTGACAGATGTCACTTTTTAGCACAATGGCGGCCCTATTTCGATAGTCACGGATTTTGAGTTTTAAGGTTGAAATCGATTCGATTGGCTCCCTATCCTGGTCCCGCAAAAAATAATCCAGTAGTATTAAATCACATGATGTTGCTGGCCAATTAGCAGCTGATTGTCGTGAAATTATGCGATCGGGATATTTGGAAAATAGATCGCTTGATTGGCTATGTGACATGTGCCACTGTCCTCTGAAGACCACATGTCAGTGATATTTATGTCGTCAATAATAGGCCAAAATTGAGTTGTTAGCATCTCGCGGTTGCGTTATCCATTGACCGTTAGCACATTTCCAGCCTCATTTGGAGAAAAAGTGAAAATGAGCTTGGTCTGAGAAAATAATTTTTTTAGAAAAACCATCCGGTCGTTCCTGAATGAACTGAGAAATCTACGGCGATGTGAATGGTCTGTCGGCTACAATTCCTGCATCAGTTAAATCTTGTAAGGCTTTATGGTCAAATCTTTACACACAATTCACCCTGTGGTAGTTTTGGCCCCCCGGGGGCACATTTATGGTCTTTATAATACGTAACCAACTATCTATATTTGTGCAACTGGGGGAAAAAGGGAGCCCAGTCCCCTGAAGACAGGCAGGGAGTCAACTGGAAGCTCCACTTTATTTCACGGGGATCAGTAAACCCGCAGAGTTCATTATTTGTCTCTTTAGACATTTAATAGTTCTCTGGCTGATCATTGAGGTTGGCCCCTATATGGGAGTATCGTGGTGGTTGTGGCTTTGCGGCCCCATAACAGTATAACGGTTACTATGGTGGCCAGGATCATCTCACTGATAATGACACGCAAAGTGAATGATCCTGTTCAGTGAGCAGGCTAGACATGTGTTCTGGACAGGAGTAGGAAAGTCTCCAACTCTTTAGCAGGGTGTGATGGTTTGCAGCCCTGCCCTGGAATCATTAAAGTTGCAACTAGGTGGTTCTGTTGCTTAGAATTATGTCTTCGGCTTCCTAGGACGCCTGTATGACGTTCCAAATTATTCAATAGTGGTTTGTCCACCATCTGATTAAGGCTACGTAGCCAGGTGCGGATGTAAAACGAATCACACTCTGTGGTAGTTTTGGATAACCCCAATTGTTGAGAACGTTGGGGATGTACCAAATTTAGATTTGCATCAATACTGTCGCTCACGGCTGCGATGTTTTTAGTTGAACGATTCGATCGAATATGAGCTGGTGTTCGTACATTTTATAACGAGCCTGTCGACTCAAATTTAACGACCAATTTCCTAATAGCGCCAACTGCTTCCAATGTGCATTGGCGGATGACGGTGAAAGGCACAAAGTAATATAAACTCGATTAGTGCCACCGTTAAAACAGTCGCGATGGGCATCGAGGTTATTTGTTTGCGTTTCTTCTTTGCGATCTCACAAATTCTTCCTCAATGGGTGAGCTAGTACATTTAAATTAATTAAATTAAAGAAATAATAAAATTATTTTTGGAATTTTATGACAATGGAAGCAGTAAGGAATTGGATAAAATTTTGCGCTACTCTCAGAAAACTTTTAAAGTTTATTAGATTATTAAGAAAATGTGTTCCCTTTGTTTGGGATTAAAATTTAACCTAAAATCCATCTCTTATTCCATCGGCGTTCTCTCACATATTATACCAGTTGTACGCTATATGTTAAGCACAGTATTTTATTCATGTTGAATGCTTACTAAGAGCAAAATATATTTGACAGTGGGAAAAAATTATTGCGGGAAAATATTTAGCCGTTAGAAAACACAATGAATAATGCATTTTCAAAGAATAAAAGGCGTTCAACTTCAACAATTTTTTTTCTTTTTAATCTATTCTCAATAATTTTTTTAAGCGGATGTAGACAACATTAGGCACAAAACGCTGAATAGTATACCGCAATATGATGAATTTTGGAGCATGTTTATTGTAACAGAAAAAAAGCGTACACTTATATAAAATTTAAAAAAAGCAAAAGATGGCGCTGTATGTATTAACAGAAGCCACGGTGTTTACACTTGAAAAACAAACTAAAAAATCATTGTATTGCTTATTTAGAAATATTTTTTTTTTCGCTGTTGCTAAGAAATGTTAAAAGTTTCCAGAACACCATTGATTCAGTTCGAGACATATGAAATACAAGTTTTATTTTTAAAAAGAAATGCCATTTTTTAAGCCGTATAATACACAGCAACAGTCTATAAATTAAAGGCTCGTAAAGTGATATAAATGTTGAGAAATCTTAAGGTTTCGATATTCTTGACATAACAATTCAGAGCGATGCAGTTGTGTACATTGGTTAAGTGAAACTGTGGTAGAACAACTGTACATAAAATTAAGTGAATGTGTACAAGAGAGGGGAAAAATGTTAATCGGTGACAACTACTACAATAGAATGTAGATGAGCTAAATGTGAAAATCTAATTTTTTGCGTACAGCTTGAACTCTTCATTATCGGTACATTTGTAGTAAAACGCGGAAATTGTTTCTCACTTTAGTAATAGTTTTCCTTCAGAAAAAGTTTTGTCACTTTTAAATCTAAAGTATTAGCTGCATCTCACCCTTAAGGCATTTGAGAAATTAAGGCTATTTATAGGTCGTTATCAGTTTTTTATTCCATGAACTTTCTATTCGAAAAAAAGTGAATATATTTAAAAATTTAATAACTGGCTTATGAACACAGAACAATAATCTTTTATTTCAGTGTTCGTGTTAAAATGCACTATTATTACAAAACAGAGAAAAAGAAATATATAAATAATATATAAATGTATGTATATATATACAGAAGCTCGAAGTTATTTGGCTGTCAAGGCCATAGCACTTAAAATTTGCTTGTGCTTCTTTAATAGATCTTTGTTAGTATCTTTCGGCAATTCCTTAGTAACTTGGTCTACTATCCAATAAATCATATGCTTGTGATTGATACGTGCTTCAGCATTGCGACAGGCCACCTGATAATCTAAGATATTTTTAACATCCTTGTAAGCCTTCATTAGTTCTTCTCTGTAGGCAGCTTCCAGCTGCAAATCAATATTCTGTTTTTTTAGCTGCATAAGCAACAGATTTCCTTCGGCTCTCCACTGTTCGATTTCTTCATTTGCAATCATGTCATTCAATGCTTTAATTTCATCGTCCTTTGCCTTTTTCCAAGCTCTTTCATGCTTATCAATTTCTTTGTCACAATACTGGGCAACTTTGGGACCAAGCTTTTTCACAGATACAACACACATGAGAGCCAACGAAAGGCCAGTATAGAATTCATGTTCACAAACATAAATTTCTTTCGAAAGTAAATAATTGAGTAGACCCAAACCGAAAATATAGGGCCCAGTGATGCCCGTTTTGGAATAAAAAAATTCAAACCAATTTTCGGGTATAAAACCAAAACGTACCTTTTCCGGGCGAATCGGACGAGGATGGCCACATTCACATCGATGAGAATAACCAGTTCCTACAGGTATCGCCTGAGCCACTCCAACTTTACGCAGATATTTCGAAGTCAATATAATCACTGGCTTAAAAGATGACATTCGTTTTTCCAGAAATATACGAAGTTTTATAAAATAAATATCATGAAATATAACGAAGATGTTTTTTAAAAAAAAAACTAAAACTAATTCCAAATAGAATTTTCGTATTTTATTTTTAAAGTCAATTGCAAACAGCTGTATGTACATAGATACATATGTATGTTTGTAATTATTGTAGATAATAATGATTGTGAAGACAGTAGAATTCATATTTGTTTTTTTTTTTGTTTTAATTTAGAACTTTTTAATTTTCATTAAAAATTACAGAAGTGTGTTTTTCAATTGTGGCAACACCAACAACATGATAATTATGATATTTAGTTTTTTCACGTATTCGTAAGAAATGCTTTGGCAAATGTTACAATGAATTTCGCACGAAAATCGCATAAAAATAATTTAAATTCATTATGGAAATGGTGGTTTCGTTAAAGTTACATTTTCTAAAATTTGTGATATTTTCGAAAAATATAATCGTTCTTCTGAGACTAACATTAAGAAATTGGTCGTTAAATTTGAGTCGATAGGCTCGTTATAAAATGTGCAAACACCAACGTATGTTAGATCGGGTCATTCAACTGAAAACATTGCAGTCAATTTCTCGACTTTCTTAAAAATTGGGGTCATCCAAAACCACCATATGGCGAATTTTGCATCAGGATTTGACTTTCAAAGAAGTCAGGATTTAACTTGCAGGTATTGAAGCCGACCGGCCATTCACATCGCCGTAGATTCGCGCAATTCATTAAGGAATAGCTGGTTATTTTTTTAAAAAATCATTTTTTCAGAAGAAGCCCATTTTCATTTGTCATTGAGCATAAATGCCGTATTTGGGCTTCTAAAAATCCTAGAAAGATTATTGAAATGTTCAACGTATCACTGTAAGATGCGCTATGTGGATCACGCTATAGCGAGATACTAAAAATTAAATTTTTGACTATTAACGACGACGTGGATATCATTGACATGTGGTTTTAACAGTATTAGTTTATTGCAAACCGAATTTCCCGATCGCATAATTTCACGACAATCGGCTGTTAAGTGGCCAGCCAAATCGTGTGATTGAAAACCACTTGATTACACTGCACAACAAAAAAATATTTTTTGAATGTTTCCTACACTGTCACTCAATTTCTATTAATTTTGGGGTGCTAAAAACGAAAATGACAATGAAAAATGTTTATTAGCTCTGGTTTTTGAGATACAGAGTAAAGAGTGGTTATACTATACGTGAAAAGTGAAAGTACATAAAACAATATTGTTATGTTTCTGTTAGAATATTTAAAGTACAAAAAAAACATTATTCTTAGTGTTTTGACAAATAAAAGAAGTTTGTACCACCAAATTTCAATTAAAACAATCCGATGCATTGCAAGATCGCTGTCGTTTAGCTTGTCTTTTATAAAACACTTCTGGAGCATCCCTACACACTCAGATCAGCAGTAGTCTGTAAGCATTGCTTCATTCCAACGGCCCTGATATCTCTGTTCCTTTAAGGCAATGTCTTGATCGAATCTTTCACCATGTTCGTCACTCACAGCTCCACAGTTTTGTGGGAAGAAAGAAGAAAATGAATTTTTCAGGACATGTTGCATCCAAGTTGTTGGTAAGCTTGAAGAAGCTCTTTAACCAATGCTGTGAAGTTATCATCTCTTTTCTTAAAGGCTTCCCAGGCTCTTTTTTCATTTCCTGTTAAAATCATGTCAAAAGCAGGATCATTTACGATTTCACGGGTTTGAGGCCCAATAAAGATGCCATCCTTGACTTTTGCATCATTTAACCTGGGAAACTTTGTTCTCAAGTACTTAAAAGCTTGTCCCTCCTGGTCCATGACCTTGACAAAGTTTTTCATTACTCCCAACTTAATATGTAATGAGGGAAGGAGAACGTCCTTAGGATCTAAAAGAGGCTCGTCAACTACATTTTTCTCATTAGGGTTTAGGTCTCGTGTAGGCCAGTTCACTTTTGTATAGTGAGATTTTCTATGCCGACTGTCCCACAGGCACAAAAAACAACAGTACTTGGTCAACCCTAACTGCATTCCTAGGAGTATAGCAATGACTTTCAGATCACTACAAATTTGCCACTTGTGTTGTTCATATTTGATTGATTGGAAAAGTGTTTTCATATTTTTATAAGTTTCCATCACGTGAACTGCATGACCTAGAGGAATAGAAGGTAGCTGATTTCCATTACGCAAAAGTACAGCTTTTAAGCTTAGTTTTGAAGAGTCTATAAACAGTCTCCATTCAGATGGGGAGTGATCCAAATTCAAGCAGTTCATCAAACCATTAATATCAGAACAAACTACGAGGTTTTCTTTCTTCTCAAAAAAAGGAAGCAAATCTTTTTGACGCTGTCTGTACTGAGATATTTTCACATCATATTTTAGAAGATTCCACTGTTGTAGTCTTGACCCTAAAAGCTCAGCCTTTTCCTTAGACAAGCCAAGTTCTCTTATAAGGTCACTCAACTCTGCTTGACTAATTCTGTGCGGATCACTAGACCTATCGCTTACATCAAAATTACGGTCATATGATGTAGAAGGATGGGTTGCTCCTTCCATACAGTCTTTATCACCTTCCTCTAAAATTTCATAGTTTTAGGGTGGAGAAGGAATTGGTAAAGTGTCTGACTGTGGTACAGGCCGAAAAGCAGAGGGAGATTAGGGTATTTAACCGTTCCTCTTTTCTTCATAGATAAACCATGCTTAATGGTAGGAGTTAAGCAGAAATAACAGTCGTCTGTATGATTGGTGTACTCAGACCAAACCATAGGCACTGCAAAAGCCATTGCCCGGTTTTTATTTTTCAGCCACTCTCGCAATATGACGGAACAAGAATTGCAACATATATGAGGAGCCCATGATTTATCTTGGTCCCCAACTTTCACACCAAAATAATGTTTATAGGCAGTCTTAACGGTAGGTGTCATTTTACGTTTCTGAGCCAAAAATGTTATTTCCAGGGTTCAGAATTTTTCATTTATGAAAATTCATGATATGTTTCATAAATGAGAAATCTAAAATTTTATATTTATTTTTCACACTCATAAACGAACAACAAAAATGTTGTGGTTATTTTCATACATGAATGCGAACAACAAGAATTATTAGTCTTATTCATATGTGATAGATGATAAATTAGCTACTTCTCATTAATGTTATTTTTCATAAATGTACATGTTCATTTATGAACGTTGAAATTTTATAAAATTTCTCATAAATGAACGTGAAAAAATTTTCTACCTACGATCGCAGTTTACCGTAAAATGTAGTAAAATCGCATGGGTACATATCAACTCAAAATACAATTTTGCAATATATTCTAAAAGAAATAAAAAAAACATTTTTTTTCTGCATATGCCGACAATTGCGCATTATCAAATATGTGCTTTTATGTACGCGAATGCTTAACGCACATATTTTGACGACCTTTTCATTTATGAAAAATTATCAAAATTGTAAATATTCAAAAATGAACACTTGTGTGTTTCTCATTTTTTCACTTATGAATAGAAAAAAAAAATAAATCGTCGCATTCACAAATGAGAAAACACAAAAAATTTTGTAGTCTCTCACACATGTAAGAGAAGAAGCGGCTAAAAAATGAAATGTACATATTCATACATGTATGAACAGTGAGTGTATACTTCGCTAGTCTGGTTATTTCACCACATATATAGCAAAAGCTATCGACGGAATTCACACACTTTCGAGGCATTTCAGATCAGCAGTTAAATTAATTTTAAAATCAACTTCACACAATAATTTCAATAGCAACCAGGCGTGTACAAGTGACAAACTCAGATAGGTTATGTTTACTACTTATGAACAGCTGAAGAGAGGGAAATTATGCAAGCAACTGTTGGTGATGAAATATTTCATTTGTTGAAAACTCAATATATATATATATATATATATATATATATATATATATATATATATATATATATATTTATATATAATATAATGATACTATATTTTGAAAAATAGAGCTAATATATAATTTTTATGGTCATTTTACATTAAAATCAGCTAATTTTAACCGCGAAACAAAAACTTTGTTGTTCAGTGTTATTTTTTGTGGGGCTATATTAAGGACAGAGGCTATACGGCACAAATCGAATCGATTTCAGTCCTAAAATTCAAAATCCGTGAAGTGGTTAATAAAGAAGGACCGTCATTTTGCCAAAAAGTGATGAAGAACTTTGATGAAAGAATTGACGCCCATCAGCATGGTCTTGGATATTTTTGCCAGATATCATTTTTCATTCATAATTGTTACACTTTTCTCTTCGTAATACTATAAAAATTTGAAACATTTTAATAAAAATTTTTTGTTTTATTTTGCTTTATAAAACCAACTTCTTTTAAAAAAACGCTTTATTTAAAATACTTATTTTTTGCGGTTGCAGAAATATTCTGATTCTGCTTGTTAGACGACACTGTTTCAATTGCTTGGTATTGATTTTGCTTTAAGGACTTATTTAGTTGATGTTTGCAGAAACAACTTGCTGCCCATTGGCATTGCCAATTTCATTTAGTATTTAAAATATAAAATAAATGTAATAATTTTGTAAATTTATATGTATGTTTGTATGTATACAGTGAAATGTGGTTTCTGTCTCAAAATTTTAACGAAACACGATTGAAGTGTTTAAAATTTAAATGAATTCAACACTATCAATATCTACTTTAAAAATATTTTCCTTCTCCCGTACTGTTCACTGTGGAACATATTTTATATAGACTAACCGAGGTTAGCAAATAATTTTCAACCAAATGGCAAATAAAAAATGTGTTATTCTGTCAAGAAATAGACATAAAATGAATTCACTTTGGGAAGCAAAAAAATTTAAAACAAGAGAAAAAGTCCACATCACTTCTACATCTTTTGTTTGCATTGTTTTCAAAAATGTGTCGTTTAAAATGCCAAAAGTTTCAATGATGGGTGAAAGTGAATTTTGATATTTTTGTGTTCTATTTTTTAATTGTCATAAAAGTGATATGAACCTCATGGAATCAGAATATTTTTGCCAAAAATAGTCAGCAGCAGTTGCACAATAAAATTAATGTTTCATTTGTATTGAGTTTTTTATTTTTTTATTTCAAATAAAATTTATTGACATTTTTGAAAATAATAATAATACTAATAATAATAATAATAATAATAAAAATAAAATCTATAAAATACAGATCATTTTTCAAAATCGTCTTATTCTCCATCACATCTTTTCATGCAATTTGCTTTGGTACAGAAACGATTGCGATTTCCGTTGCAACCTTTGTAGGCGAATTTTTTACAGTGTCCCTTATCGTAAAACCATCTCGTCTCGGTTGTAGTTTGATCTTTGCTGCTACAAAAGTTGCCCTGATTTTTGGCAGAATAACAATTCCATTGATCTATGGTGAGGGATATTAATTTAATATTTTCATTTTATATTCATTTGCTTTATTATTAACTATGGAATTGGAGTCGAATTTGGTTTGTTCATGTAATTATTAACTTGAATTGTTTTTCATTTAATTAAGTTAAATTATTATTAAAAAAAAGTTTTTATAAATAAAATTATTAAAGTAAACAGTTAAAAGGAATTTTGTTTTGTTTTTTAAATTAAAAAAAGTTATATTATTTTTTATACTGAGCAAATGTAGAGTAGCAGCCGGTAACCAAAACAAAACCTTAATGACACTTCAACTCAGTCATCATTTGAAAGGCATCTTTTGTTAAACAACCTTGAAATAAAAGTAAATGCTTATTTGTGTGTATGTACATATTGGTCGTGATTTATACGTTATATTATATTAAAATAAATTTATTAAAATTTACACAAAAATTGGGTGTTCGATCGATGGGATGGAAAACAAAAATATTGAAATGTTCATGCTTTCCCTCGCAGCAATACATTTTTAATATATTTTTTTAATAATAAATATTTTATGAGACTATCATAAACTGTTTATTATTATTTATTTTTTTTAAATCATAAAAAATTCAAAACGGGTAAAAAGTATCTAGTTCTATTACGTTTACGCAAAGTCGTATAACCTATGAACTAAATGAGCTATAAATCATGAAAATCGATGAACGCGTTTCGCTTTTATTCACAATTAAGTAAAGGTATGAATATAAAAAATTTCTGAATCTCATGTATATATGAGAGCACCGAGTGATGGTAATATCAGATCACATGATCTCACATTTGATGTCTTCATTTAGCCAAAAAAAAAGCATAGTGTTATATGCGATGAAGTTAATTAAGGCTATTTTAGAAAAATAAATTAAAAACAGATTTAAAATATTTAAAATAAATAATAAATTAAAAAAAATCATTTAAATTTTTTTATTAGTTATGGCTTTTTACATTGCAGGTAACAATCGACATTTCTCTAACTTTCTCTATTTTGATTATTTTTTTGTATTACTATTATAAATAAAACTAAATTTGTGATGAAATCACTAAATTTTTTGACATATATATTTTTGTCCACACCTCCACACAAAAATCCCCAGTGCACACATGTCACACAGTCAATGGCAATAATTTCACGACAATCAGTAGTTAAGTGGCTAGGCAGATCGTGTGATTTAACCTCAGTGGATTATTTTTGTGGGGCCATGTTAAGGACAAAGTCTATACTGTGCCAATAGAATCGATTTCAGCTTTCAAACTCAAAATCCGTAATATGATTATGCCAAACCGTTATTAAAAACTTTGATGAAAAAATTGACATCTGTCAGCATGGTCGTGGTGCACATTTGCCAGATATCATTTTTCATTTATAATTGCCACCCTTTTTTCTTCGTAATACTATAAAAGTTTTAAACATTTTAATAAAAATTTTTTGTTTTATTTTGCTTTATAAAACAAACTTCTTTTAAAAAAACGCTTTATTTAAAATACTTATTTTTTGCGGTTGCACAAATATTCTGATTCTGTTTGTTAGACGACACTGTTTCAATTGCTTGGTATTGATTTTGCTTTAAGGACTTATTTAGTTGATGTTTGCAGAAACAACTTGCTGCCCATTGGCATTGCCAATTTCATTTAGTATTTAAAATATAAAATAAATGTGATAATTTTGTAAATTTATATGTATGTTTGTATGTATACAGTGAAATGTGGTTTCTGTCTCAAAATTTTAACGAAACACGATTGAAGTGTTTAAAATTTGAATGAATTCAACACTATCAATATCTACTTTAAAAATATTTTCCTTCTCCCGTACTGTTCACTGTGGAACATATTTTATATAGACTAGCCGAGGTTAGCAAATAATTTTCAACCAAATGGCAAATAAAAAATGTGTTATTCTGTCAAGAAATAGACATAAAATGAATTCACTTTGGGAAGCAAAAAAATTTAAAACAAGAGAAAAAGTCCACATCACTTCTACATCTTTTGTTTGCATTGTTTTTAAAAATGTGTCGTTTAAAATGCCAAAAGTTTCAATGATGGATGAAAGTGAATTTTGATATTTTTGTGTTCTATTTTTTAATTGTCATAAAAGTGATAAGAACCTCATGGAATCAGAATATTTTTGCCAAAAATAGTCAGCAGCAGTTGCACAATAAAATTAATGTTTCATTAGTATTGAGGTTTTTATTTTTTTATTTTCAATGAAATTTATTGACATTTTTGAAAATAATAATAATAATAATAATAATAATAATAATAATAATAATAATAAAAATAAAATCTATAAAATAAAGAGCATTTTTCAAAATCATCTTATTCTCCATCACATCTTTTCATGCAATTTGCTTTGGTACAGAAACGATTGCGATTTCCGTTGCAACCTTTGTAGGCGAATTTTTTACAGTGTCCCTTATCGTAAAACCATCTCGTCTCGGTTGTAGTTTGATCTTTGCTGCTACAGAAGTTGCCCTGATTTTTGGCAGAATAACAATTCCATTGATCTATGGTGAGGGATATTAATTTAATATTTTCATTTTATATTCATTTGCTTTATTATTAACTATGGAATTGGAGTGGAATTTGATTTGATCATGTAATTATTAACTTGAATTGTTTTTCATTTAATTAAACTAAATGATTAAAAAAAAGTTTTTATAAATAAAATTATTAAAGTAAACAGTTAAAAGAAATTTTGTTTTGTTTTTTAAATTAAAAAAGTTATATTATTTTTTATACTGAGCAAATGTAGAGTAGCAGCCGGTAACCAAAACAAAACCTTAATGACACTTCACTTCCACTCAGTCATCATTTGAAAGGCATCTTTTGTTAAACAACCTTAAAATAAAAGTAAATGCTTATTTGTGTGCATGTGTATATTGGTCGTGATTTATACGTTATATCATATTAAAATAAATTTATTAAAATTTACACAAAAATTGGGTGTTCGATCGATGGGATGGAAAACAAAAATATTGAAATGTTCATGCTTTCCCTCGCAGTAATACATTTTTAATATATTTTTTTAATAATAAATATTTTATGAGACTATCATAAACTGTTTATTATTTTTTATTTTTTTTAAATCATAAAATATTCAAAACGGTTAAAAAGTATCTAGTTCTATTACGTTTACGCAAAGTCGTATAACCTATGAACTAAATGAGCTATAAATCATGAAAATCGATGAACGCGTTTCGCTTTTATTCACAATTAAGTAAAGGTATGAATATAAAAAATTTCTGAATCTCATGTATATATGAGAGCACCGAGTGATGGTAATATCAGATCACATGATCTCACATTTGATGTCTTCATTTAGCCAAAAAAAAAGCATAGTGTTATATGCGATGAAGTTAATTAAGGCTATTTTAGAAAAATAAATTAAAAACAGATTTAAAATATTTAAAATAAATAATAAATTAAAAAAAATCATTTAAATTTTTTTATTAGTTATGGCTTTTTACATTGCAGGTAACAATCGACATTTCTCTAACTTTCTCTATTTTGATTATTTTTTTGTATTACTATTATAAATAAAACTAAATTTGTGATGAAATCACTAAATTTTTTGACATATATATTTTTGTCCACACCTCCACACAAAAATCCCCAGTGCACACATGTCACACAGTCAATGGCAATAATTTCACGACAATCAGTAGTTAAGTGGCTAGGCAGATCGTGTGATTTAACCTCAGTGGATTATTTTTGTGGGGCCATGTTAAGGACAAAGTCTATACTGTGCCAATAGAATCGATTTCAGCTTTCAAACTCAAAATCCGTAATATGATTATGCCAAACCGTTATTAAAAACTTTGATGAAAAAATTGACATCTGTCAGCATGGTCGTGGTGCACATTTGCCAGATATCATTTTTCATTTATAATTAACGAACCTTTCTCCTCGTAATACAATAGAAATTTAAATCATCTTAATCTAAAATTTTTGCTTTATTTATTTGGCTATTAGCTAATTGCTAATAACAATTAACTAAATAACTAAAAAACTAATAAAAAAGAAAATAATAATAATACAAATATATCAATTTAAAATTTATATAACTCAACTTGGAAGAAGGATTTCGATATTATCTAATAAATATTCTTTTATTGCTATTTTAAAGGTCGAAAGCACTGAGATATTTTTTATTATACGATTAGGTAGGTGGTTATACTCCTTTGGAGCAGCAAATCGAATCGGTTGCTTTATTACTTCAAGCCAACATCTGACAATATTCAAGTTCATCGATTGTCTACTTGCTCTTCCCGTATGTGTACCAACAAAAGAAAATTCAGTTAAGCTAAATCCAATACTATTTAAGACTTTGTACACACAAAGCAATAGCTGCTGCTTTCGAAGACCTTTTATTGGCAGTATGCGCTTAGCATATCTTAGAAATAATTCCATTGTATTATAATGCAAAGGAAGATTGAAAACTATTTTTAATTTTTTAATGCTCTGTTTTGGGCTGATTGTAATGAACACATAGACGAATTCGATTTGAAGGCATATATTGCCGTAAGGTAGGTTAAGTGCGATTGAATAATAGATCGATAGATCAACATTTTCGCTTTTGTATCCAATTTATTTCTAAATTTACATTAATTATCAATTCCAGAGAAAACGTTTGTTTTTAAGTAATGTGATTATCCCATGAAATATTACGAGTTAATAGCATATAAAGATATTTAACACTTTCAGATTCCGTAATTAACTCACCATCAATATGAACAGTCATTAACTGATCATGTCGTGCTAGGTATGGTCTAAAACGTACTAGTTTAGTTTTCCTTGCATTCAAGATTAACTTATTAACTTTCAAATATTCAGACAAAATTGAAGCATCATACTCGACTTGATTCCTAAGTACTTCTTCATAATTATAATTCTACAGCAGACAGATGTCGTTAGCATACATAAAAAATTTTCCATTAAATGTGATATTTTTAATATTATTAATGAAAACCTTAAAGACCAAGACCACTGCCTTGAGGGACACCACAAAACACACCAATTTCAGAACTTATAGCTTCGCCGATTTCCACAACTTGCCTTCTATCCCGTAGATAATCTTCGAAAGCTTGTGATAAATCAAAATAGACACCTGCAACACCCTAATGACCCATATCAAGACTGCTACATATGTAATCAATGACACTAACAATAGCTTTAGAAGATCAAATAATAATTTATTTACCTCAAGACAATTTGTAAATTGTTCAGAAATTATCTTTTCACCGATTTTATCAATTATTGGAAGAACAGATATTGGATGAAAATTTTTCTATTTTTTTTCGTTACTGGTGACTTAGGTATTGGTATAATCTTATGCTTTTTAAAGCATATGGATATTTTGCATCTGCTATCATTCCCTTAAATATTCTTGTTAATATTTGACTTTCGGATTAATAGCATTTTAGGTGTAATATTATCGTAACCAGATTTTTTGTTAATATCCAAACTGTTCAGTACAGATACTATTTTTGAATTATCAATGGCATAAAAATTTAAGCTATTTTTTTGTGTGTTTTTTTTTATAGGACCAGCACTCAAGGGATGATCCCTACCTATGCAATGCATTGTGCCAGAACTAGGAAATTATGTTACGGGAAGGAGGAAAGAGGGAGTAGTGTCTCTGGATATTCGATTTGAACTTTCTCAGATTGAAAGTGACAGGAAAGGCCTCCGGAGGGATCTTATTCCACATACGGACTGTTCTGCTGAAAAACGAAATTTCCCTGTAATGCGTAGTGCGATTCACTGGCCAATCAACCACAAAAGGATGTGCTCTCATCGAAAATCGAGTTAAACGTGAAAACATGCGAGTATCAGGAACAAGTTCCCTAATTTCATTAAAGCACCTTCCATTGTGGTAACGATAGAACAGTGAAATACACCCCACACTGCGTCGATACTCTAGAGAATCAATAGAGTTGGATACCCTACTGTCAGCGATGAGCCTCTTGGCTCTCTCCTGTACGCGGTCGAGTAACTCCAAAATAGACTTTGGAGCGCCGGCCTATACATGAAAGTTGTATTCCATTTTCGGACGGATATAGGTGGTATAGATAGTACGGAGATCGGATGGGGTAAAGTATCTTCTACACCGCTTTAGAAAACCGAGGCACTTGAAAGCTTCTTTAGAAAGCTGAAAAATGTGTTTAGTCCAACGAACATCACACTGAATTTTCATACCAAGAACATCAAGAGCTTCCGATTCCGTAATACCTATATCACCCATAGTAACAAAACAAAGATCTATGCGCAAGCATGCAACATTGTGTCTTACGAGCATTGAATTCTACTCTATTCACACGACTCTATTCCAAGATTGTCGCAACATCGTGATTAAGCGTATCATTCATGTTTTGCCTTTTGGAAGTAACTTTCAAATGGCCTGGTCTATTACCAAATGAATATGAGTGACAAATGGCTCTGTCATCTGCAAAAGAATGTATAGGGTTGAAAGTTCGATAAAGAAGGTCATTTAGAAAGATAAGGAATAGGGTAGGAGAATGAATGGAGCCTTTGAAGGTACGGAAGAAGTTTATATTGTTATTTTGTTTGAGTAGTATTTCTGATAGCACAAACTGAACTATAGAAAAAATTATTAAATTCCAGAGCTTTTTCATTATTGTTGGTGTCAATAATTTTACCCAGCTGCTTGCTGTTCCTTCCTAAAGTTTTGTTTAGGAATTTCTATGTTTTCTTACTCTCACCATTTCATTTGTTAGAGCGGAGGCTCGTTTGCCTTGCCAACGAAGAGGTGGAAAATGGTTAGAGTTTAACTTAGTTGTTCACCAAGTTATTGTCCAGTTGTTATGCTTTAACTTAACCAAGTGTTTGCATAAGGATAAGTTAGAACAAATATTCAAAACAATAGAACGCAAGTTGATCAGATTTTTGACTGACACATTTATTTAAAATAAATGGCTTATTTTTACTTAAAATTAATAACGTGAATTGCATTCCAGCAAACGTTCTTGCCCATGCGTTTGGTAACAAAAACCACGCGTTTGAGCTCTCAAAAACAATTATGCCAAAATAACAATTCCCACGGGTTGTCAAAATTAAAAAACAAAATTAGCTTTCATGTTACCAGACACCAATTTTGGTTTAAGCGTGCGAATTAATGTCTCAGCACAAAGATTGGCTTCAGTTTGTAAAAGAATTCAACAATAAGAATTAACAATATAATAGTTATAATTTTTTTTACCTTTTTTAATATTTTTAGTAATTAATTTTAATTTATTTAATAAAAAATTTTTTAAAAAACTTTATTTTTTTACTATATTTTCGATATTTCGCCACACCGTTGGTTGGCATCATCAGGAAAAACAAAAATAAAAATATAAAAATAAAAAAAATAAAAATAAAAAAAAAAAAATAAAAATAAATTAAAAAATAATAAAAAAAAAAAATAAAAATAAAAAAACCAACGGTGTGGCGAAATATGGAAAATATAATAAAAAATAAAGTTTTTTAAAAAATTTTTTATTAAATAAGACCTAGTGCTTAAAATTAATTACTAAAAAAGAATTAACAATATTTATCCAAATGATATGTATAGCAATTAGACCTTAGCCCATTGCTACAATACTTTATAATTTTGCTAATTCCCTTTATGTTATATGCATTTTTCCTGCGCGCTTTTTATTTTTAAAATTAATCAGCAAAATTACTTCTTCTGACACCCAAGGACACATCTCTTGGCGTTTGTTAATAATTTCCACTGTAATTTTGGAATTTTGCTCAGCAGCAATAGAAAGAACTTGCACAAGTCGATTACATTGTTCAGAAGAAGTATCCGTGTTGGATATATTTAGATTTTCATCCAAGTATTGACCAAACTTGCTATAATCTATCCTGACTTTTTTATTAATTATTTTGCGTTGCTTGTCGACAAAATTTAGTATTTATTTCGCAAAATCTTATATTGTGGTCGAATAATTTGTTCTGAATTGAGTTTACTACAACGATTTCTTGTTGCAAAACCCTTTATGTATTTAATGGTTTTTGTTTCATTTGTGTTAGTAGATTTAGTAAACCTTAAGATCATAAAGCTCAAATAATTTCACTGAATGGTAATGAAAACGGTGTATTGTTACATTTTAACTACCGCACACATTCAAAATATATTGTTTTGGCAAAAAACAAAAACAAAATAAAAAAAGCAATTTAAATTAAAATATTTGCAATTAAATACGCACTTAATGAAACACTGAAAAACGAATTATAATTTTTTACACAACACAAATCATTTGTATCAGAACAATTACATTCGAATACAATTCCAATACAATCCATCCATCCATCATATTCAAAAACAATGGGAACAAATAACTTTTCCGTGTTTTGTTTTTTTTTGTTATTGTTATTTTTTATTCTTAGTTTAACAAAACAGTTTGAAAAATCCAAAAAAGGAAAAGAATAATTTTGATTGTTCCCATTGTATATATTGTTTATATTATTTACATCCATTCTTACTCAATTCTTTACACAGCGTAGCAGAATTCAAGGATGCTGGTGGCGTAGAAGATTGAAGAGTGGAAGGCAGAAATAGCAGCAGCAGCATAAAGTTGAAAATTAAACAAATTATAAAAAATGTATTTGTTATTTTTCCCATTATTTTATTAATGATGAATAAATTGCTGCAAAATATTTCCTTTTAGCTCTTAATATCCATTCAAACGTTTTAATTAATAAAACAAAAAAACCAAAAAGAAATGATATGGGGATCACAATTTAAAGAAAAAAAATATTTATTTTATTTTTACTTGCGTTTTAAATTGTTTAAAAAGACTTTTCCTTTTTTTCTTTATTTTTATTGTTTTTTTTTTTTTTTGTTAAATTATAATTATTTTAATGTTAAATCGGCAAACATAAGAAAGTAAAAAATATTTTAAATAACGAAATTTGAATTGTGAATTTTGGATGTCTGTTCTCGACGACTAAGTATTCCGTAATGAAATATTTATTTTTAATAATAAGTTTTACTTTGCGTTGTGCATAATTTGTTTTTAAGTTAATTGTATGGTGGTGAAAACAAAAAAAAAAAAAAAAACAAAAACAAAACAAACAAAACATAAAACCAAAGAAATAAATGAAAAACATTTAAAAATAATAATTAAGATGAAAATAGTTGTAAAAAGTATAGATTTGAGAGCAAGACAGATACGTACACAATTATTGCAATCATTATCGGAAATATTTATTTATATTTTTAGTTATATTTTTGTGTTCTTTTTAAACATCTGTGATATTTAAGTAAAACAAATATTAAAAATAAACTAATTTTATCAGCAGCAATTATGGCTCACAGAACTATATTTTGAATATTGTTAGGTGTTACAAGTAAAATTTTGATTCGTATAGAATTCGAGTTATAATTCCAGGTTAGGTATAACTATGCTGTTTGGTCCAGCTATTTGGCCTCCGGTGTGAGTTTATTGGACGAGTTTTTAAGCTGTTTCTTAATCGTGGGCGA
The DNA here is from genome assembly GCA_030448955.1 of Trichopoda pennipes. NCBI lineage: Eukaryota > Metazoa > Arthropoda > Insecta > Diptera > Tachinidae > Trichopoda > Trichopoda pennipes. The sequence continues at coordinate 8,102,989 of JASKUP010000088.1, forward strand.
ATTATGAATGAACCAAAATACATAGGAGGATAAAACAGTAACAAATACAATGTACTCTCTCTCTCTTAATCGGACGCCTAAGGGACTGACGAGTTTATCTGCTTATTATTTTTTTTTAAAGAGAAGTAGCACTTCAGGCAACAATGCCTATTTAGTCAAGTACCGTGCTACATTCTTTAGGAAAGGGATAGAGAAGAAATGAAACAGGTAGTGAAAGCAGAAGGATAGTCGGAAATTAACAGTCGTATAAGACAGCACAGCGACCAGTGATCATGCCTTCATCGCTGAGCAGCCCGACTGCACCGACGGTCAATTTTTATTTTTGTGGTGAAAAAAAACCAAGATCTTCGTTGGGAATTGAACGCATAATCTCCAGACTGATAAGCTAGTAAACTACCTACTAGCCTACAGGGGCACCTATGAAAATTGTCCTTTTATGAAAAAAACACAAAAAGAGTAATCAATAGTCTGTTATATAGCGTCCGCCATCTAACGTTTTTTTTTCAACCAGTACTTATTTCGTGAATAATAACACTTAGCTCATGTTTGATTTGACAGATAATTAGTTTTATCCTTGCGCTGAACGCTTTTGGTTGTGTATACGCTTGAACAACGTTTCGCTAAGTGGGCCTGCGATCGGCTTACAGAAATTTACATTAAAATGATTCAAATTTTTGATTGTATTACGAAGAGGAACGTTCGTTAACTATGAATGAAAAATGATATCGGGTAAATGTCCACCACGACCACGCTGACAGATGTCAATTCTTTCATCAAAGTTTTTAATCAGTTTTTGGCAAAATGGCGGTCCTATTTCGTTAATCCCATTAGCGATTTTAAGTTTTAAAGTTGAAATCGATTCGATTGGTTACGTAAAGACATAGCCCCACAAAAATAATCTAGTGGTGTGAAATAATATGATCTGACTGGCCATTTAACTGCTGATTGTCGTGAACCAGATTTCCAGACATATTTCGAAAAAAAAGAACCCTATCACTTCTCCAGATCGTATTTCAACACTCGCTCTAGGATTTTCAGAAGCTCAGATTAGGCAATTTTGACATACCCCGATAAGTGACAATGGACTTCGACTCAAAAAAATTTTTTTCTAAAAAAAACAACAGGTTTTTCTGCGGCGTTATGAATGGTTGGTCGTCTGCAATTCCTGCACCAGTTGAACCTTGTAGGGCTTCAATTGGATAATCCCAATTTGGATCTGCTTCAACACTGTGGCTTACTGCTTGATCTCTCAGTTGAACGACCCGATAGAACACGCGTTGGTATTCACACATTTTGTATCGAGCCTATCGATTCAAATTTAATGACCAAATTTTGAATAGCGGTCTAAGAAGGACGAATATGTTGTCGCAAAATATAACGAATTATACGGAATATAACTTTGATACGAATTTCGTGCGAAATTAAATCCATTGTGACAATTGCCAATGCATCTGCTACGAATACGTTAAAAACTGAATAACAAAACTATCGTGTTGTTAGTGCTGCCACAATTGAAAAACTAACGTCTTGTTGGAAAACCCGTTATAAGAATAAAGCAAAATAAATAGAATTTTCATTTATATTCTAAAGAAAAAATATAAAAATTAAGCAAAGTAAACAAAGTTTTCGTTAAAGAAAAAGCTGGAAAGACGAGATATTTAATTGCATTTAAAGAATTCGGAAATTTTAGCTTGGCGAGTTTTTTCTTTAATTTATTTATCTTGGAAATGCATTTGAAAATCGGTCAGCATTTTAACACTTGCAAGGTTGCCGCAATAAAAAAAGAAGCCTTTAAATTTTTCTATGGCTAAAGAAGCTTTTTTTTAAGAACTTAACTTGTCTTCAATTTCTTTTCTAGCTCATCTTCAGACGAGTTTTCTATCGTTTCTTCGAAAGCAATTAACATTTCAATACTAACGCTTTTCACACTTCATCAATAATAACCATGTCTTTATCTAGATTGATATAATATACGACGTCAAATTCTAGCTGTCTCTGAACCCCATTAACGGTATTGAAAAACTGAGCAAGCGCTGGAAACTCATTTTCTGCAGTCTAGCAGCCATCATCATTTGCACTATAATTTTTTCTAAAACCAGCTTTTCTCAAGTAATTTTATACCGTCTCTGCATTCACTTGCTCCCACGTTTTGTGTAGAAAATAAACAATGTCTAACAATTTGATAGATTTTGATATGTCAAAAATAGAATCTAAATCTTACATCTGCAGCAAACTATTTTTTTAAAAATAACGATTTATACAAAAACTTAAATTTTTTTATAATGCCTTAATCCAGGTGCTGACAAAATGATGTTGCGTCCACTGAAGGAAAAATAATTTTAACATTTTGCAATTTTAGAAGCAATTGTTTCAAAATAGCAATATTTTCCATTCTTTTAGCTTCATATTGTTATGTTTATACCTTTTATAAGCGTTTTGTTGTTATTGAGTTCTTTATTGCAAAATAAATAAACCAGATCTGAGGGTTTTCAAATTAATCACAAGTTTATTTATTTTCACTACACACAAAATAAAATTTATACTTTGGCACTACAGAACAATTTACTAAAGTTGCAAGTCTTTACTTCACGAGTTTTATGTTTTAACTACCTAAATACCCACTCAGATGCTGTCTTTTAAATTTGTCCGCTACAGGTCTAGAAAAATAAGGCATTTTGAACTTCCTTTGTATCACGTTTTGTTGCTGTTATTTTATTCATTCAATGTATAGATCCCTGTTGGTCTGTGTGTATTTTTATGCTGGTTAAGTTTCTTCATGGAATTTATTTTAAGATAGTTGTTGTTGTCTTGCGCGTATAAGAAAACTACGCAGTTAGTAAACAGAAAGTTTTTGGTGTCTTGCGTATATAAGATTTTTACGCAGTTTGTAACTAGAAAACTATTGTTGTCTTGCGTGTATAAGTTTTCTTAGAAAACTACGCAGGTAGTAAACACTACATCCAGTTATTTCGTTTACTTTATTATATTCTTTTAAAACTTATACAAGGCGCATCCGTAACAATATTTCTATCAAACACCAGAAAATTAGTCATCAAACCAAACGTTATCCAAGCCTTTTTGTTTGATGGCAATATAACTGGTATATTGTTTAAATTGATTTTGCGAAAAGCCTTAGGTTTTGCAGCTTTCCCAATAAAAAAAGGGCGTTCTATTTCTCCAGCCATATTGACGCAGTACGAAATCGTGAGTGTATCCTTGGCCACTTTTCCTACCGTACATTTTTCACCTTTTAACATAAATGTCTTATCGGGTAATGCACAAAAACAAGCCAGTCTGATCAGCATTATAAATATCTGTCAAGTCACATCCTTCAATCAATGATAGCATTTTTTTAGTAAAACTTTTGACATCATCTTGGTTAACACTGACGGCTTCTAAAGAAATAGCATGAAAGGTTATAATATGCTGTGTTTTAACTTTTTTAACCAGCCGTATGATCCAGTAAAATCGACGTTGCAATTGCCTTTGCCTTGGTCCTTATAAATTGGCCTGATAGAGGAATGCCCTTGCTTCGAGCCTTCACAAGTCATTAATAGCACTAAATATCACTGTTTGATTTATGGTTGGACCAAATACTGCAGTTATCAACTAACTCTGCACTTTTATAACTTTAAGCTAATTTAATTAATATTTTAAAATTTTAAGTTTATCTAATTGTATCTTTGTAATAATAATTTTATTTAAAGTGTCAATAAATAATAAATAAATGAATAAATAAAAGAGAATTTATTTAAAATTAATTTTATGTGAAATTAAAGCTAAATTAAAGCCGGGTGGGGATAAATTTTGCTAGCATTGTTTTAAAGTAATTAAATAAAAATGGGTTTTGAAAGTAACAAGGTAACCGCGTGCAAATATAAATCATCTTGTTGTCATCATGTAAAATTACGTCACTATAATATTGTTATGAAAAGATGATGAAATGCTATTAATAGAATAACTAGCAAGCAACAGGACTTTTAAGAAAGTTATTTATTGTTTTGTTTCCTAAAATGCCCAAGTTTTAATCCTCTTTCAATTCTCCATTTCTCCATGACCCTTTATCTATCGTTTTCTCTTCAACAAAATTAAGATTTCTGACAGCAACATATAATATTTGTAATTTTAGGTCTATTTCAAGCATTAATTAATTTTATTATAAAACTTTTAAAACAAAACAAAATGACAAATAAAGAGATAAAGCGACCAAGTGTAAATCATTAATTTACCTTGAAATGTCATCACGTCATTTTGATGTTTTACGTTTTTAATTGTTCAAATTTATCTTTACCATAAAAAGCAAAAATTAATGTTAAGGGACAAAAAAGTTTGATGGCCACATAAAAACTCCACCAATACACAGTTGATGGTCACTTCACCAGCCCGTTATTGTCACAATAAATAAAATATTCAACATAAAATACAAATTAAACATCATTGTTTTAAATAAAATAAAATATAAAATCTTTAATATTTTCCATTCAAATGAACGATTTTATCATTTCATTTTGGTGCGAGATTAAATAAATAAAAATAAGGAAGGAAATAATAAATAAATAAAAACTGACTAGCGAAATGAATAATTAAATTAATTTCGATGGCAATCTTCAGCCGTTAAAAATTAAAATTTAAGCGCCTTTTTCTAATTTTATTTTTATTTTTTTAATTTAAATCATAGTCAAATGTTATAAGTCTGTTGTGTGGAATATGTTGCTTCTAAAGGGGTTCATAAGATTTAGGGTGAATGTTATCTAAAACTCATTTGAAACCTAAAACAATTTAAATATTTTTTTAAGATTATTTTTTAACTTGAATTGACTAAAAAAAAATATATATATATAAAATAAAAAATATATAAATTTTAGAAAAATAATTCCTTTTATGTGGGCATTGAAAAGGCTGATCAAGAAACTTTTTAAATAAAAGAAAACCACCTTAAACGCAAACTAAAACATGTTTTTTTTATTAATAAATTTGGTTTTTTATTCCAAATGAAACAGACTCTATGATAACACCAGTTGCTATTTAAGAATCTGTGTTAAATACAAAAAAATTTTGCTTACCTGCGTTGAAAGCAGTTATCAATGAACTAAAGCTCCTGGTAGTGACAAAATCACCAACACTATTGTTGTCGGATGAAGCTGCTCAGGCTCTGCTGTGGTGATATTCCTCGAATTTTGAACATGAAAAATAAAAAAAAAAACAATTTAATTGATCGCTCTTTCTTTTGACTTGTTTTTATTTATTATTATCAGTTAAATGTTACATTGTCACTTCCTTTCACAAAATGTTATGTTTGAAATTGAATTAATATTTTAGCATAAAACCTGACTCTTTCTTGTATCACCGCCGGGCGCATGCTTCTCGAACGTTCTTTTTTCAATGCAAAATGGCCACTAATGCCGCAAGTATTTCTCTTTCTTCTTTTTTTTTAGATTATTACCTGCTCTCTCTATAATATTCGAAAGGTTGATTTTGAAATCATTAGCGGCGGATGTTATTTCAAGAAATATAATCCCAGACATAAATTTGGGTTTAGGAAAAAGCACAGCACTATCAAACAGGTACATAGAATCACAAATTTAATTCGACAAACTTTTGAAACTTTTTGATCTACTTATAGACGTATCACAAGCATTCGACTGGCTATATAAAATTTCAACATCTCTATTGTCAAACGTACTTAAATTGCTCGCGAGCTATTTAACAATAATAATAAAATTTAATAAGGTCGAAAAATACTTATTCATCGAGTAAACAAATTTTAGCTGGATTTTAGCATACTCGGGCCATTCTTGTATCTTTTGTACAGCGCAGATTTGCCCACATGTTCAAACACACACACACATCGACATTCGCAGATGATGCAGCCAACCAGAATTGGCATCGCAACAATGAGTTGGAGAAATGGTAACATAAGTAGAAAATAAATGTTAATGCCACAAAATGCGTTCACTTTACTTTTACGTTAATAAAGAAAAATTGTGCAGCTATAATAATAAATGGAGCTATTATTTCAGAGCACACCTATGTAAGGTACCTGGGAATACACCTCGATTGGCGTCTCACTTGGGTACATCACATTGCAGCTAAAATCACACAGCTCCAAATTAAAACCACCCAACTTTGGCTAATTGGGCCACAATCTTCACTTGTCTTGGACCTCAAAGTGCTCCTATATAAAGCGGTTTTAAAACCTATATGGATCTATGGAATCCAGCTATGGGGATTCGCCTCCGCATTAAAATGTTGAAAAACTACAAAGAAGACAATCAAAGATCTTGAGAATGATTACGTGTGCTCCCCGGTACATGCGGAATAATAACATCCATAAGGACCTCAATATTCCTGCCATCCGAGAGGAGATTAGAAAGTCATGCACAAACTACGTTGCAAAAATTTGTTATTATTTGAGGGCCACAGGCATCTAAAAAGGGTGGAAACTCTTGATTTGGCATGATAACTTTCTTATTGAAATTACATATGGCAGTACCAACCTAAATCATACATAGATTAAGATTTTAATACTTATTGCAAATGTCTTACAGACTGATTAAATATTAAAGAAATAAATTAAATAAACATTGTTAAATAGAAGAGAATTTTCTATAAATTACTTTCATCTTTATTAGGGTTTATACATAATATATTTTAAATAAATATCACGAAATTATTATTTAGAGAAGTTTCGGGTATCTATCCGGTTTTTCAACACGAAGCTGGTTCTTCAATTCTGGCAACACCAACAACATGATAATTTTGATATTGGCTATTGTTACAATGAAATAAATTTCGCACGAAAATCGCATTAAATTATCCACTGTTTAGGTTACATTTCGTAAAGTTCGTGATATTTTCGGACAAGGTAATCGTCCTTCTAAAACCGCTATTAAAAATTTGGTCATTAAATTTGAGTAGACAGGCCCGATACAAAATGTGTAAATACCAACAACGTGTGTTCGACCGGGTCGTTTAACTGAAAACATCGTAGCCGTAAGCCACAGTATTGAAGCAGATCCAAATTTGTTAATTCCTGGACCTTCTCAACAATTGGGGTTAAACCATACCAAATTTCCCGATTGCATAAATTAACGACAATCAGCACTTAAATGGCCCGCCAGATCGTGTGATGTTAAGGATGGAGTCTATACGAAGCCAATCGAATCGATTCCTGCCTTAAAACTTAAAATCTGTAATGTGATTAACGAAATAAAACCGCAATTTTGCCAAAAAGTGATTAGAAACTTTAATCGACATCTGTTAGCGTGGTCATAGTGGCCATTTCCTAGATATCATTTTTCATTCAGAATTGCCGAACGTTCTTCTGTGTAATACTATACAAATTTGCAACATTTTAACAAAATTTTTTGTTTTATTTTGTTTTAGAAAAAAAAACGTCTTGTTGAAAAACCCTTTATATATATATATATATATATATATATATATATATATATATATATATATAATATATATATATATATTAGTAATCGCCTAAAACAAAATTTCACTAATCGCTTAATCCAAATTATTAAAAATTCTTAATCTTTGTTTATTTTTTATTAAGTAAAGAAAATTTAGATACAAAATGAGAATTATTTCACATAGCCAAATTTTGATACGAATCAACTGCTAGATGTGGTAAAGATAAAGAATTTACAAAAAATTTAAATTTGTCCACATACTAAAGTATGAAAAAGAATAATTTTGAAAATTAAACTATAAATTCAGAGTTTTAAAAACTAAATAAAAATTGCTAATTTTAAATGGATATTTTTAAGTCACGTTGAAATGAAATGAAATAAAAATTTAGACTACTATTTTCTATAAATAAAAATAAATATATGAATTCTTTTTGTCTTGACTTTCATGTTTATCCTTTTGAGGGCATAACAGTTGCTGACAGACATATTTTATTTTGTCTAGAATTTTAAAAGTCTCATTCATTCCATCCAAATTTGTTTATCAACAACTGTGAAAGAGATAATCTAGGAATTTATTTTAACAAAATTCTGTATATAAATATTTGCTGGTAAACATAATATCAGATGCAAAGAATTTAAGATGTACAAGGCAGTTTCTTTCAAACATGGGGAAAAGAATTTTTGGCGAAAAATATATTTTTCCCCTTTCCGTGAACGAAAAAGCACCTCAAAAATTATTGCGAACAGAAAGACATAAAAATAAATTTCATTTATTTTATTTCAAAAAGTCACTGTAAAAACGATGACGTTAAGTACTTATAAAGTAAATTAAGAGTAAAAAAGTAATGGCTTCAGTCTCTCTCCATTAATTTAAATGTTTGCAACACCTGTAACCAATGACAGTTTATTTATTTTCACTTTATTTTAAATAAACGAATTTCTAGTTTATTTGTTTTAAATTAAGCAATTGCTATTGCTGCTGTATTGTTAAAGATAAAATAAAAAATCAAATTGTTTTATGCTAAACTTTTGTGGAATAGCTGAAAAGCTTTTCAAAGCTTTAAAAAAAAACCAAAATCTAAAAAGAGAATTTTTAAATTAAGAAGAGAAAATTTCCCTTAGTTTCGAAAGAGTTTTCATAAATTGAATTTAATATCCACAAGCTTCGTCATTTTGTTTTGTAATACAAAAAAAATAGCGCTCAGTACTTTAGGTTATTCCGACGAGTTAAAACATTAAAATTTTTGGCATGTTATGACTAACGACAATTTTGTCCATTTTTAGAGAAAATAATATATATTGTTTTGCAATGTATTGTTGCCACATGTTTGTTAAGCGAAACGTCAAAGGTTGATGCTTAAGTTAAAATAGTTTTAAGAGGTTCGAGTATTTCAACATAAATAAATAAATAAATATTTAATGTGTGCAAAAAAATGTTAACCAAATAATTTCGCTATTGGTTGTTGGTATTTTTGAAGCTTTGATGTTTGTGCTTATTGATTTCCTACGAAACCGTTCTGTCAATGACCTCTTCTGTATATGACCTCTTTTGAAACATTATCGCTCAATAATTTATATCGGGTTTTTCAATAAGAATTTTCTTTTTCAATAACAACACCACCAACATGATAGTTTTGACATTTAGTTATTAGACGTATTCTTAGTAGGTAGACTAGTAATTTTTACACTGAATTTAATTTCGCACGAAAATCGCATTAAAATATTTAAAATCCATCATGAAAATTGTGATTCTGTTAAAGTTATATTTTATTAAATTCGTGATAGTTTCGAACAACATAATCGTCCGTATGGGACCGCTATTAAGAATTTGCTCGTTAAACTTAAGTCGATAGGCTTGATACAATATATGCGAACAACAACAAGTTTTCGACCGGGTCAATCAACTGTAAGCATCGCAACCGTGAGTCACACTGTTGAAGCAGATCCAAATTTGTCAATCCCTCGACGTTCTCAACAATTGGGTTTATCCAAAAACCATCACATGGCAAATATTGCGTAGGGATTTAACTTTGAACCCTTACAATGCTCAGCTGGTATAGGAATTGAAGCCGATCGATTCACAATGCCGAAGATTTGCTCAATTCATTAACAAAATTTTTTCCGACGAAGTCCATTTTCAGTTGTTAGAGGATGCCCACAAGCACAATTTCTGAATATCCTAGAGCGTTTATTTATTTATTTTTTTTTGAGAGAAGTAGCACTTCGGGCAACAATGCCTATTTAGTCAAGTACCGTGCTACATTCTTTAGGAAAGGGATAGAGAAGAGATGAAACAGGTGGTAAAAACAGAAGGAAATTAACTGCCGTACAAAGACAGCACAACGACCAGTGACTATGCCTTCATCGCTGAGCAGCCCCACCGACAGTTAATTTTTATTTTTGTAGTGAAAAAAAACCAAAATCTTCATTGGGAATCGAACCTACAACCCCGTACTGACAAGCTAGTACACTACCTACTAGGCTACAGGGGCCTATGTAAGCTATTGCGAGATACTAACAACTGAGTTTTGGCCTATTATTGACGACGTGGATATCACTGGTTTCAACAAGATGGTGGGTGGCACTTGTCACATAGCTAATAAAATGATCAGTTTATTGTAAACCAAATTTCCCTATGCCAGAATTTCACGACAATCATCAGTTAAGTGGCCAGCCAGGTCATGTGATTTAATACCCTTTGATTATTTTTAGTAGGGCTATGTTAAAAACAGAATCAACCGAATTGATTTCTGTACTAAAACTCTAAATCCATGATGTGATTAAATCCAAATCCAAAATGTGATTAAAAATTATGATGAAAGGATCGACATCTGTCAGCGCGGTTATGGCAGACATTTGCCAGATATCATTTTTCGTTCATAATTAATGAACTTTTCTCTTTATACTACAACTAGCGTGCTCGTGACTACTTTGCAAATCATTTGTGGTTTGTTTTTATTCTGCAGCGTTCTTTTTTGTGCGCGCCAAAAAATCCAATCATTCAAGATAATTAATTAGAAAGAACATAATTTCTTTTTTTTCATTTTTATGTTTTTTTTTAATAATTTTATCTTTTTCACAATTCAATATTTTTCATATAATACGTTTTATTCTATTGCAATGCTTTTACATATATAACATGCTTCGATCGATTTTGGTTCGCGATATATATAGGTTTACCAACGCGTAAACATGACACATGACCGTGTGAAAAACAGAGATATTACAAATCAATACCGCACAATGTTAATAACTGACTCTGGGCTTTATTACTGGTTATTGCAAAAGGAACACGTATAGGGAACTGAAGCTATTTAAAATCAAATGGCAAATCTGGAGGAATCATGGGAAAAAGTGGTATCAACACATCCTCGCCCTTATATTTTTCCTTTCAAAATTGTCATGACTTTTTTGACTACTAAACATGTCCCATTGCAAAGTCACGGCTGGTAGATATTTCGAAGCAAAATAATTGGTACACCAACATTCACTTGCAGACGGAGGGGTGGCAGTCTCGGTAACTCAAGCGAATTTAAAAATTCGATCGTCTTGATTGGTAACAGAGTCAACCGATTTGTAGGTAAAAATTTCCCCGCGAATGTCATTCAAAACATCTGTATTTGTCGCAGCTAAGACAGCTCTTTCCCCGACCCAATCATGGTTTCTAAAGTTTTTGATAAATTTGTCTTGTTTCAAACACGCACTGTGGACGCACTATTGTACGTAAACGCATGAAACAAAGATACAAACCAGCAAACGACCATTATTGAGGTACTGTAAAAATTTGGTGGAAATCCGACGGCGTATCCCGTCAAACACTGGCAACCAATGGACACCTATTTTGGGCTTAATTTTTATGTGTATCGATACAAATATGAATCATTTTAATCTCAATTTTTGTTTTATTTTGCTTAAGAAATTAAAGTTCTTGTTGAAAAACCCTTTACAATAATAGATATGAAAAATGTAATTAGAAATGATCTGGTATTCCCACAGAAGATCTGAATTTGTGTATGCATTTGCCAAACGATTTTTACCGTAACAGGGGGATGTATTTCAATTTGCAACGCCTATTAATAAAAATGGTATGGTATCCTTGCTTACACTTGGCTGACTTTTGTATTATAAAAAGTAAGTGATTTAAATTTCTCATTTTTTTTTCATTTTCAGTTCTCAATTGATTTGAACTTAGCCTCCCTCTCCCACCTATTGTGCATTAAGAAAACATGTAATAAAAACAACATTTCGTAGATGTTGGCAGGTTTTGTTTTACTGACCTCATCATTTGGAGGAGATTTTGCCGCTACGTGTTCAAATAATAAATATTTCATTTTCTATTAAATTTTAATCTTTTCACACGGTCATTTAAATTATAACGATTTTATTTTTTTTTCTCTCAAAAAATATTTATCAAATTTTTAAAACAATAAAACTAGCTTTTTTGAGTAAAAAGATAAATATTTAAAAAATACGTATTTATAACACTCCTTCTTCTAAAATAAATATTTTTCAAAGCAGTAGAAAATTTTTAAAAATAGTTTGCGACATGGAGAAGCATATTTCCTGCAGATTAAGGACATGACAACAATTTGTGTAAACTTTTTAGTAAAGAAATTAAAATTTCATATTTAAAATCAAAAACAATCGCTCATTAGTTTTATGTGGCCTCCATTTCTAAACTTTTTCTGCTCACATTAATCCTGAAATAAGTTGGGATATTTTAACATAAAATCATAGTCAATGTGTTATAAAAAGGGGTTGCTGGATTTCTAATTTTGTTTTGGGTTCCTGGTGTTTCAATGTTTTTGTTGTAATTTGTTTAACAAAAAAAAAAATAGAGAAAAAAGGGCTGTCTTTGGTTATGATAACCTTAGGATATACGACATTAACCCACACATATATTAACACAGTTTTTCATAAAAACCCAAAAACTTTCTTTTTTTTTAATTTTTAAACTAAAGTTTTTTAAACTAAAGTTGGTGTCATGTAACTGAAAAACCATTATTTTTTTTTTTATTAATAAGCCAACACAATACATGAACATCTTTTGTAATACACGACATTTGAAATTTTTGAAAAATTTTAAAATAGTTAAAGCGTAATGAAGAATTTGTTGGTCATTTCTGAATGATATCTTTAAATATAATAAGGGGCATTTTTTAAATCTGGTGGAACGTACAAATGGATTAATTGTTCAGCATGCTGTTATGGTACCGTGTATCTTTAAAGCTTAATTGGAGTTTACGTTGTGGCCCATAAAGCTGATTACCGCACAACGATCAATAGTTTTTCGTTTAAAAATGTGAATGATATTGATGTAGTTTTAAAAGGTGGGCGCTACTTGGTGAACGACGATTATTTATTTTTATTTTCTAAAGAGAAGTAGCACTTCACGCAACAATGTCTATTTTGTCAAGTACCGTGCTACATTCTTTTAGGAAAGGGGTAGAGAAGAGATGAGACAGGTGATGAAAGTAGAAGGATAGTCCGAAATTAACTGTCGTAAAAGACAGCACCGTGATTATGCTGAGCAGCTCCACCGACAGTCAATTTTTATTTCTAGGGAAAACCAAGGCCTTTGTTGGGAATCGAAACCACAACCTCCAGTCCTGTAAGCTAGTACACTACCTACTAGCCTACAGGGGCACCTAAATTATTTTTCTGCTAATAGATCAGCCTTTAGAACTTTTTGAAGGCCACCATTATTTGTTTAGTGTGGAAGGCTCTTAATCAGAAACAGGCACAGTTGCCATAAGCCAGAAATTATTCGTAAGTGTAAGACTGTTGTCATTTTCTTTGGGGTAAATCGCCATTGCTGACTGTTTGTTCGGTGTGACCGGCCAACACTTTCGATGTGATGATACAATTGCAAAGCCGTTTTTTGGAGTAGACTTGTGAGTCAGCTTTTCTTCTGGTTTAGATAGTTCTTTCATTAGAGCTATGTTCCTCCCGGGGGCACATGATAGTCTTTATGGACCCTACAACAACCATCTAGACTTGTGTCCTGCAGGGTAAAAGTCCGCTTCGAGACTAGTAGGAGTCAACTGGAATATCCACTATATTTCCACGGGAATCAGTAAGCCCCAGCGTTCCGCTATATGTCTCTTTAGGCATTTAGCTACGCTCTGTCTGATAATTGAAGCTCTTCGGTAGTATCGTAGTGGCAGTGTGTTTCGAGGCCCTCGTTTGTGGGTCAGATCATTTACAATGAACACAATGAATGGTCCAGGTCCAGTGAGTATGAATGCCGTCGTGTTCTCAAGCTTCATGCGTTCTGGAGCAGGAGTGTGATAGACTCCGACTCTTCAGCAAGGAGTGAAGGCTGCGGCCTACTCCGGGCTTTTAAAGTTGCAACTAGGAGTGACTGGAGGTTATATGTATCCGAAGGCCTTCTAGGGCGAGGATGACGCTACATTCCATCCACAGTGGTATTGATCCATTATCTGATTAGAGCCCACGGCCAGGTGAAGAGGTAAATCTTAACACGTCATTAGAGCCATGTCTATTCATGCATGATAACATTTGGACGTAAGCCTTAATCAGATGGTGGTCAAACTACTAGAAATAAAAAGCAACGTCATTCAAGCCCTAGGAAACCGAAGGCTAATTCTAGCAACAGGTCATTCCTAGTTGCAATTTTAGCGGTTCCGAAGCAGGATCGCAACCCACTACTCCTTGCTGAGGAGCTGGAGACTATGCAACTCAGTGGATCCGAATCATCCACACGTTGTTCTCAGTAAAGGTGAGATGATCCTGACCTCCTAATCAACTTAATGAGGGGCCGCGAAACTTCCGAAGTTACCACGATACTTCCGAAGGGCCAACCTCAAGAATCAGTCAGAGAAACTGCTAACAGGCTAAAGAGACAATTAGCGGAATCCGTGCGGCTTACTAATTCCCGTGGAAATAACGTGGAGCTTCCAGTTGACTTCCTGCTGCTTTCAGGGGACTGGGCTCTAGACAGTCAAGTATTCTATAAAGACCGATAAATGTGCCCCGCTGAGAATTTTTTCTGGAGACTGGGCTTCCTTATACCCCCGAACGACACAAGACTATATGGTTAGGTAATCTATAAAGACTGATAAATATACCGCAGGGGGGGGGGGGGGGGGGGCGTGAGATCAGTGACTATTCATATAAGTTGATTGTGAGTCATCTAGCAATTTATGCAGAAGTTGGGTTTTCCATGCCGAGTCCGTCAGCTAATTTGTAAAAGTTTTTATTAAAACTAAAGTAGTTCTATTTAGTTATGTATTGGTGATGTATTGGTTATCGTCTAGTATGTTGCGTCGGATATCTAAGCTTTATTGTGTTGTTATTGAGGTATATAAATCTCTCATGTCAAAGAAAACGAGTTGCGTGTTTTCAGTTATCTTGATGTCTTTTAGTTTTTCGATAATGTCTATTACGTATAGTTGTATATGAATTTTGTAAATTTATTTTTTTTTAAGTAGGCCGGTGAGGTGTTTAGCCTACCACCTGCTGGTGCAGGTCTGTAGTTAATAAGAGGTCTCATTGGTATGCTTTCCTTGTTGTATTATCGGTTGTTCTTTGAGTGTTGGTGGTTCTGTATTCATGTTCATGTATTTGTATACTTTTTTGTCAGTAAACATTGTGCGGCGTTTTAATAATCTGCTTATTTCTTTTTGGAAACAGTCAGTTGGATAATTAATACATTCAGTGCAGTTGGCCTGTCGAATAAATTGTTGTGTTTTATCTATATAATCTTACATTATATAGACATTACATTACTACAGTCGTGTTTCGTTTGTCCTTTATTTAAATGTTAGTGCTACATATTAATATTTGGAATACATTTTTTTTAATTACCTGTTTAGCATTATCGTATATTTTCGACTAAAAAGCTAAATTTTTTACAGAAGAAAAATTATATGTATATCTATTGCTACTGCTGTTGTTATTGTATGGTTTTTTGTAGTGTTTTAAACCTCAGATAAAAAAATCCAAAATTTTACTTTCGTAGTGGAACCACCCTACTACAAATTATGAATACTCAAACCTAACTCAAATTTCTCAAAATACATAGTGCATACATATTTACTATTGTTATGCATACAGCGATTAAACGGCCTTCAACTAATATAGACTTTGCTGGTGTTGTTGTTGTACTGATGGGTGCGTTTCAAGTGACACATTTATTTTGTGGGAAAACAATTCCAAAATAAATGCAATAACATTTAGATCACATTACACTTTTCGCCAAAATTATAATACTAAGACTACTTTAGAATATTAATATTAATAGTATTTTTACCTAATTATTTTTATATATTTTGGGAACCACACAATCACTAATTTTGGGATACTATCTAAATTTATGATGGGCTGGTTAAACCAATACTAATTATATAGTCAATATAGTTAAGAATAGCTTTTAAGTATGAGGAGTTTGATTCTCACTAACCCTAGGTTAGTTACAACCTTCTCATAGTCGGTATAGTGTGATTCGTTTTATATCCGCACCTGGCTATGTAGCCTTAATCAGATGGTGGACAAACCACTATTGTATAACTTGGAACGTCATACAGGCGTCCTAGGAAGCCGAAGACATAATTCTAAGCAACAGAACCACCTAGTTGCAACTTTAATGA
Source organism: Trichopoda pennipes (assembly GCA_030448955.1). NCBI lineage: Eukaryota > Metazoa > Arthropoda > Insecta > Diptera > Tachinidae > Trichopoda > Trichopoda pennipes. Next base: position 8,119,022 of record JASKUP010000088.1, read on the forward strand.
TTCCAGGGCAGGCTGCAAACCATCACATCTTGCTAAAGAGTTGGAGACTTTCTAACTCCTGTCCAGAACACAAGTCAAGCATGCTCACTGGACTGGCTCATTCACTTTGCATGTCATTATCAGTGAGATGATCCTGGCCACCATAATAACCATTATACTGTTATAGGGCCGCGAAACCACAACCACCACGTAACTCCCATATAGGGGCCAACCTCAATGATCAGTCAGAGAACTATTAAATGTCTAAAGAGACAAATAATGAACTCTGCGGGTCACTGATCCCCGTGGAAATAAGTGGAGCTTCCAGTTGACTCCATGCCTGCCTTAAGGGGACTGGGCTCCCTTTTTCCCCCAGTTGCACAGATCTAGATATTTGGTTACGTACTATAAAGACCATAAATGTGCCCCCGGGGGGATAGTCGGTATATAACCGACTGATATGTAAAGCATAAATTCAATTATAATTATTTTCTCCAAGCTCCCAGTTGAGCTTATTAACTTTAGCTTCTCTTAGCTGAGCACAAAAGAACAATAGTAAATTAAGAAAAGGAAATCAGTTTTAATAAATATAACTACATTGCTTTTATTAATAAATCAACATATTACATGACGATCCTGCCAGGTTATTGCACTTTAATTCACAATAGAAGGGTTTGATAGATTCATTCAGCACTTTTCGACTTTAGCTTGACTTTCGATGTAGTGAATACATGTATGTCACTAAGTAAAATGTAAAAATATTGCTTTATATTTGTAAGCAAAAAAATTCTTTGTGTTCTTCTCTTAGTAACTCTATAATTCTCACAAAAATTGTTCTAGAATAAAATTAGGTCTCGTGAAACTATATTGCGTTTAGCATAAAATTACATAAAGTTACTTTTCTACTGTGATTAACAGTAGTCGATATTTTTTTTTTAAATACACTATTCTATGTAATTATGTGTGAAAAGTGTAAAATAGACATCAATTTTAAAATTCATAATATGTATGTTTTCGTTCCTATTTCTATTTACATGTATCCCTTAATCATGTGCTTGAAAAAAAACCATAATAACACATGATTATTGGGGGAATATGAGCAAAAAACAAATAAAAACAGAGGCCGATGAGAAGAAAAGGGATAATAATGTTTGGTGTAAAATTTCCGATTATTGTTTTTGTTTTTTGTGTTAAAGGGGTTGATGAAAGGGTTGGCTGTATCCTTCAATATTTGAATATGAGTTGCTTATTTCTTGTGCATATTAAAGTTAACGGCGGCAGAATTTAAAGACAGAGTAGAATACTAGAATTATTTGTTTTTTAAGAAATGTAAGACACATTGGCTTAATGGTAGGATTATGTACATCGAAATAAAGCCATTTAAGGGAAATAGAAAAGTGTTTGTAAAAATAAACAAATTTCGAGGGCTTTTTATTATTATTTTATATTTATGTGCAAAATCATGTAAATATTATTAAGGTCAGAAAATAAAAAATTAAATATGCCGGTGGGTATGGAATAACAGATGATATTCGATATAGGTTTAGCAAACTTAAAAATTTAGCGATTTTTTAAATTTATTTAAAACCATGAATGGAAAACAAACACAACAGTTACAGCAGATAAAGAGAGAAATAACAGAGAATAAAAATTTAGAAAAGAAGGCCATGTATGCCTAACTACAATATTAACGGAAAAACCTTTAATAATTAATAAATTTTCATCTATAACAGTTTAACCGATATGGCCATTTACGTTAAGAATAGTGTTTAACGGCATCCTATACTTTTTAAATATAATTAATTTAAAACTTTAATAAAATCTGTATTACTATATCCACAACCTTAAGTTAAGGAATTTTTAAACAAGAAGTTTGTTTTCTACAACAAAAAATTTAGATTAAGGTGATTAAATTTTTTTTTGTATTACGAAGCGAAAAGTTCGGTCTTTATGAATGAAAAATGATATCTGGCAAATGCCCACCACCACGGCTGATAGAAGTCGATTCTTTAATCAAAGTTTTTAAAAACTTTCTGGCAAAACTGCTGTCCTATTTCGTTAATCACTCTGTCCTCATCATAGCGCCGCAAAAACTAATCCAGATTATCTGGCTGGCCACTTAACTTTTGATTGTCGTGAAATTATGCCATCGGGAAATTTGGTTTACAATTAGTTGATTGTTTCATTGGTTGTGTTATATGTGACACCGTCTTGTTGAAACTACACGTCAGCGATATCAACGTTGTCAATAATAGGCCAAAATTGAGTTGAAAGCATCTCGCGATAGCGTGACCCATTGACCGTTGCCGTATTTCCAGCTTCATCTTCGAAAAAAAGGGCCCAATTACACCCCCAGACTACATTGCGCACCATAAAGTAACATGCAAAGTCTTATTAAAAATAGCTCTGGGATTTTCAGAAGCCCAAATGCGGCAATTTTGCTAGTTGACATACCCGGGGGCACATTTATCGATTGTTATAGAAAACTTGACTATCTAGACCTGTGCTGCTGGGGGTATAAGGGAACCCAGTCCCCTTGAAGGCAGTAGGGGTCAACTGGAAGCTCCACGTTATTGCCACGGAAATAAGTAAGCCCCAGAGTTTCCGCTAATTGTTTCTTTAGACTTTTAGCTGTTTCCCTGACTGATTACTGAGGTTGGCCCTTCGGGAGTATCGTGGTGGTTGCAGTTTTGCGACATAAGCATGAATTGATTTTGTGGGTCAGGATGATCTCGCCTTTAGTAATACTAACGGGTGAATGATCCGGATCCAGTGAGCATGCTAGTCATGTGTTCTAGACGAGGAGTTGGATAGTCTTCAGCTCTTCAGCAAGGAGTAGTGGTTTGCAATCCTGCTTTGGAAAAGCTGAAATTGTAACTAGGAAATACCTGTTGCTAGAATTAGTCTTCGGCTTCCTAGTTGCTTTTCATTCACAATGGTTTGACGACCACCTAATTAGGGCTTACAGCCAGGTGCAGATGTAAATCTTATCACGAAATACCCTGACAAGTCAAAATGGGCTTCATCTGAAAAAATTATTTTTCAAAAAACCACCCGGTCGGCTTCAGTTACTGCACCAGTTGAACCTTAAAAGGCTTCAAAGTCAAATCGTTACGCAAATTTCGCCTAATTGTTGGGAACGTCGAGGAATTGACAATGTTGGATCTGTCCGAAAATATCACGAATATTAGGAACCACCATTATCATAGTGGACTTTAATTATTGTAATGCGATTTTCGTGCGAAATTAAATTCATTGTAATCCATTGCCAATGCATCTACTACGAATACGTCAAAAAACTAAATGTCAAAACTATCATGTTGAAAAGAAACTTTTTGTTGAAAAACCCAGTATAAGTGATAACAAACAATGAATTTAAAATATCAAGTTATAAATTAAAGGGTGCCTTCATAAGGAAAATTATTTCAGGTATATGAATTCAGCTTTTGTTCTGTTACCCACACACTACAAAGCGGGCATACCAAGCTTAAATTTAATATTCAATCGAAGAGTTATTTTGTTATAAACATAAGAAAAGCTTAAATTTTCCTTACCCTTCTATTACAGTCAACTATCACTGGATTTGCAACTTCGCTTTATACTCATTACTTAATCTTATTAGGAGGGTTGGAGTAAAGTGCCAGGTTGCAAAGTAGAAAAATGAAAAGATTCTTTATATGCTATTTGTTTATGGCACGTTATTATTTATATATTTAAAACAGTATGCCAGTATTGTGACTTTAAACGGGCTTAGCAAAGTGTGGCTGATTTATTCGAAGAAATCACAATGAATAAAATCCACGCCACACAGTGGACCCATTTACGATAAGGCGGTCAAAACTATATAACTTTTGAACGGATCGCAATTTTGATACGTGGTTTTTTTTATCTAATAGTTAAGATCATAGGCTTTCGTTTAAGGTATAAAAATTTAAAATCCACTGGTTGTGATAGATTTAAAAACACATTCTAAATTGAAGCTGGTTTTTGGTACGAAAGTAAAGTATTAAAATATATTCAAAAAGTTTGTTTTACATAAAGTCATATTTTTTATTCACGTTTAGAACTTAAAATTAGTGAAATTTTTAGTACGAAGGCTAAAGGTTGGTTTTTTAAAACAATTTGAATTAAAAATTAGCTCATTAAGTAGTAAAAACATAAAAAATATATTCATTGGTTCAAAGTTACTTTAGATAAGGAGGTATTTAAGTCCAAAATAAACATAAATACAGCTCGTATATGTAAACTTTTGTTGTAAATTTATTAATACTTTATTAATGTACAAAAAAATTTTAAAAGGATGAAATACATACTGATAACTCTTGTGTTTGGGAAAATTACTAATTCAAAGTAGCCTTGATTTTCATCTTCTACAAGCCATTTGGCTGCTATGTCTAGTTCAATAGAAGTAGTTTTCCATATTTGCCGGATATTGCACACTAGGGATCTGATGTGCATAATAAAATAACAATCAAGTCTTCATTAGTACAATATCTAGAAATTTCTCTGGTGTTATGGTCACGAAAGAATCTATGTCCCCCATGAGTTATATGTCCCCCATGGTACAAAATTTTATGAACTGTTGATGGCATATATCTCCAGGAATATTTTTTTTTTGTTGTGAAGTACAGCTGTATTTTTGGTGTACTCGCCAAATTTTTTTTGCACTTGTCTTTCGGCTGCATGCTAGAACTTGTAAAATAAAAATCTGAAAAAATTCTTCTTGCAGTGTTTCCATCATCTTGCAATGGCTGATCGCTGATTAGGCCTTGTTCTAAATAGTTTTCTCGAATTTGTTTTTTTTTTTGGTTTTTTTTTTTCTTCAGTGTCCTCACAGTTTCTTCGCCTAACGGACTCAAGTCCCAATCATAACCCAATTTAAGAATATGCTCCATTAAACGTATTATAGTATGAAGAGGGGACAATCCAAATTCGTATGCTACCTTAAAAGTATTATCTTCTGGAACTGGATGGCTTAATTACTTTGATGTTCTTTGGAATATAATGCAGCTTGATGCGGCTTTTGTATCAGGTAAAGCTTGTGGAACTTTTATCTCAATCATTGTGAGATATATTTACTTCGATTTTCTGTTCATCAAGAGTAAATATTACAGGCTGAAGGTCGTTATGACATTTTTTGTTTCTTTTTTGAAAGTAAATTTTATTGGTCCGCAATATTTTGTTGACGAGGCCATTTCCATACTATTTTATAATCAGTGCAATTCAATTTAAAAAGCAAAGTACTTTTGTGACCTAAATCGTATCAATTTACGTTATTCTAAGTAGGCAAAATATTTGTGTGACCAAGTGTGCACGCCTTTGAAATTGACTAAAATTTTTTGTTTTATTTCTGAAAATACCCACATTCATCTAAAAAACGTCTTTTATAAGCGCGTTTTGAAAAATGAATAAAATGCTTAGAAAATAGCAAAACAGGAAAAAATTTTTTAATTCCATTTTGCAAAAAATTTTCGACCTTGTGCCAGAAAAATTGTTCTGGTGCTCACGGTCGGATCGTGCCGGGTATACAATGGGGCATAGGCGTATAGCGGACATTAGGGCTATCATGCTTTTACATTCCCTAACGAACTTTAGTAGTTATGCTCTATTTAGTAAGAGAATTTAGAAAAAAATTGGACCTCTAAAAAATTAATTTTTAAAAATTGATAATTTTTATAGTTTTTTAAACGATCTTTTTTTATCTTTAATAAATATCTTTTTTCTTTTTTTAGATCTTTTTTTTATTATATATTTTTTCTTTTCAATATTTCGCTTTCCTTTGGAAAGCTTCTTCAAGAAAAAATTTTTTAAAAAAGAAGATATTTATTATTTTTAAAAATTAAAAATCAATCAGTTTTTTTATACTGACGGCTAACAAATTACGATATTATACAAAGTTTGTTTCGTTTAAAAACCTCGTACAACAAAAGATGTTTAAAAATTTACTAAGAAATTTCTCATTTTAGCAAAATACTGAAAAGGCTTATTTTGAATTACCCTGTTCAGTTAAAATAAAGTTTTAATTTTTTGGCTCCCGAGACACACTAGTATCTACTTTCGAATGAACTTTAAAATTTTACAATTGGGGACCATGAAAAAAAAAGGACTTTTGGCCGCCTTCTCGTAAAATGGTCCACTGTACACCATCCTAATCACTTACACTAGATTGGCGTACAAAGCTGAATATCGTAACGACAGACAGCTGCATTGTGAATGAAATTGTGAAATTGTTTTTTAATTTTTTTACTTATTTAAGAATTTCGTTTTCAATCTACTAAATTGAATATTTAAAAACAGTTTTTTAATCCTTTGTATCAAAATAATAAACAAACGAAAATCCTAAGACTTTTTTAACTATAAAGCAAAAGAAGAAAACTGCTTACAGTCAATTGATTTCTTTTATACGAAGATTAGAGACTGTCTGTTTACTTTGTTTTAAAATCTACGTTTTCTTAACGAAAAATTACGCAAATAAGTTAAGCATACAGCCATTGATAGATAACTCTAAGTGTTGTGATGTGCTTAAATAAAAATATAAAATTGTTTGAAATAAGATTTTTATTAAAGTCTTTTTCTTTTGTAATATTTGCCAATCATTGTTTTAAGAACAACTCTTAACAAGACTACCCCTGGACTTCTTTCTTTAAGTGTATTTAAAAGATAAAGTGTACGTTAATAAGCCAAGAATAATTCAGGAGCTAAAGGATGAATTAGTTCGGCACACAAACGATGTAGAGCCTCTGAGTTATTTAAAATATGGACAATTGGATAGAGGTATGCCACCGAAGCCGTGGCGAGTATTTCGTCAATATTCTATTGTAATAAAAAATATTTAGAGAGCTATCTAAAAACTGTTTGTTTTATTTTAAATTTATCACGTATTGTATAAAAAGTTTCCCCCGGGGGCACATGATAGTCTTTTTGGAGCCTACTATTCCATCTAGACTGGTGTCTTGCGGGATAAAAGGGAGCCCAGGCCACTTAAAGGCTAGAAGAAGCCATCTAGACAATCCATATTTCCATAATTCCACGGGAATCAGTGTGCCCCAGAGTTCACTATTTGTCTCTTTAGACATTTAGCTGTTCTCTGGCTAATTATTGAGGTTGGCCCCTATATGGGAGTATCGTGGTGGTTGTGGTTTCGAGACCCTCGTGAGAGTTTGTGGGTCGGATCATTCACAATGAACACAATGAATGGTTCAGGTCCAGTGAGTATGAATGCCGTCGTGTTCTTAATTATATTAAGCTTCATGCTTTCTGGATCAGGAGTTGGAAAGTCTTCAACTCTTAAGCAAGGAGTAAAGGCTGCGATCTACTTCGAGCTTTTGAAATTGCAACTAGAAGTGACCGGAGAATCCACGGATTCGAAGGCCTTCTAGGGCGTGAATGGCGCTACTTACTATTCACAGTGGTAAAGGCCACCATCTGATTATGGCTCACTGCCGGTGCAGATGTAAACCTTATCACGCATTGTATAAAAAGTATTTGTATATTCTGCAAAAGTAAGACTATTTGGTGAAACTTGAAACAGGCTTCTCGAAATCAGATTGAAATCATTATAGTGTAAAGTATATCTTATCGAGTATTACTGTCTTGATATCTGATTAAGGGATTTGTGACATGTAGAAGATTTAAATATATTTGTTCTGGAAAATGATATCAATACAATACTTAAAAATAAGTGATATAGATAGCACTAGAATATATTCACGATGGGTACAAAACCTTAAGAGTATAAAAATATTGTCTAGTAGGAAAAATTTCTACGTACTGATAAGCGTTCTAACATTTCTTTATAATATAGCAAAAATTAAAATAATATAAATTTGCCAATAGATCACCCTTTATACTTCTAGTTAATAACAACTATTTCTTCTTGGCCAGGGCATGCTTTCATATTATGTTAGGTATTTCGTTTGTTTCTTTATGAACAAGGAATTTATCGATTTTCTATTCAGTGGGATTATTTTCTAAAAATGATTTTCTTAAAGAATATAAATACTTTTCCTTCCGAAAATGGAATACAATTCTCATGTATGGGCCGGCGCTCCAAAGTCTATTTTGGAGTTACTCGACCGCGTACAGGAGAGGGCCAAGAGGCTCATTGGGGACGGTAGGGTATCCAACTCTATTGATTCTCTAGAGCACCGACGCAATGTGGGGTGTATTTCACTGTTCTATGGTTACTACAATGGTAAGTGCTTTAATGAAATTAGTGAGAGCGCATCCATTTGTGGTTGATTGGCCAGTAAATCGCACTACGCATTACAGGGAAAATTCGTTTTTTAGCAGAACAGTCCGTATGTGGAATAAGATCCCTCCGGAGGTCTTTCCTGTCATCTCGGAAAATTCAAACTGAATGTCCACAGACACTACTCCCTCTTTTCTCATTCCCGTAACCAAATTTCCTAGTTCTGACACAATGCTTTGTTTATGTAGGGGTCATCCCCTAAGTGCTGGTCCGAAAAAAAAAATGCTAACAACTCAATTTTGGGCTATTATAGACGATGTGGATGTCACTGACATGTGATTTCAAAAAGCCGATGTCACATGTCACGCAGCCAATGAAACGATCAATTTATTGCAAACCAAGATTCGTGACAATCAGCAGGTAAGTGGTCAGCCAGATCGTCTTATTTTGCACCACTTGTCTTGTTTATTTTTGTGGATCTGTGTTAAGGATAGTGCCTAGTGATGTGATTGAGACCACCATTTCGCCAATATTTGATTAAAAACTTTGATGGAAGAATCGATATCTGTCAGCGTGGTCGTGGTAGACATTTGCCAGACATCATTTTTCACTCATAATTGCCTAACTCTTCTCCTTGTAAGACAATAAAAATTAGAATCATCTTAAACTCAAATTTGTATTTTCTTTCGTTTTCGAAAACAAAGTTCACCAAAATTTTCGTTCGATATAAATTTTTCCTCAGTAAATATATTTTTCGCTGAACTGTTTTTTAACATCAGTTTTTCCTTTTGAAGCTGTTAAACAAAATCTTAATAGTAAAAGACTACTCCTAATAATAAATTACTTAAATAGAACGATTTGTTTTCATGTGCTAAGAATGAGGAGAATCTACTTAAAACTTCTTCAGCAGCTTTAAAATGATTTGTCAGTTTTTTCTCATGCTTTGTTTTATTTTTTGTTTCTGTTAAACATTTTATAGCAGTGTTCTTTGGGGAATAGACTTTATGAAAACAAACACGTTTTTTATTAGAGAAACTTAAGCAAAAACTAGCCAAGTATTTTTATTCATCGCACTTGTCGCAATCATGTTGCAACTATGATGGGTCCGTTTTGCTGTTATGTGGTATGGTATTGTCTCTTTCCTTTTATTGCCTTGTGCTTAGCTTGGGCTTGATTATGGTGTGGAATTTCCATCATCATCACGAGCTTTTGCCAGAGTATACAGTTTTGTTTGTTTTGTATTGACGACTTTAGAGATTGAAAAATAAATGAAGAAATATATAATTTTTTGTGTCAGTTTAAAAACACCAGAACAACTATTAGAAGACAAAGTTGAAAATCCAACCATGTTATTTAAGTATAAGCAAAGAGAGAGAGAGAGAGAGAGGTATAGCGAGCTCTAACACAAAGAATCACGAAAATGTTGATGTTATTTTCAGTTAAGATTTTATGGAATTATAAACAATTTGTTTTCAATTTCTACTTAAATTCTGCAAGGAGTTTTGTTGGCAGAAACTTTTCAAATGATGTTGAATTAAATTTAATTTAAAAATTTTGTTATAGAACACAATAAGAAATAACAACAAGCACAACTGTAGACATACAGACTGAAATTAAATTATGTTATTTTTTGTTTTCTTTTTAAAATTTACATTCATTCATACAGACACACATTCACACGAATTTATTTGTAATTTTTTCGGTAACGACGTTTTTATCTTTAGAAAACATGTCAGCTATGCGTGCTAAAATTTTTAAAATATTTTTAAGTAGACCAGTCTAAGTCGCACCATATCTGTCGGAAGTAACACTTTATTAACATAGCATGCCAAATCTTTCATCATCAAAATGAGTATATTTTTAAAGCAATAATCTAGACGAATAAGTAAAGTCAGGGCCGGGGGAAAAAAAAACGAGATATTCTCAAGAATAAAAATAATAGACAATAACAAAAAAAAACAAAAAAAAGGGATTAAAAACAGCCACAGAGTTAGATAGTTAACTTGCTTATTTTGCGGAACTTTAAAGCAAAAAAAAATATAAATGTCAGCAAAAATTGAAATTCTACCGAAAAAATTATAAAAGAACGCAAAAAAAGGTTGTTAACGTTGTCGTAACTATAAACGATACGATAAACTTTACAACAAACTTCCAGTTTTGAATACGACAACTCGACGGTCAAAATTTAAAATGCTGTTAATACTTAAGATTGTCTATATAAAGGGTTTTTCAACAAGAATTTTTTTTGTAAAACAACAAATTTAAATTAAAATGATTCAAATTTTTTATTGTATTACGAAGCGAAAAGTTCAGCAATTATGAATGAAGAATGATATCTGGCAAATATCCACCAGGATCACGCTAACAAATGTCGATTCTTTCATCAAAGTATTTAATAAATTTTTGGCCAAATGGCGGTCCTTTTTTAGTTAATCACATTATGGATTTTGAGTTTTAAGGTTGAAATCGATTCGATTGGCTCCGTATAGACTCTGCTCTAGACTCTGGTGTAAAATCGTACTATCTGGCTGGCCATTTACCTATTGACTGTCGTAAAATTATGCAAACGGAAAATTTGGTTTGCAATAAATTAAACGTTTTATTCGCTGTGTGACATGGCGCATCGTCCTGTTGGAACCACATGTCAGTGAAATACACGTCGTCAACAATAGGCCAAAATTGAGTTGTTAGCATCTCGCGATAGCGTGATCTATTGAACGTTATCACATTTTCAGCCTCATCTCAAAGTTGATGCAAACAAACTTGCAACAAAGTTGCCCTCATATAGCATTTGTTTGTTTGTATTTAGTTCTATATTTGGCCATATAGAATATTATATATCCTTCACCATAGTTATGCTAAATAATTATATATACAAGATCAGAGTTTCGGTTTTTATTCTTATAATTAATCTACCCTAATTTGTGATAGATTCCTTTAAACATAAATATTTGATGATACTCTCATAAAATATTTATTATTCCAAGAATTTTAAATGTATTGCTGTGGGGGGGGGGGGGGGGGCAAATGGACCATATAGCTCATCAGTGTATTTTACCCAAAATTTTGTATAGAAAATTCAAGAGTCTTATAGCTCAATCCCAACTAATTAATAAGAATTTTATTGAATCATCAAAACAAAAAGGCAACAAAAATTAAAAATATTTTTGTACATAAACATTTCGAAACTATCGGGCTTTTCAACAAGAGTTTTTTTTAAATAATGGCAGCACTAACAACATGATAGTTTTGACATTCACATTGAATTCAATTTCGCATGAGAATCACATTAAATTCCACTATGAAAATGGTTGTTCTGTTTAAGTTACATTTCGTAAAATTCGTGATATTTTCGGACAACATAATTGTCCTTCTGAGACTGTTATAATTTAATTAATTTGGTTATTAAGTTAGAGTAGACAAGCTTGACACAAAATATGCGAACACCAACGCGTGTTCGACCGAGTCGTTCAACTGAAAACATCGCAGCCGTGAGCCACAGTGTTGAAGCAGATCCAAATTTGTCAGTTCTTCGACGTTCACAACAGTTGGAGTTATCCAAAACCACCAAATGGCGGATTTTGCGTAAGGATTTTACTTTGAACACTTACGATGCTCATCTGTTGTAGGAATTGAAGCCGATTGATAATTCACAATGCCGAAGATTTGCTCAATTCTTTCGGGTACAACCGGCTGGTTTTGCTGAAAAAATCATTTTTTCAGACGAAGCCTATTGTCAGGGTATGTCAGCATGCAAAATTATCGTATTTAGGCTGCTAAATATCCTAGAGCAATTATTGAGAATGTGTCACTGTATGGTGCAATATGTGGTCTGAAGGCATGATTAGGCTGTTTTTGTTTTTTTTCAAAGCTGAGGCTGGAAATGCGGTAACGGTTAACGGATCACGCTATCGCAAAATGCTAACAACTCCATTTCGGCCTCTTATTTATTTACGACGTGGATATCACTCACACGTGGTTGCAACAGGACGCTGCTGCATGTTACTCAGCCAATAAAACGTTCAATTTATTGCAAACCAAATTTTTCGATGGCATAAGTTCACGACCATCAATGGATTTTATCGATTCAGCCTTATAACTCAAAATCCGTAATGTGATTAACGAAATAGGATCGACATTTGTTTGTTTGTTTGTTTATTTATTTATTTGTTTACTTCCTGTACAACAAGACTAAATCTTATAATTATAGTACAGGAACGCATCGCGTTATACTCAAAATTAACAAAAAACAAATACAATAATTTTAAATAAGTTTAATATAAAAAAATAAATATATGCCAAAAAGCGATTAAAAATTTTGGTGAAAGAATTGATATCTGTCGACGTGGTTATGGTGGACATTTGCCAGATATCATTTTTCATTGCATAATTGCCGAACTTTTCTGTTCGTAACGCAATTAAAATTCGAATCATCTTAAACTATATTTTTGTTGTTTTTTTTTTGTCTTATAAAACATACTTTTTGAAAAACCCTTTATTATTTCATTTAAATTTTTTTTCTAAATAAGGATTTCCATTGTAAGTCATTCAAGTGCGTAATGTGAAAAATAAAGAAAATAAAAAATATTCGGAAAAAATCTGTATGTTAACAGAAATTTAGAACAAATTAACGTTGACTTGAAGATGATTCCAAATATGAAAATAGTTAATTCTTATAATTTTTAACTTCATTATGAGATATATTGCAATCGGTTCTATTTTATTTGTAAAGTTATAATATCAAAAAATCAGGTTAGAAAAATTATAACTGAATTACGCAGCCAGGCACCGAAATCCCGATCCAAAAACTGAAATGTGAGTTATCGATAGTTTATAGTTTGTTTTATGCATTTACGATTTTTAATAAAATTTAAAATTTAAATTTGAATAAAAGTTTAAATTTTTACGTTAAATTAGCTTTTGTTAAAACTTATCTATAACTTGCACAAGATCATTTTCACAAAATCTATACCTATATGTACATATACATATGTATTTGTTTGTTATTTAGGATTTAATTATTATTTTTTTTTTGTTTCCACCGGCAACATAACGAAAAAATTATTCATTTATTCCATGAAGAACGTGTTGCTTTAGACTTGTTTTTATAAATTTTGACATAATGTTATTTTCACATTTCGCATAAACTCATCTAATTGTTATAAAATTATTTAATTGTCTAGTGCAGAAATAAACAAATAGAACGTAACCACAAATCCGATTGTGCCATAACCAGGCATTTATTTTAAACTATATTTTTACGAAAAAAAAAATAAAAAAATAATGAAAGAAAAATAAGCAAAATTTAATTAAAACTTTAATAATTTTTGCCAAAACGAATTAAATGAAAAGCCACTTTCTTTAATACTAACACCGACACCTAGAATTTATAAGAAATTAAAAATGTAAATAAAAGTGTGCAAAATATGTGTTTGTGGAGCAAATATTATTGAGTCCAAAAAATTCAATACTCTAGAAAATTTAATAACGATAACAACGAAGGAAAAATAAAACCTACAAAACTAAATACTAAATAAATAAAAGCAACTATAAGATATATTAAACCACAAAACCATACCTGCATATACACAGGCAATAACAATAACATTTACTTAAAAATATGGTTTACAAACATTTATGCATATCGCACCCCAAATGAAAAAGGGTCACAACTCCAAATACAAAAGTTTTTAGGAGATATAAAAAGCTGTTTAGTGTATCATGCAGATGCAACACACTTAACACAAAAATAGACATAACTGTATTTTTCCAGTTAAAAAAAATAGTGATGTGAAAGTGCCTGTTTACACGCTTCAACTTTTGTTGCTCAACTTTTGATTTTTCCATTAGAAAGAAAGAGAAGGTTTTATACCCCTTTTCTTTCTTCTGAAGCGTCTAAACAGGCACAAAGAAATTTATGCAAAAGTCAGTTTTGAAAAATTTTCAGTTGTGACCCTTTTGTATTTAGCGTGCGATATATGCAAAAATGAAAAAGAAATAGCAGCGCTATACTAAACAAATTTACAAAGATTTAAGCCACTTATGTAAATCTACACACACACACAGACACAATAATATAATGAAAATATTACAAAGAATCGAATAGACCAATTAAAACTATAATGAAACATTCATACACACACTACCCCACTCACAAGGCGGGTGTTTCTTTAAGCCCTATACAAGTTTTTATTTAAAAAAAATAACAACAAACGAAATTTTATTAAAAATCGAAATTTTTAGTAATTAATTTAAAGCACTAGGTCAATTTTAATAAAAAATGTTAAAAAACTTTTATTTTTTATTAATTTTTCGATATTTCGCCACACCGTTGGTTGGCATCATCAGGAAAAACAAAAATAATAATAAACAAACAAATTGAAAAAATTTTTTGATTAACAAATCCAAAATAATCAAAAATTTTTTTCCAAAAAACAAAACAAACAAAAAAAATAAAAAACGACAAATTGAAAAAATTTTTTGTTTTACATACATACAAACAAATTTTCAATACCAAAAAATTTTTTAAATGAAAAACAATTTTGAAAATACATAACACATTTACAAAACAATAGTATTTTACACATATATTTTAAAAACATAAATTTAATGACCAAACGTTACAAAAATTAAAGTATTAATTATTAATATTATGCAGATACAGAGTTTTGTTTTATAATTTTATGCACTAAATATCTATAATTTTGTGCAACATTCTCCGTATCTGCTTTAAAATTTATTTTTTTTGTTAATGGTACTTTAATTATTTGTAACATTTCTAACATATAACGACGTTTATAATTATTTTCTAAATTTAAAATTGAAACATTTTCAAAATTAGGATAGTGATTAACTTTAGAGCAATGCGAAGATAATGCTGTTTTTGGTAAACTAATATTATTCCTGTATTTCTGGTCTGACCTATGTCCTGCGATTCTAGTTTTCAATTTATTTTTTGTTGTGCCTACATAAACCTTATTACAATCCTCCTTATCATTACCGTTACAAGGAATTTTGTACACTACATTGGACATATTTAATTTTTGAATTTTATCCTTAGTTTTACTAAACAACCTATTTAATGTATTTGTATTCTTATATGCCATTTTGTATTTATTTATTTGTATCATAAATTTTTGAATTCTCTATTCTTTCAGACAAGACTGGTATATAAGTTATCGATTTATATATTTTCGGTTCCGTTCCACTACTTATAACTCTTTTCCTCCTATTATTAAATTTATTAATTAACCTATTAGTTAATCGTATTGGAAAATTGTTCTCAGTTAAGATATTTCTAATCTCTTCTTTGTTCTTTTTGTGGAATTCTTTGTCACTAATTGTTAAAATTCTCTGTATTAAATTATTGGCCGTGTTAATAATAATTTTTCTATTTTGTTTACAATAATAATTAATAATTCTACCTGAAGCAGTTGGTTTTTGGTACCAATCTATAACTAATTCTTTATTTCTTCTTATTATTAAAGTGTCTAAATATGGAAGTTTAGTATCACATTCCCTTTCAATTGTAAATTTTATTGAAGGGTCAAATTCATTTAATGTTTCTAACATTTCGTTAATGGCAGATTCAGATATAATACAAAACAAATCATCTACATATTTTGTCATAATTTTTGGTTTAACATTTAATTTTTCAATAACATTATCTAACAATTTTTCCATAACAATATCTGCCACAATTGGAGAAGCTGGAGAGGCCATCGGAAGTCCTTTTTGCTGGATATATATCTTTTCATTATACTGAAAATATCTATTCTCTTCTATACAAAACTTAAGAATACGAAAAAATAAACCTTTCTCAATCTTTGTAAAATTTTTCAAAACATTCCATTTCTCTTCTATTGTGTTGATCGCCAAATCAACAGGAATACTTGGAAATAACGATACTACATCAAAAGAAATTAATTTTTCATAATCCTGCACATGATGGTTTTTAATTTTTTCTTTAAATTCAATTGAATCTTTCTTTTTTTTTTTATTGTTTTTTGTTTGTTTTGTTTTTTGGAAAAAAATTTTTGATTATTTTGGATTTGTTAATCAAAAAATTTTTTCAATTTGTTTGTTTATTATTATTTTTGTTTTTCCTGATGATGCCAACCAACGGTGTGGCGAAATATCGAAAAATTAATAAAAAATAAAAGTTTTTTAACATTTTTTATTAAAATTGACCTAGTGCTTTAAATTAATTACTAAAAATATTAAAAAAGGTCAAAAAAATTATAACTATTATAAAAATCGAAATTATTTTTAATAAAACGACTACGACTACGAATATAACGAATAATGCTGGTTTGTCAGCTGAAATAATCGTTTACTCCGAAGATTATTGGGGGCGATTGCTAGGTCATTACTAGAAATGTAATTACTGTCAAATTGTGATTTTAATTATACGATGGTTATGGCGTCATTTTCTTGTAACCACATTTTACTCGGATTAATGTCATCTGTATTTAAAACACAACAAAAAATCTTTGACCATTGTGCCATACCAGAACAAAATGCTATTGCGCTAATAGTGTGTAAACGGCTCCAGACGTTACAGTTTTCTAGATGTAATCAGACTTCAGGATCCATATGAGGACATTTTGCTTGCAAACCACCTCGTAAAGCCACAAATAAGCCAAATTGTTGAAAATTTGTTAATGACTGAATCGACCACTGATTTTCAAAGTCAATTTGGATACTATTGTTATTCACTGCGGTGAAAACCGTTGTTACTGGCTGTTTGTTTGGTACGATCGGCGAGCATTTTCGGCACGATGACATCTGCCTTTAAAATAAAACGAAGAGAATTACAATAGCATTTCATTTACTGGCGGAACAAATCTAAACAACTTAATATCTATTTGCATAGTTTGGTAGCACAAGTCAAGCATCAATCTATTAATAATTCTTTGCTAAAGTATACTGACCACAAAGAACTGATACCTACAAAAGCTATAGCTATAGAACTAATTCCGTCAAGTGCTTGTGCTGCTCACATGAACAGCTCCGAAAATATATAGACTTTCGGCAGATTTATATAAAGCACTATCAAAATAAGGCCCTTATGGTATGAAAATAGGCCATATATGTTGGAATTACGTTAATATTGGTGAACTTTACGTTATTTTATTTTTTTTGTTCCCAGTATTATAGCAGCATGGTAGTATACTTTAAGCCTCTGCTTATAACTGCATAACTCCATAGTTTTTTTTTTTTTAAAGATAAGTAGCACTTCTCGCAGCAATGCCTATTTAGTCAAGTACCGTGCTACATTCTTTAGAGAAGGGATAGAGAAGAGATGCGACAGGTGGTGAAAGTAAGAGAATAGTTACGGAAATTTACTATCGTATAAGGCAGCTCAGTGACCAGTAACTATGCCTTCATCACTGAGCAGCCGCACCAACAGTCAATTTTTATTTACAGTGAAAAAAACCTACGTCTTTGTTGGGAATCGAACTTACAACCCCCAGTCATCTAAGCTAGCACACTACCTACTAGCTTACAGGGGCACCTATTTGGGCTTAATGAAACACCCTTTAAAGTTTTAATTTATTGTTCACATTTCTTTAGTAGAAATTTTTATACTTATTCTGTCTGAATTCTAAGCGTCTATTTACTACGGTTAAAAAACCAAAGTTTTAAAGATTTAAAGCATATTACTTAAGAAACACCCTTTAAACTTTACTTTTGTTCGTCATTTTTTATAATTTTTCCTTTAACTTAAAGTGTCCTCCTGCTGCGCTTTAAATAACGATACTATTGGAATGCCCATTAATTTAAAACTTAATTTTTTCTATCGGGGTTTTCAACAAGAAGTTTGTTTTTCAATTGTGGCAACACCAAAAACATGATAACTTTGACATTTCGTTTTTTTAACGTATTCGTAGTAGATGCTTTGGCAATTGTTACAATGAATTCAATTTCACACGAAAAGTGTATTAAAATAAATAACATCCACTATGAAAATGGCGGTTCTGTTAAAATTGTGTTTCGTAAAATTAGTGATATTTTCGAACAACATAATTGTCCTTCTGCGGCCGCTATTATGGATTTGGTCGTTAAATTTAAGTCTATACGCTCGATACAAAATGTGTGAACAACAATGTGTGCTTGACAAGGTCGTTCAACTGAGAATATCTCAGCCGTAAGCCACAGTGTTGAAGCAGATTTACATTTGACAATTCTCGATATTCTCACCCACATGGTGATTTTTGCATAAGGATTTGATTTTGAAGCCTTAAAGGATTCAATTGGTACAAAAATTGAAGACAACCGACCATTTAAATCGCCGAACATTGGCTCATTTGCGAAAAAAATCATTTTCTCAGACGAAGCCCATTTTCATTTGTCAGGGTATGTCAACAAGCAAAATTGCCGCATTTGGGCTTTTGAAAATCCTAGAGCGGTCTTGTATGGTGCGTCATGTGGTGTGGAGGCTTGATTGGGCCGTTTTGTTCGAAGATGAGGCTACAAATGCGATAATGATCAATGGATCACGCTATCGCGAGATGCTAACAACTCAGTTTGGCCCTATTATGGACGAAGTGGATTTCACTGACATGTGGGTTCAACAGGATGGTGCCACATGCTACACATAAACGATCAATTTATTGCAAACCACATTTCCCGATTGCATAGTTTCATGAAAATCAGTGGTTAAGTGGACAGACAGTTTGTGTGATTTAACATTACTGTGTTCGGAAATGATGCTGCATCTGTTACTATGGGTGATATACTTACAACGAAATCGGAAGGTCTTGGTGTTCTTGGCATGAAAAGTCAGTGTGATGTTCGAAGGACTAAACATATTTTTCAGGTTTCTAAAAAAGCTTTCAAGTTCCTAGGTTGTCTAAGACGGTGTAAGAGATTTTTCACTCCAGTCGACCTTCGCACTATATGTATCACCTATATCCGTCCAAAAATGGAATAAAACTCTAGGCACGCTAAAGTCTATTTTGGAGTTGCTCAACCGCGTATAGAAGAGGGCCAATAGGCTCATTGGGGAAAGTAGGGTATCCAACTCTATTGAGTCGGTAGAGCATCGAACCAATGTGGGATGTATTTCACTGTTTTATCATTACTGCAATAGTAAAGGCTCTCGTAAAATTAAGGAACTTTTTCCCGTTACTAGCACGTTGGTTTTGCTTTTAACTCGCTTATCGGTGAGAACCCATCCATTTGTGGCTGATTGGTTAATGAATCAGGCTACACATTAAAAGAAAAATTCAGTTTTTAGCAGAGCAGTCCATATATGGAATAAACTCCCTGCAGCGATATTTGCGGTCACTTTCAAAGTAGTAAAGTGCAAATTGAATGTCCACCAACACTACTCCCTCTTTCGTTCTCTCCATAATATAATTTCCTAGTTCTGACATAATGCGTTACATGTGAGGGGTCATCCCCTGGGTGGTGGCCCCAACAAAAAAAGTGTTGAGTGAGCATATATTTTTGTTCTTTTATCATTCGTGTTGATGAGTCTTCGAATATTCTAGTAAAATTAAAAAATTAAACAAAAAAATATTAAATTAAAAAAACTCTGACATTTTACTTACATTAGCACCTTTAAACTTTGCTATCTTGATTAAAATAATAGCTAGTTGGTTTGAAAGAATGCAAAATTTATTTATTTTAGCGATGACATTAAATTTGCGATGAAATTAAATTTATGACGAATTTATTTTTTTTTTTATTGCCCAATTTAGCAGTATCCGTTAAAGAAATTCTTTGTTATTACGATTCATTAATTTACGGCTTTATAGTTTTATAAGAGACTTCCACAATTATAGGTTGCGAACAACAACGTCACAAGAGGGACAGGACCGCCCCTGGTGGCGCTGTAGGCTAGTATGTAGTGTACTAGCTTGTCAGTATGGGGGTTGTGGCTTCGATTCCCAACGAAGACCTTGGTTTTTTTCACTACAAAAATAAAAATTGACTGTCGGTGGGGCTGCTCAACGATGAAGGCATAGTCACTGTTCGCTGTGCTGTCTTATACGGCAGTTAATTTCCGACTATTCTTCTACTTTTCCCTGGGTGTCTGAAGTGCTACTTCTCTTAAAAAGAAAATAAAATTCGTTCTTAGATAGAAATCGCTAAACGGAATTTTGAATTTTTGGCTTTGAATGTTTAGCTTTAGAAAATAACAGAATATGACTGCTACTCTCGGATTATAAGCTGTAATTAGTATTTACAGGTTTAAGAAATTGTTTTATATATATTTTATACCTTAATTGTTTAATACTGCAAAACATAAAGTTATTAAGCGAATAATGGTTTTTATATATTTCTTTCTATTTTATGATTTTGACAATTTAACACAAATATTGTAGTTTTAACTCAAAGTAGAATTGGTTTATTGCACACATTCTGAACTATTATTTTACTAAAAATACAAAAAAATAAAACTGTTTTTATTTTATTTACTAAGGAGATTTGGAAAAATTATTGATGGTATAAAATCAATTTAATAGCTGTGTTTTTTGTTGGCATTATAAAGCCATATAATATTTATGTGGTCAATATAAATTAAATATTAAATGCTAAATTTGACATTTAACAATGTTAATCAACGTATTTATAAGCCAGTGAATGAGATAGTTAATTAAATCACATCCATAAAAAAGTCAAACATTAAATATTTACACCTAAAAAGAAAATAAAAAAGGATACACAAAATAAAATAAACAAACGTCTCTAAAGATAATAAATTTTAATTACGGACAGCTTTGGCAAGAAAACAAATTCGTATTTAAAAGCAATTTTAAGCCACCAAGCAATCATGGTCCAACACAAAAGTTGTCATTTATCAACATCATCAAAAATTCGAAAAGACTAACCACCTTGGGTTTTCAGGTGTATTATATACCTGTTTACCTGATGTGTAGCAGAGCTGTAAAGGAATCATTATTTTTTTATTTAAATTTTTTATGAATTAGCTAAATTTTGAATTAATTCTTTTCCCAACAAAAAACAATTGAATGAAATTTGAATCAATTCAAGGGAATTAAGCAAATATGAATTTCGAGTTGTTTTCAATTTAAATGAATTTGTGGAATTAGTTGTAATTCGCTTTCAATTCAAATAAATTTATTAAAGTGAATTGGAATTCAGTTGAATTGAGATGACTTAAAATTTATTCAAATCAATTATAACAATAAATTTCAATTAAAATTACAAAAAAAAAATAGTTACAATCATTTAAATTCAATAGCAGATCTAGGGGGATGAAAATTGGAAATTTCGCCTACCAAGTTGAAAATATTCAGCACAAAAATTGATAAGTTTTGCCTGGATCCAACAAATATGGTGTTTGGAGTTTTTTTTTCGGAAAGAACTGATTTTTAATTTGAAATACGCTAAACGGCAAAATAATATCCCAGTAAACAAATATAGATTTGACGATTTTATAACGAGATTCAAAGTTGTCAACGATTCGTTTAAAAAAATTTAAAAAAGGCATATTTCACAATATACAAATATGAGAATATTTAAACGAAAAATTAATATTAAATCACCTTTAATAATACATTGTAACCGCAGGCAAGGTATACTATTTTGTTTGTTTATAATTTTTAATTAAATGAAAGAGAATGGATCTTATATTGATAAATGATTTATATAATGACGGCGATTATGTATGGAATACAATATCTGTTAGCGTCACAAAAGTGAATCATTTTGAGCACATTTTTCATTACATTCTTATTAATTTCATCGCGAATATGTTCTTTGAGTTGCTCAACCGTTTCTAGTTTGTTTGCATAAACCTTGCTTTTCAGATATCCCCACCAAAACAAGTTCGGAGAAGTCAAATCAGGCGACCATGGAGGCCAATCAACATCACAATTTCTTGAAATGACTTTTTGTGGAAAGAGGTCTCGCAGTAGTTCCATTGTAATGCGATGAAGTTGTAGTGTTAAAAAGTCAAGACTGTCAAGTCTAATGCTTACCAAAATGGCGGCAAACCAAAGTAGTTTACCTTCCCGGCGGACACACTATTTGAAAAAAATATAAATTTAAATGTCTTTTAGCAAATTTTGGTAGAATTTATGTCGATACTTAATAATTCAGTTTCTAATCTGAAGTTACCTAATATTTCCAGTACATTGTGGGAATTTCAAATCTAAGAATTTTTTGTCTTTTGACAAAATCAATTCAAATTTCAATCAATTCAATTGCTTTAGCAAGTTCATATGAATTGAATACGAATTTCAATTTATTCCATAAATTCATTTAAGTTAAAAACGCATCGTAATTCATATGACAAATTCATTTGAATTGACTAAAACTTCATTCAATTAATTTTTTGCTGTGAAAAGAATTACATGATAAGATTTACATCTGCACCTGGCAGTGAGCCCTAATCAGATGGTGGTCATACCACCGTGAGTGAAAAGCAGCGCCACTCACGCCCTAGAAGGCCGAAGTCTAATTCTAGCAACAGGTCCTTCCTAGTAGCAATTTCAATAATTCCAGAGCAGGGCTGCAAACCACCACTCCTTGCTGAAGAGCTGGAGACTATCCAAGTCCTGTCCAGAACACATGACTAGCATGCTCACTGGATCTAGGATCATTCCACCACGTAGGTGTTATTAAAAGTGAAATGATCCTGGGCACCATATAAAACAGACCTGTTATGGGACCACGAAACCACAAGCACCACGATACTCCCGAAGAGCCAACCTTAATAATCAGTCAGAGAAACAGCTAAATGCCTAAAGAGACAAATAGCGGAGGAAATTCTGCGGGCTACTGATTCTCGTGGAAATAACGTGGAGCTTCCAGTTGTACCAATGCTGACTTCAGGGGACTGAGCTCCCTTATACCCCCAGTTGCACAGGTCTAGATAGTCGAAGTTCTATAAAGACCGATAAATGTGCCCCAGGGGGGGGGGGGGAGGGAGGGCGTGTGAAAAGAATTAATGATTCGCGAATTAATTAAAAAATGAATGATTCATTTACAGCTCTGATGTAAACAATAATATTTTTTTGGGTTATTTTAACCTTCGTAGAAAGAAAGTTAAAAGCTTTTGCCTCGCGCTCTGAAAAAATTTTTCAAGAAAAACATTTTGCTTCATATAGATAATAAGACATTCATTGATTTTGTTGATTGGAGATTAACAAAAAAGATTTTAAAAATCGTTTAATTTTAAAATTTGCTTTATCTATATGTTATATTCGATTAGATCTATTGTTTTTACTATTTTATTGTAAAGCGTTTTTCCACAAGAATAAGGTGACTTAAATTTTTTTTGTATTATGAAGAGAAAAGTTTGGCAATTATAAATGAAAAATGATATCTGGCAAAGGTCTACCGAGATCACGTTGATATTAAAGTTTTTCATCACTTTTTGGCCAAGTGGCGGTTCTATTTCAATAATCGCATCACGGATTTTGTGTTTTAAGGTTGAAAAGGGATTCTGCTGGCTACGCCTAGACTGTGTTCTTAATATAGCCCTGCAAAAAATATCTAGTGGTGTTAAATCACACGATCTGCCTGGCCACTTAACTGCTGATTGTCGTGAAATTATGCGATCGGAAAATTTGGTTTGCAAGAAAGTGGTCGTTTCATTGGCTGTGTATCATGTGACATCGCCCTGTTGAAACCACATATCAGTGATATCCACGTCGGCAATAATAGCCCAAAATTGCGTTGTTAGCATCTCGCGATAGTTTGATCCCCTTCCATATCTTCGAAAGGTCACAAAGGCTTCTCAACAATCGCTCTAGGATTTTCAAAAGCTTAAATATGGCAATTTTGCTTGCTGACATACCCTGACAAATGAAAATGGGCTTCGTCTGAAAAAAATATTTTTTCAGAAATACCAGCTTGAAGAAATTGAGCGAATGAACGGTCGATTGTCTTTAATTTTTGCACTGGTTAAACCCTGTAAGGCTTTTAAATTAAATCCTTACGCAAAAACCACCATGTGGTTGTCTACCCAAATTGTTGAGAATATCGACAATTATCAAATGCAAATCTGCTACAACACTGTGACTTACCGCTGAGATATTCTCAGTTGAACGAACTGGTCAAACACATGTTGGTGTTCGCACATTTTATTATTTTAATACGATTTTCGTGCGAAATTGAATTCATTGTAACAGTTGCCAATGCATCTAATACGAATACGTCCAAACACTAAATGTCAAAACTATCATGTTGTTGGTGTTGCCATAATTGAAAAAAAGCTTTCTGTTAAATATACTTTCACTTATAAAATATTATTGTGGATTTACAATATTATTTTTAATTTTTTTTTTGTAATTTGTATTTTTATAATTAATTAAATTAATTTAAAAATATTCTTAAAGTGTAAGAAAGCGAAAAACAAACGCTTAGCTATAAAAAAAGCTAATACGTGATAATTATCAGGTGAATAAGTGTTTTTAAAGTAAAGGAGTTCAGCTAACCACTTTAACTGCTTGGGTTTAGTTATCTTTGGTCATCAATTACTATTATTTCTGATATTTTTAATAAATTTAATTCTGTAAATTTTAATTATTTTTGAGAATTTCGCTTATAATTCAATCACTAGTTTGATGGAATGTCAATTAAATATTCTATCTCTAATATAAATGACCCTAAAATAGCTTTACTTTTCTTGCAATATGCCAACATCTCGGCAGTTTTTGGGATAATTTTTTACATAACTAGTGCTATGAAAATATACTAAAATAGACCAAAACTAATTAGAACATTTTAAAAAATACTAGAATATACTAAAAAATATAAAATAAAATGTACTAAAATATACCAATAAAATATATTAAAATATACCAAAGTATTCCTAGAAACTTGCTCGTTATCGATTAATTACATGTGTTTAAAGGTCTTATTATTTGCATGATATCCTACGTAGTCCCAGAATGCCTTTGAAACCATGATTAACACACACTCTCGAGCAGATGTTTATAAATACTGAAATAACTTTTTTTAGTATACTACAACGTTTAACTGCCATCGTTAAGGGCATTTTCTTGTGATTACAAAAAATAGAAACAACAGCATTAATGCTTTATTATTTAGCATTTTAAGGTGGTGTTTCCAAAAACGATAAAAAAATATAATTTTTATACGATTAGAACTATAGTAAAAATTATATTTTTTGCAAGTGGTCATCAAGCGAAATTGAGCCATTGCCAAGGCCATATATGGAAACAAAAATTAATAGAAACAAAAACTTTTAAATAATTTTACCCATAATTTCATCACAAGTGTATATTTGTTTTAATCAAACTGTCTGGTATAAAACAAAATATGACAATTTTGGATTCGGTGCTTGACAGCAAAATTTATTATTTATTTTTTATAAATAAAAGCAAATTTTATATAATCAAGGCAAAAATGCATTTAAAAAATTAATATAAACAGATTTTGTTTAACATATGCATCTCATGTAGTTTTTCAGTCTACCAGAGATTAAAATGTTTACAGTGTTTACAAATTGCCGAACAGTATTTTCTAACTTTCTGAACATTTTCAATTCAATGTTTTTAGGTTGTATATTTACTTAAGATGTCTTGTTTAAAATTTTGTTATTTGAAACAAGCAGTAAAAGCTGTAAAGTAAAATTCCAAAGAGTAAAAAAAGTCATTTTTAAGACAAATAAATTTTCATAAGTTTTGTGGACATGTCAACTCAAGAGATTTGTTTGTTTTATGACTTTGTGTTTTTAATAAATGGCTGTGTTTATTTCGAACAAACAATTTGTTGCATCAACAATCACACACAAGCAGCAGGCAAAATATATGCATGCATGTATGCCTTAACAGACATTCATTTAAATGCATATTTTTCATGCTCCGTAAGACGTATTAAATTGCAAATAAATTTTGTCAACATGAAAAACATGTTGTTTAGATTTAAAATTGCTGCTGTTTAAACTGCTGCCACTGCTGTTTTCCAGGGCGAAGATTGGCAAAACAGCAAACATCAAATTCTTGCTATTCAAAACCAACACACATACATATCTACCTCGACTCAAATAACAGTCATAATTTTCAAATAAGATCTCTTTGAGTAATCGTAATGTTTATTTTCCAAGAAAATGTACCATTTTATTTTTTTATATTATTTTTTATGACAAAACTTGTTTCAAGGCTCGTCAAATAAAAAGGAAAAATTGCCAATGAAGGAATAAAAAAACATTTTATTTTATTTTATTTAAAAAAAAGAGGAACCAAATCATTTTGAAGGAAATAAATAAAACATCTGTCATAAAATATTTGATGCTTTATTAGGCCCACCATCATTAAAATTTCTTAAACAAATTTTGACTGGTATAACTTTTTTATGACTCCTTTTTTTAACATTCAAATTTTATTTCTTTATTTATGGGGAACATTTACACAGTAGGAGTCAGGATAATTTAATATCTCCTCCAATAAAATCTTCATTTTTATATTAAATTTTAAACAAAGTGCATTTCATTTGGGCAAATGACAAACGCAAATGAGAGATATCTTATCAAATTAAGATAAGAATTTATGCCTTCAAAAGAATAAGTTTTTTAAAGTACTTTTTCATTACATTTTGATTTAGTCTTGTTTTTACGATTAAAATATTTTTACATTAAAAAAGGTTGCATGACAAAAAGGTTTTACGAGAACGGTTTTTTGGTTAAACTTGCCTAAATTTAAATTACGCCATTAAGTTTTTGTTTTTGGAACTTTTGATCGATATTCCGAGTAACAAATACTCACAGTTTCTCATCTGTAGAAGCATAATAGCAAACTTTTGAGTTGTTGCATAGCAGGTGTCTTTTTGTGATAGCATATTCATATGCTTTCCCCCCTACAAAACATGTTAGGTTTAATAGTTATATGTATAAGTATTAATCTTAATATATATATTTTCAATATTTCGCTTCTTCAGAAAATTAAACAACAAATTGAAAAAAAACAACAAATTTTTGAAAACAATTGACAAAAATATATAAAATAATTTTCTTCATGCATACATAAGTACATACAAAATTAAAATTTAAAAAATTTAAATATACAAAAAACAAGGAAATGGAAATTAAATAACCAGATGTTGCTTTCTTATACCAATCAAACACTAACTTATTTCCCTTTCTTATTATCAATATATCTAAATATGGAAGTTTAGATTCTAACTCCCTTTCAATCGTAAATTTAATATGAAAACTATTCAATTCTGACAAAATGTCATCCACTGCATCTTCTGATGTTATACAAAATAAATCATCTACATATTTTGTGATAATCTTCTCTTTAATATGCATCTTACTAATACATGAATTTAGTATTTCCTCCATCACAATATCAGCTATAATTGGAGATGCTGCAGAGCCCATAGGGAGGCACTCCTTCTGCTGATATAGCCTATTATCAAATTGAAAATACCTGTTGTCTTTAATGCAAAACTTAAGAATACGTAAAAAAATTGATTCTCAATATTCGTATTTTGCTCTATTATCTGCCATTTTCTCTCTATAATCCTTAAAGCTAAACCTAAAGAAATACTTGGAAAAAGTGAAACTACATCAAATGAAAACATTCTATCATTATCTTGTATATTTATTTTCTTGGTTTTACCTTTAAATTTCAATGAATTTCTAATATTATATATTGATTGTCCTGTTATTACCTTAAGGATACTCGTTAAATACATGCACAACAGCAAATAGGCCTTAAAGGAAAATTTTGCTTATGGATCTTAGGTACTCCATATAGCTTTGGAGAATTTGATACATTCGTCCTAAGTCTACTTCGCTTCATTACTGAAATGATATCTTTTTTAAAAAGTTCATTAACTAAAACATTGTTTGTTTTCTGCAGTTTAGTAGTAGGATTCTTATTCAATATTGAGTGTTTTGCAGACTCGTTAAGAATGTCATTTATTCTCGAATTGTAAACGTCTCTGCTCATAGCAACAGTAACATTACATTTTTTAGCAGTTTTTACTTTATCTGATATAAAAATATCCCTTGCTGTAGGTCTAATGTTGCTAATGTGCCTATCAATAATCATTGTTAGTTTTGTTCGCGCTACTTCCTGATCCTCTTTTTCTTTTATAGTCTGAAGCAAATCATCTCCTTCTAAAATCAACTTTTTCATAGGAAAATGTTTCTTTCCAACTGGTAATGCAAATTTCTGTCCTAGAGAAAGAATCCACTTAACATCCACTGGAATATCTATGTCAGTGTTGTTGACAAACCAATCTTCATTAACCTTAATTCCCAATTCCTTTCTTTGAATATCAGAAAGATTCTTAAATTTCCTACTGTTTGTTTCCTTAATCTTTTTTTCAAAAATATGAGTTCTCTAATTAAAATTTTAAATAGGTCACGTTGTTCTTTTGTGTAAATCTTTTGTGTACCTCCTACTAGTGTGTTGGTAATTTGGAATTTCCTTAATATTAAAAATGTCCACTAAATTATTTGTTGAATTTCCAATGAATTTTGATGTAATTCCAGCTTTCCTACAACTTATAAAAATGTGATTGATGCTTTCGTTCTTACAATTTTGTCCATGGTAGCTTTGTATTTATTGATTATTGCTCCAATGGAATTATTTTTTTTTAACTTCTTATAGCACATAATCGATTTTGAATTTCTCTTGCTCATAATTGTTTTTACCCAAATTTGCTTGCTTTGTTTTCTTCTTCTTAATTGTTGTTTTATATAATTTTGTTTCTTATTATTAATCATTTAATAGTTATGATATGTAGTTTCTAGACATCAGACTACTGACCTCAGTATGCAAAATTTGACAATTTTGATAACTACAAGATTATATGACTGCAAGTTATTGTTTTTACTGCTCTAATTGTAGTAGTCAAATAAAACTAAATTCTATTTTCGTTTAACTACAAAATAGAAATAGTGTTGGTTAATAGTACAGTAAAATATTTGAATCAAATTAATGTTTAGAAATATTTT
The DNA here is from genome assembly GCA_030448955.1 of Trichopoda pennipes. Taxonomy (NCBI): domain Eukaryota; kingdom Metazoa; phylum Arthropoda; class Insecta; order Diptera; family Tachinidae; genus Trichopoda; species Trichopoda pennipes. The sequence continues at coordinate 8,148,106 of JASKUP010000088.1, forward strand.
ATTTTGTAAAAGAAGAAAATAAACATTTAAATATAATTCAAAGGATTATAAGGAGGTTCGCCTTAAATAAATTCATATATTTTCTTGTCATATATATGGTTACGAAGATGATTTTTCAAGTTTGAAAAGAAAATAATTATCAGTCTATAAATTTTAGTGCATTTTACAAGTTGCCTAGCTTTCTAAGAAATCGTATACATACAAGACAACAACAATAACATGCTTATAAGAAATTCCATCAAATTAGATAAACAACAGAAAACAAAAACGACTAAATAACATAGAACAAAACAAAAAACACAGCCAAGCAAATGCGCTAACTGAATGATAATAACAACCATATAAAATTGATATTCTTGTTTATGCTAGAAACGCTGAAAACAACTATATATAAGCACCACGTACATTACAAATGAAATCAATTCAAGTTGAGTCAGCAGTGAGTAATGACAACAAAGTTGTTATTGCGTGTATTTTGTGTGTGTTAAGAGTACATAAATCGGTTAATTTAATTTAAAACTCTAAAGTGCTGTATTATTATTGTGCAATAAAAAACTCAATATAATAAAACATTTGTTAAAAGAGATAAACGTAACAATATATATCAGTAATAAATATATTTATATTTTTCAATATAGCTTGAAATTTTTTATATGTCTGGAGTTATGTGGATAGGCTTTTTAGGCTTAAATATCGTTTGTGTGCATCTGCTCGATCATGCTCAAAGTTTTTTTTTTGCCAGTCATCCTAGATTGGTTGTAGTGCAAGGGTTTAAAAAATTGCAGCCCACAGGTATTGTGAAACTGCTGCTTTCAAAAAAATTAAGTTTAGCTCCGTTTTTTTTTGATAAATTAGTTAAAACTAATTTTAATAAAAACCTTTCCTTCCGTTAAATTATTAATTAAAAACTTTCGAATATTAGCTTTCCATCAAAAATAATAGGTATTTCCGAAGCCGGGAAGAAAATCTTTAAATACAATTGATATGATCAATCCACGTTAGTCTACCATTAAAATCTACACCTAAGTTAAATGCAGAGTTCACGAATTCAATAATATAGCCACCAATTTGCTCATGAATGTTATTAAAAGTTTTCCTAGATTTCGAGAGCAGAATACATTTCGACTTTGAAGCGTTGATATATAAGTTATTAATCATTGCCCTGCAGTTGCCCAGCAAATTGTCGTTTATTCTTCCCACGCAGATGGAAACCTTTACCTCATCAGCATACATAAGCATTTTTACTGTCGATAACAACATCAGCTAAGTAATTTATGTAAGCACGGAAAAGAAGTGGACCCCAAAGAGGAAACTGCCGTATTCTTCTACTAATCCTAAGAGGATCAGTTTTCCTATCGTTAGCATGTACTATCTGAGATCGGTAGTAGGATATGGGATTGCAGGCCGAGCTTTAGAAATAAAATAAATTTTCGTAGTTTTTATACCAAAATCAAGTGATCCACCGCATCGAACGCCTTACTGTGATCCAAAAGAATTTAGAAAGCCAGCATGTTGCTATTGAGTTTGGATTTGAGGCTTTAATTATGTCCTGTTATACTGCTTTTATCCCAAATAGTACGATTGCGCATGAGATAAAATTTCATTTCGTGATTGGTACTTTTTTTTTTGCTCGCTCAAAATGCCTTAGATAAAAACGATAGGATAGCGATTAGTTGGAATTCACCATTAGTTGTGGGTAGAGGAATGATCCTTGAAGACTTCCAGTCCTTAGATAGAGTTGAGCAAGTATGTTAGGATCGGTAAGAGCTTCGGCATCAATACCCAATTTGTTCATACCGAGTGGGATAGATTTAATAGCAGAAAAACTTTCGAAAATGCAAAGTCTCTTTATAAGCACTAATTTGATTTCATTTTTGCTGCTGTTCTCATTATAGCATTCTAAATTAGGAAGGTTTATCGATTAGATTTTTTAGAGATTTTATGTTTTTCTTAAGTTCACATAAACAGGACATGTTCTTGAAAAGAAACAAAATTTAAAAATCAAAAGTATACTACTAAAATATAAGTTCATTATATAGATGACTTATTTAGGATGGATGTCTATAGCTGACTACACGATTTCACAGTTGCCGTCAACAGCATTCGTAGATGTGTAGTCTAATATCATTTATCTACCTAATACATTTTCGGTATAGCTGTTTAAAGTTCAGTAATATTTAATCAGCATAAAGCGACCACTCAATCATAATTATACTTTCAAATTTACAACAATTAAACTTGATTGGTATTAAGAACTATTTATTGCAATTATCTTGCATCGTTTAGAAACAACAGGGGATTTAATTCATGCTAATAAATTTAATGAAAAATTAGATGATTATAACCATTTATATTAAAGCGTCAGCTGGGAAAGTGACAGTTGATAGGGTGTTTATACTAATTACAGTTAACACATTCCTTACAAAATTTTATGGTTAAACTAAGTGATTTATTTTAAGTTTATAACAAATATTAAAGAAAAGTGATTTAAAATCAATAAAAGTTAATGACTAAGATATTTTTATTATATCCATTAGAGGAAAACTATAAAAATTCATAGAAATCAATTTTATGTTCTTGTTTCCTTTTTTTTTTTTTTGAAAGGAAAATATAAAAACGAGAGTTTGACATTTTTCTTTTCGAGGTCTTTGTGCATTTTTCTTTTGCTTTTAAGTTTCAAAATAAAAATTTGTATAAAAAGTTTAATAAAGCGAAGTTTATAAAAATTGGCTGTCAATTAATTTAGCGTCATGTCAATGTCAGTATTAGTATCAAGTTTTTTTTTGTTTTATTAAATAAATAATCGTAATCTTTACAAAAAGGAGGAAAAAATATAAGCAATTTAACGTTAAATTATTTAAAACTATTTGAAGGCAAAATAAAATAAAAATTTTAATGTTTTAAGTATAATTTTACGTATATTGTTACATTTATTGCTTTTAATAATCGCTTTGTAATTTTGAGGTGTTTTATTGCAAAATAATAACACAGTACTTTAGAGTTTTAAATGAAGTTAAACGATTTATATACTTTCAATACAAACAAAATAAATACGATGGTAACTTTGTTGTTTTTACTTACTGATGACTCAAATTGAATTCATCAAGTGGTGCTTATAGAGTTGTTTAAAGCCTTTGTCTACTTTAACATCATCCCATATTGTTTTTGTTATTATCATTCCATTAAAACGCCAGCTTGGCTGTATGGGTTGTTTTGCTCTGTATTAGTTGTTTTCGTTTTCTGTTGTTTATCTTATTTGGTAGAATTTTTTTATAAGCATGTTATTGTTGTCTTGTGGGTCTAAGATTTCTTAGAAACTATGTAGTTTGTAAAATGCACAATGGGTCGTTTCTTTTAGCTTTTTTCTGATAATCATTTTCTTTTTAAGCTTAATCAATTATCTTCGCAACAATATGGTTGATAAGGGTATCGATCTTTATTAGAACATATTAAATGATCTTATTTAAAATATTGATTATTGAAGTAGATGCTCTGTTGGGTTTGAAGCTTATAGAGTCGTTCTCTTTTTACATATGTCAAGTTTAGTTTCTATTTTACAAATCAATTATGTTTTTATAATTTGAATTAGGCTTTGTTAATTGTGATAAAGTATAATTAACTTTGTTTTGTTAATTAGTTTATAATTAATTTTTTCTTGGACAAGGTTCCTGAACGGTTCCAGCTAAAAGTGCAGGCGTCCGTTATAAGAAAGAAAACTAAGGCAGATGTTGCCAGTTTAAGTTCACAATCAAAAGTCTTAATTTATTTGTGGCATGCAGCCCTTTTTATATAATGTTTACATTTCTTAACTTAGCTTTTCTAACTTTTAGTAACTTATTAAAATAATACATTTCTTTCTTTACACTGACATACATTATTGATCCATTTTCCATGTAAGGAATCAAATGCTTGATAGTATAAAATATTCAAATTAATATGACACCCAAAAGTGTGTCACTTAATTAATTTATATTCATGGATTGATCAATTGCATTTGATTTGACACATGTTCTTATTTGGTAAGTGGTAGTATAGTGCATTTGTCATTACAGTATAGTACAATTTGTGTGGTACACTACACAACCAAACCAGGGAAAGAAAAAAACAAGTGTGCCACTGTGCCAAGAAATTAAAAAAGATATTTTTGTGCATTTTATTTCCTGTTACTAACAAATTTTTTATATAACGATCTTAATTATAAAACTGAGATAAATTATAAAAAGAAGAGTTAAAGAAAATCTGAAAAATCATTACCACTTTCCGATTTACTACAATTTTAGATAGAATTCATCTAACTTAACGATATTATACTGTTTAAAAATTAGCTTTTGTTTCAATTATCGCAATAAATATAAACAATTCTGGGCAGCTGCATATCATCAGTCAGCAATTTGCCTACAAGTATCGGGTTTTTCAACAAAAAGTTTGTTTTTCTATATATAACTTTTGTTGCATTTGGGCTTCTGAAAATCCTCGAGCGATTGTTGAGAAGCCATGCTCAACGTATTACTGTTTGGTCTGTTAAGTGGTCTGAAGGCGTGCTTGGGCCGTTTTTTTTTATAGATGAGGTTGGAAATGCTATGGATTATGCTGTAGCGAGATATTAACAACTCAATTTTGAACTATTATTGACGACGTGTATATCACTGACATAATGTTAAGAAAGGAGGGTTCCACGTATCACACAGCCAATGAAACGTTAATTTATTGCAAACCAAATTTAAGTGGTTAAAAGAAATAAAGATTCATAGATCTAAAAGAGCCCTAGGTCGCTGATACATAGGTGATTTCAAAATAAGCTTGTTTTCCCGAAATTCCTATTATTAACGGAGATAAAACCATTTGAAAATTTTTATTAAATTCTTATATAAAAATCGATTTATTATAAAATTTATAGGTGGTTCCAAAATAAGCTTGTTTTCTTGAAATTCCTTTAGCTGAAATTTTCATCATAAAAGTTTATTTTTAGGAAAGTCTAAATTGATATCCTAATGTCAAAAACGTATAAGAAAACATGAAACAGTTTCAGTACAGACACCAGTAATTGTTCTTTACAAACAATTGTAGGAGATAGACGAAGAAATACAGATAAAATCTAGAAGCGAAAAGAAGAATATGAAATTGTCGAATTTCGCATTATTTTCTTAAACTTCCCGAATCACAAAACAAACGGAACATCATGACTGCTTTTAGCAAAGGACTGCAAGGAAAACTGTAAACACCCTTATAGAGAAAAAAACATTGTGTTAATAAAACATAAATTAAACAAAAAATTTTGTGACTACAAGAGTCATGAAGGGACACATAAATTTCAACTAGAAGCATTGCTACACATGAGGGAAAATGTATTAAAATCTGGTAATTTTTCTTTTTTACATTCTTTCGTGTATACCTAGAATTATGCATTGTTTTAAAAAAATAAGCCTTTTTTAACTTCTTCTTACAAAAGTGTTATAATAAAAGCTATTGTTGCTGATGTTGCCCGTAGCCCGTCAGTTAACACATGTTGAGCAACCGCAATGGCTGTAGGTCTGCTAATTTTTTACACAAAAAACTGAGAATTAAAGTTTTAATACAGCCTTAAGTAAAAATAATTATAATTGTTGTTGATGAGTGTTTTAAAGGTGAAATAAAACTTTTGGCGTTTTGATAAAACGGCGTCATATTTGGGTCGCCTGTACAGTAAAACAAAAGGATTGCAACAACAAGATAAGTATGTGGCAGACTTGGACTTTTTGGCTGAAAGGGCTGTTTGGTAAGTTATGATTTTCTGAGTTCGACTCTTGTCAGAGCTTGTGATGAAAAATAGTGTGCCGAGTAAAGGCGTATATTTTCTAGGCAGATATCGAGTAGATCAGTGCTTATGATATTCGAATTGTCTCCTCAATTATTTTAAGCTTAGCTCTATTTTGATTTCAAATTACTTTCAAATGGCTACAGATCTGCACTAGCAGATCACCTGGCTAAAGACCTCACCACCCTACACAGAAATCAAGGACCTATATATCTTAATGCCCACACAAGAAACGCTAGACAACTTATACGATAACAATACATCACGGAAATTATAGATATCGCAAAGACGATGATAAATAATTTAATAGATTTACAAATTACTTTACGAACTTGGAATGGAAGACCCAACTTTAGCTATCTTCATGCAAGATTTACATGAAGACACTAATCAACAAACAGAGAATAACTCCTTACTTTAGATACGTACATTCTCGAACAAGACAACGCCGAAAAAATTCAACAAAATCTGTTGCCACCACAGCAAAATTGTTGGATGGACACCATTCTTATCGATTAATTATATGTCTTTTACTTATGTGTTATCTCTAAGAAGAAAAGAAAGAAAAATACTTGCGGCATTTTAAGTGGCCATTTTGCATTGAAAAAATTTACCAGAGAAAAAAAGAACGTTCGAGAAGCTTGTTCCCGGTGATGATACAAAAAAGTATGTGTTAAAATGCTTAAATATGAATTCAATTACAAACATAACTTTTTGTAAAAGGAACTTATATTGTAACATTTAACTGATAATAGTAAATAACAACAAGCCACAAGAAAGAGTGATCATTTAAATTGTTTTTTTTTTATTTTTGCGTGTTAAAAATCCGAGGCATATCACTACAGCAGAGTTTGGGCAGCTTCACCCGACAACGCCATCCATATACATACACATTCCATATGCATACACATTGGAAAAAGAACAAGATAGAAATTTGCATTATCTTGACATAATAACATAAGGAACCGAGTAATTAAAATCTATAGAAAACCAATTACGACGGACACTACCATCCACATCACCTAGATCCCTACCCAATAAAACTACCAACATTTACACATATGATAAACAGAGTTATGATAATCCCATTTTGTTTTTATATATATAAAATTTATTTAACGAGATTAAATATTCTTAAACTATAAATAAACAAATAGTAGGAGATGTATTTTTTTAAAACTATACACAGTCCGTTGTTAGGGCTCTCGGCTATATTACTTAATATTTACTATTTACATTATTTTGGCTAGCCACCAAAATTTCCAAATTTCATCCGTTAGCTCATTGCTTAGTATAGCTTTAATGTTGGCTCTTCTATAGATGTGGTAAAATATTGTTATGCCGATTTCATTTTGTTGTAGCCTTTATTATCGAGATAGAAAAAGGCCTTCGTAAGTTCAAAGTTAACGTAATAAGGAGCCAATTAATTTGGTTTCATAACTTGACTATTCCTTATGTGATTCCTAATTAGGTGAATAATAAAATTATCGATCTTGCTAATTTTGGCAACATTGTACAACTTTTGATTTGAAATATATTTCTTATAATTACTATTTGGAAACCTGTAGAGAGTTGTACAGGATCGTAAACATATTCTTTCAAACATTCTCAGTTTTTCCATGTAAGATGGTGAAATATTGAACCATATCTGACAACCGTATGTTAATATCGGTCTTATCAAAGTTTGGTACAAAAGTATTTTAACATCACTTCTAATATGTTTTGAATAAAATATCCTTCCATACATATAAAAAAGTCCCTTCATGCCTTATCTAGTTGCAAATTTAGGTGATCATTGAAGTACAAAAATTTATCCATTTTTATTCCTAAATATTTCACCATTCCCTTATTGGGAATGTCTACATTATCACCTGATTTAATTGTAAATGACTTCCAATTGTTTTTTATATGACATGTGCATTTTCCGACAGGGGAACGAAATAAAATAGCCTCACATTTATCTAAGTTAATCCTCATCTGCCAGCCTGTAGCATTTTTTTTCCAACATTCTGAAGTATTCCTGTAGTTTATTATATATCCTATCAATCGTATTATCCGCGTGATAAATCACAATGTCATCAGCAAAAGCTATAATGTTCTCGATTTTTCAGCAAAAATAAATTAAATAAAATAGGAGAGTTTACTGTTGTCTGTGTTCCCCCCGGGGCACATGATAGTCTTAATGGATCCTACTTCTTTCATCTAGACATGGTGTCTTGCGGGGTAAAAAGGAGCACAGACCCCTTCAAGGCTAGTAGTGGCTGTGTGTTTCGAGGCCCTCGTGAAAGTTTGTGGGTCGGATCATTCACAATGAACACAATGAATGGTTCAGGTCCAGTGTGAATGCCGTCGTGTTCTTAATTATATTAATCTTCATGCGTTCTGGACCAGGAGTTGGATAGTCTCCAACTCTTTAGCAATGAGTGAAGGCTGCGGCCTACTTCGGGCTTTCGAAATTGCAAATAGGAGTGACCGGAGGATATACGTATTCGATGGCCTTCTAGGGCGAGGATGGCGCTACATTCCATCTACGTGGTTCGACCATCATCTGATTATAGCTCACGGCCGGTGCAGATGTAAATCTTATCATATCATGTACCCTGTTGTAAACCATTAACTATATTACATCTTTTGGAGCTCATCTTGTTTCCATTACAGACTAAGAATGATTTGTTATTAAGCATATTGGGGATAATTATTATCATATGTTGAAGAAATTTGTATCGAAGGCTTTTTTAAAATTCACTAGACAAGTGCCAGTGGGATACGATTTATTCCTGTTCCAATAAATGTTCGATACCAATAAATGAATGGCATGGACTGTTGAACCTAAACTGTCTGTCATTAATTAAATCTTCCCTTTTAGATATTTTCATTACAATATTATTTATGCAGATTTAAAAAATTTTACTTATGTTCGGTAATAAGATTATTGCACGATTACTGGCGTCTTTTTTTTTTTCTTAGACAGTATAACAACTTTTGCAATTTTCCAAGCAAGAGGAAAGTAGGAGTTGTTTAGCATGTTATTGAACAGTGTACAATATTCCAAAATTAATTCATTAGGAATATTTTTTAGAATCATGTTGGGAATTTTATCAATTCCCGAAGATAAGTACAACAAAGAACTCGACACAATATACACTATAGCTAAAAACAACGTCTATAAATCCATTGCTGTCTTAGGCAATACAACACTAAAATTTTCAATTTTCATTTTGTGAAAATTGAGTCTAAGGTCCGTTTCAATGATGTCTCTGAAATGTTCAATTGTTGAGAACGACGGTGAATTGATGTTGATAGCGCTTCACGCACACTTTCTGCCTCAGCAACAATATTCTCGGGTGTACGCACTGTTTTTGGCTTTTCACGCTTTGGTTTATCGATGAAGATGCCAGTTTCTTTCACTTTTTTCACAAGATAACGAACATACAGAGCTGACGGCGCTTCTCTTCTTCTAAAATCCGTACGCAATTTTCGCACACATTGTGCAACATAACCACGACTTTCAAAGTAATGTCGCAATATTTCCCAGCGTTGTTCAAGCATAAACGCAACCATATTCGTTCAACGGAAGGATAAAACTAATTATCTGTCAAATCAAACATGAACTAAGTGTTCCCATTCCCATTCACAAAATAAGCAGTAGATGAAAAAAAACCGTTAGATTGCGGACACTTTACCAGCTCTATAGAATATAGAATACAGACTGTGAAGTAAAGTGTGCTTACAAAAATTGGTATAATGCAGATGCCTTAACCGTAGGTAGTCGAATTAAATATAAAACCACTGATGCCAATGATTAATGCCAACTTCGCAGTAGTTTGCGAATGGCTCGGTTATGGTACGTTTTTGGATTATTCGTATAGCATCGCTTTTTAATGATATTCGAAAAGAAAAAAGTTGAATAAATAATTGCATCGGTCCAAAAAGTGGTAACAAAGTGAGTGAGCAGCATCAATTGAACTTTGTTGGCGAATGATCCGAGATCTTTCGGCTAGGATAAGTCTTATTCGCATACAAAATCTTTAGCCAACGATATTTTAGCGGTCATAAAAGCAAAGAATTCAGTTTCAAAATATTCGTCTAACAAAGAAAAAGCGTAATCTTCTGCTTTGTAATCGACAATAATTTTCATAGTTTATGAAAAAAGGTAACATGTAGTTATAATAGTTCTGAACGCTATATTTAAGTTAGCGTTGCTAAACTTATGAAAATGTCAGACTTTTAAAAAAGGAAGAGAGACAGAACATGGCAAAATAATCAACAAATATATACTCGAACAAATGAAAAGCACCCTCAGACGGACACAAGTAACTGGATAATAATAGGAGATGAAAGTTTTAAAAATTATCTTTACATAAAATGCTAGGTGGCGGGCGTTCTATCTATACGGCCTTAATAAAAGAACTACCTAAACCTGAACACCAGTACCCTCACCAGTACCGTTTAGAATACGGCTTGAGAATGATGCCCTCACATCAAAATCGCTCGCCGTTCATGCCAAACAAACAGCCAGCAAACACGGAAAGAAATGACGACAGTGATTTTCATAAGGTTTATCCCTACTCAGATGGAGATTTCGTATCTTGTTTATGCTTCGAATAAGATGTTTTCCTTTACAAGTATCACTATTAGTGGTAGATGTTTTTAACGATATTATTTCTGTTAAATACTTTGTAAAAATTTCTCTTTTCTATAAAAATAAATTGAAGCATCTTTGGAAAATATATTCCTTTGTGGTTTATATTTAGCCAAACCAAAACAAATTAATTACGTTGTCTGTTAACTATAAACTCTTTCTTGTAAAGTTAAAATTAATGACTAGTAAAAATTAATCTTCTCCATTACAAATTGGTGGTTTCATGCGTCAATGCATTTGGTCATTATTAATAGCACATGTGTGTAACGAAGCAATTTAGTTGTGAATTAGGATTAATTAAATTAGCAACTGAGCAAAAGTACAAAATGTCATAAGAGAAAAGTCATTATGGTGATTAGTTAAATGAAATTTTAGGCGGCCTGAATACTTCGTTGACCTGTATTAATTAATATTGCTAAGCTTAAATTTAAACGGGAATTAGAAGTGTCAATATTAGGCTGTATATATTTAATATTTAATATAAATAAAAAATTATTATTGTGTAAAATTAATGCTTTCTTTATAATGTTGTTTTTTATAACGATATCCTTTAGACTTAGGACATTTTTCATATTTTCATTTTGTAGAATAAATACACCGAGTGAACAAGCAGCAATATTTTTTTCTTATTAATTTTTTTTATTGAATTGTTGCGTTTTTTATTTTTAAAATACTCTCATGAAACATTTTTTAAATATTAAATTTTTTAAATTTTATTAAATATGAAATAATCTTTTAACGGTCTTATTAAATAATTTAACGATTTTATTTTTTTCAATATTTCGCTTTCCTTTGGAAAGCTTCTTCAGGAAAAAATTTTTTTTTTTATTATAAAAAAAAATTTTTTCAGAAAAAAAAAATTTTTTGCTGAAGAAGCTTTCCAAAGGAAAGCGAAATATTGAAAAAAATAAAATCGTTAAATTATTTAATAAGACCGTTAAAAGATTATTTCATATTTAATAAAATTTAAAAAAAAGGTCGAATAAAAATAAAAGTAATAAATTTTTTAAATATTATTAGCAGATTTAATCAACAAATCAAAACAAGAAAAACATGATATACCACAAAAAAAAAAAAAAATCTGGTGATTAGTGTTTTGTTAGAGGTTTTTTGTAGTTTTTGTAGCTTAAATACCTATTTGGCTGTTGTTTTGTTTAATACAATCAGATACATTCGTATGCGCAAAAACTTAATGTGATTAGTATTTTGTTGAGGTTTTATTTTGGTTATTTTCATAGCTGAAATGCCAATTTTGCTGTTATTTTGTTTAATACAAATAGATACATTCACATGCATTTTTAATTTGTTATTCTACACACACATATATTTTATAATTTATGGCAAAAATAGCAACGTTATGAAATTGAAATAAAATGTAATTAATAACATAAATATGTTGATATCAATCAAATTAAATAAAAATTATTTATTGATTTCTTCAATAACAAATGTTTTAAAATACATGCGGACTTCTTAAGTTATTAAAGCAATTTGTGTAAAATTTATAATTTAAGGTTTGCTTTTAGTTTTAAAAGTTCTTTAAAATACTAAGTTATTAAATTCTATTAAGTTTTATATTTGAAGTCATTTGTCATATTTTAAAATCAATATAAATATTTTTTTTATTTTTTCCATGATAGTTTTGAAATTTTGTTTTTTGAAGTATTCGTAGTAGATGCATTGGCAATTCTTACAATGAATTCAATTTCGCACAAAATTCGCACTAAAATAATTAAAATCCACTATGAATATGGTGGTTTTGTTAAAGTTATATCTCGTAAAATTCGTGATATTTTCGGACAACATTATCACCCTTCTGAGACAGCTATTAAGAGTTTGGTTCGATGCAAAATGCAACCGTGCATCATAGTGTTGAAGCAGATCCAAAACCACAATATGACGTGATAAGATTTACATCTGCACCTGGTCGTGGGCCCTAATAAGATGGTGGGTCATTACCACTGTGGATGAAGTGTAGCGTCATCCTCAGCCTAGAAGGCCTTCGGATACGTATATCCTCCGCTCACTCCTAGTTGCAACTTCAAAAGCCCGGAGTAGGCCGCAGCCTTCACTCCGTGCTGAAGAGTTGGAGACTATACGACTTCTCGTCCTGAACGCATGAAACTTAATATAATTAAGAACACGACGGCATTCATAGTCACTGGACCTGGACAATTCATTGTGTTCATTGTGAATAATCCGACCACAAACTCAAACGAGGGCCTCGAAACACGCAGCTACCACGATACTCCCGAAGGAGTTGGAGACTATCCAACTCCTGGTCCAGAACGCATGAAGCTTAATATAATTAAGAACACGCGGCATTCATACTCACTGGAGCTGGACCATTCATTGTGTTCATTGTGAATGATCCGACCAACAAACTCAAACGAGGGCCTCAAAACACACAGCCACCACGATACTCTCAGTCAGAGAAACAACTAAAAGTCTAAAAGACAATTAGCGGAATCTCAGTGGCTTTACTGATTCCCGTGCAAATATAGTGGATTTTCCAGTTGGGTCCTACTAGCCTAAGAGGATTGGGCTCTAGATGGTTGTGTGGTCCATAAAGACTTATAATGTGCCCCCGGAGGTACCAAAACCACAATATGTCGAATTGTGTGTAAAGATTTTAGTTTTAAGCCTTACAAGGTCTAACTGGTGAAGGACCATTTACATCGCCGTAGATTCGCTCAATTAATTCAGAATCTAAATTTTTTCTAAAAGACTTCTGAAATTCTTACAGCCATTACTGAGAAGCCTTTGCATGCTCAACCTGTCACTGTATATATATATGCTATAAGGACTGGAGACGTGATTGTGTGGAAATGCGGTAAAAGTCAATGAATCAGGATTGATGCTAACAACTCAGTTTTAGCAAATTATTGACGGCATGACTATTACTGATATGGCGAAAACCAAATGAAACGATCAATTTATTGCAGACCAAATTTCCCGATCGCACTATTTCATGATCATCAGCAGTTAAGTGGCCAGACAGATCGTGCGACTTAACACTATTGGATTAATTTTTGTGGTGCTATGTTAAGGATAGAGTCTATACGGAGCCAATCAAATCGATTTTAGCCTTAAAACTTCAAAAAAAAAATAAATTTGCCAAAAGGTGATTAAAAACTTTGATTAGTTATTAAACAGGTTCATTAAACAGCAGTTCATTAATTTTTCACAACTAAGCCTACGGTACAACTACACTCCTATACATTTCATATGGCGTAAAATCTTCTTTGAGGCGACACAAACAATGTTGCTAAAAGGCTATACTGGGTATAAGCTTGCTTAACCGACTATACAAATACATAGCACACTATAAGGTTCTTTCATGTCTTAATGCTTCAACAATAAAATATAAAATAATACAAAATAAATAAAAATTCATGATTTTTTTCTAAGTCATTCGATGTAAAAAGCATGGACTACAATATTTTTATTTAAGAAAATTTTCACTTTAGTTACGGATTTAGACGAAATGCTTAGCTGAATATATTTAAGAATTAAACTAAAACACTTTTTAATCAGGCTTGTGTTTGTTAAAATTTTTGATTAATTTTCTAAAATAAACTAAAATTTAATTAAATCTTAATCTTAATCTTTTAACCGGTCCTTTAAATTATAACGATTTATTTTTTTCCACAGGAAAGCGAAATATCGAGAAAAAAATAAATCGTTATAATTTAAAGGACCGGTTAAAAGATTAAGATTAAGATTTAATAGAAATAAAAAAAGGTCGAGTAAAACTGAAAATACTAAAATTTAATTATAATATAAAATCGAAATGAAATAAACTATAAACTATTATTTTATTGCTTTTTTAATCCCAAGCTGGTTGATATCAGCCCTTAATGTTCTTTTATAAAATATAATGGCTAATTAGTAATTTATTTTATTTCCAATTAGCTTATGTATTTGTTACAATATTATTTTTAATGAGATTAAATATATTTTCATTAACTCTTGTTATTGTTTATTTTTTTTGTTTTTAGTATTAATAAATAAAATTGTCCATAATCCTATTAGTTTGCAAAATTATCAAAATCATGTAAAATTGTGTAAATTAACTTCAAAATTCCAAAATACAAATCGACTGTTGGATTGTTAAATATATTATATTATATTAAATATAAATATAATTACAACAAATGTGGTTTAAATTACAATACTAAAAAGCATAAAAAATTAGTAAAAAGAACAACCAAACAAAATAGAAAATATGACACAAAGCGATTTTACAAAATTATGGTAAAAATATGTTAAAGTTGTATAAATTAGTAAAAATAAAATAAATAAATAAAATAAATCCATTACTTTTTCTTCTTCTTTATGACAAAAAAAAATTATCATTTTTTATGAAAGTGTAATTCAGTTGTAGATGGTATTATTACAATAAGTCTCAGGAAGAAAAAATGTAATTATCTTTAGCGTAGTTTTGTAAGAACTTAATTTATAACAACTAATTTTTTTTATTAGAAACTGGATTTGTTTTATAACTGATATATTGACAAAAGTTATATATTATGTGAAATAAATCAGCAGTAAATAAAAGAGATCATTATGCGAATACTGACTGTTCTAGGTTAGTTATTTCTACTTCTAAGAATATATTTTTAATAGTTTAATAGTTATTTAATGGCTATAGAACATCCCTAGATATAACATGCAGAAGAAAGTTGAAAATACAGGCATTTAATAATTACTCACTATTAATGTAGTTAAATGAATATAGACCTGCTCACACAGAGAGTTTTCTTTTTTTCTGCTACCACACAGTGGTTTACAAACTTTTTTTGTTTTGGAACTAATTCGCTAGCTCATAAACCCCTTAAGATAATCTAATTTAAAAGAAACAAACACAGGCAGTTCTGAGTGAAGTTACGGACCATTGGCTTCCTGGGACAAAGGCAGGCTTCTGGGTAAGCCCCAGTAAAAATTCTATACCTCAGGCGTAAATATTTTTGGAAATGTTAACTTTTTGTAACATTTATTACTCAAATGTTGAGAGTTTTTGACCTTAAAAATATCTACAAAAAGTACTATCTCCTTTAATTGGACAGAAAATTGGTCGACCTTAACTTAGTATTTTTTGACGTGCTGTAGTTGACTGTATTCTTTATAATAAAGCTGTAGCAAGTCTTCTTACAATAGTATGTTTAAAGAAGTTACAGGCCTCTAAACTGGGAAAATGTAAGAACGACTTCCTTAAAAAGGTAGCTTGATTTTTTTGCTTATAAAATTAAGAACTACTTCGGTACTAGTAAATTATTTGGAGTGTTTTAAGACAACCTATAGCAAATGCGAATAAAAGAAAAATTGGGTCTAAAGTTGTAACGGTTCATCCTCCAGCACTATCCAAACAATCAGTTTTAAAACAAAATTTATGAATTACAAAATTTCTCGAAGTGTAAGGAAACAGATTATTATAGCTCCATATTTTGGCTACATACTCCAAAACGGAGTTGACAGCGCCGCACACTGGGGATTTCGCGGAAAAAAGTAAAATTGTCAACATACTCTTCATGCAATCTGCAATGATATTTTGAAATTTTAGACTAAATGGTACAATCAAATCAATAAGAATTACTCCGATCTGACTGCTAGTTTTTTTTATAGCCGTCTCAAGCTCGTTAATTGTATATTTTAGCGAACTAACTTATTTTAAACCTAAGAATTTCAAAACGAATATTATTTTATTATGTGAGCTAACGTTTTTCTTTTTATTTTTGATTTAAAGTAGGATATTTCAGTATACTAAAATTGAAAAAAAATAACTCTGCAGAAAGTTAAGATTTTTTTGTTTTTTTTATTTTTATGAACATATAAAAAAAATCCCTTTTTTTCTTCAAATATTTGGACCTGCAATTTTAGCTACACTTTCCCACAGTTGGAAATCACAACTAATATATTGTCTCATATCTGTTTTTACATTTTTAATCAATTTCAAGTGCCACCTCTCAATTTGTTGCATTACACAGAACAACATTTTTCAGCTGATTAATTCGCGATTTAATTCTGATAAGGCTCTTTTGCTTAACATAACTCAAGAACCATTAGTCGGATTTTACTTAAACAAATTTAGAATAATCAAGAATTACAAGTTCTTTCATCTGTTTGTATAACGTTTCGCTACGCAACCGTTTCGAAGTTATAAATAAATGTATGAAAAAAAAAATATTTTTTGCCTAAAAAGTTATTTTTTTTTTTTAATTCATAAAAACTCCAAAACGGTAAAAAAAGTATCAAGTCCTATTACTTTCCCGTAAAGTCGTATAAACTATGAACAAAATGAGACATAACTCATGGAAATCGATGAACGCGTTTCGCTTTTATGCACAATTAAGTAAAGGGATGAATTTGCTCGAGATATGCACAAAAAAAAACATTGATTATTTTTTTATGATACGAGTATCTAACGCATTGGTTAGAAAATGAAGGGTACTCGTACCATACAAAGAACTCACAAAAGAAAAAACTAGCAGCTATCCGAATTTTTATTACTGAAAGTTCAGGCAGTGTACCTCAGCAAAATCTGTTGGATTATACTGCTAAAAGAATCCTAGAGACCAAGTCCAAGTCTAACAATGGGGATATGATGGGGCATCTAGTCAAAGCGAATACCGATAGAGGTTTTCAGATGATCATCATCATCTGTTGTACCACTTAAATTATCATTAAGTGATGACATAAAAAAATTAGTATGGTGCAATAATTAACCTTCTTCCATACAGTATTGTAGAATACTACAGTTTGCATACGTTAAAGAGACACCTCAAGTTATACGAGAAGAAAAGGGAAGAGTCGATGAGGAGATATCTTAACTAAAAGAATTTGAGTTAAAAGTAAATAATCGTAACTTTAAAGTAAAACATGAATTATATTTTATAATGATTGCCGGCAAGACAGCATAATCAGCAACAGAAACACCAGGAGCATCTTCTTGTTTTAATTGTGGAGCCACAACATCCAAGATAAATAAAATTGAAGAAGTTCAAGCTATGCCCCTAAATGAACAAGCACTGCAATTTGGTATGTTATCACTTCATGCGCGTATTAAGCTGATGTAGTCTCTTTTGCATGTAGCTTATAATAGTGAATTTAAACATGGGGGACTCGACTCAAATACTCGTTCGATAAAAACAGCCCGAAAATGTTTGATAAAGCGTGAACTTAAAGAGAAAATTGGAATACAGGTTGATACTGTTAAGCAAGGCTTTGGTACAACAAATTCAGGAAATGCGTCACGAAGATTTTTTGCTAATCCTTCTTTGATTTCCGAAATCACGGATCTAGATGCAAACATAATCAAGATATTTTCAATAATTCTAGAAGCTATAACAATCAGCGAGGTAGTAGATCCAAAACAAATTTGGTGATTTTTGTTTGGAGACAGCAAAGGAGTTTGCTGTAGTGTACGACTGGTACAATATGCCACTTACATTTCGCAAAATTCTGATTCATGGAAACGATATAATTGCAAAGGGGTATTTTTCCTGCAGGCCTACTATCCGAAGAGGCTCAGGAAAGTCGTTACAAAGATTATAAAAAATATCGTCTTAGACACTCCAGAAAATGTAGTCGAATTGCCACGAACGAAGTATTATGCACCGAATGATGGTAACATCAGATCCCATGATTTCACATTCGATGCCTTCATTTAGCCAGAAAAAGCATAGTGTTATAAGCAACGAAGTTAAGGCTCTTTTAGAAAAGTAAATTAAAAATAGATTTAAAATAAATAATAGATTAAAAATTTAAAAAAAAATCATTTAAATTTTTTTGTTAGTTATGGCTTTTTACATTGCAGGCTACGATCGACATTTCGCTAACTTTCTTTATTTTGATTACTTTTGTGTATTACTATATAAATAAAACTATATTTCTGATGAAATCACTACATTTTTTTGACAAATATATATTTTCCTCACCTTCATACAAAAATCCCCAGTGTGCGCCGTAATTAAGAAAGCAAAAAAAAATCAATTTTCTGAACATTTTTCCGTGTTTAAAGAATTTATATCTCAAAATAAAGAAAATTTAAATTATATTTCTCCATTTCATTAAAGACTCTGTTATATATTTCTTTTAATTTTAAAACAATGTCTCAGAGGTACCTCTGCTTGGCGTCTGTGAAATTCCATTAAATTTTTTTTAGTGGTTTATTAGCAACCGATATAATTCCCAAAAAAAAAATTGTTTTCAAATCATCCTGCGTCGCACAGTGGCACATTTGTGAATTGGCGGTTAAAATTCTATAACTTTTGACTAGTTTGAATTTTTCTAAAAAATTTGAAAATTTTTAAATAAATTTATTTCTCTTAATATAAGACATCTTAAACTTTAATTAAATCCATTAACTCTAAAATTGAGTCATATCAAAGTAAAGTTGAATATGTTTGTATTATACGTATTAAACAAAAAATTATTTATTTATTTTTTTATTTGCCCTAAATTTGTACAGGCATGGCAGGGATTAAATTGAAATTGCTTTTGCAAAGTATTATATCAATATGAATATATCTAGAAAATTTGTGAGCTGCAAACCTGTATTCTAAGCGGTCCCTTGAAAAAGTGTGCTAAAAGTTGAAATAAAATGGACCCTGCTAGATGCCTTAATTTAATAGGTAATTTGTTAGTTTAGATAAGGTTGCTAATTATAAAATGCAATATAAAATCACCACATTTGAAAATTTATTTTTTCTTTTAAACCGAAAGTAACTACATATATTTGTAAAAATCATATATCAAACAAATATAACTTTATTTTATAAGGCTCGATTTCAGAGTTAATGGCTTTAATTAAAGCTTAAGATGTCTTATATCAAGCGAAATAAATTTAATAAAAAATGTCTAATTTTTTTTTGCAAAGATGGTAATTGTTTTAATTATTTTTTTTTGGCATTGCAACCAATACCGGCACTCAACAGTTGTTATAATTAACTTTTTACACAAAAATGGCCACACTGTAACTATTCAGACATAATTATTGATTTCCATAGTTTCTTGAAATTATTTGTGCCTTTCAGAATATGTGCTTGATAACATCAAAAAAATATAAGTTATAAAATGGAAATAAAAACTTTGCATCAGCTAATTTTTTTTTTTGTGCACAGGACAGATTAATAAAATTTAATCAAATCTTACAAGTATCCTTAATGCTATTGCCAAAAACGTTCATATTAAACCTAAAGGACAATGATATATTGGCTTATAATTAAAAAAAACAATTTTACTATTTTTGCGGTTTAAGTCGTTTCCTTCATTTCACGCACCACTAAATTATAATTTATTAAAAAAACTTCAATGGAAGTCCTGGTTTTGTTGTTCATTTCAATATTCAAAATACCATAAGACTCATTTCAATTTAATCTTCATAATCTCCTTCTGCTAAATAGTTTTTGCAGGCAATATTTCATTTTATTTAGCAGCACATTCTCTGCTTTTTCCTGTCCATTTTCCATTCTCATTACCACCAATTCTAGTTATTTTCATTTAGACTTTAGCTTGTATCCATAATGAGAAGTTTTAAGTAAATTTACCATTTTTTAAACCTTTTAACTTATTTATAGTCATACGTTATGCCCATTATAAAATATTATTTTCTAAGCGAACAATTCGAATTTACTACACTTACACAACATATGCTTGACATGAGAAACTATAACAAATAACACTGCCTGCTTACATCATTATATGTATTTACAGACACACATACTTATAACAATATGGAAGATTGTTACTTAACAGAAGTCATTAATATTGTGACTTGTACTTTTATATATGAGTATCTGGACAAAAGAGAATCTACTGCGTCATATTTGACCATTATTAGTTATAAGTACTAAGCCTCTGTTTTGTGAATTATAGATTCTATAATTTAGTGGCTATGCTTACAGGATAGAGCACTTTGGATTTATAATAGCGGGATAAAAATCTTTTAAAATGTTTATTGCAGAAGTTGTCTGATTGATAACGTTTCTACACCTTATTGAAGAGCATCTGAAATTTTTCGGAAATCAGTACTGCCAACTTGTTTAAATTTATAGAAAAGGAACCTAAACCAAAAAACTTCTTTTATACGGACCAGTGGTTGTATGGTGTTTTAAACTGACTGTAAAAGTTAAATGTTACAGAATACAAAATGAGTTTATTTTATGAAGGCATAGAACTTTGAAATGGAATAAAACAAAATTAAATTTTTTAAATTGATATGAGTTTTATGTTATTCTGACATTATAATTTAAATATGACTACTGGCACATGACGACCACGGCTGGCTCAAATATATGCTAATCAGGAAGACTAAAATTCGATCACTCTTTCAAATATTTGTAAACATAAATAGCTAAAATAACACGGCGAATTTTGTCGTCCAAGTGTTTAATGGTTTTGACGTTATCGTCATAGACTAGCAACTACACATATCCACATATGAAATAGTTTAACGGTTTTAAATCGCACGATCTTGAATTTCATTTAATGCGTCTGAAATTAGATAAAATACGGTTATTAAAGGTTTTCTTAAATAATTAAAATGCATTGCGTGCTGTGTGACACGTTGGGTCGTTCGGTTAAAACCACAGCTTCTGCATATGTGTGTTTAATTGATAAATGAAAATGCTGCCATTGATTGTTGCATTCTGACCAGCAACGATTTTAAAGAAGTAAGAACCAGTCATACTACCAGCTCAAATAATCAGCTTTTCTCGATGCAACGGTGTCTCAAAAACACTTGAGACTTATTATCACTTCAAGTACGTTAGTTTTGTTTATTTTGTATCCATTAAAACAAAAGTGAGTTTTATTGCTAAATAAAATTTGCTTAGGAAATCGTGATCTGGTATTTTGAACGGAACCATGATTTGCAAAATAAATTACCACAATTTGCAAGCGTTGTTTAGGCGCCAGTCTATGCAATTTGGAATTTCAAGCCAAAGTAAACATAAAACATTTGACAGTTGACAAAATGGCCGTCATATTTCTTTCTATTTTAAAATGCGTTATCAATCTGTATAGAAACAATTGGCAGGGAAAAAACATAAAACTTAGAAATTTGTTGCTTAAAATGACTTCATTTCAGAGAAGTTTTTCACCCTTTAAATTTAATAATTTGCGTTCAAATTTATTAAATCTCTATCCTCAACTGCGATATATGTATGAATAAAACTAAATGTATCCTGCTTCTGCGTTATTACTTAATGAAATAAGCACATTTAATATGCAGTGGCACACAATTTTAAAATGCATTTTTAAATTTGTGACATATTAATGTGTTGCGTGATTCAACTGGGTAAGACATAGTATTTTTCCTGCAAAATTGAAAAATTTTTGCATAAATTATAATCGAACAACATTTGGCAAAAATTTGCTTAAAATATTTTAAAATGCTTGACTCATCTCTGGAGAAATCATAATAAAAAACTTATAAGCTAAATAATATGGCCATAATTTAAGGCTTGTAA
Organism: Trichopoda pennipes; assembly: GCA_030448955.1. Lineage (NCBI taxonomy): Eukaryota > Metazoa > Arthropoda > Insecta > Diptera > Tachinidae > Trichopoda > Trichopoda pennipes. The sequence continues at coordinate 8,170,013 of JASKUP010000088.1, forward strand.
ATAAAATATAATTCCAGATGCTATGTCTTATTAACTAAGAGGCAAAGATTCCTGGTAAACTATATAATATATAACTTTGGTCGGTCTTCTATAGTCGAGATTCTTAATCTTGTGAAACATTTTCTCAGCTCTTGGTGATTTTAAAAGTATCTTTACTGTTACATATTCTAAACGATGATTTGCTCTGCGTCCCTACTTGACTATATTCTACTGATAAAAAAAGTTCTATGATAATCAAACAACCATAGTCTGCTCAAAATGTTACACTTAAATGTTGCAAGTATAAGCAAAAATGAGATCGTTATTAAAAATCAGTATAAGTGTAAAACAAAATTAGAGATGTAATTAAGCGTCTGAGGCTTACTCGTAGTAATTTGTACACATTTTTATACTTTTTACTAAAGTGTAGCAATAACCCATACAGAATGGGCACTGTACTATTTTAAATAGTTATTGTTTCCAAATTAAACATACAGTGAAGGTTTTATATTTTTAACTTCAGCTAGAATGATGCGCATTGTAGTATATGGCTCCTTTTGAACTGCTATTGAAATAATTTTATAAATTGTAGATAAAACACTACTAAAGGGTCCGCCAAATAACTTTTTTTTTGTTTTAAATGCTATAAACAAAACTTCTGAATATTTTCTTAAATATCCTTTTTTATTTAAAAGTACAATCCTTCCGGTTAATAATGGAAAATAATTTCATTCAAATGGCTGCCTCGGCTGGCAATGCAGTAGCCTACACGATCGGTCCAATTTTTAAGCAAATTATCAATTGTGCGCAGCTGGATTTCATCAATGGCTTCACAAATATTATCCTTTAGGCGTAACACTTATCTTTGATGGCACCGACAAATAATAGTCCAACGGTGTCAAGTCGCTGCTCCGAGGTAGCCAAACGACATCAGCAGCTCTTAATGCGATCTTCAAACATAGGGCGCAAAACATCGAGTGTAGTCTCGGCTGTGTGGCACGTAGCGCCGTCCTGTTGAAACGAAATGTTGCCAATATCCTCCTCTTCAATTTTTGTGAACAAAAATTCGTTCAACATGGCCCGATAACGATCGTCATTGACTGTAACGGCCACTCCTTGCTCAGAGAAAAATGGCCCAATTATGCCTCTGGACCAAAATCCGCACCAAACAGTGACTCGTTTTGGTTGCGTCGGCTTTTCAATGTAAGCGTGCGGGTTGTCTGTGCCCTAAATGCGACAATTTTGCTTGTTAACATACCCGCCAAGATTAAAATGAGCTTCGTCTGAAAAGATAATTTTTTTGCCAAATTGGCATCTACTGTAAGTCGATCGCAGGCCCACTTAGCGAAGCAAAAACGTATTGGATGGTCACTTGGCTTCAACTCCTGAAGCAATTAGAATTTTTATGGCGTCATACCAGGGTCGTTATGCAAAATTCGTCTCAATGATGTCTTTGAAATGTTCAATTGTTGAGAACGATGGTGAATTGATGTTGATGGCACTTCACACACACTTTCTGCCACAACAGCAATATGCTCGAGTGTACGCACTGTTTTTGGCTTTTCACGCTTCGATTTATCAATGAGGATGCCAGTTTCTTTCACTTTTTTCACAAGATAACAAACATACGGAGTTGACGGTGCTTCTCTTCTTCCAAAATTCGTACGCAATTTTCGCACACATTCTGCAACATTACCATGATTTTCAAAGTAATGTTGCAATATTTCCCAGCGTTGTTCAAGCGTATGCACAACCATATTCGTTCAGCGGAAGGATAAAACTAATTATTTCTCAAATCAAACATGAGCTAAGTGTTACTGTTCACGAAATAAGTACTAGTTGAAAAAAAAACGTTAGATGACGGACCCTATAGTTAGTTGCAAGTGAGCATACTGAAGATGTCTACATATCCCACAGTTTAGTTATTTTATTTTTACATAAAAACTTGCTCAAATAAAAGCTGCCAGTATGGCCGGCAAGGTACTTGAAGCCACAGCATTAAACAAACAAAACAAAGGCATGATATGTGTCGGACTGAAAAGATATATATCAGGAAATAAACGAATTTGTATTTATAATAAAGATTTGGGTTTTTTGAAAGTATTTCTGATCACACTAGTTAGTTAGTTAGTGTTTTGCTAATAAATAAAGAGGCAAATTAATTTAGACATATTTTAATATTAAAAAAAACTATTTAAATACTAGAAAAAAAATACTATTTAAATTGTTTACTGCAAAATAACACACAAAATATTACATATCCAAAAGTGCAAATAAATGTTATCACTTCTACATTATCCTTCAAGTCATAAACATTTTAAGCATTCGTCTTCAAATAACATACTGCATCGTTCCCCCATACTCACACACATAATGCCTGTTGTTATTTAATTTCACTTATTTCTTTTATTTACTTTATACTTCCTTCCAAGCTTCAGAGATTCTGTTGCTTTTTTTGTCATAATTTTTTTCTATTACGTGATTTTTTACATTTGTATTTTTTTGTGGTTTTTTTGTCTATTAACAGTGATGATGCATCTTTCGGTTCGTTTAACGTTACTTTCGTTGACATGCTGTCAAAATAAGAAAGCGTGTTATATTCGAACCTTTACTGCACATGGCTTAAAAGGGATTTGAATTCACTGAAGATTATTTACACTTAAAAAAATGAAATGAATTAAAAATAATTCTTGGGATTTTAAAAGTACTTTCTGAAGTCACCGTTTGTCACACAAAGCTCGATACTTACAGCACCATGTACGGGAATTGGAAAAGTAATTGAAGAAATGAATAATTAGTGTTAAAGAGCTTTGCTTTTGGAAGTAGTGACAAAATTATACCGCAGCTCTCGCAAATTGAATACCATTATACTGTTACCTGGGAAAAGTGGCACAGAGGGGATGTTAATAACTTTAGAATGCTAAATGCTTCTTTATAGTGATATAATAGCGCTTATAATTACATTGAGCACAAGGTCTTTATATAAAATATTTTTACAAATTTTATTTTAATTTTGAATATTTCGACACACCACTGGGTGGGTGGGAACAGTAAATAATAATATGTAAAGAATTTTAGGTTTTTCACAGAGTTCGTTTTCTAGAAGAAAATAAAACAAAAAATTTAAATTAAGATGATTCAAATTCTTAGTATGTTACGAAGAGAAAAGTTCGGCAATTATAAATGACTTATTATTATAACAATGCTGACAGAAGACGATTCTTTCATCAACGTTTTAAATCACTTTTTGGCAAAATGGCGGTCCTATTTTATTAATCACATCACGGACTTTGAGTTTTAAGGCTTAAATTGATTCCTCCCTATAGAATCGGTCCTTAACACAATCTGGCTGGCCACTTAACTACTTCTTGTAGTGAAATTATTCGATCGGAATATTTGGTTTGCAATAAATTGATCGTTTCATTAGCTGTATGACATATGGCATTGTCCTGATGAAACTACATGTCAGTGATATTCACATCATCAATACTAGACCAAAATTGATTTGTTAGCATCTCGCAATAGCGTGATGCATTTCTAGCTTTATCTTCAAAAAAAAACCCCAATCATGTCTATAGAGCACATAGCGCACCATACAGTGACACGTTGATCCTGCGAAAGCTCCTTAATAATCGCTCTAGGATTTTCAGAAGCCAAAATGCGGCAATTTTGCTTGTTTACAAACTCTGACAAGTAAAAATAGGCTTAGTCTGAAGAAATAATATTTTCTGAAAAACCAGCCGGTTGTTCCTGAATGAATTGAGTGATGTGAATGGTCGGTCGGTTTCAATTCCTGCACCAGTTGAACCTTGAAAAGCTTCAAAGTCAAAGCTTTGCGCAAAATTTGCCCAATTGTGGAGAACGTCGAGGAATTGATAAATTTGCATCTGCTTCAGTACTATGGCTCACGACTGCGATATTTTGAATTAAACGACGCGATAGAACATGCCTTGGCGTTGGCGCATTTTGTATCGAGCCTATCAACTCAAATTCAACGACTAAATTCTTAATAGCGGTCTCAAAAGGACGATTATGTGTCCGAAAATATCACGAATTTTACGAAATGTAAGTTTAACAGAACTACTATTTCCATAGAGGATTTGTATTATTTTAATGCGAAATGCGTGCAAAAATAAAATCTACTACGAATACGTAAAAAAAACCCTAAATATCATGTTGAAAACCCTGACATATATATGAGAAAAGGAATCTTAAGTTTAATGACTTACCGTGACTGTGTAGTTTGTGGTCACTGTGGTCTAATAAATCTGAAAAGATGACATGCAGGCCCACTTACCAGCCCACTTATAGTCATAAATATCATGAAGGACTACAGGCAAAAGGCAAGGGTATTATTTATATGTGACTTTGATATTTAACCAACCACCATTTTCATAGTGGATTTTAATTATTTTAATAAGATTTTCGTGCGAAATTGCATTCATTGTAACAATTTTAAATGCATCTACTACGAGCGAGTCAAAAAACTAAATGTCAAAAGTATCATGTTGTTGCTGTTGCCACAATTGAAAAACAAACTTATTGTTGTATCGGGCTTTTGTCGAAATGCTGAAAATAAAACTAAAATTAAAGTAGTGTTCCTCTGCTTAAAAAACTAATTACAAAAAAATACCATTATTTAGAAAGATTCGAACGTGAAACTGGTTAAAGCATAAAAATCATTTTAAGAAGCTTGCAAGGCATTTAAAACGATGGGACCGCAAAATTTTAAATCATTATCATAATAGCCAGTTTACAAGAAGAATTCCATTTTCTCATTTAGCTCAGTAAAAATAAGGTAGCAACTTAGGAAAAGTTGCTTAATGTTGGCTGGTTTTTAGCAATTGTAAATGTTATTATTTAGAAGCCTTGCAGTGTTATTGCAAATATAACTGTATAAATAGTTTTTAAAGTCTTTTTTATTGTAGAATTTGCTAAATTTTCTAAATAATACACAAAGAGTTTTTTAGTGCACTATATTAATAGCAGTAAAAACTCAATTATTCCATATTCTCAATATTATTACATTTGAAACTATTGGTATACAAATGAAGAATAAAGAGATAGGTAAGAGCAGAAAAGTTTTAAAATATTACTTTATTATATCACTCGGTGCGAGGAGAATAGAAAAATATATGCTTTTAGCAACAGTCTTTTATGTCAGTTTTTATAGAGTTTTCAAAAAAAATTTTACTGCACATAGAATATATTATTAAGAATTTTATGTTTATTGCGTTTTCAAGACACAAAACTCTGTTGAAACTTTTCCTTCAAAAGTGGAATATTTGATATTAATAACTAAATGTGTTAAAAGAGCTATATGCATAAATACAACACAAAACGTAGTATTTTTTTTATTTACATAAAGACTAAAGTTTGTTTAGTTAAATAAAGTGCAGCTATTAATCGTAATAAAAAAAATATGTAATAAATTTAATAAACTTATGTAATAAATTTATAAATTTAGGTTATAAATTTATTGTAAGAACCTTAAGCCCCATAACATAGTTTATCGGTGCTTCGTGAGGAGAATTAGCATTGTAAGCATAACAGAGCTGCACTTCCAACATTAAGTAAATAATTTGTAAAAACTGACCTGATTTTTTTAATTTATTCATTAGAAGTATAAACAACAAATTATGTCAACAGTTCTGACAGCAACGTTGACTGCTCGCTGATCTACGAAAGTCTATTTAAATTCCAGTCATTAAAGCAGACTCTTTTTAAAGTTTTCTCTCTTCCGTTTTAATTTTCGCCAAAAAAATAATATCTTCTAAGAAAATATGAGGAAAAATAAAATTTCACTAGAAATTTAAATTTCATTAATCTAATTCAAAATAAATAATTAAATAACAATCAAGTTTCTCTAAAAATTAAATTTTTTCCATTCTATAACATTTTGCTGTATTGTCATTTTATTATTTGTAAGGTAAGGTAAGGGTATCACTACATTTGTTTAGGTAACACTGTAATTTCCATGGTTTCCAATTTTTAAATTTTTTATAAAGTTATATAAATTTTTTTAATTATAGAATTTTTATTAAATTTAAAATAAAAGAAAGGTTTACTTCTATGTTTTTTAATATTACTAGGCTAAAAACGAACCCTTTTCTTGTTACCATGTTTGTCCGGCTGATTATGGGCTCTAGCCTCCTATCATTAAAATAAAATCTCTGTGTTTTTTTTGTGCACTATAGCACAGAGGTTTGAAAACGTTTTTTTTGTTAAATCATTCGGTAGCTCATAAACCACATAAGCTATTTGAATGAATGTTAATTTATTCATGTGTTTATACACATTTTTCATTTTTACATATAAAAAAGAGAAAAACTTCATTAGAAGGCGAGGTTTGCCAGGCTCCTACAAGTATATATTCTTCATACAACTGAATAGTATCAACGGAAAGCTTATGACTTCTAGAATAAAGATTTATTACTATTTTTTCGCGTCGCATATTTTTCATATAATTTTCCTTTACAACTGTAAATTTCACCTTAAAGTGATTGTCTAAAAAATAAGATACAGAATTTGAATTGCTATAAAATGTAAACAGATTTAGATATTCTTACAAAATTTTGAAGCAATATATAAAAAAGAGCCTTCAATAAAACAGTGAAATAAAATTTTAATTTCTTTAATTTTAACACATAAATTCCTTAAACCTTGACTTCGGTAACTGTGGGGCAGTCAAATTTTTTTTGGAGTATGTAGCCAAGAGATGAAGCTTTAATAATCTGTTTATAATTTTTCAATCGGTGCTTTGCACTCCGAGAAATTTTGGAGTAAATAATAAATTTTGTTTCAAAATTGCCTGTGCTTAAAAAGGGCTGGGGACGCATTTTTTCTTTTACTTGCATTTGCTATAGGTTGTCTTTAAAATGGTTTTAAAAAAATTGACTAGTCCCAAAGTAAGTTTCAATTATATAAGGAGAAAAACCATACCTACTTTTTGGGGAAAATCATTAAAAACGACTGTTTTTACATTTTCCCAATTCAGAGGGTTATAACCCTTTAACGAAACCTGTTATTATAAATTTTATCGAGAATGCAGCTAATATTTCTAAAGTTTTACAGCTTGTATATTTAGTTGTATACGAAACTATGCAAACATCAAATGTTAAAAATTCAAATTTTAATATTGAGTTGTGATTATTATCTAAAGTTTAACAAACAGCAAAATAAACTACAGAGCCGCTGTAAACCAGCAAAATGTAATAGTCTTAAATGAAAAAACAAATAAATTCAAATCTGCCCATCATTAAAATGGGTTTTAAAAAAGTTGGTTTATTTCGTTTTTTTAATATAAAATGTCTGCGTCGAAAATTTGTCTCTCCAAATATTGTTAAGCGATTTGTACTTGCATTCATAACAGATATGCTCGTTTGTATATCAACCATTTATTTGAATTATTTTATTTCTTTGTTAGCAGAGAAAAAATTTGCATCACTTTTAAGCGAGAACTTGTGTTTACACATTGATATTGACATGATGTGATTAATGATAGAATTTCCTTATATCTACAAAATTAGTTGGAAAAAATCTTGAAAACAGAAAAAGACATAAAAATTCTACAAAATGTATAGGGGCATTTAAATAATGTTTTTGGAAACTGAGTTGACGCAAAATGTTTACTATTTTCGCCAGATTGCTTGAGAGTGTTTTTAAAATTTGGCTTAGTTCACGAATATTTTTATTTATAAATTTATTAAGAAAGAAGAGATTTTTCCAAAAAATTTTTACCCAAAAAAGCCATCCAAGTCAGCTACTCATTAAAATGTTTATTTCGTTCCTTGGATATAAAATGTTTGCGTCGAAAAATGTTTAGTCCATGTTTTACTTTTATCTGTCTAAAGTTACCCACACTGTTTTATTTGAAGGTTTTATATAGACCACCACGATGCTCCCGAAGGGCTAACCACAGTAATTAGTTAGAAAACAACTAAAAAGCTGAATTCTGGAGCTTACTGTTTCTAATGGAAATAACGTGGAATTGCCCAGTCGGCTCCTGCTAGCCTTAGGGGCTGGCAACTAAATTTTGGCCTATTGTTGACGATGCGGATATCACTGATATGTGCTTTCAACTGGATGATGCCACATGTCACACATCCAATGAAACGATCAATTTATTGCAAACCAAGATTCCCGATCGCATAACTTCACGACAATCAGCAGTTAAGTGGCCAGCTAAATCGTGTGATTTAACACCACTGGATTATATTCTTTAGAAATATGCGAAGAAACAAAGTCTATGCAGAACAAATCGATTCGATTTCACCCATAAAACTCAAGATCCATGATGTGATTAACGAAATAGTACCGTCATTTTGCCAAAAAGTGATGACAACCTTTGATGAAAGTAGCGTCATCTGCCAGCGTGGTCGTGGTGAACATTTGCCAGATGTCATTTTTCATTCATAATTGTTGAACTTTGAATCATTTTAACTAAATTTTTTGTTTTAGAAAACCAACTTGCTGAAACCCCCTTTAAAAGTTAAGAAAAAAATCAAGGTATAAATTCTAACAATTTATTTGAAAGTTAAGGCTTTTAATATAGTAATCGTTATTGACAATAATAATTGGTGATAACAGTCTTCGTACTTTTGTAAAACAAATCAGAAAAGAAACTAATGAATGTTTCAACATAAAACAGGTACTATTTTGTATTACGCATTAAATTTTTTTGGTCTGTTTTTGTGTTCTCCTTAACAATCATTAATGTCATTAGACTAGAAGTAATCCATTAATCAATATTTTTTTTTTAAATAATTTTAAATTCAGATTTTTTTATTTGTTTTTCAGTTACAAATGTAATTTCATATTTAAGTTCATTTTCCCTACACAATGCTTTGCGTACGAGACGAGACTTGTCTAGGAGCAAAGTTGACTTATGAGCATAATATGTCCAAATGCTGAAATGTCTAAAGTCATTTGTCTTAATATTAATGACAAAAACATATTGTGAGTTTGTAGAAAAAATAAATTAGTTTTTTAAGAGAAATAAATTGTTTGTGTTGTTTCGATTTAAAAGTTTTTTATCATTTAAAACACGAATAAGTTTTTTGAATAAATGTGGGAAAATTTGTAAAAAATAATTTATTTTTAAATAAATGGTTTAATAAAAACCACCATTGCATTTTTTCATGGCTTAACATATTATGGTATCCGACCAATTTTTTTCTTAAACCAAATTTAATACAAAAAATATTTATATGACTCAATAATATGCATTAAATTAATTATTGTATATTAATTCTCAACTGCAAAATATTTAATTATTTTAATTTCCTACCTTACTATGGCATTAAAAATGAGAAATTAACAGTATATTGCAATTGTTGTTGTTGTTGTGGTTTAAAATATGTAAAAATGGTTGACTGGACTTTATTATCATAGATACTTAAAATTAAAAAATTGTTATGCTGAATAAAATTTTTCTTTTGTTAATCAGAAAACTATTTAATTGCATGTAAAATGATGTTATAAATTTATTGGTGGCACTTTATACAAATCCCTGAAGTTATTTTCATTTGTCATACAAACAACTCATATTTATAAAGTTAATCAGCCATTCAGAAAACAACACAATTAAGAGCAACACCATCAACAATTTTTGAGCAATTGGCGAGGTTTTCAATGCGTAAGCGAGAGAAGTATAAGCGAAACTTTTATATTCTTAACTTCATCTATAGCAGGCATAACGTGCGAATTGCAACCTGCCATAAATCTACGTCAAATTAGAGCAAAAAAAATATGTTGCTGAAGTTATATTTTTCTGTGTGAATGTATATGTTTTTCACCAGATACCGTCAAATTTAGTTTATTTATTTGTATTCTATCTATAACTTTCTTCGTTAACCTGTTGCAACTTTCACTTTTTTACGGTGACAGCAAGAAACGGACTCAGTATTTTGTGCATCTGTTGAGATTATTAGCTAACTTAGACCCAGTAATCTACTTAGGAAAAGTATAAATGACAACTATCGGGTTTTTCAACAAGATGTTACTTGTTCAATTGTCGCAACACCCACAACATGATACTTTTGATATTTAATTTTTTGACGCCCGTTTTTTTCCGAAGATGAGGCTGGAAATGCGGCCACGTTCAATGGATCACGCTATCGCGAGATGATAACAACCCAATTTCGGCATATTATTGACTATGTGGATATCACTGACATGCGGTTTCAACAAGACTGTGCCAACGAAACGGTCAATTTATTGTAAACAAAATTTCCCAATCACATAATTTCGCGACAATCAGCAGTTGAGTGCCAGCCAGTTTTAGTTTTGTTGTCTTTTTGCGGTGTTGTTTCAATGAGAAATCGCATTTGACAAATTTGGCTTAAGATATAAGGCTCTTGAACTTTATATGAAAAATTTGGGGTCAAGTCCACTGATGACCTAAAGGAGTTTTTTTAAAACATAATAAAGCAAAAAATTTAGATAATTAAATTTTTTATTGCTTACGAATAGAAAAGTTCGGCAGTTATGAATGAAAAATGATATCATTAAAGTTTTTAATCACTTTTTAGCAAAATGGCGGTCTTATTTCCTTATCCACATCAGGAATATTGAGTTTTAAGGCTAAAGTCGATTAGATTGGCTCTATATATAGACTGTACTTAACATAACCTCAAAAAAACTAATCCAGTGGTGTTAAATCACACGATTTGGCTGGCCACTTAACTGCTGATTGCCGTGAAATTATGCGATCAGGAAATATGGTTTGCCAGTGTCGTTAATAATAGGCCAAAATTGAGTTTTTAGGGGTCCGTCTTTCTATAGCATGATTCATTGATCTTTACCGCATTTCCAGCCTCACCTTCGAAAAAAAAGGCCCAATCACGTCTACAGAACACATAGTGCAACACACAGTGACACGTGCAGCATGCAAAGGCTTCTTAATAATCAATTCTATTTGGGTACGGTTTTCCGTCGACCCTCGTCAAATTTGGTTTGTGAACAAACCGGTTTCGGCTGTTTGCCATCTTCAGTGTTGTTTTCGTACTAGTTGCGTTCTATTGTCAGTTGTGTTTATATAGTTCGTGTCTCCCTTCGTGTTATTCCGTTCGTCCCTTTCTGTCTTTTTTGCCTGCATTTCTCCTTTTTCATTTGTCTCTTTTTACCTAATTTGTCGATCCCTTTTTCATTCGTCTTTTTTTTTTTTCTTCTAACTAAATCCTTTTACGGTCATGCTTGCTGTCCGTTTTTGTTTATGTGTGAAACTATTGGGTTTTTTTTTTTAATAATCTTTTTTTCTTAATAATCGCTCTAGGAGGATTTGCTGAAATGCGGCAAGTTTGCTTGCTGACATACCTTGAGTAGTGAAAATGGGCTTCGTCTGAAAAAATTATTTTTTCAGAAAAACTAGCCGCCTGTTTCTGAAGGAATTGAGCGAATTTACGGCGATGTGAATGGTAGGTCAGCGTCTATTCCTGCACCTGCAAATTCTTACGCAAACTTCACCATGTGGTGGTTTTAGATAACGCCAATTTTTAAGAACGTAGAGGAATTGACAAACTTAGATCTGCTTCAACACGATGGCTTACAGCTGCGATGTTTTCAGTTGAATGACCCAGTCGAAAATGCGTTGGTGTTCGCACATTTTGTATAGAGCCTATCCAATCAAATTAAACTACCAAATTCTTCAAAGCGGTCTCAGATGGACGATTATGTTGTCCGAAAATATCACAAATTTTACGAAATGTAACCATTATCATAGTGAATTTAAATTATTTTAAAGCGATTTTTGTGCGAAATTAAGTAATTTGTAATAATTGCCAATGATTCTACTAAGAATATGTCAAAAAAAAATACTTTAATACCGATGGATTAAAATAGTGCGTAGGATGGAATAAAGTATTCAAAGAAATATTGTTAGTCAGAAATAGAATTGAAAACAAAAAAAAAAAAAAAACGTTTAAATATGGAATAATTTACAAGCGTGTTTCTTAGGAAGTGTGGCAAATGGCTACCAACGTATTCCAAGAAAAGATCCTGAACCAACAAAACAGTAGAAGTCTTTTTAATGTTCTCTAGCCGAATAAAATTTAAGTGATTCTATGGTATTTGTCTCTGTTTCCTAATAAGATGTCTGTATAAAATGTGGGCTAACCATTTAACAAGTTGTTTATTATTTTCAATTATTCTTTTGAAAAGTCTTCTAAAATAGAGAAAACTCAACATTCGATTTGTAAAAGAAAGAAGAAAATATTTAAACTATTACATGAATAAGTGTAACGAAATACATACGAAACAAACTATTATTAATAAAAAAAATTAAAAAAGCAAACATTCAAAAGTTCTTTAAAACACATAGTTTATTGAAAAACTAATGGAAACCAAAATGGTGTTTTAGTTTTTATATTCTTTATCACGCAGTTAGCACACAGTTTTATCCTAAACTGGCAGTGCGAGAAGGTATTCCTGCATAAACATGTGGAATTCAAAGTTTCAAGTTTGACTATATAAAAACAATGTTCTTTTAAGCCCTCTAAATTTAAAAAAATGGTTAAGTGGCATTCTTGAACAGCGTTACCTAATTGTTCAGATTTACTTTGAACAATGGTGAGCAATGTGACCAAAATAAAAAAAGCGAAACTATGTTCACCGGTTAGTTAGGGGCATGCCACTAAGCAATAGAGTGAAAGTGATCCAAAGCAGATCCAAAGACTCCATAATTTTTCTGCAGGCTAATTTAAAGTATAATTAAGTTCAATAGCATCAAGGTGACATCATTTCTTTCAAAAATGGTCCCTGTAGTTTCAACACTTTAGCCGTACAGTCAGTGACAGCAATCATTGAATTACTGAACTCAAAATTAATGATAAATTTATATCGAGAAATAGACCTGTCAATTGACCTTCAGGATTGTGTGGCTTAACACCCTCAATTATTTTTCTATGGGGCCACGTTAAATCACGCCGTTATGAAGTGATTTTATATAGGTATAGAATTTTGAAATCAAATACAACAAGGACGAAGCATTTAAATTGATGTGAAATTTATTTAATTCGAAAAATATTTCTCTGGCATTATAATTTAAAGATGCATAGCGAAAAAACTGCCTAAGAGTATCAAGAAGCGTTTTTATGCTAAAGGATGTCCCAGCACAGCGAAAGGAAGACTTTTTCACAGAGATTCTTTCTTATTTTAAAATTCTTAATTTTATTAATAAGGAAAACACATAAAATCAAAAAGAAAACTTGTATTCCACAGTTGTTTTAAATATTTTAATACGACTTTCGTGCGAAGTTGAATTCATTGCAACAATTGCCAATATATCTACTACGAATACTTCAAAAAATTAAATGTCAAAACCATCATATTGTTGGTATTGCCACAATTGAAAAACAAAATTCTTGTTGAAAAATCCAATACAAGAGTTTCGACACAAATAAGACATAATTAATTCTAAAACAACAAATTTAACTTCATAATTCTCGTATGCAACAATGTGCTTTTCATTATTTTTGTTTGCCTTAAAAGATATTAAAACGTTTTTAATTGAATAATATTTTAATATTAAACAAATATTTAAAATTAGTTATATGTTATTCGTATTCTCGTTAATAGTGTTTTTGGAACAGAAAACAAAATATTTATATATAATTAAGAAATAAAAACATAAATTGAAATGATATGATTTTAATATGCAGGGTAAATTGAAAATTGAATCAAAACATACAACTGTAAACATGCACACATACACACACATAAACATATATGCATGGAATTGTGGAGTGTAAGTTATTTGTAGCATTAATTTAATTATTTATTTTTAATTTTTATAAGTTTTGTTGCCACATTATTAAAAACTTGCAGCATTATATATATATATATATATATATATATATATATATATATATATATATGTGCGTATATGCATATATATTATTTTTAATAACGCATAACAAACACATTAAAAAAAACTTGGTTAAAAATATTTAACAATGCAACAAATGTAAATAGAAAAGAATACGTTATGGATGCCACCAACTAAAAGTATACAAAATATAGATATGGAATATTAAATATACAGATAAGTGTGCAAATTCTCACATTCTGCAGAGCCCCCGCCCCCCCCTTTACAAATCAACTCAAATAAAATGGGTTCAAGCATTATGGCAGCCATGCGAATAACCAACAACTGTATACAGTTATTTATGGTTTGTTTCCTTTGTTGCTTTTTTAATTAAAACCAGCAACCGCCATAGATGCATGTATGCATGTATGTGTATGAGTACGCGTTTAGTATTTAGAAAAATTGCAGAATTGTGGAACAAAAAAAGAATAAACAGAATAATATTTTTTTTGTTTTTTATTTTTTTAAATTAAAATCAAAAATTATCATTTATAAAATGTCACCAGTTGCAGATTTCTATGGCTTATGAAATAGAAATATGTAAAAATAAAATTTATATTTATTTCGAACTTAATTAATATTTTAATTTTTTTCGTTAGACCTGAATTCATTTTAAAACAGTTAGTGAGAGAACTAAAAATGAGAGAAATAATAAAACCTGTTGCTTAACAAGCAAACTGAAGTAAGCTCTCTTAGTACAATCTAATTGCAAACTTAAATAACGTCAGCGCTAATCAATACGAAAATCCAATATTTTTCAGTCCATTAGCCATTAAAGTTTGCTGCATATTAGTTTGCTTGTATTCTCAAATTTCTTTAATTATTTCTGAAAAGTATAGACAATTTAGCTATTTTCAGGGCAATCTAGCGGTTTTATATATTTTTTCGTTGTAAAACAAAATAACTGACATAGTTATCAGATTTATGAATGATGACATTATAACTGGTAAAGTTATGAACTTGTAGATTCATGTTGTAATGCGTTACATTTATCTTAGACTAGCAAGCCCGGCGAACTTCGTTTCGTTTGGGGATTAAAAGATGCAGAAAACAATTTTTTTTGTTTTATATTTGAAAAGGAAAAATTTTATTTCATTGCACAACAGTAATGGATTCATTTCAATTTCAAAAATGGAGTGGAATTTAGTTGAACTTCTCTAAGTAAAAAATGAGAGTGAATCCAAAGTAAATACTGAATCGAAGCGTTATACGTGTCTGCAAATTATCCGTTTCATTAAAGTGCTCTTTGGTGAACCAAATTTTTTTGTTTTTTGGTCTGACGTTAACACAAACAAAGCGGATGATTTCCCAACTCGTGAACACGCAACGTATAGCTGCCAATGTGAAAAATGATTTTCTAAATTTATCCCGTGAACACTAAGCGATTGGCCTTGCGACTTGTTAATTGTAATTGCGAAACAAGGGGAACCGGAAATTGCAATGGTTTGAAGTCAAACGGAAGATCAGTCGGAATCATTGGTATTCGAGGAATACATACATTTTTACCTAAATCCTTTCCGTTATAATGGTTGTCTCAATCAAATTCGGCATGTCTTTTTACCGCAAGTAAAAAGTAACATTGCAAAGTCGCGATGGATTCAAATTACGCAATATCATAAAAACTGAACCAACTTGGAGTTGCAAGTTATGTGGTGGAAATCCTGGTAACTCCAGAAAGTTCAAAAACTTCGTTGGATATTTCACTGCATCATCGGAATTTTTTATGGAATCAACGGATTTGTATGTGACATACATCGATTTGGCATCGACTTGAATGGTGAAATTCAGTGCATTGACAACATCATTATTCTTTGGGGAGAAAATTGCTCGTTTACTTAACTAAGCATAATTCTGATAATGTTTCGGAAAACATTTTCAATAAGAGCTAATTGAGAGTATACAAATCGGCAAAAGTCGTTGGTAAGAGTAATTAATCCAGCTGTCGCTTCAACTGGGCCTTTTCCATTTCCAACAGCTAACAATTGTTTGCAAAATTGTGCATCGCTTTGATCATTTTGTCTCATATTAGTGGTTAGCGATAATGTTTTTACGGTGATGCCTTCAGGCAAGCATTCAATTCATCTGCAGGCGTTGCATGGGGAATTACTGGCAACGTCTGCCTGAAATTGCCTGTCAACAATATCTTTCTTCGCCTAAGTTATGTGAATACACTTGTTGCTGGCTTGCATGTCTTGTGCGGCGGCCAATGTTCGCACGTCGCGGCGTACTCTCGGCATTTTGGACTATGGACAGACTGGTGAATTTAACCTCAAATGTACGATCTACATAATTTAAACAGTTCAACTTACCACCAAATTAAAGACAAATGCCTGCTGTTGAAGTTGAATAAAAATTTGCACAATGCGCGTGATTGATTTGATGGTTTCCAATTGAACCGTTAGGAAACGATTAACTTTAACCTCCATTTCACATGCGCATGAGTAGCTGTCAAACAATGTATCATGCACCGGCGCCATCTACTTAAAATGAAACGTACTTATTTTCGTGAGGGATACTCACACACCACGTACTGGTGCCGTTGTAGTACATGCTATGTATCAGAGATGGCATTGTATGTGAAGAATGATTTTCCCTGTTTTCCTACTTTTCTCTTGCAATTTTTCCTAAATTTTCTTTGGTATAAACCTCACGGAGCCCGAGACCTCTCCAACCAATGCAAAACCGTGGAAATCGGTTCGTGCGTTCTGGAGTTATAGTGTCAGGAAGGAAAACCCGACTTATTTTTATATATATAAATTGAAAATTATAGAATAAGCATTGTCGCTTGCATATTTAACCGTAATAATAGGCATAAGCCCACCAGCTTTAGCAATTTTATTATTTATTAATATTAATAATTTATTTATTTATTTAAAACACTCAATATAATTCTTATGATATTAAATTTAAATTTAATTTAATAAAATCTTTCACTAGATGATATTTTATACTGAATTTTGGTTTTCACTTGAGAATGGAAGGTAAACATTTTGTACACGTGAGTAATATGATGAGGGGAAGTGAAGTATGTTCAAAAATATATATAACAAAATTTTAAAATTGACCAGTTCTTTTCTAATAACTTTGAAAATATTTCAAATATTATTTCGGTTACGTGGCTCAGAACATGTATATCAATATTATTAAGCTAAGTAACAGATAAGAGTTATTTTGATATATTTTTGTTTTATATATTAACATAATTTTTTTTTTCATTTCTCTCGTTTTCAATAGTTTTAAAGAAACTGTATATTTGCCTTTTTGGTTTTTCATTGAACACGAAAGAAATATTGTTTTGCTTTTGTTTTTTTACAGCACTTAAGCGAGTTTCACACACACACACATACACACACACATTTTTCTTAATGAATGTTTAATTTTCAAACTGATCACAACTCATTGTTCATGATTCACCGCTCATGAAAGGAACAACAAATTGTTTCAAAAATTGTCCACCACTCATTCATTTCTAAAGATAATGCTTAAGTAAATGGTCCGCCATCAAACTTTTTTTCAACTAGTAATTATGAATGGTAACACTTAGCTCATGTTTTATTTGACAGATAATTAGTTCTATCCTTCCGCTGCACGAATATGGTTTTGTATACGCTTGAACAACGCTGGGCAATACTGCGTCACTACTTTGAAAATCACGGTAATGTTCCAGAATGTGTGCAAATATTGCATACGGATTTTGGAAGAAGAGAAGCACCGTTAGCTTCGTATGCTCGTTATCTTGTGAAAAAAGTGAAAGAAACTGGCATCCTCATCGATAAAGCAAAGCGTGAAAAGCCAAAAACGGTGCGTACACCCGAGAATATTGCCGCTGTGGCAGAAACTGTGCGTGAAGCGCCATCAACATCAATTCACCGTCGTTCTCAACAATTGAACATTCAGAGACATCATTGATACGAATTTTGCATAAAGACCTTGGTATGACGCCATACAAAGTCCAATTGGTTCAGGAGTTGAAGCCAAGTGACCATCCAATGCGACTTACAGAAGATGCCAATTTTGCAAAAAAAATCATCTTTTCAGATGAAGCTCGTTTTGATCTTGGCGGGTATGTAAACAAGAAAAATTGTCGCATTTGGGACACAGAAAACCCGCACACATACATTGAAAAGCCGACGCACCCAAAACGAGTCACTGTTTGGTGCGGATTTTTGTCTAAATGCGTAATTGGGCCATTTTTCTTCAAAAATGGCGATCGTTATCGGGTCATGTTGAACGAATTTTAGTTAACAAAAATTGAAGAATAGGATATTGGCAACATTTTGTTTCAACAGGACGGCGCTACGTACCACACAGCTACGTGCCACATGCATTATCAGCCGCATTGCTGATGTTATTTGGCCACCTCGGAGCTGCGATTTGATACCGTTGGACTATTATTTTTGGGGTGCCGGTAAAGATAAGTGTTACGGCGACAGGTCAGAAACGATTGACGCTTTAAAGGACAATATTCGTGAAGCCATTGGTGAAATACAGCTGCACACAATCGATAATGTGCTTAAAAATTGGACCGATCATGTAGGTTACTGCACGGCCAGCCTAGGCAGCCATTTGAATGAGATTTGTTTCCATTATTAACCGTAGTTATTGTACTTTCAAATAAAAAACAGAAATTTGCGAAAATAGTCAGCAATTTCGTTTATAGCATTTAAAACAAAAAAAAAGTTATTTGGCGGATCCTTTATTATTATTATTAACTATTCTTAACCTTTTTCAATACAAAATATTACAATTACCTTAAAATATCTTCTTGACACATAAAGTGAATGGTGCAGTTTTAACTTTCTAACATGTTCGGCTCACGACAGAAATTATACTCTCAATACATATTAAATGTAAAGTAAAGAAAAAGTGGTGAGAAATTGTTTTATGAACCATGAGTTGTGATCAGTTTGAAAAGCAAACATTTATGAAAATGAAAAATGCGGTGAAACAATAAAAGCATAACACATTTTTATTGATGAAAAGTGATAGGATGGATTAAAAATTAAAGTTGCGCACGTAACTAAAGTTTTTCGATTTTGTTTTCAATTGATTAATATAATTTTTTATTATAAATTTTTTTACAAAATATTGGGTGCTGTAGTGGTGCAATCATACTTTACTTCTAATAGTTACTTTTTGTTGCAATATCACACCCAAAGGAAATTATGAACTTTATTAAAATTAAAAAAGTTGGTCATAAATGTAGTAATTTTGTTGCAAAAGATATATAATTTTTATGACCTCAACTCCATAAGGTGTTGTAATTTTTTATTTGATATTGGTCAAAAGATCCCTGACTATATTTGCTTGCTTCGTTAAGTTTTTATTTTTATTATTATTATTTTTTATTTTTTTTTTTAGTGTAGAATTTAACCCAATTTAATGCTTGTGACCTCTTGCACTCGTCAACACAATAATACAAAAATTATAGTTTTTTTTCTCCCTTATTCCTTTAGTACTACTAGTACTATTGCTAAAAGTTTTTTTCCCTTTGTATCTGTACGCTATTTTTAAAAAAACTTTTTTATCTGAACTCTCTATAGCAAAAAAAAAAAATAGTTACTTATTTTAGTGTTCATTTGTATGTTTGTCTATTTGTCTGTTTTAGTTGTTCTTACTTTTTTGCTAGAAATAATTTTTTGTTTAAAAAATGTGTTTTTATTTATCGTTTTTCCAAAGTACCCTCAACATGATGTTGCTACATGTTTTTCGTTTTTATCCCTTGATGCTTTGTATGTACATATTTGGTTTCTGGTCTCCTACTTTTTTTTTGCCAACTTTTGTAATTGTATTTATTTTTAGAGTTGCATGCTGACAATTATGGTGTATATTGGGTTGTTACTCTAACCCGTTTTACTTTGTTCAGTTGCGTTTAAATTTTAGTGTTTAATGTTATAAAGGAATGTTACGGTTAAGAAACACTTGAATTTTGTGGGTTAACTGTATGAGTGTGCGATTTATTTAACGAAAGGGTCTGTTTTGATATATCCTTTAAATATGGACCGATATTAATGTGTGATATGATTTTTCCTTTAGAGTCATTAAACCGAATACTTGCAAAAGCTAAGGAGAACATATATGAAATAATTAAATATTTTTAATTTTATTGGCAAAATTATTTAATTTTATTGTTTAAAATTACATCATTGAGGGTTTTCAATTTTGTTTGAAAAGTATATTTAAGATAAAACAACATATTCATTTTAATTCCAAACTTATATTTCGATGTAGTTTAAGCTGTGATCTGCATTATGCTTTTTACACCAAATACATAATTTTAGTCTTTAAGCATTGTATGTATTAAATGTCAGACTAATTAATTATAACCGCCAACTATGAACATGTATTCAGCATGTAAGAATGTATTTAAAATTTTATTTTTTCACACACTAAGTTACCTCCAGGATAACCATTAATAATGCAGCAAATTAAACTCAAAATAATTAATTTGGATTTAAAATATATTATGACACTTTTGAACAAGCACACAATTTAGTGTGTATTCGGTAAGCGTATCAAGAACACAGTTGAAACTAAAGCAAAAATAACCTAAAAACGTTTTTAAGCTATTAAAATTCTATTTGAATGGTACAGGGTGTCCGCCTGGAATACTATTTTGTTTGCTTATAATTTTTGATTAAATGAAAAAGAACGGATCTTGTGTTGATAAATATTGGCAACTGTATATGGAATACAATCATAGATAAATATCCGCCTCTATTGGCCTCACAAATGCAGACCCTTTTGAGCACATTTTTCATTTCATTCTCTCAAATTTCAAGCGGTATTATGTTGCTTTTATCAGGAATATTTTGTTTGAGTTGCTCAAGCATTTCTAGTTTGATTGTACAAGCCTTGCTTCTCAGATATACCCACAAAAGGAAGTCCGGAGCTGCAAAATCAGGCTGCTGTGGAGGCTAGTCAACATCAATTCTTGAAATAATTTGTTGTGGAAGGAGGTCCTGCAGTAATAACATTATAATCCGTCTTGTAAATACCACATGTTAATCAAGCCCATAGTATATCACGATTTCGATGACTATCCACAGTTACCATTACGCCGTTTTCAGTTTTCAAAGAAGTAAGGTATGATGATTCCTCCTCACCAAATTGCATACCAGACTGTCGCTTTTAATGCACGCAAAAGGAACTGTTAAACAATTTGAGGGTTTCCTATTCCCCAGACACGACCATTCGGTTTATTCTAATATTCATTAAAAAAAAGATGCCCCTGTAGGCTAGTAGGTAGAGTACTAGCTTGTCAGTATGGGGGTTGTGGGTTCGATTCCCAACGAAGACCATGTTTTTTTTCACTACGCTGCTTAGCGATGAAGGCATAGTCACTGGTCGCTGTGCTGTCTTATACGGCAGTTAATTTTCGACTATCCTTCAACTTTCACCACCTGTTTCATCTCTTCTTTATCTCTTTCCTAAAGAATGTAGCACGGTACTTGACTAAATAGGCATTGTTGCCTGAAGTCTTACTTCTCTTTATTAAAAAAAAAAAAAAATGATAATAAAAATATGCCTCGTCACTTATTATGATTTTTTCACGAAAATCTGGGTTCTTATTGGCATATGTACGGCGGCATAAATGGTTTTGTGGAAGAAGCTCTTGTGTCAGCTGAATCTTATATGGAAAAACTGCAAATCCTTTTGCAGAATTGTGGCCAAAGTTGTTCTTTGAAGATCAAACTCCTAAGCACAGCGTTGAATTGAGTTTGATGGATTGTATGAAACACTTTCTTGAGCAACAGTAATGTTTTCAGTTGGGGGGTAAGTTGATAGCAAATATATGTAAATTTCATTGGCGTCGGCAAAGTCATTAGTACTGACATCCAAACACTATTGCGACTTTCTAAAAGGTTTCACTTAAGTCTAAATAATTATTACTGCACTGTGCGATTACAGTAACATTTCTTTTATCATCAATTTTGACTTAATTCTCTCTTTTTATAATGTCAAATTTTAATCTGAGTGTACCTTTGATATCAGAAAAAGAAATACTATTCTACATGTGGAGTTGATCAGGCTCTGTATCATCAATTCTTTCAGTTTCAAGAATTGCTTTTAATTTCTTTTGCATTCCTTATATCCTACACCATGTTCCTGCTCACTGTCTCTTTATTTTTAGATAACTTTTCCTTTGATGCAGTAGACGCTAATTGTATTCTAGACAGTGCTTCAGTGTCAGTATTAATCCTTGCTTATTTCAAATAGCCAAGAATTTTATATGTGGGCTAAAATTGTAAAATACAATTAAGGCAAAAAATGTGGAGAAAAATAAGCTGCGCAAGGCTGGCATTTATAGACTATTTAATTGAATATATTGGGAAAATTTATAAAAGCTTAAATAGTTACCAACAATAACACACTTTTGTTTGTAAATTTTTATTTTTCGCATTTTATGTTTCAAAGTAAATAATAAGCAGTACATTTCCTAACTAAAAATGTACAAAATACATTTGTAAGTTCGCTGCTTTACTAAATATTCGGAAGCATTGGCTAGAATTTGTTTAACGGATTTGCCAGCAGAATTTGTATATTAATTAATATTTTCTAAGCAAAATTATTAATAATAAGCGAATAATGTTTTCCGGACCTTAATTTGTAAAAGAATTAAAAAAATGTAACCCTATGATTATCGCTTTAACCGCTGTCTATTTATCACAGGTCCCTACCTCTGGTTTTGTGATAGTTAAGCTCCTTTTCACAAGCGGCGCTACAGCAAATAAATATTTATAATAACAAAGTAAAGCTATATCACTATAGAATGTAGACTTTTAAACCGTTTATAGCAGACATTCGAAATTTACGCCGAGTGGTTATTATTATGTTCATTACAATGACATGTATTAAAAACTGCATTACATATTAAAGGTGATATCCAAATTTGATAATATATGCATATATCATATGTATATATAGTTTCATCAAGTTTCAACAATAAGTTTGATTTTTAATTGTGGCAACACCAACACCATGATAGTTTCGACATTTACAGCCGTATGCATAAAAACTTAAAGCAGGTTTAACTGTCGTTTTTAAGCACAATTTCTTAAAGTTGTATTTAAAAAACGTTTTTACCTTAAAATACCTTTGTTAACTTTAAAGTGGGAAAAAGCTATTTTATTATTGAAACTTTAAAAACAAAACAAATTGTGTTTACTATAAATTGGGCCGTATATTTTAAAAGTGGCATAAGTGACTTTGTTTTTGCCATCTTTTATATCTTGACATTGGGTGGTCACATTATGTTCACATTAAAAACATTTTTGTTTGCCGGCAAATAATTTTATTTGCCAGCAATCAGCTGTTTTGCTGTTTGCCTCTCAATAATATTTTGTGGTCAGACTACGGCAAACAATTATTTGACGTTTTTAGTCAAATGTTTGCCAAATGTGACCGTACCTTTAGTTTATAAAACATTTTATAGGGAATATCATGTTAAAATTGAATCTATTGAATTTTTAGCCAATTCACTTTGTTTTGGTCTGTATTTACGTTTCTTTCTGAAACGGATTTTTCTAGTGATTGTGCTGACATAAAATCTTTTTTCTCCATGATGTGTACTGTGAAGGATTTTTTTCGACAGGGAGCTATCAGCCTATAATAATTATTTAGACTTTATAAAACATTTGTTTTTTAAGGCCTTTTCTATAATACCAAAGTGATTATCATTTGATAAGTATGAATGACCCGAAATTAAAAATATGTTATCAAGAATTTAGCTACTGTTTTTTGAAGACTGAACAATTTTCATCAAAGTTAATGCTAGTTTTATGTTACTATTTTGTCCTTTACATAAGTCACTATATGCAATAATATGCTTTTGAGTTGTGATATTCTTAGATATTTTATACAACACGAAGCAACTTCCTGAGAATAAAAAAATAATAAAATAATGCTAATTATGTGTACTATATTAGATATCACTATAATATAGTTCAGAAAACTGCATTATTCTTTAGTACTAATAAAAATAAATCCAATAACCACAACAATACTTCACACACACTTATTACATATTGCCATTTCTTTCACTATAACCTCCGTAATAATTTTGCTGAGTACAGCGTCTTACGCTTACAACTGACTTACAACTGAAAACATCGCAGCCATGAGCCACAGTATTGAAGCCGATTCAATTTTGTAATTTCTTTGACAAACAATTGCGGTTACCCAAAATTACCACATCGCGAATTTTGCATAACGATTTGACTTTGAAGCCTTACAAGGTTCAACTGGTGCGGGAATTAAAGCACACCGACCATTCACATCGTAGATTCGCTCAATTCATTCAGAAACAGGCGGCTGGTTTTTCTGAAAAAAATTGAGACGAATTCCCTTTATCCTTGCCAGGGTATGTCAACAAGGAAAATTGCCGCATATTATTTTTTAAATATCGTAGGGCGATTATTGAGTATCTTTTTCATGCTCAACGTGTATGCTGTATGCTACGCTATGTGGTCGGGTTGCCTGCGTGGTTACTTTTTTTCGTAGATGAGACTAGAAATGCGGCAACGTTCAATGAATTACACTATAGCGAGATGTTAACAACTTTATTTTGGCCTATTATTGACGACGAGGATATCACTAACGTGTGGTTTCAACAGAATGGTGCTACATATCACACATCCAATGAAACCATCATTTTATTGCAAACCAAATTTTCAGTACAATCTGCATTTAAGGGGCAGATCGTGTGATTTACCTCTACTGGATTATTTTATGTGGGGCTATGCTAAAGATAGGGTTAATCGAATCAAAATCAGCCTTTAGACTCAAAATTCGTGATGTGATTAATGAAAAAAGAGAAGGCCATTTTGCCAAAAGGTGTTCAAAAATTGTCAGCGTGGTCATAGTGGATATTTGCCAGATATAATTTTTCATTCGTAATTGCCGAACTTTGAGTCATCTTAATCTATATTTTTTGTTTTAGAAAGCAAACTTCTTGTTGAAAAAAACTAATTTTTGCGCGTTTAGAACAAAATGCAAAATAAAATTAAAAATTAGGCACTAGAAACCAAGTCTCCAATGAACTAAGCTGTGCGATAGCTTTTTTTACCTTTTTACTCTGAAAACAATTTTCTTTCACGAGAGAAAGGACTTAAAAGAAGAGAATAAATTTTTTTTTTGTTTTTTTTTTAGTTCTCTTTATTTGCCATCTATTTTCTATGGAAACATTAAGCAAATCTATTAAATTTTAAAAGGGACTTAGTATATTGAACTCCACTGAACCCAATAAAGCAAAAAATAATAATTTATATAAATATTCTTAATTAACATTCGCACAATTCGTTTACATAGGTTTTGTAATTCCTATTTTCTAAAAGGAAGATCATTTACGTTATATCGCTTCAGTCTTTTTATTTCATCACTATTATTCAGAAGATTAATGGCGATTAGGTTTGAATGATTACTCAATCTTTGTAGATATCTGTCACAGAATCTGGCAATCTCCTCCTTAACCGTAGGTATATTAAGATCGCTATGGATATTTTTGTTGCTGAAAAACCATGGAGCGCTAGTAATTGTTCTTAGCACTTTGGACTGGTATCTTTGAAGAATTTCAATATTTGAATTGCTAGCGGTTCCCCAAAGTTGTATGCCATAAGTCCAGACTGGTTTTATTATAGTTTTGTACAATATTATTTTGTTCTTTAATGTCAAGGAAGATTTGGGACCAAAAAGCCAATACATTTTCTTTGACTTATTGTTAAGTTGTTGACGTTTTCTTTTAATGGGCTCTTTCCAAGTTAACTTTCTATCCAGGCAAAGGCCTAAGTACATTATATTATTTGATTGTGGAAAAGTTGTTCGACTTAAGGATACTGGTGGGCAGTTATTTTTCCGAAGTGTAAAAGTTACTTGAACAGATTTATCTGTGTTGACCTTAATATTCCATGTATTTAACCATTCCTCTACTAGGTTCAAATAGTTTTGCAGAATGTTAGATGCTTCTAAATGACAATCATGCGAAACCATAATAGAGAATAAAAATTAAAGCGAGAAATTGTTTTCAATTAACGTTTATTAATACTTTCGATAAAATGTTGTTTGTTAAAAATTTTTTGGTTAAAATAGTGGCTTAAAATATTAGTTGCTGCGATATAAAACGTGTAGGTTTGATTAGCAAATAAGATAGCTGCCGACAAAAACTAAATTATTTAATATAATATTATATTAGGTGCCCCTGTAGGCACCTTTGCTTTTTGTAGTATCACTTTTTAAGTTCTTCAAGAAAGTCTAACTGCATGTTATTTTTAAACCAAAAAAAAAAATAAACACAAAAACTTTTTATTAAATTAAAAGCTTAAATAATTGGCAATAACTGTAGGTGTGCGCCCCAGTGTGATGGCAAATATTTATTAGTAACCAACTGTGTATAACAAATCCACTTGAATGTTAAGCAAAGAAAAAGAAAACTATAACAAGAAAATAAACAAGTGCAACAACATTTACAGAAAATGTTTTCAACTTCCTTTAAGTCATCTTTGTTTTCAACGACTATGGAAAGCAAGAAGGGATCTAAGCAGCAGGAATAGAACTATATTACCACAGTAAATAGAATATAGAAGTTACTCACGATAGCGTGCAATAAACAAGAAAACAACATTTCAGATAATTTTGCAATTGTTAAAAGAAAACATGTCCAATATAGGGAACAGCACAGCATGTCAGTAACCAAGTGGAGAGCATACAAAACATTTATTAACACTAGGAAAGAACTGTTAACTTTTTTATGCATGTGTGTGTGTGTATGTGTGCGTGTGTGGGTTTTGTTCTTATTTTGATTTCATTTATTTTTATTTTTTATTCTAATTTCCGCAGCGAGCAAAATAAAATTAACAAAGAACAATTTTGCAAATAAATGAGAACGCAATAAATTATTTTTTATTTTATATAGTAAAATTTTATTTTCTTTTAAATGGATCATT
This sequence comes from Trichopoda pennipes, assembly GCA_030448955.1. Classification (NCBI taxonomy): domain Eukaryota; kingdom Metazoa; phylum Arthropoda; class Insecta; order Diptera; family Tachinidae; genus Trichopoda; species Trichopoda pennipes. The sequence continues at coordinate 8,196,797 of JASKUP010000088.1, forward strand.
TTTGAAGTACAATAGAAAAAATAATAAACAATATTTAATTAAAACCTAAAGATTTCAAAAGTAAAGATCTTAATGAAATTTATTTGACAACTAAAATGTGTCGTTGCATTTCTATTATCGATTTTGAAAGGTTTAAATATTTTCTCGCACAAATTATATAGAACTTCAAGTTTAGAGTTTTGTTTTGTGACAATATTTTTATTTTAAATAAAAAAATAGATAACAAAAAGAAAAATCATAATATAATTATTCGACCCAATGCTATTTTTCAAAGTCTATCACGCTTTATTGAGTAACACTTGCTATTTCAGTTTAGTAGGTTTGCCAAAAAGCCTCATTAAGCTTAAGTCACTTAGAAAGTTAAAAAACGTTTTATTTAACACTAACACGGATTGCTTTATGCGTAAAAGATCTGTAAACTTGTAAAGTTTACTACAATCCTCAAAATAGCATGTATAACTTTGTTTTAATCATTTAAACCGATTAGAAAATGTTTGTTAACTCAAACAAAAACATATTTATTGTTCATAGTATTACATTTAGATATTCTTGGTGATTAGCACCAATTCGGACAGGTCTCCGGCCAAATAAGAAGAATACACAAGAAAATTTTGGAAAATTTCCCAAAAAAAAAATTATGAAGAAAATTCATTTTCACATACATTTTTTTTACAACGCTATCTTAACTCAAGAACCCATAAAAAAACATGATTGTAAATGCTATATTGCCAGTAGATGGCGTTGTATGCACACTTGGCAGATGCAATGACATATGTGACTGGAGTTTTAGTAACATAAATATTGGAATTTTCTTCAGCTTTTATCAGCTTTCCTTATTTATTTAAATTAAATTTGATTTAATACAATATTTTGAAGAAAATTTTGGAAAATTTCCCAAAAAAAAAAATTATAAAGAAAATTCATTTTCACATACATTTTTTTTACAACGCTATCTTAACTCAAGAACCCATAAAAAAACATGATTGTAAATGCTATATTGCTATATTCAGTTCCCCATACCTGTTGCTTTTCAATGATCCCTGTTTTTTTGCCCTTTTAGTTATATGTATCACGTTCACGTGCTTTGTTTTTCAATACCGCGAACCAAAATCGATCAAAAAATGTCGAAGAAATGACTTGCAAAGCAGTCACGGGCACGCTAGTAAATAATAAACACACTTTCACTTTCAGCAGATTTTTGTTTTCTTTAAAACTTAAGTTCGAAATTTAGTCACACCTATTTTAAATAGGAAGTGAAAATTAGTTTTGCGAAATTTTCATTCTCCTTAGGAAAATTATTATCATACATATCTTCGTTAAACAGCTGTACAAAATGAAATGCGATATCAGTGATGAAAATAAGAAGAGCAGGCTTTATTAAAATCATTAAGTTGAAGCCTTTATTTTAGACCAGCACTCAGGAGATAATCCCTACACATTCAATGCATTGTGCCAGAACTACTAGAAAATTAGGTTTTGGGGAGGAGAAAAGACAGAGTAGCGTTTGTGGACATTCGATTTTAACTTTTTTACATTGAAAGACCTCTGCAGAAAATTTATTCCCCATACGGACTGTTCTGCTAAAAAAAGAATTTTCTCTGTAATGTATGGTGCGATTCACCGGCTAATCAACCACAAATGGATGCGGTCTCAACGAAAATTGAGTTAAACACAAAAACGCGCGAGTAACGGGAACAAGTTCCCTAATTTAACTCGAGCACTTACCATTGTAGTCACGATAAAACAGTGAAATGCATCTCACATTGCCTCGATGGTCTAGAGAATCAATTGAGTTGCATACACTACTGTTCCCAGTGACCTTCTATGCTCTCTCCTGAACGTGGTCGAGCAATTTCAAAATAGACTTTGGGGCACCGGCCCATACATAATAGTTGTATTCCATTTTAGGATAGATATAGCTAGTATAAATTGTACAAAGATCCGATAGAGTGGAGTATCTCTTATACCGTTTTAGAATACCGACGCACTTGAAAACTCCTTTAGAAAACGGAAAAATGTGCTTAGTACATCGGCCATCACACTGAATTTGAATGCCAAGAACATCAAACGCTTCCGATTCTCTAATACTTTTATCACTTATAGTAACAAATGCAACACTATTTCCGAACACAGATCTAAGCATGCAACATTGAGTCTTCTGGGCATTAAAGTTAACTCTACCCACACGACGTTGGTGTTCTTACATTTTGTATCGAAATTCTTAATAGATGTTTCAGAAGGACGATTATGTTGTCCGAAAATATCACGAATTTTACGAAATGTAACTTTAACAGAACCACCATTTTCATAGTGGATTTTAATTATTTTAATGCGATTTTCGTGCGAAATAAACTTAATGCCATAACTATAATATTGGTGTTGCCATAAAACAAACTTCTTGTTAAAAAACCAAATATTTATGGATATGTAAATTCATGTTTTTATTTGGCATTGTAAAAGCGTCAAGGTAAAATTATAAAAATAAAGAAAAAACAAACAAAAAGTGTCTGCAAATTTTTAAAAGAATTTATTGCCGTTTTTTTCTAGTTCATTTTTTAAACTGTGTACACGGACAATATGTTTAACGAGCAGCATAAAAATTAACATAAAATACAAATAAATTTCTAAATTTATTGCCTATTTGAATATATTATAGGAAAATAAATTCACCTATTTTATTTTGCTTATTTGATTTTTTTTTAGTTTTTCTCTAAATTTGTTTTTTGGTCCTTTATTTCTGTCAAGTTATTATGCAAATTTTATAAATATTTCCTCTTTTCTTGCTAGAACTTAACTTATAAATTTATAGTGTTATTTATATACGTTAAGAAAGGTGGTATTTCAAATTAATGGTTTGTATGTTCATCATTCTTTAGATTTTAACTGAATACGTCCACGTGAATGAAATATTAGTGCTAGAAAAAAAAAACTCTTCCATGTTGATAGTAGACATTAAAAAGGGAGCTAAAATTAATTATAATTAGTTAAAAAAACAACAATTTTTATTGTAAAATAAAAAATAGTATAAGAATAACTTGTTTCAATAACAATTGTAAATTTTGATATAATTTTAATTATAAAAATAATTAGATCGTGCTGGTCTTAAAATTATAATCTACAGTTCAATATTTCAAAACATTTAAAACAGAATGAGAAGTAAAAAAATGCGCTAAGCTTAAATTGGACTCACACACAAAACATGTAGAAGCCACCCTTTAATTTAAAAATTTATTGCAATTAAATAGGAATTTTTCTCTACAACGTTGCTATTGCGACACTTAATAATTTTAGTTTGTTATACTTTATTCTATAGCAATTAATTAAAATAATAATAAAATGTGAAAATAACGTTACAATCGGAATTACTCTTTATTTTATTTTACAATTTTTTTTAGCAAACTTAGCTTCTTTACTCTGTGTGTATTTTAAATAAATGTCGATAAAGGTTTGAAAGGCTGTCAACATTACGGTTTGTACCAAACGCCCTTTATTTTTTTAATTTATTGTTTACACTTATTTTTATAGCGAACTTATTTCTACACAATCCATATAAATTCTAAATATCGGCCTACTGCATGTAAATACTAAACCAATATAAGTTTAAATGACGTCAGTGTAGGAACACTGACATCTCTTAAATTTATATTTATAGCGGACATTTAAATATTTAAACTTTGTCTTTGATTTGACATGTAAATCATGTTAATATTGGATAAATCTTTAATATAAAATTTTATTTTATACTTGTTGCTTTAACCCAAATAGTGATATTAATGCAAACTATCTAACACAGTTAAAAAAACAATAATTTTCTGAATATCACGTAACTTTCGAAATACCCTTTAAACTTATGGCATTTGTAGAATACTTCAAGAATATACTGTTACATACTATTACCGATATGATATTCTAAGTTTTAAAAGAAAATAAACAGTAAAAAAATAAAAGGAACAAGCCACTGTGCATTTAAGAAACTGCGTAGATTTCTAAGAAATCTTATACACACAAGACAACAACAACATTCTTATAAGAAATTCTACCGTATTAGATAAACAACAAAAATAAAAACAAACTAGCAGAGAACAAAATACACCGCCAAGCAGGCGTGTGATCTTGTCGGTCAGTTGGTAACTGCGTAATAGTAGCCTCAGCGTCTACAATCTGTGTTTCCATTAACTTTTGTATTATGTCAAAAGGTAAATTATGTTTCATTCCTTTCTCCATTAGTTTTATCTCGTTTTCATTGAATTGTAAAAAGAACAAGACAGAAGTTTGCATTATCTGGACATCAATATAACACGAGGAACTGACTGTTTAACATTTGACATCTATAGAAAACCAACTACGACGGACACTATCATCCACAACACCTCAAACCACCCTGTCCAACATAAATTGGCAGCGTTTAGACATATGATACGCATACTTAAGATTATCCCACTTACTCCAGATAAATACAACAAAGAACTCGACAAAATTTACACTATAGCTATAAATAATGGCTACAAGGTCACTACCATCGATAAACTTCTTAGACAATACAACACTAAAAAAAGAAATAAAGAAGACAAAGAGACAGCCGATACAGCACGAAGGCACACCTTTACTTACACAAGACCAGAAATATATAGAAACTAACTAACAGCATTAAAAACTGGCAACACTCTGAGATATAATCTCCTCAGAACAACGACAGAAACAACCGACAAATTAAGTTCCAGCGGGGTATACAGACTTACTTGTACCTGTAAACAAACTTATATAGTGCAAACTGGAAAAACACTAAAAACATGGTTTACAGAACATATACGCTCATACAAACGGAAAAGAGAAGATTCCAACTTTGCTTTACATCTTGACACTCACGGACACACACCAAGGGAAATAGATGAATGTATGACATTATTACATCGTAGCAAAAAGGACGAAGATTAGACATTCTTGAAAACATGGAAATCTACAAAACAAAAACTTTCAACAGTGACATTATAAACGAACAGGTAAACATGACCTCAGACACAATTTTCACACCCATTAAAACTACTCATGCAAACCAACAAACAAAAGAAAAACACCCTTAGACGAACACACGTTCCTAGGTTATAGTAAAAGACAGAGGTATTGATAAATTTACTTTGTATAAAATGCCAGGCTGCTGGCATACTGCCGACAGGAATAGATACGAACTTAACTAATTACACCGCGGCTTGCTAATGATCGAAAGCGCTCGCCTTCAACTTCAAAACAGCTAGATAAAACGGAAAATGACAATAGTATTTCATTTACTGGTGGAGTAAAAATAAACAACAGAATTAATTCAAGTTGAGTCAACAGTGAGTGAAGAGAACAAAGTTAACATCGTGTTTATTTTGTGTGTATTGAAAGTAACCAAATCGTTTAACTTAGTTTACATCTCTAAAGTGCTGTGTTATTATTTTGCAATAAAGGAACTCAAAATAATAAAAAAATTATTAAAACGAAAAAATGTAACAATATTTTAAATTTCCAGAAAAGAGCCATATCCTATACAGAACCCTTCATTAACGAATCCAAATCTTATTAAGGGGAATAAATTTTAGAAATTGCATTATAAGAAATATGAAACAAGATAAAACATAACAGTGTCACAAATAAATTATTTCCTAGTTAGAATTTATTTTTTTTTGTTATATTATAATACTAATATTGAACATTTTGTTATTTTTTTATTATCATAAATATATGCTTAGTAGTGACAAAGGAATAAGTCATTTCTTTGTTGTGTTGTTATGGCAAAAGGGGGCAAAAAATTAAACTTGATAATTATTCTATAAACTGTTGTGCTGCTGGTATTTTTATGTATTTTGTTGTTAAACATTTAAACTTCTGCAGCAGCACCAAATATAAACTTTTAAAGAAGCATATGTTATCCTGAAGTATTAAAACACTTCCTCATAACAGGATAAACTTTTAAAAAATACTTATTTTCATGTTAGTTTTTGTTTTGTTTTTGTTTTTAATTTTTTTTTTTTGTTTGTTGTTATATAATCAAAATTATTTCAAAGATTGTTAAACACTCATCGTAAATTTTCAAGAAATTTTCAACTAAGACATTTATTCTCTTGCACCTTGTAGATACGAGTAGGTTTGCAAAAAAGGTACAGAATAATTTTATTATTTAAACTTTGAAAGAACTTAAACTTTTTACCCCGGGAAATTTATACTCCTTACTCTTACAACACTAATTTGTGGAAAACTGTTTAAAAAATATACGAAATGAAATTATTTTAACAGTGAATCGCATCAAGTCTATAACTGAATGCAGTAGCAGTTCAATAATTTTGTCTTTTTAGATATGAACTTCTTTGATTTAAGATATAAGATCCGTAAGATTGGTGCCCCTGTAGGCTAGTAGGTAGTGTACTAGCTTGTAAATATGGGGGTTGTGGGTTCGATTCCCAACGAAGACCTTGGTTTTTTTCACTACAAAAGATAAAAATTGACTGTCGGTGGAGCTGCTTAGCGATGAAGGCATAGTCACTGGTCGCTGTTGCTGTCTTTATACGGCAGTTAATTTCCGACTATCCTTCTATTTTCACCACCTATTTCATCTCTTCTCTATCCCTTTCCTAAAGAAGGTAGCACGGTACTTGACTAAATAAGCATTGTTGCCTGAAGTGCTACTTCTCTTTTAAAAAAAAACAAAAAAAAAAGATATAAGATCCGTAATTCCTAAACATACCCCATGATTGCAACATCTGCTTCAACAAAATAAATAAATTAAAAATAAAAAATAAGAAAAATTTAACATTTTAAAATATTTTAAATGTCTTTACACTTCTTTTTATTACATTTTGCTTCGTTCTCTGTCAAGCACTATCTTAAAGCGAATGCATATATGCACTAGGGTGAGATGATGTTGTATCAAGGTGTTAAATCGAGAAAGGAGATTTTTACGTTTTGTACTGCAGCGAGAAAGAATGCCTGATTTTGCTACCCATAAAAAGAAGAATTTTTTATCTCATGATAAGATCTTGATTTACATTATTCAACTCTGATAATTTTGTTTTTATACAAAAATACCTTTTTTCGCTTAATCAATATCTAAATTGTACTACTAGATTATAAAAAAAATTATAAAACATAAAAGTTGTATCGGCTTTTTCAACAATTTTATTTTTTTAATTTTTTAATTTTATTTTTTTAAAGGTATTTGCAGTAGATGCATTGGCAATTATTACTATGAATTCAATCTTGCACGAATATTGCATTAAAAGAATTTAAATCCACTAAGAAGATGGTGGTTCTGTTAAAGTTAGATTTCGTAAAATTCGTGATATTTTCGGACAAGATAATGGTCTTGCTGAGACCGCTTTTAAAAATGTGGTCATTAAATTTACGTCCGCAGGCTCGACACAAAATGTGCGATAACCAATGCGTGCTTGATCGAGTCATTCAACTGAAAACATTTTAGCAGTGCGCCACAGTGTCGGAGCAGATCCAAATTTGTCAATTCCCCGACATTCTCAACAACTGGGTTTATTCAAAACTACCACATGCCAATTTTTGCACAACAATTTCAAAGTTTCAACTAGTGCAGGAATTTAAGCCAATCGACTATTCACATCGCCGTAGATTCATTCAGTTCATTCAGGAACAACTGGCTGCTTTTTTTGAAAAAATCATTTCTTCAGACAAAATCAGGGTACGTCAACTAGCAAAATTGCCGCATTTGGGCTTTTCAAAATCCGAGTGCGATTATCGAGCGTGGTTAGGCCGTTTTTTTCGGAGATGAGGTAAGAAATGCGGTAACGGTTAATAGATCAAGCTATCGCGAGATGCGTGATAAGATTTACGTCAGTATCTAGCCGTAACCATAACCTGACGGTGGATAAAACCACTGTGGTTGATATTTAGCGTCACCTACGCCCTAGAACGCCTTCGGATATCTCTGTTCTTCAGTCACTCTTAGTCGCAACTCCGAGAGCTCGGAGCAGGCCAATGCTCCTACTACTTGCTGAAGAGTTGGAGACTAACCAGCTCCTGGTCCAGAACAAATGTAAGTTTAATAAAATTTCAGAATACAACCGCAAGCATGTTCATTGGACCTGGATCATTTATAAAGTGTTTATAGTAAATGATCCGATCTACACAACTCAAACGGGGGTCACCACAACCACCATGACGCTCCCGAAGAGCCAACCTCAGTAATCAGTTAGAAAACAGCTAAAAAGCTGAACTGTGGGGCTTACTAATTCCCGTGGAAATAACGTGCAGTTGTCCTGTTGTCTCCCAGCGACACATGTAATGACGGTGGGATTCCGTCAAGAAATATAAATGTTTTTACTACTGTGGGTGAAATGTAGCGTCATCCTCACCCTAGAAGGCCTTTGAATACGTATATCCTTCGGTCACTCCTAGTTGCAACTTCAAAAGCCCGACGCAGGCCGCAGCTTCCACTCCTTGCTGAAGAGTTAAAGACTATCCAACTACTAGTTCAGAACGCATGAAGCTTAATATAATAAAGAACACGACGATATTCATGCTCACTGGACCTGGACCATTTAATGTGTTCATTGTGAATGATCCGACCCACAAACTCAAACGAGGGCCTTGAAACACACAGCCACCACGATACTCACGAAGGGCCTACCTCAATAATCAGTCAGAGAACAGCTAGAGACACATAGCGGAATTCTGGGGCTTTACTGATTCACATGGAAATATGGTGGATTGTCCAGTTGGCTTCTCCTAGCCTTGAAAAGGACTGGGCTCCCTTTTACCCCCGCAAGACACAAGTCTAGATGGTTATGTGATCCATAAAGACTTATAATGTGCCACCGGGGGTGACTATCGCGAGATGCTAGCAACTCAATTTTAACCTGTTATTGACGACGTATATGTCACTGGCATTTGATTTTAACAGGACAGTGTAACATGTCACACAGCCAATGAAACGATTAATTTATTGCAAACCAAATTTTCCGATGGTATAATTTCACGACAATCAGCAGTTAAGTGGCCAGTTGGATCGTGCTGGACTATTTTTTGTGGAGCTATGTTAAGTATAGGGTCTATACAGATCAAATCGAATTAATTTCAGCCTTTAAACTCAAAATCCGTGATGTGATTAACGAAATAGGACCGCCATTTTGCCAAAAAGTGATTAAAGATTTTGATGAAAGATCTTTTCTTTTCGTAATAATCATCTAAATCTAAATTTTTTGTTTATTCTGTTTTGGAAAACAAACTTCTTGTTGAAAAACCCTTTATATAAGCGGCTTTTATTTTATTATAAAACTGAAATATTATAGGGAAATAATAGAGTGACAAACAAAAAATCAAAAAATTTGACCTACGCAGTGAAAAAGCTTTAGCATGTTAACCATCTTTTAATATCGTTAAATAATAATAACATTTTAAAAAATTTTAACAAAATTGAATTTTCCTTTTCAATTTAAATCTTTTGTATTTTCTTCCCTTTGTTCTTTATGACTCTGAAATTCTACTTTCTTTTGTCCGCATTGATTTTTTTTTGCTCAAACCCTGATTTTTTTCTTTAAAAATTATTTTACGCTTAAATGGTCAAATAATAAGAATGAATGAAATGAAAATAAAATATAACAAACCAACAAAAAAAAAGATAATAAATAACATTTATGTTATACAACTTCTGCGAGTTTATTACACGAATTTATAGCATCTCTTCGCATAGAAGAAATGCCAGCAGTGACGATACCAACAATAATAAAATTTTTATAATATACAGAATATAAAAGAGAACAAAAGGATGAATGTGTGTATGTATATAGCAAGTGATAAATGCATAAAAAAAGGATATTTTGTAATAAAATAAAAAAAAAAAATGAATTAAAATTGCAAGTGAACGTAACAATTCAGTAGTTCTATAAAAAGCAATATTATAAATTAGTGCAGTGTTGCTCTATTTATTATTCATATTCGCAAAATACAAATATATCAAAAGTAATCGCAAACCTAGGAGTCACTGGCAAAAGTGATATGTAGATGAAAGCTATAACGTCCAAAACTTCCTTGTGTGCAAATATCTGAGTATCTGTTTTTATTTTGCTCTTCTTTGGCTCTTTATTTGTTCTCTGTTTTTCTTATTTTACAACGTATGGCTCTGGCTAAATTTGATACCAGGATCACATGGTTATTAATAATCCGCTTGTACAAACTTATACTGCCATTAACTCTACAGCATTGTTTTGCTCCAGCTTTTGAAACTACTGTAGAATTTATTTTGCAAAATAAGCGATTTTTTACCAAGTACTCATCTAGAGCGCAATTCTCTATGACTACCGTAAGATGAGAACTTCCCCCCCGAGGGCACATTGAAATGATTTGATGGAATTTCACCGTCATTACATGTGTCACCGGGGGTAAAAGTGGGCCCATTCCTCTAAAAGGCTAGCAGGAGCCAGCTGAATAACACCACTTTATATCGACGGGAATCAGAAAGTTTCCTGGCTGATTATTGAGGTTAGCCCTTTAGGAGCATCGTGGTGGTTGTAGTTTCGCCCTAGTTTGGGTGTAGTTAGTTCGAATCAATCACAATCAACACAGTGAATAGTGCTGGTTCAGTGAGCATGCTTGTGGTTTTGTTCTGAAATTTTATTAAGAAACCGAGTGTTCTGCAACGGTAGTTGGATAGTCTCCAACTCTTCAGGAAGGAGTGAGGACTACGGCCTGCTCCGAGCTCTTGGAACTGCGACCAGAAGTGACTGGAGGATAAACATATCCGAAGGCTTGCTGGGGAGTGGATGACTCTAAAATTCATCCACAGTGGTGTGATCCACCGTAAGGTTATGGCTTACACAGCTAGGTAGTGAAGTAAATCTTATCACGCATAAAATTAGAACTCACAAATCCCTCTTATCAGCCATATTTCTAAGCAATGCTTTGTAGTAGTGTTATTATTTTTCCTTTGGGTATGTTGTTACGTTATTTTTCCCTCTAACTTTCTCAGCAGTTTACTTAGCCACCGACAGTATGGTTTCCGTAGGGGGCGCTCTACGGGTGACTTGCTGGCTTTCCTGTCGGAACAATGGTGCATTTCCATACATAATTTCGGAGAAAGTAAGGTGGTGGCTCTAGATATTTTCAAAGCGTTTGACATGAACAATTTCAGAGTTTATGACCCAATGTTACATGTTTACGTATAGATCCGTGCTCAGAAACGGTGTTGCATCTGTTACTATGGGTTATAAATAAGTCTTAGGGAATCGGAAGCTTTTGATACTCTTGGCATTAAAGTTCAGTGTGATGTTCGATGGCCTAAGAATATTGTTCAGATATCTAAAGGAGTCTTCAAATGCCTCGGTTTTTTAAAACGGTGAAGGAGATACATCACTACATCCTATGTTCGTACTATTTATGCAACCTATATCCATCCTAAAATGGAATACAGCTATCATGTATGGGCCGGCACCCCAAAGTCAATTTTGGAGTTGGTCGACCGCGTACAGGAGAGGGGCAAAAAACCCCTTGGGGACAGTAGAGTATCCAACTCTATTGATTTTCTAGAACATCGACGCAAGGTGAGAAGTATTTCACTGTTTTATCGTTACCATAATGATAAGTGCTCTAGTGAAATTAGAGAACTTGTTCCCATTACTCGCATGTTTTTGCATTTAACTCGATTTTCCTTGAGAGCCCATGCACATATAGTTGATTGGCCAGTGAATCGCATTACGCATTCCAGGGAAAATTTTGTTTTTTAGCAGAATAGTCCATTTGTTGAATAAACTTCCTTCAAAGGCCTTTCCTCTCACTTTCAATGTAGGAAAGGCCAAATTGAATGTTCAAAAACACTACTCCTTCTTTCCTCCTCCCCTAACTTATTTCCTAGTCTTGGCACAATGCATTGTGTCAATCGACCTTAGCAAGGCATCTAATGCTACTGTACAATAATTGCTTTGCTTTTCTGATAAAAACTTTGAGAGTTCCGAGCAACTCATCGTGTGACTCAACAATCAATTTTTATTTTAACCACAGATGCCACTGAGATTTGAATTTATATCGTTTATTTGATTTTTAAGAAGTACGAAAAAATGGACAATTTATGAAAAAAATATATTCAATTGAGTCCAATATTTATAAACTTTGGCTGATTAAACAAGCGAATGGTACTTTGTTTGTCAGGAGAACTTTTGAAACTAACACAAAAGTTGCCAGGGAGTTAATGACAGGTAGTATGAATATAAAATTTCCATATGGCGAGAAGAAACAGTTTACAGGAGGGGCTGAAATTATGGGAGATCGTAATTGATAAGTATACGTATAAGTATAAGTTTGGCCATGAATTTCATGACCAGGGTTTTCGGTGTCAGCAACCTATTTTCCAAAATATATAACAATTAATTTGATAGATAAATGCCTCTGTGGATGAGGATGACAATCTTTGGACAATTGGCGGAACTTTTTAAAGTGTATTATATGTGTGCCCCTAAATAAATAGACGACGACACTTTGAAGCATATGGTAAGTGGTGGTTATACAATATTCATAAATAATTTGGGCGGAATACTAAAACAAATAAACACTTAGCGTATAACAACAAATAAATAAATCTATCAATACTAAAGAAGACAGAATAAACTACAATATTAAACAGAGATAAGTTGATTGATTAAGTTTAGTGATATCAGTTTCTAAGTTTAGCTTTGACATTTTTTGGTAGTGATTATTGTTAAAATTATACATTTAAATGTGTTATGTTGTCCATTTATAATTTGTTTTCTAATTTATAAATTATTTAGTGATGTGAACGTAAACCAATTGTAAGTTAAATTTCAATATTAATATAATTAAACATCCTTGTAAAAATAATTAAACATCCTTGTAAATTTCTTGCTAAAATCATCGATATTCCTTGAAAATTGTAAATTGCAAATAGTTAGCATAGTATGATAGTAAGTTTGGCAGTTAACACTTTTGTAATTCCTATCCGGCCTCAAAACTACACTTTTATTGTCTTTTTAAAAAATAATCACTCTGAAGAAATCAAGCATAATTATTTCTAACAAATGTTTTATTTAAGAGTGTTTAGACGCAGAATTTTATAATAACCTTTGAACAAGCTCATCATGATTCTTGCTTAAAGCTGTTAATTTTCTGCTTAGTAGGGCTAACTGATATTCTCTAATAAAATTAGTCTTTAGAACTCAGTAATTTTCTTTCGTCACTAATTTTCTTTTGAAACATTTTTCCTATGTTTTTAGCTGGTTAGACTGCCTGTATAAAAAATATTCATACAATAAATATTTATTCACTATCACAATTGTAAATTCGCATAAAGCACAAAATTTAGTACTTAAATTTTTAACACATACAATGGACTATTACACACGTTTTCATAATGATATATTTGTGGTAGCAGTTCTCAAAGTGTATTTTATTTAGTAAAATGTTGTCAGTGGGCTCGTCTATAAGGCTAAGCTGTTACTGCTCTTTTATTTCTATGCTGTAAGTTCTATAAAAAAATGCTTTAACATTATTGTTCAAAATACAAATAAATATAGAAGGGATAAATGAAATAATTTAAATTAATTAAATTAACGAGTGCATTTAAATTTTTTCAAATGAGCTATAAAAATTGTTGTCCAAATTTTGCATTTTAATTTTATTTTATAATTTTCACTAGCAAACAAAGGACACTGCAATAAAAGTAGAAAGCTTTCTCAATAAATTATTTAATAAAATGCCAAACAGCCACCCTTATAATAGTTGTAATTAATTAAATAGTTTAAAGTATAAAAAATACCATATCAATGTATACGTAGAGAAAATACCATATTGATTAAGTTGTAATTCTTTCTTTGGTACTTTATAACACGTTGCATGTAAAACTTATTAAAAAAAATTCTGGCCACCACCTTACAAAGCGCCGTTGCATATCTCTCTTTGGTCAGCTTTTGTTGATAACCACATGTTAAATTTAGGAAGCTTACTGTAACTGGTACCCAAATGCTGAGTTGAGCGGATTTACTAAAAAATGCGTTTACACCCTTTCTGTTTAAAAACTTCATAGAAATAACAGAGAAATAAAACCGAAAATAACTAAATGTGTTTGCTCTTCAGCAATAATAATTTAAGTACCTGACGCACGGTTTTAAGCTGACGGCTCTAAATTTGGGGTTGCTTCGTATATTGGGCATGCCTATGAGAATTTTTAACACATTTAGCGCATTCCATGTGCCTGCTCCATAATTTTTATCGTTGAATATTGTTTAATTACAGCAAGGTTTAAAGTTAAATTTAATTTAGCTTTTTTGCGACTAAAATAATTTAAGATAATAACAGATTATAAAATTTATAAAAATTTATTATTATTATTTTATAATAATAATAAATTATTGTATTTGGGCTTAGTCAAAACTAACTGTTTTTTTATTTTTATTATCAGTATTAGAGATAGTTTATCTATACGGTAGAGAGACAAGTAAGTTTCATGAAAAGTTTTTTTTAAGAATTAACCTTAATATTGATACTTTAGTAATTAAAGAATATTTACGGGGACATAAAAATTCAACGGAAAAAGCATTTGTACCATACGTTTTTTTTTTGGATCAGAACTCAGGGAATAATTCCTACATATGCAATGCATTGTGCCAGTACTAGGAGATCAGGTTATGGGAATGAGGAAAGAGAGAGTAGTCTTTGTGGAAATTTAATTTGAACTTTTTATTTCACATACGTACTGTTCTGCTAAAAAACGAATTTTGCCTGTAATGCACAGTGCGATCAATCAACCATAAATGGATGCGCCCTCAATCAAAATCAAGTTAAACGTGAAAACATGTTAGTAACGATAACAAGTTGCCTAATTTCATATATGCGTATATTTTCCGACGGGGTTTAATATATTTGGGTATGATTTTACATCACAAACCAAATTTGATAAGGGTAAAAAAATCATACGTAAAATCATACCCAAATTCCCTAATATCATTAGAGCACTTACCATTGTCGTAACGATTAAACGGTGAAATAACGATAAAGCAGTGATATACATTCCACAACGCATCGATGATCTAGAGATAAAACAGTGAAATACATCCCACAATGCATCGATGCTCTAGATATAAAACAGTGAAATACATCCCACAACGCGTGGATGCTCTAATCAATAGAGTGTGATTCGTTTTACATCCGCGCCTAGCTATGTAGCCTTAATCAGATGGTAGACAAACTACTATACATAATTTGAAACGTCATGCTCGTCCTAGATAGCCGAAGATATAATTCTAAGCAACAGAACCACCTAGTTGCAACTTGAATAATTCCAGGACAGGTCTGCAAACCATCACACCTTGCTAAAGAGTTGGAGACTTTCTAACTTCTGTCCAGAACACATGTCAAGCATGCTCACTGGAATGGATCATTCATTATCAGTGAAATGATCCTGGCCACCATAAATTTCATAGTTCCCTTATGGGGCCGCAAAACCACAACCACAACGATGCTCCCATATTGGGGCCAACCTCAATGATCAGTCCGACAACTATTAAATGTCTAAAGAGACAAATAATGAACTCTGCGGTTCACTGATCCTCGTGGAAATAAAGTGGAGTTTCTAGTTGTCTCCCTGTCTGACTTCAGGGGACTGGGCTCGCTTTTTCCCCAGTTGCACTGAGTCTAGATAGTGGAATATTCTATAAAGACCATATTTATATGCCCCTGGGGGCACCTGGCTATGGAGTTGGATACTACCCTACTGTCCCCAATAAGTCTTTTCGCCGTCAACTGTACGCAGTCGAGCAACTCCAAAATGGACTTTGGGGCGCCGGCCCAAACACTAGTGTTGTATTCCGTTTTTGAACGAATATAGGTGGTATAAATAGTACGAAGATGGAATGGAGTGAAGTATTTCTTACTTCGAGGCTCTTGAAAGCTTCTTTAGAAACCGGAAAAATGTATTGAGTTCATCGAACATCGTACTGTATTTTTATGCCAAGTTCATCAAGAGCTTTCGATTCCGTAAGAACGCATAAGCATGTAACGTTGCATCTTACGGGTACTAAAAATGACTCTACTCAAACGACTCCTGTAGGCTATTAGGCAGTGTACTAGCTTTTCAGTATGGGGGTTGTGGGTTCAATTCTCAACGAAGACCTTGGTTTTTTTCACTACAAAAATAACAATTGACTGTCAGTGGGGCCACTCAGCGATGAAGGCATAGTCACTGGTCGCTGTGCTGTTGTCTTATACGGCAGTTAATTTCCGACTATCCTTCTACTTTCAACACCTGTTGCATCTCTTCTCTATTCCTTTCCTAAAGAATGTAGCATGGTACTTAACTAAATAGGCATTGTTGCCTAAAGTGCTACTTCTCTTTAAAAAAAAAACCCCATTCTGAGATTGTTGCGAGATCGCCGTATTATTGATTAAATGAAATTGTTTTATAATTAATTTTTGCTTCCACATAATATCTTGAATTATTGCTTTTTTGTTAGAAAATTCTTTAGCTCACATTATATTTAAGGTAAATGTGTTTGGTGAATTAAAAATGTAAAATATTCTCAAGAAATATCTTTAGTTAAAATAATGTTTCCTTTAAAACAAAACATCAAGCAGCGGAGATGATGCGTTATAAAATTATTTTATGAAGTATAATTTAAAGAAACGGTGGCGTTAGTAAAACTGTAGCATTACCTTTTGGTCTTCCATATGAATATCTACACTTTAAATAAAAGAATATTTAATGGTATTAAAACATTCAATTCACACTAGCAGCCACAGTCGGTTGTTAATGTATTTATGAATTATTTAATGCATGTGTATAATATGTGTATGTTAATATTCTACACGTATGGATACGTTTAATACTTGTATATATATTTATAAGTGGAACGTTTTTAATTTTTGTTAGGAATTTTGGATGAGAAATAATGATATCTAATTTACTGTAGCCCATGTCATATGCTGACGGATTACTTAAATTTATTCACTGTTTTTAGAATCAGTATAACTTAAAATTCTTTGTCTAACTGAAATTATAGCCAGGAAATTTTCCTATCTAATAAAAGAAATATACTTTACTTGCGCAAAATCCGAAAAGTAGAACGGTTGATTGGTTGGCCTTTGGGTAAAAACTTGCAATGTTTAAGATTTGGCGTATATGTGACAGCTTTGCAAAGACTATGGTAAACCTATTTCTAATATTATTTTAGGATTATTAATTTTAAATGTCTTTCAACACTCTTAAATTAAGCTCAATCTTAAGACGTTCCAATTGAAAATCAACAATCTTTATACATTTTCATGCTTTTAATATTTAAATGAAGTTTATATTACAATCCTAAATTGATTTAGGAATCGCTATATTTTTTTTTTGTCAATCCCAAGAATGTTAATACACAATAACACATAGCGAATCTATGAAAAAATGGTCACGTATTTCGGCAAAAATATTTATTTTTATTTATTTTCTTTTTTTCATTTTTGTCATAAGCAATGAAACTTCCATGGTAAAAATAAAGTAAATTCCAATAAACGCATAACAGCATCCTAGGAATTCATTCTCTCATTCATTTACTTCATTTAAAGACATTTTTGACATCGCTGTTGTGTTGCTGTATTTAAAATGGATAAAAAAGGGAAAAATGTTTTACGAATTGAAGCAAAAAGGATAAAAAATAAATTCCGCTTTAAATTCTGCTTTGTTTCGTCTAATGACAAGTGTCGGAAAAGAAAATATTTCTTTCATTATTTCTATAAGCGTTAGAATAAAAGTAAGTGTATGTGTGTGTTTGATAAATATTTATTTTAATTAATTTCATCCATTCGGTTTGACATTAAAAGCGTTAATATGTTTTTTATTTGAATATATTCGATTGTCTGAATATTTCTTTGAAATTAAATTCTGCTGTACAATGTATTTAATGCCACAGTTCTATGAAAAGGAAATGCGGGTTCATTTTGTCTTTGTTATTGCTTTTTATGTAGTTGTTTAAAAAAAACAGGAAAAATTTATACAAACATTTCCTTTTGCAACATCAGTAACAATAAAACATGCATGTACATGAATATTCACATAGCTAACATTTATTATGGTTTTTATGTTCAATATACTGTTTGTGCAATTCCATTTCTGGTTCTTTATAGTAAAAGTATTAAATTTTATGAAAGAAAAACTTTAAAATTTTTCTGTTTTTTAATTACAGTCATTTGTTTTACCTCATTTTGTATTTATTCCAATATAAATGGTCTATCCATAAGAAGGCTAAAATAATATTTTTATATATTTGATAAGATAAACAATATGGGTGATTAACAAGCCTTAATGGAAATGGAACTAAAATAATTGAAGTTCCATTGTAACCACCAAAAGTCCAAGGTCGTTTTTGGCTACACAACAAATTTTAAATCAGCCTTCCTGTTTCAATTTCTATTTTGCTCAAATGTATTTACTTTTATATGCACATATTTACTTATAGTTTTATTTACTAAGAAATCTTATATAAGAATGATAATAATGCTGCAGCTCGGTGGTAAAAACAGGCGTCGGCTGTGGTGTATCTACTGCCGAAATAACGTAGGTGTAAGAAGTAAGAATAAATCAATTGGTGTGCGACCGGCCGCAGGATAACAGGTAAATATCTACTTCTATTTTCTATTACTTTTGTACTGGTAGTCAGGGTATAGGTGGAGCCGTGGTAATACCTATACCCTGAGACAGGACAAACTACGACGTAGCGATCGCAAACAGAGCCGTGGTTATACTCAGCCGAGTTTGTGCCCGCAGTCGACAGTGACGTTCTTCGAATACTGACCGTGTGACATAGAATAGAGTTACCTAAGCCGTCTGCACATACGATAAGATAAAACGGCCAAAGTTCGTTAAAATTTAAAAAAATTATTTGTATTCTGAGTCGTATTCAAAAGGAAAGATTATTGATTTCAAAATCAATAAATTTTATTTTTTGCTAAAGGGTCCGCTATCTAAATATTTTTTTTTCAACTAGTGTTTATTTTAGTCAATGATAATACTTAGCTCATGTTTAGTTTTACAGATAATTAGTTTTATCCTTCCGCTGAACGAATATGGTTGTGTATACGCTTGAACACCGCTGGGAAATATTGCGATTTGACTTTGAAAATCATGGTGATGTTGCAGATTGTGTGCGAAAATTGCGTACGGATTTTGGAAGAAGAGAAGCACCGTCAGCTCCATATGTTCGTTATCTTGGAAAAAAAGGGAAAAAAACTGGCATCCTCATCGATAAAACAAAGCGTGAAAAGCCAAAAATAGTACGTACACTCGAGTTTATTGCTGCTGTGGCAGAAAGTGTGCTTGAAGCGCCATCAACATCAATTCACCCTCGTTGTCAACAATTGAACATTTCAGAGACATCATTAAGATCAATTTTGCAGAAAGACCTTGGTATGACGCCACACAAAGTCCAATTGGTTTAGGAGTTTATAGCATTTAAAAAAATGTTTTTTGGCGGACCCTATATTTATTCTTGTTATGTGCTTCTAATCCTGTGGCTATTGTTAGATTTATGTTCTCAGTTTTCGTTTACTTAATATACATTCTGCAAATAGGCCGAGACTAGATGTACTCTATATTTTATTTAGTAAATATTCACTTTTACCATTACAGTAGCGATAGCTAGATTCGTTCCCGTCACCTGCTTTTAACTATCTCTGCGATTTAAAAAACTTAGCCACTCACACCACACACGATTTCATGTTCTCTTTTTTTCCAGCCAGATGCTTTAACAATGTCAGCCTTAAATGTTTTATGTTGCTTTGTTTTCGCTTTCTTCCTTTGATCGTTTATTTGTTTTATAGAGGCACCTCAGACATCTCAAATTCTATATCTAAATTACAGAAGTCTCTACTAAATCATTTGCCGCAGCTACACAATAAGAGCTTTGCTTTTGAAAATGACGTTCTATGGGGCTATAACTACAGTTTTCTATTTATTCCCAACATGTATTCATCAACAGGCGACTTTAATAATACTGAGGACGATGTTAGAATATGAACTAATGACTCGTCATATAATGCTTAATAAAGAAGCTGAAAGGCACAGTCAACAATTACTTAAGTTTCTCCTTGAGGCGGTTTTATCATTTAAGCTTGCAATATCCTTTCCTGCCTAGCTATTAAAATAATACCTCAACTTCGACTTGATATATTTTCGGACACGAATTGCCAACTCAGTAATAGTTTTTTTTTTTTTTTCAATTAAGGAACAGCTATTAAAACAGCAACGAATGCAAACACCATAACTGCTCAATCTGTTCACTTACAAAAAACACAACAAGCAGTTAGTGGTGGAAATAAAAACTTATTTAGCTATTTCGCTGATACAATTCTCTTTTTTTTAGTTTTTAATGGTAAAACTACGTTAAAAATCACAAAATTTTAGGGCTAAAATATCTTATAAGAAACTCAAATATAGAAAAACCAAACGCTTTTTTAACAACAAAACGGTGACATTAAAATAAAAAATATAATTTTAATAATAAAAACTTTTAAAATTTCAACATTTTATGGCATAAATATAATAAGGACATAAAGAGAAAAATTATAAAGGGTTTTTCAACAAGAAGTCTGTTTTCTAAAACAAAATTAAAACAAAAAATTTCGATTAAGATGACAAATTTTTATTGCATTACGAAATCGATTCAATTGGCTTCGTATAGCCTCTGTCTTTAAGATAGCCCCACAAAAAATAATCAAGTGGTGTAAAATCACACGATCTGGCTGGCCACTTAATTGCTTATTGTCGTGAAATTATGCAAGCAGAAAATTTGGTTTGCAATAAATAGTTCGTTTCATTGGCTGTGTGACATGTGGCACCGTCCTGTTGAAACCACATATCAGCGATGTCTTCTCCGTCAATAATTGGCTGAAATTGAGTTTATAGCATCTTGTGATATAGTAATCTATTAACCGTTGCCGCATTTTCAGTTTCATCTTGGAAAAAATAAAACGACCTCCGGATAACATAGCGCACCATACAATAACACGTTGAGCATGCAAAGGCTCCCAATAATTGTTCTTGTCGCTTGTTGAAATACCCTTCAAATGAGAAAAATTATTTTTTTAGAAAAACCAGCCGGTTGTTCCTGAAAGAATTGAGGGAATCTACGTCGATGTGAATAGTAGGTCGGCTTTATTTCCTGCACCAGTTGGACTTTAAAAGGCTTTAAACTTAAGTCCTTATGCAAAATTCGTCACGTGGCTGTTTTGGATAGCCTCAATTGTTGAGAACGTCGAGGAAATGACACTGTGGCTCAAGGCTGCGATGTGTCGAGGAATTGACACTGAGGCTCACGGCACGCGTTAGTGTTCTTATCGAATAAAATTTTACGAGCAAAATCTTAATAGCGGCCTTAGAAAGACGATTATGTTGTCTGAAAATATCACGAATTTTAAGAAATGTAACTTTAACAGAATCACTATTTTCATAGTGGATTTGAATTGTTTTAATGCGATTTTCGTGCGAAATTAACTTATTTGAAGCAATTGCCAATGCATCTTTTACGAGCAATTCAAAAAACTAAATGTCAAAACTATGATGTCGTTGGTGTTACCTTACCACAATTGAAAAACAAACTTCCTCCGATATATACTATCTGCTTATATTCATACCTACATACTTAAGCAACTATGACTTGTTAAAAAGAAAATATTATTTCTAACATACACATACAAACCAAAAAACCCTTCTTTCTACATAAGCTGTTAATGTTTAAACACATAATTAAAATTATGAACCATTACGCTCTGTTGCATCTGCCTCTTAAGAGCCACTGAAAACGACCAGACGACAATCATGCTGCTTTTGACCAACAATGAAATCATTTATAAATGAAAACTTTTTTAATAAAACCATTCAAAAGAAATTCCAACCAACAAAAGGTCCAAAGTATGGATGTCTAAAGTGAGACGTATAGAAGTGGAATGAGTGGACACTTGCATTCTTTTATTAAACGAAAAATAAGAAGAGAAAAAAATATTTTAATACTTTTATAATAGAAATATATTTATAAAAGGAAAAACTTGCTACTAAAATACAACATAAATTTAATGAAGCAAAATACTGAAAGCAGGTTTTAATAAATGAAAACGAAAAAATTCCAAAAAGGTTGTAGTGGCGTAAGATTTTGAAACAAGAAAAGTTAAAAGGTGCGTGTAAATTTTAATTAGTAATTAAAATTCTTCTTTGAGTTTACAAATTCAATTTTTAATAAAGAATAGTGGGGAATAGGCAAAAGTAGAATTGAGCAGAAATTAAAATTTCAAGGTAACAGGTTTATATTTGAGTAAATTCCAGAAGCTTTTTTTGTTGCTGATTTTTCAAATTGAGTTTTAAGGAGCTTAACCCAGGTTTTTCTCGCTAAGTATACATTAAATGTTTAGTATTTTAGGAGTTATATTTTTACCATCATAAGGGCACATTATAAAAATTATTGCATACAAATTAAAACTTATGAGAACAAAGTAGTTTCTGCTTTAGCTTCCGTTTAATATCAAGTAGAAAGTTACTGATTGTAGAAAGGCCAGAAAGGTTAATGAACTTAAATAGTTATTTATGAGAAATCGATATATTAATTCATATGAAAAATATTTTATTTAAGTATCTCTTTTAATTCTAAATTTTACATTAATGCAATTTTTTTACTTAATTTTCATTTCATTACTATCGAATCCAAAAGCAAGTATTAATTGCGCTTGCAAAATACAAAAGGACGAAGTTTTTGAATTTAAAAATTTTTAAATTAAAAGTTAAGTGAAAAATGAATATATATATTTTTTTGAAATATTTTTTTCAAGGAATCAAGCACGATATAAAATTGCTTAGATTGAAAATAATTCCGATGAATTATAAATTACTTATTTGCATTGCATTGAAAAAATATTTAAAAAAGTTGTGATTGGATAAAAATATTTATCATAGCTATACCGGCTATCCAGGAGAAACTGAAGATATACTAAAAAAAATAAATAAAATAGCCTTTAATTATTAAAGGGTGCATCTAAAGTGGTTTCTGCATAAAATTTATAACAAAAATGAAGAAATTGTATCTATTGTCATTGGAATTTCAACAATAAAAATTGCGTAGTCTTATAAAAATCATATTATTACTTTTCATTATTATCAGAAGATAGTTCACACAAATAATTTAGTAGCTTCCCCTGCAGATGGAAAACAATTTTTATTCAAATTAAATTACAACTTTATATTGCCGCCCTAAAAATACCTTCATTCTGAAGCCACACAGCGCTGGAAACAGTTGTTCTACTCCTGTACTAGAATAGTGTTGAGCTGGTCGGTTATAGGTATTTTAATGTTTTCGATTGACCCAAAATAAGTTTCCTTGAGATGATTTTTCATTCTCGTGAAGAGGAAAAAAATCACTTGTACTTAAGCAGGAGAAAAAGGGTCACTGTAATGGTTTTAGTGGTCAAAAACTCGTTTTATGAAGTTGCTGTATAACAAGGAGCAAAACCTAGTTATTCTTGATGTTTGGTCTCACACGAAATCGCTTAGTCTTAGTGAGGCGAAAATGGGAGCTGAAGGGTCACTGAAATGGTTTTAATGGCCAAAAACTCGTTTATTAAAATTGCTCTATGACAGGGAGCATTATTGTGATGCAAAACCCAGTTATTCTTGATGTTTGGTCTCACACGGCTGATTCTTTTTCGAAATCTTTCAAGAATCTCCCGGCAACCGTGTTGATTGACTGTTTGACCTTGAGGTGCATACACTTTGTGAACGATTCCTTGGATATCAAAAAAAGCAAATCAGGATGGAATTGACCTTTGACTTAGTCTTTCTTGCTTTTTTGAGCTTTTGAGAAGTTGAAGTTTGTTATTCTGGAGTTTGTTTTCTGGGTCGTATTTAAACACGTCACCAGTAATGACATCTTCCAAAAAATAAGGGCCATTTTCAAACGAATGCAAATAATTAAGGCACATTTCCGTCCTGACGTCTTCTTTGGTCTTGCGGATGGTATCCCCAATTCAGTGCTCAGAGTCTGATGAATTTTGGTGTGACTCAAATTTAACTCATTTTTAGAACACAACAGAAAAAACTAAAATGAATCGCTACTCGCGATCAAAAGACTC
The DNA here is from genome assembly GCA_030448955.1 of Trichopoda pennipes. Classification (NCBI taxonomy): domain Eukaryota; kingdom Metazoa; phylum Arthropoda; class Insecta; order Diptera; family Tachinidae; genus Trichopoda; species Trichopoda pennipes. The sequence goes on from JASKUP010000088.1 coordinate 8,220,890, forward strand.
AAGCGATGTCAAATCCGCATTAAAGGCAAATCACACGTTTTTCTAGTGTTGCCAGATCGAATGAAACGATACCAGGCTCATTACTTAATTTACAGACCTTGTATATTTTTTTTATATATATTTTTCTTTTCTATCTTATACGTTTATTTGAATGTATTGATCAAAATATATAAAATATAATTAAAAATACATTGATATTGTTTTCTTTTATTTTATTAAACCACTTTCATGTACCGACCATTATCGTTGAAAAGTGGTTTAAAAATTTTCAAACTAAAAACTTGTTGAAAAATTATATCATTTTTGATTATTTTATTGTATTGTTTTGTGACAAAGGCTATTTTCTATAAACAATAAGCATCTTTGAAATTTTAATACAAATTCTATACCGATCCCCTCCAAATTTCCGATGGGAATCATTTTCGCTCCCAAATATAAGTGATATTGATTTGTGTGGTTTCAAAAGGATGGCACAAAGTGCTGTACGACTTATTGGGGCTGAAATTTTGTGACTTGTTGATTTGCTGAAATGAAGCTGTCAACGTTACAATGTTTCACATTTCACGATTATTTATTGAGGGCTTAAGTGGTCACCGGTTTGTGCTGATAAACTAGAAATAATTCAAAACTTTGACTCAAAATTGATTGTGCTATTAGTGACCTATGCCATGTATTCATCTTTTAAATGAAATAATTGTTTCGATTAATATTTAACAGCTTAGTTATTTTTTAACCTAAAATTTTTTGGCCTTAAAAATATATCCTGTGTTTTCTATTTGTACATCAAGATGAAATTAATAACAAAAACAAAAGATACTGTATGATACTGTATGATAGGCTTTTATTGTATTTAGAACTTAACAATATGCTATATAGCTATCAATTTGGATTTAGGAAAGGCATTGGTACGCAGGATGCGGTTCTAAATGTAATAAAGTATATCTGCAAAGGTCTAGATGAAGCCTACATTGGAGTTGCAGGAATATTCGATTTTGTGGATCATGATATAATAATTGAAAATTTTCATTGTCATGGTATTCAAGGCAGAGAGCTTTTATTGTTTAAAAACTATTTTATAAACAGGAAGCAGCGGGTTCAGATTGGACAGTGTAAAAGTTTTATTGCCACTGTTGAATATGGTGTACCACAAGAAAGTGGACTTGGTCCCTTATTGTTTTCAATTTATATTAATGATATAACAAATTTGGGTCTTGATGGCCAGCTATATATGTTTGCTGATGACATATGTTTGTTTTACCCCTATAAATTTGATTTAGTCCTGAAAACACATATTGAAAGGGATGCAGCATTAATTGTATAGTTTGCTTGCGTAAATCGCTTATTAATAAATTCTGATAAAACCAAATTGGTTCGTTTCAGACCTCATTCGGCGAGTATGAACCAAAATTTTTCTGTGTATGTTGATGGTACATCCATATGTGAGACTGATTCTATAAAGTATCTAGAGGTTACACTACAAAGCAATCTTAACTGGGACCTGCATATTAATGATATCAAGACTAAAATATCTCCAGCCATTGGGATTTTATATAAGTTTAAAAATAAATTAAATGAGAAGGCAAAGCTAATTATATATAATGGATTAGTACAACCACATCTAAATTAAATGGCATGTGTATATGCATTCAACAAAAGTAATACGTGTCAAAAATCTCTACAACGTTTAGAGCACTAAACATAGTTTATAATTTACCCAGACCTTATCCTACAGTATTGCTATATAAAGAAATTAGTAGATCGGTACTACCATTATATGGGTTACATATGTATTAAGTTTTAATGTATGTTTTTAAAAGCACCCACAGAACCCACAATTTCATTTTTATAAAATCAGTCAAATATTAATACTCGCAACGTATCTAATCTTAAAATTCCAAAGTGTAGATAGGAAAGAACTGAACAACGTATTGACGTTACGGGCGGTAATATGTATAATAATTTACCATCAAGCTTAAAATCGATAGAACAATTATCAATGTTTAAACTATTGTGTAAGAATTATTTATATAATCTAGTTGAAATGCATCTTCTGCAATTAATTTTTTCTTTCTGTAATACCTATAATATTTTATTTTTTATACAATTGTAAAATGATTTAAGTATATACTATACATTTAGTTGCCTTTATGGCGCTGAGGCCATAATGTAATTGATTTAATATTGTATGAAAAAATAAAAAAAAACACAATATATCTAAATTTTTTAAGAATTAAAAAAAAAATTGGAAAAAATTTTCATTAAAAAATTTACTTTACAAATTGTGGTGTAATCTTTTGCATTTATTTATTTTAATTAAAGATTTCTTGCAAAACTGGGTCGCAGGCATATTTAATAAGGTGACAAGTGAAGAAATTGAAATAGTTTGGCTTAAGGCCAAAAGAAGTTGCTAAGGCAAAAAAAATTGTAAATTTATCTCAAACAATTATCAAAAGAATTAATTATTCTATTTTTAAAAAATTGAAATAAATAATATGTGTTATCATACAATTAGAATTAAAGTGGTTATTGCTAATAATTTCAATAGAAAAATGTCTTTCTCTTTTCTTGTCACATTTTTATTATATTTATGTTTTAGTGACTAAAACGTCATTAGATACTTTAGGATAAAATAAAATAATTTTTTTAGCCCAAATGTCTCTTTGTAATCTCATAAAAATGTTTGAAGCTAAGCAGAACAGTTACTTACGCTGATGAGAATATTGGTCTCTCAGTTTGTTCTATCCTAAGCGAGTAAGAAATAACAAATTCCCTTTACATTTAGCTAAGTTTATTGAAATTTATTTTAAATCTATAATTCAGTTTAAAAATCACATAAATATGTGCATTAAGTATCTTATATACTACAAACAATTAATAGTTAAGTCGATTTTGTGTTCTCCTATTTGTGATCGCTATATGCGACCAATTTTCTTAAAAATTCTATGGTCTTACACACTCTAGTCACGGATCTGTACAATGTATATATTATCAATTCAAGATATTAACGTAGAAATTACGTGTACGTCATACTTACATGGGTTTGACCGTTGCTTATGCGAGGAAATGAACTAAAACTTATTTGTTAAAACAGATTTCAAATTAGACGAATATTTTTAAAAATAAATAAAATCTTATTATTGTGCACAAGCAAAACACGTTGGCTGGATTGGAAGAGGGGTCATGGTGTGTTTATTTTAATTGGGATAGCGAAGCATAGCCAGTTATGTTAAACTATGTTAGATTATTTTAAACAAAAATATTTCGTAATTTTCTTTTTTCTTCTTTGGCATTTTAAATTTCTTTTTTTTTTTCTTATTCATATATATATGTATGAATATTTTCTAATGGAAACCCCTATGTAGAATAATCAAAAAAATTTATATGCAAGTTGTTTCTCAATGCTCATTTAATTAATTTAGCTTAAGACATAAGATTCTTAAAAATTGGAATAGCAACTTCTGATGAGCTAGACAAACAGTAGCGAAATATAGTTTTATATTTTGATTTTATTTGAAGACTAAAGAAATTTATAATGCTACGTATTTAAATTCAGGAATTATTGTATAAAGAAAATATATTCCAACACCCTTCGTCAATTAATGCAAATACAATAAACCTCTAAACGTAAAAAATTTAATGGATACTAGTGATTTAGTTAATAAATAGCTTGGATGAACAATTTCATTCCATTTTTATTACATCAATAGATCACATATAAAGTAGTATTTAGTATCTACATTTTTTGTTATTGTGCTAAATTTTTTACAATTAACTTAATAAAGTTTTGCTTATTCTCAAACAGAGTTATAGGTTGTTCAAGTTGAATTAAAAAATGTTGAATAAGTTTTCGTAACTATAAGGTTTCTTCTGTTGTTTCATCTAGTGCTATATATTCTGCTTCTCCTGACCTGTTACGACGAGACCAGGTTACATACCCTCTATTCTATTTCAACACCCAGCCACTAAATTATTTTCTATCGATTCGCTTTAGTGTGCAATCGATATCCACGTAAGCAATAAATTTTGCCAATCAATTACCACAGAGTTTTAATTTAAAATTCTTAAGATTCCTACTGACTTTTTATAAATCTCCCATTCTTTGGTTGTCCAAATAACATATTGATTTAGAATAGAAACTGTAGCTAAAATATCTGGACTGTTAACAGCAGGATATATCAAACATAAGCTCTCGATATTTTTCATTATTTTCCATTGCACTTAAACTATTTGTATCTTGGGTAATAAAACCAACATCCATTGGATTTATCGAAACTTTGTTTAAAATTAATTAACTAACGCGCAAAATAATAGAATCAGTTCATTGTCTCTGATAAATGTTATAAAAAGCATTGAGTCAAAAAAGGATCATATATAGCATGAAGGCTTCTTAGGAGCATTACCAAAGCCCAAGATCACAGCAAGCTGATTAATAAGTGCCAGCATGTTGTTGACATGTTCCTACAGTTTTTCATAATTTTTAAGTTGTACTTTACATATGATCTTCATTATGATGGTTTTTCGTAATGGTCTTTTAGATTATAACAATAATCACAATTATAACAGAATCTAATACATGCTTTTGCTTGTCAGTCCTTTTGTATCCAATTTGCATTTGGCTGTGTGGATATTGGTTTTAAGACAATATTCTGATGGTAGACTTAAACACATTTCCCAATTTTAATAGCCCATAACACGTAGAGAAATGTGCTTTTATTTAGCAGCAGTAGTGAAATGTAGGGAAATGCTTGATAAGATTCATACCAGTACCAACCGTAGGTCATAACCAGCTGGTGGCCGAATCACTGCGGGTGATTCGTGATCATCCTCTCCCTAGAAGGGCTATCCTCCGGTCACTTCTAGTTGCAACTTCAAAAGCCCGCAGCCGCAGCCCTTCCTTGCTGAAGAGTTAAAGACTATCCAACTCCTGGTCTAGAACGCATGAAGCTTAATATAATTTAAGGACACGCCGGCATTCATGCTCACTGGACCTGGACCATTCATTGTGTTCATTGTGAATGATCTAACCCACAAACTCAAATGAGGGCCTCGAAACACACAACCACCACGATACTCCCGAAGTGCCGACCTCAATAATCAGTCAAAGAACAGCTAAAAGCACAAATAGCTGAACTTTGGGGCTTTACAGATTATCATGGGAATATAGTGGATTGTTCAGTTGGCTCCTGTTAGCCTTGACGGGGACTGGGTCCCCTTTTACACCTGAAGACACATGTAGTGACAGTGGATTTCCATCAACACATATCAATGTGTCCCCGGGAGGGATGTAGAGAAATATTGTTCTATATTTAAGCTCTATTTCGATTCTCAATGTTATTTATTTAGATTCAGTAATTGTTATAAACAAAGTATAGGGTGCCCCTGGGATACAACTTTGTTTATTTATAACTTTTGAGTAAATGAAAAAGAATGGAACTTATATTGATAAATGTTTTGTTTAATGTCGACAATTATGTATGGAATACAATCTCAGATATATGTTCGCCTCTGTTAGCCTCACAAATGCAAAAGGTGATTGTTGAATAATTTAAGGGTTTTCCATTCCCCAGAACCGACTATTCTATTTATTCAAATCAAAATGTGCCTCGTCAGTCATTATGATTTTTGGGGTTGTTATGGGCAAGCTGTAATATCCTTATGGCATATGCACGGCGGCGTGGCAGAAGTTCTTGTGTCAACTGAATCTTATATGGCACAAATGCAAATCCTTGTGCAAAGTTGTGGCCAAAGTTGTTCTTTAAAAGCACGGCATCGATTTCAGGCTGATGGATTGTTTTAAACACTTTCTTGAGTAGCAGTAATGTTTTCAGTCAATTTTGCAATACATTGTAGTCCGTGCTTGGGCCTATCACCAACAGGCCCTCTTTATTCGAAACCATTCACTACATAATGAATGTTGGAACGTTGTTTCTTCCAAAAATTTCATATAACTTCCTCATCGTCACAGTCATCGATGATTGATTTTGATGAAATGTTTTAACGTTTACAACACCTTATCGAATATTTTTCCACAATAAATTTGTCATGGATCTACTTCACGACTGCCAAATATAAACTGTCACAACTAAGGTTTACTAAAATGGTGGCAAAACAAAGTAGTGTACCTTCGCGGCGAACACTCAGTATATTAAATGCAAAGTTGTAATAATTAAATTCCAACACGAAATGGTCACGTAAGATTTTGCTGCAGTAATACATTACATGTTTTTAGTTTTCTGAAATAATAAATATTTTATGAGATTATTATGAAATATTTATGTATAAAGGAATTTTTATATGTTCAAAGAAGAATTAACACAGATTAACTTAACAAATATTTAAAATAATGAGATTTTTATTGAAAGTAATAATTGATTTAATATTTATTTAATATTTGTAGTTATTGCGAATTTTATTCATACTCTGCAAGTAACAGTAGTGCTTGATATGAACATCGAAAGTGTGTGAAATATATATAATTTTACTATATAAACGCCATTATTGTATATAATGACAACATAAAAATCACAGTGTGAAAAATATTTGCGATTTTATTAAAATTTTTTTATTTTTTGCTATTTGTATTCAATTTCTGAACATTTTTAACATGCTTAGCAGGAGTATTAACTGTAGAAGGTTGGACAGTTGTTAATATTTATTATGGGCACATTAAGGAAATGAGATATTTTTCAACTTTTACTACACTCAGATATATTTTTGGTAATTTAGAAACTTTTGTTGATTTGTGACAAACAATATTCGTTTCTTGCAATTTAAGAAAATTACGTTTGTTTACTTTTTTCTTTATTTCATTTAATTTTATTTTATTTATTATTACATTTCTTGATGTATTTTGTGTGTATAGTGCTTTTATAGTCATCAATTTTAATGAGCAGTCATTAGGAAGGAAGCTTTTGTAAATGGCTTCGAGAATTATAATTTTGTTCGAAAATAAAATAGTTAAATGAAAGTAGTTTATCCATGTTTAAGGTGAATCCTAAAACTTTTCTATGACTTAAACTCATTTTATTTTTCTTTAGCTTACATTTACAGTGATGAAAATTGGTTATATGGAAAAGTAATAAAGTTTTACTTTAAAATTCAGCGACTTAAAAATTGTAAGAGACAAAAAGCAGTTAACGATGCAGTTATGGAAACACATAAAGGAAATAAACAGGAAATCATAAACATGTTTTTGTATTAAAAAAATGTTCCAAGTTGGACATGTACTTGAGATAACACTTTAATTCTTTTTTCCTAAAACTACGTAAATAGAGTATATATTTCAACAAAAGTATAGCGAACTAAAAATAAAATTTAAAGTTGTAAAAGAATTTAAGTTTTTATTTACAAATCAAATGATAATATTGGGTTTTGCTTAATGTTATGAGTTCATAGCTCCGGATATTTAAATATACAAATACCTATATTTTCCTTTGTTCAAATCTATCATATTTTTAAAATTCCTAAAGTGTTCTCCCTAAATTTGTTTGAATTAATTGCAGTTGAACGACTCATTCGTCATAGCTACTCAACAAGATGTCTGTTCATTTATACTTAAAGGGCATTTGGCACTTGAATTTATTAGCTTGTATTTAACAAGCACAAAAACACTCCTGAATTATAAAATAAATTATAATTTGTGGAATAATTTCAACATCTGAGTGCACGTACTAGAATAATTAAGCAAAAAAAAAAATCAGTTTTTTATGCTTCATATTTTGTTTAAATAATAAAAATTGTAAATTACAATAAAAAACATTTTTTTTTATTCGAAAAATCAATACGTGTCATTAATATTTGAGAATGATTTTGGCTGGTTTGATCTATTTTTTCCACAGTGCTGGCCGTATATCACGAAAAACATGAACAATGTTGCCGTACGGTAGAAATAAACACAAGATTTCGAATTGCCACCCCCGGGGGCACGTTTATCAGTCTTTATCGGATTACTTAACTATCTAGACTTCTGTCGTTGGGGGCTATAAGAAACCACAGTCTCTTGAAGGTAGCAGGGAGTCAACTGAAAGCTCCACGTTATTTCCACGGGAATTAGTAAGCCCCAGAATTCCGCTTATTGTCTCTTTAACCTTTTAGCTGTTTCTCTGACTGAGTATTGAGGTTGGCCCTTCGGGAGTATCGCGATGGCTGTGTGTTTCGCGGTCCCTCATGAATTTGATTAGGGGGCCGGGATCATCTCACCTTTACTGATAACAACGGGTGAATGATCCGGATCCAGTGAGCATGCTAGTCATGTGTTATGGACCAGGAGTTGAATAGTCTCCAACTCTTCAACGAGGAATAGTGGTTTGCGACTCTGTATCGGAACCGCTAAAATTGTAACTAGGAATGACCTGTTGCTAGAATTAGTCTTCGGCTTCCCAGGCCGATAATGACGTTGCTTTTCATTTCACGGTGGTTTGACTACCATCTGATTATGGCTTGTAGCTAGGCGCGGATGTAAATCTTATCATGCATTTCGAATTGCCAAACTAAAATCTCCATTCTTAAACATCTTTTTATCGCCAAATTTTTATTTCAGTTAGCCGTTTATGAAAGTTGATTCATTTGTTATATGGTACCATCCTCTTGAAGCCACAATGGGCCCGAGTCTACGTTTCGATTTTAAAAAACATCCAAGAAATTGGGTAATACAAGCTTCGCCTTTATTTTCAAAGAAATAAAGTTCGATAATGCCACTTTGGAATGAATATATATATATATATATATATATATATATATATATATGCATACCGCATAGTTTGGGGACACAAAAATTATGTACTTTTTTTGAGATAATTATGCAGAATTCATAGAAATCGATTTATATATCCCGATATTTTTCACTAAATCCTCTTCAAATAGGTTTAAAGTTAATTCTAATATTTAACGCATATTTCGAGGACACTTTTCAAGCTTGCGCATATTATGAGGACATGTCCCCATACTATACGCAATATAGAAGTAAAAATTTATTGCCAGATGTTTTGTAAATTTTACAAATTTTTGTTGCCGCCGTCAATTTTTGCAGCCAGGATTGTATGTATTTGTTCAGTAATGCCAACGTGTTTTATAAAAAAAACCATAGCGATTATGAAATTTTATTATATATTTTTTTATTATTATATATTTATAAATAAACTATTAAAAAATATTAAAAAAGGTCAAATAACTATAATTATTATATATAATAATAAATATATTTTATTATGAAATATTGGTTACTTTAATTCTATAAAATGATAATTCAATGTGTACTAATCTTTTTTTTTATAAAATGGTCTTTTTAAATAAATTTTAAATATAAATAAATAATTTCCTGAAGAAGCTTTTCACAGGAAAGCGAAATATCGAAATAAATCGCTAAAATTTATTTAAAAAGACCATTTTATAAAAAAAAAGATTAGTACACATTTAATAAAAATAAAAAAGGTCGAATAAAACTGAAAATAATAAAATGATAATATTATAATATTTTTAATATATTCTGTGAAAAATGTGAATATTTTAAACGCTGTATCGTCTTATCATTTATAACTAATTCAGCCTAATTAAAATATCGTTATTCTAAACTCAATAATTTCAATGAAATGTAGCACAAGAAAATCGATGGCTAAGAATATGAAAAAAAAACGATATATTCAACCGGTAACAAGCAATTCAATTGGTGATTTATGATAAGATAAAGTTTGAACTGATTGAATTTTCAAATTACCAAACAAATGAATGTTTTTTAAAAAAGTAGCATAGTGTAGTTTATCGCATTATTTAAATACACGGTACAAATTACTCTAAAATTTGTTCTTAAAAATGGGTTTTTACCAACTTTTTAAAATATCTTTAATGCTATTAGTTTATGATGTTTACATTAGAAATAACTTGTGAAACGTCGTTACTTTCATTGTGATAAAATAAAGGTAAATTTTCAAGTTTTGGGCAAAAAGGGATTTGTAAATACCTCTAAATACTTTCTAACACTGATATACGTATACAGTTATAACGAATGCAATAAAATACAAGTTGCTTAAGTTTGGATTTGACTTACTTAATATATATTTAAAACAATAGAAAACATAAATGATTTTTTAATGCTGAAAATAGCGAGTGGTAAAGAATTCACTTATTTTGTACATATATGGAAACATGTTGAATAACTTAAAGAAGTCGTAATTCACATTCTTCTTTCGACATTAACAAATTATATAATTGGAACTGAATGGCAGAAAAAACCAATCCTTATATTAATGGGATTTTAGTTCATATTCCATTAATTCTCTAAATTATTTCCTTGTTAATAAAAAATATTTCCATACATAAAAAACTGGCTTTATTAATATTTTATTATGCTGTAATAGATTTAAGTAAAACGTTAGCTATTATACTTTTTAAAAAAATTTCAATATCGACGCAGCGACTCTTATGTAAGCCATACACGTTGCGATCTGTTGGTAATCAAGTGAGGGTTTTGTGTACAAGTTATATAACTTGCGTACAATCACACACAGAACAACTTTATTTTATAAAGAAGTCATTGAACCAAAGATATTGTCGAATATTATTGTGAATGTTTTTGTTTTTATAATATTCATTTCTGCAGTTCCACAATTCAGACATTCATTTGTAAAACTGTATAAAAGTACGCATTTCATTTGAACCTTACATTTTTTTAATATATTTAATTTTTATTAATAAATTTAAAAACAAAATTGATTTTGTGAACGCAAAAAATTTAATTAATTAGCGTAAATAATATCAATTGGTTTTTTGGGTATTTAAAAAAGTAAAAAGTTGTCAACACTATTAGATCAAATCTGCAAGCATGTTACAAACACTAATAGTAAATATGCATTGTCTGCAAAGGTTAAAATAAGGGATGATTTCTACTACGATCAGTGTTACCGTTTAGTGTTTATATTTGTTGAAATAAAGTAAATTTTTTTCTTCTTGAAAAGTCATCTTAATTGTAAAGATCTATTTTATTTATATTAAACTGAACCAAATGACATGCATATGACAATCAAATACAGTTTACTACATCGTATTATAAAATATGTACAGATGTGTATAAGCTAAAAAATAAATAAATTTTAATGGTTACATTACATTGAAAATTGGGATTTATTCTTATTTGTACAAATTTATTTATTATTATTTTTGATTTATGCGAATATTGTTCCTACGTTTTTAAAACTATTAAAAATAACAACCTTTGAACTTGCTATAAATATTTATTACATCTTTTTGAAATCTCAATAACTTACAGCACTATAGGCAACAATGGCTGTTTTTGTTATTTGCAGAAATAACAATCTTGTCAAATTAATTTTTAATATAAAGAAAAATCAAAAGCATTAAATTGTGTATTGTTAGATCTGCAGATGAAAAACATTAATGAACATGATAACATGAAAAACTCTTTGATAAAAAATTATTAAATATATTACGTTAAAAATAGTTTAAAGAAAATGCCACTAATAAGAATAAGCTCAGTTTACTGGCAGAGCTCAAAAGTAGCTAGCTATTGGATTTTAAAGCAAAAAAATTTTAAAATAACAAATTCTCATAATTCATCTGATCTCTAAAATTCCACAATTATTTATATTTATTTGACATGTTTTGCTTAAAAATCGATTTTTTCATTTTTGAACTCTGACAGTAAACTTAACTTAAACCAAGCGATATATTGCAATTTATATCCGCTGAGATTTGTCACACTAAATTTCGAATTTTTTAACAACAAATTCAAATAATTAAATTTAAGTTTGCCTACTACATTTTTTTTTTTAATTAATGAAGTTTTTATAACAAAATCGTAGTCGTTACTTCAAAGTTCAGGAACATATACATATATATCAATAGTTATAATTGATTTTATACTTTGTAAGTATAGTTAAAAATTATTATTAACTTCTCATGTTTAAGACATACAAATAATTTTTTTTAAATTCGATTCGTTTTGTGTTTCCAAAAATGCATTAAAAAATCAAAGGATATAATATGTTTCAAATATATTGATAGGTATAAAACTCTGGTTACAGGTAATATTTGAAACGTGACAAATTTTAATGGGGGAAGATGTTATTGGTGATAGCATAGAGGAAAAAATTCTTGTATAAAAATATAGTATAAAACACAAAACTAAAAAGGTTTTTAGTTTTGTTAGAAAAGGGTTACTCAGCATTTATTGTGGTATAATATAATATTGACTTCGTTGTTATTGAGGAAATCAGAAACTTAACATAATTTTGAAAAATATATTTCTACTTTGTGGCAATCGAACATAATTTTTTTCGACTTTCCATAATTTAATAAATCAAAAAAATTTATTATCAGATATAAATTTTTGAAGATTTGTTTTTTATTTTGTCAAACTTCTTTTTTCCTAGTTTTGCTTACTTTTATGAGAAGATATTTTTAACCGCTCTGTCTTAAAAATTTTTTGATATAAGCCAAGTCAACAAAAGTTGAGAATTAAAGAAGCTATATCCTTCATTAACTAAAAGTGAAAATTATTTTGAAAAATAATTAAGAGTGCTGTGTTCTTATATATATATATACCCTTTACAATCAGAATATAAAACAACGTTTTGTTATTCCAATTGTCTTCCCAAAAAAATTTTCACACGAAAATGCTTACCGATCACAGGAAATATTGTTTTTAATATAATAAATCTCGCTCCCTAAATTGTTTTCGAGATATATGACTCTGTGCGCTCAAACTCAAAAGATATTTCACGAGTAAATGCCTACCAATACCATGAACCACTGAGCGAAATTTCAAAAGTCCAGTTATTATATTTTTTGATACATTGAACTTTTAAATAAAGTTCCTATTGGCGAAGAGTATTACATATAAAAATCGAGTATGCTTTGCCTTATCATGCATGTTTTAAGAACGTTTATTGTGCAGGCAAGACCACATTAACATATGCTTTTTGATTATTATTTTTATTTTTATTCGATCTTTTTTAATTTAATTAAATATTTACTAATCTTTTAAACGGTCTTTTTAATTAAATTTTAACGATTTATTTTTTCGATATTTCGCTTTCCTATGAAAAGCTTCTTCAGGAAAATTAAATTTTAATATCGAAAAAATAAATCGTTAAAATTTAATTAAAAAGACCGTTTAAAATATTAGTACATATTAAATCATACACTTTTTGTGTATGTTTCGAAAACTTATATGTTGATTTAATTACATATGTTCAAATTTTTTCTATATTATTATAAAAAAAACAATAATTTCTAAAACTAAAAGCTTCATCAAAAATGTGTTGCATTATTACAAAAATAATTTCATTCCACAGGGAAACACGCAATTTTATTTTAATTATATAATAACATAATAACTTTTTTGTAAAGTGTAGTATGGCAGCACAGTAGCAATACCTTATAAGTAAATTTGCCTTGGCAAATGCAAAAGTGTGCGTGTATTAGTGATAATTCCTGTATAAATTGCTATTGTGATGACAGCATTGTCCAATGTAAAAATGGGGTTTCCCTAAAGATGGCGATGATTTCAAGGCAAATCAATGCTATGAATGGTACATAGTTGAAAAATAGATACATAATTGAGAGATGCCAAATGTTTCAAAGATTTTAGGAGTTTAAAAAAAAGGCACTGAAATTATTTCATCCATGAATAAATTAAAGCCACAAAATAAAATTTAATTAGTAATTATCTACTATATAAATTCGAAGTTCTATCAATAATGAAGAGTTGCTGGAATATACATAGTGTAATTTCGTTGTTAACCATTCAAATATTGATTGTCTTAAAGTTAGTTTAAATACACCAATTATATAAGTTTATTATCCATATAAAGTAATTAACATCGCAAGCAATCAATAACTAAAAGTTGTTTTCAATTGTTACTGGAAATAACGAGTAATAAAGGAAATTGATTCCTTATTTCTTTTTATTCATAATCAGTTTTAGATTACATCAACATTTTCTTGTTCAATAATATAAGTATGTATATACTAAACGAATTTTGTGTGTTTAATATTTTATTTAAAATATATGCTTCTGCATTTTCTAAACCTCAAAAGTCAACTTCGAAATAGTGAAGCGATATCTAAAATTCAGAATATCATATCGATTTTTTTATTTTTATTCCATTCCGAATACGGAATAGACACATAAGTTTTATTAACTCGGATATTGGAATTTTTATATAAAATCTTCGAAAAAAATTTTTGAAGTCTCACTAATAATATATTTAATATTTTTTTTAGCAGTTTATTATTAATTACTAGGTCATTATTTAATAAAAAATTTTTCAAAAAAACTTTATTTTTTATTGTTTTTCAATATTTCGCCAAACCATTGGTTGACATCATCAGGATAAACAAAAAGAAGAATGTATAAAAAAATATTGAAAAATAATAAAATAAAGTTTTTTTCTTTTTAAATTTTTTTTATAAATAACGACATAGTGCTTAATAAAAAACTACTAAAAAATATTAAAAAGGTCAAATAACTATAATTATTATATATTTAGTAGTAATATTTTGTAATTTTTCTGCTTTTGTCTGATAATATTTTTAATGGAATAGTAACCTTTTATGTTCGGAGCAATTTAATGATTCCGTAAATCATTTATCGCAAACTTTAGTACTTTTTCCGAATTTACTGCAATTTTACTGAAGGGTACCAAATATGTCTTGCATTTTTACTTACTTGTTTGGAAAAAAATTGAATTATGTAATGCACTCTATATACATACATCTAAATGTGTGTGATTAGAATGCAAACTTCTTCCATATTTAAACAAATGCCACTAAAAATACATGATATTTTTTGGTTGCACTGCAGTTAACCATAGTTAACCTCCAGAATTAATTTAATAATACTTTTATAAATTTCAATATACTATGAATTTTATATAAAAATCATGGGTCGTACAATGAATAGATTTTTCATTTGGAAAATTCTATAAAATAAATAAAAAAATAAAGGTGTATGTAGTGGAAAACAACTTGTAAATTTGTTTCCTCAAAAGTTTCCTGTATGTAGTTACATACTTATACGTATATCCTTTTAAAATTTATTGCTGGTGTATAAATCGATTCGATTTTTAAATCTATTCGATTTTTACCAAATAACCATTTTATTATTAATTTTTTGATGAATTTTAATTAAATTCAAGAATCACACACAATCCTCTTTTTACACCTTTTCAGAAATCAGACCATAAAAATATTAGCTAAATAGAGAAATTATTACGGCTAAACACTTTTAAATTCACTCCAATTAGAGTTAACTTAAGAATTTATTGCACAAACATTGACACAAATTTCTCATTAATAACAATACATTTTTTAATGGCACGATTGTGAATAGTACGTTTTGCGGCATTAAGTTAAACACCTTTTTCAATTCAATATTTATATACATATGTATATTAGATAAAAAATTCATATTGTATTTTTATAGACTAGTATGTATATTTCCCTGACAGCGTATCCCTACCCTGATACTAAACAAAATTTGTAAAAAATTTTTTTGAAAATTATGCTAAATTAAAATATTTTGTATACACATAAATTTTTCCATCTCAGCAGTGTTTGATCAAATGTGTGTTAAAAGAGTGTTAGGTGTAATCGCAAAAAAAGTCAACATCACCAACAATTCTGTTTTCTTGCAGAAGTGTTTCTGCAAAGATATAAAAACATATATTGCAAAAAAAGGCGCATTTATTAGTACAAAGTCTTTATTATGCCAATTTTTAACGGCGTCAAAAGACAAAAAAAAACGTTATTTTTGACAAACTTTTAGCATAAGTATGGCAACACAATTCCTAATGAAAATTTTTTAAAATCAATTTATATGGCATTTATTGGGCGTATATAGGGAAACGCGTATTAAATTTATATTATTTATATATAAACAAATCAATAGACGGTGCAATTGGAAAATGCTAAAAAAATGTCCCCAAAGTAACATGTCCTCAAACTATGCGGAAGGCATATAAAATTTCGAGGACTGTCCTCAAAGTATGCAAATGTCCTCAAACTATGCGATGGCTTGAAAAACTGTCCTCGAAGCATGCGGTATGCATATATATATATATATATATATATATATATATATATATATATATATATATATATATATATATATATATATATATATATATATAGAAATGCAGTGAAGAGTGTATCGTCTGTTATATAGGGTTTTTCAACAAGAAGTTTTTTTCAATTTTGGCAACACCAACAACATTGTAGTTTTATTATTTCGTTTTTTGACTTATTCATAGTAGATGCATTGTCAACTGTTACAATGAGTTCAATTTTGCACGATATTTGAATATCGAAAGTTATAAAAATTCTCTATGAAATGGTGGTTCTGTTGATGTTTTCGGAGAACATTATCTGAAAACACTATTAAGAATTTAGTCGTCAAATTTGAGTCGACATGCTCGATACGAAATGTGTGTATCCTTTAACTGAAAACATCGTCTATTCCTCGACGTTCCCAACAATTGGGGTCATCCAAAACTATCACATGGCGACTTTCAAGCTTTACAAGATTGAACTGGTGCAAGAAATGAACCGAACCAACCATTCTCATCGCTGTACACTCGCTCAATTCATTCAGAAACAACCCATTTGCATTTGTAAGGGTATGCCAGCAAGCAAAATTGCCCCATTTAGGAAAATCACAGAGCGATTATTGAGAAGCCTTTGCATGCTCATCGTGGCGCTATGTGGTCTGTAGGTATGATTGAGCCGTTTTTTTGTTTTTTCGAAGATGAATCTGCTAATGGCCAAAAGGATCACACCATCGCCAGATGCTTACAATTCAACTTTGGCCTATTATTGGCGATGCGGATATAATTGACATTTAGTGTTAACCCGACAATGCCGCATATCACACAGCCAATGAAATGATCAATTTAGGGCAAACCAAAATTCCCGATCGCATAATTTCACGACAATCAGCAGTTAAGTAGCCAGTCAAATTGTCTGATTAAACACCACTGAATTTTTTATTTTGGGACTATGTTAAGGAAAAAAATTTATATGGAGCCACTCATATCAATTTCATCTTTAAAACTCAAAATCCATGATTTGATTAACGAAATAGGATTGACATTTTGCAAAAAAGTGATTCAAAACTTTAATGAAAGTGTCGATATCTATCAGGCGGTTGTCGTAGGTATTTACCAGATATCATTTTTCATTAATAATTGCCAAAATTTCTTGGCGTATTGCAACAAAAATCTGAATTTTCTTCATCTAAATTTTTTGTTTTATTTTGTTTTAGAAAACAAACTTCTTGTTGAAAAAGCCTTTAGATTAGTTTGTGTCCCTGTGTAAAATTTTGCTTTGTAATAAATTGATTTTCAAAGTAAATAATAAATTTTTTAGTGATGATTTGGCGTACTAAAGTGATTATGAATGCTGAAAAGGGAGCGTAATATGAAAGTTTATTCAATAGTTAACTCTTCCGCAATATCTGAAGGGCTTTAAAATGCACCCTTTAAAATTATTTGAGTTTTTAAAGCCTTAAAAGTAGAGATAAACTGTTTTTAAAAAGCGTGTTTAAATTCATTTAAATTTTTTAATTTATCTGACTTTTTTCCTTTTCTACTCTTTCTATGTTTGGTGAGTAAATATGGGATGGAGTTTCAATGGCAATTTAAATGTCAAAAGGTTTTAAGGGTATAACAAATAAAATCAATCTCTCTTTCAATATATTGGATTTAATTTGTGTACCTTTAACTATCAACTGAACATACTTAACAAGACCTTAAGCAAATAACATTAACACAAGTACATTGCAGAAAGTTATAAAAAATGCTTTTACAATTACTGCTACACATACACGTTTGGAATATTGGAATTTTCTATATGATTTCGAAAATTTAATTTATTTCGCGATGTGTGAAGGCACACCAATAGAAAGGGCTGAATTTTATGTTTAAAGAAAGTAAAAAGGGAAACAAGTGAAGAGAAATATAAATATTTTGGAATATTTTTTACACAGTGCTGAACTTGAAGGTGAGCTGTCTCCGGTTATTGATTTTAAATTTGTTTATTCAGTAAAACCTTAAAATTTTTCCTCTCTTTATATTAAGCGATTGTCAATAAATCGTCTTAAGAACTGATTAAAGTTTTATTGTCTTTTTTTATCATAATGAAAGCATTGCTGAAGTATAAATTTAGAACAAGAATAAAAATATCTATTATATTTGAAAAAAAAGCTTCTCAAATTAACAGTTGATAGATACATTTGGAGCTTAGTTTTTTGTTTCTGCTACTATCTTTTAAAATGTGATTACTTCCAGTGCCGCCATTTCTGCTACTATTAGTTTTAAGACAAAAAAGAGCAATCAGTTGGTTTTTTATATTCGAATCAATTTTCCACGTCGACTTTGTTGGCTTTTGCAGTCGAGTATAGATAATAGCAGGGAATGTAAAAAACATTAGCAAACTAAGATTAGACTATGTGATATTTAAAAGTACACTTATGTAGAAAAATAATAATAATAAAAAAAATAAGTGGCATTAAATTGATAGTAAAAAAGAAAAAAAAATATTATAAAAATCTGTGAACACTTAGAGAAATTAAAAACAGCATACCAAGTGGCGTATGAGTAATTTAAATAATCATACATTTCTAATACGTTGCATGTCTCTTTTGCTGCCATTAGTACCCAGCGTTAACATGTGCGTACGTGCAATACTATAATCTTCACGTATCTTTTTTTTTGGAGCGATAGCATTTAAAAGTGCTGCAGAAGAAGTAAAATAAAAAGCCAAAACTTTGAAGTAAAAGAAATGAGTATGGCGGCCAAATAGGTAAAATGAAAATTGTTTCGCTAAGTCCCACCTATAACGCACGGTGGCTCAGAATCAATTTTCATTGGCCAAAACCTATATTTTGTCTTGAAAAAAAAATTTTATGTCATCAGAAAGAAAACAGACCAAAACTTAGGTAGCCAAAAAATTTGGCAAAATATTCACAGTAGTAGGCGTGACATGCTGCTAAAAGCGAAGAATTCAAGTTAATTTAAAAATAAAAAAATTGTTATTTAATTTCATATTAATTACGATTTCTTGAAAACTATTATTGATAATGGGCTGCGGTTTTTTGTTATGTTGGCTGAACTGTTGTTTTTCACAAATGGTATTTGAGCACCCTGTATAATTTGTAGTTAGGGTATTATATAATAAATCTGAAACCACCATATATTCGTAAAATTTGAAGTTTAATAGTGTATAACTTTTAAACGACAAAAAAGGACAAAAAATCTAAACCATCCAAAGAAAGGCAAAAGTGTTTTCTTCAAGCCTATACATACTTTTACACCCGCCCGGACCCGCCAGTAGAACACTTTTTTTTTTTAATGAAAATACTCAAAATTTTTACAAACAAAATTCTTTAAAAATTGCTGGTTGATTTACTTTAGAAGCCATTCACTGCCATAAATACAAATTGCAGATAGCAAAGGAAGAAAGAGAGGAAAGTTATTGGTGTTATAAATATTTCTTCAGCATCCTTTTAAAAAACATCTTGAATTTTTCAAGCATTTTTGGACAGATATTTCAATTACCTGCTAAAAATTATAGCAAAAAATATTTAAAATTTATTTCAGTAAAGTACAGATATATAAAGTACAAGTTGCACCCATCATATCATCACATAACTGCAGCTAAAAAGGAAGGTTATCCTCCAAAGAAATCTACCGAAGTCACACCAATTTCGGCACAATTACAACTAAAAGCTCTATTTGATCATTCACCTCACTTAAAGGAAGTGATGTGGAAAAAAATATAAACTGCAATTTGACTCTTTTTTGTAAATGGGGATGCGATGAATCTTCTGGCCAAAAACAATATAAAAAATTTTTATTTGAAGATATTTCTGACACAGATATGTTCATACTGTCATTGCCAAGGTAATAAAGTTTTCAAATACTCCATGTATGCTGATGATGTCAAAATTTTTTAAATTTATAATTATTATCCGCATCATATCTTCTTGCAACAAGATTTAGATGCGATTAGTTCCTGGTGCAAAAGTAATCTTAGGCAGCTCAATTATAAAAAGAGCAGCAGTGTGTGTTTCTTCCGTAGAACACATTTTAATGTTGAATATGTCTTGAGCGAAGGAATATTGAAGAAAGTTGATGCAATTTCTGATCTGGGTTTCTTACTTGATCCTAACTGAATTTTATACGTCATATATAATTTACGGTGAATAAAGCCCGATCTGTCTTAAGATTTATAAAACGCTGGACTAAGGAAATTACTGATCCTTAGATAACGAAGCAGATATATACGTCTTTAGTTAGACCAATTCTCGAATATGGCTCTGTAATTTGGAACCCAGCATACAATGTCCATATTAATACTGTCGAATCTGTTCAGAGACAATTTTGCTCTTTTGCCTTCGTGGCCTGAACTGGAATATGCGAAATATACTGTGATATAATAATAAACTTGCATTGATTAAACTTCCGACGCTTAAAAGTCGTAGAAAAATGTTGTGTTTACCATCTAAATGTGCAAGACAGAAACTAATTTTACAACAACAAATATACATGTTGTTTACCATATACGTAGTTTTCTAAGAAACCCTTTTTTACAAAAGCAACAACAAAAGTATTGAAATAAATCCCAAGCAGAAACATTATCAGTATAAAAACAAAAACAACTTTACACACAGACATACAGGCACTTATACATCGAATAAACAACATACAGAAACATAATGCGATACAAAAGAAGTAGAAGATTCTTAAATCTTCTAGACTTTAAATGGACAAGTATAACTAAGGAAACGTCTGAGTGGATAATAAATCAGTGTAAAATTAAACCTTATCGAGTAAAGACGTGCATTTTAAGTGAATTGTACAGTAACGCAAACTTTGTGTAGTTAAAGTTAATAAAAGTATGATTTCAATTTTTATCTCAGCAACCGATAGTATGATTTCCGTAGAGGCCGCTTTACGGGTGAGTTGCTGGCTTTTCTGTTGGCACAATGATGCAACTCCGTACGTCATTTCGGAAAAAGTAAGCTGGTGGCTTTAGATATTTCCAGGACGTTTGATAAAGTGTGGCATGATGCACTTCGGTCAAAACTTAGTGCTTTTGCTTTCGGTGATAATGTATCTAGATCTTTATATAGATGAGATTTCATTAGACTAGTTCATGATTAATTCAGAGGTATCCCAAGACTCCTTTATTTCTCCTCCCCTACTTCTTATTTTTGTAAATGACCTTCCTTGTCAAACTTTCTACCCTATAAACTCTTTCATAGATAACAGCACAATTTTTTAATTCGTGTAAAAGGATGGTGTGAATAGAGTCGATTTTAATGCCCGTAAGATGCAATGTTGCATGCTTACGCACAGATCTGTGTTCGGAAATGGTGGTGCATTTGTTACTATGGTTGATATAACCCTTACGGAATCGGAAGCTCTTAATGATCTTGGTATAAAAATACAGTGTGATATTCGATGGACTCAATACATTTTTCCGGTTTCTAAAGAAGCTTTCAAGTGCCTCAGTTTTCGAACTATTTATACAACCTATATCCATCCAAAAATGGATTACAATTCTCATGTATAGGCCGGTGACACAAAGTTTATTTTGGAGTTGCTCGACCGCGTACAGAAGAGGGCCAAGAGGCGTAGTGGGGATAGTAGAGCATCCAACTTTATATATTTTTTGAAAAACATCGACGCAATGTGAGATGCATTTCACTATTTTATCGTTGGTAACTGATGTAATGAAATTAAGGAACTTGTTCCTGCTACTTGGACGTTTTTGCGTTAACCTCGATTTCAGTTGTAGTTGATTGGCCACTGAATCGCACTACGAATTACAAGGAAATTTTTTTTCTAGCAGAACAGTCCGTATGTGGAATTGACATTCTCCAGAGTTCTTTACTCTTACTTTCAATATAGGCAAGTTCAAATCGAATGTCCATAGACACTACTCTCTCTTTCCTTCTTCCTACAATTCTAGTTTTGGTATAATGCATTGCATGTCTAGATGCCATCCCCCGAGTGCTGGCCAAAAAAAATATTCAGCGCTTTCGAAAAAGTCAGTGATATTATCACTCAAAAAGTCACACTTAACTCTGACTTACTTTGGCTTCATTGACTTCACGTACAGTGCATTATTTATTGTAAATAGAATAGTAAATATTATATAGCAGCAAAAGGAAAATTAATTTTTTGTTTTGCTAATGGAGGTATAACGAATTTAAACCTAAAAATAAAACACCAAAAATAGTAATTAGTTTTTTAAATAATTTGAATAAAATTTTATTAAATTTAATTACGTTCTACTATGTTTTATATTAAAACAATAACTAAATTAATTAATTTATAGAATTGAAAATTTGTAATATTAATGAATCCCGTAACCTGAAAAAAATATTTTATAAATTTAATTGTGGTTCACTATAAGGTTAAGCATTCTTATTTCATTTATAGAATTGCAAAATAATTTCATTACAGAACAAAGTTTTTTTTTAATAAATATTTCAAAAATATAAATAAATATGTTCAGGTATTTGTTATTAAGCAATGGAGCAATAGATAACATATTATTATTGTACTTCAAAAGCTATAAAGGCAATTTGTTTTCTGTATAATTTAATTTTAAAATATTATTTATATTCATTAAGAAAACAACTTATTGTGAAGGGGTAGAGAAAACTTAATGTTGTACCTTATGCTAGCGTATTAAGACACATTTTCAAATTAACCTTTGGATTTAATTAAATTTCAAAAATATTAAAAATTGTCTAATATTAATAACGATCATTCATATGCTTAATTAGTCACTTTCCGTGCTTCGTTTCATTTAAAATAAAATTTGGTTTTTTTTCCTGACTTTAAGAATATTAATTATTGCATATTTAACAGTTATTTATCACAGACAACGATTGTTTATTAAGAAGCTTAAGTTTCTGTTCGCTTAAAAAATTGCGTACATAAAATTTTGTTAAATTTTGAGTCCATAAATTTGAAAAGCTGTACGCATTAATTAACTTTTCGCCTCTAATTTAAAACTTAAAATTCTTGCTGGTTCAGCAAATTTGAAAAATGCATTAGTAAAACATTTACGTGAAAATTACTTTTGCTACATTGCCCTTCCCCACAAGCCAAACCCACATCTCTATACAGTTTGAAATACTCGAAGTAGTAGCCTTTATTTTGCTTTTGTTACATTTAGCTTTCTTCTTCACTTATGACCCATGCTAAAAATATATCAAAAGGGAAAATAAGCACACAAAATTAAAAGAACACAAAATAAGCAACAAAAGCAAAAACCATGAGAAAAATAGTCGAATAACAGCAAAAAAAAATTATTAAAACTTTCGAAGTCAAATTCAAGTGGAGCTAAGAAAAATAAAAATAAAAACAAAAAAACAAAAATAGCAACGGCATGAACTGCTAACTGACTTATTAATGACTACTTAACCAAAACATGAATGCAAGAATAAATGTCTCAATGAATGAATAACGAGA
The DNA here is from genome assembly GCA_030448955.1 of Trichopoda pennipes. Taxonomy (NCBI): domain Eukaryota; kingdom Metazoa; phylum Arthropoda; class Insecta; order Diptera; family Tachinidae; genus Trichopoda; species Trichopoda pennipes. The sequence continues at coordinate 8,244,391 of JASKUP010000088.1, forward strand.
ATTTTGCCTGGTTGGTTTTTTAGCCAATTCGTTTTAAGGTGTTGGAAAGTTAAATGAAAATTCCCTTAATATAAAAAATCATAGTTGTCTTAGCTTGAACAAAAATAGAAGAATCATTGTCACTTCAAGATGAAATATAACTATTTGTACATGGACAGACAAATGCTATGAATCATTTTGCATTTAAAAATTACTTCTACGTGTTCAAAAATATTCTTTAAAATCGTGTAAAAGCAAACTGTGAACAATAGAATAGATATGTACAGTGGTATTTTAAATTAATTTAGTAGCATATGTTTTAATTTTACACAAAAAAGTGGTAAATACTTTAAACATACAGGCATGTATTGAATTATATATCTCTCTAATGTAAATAATAATTTGCCTTAATTAAAAATCTTTAATCTTAATCTTTCTTTGATTTCAAAATAATAACACAGTACTGTCGAGTTATATAGTTGTTTTAAGCGCTTCTCGCGTATATCGAGTTTTTCATTAAGAAGTTTGTTTTTAAATTGTGGCAAAACCAACAACATGAAAGTTTTGACATTTATTTTTTTGGCATATTCGTAGTAGATGTGGCGTATTCGTAGTAGGCAATTGTTACAATGAATTCAATTTTCTTGGAAAATCGCATTAATATAATTCATATCCACCATGAAATGCTGGTTCTGTTAAAGTTCTATTTCATAAAATTCGTGATATTTTCGGACAACATAATCGTCCTTCTAAGACCGCAATTAAGAATTTGATTGTTAAATTTGAATCGACAGGCTCGATACAAAATGTGGGAATACCAACATGTGTCCGAACGGGTCGTTCCACTGAAAACATCGCAGCCGTAAGTCACAGTGTTGAAACAGACCCAAATTTGTTAATTCCTCGAGGTTGTCAACAATTGGGGTTATCCAAAGCCAACACATGGCAATTTTTGCGTAAGGATTTTTTTTAAAGAGAAGTAGCACTTCAGGCAACAATACCTATTTAGTCAAGTACCGTGCTACATTCTTTAGGAAAGGGATAAAGAATAGATGAAACAGGTGGTGAAAGTAGAAGCATAGACGGAAATTAACTGCCGTACACAGCGACCAGAGACTATGCCTTCATCGCTGAGCAGCCCCACCGACGGACAATTTTTATTTTTGTAGTAAAAAAAAACCAAGGTCTTCGTTGGAAATCGAACCCACAATCCCCATACTGACAAGCTAGTACACTACCTACTAGCCTACAGGGGCTTGCGAAAGGATTTGCTTTTGAAGCATTACAAGTTTCAACTGGTGCGGGAATTGAAGCCAACCGACCACTTAACTCGTTTAGGAACAACCGGCTGGTTTTCTTGAAAAAATCATTTTTTCAGACGAAGTCCATTTTCACTTGTCAAGTTATGTTAACAAGCAAAATTAGTGCATCTGGAAACGTGACTGGGCCGTTTTTTTCAAAGATTAAGCTAGAAATACGATAATGTTCAAAGGATCACGCTTTTGCGAGTTGCCAACAACTTAATTTTGTTATTGATGACGTGTATGTTACTGATGTGTTATTTCAACAGGACGGTATCACACGTCGCACTGCCAATGAAACGATATATTCATTGGAAACCAAATTTCCCGATCGCTATGTTAAGGACAGAGTCTATACGGATTCAGTGGAACCGATTTCAGCCTTAAAAGTCAAAATCCGTGATAAAGTCATTTGCCAGATATTATTTTTCATTCACAATTGCCGAACTTTTCTCTTAGCAATAAAAAAACTAATTTGTGGCATTTTATTTTTAATTTGTATTGTTATATTTTTTTTTTTTAAAACAAACCTATTGTTGAAAAACCCTTTAAAAGATATTCTATTTTAATATGATCCCATATTGTTGTTGTTATTATCATTTAGTTTAGGCGACGGCTTGGCTGTGTTTTGTTTTGTTCTGTTAGTTGTTTTTCTTTTCTGTTGTGTATCTTATTTGGTAGAATTTCTTATAAGCATGTTTATAATGTCTTGTGTGCAAATTTCTTAGAAATCCAGGCAGTTTGTAAAATGCACAGTAGGTCGTTTTATTTAATATTTTACTAACAACTATTTCCTCTTGATGCTTAATAAGTCATTTTCGTAACAATTTTTAAAAAAACCCACAAATTATATAGTTTTTAAGCCTTTATTTGTTTTTCTTGAATTTGAATTTCTTAAATTGGGTGCGTAACTACAAAATATTTATAACGTATGTTGATACTATATTACATTACATTCTAATGTCTAATATAACTTGTTATCTTTAAAAATTAACGTATATAATTTTAACTATTTTTCACTTTTGAACGCCTATTTAAATGAAAATATTAACTACAAATTTTAAAAAATAAATATGGTATATGAGCAGTATAGAAATAGCCACATGGATTGGCATTCCTCCATAGTAATACATTTCAAATATATATTTTTTTTTTGGATAAAGAAGTCTAGCATAAGATAACGTAGGTTTAATTATTAATGTGGTTATAATACTAAATTAGTTTCAGTATTATTATCAAAAAATTAAATTATTCCTGGCAATGTTTTAGGTGACCCACTGTACAATTGTCCTGCTTAAGTTGGCAAGCATACTTATGCTTTTTTCTTTTCATTGTCATAGCAAATGTAAGCTAAAGGACCTATTCTAACTTGAAAAATTATGTCAAATCTGAACCAATTTATAAAATTTTATTTCTCTTTCTTATTTATATTTTTCTTTTATCCGTCTTTTGCAAAATCTAACGCTGCTGATGTTGCCTTTAAAATAATACAAAGTAAATGCTGTTTCCTATTTTCATTAGTGAAATAAAACATACCGTTGCTTTCACAAAGCTCTACTGCCCAAGTTCTTGTTACTGCTTTTTCCTGCATCTATTGGTGGCGATTATGATGGTAATGGTTATTGGGTCACAATATAATTAATGGGAGTCTTTTTAATGTCATTTATTTTTATATTGTTGCGGTGTTGTCGCTTATATTGTGTGAGAAAACAGAGTTGAACATTTTTTCGGGGAAACATCTGTTTTCCAATTTTATTGTTGTTGTTATAAATTTATTTCTTGTTTTTTTTTTTTTTGGTATTTTTGTCATCTTACTTCCTTTCCATTCTTAATGTTTATGCTATTTGCTAGTGTTTATTAAAACACCTTAAAAGACAATATTTAAGAATTGCTCGAAGATATTTAAATAAATTTAGTTAATATTATCTTTAATAAAGTGGTAACATAAAATATATATTAATTTTTATTTAGTTATTGGGCAGACTGGGCAAATAACGATACAATTCATTGATATGCTTGTAATATTCCACCAAATGTAAAGCTAACTACGAAGGGTGTAATTAAGTATTTATAGTCCGACAACTTGAAAATGAAATTAAACAGAACAAATTTTAAAAGCACAGTAGCTGAGCTACCAATACGAATCAATATTATTATCAATATCTTCTTATTTGTAGCAACAAAGACGGGAAACTAAATTGTCTAAAATTAAAAATTTTTATTTATTAAATAAAAAATTGCAAATCAAATTAAATTTTACTCATGTGGAGCGCCGTATTTTGTGACAAATTTTGCCACTCCAGAAATGTCTGGATTGTATCTGCTCTCATAAGTTGCTCAACACTTTGAAATTTGCATATTTGTTAAAAAAAATTTTTTTTGTCCTACTGTGCAAGCAAACCTTGCAAACAAACAAAATAATCTCTTTGAGCATATGATAGTTCCCAACAGCGTTACAATCATAAGTATATAGCGTCTTTTGTATAAATAAAACACTAAAAAAGATTCGTGTAAGATGATAACACCAAGTTTAGAATGAGTATTCTTTTGTATTTATAAAATTTTCTTATCTTTCTTATTTAGTTTTTATCTTGTTTTTAACAAAGAAATGATAATTTGTTTCTCAGTTTAGGGTTGTTTTATTTAATATATTGGATTATAATACAATATAAATTGGTTAACCTCAGTCGTAGTTGATTCCTTTTAAAATAATAAACTTTAACAACAATAAAAAATAGGAAAATTTAAAGATTTGAAAAATTTTATTTCTGAAGGAAATTCTAACAACACATTTACTGACGAACTAAACAAAAAAAAACCTGCCAGACAGATATTCTTTACTTGAATAATTATGTCAAAACTGTTGTTCTTGAAAAAAATTATTATTATTATTATTATTTTGAAACATTTTTTCAATTTGTTAATAATTTTTTTGTTTTCAAAAATATAAAAAATTTTTTCCTGAAGAAGCTTTCCAAAGGAAAGCGAAATATTGAAAAGAAAAAATATATAAAAAAAGATCTTAAAAAAGAAAAAAAATATTTATTAAAATAAATAATTTTTTTTTGGAATCAATTTTAGTTTAGTATGCGTTATATTTTGACTAGATTTCTTTAATAAATATTTTATGATAATTTTATAAATTATTTATTAATCAAAAAATATATTTTAAATGTTCTATATGTATTACTGCGGGGGAAAGTATATCCATACTTCTCATATAGCTCATCAGCGGCTTTTTCAAAAAATTTTGTATATAAAATTTAAGAGTCTTATCTCTAAAGGCGAATTGATTAAATCAGAAGTAACACAGCTAAAAGGCAACAAAATTCTTAAATACTTCTACATAAAAACACAGCAAAAATACTTTTTATTTTCAATATGTGAATATATGAGAATATCATCAAACATTTATTTTTACAGGAATCTAACACAAATTAACGTAGAATTTAATTAAAGAAATTATTCATACAATTATTTTATCTCATCCAGTGGAAAAATAAAAAATATAAAATAAAAAAAAAATATTTTTTACCGAATGCTAAAAATACTAATTATAAAAGAAAAAAAAATAATTTTCTTGGTTGTTACATTAATCGATAGCGTTGTTCAAATCTATCTACTTACTTTAGGTTGCGTACATTTTAATACGAATACGAGGAATGTTCATAATTAGTCTACATTAATTTGCTTAGACTAATTTCACACGCAACTTAAAACTTTTGATTTGTTATTTCCTTCATAAATCATCACATTTATTTACTCCTGCGTTTTAGTATCCATTGGCTTTGGCATGAATATTTCATACTTTTAATCGCAGCACTGTAGATAATATTCCAGAATCATAATACTCGTTATAACATAGTAGTAATACGACGCTGTTACTGGCGCTTAATTTAAGTTTTAATTTATTTTTTTTCTATCAAGAAATATTTATTTTATTATTTTTAAATGAGTCTAATGAATGAAAAAAAAACTGCATTAAGTAAATAATTTGATTGCACTAACTAAAAGATTTGTATTTCGCTAAAATGAACTAAAGACCTCTTTAAAATTTAGAAACAAAATAAAAATATTAGGTTTGTTTGACAACCTTCTGAGAATAACCCCCAATAAAATGATGAAAAAAGTATAAATACACAAATCTAAGAGGTAGATAAACGCTTTACAAGAAATATTTAAGAAATAAGTCACTGAGACTTTAGGAATGATATGAAACGCCAATTATTGATGAATTAAATTAAATAGTTAATTTTTAAAACAACAACAAACATTAAAGCTTCTAATGCCAGCAAATAGTAATGCCGATTTTATGGTTACTGGAACTGATGTAATTATAAAGAAACCTTAAAATAAATATTTAGAAAACTAAAATAAAAAATTTATCTAGATTATCCTCGGTAAACTACAAGAAATATTTACAATGATTTTGTTTTTTACATTCAGTATTAAGAAAAACTTATTTTTTAGTTACCATATTTAGAGAAAAACAATTGCTTTTGAAAATAATTTTGAAACAAAACTTCATTTAAAAATAATTTTTAAAAAGAGATTGTAACTGGTGCTTATTTCAGGAACGGTAACACTTAGCTCCTGTTTGATTTGACAGATAATTAGTTTTATCCTTCTGCTAAACGAATATGGTTGAACAACGCTGGGAAATATTGCGATATTGCTTTGAAAATCATGGTAATGTTGCAGAATGTGTGCAAAAATTGCATACGGAAGAAGAGAAGCACCGTCAGCTCCGTATGTTGGTTATCTTCTACAAAAAGTGAAAGAAACCGGCATCCTCATGGATAAACCAAAGCGTGAAAAGCCAAAAACAGTGCCTGCACCCGAGAATATAGCTGCTGTGGCAGAAAGTGCGTCGTTCCCAACAAATGAACATTTCAAAGACATCATTGAGACGAATTTTGCATAAAGACCTTCGTATGACGCCATACAAAGTCCAATTGGTTCGGAAGTTGAAGCCAAGTGAACATCCAATGCGTTTTCGCTGGGCTTAGTAGGTTTGCGATCGAAAAAATCGATTTGCAAAAAAAAATCATCTTTTCAGATGAAGCTCATTTTGATCTTGGCGGGTATGAAAATAAGCAAAAAAAAACAAGTCACTGTTTGGTGCGGATTTTGGTCCAGAGGCATCATTAGGCAATTTTTTTTCGAAAATGAGCAAGGAGTAGCCGTTACAGTCAATGGCGATCGTTATCGGGCCATGTTGAACGATTATTTGTTTACAAAAATTGAAGAGGAGGATATTGGCAACATTTGGTTTCAACAGAACGGCGCTACGTGCCACACAGCCAAAGCTACACTCGATCTTTTGTGTTATGCCGACAAGCCAGAGAAAATTGACGCTTTAAAGAACAATATTCGTGAAGCTATTGGTGAAATACAGCTGCACACAGTCGATAATGTGCATAAAAATTGGACCGATCGATGGCCAGCTGAGGCAGCCATTTGAATGAAGTTATTTTCCATTATTAACCAGAAGGATTTTACTTTCAAATAAAAAAAGAAATTTTAGAAAATATTAGTAGTTTTGTTTATAACATTTAGAAGAAAAAAAAAGTTATTTTACTAGCGTGTGAGCAATTTTGAATGTGAATACTTGAGCAGTTGCTAGTACCATAAATGCTCAGTTGGCTAATTAACCGATAAATTAATATAAAAGTTAATCGCTCTATTAAATTGCTCCACTTAAGATATATATCTGAATAATGTATTTGAGTTTTGAATAAGAAAAACAAATAAAATTTTTTTCAAATATAATGTTCAAGTATTCGTTCTTACATTCTCAATTTCGAAAAATTTTTAACCAGTTCTCTTTATTTAGTTTTTTTAGTTCTATATAAAAAAACACATTGACTATTTAATTTAAAAAAACATTAATTAAAGCTTTGCAGTTTCGAAGAGATTTTCAGAATATTTCATTTAAATTTCAGTATTATTGAATTAAGAAGGGATAAGTCTCATTTTATTCAGAAGTATTTCCATGGCTATGTTGTATTAATTAGAAAATAAAATGTTATAATCATGTGTCTTATTTTCTCGAATATAAACCTAGTATGGACAAGGCTTATGGAAAGTCTTTATATAAACAATAAAATCTCCATTCATTTCTTATAGCAAAATCCTATTTTCTATAAAATACAACACATTGAAATTTTCTATGGTTTCAAACTTTGTTGATGAAAATTTATATTAAAAATCAGAGAAAAGGTCTCTCTGAAACGTTGTTAAAAAAGTTTTTAAATATTTATTTATAATTTGTGTGCATAGTTAATTTTAACTTTGACCTTTTAAGCTGCTGGCAGGATTAAATTAACTCATCAGCAATTCAATCATTTGAATTGATTACGTTTAAACGTTATTTTTTTTTCGTACCTTTGTTTATTTGTTTTCTATTTATGCCAATAATATTTTAACAAGTTTTTATGTAACTACATCGACATTGCAATTCATCTCTTTTTATGAAAGGGGTGATATAGAAAACCTTGAAAATAAAACAAATGCCGATTTTGCATTGGAATATTGTACTCTGAGGGCAAATGTACTACAACCTGCCTTGTAAAGGAGTAAGGGTGGGAATACCTCTGTAAGAGTGCAAGTAGGAGTGTTTTTTTTTTATTATTATTATTCTTATGTAAAAAATTTAAAAATAAATCCTTTAGTTTCCTGTGAGTGCTTATAAATATAAACTTTTATTTGTTTTAATGTTCTAAATAGGTTTTGACTTTGAGTGGGATTTTGCAAATATGTTATTTGTAATAATAATAATAGAAAAATATAATAAAGATTCAAGTGAAATTAATTAAGTGATTATTACATCAATCCTGATTTTTACAAATCTAAAATAAAAATAGAAAATTTCACATTATCGGGAAATAGAATAATCCAAACATTTATTGTTATGGACCGGTTGACTAGGCGAGGATTCCGTCTAGCTCGAGTGCGAATTCTTAAGTAATTTTAAACCTTCGTGACAGCCGCGTATCTTAACACAAATGGAAAAATAAAAAACACAACTAAACCTACAATCAACAATACCACACTAAGACAATAGCTTAAATAAAGGAATATTTTACTCTTATTTTTACCCGTTCAACCCTGTCGAAGTAGAATCTTCTTTATTCCTTTCCACGATCCAAATCCCACTTAAGCTTTTCGCCACATACCTCTAAATCATTGCATTCATCGTCAGTTTGTAAGGCCACCAATGCTATCATATTTACAAGACATAAAAAATAAAAACTGGTTGCTGGGCCAGAAATATACAAATTAAATAATCCTTTTCACAAAGAAGGTTTACTCACAGCATTAAAAACCAACAACATTATGGGGCATAATCTCAGTCTCAGCGGAGTATACAGACTTATTTGTACCTGCAAACATACTTATATAGGACAAACACATTTTTCAGGTTTCTAAAGAAGCTTTCAAGTGCCTCGGTTTTCTAAAGCGGTGTAGAAGATACTTCACCCCATCCGATCTCCGTACTATCTATACCACCTATATCCGTCCGAAAATGGAATACAACTCTCATGTATGGGCCGGCGTTCCAAAGTCTATTTTGGGGTTACTCGACCGCGTTCAGGAGAGGGCTAAGAGGCTCATTGCTGACAGTAGGGTATCCAACTCTATTGATTCTCTAGAGCATCGATGCAATGTGGGGTGTATTTCACTGTTCTATGGTTACTACAATGGTAAGTGCTCTAATGAAATTAGCGAACTTGTTCCTGATACTCGCATGTTTTCACGTTTAACTCGATTTTCGATGAGAGAACATCCTTTTGTGGTTCATTGGCCAGTGAATCGCACTACGCATTACAGGGAAAATTCGTTTTTCAGCAGAACAGTCGGTATGTGGAATAAGATCCCTCCGGAGGTTTTTCCTGTCACTTTCAATCTGAGGAAGTTCAAATCGAATGTCCGCAGACACTACTCCCGTTTTCGTCCTTCCCGTAACCTAATTTCCTAGTTCTGGCACAATGCATTGCATAGGTAGGGATCATCCCCTGAGTGCTGGTCCCATATAAAAAATAAATAAAAAAAAAAACTGCTTGAACACTATATTATATATTTACAGAACACATACGCTTACACAAATGAAAAAGAGAAGACTCCAACTTTGCTAACACCTTTACAAACATGGATACACAGCAAGGAAAATAGATGAATGTATGACATTACTAAATCTTAGCAGAAATGGACGACGACTACAGATTCTTGAAAATATGGAAATCTACAAAATAAAAACTTTTAACGGTGACCTTATAAACGAACAGGTACACATGACTTCAGACACAATTTTCACATCACTAAAACTACTTGCACACTCGAAGAAACGGAAAACACCCTCAGACGGACACTTGTAACTATATAACATTAATAGAGGGAAATATTAAAAATCAGCCCCGCATAAAATGCATGGTGGCGGGAATTCTGCCTATATGAGTAGATAAGACCTTAATAAAAGAACTACATAAACCCGAAATCTGACTCACCAATATAGTTTAGAACACGGCTTGAGAATGATATCTTCACATCGAAAGCGCTCACCGTTTATACCGAACAAACAGCCAGCAAAGACGGAAAGGAAAGAATAACAGTATTTCATTTACTGGCGGAACAAATCGAAACAACTTAATACCAGAATAATTTTAGCTTTAGAAAAATCTTCAATTGTATTAAAATGGCCTTTACATTTCACGTACTATATGAATTTCAGTACCTAAAACTCCAAACTAACAGTAACACAGCCAGAAAATTAAAACTAAAAATTGTTCAGTTTTAACACTTAAAAGAAGTGCATAAATCTTTTTGAGAAAAGCCCTTATTTTTAGTCAACGCAATTTCGCTAGATGAAATAAAAATTAATACAAATTTAAAATTATTTTTATTTGTAATATCCCGTTCTTTAGAAATGCATTAAATTCAAAATTCGTAATACAACTTTGTGAATTCCAGCAGAAAATATTATTATGAAAACTTTAATTTTTAAGTTTATGTGAATTTAAGAATAGGCAGTATCCAATTTTGAATTTATTCAGAAGAAGCCCATTTTACTTCTCAGGGTATGTCAACAAGCAAAATTACCGTATATGGGCTTATAAATTTCCTAAAGCGACTATAGCTTAACGTGTCACTGTATGATGTGCTTTGTGGTCTGGAGGCTTGTTTTTTTTTTGAAGATGAGGCTGGAAATGCATTACGTTATCGTGAGATAGTAACAACTCAATTTTGCCCTATTATTGATGACGTGGATTAGTGATAAGATTTACATCTGCGCCTGGCCGTAAGCCTTAATCAGATGGTCGTGAAACCACTGGGAATGAAAAGCAACGTCATTCACGCCCTGTGAAGCCGAGGACTAATTCTAGCAACAGATCATTCCTAGTTGCAATTTCAGCGGTTCCAAAGCAGGGTTCCAAACCACTACTTCTTGCTAAATAGCTAGAGACTGTCCAACTCCTGGTCCAGAACACATGACTGGCATGCTCACTGGATCCAGATCATTCACCCGTTGGTGTTATGAGAGGCGACATGATCCTAGCCCCCATAATCAAATTCATGCGGGAGCCGCAAAACCACAACTACCATGATATTCCCGAAGGGCCAACCTCAATTATCAATCAGAAAACAGCTAAAAGTCTAAAGAAACGATTAGCGGAAGGAGTGATGATGTGGATATTCACTGATATGTGGTTTCAACAGGACGGACTGCACCACGTGTCACACAGCCAATCAAATGACAATCAGCAGGTTGGTAGCCAGCCAGATCGTGTGATTTAATACCACTGGATTATTTTTTGTGGGGCTATTTTAAGTACAGAGTTTATACGATGCTAATCGAATCGGTTTCAGCCTTAAAATTCAAAATCTGTGATGTGATTAATGAAGTACGACCGTCATTTTGTCAAAAAGTGATTAAAAACTTTGATGACAAAATCACCATCTGTCAGCACGGTCGTGGTGGACATTTGTTAGATATCATTTTTCACTCATAATTGCCGAACTTTTCTCTTCGTAACACAATAAATATTTTAATCATTTTAACCTTAATTTTTTATATTTTTTGGCTTTAGAAGGTAATTCCGATACCAAAAAACATTGGATCTAATAAAATTGTCAATTTTAGACGAGTTTCTGTTTAAAAAGTAATTAACATTTTTTGTTTTGCCAGTAGTCCGGCTTAAAAAATTTAATGTTGACCGCGCCAGCAGTCGCTGGTTAAATTCTAACCTATGTTAAGGGTAATATTTCTCCTCATATACTAATTCTTACTTCTAATTTACAAAAATGCTTAAAATTATTCTTATTAAATATTCTTATGCTAAATGTGAGAAAACAATTTGACAGTATTTTGCTAGAGTATTTTCCCATACGGAATATGAAGCGTGACAAACATAGCGAGTATTAGTGTTAGTATACTCACTCTTGTAATATAACACTTTGTATGTTTTGTTGTTTAGGGATCGCTGCTACTGTGATTTATTTAGGGGGACATATGATGCATCGTAAACATTTTAATTAAAAACTTGCATAGGCAAAGATGGCAAAAAACTCACACTACACTATACCGCTATAAGTGGCCACAAGAATTTTGAAATAATTATATATGAACAACTATCAAATTATCTTTAAAGATCATAAAATTTTATTTTAAAAACAAAATGGTTTTAAAAAAGGAATAGGAACGGAAGATTAAATTTCGGAAGAACCAGATGCAGAGGTATTTTTTGACTATTCAAACGTATTCGACCTGATAAATCATGATATCTTGGTTTAAAGACTTGCAATATTATGTGTAACAACCACAACCCTGAAGATTTTCCATCAATACTTTATAAACCGCATGCAATGTGTTTAAATTGGTGAATATAGTAGCTGTAAAGGTCTAGTAAAATGTAGAGTTCCACAGACAAGTGTCCTTAGACTATTATTATTATTATTAAAATTTTTTATTAATATTGTAAAAAACAAATATACAAAATAATTTCCTGAAGAAGCTTTCCACAGGAAAGCGAAATATCGAAAAAAAATATATATTGTTAAATTAATTAAAAAAGACCGTTGAAACGAATAACAGATATTTATTGTAAAAAACATAAATTTTGATGGAAGATTATATCTATGTGCTAAAGATGTATGTAATTTTTACGTATTTAAATACGAGTGGGATTTGCAAACTCAACTTGAATAAGATTTGGCTATTTGGAATAAACTTTCACGATGTTGCCTTGTTTTGAAGCAAAATAAAACAAAATTTGTTAGGTTTAAACCATACCGATCAAGGAATGATAGAGAGATGGTGGTTTATATGAAACCTAGAGATGGATTTAGGTGTTCAATTAAAACCCAATTGATTATGGAATGGGATTCTTATTAGAAACCAAAAATATCCTCGGGAATTGGTATTTTATATAAATTAAAAAATAAGCTGAAGTGAATATTAATCACTTGTTCATTCTCACTTAATTTATAATCTATAGGAAGATAATTTATATATCTATTGGAAGATGAAGGTCCCTTCAATCTCCTCAAAAATAAAACTTTGAAGCTGGCTAAATGAAACTACACGTTAAACTTATTTAAAATTATGCTAAAAATATTGTTCCAGTAAAGAGCTTTTATATATACAGAAAAAGTCTTGACCGTGCCACGCAGCTTACACAAAGTATTGTTGCGAAGATGATTTGCTTAAGTTTTAAAAGAAAATAACTATCAGTATTTAATTAACAGTAGGTAATGTCGCTTCCTAAGAAATCTTATACAAGACAACAACAGCATGCCTATTATAAATTCTAGGTGCCCCTGTAGGCTAGTAGATAGTGTACTAGCTTATCAGTGTGGGGGTTGTGGATTCGATTACCAACAAATACCTTGGCTATTTTTTCACTACAAAAATAAAAAACTAACTGTCGATGGGGCTGCTCAGTGATGAAGGTATGGTCACTGGTCGCTGTGCTGTCTTATACGACAGTTAATTTCCGTAACTATCCTTCTACTTTTACCACTTGTCTCATCTCTTCTCTATTCCTTTCCTAAAGAATGTAGCACGGTACTAAATAGACATTGTTGCCTGCTTTGCAGGAAAGAAGCTAAACAATAGAAAATAAAAACAAATAACACAGAACAAGAAAAAAAACACACAGCTAAGCGGGCGCCTAAACTGAATTATAAAACAACAACAATATGGGGTGAATGTTATAATGTTATATTGGAGTACCGCTTAAAATAGATATATAAGCACCATATATATAGCAATTGAAATCAATTCAAATTGAATCATCGCTGAGTAAAGGAAACAAAATAATAAAGCATCTTCTAAGGCCTTACAGTGGTGAAGTTACCATCATGTTTATATTGTGTTTATTGAAAGTAAAAAAAAGTGTTTAATTTAATTTAAAAATCTAAAATGCTATGTTATTATTATGCAAAAAATAACTCAATCTAACGAAACGTTTATTAAAAGGAATACCAGACAGGCTCTAAATTTTAATGCCACAAAATGGCGTTTAGATTTAGCAAAACAACGCATCACTTATGTTGGATTCAGTGAGAACATTCAGTTGCCTATAAATATTCGTAATAAACAAGTTTTGTCTACATTTAAAAAACCATTAAAGAGCTTTTACTTTGTAAAGTCGAAGCAGTTGCGGTATAATATTATTTTAATTTGTTGTAAAGAATGTAATTTACCTTCTATATGTACGTAATATAGCCAAAATTGCCTTCTAAGCCTTGGCGCAGCTGAGTTGTTAAAATTTTTATTACACAAATATGATATTGAATAAAAATAATTAAAAAATAAATTTAATTCCTAAATTTTTAAGACTAATTTTCAAGGTCATTTGCCTCTTTAATAAACAACTATAATTAGCTAATCAGAGAATTAATTTATTTAAGAACCAATTGTATTAGATATCTGGCAATTGGCAACATTTTATTGTAAAGTCAATTTTTTTGTAAAATTGTCTTCCTGTATTTTAGTTACAATAAAAAATATTGTGCAGGCAAATTGTGTAAATAAAAGTGATTTGTTCGTACTCTTATTGTTATTGTTTTCCTTTTTATAACTATTTTTTTATGTTCATTTGAAGTCATACTCTCGAAAAGAATAGATTATTTTCTTGAATTTTTTTCTTTGCTTATATTCTGACGGTTGCTTTTGTGATACACTCGTATCTCGCTGTGTATGTTGACATATTTCAAGTAGTTTTAAAGCACTAACGTTTGACCGCTTAATTAAAAAAGAACAGTAATTAATTAACATATTCAAAAGAAACAACAAAAATTAACGATGACTAAAAAAACTCTGATCAAAACATCCTAAAAACCCGCTAAAAAATCTTAAAGTTTTAACTTGTGTGTTTCAAATAGAATGTAAAAGAAATTGTTAAATGATCTGTTGCTCACATACATATTTCAAACACTTGCTTGTCGTCTGTCGTGATGTCAGTGGTTTGTTGTCTTTGTTTGCAAGCGACAATGTATCAAAAAGATTTTTTTGACTGCAGCAAAATGATACTTTTAAAGCAACTAATGCTCTATCCAAAGTCAACCGAACACTTTCATGAGTTTTATGAATTTCAAACAATGAAAGTGTCATGTGTCAAATGCACGTTGCCATGCAGTTTAAATTTTCTTTAGAATGAACCGTTGAAAAATAGTTTTTGGTGTCTCTTAAACGTTTCAATTTTTCAAGCGCTTATTTTAAGAAAACTTTCTACCAAAAAACATTCATAATAGAGGAACGGAAAATTTTTTGGCTTTGAGATTAACATTTATAAATTAACGTACATGTGTAAATGGAGAGGGAAAAAATATTGTCAGTGTTTATGAAACCTGTTAGAATTTGTGTTTAAAATAAAAATTTTTAATTTAAATTAGCTCACTGGTGTGTAGAACCAACAAACATTTTTAAATAACTCAATACAATTGTTTTTACGAAATTTAGTTACGTTGAAAGAATTTCGTTATAAATTAGAATGAAAATTTTTTTAATTAAAAAATAAAATAAAATAAAATTTTTAACGTCCTAGGGTTCCATCATATTTTGCCCTTAAAGTTGAAACTGTTCATGAATGAATTACATCTGCTGCTGTAAAATGGGAACTTATAAGCATTTTTGCAATTAACAATACTGATTTTAAGAATATTCCTTTTTTTCCAGTATTACAAAACTTTTATTTCTGCTTTTAGAAAAATTTAGAAACAAATAATATCTTCCAGAAATAACTACAAAAATTATTTTAATTTTTGTTGAAATTTCAAAGCTTTAGATTCCAAGAAGTTTAAAATTGTAACACTGAACAAAAATGAGGCAACAAATAATCCCGATAAGAGTTAATTTACTTTTAAAATTTATTAAAAAATATTATTTATTTTATTTTTAAGAAATATGAAAGCTTAAATCGGCGCGGTGGGGCCTCTTGTTTTTTTTTCGTTTTAGGAAGCATTTTTTTTTAAATAGAAGAAGCACTTCAGGCAACAATGCCTATTTGGTCAAGTACCGTGCTACATTCTTTAGGAAAAGGATAGAGAAGAGATGCGACAGGTGGTGAAAGTAGAAGGGTAGTCGGAAATTAACTGACGTATAAGACAGCACAGCGACCAGTGACCATGCCTTCATCACTGAGCCATCCTACCGACAGTCAATTTTTATTTGTGGTGAAAAAAATCAAGGTCTTTGTTGGGAATCGAACCCACAACCCCCAGTCATGTAAGCTAGCATACTACCTACTAGCCTACAGGGGCACCAAAACCATTTGAAAGAACACTCCTCAAGCTTCAATATACATGATGTGTACGTTCATAGGTTAGCCGAGACACTTTGCACTATGCACACTAAGCACTTAACTGTTTTCATTTCAAACAACATAACTTTTAAAGTAATAAAAAAAGATGATCGCTTCCGCTTGTAATTAAGTAATCTGCATGGCCATAGAGACATTTTTTTTGTTGCAAAAATCATAAGTTTTCAAGTAACCAAGATATTTATAATGGTTAAAAATCACTTAAATTTTAATTTCATTAGTTTAAAAATAAGTAATCCCACATTTTTTGACAGGTAGTGCTCACGATGACACCTTTTGACCTTTTTAGTCACAAAATGCTTCAAATGATGTTCTTATAAGAAAGTCTATACAAAATTCATTCTAATATTAAACATTAAACTAATATTATATTTTTTATTTATGTTACAGATACACAATTTTGAATAATTTGTAATATTGTTACGGATGTGTCTTGCTGAAGTTTTAAAATAAAATAATTATGCTGTATGCTGTTTACGAACTGTGTAGCTTGCTAAGAAAACTTATGGTACAACAACAAAATTTCTAGTTACAAACTGCGTAAAAATGTTATAAACGCAAAAACCAACAATTTGATATGCTGTGTATTTACTGCGCGGCATGCAAGACAAAAACAAATTTCTGTTTACTAACTAAACGCGCAAGACAACAACAAACATGTTTGCTGTTTACCATCTGCGTAGTTTTCTAAGAAAACGTATCTACACAAGGAGACAACAACAAATATTTTGAAATAAATCCCAAGCAGAAACCTTATCAGCATAAAAACAAACATACATATAGACATAGAGGCGCCTATACATCGAATAAACAACATACAACATCAAAATATCATACAAAGGAAGTAGAAGGTTCTTAAATTTTTTAGACTTTTAATGGACAAATATAGAAAGGGCAGCAGCTGGGTGGATAGTCATTTAGTGTAAAATTAAACCTCATACAGTAAAGAAGTGCATTTTTAGTAAATTGTTCTGAAGTGTCAACTTTGTGTAGTTAAAGTAAATAAAGTTGTAATAAATTTAGAAATTCTAAGACCTGGTGTTATTTATTTTGCAATAATGAGTTCACAACAAAACGTTTATAAAAGATTTAAAAGTAACAATATTAATGCTATGTAATATAAATTCATATTAAGTTATTTAGTATTTTTTTTTCAAACTATTATATTGAAAACGTCTAATCGGTGAAATCTTGCAAGTATGTATTCGTGCATCTAAGTGTTTGTAGTCTTTGTTTTTGCATACCAAGTTTTCTTTCGATAACTCTCCAATTGGTAAGGCTTGATAATCAATCAAATTTTTACCATAAGCCAAAATCTTATATATCGTAGAAGTAAGTTTCTTCTCAGGATGCATTTGAGCCAAAAGATGGGCAAGAAATACAGAAAAATAGCAAATACAAAATTTATATGTGCGTAAACCAAATTCACAAACCAAATTTGAGGAGGGTCGACGGAAAACCGTACAAAAAAATTAATAATAATTGAAAAAATTAAAAAATAAATCATTACAGTTTGGTTTTGGATATAAGACTTTTAGGTTTTTCTATACAATATTGGGGTAAAATTCACTGATGAGCTATGTGAGCAATGGTGAAATTGCAATATGGATATGCTCTCCCCCGTAGTAATACATTTCAAATATTTTTTATTTTTATTGAAATAAATGTTTTATGAGAATATCATAAAATGTTTATTTTTTAATAAAAATTTTTGTAATATTTTTTAGTAATTAATTTTAAGCACTAGGTCTTATTTAATAAAAAACTTTTAAAAAACTTTATTTTTTATTATTTTTTCGATATTTCGTGAGAATATCATGAAATATTTATTTAAAGGAATCAAGCACAAATAATAATATTGCTTAGATTGAAAATGATTCCGATTAATAAATTACTTAATAAATCATTACTTTATGATAATTTTGTTTTTTGGACTTTTGCTGTCTTTTTGCTGTGGTGCTTAATTATAATTCCTATTTAATCAATTTGATTTGATATATAGGAATTTTAATTTTTCTATAAAAATTTGGGTTAAATAATCGCAGTAGTGAACTGGCCATACGAATATGCTTTCCTTACATTAAATCATTTCAATTTTTGAATAATTAATAAATGAGAGTATCATAAAAAATTTATGTTTAAAGGACTCTTAAAAAAAATTAACGTAGTTTAACTGAAAAATAATAAAGCGGAAAAACAGTAAATACACTAGTATCCTTAGCTTTTTTACTTAAATGATAATAAACTAAATGATTACTCATTCGATTTGCTTTCACTTGCGATATGAATAAGTTTTGTAGAACTAAACTGATTTCTTAAATAAAAAAAAAATCCTGTACAATTTCTTGTCATAATTCATTGATTGGCAAAAAGCAAGAACAAATATATGAGTTTAACACAAACAAATAAAAACAAAAAAGACTTGGAGTTGTGTGTGAATTTCGTCTAACTCAATTAATATTGATTGATTAAGAATATTTTCTTGCATTCTAAATTCCAAAACTATTTGATTAAATATATGATGTTGTTATGAAGATGATTTTCTAAGTTTTAAAAGAAAATAATTATCAGAAAATAATAATAATAATAATAATAATAATAATAATAATAATAATAATCTTACTATTCATTTTTTAAACTGTGCAGTTTTTAAAGAAATCTTATGCAGGGAGGGCAGCAAAAATATGTTTATAAGAATTACTACGATATAAGATAAACAACAGAAAAAAATAACCCACAACAAAGTGAAAACACACAGCCAAGCAGGCGACTAAACTGCATGATAATAACAACAACAAGGTGGGGTGATGTTAAAGTAGAATATTCTTGTATGTGTGAAAACCGCTTATGTAAGCGCCACTTGTTGGGCAAATTAATTAATTCGAGTTGAGTCGTCAGTGAGTAAAAACAACAAAGTTACCATCGTGTTTATTTTGTGCGTCCTGAAAGTAAGTAAATCGTTTAACTTAATTTACAACTCTAAAGTGCTGCGTTATTATTTTACAATAAAATAACTCAAAAGAATAAAACGTTTGGTAAAAGGTATAAACAAAAATATTTATAATATTTATTTAGAAAGATAAATGCTAAAAATGTTGGTGACGGATATTATATTTCGAAAATATTCGTAATGAATTTGTTTTTTACCAAAAAGACTGTTTTGCATTTTTGGGTATATTTCTTAAATTTACAAAGAATAGCATTTCTAACATTCCCAAGCATATTGAAGCAAAAAATAAGACCACAACTTTTGTTTTGATTTAATTCTTATTTTTGAAATTTAAGCAAATTACAAATCACTTAATACATTCTGCATGGCGTGCGATTTAGATCTTTCAAAACTTTTCAATATTGTTAAATTTATTTAAACATATCAAAATAGTTGTATATTTCTTATAACGTTTGTGTTAAATATTTTAAATATGATTAACACCTTAAGATAAGTTTAAAAGAACAAGTCAAATAACTAAACAACTTCGTCTAAATAAACAACATCGCTAAATGATTTAACAACTTCGTCTGTTATTAGAAGTGAAAAAGTTAATATTTTTGAGGTGTTATTTTAGTAATATAGTACATCGATAAGCTAATAAACCATTGATCATTCCGTATATTTGAAACTGCAATATTCGCTTTCGCTAAGTACAATAGTGATTCAAAAAAATCCCTAGTGCACTTAGTGGTAACTTATAGTTATGGGCGTAGTATTGTAACAAAATATAATATAATATTGTGATAAAATCTTAAAATAAACAAAATAATAGCTGGGACAATTTTGAAATCCTTAAATTCTTTACTTAAAAACCTAAAATCCAAAAAAATCTTAAAACTATTTTAACATATCCGTAACTTTTATTATTATCTATGGCATTATAATGATAATAGTTGTGAGAAAATTTAAATGCGTAGGTGTATGAGTTTTGGTTAAGACATTATGGCTATAATATTATTCTGGCCAAGCTTTGTTTATAAATGTGTGCAAATAAGAAAAATATTCTTTTAGATCCTTTTAGTCGACCATCTATACTTTATACACACTTAATGCTTAAGTGCTCTTATGTTAACAGCAGAAAAAGGTCAGTTGTAAAGAGCGCTATGTGGTTTATACGTCACTTACTACACTATACCAGTAGTGAGAGTAAAAAACTAAAACACTAAAAACAAAGATATGAAAAAAATGCTTGGATATACATAACGTAAGCTTTCAAGAAAAGAAAAAAAGTCCCTGTTGTATCCTCAGGTGTGTTGTTAAGTGTTAATATGAAGGCTTGAGTACACAAGGAAGTAGAACACTGTGTTCCGCCTTTTCTACTCCTTGCTTTAAAGAGATTAAGCTAGTCATATGTAAATGAATGTAAATTAGCAATTTGTGTAAAAAGGAATCGATAAAATAAGCATGGGTACTTTAGTTAATAAATGCAAGAATTTAAATATTTAACACTTTTCTAAGCACTTCAATGTAGATGGAAAATTTTTTCATGCCATTTATGATTCCTACAATACTTTTATTCGCTCCCATAAAGTATCGCTTTACACTTTATGAGGTCAGTCGTGATCGCGTATAAATCAGTTTTGCCAAAGTCTCAAAGGAGTTATAGAAAATTTACAATGTGGCAGGTATAGTTTCAGAATGATGCCAATTTGGTCCTTGTGTTATTTAGAAGTTCCTTTTTGGAAGTTATTACATATTTTACGTTGTTGTACTAAAAATCGAAATTTCAGAAAATTGAAAGCTGGAAATAACCCAAAAAAAATTTGTATTAAAATTTTACACAAAAATAGTTTTCCAAAAAATTCTTAAATTTTTAATTAATGAAAAATGCAGCAAAGAAAACTAAAAACTATCGACTAATAAAAATTTGCTAAAGAAATAAAGCCAATATTGTTTATTTCTTATTTCATATGTGTCCATGTTTCATACTAAATTGGTCATATAATTTTTACATTGAAACATAAATATTAATTCACATATATGTTTATCCATGTTACTTAAATAATTATTACATATGTACCTAAATAAACAAACAAAATAATATTATCAAAAATATTTGAATGCAAAACCATTTAAATAAAATATTTTAATTATATATTGTCATTACATTTTATTTATAAAGCATTAATATAAATGATAAATTATGTATTATTTGACGAAAACAATTATTTTTAATTTATTATTACAATGATATAAATATGACTATTGTTACGAAGATGATTTATTAAGTTTTAAAACAAACAAACAAACAAAGAGTAAAAAATGACCCGCTGCGCATTTTACAAAATGTATAGTTTTCTAAAAAATTTTATACACACAAGTCAACAACAACATGCTTATATGAAATTCTACCAAATAAGATAAATAACAGAAAATAAAAACGACTAACACAGAACAAAACAAAACACGCAGCCAAGCGGACGCTTAAACTAAATGATAATAATAACAACAATATGGCGTGATGTTAAAGTAGAATATTTTTGCATATGCGAGAAACGCTGGTCCAATTAGAATAATGTATGTTGAGACATCAGTGAGTAAAGACAACAAAGTTACCATCGTGTTTATTTTATGTGTATTAAAAGTAAATAAATGGTTTAACTTAATTTATAACTCTCAAAGACTGTGTTATTATTTTGCAATAAAAGAACTATAGTGTGATGGTATAACATGGGATGTAAAGGTATGTTGTTACAGGAACAGGAGCTCAGGATTCATTGATTGTTCGCAGGATCGTCCGTAGAATCGCCATGTAAAGGTAGTTGGTTAGGATGATGGCAAGACGGCAGGATCTTATTGTAGTTATTGTCCCTATAGCCCTTTCTACATTTTAATAGCTGTATAGGGTGTCAGCTAGTGGGTTAGGCGTTCAAAGGAACTGCCAGCAGACTGAAACTATAAATGCAACAAGGCATATACTGCCGGCTAAAGTTATCAAATAATAGTCTATCTTTATTTAATTTTCTATGGCTTATACTACTACTACTTATGAAAATCTAACTTATAATCTAGAATTGAGTGTTTACAAAGTCACTCAATTTTATCATTAACATTTTAAAACTATTAAAATTGTGTCAAGTGATCAAGTGTCCGACACCTGCCAAACACAAGGTGTTGATGTAAATTGACACCCAAAAATGTGTTGGCATATTTACAGTAGAACTGCATGTAGATATTCTACATGAGTTGTGTCGGCTTGCATACACTATGTATGCTGTATGAATACTGTAGTACACTACACCCTGGCCGTGAAAAAAATCGTACCGTATTTATGAAAGAAATGCGGTAAGATTTCTTTTAAGTGCGGGTCGGCTGCAGTATTCATTGATCTCATGTTCTATAATGTAGTATGCTTATCGATAATTTTAATTTTATCACAATATAATTTAGTATAATAATATAATAATATAATTTTCTTATTCTACAATTTATTATATTATTATGAAATTCTTTTTCTTTTCCATTATATTCTATTGTGGTATTTACATTATTTTTACTTATAATTTTTTTGTACGGGCTCTTATAACAAATTTTTTTTTTTATTTTCTATTTTTACTAAAACTAGATCTCCTATATTTTAATTCATTATGTTTCATTCAATACAAATTCTAATTTGACCCCGTAGTTGTTATGATGTACCGTTTCTCATTTGAGATAAGAAGAAGATCTACGGTGTTAAGTGAAATCGCTTCAAAACTGTTGTTTAGAGTGTTTGTGTCAGAGGTTCTATTATGTGTTTTGTTTCTTTCAAGTGTCACAGTATGTTATAAATTTCTTCACCATCTTTTTCATGTTTTTCCAAATGCATCTTCTTTATTATTTTATAATTCTTTTTCCAATTCCCAAGTGGCCTGTATTGGGAATTTTAATTTATTATGTCATCTGATATTCCTTTCGAGGGCTTGTATATTATTATTCTTAATTGAGGACTTTCGTTATTTACTTTTATATTTGCATATGCTTCTTTTAATTCTTCCTTTGCATATATTTTAAATATTTTATCTTCTGTTGGTAGCGCTAATTTTTTCATATTTTCTTCCTTCATTTTAGATAGCAGTTTCCTCAGAATCGAATCTTGTTTCGCTGAGTTATCGCTGAATCTTGCATATTGTCATTATTTGTATGTAACTTCTTTATAATGGAATCTAGTTTCGGAGAATTATCATTACATACTTTATTCTTATTAATCTTATCCTTTGCACATAACCTCTTCATGGTCGAAACTGGTTTCGATGAATTATCATTATCACCAATGTGAACAATATTATTTTTAATAAATATATCTTTTTCCTTTATATTCTCCATTTTATTAAACTGCAGTTTCTTCATATTCTTTATATCATAATGGAGGTGCATTCCCATATGTGAAGTTGATCAGACTTCTGAGAATTGCATTTTTCCACATCGTTCTCTTCTACGCGCGTATTGTTGTTTTTATATTTGTTATTCCAATTTTTCATTGCTTTCAAAAATTTTTAACTCTAAATTTCCATTTTCTAGGTGACATATATTTTGGTCTTTCCTAAATGTGTTCGTTAACCCCGTTTTTGCATATTCGTTATTGTCTTCAATCTGCTAATTCTATGAAAACATTCTCTGTCATTTTACTTTATTGTAGTTTAATATTTCATAAATTTTAGTGGGTCAGTTTGTAATTGAATATCTTCTAAGGTTACTGTGTTGGATATTGTGTTTAGAATTTTAATGTGTGTCATTCCGTATTTTGGTGCTATCGAATTACTAAAAAAAATTTCTCTGTTTTAATTCATTACTGAATATGACGCAATCATCCCAAAGTTGTAGTTTTATTGCATGAATGATTATGATTATTTCTGAATTGTTTGCATTAATAATGTTATTGTAAAGGGTGTTTTTTTAAGCCCGATAGAACTTGAAATTGTAAAAAATAACACAAAAAATTAAATTGTAATCAAAATTTCTTTTTTATTCGAAGGATCAATACGTGACATTAACATTTGAAAATGATTTCGGGCATATGGGCACCGCGGCTGTTCTTGACGAAGCGCATTCTGGACGTCCAATTTTTGGCCACTTTTTCGAGCACTGCTGGGCGTATGTCACGAATAACACGAACAATGCTGTCCTCCAAGGCGTCAATTGTTGCTGGTTTATCAGCATAAACTAGTGACTTCACGTAGCCCCACAGGAAATAGTCGAGTGGTGTCAAATCGCACGACCTTGGAGGCCAATTGACAGGTCCATTTCTCGAAATCAACTTATCGCCAAATTTTGATTTCAATAAGTCGATGGTTGCGTTCGCTGTATGGCACGTAGCGCCATCCTGTTGAAACCACATCTCGTCCGGATCAATGTCATCCATATTTTCAAACAAAAAATCATTGATCATGGTGCGGTAACGATCTCCATTGACCGTAACGCGAGCTCCGGCCTCATTTTTGAAGAAATAAGGTCCGATGATGCCACCAGCGTGAAAACCGCACCAAACGGTGCATTTTTCTGGATGTAATGGAGTCTGTATGGTCTGTATGGTATGGCTTCGTAGCGTTGTTCAAGCGAGAGTCTATTCATGATGATTTGTCAGAGTATACTGAAACAAATAAAAAAAAATGTTTCATCAAAATTTCATTTTTTGTGTTACTTTTTACAATTTAAAGTTCTATCTAGCTTAAAAAAACACCTTTTATATGTTTTGTTTTAAAGGAGATTTAAACTAAATATAATAAAAAAATACTTGTTAAAATAATAACATTTAATGTGTATATTTTTGTATAATAATATTAATAAACTTAGTTTCTAAGAAATCCTTTCTATTTTTTTCATTGTATTATTACTAAAATTTTACCGAAAGGATGCTGGACAAACATTTCTCTGCTTTATGTAGATTATTATATATATTACATTATTAGTATGGTTTTTCGTTTCTTTGAAGCTGTAGTTAAATGGCTCGAGTAAAAAATTAATATTTTATTGTATTTTCTTGTATTATATTCAGAATGATGGAGTTCTAGAAATCTGCAAACAAAGATTATTGATCTTCTTGAAGGAAACAAAGTTTTATAATTAATATGAGAAAGCCTACTGATATTTCTTTTTGGAGTTATTTTCAATCGATTAAAGCAGACGAACAGCTGATCTTTTTAACATAAGCTTCCATTAAAAAAATCCAAAACAAGATCTAATTTTAGAAATATATTTTTCGCATTTAAAGAATTCACAAGTTAAGTTATGAAATACAAGAGTATAAGTTTTATGCAACTTATTTATATAGTTAATCTTTATGTATATATATATCCTAATGTCAGATTTGTGATTTGAAAATTAAACTTAAAAATACACCTTAAGAAGGAAAAATATGGAAAGTAATCTGTTAGAATGTGAGATAAGCATAGTGTTGTGAAAATACAACTTAATGTCAAGGCTTTTGCCCAAATTGTTATGAAATTTGTTTGTTTGAGAAATTCAGTCACAGAAAGGTAAGTAGTTGAGCAGTTCATTAAGATGAAGCTTTTTACATAAAATGGCGATCAAATTAAAATTCATTTCGTGCACTTCATGATTTTTATTTTTGGATTGCATAATCAATCATAATTTCAGCAATCCGGGTCTGTAGAAAATGTGTAAACAGCTGTGCTTGCTCACCCAATTCATTTTGCAAAAAACATTTCTAATGTGCGCGATATATGGCAGAAGAGTCCAATAATTTAACATCTCACGAACATTAATGCAGCGAATTTTTAATAAAGATTTAAAAGACTTACAAAGTTCAGTTGACTTAAGAGCTGAGGCCTACTGAGTTGCCAATACTTCGATTAGTTGATTGAACAGCCACAAGTGAATGCTCACTGACTTTACAATGAAAATTGTGCTCTTGAGCCTTAGTGGATTCGCTAACAAGCATTAGGGCAAATGAAAAGCTACGACTTATTCTTCAAAAGCCTGTACATTGCCAAAGAGTACCTGTGTAATGTCCTTTTTGGACTAAAGGCGTCAACGGGGCGTACTTCTTCGAACACGAAGTCATTCAAACAGCTGTTATAAATGGTATTCATTATTGTAAAAATTATTGTAGCGAGAAATTGAGAATATAGACCTGGACGTAGCTCCAACCAGTTGGTGCCATTTGCCACTCAGCCAATGAAATACTGACTTAATTTGAAAATATTTGAAAGAAAAAGCTAAAGGATGAGATAAGTCGGTATAATAACGACGTTTAACCCTCAATTATGGCTCAGAGTTATAAATAGAGGTCCACAGCCACGGTCAATAGTTTGTTCCACACATAATTTTTATAGATCCTTTTGTATCATAAAAAATATGAAAGTAAATCTATGGAAACATTTTTTTTATTTACAGCTCACATTGTGCTAGTAAATAAGTTACTTATTTTAAATTTAGTTTTAAAGCATAAAAAGTATGCGAACTGTATGTATGAAAATCCTATTTAATAGTGAATAAATCACCGGCTTCTTAGTGGTTTCAGAAAAAATCAGTTTGGTCAATTGGACCATCATTTCATTTTTGATATCTTACTTATACCCCCCAGGGGGGCCATTTGTAAGTCTTTATGGATCACACAACCATCTTGTGTCTTGCGGGGCAAATGGAAGCCTAGTCCCTTTAGGCTAGCAAGGAGCTAACTGGAAATTCCACTATATTTCCATGGGAATCAGTAAAGCCCCAGAGTTCCGCTATTTGTCTTTTTAGGCATTTAGCTATTCTCTGACTGATTATTGAGGTTGGCCCTTAGGGAGTATCGTGGTGGCTGTGTGTTTAAAGGCCCTCGTTTGAGTTTGTGGGTCGAATCATACACAAGGAACACAATGAATGGTTCAGGTCCAGTGAGCACGAATGCCGCTGTGTTTTTAATTATAATAAGTTTCATGCGTTCTGGATCAGGAGTTGGATAGTCTCCAACTCTTCAGCAAGGAGTAGTGTTTTGCAACCCTGCTTTGGAACCGCTGAAATTGCAAGTAGGATTGACCTGTTGCTAGAATTAGCCTTCCGCTTCCTAGGGCGTGAATGACGTTGCTTTTTATTCCCATTGGTTTGACCACCATCTGATTACGGCTTACGACCAGGCGCAGATGTAAGTCTTATCCCGTAATATCTTGCTTATATATCATCACTGGTTTACTTACTTTCTCGTCAAGATTGTGGTACAAATCTTTAACTAGGTTTAAGTATGTGACTGGGGAGGAGAATGCAACTGTTTTGGTATATTGTACAGCTGCCATTTCATAACAAAGGCGGATGTGTGCTTAGAGCTGTTGGAAGGGCTATCACTCACTTCAGGGTTACCTCAATAAAAACTAAATTTCTAACCACAGTCGCTGCCTGATACCAACAAATCATAATGGAAACGATACCTACAACGTCGGTATCAAGCTTTTATTTTTGAGCTGCATTTTATTTTTTCGGTAAATTTTTTGTATCCCAACACATTCAAATAAACTAAATTTGCTTTCTTCGCTAAAGATTAAATTTTTTCTTTTAACTTTTCATCATCTCTTAAATGTTTTTTAATATCAGTTATTTATTAATATCACTAGTGAAAATTGTTTTTCGAAGCACTCGACTGTGATAAGTGCCCCTTTCAAATGCACTTTATACTATTTCGAGGTGAATATACCAATAGCCTAGCTCCTGGGACTTTTCATATATCGTTTTACACGTTGGATCAATTTTGGCGGATAACGCATTGTTGGTCGATTAGTAATGCTGTTATATATTGTTATAAACTTATATATTGTTACAATTTCTAAATACAGTTTGTACACTTGTTGAATAACCAACAATTTCAGATATTTCTCGCATGGACTTCTAATTTTTCTTTATATTTCGGATTAATTTTTACAAAAATTTTTGGCAACCGATTAAGAAAACTTTTACTTATGAGCTAACAATTGAATAAAACTACATCACTGTTTTATAGGAAAAATACCGTTGTGTGCAAAAATTAAATTTTCTGTTTTTTTTGCGAAATACATTAAGTTGCCCTAAATATGACAATGAATAAAATCATTGAATAGTAGAAATGTAATTGAAGGAAAACTTATATTTTTTAATAGTACTAGATTCTTTCAAACATAAATATTTTATGATGTTCTCATAATATATTTATTATTCAAAAATTGAAATATATTACTGTGTGGAAAGTATATCATACGCCCATTTCACTATCGCGCATATAGATCACCAGTGGAGTTTATCCAAAAATTTTTATAGAAAACCGAGAGTCTTATATTTCGAAATAAATTGATTGAATAAAAATTATAATCAAGCAACACACCAAAGGGACAGCAAACATATCGTGATAAGATTTACCTCTGCACCTGGCCATAAGCCCTAATCAGATGGTGGTCAAGCCACTGCAGCGCCATTCACGCCCTAGGAAGCCGAGGACTAATTCTAGTACCAGGTCATTCCTGGTTGCAATTTCAGCGGTTCCGAAGCAGGTTCGCAAACCACTATTCCTTTGCTGAAGAGGTGGAGACTATCCAACTCCTGGCTCAGAATACATGACTAGCATGCTCACTGGATACGGATCATTCACCTGTTGGTGTTATTAAA
Organism: Trichopoda pennipes; assembly: GCA_030448955.1. Taxonomy (NCBI): domain Eukaryota; kingdom Metazoa; phylum Arthropoda; class Insecta; order Diptera; family Tachinidae; genus Trichopoda; species Trichopoda pennipes. The sequence continues at coordinate 8,273,037 of JASKUP010000088.1, forward strand.
GGCCAGATGATCCTGGCCCCCTAAATCAAATTCATTGGGGGCCGCGAAACCACAACCAGTACGATACTCCCGAAGGGCTAACCTCAATAATCAGTCAGAGAAACAGCTAAAAGGCTAAAGAGACAATTATCAATTATCTGGGGGTTACTGATTCCCGTGGAAATAACGTGGAGTTTCCAGTTGACCGCTGCTACATTCAGGGGACTGAGCTGCATTATACCCCCGAACAGCACAAGTCTAGATGGTTAAGTAATCCATAAAGATTGATAAATGTGCCCCCGGGAGGAGGGGCAGCAAACAATAAAATAAAAAAAACCGACTATGGAACTAGCGAAATTTTGTTGTGGAAAAAGTCGATATAATTCAATCGTTAATACAGGGTGTGCGCCAAAAAGTTATACACTTTATTTTGGCGCCATTTTGGTAAACATTAGTCTTGATAGTTAATATTTCACAGTCGTGAAGTAGACACGTGGCAAATTTATTATAGAAAAATTTATGAAAAATCAGCGAATTTTAATTGTTAAAAACATCGATTTTTATGATGGTGAAAAAGTTACATCAAACAACGTGCCAACAAAACGGACTATTTATGTTATAGTGAATGATGTCGAGGAAAGAGAGTCTGTAGGTGATAGATCCAAGCATGGAGCACTACGTTCTGCAAGATCGACTGACAATCCATCAGTCTCAGTTCGACGTCGTGCTCAAGAGCTTGGCCTTCAAGGAACAACTTTGGCCACAATTTTGCACAAGGATTTGCATTTGGTTCCATATAAGATTTATTTAACACAAGAGCTTCTTCCACAAGACCATTTACGCCAGCTTACATAAGTCAATAGAATGTTAAAGCTCGCCCATGACAGTCCCGATTTTCTTGAAAAAAATCGTAATGAGTGACGAGGCAGATTTTCATTTTAACGAATATGAGAATAAACAGAATGGTTGGTTCTGGGGAATGGAAAACCCTCAAATTATTTAACAGTCACGTTTGCATCCTTTAAAAGTGACAGTCTGGTGTGCAATTTGGTCAGGAAGAATTATTGGACCTTGCGGTAATTGTAAATAACAATGGAATTGCAACGAGACCTCTTTCGCAAAAATAATTTTTAACAAATACACTGTATGTGCTTGAATTCTCCGACGGGGTAAAAATTTCTTTTGTTTGGGTACGGTTTTCCGTCGACCCTCGTCAAATTTGGTTTGTGAACAAACCGGTTTCGGCTGTTTGCCATCTTCAGTGTTCTTTTCGTACGTTCGCAAACCAAATTTGACGAGGGTCGACGGAAAACCGTACCAAACAAAAGAAATACACTGTAACTTATTTTTTTTTTGTTTGTTTTAAAGGAATCTAAAACAGTTAATGTTCATTAACATAAAACTGATTCCAAATAATATTTTTTTTATTTCTATTTATATTTTTTAATACACTCTGCATATAAATCAATTTTCTTGCGCTTCAGACCACACAGATTTTGGTTTTCCATTTTTTCGAATCACTGACTTTGTGATTAGAAATAAAAATTATTTAAACTTAATAAAAATACATAGTTCGTTGGTAAAATAAATATTGGAATCAGTTTAAAAATATTTCTTTAATTGGTTAAGAGTTATGAAATAATTTAATTTAAATTCTTTGCTTTATATCCCGCTATACTTTTAAATAACACACATTTATATATATTCAAATTAATTTCTGTTTTAAATTCGCATTAGAAATTTGGCTTTAAAATAAATTTTAAAAATTTTCCAATTTTTCCATTTGTGCTAAAACGTCTTAACATTTCAATTCAACACCATGTGAAAATATTTTAAATGACATTACAAATCTGTGTAGTAATATTGTGCCATTTAATTATTCACTTATTTACAGACGTGAAATGGTTTTGTAACGATTTACATTTGACTTTCCATTTATTTTGTATTATTTATTAATTGGCTTTTAATGTTGAATGGTTTTGTTATATTGAAATTGCAATGTTTCCTCATTAAAGATGAAATAATGTAGGCAGTTAAGTGAACATGTAACAATAAGTTAAATATTTACATACTTATACGTTCTAATTCAAAATAAGTGTGTTGAGTGTTTTGTTAAAGTTGATGAAAACCAAAATGTTATCAAGACGATCTGTAACGTAAATTATTAAAGAGTAAATACAATGAAAATTGTATGCACGTGTACATAGTAAAAAAAATATATGTGTAGAACGATTAATAATTCATATGACTAATTGAAAAGACAATTATTCAGTGGACATTAATTTCAATCGATTAATCGAAATGTTGTTGAGGTCTTCCATCTTTAAGTAATATGTGTATAATGTTATTGAAAATTGAATTTACCAAATTTAGTTTGGTCTTTATTTTCTTTTAAAAATTTATTTGTTTAATATGGAATTTACAAAAGCAGAGTTTTCTAACCTTTAGACTATACTTTTTTTAATGGTTACATTAGCCTTTAAAAAAATAGAAACACTGCTTTACACCAATGCTTTACAGGTAAAACGTAGAGTGGACTTAAAGAAAAAATTGTTTATCTTAAGCGTCAACCAGAATTTCAACTTTTATTATCTTAGCGATTTTCCATTATTTTCCTTTGGCACTAAAAGTTTATTTATTTTATCATTAGCATTTTTGCGGATTTGTTTAAATGAAATTTTCAATAAATCTTTTAAATTAAAAATAAACTCAAACTGGAGCTCACTAAGCTATAGTGAGCTCCAATGAACTCAATAATAACTAAGCATACCACTATATTTAGAGCTCAAGAATTCTGTTTCAAGTTGCTGCCGCAACACCCTGCGTTATTTCGTTTTCTGTTATTTTCATTTAGGGTCTTAAAAGGACATACATTTTATGGATTAGTTGTTTAATTTTTGATGTTATAAATAAATTTAATCTCTTTTTTTATTAATTTTTATATATTTTTATAATTCGAAAAATATTCAAAAATGTTGAGTTATTTCAAAAAATTCGAAAAATTATTAACTTTCAGTAATTTTTGCTTTTTTTTCGAACGAAAAGTTAGACGAAATTAAACGGTTAGCATTAATTCAGGTTATAGTGTGATTCGTTTTACATCCGCACCTGGCTATGTAGCCTTAATCAGATGGTGGACAAACCACAATTGTATAATTTGGAACGTCTACATGCATCCTAGGAAGCCGAAGACATAATTCTAAGCAACAGAACCACCTAGTTGCAACTTTATTGATTCCAGGGCAGGGCTGCAAACCATCACACCTTGCTAAAGAGTTGGAGACTTTCAGCTCCTGTCCAGAACACTTTTTTTACTTATAATTTTTTTGTATGGGCCCTCACAACAAATTTTTCTTTTTATTTTATATTTTTACTAAAACTAGATCTCCTATATTTTAATTCATTATGTTTCATTCAATACAAATTCTTATTTGATCCCGTAATTGTTATGATGTACCGGTTCTCTTATGATGTACCGGAACACATGTCTAGCATGCTCACTGGACTGGATCAATCACTTTGCATTTCATTATCAGTGAGATGATCCTGGCCACCATAATAACCATCATACTGTTATGGGGGCGCGAAACCGCAACCACCACGTTACTCCCATATAGGGGCCAACCTCAATGATCAGCCAGAGAACTATTAAATGTCTAAAAAGACAAATAATGAACTCTGCGGCTCACTGATCCCCGCGGAAATAAAGTGGAGCTTCCAGTTGACTCCCTGCCTGTATTCAGGGGACTGGACTCCCTTTTTCCTCCAGTTGCAAAGATCTAGATAGCTGTTACGTAATATAAAGACCATAAATGTGCCCCCGGCGGGGGGTGGGGAATTCAGGTTATCAAAATTACTATTTAAAACTACAAAAACCTAGACCGGTTTGAAAGATGTGTTTGTATTAGCGACATAAACTCTGGTAAAGTGTCCGCCATCTAACGTTCTTTTTTTCAACTAGTGCTTATTTCGTGAATGGTAACCCTTAGCTCATGTTTGATTTGACAGATAATTAGTTTTATCCTTCCGCTGAATGAATATGGTTGTGTATACGCTTGAACAACGCTGGGAAATATTGCGACATTACTCTGAAAATCATGGTAATGTTGCAGAATGTGTGCGAAAATTGCGTACGGATTTTAGAAGAAGAGAAGCACCGTCAGATCCGTATGTTCGTTATCTTGTAAACAAAGTGAAAGAAACTGCCACCCTTATCGATAGACCAAAATGTGAAAAGCAAAAACAGTGCGTACACCTGATAATATTGCTGCTGTGGCAGACAGTATGCGTGAAGCGCCATCAACATCAATTCACCCTCGTTCTCAACAATTGAACATTTCAGAGACATAATTGAGACGAATTTTGCATAAAGATCTTCGTATGTGGCCATGCAAAGTCCAATTGGTTCAAAAGTTGAAGCCAAATAACCATCCAATGCGTTTTCGCTTTGCTAAATGGGCCTGCGATCTACTTACAGAAGATGCCGATTTAGCAAAAAAATCATCATGAATACCATTTTGATCTTGGCGGATATGTTAGCATGCAAAGTCGTCGCATTTGGGCCAGAGAAAACCCGCACGCATACATTCAAAAGCCGACGCACCCAAAACGAGTCACTGTTTGGTGGGGATTTTGGTCCAGAGGCGTAATTGGGTAATTTTTCTTCGAAAATTAGCAAGGAGTGGCCGTTACAGTCAATGGCGATCGTTATCGACCCATGTCAACCGAATTTTTGTTCACAAAAATTGAGGAGGAGTATAGTGGCGACATTTGGTTACAACAGGACGGTGCTACCTGTCGCACAGCCGAAGCTACACTCGATGTTTTGCGCCCTATTTTTGAAGATCACATTATCAGCCGCAGAGCTGATGTCATTTGGCCACTTCGGAGCTGCGATTTGACACCGTTGGACTATTATTTGTGGGCTGCCGTCAAAGATAAGTGTTACGCCGACAAGTTAGAGATAATTGACGCTTTAAAGGACAATATTCATGAAGCCATTGGTGAAATACAGCTGCACACAATCGTTAATGTGGTTTAAAATTGGACCGAGCATGTAGGCTACTGCATGGCCAGCCGAGGCAGCCATTTGAATGAAATTGTTTTCCTTTATTAACCGGGAGGATTGTACTTTCAAATGGAAAAAGAAATTTGAGAAAATGTTCAGTAGTTTTGTTTATAGCATTTAAAACAAAAAAAAAGTTATTTGGCGGACACTTTATAATTATTTTTATATTATCTTTTGCTAATAATTCTTTATCGTGCCACAGCCCTGGTAAAAAGTATTTACACCAGTTTTAGCTTGGGGCTGTATTTGCCATCGTTAGATATGTTAGATTATTTTTCTGTAAACATGGATGTCGCATCGAAAAATGGATTCGTATTTAAAGAAGTTTGAGTCGTTTAAACGTTTAATTTTTTAAAAAAAGATGGTGTATAGCTCACCTAGAACAAGTGAGAAGAGGGTAACTAAGAAAGGATATCCCGCTTTAGTGTTTGTGAGTTTTTTATTGATTGTATTTTTTTGCGTTCGACATTGGCGCAGCTCTCTATTCGCTTTAACCCCTAATCGGAAGTATTCATTTTATATATTTTACTTTCGCGCACTCACTTTGTTTTTTAAATTCACACTTTGCCGTTTCTTGAAACCAGAAATGTAATGCTCTGGTTACCGTGGTAATACACGGTATCACATACCTTGGATGATGTAAATAAAGTAAATTGTTATTCAATGTGATAGTACTCTTTGCTCTGATACATTTGTCACTGATTGAAGTCTTATAATAAATCGCATAATTCTTACTCGTTTGTTTAAGGTTCAAAACTTTATATAAACTTAAATGCCAGAAGAGTTTTTATTTACAAGTATATTCAAAGAATTGATATGGATGAAATAGATCGAAAAGCTTTATCACTATTGGAACATTTGTATAAAGAAGTTTGCTATTGCAAACTCAAGTTTCGCTCAAGTTTTACAATAAAATAATCAAGCAATAAAGCGAACTACTGGTTACGACCTGCGTAGAAGTTTATACACACACAACTACAATTTGATATGCTGTTCACTAACTGCCTGGCATGCAAGAAAAAAAATTAAAAAAATACATGTATGCTGTTTAAGCGCGCAAGACAAAAACTAATTTTACAACAACAAACACACACGTTGTTTACCATCTGCGTGGTTTTCTAAGAAACCCTTTTTTTACAAAAGCAACAACAAATGCATTGAAATAAATCCCAAGCAGAAACCTTATCAGCATAAAAACAAAAACAACTATACACACAGCCATACAGGCGTCAATACATCGAATAAACGACATACAACAACAAAATGCGATACAAAGGGAGTAGAAGATTCTTAAATCTTCTAGATTCTAATTGGACAAGGGGAAGCGTCTGAGTGGATAATCAATAAGTGTAAAATTAAACCTCATCAACTAAGGACGTGCATTTTAAGTAAATTGTTCTGTGTCAACTTTGTGTAGTTAAAGTAAATAAAATTGTTATTAATTTAAAAATTCTAAAAACTGGTGTTATCTATTTTGCAATAAAGAACTTGCAACAAAACGTTTATAAAAGATATAAGCGTAACAATATTATCAACATTACTGACGAAAAATTCTCTAATTTGGTTTTTGGAAGAGTTTGACAAGTAAGTGAAATGCGATTCGCATCCATATCCTTCTCTATGTCAACTTCGTTAACTTCTCTATATAAATATATCTGTACTTACACATAGCTTGAAATTATTTTAAATGAAATTTTTAAGAAAACAGAAGAAGACCATAAGAAGGAAACTTAGATTTAATTACTTTCATTAGACATGCCTCAGTACTATTGTTTTATCAAAACTATTTTAGTTTTGCACATATTTGAATTGTTGTTCATTTTCTCAAACATCCTATAACAAAATTCTGCTAAAGCGATACCAAATGTGTTTTCTAACTCCTTATAACATTTAGCCGTATTATTTCAATAAGCATAGCAAATAGCACGGTTTCACAAGCATCGATATCAGCTAAAAGTTTAGATGCCTATCTAAATAACTCACTTCAACTCTCGTCATTTAAATGCAGTGGTTAAATATTAAAAACTCAATTACCGTAGTTATGTAGCTTTTAATGTGTGTGAAGGTTTATATGTATTTTATTTTCATCTTTGCGTAAAACGAACGTGACAGGGAAATATTTATTTATAAATATGTGAGTTTCCGATGGGTCAATAAGGAATAAACCATGTTCACTTATCGATTAAATGGTCGTATCAACGAAGCTGAATTTCAGCTAATATAAAAAATAATTATTATTCAGTCTCATAGTTAAATTTAATTTTAAGTTTTTTTTTTTTTTTTTCGGACCAGCACTCAGGGGATGACCCCTACATATGCAAAGCATTGTGCCAGAACTAGGAAATTATGTTACGGGAAGGAGGGAGTAGTGTCTGTGAACATTCAGCTTGAATTTTCCCAGATTGAAAGTGACAGGAAAGATTTCCGGAGGGATTTTATTCCACATACGGACTGTTCTGCTAAAAAACGAATTTTCCCTGTAATGCGTAGTGCGATTCACAGGCCAATCAACCACAAATGGATGTGCTCTCAACGAAAATCGTGTTAAACGCTAGTGCAGTAGTGAAATAAAGTTATCAAGATTTTGCAATGACTAAGCAGAGAGTATGGCAAGTTGAATTGTGCTGTGTCTACGCATAAAATTATACAAAATTAACAGTCGTTAAATTAATCAAAACGATAGCAAAAGTTAAAAAGAATACGTATATCCTTTAAATATCCTTTTGTTTAGAACTTTTATGAGAACTACTATTTATAAAAACAATCGATCTAGGTCACAATCATAACAAAGACTTGTCAAAATCTCTGACATCGGTAAATTCTAACTGAAAATCTGTTGTGTATCACAATAGAATATACGAAGTTAGTCATGAGTATCAAACATATTTTTATATGAATACACTTTCTTCTTTAGAACCCAGATGATATGTGAAACTTGCAACCATCTGTTTAATTGCAGGCAACGCTTTTTCATTCAACTTCCATCATAAACACCTAAGAAAGAATTTGCTTAATTGCTTTTCTTTCTACGTTACATATTGCTACGCGGTTAAAAAGTTTAATAACACAGTTGTAATAACGTGGGTGTAATAATAGAGCTTATTATAAGCACATTTAACAAACATCATTATTAAACGCTGCCACTTAACAACAATTATTAATCTTTCTATTCAAGATTGCCATTGGGATTTGAACTCAGCGCTTTATTTTTTATTCACCAATTTATCGTGTACCTTAACCAACGCACACAATGCCACTGGTCTATAAGTGGTAGCTTAGTTTTAACACACTTATTACTTAGTGAATGGAAAATTATATTTTTTTTGTTTATCTAAGCCTAAAGGCCCAACTATAATATGCATAATCTGGCTTAAGTTAATGTCAAAATTTGGACGAAAAGTCTGTCAAATGTTTAAGCGAATAATTGAAGTCTTTTACGTGGCTATATTGTACTTACATGAATATAGAAATTATTATGCACAGTTGCACATTTTTTTATTTGTACTTTTGTAAAAAAATAACTTCGTTCTAAATAAATGAAATTTATTAGCAAAAAGGCGTTTAATAATCATATTTTGCAGAGTAGCGAAGTGTTCACTCACTGTTCATACATGTATGAATATGTACATTTAATTTTTTAGCCGCTTCTTTTCATACATGTGTGAGAGACTGAAAAATATTTTGCGTTTTTTCATTTATGAATGCGACGATTTATTTTTTTCTTTCTATTCATAAGTGAAAAAATGATAAACACACAAGTGTTCATTTTTGAATATGTACAATTTTGATAATTTTTCATAAATGTAAAATTATCAAAAATATGTGCGTTAAACATTCGCGTACATAAACGCACATATTTGATAATGCGCAATTGTCGGCGTATGTAGAAAAAAAATGTTTTTTTTTTTATTTCTTTTAGAATATATTGCAATATTGTATTGTGTGTTAATATGTACCCATGTGTTTTTACTACATATTACGGTAAACTGCGATCGTAGGTAGAAAATTTTTTCACATTCATTTATGACAAATTTTATAAAATTTCAACGTTCATAAATGAACATGTACATTTATGAAAAATAACATTAATGAGAAGTAGCTGATTTATCATTTATCACATATGAATAAGACTAATAATTCTTGTTGTGCGCATTCATGTATGAAAATAACCAGAACATTTTTTCTTGTTCGTTTATGCGCGTGAAAAATAAATATAAAATTTTAGATTTCTCATTTATGAAAAATATCATGAATGTTGATTTTTGAATGTTCATACATGAAAAATTCTGAACCCTGATATTTTGTATACTTAATACTATCCCTATAGAAATTTATTATTTTTTGTTGATAGTTCTAAGAAAATTACGAAAGAAAAATTACGCATATATCGCTGTATGCATTATTTGTGTCAAAAGTACTAAAAAATGCAACTGTATGCATTATTGAATTTATAAACAATAAAAAATTAAATTTCATAGCAAATTATGTGTTAAAATAATAGAAAAAAAACTAAAATGTTTAAAGGCCCTCGTTCCTTGTAATTGCCGTTATAATAAAACGCATCTCTTTTGTCATAAAAGCTATTTTTTCTTTGTAAATTTTCTATTAAATTTAAATAAAATATTTTTTTCCCTCCCTTGGAATTTGTTTACTAATGTATCTATAACACAATGCAAAGTCTGCTGGTTCCATACGGAATGTGCGATCAGTTTCGTACTTTGCTTAAGCAATTGACATTTGACGAAACTTGACGAAAAGTGTTGTTAAGTACATTATAGTTCGCCACATATGATTATTAGATATTTGCACACTTGTTTAAATTGACTTAAGCCTGCATATGCATATTATAGTTGGGGCTTAAGTTTTTAGCCAAGAGAAATACATTACGCTTAATTGTAACTGGTTACGTTACGTAAGGTTTTTAAATTTATTTATTGAACAAAATTTTATATTATAAATTTTGAACGTTATATTTTTTTATAACTTTTGAATGTTATATGATTGTTATACTCTAATCAAAACACTTTTCTATAAATAATAACGGCAGAAATAATAAAAATTAACAAATCATCTGACCACTTGAGTAAAGAACTTATTAAATAAAGTTATTTGTAATTAATCAAATGATAAAATGGAACAAACTTTAGCAATAATGCTATTATTTCATTCTAAACACTAACTACATGTTGTCCTAATGCCATTATTGTAGCCATAAGAAAGAAGCTGAGCAAATTGTGAGAGTTTAGTAAGTCTTTAACGCTTGTAGAAGGAAATATCAAGGAAAATTTGTCACTTCCAATTAATTAAATTCAAGAAATTTGAAAATAAAAGTTATTAAATTTAATGGTGCCAGTAAGAGCGGGTTTTACATATTTCAAAATCATTTTTTATGTTGAATTAAACTAATTGCTCATCGTTTATTTTCGAATATTTAGAATAATGTGTCTTTATGAGAATTTTTTCTTCTCTAACTTTAGTAGTCGAAGCTTCTAGCGAACTTAGTTTTTGGAAAATGTTGTCTGTATTTCTTTGTCGTTGTCTGATTTATAACGTTATTTTTATAAATCGGTGAAGCATAGCAAGTTAAAGTTTTTTTTATTGTCATGACTGCTTGAAATTTTCTCACCATCTATACTCAACATAATTATCGTAACAGCAAGATAAAACTTTTTTTCCGATACATTTGAATAATTAATTGCTTTTGTCTTACGAGTATTCTTGCAATCTATAGATTAACGACAAACTGCTTTAATAATTTTAAAATAAAAAAAAGGAATTTTCTATCCTCTGCTCGTTCATTTGGCATTTCATTAAACTTATAAAAATGTTACCAACCATAAAATATAAATCGGAAAATATATGTTTGACATATATGTATTTCCAGATTGATAAAGAACTTTACACAACATGTCGCCCTGCTGTTATCTGTTTTGTTACCTGAATAGGACCAAATAGTTGTGAGCGGACTGTATTAATAATCGGATTCTTTTGTAAATTTAAACAATTATTTCCTAAAGCTCTGTATTCGAGTCTGTCTGCTTAATCGTTAAAATTTATTACGATTGTAAATTCAAAAACATTCAAAGATGTGATATGAATAAATATGAATTGAAAAGTTTTATCAATATTTGAAAATTTTTATAATGAAGTCTTCTAATACTTTATATTATGAACATTACTGACGAACAAATCTGTGCTTTGATTTTTGGAAGAGCTTAACAAGTTACGCACTTCGCATGCGTTCGTTAACTTCTCTATATAAAATATCTGCACCTATAAATTCTTTATAATCCATCCTAATTTCGCACCTTTTGAATTTATTTTAAATTAAATATTTCGGAGGTATTGTTTTAAAACGACGGTTTGCTCTTAACAATAAAGCAATACAACTCCTATGAATTTTCAAAAGGCTTTTTAAAATTTTTGCAAATGGAATTGTGTACAGGTGTATACGAAAATTTTAGGGTTGAATTATCAGAATGTTAATAAAAACATTATATAGAAGAAACATTATAGAATGGTAGTGCGTATGTGTATGAAGAATACATTTATTCGTTTGTCAATCAATGAAATATGTTTAAAGGTAATGAAATTCTAATGATGGTACATGTCTTTTAAGATAATTAAGCTGATAAATTATAAATATGTATACATTTTTCCACTAACACTTTATAACAGTATTATTATGTATAACACGTTTTTATTTAAACATGGATTATTATTATTATTATATAAAGTGAACATGTAATACGTGCATGCATAATTAATTTTTTTATCGTAATAATATTGCAAAAGCTTCAGGATGGTATAATTTAATTGCATGAACAATAGACATTGGAAAATTTATGTAATATTTAATACTCAAAATTCATCAATTATTATGTAAATAATTGTTAGTTACGTATTTTGTATATTAGTGATTAATAATAATAATAATAATTACTTTTATATTTATTCGACCTTATTTTTAAATTTAATTAAATATGAAATAATCTTTTAACGATCTTTTAAATAATTTAACGATTTTATTTTTCTCGATATTTCGCTTTTCTTCAGGAAATTATTTTTTATATTTTTCAAAAACAAAAAAAAAAACAAAAAAAAAACAAAAAAATTATAACAATTTGAAAAGAATTTTTTTTTTTTTTGAAAAATATAAAAAATAATTTCCTGAAGAAGCTTTCCACAGAAAAGCGAAATATCGAGAAAAATAAAATCGTTAAATTATTTAAAAGACCGTTAAAAGATTATTTCATATTTAATTAATAATAATAATATTAAAACGCAAAGATATATTGGACTGCGGGCTTATACTATAAGTCATAAGTATTAGACTTATGTTTTACAACATTTTTTATATAGGGTTTTTTTAACAAACATTTGTCTTTAACTTGTGGCAGTACAGACAACATGATAGTTTTGACATTCAATTTTTTGAAGTATTCGTAGTAGATGCATTGGCAATTATTACAATGAGTTTAATATCGCAGGAAAATCGCATTAAAGTATTAAAAATCCACAAAGAAATTGGTGGTTCTGTTAAAGTTACATTTCGTAAAATTCATGATAATTTCGGACAATATAACCGCTATTAAGAATTTGGTCATTATATTTGAATTGACACGATACAAAATGTGCGAACACCAATCCGTGTTCGGGCGGGTCGTTTAATTGAAAACATCGCAGCCGTGAGCCACAGTGTTGAAGCAGATCTTGACGTTCTCAATAATGGGGGTTATCCAAAACTACCAAATGGAAAATTTTGCGTGGAGATGTGACTTTGAAGCCTTACAAGGTTCAACTAGTGCAGGAGTTGAAGCCGACTGACCATTCACATCGCCGTAGAGTCGCTCAATTTATTCAGGAACAACCGACTGGTTTTTCTGAAAAAATAATTTTTCAGACAAAACCCATTGTTACTTGTCAGGATATTTCCATAAGCAAAATTGCCGCATTTGGGCTTCTGAAAATCCCAGAGCGATTATTAAAAAGCCTGTCCATGCTCAATGTGTCACCGTATGATGTGCTATGTGGTCGGAGGCTTGACTGGGCCATTTTTTTAATGAGGCTAGAAATGCGGTAATGATTACATGGGTCACGCTATCGCGAGATGCTAACAACTCAATTTTGGCCTAACAGGGCGGTGCCACATACCACATAGAGAATGAAACGATTAATTTATTGTATACCAAATTTCCCGATGGCATATTTCCACGATAATCAGCAACTAAATGGTCAGTCAGATTGTGTGATATTACACCACTGGATTATTTTTTGTGGTGGTATGTCATGGACAGAGTCTATATGAAGCTAATCGAATGAATTTCAGCCTTACAACTCAAAATCCGTGATGTGATTAATGAAATAAGAGCACCATTTTGCCAAAAAATGATTAAAAACTTTGATGGAAGAATCGACATCTGTCAGTGTGGTCGTGCACAATTGCCGAACTTTTCTTTTCGTAATAAAATAAAAATTTAAATAAAATTTTTTAGAAGACAAACTTCTTATTAGAAAACCCAGAATGTGAAAACAAACTGGTTAATATAGGGTCCCCTAAATAACTTTTTTTTTGTTTTAAATTCTATAAACAAAACTACACAGCTTCGGCTGTGTGGCACGTAGCGCCGTCCTGTTGAAACCAAATGTTGCCAATATCCTTCTCTTCAATTTTTGTGATCAAAAATTCGTTCAACACTGCCCGATACCGATTGCCATTGACTGTAGCGGCCACTGCTAAACAAGTGGCACAATTATGCCTTCGGACCAAAGTCCGCACCAAGCAGTGACTCGTTTTGGGTGCGTCGGCCTTTCAATGTATGCGTGCGGGTTTTCTGTGCCCCAAATATGACAATTTTGCTTGTTTACATACCCGCCAAGATCAATGAGCTTCATCTGAAAAGATGATTTTTTTTATGCAAAATCGGCATCTTCTGTAAGTCGATCGCAGGGGCACTTAGCGAAGTGTTGTTCAGGCGTATACACAACCATATTCGTTCAGCGGAAGGATAAAACTAATTACCTATCAAATCAGACATGAGTTGAGTGTTAGCATTCACGAAATAAGTACTAGTTGAAAAAAACGGCGAACCCTTTATATCGTAGCGATATTGTATATATTGGAATTGACCAATACTATTTTGTAAGTTACCAGTTACATTTAAAGTGGCAAATTTAATAATTTTAAAATTCCAATACTTGTTTAGCAGACCGTTCGACCGTTTATTTGATTAAAAGTGTTAAGAATGTCGGTAGTTTGTATTAATAAATGGTGCCATTAGCTGTCTACAGTGACTTTATTCTGCAATGAATCAATTTGAAAATCAAGCTGAGCTCGAACAAATTTTAAAAATCAAATAAAGCTTAACAGGGTCTTAATAAACATGAATTTTGAAATGAAAAGTTCAGAAAACTTGCTAGCAAAATTTGAATTTAAATTAATCTTTAATAACTAGAATGTGAAATTATATTGCAATGAGAACAGTAGCTAAAGTCTATCCCATTTTGAGATATTGAAAATTACATAAATTCTAATTATATTACCACTGTATACAAGAGATTTTGAGCAATAATTTTTTTAAATACCAAAAATTTAATATTCATAATCCTACTGAATTCGTTATACTCCAAAACAGTTTTGCAAGTAAAAGAAAAAAAAGTGAACATAAAAAACAAAATGTAAAATGAAAAGCAATTAATGTTATTCTTTATCCCCGAAAGCAATAATATGCTTTTTTGAACTAAATTTGTTTAACCGCACTTGAAAAACGTTTTTAACAATATACAAAAAAAAGCAAAAGTATATAATGAGTGTTTAGGATTTAGAGGCAACAAAAGTTCGCACAAGACCACAAACATTTTAAAAATGAAATATTTTATCAAGGTTAAAGTAATTAAAATGTGTATATTTTTTACAACTGTTACAAAGTAAAAAAAATTTAAGGACAAGGCTTTGGATTTATTCACACATTTTAATCAATGCCATTCATTACATTAGTAGTGTGAGTGTTCAGTAGATGATAGCTGCGCTGATGACGTTAGCAACAACCTTCACTTTAATATACATTTTCGTTATGAATATTAAAAAATAAGGGAGTTTAATGAAGGATGTTTTTTTTTAAGTTATAACAACTTATTTTCTGGAGTGTGTTCTTATTGCAATGTAAGTTAACTTCAATTAGAGCTATTATCAAGATTCTATTAATATATCCTTTATTAAAATTTTTTTATTCTTATTACTATTGCAAGCATAGCAGCGCAAATTTCGCTTTCCTGTCTGGTTGTTAAAATTTGCAATATGCTTGTAAATATTATTATTATTATCCTCTAATTTTATTTCTTGTATTTGTTATTATAGCGGCTGTAACATCTACTTGGTTTCAGAGATAAGGTACTATGGCCTAGGGATAGATATTGTAGCGAAAATAAGAGAGTTGTGCTTTGTGCACAGAGCCCTTACTTTATGAAAATGAATAAAGGAATAACAGATAGCAAACAGAAGTTTATTTTTTAGTTGTAGTAGTACCAAGGATATAATAGTTTTGACATTAAGTTTTTTTTTAAAGTATGTGTTGTAGCTGGATCGGCAATTGTTACAATGAATTCAATTTCACACGAAAATCGCATTAAATTAATTAAAATCCAATATTAAAATGGTGGTTCTGTTCAAGTTACATGTCGTAAAATTCGTGATATTTTCGGACAACATAATAGTCCTTCTGAGACTCGATACTAAATGTGCAAACCCAACACGTATTCGACAGTATCTTAAAATCCATGATGTGATTAATAAAATAGGGCCGCGATTTTGCCAACAAATGATTAAAAACTTTGATGCAAGAATCGACTACCGTCAGCCGTCAGCGATAATAGCAGATGGACATTTGCCAGATATCATTCTTCATTCATAATTGCCGAAATTTTCTGCTCGTAATATAATAAAAATTTGAGTCATTCTAATCTAAAGTTGTTGTTTTATTTTTTTTTAGAAAACAAACTTCTGGCTGAAAAGCCCCTAAATATGTTTACTGAAACATGTGTATATTATCTTATCATTTTTATTTATTTATTGACTTAGACTATAGATAAATCCCTTACAGACTATAAAATGCATATTTTACTTAAACTACAACAAGTCCTTCATTAAACAATCATATTACGCTTTAAAACATCTATTGATAAAGAATACTCTATAATGCTATATAGATTTTTAAAGTCTTCGAATTGGATCCACATTGGAATAATTATTTCGGAAGAACTGTAAGAACAGTGACTGATAACATCGAGCTGAATGAAACGGAACATTGAAAAAGATGTTAGAAATCAGAAATTCGGCTGCAATTGTTCGATTAATTAAACTGATTGCAAAAGATACATTAAACATTGTTACGATAAGATGGAAAATGAACTTCAAACTTCTATGCTAAACCTCGTAAGCCGAAAATTAAAAATTATTTCGGAACCGTTTTAATATGGTTACTATGCACGTTATATTGTCGGTCCTATATTACCGAGCCATATTCAAAAATTGGTCTCACAAATGATGTGTATAATTATTTTGTTATGTACGGTTCAGTAAATTCTTTAGCCCAGACAATCACACCTCTAGCTTTATTAACGGTTACATGAATAGGAGATATACAACTTAATTTAGTGTCCATCAAAACTGCCAAATCAAAAAAGGTGTCCACCAATTACAAATGATGTTTTTCTAAAAAGTAGTGACTATCATACAGTCTTTTTTTTCGACAAACAAATACACTTGAATTTCAGTAGGTTTAATTTTATAAAGTTCATGTTGCACCAACTATGACAGCTATTCAAGTCAGATGGAAAAAAACTGGCTGAACCGATAAATTAACATATTAATAATTACGTTCGTTTACTCTTAATAATTGTTTCCTTTGGAAACACGTTAGAACAATTGCAATGTGATATTATACAGCTGGCATAATTTAGGTATATATTTATATAGAGTTGCCACACTGCGGCACTCTTTTAATGAAAATCGTAGCACGCAATTTATAATACTCATTTAATCATTTATTATACTTTTTCTTTTGGGATATAGAAATATCATACAGTTGCATTCGTTTTTTTTTATAATTAATTATATATTTCAAAATATACTCACTTATTCCCTGCAGGCAGCAAACTCTTATCTAAAGTTTAGTTTTAATATTATTTACAAGAATTTTCTTCTAACATGCAACAATTATCATTAATAACACATTAATCTTCGATCAAATGACAACCGAGTAAGTTTTCCATAATTGAAAACTTATAATAGACATGACAAACATATCTGGAATATGATATGAAAGACGAACACGTATACATGCAAAAACTTATAATAAACAGACTGAGTTTATGTACAACAACCACATGCTGAAAAATTATTTGAAATTTCAAACTAAAAAAAAAAAAACAAAAAATGAAACGAATGCTAAGAAATTCAATAGGGACAAATAGATAATTCTGATGATATTATTTTTAAATTAAACTCTATGAGGTGTACTAAATATTATTTCCTGGCAGTTAGGAAATTATCTTCAGCCAAATGAGTTGCAGTTCTGAAAAAGACTTGCTGTCCTATTATTTCCTAGCAAAACGATGAGTAAGCTGTGAAAAATAATCCTGACAGTATTCGCTGCGTATAAGGTCCAAAATCCCATTGGAATGAAAAGCTTCACGCTTATCTCCTTAAATGTTGGTGTAGGAAATTGCATATCACATATAATTGCTCGGAATATTATTTTATACTTAGCTACTGAACTAAGTATCCTTTAGCACTGAGTCACAGCAGGAAAAAGAAATTCTTGGCTTCTATACATTAAAGAGAGAAAAACTAACCTTAAACCTATTATGCGCTTTTCTACTATTAAAACTTCTCTAAGTGTAATTTATTTTATTAGATTAAACAACAATATGTTTATGTAATTTGCAACAAATTGCATTTTAATTGCATTAATCTCTATCTTATTTAAGCAATAGGACTAATACCCATTATCTAATGAGTAAATAAAATAAAAACTGTTAAAGAGTCAAACAACAAAGTATTTAAAGTATAAAATAATTCTATTAAAATTGGAGCGATATATAATAATCAACGTTTTTTTCTATAGCACAACTAATAATTTACTTTTAACAATAATTTTAAAATACTAAAATCGCATTTGTTTTTACACAAATGAAATTTCATAGGATAATAGTGAGTTTCAGGTTCTTTGCTTTTGCATGCAGCACTTGCATTATTATTTATAAAATTTTTATATAAAATAATATAATAACTTTTCTCATCAATGCTGATAAACCCATAAAAAAAGAAACATATAAAACTTTTCAAAAAAACAAAAACAAAAATACTTTTAAGTAAAAAATAAACTTTAGTATAGTTAGGCAATTTAAAAGAAGTTCTTACTGAAAACAAAATGAAATGAAATGTACTTTTCAATATTTTCTTAAAAAACAAAAAAAAATCAAATTTAAAATAAAATGATATGACTGATACTAATAGATTTTTTAAAATATTATGATGTAAGTAAATACTATAGATTTTTTCAATAAGAAATTTGTTTTTCAATTGTGACAACAACAATATTCGTAGTAGATGCATTGGCAAGTATTACAATGAATTTAATTTTGCAGGAAAATCGCACTAAAGTAATTAAAATCCACTAAGAAATGGTGGTTCTGTTAAAGTTCACAAAATTCGGGATATTTTTGGACACGTCCTTCTGAGCCCGCCAATTAGAATTTGGTCAGTAAATTTGAGTCTACAGGCTCGATGCGAAAAATGCGAACACCAACGCGTGTTCAAACCGATCGTTCAACTGAAAACATCGCAGTCGTGAGTCACAGTGTTGAAGCAGATCCAAATTTGTCAATTCCTCGACGTTCTTAACAATTGGGGTTATCCAAAACCACCACTTGGCGTATTTTGCAAAAGGATTAGACTTTGATGCTTTGCAAGGTTCAACTGGTGCAGAAATTGAAACCGACCGACCATTCACATCGCCTTAGTTTGGCTCAATTCATTCAGGGAGAAACGGATGGTTTTTCTGTAAAAAGCCGACGAAGCCCATTTTCATTTTTCAGAGTATGTCAACATGCAAAATTTCCGCATTTGGGCTTCTGAAAATCCTAAGAACGATTATTGAGAAGCCTTTGCATGCTCAACGTGTCACTGTATGGTGCGGTATTTGATGTAGAGGCGTGGTTAGGCCGTTTTTTTCAAATACAAGGCTGGAAATACAGTAACAGTCAATGAATCACGCTATCGCAAGATGCTAAAAACTCAATTTGCCTATTATTGACGATGTGACGTGTGTGACATGTGGTTTTAACAGGATGTTGCCATATATCACATAGCTAATGAAACGATCAATTTATTACAAGCCCAATTTCCCAATCGCATAACTTCACGACAATCTGCTGTTAAGTGACCACACAGATAATGTGATTTAACACCACTAGATTATTTTTGTAGAGTTCTGCTAAGGACAGTCTATACAGTCTATACGAAGCCAATCGAATCAATTTTAGCCTTAAAACTGAAAATCCGTGATGTGATTAACGAAATAGGACCGACAGTTTGTCAAAAAAGTGATTAAAATCTTTGATGAAGGAATCGACATCTGCCAGCGTGATCGTGGTAAATTTTTCATTTTTCATAATTTTTCATTCATTCATTCGTAGTACAATAAAAATTTAAATCATCTTAATCAAAATTTTTGTGTTACTTTGCTTGTTAAGAAAACAAACTTGTTGTTGAAAGCCCCTTTTTATACAGTCAACTTAACACTCCGGTAATTTTTTTTAGTAATTTCTTTAATAATATCAGAATTATCCATAAACGAATTTTTTTCAGAAAACCTTTACAGGGTTAATAACGAATAACACTTACAATATTGGTTTCCAAGGCACTCACTGTTTCTGGTTTATTAGCATAAAAGAATAGCTTCGCGTAGCCCTACAGCCTTGGGGCTGTTAAGAATATTTTTGTTAGAATAATCATTTACTTCAGTTCATATTGTAAAAAAGCTTTTAACAATAAATGCTTTTCAAAAGTCTTGATCTCATGCGCATCACGCGCAAACCACTTTTACCAGAACTTTTTTTAACACGGTGCTTAAAGTTGATATTGATTTATTCTATTAATTTTAAGACTTCTTTTATACTTCTTTTATATGTTACGCCGTCTATCTGTTGCAAGCCTCTATCTCAAACAAACACCAAAAATTAAAGAATATCCCGCAACTAACTTTATAATTAATTGATATGCAGACACGCCAAACTTAAGCAGCGTATAAAAAATGCCTGCAATAGAAGTTACAAATAAGAACAATTTTAAATTAACGGGTATAACAATAGTAATTTAGTTTTTAGTTAATATTAAAGCTAACATATAAATAGAATTTTAATAGTGATGTGATACAGATTAACGCCAACGCCTGGCCCTAAGCTGACGCTGTTCTTAGTTCTGGGTACATGTCTAAGTACATACATAGGTTAAAATTTTTAAGAGCACAACGAAAGTGCCGTGCCCCCACCCTTTGCTCGAGAGCCAAAAACTATGAAACTTCTTGTCCTGTTACTTACTGCTGTTACTCATGCAAAAGCTCTTCGGATGCTTTAAAAAGACAATACATTTTTTTTAATCCAAAGAGGGAAAATCCCCGAAGGGCCTCACCAATAACAATTATAGCTTTTATTTGGGAACGGTTTTCCATCGACCCTTGTACGAAGAGAACACTGAAGATGGCAAACGGCCGAAACCGGTTTGTTCACAAACCAAATTTGACAAGGGTCGACGGAAAACCGTTCCCAAATAAAAGTAAATTAAACCCCGTCGGAAAATTTACGCATATATCAACCATTATAGCCCTGTAACTAGTTCCCGTGGCAACAGTGTGTTCAAGTTAGCTGCTGAAACCTTGAGAGGCCAATTTTATTTCTCTTCCAGTTGCAGGCTTTATAAGCATCTTCTTTCAGGTTTCTATAAGCAACTAGTGCTGCCTTTTACCCTCGAAAGCTCATGCCAATATGGGAAAGAGATCCATCTATATAAACGGAACAATTAATATTTTTTTTTGTTTTTTTTTTATAAAGAGAAGTAGCACTTCAGGCAACAATGCATATTTAGTCATAAACGTGTTACATTCTTTAGGAAAGGGATAGAAAAGAGACAGGTGTGAAAGTAGAAGGATAGTTATATTAGCCATCAAGCTCTTATTTTTGTAGTGACAATAACCACCCCCAGATTGGTAAGCTAAGTACATTACCTACTAGACTACTGGGGCAGCTTTCATTTCTAGAAATTAACTGTCATATAAGGCACTATAGAGACCAGTGACTATACCTTCATCACTGAGCAGCCTCACCGACAGTCAATAATTATTTTTTTATAGTGAAAACAGTCAGGGTCTTTGAGGGGAATCGAACCCACAAGCTAGTATACTATCTATTAGCCTATAGGGGCACCTTGTAATAATAACGGACAAGATTTTCATAAACACGGCTATATTTTAAATCGTTCTAGGCACATGTTGAAAATTTACCTAGAGTATGTACTAATGGAAATAAGGAAAATAAAATCATATAAAGAGTGTCTTAACAGTAATATGATTTTGACTTGTATTGTATTATTTTTTATATAGAACGAGGGGAACTTTTATATTTTTAATTAAAAAATTATCGCACTTGGCGGATTTTTATTTAAATTAAGACATCACTAAAAATTACACTTAAAAACAAGTTACTAAACTTTAAAAGTATCCAAAGGGCTGGGGATATTAAAAAAGAAAATTGTGAATATTTTGAACCGGATGAATTCCGCCAAATTTTATTAATGTATACGTTAACAAAATTAGTTTAGTGTTTCGTTTTTTGGCGTTAAATTTTACTTTTTACGCTAAGGTTGAAAAGAGCTTAATCGAAGGTTTCGAAATTTATTATTGTAAATCCCGGAATTCGAGATTTGTTAATCTTGTATAACCGGGTGATTTTGAGATTTCACATGGCTCAGATTAAATTATTTTACTGCGGAAATTTTTTCACAAAAATTACTTTTCGAACAAAACTCGTTTTTAATTTGTTGAGTTTCGTAAGGCCAAAACATTTCGAAGAATTAGCTTTAGATGTGTATTTTTTCTCAGAAACTAGTATTATTAAAATTTAGCTGCTTTTTTTAAATAACTTTGACTATATCGAAGTTTTGACTAAAGCTACTGAAACTGCCCATTTGCAATTAAAGTCGTTTGATGTGGGTAGATCTGAGTAAACTTTTACACAGTCATAACTAAAAATTGACTTTGTAAAAGTTAAGAAATTATTCGTAATAAATTAAAGTTCTAACATTTTGTAAAAGTTTTTATTCGAAATAAAATGAAAATAATAAACTTAATTTCTAAACGCTATACAGACTACCCTGTGCATATGTAAATATATGTAAATTTCAGTTTATACAACAATTGGTCTTCAACTATGTATGCTTCCTTTTATAAGGAAAACCTAGGAACGGATGTGTAATTTTCAATTCTTACATATTTTCATTTTGTTTAAGAGAGTTTTGCATTTGTCTATATACAACTTGTAAAACTGATGATATTAAAAAAAAACTAAAAAAGGATGAAGCTGATGCTTCATTGAAAGTAAAATGGTTAAGCTAAGCAATTAGTTAACTCAAAAAAAAGAAAAAAAAGATTAATTATTATTAATATTATTAAAATTCAGAGCACAAGGATTTAATACATTATACGTACTCGTATATGTGTTAGTGAATATGCTAGAAATAGTTAAATTTAGTGGTTTTCTGAATATGATTTAATCAAGTTAAATATAGATGTGTATGCAAATATATGTTTATATGTGTTCTCGCATAGCACTCTCACCAGTAAATCATTTTTATCTCAACTATCTAGTCAGTCAGTAAACTGAGTCAGCATATGACAGATAATAATTCTATTTTACATGTCAGATTCAAGTAATATTTCTACCATTTAAGCATAAGGAACACAAATATTTTAAATTAAATCTTTTAAACACAACAACAACTACCATTGCCAGTTTATATTTCATGTTATAATTTATTAGATTTCTTTCATTAATCATAAATGTACGATAATTGTCATAAAAGATATATGATATAATTATGTGTGTAAAAAATAGTCAAAAAGGAAAAAAAAATTAAAGGATACACAGACAGATGTGGTAAAATTTGTTGACGATATGTGAAACTAATGAAAGCAAAATAGCTTCTGGAAGAAATTTATCATAGAGTTAGTAGAAAATCTAATAATTTTAATTAAAGAAAAAAAGCAGAAGACTTCAAATTTTTAAATTTATTTTATATTAATTAATGAATAATATTTAAAATAGAGAGTTGCATAACTATTTTTAATAATATATATAATTTTTATGTAAGAAAGAAATAGTCTGAACGTAGAATTTCAGGAAAGAAGGAAAATTTAAAATGAAGTAAAAAATAATATATTTAATTAACTAAAGTTTAATCATATTTTGAATTTGTAATAAAATAAAATTTTTGCTCGTTGCAACAGTCAGAATCTTGACTTATTCCTTTTCGGGGAGGTGGCCACTATGATGCCCCAAATATTTATAAAAGCTGGGTAATTAAAAGTGGGTAACCAAGTAATATTCTGTCTTATCACATTAAGATTTCTTAATGAAATCTCGCCATTAAGTCATGTATCACCGGTGGTAAAAGCAGTGCAGTCCCCTAAAGTCTAGCAGGAGAGAACTGGACAACTTCCACTTTATTTCCACGGGAATCAGTAAGCCCCTAAATCCAACTTTTGCTGTTCTCTGTCTGATTATTGAAGCTGGCCGTTGGGGAGTATCGTGGTGGTTGTGATTACCCAGGCCCTCATGAAATGATTAAGGGACCAGGATAATCTCACTTTTGACCAAGAACACAGGGTGCATGATCTGGATCCAGTGAACATGCTTGTCATGTGCTCTGGACCAAGAGTTAAATAGTCTCCAACTCTTCAGCAAGGAGTGGGGATGGCGGCCCTGTTCCAAGCTCCCGAAATTGCAACTAGGAGTGACTAGAGAATAGAGATATCTAACGGCTTCCTAGGGCATGGGTGGCACTACATGTCACTCAAGTGGTTTGATCCACCATCAGGTCATGGCTTATACATCTAGGTACTGATGTAAATCTTATCACGCATCACTTTGAGTTTGAATCCTTTTTGCTGGCTGTAGTTTATTTCAAATTTTATCTCTTTTATGAAATTTTTATGAATGTTTTAGTTTAAGACACCCATAAAAAGGATGTGTTAAATAAAATATAGTAATATAGTCTTGCAGAATATATGAAATACATGCTGGATGCTAATTGCCGTCGCTGGATTTTCATATTCAAAATAAAATGTTCAATTTTCATATTTTTAAAGAAATAAACCCTTTCTATATTAAGATCCTTTTTTAAGACCAATGAAAATTTTCTTTTAAAAGTCACGACTAGTTTTCCAACAATATAATGAGATTCATTTATAAACAGTTTTAATGGAATTCTCTTCTACTTAAAAAAACTACTACTTAATGTATGCTTGAGTATGAGCCTGTCATTAACAAAAATTTTATTATTTATGACATTTGTCTGCCAGCATCCAATAATATTCTTTGTTTAATGTCATCTATTCTGCATAGCTACGAATTTTAATTATTCAAGTTTCAAATAGAAATTGAACAGCCATAGAGAAGGAAGCTCGCAAGATGGTGGATTTTGCAAAAATTTTCAACTGATGAATACTGCTGAGATAATAACAGATCGGCAGTAAACAAAGGCTCATAACTATACAAAAACAAAATGTTATTGCAGTTCAAAATAAAGAATGAAAATAGCATGAGATATTTATGATGAAAAAAATGTAGTCGTAAATTACATATCGTGTAGTAAAAATTATTCAAGAATGAAGGGAAGAGAAAATCAGGATTTAAGAAAAAAATATAAAGAATATAATTCAAATAGCAAAACACAGTGTCTGCAAATATATCTTTTACGCAGAAATTAATGTGTAAATTTCAAAGTTTACAAAATTTACGAAGGCATCCTGGTATAGGAGTTAGTATTTAGAAAACTTTTTATATTTTCCGGCCAATATATCACATTTTCAGGAAGAGCCGATTAAAATGAATAAGAACAAATTTCCAATTTGATATTAAAGTTGGGATGGTTGTGTATTTCGAGGCCCTCGTTGGAGTTTGTGTGTCGGATCATTCACAATGAACACAATGATTGGTCCAGGTCCAGTGAGCATGAATGCCGTCGTGTTCTTCGATTATATTAAGCTTCTTGCGTTCTGGATCTGCAGTTGGATAGTCTCCAACTCTTGAGCAAGGAGTGACGGCTGCGGCCTGCTTCGGGCTTTTGTTGTTGCAACTAGGAGTGACCGGAGAATATACGTATCCGAAGGCCGTCTAGGGCGAAGACGACGCTACATTTCATCCACAGTAATAATGATCCATCATCTGATAATGGCCCCTACATGGCAGATGTAAATCTTATCATGTATACTTCAATTTCAATACACAGACAAACTCAATTTTGTGTAGTTAAACAAAGATATAGAGTGAGACAGGTGCCATAGAGCAAATGCCCTCCCATAGTAGCCAAATATTGGTAAAGGGGGGAGATGTTAATAAAATTCCTATAAACACTGCACAGAGTGACGCCATAATAAATTTACATTTTTGTTAAAATTTGATCAGATTAGAGAAGGGAAGTGTTGAACTGATTATCCTTCATGTGGTTATCGCACAAATATTGTTGTTTTTTTTAACTAAAGAAAGTTATGCACAAAACATATTTTTATGTTTTCAAATGTAATGAATCAAAGTATTTATTTTCGGCTACTAGATAAAGCAAAATATTTGTTCCACTTCTAAGAAGTTCCTGGCAATTCAGCTATATAATATTTTGAGATTTAAAGGCGGGTGACAAATTTACTGTCACAGATTTATTCGCATCGTTGCCTAGGTTTTAAACGAAGTACACAATATACATTGTTTAATTATAATCTTGGATTATAATGTCGTTACTAATCTCAAATCTCTTAATCGTATTTTCCATCCTCGATATTCTGATGTCTTTCTCCAACTATTTGCTTACATTAACATATGATAGATCTTTCTTGTATTCCTCTGTTCGTTCTTCGAATTCATTATTTGTATTTATAAACTACAAATTCCTATATATCTTAAAATTATTCAACCTGGAAAAACAATTCCTATATGAGCAACAGAAGAATAAGCAATTAACGATTTAATGTCAGCTTGACGTAAACGAACTAATCTATTTAGTAAACTCAAAACTGATCTAATTCTAATTAAAATATAATTAACCTAGCGTGCCCGTGACTGCTGTCATTTGTGATGTGTTTTTATTCTGCAGCGTTCTTTTTTGTGTGCGTCAAAAAATTCAATCATTCAAGAAAATAAATCAGAAAGAACACAATTTCCTTTTTCTTTTCGTTTTTATGTCTTTTTTTTAATAATTTTATCGTTTTCACAATTCAATATATTTGTGTGCTTATATAATGCGTCTTATTCTATTGCAATGCTTTTACATATACGGCATTCTTCGATCGATTTTGGTTCGCGATATATATAGGTTTACCAACGCGTAAACATGACACATGACCGTGTGAAAAACAGAGATATTCCAAATCAATACCGCACGATGTTAATGATTGACTCTGGGCTTTGTTACTGATCATTGCAAAAGGAACACGTATGGGGAACTGAAGCTATTTAAAATCAAATGTCAAATCTGGAGAAATTATAGGAATGCGTGGATTCAGCACATCCTCGCCCTTATATTTTCCTTTTAAAATTTTTGCTTCAATCACATTTTCATGACTAAACGTGTCCCATTGCAAAGTCGTGTCTGTCAGATTTTTCTAAACAAAATAATTTTAACACCAACTTTCACTTGTAGGGGGTGGGGCGGCAGTCCAGGTAACTTAAGTGAATTTAAAAATTCGACTCTATAATTTACAACATCGTCTTGATTGGTAACAGAGTCAACTGATTTATAGGCAAAAATTTTCTCGTGAATGTCATTCAAAATTGTCACATTGATAACCGAAACATCTGCATATTTCGCAGCTAAGATAGCTTTTTTCCCTAACCAATCATAGTTTCTAAAATTTTTTGCAATGCCGGGAAATACGTTGGTGACCAATTTTTGTTTTGTTTGTGCAAAGTGGCAAAAAATGATCTGGAAGCGTAATCATTTTTGTGGTGTGGTTAATTAGAATTGCGCCATTCCCAATATGTAACAAGTGCTTTGAAAATTGATCGGCTGATGGATCATTTTGCAATTGAACACGTAAATTACACATGAACACACATAAACACAAAATGCAACAGAATATTGAAAACATAATTCTCTATTTGTTTGCACATCCACTTGCTATGGAACATGAGCATATTTCGATTTGTATTGCCGTCACATTCTGTGCAAGCACATACACACACATACACAGCAACCTACAAACGAAAACACACATTTCATTTGATATAAAACATTGAGCCGAAGTATGAAATGGAAAAAAATTGATTCGATTTTTTGGAAAATTTGTCTTGTTTCAAACGCGCCCTGCGGACGCACTGTGAAAATATGGTGGAAATCCGATAGCGCACGTCGTCAAACACTGGCAAGCACCGGACACCTATTTTGGGCTTATTTTTTATATGTATAGATGCTATAAATCCTATTAATGGAAAAAAATAGTCACCGTGACTATTCAAATATCAAATATGTCTACAAAATTAAAGAATAACCAGATCCTATTTTGAATTTCCTATTTTTTGCACAGGAAATAATATTTATTTCGAACCTTACCATATTCGGGGCTCTAGTCCCAATTGTGGGCCAAATTTAATGTTCATATTGCCTTAGAAATTGTAATATTTCGGTTATCTTTTTTCGTTATCATACTCTCATACAGAAAACAGTTATTATTTTATTTTTTATTTGTTAACTTTCGTTTTTCAAATTAAAGGCAGAAATAAAAGATGTTTGCTTGATAAATGGGGATTTGCAACAAAAATGGAAATATATAACAGAAAACATATTTGTACAAAAGTGGTTTTCCAAAATTTTAAAGAGTATAAAAAAAGATTTATAGCAAATTTATTTGTTATTGTTAGTAGGTTCATGGGAACTGTTTTTGTATGTCCAAATACATTCAGAAAGTTTAAAGCAATACATTTTTTTTGATTTTCCTTGGCCATGCCTTACACGGCATTTGTTCACCTTGGTAAAGTATTTTGGTGGTATCGTTTCCTTAAAAAAAACTAAATTATTAATCATATAACCCTCCATGCTTGTTTACAATGCTTCCAAATGCAATTAAATAAATTGAATTTAAGTAAGACATAAAGTGTTGTCGCTGTTACACAAATTATGTCCTTAACATTCAAACCACTAAAATGAAAATGGCCAAAATATTGTTAAATTGAAATCAATGAACCGCAAAAACAAATGAAACCAAAAAAAATAAAAAAAACTTAAGACAATCTTTGTTTGAAAAGGTGAAGCAGAAAATGGTGCCAAAAAGGAATAATGGAAAATTTCCAAAAATAAAAAAATATGTTTTTTAAATAAATATGTTTTTTGGCATTAAATAATAGAGAAATAAAGAAAAGCAACTTTTTAATAATCTAAAAGCAACAGCCAAGATTTTGAATGCCTGTTAGTGGTTATGTAGTGCAACAGATAAGAAAAATAATTGAAAATTACAGCTGGGACCTTACAACTGTCATCATATTTATGCTGTAATTTTAAGAACGGATAAAGTAACAACAAATCCAATTTAAGCTCTAAAGATATCATTGCGTTAATATTAATACACCGTTCGGTACAGTTAACATGTTCTTGGCATCATTGGAACTTATTTCTATAAAGGCGAAGTTGGAACACACGTCAATTATTTGTTTATATCAAATATGGAAACATGGAGACATTGGTCCCGGCAAGATGGCGATAACTAAAATCTGCTAATTAATAAAAAAATGTAATAACGCTACTTAAAGAACTGGAAGGCCATGTAAAGTCTCTAGTTTATGTTAGCAACATTTCATGCTTTCAGGCTAATTTGGTCAGGTTGTCTGGGACATACGGCAATACTTAAAAAAAGGTGGTCCAAATTATGCGACCAGATTAAGCATTGCCAAGCACTGCCGCGATGCTGCCTTCTATTTATATATCGAAAAAAATTTTTTATTTTTATAGAATTGCGATTTTGTGTATTTTTTTCCCCATTTAAGAAATAATAAAAAAGAAATAGATAAGAAAAAATAAACAAAGAAATAAATTTTTCTAAAGAGAGAAAAAAAACAGAGCACCCACTACCACAGCAAAAGCTACAAGGTATTTGACCTATTGAAATACCTTCATGGCATTACTACAATCTTTAGAAAATAATAGTGCGCCGCGGGTCTACAGCAAAAATTGAAGATGGTGGTCAAACCACTGGGAATGAGGAGCAACATCATTTTCGCCCTAGGAAGCCGAGGAATAATTCTAGCAACAGGTCTTTCCTAGTTGCAATTTTAGCGGTTCCAAAGCAGGGTTGCAAACCACTACTCCTTGCTAAAGAGTTGGAGACTATCCAACTCCTGGTCCAGAACACATGAATAGCATGCGCTCACCTGATCCCGATCATTCACCCGTTGGTGTGATTAAAGGTGAGATGATCCTGGCCACCATAAATATAATTCATGCTTGGGGCCGCAAAACCACAACCACCACGATACTGCCCAAGGGCCAACCTTAATAGTCAGTCAGAGAAATAACTTAAAGTCTAAAAAGACAATCAGCGGAAACTCTGGGGCTTACTGATTCCCGTGAAAATAAAGTGGAGCTTCCAGTTGACTCCCTTATACCCCCAGTTGCACAAGTCTAGATAGTCAAGTATTCTATTAATGTGCCGCCGGGGGGACATTGTGTGATTCGTTTTACATCCGTACCTGGCTATGTAGCCCTAATCAGATGGTGGACAATCCACTACTTTATAATTTGGAACGTCATAAAGGCGTCCTAGGAAGCCGAAGACATAATTCTAAGCAACAGAACCACCTAGTTGCAACTTTAATGATTCCAGGGCAGGGCTGCAAACCATCACACCTTGCTAAAGAGTTGGAGACTGTCCTACTCCTGTCCAGAACACATGTCTAGCATGCTCACTGGACTGGATCATTCACTTTGCGTGTCATTATCAGTGAGATGATCCTGCCCACCATAATAACCATTATACTGTTATGGGGCCGCAAAACCACAGCCACCACGATACTCCCATATAGGGGCCAACCTCAATGATCAGTCAGAGAACTATTAAGTGTCTAAAGAGACAAATAATCAACTCTGCGGCTCACTGATCCCCGTGGAAATAAAGTGGAGCTTCCAGTTGGCTACCTGCCTGTCTTCAGGGGACTGGCCTCCCTTTTTCCCCCAGTTGCACAGATCTAGATAGCTGTTACGTACTATAAAGACCATAAATGTACCCCCGGGGGGGCATAGTGAAGTACAATGAATTGGTTTCAGCGAAAACACATATCATATCCTACACTCGTATTATTCGTCAAGTGTATTATCCACGAAATGTGGGTTTTCCCTGAAGATATTTGCGAAATCCTTTAATAATCCCATAGCATTGTAGGCCGGTTTTTTTTCGTTGTTCTTTTTATGGATCATAACATATTGCTACGAAGATGATTTGTTATCAGTAACAGAAAAAGAAAACAAATCGACCCACTGTACAGTTCACAAAATGCTTAGTTTTTTAAGAAATCTTATACACACAGGACAACAACAACACACTTATAAGAATTTCTACGAAATAAGATAAACCAGAGAAAACAAAGGCAACTAACACAGAACAAAAAAAAAAAATACAGCCAAGCAGGCCTCTAAACTGAATGATAATAACAACAACAATGAGTAGGATATTCTTTTATACGCGGGAGTCGATTAAAACAACTAAAGGGTCCGCCAAATAACCTTTTTTTTATAAACCCCTGAATCAATTGGACTTTGCATGGCATCATACTAAGGTCTTTATGCAAATTTCGTCTCAATGATGTCTCTGAAATGTTCAATTAATGAGAGCGACGGTGAATTGATGTTGATGGCACTTCGCGCACACTTTCTGCCACAGCAGCAATATTCTCGGGTGTACGCACTATTTTTGGCTTTTCACGCTTTGGCTTATCGATGAGGATGCCAGTTTCTTCACTTTTTTCACAAAATAACGAACATACGGAGCTG
This sequence comes from Trichopoda pennipes, assembly GCA_030448955.1. Taxonomy (NCBI): domain Eukaryota; kingdom Metazoa; phylum Arthropoda; class Insecta; order Diptera; family Tachinidae; genus Trichopoda; species Trichopoda pennipes. The sequence continues at coordinate 8,304,386 of JASKUP010000088.1, forward strand.
ACGGTGCTCCTCTTCTTCCAAAATCCATACGCAATTTTCGCATACATTCCGCAATATTACCATGATTCTCAAGGTAATGTCGCAATATTTCCCAGCGCTGTTCAAGCGTATATTCGTTCAGCGGAAAGATAAAACTAATTATCTGTCAAATCAAACATGAGCTAAGTGTTACCGTTCACGAAATAAACACTAGTTGAAAAAAAAACGTTAGATTTCGGACCCATTATATAGGCACCACTTGCTGGGCAAATGAATTAAGTCAGGTTGAGTCATCAGTGAGTAAAGACAACGAAGTTACCATCATCTTTATTTTGTGTGTATTGAGAGTAAATAAATCGTTCAAGTTAATTAAAAACTCCAAGGTGCTGTATTATTATTGTTATTATTTTCCAATAAAAGAACCCAATATTACAAACACGTTTACTAAACGTAATAAACATAACAATACCTACCTACGTTTACTCTTACTTCATGAAAATTGTCAGCTTAGCAACCCATTTTTAAGTCTTAACAATATTATACTTATATTTTTCTTCTTAAAAATTCACCAACAATTTTTGAAAAAAATAAATTTTGATACATGAACTTAAGCCGCATTAAAAATTATTCATTTGATTGTAGTACCTTTACATGTGTTAATGCTGAAAATAATATTTGTATGACTTTTAAATATATCTCTTTAAAAATTCACTATAGTTCAACTTGCCGTAGTCTCATATTATATGAAACAATGCCAACAAAAACACAAATAATTTTGCAACAATTTTTCACTACTGCTGCTGGGGTTGAAATTGAATACAAATCCCTCGTTAATAAATTTTTCGAGACAAAATATCACACAAGCACTTTTAATGCCAATGAAAATGAAAATCTAACTACAGAACGGCATATTTCAAGAACTACTCTTGCCAGCTATTACACTTCTGTCTTACAATTATTTTTTCTCCTTTTAAAAAAGCGAAATAAAAATGAAATTATGCCAAGTTAAAGGAAAGGCAAATAAAAGGTTAATAAATATGTAACTTTCAGTTATTTAAGTCTTGTCACATTTCCAATTCGAAATGTGTAAATTAATTTTTTTTAAATAAGCCAACGAAGATTGGAAGAAAAACACGAATTATAAAATTAATTAAAAATGAATGTGAAATTATCTTTTTAATGACTTTGTATACAACTAATACAATGTTGGTAGCGACAGGGGTTTGAAAGTTCAATGCCAGTGATGAACATTTTAGAAATATAAATATGAATTTAGAGAGACAGAATATCGCGCTGCGCTCAAATATATTTATAGCAGGTTATTGCAAAGAAAATTGGTTGGTTCCTTAGTCCATGTAATATCCACTTTGATCAAGAGCTAGATTTTAAATGTAATCAATAAAACCCAAATTATTTAGGTGTAATACTTAATCAGATTAAATAGTTTTAAGCTTTAGTAGAAATCCTCTTGATTATTTTCCGTAGTTTAGATATAGAAACTCATAACCTTGTTTGCCAAAATGGTAAGTTTAAGTAATCCTCTATCCAATCAAGAGTTATCTAAATCATTCAATATAAAAATCGGGATTCTTCCATAAGCATAGCAGCCAAAGAAATGCAAGACATTGTTTAAAAGGTAAATAATCTTCTTAAGTGGACTTAGGGTAAGGATTTTATCAAGAGAATAAATAAAGAAACCTTCTAAAATTTTAATGACATAAGTAAAATAATGGGAATTAGAGCTGATGAAATATTCCCAAGCCATCTATGAAGTTCAGTTTCCGTGAAAGATTAGAAAAAAAAGATTTTCTTACGAGATCTGTACATTAAGCAATTTAAATTCTTTTTATTCACATAAAATTACAATTTTTTATTGTCACCTGCAAAATAACTTCTTTCTGAAGCCACAAGGCATGGGAGACGGTTCTCCTCCTCCTCATAGCAGTGCTGGAACTCCAATACTGGAATAGCCTTCAGCTGATCGGTTACAGCCATTTCAATGTTTACGATTATCCGAAAATAAGTTCCTTTGAAATGATTTTCCAACTTCGGGAAGAGAAAAAAGTCACATGGACTTAAGTCAGCAAATATGGAACCTGGCTTTGCTGGCCAAAAACTCGTTTATTAAAATAGCTGTGTGACCAGGAGCATTATCATGATGCAACACTCAGTTGTTCTTGTTGCTTGGTCTCACACAAATGACCCCTTTTCGAAGTCTTTTAAAGATCTTTTTTTAAAGAGAAGTAGCACTTCAGGCAACAATGCCTATTTAGTCAAGCACCGTGCTACATTCTTTAGGATGGGGATAGAGAAGAGATGAAACAGGTGATGAAAGTAGAAGGATAGTCGGAAATTAACTGCCGTATAAGACAGCACAGCGATCAGGGACTATGCCTTCATCGCTGGGCAGCCCCACCGACAGTCAATTTTTATTTTTGTAGTGAAAAAAACCAAGGTCTTCGTTGGGAATCGAACCCACAACCCCCATATTTACAATCTAGTACACTATCTACTAGCCTACAGGGGCAGTAAAAGTATTGATTGATTATTTGGCCTTTGTAAACGATTTTGTGGATATCGAAAAAATAAATCAGCATATATTTAATGCTTGACTTTGTCATCCTTTTTAGACCTTGCAGAAGTTAAAGTGTGCCACTTCATCCTTAACTTTATCATCCTTTTTGGACCTTGGAGAGGTTAAAGTCTGCCAATTTATGCTCTAGCGCTTGCTCTCTGAGTATTATTCAATGACCCAACTCTTGTCACCAGTAATGACACGTCCCAGAAAATGGGGGTAAAAAATTTAAGCACCTTTCCTTCCTGATATCCTTTTGGTCTTGTCAAAGGTTTTTTTGAAACCATTTAAGCGCAAATTCTTCTCATTCCCAATTCATTGGTCAAAATCTGATGAACGGTGATGCAGTCAAATTTAACTCTTCCCCGATTATTCTATCAGCCGACGATCAGAGTGCACAAGATTAGGGATTCTTGAAGATGGGTTCATGGGTTCTTGAAGATGAAGGCTTTCCGCTTCGTGGTTTATCTTCAATCAATTCAATTCCTTCTGATAATGCCACCGAAAAACTGGGGCTCCTAACAAAAGACTATCTTCGGAGGTCTGCTAAAGCTTAGCAAGAGGTTCCGTTGCACTGTATTCATACCTGAAGCAAAACCTGATAGCACACCGTTTTTCGAAACTGATGTCACTCATTTTTAGAATACAACATAGAAAACTGTTTCACAAAAAAATCGCTACTGACGACCAAGCGGAGCGATGTCAAGTCCGCACTGAAAGCAAATCACATAGGCATCCCCAAGTGCAGCACTCCAATGTTACCAGCTCGAACGTAACGTTGCCAGTCTCATTACTTAATTTACAGACTTCGTATAACACATTTTGCTGCGCAGATAGAAATAAAATTGTTATTTCACTACTTGTAAATTAAATAAGTCACTTTTGTCACAACATTTTTTGTGTTATTCAAAATCGTTTTGTTGTAAAATGTTAAAAGGTTCGTTATTAAGCCGTTGAATAAATGGCACATACTACTATTCTCTACTTTTACAAATAACTGCTCTGCTCTTGGGAGATCTGTATCAACGAATAAACTCTTTTAGGGTCACAAAAAAATTTATGCAATCCCATCAGTTATTTAATATAATCAATTTCTTCATAAACTATTTTAACCGTACATTATGTTAAAAGCAACAACTACAGTAGTAAGGATTTTTTAAATTTTATTTAGGCCTAATTTAAGGATGTTAATATAATTAAATAACAATATTCTTAGCTTACAAATAACTCTGAAATTCATTATAGAATAATATATTCTACTTCAAGAGTGCATAACTGATAATGTGTAAATAACCAAACAGTACATGTGTAAAATTAGAATAAAAAATGAAATAAACGAAATACACATGAACAAATATTAAATCAATAAATTCCTTTCATCACATTTTAAAATCTAAGAACAATGAAACAACGCTCATATTATTTTTAGCACACAAGCATTTAAATTAAAATATTTTGGTTTTATCTAGATATTTCTATATAACAATAATACCATTTTAGTGTTTCGCATTTTGTTTGTTAGTGCATATGTTCATCTGGCATAAATATGGAAAATATTGCAAATATAAATAAATAAAATTCCCACTATATGTGGGTGTTAATATTTGTTTGTATGAGTATATTCAGGACATATCATATTCGATTACAATTTGATTTAGTTTTAGTTTTATAACCTCTAGTCATATAGACAGTAACGACAACATAAATTACAATAGCATCCACAGTGTAATATGCAGTCATTGGCATTGTGATGATTGTATGTGCTGTTTCTTTCAATAATATTTTAATACTCGGATATATAAGCAACAAATATATATATAGTTACATACATACAGAAACAAATGGTGATACCATTCGACATGGCTCATTAGGATAGCGTAAATTATTGTTATTATTACTAACAGGTATGCAAATGGGAATAAATGAAAAACAACAGTCCAAACTTTTCTGAATATTGAAGAGAGATAGACAGAGAGTAAGAAAATATTGTGCCTAGTAGCGGTAAATAAATTGTTATAATTGCTGATGAGACGGAAAACCGTACCCAAATAGAATAGATTATTAAAAGTTCAACTTTAATATGCATAAGCTGGCTTATACTAACTTAGGCAACTATGAAAATACATATTAATTATGTGTGGCATTAATAATAATTGCCTAATATAGAAAAAATGACACTATACTAATATTTATTCAGAAATACATAAATATAAAGCAATAACTTAACCCTCAAAGATTTTAATGACTATATATACAATACATGTACACATCGTCATTGCCGTTGATGTACATGTTTCTGAATACTTACATATTAGATATTCAATATGTAAATATTATGATTGCTTTTGGTATTTAATGATAACAATAATATTTAAAATGATAGCAATAACAATATATGTAATTATTGTTAAAATAACAATTCATTTAATAAAAACCTTAAAACACAACTAGAAACACTTTATACCTCATCGGAAAATGTAAAAACTTGGACAAATTTAGAATTAGATCCTATAGATAGGATAGGCTCAAAGTCTCATAGGTTTTGATACATAGGCTTTGAAACATATCTTTATATATTTTTATAAAATATATGTGCATGTATGTACAGTAATATATCGTTACATTTATACCTTTTATAAACGTTTTGGTGTGAGTTCTAGCAAAATAAATAACACCAGTTTTTAGAGTTTTTAAATTAATAACAATTTTATTTACCTTAACTACACAAAAGTGACACTACAGATGCACGTCTTTACTTCACCAATTTTAATTTTACACTGACTGACTATCCACTCAGATGCTGTCCTATTTATATTTGTCCATTTAAAGTCTAGAAAATTTAAGAATCGTCTACTCCCTTTGTATTACATTTTGTTGTTGTATGTTGTTTATTCGATGTATAGGTGCGTATGCCTGTGTGTATTTTTGTTTTTGTTTCTTCTTGGAATTTATTTAAAGATATTTGTTGTTGTCTCGTGTAGATAAGTTTGCTTAGAAAACTATGCAAATGGTAAACAGCATACATGTTTGTTGTTGTCTTGCACATATAAAATTTCTACACAGTTAGTAAGCAGAAATTTGTTTTTGTCTTGCATGCCACGCAGTTAGTAAACAGCATAACAAATTGTTGTTGCTTGCGTTTATGAAATGTCTACGCAGTTTGTAACTAGAAATTTTGTTGTTGTACCATAAGTTTTCTTAGCAAGCCACGCAGTTCGTAAACAACATACCCAGTAGTTCGCTTTATTCCTTAATTATTTTATTTTAAAACTTAAGCAAGACACATCCGTAACAATATTATGGCAGAACAATTTAACACAACAAAAACCTTTTTGTAAATGCCTATATACTATATATATATTTAGGCAAGAAAAGTAAGCTCAGTAGCGTTAGAAATTTATTTGTAAAAAGGATGCAAAATTCGTCCTCTAATTTTATAGGACTTATCTAAGGCATTTTAGGGTGGATTAAATACAATTTTAAATTCACGCGGACATCTTGTCTCATCATGTCATCTTATCTATGCAAACATAAAAAATTAAGGTTCACATAATGTGAAGTCATCACGTTTAATATCGATTAGTTCAAGGCTTTCGTAAGGTTAATACACGGACCGCTTCCTTTTACAATGTATATTCATAAAAGATATTTATACGAATTTATAAAACCTATGCATTGGCTAATGATATTTAACTTTAATTTTACGAAAAATAATTATCTTCTAACTTTCATACTATGATCAATAATTAGCGTTATATGGCGGATACAAGGATAAAAGCAAATTTTATTCAAACTAATTTATACAAAGTCAAAATTATGGGTGACCTTGTGCCAGGTTCACAAGGTCTTCTTGGCCAAGTTCGAGGAGAACACATAGAATGGGCGAACAAAATGTGAGTTTTAGGCTTACTACTGGACACTTAACTAAATTATTACTATCACATAAATAGTCTCTTCAAATGTTAATTTTACTTTCTTTCCATTATACTATTGAATACTTTATATGCGTTTTTTCCTTTCACGTCAGATGCAAAGTAGCCCATGCATTACCAATTTTTCATATATGATATTGTTTAGAAATTTATTCTTACACGTAAAGTGATAATTTAAGATTAGTAGCGATTTTAATTAATAATGTTATACGATTCATTTTTCAACTTAGATTTAGAGATCATGTTTCGGAATATGTTGCTCGATTTTTAAAATGCAGCTTTACAAACTTCTTGTCCCATAAATGTGCAATGAGTTGGTATAAACTAATAATAGTTCAACTCCTGCATTCTTAATTCCACGCATCACATTCGTTCACTCTTCTAGAAATATATGAATTTATAAACCCATTACATATACATTAACATTTGAAAAATCTTATGTTACTAAAATCATTTGACGCCTGCATTAAGATACTTTAATTTTTCTACCAAAGGTTATCAAAAAAACAACTACTTGATAGTCTTTAACCAGAAAGAGAGGGAGATAATATTTTTGTTATTTGACATCGTTAACTGTGGACTTAAGGTGTTTGTTGATTGCTGACTCATATGATATTAAAACGTGATGACATGATAAGATTTACATCTGCACCTGGCCGTGGGCCTTAATCAGATGGTGGATCTTTACCACTGCGGATGGTATGTACCGCCAACCTCGCTTTAGAAGGCCTTCGGATATGTATATCCTCCGGATACTCCTAGTTACAACTTTAAAAGCCCGGAGTAGGCCGCAGCCTTCACTTCTTGCTAAAGAGTCGGAGACTATCCAACTCCTGGTCCAGAACACTTGAAGCTTAATATAATTAACAACACGACGGCATTAATACTCAATGGACCTGGACCATTCATTGTGTTCATTGTGAATGATCCGACCCACAAACTCAAAACAGGGCCTCGAAGCACACAGCCATTACGATACTCCCGAAGTGCCTACCTTAATAATCAGTCAGAGAACAGCTAAATGCCTAAAGAGGCAAATAGTGGAACTCTGGGGCTTTACTGATTCCCGTGGAAATATAGTGAATTTTCCAGCTGGCTCTTACTAGCCTAAGGGGACTGGGCCCCATTTTACCCCCGCAAGACAAAAGTATGGATGGTTGTGTGATCCATAAAGACTTATAATGTGCCCCCCCCCCGGGGGGAGAGAGGGGGATTAAAAAGTGATGCCGTATTTTATCTTATTGTTTATAACTTCTCAAATAATTGTTATTTTATCTTTAGGCTTACTTCTATTGCAATATCATTATATGGCTAGAAGAAGGCTTTTAGAGTTTCAACAACAAAAAGTTCGTTTTCTAAAACAAGTGCCCCTGTACGCTAGTAGGTAGTGTACTAGCTTGTCAGTCTGAGGGTTGTGGGTTCAATTCTCAACGAATACCTTGGATTTTTTGACTGTCGGTGGGGCTTCTCAGTGATGAAGGCATGGTCACTGGTCGCTGTGCTGTTGTGTACCTCAGTTAATTTCCGATTATCCTTCTACTTTCACCACCTGTTTCATGTCTTCTGTATCCATTTTCTAAAGACTGTAGCACGGTACTTGACTAAATAGGCATTGTTGCCTGAAGTGCTACTTCTCTAAAAAAAAATAAAACAAAAAATTTAGATTAAAATTAATAAAATTTTTATTATATAACGAAGAGAAGTGTTCGGAAATTATGAATGAAAAATGATATCTGGCAAATGTTTACCACAACCGCGCTGATGGCCGATGATATCGCTTCTTTTATCAAAAATTTTAATTACTTTTTGGCAAAATGGCGGTCCGATTTCGTTAATCATATCACGGATTTTGAGTTTTAAAACTGAAATCGATTTGATTGGCCCCGTATAGGCTCTGTCCTTAACATAGCCCGCACAAAAATAATCCAGTGATGTTAAATCACACAATCTGACTGGCCACTTAACTGCTGATTGTCGTGAAGTTGTACGATCGGGAAATTTTTGTTTGCAATAAATTGATCATTTCATGGGGCATCGTCCTGTTGTTAACATCTCGAGTTCACGTGATCCATTAACCATTACCGCACTGTCAGCCTCAGCCTCCAGATCATACAGTGATACGCTGAGCATGTAAAGGCGTCTTAATAGAAACCCAAAAGCGGCAATTTGGCTTGCTGACATACACTGACAAGTGAAATTGGACTTCGCTTGAAAAAAATAGTTGAGCGAGGCTTTAATTCCTACAAATCCTTCAAATCAAATCCTTACGCAAATTTGCCACATGGTGGTTTTGGATAACCGCAATTGTTGAGAACGTCGAGGTTTTGATAAATTTATATCTGCTTTAATAATGTGGCGCACGGCTGCGATGATTTCAATTGAACGACCCGGTCGAACACACGTTGATGTTATCCTGTTAACTCAAATTTAACGATCAAATATATAATAGCGGTCTCAGAAGTACTTGCGAATTTTACGAAATGTAGAAATGTTAGTGACATACGATTTATGCTTGAATTTGTAAGAATCTAGTTAAATGTTTTTAATAATTTAAACATGCTATTACCTTTGATTTTACTATAAATATGATAGAACTGACTTTAACAATATTAATTATCCACTTATATAGAAGACTACAAATATTTAATACTACAGATTGTTAAAACTGTCAAACTGCTACTAAGAAACGGTAACTCGCAAACAAAAACTTCAATTCTACTTAACAAAAATCTATCGCTTTGGAATATTCACAATTTCACGAGGATATAATAAAAATTAAATTATTCCCTTTGTTATTATGATTTAAGTATTTAAGCTTTTTGTTATTGTTAAATTTGCTGTTTTAACAATTGATTGATGCTTGTTGTCAAAGAATAAATGGCACTTTAATTTTAAGAATTTCCCATTAATTTTATTTGTGCCTATAAAATAGAAACATTTTATCATATAAAACGATTGTAAATGTTCTTAAAATCTAACAAAATATTTATAAAACCTAAAACCTGACAAATGTTTACCATTTGCATGCAAAAATGTAGATTTTTGACTGAAATAAATACTAAAGCAAAATCTAAAGTAAAAATTTTAAAATGGAAAATTGATTTTTATTTGTTAAATTTAAGTGATACAAGTTGAAAAATGTTTTTCTATTCCTGTTTTTAAATGAGTCACAAATGGTATTATTTTGTTAAATTTTTATTAAAAATAAAATTCTAAATAAATTCACAAGGATGCTTGAGATATTTTTGTGAAACTTTTGAAAATGAAAAGCTCTAGTTTGGCCATTTCATTAGCAAGTAAATTTTACATTCTATTAAATTAAAATGGGGGTTAAAGTTTAAAGAAAATAAGTTATTGAAAAAATATATTTACATTTTATTGATCGTTTAGTTGAACCTAATTTCTGGGGTTGAAGTACAATAAAATAATTAAGTTTATTGTGGAATAAAACATATTTCATATTTTACTCGTAATTATTGACTGGTGTCTTACAAAACAAATAAATTAATATATATACGAGGTCTTTAAATTAAGTAACGAGACTAATTATTTAAATTCAAATAAAATTACAATTTATTTTGTCACCCTCAAAATAACAGTGCTGGAACTCTTATACTAAAATAACCTTCAGCTGGTCGGTTACAGCCATATAAATGTTTTCGATTGTTTCAAATTCAGTTTCCTTGAGATGATTTTTCAACCTTTCGGAAAGACGAAAAAATCACACTTACTTAAGTCAGCCGAATATGGAGGCTCAAAAATAACAGGAATATTTTTGCTGGCCAAAAACACGTTTATTGAAATTGCTGTGCCACAAGGTCTGACTGATCTGGTTGGTCTTCATGTTTTGTCTCTTATTAATGACCCTTCTTAGACGTTTTTACAGAAGCTCCCGGTAATAATTTTAAATGACTGTTTGGTATTGAAGTAAATACTCTTTGTGAACGATTCTGTGGATATCGAAAAAGCAAATCAGTACACATTTATTCTTTGACTTTGTCGTCATTGCTTTTTTCGGCTTTGGAGAGATTGAACTGTGCCACCTATAATCTGGCGCTTGGTTGCTGGGTTATATTCAAACATAAAATCGCCACCAGTAATGAAACATTAGAGAAAATGGGAGTAATTTCGAATCGAATGTTTCGTTGTTCATCTACAATGAATTCTCTTCCCTCAAATGCCTTAAACCACCGCAAAACCTGGGCTCTCTACAAACAACTATCGTCGTAGACCTCCTGAAGTTTAGCAAGAGTTTCCGTTGCACTGTATCCGAATCTGAAGCAAAACCTAATAGCACTCCGTTGTTCGAAACTGATGTCACTCATTTCTAGAACACAACAGAGGAAACTGTTTCACAAAAAAATTGTTACTGGCGACAAAATAACACGAGCACTTAAGACAAATTACATGTTCATCTCCCGCCCCTCCAAGCCCAGCACCTCCAGTGTTGCCAGAAATAAACGCTGCCAGTTTTATTACTTAATATACAGACCTCGTAAATATATATAATGTATATAAGTCAATTAATCAAGGCAAAGCCTAAACTAAATTTATATTTATTTTTAATTTATTTATTAAAGAATTTCCAAGAGAGAAGCTTTATTCTTCTAAATTATTTTTGTACCTATTTTGTACAGAGTGCGTCCTGATAGAAAAATATTTCCAGGAAATCGATCAAAGCTTGGAAAATTTATTTATTTTCTCTCCAGTATAAGATCTTTTCAGCTCTAGAAGAAGGAGCTTTTAAAGGAAACATTTGGCCGTCAAGAGGATGTCTACAGTTATCATTATTTTTATTTCGGACCATTAATTAAACAGATCATCAATAAAAATTGAATCAATCAGCTGGTGCTAAGACTTAACCTTTGTTATTCGAAAGGGTGTAAGCGAACGGTTTATAAGATTTTATTTTTACCTTTTTTATCAACAGAGTTTCGTTATTTGCTGCTCCACTATGAATACTTGAAATTACCTTGTGTCAATGTGACAGCTTTCTGTGAAAATCGTGTCACTTTAGGACTAGTTTTTAATTTAAAGTTAAAGCTAATGGGCACAGTTTAACATAGATTAAACCAATTTCACCTATGTATTTGTCCATCTAATTTTATTACAATGAATATTAAGTTACTTGAGGATTCTGCTTTAATTTTTAAAATGTGTTGTCGTAACGGCAGTAGTAATACACTTTTTTCGAACATTTAAATGTTTAAGGTTTCCGAGTTAGAAGAGGGCTCCAAAAATAAGAGTTCAAATAATACAGCAATCTCAAAAGCTTATATGTTTGTTGTGCAGCTTAAGTCATTGACAACAATGCACAAAACAATAAAGTGTTTTTCTACAAGAAGTTTGTTTTCTAAAACAAAATAAAATAAAAAATTTAGATTAGGATGTTAAAAATTTTTGTTATATTACGGCAATTATAAATGAAAAATAATATCTGGCTAATATCCAACACGACCACGCTGACAGATGTCGATTCTTCCATCAAAGTTTCTAATCTAATCAAATGGTGGTCCTATTTTGTTAATCACATCACGGCTTTTATATTTGAAGGCTGAAGGCGATTCGATTAGCTCTGTATAGACTCTGTCCTTAACATAGCCCCACAAAAAATAATCCAGCACGAGCCAACTGGCCACTTAACTGCTGATTGTTGTGAAATTATGTGATCGGGAAATTTGTTTTGCAATAAATTAATTGTTTTATTGGCTGTGTGAATGTGGCAACTTCCTGTTGAAATCACATGTCAGTGATATTCACGTCGTTAGTACTAGGTCGAAATTGAGCTGTTAGTAGCTCGCGAAAGCGTGATTCATTGACTGTTATCTAATTACGCCTCCAGATCACATAGCACACTATACAGTAGCACGTTGGGCATGCAAAAGCTTCCCAATATTTGCTCTAGGATTTTCAGAAGCTTAAATGCGGCAATTTTGGTTTTGACATACCCTGCGAGTGCAAATGGGCTTCGTCTGAAGAAATGTTTTTTTTTCAAGAAAAAAACAGCCAGTTGTTTCTTACAGCATCAATGTGAGTGGTCGGTCGCCATCAATTCCTACACCAGTCTAACCTTTGAAGGCTTCACAGTCAAATCCTAGATTTCTGTGGTTTAAAAATTATTTGTCTTAACAAAATTATTAACTTTATTCTTATTCATTATGCTATATTATGAAGATGAAAATAATTCGTATATTTTGAAATAACTTTTCAAATTCTACAAATAAATTTACAATCCATAAATAATGTTGGTTTCTTTATAATTTATTTACTATGCACTTTTAAAAAATAAAATATTTATTTTAAAAACTTTTGCAATTGTTCTTTTGTTTTCCACGAAAGCTTGAAACTACCACTACAGTCTACATAACAGCCAGCCGTGGTTTTGAAATTAACATAAAAGTTGGCAAAAAAATTTATAGTTTAAAAAGGCTTAACAAGCGTACACTGCTGAAATGACAACAATACCGGATAGAACAACAAATCTGCCACACAGCTTTCCTAATGGAAACTTTAGTACTAATCACAAACCACACAATTTGTATAACTAAAATCTTAAAAATATATATTAGTTACACGGAATATAAAAACATAAATAAAATATAATATAAACTGTTAAAAAGCGCTGCTTTAAAAATTCTACTAGAATGCCATCCATCTGAGGTGACATTTGACTTTACACCAGACCATCTAAAACCCAAGTTGCTGACAAAATTGCAAACACTTTTTAAAATAGAATTCTTTTTAAATATTTAAGAAATTATTGCATGACTTACATATACTCATACATACTCTAAATCTATAGCAATCATATAGAAATACAAAATAGCATCTGCTTGCAGAATATATTCAACAACAACTACAACAACACAAACAATGTACTGACATTGTTAGATATTTTTGTTTTCGCTGATGCATGAAAATATGTGTGCATTTCATAATTTCTCAAGTAAGTTGCATCCTTTTATTTTTATTTTTATTTTTATGCACATTTTCCCTTTTAGTATTTATACCCTTAGAGAGTAAAATAGAAATAAAATAAAAGAAAAAATTTATATAAATATACATGTTTATATATATTTAGAAATTATAATGCAGATAACAATGAAAGAAAAAAAATTGCAAAAAAAAAGTAGAATTTGTTTCTTGATGAACGCCCTGGCAGAAGGGTTTGCTTCTAATCCAATGCCAGTTAGGAGTGTAAAAACTGCAAAAAAAAAAAGAAAAATGCATACATATACAGCTTGTTTAGTTTAACTTGGTGCTGTGTAAATGACGCAAACAAAATTCCAAGACCTAGAAAAATACACAAAATAGAACCTTCTAACTATTTTCGTTGCAAATACGAATAATATAAATTGTATGAGAAATAATATGACAAAATACATGGAAAATGAAGTGTTTAAACTTAAGAGAGGAAAAAAACATTTCGCCATGAATGTGCAGGTTTGAGCAAGGTAAACGACAATGGTAATGAAGATTATAATAACGAGAATACTTTACGGGTATATACAAAAAGACAATTTGTAATAACAAGTTAATAATAGTGCATATGGAATATTCCAGTTTTCTGAAAAATCTCCCAATAAAGACAAAATTACTATATTCACGCTAGCAAAGAAATTTATGACAATTTATTTAAATAAGTTTGTAATTTATAATTATTCGGAATCATTATCCGAATAATTATACATTACTTATTTCTATTGCATGTGCCCGTTGCTTATTTGTAAAATTTTTGTAAAACTATTTACAAATATTTTTTATTTTCTGGAATTTTAAAATTACATATGAATGGTTTCCAACGGAAACGCTTATGTATAAATGATTGACAATAAACTATGTTTTTTGTTGTTTGAAATGTTGTGCTGTATTTGTGTAGAAGTGTTTTTGAGTCTTGCTGTCTATGCTATGTGGATTTTATAAAAAATTCTCATAGAATCAGTTTGGCTTTGGATATAAGACTTTTAGGTTTTTCTATACAATATTGGGGTAAAATTCACTGATGAGCTACTTGAGCAATAGTGAAATTGCAATATGGATGTGCTCTCCCCCGCTCAAATACAATACATTTTTTATTTTTATTGGAATAAATGTTTTATGAGAATATCATAAAATGTTTATTTTTTAATAAAAATTTTTGTAATAAATATTTCGTGAAAATATCATGAAATATATTCAAGCACGAAAAATAAAATTGCTTATTTTAAATAAGTTGATAATTTAAAAAATGTTTTACTTTAATTCCGGCCGGAGATCAATCCTTCCTATTCAAATAAACTCTAGTTTTGTTTTATTATTGTTTTATCTCGATATTTCGAACACCTTTGCGGTTCTTCATCAGGAACCTCTGGTGAAAAGTAACAATATACACAAAACATAAATATCGCTATAAAAAATACAAAAAACATTTAATTGTTGTTATCTTACGTCAAGTACGGCTATCCGCTTTCAAAGAAGTTTTTTTCCAAAATAAAATAAAACAAAAAATTTTGATTCTTTCATCAAAGTTTTTAATAATTTTTTGGCAAAGTGGCGGTCCTATTTCGTTAATCGCATCACGTATTTTGAGGCTTAAGGCTTAAATTAATCCGGTCGGCTCCGTTTCAACAATGCCCTCAATATAGCCCTACAAAAAATAATCCAGTGGTGTTAAATTACATGATGTGGCTGACCACTTAACTGCTGATTGTCGTGAAATTATGCGATCGGAAAATTTGCCATGTAATAAATTGATCGTTTCATTGGCTCTGTGATATGTGGCACCGTCCTGTAGAAACCACATGTCAGTAACATCCACGTCGTCAATAATAGGCCAAAATTAAGTTGTTAACGTATCGCGATAGCGTGATCCACTCACAGTTACCGCATTTCAAGCCTCAACTTCGAAAAAAACACGGCCCAATCATGCCTCCAGACCAAGTAGCGGAGCACACAGTGACACGTTGGCCATGAAAATGCTTCTCAATAATCATTCTAGGATTTTCAGATGCTTAAATGTGGCAATTTTTCTTGTTGATACATCCTGACAAGTGAAAATGGGCTACGGTTAAAGTATGGTTGCAAAGCTGAAACTTAAAGGAAGATTAGAAGTGGAGGCTGTAACTTAATTTAACACAACACGGAAAAACTTAGCAGGTCCGAACATACGTATTTAAGAGAGATTAATAGCTCCTTTTCGAATCTATGGATGGTGGGGCGTGGCCATTCTTAGCTCGTGGATTGTTTTGTCTTGTTAATTTCGTTAACAAAGCTTTTGTAACCTTCACTCATTAGCTTAGTCAAATGTGTCACTGTTTGATGATGTCTACAAGAGTGTAACCATACCTGCTGGTTTGTCCCTTTCTAAAGACACCAGCTATATAAATAAACAACTTGCGTCTAGCAATAATGATATTGAGCAGAAACAGAAGGAGTTTGGTTTTTGATAGCATTCTATGGATAATATGTTTTGTATCCTAATATTAAGTGCGTCTAAGTATGGCAAATTTTCATCCATAATTAATACTCCCACGGATATAAGAATGAATTTTAAAATAGAAACGGAAAATTGCGCGGGTTACATACCCAGGTATGAAACCAAATCTTAATTGGAATATAAACATAAGACAGGTCCCATGTACCTTATTTTTGCTAATTACTTAATCTACTTTGAGTAGATTTGTCTAAATCGGATTGATAGCCTTTTATTAACTTTCCAAAAAAATAAACAAAATTAATTAAATATAGAAAACTAATCAATCAATCAATTTACATTTCAAATATTGTAAACCAAATTAAATAGCAAAACAATCAATAAATGTATTATTTTAAAAATAGCCGTAAGTCATAAATTAATTAAAACTTAACTTTATTTATAACTAAAATGAAAAATAAAGTTTAGATAAAATTATATCACGAAAAGAAGAATTATATTTAAATAAAAATATAAATCGCGCATACTCATCGACATGTTATTTCAAAATATTGGATTTTTCAAAAGAATTTTATTTTCAATTTTGGCAACACCAACGACATGATAGTTTTGACATTTAGTTTTTTGACGTATTCGTAATAGATGAATTGGCAATTGTTACAATGAATTCAATTTCGCATCAAAATAATAATAATAAAGTTACATTTTGTAAGATGCTTGATATTTTCGGACAACATAATCGTCCTTCTGAAACTACTATTAAGAATTTGGTGACTCGTGAGAATATCACGAAATATTTATTTAAAGAAATCAAGCTCGAATAATAAAATTACTTAGACTGAAAATGATTCCGATGAATAAATTACTTAATTAAAAGAACTTTAAAAGTTTTAAAAATTTTGTACCACTTAAAGTTGGATCTTTTTCAATTTTTTCAAGCCTTTATCTGCATCTATCGTAAACAACAATTTACTTGTTTTATTTCTCATAACAAACACTCCACCTTTGAAAAGTGGAGAACGTAAGAAAATATTTTTTTTGGCAAAACTTTTGCATTATGGATGTGAAATTGTCCTTTTAAAGTTATTAATTGAAATTACTTTTATATATTTCCTTAGCTATCCTTCTCTGGTAGGCAAAAAACAGTAGCAAATTTACATTACTCTTGTTATTTAATTCAGCCAACACATCCTTATCGACTTAATCACTTGGATGTTCTCTCTAGTCCTTCATATAGTTACTTGTTCATTTAGCTATAACACTAACTTTATCTTTTTAAATCACTGCAACAGATGCTTCTTATGAAGTTGTTCATTTCAATTTATTTGAATTTAATTTTAATTAAATTTCTCTTCAATAAACTTTTATTAACACACTGCAACTTGTGGCAGAGTACCGGAAAAAATATGTTTCTTACTTTTGCTTTAGAAAAAGTTTGCGTGGCTCTTAAAATTTAACACCATTTGCTGGATCATAACTCTTGATTGCACGAAAATGTGTTTTATGTTTAAAAATATGTGTTAAAGTTTATAATTTGATTTCTTTTAAATGTTGAAATAAAGCGAATGAACGTATTATGAACTCTTGCGTTGCTTTTGTTATTAGGAAATTTTTCTCTTTCTTATTTTTATCTTGCGCGCAATTAATCTTAACTAAAAATGACTGTTTTAATGGTCAATTTGTACAGACAAAATGAAAGATGTACTTAAATCGGATAGCATGATTTCACGTGTGGGAAAAGAATACAATAAATTATATATGTCAAAAAATCTTAAAAGATACAAGAAGTGCAAGTTCCCTTCACCGAAAAACGAAAACTACTTTTACTAATTACTAATTCGTTATTGGATACAAAAACACAAGATCCGTTTTTGCTGTTTAACAATTATTCACAAAAATTGAGTACTAAATTATAACAGACCACATAGTGACACGCTGAGCATGCAAAGACTTCTCAGTAATCACTCTAGGATTTTCAGAAGGTCGAATGCGGCAAGTTTGCTTGTTAACATATCCTGACAAGAAGCAGTGGGTTTTGTCTGAAAAAAATGAATTTTTCAGAAAAATCAGCCGATTGTTCCTGAATGAATTCCGCGGTAGGTTGACTTTAATTTCTGCACCAGTCTTTACACAAAATTTGCCATGTAGTGTTATGGGTGCAGTGGTATAAAACAATAGGCAGTAAAGCCATTTGGCCTTATTTCTCAATGGAATGAGAAATGAAATCATATGACTTTATTACCTACACTCAAGTGCAATATCGCCGTAATCGTTTAGTAACCAAAGTGGAAATAACGCCGTAAAAGTGTAATTGTTAAGGTTATAAATTGCCAAAAGAATGAGTTACCATTGTCAAGAATTGAAAAAATGTGACAGAGAAGATAGAAGGGGCGGGGGCGCGTCCAGCGGGCGATAGCGAGCGCATGGTGCGTGCAGCGGGCCTGCGAATACGCGGCAGGTGTGCTCTACATTGCATTTTAACCACTGTTGTCTGTTGCTATGGCCTCCCCCCGGGGGCACATTATAGTCTTTTTGGAACCTACTATTCCATTTAGATTTGTGTCTTGCGGGGTAAAAGGGAGCCCAGGCCCCTCAAAGGCTAGTAGGAGTCACCTGGACAATCCACATATTTCCACGGGAAATCAGTTGCCCCAGAGTACAATATTTGCTCTCTTTAGACAAAAAATGTGCTCTGACTGGTTATTGAGGTTGGCCCCTATATGGGAGTATCGTGGTGGTTGTGGTTTCGGACCCTCGTGAGAGTTTGTGGGTCGGACCATTCAAATTAACACAATGAATGGTTCAGGTCCAGTGAGTATGAATGCTGGCGTGTTCTTGATAAATAAGAGCTTCATGCGTTCTAGACCAGGAGTTGGAAAGTCTCCAACTCCTCAGCAAGGAGTGAGGGCACGGCCTACTCCGGACTTTCTAAATTGCTACTAGAAGTGACTGGAGGATATACGTATCTGAAGGCCTTCTAGGGCGTAGTTGGTGTCCAATCAACTAAGTGTTTTAACTACCATCTGATTATGACCTCGCGGTCGGTGCAGATGTAAAACAAATCACACATTGTTGCTATGGCCAACCCCCCGGGGGCAGATTTATGGTCTTTATAGTACGTAACAGCTATCTTGAGCTGTGCAACTGGGAGAAAAACGGAGCCCAGTCCTCTGAAGGCAGGTAGGGAGTTAACTGGAAGCTCCACTTATTTCCACGGGGATCAGTGAACCGCAGAGTTCATTATTTGTCTCTTTAGACATTTAATAGTTCTCTGACTGATCATTGAGGTTGGCCCCTATATGGGAGTAACGTGGTGGTTGTGATTTCGCGGCCCAATAACAGTATAATGGTTATTATGGTGGCCAGGATCATCTCACTAATAATGACCCGCAAAGTGAATGATCCAGTCCAGTGAGCATGCTAGACATGTGTTCTGGACAGGAGTTGAAAGTCTCCAACTCTTTAGCAAGGTGTGATGGTTTGCAGCCCTGCCCTGGAATCATTAAAGTTGCTTGGAATTATGTCTTCGACTTCCTAGGACGCATGTATGACGTTCCAAATTATACAATAGTGGGTTGTCCACCATCTGATTAAGACTACATAGTCAGGCGCAGATGTAAAAAAAATCACACTCTGTTGCTATGACCAACATTTCAAATTTCAAATTTTGTTTGATACTCTACTTAGTTCAGAATGACATTATCAGTTCAGTGTACTTTCCCCGTGTTACAAGCAAACAACAAAAAAAAAAAGAATTAAATCAAATAATAAAATCAAAGAGGGCCAAATATATGAATATAAATTACTACCGGGATTTAGGGCATCGACCAAATTATTGTACAGAAAAGATGAAGAACAAATATTTAAATATAAATATAGCAGAAATAATATCAAATATTATTATTGTTATGAAAAAAACTGTAACGTTGGCGTTGCGGTGGACTTAAATAACACAAAATATTGCCAAACAAAAGTGGAAAATTCTAAACTCATAATCGTGGAGCACAAGGTGACCTTTTTGGAAAACTGGAAGTTATCAATGGAATTAAATGTGAAGTAAAAAAAAGTCAATTAAAAGATCAAGTGTACGTGATATTTTTAACGAATAATGTAAAAAATTTAAAGCAGCTTTTAATACAATAGAGTATGGAAGAATAAAAACAAAAATTTCCTAAATCTCTAATGACTTTCAGTGACATCATTGAGGTATTTAAAAATAAAAAAGTTGTTCGAAAATTGGCCATGTCCTAATATCTGGACTGATACAATAATTACTGAGAATTTCTCATACACTCTTTTCGTTTCGCCAATAATTTCAAAAGCCATACAATCGATAAGCAACACATCTGAGTCCCGTAATTACGCAATGGATGCAACTTTTAATGTGGTGTCAACATCGAAGTATTTTAAGCAATTGCTCATTATTCATTTCGTTCACGGCGAACATGTAAGTTATAATAATGTTGTTAAATATATAATTATTTGATAATTTTTATAGTTTTTTTAAACGATATTTTTTATCTTTAAATATATTTATCTTTCAATATATTTAAATATAATTATCAACATGACTAGAAACAAATTCATTAAAATAAATTACTTTTTTTTTACTTTCAGGCGTTTCCATTTATATATGTGTTGATGTCCAAGAAAACGGAAGGAGCACATGTTGCAGTTTTTAAAGTTATATAACTGATTTTGAAAACGGATTTCGAAATGCCATACAAAAGCTATACCCAACAGTAAAACTGGTTGGTTGTTGGTTTCATTACACACAAGCATTGCGGCGAAAGGCTTTGAAAATTTCTTGATTCACAAATTAGTTGAATACGAATAATTAGGCTAAAATTTTCTTTAATAAATTCTTATATTTGCCATTGTTAAAACTAAACGATATAATAGCAGCATACCAAGTTTTAAAAGCAGATCCAATGGATGTAAAATATATTAAAGGAAAAATGTCAGAAAGCTATTTTCCATCTTTCATCAAATATTTTGATTCTTACTGGATGCATCATGTATATATATGAACAATTATACAGTTTATTTTAAAAATATTTCTTTTTTTTGGTTTAAGGAGAAAGTAACGAACTTCTCCGTGTACAAAGAACCGATCCGAACAAGCAACGCCGCAGAAGGCCTTCATAGCCAGCTTAATTTAAAGCTTTCAAAATTATGATTATTTTTGCTATTTAGATGCGGTTAAGTCAAGCGATTTTTTAAAATCCTTTTTTGGATGCACATCTTTATATACAAAGAAAAACAGTTGTCTTGAAAGGCGAAACAAATTTATACAGAAGCGGTATCAGCTACTGAGGGAGACGAAAATAGCACTGAATACTTTACTCGGACAGTTCTCTAAAGTGAAGAACTGTATGATTGAGGAAAGTTTTTTTAATACAATTGACAGCAACGACGACGAATCAGATGCAAATAGCAGCGGAGAAGACAGCGCTGACGCCAAAGTAGAAGAACAAAATTACCTTTCGTGTATTATTTGTCGTGGAAGGGAAAGGCAAATACTGTGTGATGAGAAAAAAAGGGAACACAAACATTGCACCCAATTTGTCGTGCCATTATCAAAAATGGCACATTTATATATTTTTTATTATTAAAAATTTATAAACATTCCATTTGTGAACTAAACTTTATTTTTTTTTTGTTAATTTTTTGTAAATAAAAGAAATTAAATAAGTTTGAATTATATAAGAAAAATTAAATATGCAATAACACCATAATGGCTTTATTTCATTCCTTACATGGAAATAAAGCCATACGACATTGTTTAACAATCGAATGAGAAATAAGGCCATATGGCTTTATTGCCTATAACACTGCATCATTGTTTGGTTAACCCCAATTGTTGAGAACGTTTTGGAATTGACAAATTTGGATCAGCTTCAACACTGTGATTTACAGCTGTGAACACGTGTTAGCTTTGGCATATTTTATATCGAGCCTGTCGACCCAAATTTAACACTCAACATTTTAATATCAGTCTCAAAAGGACGATTATGTTGTCCGAAAATATTACGATTGTTATGAAATGTAACTTTAACAGAATTACCATTTTCATAGTGGATTTCAAATATTTTAATGCAATTTTCATGCGAAATTGCCAGTGCATCTGCTACGCCAGTGTACATAACTTATGCAAAATGTACAATGCCAATCAATATAGGTTAATAGAAATTGATAGGCTTGGTTCTACGCACTTATGATATGACGTTGGTAACCAAAGATGTGTACCAGTAACGTTTTCAACCGTTGATTTTTTGGTCATTCATTGGATTCTTTTAGATCTCGTGTGCATGAGTATTATCACAAATTCGTTCATTTTGTTTCTTACCGTATCCTCATCATTCATTCAAAAATGAGCCTGATTGCTTAAGATTTGCAATAAAAAAGAAAACCCACTTTTACCAAACAATTTTAAAAATTTGTCGGTGCATTTGCTATTTCCACCAATAACACTTTGACAAACAAGACTGGGTAAATGACAGCCAATTCGACAGATGATCCTAAATACATCCAAGTTTATTTTTATATTTTGCTTGAATTTATTGTCGTGTGTTGTTATCATTATGGCTCTTTCATTATTTGTTATCATACGATAACAGACAGACAAAACTTGAAGTACCTATTGCCTTTGTCAGTAAACAGCCGATTTCTACTAGTGCGGCCATCTAAGCTGCTCCGGGGACTACCACACACTACAGCTAAAGAAAAGTTGTTCTGTTGATGTAAGGGGAAAATTTCAAATTGTCGTAAAGTGTAATTAGGCGAACAGCTTTGTGGTCGTGCTGACATTGCCTTGCCATTTCTATTGGGATCCCTGTTGCAGATCACTAAAAAAACTTAATATAATAGATTATAATTCTCATTCACAAAATTTAGTTTTGGAGATGAATGTCTGCTATTTCTAAATAAAATATGAATAAAGTACAATGCCAGCATTAATAAACAGTAACAATGGCGCCAAATGTTGACCACAATAGTCTGCATTTCTGTATATTTTATGAAATAAAATGTCACAATGTATGTCACAATGTCACAAAAGTGTTTGTTGTTAGTAAGTATTTGTCGCATTAAATACCATTAATGCAAATAAAGCTTATTAAAGAATGAGTAAATTTTAAATATCGCCTTGACTTTAATAATCCTTAAAGCCTAGTTGAAATGGACTAGAATTTAAATGGCTCGTCATTACTTACTTATTCCACTTAATTTTATGTTCAAATTTCATTTAAAGCATCTAAATCTTGAAAAAAAAAACAATAATACAAAAGAAAAATGTATAAAGAAATAAATTATAAAAGAAAATAAGAACGAGAACATACATAAAACATTTATATATCCATAAAAGATGAGCTCTCATTAATAGTCTGGATGTATTTGGGTGGATTTTTACAATTTCATCAAGAATGTCTAAGATTTAGTTGAATGTCCATTTATAGTTCATCTTTCTTTTTTATGTATTCGAGTTGAAGTGTTTGTCCTTATGTAATTCTACACCTATGATGTCAAGACCACATTCGTTGACAACCTTAATCCATTCAAATAAAAGAAAAAAAATTGATAAAACAAAAGTAAAAAGAAGAAATAAAATAAAATAGTAAAAGTAAAGAGAGGTAGTTTTCTCATTATACGTTTTTTTACTATATAGTTGCAAATATATGAACGAAAATGACATAGTTTATGACCCATTTCCCGGTAACGAGCGAATGCTTTCGTTCATATTCTCAACAAATATGTAAATTGTTATTTAGAACGGGCGAATATAAGTATGTGGCTGTGAAATCTGTTGCAGACTCGAATTATACATTTTTTGGATTAGTGGCTGGTATCATTATCAACTAAAACTGATTGTAGACAGGAGTAATATAGGGACGAAGAGTATTATTGATGTTATGAATGCATTAGACGTAAGACAGATACCGACATTGTAGAGACTTGGAAGAATGCACTTAAATTTTTCTGGAAGCTCACCAAGAAATGAACACGAAAATCAGCTCGGAGTAATTTAAAGTAGTTTTGATAGTGAAAAATATGTGTAAGGGCAAACAAAGGGGACTTTTGGTGAATGTCACATTTGAACCAGCCCACTATATAAGTATAGATGACAACCATCATGAAAGCGTAAAAAAAGTGTTTAAAAATTATTATCCTATGTTATTTAACTATAATATTGCTGTTTCCTGTCCTAACTGACTGCTTTGTAGTCGAAGGCGAGCGCTTTCGATGCGAATGCATCATTCTCAAGCCGCGTTGTAGTTTGTACTGGGGAGTCAGTGTTGGCGTTCAGGCAGTTCAGTTGGAACATAAGTTAATTATTTATAAATTCTTGGTTCTGTCATAGTATTTCCTAAATTATGCCTATAATTACCATATTGTCTAATTAATCGGTTAGTTAATTCTACTGGAAAATCATTCCTTATTGTGTCTTTATTCTTCAAATGAAATTCTCTATCACTTATAGACAATATTCTGTCTATCATATTTTTCGCCGTGCTTATTATCATTTTTCTCGGATGTTTGGAATAAAAATAATAATAATTTTTGTTATCGTATTTAATTATGTAAACAGTGAGTAGTGAAATGTCCAAATAGATATGTTTTTCCCGCAATAATACATTTTATATTTAAGTTTTTTTTTTATTTAAATAATAAATATTTTATGAGACCATTATGATATTTTTATATATGAAGAAGTCATGAACAGTTGACGTATATTAACTTAAAAACTATTTTAATTATACTTTAAATGCTTCACGTATATTATTATTGACTGAATGAGAATTTCATTGAGCAAAAAAGTTAAAAACTTAATATTTGAAACTTAATCCAGATATAAACTCCATGTCAGAGAACTATCAGCTTTCTTTTATAATTGTTTTGATTTACAAATAGAAGTAAAGATGTTTTTCTAGAAAAGCTTTTCAACTTTTTCAAATTTTTTTAACAGATTACTTTGCGACTGTTCTCTGTTTTTGAAAAAATCATATGAAGAGAAACACACTAAGAGGTTCAATATGTTTTGAGTGAAATAAAGAAGAACGCTGAGAACATAAAAATACACATTGAAATATCAGCTGTGCCTCTTGCAGAACCAGATATCTTTTAGGTATATTATTAAATTATAATGCCTGCAAAAAGAAGATTCTTCTGCAAATTGACATGCATATCGGAGAAATTGTTGTTTCTGGAAATAGTTAATAATAAGCTTAGCAGCATTACTCTCGAAATGGGGATATTTTAACAAAAGAGGACGAAAAATTCGCATTTTGTTTTGAAATTTTACTTTGGAGACTTTTAATTGATTCAAAAACGTTTGTGTCTTGTATTATTTATTTGCTAAATTTAGAATTTTGGTTCTAATTCCGCTTTATTAAAATTTTTTAGTATGACAAAAGCTTATTTTTTAAGATAGAAATTTATAATTAACAAGCTTTGTAAACGGGATTGAAAGGAGTGATCGTAAAATCATAATACTTGTTTTACCTTCAATAGACTTATGCTTAAAATAGTTTATTCAAAAAATATTTAGACGATATATAGATGAAAAGATATAAACAAAATCTATATTAAATAAATGTTTCGCTCCAAATTTTCTGGGAATTTTTGAACAACTGCTTGTGTAATATAATGATAGCGCTGAAGAAAAACTAAGCAGATTAAGTGTTAACTCTACTTTGATTATTTATAAGAAATGCTTGTGAATAGACAACAAAATTATTGTCAATATTCTTAAATACTGATATATTTTTTGAGGTACTCTAAGGTAATAAACAAAATTCGCTTAGGGGATTCGATTTGAAAAACTTGGAAAGGCTGGTCATGAAAAGTTAAACAGTGGACTGTAGAAGTTTACTCCAACTGAAATATTTACTTCTTTATAAGACTTTAAGGATTTTGTATGACAGATGGACCTTAGATATTTAAATAATCAGTTTGTTAATTTTAAAGAAATACTAAAACAATAATCACAGCAGTAAAAAGTAAACAAAGAAAAATAAAAAGAAAAAGCAATAAAACTTGATAAGACCAAATAAAAATTCTTTTCATCAAACTCAAGCTCAAAAACAGAAAAACAAAAGAAATGAAAAATAAGATTAAAAAAATGCACAAGAAAGTTTTCGTAAAATAATAAAATGAGATGTTAATGATGCTGTTTATGTGCTTCTGCGGGTTGAATTATGCAGATTTATATTAACACTTTTTTCGTTCTGTTTTTATTTTGATAGCGGTATTCAGTTTCTGCTCTTAGTTATTATTTGGTAGGGGCAATAACAAAAAGTAAATTGAATATTAAATTTATTCATTCACATTAAAATGCTTCCACATCCGAACGCCTTTAATAATATTCCTACCATAAGTATAATAAAAATAACTCAAATATCAACAACATCAGCAGAAATGTTTAAATATACAGCAAGTTAAATCATTTTAAGTTTTTTAATTAAAAGGGCACCTATTTAGAAAAATTATAAACTTTTGAAAGAAAACTTAAAAAAAATAATGAAAATAATTGTCTGGCAATTTATTTAATGTATTTAAGTGTAAATTAAAATTATTGTTTTATGAAGAATGACTTACTATTTTTCAACAATATAAATAAGCCATTTATTTATATTAAGTTCGTGATAAATTAAATTTGTAAATTATATTTAGGCACGTCATAATTTTGCATAATAATAAATTTCAAATAGACTCAAAACTGATGTATTGGCGGCCATTTAATAGTGTTTAAAATTTATGTGCATTTTTAATGCCACTCATTTTCTTATTAAACTTAATTTATATTAATTACCCGCTAGGACAGCTAGAAGGTAACTAACAAGAGACAACAGCCAAGAGAGTTAAGCAAGAGAAATATTAGCAGTAAACTACACAAATGGAAAACATTTTTATATCTTAAAAACAAAAATCACAAGCTGAATAACAATGAAGTAATAACGCATGAAATGGTAAATGATTGAAATATTTGAAAATTCTACAGAAAAGTACTAACAGCATATCAGAACTTACGATGATTCCAGAGCAGGATAAATATATCAAGATATCTCCTGATTTAATTTTAAATTCACTTAGCAGTTTTTCCGTGACATTTAAACAGACAAGCAGGCAGACAAAGAATCCCAAAAATGTTTGATATTCATAATTGGTATCTACAACAAAAAAAAAATATTTAATATTGTTTCAGTTGTATTATAATGGATGGAAATAAATTGTCCATCAAATGATAACATATCCTGAACTGAGCTTTGACACTAATTTATTAAAAAAAAATTCGGAAATTTTAAGCATGGAACTCTAAACTCATAGATTTTTAATTATGAAAATTCACTACCAAATTCCTAAAATTCCAGCAGCCTTACTTTGTAATCAGTTTCCTTGTGAAACCAATGACGAAAACAAAATACTCGGACTAGTGCTAGTGTGTGATTAGATTTGCATCCGCGCCTGGCCATGAAGCCTTAATCAGGTGGTGGATCAAACTACTGCATAATTTGGAACGTCATGCTCGTCCTAGGAAGCTATAATTCTATGCAACAGAACTTTCTAGTTGCAAATTCGATGATTTCAGAGCAGGGCTGCAAATCATCACTCCTTGCTTAAGAGTTGGAGACTTTCCAACTCCTGTCCAGAACACATGTCTAGCATGCTCACTGGATCTGGGAACATTTCACGAAGTAGGTGTTATTAAAGGTGAAATAAACCCGGCCACCATAGAACCATAGACTGATATGGGGCCGCGAAACTACAGCCACCACGATACTCCCATATAGGGCCAACCTCAATAATCAGCCAGAGAACAGTTAAATGTCTAAAAAGACAAATAACGGAACTCTGCGAGCTTACTGATTCCCGTGGAAATAAAGTGGAGTTTCCAGTTGTACCCCTGCTGACCAGTTGCACAGGTCTAAGTTGTTGCTATCGCCCTCGGGGGGTTATCATTTGATAAGTATAAATGACCCGAAATTAAAAATTTGTGATCAAGAATTTAGATACTGTTTTTTGAAGACTGAACAGTTTTCATCAAAGTTAATGCCAGTTTTATTTTACTATTGTATCCTTTACATAAGTCACTATGTGCAACAATATGCTTGTGAGCTGTGACATTCTTAGATATTTTATACAACACGAAGCAACTTCCTGAGAATAAAAAACTAACAAAAGAACGCTAATTATGTGTAGTATATTAGATATCACTATAATATAGTTCAGAAGGTGCGCTATTTTTTCGTACTAATAATAATAAGTCCAATAATCACAACAATGCTTCACACATACACACACACACATGTTTCCATTTCTTTCACACTGAGCTCCGTAAGTACAGCGACTTGAGCTACTTTCAAAATAAACATTTTTGTTATACCTTTAATTATCAACACCCGTCTCAAACAAATCTCAATACTTCTCAACTTATTAATTTCAAATTTATTAAAAATTAAAACAACCTACTCAGTTGTGATTTATGCCACTTTCAATGTAAACGGCTTAATTGACAGTTTTACTTTGTTATTCCAAAAGTTTTTAAAAATGCTTATTAAAAACAAATTGTAGTATACAAATAATTAAAAAAACAAAAATATAACATGGCATTCAATATAAAACATTTTTACATCTTTATTTTATATTTTACAAAAATATAATTATAATTAATTATTTAAAACAAAGCTCATTATCCGAATACTTAGTTTTTTAATATGAACAAATTCTTTGTAAGTTCTTCGTAAACCTTGCAAATTTACCTTTTTTGGGTTTTTTGCTTTTTATTAAAAAGATTAATAAAAAAACAACAACAAAAATATGTTGATTTTGCTAAAAACAATAAGAACATACCCGGATAAATAATATTCATTTTTACACATCGTTAACTATAAAATGATAAATGGAAACAGTGGTATTGCCAGAATCAAAATACTAATTTTACTAAAGCACACATTAGCTAAAGTACTAAAGTACTTCTGTTAGCCTTAAAGTGTTTGTTAACTAACGTGTACATTAAAGCTGAAGTAAGAGTTGTTTATGCATACGGCCGCAAATAGTTAACTTGTGAGAGTTTCTTAAACCTGGCCTTCTAATGGAGTTTTTCTTTTTTTAAAATGTAAAAATGAAAAACGTGCATTATAGTTATTGATCATATCCAAAAGCTCCCTTTATCTTAGAGATACGATCGCACGTACCTTTCTTCGGAAATACCTCTGTTTGGCCTGTGTGAAATTTTATTACGATATCTTAAATAGTTCATAAGCTACGGAATTACTTCCAAAAAAAAAACCTTTTCAAAACACTCTTCACAGCCGCATTAATGATAAAAAGGAAACAAGCAACGTATTATAAGCAAATATTAAGAATAAATATGCATTTGATAACACATATTTGATAGCTTTGAAATTTTTGTATTAAGTCTACCTTTGTTTGCATATTTTTTCTTAAAAACAAGAGGCATAGAAATCACTCGTAAAAGGGAATGAATGCTTAAAACATAAAGACATAATACGTTTAACTACAGAACAGTTTTAATAAAATAATAACTTCCTAAATAATTGTATTAATTTTTCGCTATTTTCCTTTTTGTTTCATAGCACAAATATTTTGTACGTGTCACAGAAAATGCTAAGTAAAGAAATATATATATAGAAATATCCTTAAATCTTATGCAAAACAAATAGATGTGCGGAAATTTTTTTATTTATGCTAACGGGCTGAATATTTTATATAAAATGTTATTAAGGTATTCCGCCTTAAGATAATTTGTGCATTTTTTTCTTTAATAAAAATTGAGCTATTTTTATTTTAATAAGAGCTGGTTTGCTGGGCTTGTATTTCTTTTTGGTTCCTTATTTAAATTCGATTATAATTATTTTGTTAAAATTTAGAAAAGTTTTCCTCAGCGAAGGAAATGAGTAAGAGCTTTTTTAATAACAAAACTAATAAATGAAAAAAATAATTTAATTTAGTATTCGGGATCACCCTCCCCCCCCCCCCCTCTTCTTCAGAGTTATGCAGTCAAGTAGGATCTCTTCCCCATCCTGACATTTGCTTTCGGAAGCAAAATGCGGCACGTCAGGTTGGGTCTAAAACTGGAGGAGAAAGTATAAATAATCTCTCGAAGTCTGTCCAGTTGAGTTGAACACACAAGTGCCAAGGAAACCAGTTGCCCATAGGACTACGGCCGTTTACTGTTTATCAGTGAGGACCTTCAGGGAGTAACGTGGTGGCTGTGGTTTCAAAACAGCCAAACTGTGAAAATCGTTTGGCTTTTTAAATAATTCGAAGGGCTGTTGGACATATGACAGGACAAGTAGTTTGATAGTCTCCGGCTCTCCAGTAAGGAGTGGGGGCACGGTCCTGCTTGCTGTGTTTTAAAAAATTGCAAATTAGGGCATGTATACACCTAGTTGTGTATGCGCATTAGGGCATTGGTGGACGTATTGTATTCACCGAGTAGTAAGAACACTGCTAGATTAGAGCCAAACGGCAAGGTGCTGACGTTAATCTGAATCACATCTGTTTGGGATCTTTACTAATGGAATATTCGGAGTAGTTGTTAATCTATACGATCCTTGCTCGGAAAAAAATTGTTTGGGATCTATTGAAGAAGCAAGTTTGGCGTAGAGTATAAAAGCTGAGTATAGGGAGTTATTTTAATTATTATAGAACTTACGAAAGTGTTAACTACCACACCACGCTCATTTTTTTCCATTGTGATTATTTTACTCTTTTAATTATCACAAATAAACTGACTTTTGTGATTTTGTAATTTAAGTTTTAAAATCTTAAATTAGCATAAGTTTGTCGATCGACCTTTTGTTCTTTCTGCTAATTTTGTGCAAGTTTCGGAGCTGTTTCTTTCGTAACCGGCGCAACTAGTTCCATTAGATTGGCGCTACATGTTAAATATTGACCGCTACTTCTGATTAAATACAACAAAAATTTCTTCCTTTTAATTATTAGCTTTGGAGTTTTAATCGTACTGACAGAATAGTTGCTGCTAGTCGACATATTTCTTATTATTGATGGAGATCTGAAGGGCATCATGGAATTTGAGAAACTTTTATGCAAAGTGATCTAATCAAATATCGAGAAAAGCTTTAAAATTGATGTTTTGATTTTCAAACTTATGATAAACACTGTTGTCAATTCCTTCGGTGTAAAACGTAATTACTATCTGTTTGTTCGATATTACCGGCAAGCGCTTTCGATGTAATGATTAATGGTAAGTCAGCTGTTCACGTTAAGGTCGTTCTTTTATCACAGCAGGTATTTTATACGGAACTTATCTAATATTTTCGTCTTTTTCGTTTTTGTTTTGTAAACTTCCATGTTATGAAGAATGTCTAGTTTTCGTCCTTTTTTGCAAGCGTGCAGTAATGTCATACATTCACCTTTTTCCCTTAGTGTGTGTCCGTGAGTGTCGAGGTCTAATGCAAAATTGTAGTTTTCTGTTTTCCATTTGTATGCGCGTATGTGTTCTGTAAATCATATTTTTAGTCTTCGACCAGTTTCTCCAATTCATCCAGTATGTTTACAGATACAAGTAAGTCTGTATACTCCGCTGGAACAAAATTTGTCAGTTCTTTCTGATAATGCCCTGAGATTTTGTCTTAGAGTGTAGTTAGTTTTTAATTCTGTGAGTGTAAACCTTCTTTGTGAAAAAGTTTGGTTAATCTATATATTTCTGGTCCAGTGTAAGCAAAATCTGATCGTCGTGTTGTTCGGTTGCTTTTTTGTCGTCTTTATTCCAGCTTTTAGTGTTGTATTGCCTAAGAAGTTTGCCGATGTTAGTGGATTTATAGCCGTTAATTTTAGCTATGTTGTATATTGTGTTGAGTTATTTGTACTTATCTGGAGTAAGTGGAACCATCTTAAGTCT
The DNA here is from genome assembly GCA_030448955.1 of Trichopoda pennipes. Taxonomy (NCBI): domain Eukaryota; kingdom Metazoa; phylum Arthropoda; class Insecta; order Diptera; family Tachinidae; genus Trichopoda; species Trichopoda pennipes. The sequence goes on from JASKUP010000088.1 coordinate 8,336,170, forward strand.
GTGTATCATATGTCGAAATGCTGCTAGTTTATGTTGGGTAGGGTGGCTCGAGGTGATGTGAATGGTAGTGCCCGTCATAGTATTTGTTTTGTAAATGTCATAATGTTAAACAGTCAGTTGATCGTGTTATTGTAATGTCAAGTTAATGCAAACTACTGTTTGATTCTTTTTCCATTGTGTATGTAATGTTATTATGGATTACGTTTAAGTCTGTTAGAATTTGTTCGGCAGTGTCTTGTTTGAGGTTACATACGATGTCATCTACATATCTATAGAAATGAGTTAGGATGTGTTATTCCATTAGTGTCTAAAGGTGTAGTGATTCGAGACGTTGCATGAAAATTTCCATGCAGATTGCGAATGTTGCGTTTCTCATGTGGAGTCGGTCAGTTAATTTGAAAAAGTAATTGTTAATTTAAAGTAGTTCTGTATAATAATTATAGTTATTCAATCTTTTTAATATTTAATTATTAATTTATTATTTAACAATTATTAGTAATTTAGTATTATTCTCAAGATGTCAACCAATGGTTTGGCAAAATATTGAAATATTTTTTATTATATAAAGACCGAGTGCTTAATAATAAATGACTAATTAAAGTAGTTCTGTTTGATTATCATCGTTGCATGATGATGTATTGGTTGTCGTACAAATTGTGTAGGATGTCTTGTGGGATAACTAAGGTTTCTCGTGTTGGTATTGATGTATATAAATAAACGAGTCGCGTGTTTTCGGTTATCTTGCTGTCTTCAAGTTTTTCGACAAGGTTTTGTATATTATGTATCGCATATGTATTTTATAAATTTATCTTTTCTTAAAGTAGTGCGGTGAGATGTTTAGCTAGGTGATATGCTGGTGCAGGTCTGTAGTTTACAGGGGCTTTCATCGCTATATTTTCTTTCTGTATTTTTGGTTATGCTTTGAATGTTGGTGGTTCTGGCTTCATGTTCATGTATTTATACGCTTTTTCGTCAGTGAACATTTTACAGCGTTTAATAGGATTTGGAAATAATAAGTTGTGTCATTTTTAAATTCAGTGTAGTTGGCCTATCGTATGAATTTTTGTGTGTATTTCCTTTGTCCGCTTTTGTAATTAGTAAGGCATTGTCACGTATTTGTTAGTAGTTATTCTTTTAGTATTTGTTTACTAGGTTTTTGTTCGTTGGGATTTGTTTTTATTTTATTGTCTACTTTAATCATTGTTCAAGTACGTCGGCTAATTTGTGTCTCATGTGTTCTTGTCGGTTGTCTGGTACCTGAGTAATAGTTGCTTCGGTGTCTACGATTTGTGTTTTAATTGTTATTTGTATCTCGTCAAAATGTAGACTATATCTCAGTCCTATCTCCATTAGCTTTGTGAGTGGAATTTTTGCTGGTGTAATTATTGGTTTGTTTTGTTAGTTTTGTAAATTTTTTTCCATCCATTTGTACTTTACATTCATGTGATTTAGTACTCGACATCGTAAATTATGTAGAAATTGTGAAAGTATGTGGTATAGATAATGTCTAGTTAAAATGTCAGCTACCTCTAAATGAGTTCTATATATTTCCGTATTAAGTTTGTGTTTTTTGTTTTAAAGTGAGCGAATCTCAGTCTTAATACATGTCAATTGTGCTATACGTTTAGGTTCTTGGGAAGCATAGGTTTGGGTGGTGATATTTACCTTTACGTAGCGTGGCGTAATGTTGTTTTCAAGACATTTTTTAGTATAACATATGGTTGTTCAGTTTTCAGTTTATTTTTAGCCTGACTAGCTGAAAAATAAATAAATCCGAGTAGTTGTTATTATAGGGCCAAGTTAAGTATTTATTATATAATTTTATATTTGCACTCGAATAAATAAATTAAAGATCCTTTCCAAAAAAAAAAAAAAACACATCTTTTATTCACCACAAACTAAACCGTAATGTGTAAAAGAAGCCATTTATTTAAAGTAGTATGGAAAAAAGCTATAGTAACCGTCTAATAAAGTGACGAATAAAGAAATATTTCAAAAGTTTTATGTGTTTAGCTTCCGTACTTCAAAATGCTATAATGCAAAAACAGTTTTTATTCTCTGTTCATTTATAATTCGCACAAAGTTTGTTTTAGACCACTTACATGCGATTAAGATATTTCCATAAAAATCTGATAAATTATTTAACAAAACAAAAATACGTTTACATGTGCCCAAATACATTTATTTGGCTAACAAGAAGTTTGTTTTTATTTTTTTATTATTAATTTTCATCATCATGCGCATTTTATGGTCGAAAATAATTCATACAATTTACTTATTCAGTTTCTTGTTTCATCGAAATTCAGCCGCTAACAGAAAACGTTTTGCTAAAGGCAAAAGTAGAAAAAAATATAAATAAATAAATATTATCCGGTGTTTTTGTTTTTGTTGTAGAAAAGAAACATTAAAAACACAGTGTTCAAGATAATGCATGTAGTTTTTTCTGTTGTGGTAATTGTATATAAATAGCTGCAGACAATTTACATAAATTATAGGCAAACAAAAATAAATACAGTACCTTACATAAGTTTACAAATTAAACTATTCTACAAGAGTACAATTAATTTTTATTAGAAAACAAATTTTAAAATTTAGTTTTTCGACGTATTCGTAGCAGATGCATTGACAATTGTTACAATGAATTCAATTTCGTACGAAAAGTGCATTAAAATAATTAAAATCCTCTATGAAAATGGTAGTTCCGTTAAGATTTCATTTCCTAAAATTCGTGATATTTTGGTACAACATAATCGTCCTTCTGAGACCGCTATTCCTGCTGCTGCAGGAATTAAAACCGACCGATTATTCACATCGCCGTAGATCCGCTAAATTCATTTAGGAACAACCGACTGACTTTTTTGAAAAAATCATTTTTTCAGACGAAGCCCATTTTGCCGCATTTGGGCTACTAAAAAACCCAATAGCAGTTATTGAGAAGCCTTCACATGCTTAAGGTGTCAATGTGTGGTGCGCTATGTGATCTGGAGACATGATTGGGTCGTTTGTTTTTCGAAGACTGTAAATGCACTAACGGTTAAAGATCATGCTGTTGCGAGGTCAATGGATCATGCTATTTCGAGATGCTAACATCTCACTTTTAGCCTATTATTGACGAAGTGTATATCACTGACATGTGGTTTCGACAGGATGGTGTCACATGACGCATCCCTTATGAAACGATCAATTTATGGCAAACAAAATTTCTCGATCGTATAATTTTACGACAATCAGCAGTTAAGTGGCCAGCCAGATTGTGTTATTTAATAACAATGGACTATATTTTGTGGCCCTATGTTAAGGAAAAAGCCAGTCGAGCCGACTTCAGCCATTTTGTCAAAAATTGATTAAAACCTTTGATGAAAGAATCGATATCTGCCAATGCTTCAGAACTTACGTATTGTTACGTTTATACCTTTTACAAACGTTTCGTTGTGAGTTCTTTATTACAAAATAAATAACACCAGTTTTTAAATTAATTATAAGTTTATTTACTTTAACTACCCAGAGTTGGCACTACAGAACAATTTACTTAAGTCTTTTTCACGAGATTTATTTTTCAACTAACTAACTATCCACTCAGAAGCTACCTTTTATATTTGTCCACTAAAAGTCTAGAAAAATGAAGAATCTTCTAGTCTCTTTGCATCACATTTTGTTGTTGTATGTTGTTCATTTAATGTATAGGTGCCTGTATAGCTGTGTGTATTTTTGTTTTTTTTAAGATAGTTGTTGTCATCTTGTGTAGATAAGTTTTCTTATCTTAGTAAACAGCATACCGATTTGTTGTTGTCTTGCGTGTAGTGAACAGAAATTTGTTGTTTTGCGTGCATAAGTTTTCTTTTCTTTTAAAATTTAAGTAAGACACATTTGTAATAATATGTTAAGGCATTATGTGATACCTGGGGCTATTTTCCGAATTTGGATTTAGAAAGACCTATGACCAAATGTAAAGCGACTGTCCAGTAATTTTATAGGTACGTTAGAGATCAAATTGAATTTTTCTTTGCAAAATATTATTAATTTTTCTTGAAAATTTATGAGTTTCAAGAGGAGCATTCTAAGAGCTCCGTTGAAAAAGAGTGCTAAGTTTTGAAATACAGTGGACGCGGGTAAATTGCTTAATTTAATAGGTAATTTTTTAATACAATTTACGTTATATTTCCAAATTTATTGTATTTTTAAACCGCTAATACTTTTATTTTTAAAAATTATTTTTTACACACACACATATATATATATATATATATTTTTTTTTTTATTTATATATAATTTTGACCGCCAACTCACAAATTGTGCCACTGTGCGCCTAAACTAGGACTCCCAGATTCTTCATAAGTCGAATTGATAAATTAGAAGTTTTTCTTCTTCTTAACAGCGAAAAACTTCTTCTGTATACTATAAAATAGTTTCTTAATTGTGTTCATTACCAATGAAATTTCTTTACAGAGAAATTACTTACAATAAAAGCAATTATATGAGATCGCCATGGTGTTAAGTAATTGAATTTAAAGCAAATATGACAAAAATTATTATTGAAATATTTTCGTAGCCATAGTCAAAGTCTTGACAATAAAAGATTTATATAATTGGTATTAGAATTAAGATTGGTATTGAACTACTATTAAAATTAACACAAAATACGGAATTTTCATTTTAAAACATAAATTTACCTTTTAGGAATAAATGCTTTAATCTGCTAAGACCAGGCTAAATAAAATACAATTGTGCTATGAATGGACATTTGTGCTTTACACTCGAATTAGGTAGTATTTATTGTGGTGCACTGTATATGACAGTCTTGATGGGCAGAAAAATTATTAAGTACTTTTAAAACTGTCTGAATACGTGTGGGAATATTTACACTGAATAAATAAATTTCTTTTACAGAAACCATTACAATTAGTTGAATTCTTTTTAACTCTTTTTTGCTCCAATTTGTTTAGTGTTCTTTTGAATTTTTCCTTTTTGTGAGCAGAACAATCAACGAAATTCAGTTTAAATTACATACAAATATAGAACAACTGGCTGGTTTTTCTGAAAAAATATGTTTTTCACACGAAGTCCATTTTCAGTTGTCCTGGTATCTCAATAAGCAAAATGGCCACATGTGGGCTTCTGAAAATCTTAGAGTGGTAATTGAGAAGCCTTTGCATGCTCAACGTGTCATTGTATCGTGCGCTATGTGGTCTGAAGGCGTGATGGTCAATAGATCACGTAATCGCGAGATGCTAACAACTCAACTTCGGCCTATTATTGTCGACGTGGATGTCACTGACATGTGGTTTCAACATGACGGTGTCAGATGTCACATAGCCAACGAAACGATCAATTTGTAGCTAACCAAATTTACCCATCGCATAATTTCCACCACTAGCTTATTTTTTGTGGCGCTACGTTAAGCACAAAGTCTATCTGCAGCCAATCGAATCGATTTTAACCTTAAAAAGCAAAATCCGTGATGTGATTAACGAAATAGTTTCGCCATTTTGCAAAGAAGTGATTAAAAACTTTGATGAAAGAATCGACATCTTTCAATGTGGTCGTGGTGAATATTTTTCAGATATCATTTTTCATTCAAAATTGCCGAACTTTTCTCTTCGTAATAGAGTACAAATTTTAATCATCTTAATCTGATTTTTTTATTTTATTTTGTTTTAGAAAACAAACTTCTTGTTGAAAAACCTTTTAGAAAGGCCAAAATCTTCAAAAATAAAATCAAATAAATTCAAACTAAAGTAGTAAATTAAATTTTAATTTTAACTTAGTATATTAAGAAAAGTTTTTTTTTTCTAATTAAATTAATTTTCTTCTTAACATATTTTGTAACCATAAAAAATAATATTGTAAGTTTTAAGATGAAGATTGGCATAGAAAGTACCAAAGATCTGCATTTCTACTTTGGTGGAAAGCGACAACTTATTGCACTTACAGCAGAAGATTAGCTCAGCTAATCAGCAAATCTGAAAGCATATTTTTTGTGACCTCAAAACGCAAATATATTTGAACATTCAATTGGCCAAATGAAAGAATGTCAAATTTGCCAACAAATATTTGTTTTATAAAAACAATAAATGTTGTATTTTTTGCTTTCTGTGTAAAAATTTAACTTACTTTTTGTTATTTAACCTGCAATATAAATTATTTTTAAAATCCGATATCTATAATTAAGTTATGTAAGGGTGTCTCACATTATATAAAGGATTTTTATTTGCCGCTTTATTCACAATAAATTATTTCAAAGTTGAAATGACGAATTTGTCAGCTGTATCGTTACAAGAAGCGATAACGTGTTTTCATTATTGGACATTTTTTTAACAATTGTAAAATTTCCAGTGTAAATTTATCGACAAAAATTCCCAAAAATACCGCTATTCGTGTTTAGAAAGCCCACATATGGCAATGTTTGGTATAGATTCTGGTCTGTTGACGTCATTTGATCATACTTTTCTCTTTACAAATGGGATAAGTCAAGCAATGCTGCCCGATATCAGGACATAACAACACAGTTCTTTGTATTGAAATTGGATGTCAACCATGTTACCAATATACAGTTTCAATATGACATATAGCCAGGTAAATAGTTTAATTTCTTCATGAGATATTGGCTGGTCGATGAAGGAAATAGGCCCCCTGACTTACAAACACCTGTACCATTAAACCCTGCTTCAATGAAATTCAGCCTTAATTAGGCAGAAATATCATTAAAAATTTTGAGAAGAGTTCTTAGATAACATGGTGGTGCTATGGTCCTTTATCCTATTCGGTAGACAATCCAAATTTAAATTATAAAACTGTGGTTTTTATTTAATTCAAATATTTCGCTAAATTTTGGATATCCTAAGGTTGAGTTAAATAATTTTCTAAATTACTAATTGTTTAGTTTATTCTGCTAAACTCCTAATTAATAATATTAATTCATAAGGACTTTATTGTATCTACATTAGCGGATGGCCCCTACTCAAGGAATGCATTATACCAGAACTAGAAAATTAGGTGACGTGGAGGAGGAAAGGGTGAGAAGTGTTTGTGGACATTCCATTTGAATTTTCCTACATTCAAAGTGACAGGAAAGAACTATTGAGGGAGTTTATTCCACATATCAACTGTTCTGCTAAAAAAACGAATAGTTCCATTCACTGGCCAATTGATAATAAATGGATGCGTCCTCAATGAAAATCGAGTCCAACGCAAAAACGTGCGAGTAACGGGAACAACTTCCCTAATTTCATTAGAGGGCTAACCATTGTAGTAACAATAAAACAGTGAAATACAACTTACATTGCGTCCATGCTCTAGAGAATTAATAGAGTTAGATACCTTACCGTCCCCAATAACCCTCTTGGCCCTCTTCTGTACGCGATCGAGAAACTTAAAAATAGACATACATGAGAGTTGTATTCCATTTTCGCACGGATATAGGTGGTATAAATAGTACGAAGATCGGATGGAGCGAAGTATCTCTTATATCGTGTTAGAAAACCGAGGCATTTGTAAGCTTCTTTAGATGCATGAAAATGAATTTTCATGCCAAGAACATTAAGAGCGTCCAATTCCACAATACCTATATGACCCATAGTAACAAATTGATGTGATTTGATTTACATCTGCACCGCCTAGATAGTCATAATTAGATGGTGGCCAAACTACTTGAATGATTTGCAAACATCATCCACGCCCTAGGAGGCCATCGAATAGGTATATCCTCCGGTCACTCCTAGTAGCAATTTCGAAAGCCCGAAGTAGGCCGCAGCCTTCACTCTTTGCTAAAGAGTTGGAGACTTTCCAACTCCTGGTCCAGAACGCATGAGGCTTAATATAATTAAGAACACGACGGCATTCATACTCACTAGACCTGAACCATTCATTGCGTTCATTATGAATTATCCGACTCACAAACTATCACAAGGGTCTCGAAACCACAACCACTACGATACTCCCATATAGGGGCCAACCTCAATAACCAGTCAGAGAACAACTAATTGTCTAAAGAGACAAATAGCGAACTCTGCGAGCGTACTGATTCCCGTGGAAATATGTGGATTGTCCAGGTGACTCCTACTAGCCTTTGAGGGGCCTGCGCTCCCTTTTACCCCGCAAGACACCAGTCTAAATGGAATTGTAGGTTCCAAAAAGACTATCATGTGCCCCGGGGGGACCATAGTAACAAATGTAGCATCATTCCCGAATACAGATCTATGTGTTGACATGCAATATTGCGTCTTACGGGCATTAAAATCGACTCTATTTACACGATGCCATTCTAGGATTATCGCGATATCGTGATTGAGCATATTATTCCTGTTTCGCCTAAAACAAAACGTTAACAGCAAAATCGAAAGAGCTGGCAACTGCTTCACAAATTTTCTATAATGAATTTATGAAAATTATTATAAGTATCCGTCTATAAAGTGACTTAACATTCGAACGCTCTTCTATTTTCAAAATATGATAATTATTTTCTTTCCATATTTCTTTTACCAATAATTGGTTTTAATGTGTTTTGCATTTTATTTTATATAAATAGATAAATGAATTCATATACATGGCTACAATTTATACATATATGTAGAAGCTATTAGCGTTGATACAAGATAATAATAACAGCAGTCGTGAGAGCGACATCAATATAAGTTTGAGATTTATAAGTTCAATATTGAAAATTTGGAAAATAATTTTTAATACTTTTTTTTATTACTTTGTGCTATTTTAGCAAACTATTGAATGTGCGCTAGACAAAATAATACACTTTATTTTTAATGCTAGAGCATTTATTTTGTCATAATAATGGAAAGTGTAAAAACAATTTTATTGTACAAAAACAACAACGAAAATAAATATAGAATGATTTACATCAGCAACTTTTATATATTCTTCGAAATACTAAATATGAAATGATTTAAATAAAATTGGTAGTTTTTGAGAGGAAAAACTAAAACATCTCGTGGGATGTTTAAAAATGTCTAAAATTGAACAAATTGTTTTTGGTCAGCAGATTGTTTCTTACAAAGCGACAGACGGTATCCAAAGATTGAATACTTTTGGAGACAATATACTTTCTAATAATGACCTACTAGGGGAAAAATGTTTGGGTTACTGTTTAATACAAGAGATAATGGTCACTAGTTCGATGTGTGTTATGTTGCAACAGAAAACATCAATACACTAGTGAAATTTATATGTCCTTTCCAACCTCAGCAGCAGGTATATTCATGGTTCATATAACAACAAGCGGAATTTGTCTTTAATAGTTCACAAAAAATTCAAAGACAGTAAGGCATGCGTTATAATACGATTACATTAAGCTCGATAATGCCTGTACTTTTAAAAACACCCTCGAGGGTACGCAGCCTTGATGGATCTCTTTACCGTCTTGATATGTGCCTACGGGGGTAGAAAACGACTAGCAGCACTAGTCGTCTGGACTAGCGGGAGCCCAAAGCTGGAAGAGACATAGGACTTCTGAAGATCGACCAGTTACTTGTTATACACACACTGGCACCAAGGAAATCAGTTGCCTGCAGGACTACAGCCCTGTTTTACTTATTGTTGAGGCCCCTCGGGCAGTAAGTTGGTGGTTGTGGTTTAATCGGACTTCGAAGAAAGTGCCGAGAGATGTTAAAGAAAAGTTAACAACCAAAGTCCTAGTTTGCGCATGCAACAATACTAGAAGTTAGGTAGTCTCCCGCTCTTCAGCAAGGAGTGGGGCACAGCCCCTAGTGAAAATTGCTTCTAAGGTGATTATGCACCTAATGTGTATGTATGTTAGGGTGTGGGTGCAAGCTTTTTTCTACACCCAGTGGTAATACCACTTAAGGCCTCACGGTTAGGTGCTGACGATAATCCTATCACGTTATGCGCTTTTCAAAGATTAATGCATTATTTCATACATCTTGACATATTTAAGTAAAACAAATAAACCCATATTATATCACTTCTTAACACCATTTGAGTGGACGTCAAATGCAAAATGACAAAAAGTGTGATAAGCGGTGGGTCGTCCTTGAAAACTATAAATTATACAATACAATTTATAAGAAAGAAATATAATAAAGACTAAAAAACTTTATGGCTTGAAGTAAATGAAATACAAGAATAAAAACTTTACAAGGTACAATAATACTAGCACTTGAACAACAACAACAAGAACAAGAATAACTTTTTGTTATTTAGTTTTACCGCTGCTGATGCCACTTCTGTATCAATGTTGATTTATCTTTTTCTTCGCCTGCAATAAAACTGCAGATAAATAATCAAATTTTTCCAGATAACAAAAAAATATATTTACGATGCATAATAAAATCAACATTTTTATTTCTTTGTTCACTATACAAAATTAAATTAAAAATAAGTAAATGAAATAAGATGAAATTTATTAATCTCTTAAAAGCAAGTCAGCTTGACCAAAGAAGATACAAAATATATTTTTTTAAAACAAAGATTTTGACAATTCATTTACTAACGTTTTGATTTCTTAAGATATACCAATTTAAGGAATTAAGGGTTAAGGGTTTTGTTTGCATTTATTATAGCCGTACAGGGAGATACTGTCAAAATTTCAAAATAATAGGTGCAGCCATAGTTATGAACACTGAAAACTCTGACACATTGAATTTATCTATTTTTTTATTTGTATTTATTTGAAATTAATCTGATTACAAGTGGTAAAGGCCAACTGAATCTGGATTTATTTATTACCTAACCTTCTGTCGGATTATAAGAGATTTCCGATAACAAGCGAGGTATAAATTTTCTTCTTTAATAACATGGCATGTAAAACAATAAGCCCTATAGCTGATACAGAAAAATCAGTTGCACACAGGTTAGGGTAACCCGACAGTCTAGAATGGACTGGATTGTCCATTTCCTAGTACAAGTTACCAGCCAACAACTAAATTACAATTTATCTAGTTAAAAAAGAATTTCTTTAATTGGGAAAATGATATTTTGTTAATTCGGTTTGTTTTTATTAATTAAATCAATATTTTCTATAGAAAAATCGTTACGGTAAATAGAAAAAAGAAAAAATATGTTCTTTACTTAAACAATTGTGCTTGCGAATGTAAAATCAGTTGGATTTTTTTCCCTCACATATATTTGTATCTTTATTTTGTACATACTGACAGTTTATAATCAAAAGAAAAATATTTTTAAAAAGTATCAACACTAGTATTTTTTTTCCAATTGTCTAGTTGAGTTCAACACTAATAATATCACAACACTAAATAGCTGGTTGCTTAGAGTTTTTAAGTTAGAAACCGATTTCAGCTTTAAAACTCAAAATCCGTGATGTGATTAACGAAGTAGGACTGGCAAAAATGAATAAAAACTTTGATGAGAGAATCGACATCTGTAAGCGTGATCATGGTGGACATTTGCTAGATATCATTTGTAGTTACCGAGCTTCTCTCCTTGTAATACAATAAAAACTTTTTGTTAAAAAATCTTTATATGTACTTTTTTAGCACACAATTTGTATGAAAATATTTAAATAATTTAAATTAAATTAAAATGTAAAGACAAAATTTTAATTCTTGGATATCTCTTAGAAGGGTTGGTTGTATTTAGAATTCAAACTTAAAAAAAAAATTAATTCGAAAAAGAAAAAATATTTTATATATTCAAAATACATATTTTAACTTGATTTAAATAAAAAAAAACTGCATACATTTTCCTTTTACATTAAAATTTAAATAAAATTTAAAATGTTTTTATATTCGTTTATGTTACTGTCACATCGACAACTTGACATTCATATACCTTTGCAGGAAAACAACAACAACAGAAAAGAAACTGCAGCTAGCGTAATTATACTTTTTTAGGGTATTTTTAGAATTGTTCTTTTTTATTTATTTTTTTTTTGTTTTTGTTTTTATATACCACGAACGAAAAAATTTAAGTGTTAACTCTTGTATGTTGATTTTACCGCAACTTAAAGCTAATGTTTACACAGAGACTATGCACAAATACATATATTTATATGTGTTGTATATGATTTTGGTGCGAGAGTGTATAAAATGTTCAACTCAATAGCACAAAACAACAGCAAACAACATTTTTGCTATTCAAATTTTATATTCTGAAAAAGAAAAAGAAAATATGGAACCATAAATTATACATATGTTGCACTGATTTCAGTTTCTGAGTTCCAACACTGAACAATAATCGAAAACCAACAGAATTGTTAAAAGTATTGCATATAAATTTTCATATGAAAACAATTTTTTTTGTTTTGTAATGAGATTTTCTGCTTTTTTTTTGTTTTACTATTATTATTATTTATATTATTAAACTGGTTCTAAAGCTCTGGAGCTAATAAAGCTGGAGCAGGGAACCAGCGAAGGGCCTTATTTAACAAATAGAAAGTGTTTAATATTTCAGGATGTATTTTTGCTTTTTAAATTTTAAAGGTTTAAGGGCTCTATAAATCTAGCCCCTAGATTTTATTTGCTCTACATTCTACATTATGCAAATTAAATAGAACATCAACATCTATAAAAACAAAAACTTTATAAATGTTGTGTAGTTTATTTTTGTTGTTTTAAGTGTAAATATATCTACCGGAAATTTAGGAGTTTGAAAGACTTGAATCATTTTTTTGCTATTAAAAACTAAAAATTGGAAAGCGTAAGATACGCTATGCTCTTTACAAATCATAAAAATTATCTGTGAGTTTACTATTTAACATAAAATTATTTTATTTCTCATAGTAAATAGTTAAATTTTATTAGCTTTTACTTGCAATTATCGTCTATCTTAAAATAAAATTTAAGAACCCAATAGTGATGAATGTATAATAAAAATTTACCTATTTAATTAATGCTTCGAAAAACCAATGTTGCATTTTTATTTATGGACAAAATCTAAAAATTTAATTTCAAATAAAACAGATCTATAATAATTTTTTATAGTTAAATTGTTTGGATTTGTTCACCCATTAAATGAAATACTGTTGTCATTCCTTTCCGTCTTTGCTGACTATTAGTTCGTGTTCTAAAGAAGACAAAGAGAGAAACGATACAACACAACGGCATAAGTTTACTTACACAGGACCAGAAATATATAGATTAACCAACCTTTTTCACAAAAAAAGTTTACTCACAAACTTTCAAAACTAACAACACTCTAAGACATAAACTCAGGGCATCGATAAAAACCACTGACAAATTTTGTTGCAGCGGAGTATACAGACTTACTTGTACTTGTAAACATACTTTTAAAGGACAAACTAGGCGAACACTAAAACAAGATTTACGGAACACATACGCGCATGCAAACGGAGAAAAGGTAACTCCAATTTTGCATTACAACTTGACATAAACGGACACACACAACGGGAAAAAGAAAAATGTATTACTATTACATTTACAATTCTACATCCTACCAAAAAAAGGACTAAGACTGGACATTCTTGAAAACATAAAAATCTGCGAAATAAAAACTCTTAACAATGACATTATAAACGAACAGGTAAACGCGATCTCAGAAACAATTTTCACACCACTAAAACTTTTCATATACTCGAACAAACGGAAATGAAACTCAGACGGATGCACGTATCTGGATAATTATAAAAGACAGAAATATTAAAAATTCCACCTACAAGAGTAGATACGACTTTGATGAAGTTACCTTAACTTGAATCCAGTTTAGAACACGGCTTGAGAATGATGTCATCCCATCGAAAGCGCTTGCCGTTCATACTGAACAAACAACAAAGAGGGGAAGGAATGTAATTTTTTGTAATATTTTATTTACCAGACTCTGCATACGTTACCACCTTACATGTATTGTGCCATCGCACCTCCAATCATAATTTGCAATTATAAGTGAACTAAACCGTCGAAATTATCTATATATATATATATAAAAATTAAGCACAAAATAGGTGTCCGTTGGTTGCCAGTGTTTGACGATATGCGCCGTCGGAATTCCAACAAATTTCCACCGTACCTTCGTAATGGTCGTTTGCTGGTTTCATGCGTTTACGCACAATAGTGCGTCCGCAGGGCACGTTTGAAACAAGACAAATTTTTCAAAAAAATCATAATCTTTTTTCCATTGCATACTTCGGGTCAATGTTTTGCATCAAATGAAATGTGTGTTTTCGTTTGTACGTTGCTGTGTGTGTGTGTGTGTGCTTACACAGAATGCGACGGCAATACAAATCGAAATATGCTGATGTTCATAGCAAGTGGATGTGCAAACAAATAGAGAATTTTGTTTTCCATATTTTGTTGCATTTTGTGTGTGTGTGTGTGTGTGTGTGTATGTGATTTACGTGTTCAATTGCAAAATGATCCATCAGCCGAACGTTTTTCAAAGCAATTGTTAGATATTGGGAATGGCGCAATTCCAATTGACCCCACCACAAAAATGATTACGCTCCCAGATAACTTTTTCCACTTTGCACAATCAAAGCAAAAATTGGTCGCAAACGTATTTCCCGGTATTGCACAAAATTTTAGAAACCATGATTGCCTGGAGGAAAGAGCTATCTTAGCTGCGAATAATGAGATGTTTCGGATATCAATGTGACAATTTTTAATGACATTCCCGAGGATATTTTTACCTACAAATCGGTTGACTCTATTACTTATCAAGACGATGTTGTAAATTATCCAGTCAAATTTTAAAATTCGCTTCAGTTACCTGGACTGCCGCCCCACCGCATGCAAGTGAAAGTTGGTGTACCAATTATTTTGCTTAGTAATATCTGCCTGCCACGACTTTGCAATAGGACACGTTTAGTAGTCAAAAAAGTCATGAAAATGTGATTGAAGCAAAAATTTTAAAAGGAAAATATACGGGCGAGAATATGCTGATACCACACATTCCAATTATTCCTCCAGATTTGCCGGTTGATTTTAAACGGCTTCAGTTTCTCATACGTGTTGCTTTTGCAATGATCCCTGTTTTTCGCACGGTCAAAAATATGTATCATGTTCACGTGTTAATTAACCAACTGTTTTATTTGTCTATACCGCGAACCAAAATCAATCGAAGAATGTCGTATATGTAAAAGCATTGCAATAGAATAAGACGTTTTATATAAGCACACAAAAATATTGAACTGTGAAAAAGATAAAAATATTAAAAAACGAAAAAGAAGGAAATTGTTTTGTTTCTGATTAATTTTCTTGAATGATTGAATTTTTTGGCGCACACAAAAAAGAACGCTGCAGATTAAAAATAATGACTTGCAAAGCAGTCACGGGCACGCTAGTTCTTATATAAAAAGATCTAGAATCCTATTTTAGCTGTTTATTTTATACAACAACAACAACAACAACAACTAAGTGAAAATTATTGCTTTGCTAGTTAGATGTGTCTTTATGAAAGCGAACAGCGTGGGGGATTTACAGACTATATTGCCTGGAAAGGCTATTCATGGTAAATACAGTTGAATAAGTTGGAGCATAAATAAACTAAAGAAAGGGAAAGGGGTTAGCAACTAATATACAACAGTTGCATTTTCTTGAAAGAACTATGTACTATTGAGTTTAAGACCTAATATATGTTGCCTTATGTAGTCGTAGTTAAACAGTAAAAGGTTTTTCAACAAGAAATTTGTTTTCTAAAAAAAAATTAAACAACAAATTTAGATTAAGATGATTCAAATTTTTATTGTATTACGAAGAGAAAAGTTCATGAATTATGAATGAAAAACGATATCTGGCAAACGTACAAAAAATAATACAATGGTGTTAAATTACACGATCTGGGTGTATTGAAATTATACAATCGGAAAATTGAGTTGTTAGCAATTCGCGATAGCGTGATCCATTGACCATTACCGCAATTCCAGGCTCATCTTCGAAAAAAACGGTCCAATCCCGCCTCCAGACCATATTTTCTGTTGAACGACCCGGTCGTTGTTGTTCGCACATTTTTATTAACCAAATTCTTAATACAGACCTCAGAAGGACATTTATGTTGTCCGAAAATATTACGAATTTTGAGAAATGAAACTTATTTTTTTGTGAGAGAAGTAGCACTTCAGGAAACAATGCCTTTTTAGTCAAGTACCATGCTACATTCTTGAGGAAAGGAATAGAGAAGAGATGAAACAGGTGGTGAAAGTAGAAGGATAGTCGGAAATTAATTGCCGTATAAAAGACAGCACAGCGACCAGTGACTATGCCTATATCGCGGACCAGCCCCACTGACAGTCAATTTTTTTTTTTGTAGTGAAAAAAAAACCAAGGTGGTCGTTGGGAATCGAACCCACAACCCCCATATTTACCAGCTAGTACTCTACCGACTAGCCTACAGGGGCACCTAAATAGAACCATATTCATAGTGGATTTTAATTATTTTAATGTAATTTTCGTGCGAAAAAAATAGATGTCAAATCCGTCATGTCATTGGTGTTGCCACAACTGATTGAGGAGAGGGTCTGTCCTAAATATGATGTCTATTAGTTCGAGTTTCGTCGGAGTCACAGAATAATATATTGAAGAGTGCTACCCAATATTAAGTAAACAAGAATAAAAAGTTAAAATTATAAAAGAAATGAAACTCTACATAATAATATTTCATCACAAGTACAAGATTTTTATCACAGATTTTACTGATATTTAATTCGAATGTTTGGGGTTTTTTCACAAACCTTTATTCAAGTATACCGCAACATATATATCTCATATATATCTACTAAAGTGATTAAGGGCTGTCAATATCAAATTATCGACTTGTTTTCAAGTCAGTTGCCAAGAGTTTGTGCTTAACTAAATACTATTTCTTATTCAATATTGAAACAAGGTTTCAAGAAGCTCGTTTATTTCGATTTACATTCCGAACACCGTAATAATCGCACCACTATCAGTGCACATAACCAATTTCTACCTGATAACTTTTTTGATACTGCCAATAACGTTCCACTTATATAAGAAACATACATACAGCATATTCACGTTGTACTGCTGTCAAAATGAAATTTTACTACAAGGTCTTAATCCGATACATAGTTGAGTATACAGGAATTAAATGGCATATGATTAAATGCTGGGACTACTTGCTAGTTTAAGATGCTTTATCTAAAATGATAAATATTAGAAAAAGTTATAAAACTAAAATTTGTTAACAAATAATATATAACAAACGGAGCATGATTGCAGGCAGTGTTGGTCTTGACATTGACTAAAATATATAGCGACGGACACAATGTATTAAAATCTGTGTTGCTTTTGCATTTTTCAATAAAAAGTGAACTGGATGACTTCCTAAAAACCATAAATCATTAATTTGTATTCGACTAAAAGGGGCTAGTGATGCTGAATGCAAATTTGAAAAACCTAATAAAAGTTTAGCCATCTATAAAATTTTTTATTCCATATTTCTCTTTAATTTTAATGTAATTTTAAATTCGAATTCTTAACATTTTCTGAAAAGGTTTTTTGTTTTCCTTTCTGCTGTATTGTGAGTAACAAAAAAAATTACAGGATTTATTTCCAAAGAAACAAAGTTTTATTTATATAAATGCGTAAGCTATTTATTTAAGTAAAAAATTTCTACTCTGCATTGCGTAAATATGACCTGCAGCGAATTACGAGTACATCTTGCATAATAAGGAAATGAAAAATTCTCATTCCAAGATATATTTTTCAACCCAAACCATAATTTTTATTTTATAAAATTTGAAAAATCTTAAAAAAGCTTATTTTATATTCGTCATAAAGATAAGCAATATTAAGCTGCCTTTTTTATTTCAACTATTTAATAAATACCACAACAGCAGAAATAAAAGAAAATAATAGAAGCAACAAGAGAAAAATCTAAAAACAAAATATAAATTTGGTTTTTATTGGGGTTGTAAAATAACTTGCGGGGAGAAGTTAAGCAACATAAAATATAAGAAATGGATTGAACGAAAAAAAAATGTTTATTATTTAAACTTCAACTCTTTCTAGGAACTGCGAAAAGAAATGATTTCCTTACAACAGGTCGATTTTGCAACAAGCTACTTCACAAAATGGTGAAGACCGGAAGTAAAGACAACAAATCGATGTCGTTCCACTTCGCACTCTCTTATTATTATTAGGAAAATCATTCTTAAATTTAAATAGTTTATGTTTCAGTTTTTAAAAAATTTTTTTTTAAATAATTAACTTCAAAAGGCAATGAAGGCCAGAATTAATTAGAATGCTGGCAATACTAGCAAAGACTTTAATAAATTCTAGAGTTACATTTCATCGCAAAACAATATTATTGAATTAGTTCATATGCTACAGCTTTGTTAACAACCTGTGATAATATAGAAAACAAAACTCTTACCCTTTACACGTACCCATTAATCCTGCCAATTAAAACATCTGCTAAAAAATACACAAATTAGAACAGATAGATAGTAAATTATACATTCAACGGAAGTAATGGCCAAGAAAATGGGACAGTTTATATTCTACCAGTGGAAAAATTTTTACTATTTTCTCAAGAATTAACAAAAATATTTTTTCCAATGCTTTTTACTTTTTAATATATTTATAAATTACTTTTTAGTGTGTTGTAAATTTTCCCTTGCATTTAAATAGAAACAAAACTCAAGTATTTTTGTTATAAGTCGCCACCCTTTTATTAAATAAATAGATTCTTAAAATAATTTATCACACTGTAGTGTATTGTATTTTTATTTTTATCTTGTGTTTTGTATAGGGTTTGTGTTTTAATTATGGCAACACTAACTACATGATAGTTCTGACATTTAGTCTTTTGTCGTATTTATGGTAGATGCATTGGCAATTGTTACAACGAACTCAATTTCGCGCGAAAATTGCATTAAAATAATTGAAATCCACTATGAAAGTGGTGGTTTCGTTAAAGTTAGACATCGTAAGATTTGTGATATTTTCGAACATAACAACATAGTCTTCCTTCTAAAATTGCTATTAAGAATTTGGTCGTTAAGTTTGAGCCGCCACGTTGGATACAAAATGTATAAACACCAATGCGTGTTCGACCGGATCGTTCAACTGAAAATATCGCAGCGGTTGCGTCAGTTTTTTCGAAGATAAGGCTCGCAATGCGCTAACATTCATTGAATCAGGCTATCGCGAGATGCTAACAACTCAATTTTGGCCTATTATTGACTGACATGTGGTTGCAACAGGATGGTGCCAGATGTAACACAGCCAACTAAACGATTAAATTATTGCAAACCAATAATATCGCATAATTTTATGACAATCAGTGGCCAGCCAGATCGTGCGATTTACCACTACTGTATTATTTGTTATAAAGCAGTTAAGGACAGAGTCCATACGGAGCCAATCGAATTGATTTCAGTCTCAAAATCCGTGATTGAGGTTATCCAAAACACCACATGGGGAATTTCGCATAAGGATTTGACTTTGTAGCCTTACAAATAGTGTAGGACTTGAAGCCGGTCGACCATTT
Source organism: Trichopoda pennipes (assembly GCA_030448955.1). NCBI lineage: Eukaryota > Metazoa > Arthropoda > Insecta > Diptera > Tachinidae > Trichopoda > Trichopoda pennipes. Next base: position 8,355,562 of record JASKUP010000088.1, read on the forward strand.
GCATCGCCGTAGATTTGCTCAATGCAGTCAAAAGCAACCGGCTGGTTTTTCTGAAAAAATCGTTTTTCGGACGAAGCCCATTTTTACTCGAGAAGCAAAATTACCGCTTCTGAGCTTTTGAAAATGCTAGAGCGATTATTAAGAAGCTTTTACATGCACAACGTGTTACTGTATGCCGCGCTACGTGGTCTGGAGGAGTGATTGGGTGGTTTATTTTCGAAGTTAAGGCTGGAAATGCGGTAACTATGCATCTCACGCTATTGTGAGATGCAAACACCCCAATTTTTGCCTGTTATTAGCGACGTTGATACCACTTACATGTGATTCCAATAGGACGGTGCCACATGTCACACAGTCAATGAAGTGATCAATTTATTGCAAACCAAATTTGCCTATCACATAATTTTACGACACCCAGCAGTTTAGTGGCCAGCCAGATCATGCGATTTAACGGACCTTTCCCTTCGCAATACAATACAAATTTGAATTATCTGAATCAAAATTTTTTGTTTTATTTCGTTTTAGAAAACAAAGTTTTTGTGAAAAACCCTTTACCTTAATTTGAAACTTGTCTTAGATTGATTTAACTGCACCCCCTCACCCTAAAATCAACAAACATTTTCTTTAGAGATGAAAGGGCTTATATTTACTAACAAAATGCTAAGATAATACATATCGCACTGGTTCCTCTATCAAAACAAAATTTACAGTAGAGACAAATGTAAGATTTTAACAGTGGATAGATGGACCACTGTACAATATTTTCGTACAAAAAAGAGGGAAAATTTACTATATTGTTTTATGCTTTAATTGACAATTTTCTTATATTTGTTTATGCCTTAAATAACAAATATTTGTCTAAAGAAATAAAAAATTTAAGCAATAGCATATATGTATGAATGTTTGTCTCCGTGTCTATTATTGCTTCACTTTATTCAAATACAAACATAACTAAAAGATACAAGGAAAGATTTTAAGTATCCACATACTATGTTTTTGGTATTGTTGTCGTTTGCCATATTACTATTACTATTATTATTATTATTATTAACTTTTTGTTTGTTTATGTACAAAAATAATAAAAACATTGTCGTATCTACATGATACTGACTGAGCATTAAACAAAGTCAACAATAACTTTTAAATAAAAGAACATGTTGCAGGAATAAGATATTTAAAGTAGGAAAATTTTAGTCAAAGTAAAGTTTATATATTTTGATATATGCGTATATTTTCCGACGGGGGGGTCAAGTATAAAGAGAACGCTGAAGATGGCAAATAGCCGAAACCGGTTTGTTCACAAACCAAATTTGACGAGGGTCGACGTAAAACCATACCCAAAAAAATTGAGTACGGATGTTTCTAAACTAACCCTTACGGGGTTATATTACTTGAAACAAATGAAACATGGGTAAATCTAGGCAAACATAGATATAGCCAATAATCTTATTATATAGAACATTCAATTTTCTTTTACTAACGCCGCACAGTGGCTGAGAATCGTATTTCATTGGCCAAAACTCTGTAACTTTTTAAATAACAAAGATTTTTTAGAAATTATTTTTTTAGTCAATAGATAACATCTTATGCCTTCATCGAGTTTAGGTTTTATTAAGGTCGGTACAGCGCGCTGCACTTAAAATTATGCTTAACAATGCTTACATATTTTCTAGTTTTTGGTCAATTTAAAAATAAAACAGTGTAACTTAAGTTTTCTTTATTATATATTTACTTATAATTATATATTTATTTATAGTCTTAAATAGATTGTAAATAAATAAATAAATATTTAATATTTATATTTGTATAGTTTATTTCATTCAAATATTAAATGCAAATCATAATTATTATTCATTTTGCTGGAATATTTCCTTTAAATATTCTGCTCTGTATTACTAGTGTCCTGTAGCAATGCCTTAGTTTCAGCATGTAGGTCTGAATGATTCACTTTCCATTGACTTCGAATGCTAGAGATGAAGGGATCTGACGTTGTCAATTATATATGAAATAAATCTTCATTTGTAGAACTTCGTGATATTTTTCTGGTATTATGTTCTCTTTAAAATCTATAATCCTTATTTCTTCTTTCCTGGCTTCCTCTGATAAATCTCCAATTGGTAATAAATGGAGCTTAATGACATATTCTCTGTGGTAAAGAACTTTGTGCACTGTAGCTGAAATATTTCTATAATTGTATTTGAATGTATATATAGCAACGGTTTCCTGGGCATAATCACCAAATTTTCTATCATTAATTCGTGCATTGCACGCAAGTACTTCAGTAATTGTTTTAAATCTTGAAATAACATCTATATCAACACCTGTTATACCAGATATAGTTTCGGGATCCAAAAAGAATCTTCTTGCGGTATTGCCATCTTTTGTATTGCCATCGTTTGTACTGCCTGATCCTTGTTTTAGTTGATCTATAATTAACCCATATTTGAGATATGCACCTTGAACTTGTTTCTTTTGCAATTTTCTTTTCTCTTTGTTGGTGTCATTTTTACTTACTGATCCTGAAGAATCGAAGTAAAAATCATAGCTAATTTTCAGTACGTATTCCATAAACCTTATCCCCGTATGTAGCGGTGATAATATAAATTCAATTGCATTATACTATCTACTGACTTTGTCGGTTCTTGGTTTAACCGACTTGATTTTGCTTTACATGTAATAAAGCTGGATGAAGCTTTTGTATCATTTAAAACCTGAGAAGTTTTTCCGTCTATCACTGAAAGTATTAATTGGTAATTCAATTTAATAATCTGTTCATCTATCTCTAACTCTAATGGCTTTAGTGTTGAAATTTGAGCTCTAATGTCACTTACTTCATTCTTAATGTTATCACGAGTTTCTTTTTTTATTTTAAAATTTTATTGGTCTGCAGTATTTCATAGACGATGGAGTATAGTTTTTCTAAATATAATTTGTTTGCATTATGCTGGACGAAGGTTCCGAGTCTTCTAAGTTCTTTATTAATCGCAATAACACAAATGACAGCATTAACATATCTGTGCCAGAAATATCTTCAAATAAAAATTTTTTATATTGTTTTTGACCAAATGATTAATCGCATCCCCATTTACAAAAAAGAGTCAAATTGCAATTTAGATTTTTTTCAACTCACATCTTTTAAGTGATTGTAGTAACCTTTCGGCTGTATGATCAAGTAGAGCTTGCAGTTGTAACTGTGCCAAAATTGGTGTAATTTTAGTAGATTCCTTTGGAGGGTAACGTTTCTTCTTAGCTACATTTATGCGATAATATAATTGGTATAAATTATACTTTATATATCTGTACTTTACTGAAATAAATTTTAAACATTTTTTCCTATAATTTTTAGCAGGTAATTGAAACATCTGTGCAAAAAAGCATTGAACCATTTGAAGAAATATTTATACAACTAACAATTTTCCTCTCTTTCTCCCTACGTTTTGCTATCTGCAATTTGTATTTATGGCAGTGAATAATTTCTAAAGTAAATTTACTAGCAATTTTAATAGAATTTTGTTTGTAAAAATTTTGAGTATTTTCATTAAAATAAAAAAAGTGTTCTACGGGCGGGTCCGGGTGGATGCAAAAGTATATATAGGCTTAAAGAAAACACTTTTTCCTTTCTTTGGGTGGTTTCCATATTTTTGTTCTTTTTTGTCCTTTAAAAGTTATAAACTTCAAATTTTACGAATATATGGTGGTTTCAAATTTATTACATAACACCCTAACTACAAATTATACAAGGTGCTCAAATACAATTTTGAAAAACAACAGTCCACCCAACATAACAAGAAAAATCGCAGCCCAATAACAAAACTGTTAGTTTTCAAGAAATCGTAATTAATATGAGATCAAATATTACAATTTTTTTTTTATTTCTAAATTAACTTAAATTCTTTTCTTTTAGTAGCATGCCCCGCCTACTACTGTGAATATTTTGCCAACATTTTTTGGCTACCTAAGTTCTGATCTATTTCCTTTCTGATGGCATAAAAATTTTAAGAATCCATGTCAAGAAAAACTATAGGTTTTGGCCAATGAAAATTGATTCTGAGCCACTGTGCGCCATTACAGTTACCAAATAATTCACATTCATACATTAAAGTTGGAATCAAGTATGCATTGGCGAGCAAAGTTGTTATCCATAATGGAGTGAATTATTACATAGTCCAGAGCATCCTTAACTTCACATATATCTGACCAACTAAAGCATTTACGTGGTGCGATCATGTCAACCAGTTGCTAAAAATTATAACGAGATTTTTGTCTTGTTAATAATTTAAATATTCTCGTTATTCTTGTCATGTCCGATTAAAAAGTTGTTGCTAGCCTTTTTTCGCCTATTACGATATGCTTAGATTTATAAGGGTTCAAGCAAAATTCGGTTGCTCAAGCCCAGCGATAAACTTTCCTTAATTTATTATTTAAATGCGATAGATCAGTGATAGCATTTTCAACTGGGGTGCTTAGCGTAAGCTGCACATCGTCTGCGTAAAGCACCGTTGGCAAATGATTCTCATATTGTGAAAATAATCGTGGTTTGTCCTATAATAGACCTCTGCGGCACACCTCTAATATGTGACGATTTTTCACCCCATAGTTTGTTCACAAAAGTCGATTGTGTAGAATTAGATATGTATGAGTTAATAATTCTGCCCAATGTGTCAAAAAATCCAAAAAAAGAATTTTAATTTATATCATGAGCCGTCGCACAGTGGACCATTTTACGAGAAGGCGGCCAAAAGTCCTTTTTTCATGGTCCCCAATTGTAAAATTTTAAAGTCCATTCGAAAGTAGATATGATTGTACCTCGGGAGCCAAAAAATTAAAACTTTATTTTAACTATATCACACAGGGTGATTCAAAATGAGCATTTTCAGTATTTTGCTAAAATGAGAAATTTTTTAGTTGATTTTTGATGTTCAAACATCTATAACTTTTTTGTTATAAAAGGTGTTTAATCGAAACATACTTTATATAAATGCGTAGTTGCTAGTTATTAGAATAGGGAAACTGAACTATTTTTGATTGATTTTTGATTTTTAGAAATTATTTTCTTAGAGGTCCAAATTTTTCTAAATTCTCTTACTTAATAGAGCATAACTTCTAAAGTTCGTTAGGTAATGTAAAAGCATAAGCATCGTGTCATAGCCCTAAATGTCACCTACACGTCTATATCTCATTGTGTACCCGGCACGATTCTACCGTGAACACCAGAACAATTGTTCTGACACAAGGTCGAAAATTTATTGCAAAATGGAATTAGAAAATGAAAATAAAATTTTTTTTCTGTTTTGTTATTTTGTAAGCATTTTATTTATTTTTTAAATCGCCTTTACGAGAGACGTTGTTTAGGTGAATATGAGTATTTTTAGAAAGAAAACAAATATTTTTAGCCAAATTCAAAGTCATGCACAGTTGAACACAAAAATATTTTGCCTACTTAAAATAACGTAAATTAATATGATTTAGGTCACAAAAGTACTTTGCTTATTAAATTGAATTGGACTGATTGTAAAATAGTTTTTTTTCAAATTGTTAAATTGCTTGGAGCATATTCTTAAGTAATTTATCATTTGAATTTTGGTCCGTTAGGCGAAAGATAAAGAAAATGAAGAAACAAAAAACCAAAAAAATAAAAAAAACAAATTTAAGAAAAATATTTAAGAAAAGTCCTAATAATAGACCAACCAAAGCAAGGGGAAGGGAACACAACTGATGGAAACACTGCAAGAAGATTTTTTTCAGGAGTAGATTTGGAACTAATAAGGAGAAAGATAAATGCAAAAAATTTGAAGAGTACGCTATACTTTACGTTCATAAAATTTTGTACCATTAGGAACAAATAATTCAACACAAAATGCTACCACAAGGAGATCTAACTGAAGAAGCGCAAGGAAAACGAAACAAATACTATAGATTCTTATGAGCATAAGACAAGAAAAATTTCAAGTCAAATGAAGACTTGATTGTTATTTTATTATGCAGATCACATCCCTATATGCCCACTATCACACGAAAACTACTTCTAGACGTCGGAGCTAGACTGCTTCTAAAGGCCTATTTAGAAGAAATATTTATTAAAGTTGTTTAAGTAATAGTAATTTTTCCAAACATAAAAGTTATTTGTATGTATTTCATCCTTTTAAAATTTTTTTATACATTAATAAAGTGTTATTCAATTTACAACAAAAGTTTAAATATACGAGTAGTATTTATGTTTATTTTGGACTTAAATACCTTCTTATCTAAAGTAAATTTGAACCAATGAATATATTTTTTATGATTTTGCTACTTGGTGAGCTAATTTTTAACTCAAATTATTTAAAAAAACCAACCAGGGTAAAGACCCTTCGTACTAAAAATTTCACGGTGGTCAAAGCTTGACCTTATCAGGCTAAATTTAGTTTTCTACACGTATTTCAAAAAATAAGACTTTATGTAAAACTAACTCTTTGAACAAGTTTTAATACTTTACTTTCGTACCAAAACTCAGCTAAAACATAGAATGTATTATTAAACTTATCACAACTATTTTTCTAACCGGTCGATTTTAAGTTTACCTTAAACGAAAGCCTATGATCCACCTAGTAGACAAAAAAAGCGCGTATCAAAATTACGATCCGTTCAAAAGATATATATTTTTGACCGCCTTCTCACAAAATGATGCACTCTGCGCCGTGTCAAATCTTTGAGAGTGTTCTACAAGCTATAAAAAAAATTCCCACTCTCTAACACCTGTCGTATATTTTCAATTACTTCCGAAAGAGCAGTAGTGCAGCTATGGTTCTGACGAAAAGCGAATTGCATACTAGAAGGTAATTTACTGCCGTTGATGCATAGCAACATTTACTAATACAAAATTTTTCAAACAATTTTGATGGAAAAAAAGAATGGCCTGTATTTATTATTTGGTTTGGACAGACACAAAATTTCGCATGTTTTCATATCGCTGACAACGTAGACGGCATGATTAATATTATTAAAAAGATATGTGACATAAGAAAGAATCAGAGGCAAAGCACTGTCACAAATTGTGCGTGTATATTTTCAGATGCCGTGGCATTTGATTTTATTGAAAAAGATGTTAATATAACATCATATTGAGTAATACAGGAAAACCAGGAGTGATCACCAACAACACATACCATCACCCAAATTTATTAGGTTTGTGGAAAAGTAAAAAAAAATTAGAAGTTGAGATGATTAGGCGAGCAGTAGTAAAGGTTTTTTTGAGGGTGTTTTCATTAGTGATGCAGTCAAAATTTCCAACATCACTACTGTTCCATGTTTGGCGACTGTCAATTTCAGTGCCAAATCTTTTAGAATAATAATCGCTTTTTGCAAGTTGTATGTATCTATAAACATTTCGCCAAGCAATTTTGTATTGAACATTTAGTTCAACTGTTCTATATCTTCTCCATCTATCATACGCTAAATTTCTTAAATCTCTTGCTTATGAAAAACTGCTTTCAGTTTTATTCTATTACGTTCAGATTTTTTGAGAGGTAGGGCAAATAGGACTTTATAAGAAATCGTTATACTTGTATAATTCCACACAACTCGAGAGCGATGTATCCGATATGAAAGAAGATTCAGGATAAGCATACCTTTCGGAAATTGTAGCACTATTTTAAAAGTCTTACAAGCCATGAGCAGCTGTACTACCTGACCGTCTATCACATGTTTCTATTTCTGGAATTATATTAATTAGAACATTTTTGCAGAAATTACATTATAATTATGTCACTGTTACTCAGTTGTAGTTAAAAATTAATCCGCTAGAAAGTACCTTTACTTCTATCAAATAAACTCAGCAATGCTGTGTAGTTGTGACTTTTTGGCTACACCTACGACTTGTTGGAAATATGTGGTAAAAATGAAAATGTTTTAAAATTTTTAATATGACAAATTGTGACTGTCAAAAACACTTACAGTTTCTTTGTGAATGACGACACATCGATGTGTGCGGATGAGAAATAATAATAACAATAAGAAAAAATATCAATATTTTACAGGTGTATAAAATTTAAAGCTGCAAATCTATTGTTGCCGAGAAGTGAAAAATACATATTCTACTTATTCTTACAATAAAATTACATCTCAACTCAATAACAATAAATTATCCTCCGATTACCAAATATTCATTTCCCAACGTATGCTGCAAAATGTATATCTGCAGTAAAGGGCAAGCACAGAACCTTAATACCTATGCAAGGTTTTGATGTGTTAGTTTGATCGTCTGCAGGCCACTTAACGACAAATATGAAAATATTATTAAGTTGCTTGGATTTGTTACGCGAATGCTTTCGATGTGATGATGTCATTAACAAGCCGTGTTTTAGACAGTTCTGGTGTGTATAGGTAGCGGCTTAGGAAGTTTCTTCTTTAGGGTCGTATTTACTCATGTAGGTAAATTGCTCGCCACCTGACATTTTATGCAGGGCTCAGTTATTAGTATTACCATTTATTATTAATCAGGTAGGTGTGTCCGTCTGAGGGTGGTTTTCGTTCGTTAGAGTGCATGAGTTTTAGTGGTGTGAAAACTGTCTCTGACTTCCTATTTACTTGTTCGTTTATAATGTCGCTTCTAATATGTGCGTATATTTTCCGACGGGATTTAATTTATTCTTATTTGGGCATAGTGAACGTAAAACCATACCCAAATAAAAATCGATTCTAATAGTTCTTGTTTTGTAAATCTTTATGCTTTTAAGAATATTTTTTGTCTTTTTTTTTTTTTTTTTTAAAGAGAAGTAGCACTTTAGGCAAGAATGCCTATTTAGTCAAGTACCGTGCTACCTTCTTTAGGAAAGGGATAGAGAAGAGATGAAACAGGTGGTGAAAGCAGAAGGATAGTCGGAAATTAACTGGCGTATAAAGACAGCAACAGCGACCAGTGACTATGCCTTCATCGCTGAGCAGCTCCACCGACAGTCAATTTTTATCTTTTGTAGTGAAAAAAACCAAAGTCTTCGTTGGGAATCGAGCCCACAACCCCCATATTTACAAGCTAGTACACTACCTCCTAGCCTACAGGGGCACCTTAGTCATTTTTTGCTAGAAGTCTTCTCTTTTTCGTTTCTATGAGCGAATGTGTTCTGCAAATCTTGGTTTTAATGTTCGTCTAATTTGTCCTATACCAGTATGTTTGCAGATACAATTGTGTCCTTATTCTCCGTTGGAACTAAATTTGTTAGTTTTTTTCTGTGGATGTCCTGAGATTATGTCTCAGAGTGTTACTAGTTTTTAATGTTGTGGGTAAATATTCTTTGTGAAGGTTATTCTTATTCTATTTTCTATATATTGTTGGTCCTTAATAAGTAAGAGTGTATCGTCATGTTGTATCGATTGTCTCTTTGCCTTCTTTATTGGTGTTTTAAGTGTTGTATTGTCTAAGAAGTTTGGCAATAGTAGTGGATTTATAGCCGTTGTTATTAGCTATGGCATATATTGTTTCCAGTTCATTGTTGTACTTATCTAGAGTACGTGAGATTATCTTCATTCCGTGTATCGTATGTCTTACTGCCGCTAGTTTATGTTTGGTAGGGTTTTTCGAGGTGATGTGGATGGTAGTGTCCGTCGAAGTTGGTTTTCTATAAATGTCAAAAATTAAATAGTCAATTCCTGGTGTTATTGAGATGTCAAGATAATGCAAATTTCTTTTTTCCATGTTAGAATTTGTTCGGGGTTGTTTTCGAGGATTCTGTGTTTTTCCATTAGTGTGTTTATGTGTAGTGATTTAAGATGTTATGTGAAAATTTTCATGAAAATGCCGGAAGTTGGGTTTCCCATGCCAGGTTTCTTTAGATGAAAAATAATATTAAGTTCTAATAATAAATTTTAAAAATTAATTTTAAATTTAACGAGTGATGTTTAGTAAGCTGATTATTTTTGTTGACGCGATACTAGTGCATTATAAAACTAGTGCATTTCTGCATGAAATGATGACCAAAAAGATAATTTTTTAACTTTGCAGTTTTTTTTCCCATTTAATTTCTGAATAATTCGATAGCTTCTGAGGAGCTAAAAATAGTATTATTCCGACCAAGGCAATCGGTGCCAGGTAATAATAAAATTTACTAGTGTGACTGCTACATTAATGCTGTCAAAGTTTCTTCAAGAAGCCTTAGTTAATAAAATATGAAAGCCGATTTTTATTTAACCATATCCATTTCGTGCAATATGCTATCAAAAACCGTAAAGAAATTAGTTCAAATAAATAGAAAATAAAATTGCTGATGTTGTCGAAGTACATTTTTAGAATAGTTTACCATCATATTTACTGAAAACAACAAATGTGTCTGACAAATAATTAGAGCGAAATTTGCCTTGATATTTTAAAAGTATCAAACATTATTGTATACGTAAAGCAATCCAAGTGGTTATTACTTTCTAAATGACGGTGTTGTATCACTACCTTTGATTTTTAAGAAGAAATAAGTAAAGAAAGCTGTTAATAGATTACTTATCCTTAAGTAGGGTTTCTTCGCACAATAGTGTTAGTTATCAAAATTTTTAAATAACATTATTTTTAACAATTTGTGGGTGGAATAAGGTATGCCAAAGTCGTTATTTATTTTAAAGTTTTTGTTACTTCATAACTTTTTATGTCTATGGCTATATAGAGTTACATGCTTAAAAATAACGTATGCATATTTTTAAATATGTAACGCTTAAATTTTATACGAAATACACGCGCACACACACACACACACACACAATTGTTACAATGAATTCAATTCTGCACGAAAATCGCATTAAAATAACTAAAATCCACTATGAAAATGGTGGTTCTGGTAAAGATACACTTCGTAAAATTCGCGATATTTTTGGATAACATAATTGTCCGTATGAGACCGTTACTAAGAATTTGGTAGGTAAATTTTAGTCGACAGGCTCAATACAAAATGTGCGAACACCAACCGGTGTTCGACAGATTATGCAACAGAAAATATCGCAGCCGTGAGCCATAGTGTTGAAGCAAGTCTGAATTTGTCAATTCTTCGATGTTCTGAACGAACACATGAGGAATTTTTCGTAAGGATTTGACTTTAAAGTCCTGCAAGGTTCAACTGGTGCAGGAATTGAGGCCGACCGATCATACCCATCGTCACTGATTCGCTCAATTTATTCAGGAACAACCGGCCGGTTTTTCTGAAAAAAAATCATATTTTCCGACCAAGCCCAGTTTTACTTGTGAGGGTATGTCAAGAAACAAAATTGCCTTGCCGCCTTTGCCTGTTCAACGTGTCACTGTAGGGTGCGCTGTGTGGCCTGGGGCCGTGGTTAGGACGTTTTTTTTTTGGAAGATGAGGTTGGAAATGTGGTAACAGCCTATGGAGAGATGATAACAAGTCAATTTTGGCATATTGTTGCCGACGTGGATATCACTGGCATATGGCTTCAGCAGGACGGTGCCACATTTGACCCAGCCAATGAAACTTTCAATTTTTCGCAAGCCAATTTTGTCGATCGCATAATTATATCAGCATATCAGCAGTTAAGTGGCCAGCCAGATCGTGTGATTTAACGCCACTGGATTATTTTTTGTGGGGCTATGTGAAAGACAGAGTCTATATAACCCCATCGAATCGATTCAGCCTTAAAACTCAAAATCCGTGACGTGATTAATGAAATAGGAAGGCCATTGTGGCAAAAAGTAATCAAAAACTTTGCTGAAAGTATCGACATCCGTCAGCGTGGTCGTGGTGGACATTTGCCAAGTATAATATTTCATCCATAATTGCCGAACTTTTCTCTTCGTAATACGAAAAACAAAAAAAAATTGAATCATCTTAATCTAAATTTCTTATTTTATTTTGTTTTAGAAAACAAACTTCTTTTTAAAAACCCTATATGAAATTTTTAATAAATTAAATTTTTAATTAAAAGAGTAACATCTGTTATTCTGTCATAAAACGTAATGAGGTATCTTCTAGATTTTTTTGTAGTGTAGAATGCTTAATAGCAATAATAACATTGTTTTATACTTCTCTTAAATTAATTATTTTTTCTTTAAATCTCTGTTGCATTAAACACTAAAAAACCAAAGTAAAAAATATTCAGAAAAGATATAATGTATAATAAATTGCCAACAATTGTCGAAGAAAAGTGCTTAAATAGCTTAATGAGTTTAAATCTCGCCTAAAGGTAAAACAGAGAATAAAAGCGCATCATGATGAATAATTGGATAAATAAGAGACAAAAGATTCCGCGATTTGTCTTAGTCATTTACATGCTTACATTAAAAAGGCCATTAGAAAACGAAAGTTGGATTAACAAAACAACAACAAAGTCACATATTTAATGAGACGCACATGTTGTGTTAAATATAATAAGTGAAAAAGAATGTACTAGAAATCAAAATGAAATTTAGATAAAATATGGGAGAATTTCAATAGTAAGTTATGATATTTAAGATTATTTATATGAGATAATTTTTGTAAAAATTACTATTAATGGACTAAAGGGAAGAGAATGGATCTTATATTGATAAATGTTTTACTAAATGTCGGCAATTATGTATGGAATACACTATCAGATAAATGTCCGCGTCTACAAGCCTCACAAATGCGTGCCCTTTTGAGCACAATTTTCATTTCTGGTTTGTTTGCATAAACCTTCTTTTTTTAGATATCCCCACAAAAAGAAGTGCAGCGACCTTGAATCCCCACAAAAAGAAGTGCAGCGACCTTGAATCCCAATCCACGTTACCATTTCTAAAAAAAACTTGTTATGGAAGGAAGTCTCGCAGTAATTTCATTGTAACTATGGATGTATGCGTGTAATCATGTGGTCAATCAAGCCCAAAGCATGCAGTTGTGCTGTTAAAAATTTTTCAATCATATTACGATATCGCTCTACATTCACAATTACCATTACGCCGTTTACATTTTCAAAAAAAGTAAGGTGCTTTGCTTCTTCTTGGCCAAATTTCACACCAGACTGTCACTTTTAATGAACGCAAAAATGACTGTTGAATAATTTAAGAGTTTTCCATTCCCCAAAACCAACTATTCTGTTTATTCATATATTCATTCGTGAAAATGTGCCTTGTCGCTCATTATGATTTTTTGATGAAAATCGGGGTTGTCATGGGCGAGCTGTAAAACACCCTACTTGCATATGTACGTTAATTGTCTTGTGTCAACTGAATCTTATATGGAAACAAATGCAAGTCCTTGTGCAAAGTTGTGGCCAAAGTTGTTCTTTGAAAACCAAGCTCCTGAGCACGGCATCGAATTAAGGTTGGTGGATTGTTTTGAACACTTTCTTGAGAAGCAGTAATGTTTTTAGCCGATCTTGCAATATATTATGGTCCACGCTTGGGCCTGTCACCTACAGACACTTTTTCTTCGAAATCATTCACTACACGACAAATAGTGCGTTTCGTTGGCATGTTGTTTCTTCCAAAACTTTCACGTAACTTTCTCATCGTCACAGTAATCGCTGAATGATTTTGATAAAATGCTTTAACGATTAAAACACGTTGGTTTACTGAATATTTTTCAATAATAAATTTGCCATGTATCTACTTTACGACTGCCAAATATGAACTGTCAAGTCTAATGTTCACCGAAATGGCGGCAAAACAAAATAGTATAGCGTTCCGGTGGACAGCCTGTAAAAAGGTAATTAAATTACCAAAAAAAATTTGGCTTACCAAAAGTACCCCAGGACAGATTAAATTTTACCGTGCTCTTTTTTATATTTCATATATCCAAAACTACATCAGCAGGCAATATAATATAGTCAGGTGCGAAGGACGCTTTAGAGCTCTTAAACTCTGTTTGAAAGAGAGTGATATAAAATTGTCAGTATCTTATTCGCCACGCCCTAGAGTTTTATGCTGTATTAAGATGCATCACTCACATGGACTAATGGACTATGAAGCTTGAAACAAGCAGGTTCTCCGTTCAACATGCGATTTGAGGGATCTTTTTGTATCACGGGTATTTATTGCCAGGGTATCTGTACCGGTTATTTGGTGACTGGTGCCATACCTTCATCAGCAATGTCCGTAAGTATGTTCAATACTGCAGACCTTGCTATCGACGTTACTACTTGGTCCGTTATACGCCCTGAAGGTGCTAGTAGACATAGAAGGTACTTATGGCCTAGGCTAGGCTAGGTTTTGACACAATTACACTCAGTACCTTATGATATACCTCGGGATCATGTTTGTCTTAGAGAACACAGCGTGCTTGTAAAACTCCAAAAGTGGGAAAGGACTAAAAATGGGTTTGTTTGGGCAAATTATTTTAATTATAGCATTAATATTATTCATGCTTGCCAAGGTTCAAATGAGCTCTGCCAGAGATAAGGCTTTTTCGTGATTAAAACATAACCAAATTCATATATCTCAAAAAACATTCATTTCAAATTTGAAGCTTTTACTGCGAGCTGTCAACTTGCTGGATTAAACTTTTAAAACCAAAAAAAAAAACAAAAAAATAAAACTTATTGAAGTAATTTGTCAGCGGCGTTTAAGAAAAACAGAAAACAGACAGCAAATAAATCTAAGATTAATACAAAAATATAAATATAAAACATAAAATACAAATAGAAAAATATGAAAATAAAACTTAGGCGCTTGTCTGAAGTGGATTATCTTGTCTATAAGAAGAGGGTCAAACAAAGCAAAGTACAAAAAAAAAGAAAAAACAAAAACAAGGAAGAGCAAAACAAAACTAAAGTAAATGGAAGATATTCTTTTAAGTAGCACATTTAACAGCCATCCATCCGTATAATATTCAGCCCTATTAAGACACCCACTTGTCGTTGTCCACTTACACAAATCTTAAGGAACGAAGAAAAAGATAATAAAATATGATTTTTAGCAGAACAACGTTTTTCCTAAACAAACAACTCGCAGGACTTGTTTTTAATTTTCCCTTACAAATTTTCATTTTTATGTTAATAATTAACAAAATGAACAACAAACAAATAAAGTTTTATTATGTTTGATACCGTGAATTTTTTGAGGGTCAATCTAAATGTGAAATTTATTTACTGTCACGGATGTTGATTGTTCAAAGTACTTCAGATAGTTGTTATTTTGCTACGCAAAACAAATATCCTACAGACGTAAACATTTTTGAAAAATCATTAAGAAATTCTTTAAATTAACGGGGATAAATATAAATTTTTATAAAAAACAAAATGAGATGAACTTCTGTTAAAATAAATTAACGTTGGTGATGTCTGTATTATTAAAGTTTTACTGAAACTTTAAGTTAAAACCATAGGGTGAAATATGATTTATACGCTCTTTAACCCTGCACGGTTACTGTTCGTCGAATCGACGAACACCAAACACTCTTTAGTCTATAACTTTTTTATAAGTGATCTAACTTCGCTCTTTCTATCAACAACGTTAGTAGACGACGAAAGCATGCAGTGAGTAGGCGTATGCTAGCGTAGTATTTTTTTAAGTTCAAATTCACACGTAAAATCCGGTGAGTACTCGTCGTAAAGACGAAGAGTAACTTTAGTGCGATTTTTTGTATTTATGGAGTAATAAGTTTGATGCTTTATTTCGTTGTTTTGTTTTATTGTTTTGCATTTCTTGTGCTAGTATTTTTATAAAACTTTTTATTTGAAGCAATTTATTGTTTTTGTTAATTTTTTTTAAAATAGAATAGAAAATGAGCTCTAAAAAAATATTAACAGACGCTGATATCGAAAGGTTTTTACAAAATTGTGTCGACGAAGATTTCGATTTTTTGGATGCTTCAGACGACGAAGATGACGAGAGCTGTGAAGTTAGTGAGCAGATAAGTGTAACTGAAGATGATATACCACCGACATCGGAGGTTTCCACTCAATGTGCTTCGCTCAAAAACCAATATTATCGAGTTTTCAAAAACAAATTTGCGAGGGAAAAATTTTCATAAATGGTCAACTAAAAAAGGAAAGTCACATCGCCAGGCTATGTCCTATGTCCACAAGGCTATGGGTCCATCACGAGAATGTAAAGGATTTGATGAACCTCTAAATTGCTTTAAATTGTTCATCACTCCTGAAGTTATTGATGAGATTGTGAAATGGACAATCGTTGAGATACAGAGACGTTCGAAAATTAATTCGCAAATGAGTACAACTGCTGCATCTGAACTATATGCCCTTCTAGAACTCCTTGTTCTCACAGCCATTAAGAAAGACGAACTTTTTGATCCTACTTATTGTGCGTCGCGTTACGTGTCTACAATGGGTAAAATGCGGTTCAAATTTTTGATGTCGTGCCTTCGCTTTGACGACAAAAGTCTAAGAATGACAATAATTAATGATAAATTTGCTCCTATAAGAAAAGTTTGGGAACTTTTTATCGCAAAATGTCGCCAAAATTACGTGCCCGGTTTGTATTTAACCATTGATGAGCAGCTACATATATACCCACAACATGTTTTTAAAAAAACCAAAAAACCGACGACAGTACCTGAAAGACCTTCACGAATCTCTTGTGGCTCCATATTTGAAAGGCAGACTCGAGACACCTACTTTACAGACCTCAGTTAAGGAAAAAATTCGTAATATAATACTAATCTGGAAGAGGGTGTCGAAAATGTTGAGAAAGGAGAAAAAAAAAACGTAAAATTTGTCACCTCTGTCCATATAGAAAACGCAGAATGACGAAAGCTGCTTGCAATATATGCAAAAAAAGTATCTGTGGTGAACATAAAGTAGAACTTTGTGTTTCATGTGTAAAATAACCTAAATTTTTTTTATTTTATTGAACTGATTATATTTAAAGGCTGTATATGAAATTACTCATTTTTATTTTTATTTTTTAAGTTTTTGTTGTTTTATAAAATGAGTGAGTTTGAAAAAACAAAAAAAAAGAGTTTGAATTCGTATTGAATTTTAAGTGAAAAACAGAATTTTTACTTTTATGTTTAATTTTTTTCTTTATTTTTAAATAAAATTATACCCCAAAAAATATTTGTTTATTTTTTAATTTAAAAACCGTTCCGTTAGAATTGGTTTTTTAAATAGTTCGTTGATTCGACGAAGAGTAACCTTAATGGACTAAAACGAAGATTAACCTTGCAGGGTTAAAGATGGTTTACATGCTGACTTAAAATCACAACTTAACAAAATGAAAAAATTACTCAAACTTTTATAAAAAAAAACCGAACCACATTTCTAAACTGGGCTTAAACTAAAGTCTAGAGACTCGTGTATTTAAAAATATTAATAACTACTTAAGGGTTTTTCAATAAGCAGTTTGTTTTTTAAAACATAATAAAACCAAAAATTTAGATGATTGGGATGATTCAAATTTACATTCTATTACGGAGAGGAAAGTTCGGTATTTATGAATGAGAAATTATATCTGGCAAATGTCCACTATGATCACGCTGACGGATGTCGACTTTTTCATAAAAGTTTTGAATCACTTGTTGGCAAAATGGCGAACCTATTTCGTAAATCACATCACCGATTTTGAATTTTAAGACTGAAATCAATTCGATTAGCTCCCTATAGACTCTGGACTTAACATACCCCCACAAAAAATTATCCAGTGGTGTTAAATCACACGATATCGATAGTCACTTAACTGCTAAGTGTCGTGATATTATGCAATCGGAAAATTTGGTTTGCAGTAAATTGCTCATTCCATTGGCTGTGTAAAATATGTAACCGTCCTGCTGTCAGTGATATCCACTTCATCAATAATAGGCCAAAATTAAGTTATTAGCATCCCGCGATAGCGTGATCTATTGACCGTTACCACATTTTCAGCCTCATGTTCGAAAGAAAAACGACCCAATCACGCCTCCAGACCACATAGCGTACCTTACAGTGACACGTTGAGCATGCAAAGGCTTCTCAATAATCGCTCTAGGACTTTCAATAGCCTAAATGCGGCAAGTTTGCTTGTTGACATACACCCTGATAAGTGAAAATGGGCCTAGTCTGAAAAAATGATTTTTTTCAGAAAATTCAGCAGGTTGTTTCTTAATGAATGGAGCGTATCTAGGACAATGTTAGCTTCCATTCCTGATTTAGTTGAAACTTGTAAGGTTTTAAAGTCAATTTTATTACGCAAATTCGCCATTGGATAACCATAATTATTGAGATCGTCAGAGAATTGACAAATTTTGATCTGCTGTGGCTCACAGCTGTGATGTTTTCATTTGAGCGACCCCGTTCGCACATTTTGCATCAAGCCGGTTGACCAAATTTTTAATAGCGGTCTTAGAAGGATGTTCATGGTGTCCGAAAATATCATAAATTTTACGAAATGTAACCTTAACAGAACTACCATTTTCATAGTGGATTTTGATTATTTTAATGCGATTTTGAATTTATTGTAACAATTGCAAATGCATCTGCTAGGAACACGTGAAAAAATCAAATGTCAAACCTATCATGTTCTTAGCATTGCCACAATTCAAACACAAAATTCTTGTTGAAAAACCCAATATACTGAATGAAAGAACGATGCTCAAATTGTTATAAAATTTGGACAATGCACTAAAATAAATAAAAGACACTCGAGAGAAATCGACAAAATATGTTTTTCTACAATTTTCACATGCAATTTAAGAATCAAAATAAACTGGTATTAATTACATCGACTGAAGTCACAAACTATCAAGTCTAAGCTTTTTAAACGAATAAATACCTTTAAGTAATTGCAAAGTAACAATAGTTTATTGTATGTGTATGTAAATTGAAATAATGCACAGCTCTTACAGTTGATCCATTTTTGCTTATACTGGTAATAAAAGGCTCAAAAATCTAAGTGTTTAAAAGCCATTTTAGAAATTTTCATAAGCAGAGTAAATGTGAAATGAGTGTTTTTGTTTAATGTGACTATTTCTTGTGTTATGGCAAATACTTAGCACATATTTTCTATGCAATGGTTTTATTTAGGTTTTTCTAAAAAAAAAACAATTAAGTGAAATTATATGCAAAATATTTAAATAAAAAGTTAAAAGAAGGAATAAGTTGGCCTTATTGCAACTAAGCAAGTTAAGACTGACAATAAATTGCTAAGCCGGTTATTTCAAATATTTCTTTTCTTTAAATGGGGACAATTAAATGTGTAGAATTGAAAGAAATTTTAAATACGAGTGTATTTATTTAGATTGTACTCTCAGTCATTAACGAAAATGTCTTATTTACTGCTGCAACAGACTTATTTTCTCATATTATGATTAGATTTAGTAGTTTCAATTAAAGTTTATTAAGCTGCTTTGCATTCACTAATGACCAATTATTAAAAACTTATTTGAGTTGTTAGCCTTAACCTAGAAAAACATGAACATTTAGTATTAAAACGATTCACTGGCGTCAAAGACAAGAGATTTTAAGCTTTATATTTTATCTATTAGAGAAAAGTGGAAATGCAAAACTGCCAATAAATTTTTGTTTTTTATCACAAACAAAAAACGATTTATTAAAATATATATTTTTCTGAATGAAAAATGTCTGAAAGATTAGTCTGGATTATTATTACGTTCTTGTAAAAATTTTTTTTTAAGTTGTTGTTTTACGCTTTTATATTATAGCCACCCAGTTGACTTAAACCTTAACTTAAATTTTAAACTGAATTTTGCGAATTAAAGAAAAATAAACGATGTGATTTTTCATTATAGTCAATGATGTATTCTATAATTAGATTCATCTTTCCTTATCTTCATGTAAAAAGATTTTCATTTGAACCTAACAACAACAAAAAAAGAAACAATACAGACTTTAAAGCAGACAAACGGAAGATCCTCTGCTCGGAAATAAAATCATACTTGAATGGCATCAATTACCTTTAGAATAGAAGCATCTTTTATTTTATTTATATTTCAACAGATAAGGCCATATGCCTCAATTTAAATTACCTTGAATATACCCTTTAATTTCTACTTTTATGAATCCTGTTATTTCAACTATAGTAAAGGCTTCTGTCCACAATATTTTAAAACCTAAGTCCCTATACATAAACTTATGTATTTTAATTATAAGGGAGAAGCTATAGTAGTACCAGATTTTCTAAATTAATTAGGAAAGTTCTAAAATTACAGTGGAAAAAATTAACAAATGCCAAGAGAAGTGTCCTTGGATGTTATAAAAATTAATTTTGCTGATTAATTTTAAAAATAAATTGCTAAAATTGCGCAGGGAAAATTCATATAACATAAAGCGAATATGCAAAATTATAAAGTATGGGCTAAGGTCTTATTACTAAAGGGTGTTTTTTTAATCCCGATAGAACTTGAAATTGTAAAAAATAATACAAAAAATTAAATTGTAATCAAAATTTCTTTTTTATTCGAAGGATCAATACGTGACATTAAATGAAAATGATTTCGGGCATATGGGCACCGCGGCTGTTCTTGACGAAGCGCATTCTGGACGTCCAATTTTTGGCCACTTTTTCGAGCACTGCTGGGCGTATGTCACGAATAACACGAACAATGCTGTCCTCCAAGGTGTCAATTGTTGCTGGTTTATCAGCATAAACCAGTGACTTCACGTAGCCCCACAGGAAATAGTCGAGTGGTGTCAAATCGCACGACCTTGGAGGCCAATTGACAGGTCCATTTCTCGAAATCAACTTATCGCCAAATTTTGATTTCAATAAGTCGATGGTTGCGTTCGCTGTATGGCACGTAGCGCCAACCACATCTCGTCCGGATCAATATCATCCATATTTTCAAACAAAAAATCATTGATCATGGTGCGGTAACGATCTCCATTGACCGTAACGCGAGCTCCGGCCTCATTTTTGAAGAAATAAGGTCCGATGATGCCACCAGCGTGAAAACCGCACCAAACGGTGCATTTTTCTGGATGTAATGGAGTCTGTAGGGTCTGTTGTGGATTGGTCTCACTTTATATGCGGCAATTTTGCTTATTAACAAACCCGTTAAGCCAAAAGTGCGCCTCATCGCTGAACACAATTTTGCGATAAAACAACGGGTCAGTTGCCAACTGCTCTAGAGCCCAATCGGCGAAAGAACGACGCATATAATGGTCTCGTGGCTTCAATTCCTGCACCAGCTGGATCTTATACGGGTGTAGGCCGAGATCTTTGCGCAAAATTTTCCACGTAGTGGACGGACAGAGCCCCAATTCCTGCGACCGACGACGAATTGATAAAGTTGGATCTTCTTCCACACTTTCGTTTACAGCGGCGATATTCTCTTCAGTACGCACATTCCTTCGACGTGTTGGTGTTATTGCATCCTCTAGAGAGTATGTGGTACGAAATCTATCGACAGTTCGACGAATGGCTTGTTCAGATGCACGATTATGTACGCCATAAAAATGACGAAGTCGTCTATAAGTTGCGCGAATCGACGACTGATTTTCAAAGTAAATTTGGATAATTTCGTAGCGTTGTTTAAGCGAGAGTCTATTCATGATGATTTGTCAGAGTATACTGAAACAAATAAAAAAAAATGTTTCATCAAAATTTCATTTTTTGTGTTACTTTTTACAATTTAAAGTTCTATCTAGCTTAAAAAAACACCTTTTATATATATCATTTGGATAAATGTAATGGTGACAGTAAAAAAAAAATGGAAATTCCTAAACAAAATTTTAGGAAGGAACAGCAACAAGTTGGGTGGAATTATTGTGAAAAGATAATTTCTTAACAGTTTACAAATTATCTTGAGGTAAATAAATTATTATTTGCGGGTCGCGGGTCTTCTAAAGCTATTGTTAGTGTCATTGATTACATATGTAGTGGTCTTGATATAAGTCATAAAGGTGTGGCAGGTGCCTATTTTGATTTATCAAAGGCTTTCGATTTGGTAGATAATATACTACTAATTGAAAATTTTAAGTATTACGGGTGTTCTGGTAAATCCCTAAAAATTTTCGAAGATTATCTACGTGATAGAAGGCAAGTTGTGCAAATCGGCGAAGCTAGAAGTTCTGATATTGGTGTGCTCAAGGCAGTGACCTTGGTTTTTAAGGTTTTCATTAATGATATTGAAAATATCACATCTAATAGAAAACTTTTTATGTATGCTGACGACATCTGTCTGCTGTACAATTATAATTATGAAGAAGTACTTGGAAATCAAGTTGAGTATGATGCTTCAATTTTGTCTGAATATTTGAAAGTTAATAAGTTAATCTTGAATGCAAGGAAAACTAAACTAGTACGTTTTAGGCCATACCTAACAGGATATTATCAGTTAATGAGTGTTCATATTGATAACGAGGTAATTACGGAATCTGAATATGTTAAATATCTTGATATGCTATTAACTCGTAATATTTTATGGGATAATCACATTAATTACTTAAAATCAAAAGTTGCCTCTGGAATTGGTATTTTATGTAAATTTGGAAATAAATTGGATACAAAAGCGAAAATATTGATCTATCGATCTATTATTTAATCGCACTTAACCAACGTTCCGGCAGTTTATGCCTACAAATCGAGTTCGTCTATGTGTTCATTACAATCAGCCCAATCCAGAGCATTAAAAATCGTTTTCAATCTTCCTTTGCATTATAATACAATGGAATTATTTCAAAAATATGCTAAGCGTATACTACCAATAAAAGGTCTTCGAAAGCAGCAGCTATTGCTTTGTGTGTACAAAGTCTTAAATAGTATTGGATTTAGCTTAACTGAATTTTCTTTTGTTCGTGCACATATGGGAAGAGCAAGTAGACGATCGATGAACATGAATATTGTCAGATGTCGACTTGAGGTAATAAAGCAACCGATTCGATTTACTGGTCCAAATGAGTACAACCACCTACTTAATCGTATAATAAAAAATTCATCAGTGCTTTCGACCTTTAAAGTAGCAATAAAAGAATATTTATTAGATAATATCGAAATCCTTCTTGCATATTGAGTTATTTGTATTATTATTATTTTTTTTTATTATTATTAGTTTTTTAGTTATTTAATTAATTGTTATTAGCATTTAGTTGCCAGTTTCACCTCTATAAAGCCTTCTCTTGGCACCGAGGCATAAATAATTCATGAAGTAAAATAAAATACTTATGTAAATAAAAATATAGAGCCACCATCATATATTAAAATCAAAAACTTTTTTACAAGTCCCACCTTTAAGCTGAAAGAAATTATAAAATCAAATAAGAAACGTCTAACTAAGACATTTCTTATTTGAAGTGATTTAAAAATAATTAATTTTTTAATAGTTTATAGTTTTCTCTATTTGGAGAAGTTAGTTGCACAAGACGCAACTAATTGTCTCATCATTGCCTTATATTTATAAATAAACCACAAGCGACAAGCTGCAAACTGCAAGCTGCTTTTAAATACTATTATTTATTTGCTATTAGAAAATTCGTTATTAAGTGTTTTATCCATCAACCTTTTTGTTTTTTTTTATATTGTAGTCTAACATAAAGTATGTTTATTTCTGTGAAAATAAAATACAAACAATTTGTAACACAATTTAATTTAGTAACTGATACACTGACGTTTATCAGTTAAAGAAGATAGCAGTGAAGTTAAAAAATAAACAAATAAAATAAATTTAAGAAGCATCTTTATATAATAAATTATTTTTGCTTTTATTTAACTTTACTCATTTAAGACAGTAAAAGAAGAAACATGTAAAAGCGAAATATATATCATTATCAAGCTGCATTGGATAGTTATTATTAGGTGGGTTAATATAAATAGGATTTATGAAGTATCTACTCATTACGGTAGTATCTATTTTTGTAGGTAAATTGTCCGTTAACCCTCATTTTATGCAGAGTTAATTCAATATTTTCGTCTTTTATTAGTAGCTAGGTACGTGTGTCTGTCTAAGAGTGTTTGTCGTTTGTAAGAGTGTATGGTGTCACTCATAAAAGTTTTTGTTTTGTAAATTTCCACGTTTTCAAGAATGTCTAGTCTTCGTCCCTTTTTGTTAGGATATAGTAACGTCATACATTCATTAATTTCTCTTGCCACGTGTCCGTGACATATAATGCAAAGTTGTAGTCTTCTGTTTTTCGAACGTATGTTATCTTTAAATTCTGTTTTTCGTCCAGTTTGTCCGACATAAATACGTTTACACGTACAAGTAAGTCTGAATACTCCGCTGGAACTAATTTTGTCAGTAGTTTCCAACTGATGTCTTGTTTTGTGCATTACGATTTCGGATTTAGGACACGTGCAATTTTTAAAGCAACTTATATCTGAAAGCTGCCGAGATCATTCGTAGAATTCCATTAATGTGCCTTTGAATTTTATTATATTTGAAACAGAATCAGGGCTTAAAAACTGCAGTCTACAACACTATATAAGTGATTGAATGGTCGAAATATATAATTTTTATTTCGGTATCGTTTTCTGTGATACTTTATTACCCATGGTATTGTGACTGTATTATAATCTTCCATAATTCCAGATATTTTAGCCCCCCTGTTAATTATATTTTCCCAGCACTGCCTGTATTTATTGAAATAAAATCTTTTGCTTAACCGCTGCAAAATTCATTGTTGTTATTGAAGATTCACTTTGAAAAAAAAATAGCAAAAGCGCCATAAACAAAAAAAAATATAATTTTTCCTTTTATCTTTTCTTTGCAAATATAAATGAATTATGTTTTCTTATTTTTCAATCAAAACTGATGTGATTATGAATAATCATCATCGGGATATTAATATTATTTAACCAAAATAATGATGCACGCGTAAACTTAGCTGCCATAAATTTTTTAAATTTTGTGTTAAATTTTAAAAGAATTCTTCTTAAGTAACCCAAAATAAAAAAAAATACATTTCACTACCTCAAGCAAACAAATAAAGCAAATTTTCTTTTTTATAATAATCTTCGATTTTAAAAAAATCTTTATATTTGTAATTACACTTCAATTTTATTCGATAGCTTTTCAGCGGCAGATTGTATTTTAAGTCATTCTAAAAATATTCTGCCTTGTGCAATGATTTTGCAGTTATTTATACAAGTACAACTAAAATAGCGCATAAATAAGGAATAAAAATAAAATTATTTAAAAATTACATGCTAAATAATTTTTCATTTTATGTTTCGGATTTTTCAATTATGGCAACACCACAGTTTTTTGACATATTCGTACCAGATGCATTGGATATTGTTACAATGAATTCAATTTCACACGAAAATCGCTTTAAAAAACATAAAATCTACTATGAAAATAGTGGTTTTGTTAAAGTTACATTTCGCAAAATTCGTGATATTTTCGGACAACATAATAGTCTTTCTTAGACCGCTATTAAGAATTTGGTCTTTAAATTTGAGTCGACAGGTTCAATACAAAATATGCGAACACCAACGCGTGTTTTACAGGGTCGTTCAACTAAAAACATCGTAGCCGTGAGCCACAACTTTAAATCAGATCTAAATTTGTCAATTCCTCGATGTTCTCAACAATTGGGGTAATTCAAAACTACCACACGAATTTTGCGTATAAATTTGACTTCGAAGCCTTACAAGGTTCAACTGGTGTAGGAATTGAAGCCGACCGACCTTGCACATCGCCGTAGATTTGATTAATTCATTCAGGAACAACTGGCTGATTATTTTGAAAAAAATATTTTTTCAGACGAACTCCATTTTTACCTGTCAGGGTATGTCGACAAGCTAAATTGCCGCATTTGGGTTTCTTAAAATACTAGAGCAATTATTGAAAAGCCTTTGCATGTTTAACGTGTCATTGTACAGTGCGCTATGTGGCCTGAAGGCGTGATTGGGCTATTTTTTTTTCAAATGTAAGGCTGGAAATGTGCTAGCGGTCAATGGATCACGTTAGCACGGAATGCTAACAACTCAATTTTGGCCTACCATTGACTACGTGGATATCACTGACATACGGTTTCAACAGGACGGTGCTATATGTCACACAGCCAATGGAACGATCAATTTATTGCAAACCAAATTTCCCGATTACATAATTTCAGAATAATCAGCTTGTAAAACCGCTGGATTATTTTTTGTGGTACTATCTTTAGGACAAACTCTATATGGAGCCATTCGAATCTGTTTCAGCCTTAAAGTTCAAAATTCGTGATGTGATTACGCAGTAGGAACGCTATTTTGCAAAAAAGTTATTAAAAACTTTAATAATAGAAACGACAGCTGTCTGCACGGTCATGGTGGACATTTCCCAGATTTAATTTTTCACTTATAATCTTCGTAGTACAATAAAGATTTGAATTATCTTAATTTAGTTTTTTTAATTTTATTTTGTTTTAGAAAACAAAGTTCTTGTTGAAAAACCCTTTTTAGGAAAAATTTTATATCACGCCTTTTTTCTTTTATTGTATTTTTTACCATTTAATTTCTTGATTTTCTAAGAAAGAAAAATTAATTAAAAAATTTTGAGTTAATTTAAAATGAAAACACGAAGCTACTAGTGTCCTTGCAATGCATTTCTTTCCGTGGCGGCATCGTCATGTGCTTAACCAAGTAATTTAGAATAGAAGACACAACTCGTAATCAATCAAAATTAATTTAGCTTGAAGAAAATGACAGACAATAAAAAACACAAAAGTATTTCCACTTAGCATAACTAAAAGTGGTTTATTATTAATAAAAGAATAATAATAATATTAATAAATAAAAAACAAAAGAAACGCTGATGTCTTCTTACCCTAAAACGTTTAAAGTGAGAGCTCAAAAAATATTGTTCAACTATTAGGCGTATTCCCGCGAGAAAACGAAAAATTTCCAGAAATATTTGTTTTAGAGTGAAACCACTTGTGTTTTGTCAAATTTAATTAATTATTTTTTAAAGCTTCATTTTAATTTGTATCCGTATAAGGATGGTTTTTAAAAAATTAAAAAGTTTAGGTTCACTATTTTTAATGATCAATCAAATCGAATTTAAATGTGTGATAAGCGTGTATATCTGTTTGCCTTTTTCCTAATTTTAATAATTGATAATGAGTTGATAATTAGTAATATTTTTAAAATTTTAAGAATTTCGATGTTAAATGTTATTTTTAAGAGTTGCTGCTGTAAACAAATTGTTTCAGTTATTTAGTTTGAAAAAGGAATAATTTTTTAAAAACTTCTATTATTATTTAAAAACAGAAAGAAAATTAATTTTGCTATTTCATATTTATGACTTCATATTTCAAACATTTCAACAACTATTGATGAACTTGTCAACAAAATTGTTTCCAGTCAAATACTCAACAAAAAATGTTATTTCTGCCTTGTAGAAACAATAAAATATTTGCGGTATTGCCATATAGAAACTAAAAATATATAATTACGTTTAAACTTAAGAGCAGCAAGAGCTGTTTTTACAAAATCTCTTAAATAATTTTTCCCATCTCTCTTTGAGAGAGACTCTCTCAAAAATATGGATTTTGTTATATTTATGAAATGTTCCCTTTGAAAGAAAATTTTTGCACTTGATTTGATACTACTAACACATATTTTTATACATGACCTAACACATTTGCAAATCAAGCACAGACGTAAGGTGGTATCTTTCCGTAATTCTAAACTTATTTTCTTTATAATTGATGATGACGAAAAGAAGCCATGCTAATCTTTATTGTTGTTGTTTATAAATTTAAAGTATATTTTAACACAACTTTTTAAATTTCCTAAGCAGAATAATTAAGCATAGAGGCAGGCATATGGATGTGACAGGGATGTGTCTACTTAATTTAAAGATTATGAAACAACGGCCAAGCATGATATAACCCGTTCTTGTTTTTTGTACGGCAAGGCACCAATTACCAAGCTAGCTAAATCAAAATTTGATCCCTATCATAAACTAGTATCATTTTTCTGATGTTAAAATTGAATTGTTACATATAAATTGCATGTGGCTCAAACAAAACAGGCGATCCCAAATTATGCTTATTTTGTGCAAAATTGCTCTTATATACGGAGATACAGCAATTTTAAGGTTTTAGTGAAATTTTCATATAAAAATTGATTTTTTGTAGGTGATCACATATTAGGCTTTTTTTGGAGAAATTCCTCTTATTCACGGAAATACAGCTATTTTAAGTTTTTAGTGAAATATTCTCATTACTGTAATATATTTATAATGTGTTGTTTTGTTATGCTAACTAGGTTATTAAAATATTATTAAAAAGAGAAAAAAAAGAGTTGGCAAACCTTAATATTTCTGTAAGAACAAAGTTAATGTTTTTATTGTCCGTGACTATTAGTTTGGACAACACAAATCACTAACCAAAGAAAAAGATGGGTACCACCTATTAAGCCACCGCATTGACTGCTAATTTGTAACATGATGAGATCTCTATAAATGACGAATAAATCGACAACAACAATTTACACTGAATTTCTCGCAGCCGATTAGAAAATAGAAAATAACTGTTGTGTAGATTATTTGATGAAGACGCGCCTATATAATAAAAAGCCGAGATGTGAAAGAACTAATATGACTGCATAGGCAAAGCAAAGAAATCTAGAGCTAACCTAGAGAAGCACTAGTTAGGGGGAAAAGCGCGAGGAGCTTGACTACGCATCTATTAGTACGAGTGCCACTTCAGCATATTTCAGTGTGAAAGATAACGTGAGTGTGTTTAAGCACTCATTTAATAAATAAGAAATCGTGAAAATAAAAATGACCGCTAGTGCGATTCACTATTAAATTTTAACGATTAAAGAGTCGTCAAAATAAAGTATCAATAAAGTGTAATGATTTTTAACAATATTTGATGTTGTTTAGAAGCAGCTGTTTTTTTTTTAAGTTGTTTGTGGTAAATTTCTTTTTCTGCCATTTAGTTAACGTCAAGTGAAAAATAAAAAGTTAGATTTTGTTGATATGATTATTGCATATTTAGCATATAGTTTGTCGCAGAATGAGTAAGTTTTTAATACCTCAATTAAAAGACGCAATCTTCCAGACGATTTTTTTTGCCAGCCATCGAATTTCGGAAATTATACCGGCTTATTCCAGACTTGGCGGAACACTTAATTTCACAACTTCAAAGTTACTTAAAAGGTTCAATTACAACAATATCGGCTGAAAAATCGTTACGTCAAATCATTTCTATATCTATTTACTTTAATGTAACCAATCGTTGAATTTAGTGACAAGTCGAAGAAATATGGAACAAAGACCGAAAGAATACAATGTTGTTTTGGAAAGGAAATGCTTTGAGTAAGTTAAGTTAAGAGATAATAACACTGAATATTATTGTAAAAATATGGAATATTTAGCACATAATTACTATTAAGAATTTGGTTCGATACAAAATGTATAAATACCAGCGCGTCTTCGAACGGTTCGTTCAACTGAAAACATCGTAGCAGATCCAAATTTTTTAATTACTCGGCGTTCTCAACAATTGCTGTTCCAAAACCACCACCCGGCAAATTTTGCGTAAGGATTTGAATTTCACACCTCACAAAGTTCAACTCGTGTAAGAATTGAAGCCGACCGACCATTTATATTGCCGTGGACTCGCTCAATTCATTCAGCAACAACCGGCTGGTTTTTCTGGAAAAATCATTTTTTCAGACGAAGCCCATTTTCACTTGTCAGGATATTTTAGCAAGTAAAATTGCTGCATTTGGGCTTCTGCAAATCCAAGACGGAATATGCGGTAACGGTCAATGGATCATGTTATGACGACATGCCAACAATTCAATTTTGGCCTATTATTGACGACGTGGATATCAAAGATATGTGGTTTCAACTGGATGGTCACACAGTCAATTAAACGATCAATTTATTGCAAACAAGATTTGGTGTTCGCGTAATATCACGACAATCAACAGTTAAGTGGTCAACCGGATCATGTGATTTAACACCACTGAATTATTTTTGTGGGGCTATGTTAACGACAGAGTCTATACGGAGCTATTTAAATGCATTTTAGCTTTAAAACTCAAAATTCGTGATGTGATTAACGAAATAGGACCGCCATTTTGGCAAAAAGTGATTAAAAACTTTAATGAAAGAATTGGGAAAAAGCCCTTTATTTGCTTTTGCACTGAAATTTTATTAAATCTTTAATCGATGCAGTTTTTTACTTAATAAAGAAAATGTTTTTTTACAATTAAAAATTATAATTTATTCAAATAATTATTTATTATAATAAATCAGTTATTATAGGTTATAGTTTTCTTTTTTTTTCTGTTTAAAAAGAAGTAGCATGTCTGGCAACAATGTCTTTTTAGTCAAGTACCGTGCTACATTCTGAAGGAAAGGGATAGAAAAGAAATGCGACAGGTGGTGAAAGTAGGAGGACAGTAACGGAAATTAGCTGTCGTATAAGACAGCTCAGTAACCAGCGACTATGCCTTCATCACTGAACGGCTCCACCGACAGTCAATTTGTATTTGTAGTAAAAAAAAACCAAGGTCTTTGTATGTACATATAGTTTAATTGACCTTTTTACTATTTGATAAATTACTTTTTCTTCAAGCGGAACGTGTTTTCATAAAAATTCAGTAAATTTTTATTTTTTCTTAATATTTTAAATTTGTTTATTAACAATTTTTCGTTTAATAAAACAAACAAATTTGTTTTCCTGAAGATGCCACTCAAGAGTGTGGCGAAATATAGAAAACATAAATAAAAAATTATTTAATTTTTATATTAATAAAAAAAACTTGTTATTATTGAAATAATGGCATATTTACTTATATTTCATTGTGAAAGCAAATAAAATATTTTATAGGTGCAAAAACAGTGCTGGAAGCTTCAATAGGGTTTAAATATTCTCGTCAACTTTTACAATTTCTATGCGCTTTGAAAGTCAATGTTTGTACAAATTTTATATGAAGCAGATTCCTTTTCGACTCTATCCTAATGTATGAAACACACATGTCACATGTGTGTGTTCGAACAATTTTCCCTAAAGACTGTTGCTTAAAATTGTCACAGCAAAACCAAAAAAAAAAAAAAAGAATCTTATTTTTATTTCCAAATGAGAGAGTAACAGTAATAAGAGGTCAGTCAAATTTAAGAGAAAGTACAAAGTGGATGTTGTGTTGTTTTTTGTCTAAAGTGCATACATTCGTTTTTCTTCATTTTCTTTCTTTCTTTTTTAACAACAAAATATTGCTCATACGCATTTTGGGATAAATGGAGATTGGGATGATTTTGTTGCCTTGTTTTTATTGTTCTTGTTGTTTTTGTTTAAACTTTTCTTTGCTTCTTCTTAACATATCATTTTGATGGTTCACTGGTTGTAGGGATTTTAATACAAGAAATTTTTGAGTTTCAGTTATGTTGTGAATTCCAAACGTAGAAGAACGTGTGTTCAACGCGTACACGTATAAATAATAAACAAACAAAAAAAACAAAATAGAAGTAAATAAATATATACAAATATATATACTTGCATATGAATTAAATAGTTAAATGAAAATCTAATATGAAAGAAAATGACAAATTCAAATAATGATAATTACAAGATTCCGCTTCGGAGAGTAAATTTTTTAAAAGATTCGTTTTTCGTTAAGAGTTTACATAAAGAACAAAGTCTTGTTGGAAAATAAAATAATAGCTAATAATACTTATTTGTGTGTGTTTCAATTTTTGTTTTGTTTGTTTTATTTGATGACTTAATTTTAAATATTGCAACTATCCTTTATATTTGCGTGGCAAAAATCCTTGGCTAAATATTTCTTTTTTAATTTTCCTAATAAACATGTCTCAGTCTAAGCTAAACTAAACACTAACAAAATGAAAGGTTTTCTTATGCTTTTTGGCGTGTGAATATGCATTAAACAAAAAATCTTTGCTATTTAATTTTTATCTTATTTTTCAATACAAACAACTATTTATAACAAAAATTGAGATTTTTGTAAAATCCCAAAAATATTAATAAGCGACAAAATGGCTAAAAGTGCCAATCAACATAAACAAGTTTTGTGTAAATAAATCATTAAATGAAAGCAAAAATAATAAAAAAAATAATTATTAAAAAAAATAAATAAATAAATAAAAAAAAAAATTCTGCATAGAGATTTGTGCTTTTGCAAAAAAGATAAAAGAAAATTATTTTAATTAAAAATAGTTTTAACTTTAAATCCAAAATCAAATAAATTAAAAAAATCATTGACGCAAAAAGTGAATGACCACCAACACTTTTTCTCTAATTTATTAATTAAGATGCTATTAAATCAAAATACAGCAACAAAGAAACCAATTAAAAAAATTTATTAAAATTGTGAAAGTTTTAGTCAACATTATAAAATTCTTCACACAAGTTTCGGTTTAAAACGGGTAAATTAGCAAGTAAAAGTGTGAATAGTAAAAAAAATAAATAATTCATATCTTAACAAAAACAAAATATAACGCCAATTTTATTTGAAACCCCCATTAAAAAATATTGTAAAAAATTATCTATAAATTTAAAAAATAAAATTTAAAATTAAATAATTTAAGCTGAAAACCAACAACATATGTAAACTAAAGTAAGCTAAAGTATAGTTTATCAAAAATATAATTTATTGAGAAATTAAAATGTTGATTTGTGAGCTTAAAACTGCAATTGGAAAATATTAAACCAATCTTATTCTATGTCTTCTTATTTTCTTATAGCCATCAATCAAAATTGATTGATGCTGCTTTTTATTAAGTTTAAAATAGATTTCATTTATTAACCAAATGCATGCTAGTGTGTTTAAATGTCACTTTTAAGTAAAAATTAAAATAAAAGCTTGAAGGCTAATATAACTATCCTTCTACTTTCACCAACTGTCTTATTTCTTCTCTATCCCTTTCCTAAAGAATGTAGTGCGGTTGTGACTAAATAGGCATTGTTACCTAAAGAGCTACTTCTTAAAAAAAATACTTCAATTTAATTTTTTATTATTATTTAATTTTTACTGGTTGTTGAGAAAATTGAAGCAGGCAAAAAGATGTCACTGTGAGTTAAATTTTCGGGTTAGTAAAAATGAAGGGGCTTTTAAAATTATAGGAGTAAGTTTTACTGAAATTTTATTTTCATTACCAGTAAAAAATCTGATCGTGATAACCAGTTAGTCTTTTTTGGTTATACGTACGTTTTGTAGCAAATTTTTTGTAAAAAACAAAATGTTTGATTGTTTTCATTTGATGACTAAATATTCGATTGTCTCCAATATATTTTGTGAAGGACAAAATGCCGGAAAATTAATTTATATTGCATTTGATCGAATGCAAAGCTGGAAGTCTATCCAACCGCGATAAAAATAGGTTTTCCTTTTTATGTTTGTCGTCTTCTTTAACGAAATTTCACACACCAACAACAACAATTCATTGTTCGATGATATCATACTTATATCTCCCCGGGGACACATTTATTGCTCTTTATAGACTACTTGACTATCTAGACCTTTGCC
Organism: Trichopoda pennipes; assembly: GCA_030448955.1. Lineage (NCBI taxonomy): Eukaryota > Metazoa > Arthropoda > Insecta > Diptera > Tachinidae > Trichopoda > Trichopoda pennipes. The sequence continues at coordinate 8,388,809 of JASKUP010000088.1, forward strand.
TGCTGGGTTATAAGGGGCCCAGTCCTCTGAAGGCAAGCAGGGCGTCAACTGGAAGTTCCACGTTATTTCCACGGGATAATTGAGGATGGCCCTTCGGGAGTGTCGTGGTGGTTGTGGTTTTGCGGCTTCAAGCATAAACTGATTATGGTGGCCATGACCATCTCACCTTTAATAACACCAACGGGTAAATGATCCGGATCCAGTGAGCATGATAGTCATGTGTTCTGGACCAGGAGTTGGATAGTCTCCAGCTATTCAGCAAGGAGTAGTGGCTTGCAACCCTGCTGTGGAACCACTGAAATTGCAACTACGAAAGACCTGTTGCTAGAATTAGTCCTCGGCTTCCTAGGGCGTGAATGACGTTGCTTTTCATTCCCAGTAGTTTGAACACCATCTGACTAAGGCTTACGGCCAGGTGCAGGTGTAAACCTTATCACGAAATATCATACTTATATATGAAGCGAGCGGTAAGCGTTATTCTGCCATAAGTAGCAGGTGCAAAAAGGCTTTCATTTATGCAAAACTTGACATGCTTATTTGATCGTCTCCAGAGCATTTAATATATTCTCTAATGTAGCTAAGGAGATAATGTGTTCACTCTTACATTGCATCAGTTAATTACTCTTGGTGTAGCCGATATTGTGCTAGCGATATCGATTAACTTATAATTGTAACCACGATTAGTTTTAGCGTTGAAATTAATTTATTATAAAAATATTTGTGATTTAAAGTGTCTTATTCCAAATGCAACTTTAAGCTAAAATATCCCAAGCAACATTATATTTAAAAGTGTTATATTAAAGAGCTCTTATTAAGCGAATTCTTAAAAAAGTAAAGTGTAATAGCAATATGTAATAACCCACTTTATTTTTACTTCGTTTTATTTTTATGTAAAATTTCTAATTTATTTTTCTTACTTCTTTTACTGTTTCATTGAGCTTTCTAAATTAGTAAATAATTATATATTAATTGATTTGTGTAAAATATATTGTTGTATTTATTCAGATTTTATTTATAAAAATTTCTAATTCCTGCAGGAAAATAAATAAAACTTATTTACGTTATTCCAAAATATTTCATTAGTTTTTATTTTATGTATTTAATTAAAATCAAATAAATTTTGTTTATTTTATTATCTTATTTAGGAGAGAGTATTAGAATGCATTACCTAAGTTTAAATATTTCACAACTTAACATTTTTCAGCATAATCATTTGCTAATAATTACTCCATATAGATCTGCCTTAATATTTCTATACTTATTAAAAATAACTGTGTTCACGTATGTCAAGTTGTATGTTTGATTGGATTCTAGAATGTTACATTTTAAGATTTTCATAATTTTTGTTATTTAGTTTATTTATTTCGGTTATGAAAAGCAAAACACAACTGTTTATTACTGCGTTAATAACGTTGTCTCATTTCCTTGTTTTAGCAAAGTTGCTTTACATTTTAATAAAAATCTTATCTGAACAATGGTTTTTGAAATGTACTCTTTCAACGTCTTAGATTTTGTAAAAAATTAACCGAAAAGGCTAGAAAATTTGTCTTAAAACAGCCATTAGATATTTGCGATTATATATATTTTGCATTCAGCTTTTTTCAATTCGCTTTTGAATATTTTAAGATCTTTGCTTTAATCCATGAGACGATAAAATGTTTGTAGGGGTCTGGGTTCATTTAAAGGGGTTTTCAGCCAGCAGTTTGTTTTCTTAAACAATATAAAATAAAAAACCTAGATTAGAATGATTCAAATTTTTATTGTATTGCGAAGAGAAAAGTTTGGCTATTATGAATTAAAAATGATAACTGGCAATGTCCACCAGGACCGCGCTAACAGATGTTGATTCTTTCATCAAAGTTTTTATTCACATTTTGTCAAAATTGCGTTTCTATTTCGTTAATCACCTCGCAGTTTTGAATTTTAAGACTGAAATCGTTTCAATTGTCTCCGTATGGAGTCTGCCGTTACCACAGCCCCACCAAAAATAATCCAGTAGTGTAAAACCACCGATCTGGCTGGCCACTTAACTGCTGATTGTCATGATATTATGCAATCGAGAAATTTGGTTTGCAATAAATTGTTCGTTTTATTGGCTTCAAAACATGTGGCACTGTTCTGTGGAAATCACATGTCAGTTATATCCACGTTGTCAATAACCATTATCACATTTCCAGCCTCACCTTTAAAAAAACCGCCCTATTACACTTCTAGATCACGTATTGCTCCTAGACTTTGTGTATGTAAAGGCTGCTCAATTTCAAAAGCCCAAATGCGGTCGTTTTGCTTGTTGACATACCCTGACAAGTGAAAATGGGGTTCGTCTGATATTATGATTTTTTCAGAGCAAACCAGCCGGTTGTTTCTGACTGAATTGAGCGAATCTACGGCACTATGAACGTTCGGCTTCAATTGTTGAGAACGTCGAGGAGTTGACAAATTTGGATCTGCTTTATCGCTGTGGCTCATGGCTGCGATGCTTTCACTTTAACGACCCGGTCACGTGTGTGTTCGCACGTTTTGTATCGAATTTAATTACCAAATTCACCAGTCTCATAAGGACGATTATGTTGTCCGAAACTATTACGAATTTTACGAAACGAAAATTTAATAGAACCGCCATTTTTATAGTGGGTTTTCATTATTTTAATGCTATTTTCGTACGATATTGAATTCATTGTAAAAATTGCCAATACATCAAAAAACTAAATATCAAAACTATCATGCTGTTGGTGTTGAAAAACAAACTTCTTATTGAAAAACGATATATATGGTCATTATATAAAAATATGTTTTTCCAATTGAAGAAATCTGGCAAAAATTTTATTGCTTTTAACATATTATTAATATGTATTTTTACAGATGCTTAAGTTGACTTAAGCCTACTTAAGCCTTAAGACTTATTTAAGACATCGCAAAATAAAACCTTATCGTATTTAATTATAATGTAAACATATTTAAATAATATTCACACATTTTTCCATTTTTTATATTTTTGTTTTTCTGTTTAGTGTCGCAAACAAAGTTGGCGTAGGAGGTATATTTTGTATTTCATACTCACAGTATGTGCCTTGTATAAGGAAAACTTTACTTGAATTGAAAGGATAGTAGGCGTGATAGTTACTTTTATAAATATTATTGGTATTTAACAAAACATTTTTATATATATCTTTCTTCTATAAACGGCCGTCATGCTTAAATGAAACAAATATTATAAAGAAATTTAATATCACTGTCAAATAATTTTATTGCTTTAATTTTGCCCCTAGCATGCCTGATTTATGACTGGAAATCTTTTTCTAGAACCATTAAACTATCCTTTATTTATGTCATAGCATATTAAAACACTCTTTTGGGGGAAGTGATAACAAATCAAATTGATTTATAATGTGACATATCATAACGTCCTTAAGATAAAATCTAAAGTTTGCTAAACAATAAATTAAACTTAACTATGATTAGTAGTTTTCATTATATTCTTATATTTGTTTATATTTATAAAAATAATTTTTTTTTTTAATTACAGATTTTAAATTTAAAAAGATTAAAGGCTCTTAAAATATTTTGAGGGAAAATATTTTGTAAAATATAATCAGCGCCCCATGGAATTGTTATTTTTTTTTAACAACACAGAAATACGAACTGTTTATAATCAAAAATGAATTAAAAGCACTTAAATAAGAAAATTAAGAAAATGTGAAAATTATTTTAGTTATTAATAGAAATAATAAGTGGCAAACAAAATTTGTGAAATATATTGAAGACAAAAGAAAAAACAATATAAATAAAAACAGAATCAAACGCTTTACACAAAAAAAAATTAATATTAAGTAAAAGAGAACATAAAATAATTTTAAAATAAATAAATAAAAAGGGACCAACCATAAATAAAAATCAATGCAATAAAATAAAAATTATTATAAAGCAACTTAAACACCAAAAAAATAAGAAAAAGAACAGCTGTAAAATAAATTAAAAATTGAGAATTCATTTGGGACAACAACAACAACAAAAAATGGATTACAATAACTCGATGGATAGTAATCTAAATACCGGCAATATCAGTACCAATGATTTTTTGGCAATTTTTACCTCTACCTCTACATCTCCCACAACTGAGGCAGGTGGTGGTCCTGGTGGAGGGAGAGATGAAGGCTTTGACTTAAAACCTCATTTAAATAAAATAAAAAGTTCTTTATCATCAGCTAATACCACACTTAATCCGCCCCTACTGACCGTAGATGGTCAATATACAGTCACCAGTCTACTAGATACTTCCTTCATAGGCTCCACACAACAAAGTCCCCTCGAAGGGGTCGATATTAATGATACACTCTTCGTATTAACATCAAATGTTTTTAACGCCACAAACACAAACGGTGCTATATCAACAATTAATCTTACTTCCTCCTATCAAAATTATACGAATTTTAATGGCAGCAATATTACGGAGGTTATTTGGGATGGTCGCTATCCCAGCGGCTATACACTTACGCACATTGTTATAGCTTCTATTATAGTGACCATACTGATGATTGTGATTGTAGTTGGCAATATGCTGGTCATTATTGCCATTGCCACCGAAAAATCTTTAAAAAATATACAAAATTGGTTTATTGCCTCATTGGCCGTGGCCGATTTCTTTTTGGGCCTGATAATTATGCCATTTTCTTTGGCTAATGAATTAATGGGTTATTGGATATTTGGCAGTTGGTGGTGTGATGTACATTCAGCCATGGATGTGCTCTTATGCACGGCTTCCATAATGAACCTTTGTCTAATATCGCTGGATCGTTATTGGAGCATAACCAAAGCAGTCGATTATCTAAAGACACGCACACCGGCACGTGCAGCTGTTATGATTGCAGCCGTGTGGATTATGTCTGCATTAATATGTATACCACCGCTATTGGGTTGGAAAGTAAAAATGCCGGAGGGCCCATTACCAAAGTGTGCGGTAAGTAAAATAACATTTCTAAATCTATTTTTTTCTCTCACCATTTATGTGAGCGTTTTTTTTTTTTTTGTGAATTATATTTAAAAATTCATACATGCAAATTTGCTGAAGGGAACTCAAAATGAAAGGGGAATTATTTTGTCTAGTTCTTCATTAATAAATTAAAATTCAAAGATGTTTATTTTATTATTATAGTGATGATGCTGGTGGGATGAATAACCGTTACGATAAACAAAATATATTTTGTATAATTATAGACACATTTCATATATATTTTTGTTTATATTTTATGACATTAATTGCTTTTTTAAACGTTGTCTATAGACTTAAAAACTTTTCATTTATTTTTAAATATTAAAAATTGCTTTAAATAAACTTTTTTTGAGCTCTGCCACCTTCAGTAAATGTTCAAATAGTTTTGTTTTTGTAAAAGAATTAATATTTGAGAAGAAATTTTATTGGCTATTTAACTGGAGCACAATGAAGTTTTAATTAAGAATTAAGTATTTACTGAGAAACTAATTTTTGAATAACATAAAATTTACTCATTCACATTATGTAGCAAATATAACATCACTGAGATTATTTAATATCCTTCACATCGTTTTATCGATTAGTAAAAAACAGAAAAATAGCTTTGTTTCAGAGGTAGATTTCTTCTAAACTAGTTAGGAGTTATGAGCTATTCCTTGAATTAATATTATAAAAAATTTTGTATGCTTACAATGCGCAACAGGTTAGACAGGAAAATGTGAAGAATTCTGATGCCGCGTCTAGGTTCATGGTGAAATTGAATTCATTAAATTTTTAGCCAATTCACTTTGTTTTGGTCTGCATTTACTTTTCTTTCTTAAACGGATTTTTCAAATGATTGTGTTGAAATAAATCCTTTTTCTCCTTGTTGTGTGCTGTGAAGGATTTTTTCGACAGGGGGCTATCATCCTATAGTAATCATTTAGACTTTGTAAAACATTTGTTTTTTTCAAGGCCTTTTTCTATTACACCAAATTGACTATCATTTGATAAGTATGAATGATCCGAAATTAAAAATTTGTGATCAAGAATTTAGATACTGTTTTTTGAAGACTGAATAATTTTCATCAAAGTTAATGCCGGTTTTATGTTACTATTTTGTCCTTTGCATAAGTCACCATATGCAATAATGACATTCTTAGATATTTTATACAACGCGAAGCAACTTCCTGAAAATAAAAAATAATAATATAATGCTAATTATTTGTATTATATTAGATATCAATATAATATAGTTCAGAAAACTGAACTATTCTTTCGTGCCGATGAAAATAAGTCCAATAATCACAACAATACTTTACACACATGTTTCCATTTCTTTTACACTAGGCTCCGCAATTAATTTCCTGAGTACAACGACTTACGCCACTTTCAAAATAAACATTTTTGTTATACCGTTAATTATCAACACTCTTCTCAAACAAATCTCAATACTTCTCAACTAATTAATTTCAAATTTATTAAATGTGAAAAGAAATTGTTCAGTTATGACTTATGCCACTTTCAGTATAAACGGCTCAATAGACAGTTGTACTATGTTATTCCAAAAATCTTTAGAAATGTTTATTAACAATAAATTGTAGTATACAATTAATAATAAAAAATAAACGATATGTGCTTAGATTTTCCGACGGGGTTGGATTCACTCTTATTTGGGTACGGTTTTCCGTCGACCCTCGTCAAATTTAGTTTGTGAACAAACCGGTTTCGGCCGTTTGCCATTTTTAGTGTTCTTTTCGTACTCTACGAATTTGAAGAGGGTCCACGGAAAACCGCACCCAAATAAGAAGAAAAAATAAACCATAACATGCCATTCAATATAAAACATTTTTACATCTTTATTTTATATTTTACAAAAATATAATTAAAATTATTTATTTAAAACAAAAGTTTTATTGATGTACATATTATCAAAACAAAGCTCGTTATCCGAATACTTAGTTTTTTTTAATGTGAACAAATTCTTAGTAAGTTCTTCGTAAGCCTTCCAAATTGACCATTTTTAGGCTTTTTTCTTTTTTATTAAAAATATTAATAAAAAAACAACAAAAAATATCTTGATTTTGCTAAAAACAATAAAAAACATTTTTTATGGATCTAACTACCCGGATAAATAATATTCATTTTTATACATCCTTAACTACAAAGTGACAACTGAAAACAGTGGCATTGTCAGAATCAAAATACTAATTTTACTAAAGCATACATTAGCTAAAGTACTGTTTTTGAATACCATTTTTTAACAAACGTTTGTTAGCCTTAACGTGTTTGTTAAAAAACGTGTACTTTAAAGCTCAAGTAAAAGCTTTTTATGCATATGGCCGTTAAAGTTTACTTTTAATATTAATTGAAATGCACCATTTCAAAAAGAAACAAAATGTTGATGTCACAATAACATGAGGAACGAACTGCTTAAACTTTGACATTTATAGAAAATCAACCTCAATGGACACTACCATCCACATCACATCAAACCACCATATCCAATATAAACTGGCAGCATTTAGACATATGATACACACTTAATATAATATAATCCTATTTAAGTACAACAAAAAACTCGATACACAATAGCTAAAAACAACGGCTGCAAAACCACTACTATCGACACATTTCTTACACAATACAACACCAAAAACAGGAACAAAGAAGAAAAAGAGACAACAGATACAACACGATGACACACATTTACTTACACAGGACTAGAAATATATATATAGATCAACTAACCTTTTTGACAAAGAAGGTTTACTCACAGTATTAAAAACCAGCAACACTCTAAAACATAATCTCAAGACATCGACAGAAACAACTGACAAATTTAGTTCGAGAAGAGTAGATAGACTTACTTGTACCTGTGAACATATTTATATAGGAAAAAGTGGAGAAACACACACAAACGAAAAAGAGAAGACTCCGACTTTGAGTGCCTATACTATATCATAGCAAAAAACAATAAAGCTTATATTTTCTTGAAAACATAGAAATCTACAAAATAAAACTTTAAACATAGACATTATAAATGAGTAGGTTAAAACGGCCTCAGATACAATTGTCACACCACTAAAACTACTTATATACCCCAGCAAACGAAAAACAGCCTCAGACGGACGAACTTACCTGGAAATTATAATAAAAAAATAGTAATAAAATAATAAACATATGATAACATACATGATTATTAATGACTACAATAGAAGAACTACTTAAACTCCAACACTGTCTCTCCAGTACTCTCTAAAACGCGGCTTTATAATGATGTCATCGCGTAGAAGAGCGCTCACCATTCGTATCACATAAGCAGTCAGAAATGACGGTTGTCACCGAATGAAGGAATGACAACAGTATACTATTTAATGGCGGAACAAATCCAATACCAAGAAAATATTTGTTTGTGTATGCGGTCAAATATTTTGCTGCAATATCAGAATACTAAGTTTGAACGAATCTTATTTTAAAGCAATAAAAATGTTTGAGATTAAAGCTGTATTATTACTCTCTGAACAAATTTAAAAACACCTAGAGGTTATGAACTACTTAAGAATTTTTAAACATTGTTATCTATTTCTATGGCAATATTGTTGAATCTGCAATTATTTCAAAATATGACTAAAAAGCATTTTTGTTATTACGATAATTTTCCTAAAATTTTTAGTAAATAATTAAGAGTCCATTTTTAATACGAAATTACATATAACATATTAAAAGTTATATCTGTAGTTCTGAATATTTGGCGGTAAAAGTAATATCGCAAATTATAGGGGCATTGCTAAGCTTAGTAGTCTGCTTAAACTTTTTGAACAAATTATTACGGATCACATTTGTCATCAAGTCTCATCAATTGTATCGCCTGCTCAACATGGTTTTCGAAAAGGTTGCTCAACAATTACAAATCTCTTAGATTTTACAGCTGTTATTAATCGCGGATTTGTTCAAAAAAAGCAGACAGATGTTACATACACCGACTTTACTCAAGCCTTTGACAAGGTCAATCATAAGCTTTTATTACACAAGCTTAATTGTATGGGATTTAGACTTGACTCTTTAAGATGGATTTCCTCTTATTTGTTGAACAGAATGCAGAAAGTTTCCTTTAGGAATCTAACATCAAAGCCGATTCATGTTAAATCTGGTGTGCCACAAGGTGGTCATCTCGGACTGTTGTTTTCTTTGTTAATTAGATATTTCCAAGGCATTCGATAGAGTGTGGCATAACGCACTTCTATCAAAACTTGCCGCTTTTGGTGTCGGTGATAATTTCTCTAGATTTATATCTAGTTTCCTCAGAAATCGCTCTATACGAGTTGTTATAGATGGGAATTCATCAGACGAGTTCATGATTAATTCAGGGGTACCGCAAGGCTCCGTTCTTTCTCCTACTCTATTTCTTATTTTTCTAAACGACCTTCTTAGTCGAAATTTCAACCCTATATATTCTTTTGCCGATGACAGCGCCATTTGTCACTCATATTCATTTCGTAAGAGACCAGGTCATTTGGAGGTTAGTTCCAAACGGCAGAATATGAATAATACCCTTAATCACGATCTCGCGACAATCTTGGAATGGTGTCGCGTGAATAGAGTAGATTTTAATACTAGTAAGACGCAATGTTGCATCCTAACGCATAGATCTAAGTTCGGTAGTGGTGCTGCATCTGTTACTATGGGTGATATAGATATTACGGAGTCGGAAGCTCTTGATGTTCTTGGCATGAAAATTCAGTGCGATGTTTGATGGACTAAACACATTTTTCGGGTTTCTAAAGAAGCTTTAAAGTGCCTTGGTTTTCTAAAACGGTGTAAAAATACTTCACTCCATCCGATCTCCGTACTATCTATACCACCTATATCCGTCCGAAAATGGAATACAACTCTCATGTATGGGCCGTCGCTCCAAAGTCTATATTGGAGTTACTCGACCGCGTACAGGAGAGGGCCAAGAGGCTCATTGGGGATGGTAGGGTATCCAACTCTATTGATTCTCTAGAGCATCGACGCAATGTGGGGTGTATTTCACTGTTTTATCGTTATTACAATGGAAAGTGCTCTAATGAAATTAGGGAACTTGTTCCCAATACTCACACGTTTTCGCGTTTAACACGATTTTCGTTGAGAGCACATCCATTTGTGGTTGATTGGCCAGTGAATCGCACTACAGGGAAAATTGGTCTTTTAGCAGAACAGTCCGTATGTGGAATAAAATACCTCTGGAGATCTTTCCTGTCACTTTCAATCTGAGTGCTGATCCGAAAAAAAAAAAAATTATTTACCAACGGTAATAAAGTTTTCAAATATCCTCATGTATGCTGATGAAGTCAAAATTTTTTAAGTTTTAATTATTAACCGTATCATATCTTCTTGCAACAAGATTTGTATGCGATTAGTTCCTGATGCAAAATTGTGCAGTTCAATTATAAAAAGTACAGCAGTATGTGTTTCTTTCGTAGAAGACATTTTAATGTTAAATATGTCTTGAATGATAGCATATTGAACAAATTTGAAACAGTTTCTGATCTGGGTGTCTTACTTGATCCTAAACTGAATTTTATACGTCATATATAATTTACGGTGAATAAAGCTCGATCTGTCTTGGGACTTATAAAACGTTGGGCTAAAGAAATTACTGACCCTTATATATGAAGCAATTGTATACATCTTTAGTTAGACCTATGCTGGAATATGGCGCTATAATTTGGGACCCAACATACAACGTCCATATTACTACTGTCGAATCTGTTCAGAGATAATTTTTACTCTTTTGTCTTCGTAGCCTGAACTGGAATATGCGAAATCTACTGCCTTATAACAATAGACTTGCTGTGATTAAACATCCGACGCTTAAAAGTCGTAGAACAGTGTTGAATTGTTGTTAACGGAAATGTGTCCTGTCAATTTTTAATAAGTAATATAGGTTTTAGTATCCCATCACGTGCTTCATATAATTTTATCCCGCAATCCATACGAGTGTACAGAGCGAACTATGCTAACTGGGATCCGTTATTAAGGATTTTTTCTGAATTTAATAAATATTATAGATTTATGGATTACTGACAGAACTTACATGAAAGAAAGAAGAAAAATATTGTTGTCTTTTTGAATAATTAATCTTGTAAAAATGTATTATATATTGTTAAAGTCTGTAAGGGTATTGAATCTATTAGTAATAAAAAAATAAAAGAAAATAATGTTTGCTGACTTGTATCAGTTCTATTAATTACTTAATTTTTAATCTATAAACTTACACAACTTTTTTTAAGGACATCCTAAAATCTTCTGCAGGATTGTCTTTTCATACTTTCCATAGATTAAATTAAGTTTTCTGCTTATATGCACTGCTATCACTATACTCATACCTATAAAAAAGTATTAAACGCCAGCCTTATTGTTACGGTAACTTGTGATTATATTTACTGATTGTATGTATATTTTGATTAAAATTGAATTCAATTAAGTACTAAAAATTATGCAAATTGTAAAAATTTTCATTTCAACGGACAGATGTATGGTAAAAGTGAATAGAGGGTTTGTACATAGAGACAGGAAAGTTTAAGGTATATAATTATTACTTCTAGTAAAGAATATTTTTTTAGCGCAAATCTCACAGATACCAATAAAAATTTTTAAACAAACTTTTTTATAGCAAAGTTCTTGTAACTTTTTGAGATGCTTTAATATTTCATTTCATTTTGTAGAGTTTAAATAACGAAATGTTACTTCTAGAGAAGCATTACGTTAGGCAAATGTCACGTGTCAGTAAATGTAGAAAGCGAACAGCGCGTTTTCTAAAAATAAAGGATTTTTCAACAAGAAGTTTGTTTTCTAAAACAAAGAATTTTGATTAAGATGATTCAAATTTGTTTTGTATAACGAAGCGAAAAGTTCCGTAATTATGAATGAAAAATAATATCTGGCAAATTTCCACCAAGACCAAGCTGACAGATGTGCATCAAAGTTTTTAATCACTTTTTGGTATAATGCCGAAACTATTTCGTTAATCACATCATGGATTTTGAGTTTTATGGCTAAAATCGATTCGATTCGATAAAGACTCTGTTCTTAACATAACCGCACACAAAATAATCTAGTGGTGTTAAATGTTACAACTTATCTGGCCACCTACTAACTGGTGATTGTCGTGCAATTAGATCGCGAAATTTGGTTTGCAATAAATTGATCCTTTCATTGGCTGTGGGACATGTGCCACCGTCCGGCTAGTCAATAATAGGCCAAAATTGAATTGTTAACATATGGCGCGATAGTGCGATTCACTAACATGCTGAGCATGCAAAGACTTCTGAATAATCGCTCTAGGATTTTTAAAAGCCCAAATGCATCAATTTTGCTTATTGATATACCCTGACAAGTGAAAATAGGCTTCGTCTGAAAAAATGAATTTTTTTTCAGAAAAACCTGTTCCTGAATGAATTAAACGAATTCATGGCGATGTAAATGGTCGGTCGGCTTCAATTCCTGCACCAGTTGATCCTTGTAAAGCTTCAAAGTCAAATTTTTACGCAAAATTCGTTAATGTAGTGGTTTTTAATAGCCCCAATTGTTGATAACGTCGAGGAAATGACAAATTTGGATCTGCTTCAACACTGTGTCTCACGGCTGCGATATTTTCAGTTGAACGACCCAATCGAGCACGCCTTGGTGCTCAAACAAATTGCATTGAGCCTGTCAGAAGGACGATTATGTTGTCCGAATTTTATGAAAGGTAACTTTAACAGAACCACCATTTTATAGTGGATTTTAATTATTTTAATGCGTTTTTCTTGCGATATTGAATTCTTCAGTGTAACAATTGCTAATGCATCTACTACATAAAAACTAAATTGCAAAACAATTATGTTAATGGTGTATCTTGTTGTGGAAAACTCTTTATAAAAAAATGTTTTCACGGCAATAAAAGAAATTTAAAATTTTAAGGTATATTACAGACGTTCATATCGAAATTTTAAATATTCAACATTAATAAATATTTTCATAATAAAATACTCGCTGCTGCTGTTGCTTCATTTCGTTACCATAATTTATATTTTTCGTTTTATAAAGCCTATCAAATTAGGGCATAGGCCAACCTCAGGCTGTGGCATCATTTCAACTATCACAGCTTAAGGCCACATATAAAATATAATAATGTACAACATTTTCCTTTCCATGGTTACAAACAATAAAGCTTCCAATCATTTTAATAAAATACAATTAACTTTCATCTATAAGCTTTGTGCTTCGTCTTTATTCGCTTTAGAGCTTTATTTTAAATGCTAACAACAAAACAAAAATCCTTTAAGCGTTAATGTTTACACGCATTATAACACAATGATATACTACACTCTTAAAATAATCAGCATAATATTAGTTAAACCAATAAATGAGTCAAGCTTGAAAAGAGTACATACAACCTTAAATGAAAATATAAAAATTTGTTGTATGAAAAGGTAAACAGTCACACACAATTTTCTGTTTGTTCTAATAAATGGAAATCCATGTTTATGATGATACGCACATAAGTCTGAATGGGTAATATTTATACGTGTATATGTATAACCAAAGGAGGATAAGGAATTAGTACGAGTCAAATTTTCTATACAAAAAGGTAGACTGAGGAAAAGAAAACTAACCGCCTTGCCAGTGACAAGTTCAAAATGAAAAGGAAGCCTTAGCAAATAACGACTATTTCATGGTGTAAATATTGACAACAATAATGGATAAAAAAACACATGCTTTATCTTAGCATGCACAGATATTTGTGCCAAAGTGACATTGAAGAAGGGAAGGCAGTGTAACGGCTTTGTAAAGCTGTACGCTATTGTAATAACACTTCAAAGATTTATTTATATCTTTTCTTCAATATTCAAACACAAACAAATTATTAACATAACGTCAAAAAAGTTACTTTTTGCTATTTTTTAAACTGAAGTCACTGGAACGAAGTGAGATAAATATTATTCAACTAATTTGTTGTTATACAATACGCTGTGACTTTAAACGATATCTCTTTTTACGATGTACGATGAGTATTTTAAATATCTCAAAACATTAAAGGAAATTATAAAATCAATATTGAATTATTTAAGCTAAATTTTAAATCTATTTTAATTTATAGATACATAACAGCGAAATTTCTTTAACTTTTTCGAAATCATAAAATATATGGTTTTGGGTCTTGTATATTTTTATGATTTTAAAATATCATTAGAATTAGCAACTAATGCTACTACCTTACATTTACCTAGTGTCTGTAGATTTTCATTTATTTGAAATAGATTTCGCACATGTGTTTTATTTTAATTATAAAACCAGAAACAATAAAATTAAAAATAAAATTAAAAAAAAATAACAAAATAAAAAAAATAAAACAATAAAATAAACAAAATCAAATTCTTTAGCTATTTGGCGTGTGTTCGTTATTAATTGCGATGATTTTTTAAGAAAGCATTAAAAGTCAGTTACTAGCAAAGTGCTTCGTATCCGTTATCTACACTGCAACGACACGTTTTCTCTGGTGGCTGGGGTTTTCTCAGCGGCGCACACTGGGGATTTTTGTATGGCGGTGAAGAAAAACATATATTTGTAAAAAAATGCAGTGATTTCATCACAAATTTTATTTTATTTATATAGTAATACACAAAAGTAATCAAAATAAAGAAAGTTAGAGAAATGACGATCGCTACCTGCAATGTAAAAAGCCATAACTAATAAAAAAATTTAAATGATTTGTTTTTAATTTTTAATTTATTATTTATTATAAAGCTATTTTTAGTTTATTATTCTAAAAGAGCCTTAACTTCGTCGCTTATAACACTATGCATTCTCTGGCTAAATGAAGGCTTCAAATGTGAAATCATGGGATCTGGATCTTACATGCTCTAGTTTCGTTTAAGCCAACGTGCGATTGTTTCAAAAACTGTTTTAATTTTGTTCTGTCTCTGTCAAACTCCAGAAGATTCGAGCATAAAACCCCATGTGAAATAGAAAAACTTTCCATTGTCGTAAAACTTTTGGGCCTTAGTTTCAGTTGTATTTAAAAAACTTGAGAAAAATCAGTTAAATTTTCGCGTTCGTCGGCATTTGTGGAATGTCAAAAATTGATCAATGAGCACCTATAAATACTACTTACTTTTCAATATTTTGGGCACATATTTCGAAACGTTCCAAAGCGTGAGCACTCATAAATCTAGGTGCAATTTCTGTAAAAAAAAACTATACAGGTAACTAACAGAAAAACCCAAATAATTAAAAAAGTGCACTTTCCTTTTTTCATTTTAATTGTGCACGCAAATTTATTAGCGCTTATTACTTTGCTACTGCAAACGTAAGATTCAAATAACCTTTTGTTTTTTTAATTCTGAGAATCATAAAAAAATCAATGTTCTTTTATGCATATCTCGAGAAAATTTTTTAAATTCATATCTTTATTTAATTGTGCATAAAAGCGAAACGCGCTCATCGATTTTCCTAAGTTATGTCTCATTTTGTTCATAGCTTATACGACTTTACGTGAAAGTAATAGTACTTGACACACGTTTTACCGTTTTGGATTTTTTATGAATTAAAAAAAAATTAACTTTTTAGACAAAACATATTTTTTTCTTCATACATTTATTTATAACTTCGAAACTGTTGTTTATGTAGCGAAACGTTATATAAACAGACAAAAGTACTTGTAATTCTTGATTTTTCTAAATTTGTTTAAGTAAAATCCGACTAGTGGTTCTTGAGCTATGCTAAACAAGAGAGCATTATCAGAATTGAATTGCGAATCAATTAGCTGAAAAATGTTGTACTGTGTAACACAACAAATTGATAGGTGGCACCTGGTGGCACTTAAAATTGATTAAAAATGTAAAAACAGATATGAGAGAATGTATTATTAGTAGTGATTTCCAACTGTGGGAAAGTATGGCTAAAATTGCAGGTCCAAATGTTTGGAGAAAAAAGGGGTTTTTTTTATATGCTCATAAAAATAAACAAAAAAATAAAACTTAGGTCTCTGTCGAGTTTATTTTTCAATCTTAGTATACTGAAATATCCTATTTAAAATAAAAAATAAAAAAAAACGTTGGCTCACATAATAAAATAATATTCGTTCTGAAATTATTAGGTTTAAATTAAGTTGGTTCAGTAAAACATACAAGTACTGAGCTTGAGCCGGCTATAAAAAAACTAGTAGTTAGATCGGAATAATTCGTTTTGTTTTGATTATACCATTTAATCTAAAACTTCAAAATATCATTGCATATTGCATGAAGAGTATGTTGACAATTTAAATTTGTCCGTGAAATCCCCAGTGTGCGACGTCCAGAATCGTATTGTTCCAAATCAAATGAAAGGCCTTGTTAGAAATTTTCAATCTTTACTTAATATTAATTGCTTAACAGGAGGTTGCTCTGTCTGATGCGCAATCGTGTGTGGAGGTACCTCTTGGTCAGGTACCACAACTTAGCAGTTAGTGGCCGAGGGAATAATCCCGATCAGCGGAAACGGTGCCAAGTAAAATTCACTAGCCCCCAATTTCACGCAGCTCTGTCTGGTCTCTCCCAAGGCCGATTGTAGGCAGAAACCGTGCTGAGTAAAAACTACTAGACCAGTTTGTGACCTCACAGTATTTGTTAAAGATAATTAGAAATATTTCCTGATGATACGCTCCGGTCAAACTATTACCTTTTATCTGCCGGCCGCCTGCCTACTAACTAAAAAACTAAGTTCGGAGATTCCTCTTTATATTCCCATTTTGTTATAATTTTGCAAGCTTTTTATACTCTTCTATAATAATTTTATAATTTTTCTAGATAATCTTTGGTTTTTTTCTAATTTATAAATATCTCTTTTCTTTTCTTTTTAACACAAATGTGTTGCCTTAGGGATTATACATTATTTTTAAATTTTACTGTTCTCTTTAGCATTTACAGCAACTAACAACGACATCGAGCGAAAACTGAAATATCATAATCCTTCAAAAAAAAAAAATTAATGGATTTTTATTTTGTAATAAATTTGGAAACTAAAATTTACATGAACTTAGGCCGACTTAATCATTTTCCATTTAGCTATCATATTAAAAACAATTCCACTTAAAATAATTTGTTGCGTTTATAGTGATGTTAATTTATGTTTTAAACATTGAACTATTACATATTTCTTTAGTACGTAAAAGTGTCTTTAAAAAAATCGTTTTTTTCGCTATTTTATTTCCGGCATGTGAAATAGAACAGCATAAGTCCTACAAACTAGAAATGCTTAAGAAGAGAATACATACTAACATAGCACAGATAACATTTGATATGACACAAGACTTATTGTGGCTCAATCAGATAGCAACTATTCATTTTTAATACATAGAATTTTTTTCTTGGTATATAGAAACAAATGCAATTATATTTGCAATAAATTCAACACGTGTGTAATTCCCTAATAAATATCTGTGAATAGTGTGAACAGAAACTGCGTTCATAAAATTATCACTTTGTATACTTAACTCAAATAAATGTTTTTGTATATTGCTAAAGACAAAATTTTTTATTTATTACAAGAAAGTACAAGAAGCTTTATTTTAACAATACCAGCAGAAACATACCGATATAATGCCCTGTAGTGAAAAGAATACTTATCCTTCTTTGGAAATGATAAATGAAAAACATTTTTATCATCCTTTATATATTTCAAACATATTTCGTTCTCCATTTCAGTTTCCTTATCTAATGAATTTGGTTTAAATATAAGATTTTCATCGATAAACTGAGTGTATTGAAAAATAAAATTTACACATAAAAAGATTTTCAGAATTAAATAGGTAACACGTCCTTCACCATGGTAGCGAAATAAGTATCATATATTTTATAGCTTTTAATCTTTATTTATAAGCCGAAGAATGTAATAAGCATCAATACTTGTCTTGTTGTTTTTCTAGGCTTCAAATGAATTTGAATTTGAAATAGTGGTTATATTATTCTTTTAGTAATATACAAAAGCCTATTTTGATACCCTAAAAATTTTTAGATGTCCCTGTAGGCTAGTAGGTAGTGTACTAGCTTGTAAATATGAGGTTTTTTTCACTAGAAAAATAAAAATTGGCTGTCGGTGCGGCTGCTCAGCGATGAAGGCATAGTCACTGGTCGCTGTGCTATCTTATATACGGCAGTTAATTTCCGACTATCCTTCTACTTTCACCATCTGTTTCATTTATTCTCTATCCCTTTCGTAAAGAATGTAGCACGATACTTGACTAAATAGGCATTGTTGCCTGAAGTGCTACTTCTCTTAAAAAAAAGGGAGGGAGGTATCCGCAAACATATTTAAGCCGTGGTCCTTAAAGTGTAAATCTGCTGGATTCACTACCTAGCCATCTGTAATAGGTTCCTTAATTTAAAGCAGTGGCTGCGGAAAAAAAGCAATATGCTAACGAAGCGTTTGCTTAGATAATAATAAAATTAAATAAACTTAGATAATAATGAAATAAAGCATTCTCCTATTATCTCCTTATTATTCCCGTGCGAAACCAAATTTTAGTGAACTACAGTGTCTAGTAAGGACACCACTAATATTTAGGATTTTTAAGATGTGTACGCAAATATTAAGACGAAAAAAGAAAATAGTTGTGAATTTAGTTTCCGTTCACATCACAAATGGTGAAGAGATCTTTGTACAATTGCATTTTTGTAAAGAAGGTGTTTGTGAGAGAGACTTTTTATTTTTGTTCAAAGCATTAGTGTACAAACTCTTCTGTTCTATTTTATTGATACAAAAAAGAATACGAAGTTAATGGAACTTAGGAAGATAGAAAGCAATTGCTCTTAAATTTTCAATTTATAATTTTTTAAATGACAACCTTCACTTTAAGTGTTTTTCGTTTAAACTAATATAAACATTTGAAGTAATGGAACAAAAGTGATGCACATAACTTCCATTCATACAGCATAAGATATACCAGAAAAAATGTTCTAAAGGTTAACTAAACTTCTTTGCAAGCTTGCACTAAGTCAATAGTTTTCTTATCGAAACGAGTGCAATTGATTCGAAAAACTAGCTACAAAATGTTTAATACAGCTTTTTTATTTTTATTAATAAATCTTCTTTAAATAGAGTTATACTACATTTTCCCAGCTATTCTTTATGACACTATAAATAATTTAAGTAACAAATTTAAATTCTTCCTGCATTAAATCAATAACTACTAGCAACTAAATTTAATACATAATATTTTAGTACAATTGATCGTGTGATTTATTAAAAAATAGAAATAATAAAATAAAAAAATACAATAATTAAAAATAAATAAAAAATAAAAATAATAAAATTGTTTATTCTTCACTCATATTTTGTTGGGAATTATATCAAAAGGAAATTGTCTTTCTCTAAATCCTGCTTCAGTAGTTCTTTTTTCTTTCTCTGGACTAAAGCTCTTTTAGGAATTTAACTGTTATCTAACCGCTTTATATATTTGTAATGATTTTTCTAAACTTAAGACGCAAATATAGAGCACAAAAGGTATTTACATAAATATTTATGAATATTTAAAATTTTAATTTCTAAAACCATCTGGAGCAGCATGTTGGAAACTTATGAAATAGTGATGCTCTTAAGTAACAAAACTATATATATGTGTGTGTGTGTGTATGTGAATATTTTTCATACAATTATTTAAATTTCTTTACAAAAATAATACTTAAGAACTTAAAGCTGTTAGCAGTATAAACTTTATTTGTTTAGACTTAAGGTCACTCCAACATTGAAGTTTTTAACAACTTTAACTTAAACAATAACTTTTACCCTTTACTTTTGGGTAGATAAAGACAAATAAATTACAATGAATATTTAGGCTTAACTTAAATTCCTTGGGGATAATAAAGTTGTATAACTTTAACATACTTTTAAGCATCCTTTACATGTGTAAATTAATAAAAAAAAATATATAAAAGTTATACCTTGTTTTCTAAGTAAAATTTACATTAAATAAATATATGGAATTATGCTCAAAGCAGCTTTATTATTCAACAATTGCTTAGAATATATTATGTTATTGTTGCAGCATTATCACTGTGGGGAAACACCACTGAATATTTAACTTTAAAAACGATGTAATAAACATTATTACATATTTATTAGAAACCAATTACGTGATGCGTTATATATAAACGTCGCTGTCATTTTCCTCAGTGTAAACCGCTATTGCTGGCTGTATGCCGCTATGACCGGCGAGCGCTTTCGATGTGCTCACATCAGTGTCAAGGCATATTTCGGACTGTATTGGTTAGTCAATATTCATTCGGGTTTAGATAGTTCTTTCATTATGGTCGTGATTACTCATGCCTTCAAAGCAATTGTTGAATAACAACGCTGATTTGAGTACAGTTTTATATATATTTATTTAATATACGACTTTACTTAACAAAAGCCAGCATTAACGGTTTTTATTAAGGAAAATAACAACAGTATTTCGTTTACTGGCGGAATAAATTCAAACAACTTATGTAATTTATGTGAATGTCATTTAAAGTTTCTTAAAGTTTGTCAATATAAATTTTAATATTCTTCATTTATTTTTTTAATATTACGCTATAAGTCCAGCAGTCTCTCTATATACATACATACATATACAGTCCCCAGTATCAATTTGATCAACCATAAAATTAACTTTTTGCGTTTAATTTATGAATACATTAGATTCATTAACTTTTAATCTGTGGCTTGATCGTCATCTTTGATGCTGGGATTGCTTGAAAATATTTGTTTTATTCCGAAATTACAGATTTCACTATAGATTTAATTTTATATTTTTTTAAGTTCATTCAGTAGTTAAAAATTAATAATTAATAAACTATTAATTATGAAAATGCAAAAACAAAGCTTAAGGCCCAACTATCACATCAATAAGCTGTCTTATGTTGATTAAGGCAAGTGCCCAAAAACAGTTGAATCTTGTACGAAAAAGTATAATGTGTTGAGCCGCATTTTTTATCAAAGGTCTTCGCTTAAGAAAAATGTGAACAGGATTACATATTCTTAAATGAAATTAAATATTCTCACAAGTCTTATAAGAAAAATAAAATTATGGCAAAAAAAAGTTGAGGGCAGGGAAATTTTATTTAATAAAAATATTGAAGGGAAAGCTTTTTTGCATGATAAGCAATAAACTGAAACTAATTAAACATTTAAATATCCTTGCCATTCGAATGCATGCACAATTATTTAGATCCTTAATAAATCAACAATACTTTTAAGTACTTTTACCTTAAATTGTACATTTACTAGAAAAAGTTTTTACAAGCTATATTCGTTTTATTATAATCGTAATTTTACATACGGGCAAAAACTATTTTCAGATGTGTCTAAGTATTTGGCAGACGTTTTTGTTCAATTTCGAAAACAGCTTAAGTTTGTTTATGGTCATTATAGTTGAACCTATTTGTAGGAAAGTCTAAATAAAAATAAAGAAAATTCCTTCTCATGCTTGGTAATATTTTTCATTTTTAGCCTACATCTGACATTATGTTTCTAGAAAGAGTGATCAATCACTCTAAATGCAAAATGAATTGGCTGTTATATTATTTTTTAGTTGAAATAACTGTCTATTTATGGAAAATTAAATTGCTTTTTTATTTAAATTATATGACAACAATAACAATTATTATTTATGTTTAACAATATATTTTAATTTAAAAAAAAAATACCTACTAGGGCCTCATAAAAAGCAACCGTAAAAGTTTAAACGTATTAAATATTAGAACAGAGCAATTTTAGGAAGAAGGAAGTAAAACAGCAATAATGAAAATTTTAATTAACCTTGAGGAAACAATGTGAATAAAAAAAGAACTAAAAGCAAAAAGAAAAAGCAAAGTCTAATGAAAGAAACAAAAACAGATTTAATGAATATTATATTCACACGCCATTTTATGGGATTTAGTTTAAGAATTAAGACTTTGTCATATCCGCTGGAAATATGATAAAAAGAAACTTGCTTTAGAGGTTTTCTAATAAAAGAGAGTTTATCTTAATTTTTTTAAATCTAAATTTAAATATAGATTCGTAATTATTATACGAATTAGCAGAAAGTCGCCTTAAAAAATGTTTATAAAGTCTTGTTTGTTTTATAACAAACTGTTATGCTTTTCAGTTTGATAATTCACATGGACATAATTAATTAGATAGGCTAATTAGCTATCGTATTCATTACCTTTGAATGATATATATTTTTTAAATAATAGTAATAAAAAAGAAACTCATTATCATTGATGAATGATTAAAGGATTTTAAAGTACCACCACCAAAAAAAGGCAATGCTTGTCCCTATACCCTTCAGCATAGTAAAGTAGTCTTTAAAGATGGTATTCTAATTAGTAAAAAATACATCTTAAGCAATTTTCAAGTTGATGCTAAAGAGCTTAATGTAACTTTAACAAATATACCTCTACAACCAATAGATCGCACTTTTAAAACTTCTCTAGTATTAATCCCAAAGACAAGGTAGTAAATGCTTGTGCAAATCAATATGAAGTTTATTTAAGCTGAAATTTTATTAAATCGGATGTAGTAGGTTCTGATAACTGATACCCACAATTTGTAATAATATTCCTGCCTGTACAATAATATAATGACTAGCACTTTCGTTTCGATATGGAAGTGTGCAAAAATTGTGTTGATTCCTAAAAATTGCTCGAAATTCAGGTCAACTGCCATCTTTTGCTTTTTATCTAAGACTTTTCAATAAATTTTTCACAATCAATTGTAATGTTATATTGAAAATAACACTTTGTTGGTTGACAAGCAGTCAACGTTTCTTCTATATTAGATGTAACGGGGAGCATACGACGTAAATTTGATAAAGAAAAAATAAATTTACTTCTTGGTCATTTTAAGGCCTTTAATAGCAATCTATGCATGAAACTTGAACATTTTTCTTACTTCTCTCTAACTTCCACGTGACTGCTATCGTCATAACTCTGTAGTCGTTGGCAGTTTATGTTGTCAAACAATTATCAATCTTCGGTGTTACCTTTATCAAGGACCAAACCTTGGACAACTCCGTTTTTTTATGTGTGCTAATGATTTACCTAAACAGCTTTTGCACTGTAAAAGCAGACGTTATGTAGTTGTTTTTTAGCAGTTCAGTCATCTCCATTGCTGGAAATATCTTAAGACTGAATGATGATCTGAATAAAATTTACTGCTGGGAAACTGCAAATGTTTTTTTTTTAAACACTCATAAGGCAAAGTTTTTTATAATTCGTAAAAAATTGGAGTAAAAAACACTATTGTAAATGCTGTGAAAATAACCAATAACAGTCTTACTTGGACAAATCATGTTAACTCACTTACAGGTCGCTCTAACACAAAGCTGAGGTGTCTTTGATTATCACATTACTTTACACCTTTTAATGTTAGGCAACTTCTCGCAAAATTTTATTTTATTCCGGGTTAATCTACGTTTGTGAACTTTATCCAGATGTGACTCTACTTTATTCAAAAAGGCCACCAAACCTTTTTAATAAAATCTAGTTTACCAGATCATTTAGGGGAAAAAGATTTTAATTCCTTTACACCGGTCTCTTGAGAAGCAATTTTCCAAACATGCGTCACGTGTCTAGACTTTGCTTTTTTTATTCGCAAAAAAAAATCATAAATACTCGTATCATTAAATAATTAATTTATAGTTAATTTTGTATAGTCTGTGTGTTTGCTTTCTTAAATTAATTTATTAAGATCACTTTCCAGCAAGATTATCTCTTGCTGTGAAGCGTTTGGATTTAAATAAATAAATACAAATATTAATTATAGTTGTTTGAGTTTTTTAATATTGTTAAAGTAATTTATTGTTCAAGCCCACGATTTGTATATAAAATATTTCGCCACATCATTGGGTGGCTTCTATGCGAAAAAAAAATGTATAATAATAATTTTAACAAATTAATCAACAAATGAAAAATTGTTGAGAAACAAATTCAAGATAACTACTTATTTTAACCATTTTTATGGACTGATTTCAATTATTTATACAATTTCTCTGTTTATGAAGATCCGTCCCAATGTGTAGCGAAATATTGAAGAAAATATAAATTAACTTAATGTTGTATGGGGTATTGCAATAGGCAGCTTGATTTTCAATTGTGGCAATAACAAAAGCATAATAGTTTTGATATTTGGTAGACGCATTGGCAATTAAATTTAGTTTCGCATAAAAATCGCATTAAAATAATTTAAATCCACTATGAAAATGATGGTTTTGGTAAAGTTACATTTCGTAAAATTCCTGATATTTTGAGACAACATCCTTCTATAAACAAATATAAAGAATTTGGTCGTTAAATTTGAGTCGACAGGCTCGAAACAAAATATGCAAACACCAAAACATATTAGACCGGGCCGTTCAACTGAAAACATCGCAGTCGTGAGCAACAGTGTTGAAGCAAATATAAATTTGCCATTTCACGCCGTTCTCAACAATTGGGTTTATCCAAAACCAGCACGGCGAATTTTGCATAAGGATTTGACGTAAGAGTCTTACAAGGTTCAAATGGTGCAAGAATTAAAGCCGTCCGGCCGTTCAAGTCGCCATATATTTGCTTAATTCATTCAAAAAAAAATAATTTTTTCAGACAAAACGCAAATGAGACACTATTGTTCAAATATAAATCCTTATATAAAAATATTAAAATCTAAAAAAGTATTATTTAGTAGTATTATTCAGTAGTAGTAGCATTAAAAAATATTTAATTTTTACATTTGAATCTCAAGAAGTGTAATGAAATTTAATTACTACTGAAAAAATTCAAAGTATTTTTGTGATACTAAAACCGTTTTAATAATCAAAAAATAGTTTTTTCAAACAGCACCAACATTATGCAGCCATGTTTTATTTTTGTGTATTTAAAATGTTTCGAAATCCCAAAAACATACGAGTATAATCTATTTGAATCAAGCTTCTGAAACAGCAAAGAAACATCTATATTTCATATGTTTTAAATGTCTTAAACTGAAAATTTATTATTCCATCAAATGATTTAATTTGCTTATTAAATACTTTAGTTTGTGTGCCACCTTCACATTTAGGTGGCCTCAAATATAAAATTTTAAAGAAAAATATTTTATTCATTTAGTTTAGTACTTTTAAAAACTATTTGTTTTTCCTCTTAAAGTAAAATTTATTTACGGCTAAAATAATATTAAAAGTAATTATTTAGTACAAAATATTTCAAACATTTCGTTACGGTTGAATGTCATATACATATTTATGTACCA
Organism: Trichopoda pennipes; assembly: GCA_030448955.1. Taxonomy (NCBI): domain Eukaryota; kingdom Metazoa; phylum Arthropoda; class Insecta; order Diptera; family Tachinidae; genus Trichopoda; species Trichopoda pennipes. The sequence continues at coordinate 8,414,037 of JASKUP010000088.1, forward strand.
ACAACTTAAATGCCAATAACTATTTGAAATTGAGATTTTAGTACCCATATAGTTATTTGTTGTACAAAAAACCAAGAAAAAAAATCTCGATTAAATCTCATTTAATGTCACCATTTCTGATACTCATCCCAAATGTTGTACTCAAACGTAAATTATACGAAGAAGCAATGACACTTCTAATTTTATTTTCGTAAGGAAATCACAGAAACCTTGGCGACAGCAATATCATCATCGTAATAGTTTGTGCTGGGAATTCAAATTTCCATTCGAAATTAAGTTGACAAATTTCGCTGTAGCATCATGGATTTTGTAATAAAAACTAAGTTCAAATATATTATACATCATTAATAATATTTCTGAGTATTTCGTCATCATAATTCAACTTATTGCTCTCTAATTGAAATTAAAATAAATTTTCAATAAATAAAAAAGCGTAAATTTAATTCCTTTGTCTGCAAAGACAACTAGAAAATAAACAGAAAACATAAAACAAATCTTATTTAATGCCACATAAATGCGAGGTACATATGTAGAAAAAACAGGCAAAATATTAAACAAAAAAATTTTATTTATTTTGTTTTTTAAAACGGGAAATGAAATACATGAATTTGTGTCTACTAATTTATCTCAACCGAAATGTAGCTACAATCTGATAAATAATTATTTTTTTTTTTGGCGAAGGGTGGGGAATGATTTATGATTTGCTTTGACTTTTTCATATTCAAAAGGACTTTTTGATATTTATAAGGACAAAAATGAGGCAAAATATTTTTTCATAATACAAAATAGGGCTGCGCCAACAGAGTAGTATAAGAATAAATATCTGTTGATGACGAGCAAACCCACATAGATAAAAAAGGAGAAGGACGTAAGGTATATCAACTGCCTGAAATATACAGTCCAAACAAGAAATAAAAATATTAATTTCGAGTCACCCCATTCATGCTTTAATACAATTTTTGCGTATATTATGGCTGCCAGTAGAGTAAATGCTGAATTTTAGAGGTCCTTCTTTTGAGGTCGCCAGTAACGCGATAAATGAAAACTACAGAAGAAAACAACGACAGATTATTTAAAGCAATTGACATGGGTTAAGATGATGTTATCTTCAAGAAATATCTGAATAGCCTTGAAATTTGTAGTTTCACGATAAAATCAATTCTTAAAAGGTGGTTTGATATGTAATACAAGTCCGTTTTGCATATGGGAAAGATCAGCCTATGGGATTTATAGATTCTCCTTTCTGGGGTGATTAAGAATTAAAATTCAAGAGTATGTGTAGTCCGGCTTAAAAACTTTATTGTTGAGGAGCTAGTAGCGGGTTTATCAACAACATGCTACATTTGACATTTAGGTTTTCGACGTATTCGTAGTAAATGCATTGGCAATTGTTACTCTGAATTCAATTTTGCACGAAAATCGCATTAAAATAATTGAAATCCACTTTAAAAATAGTGATTCTGTTATAGTTACATTTCGTAAAATTTGAGATTTTTTCGAGCAACACAATCATCCCTCTGAGACCGCTATTAAGAATATGGTCCTTAAATTTAAATAGACATGCTCGATATCAAATATGCGACTCGTCATTTAAAGCGAATCCAAATTTGTCAATTCCTCGACGTTCTTAACAATGGGGGTTATCCCAAACCCCCAAAAGGTTTAACTGATACGTGGTTTCTACAGGACTGTGCAACATGTAACACTGCCAATGAAACGCTCAATTTATTGCAATTCAATTTTCCCGATCTCATAAGTTAAGTGGCCAGCCAGATCGTGTGATTTAACACCACTGGATTATTTTTTGTGGGGCTATGTTAAGGACAGAGTTTATACGGGGCCAAACGGGTCGATTTCCGCCTTAAAATTAAAAATTCGTGATGTAGTTAACGAAATAGGACCGAGATTTTGCCAAAAAGTGATTAAAAACGTTGATGATATCTGTAAGCGTGGTCGTGCCAGATAACATTTTTCGTTCATAATTGCCGAGCCTTTCTCTTCGCAATACAATAAAAAATTGAATCATCTTAATCTAAATTTTGGTTTTATTTTGGTTTAGAAAATAAACTTCTTGCTGAAAAACCCTTAGGTCAGGTCGCTTTTATGCTTGTTAAAATTCTAATCTTTGTTATGGAAAATGTTACTCCTTTTATACTAATGCTTACTTCTAATTTGTTAACAAAAAAGCTTAAAATTATCCTTTTCAAATATTCTTATGCTAAATGTGACATGATGTTTTGTAAACAATTTAATAAATGAATGTAAAGGCAATCACAAGAATCAACTCACCACAAACTGCACCGGTATAAGTGACTACGTATGCGCAGAATATTTGGAATAGCGGTTGCACAATGATAGAGAGAAACTTAGCTTTAGATATTTGAAAGTCACATGGTTCGCTTGGAACTTGCAAGACTTGGCTCAAAGAAACAGCAGCAGAAGGTTATAATATAATATACGATATAATATGGTTGGGTTTTGGCCATAATGGCTAAAAGCGAGTTAGTTAAAACTGAGAGTGACAATTGCTATGTTTTTTTTTTAACGGATGTAGTTTTTTTAGTTTAATTAAAAAAGGTTTTTTGTTACAATAATTTATTTAACAGCTTGTTAAAACTGTTTAATTACCCAGTTTAAGCCATAACCGCTTTCAGCTATTATAAAATTTTTACAGGTGACTAGCATAATATTTTCAATAATAATAATAATAATTACCCTATGAACTCGTGATTACAAAATAAACGCTATCGCAAACGTGCATCCTATACTAGCGGCATCATCTCATTGGTTTGACCTTAAGCGTCCTTGTCCAGTACTCCTGTAATGTACACATTACATTATTTGGCCAACAAAAATATTACAACGATATCGATAATATGTAAAAAGAAATTTAAATAAGTAAACTAAACTTTAATTTTAAATATAATTTAAATAAATAATATAGTTTTAAATAAATAATATAGTAATAAACAACATACATTTACAGCAACATTTTAAAGCAAAAGTACAGAAGATAAAGGATAAAATAATACTAACGCAGCAATAATCATTTAAACTATTTTCAACTACAGTGAAAGCTCGGTATTCGCGACTATCCATTATCGCAACGATCCGGTTATCGGGACAGCTTAATTTTTTAACAGTACAGGTTCCTTAATCGCGACGGTCTATCGCAACTGTTATTTGTTTGCTTGAATTTGATTAGAATGTCTACATCTTTTGGAATGTTAATCTTTTAAGATTGATTTTTGTCAGTTTCTTCCGGTCATTTCTTGTGTAAACATATCTCTCAACAATTTCTCAAAAAATTTTAAAAAGAGATTTAAAAAAAATTAAAAGTAAAGATTCCATAAATTCAATTTGTGTGATCTATAGGTTACATAAGTCTTCGGTTTATCGCATTATAAAGCAAGAAGATTCATTAAAAAAGTTCGTTTGCACAACAGAAAGTGGACCTGGCAAACGTTGCACCTTAAAGAAAGCTGAGTACCCAAGAATGGAAAAAATGTTTTACAAGTGGTTTTTAAAACAAAGGAAAAAAAATCTTCCAATATCAGCAGAGATTTTACGAACAAAAGCTAGTCATTTGTATACGAAAATTTACAAAACTAATTCAGGTTTTCATGCCAGTGATGGATGGTTGAAGAAATTTAAGCGTCGACATGGAATTAGAGTTTTAAAAATTACGGGTGAGAAATAATCTTCTTATTGATTCATTTGCGCAAGAACTTAAGGATGGGTTGAGTCTTCACAAAATCTTCAATGCCGACGAATCCGATTTATATTAGAAAATGCTTCCAAATCACACTCTTGTCACATGTAATGTGAAAACGGCTCCAGGAAGAAAAATTTCTAAAGAGCGAATAACTTTTCTGCCCTGTTCAAATGCGAATGGCACAGACAAACTAAAATTGTTGGTTGTTCGAAAATCGAAAAATCCTCGTGCCAATAATCCCATATTATACGAGTCCTGTAATAACGCCTAGATGATATCATTTATATTCAAGAACTGGTTCCATCACGTATTTGTTCCCCACGTAAGTTAATTTTAAGAATTATCAAAAGTAAGTTTTTCATATCTAAAAATATTTAGGTCCGAGAGTTTTTTACTTCAAAAGGTCTGCCGCAAAAAGCAGTTTTGCTTTTAGATACCACAACATGCCACCAAGTTGAAGAAGTAAAAAGTGATGATAGTTTAATTATAGCAATGAATCTACCACCCAATTGTACTGCCCTTATTCAACCGTTAGATCAAAACGTTATCAACTTGGTCAAATTAAATTACAAAAAACAACTGCTCACCCACTTGTTTGAAGAGAAGGGAACAATTTGGAGCTCGATTTTAAAAAGTTTAATCTTAAAAAGAAATTCAGATTCTAGCTACGTCCTGGGAGAAAATTTCAAAGTCCAATATACGAAAATCCTGGAACGCCTTGCTTGAATTCAGTAGCGAATGGAGTGAATAGGATAACATGCCGTTAAATGTTTTACAAAATATAATTAAAAAAGAAAACGAAGATTTTTCAAATATTGGTACACTTGTAGGTCATAAATGCTGACATAAACAACTGGATTCAAGAAGAATATCCTGTGGCAACTAATGAGGAGCAAATGGAATTATCAGACACGAAATCGGAGGATTTATACGAAAGTGGCCATGAGACCATCGATAAACGTTTGCATACAATGGGCTTTGGAAAATGATGAGCCGATGAACAGCACTATATTAACTGCGCAATTCAGCTGTTATATTAAAAAATAATTTACCAAAAAAGCAACACAAAATCTCAAATTTCAATAAAAATAAATGTAATTTAAAAAATTACACAAAATTTTCCAATAAAATTTTGGGTTTGGTTTATAATTAGTCGCGAAAATCGAGCTTGCGCTATATATTAATATTTAAATACATTTTAATAAAAATTATTGATATTCAATTAACTTTTTTCCTCAAATAACAAACAGCTGTTAGCAAGAAAAATCTTTCAAAAATTAACTTTTTTCTTTTAAAAATAAAAACTTGTAGATTGTAAAAAAGCGAATAATACTTCATGTGAAAATAATAAAAACATCGTTTCCAGCTTTTAACATTTGTGTAAAAGCTCAATAAATGCTTAATATTTAGAAAATCATGGAAAGACATTAAAATAAATCGTCGTATGTACATACATATATTGAAGCATAGTCTGTGATGTTTAAATAAAATTTATTAAATATTATTTTATTTACTAAGATTTGCATTCTGTGAATTCCAGGTGACGTGGTAAATATATGCTGACAGTATAAGATTACCGACATGAGGATAACAGCTTTATACCTAACATGAAGCACCAACGAAAGAGAGTAAAGTTTACTTTTGAATAAACTTTTCTTATATGATACGAGAAATTTAGCTTCTAATAATCTAATATAACACCTAAATGTTCGCTTTAATAATCATATACAATAGTCCACAGAGACCATAACGTCTTCAGATGATAAATAACCAAATATCACAATCCTTGTCTTAGTAAGATTTATAAAAAAATTGTGCGATATCAATCAAGATTCGACATTATGAAAATTTCAATTTATGTTGATCAGCAGTTCTAGTGATGATTGATGTTGGTGACATATTGGTGATTATATGTCACCTGCAAACGTTTAAACCATACAAGATTGTAAATCCAAAGTACTGAACAATTTTAAATCTGGTTTTATTTAATTTTGTTGAAATGGTCAGCTTAGATACATTGAAACGAACAAAAGCCTAACAAGACCACTTTCGAATTTACTTTTTGAATATTTGACTTCCATTCATCTAAAAATCGTCTAAAAATGATTATATAAATAAGCTAGTTATTCGCTGAAAACTGTACTGGGAGTTAAGTTTCTGTGTCATTTTCATATGATCATCATGATCGGCAGCCATAGCTAGCTCCAAAGAGACTGTAACAGTAGTTTTATTTACTTTGTTCCTTACTGACTCAGTAATACTTTATTATGCGAAGGATGAGCTATAGTTCTTTGTTTCTTTTTCTTTTAGTAAAAAAAGTTTTCGAAATATGGGAATATAATCATATTTCTGGCTCTGGCGAAACTAAAACTTCTCGACTTAACTGCACCTTCAACAGCACAGTTATTCAGACTACAGGAAGCTGTAATTCCGGTAAGACTCGAAGTCATGGTCGGTTATTTTCCAGCGAGGAACTTTAACTCAAATTATCCACGACTGTAACACACCTGCTGTGTTGACAATAAGATTTATACACTAAGTTATTCTACGCTAATTATGTTAGATTTCTTTAAACATAAATGTTTTAATATTCATAAAATATTTATTATTAAAAAAAATTATGATTTTGCTATTTATAAAATCAAGCCAACTTGATTAAATAAAAATTTTATTGAATCACCACTGCAAACAGACAACAAATCTCAAAAATATTTTTAAACAAGAGCACAGTAAACATTTCGTAACTATTTTTGCAATAAAAACATATGGTTATGCTTTCTCCCATAAAATATTATAAAATATTTAAGAGTTTACTCGAATCTAGCACAAATTAACGTAGATTAACTTAAAAATGATTCCAAATAATAATTTTTTTTATCAATTAAACCAGCTAAATTTCGGTTACACAGAACAACTGTTTTTTCATATAAAATACTTTTTGTTTTGTAACTCATCCAATTTAATTTAAATTTGGCAGACAACTTGCTTGATATTCTGAATAAAGTAAACCCTCAATTAAAGAAAAAAAAGTACTATTACCAACTTTTTTGTGCTATTCTTTTAACTTTCACAGTCCTGCACAATAGAATAAAAGCAATTCACCAATTTTTATATATATATTTTTTTCTGCAAACAACAAAACAATATATTAAGCTCATGATACTTGAAGTTAGTGGTTGTACGAGCATAAGTATAATTGTACATAATTGTATCTTACTTCATCTGACTTTTATACAATCATAGTATTAATTTATATAATAACATTTACATATCCACGAACACTATTGACAAACTTTTTATCATTGTTTTTTCCGTGTAGTATATTTGCCTTATACTAAAATAATTGTTTAGACTTGAAAATATGACAACGATGTCCTTGAAAAGTAGAAACATAAATAAACAGATAAGACTGCAAAGTTTCCATGAGAAATTAATAGATGTTCATTTAACATTTTCAAATAATAGAGTTTTTATATTTTTAAGAAAGTCGACAAATTTTAAAATTTTTTTTATTAGTTTTTTATTTTAGCTTTACAAAGAGAAGAATTTTGTCGGTATGACAAGTATACTAAATAGCAATTCTGAATAACTGGTTCCATTGAAACAAAGTTTTAGGAGTATTTAAGCAAAAAATTCATTAAAACGAGGCATTTTTATTTGCTTTTCATTAGAGTTAAAGCTCTACCTTTTAAAGCATTCAAAAATATACAATTTTAAAATTATGACGTTTTTCGCCATTTTTTATGTATAAAAAAAAACTTGGATATTAAATATGAAAATTGTTATACTCTTGTATAACAATTAACTTTTCCAAATTAACTTTTTAGATATTTGACTCCCGTTTATCTAAAGATGGCCTAAAAATGAGTATACAAGTAGAACTGAACTCAGAGTTAAGTTTCTGTGTGATTTTTACATAATGAACATGATTGGAAGTCCCAGCTACCTCCAAAGAGACAATAATAGTCGTTTTGTTTACATTTACTTTGTACCTTATTAACTCAATAGTACCTTATACTGCAAAGGATGGGTTATAATTCTTCAAAAGCCTGTTTGTTTTTCAATTAGTAAAAAATATTTCGAAATGTGGAAACATCATAACATTCTCGCAAGATTTATATAATATTTCTGTCTATGAGGAATCTAAAAAATTTACAACAAATCTGCACCGTTAACAGCAGAGTTATTCAGATTACAGCAAGCGGTAATCCCGGTGAGGCTCGAATTCATGATCGGTTATTTAACAGCGACGAACTTTTGATCAAATTATCCTACAACTTTAACACAGTAGTTTTTCTTGTGTTACTTTTCTCTACACTAAACAGGCACCATAAACCCACAGACTGTGGAAAACGTGGTTTCTTAATAACCTACTCCTACTTTTCTTATAGGTACAATAAAAGGAATATCCAGTTTGCTAAATGTGTATTCCATGGACATTTGTTATTATCGGGAATTTTTATGAGCTCAATTATTATGTATGCTTATAACCCAAAATTATTTTAAATTAAATTTAATTTAATTAATTTAAAATTATAAAAATTACTTAATTGATTACTGATGGTAAGGCTACTTCCATTGATTGCTCAGCTCAATTCGTCGAGCAATCCTCAACTATATTTGGATTCTTAGCACAACTAATGGATAATATTTACTTCCAAAAAACTATTTTAAAAATGAAAGTATTTTATTAATATTTTTTTAACTCGTTAACTTTTCTTTTTAATAAGATAGTCAATATTGTTTCAGACGGATAAATTCTTGATAGATTTCTGATTACACTGCACAACAAAAAAATATTTGTTGAATGTTTCCTACACTAAGTTAGTAAATTTCTACTAATTTTGAGGTGATAAAAAATAAAAATGACAATGAAAAATTTTTATTAGCTCTAGTTTTTGAGATACACAGTACTTAATGTTTAAGTGTAGTTATACTATATGTGAAAAGTGAAAGTACATAAAACAATATTTTTATGTTTCTGTTAGAATATTTGAAGTACAAAATTAATAAGAAAGAAACATTATTCTTAGTGTTTTGACAATTAAAAGAAGTTTGTACCACCAAATTTCAATTTAATCAATCCGATGCATTGCAAGGTCGCTGTCGTTTAGCTTGTCTTTTATAAAACACTTCTGGAGTATCCCTACGCACAGACCAGCAGTAGTCTGCAAGCATTGCTTCATTCCAACGGCGATATCTCTGTTCCATTAAGGCAATGTCTTGATGTCCAATCTTTCACCATGTTCGTCACTCACAGCTCCACAGTTTTGTGGGAAGAAATTAAGATGAGAGTGAAGAAAATGAATTTTTAAGTACATGTTGCATCCAAGTTGGTGGTAAGCTTGGAGAAGCTCTTTAACCAATGCTGTGAAGTTATCATCTCTTTTCTTACCTAAAAACCCATGTACAACTCCCTTAAAGGCTTCAGAGGCTTTTTTTTCATTTCCTGTTAAAATCATGTCAAAAGCAGGATCATTTACGATTTCACGGAGTTGAGGCCCAATGAATATGCCTTTCTTGACTTTTGCATCACTTAACCTGGGAAACTTTGCTCTCAAGTACTTAAAAGTTTTTCATTAGTCCCAACTTAATATGTTATGAGGGAAGGAGAACATCCTTAGGATCTACAAGAGGCTCGTCAATTATATTTTTCTCATTAGGGTTTAGGTCTCGTGTAGGCCAGTTTATTTTTTTATAGTAAGATCTTCTATCTCGACTGTCCCACAGACACAAAAAACAACCGTACTTGGTGAACCCTAATTGCATTTCTAGGAGTATAGCAATGACTTTAAAATCACCACGGATTTGCCACTTGTGTTCTTCATATTTGATTGATTTGAAAAGTGTTTTAAGCTTAGTTTTGAAGAGTCTGTAAACAGTCTACATTCAGATGGAGTGTGATCCAAATTCAAGTAGTTCATCAAACCATTAACATCAGAACAAACTACTAGCTTTTCTTTCTTCGCAAAAAAAGGAAGCAAATCTTTTTGACGCTGTCTGTACTGAGATATTTTCACATCATGTTTTAGAAGATTCCAATGTTGTAGTCTTGACCCTAAAAGCTCAGCCTTTGCCTTAGACAAGCCAAGATCTCTTAAAAGGTCACTCAAATCTGCTTGACTAATTCTGTGCGGATCACTAGACCTTATCGCTTACCTCAAAATCAGCGTCATAAGATGTAGAAGGATGGACTGCTCCTTTCATATAGTCTTTATCATCTTCCTATAAAATTTCATAGTTTTGGGGTGGAGAAGGGACTGGCAAAGTGCCTGAGTGTGGTGCAGGCCGAAGAGCAGTTGGGAGATTAGGGTATTTAACCGTTCCTCTTTTCTTCATAGATACCCCATGCTTAATGGGAGGAGCTAAGCAGAAATAAAAGTCGTCTGTATGATTGGTAGGCTCACGCCAAACCATAGATACTGCAAAAGCCATTGCCCGGATTTTATTTTTCAGCCACTCTCGCAATATGACGGAACAAGAATTGCAACATATATGAGGAGCCCATGATTTATCTTGGTCCCCAACTTTCACATCAAAATAATGTTTATAGGCAGTCTTAACGGTAGGTATCATTTTACGTTTCTGAGCGAAAAATGTTATTTCACCACATATATAGCAAAAGCTATCGACGGAATTCATACACTTTCGAGGCATTTCAGATCAGCAGTTAAATTATTTTTAAACTCAACTTCACACAATAATTTCAATAGAAACCAGGCGCGTAAAACTTACAAACTCACATAGGTTATGTTTACTACTTATGAACAGCTGAAGAGAGGGAAATTATGTAAACAAGCATGTGTACTAACTGCTGGTGATGAAATATTTCATTTGTTGACAACTCAACATATACATATATATATATATATATATATATATATATATATATATATATATATATTTATATTTATAATATATGATCCTATGTTTGGAAAACAAGAGCTAATATATAATTTGTATGGTCATTTTCGGTTTTAACACGTGGAAATACATTAAAATCAACAAATTTCAACCCCGAAACAAAAACTTTGTTGTTCAGTGTTATTTGTTTTTATTAACAAGCCTACTACATTTCTAATTTATAGAAAAGAAAATAACATTTAACTTTAATCAAATATTTAACAAACTAAAAAAGTAAGAAAGTCTTTATGTAATCATTCTGAAAAGTTATCTTATTCATGTGTAGTTCCTGAGTATATAACGAATCACTCATAATCAAATTTAATTCACGAAAGCAGAATTTGTCTGACAAATATTCGATTTTTCCATTAAACAAAACAAATAATAGTTTGATTTATGAGTACAAATTGATATAACAACAACAAAAAAAAATTACAACGTCTCTGGGTCGTCTTTTATAATTATCTTTTACAGTTTTCAGGGATTTAGTTCTCTTTGGTAAGAATAGTAAAATGAAAAGTTTTTTTTTTTACATGAAAACAAATATTTGAAAGTATTTTCTTCTAAAAGCATTATTCAGCTTTGAATACTGTACATCTTTTCCGATTTGTCTCTTTGGAAGCTGCAACAAAAACTTTTAAAATATTTTTGTATAAACAAACAATTACTACCGTAGACGACTTTCTTATAAACCTGAGAGATAAAGTAGCAATCATACAGAAATTACTAAAATTTTCTTAATGAAATTCTATATTTAAAAAACAATAAATAAGTTATTTGTGTTATTTGTCAGTCAGCTAAGCTTTGAATATTTTTTTTTTATTACAAACTAAAATAAACTTGTTTTACTATTTCATTTAAGGTTATAATTGCTCTATTGCTATTCATTATATTTTATTTTATAATTTTATGTATTTATTTATGTTCAAAACCTGCACAAGAACTAATCTTATGTTTAGACTACAGGAAAATGATATTAATAAATTAAATTCAAATGGCAAATACACAGGCTATACATATTTAATCAAAATTAACAATAAATTAACAATATACTGGATACGAGTATTCATAATTAATTATTGTGACTAAAAATTACATAAAAACTGATTAAGGCTTTTTTGCATTGCTAGAAAAACGCGTTACATGTATGAAAAGCTGCCACTCAGATACAAGGAAATGGTGTAAATGAATTAAAACTTTTTTTTACCTAACTGATCTGGCAAATCTGATTTTATTATTGTGGCCTTTCTTGAATGCAAGACCAAATAGCTTTGAAAAACAATTTTGTAAAAGAACATTTAACTTTTTTTCTACTAATAGTCACATCCTGCAAAGAGCTCACACACCCCAGAATAAGATAAGATTTTGCAAGAAATTGCCTTATATTAAAAGGTGTAAAGTGATGTGATGAGGAAAGACACCTCAGTTTTGTAGAAATTCGACTCACGAATAAATTAATTTTTATTCCGATGTTTTTGACAGCATTTAGAACAGTCATTTTTTCTACATTTACTAAAACATCAATAACAGTAATATTATTAATAATTTTCTTATAAATTACAATATACTTTGACTTATGAGGGTTTAAACAAAATCCATTTGCAGTTTCCCAGAAATAAATTTTATTCAGAGCCTTGTTCAGTTTTAAAATACTTTCAGCAATTAAGATGATTTTACTGCTTAAATACAGCTGCACATCGTCTGCGCAAAAGCTGTTTAGGTTAATCATTAGCATAAATAGCAATGGTCCACGGCTTGATCCTAGCACCGCTATAGACGTATGTATAGATGTATGAAGATAGCAGTCGCGTACAAGTTAAAGGGAAGTTAAAACAGTGTCAAGGTTTAATGCAAAGAGTGCTATAATCAATCGTGTCAAAGGTTTTAGAGTGATCATGGAGTGTCAGGAAATTTATTTATTTATTCTTTATCAAGTTTACATCGTATGCTCCCATTTACATCCAATAAAGCAAAAACAAAGCCATGGTTTTAGTGAAAGCCTAACTGCCTCTCAGCCAACAAAGTGCTATTTTGAATATAACATAGCACTTTGTTGGCTTTATTTTTCATAACCAAATGGTATTTTCAATATAACATAACATTTGGTTATGAAAAATTTTTTCAAAAGCCTTACATAAAGCCTGAATTCCAAAACTTTTTAAGAAATTGATAAATATTTGCGATAGAAGCAGAAGACAATTTTAGTTTTGCTAATATAAAAAAAGCACTTTATCCAATAAACAATACATCAAGTCCACAAAAGTTTTTGTAGGAAGATGGTTAATTTTGGGAAACTATTAGCATGTTAACTTAATTCGACAAGGCCAAACAAATTTTCCCCTCTGGCATATATCCAACATTGCCTCTACTTTCATCTAGATAGTATGGCTTGCCGAAGAAGCAAAGTAGTCTGTAAAGTTTTTTAATCTTTGGCATGTCTAAGACCAGTAATGCTGGCTAGAAATATACTTTAATCATTTTCTGCAGCTGAAAACTCCCTTTATCATATATTACTTGCCCTTGATCGGGAGGAAAAAATCTATTCACTTAAATTTTTGTGAACAAAACTGCACACATAATGATGTTTTGACGATAGACATTCTTAGCTGGGATTTAAGGTACTCTACACCAAGTAATAATAAAAATTTGATTGCAATATTTTTAGGTGTTTTAACTTTTAATAGTAATTCTTATAATAAAGCATGTTAAAATACACAGACTACTTTTTTAAGTTTCTTCATTCGCATGAAGAATTATATAAAATTATCAGCGAATATTAATTTGATTTTCGTATTTTGTCACTGAATTGAATACAATAGTATTAAAAGAGGCAATTTAAATTTAGCCATTATAAGGTTTAAAGAGCCGGTCCTGCAATGCTTTAAATAACCCCGTATAAAAAGTCATAAAGAAATTAAAACCACTGCTAAATTTGAATTCCTTACATTGATTTTCGAAACTTTAATCTTTGGCTATAGCTCTTTTTAACCTTTCAAAAATAGATATATTTTCTAAGTCAAAACTTTTAGGAAAATAATTATAACAATTTTAAAAAGGCTGATGTTTTGTAAGGCACAAAAAACACATCATGAAATATCAGAATGCTTTTCAAACCTTTACACTTTTCGCAAACACACTGTCAATTTACCTTTTTTAGCACTAGACTAAAGCTCGCAGTCATAGCCAACAGTCCCTAATATTACATGATAAATAAATAAACTGGAGCTTATTTGGCTTAGCTCATAAAAACTTCGTTTGGTCTTTTCCTAACTATATCCTGCAGCTGATGTAACAAATATAACATAAACATATACGTAACACATATAAGTCTTACAAAATTATAATAAAGTAAATGGTATGAAAACACTTGAGCATAAAATAAATAAAAATAGTATTCAGAAGATTAAGTTGTTTGCTATTTCTGTTATACAAATTTATTAACCCCACCATTAGCCCATGCATTAATTACACACAGAGAAATATTTATTTAACAAAAGTTAAAATTCTAAATATCGGTTATTAAAAGCCATTGGCAATTGTTGCAATAAATTAATTTCACATGAAAACCGCATAAATCCATTATGAAAATGGTTGTTCTGTTAAAAATACATTTCGTTATATTTGTGATATAATAATATAATTGTCCTTCAGAGATCGCTAATAAGAGTTTGGTCGTTAAACTTCAGTTGACAGGAGGGTCGTTCAATAGATCCAAGTTTGTCAATTCCTCGAAGTTCTTCAAAATTGGGGTTGTTCAAAACCACCACATGGCCCATTTTGCGTAAGGCTTTAACTTTGATGCCTTACGAGGTTTAACTGGTGCAATAATTGAATCCGAGTGACCATTCAGCCGTAGATTCGCTCAATTCATCCCGGAATAACAACAACTGGCTGTTTTTTTTTGAAAAAACTCATTTTTCAGACGAAACCCATTTTCACTTGTCAACGAGCAAAATTGCCGCATTTAGGCTTCTGAAAATCATAGAGTGATTATTAAGAAGCCTTTGCTTTTGATTGGGTGTTTTTTTTTTGTCGAAGATGAAATGTGGTAATGGTCAATGGATCATGCTATCGCGAGATGATAACAACTCAATTTTGGTCTATTATTAGCGACGATGATATCACTGACTTGTGGTTTCAACAGGACGGTTAAAACAGCCAGTCAGATCGTGTGATTTATCACCACTGGATTAGTTTTTGTTGGGCTGTATCAAGAACAGAGCCTATACGGAACCAATAGAATCGATTTCAGGCTTAAAACTCAAAATCCGTGACGTGAATGGGATCGCCATTTTGCCAAAAAGTGATTAAAAACTTTGATAAAGGAATCGACATCTGTCAGTGTGGTCGTGGTGAACATTTGCCAGATATCATTTTTCATTCATATTTGCCGTATTTCATAATAAAATAAAAATGTTTTAAGCTAAATTTTTTGTTTTATTTTGTTTTAGAAAAGAAACTTCTTGTGGAAAAATCCTTTATAACACCGATATAGATATTTTTCATTAACTGATTATTCAATTGTAGTGATTGCAAATTTTTTAAGGACATTTTTTCTTTAAGTGTACACCGAACTTATTTTAATGTCCTTTTTATTTGGGTAATAAAATAAAAATAAAAATATTAAAACGTGCTGTTTCATGACGTTGATATTGAATCAAATAATTTATTAATATAATAAACTTAATCAAAACAAACAAAAAACTGTTTTCTCTCCAATAACAATTTTAACGACAAAAACAACTTTAACCAGAAATAGCCAAGTCTCAGATAATTTAGTACTAACAAACTGTTTTATATTATAATAAGTACAATACCTAATATATATTAAGTGCTAAAAATGAGAACAATCATAAGGCGCAGGGACATAAAATGGAAGAAATTGTATATTTTTAATGTGAGTATACATTCGATTAAATATATGTGTATTCTTACTAAAGATTATTTTTTGTTTTCTATAGTAACGAAACATCATTTTACCCTTTCTCTACATATATTCTACGTCTGCCACAATTCCAGCAGATGGCTTTTTTGGGTTCAAATAAAGAATGATTACCGTTCGATTTATTTTTTAAATGCTTTACTGTTGAAACTGATTGAAAAATAGTTTCAATCTATTAATTTAATAATTGCACTGTTCATTTAAATCTAAAATGACTTAAATTGGATCTATAATGCCTAAATCTTCAGGATTTCGCTTTTCTTGGTTTTCTAAAGCGGTGTAGAAGATACTTTATTCCATCCGGCCTCCGTACTATCTATACCATCTATATCCATCCAAAAATGGAATACAACTGTCATGTATGGGCCGGCGCTACAAAGTTTATTTAGGGGTTACTTGACCGCATACAGGAGAGAGCCAAGAGGCTTATTTGAGACAGTAGAGTATCCAATTCTATTGATTCTCTAGAGCATCGACGCAATGTGGGGTGCATTTCACTCTTCTATCGTTGCTACAATGGTAAGTGCTCTAATGAAATTAGGGAACTTGTTCCCGATACTCGCACGTTTTCACGTTTAACTCGATTTTCGATGACAGCCCATCATTTTCTGGTTGTTTGGAAAGTGAATCGCACTACGCATTACAGGAAAAATTCGTTTTTCAGCAGAACAGGTATATGGAATAAAATCCCTCCGGAGGTCTTTCCTGTCACTTTCAATCTGGGAAAGTTCAAATCGAATGTCCACAGACACTACTCTTTCCTAGTTCTGGCACTATGCATTGCATATGTAGGGGTCATCCCCTGAGTGCTGGTCCGAAAAGAAAACAAAAATCTTCAGGAAAAACGTTGGAATATTTTGGAACCATTAAAGCGAAAGACCTCGTAGTTTATTCGCTACACTTTTTCTAAACTTCTAAATAAAATTCTTAAAATACAGATTTTTATATATAGGGTGTTTTTTATAGTGGCAAATAAATTAAAAAAAAAATAAAACCACAATGAATTTTATTAGAAAATAAATCTTTTCGTATTATAATTTAAATATGACTTCTTGGAGGTCAAATTTTCGAAGTCTTTTTCCAATATTTATGGCCGTCCGTCGGTATAATGGCGGTAAAAGTCGCTCTCTTAGTGGTCAATTTCGGGCTTTTCGGCGTATTCTACCGACTTCAGATATCACCACATAAAATAGTCTGCCAGCGTTAAATCATACGATATTGGAGGCGTCCAAAACGTCAAATTATGCCATTACCAAGCGTTTTCTGCAATAAAACTATCGTAGCGCGAACTGAAAGGCATGATACGCCATCGTGTTGAAACCACAGTTCCTGCATATTCTTGTTCATGATGATGAACGTAATCATGTCTCTGTAGTGGTCGTCAAACATTTAATTTTTCTAGGTGAAATGCTGTCTCAACATGCACTTGAAGATTATCATCACTGCTTAAGTATAAAATTAAACTTAGTGCGTGCATTTAAGTCACCCTGCATGTAAACCGATATTTATTTCCATTTGCCTTTCTTTACTGCTTAAACTTAAATTTTTTCATTCGCTTGTAAACCAAACCCTAAAGAATAAGTTTAGTATTGTATACTGCCGATATGTGTCAACCCCCATTAAATCCTGCTGTTATTTCTATTTTTTTGGTTTCATAATTTATTACGATTAATACCCCAAACGTATAACGTAGATTCGCTAATGAAATAACTTTTTACAATTTACAATTATTCATCTTAAAACGCCAACCCAAACTAAACAAATCACTATAAAACTGACTAAATAGCCGTCTGTTAAAAAAATGTTACCAACTTAAAGTTAAATATCCTTTACCTGAACCACTCTTTTTTAGATATACAATTGTTTCATTCACCGTAAGCTGGGCTATTGTTTTCTTCTGTTGATAAGGAAGTATGAAGTTCCGTAAGCAAATTAAAGGTTAAAAAAACTAGAAAAATAATAAAAACTACAAATCATATCCAACCTTTTATTCTTTTACATATATTTTATGTGACTTTTTTAAATTACGTTTGAGGCTTAAAAAAGAAGAAGAAACAAAAAAATAAACAATAAAGACTTAAAATAAATTTTATTACAATCGGCTTTTATTTTCCCGTACATTTAACACTCTGCGAACGTTGGCTGTAAAAAAGCAAATTGATTTATCAACATAATAAATATAAGAAATAAGTTGTATTGATTTAAATGTTCTTTACAAACAACAACTGTGTATAACATTAGTAAAATTTATTAAACATTTAGCTTGTTCGAAATGTCTTTGTGTTGCTTTGAATTATTTTATATTTTTTTAAATAATAATTTGAAATATTAATAAGGCGGCATTATGTACAAAATTATATAAACGTTTTAATATGATCTTTGCAGATGAATAGAAAATGTTCTGTAACAACGACCAGATTCAGACCGGTAAATCGTTTCATTACGCCATCTCTGGCTGATCCGAAAAACTAATAAATTTCAATAAAATTAATCACAAACACTTGCGTAATAGGTTGCTGAATATTGTTAACTTCAATACCAATAATTTACTGTTGGTAATACAGATTTGATAAAACCTCTTAACTTTTTCAAGAGAGACGTATTTCAACTCTTTTTTATATTAATACGGTCTGCATAAAAATTATAGCAAATGACTAAATTATCTAAATATTAATAATAAAATAATATTTACATGTTTGTTCTTGCGAGGTAAAAGTAAAAGAGCTAAAAGTTGATTTACACACAGGACGTATATATACGTAGGCTGGTTCAACTTTAAATCATCTTCAAGATACCTTTTCTAGGTCCCTCTTCTTGATCCATAAGATGTGTTATCAATAGCTGTCTTCGATATTCCATTTGCTCACACCGCAACTCATCTCCTTACATTCTCTCTTGTTTGCCTACTTAGTGAGTAGAGGCGAAAAAGGGGAGCTCTATATCATTAAATACTTCCTTCCAACTTTGTATATTTAGCCATCTCTCGATAGTTTAAATTAGCTTAGCTTGAATTATTAGTCATTATTGTGCCAAGCTCGACATTCAAAGGTTCTGCATATCCTTGCATCATCTATAGCTCATGGGTGAAAGTTATTGTTTTCTCAATTCAGATTTCACTACGCTCTCGTTCCTATAAATTTATTGGAAACGTGCTAACCGTAGGGTATACCGCGATTGATCCTCCTATAGTACGATATATGAATGTGACTCCACTGCCAGCAACATTTAAGCTTTTTACGAACACCGATACATGTTCAATCAATTCGTTCAGCCGAAAACATCGCAGCCGTGAGGCACAGTGTAGAAGCAGAACTAAACATGTCAATTCGTTGACGTTCTCAGAAATTGGGTTTATCCACATGCATGATAAAGTTTCCACCAGTACCGACCGTAGGTCATAACCTGGTACTGGTCGTACCACTGTGGGTGACTTTAGCGTCATCCTCGCCCTGAAAGGCCTTCAGATACGTATATCCTCCAAGGTCACTTCCATTCATGCAACTTCAAAAGCCCGAATCAGGCCGCAACTTTCACTCCTTGTTGAAGAGTTGGAGACTATCCAACTTCTGTTCCAAATCGCATGAAGCATAATATATTTTAAGAAGCCGATGGCATTCATGATCAGTGGACCTGGACCATTCATTGTGTTCATTGTGAATGATCCGACCCATAAACTCAACCGAGAGTCTCGAAACACACAGCCACCATGATACTCCCGAAGGGCCAACCTCAACAATAGTCAGTCAGAGAACAGATGAAAGGCTAAAAAGACAATTAATAATCACTCTATGATTTTCAGAAGCCCAAATGCGGCAAGTTTGCTCTTTGACAAGTGATAATGGCCTTAGTCTGAAAAATGAGTTTTTTTAAGAAACCAGCCAGTTGTTGTTATTCCGGGATGAATTAGGCGAATTTATGGCTGAATGGTTGATCGGCTTCACTTACTGCGCCAGTTGAACGTTTTAAGGCTTTAAAGTTAAAGCTTTACGCAAAATTGGCCATGTGATGGTTTTGAATAGCCCCAATTTTTAAGAACTTCCCCCGTAGGCTAGTAGGTAATGTACTAGCTTGTCAGTATGGGGGTTGTGGGTTCGATTCCCAACGAAGACCTTGATTTTTTTCACTACAAAAATAACACCACCTGTTTCATATCTTCTCTATTGCTTTTCTAAAGAATGTAGCGCGGTGCTTAACTAAATAGGCATTGTTGCCTGCAGTGCTACTTCTCTTAAAAAAAAAACATTAGCGGAAGTCTGGGGCTTTACTGACTCCCGTGGAAATATAGTGGATTGCCCACTTGGCTCCTGCTAGTCTTGAAGGGGACTGGGCTCCCTTTTATCCCCGAAGTCACATGTAATGACGGTGGATTTCCGTTAAAATATATAAATGTACCCCCAGAGGGAGGGAGGGTTTATCCACATGGCGAATTTTGCATAAGGATTTGACTTTGAAGCCTTACAAGGTTCAACTGGTGCAGGAATTGAAGCCGACCGACCATTCACATCGCCGTAGATTCGCTCAATTCATTCAGGAATAAAACTGGCTGGTTTTTCTGAAAAAATCATTTTTCCAGACGAGGCTCATTTTTACTTGTTAAGGTATGTCAAAATTGGCGCACTTAGATTTCTGAAAATTCTAAAGCGATTATTGAGAAGTTCTTGCTTGCTTAAAGTGTAACTGTATAGTACGCTATGTGGTCTGGAGGCTTGATTGGGCCGGTTTTTTTTTTTCAAAGATAAGACTAAAAATGCAGCAACGATCAATGGATCATGCTATCGCGAGATGCTAACAACTCAATTTTGGCCTATTGTTGACGCCGTGGATTTTTACTGACATGTAGCTTAAACACGGCGGTGGCAGATATCACGTTGGCAATTAAACGATTAATTTATTGCCAATCAAATTTTCCGATCGCATAAAATCACCACAATCAGCAGTTAAGCGGCCAGCCAGATCGTGTGATGTTGATAGAGTCTATACGGAGTCAATCGAATGGATTTTAGCCTTAAAACTCAAAATCCTTGATGTGGTTAACGAAATGGGACTGCCATTTTTCTAAAAAGTGATTAAAAACTTTGATGAAACAATCGATATCTATCAGCGTGGTAGTGGTGGGAAGGGCCTCAAGGCGCTTGAGTTTAATTGCTTTCTAATAATTATATTAACCATAATGATTATAATGATAATAACAATAATATTTAATTTAATTTAGTTTTTTTTTCGTTAGAACATTACCAAATTTGACTAAAAAGCCCATCATTCGCTCTTGTGTCTTGCCATAAAAACTCCCATTTTTTAAATATTGCATTTATGGAGCAATATAATCATCCCACAATACAGAATATTATGAATGTAGGCTATGATTTTTATCTGTCATAATAGAAATTTTTCACTTATTAAAATTTACATCAAAAGCACATGTATAAATATTTTCATACATGTTTATGAGAACAAAAAAATATTTCTTTTCATATTTAATAATAGTCAGTGTGTGTGTGTGTGTGTGTTGTAACACACTTTTAATAGGTTGTACATTTTGGATGTAAAAAATGCCTCTCCTTCTATCAGTTTTCTACTTGAAAGCGCACATAATACATAGTGCGAATAAAATCAATAATTTCATTTAAGATGCCAATATTTTTATACATTTAAAAAAATTTAATCTTAAAATACTCGTAATAACAAGACCAATTTGGGGTAATTTATGCCATAAGCGAAGTAGCAAAATTTTATTTAAACAGTTTTTTTTTGTGTATTAAAATTGCTACAGTCATATTGTTCTCTCCCGTATAATGTTAACTGAATTGTAAAATCTAGTTTATTTTTTTCACATTTTATAAACTCCCTCTCTGTGGTATTAAGGTCAAATCTTAAATAGATTTGTTGTGTTTTGGCTGACCTTACTACATCCTTAGGAAACAATATCTTGAAAAAATACCTCCTATACAGACGTTAAGGATAATAAAAAACAAACTTTTTTGTAAATATTTTTGCAATTGTTAATGCTGCTCTATAGATTTTGTTATTGGAGACATTTTGTAACTTAATCTGTTGTTAATTTAATACTCTTATTCTATCTAACCTATTTCTGTTCTTTCATTTTGTTTATACTGGCCCATAAGAGATGAAAATGTTTGAAGGTTTTCTTTGCTTTTACTTCCAGTTCTACATTTCATATGCCATTGATTCAACTGAAATGTTTGCTATTGTTTTAAAGCATCACTAATTCTTAAAACGATATTTGGCCGCCAGCATAATATTATTTTATATTACTTGTATATTCTTTCTTACATTTTAATTTTTTGTTTCCTTTACTATTTTATTTTGTTTCAAGGTCTAATGTTCTTAAGCTTGTAACCCGCATTCTGTGCTTTCGTTTTGTCCCTTAATGTTCACAATGTATTTCCTTAATAGCACAATGGATCAAAAACAATTAAAGTGAGCAAAGGAGATAATTCTTTTAAAGATATACAGATTAAATGCTCGATAGCTAAATAAAAATTAACAAATTTATATGTTTGTTGCCTTATGAAAAATTGTACACATCAAAATATTAAATAAAACTAAAGAGTAGTTTACATGAACGGACTTTAATTAAAAAACAAATTATAAATGATCAAAAGATCTGATTGAACGAATTTGTCTTTGAATCGTTCGATAAAAATAGCGCTATTGCGAATTTCACTCATACACTTACATATTTCTCACATGTCATTATAAAGAACAAATTGTTTGCTTAGAAATTTAAAACAGAAAATAATTAATTAAATTCAAGTTATATTAAGCAAGACGGAATTATAATTCGATGGAACGCTTAATGAAACCGAATGCCTGTTTATGGAAGTTTTATTTTCCTCTTTTCGATTAAAAACTCTAACCACTACTGTACAAAAGTAACCTGTTTGTAACACGGATAGTAAGTAAAAATAAAACTTCTCTTTTGCTATAATTGCAACCATTTGCTCTAATTTAAGAATATTTTTGTATACTTTTTACTATTTTTTAAAATTTAGATTAACGCAAAACTTTCACTAGGGAATTACCTGATCAGTATGTTTACCCACATATAAATCGCCATAATGTCAGATTTTTCAACAAGAAGAGTGTTTTTCAATTAGTCGACAGACTCGATTCTGTCGCTATTAACTTAATAGACTCGACACAAAATGTGCGAACACCAACGCAACCGGTTCGCAGCCGTGTTTCACAGTGTTAAAGCAGATCTAAATGTCTCAATTCCTCGATGTTTTTAACCATTGAATAAGGATTTGCCTTTGAAGTCTTACAAGGTTCAATTGGTGCAGGAAATAAAGCCGACCAATTATTTCCATCGCTTTTCTGAAAAAATATTTTTTTTCCGACGAAGCCCATTTTCGCTTGTTAGGGTATTTCGTGATAAGATTTACATCTGTACCTGGCTGTAAACCTCAAGAAGATGGTGGTCAAACCATTCGTAATGAAAAGCATCGTCATTCACGCCCTAGGAAGCCAAGGCCTCAGGTCTTTCCGAGTTGCAATTTCAGCGGTTCCTAAGCAGGGTTGCAAACCACTACTCTTTGCTGAAGAGCTGGAGACTATCCAATTCCTATTCCAGAACACATGACTAGCATGCTCACTGGATCCGGATCATTCACCTGTTGCTGTTATTAAAGACGAGATGATCCTGGCCCACATAATCAGTTCATGCTGGGGCCACAAAACCACAACCACCACGATACTCCCAAAGGGCCAACCTCAATAATCAATCAGAGAACAACTAAAAGTCTAAAGAGAAAATTAGCGGAGCTTTACTGATTCCCGTGGAATAATAGTAGATTGTCCAGTTGGCTCCTGCTAGCCTAAGAGGACTGGGTTCCCTTTTACCCCGCAAGACACAAGTCTAGATAATTGTGTGCTCCATAAAGACATAATGTGCCCCCGGGTGAAACTCTCCAGGGTATGACGTGATAAGATTTACATCTGCACCTAGCCTTAATCAGATGGTGGCCATTACCACCGTAAATGAAAAGCAACGCCATTCACGCCCTAAAAGGCCTTCGAATACGTATATCCTCCGATCACTCCTAGTAACAATTTCGAAAGCCTAAAGTAGGCCGCAGCCTTGTTGAAGAGTTGGAGACTATCTAACTCCTGGTCCAGAACGCATGAAGCTTAATATAATTAAGAACACGACGGCATTCATACTCACTGGACTTGAACCATTCATTGTGTTCATTGTAAATGATCCGACCGACAAACTCAAAGGAGGGCCTCGAAACACACAGCCACCACGATACTCCCGAAGGGCCTACCTCAATGCTCAGCCAGCGAACAGCTAAATGTCTAAAGAGACAAATAGCGGATCTCTGCGGTCTACTGATTCCCGTAGAAATATAGTGGATTGTCCAGTTGACTCCTACTAGCCTTGAGGGGGACTGAGCTCCCTTTTACCCCGCAAGACACCAGTCTAGATGGCAGTTGTAGGATCCATAAAGACTATCATGTGCCCCCGGGGGGACTTGTCAGGGTATGTCAACAAGCAGAATTGCCCAATTTGTGCTTCTGAAAATCCTACAGCGATTATTGATAAGCCTTTGCATGCTCGTTATGTGGTCTGGTGGCGTGATTGCGCCGTGTTTTTTTTTGTCAAGATGAGGCAGGAAATGCAAAACGGTTAATGGATTACACTATCGCGAGCTGCTATTATTAACGACGTGTACGTCACTGACATGAGGTTTCAACAGGACGGTGCCACATGTCACACACCTAATAAAGCGATCAATTTATTGCAGACCACATTTTACGATTGCATAATTTCACGACAATCAAATTAGTGTCCAACCATATGTTGTGGTTTAACACTACTGGATTATTTTTATGGAGCTTTGTTAAGAATAGTGTCTATATGACTATCGAAATAGGATTGCCATTTTGCCAAAAAGTGATTAAAAACTTTGATGAAAAAATCGAAGTCTGTCGGCGTGATTGTGGTGGACATTTGCCAGATATTATTTTTCATTCATAATTATCGTACTTTTCTCTTCGTAATGTAATAAAAATTTGTATCATCTTAATCTAAATTGTTTTTTTTATTTTGACCCAATTTATTTCATTTAAATGTTACACAAATATTTGCTTAATAAAAGCTGTTTCCAAAAGTATAAATTTAAAATTTATTTTAACATCCCTTGTGCCCACATAAAAAGCAGATCTTTACAGCATAAATGCATGCGGGTACACCTGGGCTAATGATTTTTTTTATTTATTTTACTATACTTACAACCTTAGACCTGCATTAAAATTAAATAAAATAATTTACGTTTGGCATTTGTCAAAGAAAACAAAACTGAATAAAATAAAATAAACAAAATAATTACATTTTAAATAAGTTTTACCAACTTACCAACAACAACTGTAAGGTTGTATTCAAATGAAAGTAACACAATACAATAACGTTCACGTTTTCCGTTCATAACATAAATTTGGGCTCCTATGTTTAATTTTCGATTGCGTGTCAAGATCGGATATTCTGGTAGTTGTGCCAAAAAGTATTTTTTTGTATAAAACTGAAATTTTTTTTTCTTCTAAATATGTAAATCAATAACTATCCATCGAAGTCGAAATCCATGTTTTATTATAAAAGAGAACTTACACTCGAAAAGCCAATGCGTAAAACAATAGTGTGTTATTGTTTTGTGCATCCAATATAGGGAGCGCTTACTTTAGCTTTCGCTTGCAAATGGTCATGTCATCACTGTCACTGCTCTATAGAGTGTTTTTTCAGCAAATGTAGTAAAAAGGTTGAAAATAAACTATGGTGAAGGACTCATACGGTCCATAGCATGTCAGTACTAGTACTGCTTTTCTACCTTTAAAAGCACCCTAAAGAAAATACCATCGCCAAGAAAGCCGTTAGCAAAATGCTAAAATTACGGAGTATGATATGGGTCACCACCTTGATAAGACCAAAACTTTCCGAATTTATATCTTTCATTTCGGTTTCTTAAAATTTTGTGTATATCGCTCTATGGGATTAAACATTGATAGAGCATTCGCGAAAACAAACTGAAACAGTACTATACCAAACGCCCATATTCTATGGCTTTTCGGATTAAGTTGCATACTGTCAGCCACAGTAGATACTTTATCAACTCTAGGTACAGAATGATAACGGGCACTATGCAACGTCCTGTTGACTAAAACGGTAATTTCATAACATTTAGGCACAATGGAAATAAATTTTAAATATTTTACGTTATTTAAACGTAAAGTGCTTGACACTGACACTAATAGTCATTACTTTGGACTGAGAGAACTCTACCGAACAAAACCATTTAAACTGCAAAAACTTTTTAAACAATTTCTCAGTTTCAGATCTAAAGGGTTTTTTAATATGAAGTTTGTATTCTAAAACAAAATAAAGCAAAAAAAAAATTAGATTAAGATGACTCAGATTCTTATTGTATTACGAAGAAATTATTATGAATAAAAATATATGGCAAATGTCCACTACGACCACGCTGACAGATGTCGATTATGTCATCAGAATTTTCAATCACTTTTTGGCAAAATGAAGGCCCTATTTCGTTAATCACATCACGGATTTTGAGTTTTAAGGCTGAAATCGATTCGATGTGCTTCGTATAGAATCTTTCCTTAACAAGGCCCCATAAAAACTAATCCAGTCGTGTTAAATCACACGGTCTAGCTGGCCACTTATTTACTGATTGTCGTGAAATTATGCTATCAGAAAATTTGATATGCAATAAATTGACTTTTTATTGGCTGTGTGACATTTGGCATTGCCCTGTTGAAACCAAATGTCAGCAATAATAAACCAAAATTGAGTTGTTAGCATGTCTGTCCATTGACCATTCCCGCATTGCCAGCTTCATCTTCGAAAAAAAAACGGCCTAATCATGCCTCCAAACCACAATTCAATGACACCTTGAGTATGCAAAGTTTTCGCAATAATCGCTTAAGGGTTTTCAGAAGCCCGAATGCGGCAATTTTGCCCGCTGACATACCCTGATGAGAAGTCAAAATGGGTTTCGTCTGAATATATAATTTTTCCAAAAAAACAGCCAGTTGATCTTGAATGAATTGAGTGAAACTACGGCTATTGGAATGGTCGATCGACTTCAATTCCCGTACTAGTTGAACCGTGTAAGGCTTTAAATCCATTCCTTATGCAAAATTCATCATGTGGTGATTGTGGATAACCGCAATATTTTGCGAATGTAGAGGGATTGACAAATTTGGATCCGCTTTAACACTGTGGCTCACGGCTGCGATGTTTTTAATTAAATGATTTGGTCGAACAAGCGTTGGTGTTCGCAAATTTTGTTTGTAGCCTCTTGACTTAAATATAACGATCAAATTCTCAACAGCGGCCTCAGAAGGACGATTATATTATCCAAAAATATCAATAATTTTACGAAATGTAACTTTAACAGAACCACTATTTTTGTAGTGGATTAATGAGATTTTCGTGCGAATGTGAATTCATTGTAGCAATTGCCAATGCATCGTCAAAAACTAAATGTCAAAACTATCATGTTCTTGGTGTTGCCTCAATTGAAAAATAAACTTCTTGATAAAAACCCGATATTTTAAAATGAGTTTTTTTTAAGAATGAGTTTTTTTTTAAATACTTTTCAAATCTTTCTTTTTTTTTTTAAATATTAAAGTAAATATTTGTAGTAGTTGCTGTTATAAATTATTAAGTAAATAAGGGATTTAATAATTTTCACTATGCATATATGTATGAGCACATAAATTTATATATACGAATATGCATTCAATTATGTAGAATTAATTGGTTTAAATTGTGAGTGTGGCGAATGAGAAATACTGACACATCGTTATACTCACATATCAAAATTTAGAAAATCCTTTGAAATTATTTCATATGTAATAATCGCTTCATTAGTTATAGATAGATATTTTTGTAGGAAATTAAAATTAAATTGCATTTTATATTATTAATAATTTTCTATTTAACTTATTCATTATGTTGTGACACTTAATTTCTAAATTAAACAAAAATGAAAATAATAGATAAAAATTTTAACTATCGTATTTGTTTACAAATGCCTTTGTTTCGCTAATTTAAAATTCCATTTATAGCTGTTAATTATAAATTATTTATTTTTAAATTAAACATGTGAAATAAAAAGAATAAATAAGCAAATCCGGACACAAGCGAAAATAACAATAAATTTTAAATAAATAAACAGCTTAGTTTATTATTTTATTTATTTCTTCATTAAATATCCCGAATCCATTATTTTTAAAATAATAATTACAATATAACATTCAAGTATTTAATTATAATTAAATAAATAAATTTCTTCAATTGGCTTAAGTTTTGGTATAAAATTTTTTTTAACAATTAAGATATAAATTTTAAATTCGAGCAACAATAATAAATTATTGCTAATAGAATAGAACATTTTTTCAACAAAAATAAACCGATGTTATTTTCAGCGACTTTAGTAACACGTTTGATGAGGTCAACTACGGAACTTCTAATAAGAAAACTTGACCTTATATTTTATTCCCGTCTGTCTGTCAAACAGAACTCAAAAAGTTCGTTTTAACACGCTTACTTCGAAAGAAATTACTGTTGCATTTGGTGTGTAGCAGAGTCGCATTCTGGGTCCTGTTAAATACTAAAAAGTTTTATTATATGCAGACGGCGTAAAGATATTTCGAACGTATAATCGTCACGCTGATCATATTCTCCTGTAAAAGGACTTAGATGTATTTAGTTAAAAATTGCAAATACATGTGTTTCTTTCGAGGATGTCATTGTCATGCATATTTTAAACGGCTGCAAACTTTAGAAACTGTATGTAGTTAAAGATCTTGGTATTTTACTAAATGCTAATTAAATTTTATACAGCAAAATTCGTTAACCATTGTTGAATTTACAAAATGTACTGGTTTAAAATCTACTCTCTTAAAATAATTTTCATATTGATCAAAGCAATATTTGTTACTTGAAATATTACTAAAAAAAATATTTTTTTAATCATCTTTAATAAATATCTTTTTTTCTTTTTAACGATCTATTTTATATATTTTTTTCTTTTCGATATTTCGCTTTCCTAAAAAGAAAAAAAGATATTTATTAAAGATAAAAAAATGATCGTTTAAAAAACTAAAAAAATATTTTTTTAATCAATAAATAGACTTTTATGGAAACACATCGTTTTGCCTAACTAATATAAATTCAGAGAAAATTAATTAATCAAGAAAGTTCCCAAATATCGTTTTAAGATAACCCTAAAACTTTAGATGACGTCAAAAATTCGCATAACAGAAAGGAACTGATAATTGCAATGTTAAGGGAATGTAATTCTCTCACTGAAAATCGGTAAATCTTTTAACTGGGAGTTAAAAGATTTACTGCCTAGAAGGCAATGTGTAGGTTGCAAATGGGTTTTTGCCACGAATTGGTATTGTTTACATGTTGTACGTCAAGGTTCACTTAGAAGAATATATGAGTTATCTGTTAAAAATGATTTGAAATTAAGACAACTTGACATCTCAACTGCTATTTTAAGTAGGGATAATAATGAAGATTTCTACATGGACCAGCCTGATGATTTTATTGATAATGAAAACCCAAATAATGTCTGAAAACTAGGAAAGAAAATTTATGGTTTAAAAGAAGCGGGCCGATAATTGTTTAAAAAGAATCATAATGTTTTTGTCAAATGTCTATTAAAATAGGATCATTGTATTTAACATAAGAAAGAAGTCGTTTGTTTGTAGCTTTATATGTTAACGATATAGTTATTGCATATAACAATGATGATAAATTTCTTACGAAATCTTGCAGAGAAATTTTAGCATAACAGATTTGCTATATTGTTAACTGAGAAAACAATTACAACCTGCTCAACAGCAAAGAGACGAAGATTCCAAAGCAAGCTAAGATAAAGGATCCAAAAATTCCTTTGGAAACTGAAAAAATAGTATCAAGGACTTATATATTTGGTGATACACTTTATGCAATAGGCCTGACATTGCCTACAACATAAACGTGTTATCCCAATTTTCAAAGGACCCTAGAAGACAGCATTGGAATTCTGCTATACAACTAAAAATAGAGTATTAATATATAGAAAGACAGGTTTACGAATTACAGGTTTTATGGATGCTTACTGGGCACAAGATGTTATTAAATTTAGGTGCCCCTCCAGGATAGTAGGTAGTGTACTAGCTTGTAAATATGGGGGTTGTGGGTTCAATTCCCAACGAACACCTTGGTTTTTTTTCACTACAAAAAATAAAAATTGACTGTCGGTGGGGCTGCTCAGCGATGAAGGCATAGTCACTTGTCACTGTGCTATCTTCTATGCGGCAGTTGATTTCCGACTATCCTTCTACTTTCACCACCTGTTTCAACTATTCTCTATCCCTTTCCTAAAAGAATGAAGCAGGGTACTTGACTAAATAGGCATTGTTGCCTGAAGCCCTACTTCTCTTTAAAAACAAAAAAAAAAATGAGTTAGGATTCAAAAGCCATTAACAAAGCGCGTGCAGTTCTTGGATTTATAAAACGCTGGGCGAAAGAGTTTAGTGACTCATATGTCACAGAAACAATTTTATACTTCTCTTGTCGGATCTATTCTGGAATCCAGAGGACAGTGCAAAAGCAATTCTTGATATTTTGTCTTTGAGGCTTACAACGGAATACCTTAATTCTACCATCCTGTAGACTTGCTGTAATAAGACAGCCAATTCTAAAAAATCGAAGAATAATATTATTTATTTATTTATTTACATTTCCTTATCTTATAATTACAAATTATAAAATAAACCTAAATAGGAAGGAAGAGCAATAGCAGCATAGGCCTTCAGCTCAGCAGATGTTAAATATTATTTGTAGAAGAATAAAATTAAATGTCACCTTTGTTTTAAATTTAATAAAAGGAAATTGTGTGATTTGATTTACATCCGCACCTGGCTATGTAGCCTTTATCAGATGGTGGTCAAGCCACTATGTATAATTTGGAACGTTATATACGTCGTAGAAAGCCGAAGCTATAATTCTATGCAACAGAAACCTTCTAGTTGCAACTTTAATAATTTCAGAGCAGGGCTGCAAATCATCACACCTTGCTAAAGAGTTGGAGACTTTCCAACTCCTGTCCAGAACACATGTTTAGCATGCTCATTGGAGTGGATCATTCACTTTGCGTGTTATTATCAGTGAGATGATCCAGGCCAACATAATAATCATTATATTGTTCTGGGCCTGCGAAACCACAACCACCACGATACACCCATAAAGGGCCAACCTTAATAATTAGTCAGAGAACTATTAAATGTCTAAAGAGACAAATAATGAACTCTGCGGCTTACTGATTCCCGTGGAAATATAGTGGAATTTCCAGTTGACTCCCTGCCTGTCTTTAGGGGACTGGGCTCCCTTTTCTCCCGTTGCACTGTGTCTAGATAGTGGAATTCTATAAAGACCATATTAATGTGCCCCCTCAGGGGGATAATAAAAGGAAATGTCTGTTCAGATTTCTTTTAGTTTTTCATACCGTCCTGCCAGCTATTTTTGTCCAGTGGAAATTAAAGTATTCAGATTAAATTAAGCCAACTCTGCTTCGTTTGTAGAATTTGAATTTAATAAATTTTATAGACAGATTGATTTTTCTCTAAATATTAATGCTGTTAAATGTTATCTAGCTTTTAGTTATGTCTGATAGCTTGTATGACATAACAAGTAATTACCTAAAAAGTAATTATGGTTAAGTTAGATAGTTTTTCCAGCAATTTCATCCTACGCAATATAAATTTGTAAATTGTTAAAATTGCCCTTATGATGGTGATGCATGATTAACGTGTCATTGTTTGATGAGCAAATAAGGCCTAATTCTATGTAAGATAATATTTTGAAAATGGAACTGGCCGAGCAGTGAATGCTATTAGTATGCGATATCATTACATGTCTAAATAATATTCCGATGTGAATGATATTTGAAGAAACAATTCAATTATTTATAAAGCAATTTTCTTTTCGTGAATTTATTTTCTACTACTTGCAGATTAATTTTGTAGCTCGTTTTTGGAAAATGATCATGAAAAATGATGTAACAAATGCCTAAAAAAATCCTGAAAAATGCCATTTGTATGGGCATGCTGTGGAAGTTAAGCTTTGCTACAATATGCTATTCCATGTACTTGATAATCCATTAAAAATATCAATCTAAAGAAAAAAGTTAGTTATCATTTAACTCACACTTTTTGAGCAATTTCCATATACATTTTTCCGAAGATTTCATAGTGGCAATAATATAATACCAAAAATATCTTTCTGAACTAAATTTCTAACTAAATTTAAGTTTTTTTGTTTTTTCATTCGGACCTGCTCATGCAGTACATAGAACCAGAACTAGGAAACTAGGTTATGAGGAGGAGGCCAGAGGGAGTATTGTTTGTGGAAATTTGATTTGAATTTCTCTACATTGAAAGTGACAGGAAAGACTACTGGAGGCAGTTTATTCTACACACGAACTGTTCTGCTAAAAAACGCATTCTCTCTACAATGCGTAGTGCGATTCGCTGGTCAATCGATCACAAATGGATGTGCTCTCAAAGAAAATCGATTCTAACGCAAAAACGTGAAAGCATCGAGAACAAGTTACCTTATTTCGTTAGAACACTTACCATTGAAGTAATGATAAGACAGTGCAATACGATGCTCTTGAGAATCAACAGAATTGGGGATACCCTACAGTTTCCAATCAGCCTCTTGGCGGTCTAGCAACTCCAAAATAAATTGTGGGGCGCCGGCCCATGCATGAGAGTTGTATTCCATCTTTGGACGGATATAGGTGGTATAAATAGTACGAAGATCGGATTTAGCGAAGTATCTCTTACACCGTTTTAAAAAACGAAAGCTGTTCGACGAACATCACACTGTACTTTCATGCCAAGATCATCAAGAGCTTTCGATTCCATAACAATTATGTCACCCATAGTAACAGATGCACCACTATTTCCGAACACAGGTCTATGCGTAAAAGTTTTATATTTTTCTATTTTTTATTTGAAATTTTTGGGATTTTTTAATTTAATTTAAGTGTTTAAAAATAAATTTATACGATGCGATATGATCCTTCCAGAAAGAATTAATAATTTCTTGCTAATAACATTTCTTAGATAAATTTTGTTTATTTCGGGAACAGGCATATGATATTTCATTTATCTGACTGATGAGAGTTTTTCACTTATGTGAACATATTCCTAACGAGATTGCAATTAATTATGTAGAAATTGCAAAAGCAATAACACTCTTAAAGAGACTTTCGCCTGTGATAAACGATAAAAAAGTATCAATTTCTGTTGTTTACTCACAAACAGATGACTTTTCCTTAACTTCAAGACTGAAAACATTTCCTTAAATATTTGCTTATATCATATGGAATTCAGGCATAAATTCTCAACAAATAAGTTTTGGCTTTTATCTTGTAAAAGTCTAAAAAATATAAAAATAAAAAAACACTTAAAAGAAATTGTAAGTAAAAACGAAAACAAACAAAAGAAAATAAAGATAGTTCATTCATGGCATGTCAAAATGTTAATAAACATGATGTTTGTTTTGAAAACCCACTTAAAGGCTGCTGCTACCATCAATATGGTTTTGTTAAGATAAATGAACGATATCCTTAGTGCTACACAAATCGGCTGGTAAATAAATACGAATACAAATACAAAAATGTTAACAAATTTCATTATTGTTATCAACACATTTATATCATAAATGAAATAAATAAGAATGAATGAATGAATGAATGAAATAACACCAAAATCACACAGAAAGAAAGAAGCAGAGAAATGTTTGCTATAAAATCATTTTGCACGCACATACCCTCTTAATATAAATTAGTGCTGAATAAAGGCACTCACACACACACAATACATTTATATATATATATATATATATATATATATATATATATATATATATATATATAAATCGCTATAAAATACCAAACTCGGTAACAGAAAGAACAATAATGTCATCGCTATTGTTAGCTTTGTTAGCTAAATTGCGAATTGTAGACGAGTGCGAAATAATAATAAGACGTTGTTAAAAAATTTTCATAAATGACAGTTTAGGGGAAAATTAGTGAAGAAAGACATCCAACAAAACCGAATAAATTGTTCCCAGAGAGTAAAATGAAATATTTTAGCAATAAATATAAATTACTCTTTGTGCATGGAATAATTAAGAGCGGAGATGGTTAACAGAAAATAATTTTATTGATTTGCTTTTTTCTTTGTTTTAACAAAAATTAATGCAAAAAAAAACTGTTAACTCATATGACATACTTTAAGCCATTTGTAAACTTTGTAGGATATTTTTATTGAGGTAGAAAAATTTCAAGTGGATTAAAAGATGAAATTTACTTTATTTGAAGGAGAATCTTCTCACATAATTTAAATATGACTTGTGGCAAAAGGCCGGCATGGCCGGTTCGGACTTCTTCCAACGTTTGTTGCGGTATACCGGCGGCAAGAACACAGGGAATGTTGTCCTCTAATTGGTCAATCATTGCGAGCTTATGAGCGTAGACTAGCAGCTTTACATATCCCCACAGAAAATAGTATAGCGGCATCAAATTGCATGATCGTTAAAGCCAATGCCATTTTTGTCGTCAGCCGATTCATCTCGAAATGCTGAAAAAATGACCGTCAGTTAAAAAACTATTTTCTTAACGTTCAATACCTCTATAAGAGAACATCTGATATCAACCTAAAGCGAACTGTAAAATATTAAAACTATACATATTGATTTCTATAAACACTGAACAAGGCTAGAATATCGTAAGTTGTAAGATGGCGAGAGAACTTAGCAGCATTTTATTCATATTGTTACGTTTATTCCTTTTATAAACGTTTTATTGCGAGTTCTTTATTGCAAAATATATAACACATGTTTTTAGAGTTCTTAAATTAATAGCAATTTTATTTACTTTAACTACACAAAGTTGATACTACAGAACAATTTACTTAAGATGCACGTTTTACTTCACGAGGTTTAATTTTAAACTGACTCAAATGCTGCCCTTTTATACTTGTCCATTAAAAGTCTGGAAAATTTAAGAATCTTCTACTCTCATTGTATCACATTTTTTTGTTGTATATTGTTTATTCAATGTATAGGCGCCTGCATGTCTGTGTGTATTTTTGTTTTCGTTTTTATACTGATTAAGTTTATTCTTGGAATTTATTTGAAGATATTTGCTGTTGTCTCGTGTAGATAAGTTTTCTTAGAAAACTACGCAGATGGTAAACAGCATACATGTTTGTTGTCTTGCGCCTATAAAATTTCTACGCAGTTAGTAAACAGAAATTCGTTTTTGTCTTGCATGCCGCGCAGTTAGTAAACAGCATATCAAATTGTTGTTGTTGAAGTGCATAAAGTTTCTACAGTTTGTAACTAGAAATTCTGTTGTTGTATCATACATTTTTTTTAGCAAGCCACGCAGTAAGTAAACAACATATGCAGTAGCAAGATACATCCGTAAAGATATTAACAAGAAAAAATAATATAAGTTTTCTTTTTTCAGAAATTTTGAAATTAAAATAATAATCCATTTGTTATTTATATAAATTTCGAGATTTTAAATTAAATTTAATTAAAGCTGCATTTTGATAAGCAAATACCAATGGACACAATCCAAAAATAACATTAAGTCTAGCAATAAATAAACTTCTTTCCAATTTATTGATATAGAGCAACACTGTTTCATTTATAAAATTGCTACTAAAGTATTAGAGCAATCTTGTACAATTGCTACAATCAGTTCAATTTTGCACAAAAATCGTTATATATTCAGGGAACATAATCATCCTTCTAAGAGCGCTATTAGGAATTCGGTCGTTAAAGTGGAGTTGACAGGATCGATAAAAAATGTGCATACACCAATGCGTATTCTACCTGGTCGTTCAACCGAAAACATTACAGGTGTGAGCCGCAGTGTTGCAGCAGATCAAAATTTGTCAATTCCTCAAAGTTCTCAAGAATTGGAGTTATCCAAAACCACCACATGGCGTAAGAATATGACTTTGAAGCCCTACAAGGTTCAACTAGTGTAGGGCTTGAAGGCAACCATTTATATCGGCTTAGATTCGCTCAATTCAATCAAGAACAACTGGCTGGTTTTTCTAAAAATCACCATTTTTCAGACGAGGACCATTTTCACTTGCCAAGCAGAATTGCCGCTTTTATCCTTGTGAAAATCCTAGAGCGATTATTGAGAAGCCTTATTGACGAGGTGGATATCAGTGACATGTGGTTTCAACAGGACGTACCACATGTCACACAGCTAATAAAACGATCAATTTATTGCAAACTAAATTTTCCGATCGCATAATTTCACGACTATCAGCAGTTAAGTGGCCAGCCAGATCGTGTGATTTAACACCACTGAATTATTTTTGTGGGTCTATGTTTAGGACGGAGTCTATACGGAGCCAATCAAATTGATTTCAGTCTTATGTCAGCGTGGTCTTGATGGACATTGCCAAATATCAGTTTTCATTTATAATAGCCAAACTTTTCTCTTCGTAATACAATACAAATTTAAATCATCTTAATTTAAATTTTTTGCTTAATTTTGTTTTATAAAATAAATTTCTTGTTGACAAACCCTTTAAAAACAATTTTTTGTAATAGCTAAAAATTTTACTTTGTCATTTTTATTGACTTTAACCCTTTCAGCCCTGAGTTTTTATTGCGAAACTTAATGGGGATTTTTCAATTTTAAAGCGAAACTTAATTATAATGCAAAAATATAAGATGTTTGGCGATGCTGCAAATTACAATATCCTTAACTTTTTTGGTGGGACAATATGATCCAATAAAGCTAGAAACTTTACTAATTACTTTTATGAAAAAAATGTTTAATTTTATATAAAATTTGTTTATTGAAAAAATTAGAAAAATCGGGAATTCAAGGCTTACAAAAACAAAAAGTATAGTGACGAGATTTAAAGGAACTAAAAAAAATTCAATGCCTAAATTATGTCATTGATAAAATGGCGTAAAACACGATGGGCGTAAAGCATTATTGCATTCTGAGCACACAAATTTGGTTCTTGCCTCTTTCTTTAGGGATGTGCATCTTACGTAACGACGTCGTGAGGAACTTTCAATTTGTAAATGTTCGCCAATATTCAAAAGCTCAGTCTTCGAACGCTTAGAAAGCCTGCCGCCCGTGCATCGAGTTTTTAGCCCTTTGCGTTTCACTTCCTCCGCTATAAGACATTCAGCCAATGGAACTATAAACTGAATTAGAGACACCTTTCACTTATAATAGTTATTATATATGATCCAGGCGTTTACTACACAAATCATTAGAATTTTAAAAAATACTTTTTTCCACCATTTTGTAGATTTTCTGATGATGTAATACACTGCTGCAAGATCGACTCCACCCATTAACCGATTGTAGTCGCTTATGGCCAAAGGGCTGTTAACAGGTTTTTTGATGCCATCCTTTTGCTTTCTCAGCACCTGAGCTAAGTCTGGCATGTGGCAATCTGACATGAGAAATACTCCTTGGAGTCCATCCACCTGGCAGCTAATACACCATTGGCATTTACTTGGAATTGACTATGCCATCGGTCCAGTCGGCTTTCGAAAACTGGAGTTTCTTTTCGATGTCTTATGTAAGTTCCGAAAGCTGGAAATAGAATAGTTTTAAGCAGAGTCAAAAATAACAGCAACATCTTTATCTCGCACTGTTGATGCTAAATTTTGGACCACTATTTCCCCGAGAGTACCGGTGATTTCTGAGTTAGTTTCCTTTCCGGTTTAAATATTTAGGTCGTACACCACCAGTATAAGAATCACATTACAGCCATAGTTTGACACCACGTTTGATGGGCTTCATCGGCATATACTGCTTTAGTACGGAGCGGCTCTAGAATTTTGCCATGCATTTATCTATCGACTGGAACGGGCTTTTACTTCGGGCTGAAAACGTTTTTTTGAAACAAGACATATAGTAGTCTTTTGGAGTTCCATTTAGTTTTTCTATGTCATTGAAATGCATTTTGGACGATAGGTGAAGGTACCGGTCACGAGACATGCTCTTTTTGATTGCTTCATTGCCTAAAGAAGGGTTTTTGCTAAAGCTGGAACGTGGTTATAGTGCATTATTAGCGACACCCCAATAAACGTCATTACTTCATACTCATCCGTTAAATTTCTTTTGGAGCCTTTTGCCCTATTCAGTTTTGCAATTCTTTGGTTAGTACATTCAGCTATTCGAATGTACATGCTTTTTGAAAAAATTTTTCTGAAAACATCATATGCAGAAGGCTCGGATGGCAAATTCAAAAGTATTTCACGTGTTTCCATTAAAAAAAAAATTCACACAACTGACGCACCATTATATTTCAAAACAGTTTTTTTTTTAATTTAATAACAAATTAGCATTCAAACTTTATTGGGACATATAACATATTCTATTTTAACAAGAATCACAAAACTTACGGCGTAAGGAACGTTACTGTGACATATAATCCCAGTAGGGCTAAAAGGGTTAAAACAATTTTTATTACAACTCTTCCCTACAACATGAACTATAGATGTGAGACTACAAGTTGTTTTAGGCAAATTTATCAGCCACTTTATTTATTCAAATAAATCAATAATTTTAATAAATTGCTTAAACACAGTTTTGATTTAATTGAACAAAGAAAAAAAGAAATTTGGATACAATTTGTTAGGCACTTAGCAGCCACTTAAAATTTTCCTTTGTATTCAGTATTGAACAACAAAAACAATACAATACAAGCACTTAAATCGTTCGCGTTTCAAAAGAAAGGAAGAATTTGAAGTTAAATAATATTAATCAACACATTTAATTAAATAAATGATGTCCTTCAAACAATAATTAAAGGAAATTTTAAGGCAAAATGACTTCTATTAATAGAGTGAAAAGTGCTTTCTTTTATAATTAATTATGTCAGTTTTTATCTAATTTCAAGTCTTCAATTAAATCCATTAGAAATACTCTTCTCCTGTTATTGTTGTTATCACCAACATTACTATAAGTGTCGATAACGTATACAAGACCCCTGGAGCTTCACTAGCAATCTTCTGGGTAACATCAGCTTCAAAAACAGCCACAACAAAAATTCAAACTATAAATGGGATAAGATTAGTTTGTTATGTTTATGACAGCCACTATGACAGTTTATGTGTAAATGCAAAGAAATAAGTGAGAAAGTATAATGCAGACTGATAAAGCTCCAAGTGTCTGTTTGTGTGTACATTTGAACTAGTGAAAGTTTATTTCAAAGACATTGCAAAAAAAAAAAAAACTAGAGAAGAAAGGAACTAAAAACGTCAAGATGGCGTCTGGGTCATACAAAAATGACAACAAAACAGAAGAAAAGAACAATGGAAAAGTAACTATGCAGCATCTCAAACTTAAAGTTTGCACGCAATGTTCTGATGTTAAGTCAGGGATTTAAAGAATTTTATTTAATATATTTCTTTTTTGGCTTTGTGCTCATCGTTGGCTGTTAAAAACTCATTCAGAGGTTTAATAAGTTTAGGGTACTTAATGGTTTAAGCAATCTTATGACTTCAATTAAGATAAATTTTATCATTTAAAATATTTTAAAAAATTTAATTTACTTTCACCTTAAATAAACCTTAAAAAATAATTACTCGCCTAAAGATATGCAACACTATCTAGAATTTTTTAAAAGAAATTTTTCTGGTTCAATTTGTTTAAATTTTTTTGCAGGATTAAATTTTGTGCAATTTTTTTTTTTATTTTTTGGCCAAATTTGTTCATTTAAATGAATAAAATAATTTATGATTTAAATAACATACGTTTAAGTGTACGCTATCAGTACAAAAACATTGTTTTATGGTTTTTAAATTTATTTATACACAATCTATCCGTGGGGTTTTTTTTATGTATTTGGGATTCTTTTTGTGTTGCTGATAAAATATCTCTATATTATCGATTATAAATTGGATGAATTTATTTGAATGGAAATTTACAATTACAAAAAGAACAATCAAATTATAACATTTTGGCATGCCTGTTGTTTTATTAATATTTTCTTTACCGAAATAAAATTCACTTGCAGATCAACTTTTTTTCTATCTGATTGTGTTATTTTATTATAGGGTAAATTATAAAACCTGTTTAATTTGCAATTACGAGAAAAAGTTTATTTAAAAATTAAAGTAACGTTTATTACAAAAATTTATTTCACTTTGTTAGCGTACAGCTTAACTGAATTTCAGGCTGTTACAAGAAGTGTATGTAGAAATATTTGGAAAAGTTTAAAAAACTTTAGACACCTTTCCGTTTGGAGGGCAGCCTGTAATTGAAAAGAAAATTTTATGAAATTTTTTTTACGGAACTGTTATAAAAGTAAATGAAGATATTTTCCCTCAATAAATAAATTAAATTAATTGTTCGTGTGGTTTTTTGTATACCATTAATAATTTAATTTTCCCTTCTTTTCATCTTTTACATTAATTTCTGCATAATTAATTTTCCATCTAGAATTGAATGCAGAATTCCTAAACAGAAAGTGAGACATAAATGGTCTTACTTTGTGCGAAAGGAATTGATTAAACTTATTTAATCTAAATAATGCTTTAAAAATTGAAATGTTTTACTGCGGTGGAAAGCATATCCACATGCCATTTCACTACAGCTCATACAAAGGGTTTTTCAGAAAGATGTTTCATTTCTAAAACAAAATAAAATAAAATATTTATATTAAGACGATTCAAATTTTTTGTATTGCGAAGAGAAAAGTTTGGCAATTATGAATAATTAAAGATATCTGGCGAATGCCACCACGACCACGATTCACTTTTTGGCAAAATGGCGGTCCTATTTCATCAATCAGATCACGGTTTTTAAGTTTTAAGGCTGCAATCGATTCGTCCTCCAGGGAGCACATAAATATTGTCTTTATAGAACTTCGACTATCTAGACACAGTGCAACTGGGGAAAAAGGGAGCCCAGTCGCCTGCAGTCAGCAGGGGTACAAATGGAAACTCACGGGAATCAGTGAAACGCAGAGTTCCGTTATGTGTCTCTTTAGACACTTAACTGTTCTCTGGCTGATTATTGCGGTTGGCCCTATATGGGAGTATTGTGGTGGTTGTGGTTTCGCGGCCCCATAATAGTATAATGGTTATTAAGGTGGCCAGGATTATCTCACTGTTAATGATACGCTAAGTGAATAATCCAGTCCAGTGAGGATGCTAGACATGTGTTCTGGACAGGAGTTGGAAAGTCGCCAACTCTTAAGCAAGGAGTGATGATTTGCAGCCCTGCTCTGGATTTATCGAAGTTGCAACTAGAAAGTTCTGTTGCACAGAATTATGGCTTCGGCTTCCTAGGACGAGCATGACGTTCCAAATTATGCAGTGGCCTCACAAAAAATAATCCAGTGGTGTTAAACTACACGATCTAACTGGCCACTAAACTGCTAAATGTAGTGAAATTATGCGGTCGGGAAATTTGATTTGCAATAAATTGATACTTTCGTTGTATGTGTGACATGTGGAACCGTCGTGGTGAGATTACTTGTCAGTGATATCCATATCGTCAATAATAGCCCCAAATTCAGACGTTAGCATCTCGAGATAGCATGATCCATGCAAAGACTTCTCAATAGTCGCCTTAGGATTTTTAGAACACCAAAAGTGGCAATTTTGCTTGACAAGTGAAAATGGGCTTCGTCTGAAAAAAATACTTTTTAAAAAAAAAAAACAGCCGGTTGTTCATGAATGAATTGAGAGAATCTACGACAATGTGAATGGTCGATTTTGACTTAAAAATCCTACTCCAGTTGAACCTTGTAAGGCTTACAAATCAAATCCTTATGCAAAATTCGCCATGTGGTGGGTAAGGATAACCACAATGTTTGCGAACGTATAGGAATTGACAAATTTGGATCTGCTTTAACACTGTGGCTCACGGCGGCGGGGTTTCAGTTGAACGACCCGCTCGAACAAGCGTTGATGTTCGCATATTTTGTATTGAGCCTGTCGACTCAAATTTAACGACTATATTCTTTATAGCATTCTCAGAAGGACGATTGTGTTGTCCAAATGCATCGCGTATTTTACGAAATGTAACTTTAACAGAACATCTACTATGAAGGATTTTAATTATTTTAATGCGATTTTCGTGCGAAATTAAATTCATTGTAATAATTGCCGATGAATACATATTAAAACTAAATGTCAAAACTATCACGTTGTTGGTGTTGTCCCAATTGAAAAACAAACTTCTTATTTGTCTTATATTTCACAGAAACAAGCAACAAAACTCAAAAATACAGCAAACATTTCGAAAACAAAAACATTTGTTTTTAATCTCTCTACATAAGGGTTTCCTTTTGACGCCACTCATACATACATATATAGTATGAAAAAGAAAACCAAAAATATTTGTAAAGAATTTTACAAAAACACAATGGGCACATGCAACAAAAATTAATAATTTAATTTTTTGAAATTATGCTAGATTCCTGATGTTCTAAATGAGCAGTAGTGCAATGGCCATATGGATATGCTATCCCCCGCAGTAATACATTTCAAATATAGTTTTTTGATAATAATTATTTAATGAGAATATCATAAATATTTATAATATTTTAAAGGAATCTAGCAGATAAAATTCGAAATGATTCTAAAAAATAAAATAGTTTATTTAGAATTGATTAAACTTATAGTTGTCATATAAAGGTCAGTAAATATAATTCTTACCATGAAAGTTGTAGTTAGGAGAGCATCCTAATTATGATAGCAAAACTTCCTTCGCAATAGCGCAGAAGCCAACTTGAATATGCGAGCGTTGTTCGAGAAAATTTAAAAAATGTAGAAAACATAAAAAAATCATTTATTTATCTTATTTCTTTAGTAAAGATTGCAGCATTTCTATTAACGACAGCTTATCTAAAAGAATATTCATATTCTTTTCTAAATTTTTAAGAATTTCACAGTGATAATTTAAGATGGCAAGTATCTAGAATATAAAAATCAATAAAGGAAAATATTAAAATATAAAAAACTTAAAAAGAACAAAATGCAATAAAGCAAGAATAGCTGTTAGGACGCAGGCTACACCAACTTACATTTGAGTATGGGTTCTTAAGTTTTCCATATGAACCCAGTTCTTCGACATTTTCTATTAAAGCCGGCAATATTTCTATACTAACATTTGTTCTCTCCAACAACTCCAATATATTTTGACGTTCAGGCTTACAACAGCAGAGATAACAACAACCACATGTACATAAACTTCTCACAGGGGATGTTTCTATTTTCCATATTGTGCCTAAATGTTGCACAAGATTCTTAAATTGTTGAAACAAAGCTTCTACTTTCTGTAGTTCGTTTTCAACAAAACAAAATAGTTGTTGTAATTCCAAGGATATTTTGCAAATTTTTTCTATATCCTGTTCATTTTTATAACATTTAATAAACTGTTCATTGACAAACTGCGCTTTGATGTGGAACTCCTCCTGCATTTCTATTGTTTCATCGGCAAGACAATTAACAAAGTTTTCGAGTTGAGAAAATATTAAAGGGCCATTCAAAATTTCATTTTCCGTTTCTGAAGTATATTTTAATTTAGACAAAAGATTTTTATTATTTTGTTTAAACATAATTTCACAAAACTTTAATTTTTATAACATAAAATTTTCATGGTAAAAATCATCGTACACTAAACAAAATAAAGTGAAAATAAGGTTTGACATTTAGACGTTTTATTTGACTATAAAATTTTTGTTAAAAAATTTAAAAGCGTTGCCACCCAAAAATAAATGAATAGGAAAAAGATTTTAAATGTGTAGTTTGTGTTTGCCTTGAAGTAATACTCAAAAATATTTAAAAATAAAAAGAAAATAATGGGTTTATTTAATTCCAATTATTGAGCTGAAGGCCTATGCTGCTATTGCTCTTCTTTCCTATTTTAAGTTTATTTTATAATTTGTAATTATAAGATAAAGAAATGTAAATAATCAAATAATTCCAATTATAAAAATGGGTTTTATTAAAAAAGTGTTTTTTTATATTCAGTTGGGGATGTGTTGTACGTATCGTACGTGAAAGAGATCAAAAAATATACGAACTAATATGGACATTTCATAAGGAACTTAACGAGTAAACATAGAAAGCCACTGTACAGTAATTAAGCTTTGCTTTCCTTTTTTTTACGGTATTAAACAGTAAGAAAAATAGACTTTTTTTATAACTTTTCGGTTTTTCGTTTTAGATATTAAAAATTTCACAACATGATTTCGAAAATTATAAAATATTTTATTTTTTGGCATCATCGATATGATTTTCGTGCGAAATTGAATTCATTGTAACAATTGCCAATGCATTTACTGCGAATACGTCAAAAATCGAAATGTCAAAACTATCAGTGTGTTGGTGTTGTCACAATTGAAAAACAAACTTCTTGTTGAAAATCCTTTACGTCTTCTATAACCATATTTGATAAGTTCTACGAGATAGTTTGATATTTGTTAGATAACTAAAGCTGTTATAAAACTGTTGGCCATTGTATTTAGATACATATATGTTCCTAGCAGTCATAAAGATGATTTTTGATGAATGGACTAATGTTCTAGAAATCTTGTTGCATACATCTTTTATTATATCTATTTTTACTGATATGTTTTTATGTTTGTTAACGCAGGGACGTCTTTTGTTTAAAATTGGGCAAAACTTAAATTTCTTTAGTTTTTTAATATTTTAAACATTTAAGTTATATTTCTTAATATATTTCTGAAAAGCAAGATTTGTCTTCGACTAGAAACTATTTATCAGGTAAAGTTTTCCGTTTAGTAAAAAGTTATGCTTTAAAAACATAATTCATTTTTTCAAATGCATCACATATTATTTTTTTTTATGTCAGAGTGCAAGCAGTAGAATGCATGTATGCCTACAAGTACATAGTGGCAGCTAAATATATTCTTACAGTATCAAGAAATTACACAC
The DNA here is from genome assembly GCA_030448955.1 of Trichopoda pennipes. Classification (NCBI taxonomy): domain Eukaryota; kingdom Metazoa; phylum Arthropoda; class Insecta; order Diptera; family Tachinidae; genus Trichopoda; species Trichopoda pennipes. The sequence continues at coordinate 8,458,620 of JASKUP010000088.1, forward strand.
CTATTTACCAATACTGAACGAATGTGTTCGTTTACATTCTGGTAAAAGATTATTTTGGACGTATAAGAAAAGCAAAAGCCTCCCTTCATTTAGAAGGCGAACGAACGCATCCATTAGCTATTGTGAAAAAAACAATAAAAATATGTACTTTTGTATGGACAAGGAAAAGCTAAAATAATATTGCGTAGCTGAAAGTGATATTTACAATGTAAATTTAGAGGCATGAATTTATTTCACTAGTAAACAGAACAATTGTCTAGAAGTAAATAACTTTGATTAGTATTTTATCACCTCTAGTAATCGTCTCTGGGTTTTAAAGGAGTTTCGTGTTTAGTAGTATGTTAATACTTTAAAGAAAAAGGGAAGGAGAGAGTGTCTCGTTACTCAAGGAAAAGTATAAGAAATAACACTAAAAAGAATTTTTCTTCATTTAAAGATTTTGTTGTTGTTTACCCAACTATCTTTCATATATCAAGTTATACTTTCAGAAGTATATTTATAAGTTCTTCATGCAATCAGGTGATTTTTAAAGAGCGTCGTTACCAATAAATGTGATTTTTAAATTATGGAATAAATCAACAAAGACGGCGTATATCGTCACAGCAAACAATAGTTCCGTGACAAAAGTTGATCAAAAAATTTGCTTTATTTTTTTCATTTAGTTGTAGAATTTATTAAAAGCTGTTACGAAAGTAATTTATTTAGTTTTGAAATAAAATAGCTATCAGTAAAAAAAAAGTAAACGAAACGACCCACTGGGCATTTTATAAACTGTTTTCCAGAAATCTTACACACAAGACAACAACAGCATGCTTATAAGAAATTCTACCAAACACGATAAATAACAGAAAAGAAAAACCACTAACGCAGAACAAAATACGCACCGAAGCAGGTGCATAAACTGAATGATAATAACAACAATAATATGGGGTGATGTTTAAGTACAATATTCTTGTATATGCGAGGACTGCTTAAAGCAACTATATAAGCACCATATGCTAGGAAAGTGAATTAATTGAAGTTGATTCGTCAGTGTATAAACACAATAAAGTTACCGTCGTGTTTATTTTGTGTGTATTGTTTAATTTAAAACTCTAAAGTACTGCAATAAAAGAACTCAAAATAAGATAACGTTTATTAAAAGGAATAAGCATAACAATATCAAAATTTTAATTTGCCTGGTGACGGTTAAACAATTTCAAAAATAAATATTACAAAAATCTGTAAGTTGATAAACTCAATCGTTGTGATTTTGAAATCACAGTGTTTAAATTACAGGTTCAATAATATCACTCATCTCTTATTCATAATATATTCCACATAATAAGCACAAAGCGAGATAGCGGAAAACAATATGGTATTTTTAATGCAGCCGGATACCTAAGTAGGAAGTGAACTTCTGAAATGCGTTTTACAATACCTTAAAGGCACACGAAAACATATTTATATTAATAGCAGCCAGCAAATAAGAACAGAAAATCTAATTACTCGGCCGCCTTGCTGCTCTAAAGAACCTGTGCTCTCGTTTTGTTGTCATACTTCCAGTAAGTGCCTATACCCCGCTACGGAATGTGTTCTTTGCTTGTACCTTTATTTGATTTTAGCTATAAAAAATAGATAGAATTTCCGTGGTATTATTTTTTTAACAGAAATATTCTCTGATATTAGGCAGAAGGTTACGCAGATTAAATTATTATGGTCTTCGTTTGTAGCCACGTGATTAGGTTAAGAGATTAAAATATAGATTTGCGGCAGTATATGGCAGCTTCATATAAAGGAATACTTAGTTGTTATACCTCGTTTGAGTTGAAAAACTATTTGTCTTTCTGAACAACATTGTTTCTACTTCAGAAATATTTACCACAACATCATACACTAGCATTTAGGGCATCATTAATTAAGCCTTTACAGGCATAAAATTAAAGTTTTATAAGTTAAAAATAACATTAATAAGTAACGACGCTCTTCAAGAATAACATGATTGCATGAAAAGCTTATTGATATACTTCTGAACTTAAGTCCATAAAAAATAGTTGGGCAAACAGTAACAAAATCTTTTTTATGAAGAAAGTTTCTTTTTAGTGTTGTTAATTCTTATATTTTTTATGGTGTATCCTTTTTTCCTTAAAGTCATAACATAATAGAAAAAACGAAACTTCTTGAAAACCGAGAGACGGTTGCAAGAGGCGAATAAAAGTATTTACTACTAAGCAATTGTCCTTTTTACAATTTAATAAATCCATGCATATAAATTTACATTGTAAATACTATTTTCAGCTTTAGTGTGTTGAAGCCGCTTATCTGTAAGAGTAACTCTTGGATATTTAGTCAAAACACACATCTCGTTGACAAATAAGTCTGCCCGTGCTTAAGATACAAATACCCAGCATTTGTAGTAACTCTACGGCTCAAAATTTCAGCAGCGTTTATTTGATATATAATACCAGCAAGTATGCTTTACTCGCAACAATTTTCGTAGCCTTCTGATTCTTATTAACACTATGCCATCAACTATAAAACGTCAATTCCTTTATCTTTTAAATTATTAATAATGCGCTTAATTTCTATAGATTTATTATTAATGTTTAATTGAAAGTTGAACCTTTAAGTTTCGTTTCTTTAATAATTATTGGTATAATTTAAAAATAATTTAATAATATATTTTATTTTATTGAACTTGAAAACTTTTTATGGGAATTATTATAAATCTATATAAGTCTATATACCAAATAAGCATATACATTTAAAGGATTCTTCAACAATTTATTTATGTTACAAATATATTTATCGAATTTAAAAACTGTGAAAATTTGATGCTCCATAATCGTAAACGAAATCAAGGAAAACTAAAATGTAAAATAATCGAAATAATAATATGCATAATAAAACGAAAAATCTCAACAACGCAGCTGCTCATATTTATCCCTACGAAAATAAGGACTGAAAGTTGCTATAATAAACCTTAATAATAACAGTTATAATGCTTACAATGAAAGAGTTATGCTTTTCGATTTTTTATATTTAATATTTCTTTTTTCTACAGCCTCTGCTTATTGGTAATAATTTTTTATGGAGAATAAATATATTATTGAATGTATGTAAGCATATATATATATGAGGCTACTTGACTCAGTAGCTTACTGACTTACTCACTTATTTCCATATACAGCCATTAATATAGCTACAAAAAACAAAAGCCGTAATAATAAATGAATAACCCCTTTTTTGCCTTTAATAAATAATATTTTATTTTCTCCTCATCTCCTCATTTCTTTTTCATTTCCTTCTACACTACCCAACAGCACACATACACTCACTCTATTCTCTCATAAAATAAGGAAAATAAGAAGAAAAATTTGAATATTTAAATAAATTTTGTAACTGCTGCTATGTTTCATTTGTTAAAATATTGAACGTGTGGGCTTGAATGATATTGTCGCTTGAAGGGCAACGCTTTCATTTTTTGAGTATTCACATTTCATGAAAACATACTATGATATATACAATTTGTACTTCTAAATTGTTAGCTAAGGGAATAAGCACTTCGAAGCTTACAATTAACTTAAAGATTTTTTTTTATGATTTTTAAGTGGGAGCTATAATTAGCAGTAATATTTCAGTGATATAATAAGAATTATGATAAAGAATATATTTTCTTTAGTACTTTGAAGCGGAAGGAGAATAAACAGGCATCGACAGCAAGCGTATGTAGAAATGAACATCAAATAGTATGTCATTCGTGGACGCTATAGCATCCTTAGAATTCTCTTTGTACCCTGCTTCAAGGAAGGAAAACTATTTTCTCACGTTTGCGTTTTTTGTGAGTTCTGCAGTCATATATTTCGTATTTTAAATTATATGTTAATGCTTAAAGATGGTTTCCATTTTAAAGGAGTTCATAATTTTAAAAATAGCATACATTAATTTTTACTTGTCTATTGTACCGCAAATAGCATCCATATAGAATTTTACGTATCTGATATCACTATTATTTTATATATTTGTTTTAAGGTCGGTTTTTATTTTGTGCTAATAATATATTATGACTCTTTGCAATGTCAAAATTTCGTATACATGTCGAGTGGCTGAGGTTACAAAACTACTGGTGAGTGATTCCTAAGCTAATGATATTTATAATATAATGAAGTTATATTGAAAAACCAAACGGAACGAAAATGTAAGGATCCTGGAATTTTTTAACATTGGCCACCTTTTTCTTCATTTTTATAATAAATGCATTCTCTTAAATTTCGAAAAACTATTTATTTTGTCTTGAGAGCAGGTCCTTAAATTGTTGTCCTAAACAGTAATTTGTAGACATATAAACAAATTTTTTCACAAGTTATGTTCGGCTTGATAAATGGATATTAACATTAATCAGAAACTGGATCAAATTATCTTGTGTGAGATTTAAATTTCCTAAACTAAGGGTGTATACCCTTTTCTAAACAGCTTGTTTGTAATAGAATTCTCATGTTAATAAACCAGATAATTACATATGATGTGTTAAACTAAATTAAAAGTACTTTTATTTCGGTACGGTTTTCCGTCGACCTTCGGCAAATTTGGTTTGTGAACAAACTGGTTTCGGCTGTTTGCCATCTTCAGTGTTCTTTTCGTACTCGTAAATTAAAAGTATTACGAAAAAGCAGAAAGTAAAGTATTTTCACGTTTCCTTTTTTAAGCAATAAATTTAAAGAATTGTTGTTTTAACAATAAATTTCTATGTATATACGCTTCCGTAGCAAAACCATAATTAATTAGTTAATTATAACAATATTGCTATAACTACATTGATAGTTAAAAATTAAATTAAGAAGACAGAGTTTAGGGATAAATTCTGATTTTTTTATCCTTAGAATACATCACATATAATAAACTTATGATTAATTGATGAAAATTAAAAACAGTTCGAATAAAATTATGAGGTAAAAAATAACATGATAAAAATAATAATTATTTTTATATTCTATTTGAAATATTAAAATAATGAGCAAATTTCATGATTTAAAAATAACATGTATTAATTTCCAATTAAAACCAAGTACAGACAACAGTTTTACTTTGATAAAATATTACAGTAACTTTCAATCAATTACCTGAAAGGTTTTCAGTGTTTAAATCTCATTACAATCATCGCTAATACATAAAAATAGTAATAATAAAAATAATAAAATAATAATAATATAATTTATTCGCTAACAATAAAGTTATAAAGACTTCTCTTTTATCAACGTTTAGCTCGGTATACTCAGCCGAACTAATCGCTATCTATGAAGCACTATGGTACATTTCAACTCAAGCAGCTAAATTTATAGTTTGTACAGATTCCCTATCATCAATAAAGTCCATCACAAATACCAGCAATAACAATATATATGCAGTACCAGTTAGAAAAATTCTCATTGAGAAATTCCCAAAGATTTTACCATTGTGGATACCAGGCCATTGTGGGATAATTGGCAATAAATTCGCAGATCAAACCGCCAGAAATGCGGTAAAGTTCCCTCTTCACTACCAAAACAATAATGATTGCAAGGATATAAGCAAATTTGTAAATAAATATTTTATTTCTGCCAATAGAAATCTAATATTCGGAAGAACGTCCTCCTGGTATACAATAATAAATAAAGATATAACCACACAAAATGACTTAGTATCACCTGGTATTAGCAGGCTGGACCTGGTTAAATTTACACGACTAAGGCTTGGTCACACCAAAATCTCTCATGGACATCTAATTAATATAAACTATCCCTCTCCCTGTGAATGTAACACACAACACATCAATAAACTGTTCTTTCTGGATGAATGTCCAAAATTTGCCGAAGCACGTGAAAAAGTTTTTGGTAACACTGACCCCAAATTCTTTCTATCTATCCCATCCAAGGAAAATATTCTGAAGATATCCAAGTTTTTAAAAGAAACTAACATATATGATAAAATTTAGCTTATGTTAAATTCTTATATAAGTACGCATTTATAACACATATGAGCTGAGGGCCTATGAAGCTATTGATGTTAAAATAAAAATATTAACATATAATTTTCAATTATTTATTAATAAATAAATAAATATTCGCTAACACCTGATTACTCTAAATAGACTTAAATATACGACGAGTATGACTAATTTTGAATTGAATATGAGTCATACGCTAAATTTTTATATTTCAGCTATTGTATTTAAAGGTAAACGTAACATATAAATTTGCAGCCATTTTTGTAGTAAATTATTGATAGTTTTCAAAAAGAAGAAAAATTTGACAGCTGAAGGTAAGGCCAAATGATTATTATCAGTGGAGAGACTTCGTAGAAGACATTAACATACTGATTTTGCCAGCAATGTCATATTAAGCGATAAAACAGATTTTCAGCTTGAGGACATCGTTAATTGCCGATATTGCAATATTGTCAGGCCAAGTGACTATTAACCATGCAGAGACTTCGAGACAAAACAGCTTAATCGATAAGACATGTTTTCAATTTGAGTGCGTCATTAATTGCTAATACAAGCTATATTGTCGATTAAAAATCCCAACCATAAAAGGCCTCGTTGACCATAGATATTAAAAAAAAATTCGTTTAATATTAACTACTGCTAACTGTTGCTACCCTTGTGGCTAATGTGAAGTTTTACAGAGACACATTACTATTAACAAGTGAATACTAATTTATAAAAAAAATCATTTTAAGCGATGATGCAAATTTTTGGCCGTAGGGTTTACCGGACCATAATTGTTTGTAAACAAAACTGGTCTAATATGAACTGTTACTAATTGTTGCTAGCCATATGGCCAATTTACAGTTACAGTACTGAACTGTCTGTCAACAATTGAAATATGGCATGAGATATTTCCTGGCAGTATACTCCTCTCTTTGATCAGAATTATAGCTATACATTGCGTGATTTGTCTTCACTACTTTTCTTCATATGGCGTTCTTAATGTCATCAGTAAGGCATAAACCTACAGGAAGAAACAAAAGCTGCTTTATAGAAATAAAGCCACAGTTGTATAGAAAGGTCTTGAATATTTATAATACTGTCCTATCAACTACATGACTCAAAAGTAAATTTGCAATATTGTCCATTTTAAAATACATGTTGCTTAGCTGTTGGGATTGTTACTAGAGAATTGCTCCAAGCAGTCACTTTCAACGTCGGATGTCGAATTCAATCGAATGTCCACAAACAGTACCCCCCATATTTTCCTCCTCCTCATACCTAATTTCATAGTTCTGGCTTAATGCATTGCATGCGTAGTGATTATCACTTGAGGGCTGGTGCAAAGAAAAAATAACAATTGATCCAAATTAAATTTTAATGAAAGTAAAATCCTTTTTACTGGACTCTAAAAAAATTTCTAATTTCTTCGTTGTCATATCACTCTTTAAATAAAAATATATTTTATTTCCTAACAAAGAATTAAAAATTGCAATTTTATTGTAGAAATATTTTTCTTTCATTTGTGAAATATTCTTTTTCTTACCCTACAAAAAATATGCCGGCATGCGTGTAACGTTATTTATATTTCTTATGGTGTTTATGTTTTGGAAAATTTACGTTATTAATTTCATTTATAAACATGCCGCCACTCGCTTCCTTCATCTAAAGATTCCATTGATTTTTTCCATTTTTTTTTATTTATTTTTGCTTTTCAGCAGTGGCCTAGCAATAGAAACAAAAATCATCGTAAAAGTAAATGATAAAGAGTTTCTGCAAAAGTATTTTTGTAACAGCATCTGATGGATACGTGTGTATATATTCCCAATGAAGCATATTTTATACAAAAACAAATTTTCTTGTCATTAAAAAACAGCTCGTTCTTTGTTTCATCGTCATCACATTTTTAGGTCTTTAAAAAAAAAAACCAACAAAATTTATTGATAAAAAGAAAAAAATTAATACATAATATTGGAAATTGCAAAATGAAAATTATATAAAACAAATTTAATTTTTTTACTTGTTTTAATGCTATAAAAGTTAATGTTCTTGAAAATGTCATCTACAGCAGTTAGCAATTTTTCCCATTTTTTTGCTCTTATTATAACAAATTATTTTATTATTTTATATTCTTAATTCATGTTCTTTAAAGTAAAAGTTAAATGGAACTGAGTGTATTTCCTAAAAGATAAGTCAACAGTAGTAAGTATGTACAAACACAGATAAGAACAAAATTCGTTTTTTTACAATTTTATCACCGTCATTGTCTCCTTATCAACAACAACAAAATCGAAACGAATGCTTAAGAGTTTCCTGTGTTAAAAAATAAATCAAATTTTAAATGTTCAAATTTAACATTTTGTGAAAGTTCAAAGGGAATTTTTCTCTATCCTAAGAAGATGCTAAAAAAATGTTTGACTTTTGTACTGCAATAGAAATAAAGAATAGCATAATTAAAATAAATATTTAAACTGATTATAATCTTTCAAATAGAGTAACATATTTATTTTCTTTAATTTTTAATTTTTAATCACCGTCAAATTATCTTAATCTTATTGTATTATTGAACTAAATATTTCCCTTCATTATTTATGAATTTAGTGCTGCGCTTAAATTAGTTTTCTACAACGCTAACAGGAAAACTCGCCGGTCTCAGGCTCAAATAATTTAGTGAATATCCTTTATATTATAATTGTAAAGCTTCCTTGAAGTTTGTGAAACCATTGCTGAAATCTAGGTATAGGATATCTCTCTATTTCAATTTACAAGTTTAATATTCTTATCTGACCGTTAGATTTTTTAACCACTAATATGGGTGCTGCACATTCATTTAATTTGATGGCTTTAAGAAGTGCTAAAGAAGTTTAACCTTGCAGTTCAACCAGAAGAGCATTGTATTGACCAAATAATATATTGTACGATTTGAAAAACTATGGCTGTTCATTTGCTTTAAGTTTTACTTTAGATTTCTACATTGTATCGGCGTTTTCAACAAGAAGTTGCTTTTTTAATTGTAGCAACACCAGCACTCAAATAATTCAAATCCACAATGAAAATGGTGGTTCTCTTAAAGCTACATTTCCTAAAACTTGTGATATTTTCGAACAATATAATCGTCCTTCCGAAACCGCTATTAAGAATTTGGTCGTTAAATTTGAGTGGACAGCGTGGTTGAACTGAAAACAACTGCAGCCGTGAGCCACAGTGCTGAAGCAGATCTAAAGTCTTCGACATTCTCTACAATTGGGATCATCCAAAACAACAACATGGCGAATTTTGCATTAGGATTTGACTTTGAAGCCTTACAAGGTTCAACTGGTAAAGAAATTGAAGCCGACTGACCATTCACATCTCCATAGATTTGCTCAATTTATTCTGAAAAAATAATTTTCAAACACAAAGTTCATTTTCCCTGGTCAGGGTATGACGTGATAAGATTTACATCTGCACCTGGCAGTGAGCCCTAAGCAGATGGTGGATCATTGCCACTGAGAATGAAATCTAGCGTCATCCTTGCCCTAGAAGGCCTTCGGATACGTATATCCTCCGATCACTTCTAGTTGCAACATAAAAAGCCCGGAGTAGGCCGCAGCCTTCACTCCGTGCTAAAGAGTTGGAGACTATACGACTTCTCGTCCTGAACGCATGAAACGTAATATAATTAAGAACACGACGGCTTTTATAGTCACTGGACCTGGACAATTCATTGTGTTCATTGTGAATAATCCGATCACAAACTCAAACGAGGGCCTCGAAACACGCAGCCACCACGATACTCCCAAAGGTCCTACCACAATAATCAGAACAGCCAAATGCCTAAAGACACAAATAGCGGAACTCTGGGGATTTACTGATTCCCGTGAAATAATAGTAGATTTTCCAGTTGGCTCCTACTAACTTAAGGGGACTGGGCTCCCTTTCACCCCCACAAGACACAAGTCTAGATGGTTGTGTGATCCATGAAGGCTTATAATGTGCCCCCCGGGGGGGGGGGGGGGACTTGTCAGGGCATGTCAACAGGCAAAATTGCCGCATTTAGGCTTCTGAAAATCCTAGAGCGATTATTGAGAAGCCTTTGCATGCTTGGTATACGGCACGCTATGAGGTCTGGCGTTATGGTTGGGCCGTTTTTTTCGAAACGAGACATCACGCTGTCGAGAGATGCTAACAACTTTATTTTGGCCTATTATTGACGACGTGAATATATTGACATGTTTTAGCAGGTCGGTAATGTGACACAGCTAATGAAAGGATCAACTTATTATTGGAAACCGAATTTCCCGATCGCATAATTTCATGATAATCAGCAGGTAACGCTGCCGGAATATATAAAAAAGTGTAGCGACAAAAAAAGAACAGAATTTTCTAAGTAAATTTTTTTTAAAGTGAAGAACTTTTACATAAATTGTTATAGCCATAGCACTTTAGTTTAGTAAAATAATTTTTTATTAAAATTTAAATACGACGCTTGCAAATTCCATTAGAAGTGAAATTCTCTAAATAATCCAGTTGGTTCTTCAAATATATTTCAAAGATTAGTGTTTTTCAGAATCCAATACTTATTGAAGCTGCTGTTCCACTAATCACTTGTTATATATTCTAATAAAATACTACAAAAATATTACAAAAATAAATTCGGTCAGCTGTTAACAAAAAGGAAAAATATTTCAACAAATTCTTTATAAATAATAGGAAGAAATACCCATATTTAAAATGCCTGAAGTGTTGCATTAAAAAAAATACATGAAATACGTAAATGAAGAAATGGATAAGAGCTTGCGAGTGTTACAGATGAATAAGTGACTTTAAAATATAAGAGTATTGGATAAGGAGTGTGATTTACTCAGTGTTGAATTGTTCACACTCTTCTTATATTTTTTATATAAAATTCCTCTTATCTGGTGCTATCAACTGAATCAATGCCAGTTATGTTAGATAAGTAACCAGATTTTCTAGTGAAGCTATGTTACTCAAGTAAAATTTCAATATGAATTTTTTCAAAAACCAGAAAAATATTTTTTTAAGGAGTACGAAAATATTTGACGTGATTTTATCACATTATGTTAAACTTTTATTAAGATTTGTCATCATTACTAAACAAGTGAATGTATTATCATATGTATGGATTCTAATTTTTTTTTTTGGGTATAAATTTATAATTCCGCTAATTATAAATTTATACCCAAAAAAAAAATTAGAATCCATCAAATAAACTTCGTTATGTCTTTTTCATGTTTCATGTTGGTACATTATTTGTACATTTCCTATACAAGAAGAAAAAAATAGACAAACGAATAAAATATAATGCAAACAAAAGAAAAAATTTTAAAAATACACTATTAACAACTTTTGTACGTTTTACCACAAAACCATCAATATTTTACACACACACAAACACTGAGGTTTTTTTTCAGTTTTGTTTGTGGTTTTTTGCTGCCTCACTAAATGAGTAAAATATAAAAGCAAACAAAAAACACGAAAAGAAAAACATGAATTGGCTAAAATATTGGTTAAAGAAATATAATAAATGGCAATAGATAAATGAAAATAGAATTCTGAAAATAACAACTACACAATAATCAGCAGTCAGAACAATAATAGACAAACAATATTTTCTGCTTTATGTTGTGCTCGTGTAGTCAGTTTGTTAGTGATTTATTAGAATATCCTAGCGAATGATTGTTATTATTTTATTTATGTCTTTCAGATAAATAATTAAAAAAGATTTGGTTGTTTTAACTGGCTAAAAACAAGGAGAAGGTCATTAATTTGTTTGTATTTTTTTTAATTTTTTACAACATTTCTTACCTCAGAACCAATTTCGCATTCTATTTAAAAGTTCATAATGTGTATTCAAGTAACAATATATTTCAATGTGTTTAGAACTGTTACTAATACCCATACAAAATTCTAACAAAGCTGTCGGTACATAATTCACTCCCTAACGTCAACTTATCGAATAATAACTTCGAAGGCGGCTACTTTCAATAACTGGCGAATATATACAAAGTACCCGAGTAATCATTAAACGAAAATCCTATCGCCGCACAGTGGAGGCTTTTGACTTTTTTCTTTGCAAAAGTCATAAATTTTAAAGTAATACGTGACAAGATTAACATCTGCACCTAGCCGCGTGGGCCAATATCAGATGGTGGCTCATTACCACTGTGGATAAAATGTAGCGTCATCCTCGCCCTAGAAGGCCTTCGGATACGTATATCCTCCGATCACTCCTAGTTGAAACTTCAAAAGCCCGGAGTAGGCGGCAGCCTTCAGTCCTTGCTGAAGAGTTGGAGACTATGCAACTGCTGGTCCAGATCGCATGAAGCTTAATATAATTAAGAACACGAAGGCATTCATGCTCACTGGACCTTAACCATTCATTGTGTTCATTGTGAATGATCCGACCCACAACCTTAAACGAGGGCCTCGAAACACACAGCCACCACGATACTCCCGAAAGGCCTACCTCAATAATCAGTCAGAGAACAGTTAAATGCGTTAAGAGAGAAATAGCGAAACTCTGCGGGCTCACTGATTCCCGTGGAAATATAGTGGATTGTCCAGTTGGCTCCTGTTAGCCTGTTAGGGAACTGGGCTCCCTTATACCCCCACAAAACACAAGTCTAGATGGTTGTGTGATCCATAAAGACTTATAAAGTGCCGCCGGGGGGAGAAGTTGTAAAGTAATAAAAATATAAGCAATTTCATTTCGTGCTTGATTCCTTTTAAATAAATATTTCATGATATAAAAAAAAACATCTAAACATCTTATGATATTCTCATAAAACATTTATTCAAATAAAAATAAAAAATAAATTTGAAATGTATTGTAATGGGGGAGGGCATATCCATATTGCAATTTCACTATTGCTCAAGTAGCTCATCAGTGAATTTTAAATAATAATAATAAAAATATTTAGAAGTTTTAAAAATCGTTTGAAAGAAAACTGCTCAAGCTTCAATATAAATGATTTGTAGCATTTAAGGTTAGCCGCGACACAGTGCATAGTGTCGGCTTTTGACTATTTTCGTAACAAACATCGTAACTATTAAAGTAATAAAAATATAGTGGTTTTTTCGTTGCAAAAGTTAAATTTATGGGGTCATAAAGATATTTTCAATGATTTTCTTGAGTTTCAAAATAAATGCTCCATCATTTTGATAGGCACTGTAACCGGTGACAGCTTTTGAAATTTTTTGTCACAAAAATCATCTCTTTTGGAGTAGTGATAGTTTTAAAATTTAAAAAGCATTTTAAACAAAACTTCTTGTTCTCCAAATGATATTCTAATAAGGAAGTCTATAAAAAAACATATTAATATGACATGCTAAACTAATATTATAGATACACATATTTGAAATATTTATAACTTTAAGAGGGTGTCCGCCGGGAACGTATACTACTTTCCTTGTTTATAATTTTTGATTAAATAAAAGAGAATGGGTCTTACATTGATAAGTGCTTTATTTAATGTCGGCAATTATGTGTGGGATACTATATTCGATAAATATCCGTCACTGTGAGCCTCACAAATGCGAACCCTTTTGAGCATATTTTTTATTACTTTTCATACATTTCACGCTGTATTTCATTAATTACATCACTTATTTTTTTTTATTGAGTTGCTCAAGCGTTTCTGATTTGTTTGCATAAACTTTACTTTTCAGATATCCCCATAAAAAGAAGTCCAGAGCGGTCAACTCAGGCGACCGTGGAAGCCAATTAACTTTACTATTTCTTAAAATAACTTGTTGTGGAAAGAGGTCCCACTGTAATTGCATTTTTATCCTGGCTGTATACGATGTGGCACCATCTTGTTCACACCACATGTTAATCAAATTACAATAACGCTCCCCATTAACAGTTACCGTTATGCTGTTTTCATTTTCAAAAAAGAAAGATTCAATGATTCCTTCTGACCAAATTGCACACCATACTGTCACTTTTAATGAATACCAAGGTGACTGTTGAATAATTTGAGAGAGTTCCATTAGCCAGAACCTACTATTCTGTTTATTCATATATTCATTAAAATGAAAATGTGCCTCGTTACTTATTATGATTTTACCATGAAAAACAGTATTGTCATGGGCGAGCTGCAGCATCCTAATGGTTACAGTATAAAAATGTTTGAAATAAAAAAATTATTGCTGTTTTTATAGCTTTACTGATACTGACATTGGGCGTTATTTATTAAATACTAAGAATTTTATATTGTTAGTTGTTGTCGAATTGATACCAACACTTTGCACACATTTATTATAAAAACCGCAACAATGATGTGAGCGATCTTGCTCAAAATGGTACTCTGAATACCCTCTCAATTGAGTTTTATTTGTAAGGCTTAACGCAGTGATAACGTCACAATTACTATTTTTGGTTGCTTTCATATTTTTGCAAATATGATATGACTGCCCTACGAAATAAATTTAAAATAGGTTCTCCTAGCCAAGCATTTAGGCCAGCAGCTTCCAGTCTAAACACTAGGAGAGAAAACAACCATTTTTTACTACGTAAAACTACTCTTATGGAATGAACATTCCCAATAAAACTATCTAAACTAACCATATACTTATTATACATTTTTAAAAATGCTGGGTAATGGATTTATATTCCAGTTCTGTTTTTATTAATAACGCCAATCCTATCTTCTTTTGTAATTAGTTACAGTCCAGTGACAGTTTGAAACAATGTTTACGGTAATATTCTCAGAAGCTTTGTTATATATATCCTTTTGCATTTCTTTAGCATTTAGAAGTTTACAATGTTCAAAGTGATTTTCCTGAAATGTTTCTAATGCACCAAAGTTATGCTGATGTAAACTAAAGAAATCAAAGTAAAAATTAAAAGGGACTTAGTTGCAGATTTTATTTAATTTGCAGCTCATTAAATATCCTTGCGCAATAGCTGCAGATCAAATATTATAACTAAATCGTAGTGGTTTCCCATGAACATATTACCTCGTGCTATGTCCTCCGTAATACGGAACACTAGTTCTAATAATTAAAATGTGCAATGAACCGGCCATATCGAAACTGGTAGTAAAATTAGCAATAAGCTACTGAAAGTATTTACGAAACTTGGCAAATTTATTATTCGGAGACAATGCGTTACTGTCGCACAAATCGTGAGATAGATTTTGAATAATTCTTTGCCGCAATTTATTTTTTTTTCTTTTTCAGAGCAGGTTCCTAATCCTCAAGATCTTCTGATGTCTGCGTCGCATTTTGATCCACTTCTACTTATTATTGCGCAATATTCGGCTAAAGAGGTGAATGAAATTAGCCTTATTTTAATAACAGTCTTTATCAGTGACATCAACATCATCGGGAGGCAAGAAAAGGATATAATCAGGGTCATGTTCAGTCTCTAATATTTGTACAATTTCGTCCATTGAAATCATCCATAAAACAGAAAAAGGGGTAAAACAATTTTACAAAATATAAAACTGTGTGCACACATATGTATGATATCCACTGTCACCTGCAGGTTATATTTGATAAACAGCAAATAATTTTGTCTGGAATAAAACTAAGCCTTCAAAATTAATTTCCCACAATGCTATTCTTAATATTTATTTAGAATTAAAAAAAAAAGTTGTTTTAACCTTTACCCTTTTAGTGTTTTTTTTAGCAATTTATTTAACACAAAGTAGACAATATGTAGAAACACAAAGACAGTGTATAGAATTTTATAAAAATCCCCTAGTTAATGAATACCAAAATTACCAAAATAACATCAGATATACCACAAGGTATTTTCTATATGTTGATAATAATTATATTTACCAGTGATGCCTGTATTCATGTTTAAGAATAGCTTTAATGTTTATTAGCTACAGGTGAGATTGGGAATTATACTAAAAAAAAATACGATATTTGCTAAAGATTATGCGGTTAAACTTCCAAACGCTGATTAATTACTCGTACCTTCGTTATTTTGGAGTTAATGAAAATAGTGAATCATCAGCAGAAATAGGCAACTCAAATTCGTTTAATAATAAACTTCTGCCCCAAAATGTCTCAAATTTATGTTGATGCTGTTTTATAACAGACACTCTAACTAAAATATACAATAAAACTTACTGAAGCTATATGTTTCAATTGACAGAAATGAGATAATAATAAATGCTATTGTAGTTCTCAAAATATCCTACCTCCCCATCTTCACTTCTTTGTCATTACAATTTCTTTCATTCTGCTTGATGAATATATTCCAAATTTGATTCGCATTTGTAAATTTATGCAAATTTAGTTGTTTAGAGCTCGTTAAATGCAGTACTAGAATATGAACGTAGTATTTCTGTTTGAAACATTATTTGTAGTTAAAATAACGACTCTTGAATCATGCATAATAGCAAATGTGTAGTTGTAAGCATGTAAGTGTGTGTAGAATTATCTTTTTTGGGACACACTACTTCAATCAAAACAAACAAAAGAACAGCTACGAAACAAACTTTGATGCTTTTAAAAAGCTCTAATGCATTCTTATTTTTTGTGTGAGTGTGTGTATAATCACATATTTGAATTGGCATATATGATATCCCAGCAAACATGAAATTTGGAAGTTTTTATTTTAGAGTATAATAATTTGATATAACTCAAATATATAAAAGAGACTTAAGAAAAGAATTGTCTCATTAATAGAGAGAAGAGAAGTTTTTTAAAAGTTTTTTAAGTTGCTGTAGTTTTGAATATAAATTTATGCTCCAGAACACTATCTTGTAGAGAAAAACTGTCAAATATTGACTTAATCAACATCTTCATTATAAATTAATTTTCTAATTTATTATTAAATAGTTAAATAATTTAATTTTTTAATTAACTAAAAATATTTTATTAATATTTTAATCAATTATATTATTAAGTAAATTTTTTATTTAATAAAATATGTATTGGAGAGTAAACTAATCCTTACTTCTTTATGTGAATACAATTAAATTTTGTCTCAATAATATTTTATTGGAGTTTAAAAATCTAATTATGGTGCAATTATCGGCATATATGGAATCCTTACTATTATAACTATTATCTGCAAAACTTTTGCTCAAATATATTATCTATCAAAGGACTCATTTGCACTTTAACAATTTACAAAATGTTTACGAAAAATTTATCACATTAAAATTCAATCATTTTTATATTTAATATTGCGTCTGATATAAAAACATAATGACACTTTTTGTATATGTACAGGGTGTTGTAAAAAAACATATTACATATTTAATCAAATATAAATAATTTTTCTCTCGGTTTTAGTTCAATTTATTCTTTTTTCAGTTTTTTTCTTTTGTTCATTAAACAGCAAAGTATAATCTTACAGTGTAAGTATATAAATGCTCGACTCATATTTATTAACATTCAAGAGCGTTTGTTGGTTTGTTTGCTTGTTTTTGTATTATACTACAGAACATAAATATTTTTATTTTTGTGCAATATTTTCAATTTTTCTTCTTCTCACTTTTGACAGTATATGATTTTTATTTGAATTTAATTTTGATTTATAACAAAAGTTATTATATACTCAAGGTTACAGTAACAGCTAAGGGCAGATATAAAGCATACTTAAATATTATTTATTTAATAATAAGTATTTCCCTTATATTTTCTTTAGAAACTTACTGAGTTTAAAATTTTTCATAAGCACACAGCTTCTACATCTTAAGAACTTCAATTGTTGTTTCTTAAGCCTAGAAATTTTTCTAAATTTGTTTATGCAGAATAATATTACTTCTAGGTCAATTTTATTCTTAAATAAATTTATAAATGATGACAATTTTTCTATAGAAAATTTATAAATTATGACAATCTTTCTATAGAAAATATATGAATGATAACAATTTTTCTATAGAAAATTAATAATTGCTGACAATTTTTCTATAGAAAATTTATGAATGATGACAACTTTTTTATAGAAAATTTATGAATGATGACAACTTTTCTATAGAAAATTTATGAATGATGACAACTTTTCTATAGAAAATTTATGAATGATAAAAATTTTTCTATAGAAAATTTATGAATGATAAAAATTTTTCTATAGAAAATTTATGAATGATAAAAATTTTTTTATAGAAAATTTATGAATGATGATAATTTTTCTATAGAAAATTTCAATTATTATAAGTTTTCTATAGAAAATTTATAAATCACAAATATTCTATAGAAAATTTATAAATCACAAATTTTTTATTGAAAATTTATAAATCACAATTTATCTACAGAAAATTTATAAATCACAATTAATCTATAGAAAATTTATAAATCACAATTTTTCTATAGAAAATTTATAAATCACAACTTTTCTATAGAGAATTTATAAATCACAATTTTTCTATAGAAAATTTATGAATGATAAAAATTTTTCTATAGAAAATTTATGAATGATGATAATTTTTCTATAGAAAATTTAAATTATTATAAGTTTTCTATAGAAAATTTATAAATCACAATTTTTCTATAAAAAATTTATAAATCACAATTTATCTATAGAAAATTTATAAATCACAATTTATCTATAGAAAATTTATAAATCACAATTTTTCTATAGAAAATTTATAAATCACAAATATTCTATAGATATTTTATAAATCACAAAATTTCTATAGAAAATTTATAAATCACAATTTATCTACAGAAAATTTATAAATCACAATTTATCTATAGAAAATTTATAAATCACAATTTTTCTATAGAAAATTTATAAATCACAACTTTTCTATAGAAAATTTATAAATCACAATTTTTCTATAGAAAATTTATAAATCACAATTTATCTATAGAAAATTTACAAATCACAATTTTTCTATAGAAAATTTATAAATCACAATTTATTTATAGAAAATTTATAAATCACAATTTTTCTATAGAAAATTTATAAATCACAATTTATCTACAGAAAATTTATAAATCACAATTTTTCTATACAAAATTTATAAATCACAATTTTTCTATAGAAAATTTATAAATCACAAATTTTTTATAGAAAATTATGAATAATGACCTATTTTCTAAAACGTTTATAAATGATGAAAATTTTTCTTCAAGAAATTTGTGAATGATGTTAATTTTGCTATGGAATATTTATAAATGATGTCAATTTTGAATGGTGAAAATTTAAAAGTGATTAAATAATGGTTGAAGCAAAATTAAGAATGATAATTTTATAAAAGATAATAAAAAAATAATTTTAGAAATAATATTTATGAATGATGACAATTTTACTATAAAAAGTTTTTGAATGGTAACAGTTTTTCTTTAGGAAATTTATGAATAATGATTGTTTATGAATGACGACAATTTTCTATGGAAAATTTAAGAATAATGATAATTTTTAATTGTGCAAATTTATAAGTGATTTGATAACGGTTAATGCAAAATTAAGAAGAATAAAAGTTTTCAATAAAAAAATAATAATATAGAGTGTTTTCTATAGAAAAACTTTTACTGATTAAAAGTTTTCACAGAAATATTGTGGCTGATGAAACATTTTTATAAAAAAAAAACTAAGGCTGGTCAATTTTTTTAATAGAAACTTTATGAATGATGAAAAATTTTTAGCACGAATCTCATGACATGGTGAAAATTACTGTTATCGTATCCGCTTTATGGGAATTGAGTTTTTTCTTTATTTTGTAATTATTGAGCATTTTTTTAATTCGCAAAATAATCCAAGCATAATAATCCAACATTTTAACTATAATTTATTTTTATACTGAAATGTAATTAGCTTTTAATAAAATCTATGGAAAGAAACTAAAAATACAATATCGTCAAGTGCGCTTTAATGCAAAAATCAAACTAGTTCAAATGTTCAAATGTTTTTTTAATTTTAACAGAGCACCAAAAAAAACGTCTAATTTTGTTTGGAAAAACTAAAATTGTTAAATACTTTTAGCTACGAATTTTATGTGATATAAAATTCATTGCTGTTCTGTTGTTATACTAATCAATTTTTTGTGGATTTTAATAAAACTTTCATATACTCATGTATTTTGAAAAGCATATAAAATTTGCGATATACTATAGGATACTATAGGACGAGTAAATCTTTACTAATGGGAAGCTTAAATTGGGGTTCGCGATCCCTAGGAACTAAAAAGTCAATAAAATTATTAGAGGCAAATTCACAACCACCTAATGTTATTGGCAAGCATTTTCAGAAGAAAACAAATAAAAATAATGATTATTCAATCATTATCTCTTAAGTAAATAATTATTAAAATTTGGACAGTTGATTAATGGCAAAAAAAGTACTAAAGGTAAAATCAGTGGTTTAGCCACAGTGACTAGTTAAAAAGGGCTGGAAATTTGGACATAAGAGAAATGTTACAAAACTAACAAAAATAAAATATTGAGAGAAAAAAAGAAAAATAAATCGTTATAATTTAAGGACCGCGTAGAAAGATTAAAATTTAATAGAAAACTAACAAAAAAAAAAACGACAACAAAATTTAATTAACCTAAAAAAAAGCAACATTCATATTCTCAAAGGGATTGTTAAACTTTCAGTCTAATAACTCACTTAGGTTATTAAAAAGTACCAACAATATTTTTCCCATAAAATCCAAAGGGATCTATATTACTTTACTCTCATTAAAAATTTTGCACAATTTATTAAATATGTGTGTTGAGTCTAAGTCAACCTATTTATTGGGTAATTTCGTATTGAAGTGCATTCGTTCTACCGAATCAAAGCTGTAGAGTATTACTTTTAAAATCCCTATATACCTTTAGTTATTTTCAATAGTATAATATCAACCTGGAAGCAAATTTTGGTATTAATTTTGTCCAAACATTCAGTTTTTGAGTTCTCTTGTTCAGTTAAAAAAATTAAGTACATTTGTATATAATATAGGGTTTTTCAACAAGAAGTTTGTTTTTAAAAGAAAATAAAACAAAAAATTGAAATTTTAATTGTATTACGAAGAGAGAAGTTCGGCAATTACAAATGAAAAATGATATCTGGCTAATATTCACCACGAGTACGCTGACAGATGTCGATTATTTTATTAAAGATTTAAATCACTTTTAGGCAAAACGGCGGTGCAATTTCGTCAATCGCATCATGAATTTTGAAATTATGCGATCGGAAAATTTGGTTTGCAACAAATTGATCGTTTCATTGGCAATGTGACATGTGTTGATTCTTGGCATTTTGTTTAAGCTTCATGTGTGTGTCCACTTCTTAATTCGCCAAAAAGATTTCTAAATATAGTAAGCAGCATTAGCTTTCCTATAATGTGGTTAAAAGTTCCCTGACGATTTGACTTAAGCAATTAAGGAAATTGCCATAGGAACTAGCATTACCACAGATATTCAATTTGTTGATTTTATTTAAAATAAATTCAGGTTATTAGCACACCTCAGTATTAGCTTATATAAAATATTGCTCCCAAAAAACTATTTTAAATAGCATTCAAATTTACTCTCAAAATTAATAAACAAAAAGAGACAAACTCAAGAACAAAATTATAAAAAAAAGGATTTGATCCTAAATTTAAAAACTAAATTTAATAATTTAATATATTATTTCTTACTTGTGGATAACATTTAACTTTGTCATTGTACAAAATGTTCTCCTAATGAAACGAGTTCGTAAGGGTCTCATGGGAAAACTGACTTAATTTATTATAAAATTAATCAATAATTGTTGAAATTGTTAATTTATTTTTTATTTGTTAAAGGGAACTTAATTGAAACCTTAATAGCGTAAATTCCTTAAATTCATGATATAAAGCTAACACAGAAGGAAAACATACTGTAGTACCGAAATTGATACCATCCGTTGTCAAGAGTGCGCCAAGAACATTAGTGATCAATTTGACAATGGTGGTGTTAAAATTTACAGAACAATAAGTTCTTATTTTGACATTGCATCGTTCTTATTTTGATAGCGAACTGTACTTATTTTGACAACAATTGTTCTTAATTTAACAACGAATTGTTCACATTTTGACAGCGCATCGTTCTTATTTTGACAACAAATGTTCTCATTTTTCAAAGAATAACCCATTGTGA
This sequence comes from Trichopoda pennipes, assembly GCA_030448955.1. Classification (NCBI taxonomy): domain Eukaryota; kingdom Metazoa; phylum Arthropoda; class Insecta; order Diptera; family Tachinidae; genus Trichopoda; species Trichopoda pennipes. The sequence continues at coordinate 8,480,587 of JASKUP010000088.1, forward strand.
TTGGTTTCACAACACTTAGATATATATTTTTATAACAGATTTGGTTTTTATTATAAAATAAAAAATTATACATATTTTAATTTAAAGTAAGTATTACAGTTATTTATTGCAAATACGACTAATGAAACTATAATTTATAATTGGTATTATATAAATGATTTTATTTAATGAACCAAGTTCATATGACTGATGATAAACTTTGAACATCATTTTCAGTCATATAAAGTTGGTTCAATGAATAAAAACATTTATATAAAACCAATTATAGATATCATAAGTCATCCATTTTATTAATGGAATAAGATAGTACATAAACAAAAGTATTTTTGATCAAAAATATTTTAATCTGGTATAATTCAACACACTTCAAAATTGAAGTTAAATAATAGTTTTCTTTATAACGAGTTTCCTTAAAAATCATTTCATTACATATTTCGCAACTCTTAAAATTTATGTTATATAACGTAAACCTGTAGGCAAGTAGGTAGTATAGTAGCTTGTCAGTATGCGGGTTGTGGGTTCGATTCCTAACGAAGACCTTGGTTTTTTTCACTACAAAAATGAAAATTGACTGTCGGTGGGGCTGCTCAGCGATGAAGGCATAGTCAGTGGTCGCTTTGCTGTCTTAAACGGCAGATAATTTCCGACTATCCTACTTTCACCGCATGTTTCATCTCTTCTCTATCGCTTTCATAAAGAATTTAGCACGGTACTTGACTAAATAGGCATTGTTGTCTGAAGTGCTACTTTTCTTTAAAAATAAAAAAATATTGTCAAAATATTCTTCTTCAATCAAATTTGTAATTGTAGACGATTTTATAATAAGTAAAGATTCTAAAAAATCTTTATGTTTCAACAAAAACTTAAAAACTAAAGTCCCACCTAAAACTGATGATAAACAAGGATTTAATCTTGAGGTGGTATTTTTGAATAAAATGTTTACTTCATTGTTGAACACAAAATTATGGTTGTTTTCCATGTTTTTAAATTTTTTATTCCGCACAATTGAAAACTTAATGATAAAACTAAAAGCAAAGCAAGTTAAAATTTTAATTTGTTAACAGGGCGTTTTTTGATTTGACAACAGGCCGTTTTTTAATTCACAACATTTGATACTTTCAAATTTTTCATTTTCAATTTGACAACGACTGGTATACTTACATTTTCTATGCTTGATTTTGCAACGTTTTGTTATAAATTTGTGAATGAATGGGATCAAAAAAAAAAATATGAACGTTTCGTGGTCTGATTGATACCATCCGCTGTCAATTTTCGCTCTGTATATTTCTTCTTAATTTGGTTGCAAGGATCAATTTCTTTAACCCTAAATTGCATTATTCAAAATAGTTTTATCTGCAATTAGGTATTAAAACATTAAATTATAAAAGCATTATTTTTAGTCATTAATAAATAATTTGCAAGATAAAATTCTAAAAATGGTTAATACTCTTTTCAAACGATTTCCACACAATTTTAAAAAATTTAAAAGATCGGACAGCTGAAGAATTCCTTACAAAATAAGCTCAACTTTATGCGATTGGAATAAAAAATTTTGAAATCATTTAGTTTTTGTTTAATGAAATTAAGAGTTATCTTTAAGATATTAACCCCTTAAATGACCAGCATTAATAGCTTCAAATAGTTATTACTGCAGTTCTACAAATAAAACTATTGTTTTAAATTTTAACTCAATCGTCCTTGTATGTATATTTTTTGTTAAGTTGATATTTGGTAAAAAGTTTTACAAACATAATAAAAAATAGTTTCATCTCCATTTGTTTTAAAAAAGAAAAATTAAAACAAAAAAATTAAAATCAAAATCATATTATCATAAGCTGTGGTTTAATTAAAAATCACAAATCAAAAAATGAAAATTAAAAAAAACTATTGGATAAAAATGTTTAAGAATTTATAAACCCTTTGAATGTCATTTTAAGCTTGTCTGTATATTTGTGCATTCAGATTTGTTTCTTTTTGAACAGTTTGAAAACATTTTTATTTAAATAAATACATAAAAGGTAGAAAAATCAGTTGGTTGAATGATAGAAAGTTAGTGATGGAGAAAATAGAGAAAAAAGAAAGAAAAAACAACAACAAAAAATTGAAACTATTAATGAAATAATCACAAGAAAGACAAAGAAAAAATATACGATTTAAAATTTTCTTCAAATTCCTTCTTAACAAACAATTCGAATATAAAAAAAATGGCAAAAAGTTATGGAAAAAAATAAAATTTATTGCTGGCGGCAATTTTCTAGATAAAAATATAATTTGTGACAGGAAAAACAAAATCTCAGCGATTTTGAGAAAAAATAAAAAAATAATATAAATTTTTAAAAAAATATTTTTTTACAATTACTTCTTCAAAAAAACAAAAAAAATCGTTATAACAACATTTAGATATTCTCACAAGCACTTAAGTTGGAAAATACCATTTAAGAAGAGAGATTAGAATACGTCATTTTAATGCTTAAGGATAAAGGTTCTATAAATATGTGCAGAAATTAGTTGACTGTCGTCGTGGGTGAAAACTATAGTATATGCAAAATAAAGGGTGAACTGCAAACGAAAAAAAAAATTGAAAACTAGAACGGCTAACAGATGGGCAGCCGAGAAGTTGCACTTTGGAGTAAAGCAGTCGAATGATTGGCATAAAGTGTAACGGACACCCTGCCAGGATGTAACTTAGCAATAGAATAACAAGTAGCAGAAAATGTCTGCATAAAAGCAGGCTCTAGACATACTTGAGTAGCCCTTACGCTATACCTAGGAGAAACTGAATGTACGATACTTTATATATGAACTCCTAGCACTAGTTGACCCTATAATGAGGGATATAGGTAGTAGCATATAGGGTGCAGTTCGCATAACTAGTCTCATTTTCACCCAGTTCCTAGTAATTTTATTAACTTCTGTGAACTTTATAGGGTATCATAAGCAAAGGCTAAAAACACTACCATATTTTTTTTGGACACAATGTCTGTCCGTATATCACACCCCTTTATCTTTAAAACCGTCTTAAGTAGACAGACTCCTGAAATTTCATAGCATGTTAACTATATCCCCTATAAAGAGAAAAATCAAAAGTTAAAGGGCGTTCTGAAAGTGACGCACACTGGGGATTTTTGCATGGAGGTGAGGAAAAAAATATAGTTGCCGAAAAATGTAGCGATTTTATCACAAATTTAGTTTTATTTATATAGTAATACACAAAAGTAATCAAATTAAAGAAAGTTAGAGAAATGTAGATCGTTACTTACAATGGTTTTTTACATAACTAACAAAAAAATTTAAATTATTTTTTTAATTTATTATTTATTTTAAATCTATTTTTAATTTACTATTCTAAAAGAGCCTTAACTTCGTCGCTTGTAACACTCTGCTTTTTCTGGCTAAATGAAAGCGTCAGATGTGAAATCATGGGATCTAATGTTAACATCATTCGGTGCGTAATATCTTCGTTCTTCGTTCTTGGCAATTCGACCGCATTTTCTAAAGTGTCTAAGGCGATATTTTTTATGGTCTTTGTTACGACATTCCTGAGCCTCTTCGAATAGTAGGCCTACAGGAAAAATACACTTTTCAATTATATCCTTGCCATGAGTCAGAATTTTGAATGGACTGCACCATCATTAGCTTGGCATCCACATGCCAAGCTAATGACTCGATCAGCTTAATACGCGCACGAAGTGGTAACATTCCTAATTGCTTGTTCATTTACGGGAATAGATTGCACTATTTCGATTTTATTCATCTTGGATGTTGTGGATCCACAAATGAGACAAGAAGATGCAGCTGGTGTTTCTGTTAGTGATTGTGCTGTCTTGCCGTCAATTATTATAAAATATAATTCATGTTTTAATCTAAAGTTGCGATTATTCACTGTTAACTCAAATTTACCCCCCGGGGGCACATTTATCGGTTCTTATAGAATACTCGACTATCTGGACCTGTGCAACTGGGGGAAAAAGGGAGCCCAGTCCCCTGAAGGCAGACAGGGAGTCAACTGGAAACTCCACTTTATTTCCACGGGGATCAGTGACCCGCAGACTTCATTATTTGTCTCTTTAGACATTTAATAGTTCTCTGGCTGATCATTGAGGTTGGCCCCTATATGGGAGCATTGTGGTGGTTGTGGTTTTGCGGCCCCATATCCAATGGTTTTCTATGGTGGCCAGGATCATCTCACTGATAATGACACGCAAAGTGAATGATCCAGTCCAGTGAGCATGCTTGACATGTGTTCTGGACAGGAGTTGGAAAGTCTCCAACTCTTTAGCAAGGTGTGATGATTTGCAGACCTGTACTGAAATCATTGAAGTTGCAACTAGGTGGTTCTGTTGCATAGAATTATGGCTTCGGCTATTTAGGACGCATGTATGACGTTCCAAATTATACAATAGTGGTTTGTCCACCATCTGATTAAGACTAATGGTCAGGCGCGGATGTAAAACAAATCACACTCTGTTAACTCAAATTCTTTTAGTTGAGATATCTCATCGACTCTTCTCTTTTCTTCTCGTATAACTTGAAGTGTCTCCTTAACGTATGTAAACTGTAGTATTCTACAATACTGTATGGAAGAAGGTTAACTATTGTTCCATACTAATTTATTTATGTCATCACTTAATGATAATTTAAGTAGTACAACTGATGCCGTATAAAAACGAGAGTAAGAAATTTTGTGCATATCTCGAGCAAAAGCGAAACGCGTTCATCGATTTTCATGAAATATGTCTCATTTTGTTCATAGGTTATACGACTTTACGTGAAAGTAATAGGACTGGACACTTTTTTACCGTTTTGGATTTTTTATGAATTAAAAAAAAGCAACTCTTTACGCAAAAAATAATTTTTTTCTTCATACAGTTATTTATAACTTCGAAACTGTTGCTTATGTAGCAAAACGTTATATAAACAGATGAAAGTACTTATAATTCTAGATTTGTTTGAGTAAAATCCGACTAGCGGTTCTTGAGTTATGTTAAACAAAAGAGCCTTATCAGAATTGAGTTGCGAATCAATCAGCTGAAAAATGTTGTACTGTGTAATGCAACAAATTAATAGGTGGCACCTGGTGGCACTTGAAATTGATTAAAAATATAAAAAGAGATATGATGAAATACATTAGCGGTGATTTCCAACTGCAGAAAAGTAAAGCTAAAATTGCAGGTTCAAAAGTTTGGAGAAAAAAGGGATTTTTTTTATCTATATATATAAAAAAAAGTGATGTTAGTTACTACGCTTATAACTCGAGAATGCCTGGACCGATTTCGGTGATTAGCACCAATTCGGACAGGTCTCCGGCCAAATAAGAAGAATACACAAGAAAATTTTGGAAAATTTCCCAAAAAAAAAAAAAATTATGAAGAAAATTCATTTTCACATACATTTTTTTACAACGCTATCTTAACTCAAGAACCCATAAAAAACATGATTGTAAATGCTATATTGCCAGTAGATGGCGTTGTATGCACACTTGGCAGATGCAATGACATATGTGACTGGAGTTTTAGTAACATAAATATTGGAATTTTCTTCAGCTTTTATCAGCTTTCCTTATTTATTTAAATTAAATTTGATTTAATACAATATTTTGAAGAAAATTATGGAAAATTTCCCAAAAAAAAAAAATTATGAAGAAAATTCATTTTCACATACATTTTTTTTACAACGCTATCTTAACTCAAAGACCCATAAAAAACATGATTGTAAATGCTATATTGCCAGTAGATGGCGTTGTATGCACACTTGGCAGATGCAATGACATATGTTAGTAGTCAAAAAAGTCATGAAAAATGTGATTGAAGCAAAAATTTTAAAAGAAAAATATAAGGGCGATGTGTTGAAACCACGCATTCCTATGATTCCTCCAGATTTGCCGTTTGATTTTAAATGGCTTCAGTTCCCCATACCTGTTGCTTTTCAATGATCCCTGTTTTTTGCACTTTCAGTTATATGTATCACGTTCACGTGCTTTGTTTTTCAATACCGCGAACCAAAATCGATCAAAAAATGTCGAAGAAATGACTTGCAAAGCAGTCACGAGCACGCTAGTATGTTCATAAAAATAAGCAAACAAAAAATCTTAAGTCCCTGCAGAGTTTATTTTTTCACTGAAATATCCTACTTTAAATAGAAAATAAAAAGAAAAACGTTAGCTCACATAATAAAATAATATTCGTTTTGAAATTCTTAGGTTTGAATTAAGTTGGTTCAGTAAAACATACAAGTACTGAGTTTGAGATGGCCATCAAAAAAAAAAAAACTAGCAGTCAGATCGGAGTAATTCTTTTTGATTTGGTTGTACCATTTAGTCTAAAATTTCAAAAAATCATTGCACATTGCATGAATAGTATGCTGACAATTTGACTTTTTTCTGCGAAATCCGCAGTGTGTGACGTTGTATTTATAAATATACAATTATGTTTTGAACTGCGTTAGAAGGGCACGTCAACAACACCTATAAAACTATAGTCGATATAGCAGCCAGTAGAAAAAAAAATTAATTAAAAGAGTGTCCCCATAGTAACATTATTTCCTCCATTGTTTTTATACTGCAAAATGTAAACTTTTAGGCTTAACTATATTTATGCTGGCTATAAAAACAAATACATACAATTGAAATATAAAGGGCATTTTAAGAGTTACATGACTTAAATATATGTTATACGTATGAGTTTGGTATAAGTTAAAAAACTGAGCAGATTTTCTGCAAGACCCTTGACACAAATAGTCATACAATTTAGTTACGGATTACGACAATAAATTTACAATCACTTTAAGTATCACGAATATTACTTTATCTTTTAAGCCGCTGTGGGTAGACAACTGAAACTTTCAACAAAAAATAAGAAAAAGAAAATTTAAATGGAGATATAGTCTATGAAACGAATCAGGATTTCTTCAAGGGTTTTCACACGATTTGACTTTAAAATTAATCATATAGTGTACGGAACCCTTCGTGTATGAGTCAAGCCCGTAGAAAAGTTTACAATTTAAAAAAAAAAATTAATTTTAAACATTTTTACCCAGGGGATGTTGCTGAGAATCATAGTACACCCTGTATGTAATTAATTAAAGAAATAGCTACATTTAGATAATAGTTACGATGTAATAACGTCTTTCTTAAAAATAGAAAAACAAATATTTCTTAAATCTAATTAACAAATTTTGAATAATGAGTTTGCAATATTTTTTTTAGTAATTAACTACAAATTGTTAATTAAAACAATATTTCAAAAAGTTTTGCTAAGTAATTTTGAAGTTTTTTAATAACCCCTTTTTATTATTTCTTCAATCTTAGTTTTTTAAATAACACCCAACTTTAATTGTGTTGTTGCATTAGGGTCAAAAACTTTGCCATTGAAGAATACCAGCAAACATTCATATTTAAATTTCAAAATAAAATTCATATTTTGTAATGCAATAAATCGTTTTTAAATTTTATACAAAATGTGTTTGTACATTTTTGATTTCTACATAGAAAAAAGAGAAAAACTTTATGAGAGTGCGAGACTTGCTATGCTCCTACAACTTAAGTATTTGCTCTTTATATAACTAAATGGTACCAGCGGAAATTTTATGATTTTTATATTAACCATTTTATTAACATTTTTTTACACCTTGCATATTTTTTAGATGTCATTTAGCTTTAAAACTATAAATTTCATGTTTGAAAAAAAATATATTATTTGAAATGCCACAAAATCTAAACAGATCTAGACATTCTTTCCATATTTTGAAAGAATTGTACTTTACAGAAATGGTAAAATTAAAGTTTAATTTTTATATGTGCTTGGATTTTCCGACGGGGCTAAAATTACTTTTATTTGGGTACGGTTTTCCGTCGACCCTCGTCAAATTTGGTTTGTGAACAAACCGGTTTCGACTGCTTGCCATCTTCAGTGTTCTTTTCGTACTAGTTGCGTTCTATTGTCAGTTGTGTTTATATAGTTCGTGGCTCCCTTCGTGTTATTGCGTTCGTCACTTTTTTTTAGAAAACTGGTCACCCTGGCTGATGTAAAGAGTAAATTTTGTTTTAAAATTAGCTATGTTCGGATAGGGCTGGAGGGTGAACCATAACAACTTTTTCTTTTATTTACATTTGCTATAGGTTGTCTTTAAAGTTCAGTAAAATTTACTAGAACCAAATTATATAAGCAAAAAAGCCTTTTGGGGAAAATCTTAAAAAAATGAAAGTTTTTACATTTTTCCAATTTAGGAAATATTTTAGAATACAGCCAATATCTTAGAATGATAATTCGAAAATAAATAAGTATACCACGTTAAAAATACTAAGTTAAGGTCGGCCAAATTTTATTTCTAGCCCGATTTTCTGCCAAACTAAAAGAGGTGTAAGCACATTTTTGTAGATATTTTCAGAGTCTGCTTAAGTTTAAAAATTGTAACATTTGGATAAAAAATAAACTTTATATAATATTTCCAAAAAAGTTTAATGCCCGGGGTTGTCATTTTTGGGGGCGTATTAAGTAGCCTGCCTTTATTTTAAGTGAACGATCCTCCGTAACTTAACACGAAACACTTCTGTGAAATTTTATTCATGAGCTAATAAATGATTTATGTTCCTTTTCTGTCTAACCATGATATTTAACCATTTCATATACTGCTCCAAAATACAGGTTTATTTACTAAAAAACTAAACAAAAACTGGTTTCTATTTCTAAATCTCAAATCGGCAGATCTTAAGTGCTGTTCACTGATAAATCGCCTCTCAAGTAAAAAAAATTGAATCTGTTAGGATTTTAACTTATTATCGTTCGTTAACATACAGGCAGAGATAGCGTTTTCTCTAGTTTTTTTTCTTTCATAGTATTTAAATACACACACACCTCACTTGTCTCAGGTGAAGATTATCTATTTTTATGTGAGAAATAACCTTTTCACTCGGTCCTTTAAATTAAAACGATTTATTTTTCTTTTTTTTTTTTTTTTTTCTCTCAATATTTCGCTTTCCTTTGGAAAGCTTCTTCAGGAAATTATTTTTTATATTTTCAAAAACAAAAATTATAACAATTTGAAAAGAAAAAATTTTTGAAAAAATTGTTATAATTTTTGTTTTTGAAAATATAAAAAATAATTTCCTGAAGAAGCTTTCCAAAGGAAAGCGAAATATTGAGAAAAAAAAAAAAAAAAAAAAAAAAAAAGAAAAATAAATCGTTTTAATTTAAAGGACCGACTGAAAAGATTAAAATTTAATAAAAATTTAAAAAAAGGTCGAATAAAACTGAAAATAATAATCAAATGTGAGAAATAACTTTATATTTTCAAAGGTTTGAATTTTAGTTTCGTAACAATTTTATTTTAGGTTTGCTTAAAAGCTAATAGCATTAGCTTTTCGGCTTCAATACATACTCTCTAACAAATATAAATTAAAAAAAATTTATTTTGTCATAGAAGAAAAAAATATTGAAAATGAGTTTAGCGGAGATGAACTCAAGAGCTCATATTTTAAATAAGGCAAACGGCATGAGTATTAAAAATTTCTTCTATGTTAAAGGATTAACAATTGCAACAATGACTTCCCCCCAGGGGCATATAAATATGGTCTTTATAGAATATTCCACTATCTAGACTCAGTGCAACTGCGGGTATAAAGGGAGCCCAGTCCCCTGAAGACAGGCAGGTGGTCAACTGGAAACTCCACTTTATTTCCACGGGGATCAGTGACCCGCAGAGTTCATTATTTGTCTCTTTAGACTTATAATAGTTCTCTGGCTTATCATTGAGGTTGGCCCCTATATGAGAGCATCGTGGTGGTTGTGGTTTTGCGGCCCCATAAGGGATGAATGAATATTATGGTGGCCAGGATCATCTCGCTGATAATGACACGCTAAGTGAATGATCCAGTCCAGTGAGCATGCTTGACATGTGTTCTGGACAGGAGTTAGAAAGTCTCCAACTCTTTAGCAAGGTGCGATAGTTTGCAGACCTGCCCTGGAATTATTCAAGTTGCAACTAGGTGGTTCTGCTGCTTAGAATTATGTCTTCGGCTATCTAGGACGTATGTATACCGTTCCAAATTATACAAAGTGGTTTGTCCACCATCTGATTAAGACTACATAGTCAGGCGCGGATGTAAAACAAATCACACTCTGCAACAATGACTAGGGAAGGAGCGCCTCTTGTAGAGTAATACCAAAGCAAATTAGCAATAATTTTTAAAGTTCGTGCATAAAACGTTACTTTGTTAAATTTTGTTTTAAAGAGTTTTTTTTTTTTAATCTAGTATTACAACATAGTCCCCTAAGACTGGAAACTATTAAATATTTTATTTAAAAATGGTTAGCCAAGTCTTGTTAATATAAAATATTCATTCACTCTGAGTTCATAAAATACATTTAAGTTTATTTCAATACATATGGGAGCATTTAAATAACGATTTTAAGTTTTCGATACTAGCTTAAAAATATTATAAAATATAAAATATTATATTATAAATATTAAGGGTTAAAAGCAAATATTAAAAAAAAATTATTCGATTTCGAAAAATATATAAATGAAAATCGAAAGCTAACAGAAAAAATCTTGTACACACTAAACAATAATAGTAAGCTTATAAGAAATTCTATCCAACAAGTAAACAACGGCAAAGAAAAACAACTATCACAGAACAAAACGGAACACACAAACAGGCAGGAGCCCAAAACTGTATGATAATAACAACAATAAAATGGAGTGATATTAAAGTGGAATAATCTTGTATGTGCGAGAACCGCTTAAAGCAACTATATTAACACCACTTGCTGGGAAAGTGACCTAGCCCCTGTAGGCTAGTAGGTAGTGTACTTGCTTACAAGACCTTGGTTTGTTTTCACTACAAAAAAAAAAAAATTACTGTCAGTGTGGCTGCTCAGTGATGAAGGCATAGTCACTGGTCACTGTGCTGTCTTATACCGAACTATTTTTCTACTTTCACCACCTATCTCATCTCTTCTCTATCGCTTTCCTAAAGAATGTAGCACGGTACTTGACTAAATAGGCATTGCTGGCTGAAGTGCTACTTCTCTTTAAAAAAAATGAATTAACTGAAGTTGAGTCATCCGTGTGTAAAGACAACAAAGTTGCCATAGTGTTTATTTTGTGTGTATTGAAAGTAAATGAACTGTTTAATTTTAAAACTCTCAAATACTATTTTATTATTTTGTAATAAAAGAACTCGAAATAACAAAAGGTTTATTAAAAAAAGTAATAAATGTAACAATATTTTACGAAAAAATGTTGCAAATTTTTGCGTCTACAGGCATCTTTACGTTTCTAATCTGGTTATGAAAGACTTTCTTATTTGATAAACAACATTAAAAGCATTATAAACATTTACTTGACTATCAAATACTATGCCAACTATCCTGAAAGCAGGTTTACTGCCTTATAAGATTATTTGATACTTGATATTCTAACGACCTGTTTAACAGTAGCGTGATTGTAATGTTATATTATCTATCGTGTTAACAATTTTTAATTTTTTTTTTAATACTTATTGTTAGAATTGGATTTAGAGAATATGAAGAGGATAGTTCTCACTTTAAGGCATTTAAGTATTTTCTATGAATTTAAGTTGATATAGAAGAATTTCGCATCAATTGTAAATAATGGTACTCTGAGATTTTATGAATAATTTATTAAAAATATTTTCTGACTTGAAACGATTGATATTATGTTTACTAGGATATCTTGGTACTTGTATATTGGTATGTATATTTTAATAGCTTCAGATATAAGTTTTAAGTTTTTGTGTATAGTAATATAGTTCTTGTTTCTACTCGTGTTGTATTAAAATACTTATATTTGCTTTTGCTTTTCTTTCTTCAAGTGAAATTAATTAAACGTCGTTAGAAAGCAAAAAACAGAAGCATTGAAAAAAGATGTATATAATTATGTATATGTAAGAAGAATTGAAAATAAAATAAATAAGGAAAGAATAAAAGATGATTTAGGAAAAAGAAAACTCTAACAAAAACTAAAATGCCAATAAGATGTATAGAGAAAAGGCAAGTCAGCAGACGTAAGCTCAAACAAAAATGACTGATAAAAACTAAGAAATTTTTTGTTTTTTTTTGCTATAACAAAATATTATAGGATTTTGTAAGGAATTAAAAACTTTAGTAGTTTAAAGAAATAAATTATAAAAGTCATTTATTATTATGTGAGGAAATTACTTTAACGCAAAAAGAAATATTTTTTTGTTTATTTTATAACGGAATTTTTCGCTAGCTGGAATTCAGAAAATATTTAAATTAGTATAATGAAGGCAAAAATTGAACAATTTTTCCTAATAAATATTTTATAAAATTAATTATATGTGCATTTCATAATACAGGAAATACTTTAAGAAAATATAATACTTATAATTATTTGACCTTTTTAATATTTTATTAGTAGTTTTTTAGTAAGATCTAGGTCTTTATTTTATAAAAAAATTTTAAAACTTTATTTTTTTTATTATTCAATATTTCGCCAAACCATTGGTTGGCATTTTCAGAATAAACAAAAAACAATTAATAAACTACTAATAAAATATTAGAAGGGTTAATTGTCTAAATTAAAAATAAAAATAAATCTTACAAGGGCTTTCAATGTTTTAGATGAACACAAACTTAGATAGATGGACGCTAGGAATGCTTAAGATAAATGTAGTAATCTAGAAAATTCAGTGCTCCATTCTGCTACCATTAAAAATTCCATTTTTATATTATATTATTTTTATCTTTTAATAAATCAATATCGAAACACGAACTTAAGCCGAATTAAATTGATTTAATTGTTGTAATTTAAAAATTTTAAGTAAAATAAAATTACATATTTTAAATAATTTAAGGGTGCCCTCATATAATAACCATGAAATACCCATCCCGCTATAGCTACAGCCAAATAACAGAGTATAATTAAAATAAATTTAAAATGACTTAATTTTATTTATTATGGTCTATTGTTTAATTCGTTATAGTCAAGCGGTTGAAAATTGCATAGAAAATGTAGTTCTACACCTATATTTACTAATAACAACCAGCAATACAAATTAGTAAAGAACAATTGAAAATTAAAGGGTGTCTCCATAATTAGCTTTATGTAATGTATTTGATAAATCTGGTATTTATTTCCGTATGATTTATTTTTTTAATGCTGTGATTAAGATTTGGTTCTTTTTAATTTTTGTTTCACAGTTAATTTTTTTTTAAAGAGAAGTAGCACTTCAGGCAACAACGCCTATTTAGTCAAGTACCGTGCTACATTCTTTAGGAAAGGGATAGAGAAAAGATGAAACATGAGGTGAAAGTAGAAGGATAGTCGAAAATTAACTGCCGTATAAAGACAGCACAGTGACCAGTGACTATGCCTTCATCGCTGGAGCAGCCCCACCGACAGTCAATTTTTATTTTTGTAGTGAAAAAAACCAAGGTATTCATTGGGAATCGAATCCACATTCCCCATACTGACAAGTTAGTACACTACCTACTAGCCTACAGGGGCACCTGAATGATTCCTTGGGGGTCTATCTATATAGACATCGGCTTTTGCAAAACAATTTTTTTCCACATTTTTACTGAAAATTATGATTTTATTGGAGGCAATAAGCCTGCACGGGTTTGCGGATGATTGCAGAAATACTATTGAATTTTTCATCTCAATGCAATACAAAATGAACACTTCTAATTTTTTTTATTGGATTGTTGTCATATAACGTGTTACCCAACAGGTTTCTAGTTTTGGTATCAAGTTAATTCTAAAATATGTAACTTACAGATGGTTTATTCTTTCAGTATAGTGTAATTACAATCAATAAAATATGTCAGTGCTCACAGCAGCTGTTTTGGCTTTTCGCAAATTGCAGAAAAATAAATGTGGTTTAACCATAATATGATTTTAGTATTATCACAAGAATTATATTTCGGTAACAAATAATCGTCAACCAATAATTGTTTTTTATAATAGTTATTTCAAGAAAAACTTTAACTACAACAAAAAAATGATGTTCTCTCCCATTATTATGCCACAAAACAGGAATATTATTGACTTAAACAAACTCATTCCCTTAATTAATCAAATATGGAGGGTTTGTTGTAAGAAAATATTAAAAACAAATCGAACCTGTTAAGGATTTAAAGCGTCTTTCAACTAAAGAGTCCGTTGAGACCGTGAAGAAATTACTAATTGTAGAGTTTTTAGATAAACTTCTAATTTTTAGCTTAGATTTAAATCTGCAACTGAAATTCTGGGTACTCAAAAAATTATAACTATGAGTTAAAAATATTCTTTTTTTTAAAAAAAAAAGAAGTAGCACTTCAGGCAACAATGCCTATTTAGTCAAGTATCGTGCTTCAGTCTTTAGGAAAAGGGATAGAGAAGAGATGAAACAGGTGGTGAAAGTAGAAGGATAGTCGTATACGACACAGCACAGCGACCAATGACTATGCCTTCATCGCTGAGCTGCCCCACCGACAGTCAATTTTTATTTTTGTAGTGCAAAAAACCAAGGTCTTCGTTGGGAATCGAACCCACAACGCCCACACTGACAAGCTAGTGCACTACCTACTAACCTACAGGGGTACCTGAAAATATTTTGCAGCTAAGAACCGCTACCTGGTTTACTGTTTACAGAACTAATAAATTGACTTCAGAAGAATTCAATGCATTTTGAATTTCTGCATCTATAAAGATGATATTAGATATTTAAATAATTATTGCCGAAACTGAGAATAAATATGCACAGCAGAATTCATAAACATTTTTTGTTGAAGTATTAATTTCATTTTAGTAACATATTTATTTACATGTGTTTTCGGCAGTTTAATATGTGCCAATACTAAAGAGATAAGGAAACCTTGATTAAAGCATTTAAAATTTTACTGGAATTTTCAAACTGTTTGCTTTAGCAAATAAAAGCAATTTTAAATGAAAAACTAAATATAAAATATTTCATAAAATTCTGAGATTTATTTGTAGTTTTTCGCATTTTCTAGGAATTGTAGTTGATTTGGTTTTCTAATTAAAAACCGATTTGTGGTAAAAAGTAACAAAGCGAATTTTTCATTAATATTTAAACAAAATATATAGTTTTACTATTGATTTACAAATATAAAACTTTAAATAATTATATTGCCTTTATGCATAAATGATTATATCTCTTGTCTTCAATCGTTTAAATATTTGTAGAGAAAATTAAGTGCCATCTAATATTTCTAATATTTAATTCAATGAACAACTAGTAACATGCACTTGCAGTGAGCTATAAAAGTCAATCTACAGCTTCTAATTTTAAGCTTAAACATTTTGTGTATTTTTTTAATAAAGATACTTAATATAAAATTTTGGCTGACTTACCTTTCCCAGCAACTACAAAAATTATATTTCTTCACATTTTATTTATGTTTAAGTCATAAACAAGAAAAAAAATATTAATTAAAGTAAAAAAAAATATAATTAAATAAATATAAAAAAATTAATACTTTGTCGTATTTGTTGCATTACTTCTTTTATGCACTATTTTACTTTAGATACTCGTATGTTTAGTTACTTAATGAATTATAAAAACCTTGATATTCACTGCTTCTAGTGAAAGATAATAATAAATAGACCTTCAAATAAACTTAAATATTTATCTTTATTAAAATTGTTCACAAATTCTTCTGCGAATACTAGGTTTTATCTTACTTTTGTATTACATACATATGTATATATTACATACATACATACATGCATACAGACATACATATGGCTAAGTATATATTTATGAGAAAAAATTATATGTTTACTTAGATGTAAAATTACTTTAGTATCCTGTTCTTGTGTTTGTTTAAATATTTCAATAAACCATATATTTAAAGAACAGTAGACAGTTTGCCTTTCCTGGTCAATAAAGTCAGTTTACACAATTAAGTAAAGTAAATAAAACTAAAAAATATTCTGCTTGGTATTTCTTGAGCGCTCTAAACGCTTTTATAATATCGATTCTTGCAAAGGGAATATTATATATCTACATTTTTTAATCAAATGACTTATTTTAAAGTTATTAAAAAAACATAGAAACGAAAAGAAATTGTATTCTTTCTGATAATTTTCTTGAATGATTGAATTTTTTGGCGCACACAAAAGAGAACGCTGTAGAATACAAACACACCACAAATGACTTGCAAAGCAGTCACGGGCACGCTAGTTAAGTATAAAGAGAACACTGAAGATGGCAAATAGCCGAAACCGGTTAGTTCACAAGCCAAATTTGACAGGGTCGACGTAAAACCATACCCAAATTAAAATATGAAAAATTGCTTTACAAATTCAAAACTAGCAAAGTGTAATGCAGTATTTCTGGATCGTGACTTCCAACATCAGTTTTTTACTGATCTATGTAACATAGGTTTCGTATGTCATAAACATCTATTAACACAAACAATTAAACATCTAATTGTACAAGGAATATTCAGTATCATTCTATATTAATTGACTAGATTATGTAAATAAAATTGACACCCAAATATTTTAAATAGATTTGTTCTCTTGATAAATGATGAAATTGAATATATGTGAAATTAAGCAAAATTAAGACTGTTACAATCACAATTTTTAAGTGCGAGCACATACTAGTTAGAACTGTTATTTGTTGTTGCTAAGGTCGTATCTACCCACGTAGGTAGAATGCCAGCCACCTGGCCTTTATGCAAAACTTATCTCTCAACACCTCCGTTTTTTGTTTTTATCTAAATACGTGTCTAGTCTTCGTTTTTTTTTCTGGAATATAGTAATGTCATACCTTTATATATTTCCCTTGGTGTACGTCCATGAGTATCAAGCTGTAATGCAAAGTAGGAGTCTTCTCTTTTCCGCTTGTATGAGCGTATATGTTCTCTAAATCTTGTTTTTAGTGTTCGTTTAGTTTGCCTTATATAAAAGTATGTTTTCAGGTACAAGTAAACCGGTATACTCCGCTTGAAATAAATTTGACAGTTGTTTCTGTCATTATTCTGAGGTTCTATCTCAGAGTGTTTCCGGTTTTAATTGCTGTGAGTATTCCTTCTTTGTGAAAAAGTTTAGTTAGTCTGTGTATTTCTGGTCCTGTGTAAGTAAAAGAGTGCCATCGTGCTGTATCGGTTGTCTCTTTATATCATATGTCTAAAAATTTCTAGTTTATGTTGGGTAGGGTATTTCGAGTTGATGTGGATTATAGTGATCAAACGAATAATAGCAAAAGTTGACGGAGAGAAATAACAATAACCTTTCATTTACTGGCGGAAAAAAACATAAACAAAATAAAAAAATATCAGCTGTTAAGAATTTAACACTTTCAAGAGCAGAATCTATAAATTATATATAAAGATATACACAAGGGCGGGGTAATAAATTCGTGACTTTCTGAATTTCCGGCTTCTTATATCAAATGGCAGCACCCTAAACCATCAACAGGCAACTGCCAACTTCACACTTTGTTGTTTCCGCTATTCAATTCCTGAAGTCCCCAATATGTGTTGCGCGGAAAGTGTGAGCTTAACTCTTTAGTTAAAAGTAAGAGAATTTTCTTCATGCTAAACATTGCTAATGGGGGATCGCTGTAGCAATGACTGATGGTTGTATTCGGTATTCAATTTACTAAAGGGTTATACCAACGCGGTGAGCAACCATGTTAAATATTAGCATCCCTGGACAAGCGAATCGTACATTGCTCTTAGTATTCAAAGATGCAAAAATCTTCAATCATTTTATGCTCGGATTAACATTTCTGCAGGTTAAGCAACAAAATCTTATGCATAAAAATTTGGAGTCAGCTGCTTCTAAGCTGTTACAAACGCCATAATATTTACAAAAAATGGG
This sequence comes from Trichopoda pennipes, assembly GCA_030448955.1. Classification (NCBI taxonomy): domain Eukaryota; kingdom Metazoa; phylum Arthropoda; class Insecta; order Diptera; family Tachinidae; genus Trichopoda; species Trichopoda pennipes. The sequence continues at coordinate 8,498,410 of JASKUP010000088.1, forward strand.
CTATAGTAAGTCTGGTACTATTCAGTGCTGCTAAACAAAATTGTTATATTTATCATCATTATGATCGCTGTCGTTTACAAATGATTGATCGAGATAGTGATTTTAAAGGAAACATACAGATCATCTAATGATGTCGCTCCTGTTGCGCCACAAAATAATGACATAAAGCTTATGTATTTTTTCACTAGTCCTAAGTATAAATAATAATTATTTCCTTTCATTTGGCTAAAGGCACATTCGGATTTGCATGACGTTTTCATAATAAGTTGGTGAAAAGGTTAAACATATATAAAATATGTCTAAAACTTTATAATTTATGGAAATTAGTTGTTATTAATTTAATTAAAAGGACGCGATTTTTGTAAATTGGCCAAGAGACTTGTAATATTTAATACCTCAAAAATAAAATCTTAACAGAATTAAAAAACTTAATTTTTAAACATAAGTTCTGACTTGGACAATTTTAAAAATTAAAAAATCTTAAAAACAAAATTTTTTCTACACTCGGGATAATCACTTTAATCCACTGTCTGCAATTAAAATGCTCAAGGCAGACATTATCCTTAAAAATTGTTTTTCTCTCTTTAAGTTTTCCAAGATTTCAAAAAGCATTTGGAAAGATTCCTATATTCCACGTCAACACTAGCATTGATAAGAAATTAGAAAATATGCTTATAAAGAAAACAAAACCAGGAAATATTTACTTTAGTAGAAATTTCATTTATATTATTTTAGTACACAATTTAACTTAATGAAAAATTCTTAAATCATCATCATTCACCAAAATCATCATCAGTTTGTTTAAAATTCTCCTTTATTCGATTTTTTGGTTTTTCTTTTAGTTTTTCAGTCAAAACGTTGAAAAAGGTTGGAGTGGAAGTATTCATCTACCCATAAATTAATATTGATTTATTTATGGGTAAGCTTGCTCGTCATAAAGTGTTTTGATTTATGCTGTCCTTTTAAAATAGGCATGTTAGTCATTAATATTGATTCCTAAAGAATCAGGTTAGTTTGCTTTTTCGTTTTTTCGGGTTTTTGCACAAGAAGTTTGTTTTACAAATCTGGCAAAACGAACAACATGACAGTTTTGGTATTTAGTTTTTTGACGTATTCGATGTAGATGCATTGGCAATTGTTGCAATCATTTCAATAGCGCACGAAAAACGCATTAAAATAATTAAAATGGTGCCTCTGCTAAAGTTACATTTCATAAAATTCGTAATATTTTCGGACAACATAATCGTCCTTCTAAGGCAGCTATTAAGGTTTTAATCTTAATCGTTAAATTTCTGTCGATAGGCTTGATACAAACTGTGCGAACACCAACGCTTGCTCGATCGGGTCGTTCATTTGAACACATCGGAGCCGTAAGCCACAGTGTCAATTGGAATAAAAAATTTAGTTTTGCAGAAAAATAGTTGATACATTAAATAGTAATGTAAATGTAATTCTGCTAAGATTTAGCTACTTTTAGCTAACTACTAACTAACTACTGACTACGAATAGCGTATTAAATAATTGCTTTATGCTATGACCACAGCTAGAAAAATATGAGCTTGGGGTTAAAATAAGACAGTTTCGCGAATGTAGCAAAAAGAAACAATAATTATTAGGAATTTAAAAAAAAGTTGTAGGTTTTTATTTTTATAATTAAAATTATAAATAACTCAGTAGCTTTGTTGGTAATATTCAGCAACACATTTTAAAGTAAAAAAAAACTCTATAAATTGCAAATACAGATAGAATAAAAAAATGTTGTTTTGTAGAAAAATAGTTGATACATTAAATGATATAAATGATATAACGCTTCGCTTTCTCTTTCTTTGTACTTAAGTACAAAATTGTTCATTTATTTTTCGATTTGCCATTTTTAACTTAAATCAGTGGGCGGTTATAATAAAGCTTTATAAAAAGCAAATAAAATTAAAATTACGATTTGTAACTGTAGTTAGCGAAATCAATATGGAAACAAAATTTGCTTTAAATTTGTTTGAAATGGTAAAAATTGAACATAATTTTTATTACGAAATCGCTGCAAAAATCGGTCGAAGTCCTAATGTGGTAATGAATTACATAAGACATCGTGAAACATATAATTAAAATTATAAAGGAAGTACTTGAACAGATCTAACACCACAGGACAAGCGAAAAATTCTTCGAATTGATTAAAATTCAGCCCATTCTACTAATAAAATTAATCATTTAGCAGGATTTAATACAAATAAATTAACAGTTCGTCGCCCTACTTTAAGTAGTAAACATTTACTACTCCAAAAACTAAAGAAAAAACCTCCATTAAATGCAATGCATCAACAACAGCGCATTCAATTTGCCAAAGATCAGATGGCATGGGATGTTCAAAGACTATTAAGCAATGACGATTGGCGAAAAGTAGTTTTTTCGAATGAAAAAAAAATTTAATTTGGATGGCCCCAATGGCTACAACTTTTATTTTCACCATATGCGTAAAGAGGAAAAAAATCTGAGCCACTATCACAGCAGGTAGAACCTTGTTATTCAAAGTACCCGAATAACCGGAAATAATTACAAAACCCTATTGGAACAAACTTTTTCTAAAATAAAAGATATTTTTGGGCCACTAGATTGGATTTATCAACATGATAGCGCACGTGTAGTAAAATCGTGAATTGCCAGCCAAAATATTACCACCCTATTCATCCGATCTTAACATTATAGAAAATGTTTGGGGTTGGCTAACGCGTAAGGTATATGAAGGAGGAAAGCATTATGAAACCAAGGATGAGCTTATTGTTGGCATAAAAGCTGCATGAGGTGAAATATCTCTCGACTATTTAAAATCCCTATACGAATCAATGAAACACTGAATTTATGAAATTTTGTAAATAACGGTAAGTTTACTCATTATTAATTAAATATCGGGAGAAAATTATTAAAATAAAATCCATTTTCAAGCACAAAAAAGCATGTACATGAGATTTATAGAAGAATGAGAGGGTGCTTCCATTCTGTTGAAACAAAAAATAGATGAAAAATTTTATACTTGAGTAGAAAGAATGAGAAAGACAACCGCTATAATTCATTTTTATACTATTTTTGTGTTTAAATTATCATTTAATGTATCAACTATTTTTCTGCAAAACCAAATTTTTTATGCCATCTGTATTTGCAAGTTATACAGTTTTTTTTACTTTAAAATGTGTTGGTTCTATCCTGATGAACCGCAGTTTATGCGTATTAAGAAAAGTGAATTAATACCTCAACTGAATATTACCAACAAAGTTATTGAATTATTAATTAATTTATATTGTAAAAATGAAAACCTACAACTGTTTTTTAAATTCCTAATATTTATTGTTTCTTTTTTCCCACATTCGCGAAACTGTCTTATTTTAACCCCAAGCTCATATTTTTCTAACTGTGGTCATAGCATAAATCCATTATTTAATACGCTATTCTTAGTCATGCTAAAAGTAGCTTAAATCTTAGCAGAATTTCGTTATTTCGTAAAATGACATATTCATTTCCACTTATAATGAGCACTTCCAATGACACTTCTTATCAATTATATAGACTTGATTGTATTGTTTTATATCAGTAAGTGTTTATTAAACAAATTTTATTTACTTCATTTTCAACATTACCAAAAATAAAAAGAAAAAGGAATAAATATTTAAATGTTTAGATTTTAAAAAAGCAAAAAAAAATCTATAAAATTTTTGAAAGTATTGAAATGTTTAATTAGAAACGCTTACTTTGTTTTATGAATAACTTTCAAAAATTAAAATTTGGAAAAGAAGCTTCAACTGCTTTAAATAACCCTTGTCTATATTATCCATCTGTCTTATAACGTTTTGTTCAAAGTAAAGTGAAGTGATTGATCAAATCTTAATTTATCTTCGATGTTAATAAATAAATTAAAGAAACCTTATCTAGTGCGTCGCACAGTGGACCATTTTACGAGAAGGCGGCCAAAAGTTCTTTTTTTCATGGTCCCCAATTGTAAAATTTTAGCCAAAAACTTAAAACTCTAATTTAAATATATCACACTGTACAGGGTGAAATTTCTTAGTAAATTTTTGATATTTAAACATCTATAACTTTTTGGTTACACAAGATTTTTAAACGAGACAAACTTTGTATAATAGCGTATACTGTTAGCTATTAGATGAATTGTTTTTGATTGATTTGATTTGATTATTTGAAATTAATTTTTTTAGAGGTCCAATTTTTTTCTAAATTCTCTTACTAAATAGAGCATAACTTCTAAAGTTCGTTAGGGAATGTAAAAGCATTAGCACTGTGTCATAGCCCTAAATGTTTCCTACACGCCTACATCCCATTGTATACCCGGCACGATCCGACCGTGAGTACCAATTTTTCTGACACAAGGTCGAAAATTTTTTGCAAAATGGAATTAAAAAAAAAGTTTTCTGTTCTGCTATTTTGTACGCATTTTATTTATTTTTTAAATCGCCTTTACGAGAGACATTATTTAGATGAATATGCGTATTTTGAGAAAGAGAACAAAAATGTTTAGTCAGTTTGAAAGTCATGCACAGTTGGTCAAAAAAATATTTTGCCTACTTAAAATAACGTAAATTGATTTGATTTAGGTCACAACAGTACTTTGCATTTTAAATTGATTTGCACTGATTGTAAAATAGTTTTTTTTTTCAAATTGTTAAACTACTTGGAGCATATTCTTAAATTGGGTTATGATTTCCATTTTGGTCGGTTAGGCGAAACAGTAAGAAAAAATAAGTAAAATGGCGAAAAAAGAAACCAAAATAAAAAAAAACAAATTGAAGAAAAATATTTAGCAAAAGGCCTAATTATCGATCAACCAAAGCAAGGAGAAGGGAGCGCAAATGATGGAAACACTGCAGGAAGATTTTTTTTAGATTCAGAAACTGCAGCACCTATCACAGGAGTAGATTTGGAACTAATGAGGAGGTTCAGTATTATTTCACAAGTTATAGCATGCAGCAGAAAGATAAATGTAAAAAAATTTGGAGTGTACGCCAAAAAAAAACAACTATACTTTACAACAAAAAATATTTTTGAAGATATATGCCATCCACAGTTCATAAAATTATGTACCATGTGGAAGAAATAATTCAACACAATATGCTACCAATAGGAGATCTATCTGAAGAAACGCTAGAAAAACGAAACAAAAAATATAGACTCTTTCGTGAGCATAACATAAGAAAAATTTCTAGATATTGTACTAATGAAGACTTGATTATTATTTTATTATACACAACAGATCGCTATATCTCCAATATCCGGCAAAAATGGAAAACTACTTCTATTAAACTAGACGTAGAAGCTGAACTGGTGCTTTAAGATGAAAATCAAGTCTATTTTGAAGAAATATTTACTAAAGTTGTTTTATTAATAGTCATTTTTCCAAACACAAGAGTTATCTGTATGTATTTCATTATTTTAAAATTTTTTTCTACATTAATAAAGTATTTATCAATTTACAAGAAACGTTTACATATACGAGTAGTGTTTATGTTTATTTTGGACTTAAATACCTCCTTATATAAAGTAAATTTGAACCAATGAATATATTTTTTATGAGTGCTACTAAATGAGCTAATTTTTAACTCAAATTGTTTCAAGGCCTTCGTATTAAAAATTTCACGTTGGCCAAAGCTTGGCCCTATCTGACTAAATTTAAGTTTTGAACAAATATAAGAGTTAAACGTGACTTAAAATATAAGACTTTATGTAAAACAAACTCTTTGAACAAGTTTTAATACTTTACTTTTGTACCCAAAATCAGCTAAAACCTAGAATGTATTTTTAAACCTATCACAACTATTTTTCTAACCGGTCGATTTTATATTTATCTTAAACGAAAGCCTATGATCTCATTTAGTAGAAACAAAAACCGTGTATCAAAATTACGATCCGTTCAAAAGCTATATTTTTTTTGACCGCCTTCTCGTAAAATGTCCCCACAGTGTAGCGTGCCCGTGACTGCTTTGCAAGTCATTTGTGGTTGTTTTTTAATTTGCAGCGATCTTTTTTGCGTGCGCCACTATGCGACGTTAGAAAATTTTACAATTTATCGATTTATTAGGGTAGAAAATGTAATAATTTTAATAGTTTTTAAACGATCTTTTTTTTATCTTTAATAAATATGTTTTTTCTTTTTTAAGATCTTTTTTTATATATATTTTTCTCTTTTCAATACTTCGCTTTCCTTTGGAAAGCTTCTTCAGGAAAAAATTTTTTATATATTTTTGAAAACAAAACAAAATTATTAACAAATTGAAAAAAAAAAAAAAAAAAAAAAAAAAGATCTTAAAAAAGAAAAAACATATTTATTGTAATTAATTTTATTTATTTGAAAATAAAAAAAAATCATAATGGAAAAATATTTCTGCTAAAATTACAAAAAGCTTGAAATATTTCATTTTATGTTTAATTTTCAATTTTGTATAAGTTAAGGACTCTCAGCCATTTTTATAGATTAAAGTTTTTTGTTATTCTTAATATTCCACAAAAACACCAATAAAAATTTATGAAGAAATTATTCATAATTTTCTTTTTTCAGAAACTCAGTTGTTTATAAAATTTTTGTTGATTTAATAACATTTTCCAGCCACGCCATTTCATATAGAATTTATTAATGAAACGCCTTTTTTCACTTTCCTTAAGCTGTAATGCTTGTCAAGTCTCAAGATTGATATTAAATACAAAAGGCATAAATTCCCTATAGAAAAATCTACAAGATACAAAGATAAGAGTGTGGTATAAAAAATTGTTACAAAATTTGGCCTAAATAAATTCCAAATTTTTCTAATATAATCATAAAGATAAATATTTCATTATTATCATCTATTAAAGATTTATTTATTTGTTCTGATATATAATCTTAAGTAGAAGAGAAAATACAATATACAATATTTTTTCCTCAATATTTATGAATTTTAAATAAATTATTTTTTGTTCTCATATTCATGTTTTTTAAAGTTGTTCATATAGACAGATAAAATTCTAGATAAAAATCAAATTACCTTCGAATAGTTTTTTTTTATATTCTCATAAAGAAGGAGATACAAAATTTAAATAAATGAAATTCAGTTGGTTTTAGTCCCAATTTAGAAAGCTTTATAAGCAAGAATTTTGGTCAGTGTTTTTGGCTACAATTACTTCATGAATTCTAAGTGGATAAGAATGTTAAAGCATAGTATAAAGGAAACCTATTAATACGTTTTCAAAATAAGTTTTATAATGTTGCTTGGTACTGGGCTTTAAACAAGAAGTTTGTTTCCTAAAACAAAATAAAACAAACAATTTAGATTATTAATAAAAAATTATATCTGGCAACTGTCCACCTCGACCATGCCGACAGATATAGATTCTGGCTGGCCACTTAACTGCTGGTTTTGGTAAAATTTTGTAATTGGGAAATTTTGTTTGCAATAAATTGATCGTTTCATTGGATGTGTGATATGTAGCACCGTTGTTCAAATCACATGTCAGACATATCTACGTCGTCAATAATTAGCCAAAATTGAGTTGTTAATATCTCACAATAACGTAATTCGACTTAATTTTAGACAACACAATCGTCTTCCGAGACCGCTATTACGGATTTGTTCGTTAAATTTGTGTCGACCGGTTTGATACAAAATGCGCGAACATCAACGTCGTTCAACAGAAAACATTGCAGCCGTGAACGACAGTGTTGAAGTGTATTCTGGAGGCGTGATTGGGCCGCTTTTTTTCGAAAATAAGGCTGGTAATGTGATATCGATCAATGGATCACGCGGTCACGAAATGCTAACAACTCAATTTTGGCCTATTATTGACGAAATACCGCTTCAACAGGATGATGCCACGTTTCAAACAGCTAATGAAACCATCAACTTATTACAAACCAAATTTCCCGATCGCATAATTTCACGACAATCAGCAGTTAAGTGGCCAGCCAGATTATGTCATTTAACACCACTGGATTATTTTTTTGTGGGGCTATGTTAAGGACAGAGTCTAGACGAAGCCAATGGAATTAAATTTCAGCCTTGGAACTCAAACTCCGTGTTGTGATTAACGAAATAGGACCGCTATTGGTACAACAAAAACGGATTAAAAAATTTGATGAAAGAATCGATATCTGTCGGTGTGATCGTGGAGGTCATTTGCCAGATATCATTTTTCATTCACAGTTGCCGAACTTTTCTGTTCACAATACAATAAAAATTTGAATCATCTTAATCTAATTTTTTTGTTTTATGGTGTTTTGGAAATCAAACTTCTTGTTGAAAAACTAATTATGGAGTCACCAGAAGATTTAATTTTTACTTGTTCTGTGCTATTTGGCTTTACTTGTTGTTGTAACTACAGTTTTCTATATAATTTTTAACTGCTTGACTATAACGCTTTAAAAGATAGACAATAATGAATAAATGTCATCCTAAATTTATTTTTAATTTCACTATATGATTTGGCAGCAATTGTGAAATTGATGTCTTTTGCGACACAAAAGAAATGTATAAATCAATGATGCTGCATGAGGGCACTCTTTAAATTTTAACATTATTTTTTTTTATTAAACAGATATGCTGTGATCTAAAAAAATCGTATATTTCAGTTAAAAAATTTGTTTCCAAAATAGATTCAGCAGTGATTGAGCGTTGCGCGCGCAAGCATAAAAAATGTACAAACAAATTTATAACTTTTTTCATTTATTTAAAAAATTACAAATATTTTTACCAAACATAGCTTTTTTGTTACCTATCTTTTACCTAACCTTTTACATTAACAGCCCTCCCTAAAACCATTAATTTTCTTTAGTTTTATCTTTTTCTATGGGAAACAAAAACTAAAATTTAAATAATAATTTTTCTTTTCCTAAAAGTCATTCGCATAAATATAAAACCAAATTAAAATAAATATATTTACCCTCTTTGGCTTTAAGTCTGACACTTTTAATTAATTTAGATAATTTAAAATAAATGTCCTTAGAGACTAATTGCTTTAATCCTTTACTACAATGGGCAATGTTAGCATCACATAATTCAGCTAGAATTTATTTGCAGTATAAAAACTTTTCTTAAGTTATCAAAAAAGTATAACAATGGCTATTATCTACAACTCTGCTGATTATTTAACCACCCAACCGTTAAAAGAGGAACAAAAAAGCAACAGAAAGAAATATAAATAAAAAGTTATTTATCACTTTTGTTGTGTTTATTCAAATCTACCAAACAATTTATAATCAAATACACCTTAGGGAGTTGTATAGTAATTTTAGTCATGCAATTTCTTAAATAACCCATAATAAATTATATACGAAATATTTTTTTTCTAATTTAAACAAGTTTAGACCATTTATTCAAAATAAATTGGCGAAAGTAGTACCACAATAACATAGATATTTTTATTCCTAGTTGAAATACAGCATAAATCGAAATGAGAAGGTCACTTTATTATTGACTTGTTTATGAAAAAAATAATTGAAAAAAAGAAAAAAGAATTTTTAAATATATCAAAGCCAAGAGGTCACTTCTAATAAAACTGGAAATAAAGAAACTGCCAAACAAGAAATGGATAACAGAAACTAATACTCGTTCGTATACAAGTTTATAATAACACATTTGCATTATTTTTTATATTGAACGGTGGTTTAATAGTTTCAAATAAATTCTTGTTTGATTTTATAAATCTTTGAGTAGTAAAGTGAAAATGTAGCTCATAAAATGTATCCTTTTTCCGTAAAAAAAAAATAATGGACTGAATTGTGAAACGCTGTTTGCTACAGACATCACATGTCGAAAAAAGCATTTTTTTCATTTTTTCTTAGTTGCCCTTAATGATCTTCTTTAAGCTTATTGAAGCTTTCTTTTATGGAACGATTCAAATTTCGTTCAAGACTACCACTCATCTGACGAACACAGATCTAATAGAATTGTTAATTCACCTTGAAAGGAGCCAAACTGATTGAAGATCCGTGCATGGATGCCGTTTTCTTGTATAAAGTCGGATCAAATGACAATAGAAGAGTAAATGTGTATGCGTGATAAGATTTACATCTAGCCGTGTGGGCCAATATTACATGGTGGATCATTGCCACTGTGGATGAAATGTAGCGTCATCCTCGTCCTAGGTCATTCCTAGTTGCAACTTCAAATGCCTAAAGAGACAAATAGCGGAAATCTGGGGCTTTACTGGTTCCCGTGGAAATATAGTGGATTGTTTACTTCGCTCCTGTAGGCCTGTTAGGGGACTGGGCTCCATTTTACTCCCGGATGACACAAGTCTAGATGGTTGTGTAATCCATAAAGACTTATAATGTGCCCCGGGTAGGTTTCTTCGGGGACATGTTAAGTCGCTAGTGTACACCGATAAACCCGAAACGATTGAGAATTTGCAGGACACATTCGCTGCGTTATTGCTGATATACCGCCATAAATGTTGGAAAAAGAAATCAAAAATATTATCCAATCTTATTTTTATTATGATGCCAGAGGAATATCCTTCGAATAATCATCTCATTTATAGAAATTCATCTTTGTTTTGTTTCATTTCAAAATCCATTTCATTCTATACCTCTATAAAGTCCCCCTTATTTTACTTATATACTTATTTTATATTAAAAATTTTTGATTAAAATTTTGGCAAACATTACTAAGTAAGCGGTAGTAAGAGTCGCGATATGGATAATGCTAAACCCCCGGTAATCCATTGTGCTGTATATTATCTGACAGCGAATTTTCTTTAGAGAGTATCAAGAAATGGCAACACATACTAAAAGCACAACTGCTACATTCTGACTGTAGACAACCGGTGACGAGATGAAAACGTTATATTGTTACGTTTATTCCTTTTAATAAGCTTGAATGTATATATATGACTAAAATAAATCAATGACTGCTACACACAAACTAAATAACACAACTTGTTCTAATTTAGACAGGAATCAACTGGCAATTGCCTGTTGATAGCAACAATATTGTCATATCAATTAAAAGGCGAAAAATTTAAAGGATCACGGACTTATTGACCTACCCTTGTATAAAAATAATGTTTCAGAAACAATTGTTAAAATTAGTCTATATAACAAAACAAAAATTCAATAACCCTATGAGTTTGACTCACACTATTGTTTATACTCAGAAAATTTTCGAACTTTATTATTATTTGTTTAAACATAATAAAAGCAAGCAGGAAAGAAAAAATATGTACTTAAAATTGTCATAAATTATGCATATTAGCCAATTTATAAAGGTTGACATGTTTACGCTTTATGAACAAAACAAATAACATGGTTTTTTTAAGAACAAACAAATTCACTATAAAACAACTGGGCAAGAAGTAGAACAAGTGTATATGTATTGTGCATGGTTTTGTAAGTACAAAACACACTTTATAGCAAATAGCAGGCGATAAATGGAGAAAAGATTGAATATATTTTATATTTACAAACTCATACATATTAACACGCAAACACGTTATGTGCAGAACATAAAACAGTATAAAAACATTTATTATTTTTTTTAGCAAAATTTGCTATTCATTGACCTTTTTGCTTTGCATAATGAATCTAAAATTTAAAACTTTCTTGAATCACCTAGAAATATTCCTACGAAAGTGTCACCTGTTAGACGAATAGTCATACTGCATCAGAAATAAATTCAGGCTTGAACAATGTTCTTTATTATAAAAAACACTCACCAATCGAATTTATTATAAAATTATATTCAACGACGACGCTAATTTTTGATTTAGCAGGTTTATGAGTGAACAAAACTACAGTGAACATTTTAAATGTAACTAATCCACAAGGTATACTTCCAACTCCATTAGATTCAATCATAGTTCTTCGAAGACAAATTTTATATTGGTACGTGGATTTTACAGGAATGTGGCTTTTACAGGATGCCGTTGGTTTCCATATAGCTATTTCTAATTATTCGAATCAAATCATATAACATTCTGATTTATGTTGGTAAACCACCAACAATTAATGATTTTAAACCAAAATTAGTTCGTATTCGATAACGGGACCCCAACTTGACCAAACCAAAACCAGCCGCGATACTATAATACCTGAAATGACCTTTTAAATTTTAATGTCGTATCATCATTTTTGGGTCAAACAAACATTTATTGAAATGTATTTCTTTTGTTATTTCTGAAAGTTTAAGGTTTTATATGGCTTGAAAAACTCAGTCTTTAGAAACAAAATAAAACAAAATAATTTGATGAAGATGCTTAAAATTTTTATTCTATTACGAAGACAAAAGTTCAGAAATTATAAATGAAAAATCAAATCTGGCAAATGTATACCACGACCACTCTGACAGATATCGATTCTTTCATCAAAGTTTTTAATCACTTTTTGGCATAATTACTGCGTTAATCACATCACTGATTTTGAGTTTTAAGGCTGAAATTGATTCGATGGGCTCCGTATAGACTCCGTCCTTAACATAGCCCTACAAAAAATAATTCAATGGTGTTAAATCACACGATCTGGCTGCTGATTACCGTGAAATTATGCGATCGGGAAATTTGGTGTGAAATAAATTTATCGTTTCATTGGCCGTGTGATATGTGGCAACCTTCTGTTGCAACTACATGTCAGTGATATCCACGTCGTCAATAACTGGCCAAAATTGACTTGTTAGCATATCGCAATAGGGGCACATTATGTCTTTATGGATCACACAACCATCTAGACTTGTGTCTTGCGGGTTAAAAGGGAGCCCAGTCCCCTAATAGGCTAGCAGGAGCCAACTGGACAATCCATTATATTTCCACGGGAATCAGTAAAGCCCCAGAGTTACGCTATATGTCTCTTTAGGCATTTAGCTGTTCTCTGACTGATTATTGAAGTAGGCCCTTTTGGGAGTATCGTGGTGGCTGTGTGTTTCGAGGCCCTCGTTTGAGTTTGTTGGTCGGATCATTCACAATAAACACAATGAATGGTTCAGGTCCAGTGAGTATGAATGCCGTCGTATTCTTAATTATATTAAGCTTCACGCGTTCTGGAACAGCAGTTGCATAGTCTCCAACTCTTCAGCAAGGAGTGAAGGCTTCGGCCTACTTCGGGCTTTTGAAGTTGCAACTAGGAGTAACCGGAGGATATACGTATCCGAAGGCCTTCTAGGCAAGGATTAAGCTACATATCATCCACAGTGATAATGATACACCATCTGATTAAGGCCCACGGCATATCGCGATAGCGTGATCCGTTGACCATTTTTTCACATTTTCAACCTCATCTTTGAAAAAAAAATGGCCTCCGGAGCACATATCGCACCATACAATGACGCGTTAAGTATGCAAGGCTTCTCAATAATGGCACAAGGATTTTTAAAAGCCCAAATGCGGCAATTTTGCTTATTGATTTACCCTGACAAGTGAAAATAGGGCTTTGTCTGAAAAAAATGTCTTTCATAAAAACCAGCCGGTTGCTCCTGAATGAATTGAGCGAATCTACGGCGATGTGAATGGTCGGTCGGCTTCAATTCCTGCAGCACTTGAACCTTGTAAGGCTTCAAAGTCAAATTCTTACTAGAAATTCACCATGTGGTGGTTTTAGGTCACACTAGTTGTTGAGAATGCCGAGGAATTGCCAAATTTAGCTCTGCTTCAACACCGTGGATCAATGCTGCGATATTTTCGTACATTTCGCACATGTTCGCATATTTTTTATCGAACCTGTCGACTCAAACTTAACGACCAAATTCTAAACAGCGGCTTCAGAAGAACGAATATCTTAAATTTTACGAAATGCAACTTTAACGGAACCACCATTTTCATAGTGGATTTTAATTATTTTAATGCGATTTTCGTGCGAAATTGAGTTCATTTTAACAGTTGCTGATGTATCTAATGCGAATATGTCAAAAAAATAAATGTTCAAGCTTTTGTATTGTTGGCCACAAATAAAGCTACCGTTCGGCCTATAAATTCAAATAAATTTCATTTATATAATACAAATATCAGCTCACATCAGAGGTGTAGATTGGAAATCTCGTTAATGGGTAATTTTCAGAAACAGCTTTATTTTTCATCTACAAAAAAATGCAAAAGAATATATTTGGAGAAGAATACTCCTACAATTGTAGAATGAATTTAAATTTGTTTTTAATTCAACTGTTTTGGATTTTCTATATCTAAGAATCCAACTTAGGCTGGAGTAAATTATAAATGTTTTTTTTTTTCTAAGCTTAAATTATAAATTGTTTTGGACAGCTATTCCAAAAAACAAATGGAAATGGTTAAAATTTAACCATTTGAATTAATTGTGTTAAAGAACTATGATTTCTTTATTTTATGTACACCTAATGCTGGTTTGGGTTAACATTGTGAGTATATTATTTCTTTACAATTTGTTGGTCAAAATCTTTTATTGTACTACTAGTAACTCTGTCCTCCTCCGAAATTGGCCTTTTCCAAGCTTTTGCACTATATCCTATTTGTTTTACTACTGTTCTTGAAAGAGGGAAAAGAAATGCTACTACTACAGCTGTATGCTTATGCTTATTTTACGTGCTTTTTTAATTAAAAGTTCGTGAAAAAAAATATTTGAAGGGATTTTCTACAAGAATTTTCATCTAGTTAGGTTTGAGTTCGCTATTAACTGTGATTTGCTTTAAAGAAAAACAAAGGATTGAAATTCACTGCTGTGTTTCACCAATGGCTTGACGAATATTGTCTTTTTAAGCGTCAATGGTCTCTGGCTTGTAGGCGTAACACTTATCTTTGACGGCACCCCGCAAATAATAGTCCAACGTTGTCAAATCGCAGCTCCGAGGTGGCCAAACGACATAGCTTCGGCTGTGTGGCACATAGCGCCGTCCTGTTGAAACCAAATGTTGTCAGTTCCTCCTTTTCAATTTGTTTGAACAAAAATTCGGTTAACATGGGCCGATAACGATCGTCATTGACTGTAACGGCCACTCCTTGTTCATTTTCGAAGAAAAATGGCCCAATTATGCCTCTGGACCAAAATCCGCACCAAACAGTGACTCGTTTTGGGTGCGTCGGCTTTTTAATGTGTGTGTCCGGGTTTTCTGTGCCCCAAATGAGACAATGTTGCTTGTTTACATAGCGCCGTCCTGTTGAAACCAAATGTTGCCAATAACCTCCTTTTCAATTTTTGTGAACAAAAATTCGGTTAACATGGGCCGATAACGATCGTCATTGACTGTAACGGCCACTCCTTCCTCATTTTCGAAGAAAAATGGCCCAATTATGCCTCTGGACCAAAATCCGCGTCGGGTGCGTCGGCTTTACAATGTATGCGTCCGGGTTTTTTGTGCCCACCAAAATAAATATGAGTCTCGTCTGAAAAGATTTTTTTTTGCAAACTTTTGCTTATTTTCATACCCGCCAAGATTAAAATGAGCTTCGTCTGAAAAGATAATTTTTTTGCAAAATCGGCATCTACTGTAAGTCCATCGCAGGCCCACTTAGCGAAGCGAAAACGCATTGGATGGTCACTTGGCTTCAACTTCTGAACCAATTGGACTTTTTATGGCGTCATACCAAGGTCGTTATGCAAAATTCGTCTAAATGATGTCACTGAAATGTTCAATTTTTGACAATGATGGTTAATTAATGTTGATGGCGCTTCACGCACATTTTCTGCCACAGCGGCAATATTCTCGGGTGTACGCACTGTTTTTGGCTTTTCACGCTTTGGTTTATCGATGAGGATGCCAGTTTCTTTCACTTTTTCACAAGATAACGAACATACGGAACTGACGTCGCTTCTTTTCTTCCAAAATCTGTACGCAATTTTCGCACACATTCTGCAACATTACCATGATTTTCAAAGTAATGTTGCAATATTTCCCAGCGTTGTTCAAGCGTATACACAAACATATTCGTTCAGCGGAAGGATAAAACTAATTACCTGTCAAATTAAATATGAGCTCAGTGTTACCAATCACGAACTAAACACTAGTTGAAGAAAAAAACGTTAGATGGCGGATCCTTTAGTTCGAATAAGATATAAGTAAAAAATCAAACAAAAATGTTTTGAGTGTTTAAAAGATTAAATAATTATTAATTTAAAACATATTTTTACATTCTCTTTTTTCCTTCTAAATAATATAAATTTAATTAAGATTTTAATTTTAATAATCAGATTTTAAATTATTTTCAATACTCTTTACGGTAAAATTAGGGAAGTGGCTAAAAGTAGAGAATGGAAGTAAAAATTAAAATCTATTTTGTTTGTTTGTTTGTTTGTTTGTTATTTTTGTTAAAACAGTTAAATATTTTTAGAAACCTGCTTTTCAACTAGCAAATAAATTGTAATTTTATTACTTAATGTTAAGCTTCATTAGCATATTATTTTTCAAAACATTAAATTTCGTTTGGTTTTCTTATTAAAATTAAATTTAAACAAGAGAAATCCTGTATTATACTTAAAAAATTTTGTTTACAGCTTATGTGGTATTACTGTCATTAAAATATTAAGAATTACAGTTCAATATATTTTTAAATTCATGCAATGTATTTTTTTGGGTTTTCATTGAAAATAGCTAATATTATAATAGAGTCTTATCTGCTGTGTTTAAGTAGCAAAAACAAAAGTCTCCTTCTTAAACACAGGAAATGAAAGTTATTTCCTCTACCTCATCTATATCAATATTGTTTCAAAGGGAATATATTTTAGTATAAAAATATAAATAGTAGAGAAAATAAGACAAGTATTAATATGCTTCAAAGAAGACAAGTTACGCAGTGCTGTCCAATGTTCTTTAATTCCATCTTTATACAGATTAAGTCTTTGCTCTATTATGGTTATATATTTAATAATTGTATGTTTTTATTTCTAACTTTATGCAGAAGAAAAACTACTTACATATGATGAGTTAATTTTAAAAATAACAATAGCCAACAATAACTGTAAGAGAATGTAATGATGTGGTCCATTTATTGGTGGTAAAACAGAGGTGAATAAATTTTCTTGCAATATGAACAAAGTTGTGTGAACATATAGAATAGCAAGACAATTAATTAGCACATGATAAGCAATCGTGGTATTTCCATACTTCAGGAATGATCTTGTTATTAAATAGGATACCGCGCGCAGTTTATGAGTTCAATCCCGCAAATAACATATGGGTAAGAGGCGATTAAATAGAACAAGCCTCCCAAAAGGAAGAAATAAATGTGTGTTAGTACGACAGATAAACTGGTAAAGGCGCCTGCAATAATATTTAGAACAGTAGCAAACAATTATGGTTGCTATAACAAAAGAAGAGGGGGACCATCATAAAGAGTCAGTTTGAATTGGTGTATATAAAGGAGCCTAAGTGGCCTGGTTGGTTACACGAATTTAACATGTACATTTACTAAATAAGGCATAGCTAGGTGCACATGTCTCGCCAGAATAGGTGCCCCTGTAGGCTAGTAGGTAGTGTACTAGCTTGTAAATATGGGGGTTGTGGGTTCGATTTCCAACGAAGACCTTGGTTTTTTTCACTACAAAAATAAAAATTGACTGTCGGTGGGGCTGCTCAGCGATGAAGGCATAGTCACTGGTCATTGTGCTGTCTTATATACGGCAGTTAATTTCCGACTATCCTTCTACTTTCACCACCTGTTTCATCTATTCTCTATTCTTTCCTAAAGAATGTAGCACGGTACTTGACTAAATAGGCATTGTTACCTGAACTGCTACTTCTCTTTAAAAAAAAAAAAAGAATAGCACAGTGGTGGGATGAAATGATACGTAATTATAGCCACATGGTGTAAAATAGAATTGGTAGAAAATTTAAAGTAAAGTAAAAGACCAGTAGGAAAAATATAACAATATATTTTCTGGATTCGTCATTAGCATTCCTTTAGCCGATCTAATTATTCATAGCTCACTGTCAATGTAATGTAATCGTCATAGAACTTTTAATAAATAAATCAAGTCCCAATTGGACTCATATCTACGTATAAGCAGCTATTTTTATTACTTTTTATTGCAATTGTAAAAAAGCTGTCTATTGTGACAGTCACCATCATCAAGTCTTTAAACTTTCTATTATAGAGTACAGATTGCGGAGTTTGTAATATCTGAATTCCTCCTAAACAGCTGGACCGATTAGCATAAATTTTTTGTATGCTTTTGGGTGGCGCCCCAGGTGGTTTAGATTTGCAATTCGGTCCAAGTGGACAAAGGGGCGTGGCACCTACCATACAAACCACGAATTAAAAATCTATTATTTCTGCTCCTGATAACGGTATTTGCACAAAATTTTTTATTTCGGTTAAGTGAACATATTTTAAGTTTTGCTGCAAATATAGGCGGGATTTGATAAAGACGCGTGGTACCTCCCATAAAAATCTTCTTTATGTATATAATTCTACTGTACGTTTGTATGACACTGAATAATTTTTTTTTGCATGCGTTTGGATGCTACCTTTGATGGTTTACATTTACAAACCAGCCCGGCAGATGGCGCTGCAGTCGGTATCCAGGTTTTTCAACTACACTGCAAGTATACGACTGGATCGACTTTGTGTTTCCATTCATTCAATGCATTTAATTTTTTTCTGCGCTGTGTTTTGAAATTATATGGCATCGCATTTACGTAAATATTGAGCGTTGTTTACTTTAAAAATACACACACGCCATAAATTCGTCGCCAGCCGCCAGCCGTTAAAGCAGTCGCGGTGGGGATCGAACTTATTTGTTTGCGTTTCTTCTTTGCGATCTCACAAATTCGCTCTCAATGGGTCAGCTAGTTTATAATAAATGTTTGTATGTTATTGTTTGAAACGTAAGCCTATATAAGTGAAAATCATATGGTAATGGAACACCCTTTAATTATTTTTTTATTTTTTGCACTTGTCGTCACATTTTGTGGGTCAAGAAAAACTACAAATTTTACTTAATTTAATATAAAATGAGAGACTTACCTACCGGCCTGTTTATAGAAAGAGTCGTCTTTATCGGTAGAACAAAATTTAGAAATTTTTCTAAAATTAAATTTCTCAAATTCATAAGTATGAATTTTATATCATGAACAGTTTTTCTTAAAAAATTATAATCTCTAAAGCTCATTCAGAAAAATATACCAACACAGATAAGAACTCATTCTCATACATAAATACATGTACACACATAACCTTACATACATCTGTAATTGTAAATTGGTCGTTTTAAAAGTAAATGGTTGCTAATGGCTTAAAAGCTTTTTTCGGTTCATATCACTCAAAGTAAATTATAATAACTTTTCTACCGCAATTATTTGCAATAACAGGATGTAAGAACAACAGCACGCATACAAGCTGTGGATAAAATCCAAAATGTGGGTGGTAAAATAATGTGAACACAATATTCGTTGTGGCAATAAACCAACATGAGACATTTACTGTATGGGAAATTTTAAAAATGGACCACAAAAATTGTTTAAAAGCATATGTGTGTGTGTGTGGGTGTGGGTGTGTGTAAATAAAAATGGAAAATAGAATGGTTTATGTAAATAAATGATTATCTCTTGCCACACTGGTGGAGCGAAATGCAAATAAAAATACTATTTTAAATAAAATTTTGTATTTGCTCTTCTGCGTACACTTTAAACAAGTGAGACAGGTTGTGCTAATAAGATTTTGATAACTTTTTACACTCATTCCTCCACGTTAAAAGAAAATATTTTCATTTTGTAAAATATACATTTGCGAAGTGAATAATTTTAATCCTGTTTAATTAAGTTCATGTACTTATTTCAATTTCCAAATTTATTAGTAAAGAAAAATGATTTAAGAATTTTTAAAGCAAATAGGATATATACGACACTAACAGAATATATCGCAACATACGTCATTAGTAAGTAACACAGCGTCGACGTTTAGAAATTGATAAATTGGCTACTTGTTTTTGAGAATTGATTTTGCAACTGTTAGAAAAGCAGTCATAATTTGGCTATTTTCTGGGTTATATGGCGATTTTATCTCTTTCCTTAATTTCTATTCAGAAGTTTAACTAAAAAAAGATATATTAGGTACATCTAGGTATCTTATCTCAGCGTTTAAGCTAGGCTTAGGACCACTTCGAGCTTAGCGTGCTGATTTAGATTCGCCTATAATAAAACATTTTAATATTTCCAAAAGACGCAAATCCTGTTTGTTCCTACTCTCCGTTTTGGCAAATGCTCTCTTATAGTTATAATAAATGTTTTTTTTTTGTTTTTTTTTTTTTATAAAGAGAAATAGCACTTCAGGCAACAATGCCCATTTAGTCAAGTACCTACATTATTTAGGAAAGGGATAGAGAAGAGATGAAACGGGTGGTGAAAGAAGAAGGATAGTCGGAAATTAACTGCCGTATAATAAGACAACGCAACGACCAGTGACTATGCCTTCATTGCTGAGCAGCCCCACCGACAGTCAATTTGTATTTTTGTAGTGAAAAAAAACAAGGTCTTCGTTGGGACTCGAATCCACAACCCCCATGCTCACAAGCTAGTACGCCTTGTTGCAGCAGCAACTTGAAAACTGAATTCTTGAGCTACTATAAAACACGGCTTGTAGTTTATTGAATGTTTAGTTTTATTATCTAAAAGCATTATATTACAATTATTTATTTTATTGAATTAAAAGAAGCAAACTATAAAAAAGACTTACTTAGCTCTCTTCTGCTCGGAGTTGTTTCTAGTATTTACGTTATTTTAATAAAAATGAACAAATATCAAACAAGTACTTCAAATGTAAAAACTCAATATCATAGTAACCCGATTACCAAATGTGAAGTGTTTTTCCGTAAAAATAATAATATTACAATTAAACAATTCAATCGAGTTATGTAATAAAAAAACAAAAATTCATAATTTCAATTTAATTCTCAACAAGCCTACAGGGGCACCTACTAGCCTATAGGGGCACGGTCTATTTTACCCACTTTCTAACAATGTTTATCATTTCTTTTTTTCAATTTTTCAACAAAAAAACACAAAAAAACAAATTTTAATTTCATGACGAAGAGAAAAGTTCCGCAATTATGATATCTGGCAAATGTCCGCCACGATTACGGTGACAGATGTCGATTCTTTCATCAAAGTTCTTAATCACTTTTTAGCAAAGCAGCAGTCCAATGTTAACCACATCACGAATTTTAAGCTTTCATGCTGAAATCGTTTCGATTGGCTCCGTATAGAGGCTGTCCTCAACGTAGAATCTCGTGATAGCGTGATCCACTGACCGTTTCCGCATTTCCAACCTCATCTTGAAAAAAAAACCCCAATCACGCCTATAGGCCACACAGCGCACCATACAGTGACACGTTGAACATGCAAAGGCTTCTGAATAATCGCTCCAGGATTTTCAGAACCCCAAATGCTGTAATTGAAAATAACAAAAAATATTTTTTTTAACAAACCCGCTGGCTGTTGCTATATGAATTGAGGGCATCTACGGCGATGTGAATGGTCGGACGGATTTAATTCCTGTTGAACATTGTAAGGCTTCGAGGTAAAATCGTTACGCCAAATCGCCATATGTTGGTTGAGGATAATTAACCCCACTTGATGAGGAATTGTCAAATTTGAATCTGCTTCAACACTGTAGCTTACGGCTATTTTCAGTTGTACCACCCGGTCGACTCAAATTTAATAACCAAATTCTTAATATGTCAAAAAAATAAATGTCAAAACTATCATGATGCTGGTATTGCCACAATTCAAAAACAAAATTCTGGTTGAAAAGCCCGATATTTTAGCATTAACATTTTATATTTTCTTACAAACTTTTTTGCTAAACCTTCTTAGAGCTCCGAAAAATATTTTAAATTCATGTTCAAAACAACCCAAAAATATTTAATTTTTAACGTTTAAGCTTATGCTTAGCTGTTTAAACCAAGATTTCTGTACTTAACACCACACTTTGTCACCCATGACCTTTTTTAAAGTTTTTAAGTTGCTGGCAGTAATTTGCTTACATTCAATTGAATCAAATTTTTTTATGTTACCTAAATAAAAAGGACACCAAGATTCTAAAATTTATATTTAAGGTTTTCTTGTAAGATTTTTGTTTAAATCATGCTTATCTTTATAAATTATAAGTAAGTAAAGGACACTAAATTCTTGAATCCTAACTCTGATATTTCCTTAACTTAATCTTTATGAAATCTGTTTACTAAAAGTCTTATGTATAATAAAAAATTAGCACAAAGTTGGTAGAGGTAACTAGATTAGGCAGAGCCTTATTGTGTTTTGTGGTACAATTTAACCCTAAAAGGTATTGTAGACTAATACCTGTAAGGTCCATTTTTATACTTGAATTGTTGGTAAAGGCTCGCTAAGCTTCTGTTCAGTTTGGTCGCTAATGCCAACCTAACGCTTAGTTTTTTCTTTAAATTTTGTTACAAGTTGTACAATATTTAACTTGAACCCTCATTTAGTCACATTGCTAAAGTTCTATTACAAATGGCTCATAATCACTGAATATAAGTTAATTAGCTTTACAAATAAACAATAGACCTTCCATCGATATCATAGAAATTTTATTTTACTTAAAATTAATAATATTTTTTAAGAGTTACAAATAAGGTATTATTAGATCACTGTTTCCAACATAACGTAAACATTTAATCTAATAGCTGAAAATACAAAACATTAAAATTACAAAATGCCACTATAAAGAGACATTAAATAATTAAAAGAAACACCAAACACAAAAAAAGGAAACGAAATTGTATTCACGTATAAACAAAATTCACACTGGTATGTGAAATGCATTTCTTTGTATGTGTTAAGTACCCTCATATCATTTAAAACAGAAAGCAATTATATTCGTTTATATGTTCATGTGACAAAAAAAGTGTGTAAAACTCGTTTTTGCAAGAGATGTAAGAAGCGGAGAAAAACAAATGACATTAAAAATACAAACAATAAACATTAAAAGAGATTTAAAAAATGTAATACTAATAAAGCTTAAGGGTGTCCCAAACTTTATTGTCTACATAAAATTATTCAGAGTTAATCCCTAAGCTAACATTTGAAAAGCGTTATTCCTTCACAATTCTTTAAAACTGGCAGCTTTTCGTATCATAATAGCATATGTTATTGACACAATACATAACGCAAAAAAAAATAATAGTGACTCTAAAAAACTATTTTTTTTTTTAAGAGAAGTAGCACTTCAGGCAACAATGCCTATTTAGTCAAGTACCGTGCTACATTCTTTAGGAAACGGTTAGAGAAGAGATGCGACAGGTGGTGAAAGTAGAAGGATAGTTACGGAAATTAACTGTCGTATAAGACAGCTCAGTGACCAGTGACCATGCCTTCATCACTGAGCAGCCCCATCGACAGTCAATTTTTATTTGTAGTGAAAAAAACCAAGGTATTTGTTGGGAATCGATCCCACAACCTCTAGTCATGTAAGCTAGCACACTACTTACTAGCCTACAGAGGCACCTAAATATGAAGTAACAGTTTCTGTAACAAATTCCTTAAGCAATTTAATAACAGAACAGTGGTAGTAAAAACTTTTGGTCATCTGTTAAAAGAGTAAAGGATATTTCGACTTTTTAAAAAATGTTAAAATATTCACTAACCCGGTTGATAAAAGCAACCTTTTGGCTGGTATATTTGCAAATAATTCTTATTTGCCGGAAAAATACTAATCACCATCCGAGCTTCACAGAGTACCCGTTACTATGTCGAAGATATTCTTTCGAGCTCGGCCAAGTCTCCTGTGCCGCATGGAATACCAACACTGGTTTTGAAGTAGTGCTCTTCGACGCTAGCGCCAAATTTCTGGAAGTGTTGGAAGGTTGCTAGTGTAACGCCAATCCCCAAAACGGGCGAGGCTCATAACCATGAAAATTATCGCCCAATTGCAATTTGTTCTGCACTGGTACCTGGAGTCAAACGACTTACTTAATATGGTTTCCGTAGGGCACGCTCTACAGATGATTTTCTCGCTTTCCTGTCAAAAAAATAGTGCAACTCCATACATAATTTCGGAGAAAGTAAGGTGGTGGCTCTAGATATTTCCAAGGCGTTTGATAGAGTGTAGCATGATGTACTTTTGTCAAAACTAGTTACTTTTTGTGTCGGTGATTATTTCTCCAGATTTATTTTGAGTTTTCTTAGGAATCGCACTTTACGAGTTGTTATTCCCCCCGGGGGCACATTATAGTCTTCTTGGAAACTACTATTCCATTTAGACTGGTGTCTTGCGGGGTAAAAGGGAGCCCAGGCCCCTCAAAGACTAGTAGGAGTCACCTGGACAATCCACATATTTCCTCGGCAATCAGTTGCCCCAGAGTACACTATTTGTTCTCTTTAGACAATGATGTGCTCTGACTGGTTATTGAGGTTGGCCCCTATATCGGAGTATCGTGGTGGTTGTGGTTTCGGACCTTCGTGAGAGTTTGTGGGTCGGATCATTCAAATTAACATAATGAATGGTTCATGTCCAGTGGGTATGAATGCTGTCGTGTTCTTGATAAAAAAAAAGCTTCATGCGTTCTGGACCAGGAGTTGGAAAGTCTCCAACTCTTGAGCAAGGAGTGAAGGCTGCGGCCTACTTCGGACTTTCGAAATTGCTACTAGAAGTGACCGAAGGATATACGTATTCGATGGCCTTCTAGGGCGTGGTTAGTGTCCAATCAACCAAGTGGTTTGACCACCATCTGATTATGACTATATAGTCGGTGCAGATGTAAATCAAATCACGCTTTATACGAGTTGTTTTAGATGGGATTTCATCCGACGAGCTCAAGATTAATTCAGGGATACCGTAAGGCTCCGTTCTTTCTCTATTTCAATTCTACGATTTATTGCTGTTAATTTCAATAAAAATAAAAATTTAAATGAGACAAACATAAATTAGTCTAGTCGAGCTGGTTTCTAAAATGTAAATTGTTATAATATTGAGCTTGGTTGGAATATTTCCCTTGATATATGTACCGACTAACGTAGGCAGACCACACACAATGGCTAACAACCAAAATGCTACAGCAATGGCAATGGTCGTGTGTGTGGCATGTTTACTACCCCCTTAAGAAAACAATTTTTGTATAAAAAATTTTTTCATCATGTCTTGAAAACCCATAAATTCAGGATTTTCTTGAGACTTACCATGATGGGCATGGAATTTTCTAAGAGGATCTATGATGGCAAAATAACGATCTGCCGACAGAGCTGTTAGTGTAAGAACAGAGACTCCAATAGAGACATATTTAAGAAATTCTGACAGCGTGCAAAGAAAACTTTCCCAAGGCCATGAGTGCACTGTATAAACTGTAGATGTTAGAGGTACAGTCGTCACAATTACTAATAAATCCGCCAAATCCAGGGAAAATATACATCTGTGATATAAAATATAAAGAAGAAAATAATTACGTTCATTTTAGTACAAAATAGTTTTTGCAGTTTCGAAAATATTTATTTATGAATTGATATGAAATATATGATTGTGAAATGCACGATTAAATTATCAAATCATTATCAAATCATTCAAAATATTTTGATATATATTATATATTATTATATATATTTAAAATTTTGAGTCAGTTTGACAGCTGTTCAATTCAGATAATAATTGAAAATGAATAGATTACAACAAGCCTAAAATTGTATATTTTGTTTATCATTAGGTCAGTGTGCAGCCCGTTGTTTTATATTTTATTTAATGCCAGTGAAAACAAAAATGCAAAGGTAAAAACTTTTCGAAAATTTTTCAATCGTTTTGATCAAAATCAAATATATTTTGAGTGACAAATAACGCAAACTAAACAATAGGATACTCTATGAACGTAATAAATAGTTGATAAATTTGTTATTTTCAGGCGCACCCTTTCATTAATTCTGCTGCTTTGACTGTATTTTAAAAATTCACTACTCGAAAGCATAAAGACTTTCTTTATATCTTATACAGGACTAACATATCTTTAATATTTATGCAGTTGTATTTTATAAAAATTTCTATTGTTTTGTAAAAACAAATAAAAGCTTTTGAATATTTTATTTAAATCCTCAAAATTATTTATTAAAAAAAATTTAAACTTTCCGTTTTTAATTTTTATTACGTTTTCTATACCCAACTAAATAACCATTCTCATGTCATTTTTTTACAAATGTTGTCAGATCTTGTTCGTTTCATCTAATAATATTAAAATCCCTATTTCTTATTTTTCTAATTGACCTTTGTCATACTTTCAATCTTATTTACGCTTTCGCAAACGACAGCACCATTTGTCATTCACAATAATTTGGTAATTAACCGAACCAGTAGGAGATGAGTTCCAAAAGGTGGAACATGAATGATACGCTCAGTCATAATCTCGCAACGATCTCAGAAGGGGATAGTGCGAATAAAGTCGATTTTAATGCTCATAAGACGCAATGTTGCATGCTTACGCATATATCTGTGTTCGAAAATGGTGCTGAGCCTGTGCCTGCGGGTGATGTGTATTACGGAATCGGAAGCTTTGATGTTCTTAGCATGTATTCCATTCAATAATTATATATATATGTAAATAAGCCAATGTTTAGGAAGCCCGTGTATGGATAGCTTTCGAAAATTATGAAACGCTCAAACTTCACTCCATTTCATCCACCTATCATATATCGTTAATGGATGTAAAAGACTGCCGAATCCACCCTAACACTTTATATCCAGATCTCAATAATTTGTTTTATAGCGAACTTTGCAGTTCGGGGATTTCTCTAGTATATGATTCTACTCATTGATAAGACGCCATTACAACATTTGGAGTTTAGCACTGTAATTATTTTAAAATTAAATTTTATTTTTCCGTTTATTTGCTCTTTTTTTGATATCAAGTTGCCGTAGGTAAAAACAGCACATTTTGATTTCTGGGTTGAAACGTTTAAAGTGAGTACTGTCAAATTGTATTTTCCCTTAGAAGAATCTTGCGCCTTCTCAATATCGTAAATCTAAATTCTTCTAATTTTTATATATTGTGTTATTATTACCAATGGAAAAAGAACAACATCTATTTTGTTCAAAACGAAAATTTTGATTTGAGATCGCTTAGCAAAAGGAGATGGATCTATAGCGATTACAAAATATTTTAATTCAGGCAAATGTACTGTAAAAGTAATTAAGAAAAAGAAATAGAAAAAAAAATTTTATCATTTATGTCATTTGAAAAAGCCAGATTATCATCTTCATATATTAAGCAGCCCTTTTTATAATTTCAGCAACTTTTTTATAAGTTAACTAAAACTTGTTGCTTCGGTTTTAAGCGATTTTTGAAAATTACTAATTTTTCAATGTTATTTATTCACCCTTTTTCATTACGAATTTTCTTTTATGCGCTTTTCTGTAGAACGTATCCACCGCCCAAAACGTGACCATACAGTGAATTACTTTTTGTGGCAACATTTTGGGAAACTCTGCACAATGTACAAAGAAGATTTCAAAACAACATTAGCAATGCACTGTCGTCGGCAACCACTTTTTTAATTTTTGTTGGTAAAACACAGGAATTAACATTAGTGACGCCCCCACATTCGTAAATTATATTCTTTGTGAAGTGACTATTTCAACAATTATTTTAACAAGAAATTAAGTTTACATTCTTTTAGCTAAGTTTAAGAGTATATGCCTCAAGATTTTGTTAAATTTTGTTTAGTTCTAAATTGTTAAATGTATTTCCAGTAAAGCTTGATTCAGCTTGATATTGGAATTAAAAAAAAAGAAAATGGTAGCAAATAATAGAAAATAATTTTTAGAGCCTTCAAAACTTCAGAACTTGTACTAAAAATTTATATTTTTATAGAAATAATCTTAAAGTCTGCATCTCTAGTAATTAAAATTGGTTTATTATGAAACAACAACAACTTCGTATCAGTAGAAAGACTCCATTACTGGACAGGAGCATTTTTAGGAATTTAATTTTTTCATTTCATAATGTCGTTATGTTTGTTTTTAGCTAATCTTGTGTGATTTTCTTTAACTGAAAATTTTGATATTTAAGTTATGAGTCATTAAATTATACAGAAAATACAGGAATAAGATTTGGTGAAGGATACAACATTTTTTTTCGATGTGATTGAATACTGAAAATCATTTCAGATTTTTATAATAACGATAATAAGGGAAAGTTTTTACGATTCATAATTTCACGGTTTTATAGATTTATAGTTTGTAAGGTGCCCCTTACAAAGTAAGGTAGTGTACTAGCTTGTCAGTATGGGGGTTGTGGGTTCGATTCCCAACGAAGACCTTGGTTTTTTTCACTACAAAAATAAAAATTAACTGTTGGTGGTGCTGCTCAGCGTCAGTCACTGGTCGCTGTGCTTTCTTTATACGGCAGGTAATTTCAGACTATGCTTCTATTTTTACCACCTGTTTCATCTCTTCTCTATCGCTTTCATAAAGAATGTAGCACGGTATTTAACTAAATAGGCATTGTTGCCTGAAGTGCTACTTCTCTTTATAAAAAAAATAATTATAAGAGAAGAGTCAGTTAGAGCATAAGAGGTTTAAATTTAACATTAAGCCATCAGCTGACTAAACCAAAAGACAGTTCTCACGAATCTAAGTCAACCGAATCATTGATTTTGCAGGTATTTCAGCATCCATTAGAAGAGTTTACAGGACTGAAGAATTTAGGCATCTGTGTTAGTGGTAATTTGTAAGTCATAAATAGATCCCTTAATACTTTATTTAAGTAAATATTGATTGTGTTTAAGTATTTGCATAGGATTTAATCTTGAAGCCTTACAAGGCTCCACTCGCCGTAGATTCGCTCAATTCATTCAGGAACAACGCACTGGTTTTTCTGAAAAAATCTTTTTTTCAGACGAAACCGCTCTTCACTTGTCAGGGAATGTCAACAAGCAAAATTGCCGCTTTTAAGCTTCTGAAAATACTAGAGCGATTACTAAGAAGCCTTTGCGTGCTCAACGTGTCACTGTAAGGTGCGCTACGGGGTCTGAATGCGTTATTGGACCGTTTTTTTTCGAAGATGAGGCTGGAAATGTGGTAATGGTCAATGGACCACGCTATAGCGAGATGATAAAAAGAGGTGATAACGTGGATATCACTGATATGTAGTTTCAATAGAACGGTGCCACATGTCACACAGCCAACAAAACGATCAATTTATTGAAAAACAAAATAATTTCACGACAATCAGCAGTTAAGTGGCCAGTTGATTATGTGATTTAGTAGCACTGGATTATTTTTGTGGGGCTATGTTAAGAACAGAGTCTATACGGAGCCATTTGAATAGACTTCAGCCTTAAAACTCAAAATTTGTTATATGATTAACGAAATAGGACCGCCGTTTTGCCAAAAAGTGATTAAAAACTTTGATACAAGAATTGACATTTTTCAATGTGGTCGTAGTGGACATTTGCCGAATTTTTGTCTGCGTAATACAATAAAAAATTTAATCATCTTAATCTAATTTTTGGTTTACAAAATTCTTATTGAAAAACACTTTATATATAATTAATTAGAATCTAATAGTGTCTCCTCCTTAAAAAGGCATAGTTTGAAAGAAAAATTTTATCAATCAACGAGAAATGTATGTTTTGTATTAAAATTTTATGTATTAAGAATTTAACATCGAACTTATATTGTGGATGCGCCCTAATATATTTATATCTCTACAAAAAGTATATAAAGCATTGGTATGTGTGGCTTGTATTTCTGTTATTTTTGCCAGGGACTGAGTCGAAACAGCCAACAATTACAAAATTTCCACAATTATTCTAAATGAAATAACATTTGTAGCAGACAAGGCTGCCAACTTTTCAAATAACAAAATAGCTAGGATTTAAAACTGGCTAAAATTAGCTAATTCTAAGCGAATTACCTTTAACATTTTAAATACTCAATAATTTAAGTAATAATTTTTTCATAAACAATTTTTAAAAACAAAATTCAAAGTAAAAAATTTGCTATTGCCATTTTCCGTCCTAATTGGCTGGTTTGTATTCGATGGCGAGCGCTTTCGATGCGAATGCATCATTCTTAAGCCGCGGTTTAGTTTGTAAGAGTACAAACTAAACTGTAAGAGTACAAACTAAACCGCGGTTTGAGAATGATGCATTCGCATCGAAAGCGCTCGACATCGAATACAAACCAGCCAGTTAGGACGGAAAATGGCAATATTATTTCATTTACTGGCGGAGGACAACCAAACAACATAATATCAAAAATTTACATTTAAGCTACGGCTCATTTAAAAATCCCCAAAAATCTGCAAAATATTTGAAAAAAAAAACTTAATGTTAACGTTACACTCTGTTCCTGCATATTAATCACCTGACAGATAGCAGTTGGCCATATGTTAAAAGCTGGATGAAAAAATATTCCTGAAATGGCAACTTTGGAAGCAGAGCCTTAAAAGCACAGACACACATAATTTAAATCTAGGGGAACTAAATACCAGTGTTTGTTTTACTTGTATATTCTTGGGGACAAAAACATTATTAACTTTGATAATAACAAAGACAGAGAAAATAAACCAAGGCAACACAGCAAATAAAGAAAACAAAGACGAACAACAAAAAATAAATTACAAACAATTACATTTAGAGGTAAATAAGAAGACCCATATAAAACTCATTAAGGAGCAGTTTTTCTTCATTTTCGTTTTCTAATTTTATTTAGTGCAACTGTGTTATATTGCTTTGAGATAAACTGTATGTTAAATGGATGCCACAAATATATTTATGTTTTTTGCTTAAGTAAATGAAAATATTCCATTTGCTTTAAATGTCATCTATAAATTTTGAAAAGTTTTAAATTAGTTTTACAACACGATTTTGGGTAAATAATTAAAATAACATTGTAATTAGAGTTGCGACATTTTGGAATTAGTTTTAGTTTATTATAAGTGTTTAATTAAATGTTATTTCAAAATAATCTTAATCTTACAAGAAAAGTTGTAGAAAATTAATTAGGTTATTTAGATAAATAAAACGAAATATTAAATAGGATTCAAATGAAAAACGCACAAAACTTTTAACCAACAATCGATAAAATAATTTAGGTAGCAGCCGAAAAAATTATTTAATATTCAATAGCCTAACTACGAGATTAAAACCTTCTCCAAAATTTATTAAATGTTTTGATTATTCGCCAAAATACCCAAAAGTCAAAAGAATAGTGGTTCGAAAAATATTATGATAAGACAAATAAATATTTTCTCACCATGTCATTAAATATTATTAATCGTCCAAAGTTTAAAATCGATTGGCGAAATATTTTTACAGCCATTTTCAAGCGTTTGACAATAATTTGCTCTGGAAGGTGACCGATATCTATGTTGCGACCCCCCGGAAATGAAGTATGTAGTATTAAAGCCAGGTCCCCAGGAATATTCCAGGTTGGTCTTGGTTGCGGTTGTGGTGGTTGTACATCCCTCATAGTATTGCGTCTTCGTCTGTTTATTTGGGTGAACAATAGGTAGCTTGTTAGGATGAAAATTAGAGCAAGTCCTCCATAACCCACAGCCAAACTGTGAATCTCCTGATTGGGTGTGGGTGATGACAGGTCGTGTAGCTGGGTCCTTACTTCCTCTTGTAGTCGGGTGATATCTTCGAGATTCAACGGCTGTGCGAGCGTTTGTTTCCGGTTCAAGCGTGCGAACTGACTTCTCAGCACAATTGTCCGAGGAATTGTATTACAAAGTTTGTGTTTTTAATTCTCACAAAAATTGGCTTCAGGTTGTAAAAGAAGGCAATCGTAAGAATTAACAGTCTATTCTTTTAATCAATCAATCAATCAATCAATCTTTTAGTTAAACACACCACGGATTTTTAATTTTAAGGCTGAAATCGATTCTATTGGGTCCGTACAGACTCTGTCCTTAAAATAGCCCCACAAAAAATAATCCACTGCTGATAAATCACAAGATCTGGCTTGCACTTAACTGCTGATTGTCGTGATATTATGCGATGGAGAAATTTTGTTTATAATCAATTAATCGTTTCATTAGCCGTATGACATGTGGCACTGTTCTGTTGAAACCACATGTCACTGATATCTACGTCGTCAATTGAGTTGTTAGCATCTCACGATAACGTGATCCACTGTTGCCGCATTTCCAGACTCGAGGATGAAAAAAAAAGTCACAAACACGCCTCCACATTACATAGCGCGCCATACAATGACACTTTGAGCATGCAGGCTTTTCAGTGATCGTTCTAGACTTTTCAGAAGCCCAAATGTGGCAATTTTGCTTGTTGACATACCGTGACAAGTGAAAATGGGTTTCGTCTGAAAGAATGGATTTTTCAGAAAAATCAGCCACTTGTTCCTAAATGAATTGAGCTTTTCTACGGCGATCTGAATGGTAGGTTGGCTTCATTTTCTGCACCAGTTGAATCTTGTAAGGCTTCAAAGTCAAATCCGTACGCGAAATTCGTCATATGGTGGTTTACATAACCCCAAATGTTGATAACGTCGAGAAATGGACAAATATTGATCTGCATCAACACTCTGGGTCACGGCTGCAATGTTTTTAGTTGAAAAACCCGGTCGAGCATGCGGTGGTGTTCGCAAAGTTTGTATCCAGGCTGCCAAAAATATCTCGAAATTTACGAAACGTGACTTTAACAGAACCACCATTTTCATAGTGGATTTAAATTATTTTAATGCGATTTTCATGCGAAATTAAATTTATTTTAACAATTGTCAATGCATCTGCGACAAATACGTCAAAAAACAAAACGTCAAAACTATTAGTTAGTGTTACCAAAATTGAAAAGCAAACAAACCCGTTATA
The DNA here is from genome assembly GCA_030448955.1 of Trichopoda pennipes. NCBI lineage: Eukaryota > Metazoa > Arthropoda > Insecta > Diptera > Tachinidae > Trichopoda > Trichopoda pennipes. Next base: position 8,531,096 of record JASKUP010000088.1, read on the forward strand.
GTCGTATATGTTTTATAAAAAGTCGATTGTTAGTTTAAGAAAGAAGAACAAATTATAATTATACTTTTGCTTTTTTAACATTTTATACACAATTTCTTGAAATAATAAGTTTTTATATAAAAATTAAATAAATTTTATTTTAATTTTCAATATATCACCACACAATTGGGTGGTAAAAGTACAAATTGTTTATGCATTTTTCGTTGCTTTTCCTGAAAATGTCACCAAATTTAAAAATAAAATTATTAATTAATTAACATATTTTCTTTTCTTCTTTTTTTTCTAGGTAAGTTCAATCGAATGCAATGTTGTGCAAAACAATACCAAAGGTAACTCTGCAACGAAAATGGAATTTGGCTTATGAAAAAGCTGAAAGTTTTTAGAAATAAAAAATATTATAATTGATGAATACTTTAGTGAAACTTTACATGTTGGCAAGTTTACCAAACACATACATACGTACATAATTATGCTTTTCGCTAAAGACATATTGTTTTAATGGCAAATTTTAATTGGAAACATTTAGAAGCATACTTATTATATATTACGATGTGTCAAATTTGTCAGTATTAGGAAAATATTCTATCCATTTAAAATAGATGATGTACTTAATTAGATTAACACAATATAAGTCAGGTTATTATATATCGGGTTTTCCAACAAGCTGTTTATTTTTAAATTGTGCCATCACCAACAACACGATAGTTTTGACATTTAGTTTTTAAACGTATTCACAGCAACTTTGATTACTTAAAAAACAATGACTTTCAAATTTGAAAATCGCATTAAAATAAATAAAATCCACTATAAAAATAATAGTTCTCTTAAAGTTACATTTCGTAAAATTCACATGATCCACATAATCGTGCTTCTGAGACCGCTATCAAGAATTTGATCTGAGTCGACAGGCTCGATACGAAATGGCGATATTTACGTAAGAATTTAACTTTGAAGCCTTACAAAGTTGAGCTGGTTTAGAAATTGAAGCCGACCGATGATTCACATCGCCGCAGGTTCGCCCAATTCATTAAGGAGCAAACGGCTGGTTTTTTTGAAAATATCATTTTCCAAACGAAGCCCATTTTCACTTGTCAGGGTATGTCAACAAGCAAAACTGTCGCATTTGGGCTTCTGAAAATCCTAGAGAAAATCCTATTGAGAAGCCTTTGCATGCTCAACGTGTTACTGTATAGTGCGCTATGTATTCTAGAGGGGTGATTGGACCTCCAGACTAGAATGGAAAAGCAGTAAATTGCGTATGTTCGCAATCGATCAACAATGCATTCGTGCGACATCTATGCAGGAGAATTCGGGTTTGCTTAGCCGCAATAAAAACAATATTCTTGCCGTTTCGTAACTACAACGCATCAAATAACAAACAGTTAACTGAACATGCGGTTGTACATTAGTTTGGAGCTTGTTTAAATTCTAAAATTAGTCTGTATTGCAAGAGTTGTTTCAGTTAAAAGTTTTATTTCTAAAACTTATCTTAGGTACTTAAAATAAGTGTGTTCCTTTAAAGAATTGAAATACTTTTAAGCTGGTACTTAATTTTTTCTATCTTCTTTGTACGCTAACATAAGATAACTTATATCAAAAATTAAAAATTAATTTACGATACAATAGCAATAGCATCTACATTGTTATGAAGAGAAAAGTCTGAAAGAAAACTAAATATATGCGACTATTTATAGGGAGAACAAGGATAGATAGCGTAGGGATGAAATTTGTTCAACGAAATTAAAATTTGTTCCGTAATTGTCATTAGTTACAAAATTAGTTCGATAAATGTACACAAAATACGATAGATATATGCAAAGAATGTTGTTGACGAATAACGTAAAGCAATTTTGCATTACAATCTGTAGAAAAACTTCTCCATAAAAACTGAGAAATGAAAATATAAATATACTTAAGCAGAATTCATTAATAGTTAAACTTTACTTTACTTTGCACAAACTTTACTTTACTTTGCACACACGGCAAGTTAACTCCATAAAACAGCAACGACGACACTTGTGGTTTGTTGACGTTATTTTTTACTGATACTCTGCCTCGTGAAGAAGATTAAGCAAATTAGAGTCGCAGTGCAAACGACTTAAAAAAATATCTTTCTTCATTTTTAATTATTATTTCAATGTTTTTGTTTATTCTGCTTTTCCCACCACCACAACTATTATAATTAAATTAGATTCAAATTGCGTCCATGTTAAGGATTAAAAAGCTCCTAAAATCTGAGGTATTTTTAAAATGTTCGCTTAATAAATCTTTATATCTTTTAAATTATATTAAATAACGTTCCGAATGCATATATTATAGCTAAACCAAAGTAGACCAACGTTCTGTACTTAAAAAGTAAAATCGAAGGGTAACAAGGCCATAGGAGAAATTCTTATTTTAGACTTAAAAGAACTAAGCTGTATGAACTTAAACAATTCTTAAGAGGATACAAAAGTTTGGATTGACTTCGATGGAGACTTAGCAACAGTTTTAAAATAATATTCTCACTGTAAAATAACGCCTGCCCAAAGCTAATTTGTAATTACTTATCTGTTATAAATAAAACCAGTTTTACCTGATAGTTCTATGGTAGTTGTTACACAACAGCCATAGTGTGTTCTATTGGTCTCTCTATGGGTATAGGTTATCGGGTTATTTAAAAATTAAGCTTTTTAATATCATCACCACCTTCTCTATCATAATCATTAAACTCTGCTTTTTTGCCACATTTAAATACTTCAGTACCATCACCATCATACTGAATATATTGTAATAGGCCGCTTTCATCATAAGATTTCGAAAATAGATATTTATGAGCAGGATCTGTTCCTATAGTGTATAATTAATTCGTATTTATTATATTATTATATTCTTTAAAAAATCCTTCTAATTGACAGTGATTTTACCGCAATCCATGCTACTAGATGCATATTTGTTGCTGTTGTATGTGCATAAAAATGTCCCTTAAAAATAAATTTTTGAAATGTTGAAATAGTACTCGCTAAATTTGTTTCTATTTGAGAAAAACTCATGTGTAATTTTACTTCCCTAAAACTATCGAAAGTCACGGAACACAGTGTCGTGACTGCATATAACGAGTGGCCATAAATAGAAAAGGTTATTGTAAAGAGCTGAAATTTGGCACGTATATTTAGGTTAGCAAAACATAACAAAACCTTAAATTTAAAAAAAAATCGGAGCAAGGATTCGTGTCCTTCCCTTTCCTATCCTTCCTATCTTGAAATTTAAAATCATAAAGTAATTGTAATGTGATATTTTTAATGATTTGACCAAATTTGATTCAGATAACGCCTGCTAAAAAATATATTTTTTCAAAAAATTAAAAAAAATTAAAAGTTAAAAAAATTTTTGTAAATTAATTCCGAAGACAACACACATATTTTTTTAATTTGATGAATAAGCATATACATATATATGTATCTATGTAAAATATATATTCAAGATTTTAGGAACTGGACTTAAATTACGAAATATATAAATATAACTTACTTATTAAGTCATGCAGTAGAATACTATAGGGAAACAATAAATTTAAATTTTGTAAAACAAATCGTAAATTTTTGTTTCATAAATATCTAAAAGTAAACAATTACGATTCGCTTGAACCGTACATATCTTTACTATGCAGTGATACAGTTTCAAAAGATATATCTTTATTATTATCATCCTTCACATTTTGGGACTTTGTTTTTCTAAAGTTATATAGTTACGTCTTCAATGGGAGCTTACACCCAATGTGAAGTAAACACTCAAAGGACACTCAGAAGGTCTACCACGAACATGGCTAATACTAGGGTTCTAGACAGCAAAAGCGAAAAATAATAAAAACTATAAAAAGCACTCACAATACAGTAACTAATTTAAAAAAATACAAACATCACTGAAATTTATTCCGTGTATTAGCAAATCGGTATTTAGCCAGTCACAGAACTTACATTCGGTTGCAATCGGACCACATTCGCTTTAATTCTGAATTTAAATTCGAGCTCCCACAATTTCTGATAATTTTTAACTACATCCTTGTTTTCCTTTAACTCAATCTAAGAATTAAAAAAAAGTCTCGCATTTTCATTTGAGTGACACTAAAAAAATAACAATTATTTAAATTGGCGTACTTAAGCGCAGCTAAATTTTTATTTTTACAAATTAACATACTTTTTGCTATAAAATGAAAGAAAAAATATCCCGGTAATACTTGAAAATTTTTCTTTCTTCACTATTATATGTTTGCTTATCACAACAAGATTTGTTTTGTTTTCTTTAATTAATATCATTCTTATAATGATGCATACACTGTTGTCGACATATGTAATTTAAAATACCGTTTATATACTTACAACATAATACAAATAACTAATGTAGTACAAATGATCATTTTTGAAGAGCCATATCTTCAGAAAAAATTATTATTTTAATCTGATTTTTTTTACGCTTATTAGTAAAAGTGTCTTTTAGTAAATGCCATTAGCCATAATTGGATTTTTCTATATATGGCCACTCTTGCAACACTGTGCAATTATGTATAAAATTTTCCTAATGGTTGTATTGATTTCGGATTAAACAATTGTTTACTGTCATAAAAAAGCTGTTACACCTAAATATATTTTATATGCATATTATGCATATCTCAGATGAATTTTTCGGGCCGTAAAACATAAAATTTCCATCACTTTTAATGGGGGAAAAAAATCGGACAACACAGAGCAATTTTTGTAAAACTCAGGTATTTTGAGGTATTGAGAAATATGGTTTATATCTTTGATAATATTTGGATCTTTAAGCAAAATTGCAAAAACAATAAAAGTGATAACAATTTTAACTCTATTTAATTGCTTAAATGTTTGTTTTGTTGTACTTGAATTTTTATTCTATCAATAAAACTAAATCTGAACGACTTCATTCGTAGTTGTTAACTATTATATTTAAGAGTTTTCATTACTATTTTCACATTTAATTACTCCTAATGCCAACATGAACACAAACAATACAAAAGAAATATTCCCCTAGTTTTTACTATTTCCTCTGTTAATTTTAGTTCTATACCCACTGCCTCGTTAAGTATTCTTCTGTGAATTTGAAAGAAGTAAAAATGTAAAAACAAAAAGATATAAGGTTAAAGAAATGTAGATTATTATTGAGTTACCAACTACAGCTTAATAAAAGCAGCCATTCAGTTTACACCTTTGAATCGTTAAATGTTATTTTTGCAGTTGTAAAACTAAATTGCAACTCATTTGTTTAGAGGATTTTGCATTATACAGATGTTTGTTAGAGAGTCTATATAATACTGACTCATATATGTATTTTCTACGAGTACTACGAACACACCTACAACTACGCTATTTATGAGCTAAAATGCATTTTTAGCATGAAATTGCTTAATTGATGTCTTCAATTAAAAGTTTATTAGTTTCTCGTTGAAGTATGTTTTCTTCATAAAATTGTTCAAATTCATAAAAGTTCATAAATAAATGATTTTTGAGCTGCTACATGTAGAAAAAGCAATAAAAACCGAAATTAGATTAAACATTTTTTGTGTTTGATAGCAAAATCAACTTTAATTATTAAAGCAGTTTTGGCTTTATTATTCATTTTTCTAATTTTATTAAGCAGAAGGTCTTTTATAAATCTTAAATTTATTGTCTCACAATGAAATGAATTTGTTTAGAAAGGTCTTGTCCTTAAATAAATTTGAAAAGAATATCAACTTAACACAATTAATAAACAGTCGTAATTAAATGTTAAAAAATATATGAATATTCTTTACAGGCGTAAAAGGTTTAATTTTAATATACGAAACTGTAAGTCATAAAGTAAAAAGGCAAAAAACAATATAAGAAGAAATTTAAATTATCGCGCATCTTAAAACCTCATAAACATGCAAAAAACTCCAAGTAGCTGAACTGATGCCACTTTTCATTGAAGTTCAGTTATTTTCATCTCTATATGTAAATTAAAAGCTTTAAGTTTAACGTTCGCCAAAGTGCAGCAACGAAAAATTTTAAATCAAAAATCTCAAATCACTTCCTTAACTGACATATGCAAAATAATCCTTTTTTCATACATCCATATGTTTTAGAGCGTGCTTTCGAGCATTGTATATTGCGTATCTTCTGATAACTCACAACTTTAGAAATTTAATTTTTAGTTCATTATAAAATACATGACATTTAGTTGAGAAAAGCGATACTTTAGAATTTTCTGTTTTTTAATATTTCTATTGTTACGTTTATACCTTTTATAAACGTTTTGTTGTTGTGAGTTCTTTATTGCAAATGAATAACACCAAATTTTGGAGTTTTTTAATTAATTACAAGTATATTTATTTTAACTACACAAAGTTGAGACTATAGAACAATATACTTAAGATGCACATCTTTACTTCGCGAGGTTTATTTTTACATTTACTAACTATCAGCTCAAACGATGCTTTTTTATATTTGTCCATTAGAAGTCTAGAAAATTTAAGTATCTTCTACTCCCTTTGTATCACATTTTGTTGTTGTATGTTGTTCATTCAATGTATAGGCGCCTGTATGCCTGTGTGTATTTTTGTTTTTTTATACTGATAAAGTTTCTTCTTGAGATTTATTTGAAAATATTTGCATTTGTCTTGTGTAGATAAGTTTTCTCAGAAAACCATGCACTTAGTAAACAGCATATCAAGTTCTTGTTGCGTGTATTTCTACGCAGTTTGTAACTAGACATTTGTTGTTCTCTTGCATGCCACGCAGTTAGTAAACAGCATATCAAATTGTTATTGTTTGCATGAATAAAATTTTTACGCAGTTTATAACTAAACATTTTGTTGTTGTGCATATGTTTTCTTAGCAAGCCACGCAGTTAGTAAACAAAATACCCAGGAGTATAATTTATTTCTTAATTATATTCTTTTAAAACTTAAGCAAAACACATCCGTAACAATATAAAAATTTACTATAAACTTAAATTTGTTTTAACAAGAGTAGACAGCCAAGCATTATAAGAATTTAAAAAAATACTAATATATTTTTGTTCAATTATTACTGAAAACATGAAATTAACATCGAACTAAATAATTTTCAGGTAGTAATTGACGCGTCGCATTTTTACATGTAATTTTCCTTTAAAATTGTAAAGGAAAATTTACAAAAAAGCCTTAAACGGGGAAAAAATTTTTCAAAAAATTGTTTTATTTTATAAAACTGGTTACCCTGACTTTTTTAACTGCGGAGCTGTCAAATCCTTTTTGGAGTATATGGCCAAGAGATAGAGCTTTAATAATCTGTTTATAATTTTTCAATCGGTATTTTGAACTCCAAGGAATTTTGGGGTAAATTATGAACTTTGTTTCAAAATTGGCTATGTTTTGATAGGGCTGTAGGATGAAGCGTCATAATTTTTGTCGCCATTTTTTTCTTTTATTTGCAGTTGCTAAAGGTTATCTATAAAATAGTATAAAAAAATTTACTAGTACCAAAGTAAGTTTCAATTATATAAGCAACAAGCTTAAAAAAACAGCAGTCCTTACATTTTCCCAATTCAGGGGGTTATAACCTTTTAACGAAACCTGCTATCAAAACAAAACTTGCCACTGTTTTATTATCTTTTGCCAAAATAAAAGTACAAACTGCATTTTGTTTTTAATTTTATTTCTCGGTTAGATTAATATTTAACACTAGATTGATATTATTTTTACTATTTCAATAACTATGAGTTTGATTAGAATAAGTATAACATTAAATGCTTTAAATTAAATATACTTAACTTTGTTATATTTGAATTAGTTGTAGAAGTTAATTAAGGAAATACTAAATTAAATGAATTCTCAATTTCTTAAAGGGTTATTTCCATATATGGTTTTTGTTAGTACCCCTTATAAGGGTTCTTGTAGAAGAATTTATTGGTGAAAATAATGTGTTTGGAGATATGTGGCGTTTTCCAAATATAATAATTTATTGCTGGATAGAAATTGTTCTCTTTCCTTTTTTTTCCGCCGCTTATTCTACGGATGTCTTAATTTATGACCCAGAAATGTTCTCCTTTCTTTTTTTGCTCCCATTTTATGTGCAAAGTATCACGCTATTGCTGCACTCCCTGTTTAAATATCAAATTTATCTTTCTTCTATCAAAACTAATGTAAAAGCAATATGGAATATTGCCTTACAACTTTGAAAAAAATATCACAAAAATTTCTTTTACGAAAGGATAAGGATGGCTTTTTCATGCTCTTCAATGTGATGTTTCTATTTCCAAAGAACTTTTCTGTGTTCATTCGGTAATTAATTGGTTATAAGTTCAGGCAAATGCCTATATAGTAGCCTACAAATCTACGTGCTCATAATTGTTAGAAAAAACTGTAGGCATCAGTGACTCGTATATTAGACACAGGTATTCGTTGATCTAACAAGATATGTAATGACATATACAACATTCTTACATTTATTCCTTTTAATAAACGCTTTGTTATTTTGAGTGCTTTTATTGCAAAATAACAACATAGTATTTTAGAGTTTTAAAATTATGTTAAACGATTTATTTACTAATGTTTTCAATTCAACAAACCAAAACAATTTAGTATTAGATTTATTTACTTATTAAACACAAAATAACCACGATGGTAATTTTGTTGGCTTTATGCATTGATGACTCAACTTGAATCAATTCATTTCCTTAGCATGTAGTGCTTATACAGCTGTTTTAAGCGGTTCCCACACATATAAGAATATTCTACTTTAACATCACACCATATTGTTATTGCTGTCATTCAATTTAGGTGCCTGTTTAACTGTATTTTATTTTTTTATGTATTAGTTGTTTTTGTTTTCAGTTGTTTACTTCTTTTATAGAATTTCTCATAAGCATGTTGCTGTTGTTGTTGCTTTCAATCAGCTTAGGCACCTGCTTAGCTGTGTGTTTTGTTTTGTTTTCTATTGTTTATTTCATTGGTACAATTAAGTAGAGCTATGTTGTTGTCTTGCGTGTATAAGATATCTTAGAAAACTAGCCAGTTTGTATAATACACAGTGCATCGTTTACTTTTCTTTTAGTGTTAATTATTCTCTTCTAAAAATTAATAAATCATCATTGTATCAATATTTTCAATAATAAAAACCACGTCTGCGTAACTGTATGTGTTTAGTCGTATGTTAAGGAATTTGCGGTTTACGTCAGAGTTATTCAAAAAATAAATATATTTGTAAGGGAAACAAACCAATTTAATCTATTTATCAAAGATCAATATTTAACTAAAGCTAAGATCCTACATTACAATTTTTATCGATACATTACATTACAGCGTTTTCAAATTAGGCAATAGAAACGTACAACACTGTGTTTATAAGTATAACTTTGCTATACTTTATATAAACAACAATAGATTGTGAACAGCCTTATTCTATAGCACAACAAAAAGTGTTATGCATTAAAAATCTAAAAAGCATCTAGCTCAAAAAATTCTCTTAGGCTATTAAAATTGGTAAATATTTTAGATGTGTAATAAACTTTTCTGCATTTTAGTACGTAAACTTAAAAATAAAAATAAAGATGGTGGGCAAAAGTAGAAAAGCTTAATTGAAGTTTCTTTTTATGAGAAATTCAAAGAAAAGTCAGATTTTTTTAAATATATGAGAAATAGAAATGACATATTTTCCTAAAAGATTTAGTGGTTGGTATTTTTTTTTTATTTTTATATAAAAAAATTGTACAAAAAAATTACAAAAAGAGTAATCATAATTTGTATATTTATATTTAAGATATTGTACAGCTTGGATGATAAGCAAAAGTATTAAAAATTAGCCAACAATTTTTTACAAAATATGTTTAAGCTCGCATAATAACAAGAAGAAAAATGTACTTAAATCTTAAAAAACTTTGGTAAATAAACTGCTATTTATGCCACAAACTTAATAAAAACAAACAGATAGACATAATTCAAAATTAAGAAAGATAAAGAAGAATAAACATAAAGAAAATAAACTTAAAAGTGAAGACAACAAACTGTCAACGTCAAAACGGAAATATCCTAATGTTGAAATGACTACAACAAAAAGAAAAAAAAAGATTTTAACGATTTTTTTAACAAATATCAAGAAAGGCAAAATAGCACATAGAAAGCAGCACGATATTATAAAAAGTACAACTAATTCCTTTCTATTGTAGAGGTAAAAAAAACTTTCTGAATATACCTAAAAGTTTTGAAAGCAAGCGCTAAGAAGTTTTAATGTATAAAATTATTTATACTTTAAATTGATTGCTTAAAATTTATATTCTTGTGAGTAGTAATCGATAGCTGTCGATATGTCAACTACAATGCCAATAATGGCCGTTGTCGTCACTTTGCGTTGACATTGACGTTCATAACAGAAATTATTATTTTATAAACCGAGAAATACATAGAAGAGTGGCTATTGTAATATCGGCTTGATGTCTTCACATTCACCATCGAATTTCCGTGCGAAATTTTATTTAGTCGAAAAATGATAAAAAGTTATATTTTCTTCTATCCTGATAAAAAGTTCTTGATCAATGGATTTAAAAAAATCATTGAATAACTTTTGGTTTAAGTCGTCGGTGGATAATTCCTTAAAGTAATCATGAATAACGAATATAATAAATCAACTTATTTGGTAGTTTCAAATCGAGTTTCCTAGAATAGGTGTCTTTTTTTACACATTGATACTAAAAAATCCACGAAAAAAAAGAACGTTTTTACTATGATCAGCTCTAAAAAAATTTTTAATGAATATTAAAAAAACTTAATTATGATATTACATTACTGGAACGGAGTAAAGGACTAACATATGGGCAAATCCTGCGTTACTAACGCTACATTCGTACCCGTTTTCGGATTGAAATATAACAATTTATTGGCCTTTCAAAAGACATACCTTTAAGCTATACACAGTGTTTAGTGGGATTTGAATGTACTTTCGAATGTCTTTATAAAATATTTTTGTTAACAGGTATAATTTGCGAAAAATTTTATCTCAAAGTATTGTCACGCACGCTACAGAAAATGAAAGTAGCTTTGAAGGTTAGGGTATGTTTTTGTAATTTTTAGCAAATTTTGTATAATAAAACAGAAAAGTTAAATACTTAAAAGAAAGATTTATATAAGAGAATTCTAAAATAACTTACTTGCAGCCAAAAAATGTTATAGTTTTTTTACAACAGCCATAAACCCAGCGTTACACACGCTACGTAAAGCACGCTACATTTGTTCCTTTAATTTTTTAGAAACAATTGTATTTATTTTAACAAAACAATTCATATTCTTTTTTAATAACATCATTTAATTCATATTTTATGTTTATAAATACATTATTATTTTTGTTTTTCCTGATGATGCCAACCAAAGGTGTGGCGAAATATCAAAAAAATAATAATAAATAAAAAATTCCACTCAAAGTGGGTCAAATCGAATTTTCCTTTAAAAAACGATGAATTTGTTTTTAAATTGACTTGCGCAGCCAGCAGAAAATAAAAATGACTTTGAAATAGCATTTTGTGTTTTAAGTTTCTGTACAATTACCTGAAGAAAGCAATGAACATATTTATTGTGTGACAGTTGATCGCGAGTAATAGCAAATGATCTTGTGCAATTATGAGTGAAAAGCCTATAGTTTTCCGCAAAATCGACTTGCAGAACAGCTTTATCTTGTTTTGAAAGTATTTTTTTTTTTGAGTCCTTTTAACATAAGTATGCAGTTTAAAGCAATTTAACTGAGATTCCAATTCATTAATCAAATCAGTTATTGGCCCTTTCGTACGACTAAGGACCATGCGTTTGTCAACGATTCTCCATTGCTTCCATTCAGCAAGCTCTTGGAGTTGATTAATGTAAATAAGAGGGACGAAAGCATATTTAATGTCTTTAATGCACTTGTTACATTTATTCCTCAGACAAACTTCATTTGTTTCATCACAGCACACCTTTTTTAAAAAATTGCCACAGTTAGATGGGAACATACGAAAAATGCCAAACATAGCTTCCAATAAAAATGCAAAATGGGCGTGTTACTGGCAAACACACATGTCATGTGGAAGCTTACTAAATAATTCCACGTGTTTTGGTCGGTTGTTATTAATTTTAGTACGTGAAATATTTGTTTCTGGAAACGTTGTTTTAAACAATTCATATGCTTCTTCAATTGTCATAACCATGAATATTTTAGATATTGGAAGATTATTTGATTTTGATATAAGTGGGGAACAAAATTTGCAAAGACTTTTATTGTCATATTTGGGAGAACGCAAATCATTACGCACGCTACAGAAATGAATATGCTGTAATTTTTTGGTTTTTAATTGTAGAATTTAAAATTTTTTCTTCTTAAAAGCAGGATATTAATTTAAATTAAAATTATAGATGAATTGTAAAAAAAAAATTTTTCCACTCACAATATAAAAAATATCTTATTTTCCGTTACGCACGCTACAACGCATTTACCTGGCATTTCATACCAAATTTTACTGCTTCCATAAAAGTAGGCAAAATTATTTTTTTTTTTACAAAAATTATAGACAGAATTGAGTGAATAACGATATGGCTTTCGATTGGCCCATCTATGTTAATACTAATGCAATGATATCAACACGTAAACAATTTTACTTTTTTTGTATAACATTAAAAGATCTGAGGTAAGGTAGGACTTTTTAATAATTTTTGTGTTAATCATCATCGAAATAATTTTTTTTATAAATTTATAAAATTAGATATCTATTTTAATGCTCCATTAAAAAAAAAGTTAAGTTCAAAAATTTTTGGCTGGTAGAATGTTTCTGGCATATGCCCATATATATAAGAAACTTTAGCAAAAATCAATTTACAGGCATCGTACTCTAATCAATTCTTATTGAATGTCTGAATTGTTATTTAGCATTTTCATTTATAGCTTATTTAAAAAAAATTACGTCGTTGTAACTTTAAAGATACCATTTTGCTATTTAATGTAATATGAAAACGCTAAGAAATTAATAATACCAACGTTTAAAATCCGGAAAAAACATTGATTTCTTTACTATGAGATGCTTAGACTTTAATTTAGGCTTAGGTATAATTTACATCAAAATACAGATGCACTTATCCATTATGTATATCCGTTGTTAAAAACAAAGATAATGTGTTAAAGTAACGCCATGAAAATTTTAATTTTTATTTAATTTTGTCACAATTCATTTTATCTATATATAAAAATTAAGCCCAAAATAGGTGTCCGTTGCTTCGACTAAATGTTTTGTATCAAATGAAATGTCTGTTTTTGTTTGTACGTTGCTGTGTGTGTGCTTGCACAGAATGCAACGGCATTACAAATCAAAATATGCTCATGTTTTCCATATTCTGTTGCAGTTTTTGCGTGTGTGTAATTTGCGTGTTCAATTGCAAAATGATCCATCAGCCGAACGTTTTTAAAAGCATTTGTTAGATATTGGGAATGGCGCAATTCCAATTGACCCCACCACAAAAATGATTACGCTTCCAGATAATTTTTTCCACTTTGCACAATTAAAATAAGAATTGGTCAGAAACGTATTTGCTGGTATTGTACAAAATTTTAGAAACCATGATTGGTTGGGGGGAAAAGCTACCTTAGCTGCGAAAAATGCAGATGTTTCGGATATCAATGTGACATTCTTGAATGACATTACCGGGGAAATTTTTACCTACAAAGCGGTTGACTCTATTACCAATCAAGACGATGTTGTCAATTATCCGAATTTTAAAATTCGCTTAAATTACCTGGACTGCTCTCCCACCGCCAACAAGTGAAAGTTGGTGTACCAATTATTTTGCTTAGAAATATCTGCCAGCCACGACTTTGCAATGAGACACGTTTAGCAGTCAAAAAAGTCATGAAAAATGTGATTGAAGCAAAAATTTTAAAAGAAAAATATAAGGGCGAGGATGTGCTGAATCCACGCATTCCCATGATTCCTCCAGATTTGCCGTTTGGTTTTAAACGTCTTCAGTTCCCCATACGTGTTGCTTTTGAAATGATCCCTGTTTTTCGCACGGTCAATTATATTTGGTTTGTCTATACCGCGAAAAAAATCGATCGAAGAATGTCGAATATGTAACAGCTTTGTAATAGAATAAGATATATTATAGAAGACAAAAAAATATTGAATTGTGAAAAAAAAAATTTTAGAAAACACATAAAAACGAAAAAAGACGAAATTGTGTTCTTTCGATAAATTTTCTTGAACGATTGCATTTTTTGGCGCACACAAAAAAGAACGCTGCAAAATAAAAACAAACCACAAATTGCTTGCAAAGCAGTCACGTGCCGTGAGTTAGTATATTTATATTTTATAATTATAAAAAGTTTCAAACTTCTCCTAAAAATAACCATTGTTATATGCTATTTTGTTCATAAACAAAATTTAAATCAGTTCCAATAGAGTTCTCCATAATCTAATATCAATAATCTTTGACACTCCAACAGATAGATAGTTTATCCAACGGCTTATCCTGCCTTTTCGTATGAATTTACTTTCTTCCATTCATTCTAGATTGGGCTTAAGTAAAGGGTTTTTCAACAAAAATGTTGTTTTCTAAAACAAAATTAAAACAAAAAAATTAGATTAAGATAATTCAAATATTTATTTTATTACGAAGAAAATAGGGAATGAAAAATTATATCTGACAAATGCCCACCACGACCAGACAGACAGATGGCGACTTTTTCATTAAAGCTTTTACACACTTTTTGGGGAAAATGGCGGTCCTATTTGGTTAATCACATCTCGGATTTTAAATTTTAATGTTAAATTAAATTCTATTGGCTCCTATAGCCTCTGTCCTTAACATAGACCCACAAAAAACAATACAGTGTTGTTAAATCACAAGATCTGGCTTGCCAATTAACTGCTGATTGTTGTAAAATTATGAGATCGGGAAATTTGGTTTGTAATAAATTGATAGTTTCATTGGCTGTATGACATATGGCATTGTCCTCTTGAAACCAAATGCCAGTGATATCCATATCGTGAATAATAGACCAAAATTAACATGTTATCATCTCGTGATAGCGTGATCCATTAACCGTTACCACATTTCTAGCCTCATATTCGAAAAAACGGATCAATCCGGTCTACAGACCACATAGCGCACAATACAGTGATATATTGAGGCGATTATTGTTAATCGCTCTAGGATTTTCGGTAGCAATTTTACTTGTTGACATATCCTGACAAGTGAAAATGGGCTATTAATGTGGTTTTGGTGTGAAATTGATTTCACTGTAACAATCGCCAATGCATCTACTACGAATACGTCGAACAACTATGTATTAAAATTATCATGTTGTTGGTGTTGCCACAATTGAAAAATAAACGACAAAATTCGTTTGACTACCATAATGAACATCTTTTCTTTGTGTCCTTTACAAAAGCGAAGATGGATTTGTATTCATAAACGATATTTGAGTTTAACAAACCTTTTGCTCAGTAGTTATAATTAACAACTTGGTCACTTTAATCGAAATACATGTCAGCTTTAGAATATTTTTTTGAAAGACCATGCAGGGTCAGCTCAATTCGCTAACAAACTTCAATTAACTCTTGTCTCAGAAAGTGAGTAAGAGACAAATGTTGTTAACGAGATGTTAACCACTCAGTTGGATTTCAGTATACGTTCCTTTGCATGGGTCACTTAATTAGTGGTTATAGACCAGAAATTTACGAAATGTATTTTTCCATTCTAATGCCTGTGTTTGTCTGTCTTTAATACTAGAAAATTTTCTTTTATGTTTCATTTAAGAACAAAAAGGCTAAACTGAAAAATATGTTGCACTACTTTAATGTTCAAATGTTTCTCAGCAGAAGAAAAAACCTATTGCCGACAAAAATTCAGTAAATATTTTTCTATATTTTTCATTTGAAATTATACGACAGAACACAATTGAAATAGAGAAATAGTGTTTGCAAACCTACGGGTACTTTAAAAATTTCGAGTGCAACTTAAAGCTGAATATGGGTTTATACTTTCTTTGCCATGACATCAAGTTGATTTTTGTTTGTTTGATTTTCTTATTTGATTATTTTTTTTTTTTTTGTTGATACGGAGACATTTACACAAAGCAATCAGCAAAACAATTTTAATGGAAAACTTAAGAAAAACACAAATGTTTTTAGATTTCTTTGTGCTCATAAATTCCATTATGATTCTTGTTTTTTGTTATTTAATTTTAAAATAAAAAGGAAATATTTTATATTTTTCCTTAAATTAGTTTTCCCAGCTGTTTAAGGATTTTACTATCTTCTGCTTGGTTGGTTTTATAAAATCGTTAGTTTTACGACAATTCATCATAATTTTTTTTTGTGGTTTTATTTGGAGAAAATATTACACAAAATAATATAAAAACGTGAGCTGAAAAATATATATTTGATAACAAGATTTAAAATTTTTACCCAAGTGTAACCTTGACCTTTTAAGTTTTTAGTTTTTGTGATTTCTTTTGAAATTTAATGTGTCAATATAATATCATCAAATAAATTAAATCATAATGTAAAGTCATTTTTGCTGAAATATCTGTTATAGTTATAAATGTAAAATTATATATTGCAAATATTTTTGTTTTCTGTTGGAAAATAAATGAGTTGAAAATATAATTGCATTTTTTATTTCTTCATAATTTATTTTATATTTTAGATTATAAATGAATAATTTAGTAAACACAAATATGATGAAGGCAACCATAAACGAAACATTTGACTTTTTGGGTTTTTCAACAAAAAGTTTGTCTTTCAGTTATGGCAACACCAACAATATGATAATTTTGAAATTTAGGTTTTAGTCGTATTCGTTGTAGATGCATTTACAATTGTTACAGTGAATTTTCCTTCGCACAAAAATCGCATTAAAATAATTTAAATCCGCTATAAAAATGGTGGTTCTGTTAAAGTCGCATTTTGTAAAATTCGTGATATTTTCGGACAATGTAATCGTCCTTGTGAGACTGCTATAAAGAATTTGGTCGTTAAATTTAAGTCGACAGACTCTATACAAAATGTGCGAATACCAGCATGCGTTGGACTGGTTCATTCAACTGAGAACGTCGTAGCCGTAAGCCACAGTGCTGAACCAAATCCAAATTAATCAATTACTAGAATTTCACAACAATTGAGATTATTCAAAACCATTAAAAGGCGAAATTTTCACAAGGATTTGATTTTGAAGCATTGCAAGATTTATCTGGTGTAGGAACTGAAGGTGATCACATCGCCGTTGATTCACTAAATAAATTCTGGAGCAACCGGATGGTTTTTCCAAAAAAAAAAACATTTTTTCAGATGAAGCTCATGTTCACTTGTCAGGGTATTTCAACAAGCAAAATTGCCACATTTGGGCTTCTGAAAATCCTAGAGCGATTACTGGAAAGCCTTTGCATGCTCAAAGTGGCACTGTATAGTGTGCTGTGTAGTCTGGAGGCGTGATGGATCTGTTTTTTTGTTCGAATATGAGGGTAGAAATGCGGTAACGATAAAAGGCATGTGGCATGTGCTTTCAACAGGATGGTGCCACATGTCACAGAGCCAATGAAACGTTCAATTTATTGTAAACCAAATTTTCCGATCACATAATTTCACAATAATTCCAAACGATTTGTACAGTAATATATTATAATATCATGGACTATAACCCTCCATCTTCCTTGTTGTGATGGCCATTAGAAATAGCTTCTTCTTTCTCTTAAACTGAACTTGATATTTTTAGGTAACAAATTTAGATCAAGATGATTCAAATTTTAATTGTATTACGAAAAGCAAAGTTCGGTAATTATGACTGAAGAATTATATCTGGCAAATATACACCACGATCAGACTAACAGACGCCGACACTTTCATCAAAGTTTTGAATTACTTTTTTAAAAAAGGGCGGTACTCTTTCGAGTTTTAAGGCTGAAATTAATTTGATTAGTCGAAATTTTTTGTTTTATTTGTTTTAGAAAACAAACTTCCTGCTGAAAAGCCCTTTATATGTTCAATATTGAATAAGCTGTAAAATATTAAATAAGCTGGGGCTGTGTTATGAATTTTTATTTCCAATGTTCTTGGATTTGCAACGCACTATAAATTTTGTATGTCTAGCAATTCATACATTTTAAAATCCCAATCTATCCGCATCATTCATTTGAAAATTTGTGCAACTATACACTAGTCACAATGTTTCCCAAAAATGTCACACATAAAGAGTTTTATTATTGTAGATAGCAGATATTTTTTTTTTAACTCTCGGCTAAATTTTTAATGTTAATAATTTTTAAAACGCGCTTAGGCTACCATCTGATTCAATTACAATTATTATTTAACAAAATGTTTTTATATTTCTGTAACCAGTTGAATAAAATTCTCAATTGGCATAAGAAATAATATTTTAACTTTTAACATTTTGTGTTAAGGGGTGTCATTTTTAGGGGAAAAACTTTAGTTTTTATAAATTATTTTCTGCGGGTGTACTTTATTTCTTTTATGATTTGGCTTTGTTTAAGAGACTTTTCTGATATTGTAGTTACAATAAAAGTTATTTTCGTATGATACATGGGAGTAGTTAAAAAGTTAAGAAAATATTTATGTTACAAGTGTTTACCAGGACAATATTTACTTTAATGTAATAAGTTTAAAAAATAAATGAAGTATTTATGTATGTATTTATATATGTATAAATGTGTGTAAGAACGAATGCATGTATGTACATAAGCATACAATATATAGTACATACATTTATATAGAATATGAAAAATATCTCTAAATCTAAATTATTATACCAGCCTTACATATATAGATATATGTACATAAATGCACACACATACCTTCATATATATATATATATATATATATATATATATATGTATACCCACATACATACGTACATACATACATTTTATACGTACAATTCATACAATACTTACACATTTATATACATACATCAACGGAAATGTTTTCAAAAGTAAATTATTATTCTTGAAAATTTTACCCTTAGTTAAGGAAATAGGAGCTTAATATTTTGCAAGCAGTTTGCCATAATAATGAGGTCACTACTTCAAAAGAGTTTTTCAAATCTAAAAATTAAATTCAAATAAAAGAAAACTTTTTTTAACGTTACAAAAGAATTAACTGTGACAGCAAAAATTAAGCACAAAAAAAATATAATTCAAACTGAAAGATGTTTTTGAAATGTCAAAGTTAAGATAAAAGTTTAATACTGTGGCTTCCTCCTTCCACTTAGCAAATAAGACAATCAAAAAAATTGGCAAAGACTTAAGCCCCAGGGGTAAAATTAATCAAACATAGTTTTTCTTCAAAACTTTAATGAGTCAATAGTGCATAAATCCTAAGCATAAACACTTTTACAAAAATAAAGGGGGGGTGGAAAACTTATTTGAAACTTTTGAAAAGATTGAAACTTGAGATATGAAAGAACACATATGTTGCAAGAATTCTACTAGCAAAGATTTCTGTAAAAAAATATTGTCACTTGAAGGAGAATTTTTTTAAGACCTTCAAACATAAATAAAAGGAATAGTTTTAAAAGTTTTAGAATACAGAAAGTAATTCAAATAAAGAGAAAATTATTTAAATGAATAATTTTTTATGCCACAAAAAGTTTGATGTTTGACAAGTACGTTTATAATATTGTTACGAAGATTTTTTTGTTTAAGTTAGTACACGACAATTATTGCTAAAGTGAAATAACAACATGCTCCATTCAAATCTGTTTAAAATAAGATGAATTAGAATATTTTAAGTAAAGAATAGGGCTGCACCAGACAGTATATAAAGGCTCCTTCTGTTGGGCAATGTTCAATCTAATGGCGACCATGATCAATTAAATATACAACAGTTAATAGGGGAGTAGTTTAATTGTAAACGTGAAGACGCAAACAGTTTGTTGACAAGTATGTTTATAATATCATTACGGATATTATTACTAAAGAAAATAGTGAAATTACGTATTGCGTCTGTTTACAGCATGCCACGTTTATTTATTTTTATTTATTTTTATTTATCCATAAGTATCATCCCACACACAAGACCTTTAGTCTTATATTTCAGTGTGGAACTGAATTAATTACAAAATTACTAATGTTAAAATTATTAAAATTAAAATAAAATGTATTAAAATGGAACATAAAATGTATTAAAATGGAACATAATGGAAGATAATTCGAGTAAATATAATAATTCAATACGAACAACACCAAATAATTCTATATAAACAAAACAATAAGTACTATCAAAGCCGAGAAAAGAATTTTAAAATATCATTTTTAAATTTTTGTGAGTTACCTAATATTTGTAACCTATGAGGAATCGAATTCCAGAGAGATATTGCAAATATATAGAAATGCCACTTTGACACTAAGCTCCTGTACCCAAGTGTCCTTATTCTCCTACCTCTACAACCTTCTGCAAAAGTTAATCTTCTATAAAGATAATCCGGCTGGTGTGTATATATCATTTTATGCAAAAAAACTAATACCCTAACATTAAGCAAATTGCAAAAGGAGACGCCATATAATTCTCTCGAAAACATTGAAATTCTAGAACGTCTATCCAAACAATACACATATCGAACAACGTTGTTAAAGGTGACCATTAGCTTCCTTTTACTGACTGAGTCGCAGCTGGCGAAGAGTTCACATCCGTATAACAATACTCGGATCAAATACGTTTTCGCAATTAGTGTTCTAATTCTCAACGGGGTATAATCTCGTGTTGACCATATTATCCTCAGCATGGACGTTGAACGACCACATACGTAATTAATATGATCAGACCAAGTGAGAGTACTATTAAAGAAAACACCCAGATTCTTAGCGTATGGAACTATCTCAATTCTCTGATTGCCTATATAAATGTCAGGTCTAATTATGAATCGTGATAGTCTCTTCTGCATAACGACGCATCTAGACTTGAAAGGATTTATAGTCAAGCCGTTTGCAGAAGCCCATGTATTAATACCATGTAATTGTCGATTCAGTGAAGTTATGCATTGCTCCACCATATCAATATCACAGCATGTATATAGTTGGACATCATCAGCGTACATCCTAATTTTACAATCCGTCAATATGGCGGGAAGATCATTAGAATACATAGAGAACAGTGTGATCTAAAGAACCAAAAACGCAATATTACCCTTATCAATTTCCACCCGGATATCCTCGGAGACATCCAGTAATGCAGAAACACACCCGTGATTCCTTCTAAATCCAGACTGCCTGTCCGTTATCAAGTTATTCCTATCGAGAAACCGAGTAATTTGGTTATGTATAATCCTCTCAAAGACCTTAGAAAGATATGGCAGTATGGCAATTGGTCTATATTCAGAACCTGACTTTGGTATCGGAATAATCCTAGCAACTTTCCAATTAGTGGGAAAGTAGCCGTGAGCCAGTATTCCATTGAAAATGAAAGTAATTAAGGGCAATAGCAGTGGTAGGAGAATCTTCAAAAACTTTGGATCAGCACCTACAGAATTAGACTTAATCGATAATAGGCTGGCAAGCACATCGCACTCGTCAATAACCTCAAAGGAGAAAGAAGAAAAAAAATGATTATTGACACGATTGCCATAATATTGCAGATCAGCATTCAACAATGGAATATCCAAAAAATTATCGTTAAGAACATCAACATTAATTGCGTTTCCGTTTTACCAATACCCATTTCCCGAATTGTCTGCCATCTTCTCCTGGAGTCAAGGGCCGTTGAGATTTTCTCGGCATAAAAATCAGCCTTTGCTCTCCTAATTAATCTATTAACCCTTTTCTTGGCATTGCGGTAATTATCCCTCAATTCATCTGTCCTAAACCTTTTCCATCTACTATATGCAAAATCCCTCTGACGCATACTCTCCTTTATCTCTGTCGAAAACCATGGTTTCAGACCACTTGTCATTGTCCTGGTTTTAAGAGGAATTACTAGGTCATATAAGTAATTAACATTTTGTTTAAGATACGTGAGCTGATCATCCACCGCACGTATGTTATATATATCATCCCATGCCAATCCAAAAAATTCACGTTGTAATAGCTCCGTATACAAATTTCTAAAATCGCTATACGTGAAGGTGAGTGGTGATGTAATTAGCTGAAAATTATATGTCATAAATATAAGATCGTGCCTTGAAAAGCAGGAAGCAGAAAGTTGATCGTAGAGGAGAATATCAGATCTGTTGTCCACCCAAAAACTATCCAGCAATGTGCTACTTGTAGATGTAAAATGTGTTAAAATTACATGAACTAAGATTAACAATCAGAAGAAAAAATTATAACTGCGGCATCTATATTAAATAAGATAAATAATAGTTTTCTAGAAAATACAAGAAGCGCTCAAAACAGCTCCTTCTCCTGAGAAAACAGTAAACGTGATTAAGCGAAGAACACCAGTTGATAGGGCATTCTAATTACAAATGTAAAGACACAAAGTATATAAAACAGCTTACGGCCGCTAAAGTAGTAAAGATACCATGGTGTATTTTTCTTTATAAAGTAAATAGCTCGTCTAAATAAATCAAGTAATTTAATTAAAACTCTAAAAAATTGTATGTAATTACAATATCTTGCAATAAAACAAGTCAATAAACTAAATGTTTATTAAAGCAAAAAACATAACAATATTTTCAAATTGTTCCAACAGATAAAATTGTTTTATCGGCAGAGAGAACAGTTAGAACAGAATCGTATTTTTAAACTCAACTGTCAAAACAACAAACGATTAATTTACACTTTTATTATTTTGTAATATTGGTAATGTATTCAGATATTTAACAATTGAGTTGTTATCCACCTCCTAAATTATTAAGGCAAAACAAAATGTTTCGGTGGGGAGATTACAGTGGCCGATAATCATGACAAATAGATTATTTTGCTGGTGTGACATTATTTATAGGGAACTGCCTCATTACAGGATTAATGGAATCAATCCAGAAGTTAACTTTCAATTTTTGGAAAGCTAAGTGGAATAGAGTGATAGAGTATGTTTCTCCAGGCTTTTTTGTAGTTTAAAATTCCAAACTATTTTTACAGAAATATATTATAACATCATGGACCATAACTCTCCATCTTCCTTGTTGTGATGGACATGGCTTCTTCTCTCTCGTAAACTGAACTTTATATATTTAGCTAACAAATTTAGATTAAGATGCATTACGAAGAGCAAAGTTCGGTAATTATGACTAACAAATTATATCTGGCGAATATCCACCACGCCCAGGCTGACAGACGCCGACTCTTTCATCAAAGTTTTAAATTACTTTTTGACAAAATGGCGGTACTCTTTTTAAGGCTGAAATTGATTTAATTGGCTCCGTCATAGCTTAATTGAAAAAAAAATAAAGTGGTGTTAAATCATACGGTCTGGCCACTTAACTGCTGATTGTCGTAAAATTATGGATCGGGAATTTGGTTTGTAATAAATTCATTATTTCATTGGCGCCATCCTATTGAACCCACATATCAGTAATATCCGCATCGTCAGTAACAGGCCAAAATTAAGTTGTTAGCATCTCGATATAGAATGATCCATTGACCGTTACCGCATTTCCAACCTCATCTTCGAAAAAAAAACGGCCCAATCAGACCTCCAGATCACATAGCACACCATATATTACATTGAGCATGTAAAGCCTTCTCAATAATAGCTTTAGGATTTTCAGAAGCCCAAATGCCGCAATTTAGGCTTCGTCTGAAAAAATGATTTTTGCAGAAAATCCAGCCGGTTATTTCCAAATGAATTTAGCGAATCTACGGCGAGGTAAATGGTTGATCAGCTTCAATTCCTTTCCCAGTTGAACCTTGTAAGTCTTCAAAGCCAAATCCTTATGCAAAATTCACCATGTGGTGGCATTGGATAACCGCAACTGTTGAGAATATCGAGAAATTGACAAATTTTAATCTGCTTAACACCGTGACTCATAACTGCAATTTTTTCAGTTGAACGACCCGGTAGAAAACTTGTTGGTTTTTGCACATTTTGTATCGAACCTATCGACTCAAATTAAACGACCAAATACTTAATAGCAGTCTCAGAAGGACGATTATGTTGTCCGAACCACCATTTTTTAAAGTGCATTTTATGTATTTCAATGCGATTTTCGGGCGAAATTGAATTCATTGTAACAATTGCCAATGTATGTACAACGAATACGTCAAAACTGTCATGTTGCTGATGTTGCCACAATTGAAAAACAAAGTTCTTGTTGAAAAAAGCACGCATTCTTGTCTCTGCATGCCGTTTAACGCAGTTTCCCACCTTTCGTCAAACCTTTTCTTATTACAATGTTTGAAATGCATCCTAATTTCATACCACCATTAATTCCACAACTTTTAATAATTATCCACATAATGGCATCGCGACAAAAATCTTTATTTACGGCTACTTACCATCCTGGATGCTGTCCAACCAGAAAATATATGATCAAAACTGATACTATAACTGAGATATCTGAGTGGTAATCAAAAATTAAAGCACAGTACATAGCGGGGTTGTTCTAGGCCACAGTTTTTTTGGCATAAATAATGTCTTTATTCTTACAATAAGGTTTCTATTTATCAAATAAATAATTATTATTCTTAATAATGGTCTTTTTTGAATAAATTAACTATCTATAGACTCTTCCAACTTCATTTAAAATACTTCATTTAAAATACTTTTCTTGCCCTTTTTCTCTGATTTTGAACACAGTATTATTTTATTATATACTATTAGCTTAACAAATATACAAATGAATAACGAATACTTGAAAAAAATTTAAACACGTAACGTGTCACTATCATGGAGACCAAACAAATTTTACTGGTTTTGTTGTGGGATACTAATATAAATATAAACAGCTCTAATCATCTGACTGCGAGTGTATCACAGCAATTCTGGGAAGGTCATTCAATGTTTGTACTATGAGGGAGGTCGAAAAGTTAAAAGGATAAGCATAATTTGGAAAAGCCAGCCAATATTTAACATACAAATATACATAAATACATGCATACGAGTATAAGGAATTAATGAGCTCAGAATTGTGTGCGTGACGTATAAAACATGCGCGTATTAAGACTTATTGATTCGTATTAAATCCATAAGATTTGTAGGAAGTTATAACTTTAACTGATAGTTACAAATGTTTTTTGTCATTTAACAGGCTTCGTTTTCGATAAACAAAAATAATTATCCTTTAATATAAAGAAATCCAATTAACATTCAATTCTTTTTTAATCAGGAAAAACACATATAGAATGAAATAAGCATTTTTGAAAAAAAAAATAAATTTTAATTAATACATTTTGGTAGAACTTAAATCAATTTTTTAAATCAAATTAACATTATTAAACAAGTTTAAGTTTTATTTATAGTAAAATAAAAATGAATTTCTTTCATTTATACAATAAATAAATAATATTTTTTTATTCTGTTTTGTTGTATAATTTATTTGCATGTTGTAATCATATGAAATAGAGTAAAATTACAAAACAAAAAGCTAAATTATATGCCACCAGGGTTTGCAAAGTTGTAAAATTAAATGACACCCTTATTTTGATAAGCAAAAATAGCATTTTGCTACTCTCACCCAGAAACACACTTTAGCATTAACTAACTAACGTATTTCTCTGCCAACATTTATTTAAGCCTGTAATAAAATAATAAAATATAAAAATGAAAAGTTGAAATTAAAGTCTCCAGGCGCTTGACTGACCTGACCACAGAGTGAAATTAATGAAGTATATTGAAAAACAGACTTTAAACCAGAGAATTAAAGGTATAATAACTTTATGTTATTTTGAACTAAAGGCGTACCATTATGCTATTTAATGTCCCGGGTCATGTTGTAAAATTTAATAACTTTCTATTACGCTTAAAATTTCTTAACAGAATAATAATAATAAGGATAATTAAGAAAAATATTTAAATTTACTTACTTTATTTGTGCTAAATGGTATGCCCAAAAGTTTGATAATAAATGTTGTTACAAAGATGCTTAGCTTAAGTTATAAAAACCTAATTGTTACTAAAAAAACATAGTGAAATGACCTATTGTGTCTATTTACAACTCAAGTAATTACTAATAAACCTTATGAACACAAAATAACAGCAACATGCTACGTTAAAACTCTATGAACTAAGATTAACTATCAGAAAAAAATTATAACTGCGGCATCTATATGAAACGCCTTGAATTAGAGTCTTCTAGAAAATACTGAAACCGCTCAAAACAGTATATGAAAGCTCCGTCTCCTGAGAACAGTTTAATCTAACAGTGAACGTGATCAAGTGAAAGTACTGTAGTTGACAGAGCTAATGTGAAGACACAAAGTTCTTACAGCAGCTTGAAATTTTTTAGCAGAATAATAATCGAAATAATTTAGAATCCATATTTATATTTACTTACCTTACTTTGTCATTCTTTTCTGGCTGTTTGTTCGGCGAGCGATGTGAAGACATCATTTTTAAGCCGTATTCTAATCTCTTCTGGTGAGTCAGTTTTCAGGATAAGGTAGTACTATTGTTAAGGTTGCATTCATTAAAGTTGCAACTAGGTGGTTCTGTTGCATAGAATTATGGCTTCGGCTATCTAGGACGCATGTATGACGTTCCAAATTATACAAAGTGGTTTGTCCACCATCCGATTAAGACTTACAGTCAGGCGCTGATGTAAAACAAATCACCTCTGTTAAGGTTGCATCCCCCCAGGGGCATATAAATATGGTCTTTATAGAATATTCCACTATCTAGACTCAGTGCAACTGGGGTATAAAGGGAGCCCAGTCCCCTAAAGATAGGCAGGTGGTCAACTGGAAACTCTACTTTATTTCCACGGGAATCAGTGACCCGCAGAG
This sequence comes from Trichopoda pennipes, assembly GCA_030448955.1. Classification (NCBI taxonomy): domain Eukaryota; kingdom Metazoa; phylum Arthropoda; class Insecta; order Diptera; family Tachinidae; genus Trichopoda; species Trichopoda pennipes. The sequence goes on from JASKUP010000088.1 coordinate 8,557,933, forward strand.
TTCATTATTTGACTCTTTAGACTTATAATAGTTCTCTAGCTGATCATTGAGGTTGGCCCCTATATGGGAGCGTCGTGGTGGTTGTGGTTTTGCGGCTCCATAACAGTATAATAGTTATTATGGTGGCCAGGATCATCTCGCTGATAATGACACGCATGGTAAATGATCCAGTCCAGTGAGCATGCTTGACATGTGTTCTGGACAGGAGTTAGAAAGTCTCCAACTCTTTAGCAAGGTGTGATAGTTTGCAGACCTGCCCTGGAATTATTCAAGTTGTAACTAGGTGGTTCTGTTGCTTAGAATTATGTCTTCGGCTATCTAGGACGCATGTATGACGTTCCAAATTATACAAAGTGGTTTGTCCACCATCTGATTAAGATTTCATAGTCAGGCGCGGATGTAAAACAAATCACACTCTGTTAAGGTTGCATCTCCCTCGGGGGCACATTTATCGGTCTTTATGGATTACTTAAACATATAGACCTGTGCTACTGGGGGTATAAGGGCGCCAAGTCTCCTGAAGACAAGCAGGATGTCAACTGGAAGCTCCACGTTATTTCCACGGGAATCAGTAAGCCCCAGAGTTCCGCTAATTGTCTCTTTAGCCTTTTAGCTATTTCTCTGACTGATTATTTAGGTTGGCCACTCGGGAGTATCGTAGTGGTTTTGGTTTTAATTTGATTATGGGGCCAGAATTATTTCGCCTTTAATAACACCAACGGGTGAATAATGCGGATCCAGTGAGCATGCTAGTCATGTGTTCTGTACCAGGAGTTGGATAGTCTCCAGCTCTTCAGCAAGGAGTAGTGGTGGTGCAGCCCTGCTTTGGAACCGCTGAAAATGCAACTAGGAAAGATCTGTCGCTAGAATTAGTCCTCGGCTTCCTAGGGCGTGAATGACGTTGCTTTTAATTCCCAGTGGTTTAACCATCATCTCTTTAAGGCTTACAACCAGGTGCATATGTAAATTTTATCACAAAATTTTAAGATTGTATCTACTCATGTAGGTAAAATGCCAACCACCTAGCATTTTTTGCAAGGATAATTTTAAATATCTCCACCTTTTATTACTATCAAGGTATGTGTGTTCGTCTGAAGTTGTTTTCAATTGTTCGAGTGTATGAACAATCTTAGTGGTGTAAAAATTGTGTCTGAGGTCGTGTTTACTTGTTCGTTTATAATGTCACTGTTAAAAGTTTTGTTTTGTAGATTTTCCCCTTTTCAACAGTGTCTAGTCTTTGTCCTTTTTTTGCTAGGATGTGGTAACATCATACATTCACCTATTTCTCTTGGTGTGTGTCAAAGTGTAATCAAAGTTGGAGTCTTCTGTTTTTCGTTTGTATGAGTGTATGTGTTCCTTAAATATTGTTTTTAGTGTTCTAATATCAGTATGTTAGGTAGAAATAAGTCTGTATACTCCGCTGAAAATAAATTTGTCACTTGATTATGTCTCACAGTGCTGCCGGTTTTTAATGAGTAAAGCTTCTTTGTGAAAAAGGTTAGTTAGCCTATATATTGCTGGTCCTGTGTAAGTATTTGTGCCAAATAATATGCATAACGATAGACTTTTTATTATATATATTCATCATCAGAAGTAAAATAAAATTCTTCCTGTGTAACGAATTCTCCGAAAGCTTTATTTCTTCTTTGTACTTAGAAGAATGAATCCTATTTTTTCAGATTGCACTGATTTTTTAATGCTTAAATTTTAAATTTATTGGATGCAATATGTTATTACACTCGTAATGTAAACCTCAATTTGTAAGGTGTTCCTGGCTTTATAGCAGGAAATGGAATCACTCTTTTGTTATTCTGTTTTTTTTTCCTTTATTATTATTTTCTTGTATTTTTTTAACGGAAATGAAATGAGTTTTGTAGCCATTGTTTTTACTCCTATTGCTCTGTTTTTACTTAAATTCTTTATAGTCGTTGTTGTTGTTGTTGTTTTTATACGGTTGGACATGCAAAGAAATGTAGGTATTATTCTCGGCATCAACTATATAATTTGTTGAAATGTTATGTTTATGACCCGACTGTTGCTGCTGTACAAACTGCGAATAGTTTTTCATTTAACTTCTTTTCATTTTATATTAGATGAACAGCTATTAAGCATGAATGTGAACATAAAATCATGTTTGCACTTTAATATAAATTAATTTTTAATGTGTGCACTAAAAAACAGATTTATGTTTTACAATAATTAAATTAAGAATATAGAAAGTTTTAAGAATAATAAAAATTAAAGTAAATTTGTGTTTTTAGTTGGCGATTTGTTTTGGATTTTAGCCCACAGAAGCGTTTACTTTTAAAATGGCAAATTAAATTTTAATAAAAAAAATTGTTGATCCCAATATAAATACGAGGGGTTAACATTTAAAAATAAATTTGGGTATTTGACTGCCGTAACTGTTCTGGATCAAGCAAACTTTAGATATCCAATTTTTGGTGAGTTTTTTTTAGTTTTGCTTTCTTATCAAGATAAGGCGCTGACGTCTAGTAGCCTTAAGAAAATAGCTAAGTGCTATTAGCACGCTCTATCTTAGAGGTAAATTGACAAATTTATTTTAATTCAAATCAACCTGTCAACTTAATTTCAATAATCTGAATGTTACAATCACCGCACGGTACGCAACTTCATTCCATTGAAAACACATTTCACTCGGGGCAGCGGTTTTACTTTTGCAGAAGTAAGATGTAATAAACTCACTAGCGTATAAAATGCTATTTAAATAAGTTAAATATTTATGAGCGCGCAATTTCCTAGTTATTAAATAATTTGGGTATTCTTTTTTCTATGGCTTATATTCTTGGGCTTTTAAACACGAAGTTTGTTTTTCAATTGTGTCGACACCAACAACATGATACAGGGTCCGGCAAATAACTTTTTTTGTTTTAAATGATATAAACAAAAAACTACACACCTTCGGCTGTGTAGCACGTATCGCCGTCCTGTTGAAACCAAATGTTGCCACTATCCTCCTCTTCAATTTTTGTGAACAAATATTTATTCAACATGGCCCGATAACGATCGCAATTGACTATAATGGCCACTCCTAAAGAATGGCCCAATTATGCCTCTGAAGCAAAATCCGGACGAAACAGTGACGCGTTTTGGGTGCGTCGGCTTTTCAATGTATGCGTGCGGGTTTTCTGTGTCCCAAATGCGACAATTTTGCTTGTTCACATACCTGCCAAGATCAATGAGCTTCATCTGAAACGATGATTTTTTGCAAAATCGGATTCTGCTATAAGTCGATCGCAGGTCCACTTAGCGAAGCGTTGTTCAAGCGTATGCACAACCATATTCGTTCAGCGGAAGGATAAAACTAATTAACTGTCAAATCAAATATGAGCTAAGTGTTACCATTCACGAAATAAGCACAAGTTGAAAAAAAAACGTTAGATGGCGGACCCTTTAGTTTTGACATTTATTAGTAGTAGATGCTTTGGAGTGGTTCTGTTAAAGTTACATTTCGTGCAATTCGTAAATATTTTCGGAATATATAATCGTTCTACTGAGACCGTTATTAATAATTTGGTCGTTAAATTTGAGTCGACAGCTGACCCAAATTTGTCAATTCAGAGACGTTCTCAACAATTAAGGTTACACAAAACTATTACATGGCGAATTTTGCGTAAGGATTTGACTTTTTTGAAGCCTTACAAAGTTCAACTGGTACAGGAATTGTAGTCGTCCAACCATTTACATTGCCGTAGATTCGTTCAATTGATTCAGGAACAACCCGCTGGTTTTTCTGAAAAAATACATTTTGCAGACAAAGTCCACTTTCACCTGTCAGAGTATGTTAACAACCAAATCGCAGCAAATGGGCTTCTGAAAATCCTAGATCGATTATCGAGAAACATTAGCATGGTCAACGTGTCACTGTATGCGTGCTTTGTGGCCTGGGGCGTGTTGAGCAGTTATTTTTTTTCGAAGATGCTAACGCCTCAATTTTGTTTGTTTTATGGAAGAAATATTCTTAGTCATAGATATTTATATCAAAGTATATTTTTTATATAATTTTTTATATAATTTTAGCCTATTATTGACGACGTGGATATCACTTAAATGTGGTTTCAACAGGACGGTGCCACATGTCACCCAGCCGATAAAACGATAAATTTATTTGAAACCAAATTTTCCCAAACGCATTATTTCACGACATTCAGCAGTTAAGTGACCAGCCAGATTGTGCGATTTAATATCACGGGTTTATTTTTTGTGGAGCTATGTTAACGACAGGGTCTGTACGAAGCCAATTAAATCTATTTCAGCATTGAAATTCAAAATCCATGATGTGGTAAATGAAATTGGGCTACCATTTTGCCAAAAAGTTGTTAAAAACTTTGATGAAAGAATCGACAACTGTCAGCGTGGTCTTGGTGCACATTTGCCAACTATCATTTTTCATTCATAATTTTTGAACTTTTCCCATCGCAATACAATTAAAACTTGAAACATCAATTTTTTTTTTTTTTTTTTTGAAAAACCCCGAACAATATAGTAACGAAAAGTCCTTTTCAAATTTGTTTAAGTATTTAACACGTTTTGTCCTTTCACTTTGATAATAACTTAAGTTTGTTTAGCTTATGAACTTTATAACTATACGTAAAATAAATGGGGCAAACCCTATAAATTATATTTTTGTACTTGCTAAAAGGGAATTTCGTTTAGTAGCAAATAAATTTCAGCACTTCTTTAGGCCGTTTTGCCTCTCAGAGAGTTAATTGTATTAATGGCAAACATAAACCGCCGTTTGTGTTAAAAATCTTCATAAAATGTACCCCAAACAAATGTGAAGCAATAAAATATACTTCTTAAAAAATCTCATTTAAATGTCGCTTGTTGTGTTTTATGATGTTGAACGTTATTCTGATTATAAAGCAAATTTTTCTACTATTTGAAATACACACACACATGCCCACTTTGCTGTCTGTAGCCACAAAACCAAATAGGCTGTGGTAAAATTTTATTTATAACAATTTTTAATGTTAAGTTATAAATTATGATAAAGTTACTGGCGAAAATGGCTTTGTGACTGCTTTTTGTATTAAAACAGCCATTTACGCATAACGCTAGCAACGCTTTCTTGCATAATTAAGCACACACACACACACACAGAGGCACACAGTAAAACACACATACATACGTCTGATGTATAAACTTAAAGTCTTAACAAGTTTTAAGGTCCATTAAAATTAGCAGTTTATTTACGATAATAGAGTGCTATAGAAAAGCTATTAATTCAGGTAAATTACTCGTACTAAAATAATGTCTTTGTTAAAAGCTGTATCCCATTAATTGTTGTTATTCGTTCTTTCTCTTTAATGTTGTCGTATGATATAATTAAATTCAGTTTTCCTTTATTCTCTACTGTTTTCACCGCTGTTTTTCTGCTTTCTCTAGCAGAAATGTAATTAAGACAAGAATTACTTATTCAATAGTCAATAATTAACCAATTAAAAGCAGAAAGTTATTTTTCAATTAGAAAACATAAAGGCAGCCAAAATTATGCGGTAAATTTATTCCTCATAAATGTAGAAATCGCAATTTAGGACGCTGTTGATGAACATGTATTTTTACTGTTGTAAATGTAAAAGGTGTTTTTTTAAGCTAGATAGAACTTTAAATTGTAAAAAGTAACACAAAAATGAAATTTTGATGAAACATTTTTTTTATTTGTTTGAGTATACTCTGACAAATCATCATGAATAGACTCTCGCCTGAACAACGCTACGAAATTATCCAAATTTACTTTGAAAATCAGTCGTCGATTCGCGCAACTTATAGACGACTTCGTCATTTTTATGGCGTACATAATCGTGCATCTGAACAAGCCATTCGTCGAACTGTCGATAGATTTCGTACCACATACTCTCTAGAGGATGCAATAACACCAACACGTCGAAGGAATGTGCGTACTGAAGAGAATATCGCCGCTGTAAACGAAAGTGTGGAAGAAGATCCAAATTTATCAATTCGTCGTCGGTCGCAGGAATTGGGGCTCTGTCCGTCCACTACGTGGAAAATTTTGCGCAAAGATCTCGGCCTACACCCGTATAAGATCCAGCTGGTGCAGGAATTGAAGCCACGAGACCATTATATGCGTCGTTCTTTCGCCGATTGGGCTCTAGAGCAGTTGGCAACTGACCCGTTGTTTTATCGCAAAATTGTGTTCAGCGATGAGGCGCATTTTTGGCTTAACGGGTTTGTTAATAAGCAAAATTGCCGCATATGGAGTAAGACCAATCCACAACAGACCCTACAGACTCCATTACATCCAGAAAAATGCACCGTTTGGTGCGGTTTTCACGCTGGTGGCATCATCGGACCTTATTTCTTCAAAAATGAGGCTGGAGCTCGCGTTACGGTCAATGGAGATCGTTACCGCACCATGATCAATGATTTTTTGTTTGAAAATATGGATGACATTGATCCAGACGAGATGTGGTTTCAACAGGATGGCGCTACGTGCCATACAGCGAACGCAACCATCGACTTATTGAAATCAAAATTTGGCGATAAGTTGATTTCGAGAAATGGACCTGTCAATTGGCCTCCAAGGTCGTGCGATTTGACACCACTCGACTATTTCCTGTGGGGCTACGTGAAGTCACTGGTTTATGCTGATAAACCAGCAACAATTGACGCCTTGGAGGACAGCATTGTTCGTGTTATTCGTGACATACGCCCAGCAGTGCTCGAAAAAGTGGCCCAAAATTGGACGTCCAGAATGCGCTTCGTCAAGAACAGCCGCGGTGCCCATATGCCCGAAATCATTTTCAAATGTTAATGTCACGTAGTGATCCTTCGAATAAAAAAGAAGTTTTGATTACAATTTAATTTTTTGTGTTATTTTTTACAATTTCAAGTTCTATCGGGCTTAAAAAAACACCCTTTATTTAATAACATGAAATAAGCTCGAACTAAACAAACTTTAAGAAAATGATGTCGATTTGAGATTAATTGATTTGTATTTATTATTTCCTATGCAGAGAAATACATCAACATCAGCGTTGCCAGAAGCTTTGAGAAGAAAATCATCATAAGCCGAAAAAAAATCATATTTTATGGAAAAAATCATCATTTTTTTAATATGACATATTATTTAAAAAAAAAACAATTAATATATATTAACATATGTATTGAAATTATTATTGTTTAAAGAATTTATGGCGAAACGTGTACTTATCAAATCATAATTTCGCTGGCTTTGTCGTCTTTGATCCAACAAAATCAGTGAAAATAAGCAAACTTAAATTTTTAATCACGCATTCACCAACCAACAAATAGAAAACTTAGAAAAACACTCAACTGATTTCATTAAAACAATAACGGTGTTTATTTATATAAATAAATATTTACTTATTTAAGAAAGCTTAAAAAAAGTTAAGATTAAAAAGCACATGTCCTATGAAAAAGTTTTATGAAGAACTATTACTATAATATATACAAGGTTTCATATTTTTAATAATTTCTTGGTCTATTTTTAAATTATATCAGCAACAGTTTTTTATTGCTAAGTAATCTTTTGCGCATAAGGTACCTTCGAAAGTGCTGTTGTCTAATCTATTTCTATATTTAGTTTTGTTTAAATTGACTGTTGAGAATATTCGTTCGACATTTGCTGAAGAAATGGAAAGGCCTATTAAGTTTTGAACAAATTTTGACAGCACCTGTAAAGCTGAAACGTTGTCAGCATGAGTTATTTTTAATCATTTGCAGCTAGCTTTGAGCTAGAAATCTTTTGTTCAACAAAAACACCCAGATAGACTTCTTCGTTATGTAGAAATAGATTTTTGTTTTCAAAATCAAGGTCGTTATTGAGACTCATGTTTATAAATTCTGTTTTTATAAAATTGTCTAAAATTTCTAAGTAAAGGCGTTGCAGTTCCTCATACATTCTATGTATTTCACAGGATAAGCTTTGAAAAATTTTGTTTACGTTATTTACCTCCATTTTGTAAATACTTTAAAAAATGGTTAATCGTTCATATAACTCGAGAACCCGTACAACTACAGATTCTAATGACAACCACCTGTGAGGGGTACAAAAATATTTTTGGTATTGCTAATTACGTTTCGGACTATTCGCAATGTAAATATCTACTTCAGGTGGAAGCTTAAGAGCATAAGAAGAGCAAAGCGCAATTGAGTGATAAATACATTTGACAACAACAAGTAAATTAGGAATTTCATTCTTAAATATTCTGGGAACGGAATGATTTTTGCCTGTCATATTTGGAGCACCATCTGCTCCGAATCCTATTAAATTTTCTTTGTACAGTATTTTGTGTTTTTGAAAATAACTTTTTATACAATTAAATATTGTTAAAGCTTCACCACTCTCCACTTCAATTAAGCCAGAAAATAAGTCTTGTACTCTATAATTTATAGTTCCCGGATTACTAAACAAAGCGATTTTTTATTGCTTATGTCAGTAGACTCATCTACACATAAGGAAAATTTCTACTGATTCAGTATATTGCAAACGAATTAAAATTGGGTCCGGCCTCAAACGGTTATAATAAGGCACATAGATTTTGTTCTGCCACATGCAAGATTAGGTGTTATTTTTGAATCAGAAATGGAGGATTTTAGAAAAAAAAGTTAAGTGATCCGTACACAAAAATGTCAGATTGTCTTCTGCAATAAACGCACTTAATTGGAGTTCTAAGTTTTTTACACTCTTCATCTCATCTGAAGGTAAAAATTGTGATTCAATTTTTGTTTGGCTGCAACTTATACAATTAGCTCTGCTTACGTACTTTTGGGTTAATTGGTGTTTTACTAGATCCGCTCTGACAAGAACCGAATTGCATATTGTACAAAAAATTTCCACCTCACCTGATAAACTTGTTTTTATTGTTAATTAATTAAAATTTTTCAACAACAAGCTGATACAAAACTTAACTTCGCTATGTAGTGCAACTACAATGAAAGTAGTACAGACTTGATATAAAAAAAATCATAATTTTTATAAATCAGAAATCATAATTTAAGAAAGAAAATCAAATCATATTTTAGTTCAAAAATCATCAAAAATATGATAAAATCATCATTTTGGCAACGCTGATCAACATAAACATTTTTGTAATATCCAAGGAAGTTTTTAAAGTTTTTGCTAATATTCCATTTTTACTCACACAAAATCTCTAAATAATTTCCATTTTAAGGTGGCTTATTTTCAACATTTGCCATGCCTTCAAAATTATGTATAAAGAGTTTTCCAACAAGAAGTTTGTTTCTAAAATAAAATTAAACAAACAAAAAATTTAGATTTAGATGATTCAAATTTTTATTACATTGCGAAGAGAAAAGCGGCCATTATGCATGAAAAATGATATCTGGGAAATATCCACTATGACTACGCTGACAGGTGCCGATTCTTTTATTAAAGTTTTTAATTACTATTTGGCAAAATTTCGGTCCTATTTTGTTAACCACATCACGGATTTTGAGTTTTAAGACTAAAATCGATTCGATTGGCTATGTCCTTAACAAAGCACCTCTAAAAATAATCCAGTGGTGTTAAATCACACAATGTGGCTGACCACTTAACTTCTAATTGTCGTGAAATTATGCGATCGGATAAATGGTTTGCAAGTATTGAAGTTCTCAATAATTGGGGTTCTCAATATTCAGGTTATCCATCACATGGCGAATTTTTGCTTAAGGATTTACATTTGAAGCCATAAAACGTTCAAGTGGTACAGCAATTGAAGCCTACTATATCGCCGTAGTTTCGCTCAATTTATTTTTCTGAATAAATCATTTTTTCAGACGAAGCCCATTTCAACTTGTCAGGGTATGTCCGCCAGCAAAATTACCGCATTTCCGTTTCTGCAAATCCTAGAGTGATTATTGAGAAGCCTTAACAACAACGTGCTAAACGTATCACTGTTAACTACGCTATGTGGTCTATAGGCGTGAAAGGAAATGCAGAAACGGTCAATGGATCACGCTATCGTTAGATGTTAACAACTCAGTTTTGGCATTTTATTGACAACGTGGATATCACTGCTATGTGGTTACAACAGGATGGCGCCATTTGTCACACAGCCAAAGAAACGATCAATTAATTGCAAACCAAATTTTCCCATCGCATAATTTCACGACAATCAGCAGTTAAGTGGTCAAATCCTCTGATTTAACATCACTGGATTATTTTTAGTGGGGCTTTGTTAAGAACAGAGTCTATACGGAGCCAATCAAATCGATTTCAGACTTGAAACTCAAAATCCATGATATGGTTTACGAAATAGGACCGTCATTTTGCCAAAAACTGATTAAAAATTTGATAAAGAATCGACAACATCTGTCAGCGTGGTCGTGGTGGACATTTGCCAGATATCGTTTGCCGAACTCTTCTCATCGTAATACAATAAAAATTTGAATCATCTTAATATACATTCTTTTATTTTCTTCTTTTTAAAAAATTTCGTTAAATATATTGCCATCATGATGAGGACCACAAACTTATGGAAATATCCTGCCAACCCGTTTTATACCACAAAATTTTTTAATGTCCTACTGTGGCAAAAAATTAGTTTCAAAGCATGTACCTGTCTTAAGCGAAATCTTTTTTTTCCTTGTTGCTACTCTTGTAGTGTTCACGATAGTTGCAAAATAGTTATCAATTAGTATATAAGAGTGACGGTGTATTCTAAAGCCTAAATAATTTTAAATTACAGGCAATTGTAAATTTTGACTTCATCCAGGATACTATTATTAATTAAATAGCCGTACGATTTTGAGAAAACAAAGACAATTTTGAAAAAAAGAACAGATCAATTTGGACACAGTTTTGTAAGTATAAGTGTTAAAGTGGATTTATATTGCTTTCAAAGAAAGTGGGTCAAATGTGAATTAATTTAATAATTCATTAATAAAAGGAGATAAACTTTCATCGAAATTGGTTTGAATTTTTAAGCGAAATTTAAAAAGTAGTTTCTCTTTATAATTAAAATATTTGTCATTATTGTCATTTTAAATAAAAGAAAAATTGGTTAACTTGCCGCTTGTGTGTCATGTTATGTTAAGTCTTATGAAAACAGTAATAAAACATGACTCTAGATAGTCGGAGTCGTATGGGTAGAGTTAGTATAGATCTATGAAAATTCTTTTTTCAACAATATTTTAACTTTTTTTTCTCAACATCTTAGCACCTCCTTTGAATCAGCAAAAAGAAATATATAATAATAACAATACAAAAGTTGTTTATTTTAACTTTGAAAGGCGCACGAAGCTGCATAAAAGAAGAAAAACAAATAAAACAAACAAATTTGTAAAAGAAAACAAAATCTATTTTATTGTGCTGTGAAGAATGTTTGAAAAATTGTCAAGTTCTCAAAACTATACTACAGATATACTTTGATATTACAAACAGCAATAATAAAAGTATTAAAGTATAGATGGAATGATTAAATAAAATAAAAAAAAGAAAAGAAAAGTAAAGAATTCATATTGAGAAATACTTTCACACAGAAATTTGCATACAATTTCACGATGGTGTACGTGCATGCATAAATATCTTTGATAATGCTATGAAATGGCATTTTAATGGTTTTTCCACTTGACACTTTCTTCTTCCTCCTTCTTAAAGGATTTCTTTATATTTTCCATTGCCTTACAAATTGTTGAAGTAAGTTTTTAGGCGCTTACAAATTGTCGCCATAGTTTTAATATGTGTATGTTTCTTTTATTTGAGTTGAGTTTAGCATTCTGGGGAGTGTTTGAATGCAAAGTTTCTACTGATAAAATATACTTGTACAAATGATGGTGTGTTAAATTATTTTAATAAAGTAACAAAAACGGAATAAATAACATTTAAGTTTGTTTGTTGTTACGGCTTATGAATTAAGCAAATAAAAGGCAAATAGAAAAAACCATATTTAGAGGAGCACTTTCATACATGATTATTAAATTTTAATAAAAATCAAATTAAATTATGAAGATTATTTGATATTATACACAAAACCATTGAGTTTGTTTGTTTGTTTCTTTGTTTTTTAAAAAGATGTGCTTATGTATTTAGAAAGACTGTTAAATGCAGCAAGAAAGACACGTTTTCACTTAAACACTTAGTAAACACCTCATAATCTGCAAGCATTTCAATTATTGTTCCTTTTCCTTTAACACTCACAAATGTAAATTATTGCTTACTGTTTATTGTTTATTAAAATTAATGAATTGTTTACACATCTTATAAAAGATTGCAGACAAAAATGGATATAAGATTTTTCTTTGAATTCAGTCGTGTAAATATTAGTTTAGGCACATTTTGATATCAACACACATTATGGCACAACATGTTCAATACTTTTAGATGATAAGCAAAACACTTTCCTCTACTCATAATTTTTATAACATTTCTGATATTTATTCTTCGTATCTTAGAAAAAAGTATTCAACATTTTTGTATTTAAATTTATTTTAACCTTTTGGATTTTTTAGCGTGAGCATACAATATACCCAAAGAAAATTGTTCATAAAATCATAAATGAAACTTTAGTTGCAAAAAAAAATCTTGAACTTAACTCCCTAATAACGATGTTAATCCACAAATTATAAAGCATTTATGGAGCTCATTACTTCAAAGGTCCGTCCGTCACAGGCTTCTTATTTCATAACAGCTAAACCCTTGAAATTTTGATATTTCTATTACAACTATACTATTACAACACCATCGACCGCAATTGAGTTTTCTTTTAAGAGTATTAACTAATGGTTTTAACTTAATGGTTTTACAATATTTTCGATATAAAGCCAAGATTAAAAAAATAAACTAATATGGGATTTTTCACAAAGGAGTTTGTTTTTCAATTGTGGCAACACGAACAACAAATTTGACATTTAGTATTTTTTTTTTTGGTGTACTCCTAGTAGATGCAATGGTAATTTTTACAATTTCGTTTGGACGAAAATCCCACTTAAACAATTAAAATCCATTATAAAAGTGGTGATTCTGTTAAAGTTACATTTCCTAAAAAATCGTCCTTCTGAGACCGCTATTAAAAATTTAGTCGTTAAATTTGCAGTTTGATACTAAAAGTGCGCGTGTTCGACAGGGTCGTTCAACTGAAATGTTGAAGCAGATTAAAATTTGTCAATTCCTCGGAAATCTCAACAATTGGGATTATCCATAACTAACACATGGCGAATTTTGCGTTAGGAGATGACGTTAAAACGTTCAACTGGTGCCGGAATTGAAGCCGACCGTTCATTTACATCGCCTTAGATTCGCTTAATTCACTAAGGAACAACCAGCAGGTTTTTCTCAAAAAATCATTTTTTCAGACGATGTTCATTTCCACTTGTCAAAGTATGTCAACAAGCAAAATTGGCGTATCTGGGCTTCGGAAAGTCCCAGAGCGATTATTGAGAAGCCTTTACATGCTCAACTTGTCACCGTTTGGTTTGCTATGTGGTGTGGAAGCGTTGTTTTTTTAGAAGATAAGGCTGGTCACGCTATCGCGAGATTTTCGTGATTAGATTTGCATCTGCGCCTGGCTGTAGGCCTTAATCAGATGGTGGTCAAACCACAGTAAAATGAAAAGCAACTTCATTCATGCTCTAAGAAGCCGAGGACCAATTCTAGCATTAGGTCATTTCTAGTTGCAATTTAAGCAGTTCCGAAGCAGGGTCGCAAACCACTACTCCTTGCTGAAGAGTTGGAGACTATACAACCCCTGGTCTAGACTAGCATGCTTACTAGATCCGGATCATTCACCTGTTGGTGTTATTAAAGATGAGATGATCCTGGCCTCCTAATCAAACTCAACCTCAATAATCAGTCAGAGAAACAGCTAAAAGGCTAAAGAGACAATTAGTGCAACTCTGGGGTGTACTGATACCCCTGGAAATAACGTGGAGCTTCAAGTTGACCCTGCTGCCTACAGGGGACTGGGCTCACTTATAAGATCGAACCGCACAAGTCTATATGGTTAAGTAATCCATAAAGACTGATAAATGTGCCTCTGGGGGGAAAACGCTATCGCGAGATGCTAACAACTCAATTTTGGCCTATTATTGACAACGTGGATATTACTGAACTGTGGTTTCAACAGGACGGTGTCACACAGCCAATGAAAAGTTAATTTATCGCAAAGTGGCCAACCAGATCGTGTAATGTAAAACCACCGTATTATTTTTTCTGGGACTATGTTTAGGACAGGGTAAGGGCCAATTGAATCGCTTCGAGTCTTAAAACAAAAAATCCCTGATGTGATTAACGAAATAGGACCGCCATTTCTCCAAAAAGTGATCAAAAACTTTGATGAAAGAATTGACATCTGTCAGCGTGGTTGTGGTAGACATTTGCCAGATGTTATTTTTGTTCAAAATTAAACAACTTTTCTCTTCGTAATACAATCAAAATTTGAATTTTCTTAATCAAATTTTTTTGTTTTATTTTGTTTTAGAAAACAAACTTCTTGTTGATATACTCTTTGTATGGCACCATATTCTAAATCGCTAAAGTTGTATGAAACAAAACAAGCAAAATGTAAATGTAAATGAAAATTACAAAATTATAAACAATTAAAAATTTTAATAAGTCTAAATATGTGTGCGTGAGTATAAGGATTTTGTTAAATTATTTCCCTTAAAAAAATTTATATCTATACAATAAAGAAACCTTTGCTTCCGCAGTTCTTCTAGTTCAGTTGTAAACATTTCAACTTTTAATTACTTGAATCCGTTTGCTGGCAAAAAAAAAGCAAAAAGAAAGTAAAACTCACCTACACCTTTGGAATAAGAAAATATTTCTGAATAAATGCTGAAAAATAAAATGTGTATAAATTAGTTGCCATTTTTTGTTATGCAAACAAAAAATAAAATACGAAACAACAAAAAAAAAAAACAAAAATATTTTCCACTCATACAAAACACTTCAGCTTAATAACACGTTCTTGCATGTTTATATTTGGTTTAAAACAAAAACAAAACAAAAAACTTATAATAATAATAATAATGAAAATGGTTTAAAAACCAAAAAGTTTTTGCTTAAATTAAAAGGCAACACCTTTTGCCAACGAGTGCCAATGCATGAGAAAACTTGGTACTTTATCCGAATAAAATATTTTCTTCAGCTCAAAAACTAGAAAATAAAACAACATAAAATTTTCCATTTAAATTAATAAAAGTTTTTTTGATTTTTTTTTAAACACTTGTTAAAAAGGAGATATCTCTTTTACCAAAAGTTTACAAGAGTTAAGTTCTCTGATAAACTCAGATTACGAAAACTTTACTTAATTTTTGCTTTTAATTTGTTCACTGTTTTATTGGCAAAGAGCAGTGTTTTGAAAGTTTTAAATAAACGTTCAATATTCTTGGGATTATAATGTTGTGTGCAGCATTGCCAACTTTTTTCAATTAAAAGAGGTAAAAAATATTTCAAACATCAGATGATTTTATAGAGGTATGAAATTTTAAGTTGGCAAGTAAATTATGTGTATTTTGTTTTTACGTTCCAACATTAACAGACTGACGCCTAAAGAACGCTTCCAAGTTGTGCAAAATGGGCGCAAAAAAATGTTGCCGTTGATCTCGATTTTCATTAGCGAATTTTGTTCAGTGTTGAAGTTCACTTCAATTTGAATGCGTTCGTTAAGAAACAAAAGTGCCATATTTGAATGATGAACTTCCTAAAGTTTGTGTTTAGATACCGTCACATATAGAAAAAGTGACTGCTGTACTTTATAGGCTGGTGGAATCATTGGTCCGAACTTCGTGAAAAATTATGCTGATCAGAGTGTAACAATCATTGATGTTCGCTATAACATCATGATTATGTGTTGTAACACGGCTTGAGAATGATGACTTACACATAGAAAGCGTCCGCCGTTCATACCGAAAAGTTTTAGGGCAAAGACGGAAAAAAGGTCAACCGTAATTCATTTAGTGAGGAAAGAAATTCAAACAACTTAACACTGACTATTTCTTTAAGGAATCATGATATGCAGCAGCTGTGGCTTCAACAAAATTAAGCCAGTTTGTGCAAGGAAACGTTTGGTAAGTGCATTTTTACACGCTTCGGATCTCTGAATTTTCATCCAAAATCGTGATACCTGATGCCGTTTGACTGTTTTCTATTGGGAACTTGTGAAGTCGCTAGTCTAGGCCGATAAACTCAAAAACTCAAAACGATTTATTTCTTGAAGGACAACATTCGCCTCATTATTGCCAGTCTCAAATGTTGGATAAACTTATCGAAAATTGATCCTCCAAATTAAACTTCGTACGAGCCAGTCATGACGGTTATATTTAAATCATAGTGCTAGAGGATTATCTCTCAAACAAAGGAAATTTCTTGTCAATATAAAAAACTCAACTTTGTTTTAATCCAAATCAAATTTCTTTACCTCTATAACGAAACACCCTTTAAAAGCACCAATAAGTTTTACGTTTTTTTTTTTTTTTGTAAACGTTCTAGTTTTTAGTTTATCTCACAGTTCTCGTGTGTTCTTAGGTATTTGTTTTCAGAATGTTTTTATAAATATCTTTATATGGGGTTTATCAAAAAGAAGTTGGTCTTTCAATTGTGGCAACACCAACAACATTATAGTTTTGACATTTAGTTTTTAGACGTATTCATAGTAGATACATTGACAATTGTTACAATGAATTGAATTTCGCATGAAAATCGCATTAAAATAATTAAAATCCACGAAAATTTGTGATATTTTCGAGTAACATAATCGTCCTGCTGAGACCTCTATTAAGAATTCGTCGTTAAATTTGAGTCGCCTCTTGACTCAAATACGAAATGTGCGAAGAGCAACGCGTGTTCGACCGGGTCGTTCGACTGAAGACATCGCAACTGTGAACCACAGTGTTGATGCCGTTCCAAATTTATCAATTCCTCAAAGCTCTCTACCATTGGGGTTATCCAAAACCACCATATGTCGAATTTTGCATAAGGACTTGACTTTAAAACCTTACAAGATTCAACTGGTGCAGAAATTGAAACCCACCGACCATTCACATCGTCGTAGATTCGCTCCATTCATTCAGGAACAACTGACTGGTTTTTCTGAAAAGATCATTTTTCATTTTGTCAGGGTATTTCAACAAGCAAAATTGCCGCATTTGGACTTTTAAAAATCCTAGGGCGATTATTGAGAAGCCTTTGTATGCTCAACTTGTCACTGTATGCTGCGCTATGTGGTCTGGAGGCGTGATTGAGCCTGGTTTTTTTTTCGAGGATGAGGCTGGAAACGCGGTAACGGTCAATAAATCACACTATCGCGAGAAGTTAACAGTTTTGGCCTATTATTGATGCGTGGATATCACTGACATGTAGTTTCAAAAGAACGATGCCACATGTCACACAGCCAATGAAACGATCAATTAATTGCAAAGCAAATTTCCCGGTTGCGGAATTTCACGACAATCAGCAGTTAAATAGCCAGCCAGATCGTGGGATTTAACACCACTGTATTGTTTTTTGTGGGGCTATGTTAAAGACAGAGGCCTATACGTAGCCAGTCGAATCGAATTCAGCCTTAAAATTCAAAATCCATGATGTTATTAAGGAAATAGGACCACCATTTTACCAAAAAGTGTTTTAAAACTTTGATGAAAAAAACGACATCTGTTAGCGTGGTCGTGGTGGACATTTGCTGGATATCATTTTTCATTTATAATTGCCGAAGTTTAAATCATCTTAATCAAAGTGTTTTGTTTTAATTTTAGAAAACAACTTTTTGTCGAAAAACCCTTTATATCTCCTAAGAAATCTCTCCTTCTGACCTTTCTCAGCAAATTACTCTCACATCTCGGATATTGTTTCCCTTCTGCGTCTACATTGTTTGCCATTTACTTTGGGTTTGCCCTGTTCTTTTGTTGTTGGAATAAGTTTTCTTTTTTTTCCATTTTATCTTTCTCTGCAGCACTACCCCTGAAGTGTGTCTTGGGAATTTAATAAATAAAGGCTTTCAGTATTTTTCCTTCAGTGTATAAAGTTTTTAGCTTTATTATTTTTCAGGTGTTCGTTACTTATTCGAATAATATGTATTCTTATTTTCTCTTGGACTTATTTTCGCCTTCTAAGCAAAAAAAAAACTGGAAAAAACCAGCTTAAAAGTGTAAAAATCAAACTAGAAAGTAAACGAAATTTAAAATGAATTTTTACCAATTTATTCAACACTTTTTCATATCTAACGAATTTTACACATTATTTGGATGGGTTTGCGTGTTGTGTGTGTTTATATATGTGAATGCGTGTATATTTCAATGAGCAAATGGTTGGGTATAAATTCGTTATTCTGTTGATGGTAGCGGACAAATTACAGGCCTTTCTCCATTTTTATAACATTTGAATTGTGTTTGGTATCAAATCATTGAACTTATAGATAATTTAAAGGGTTTTATAAACGTAACGTAGGATCCTTCTAAGTTGCACATAAGTTAGAAATGTATAAAACATGGACACTGCAATAAAACGTTTCTGTAACAAGAAACTTGACATTTCATTTCAGTCTGCAAAAATTTTAACTCATTGTCGTAGCTAGGCCTAACTTCAGAGCGCTACGCCACCACCATAGAAAATTTAGAAAACCTAAACTTTGTGCGCTAAGAATAAATATCTTTTTATAAAAGAAAATTTCCCTAGTTACGCTTAAGTCTCCAGCACAAATCCCATAATATGTAAAATTTGAACATTTTGTCTTTAATAATTTATCTCCAATTTATTTTGTATTCTTCTACTTGATATCTGGATACAATTTATTTTCTAGTTTAAGCTGCCGGCATTTAAATTGTTAAACTGCAAGTGTACAATGTTTTAACTTTATTACCTGCATGTAAATTCTCTTGTTCTGGTTAAACTTTATTACATGAATCTGTTTTGTATTATTTTTTTCTTATTCTCCATTTTTGTAATTGTTTGCTTGTTTAATATGCACTAGTATTAAACCCAGCCTGCCTGTCTGTCTGTCTGTCTGTCTGTCTTTTCTATCTGTTTTTTTTTTTACAATTTGTCTTGGTTGTTGTTGTTATAAATTAAGTTTTTCAGTTTCATATATTTTCTATATCTTTATTTTGGTGTTTTTGTTTTTATTGTTGTTGTATGCAACAATATTGCAAATTGCAGTGGGTGGATATAACATAATTCTTTTGAAAAGCATTCAAAATGATACTTTTTGTTTCAAACTCAAACTTCAGTACTTCAAGTTGTTGCACAAGAGGCCTATAATTGAAAGCCTTTGAATAAACCTTCCGTTTGTAACTTCAGTTAAATATATTTGATTGCACATTACAAAATATTTTCTACTTTACAAAATTTCATATGGTTACGTATTTCTTTTGTGATTGTCCAAAGGAACTTATGATGATAAGAGAAGAATTTATTTTGTAAATTAAAAAGAAAAAAAAATATTTCGTAAAGAGTTAAATATTCAATAGAACTATATGGTGTTTATTTAGACAATTAATATTATTTTCTTCAGGGCCACAGTTTAATTTATTGCCCGTAAATGAACAGAAATTTAAATTGTTTATTAGACAGACAGTTAAATTTTTCACAAATTCTTTTTTTTTCTTTTTCTTCTTTACAATTGCTACTAGAATTGAAGAAGATACCACTCCTAAAATATTACAATAATGAACAATTTTGTTTTTTTAATTAAATCAGTGCTACAACAATAATTTTTGTAATCAAGTTTCGTTTCTTATATACGAAATAAATCAAAAAATTTAGATTAAGATGATTAAAATTTTTATTGTATTACGAAGGGAAAAGTTCGGCAAATGATATCTGGCAAATTTCAACGATTTCAACGGAGTTTTTAATCAGTTTTTGTGTTGTCGTTAATTACATCACGCGATTCGATTGGCTCCGCATAGACTCTGTCCTTAACATAGCCTCACAAAAAATAATCCAGTGGTGTTAAATCACACGATCTGGCTGGTCACTCAACTGCTGATTGTCGTGAACTTATGCGATTGGGAAATTCCGTTTTCAAAAAATTGATAGTTTCATTGGCTGTCTGACATGTAACACCGTCCTGTTGAAACCTCATGTCAGTGATATCCACATTGTCAATAATAGGGAAAAAGTGAGTTGGTAGCATCTGGCGATAACGCGAACCATTGATCATTACCGCACTTCCAGCCTCATCTTCCCAAAAAATGCCCAATGCAACAATTTTATTGTTGACATACCCTGAGAAGTAAAAATGGGCTTCGTTTGAAAAAATGATTTTTTCAGGTGAACCAGCCGGGTTTATCTAAATGAATTGAGCGAATCTACGGCGATGTGAATGGTCAATCGGCTTCAATTCCTGCATCACTTGGACCTTGTAAGACTTCAAGTCCTTACTCAAAATTCACCATGTGATGGTTTTGGATATATCCAATTGTTGAGAACGTCGAAGATTGGACGAATTTATACCTGGTTCAACACTGTGGCTTACGACTGTGATGCCTTCAGTTGAATGACCCGATCGAACACGTTTTGCATCGAGGGCAATTATGTTGTCCGAAAATATCAAGAATTTTACGAGATGTAACTTTAACAGAACCACCATTTTTGTAGTGAATATTAATTGTTTTAATACATTTACAACGAATACGTCGAAAACATAAATGTTGTTGGTGTTGCTACAATTGAATAACAAACTTCTTGCTAAAAATCCGATACCGAGACTAGCAATGTTACGTTCGATCTGGCAACACTGCCGCGCCAGGCTTGGAGAGGCGGCAGTGAAAATGTGAGTTACCTTCAGTGCGAATTTGGCAACGCTCGAGTTTGACAACGTTCGAGTTATTTGGTCGTCAGTAGCGATTTTTTTTTCTGATGTATTGTAAAAATGATTAACATTAGTTTCAAACAACAGTATGCTATCAGGTTTCGCTTTAAGCTTGGACACAGGACAACGGAAATGGTTTATTGTCAAGAGCTCAGGTTTTTCGGTGGTTTAATGCATTTTCAGAAAGAAGAGTATTGATTATAGATGAATGAGGAGGAAGGCCTTCATCTTCAAGCACCCAAGAAAATGCCGACAGAAAGCGGAATCTTGTGCATTCCGAAATTTGGTTGGCAGTCAAAATGATCGCAGAAGATTTAATTTTGACTCACACCAGCGTTCATCAGATTTTGATCAATGGATTGGGGAGGAGAAAAATCTGTGCATAGATGGTCTCAAAAAACCTTTTGCTAGACCAAAAGGAAATCAGAAAGAAGAGGTACCTTGGTTTTTGCTTTTGATTGAAAATCGATCTCCATGTTGTGGAACGTGTCATTACTGCTAATGAGTCTTATGTGTTTAAATACAACTAAGAAACCAAGCGCCAGAGCATGAAATGGCACACTTCAAACTCTCCAAGTCCTAAAAAATCAAGGATGGCAAAGTCAAAGATCAAATGCATGCTGATTTATCTTTTCGATATACACGTTCACAAAGAGTATGTACCTTAAGGCCAAACAGTCAATCAATACTTTTTCTGGGAGGTTGTTGAAAGACTTCTAAAAGTGGGGCCTCCCCGTGAGACCAAACATCAAGAACAACGATAATTCTCCTTGTCACACAGCAATTTCATTAAACGAAATTTTGGCCAGTAAAAACATTCTGGTGGCTCCTCAGCCTCCGTATTCGCCTGACTAGGTGCCCCTGTAGGCTAGTAGGTAGTGTACTAGCTTGTCAGTATGGCGGTTGTGGGTTCGATTCCCAACGAAGACCTTGGTTTTTTTTTGCACTACAAAAATAAAAATTGACAGTCGGTGGGGCTGCTCAGCGATAAAGGCATAGTCACTGGTCGCTGTGCTGTCTTATACGGCAGTTAATTTCCGACTATCCTTCTACTTTCACCACCTGTTTCATCTCTTCTCTATCCCATTCCTAAATAATGTAGCACGGTACTTAACTAAATAGGCATTGTTGCCTGCAGTGCTACTTCTCTTTAAAAAAAAGAAAATATTCGCCTGACTGAAGTCTATGTGAGTTTTTCTATCTCTCGAATTTGAAAAATAATATTAGGGGATATAATTTGGAACAATCGAAAACACTCAAATGGCTGTAACTAACTAGCTGAGGCCTAATTCCAGCATCAGAGTGTAAAAACCGTCTCCAGCGCTGTGTGACTTCAGAAAAAAGTTATTTTGAGGGTGTCATTATTGCAATTTTATTCGAATAAAAAAATTAAAGTCTTTAGTCTTATTACTTAATTGACAGACCTCGTATATATCTGTTTATGGGATTAAGATATAAAGTCAACTAAAGAATAAGCATAAAAGATATACTCCCAATTTTTTTTGGTCTGCTAAATTAGATGGAACCTTAGGTTACAATAGAAGACGAAGTTTGAATTGATCCAAGTAAAAATATTTTATTTCTGTAGACTTTACTTAAAGAAAATTTATACAAAATTTGGGTTAAAATCCAGTAGTGAAGTGGCCATATGGATATGTTTTAGCCTTTAAAAAATTTTTAAAAATAAATAATTTTTAAGAATATTATAAAATATTTATGTTTAAAGGTATATATCACAAATTAACGTAGATGATAATAAAAATGATTCCAAAATACATTTTTTCATACGGCCGTGTAACTAGGAAATTAACGAAATGTCGCAGTGGCATAGTAATTTTTGCATATAATAGACGGTATTGATGCACTATCGTATACAAAATTGTATAACTGTATTTTTGCTTAATTTAAGCAATAATTAATTATTAAAAACTAAACTAAAAAAAAATAATTATTCTATACTTATACTCAAAAATATATTTTAGTAAGTCTTGCTAGTGCTAAACTAACTGGTATTTAGATGTTCGACAAAGATAATAATTTATCTTCTTCATGGTAAAATAAAAATGTTGTGTGCCAGGTGTTTGAGGAGTGATTTCAAGTTAAGACTATATTTTCTTTTATAAAATATAAAATAAGTTTTGAAATATGGAACGTGTTTCCAAATTTTAATTTTACGCCTTTGAATGTTTTGCAGGTATAAACCGGAGGCAATACCGCATTATTTTCCTTATCACCATGCAGGTTTTAGAACGGCCCTATAAAGTAAAATTTTGCAGTCTTATTGAGGCCCAGGTTTTTCATTAAAGAGGTAGTTCATTTGAATTGCTTCTTCGCTTCTCTGTAGCTTTTTAAATTTATACGAATGACTTAATTAATGCCGAGTTATTTAAATCCCGCAAGATGAGCTCTTAATTCGAATTGGTGCATGTAATGCATTGCACACAAATGCAAATGTGTTGTGCTGCGAGGGGATTTTCGCGATGCCCATACAGGAATGCTGTGTACAATAAGTTTAATTTTGATCCGTGATGCCTGATACTGGGCAAATCTTAAACTACCTTAACTGTAACGTTATCTCGTTTAATCACTAGTTTTACATAAAATTTCTGTTCCTACATTTTGGTTTTTCAAACAGTTTTATCACCCATCAACACGAAATTATATAAACGTAAAAAAAGTAATAAAAAGTCAAATACATCAATCTTGAACTTAACGACTTTTCAGGCACAAAGACAAAAATTTAAAAACTTTTATTATAAATAGCGATGGCAATGTTTTTCTCTAACACTTTGCGTGTTGCTAAAGTTGAAAGAACACTTTTGCCACAAAATTTCGATAATCACTCGCTCTATTGCGAAAAGAAGAAAAGAGGCAAACCAACAACATAAAGAACTAAAGAATTTTTACTACACTTGAAATAAATTTTAAATAAATTTAAATGGTCGAATGCAATTAAATTTTAAGTAAAATATTTTACTTTTTAAGAACAAAATGAAAATAACAAAAATGCCCAGTAAGTCAAGTGGTTTATTTTTAGGTTAGAAAGACTTACAGAATTTTATGCTGTTGCTTTTTTCAACTATTTGCTAAATTATAAGACCAATTGAATGTTGAGTATGTTTAAAGATTTTTTATACAAAATAGATTTTTAATAATAATTTCGCCTGTGATCTTAATCATTATTATTTATTTCTAAGAAATCTCATCTCTTTGCCATTAAAAATTTAAATAAAACTACGAGTATTTATTTGTATTTTGTAATGCTGAAATATCACACAATAAAATCCAATTACATAATAAACCCTGTTCAGATTTATATAATTAATTTTTGTTTAAAATGATTTGTCTGTTTTTAAAATTATACTGATCTTGTGAGGATTAAACTTCGAAGCCTTAAAAGATTCAACTGATGCAGAAATTGAAGCCGACCGACCATTCACATCGCCGTAAATTCGCTCCATTTTCACTTGTCAGAGTATGTCAACAAGCAAAATTGCCGCACTTGGGCTTCTGTAAATCCTAGAGGTCCATATTCAAAGTGTTACTGTATGTTGCGCTATGTAGTCTGGAGCCGTGGTTGGGTGGTTTTTATTCGATGGTGATGAGGCTGGAAATGCAGTAACGGTCAATGGATTATGCTGCCCCGGGATGCTAACATCTCAATTTAGGCCTATTATGGACGACATGGATATCACTGACATGTGGTTTCAACAGCACGGTGCTACATATCATATCACAGCCAATGAATCGAACAATTTATTGCAAACTAAATTTCCCGATGGCATAATTTCACGACAATCAGCAGTTAAGTGGTCAGCCAGATCGTCTGATTTGACACCACTGGATTAATTTTTGTGGAGCTATGTTAAGAACAGAATCTGTACGAAGCCAATCGTATCGGTTTAGCCTTAAAACTCAAAATCAGTGGTTTGATTAATGAAACAGGACAGCCTTTTTGCCAAAAAGTGATTAAAAACTTTGACAAAAGTTGGTATGGATTCCCATTCCAGGTTTAAGCAGTCCATTAACCCCTGTTTATCTAGAGATTGGACTGTCCATTGCAGGACTTGGATGCCATTATTTGGAAATGAATGTCCTTTCGGTCTACGGAAGTGGCATACTCCATCTAAGTTCAACAATTCCTGGCTAAATTTAGACTCATGGTTGTCGGAAGAACATCAAAAAGAGCACATAATAATGTTATTTCCAATACAGGAACTTTTTAGGAAAATAAAAATGTATTTACCGTTCAGAAAAAGTTGCTTAGGTTAAGGACAATACTTTAATTATCTTCAAATAATGCCACTCTCATTTTTATTCACTAAAAATGGAAAGTAAAAAAATAAGCACAACTGCAATCATTTTTAAAGTATACAAATTGGAAGGTATTGGTTGGATTAAAAAAATATTAATAACACAAAAAAATGCGCAACATTAGTAACGACGCTGCCACACATATCCTGATAACAACAGCTAGCAAACAAACACACAAACAGTAATTCCCCCTGTATGCCTTTGAATTATTAACAAAGTTGTCTTTGATAAAAAGCACCATCAACAGAGTGAAGTATATAAATGTGTGGAAACAAATCAATATTTATAATCTTCTTATGCTGCTTTAAATTATGGTTGAGGGAATCGGTATAAGAGGGAATTTTTATTCAAGTGTAAAATATATTAAACATTATTTTTACGTTTTTTCTTTTTGGATTTTATATTTGATACAAACATAAATAATAAATAAAGGCAAAATTTCCTTGTAGAAAACTTTGGCTTGTATAAGCTGTACAAACACACAAGCATTCTATGACTTTGCTAATGCAATATCTTTTTTCAAAATAAGAAAAATAGTAGAAAAACGAGACAGCAGAGATTAATACAGTCGACGTTTGTTGCTAAATGTGGTTTCAACAAAACTTTTTGAACACCAGTTCTGGTTAAGACGTTAGATTTGTTAGACCAGAAGACATAAATAGAAAAATAAAGAAAACGAAAAATGAAAAAGTTTATAGGATTCAGTCTATATCTATCACATATTCTTTCAATGGTAAATTCCTTACAATATTTTAATATGACATGATTTGATAAATCAAAAATATTCTAAAAATAAAGAGAAATTCTCTCATCATCTTTGGTTTTGTAGTGAGATATTCATGGCATCATTAGCTTAAACTTATTTATTAAAAATATCCCTTGAGAGGCACATTAGCAACATTAGATCTACAGCAAGGAATATTTTTATATTAGATAAAGTAAAAAATGCTAAAAAATTTTTGAATACTAATAGGAACATATTAATTGTTAATGCTGACAAGGGTAATGTTACTGTTACTATGAGCAGAGACGAATATAATTCGAGAATAAATGACATTCTTAACGATTCTGCAAAACACTTAATATTCAATAAGGATCCTACTACTAAATTGCAGAAAACAAACAATGTTTTAGTTGATGAAATTTATAAAAAAGAAATCATTTCAGTAATGGAGAGAAATAGACTCAAGACTAATGTATGAAATTCTCCAAAACTATATGGAGTACCTAAGATCCAAAAGCAGAATTGTCCTTTAAGGCCTATTTGCTATTGCATTAATTCCCCGGCCTAAGGACTGTGCAAGTATATAACAAATATTCTTAAGGTAATAACAGGACAATCAATATGTAATATTAGAAATTCATTGGAATTTAATGATAAAGCCAAGAGAATAGATATACAAGATAATAATAGATTGTTTTCATTATTATTTTCAGTTTTATTCGACCTTTTTTTTATTTCTATTAAATTTTAATCTTTTCTCACGGTCATTTAAATTATAACGATTTTATTTTTTTTTCTCTCAATATTTCGCTTTCCTGTGGAAAGCTTCTTCAGGAAAATATTTTTAATTTTTTTTTATTTTTTATTTTTTTATTTTTGTTTTTGAAAAAATAAAAAATATTTTCCTGAAGAAGCTTTCCACAGGAAAGCGAAATATTGAGAGAAAAAAAAAATAAAATCGTTATAATTTTAAATCGTTTTCATTTAATATAGTTTCATTTTTTCCAAGTATTCCTGTAGGTTAAGCTTTAAGGATTATAGAGAGAAAATAGCAGATAATAAAATAAAATACGAATATTGAGAAGGAATTATTTTTACGTATTTTTAAGTTTTGCATTAGTATGATAATAGAATATATCTGCAGAAGGAGGGCCTCGCTATGGGCTCTCCAGCATCTCCAATTATAGCTGATCTTGTGATGGAGGAATTACTAAATTCATGTATTAGTAAAATGCATATTAAGCCGAAGATTATAACAAAATATGTAGATGATTTTTTTGTATAACTTCGGAAGATGCAGTGGATGATTTTCCGTCGGAATTTAATAGTTTTCATCCGGATATTAAATTTACGATTGAAAGAGAGTTACAATCTAAACTTCCATATTTAGATATATTGATTATAAGAAAGACAAATAAGTTAGTATTTGATTGGTATAAGAAACCAACATGTTCTGGAAGAAATTAATTTTTATTCCAAACATCCGAGAAAAATGATAATTATCACGGCGAAAAATATGATTGACAGAATATTAACTATAAGTGATAGAGAATTTCATTTGAAGAATATGGACACAATAAGAAATATACTTCATGACAATGATTTTACAGTAGAATTAACTAACCGATTAATTAGACAATATGGTAATCATAGGCATAATTTAGGAAATACTACGGCAGAACCAAGAATTTATAAATCATTAACTTATGTTCCTGGAATATCAGATAGATTAAGAAAGTCTAAAATATATGACACATAGAAATAAAAATGCACACAAAACATATAACACGTTCAATAAATAAATTATTTAGCAATATGAAGGATAAAATAGGAAAAATGGAAATACCTGATATAGTATACAGGATACCATGTGGAGAAAATTACCATGTCAACTGTGACAAAGTTTATATTGGCACAACAAAGAATAAACTTAAAACAAGATTAGCTGGATATAGGTGTGACCAAAAATATAGGAATATTTCAAAACAGAAGACATCCTTATTTTCACATTGTAAGAAATATAATCATTATCCGAAGTTTGATGAAACATCAGAAATGTTAGAAATTGTTAATGTACCAAATGTAAGGAGAATAAATTTCAAAACAGACACAGACAATTTAGCGCAGAATTATAGTTACTTAACTCAAAACACACATAATTTGTTATAATTATTTCATAAGAGAGAAATTGTTATTTAATTTCCGTTTCCTTGTTTTGGTATGTTTCAAAATTTGAAATTTTTTTTTTTTGTATGTATTTATGTATGAAGAAAATTATTTTATATGTTGTTTTAGTCAATTGTTTTCAAAAATTTTAACAAATTATTAATAAATATTTGTTAATTTCCTGAGGAAGCTTTCCAAAGGAAAGCGAAATATTGAAAATATAGTGATGAATTTATATTAAGAAGACCATTGTTGAGATTAATACTTATTTGTTTAATTAAACAATTTTAGTATTTGGAATCCTATTAAAGTTAATCCACGTTAATTTATTCTAAATTCCTTTAAACATAAGTACTTCATGATATTCTCATATCATTCTCATTTATTTTTTATGTATAATTGTGGAGAAAAGCATATCTATATAGCCGTTTTACTACTGCTCATATAGCTCATCAGTGGATTTTACAATAAAGTTTGTATAAAAAACTCAATAACCTTATATCTCATGCAAAATTGATTAAATAAGAATTTTATTGCATCAACATAGCGAAAAGACACCAAAACTCCCAAATGCTTGTATACGTTTCTTTACTTTTCATTTTAAATATGAATGGCTTTCAATGGAAATCCTTATGTATGTTTTGTAGCGGGTTTTTCAACAAGAAGTTTATTTTTCAATTGTAACAATACCAACAATATGATAGTTTTGACATTTAGTTTTTTGACGAATTCGTAGTAGATGCATGGGCAATTGTTACAATGAATTGAATTTCGCACGAAAATCGCATTAAAATAATTAAAATCCACTATGAAAATGGTGGTTCTGTTAAAATTACTTCTCGTAAACTTCGAAATATTTTCGGACAATATAATCGTACCTCTGAGACGGCTATTAAGGATTTGGTCATTAAATTTATGTCGGCAGGCTCGATACAAAATGGAAATGGTCGTATTGTGTTCTTTATGCACACAGCATTGTTAATGCTTTCGTGCGAAAGAAAAACAGTTTATAATATTTCGCTCTGGGAACAATTATTTCGAGAAAAAATTTCGAGATATTAAAAAATCAGTTGCTGATTTCAGCTTCTAGAGAGTTCCTAACAAATTTAATAAAAAGTTTCTGTTTTTGAAAGTTAACAAAAACTCTGATTTTAATATTACCCTACAATTACTTCTCTGCAGAAGTTTTCAAGTTGTCTGATACCGAGATCTGGAAAAGATCACACAAATATGGAATCATATAGAAAATATAATATCTATTAAATTTTAATCTTTTCACACGGTCATTTAAATTATAACGATTTTATTTTTTTTCTCTCAATATTTCGCTTTTTTGTGGAAAGCTTCTTCAGGAAATTATTTTTTATATTTTCAAAAACAAAAATTATAACAATTTGAAAAGAAAAAATTTTTGTTATAATTTTTGTTTTTGAATATATAAAAAATAATTTCCTGAAGAAGCTTTCCACAGGAAAGCGAAATATTGAGAGAAAAAAAAAATAAAATCGTTATAATTTTAATGACCGTGTGAAAAGATTAAAATTTAATAGAAATTAAAAAAAAGGTCGAATAAAACTGAAAATGAAAATATAATATTTTATTAAACTTGCTTATAGCATTTGAGAAAATGTTAATAAAAACGTTGAATCTTATGCAGAGGGTGAAACGTTTATGATTTAGAGGATCATTAATTTGGAATTAGATTGAACAAACACACAGGCTAACAAATGCGGTTAGAAAGGCCTTTGAGAAATAACATTGATATAATATTATTCATTAATTTTTATCGACCTTGGATAATTTCAAAATCCGTGATGTGATTAACGAAATAGGACCGCCATTTCGCCAGATATCATTTTTTTATATTTCATTTTTAATTGATAAACTTTTCTCTCCGTTATAAAATCAAAATTTGAATTATCTGAGAAAACAAACTTCTCGTTGAAAAATCCTTTACATATGGTTATCTTTTAAAGCGTTATAAATAGACTATTCAAATTTAAAACAATTTTCATTTGATATTCGATATATATATATATATATATATATATATTCGTTAATTTTGAAAGAAACTTTAATGCTCCACAATAATCCAAAGAAAAAAAAAAAAAAGAAAAGCTAAATGAAATAATAAAATTTCATAAATAAACATTGAATTTCATATGAATGCACACAATCATTCTGAAAAGGAAACGGAAATAATAAAGCATTTTCTTTTTTCGTATACTTCTTCTACTAAAAGTGAAGACACAAAACAGTTAATTTTGTTAGCATTTCTTTCTTAAATTATATATAACAGATTTCGGAAACGGCATCCCCATAAGACATAAAAAAAAAACACATGACACATAAATACTTAAAAAAATATCCTTTAAAATACAACAAACTTTAATTTAATTTAAAGCACAAAGTTTTCAAAATGTAAACATAAAATAAAATCGGCAAAAGTTTAAAACATAAGCTGCTTTAAAAATCATTCTCTGTAAGACAAAAACAAACAAAAAATATTGCTAAAAGAAACTTATAAAATATTTATGAAATAAAATTTAATTCTTTACTTACCTTTTCTGTAATGCATTTTTCTTTTTTGTTTTCTTTTCTAAACTTACAGCTTAGTGAGGATATTGGCTACGTGCTGTATTCGGCTTTGGGTTCCTTTTACATTCCCAGCTGTATAATGGTTTTCGTTTACATACGAATTTACTTTGCCGCCAAAGCGCGTGCGAGACGCGGCATTAAAAAATATCCGCGCAAAACAAACAACGAACAGGTGAGCATGATATTTCCAAACAAATTTTTAATTTTGAACAAAAAACAAATTTTTTTAGCAATACAAAAACCTAAGAACAACAGCACTTCCAGGGAAGGGATTAAAATAAATTTAAATAAATTTAAAAGAGTATTTTCAGTTAGCTATCACACTTGTGTTTATGATAGATGCATAGAATGCTAAAAAGTGTATTGACTTCCGAAAATGCATTAAATTATACCAATAATCCATAATCTATCTTTAACTTTATTATCTTATATAATAACGAACTTAAGTTTAACTGAAAATGAATAAGTCATTCGTAAAGAAACAATATATATGTCACTGACAGATAAGAAAATGTCTTAGCGTTTTTATATTATTGTAGTTTTGTAAACCTGCTGCCCCTGATTTCGGTTTGTAGAGACAAACTAAAGATTGATAATAGCCAAAATTCGCCAAAGCTTTGAAAGTTTATCACATATATTTATTAAATTAAAAGATAATTCGTATTTATTTGCAAAAATCAAGTTAATTTCATGCACTAGCTCTTCTGCTTATCGTTTTATGTGAGTAACATGCTTGCACAGATTTTGATACAGATTAACGTCAGCACCTAGCCGTTTAGGCTTTAGTCTGATGGTGATCCTACTACTGGGTGAATTATGCGTCCACCAACTTCCCCAAGATACATACATAACTCACTTCAGGTGGCAATTTAAGAAGCACACCAAGCTTGGCTTGAAAAGTGAAGACTCTCTTAAGTCCCGTCGTAGCCCTGCGGACTACTGGTACCAGTTAGTATGTCACTAGTAGGACCTGAAGTGTCCAGTTCATTCAGTTCAAGGCTCATGCTATACTAAGCAACTAGTGCTGCCTTTTACCTCCAAAAGCACATGTCAAGATAGGGAATGTTCAACCCAAACTTCGTGACCCCTGAGGGGAAACGTGCTTGCATAACGTGTTAATATTTACATTACTACCTAACTGCAGAAGCCATAACCTGATGGTGGATCAAACCACTTGGGTGGTATTACGTGATAAGGTTTACATCTGTACCTGACCGTGAGCCTTAACCAGATGGTAGTCATTACCACTGTCGATGGTATCTAGCGCCATCCTCGCCCTAGAAGGCCTTCGAATGCGTATATTTTTCGGTCACTCCTAGTTGCAATTTCGAAAGACCGAAGTAGGCCGCAGCCTTCACTCCTTGCTAAAGAGCTGAAGACTATCCAACTCCTGGTCCATGAAGCTTAATATAATTAAGAACACGACGGCATTCATACTCACTGGACCTGAACCATTCATTGTGTTCATTGTGAATGATCCCACCCACAAACTCTCATGAGGGCCTCGAAACACATAGCCACAACGATAATCCCAAAAGGACCTACCACAATAATTAATCAGAGAACAGCTAAATGCCTAAAGAGACAAATAGCGGAACTCCGTGGGCCACTGATTCCCGTGAAAATATAGTGGATTGTCCAGGTGGCTCCTACTAGCCTTGAAGGGGTCTGGGCTCCCTTTTACCCCGCAAGACACCAGTCTAGATGAAAGTAGTAGGATCCATAAAGACTATCATGTGCCTCCGGGGGGAACCACTTGGGTGGTATGTAACATCACCCATGTCTTAGAAATCCGTTGGATATCTATATCCCCTAGTCACTCCCAGTTGGAATTTCGGAAGCTGGGAGCATGTTCGCCATCCCTACTCCTTGCAACTCCTGGTCCAGAACACATGACATAGCATGCTCACTGTACCTGGATCATTAACCCTGTGTTCTTAGTGGATGATCCTGACTCCTTAATAATTTAAAAGAGCCTGCGAAACCACAACCACCACAGTACTTCCCAAGAGGCTAACCTAAAAAATCAGTCAGAGAACATCAACAGCTGTACTCTGGGGCTAACTGATTCCCGTGGAAATAAAGTCGAAGTTATCCAGTTGGCTCCTGCTAGCCTTTAAGGGGACTGGACTCCCTTTTACCGCCGGATGACACATGTCCATTAAGACATATCATAGTGCCCTAGGAGAGACATGCTTGCACAAAGTGTGATTTGTTTTACATCCGCACCTGGCGGTATAGCCCTAATCAGATGGTGGACAAACCGCTTGTATAATTTGGAACGTTATACATACGTCCTAGATAGCCGAAGATATAATTCTAAGCAGCAGAACCACCTAGTTGCAACTTGAATAATTCCAGGGCAGGTCTGCAAACTATCACACCTTGCTAAAGAGTTGGAGACTTTCTAACTCCTGTCCAGAACACATGTCAAGCATGCTCACTGGACTGGATCATTCACTTTGCCTGTCATTATGAGATGAGATGATCCTGGCCACCATAAATTTCATAATTCCCTTATGGGGCCGCGAAACTACAACCACCACAATACATATAAGGGCCAATCTCAATAATCAGCCAGAGAACTTTAAATTGTTTAAAGAGACAAATAATGAATTCTGCAAGCTAACTGATTCCCGTGGAAATAAAGTGGGGCTTCCAGTTGTCTCCCTGTCTGACTTCAGGGGACTGGGCTCCCTTTTTTCCCAGTTGCACTGTGTCTAGATAGTGTAATATTCTATAGAGACCATATTTATATGCCCCTGGGGGGGGGGGGGACATGCTTGCACAATGAGACCAATGCCTTTACGTGTTTTAACAAAGCGCAAGTATTTGCTTTGAAGATTAAATTCTGCACTTATCAAATTCTTTTCCGCCGACCTACACATAACTAACATCGACTTTGTGAAATATACTTTATGCTATAATAATTGTAGTACAAATAAGATATTTTGTTTGGATTTGTTAAGCCAATAAATGAAATACTGTTGTCAGTCCTTTGTTGGCTGTCATTCCTGACTGAGGTGGTTTCCACCGAAAGCTGCGACAATAGTATAAGATATTTTATACATTGCACCACTTCCAGCGGGACCTCTTGCATATGCAAAATTTTGTTTGGAATTAATTGATGTGAAGTTTTTTCTAAGCTTGCTAATGGATCGAACTTGTTTTGATTCGTGCAGATCAACCCGCAGAAGAACACAAGCATAATTTTAAGATTCTTAGAACTTTGCTTGATCAATATTTTACCGCAAAACATCACAATTATCTTTTCTCTGCTAATGATTCAAGGCAGTCACAGTTCGTTATATAAACAAAAAAAAACCTAATTATTTTATACGTGAAATGTAACGCTTTCTCTCTATCGCTCCCTCTATTTCTGTTCCGATCTTTTGTTATAACATGGGATGCAACAGTAACAATAGTGTAGCTGCCGAAAATTAGGCTATTATTTGTTCATGGACGGGAATTTCAGGTATCGATTCTATGTAGAAAAAGAATGTACATGAGCACTATCGAGTAGCAGTTAATAGTTTTATAAGATAAATTTCTAATTATATAATAAACCTTAAGAAAGGTCGATAAAAATTAATGAACAATATTATATCAATGTTATTTCTGAAAGGCTTTTTTAACCGCATTTACTAGCCTGTGTGTTTGTTCAATCTAATTCCAAATCGATGATCCTCTAAATCCGTAAATATTTTCCCTCCTAGGGGCACATTAATATGTTTTGATGGAAATCCACCATCATTACATGTGTCAACGAGGGAAAAACGGGAGCCCAGTCCTCTGAAGGCTAGCAGGGTGTCTGTGTAAGATTCAAAGTTTTCATTAACATTCTCTCAAATATTTTAAGCAAGTTTGATAAAACATTATATTTTCTATATGACTACACACTTGTGTGATCCTTTCCTGATATCGGTATCAGGACAAGTTGAAAACTTCTGCAGAGACGTAATTGTAGGGTAATAGTAAAATAAGAGTTTTTGTCAATTTTCAAAAACAGTAACTTTTTATTAAATTTTTCAGGAACTCTCTAGAAACCAGGAACTGATTTTTTAATATCTCGAAATTTGTTCTGGAAATAATTTATGCCAGAGCGAAATATTATAAACTGTATTTCGTTCCTATGAAAACATTAACAATGGTATATGCATAAAGAAAACAACACGATAATTTCCTTCTAAATCGTAAACTTCCCATCACTAATTAGCTGTCAAATTGTTTTAAGCAAAATAAATAAAGTTTCTAAATTTTCATAGTTTTTTAAACGATCTTTTTTATCTTTTTTTTTTCAAAAATTTAAAAAATTTTTTCCTGAAGAAGCTTTCCAAAGGAAAGCGAAATATTGAAAAGAAAAAATATATAAAAAAAGATTTAAAAAAAGAAAAAAGATATTTATTAAAGTTTCTAAACAATTTTTTATCAGAACAGAGGTCTTAGCTTAACGCAAAATATTTTTAATTTTCCTATCGAGTTCTATTTTTTCAGCAACCGGTGATATAACTTTTAATATTGCAGTATTGGTATTTATAAAGGGTTTTTCAACAAGAAGTTTGTTTTGTAAAACATAATAAAATAACAAATTTAGATTAAATTTGTATTGTACTACGAAGAGGAAAGTTCGGCCATTATGAATAAAAAATGATATCTGGCAAATGTCCACCATGACCACGCTGACAGATATCGATTTTTTATCAAAGTTTTTAATCACTTTCTGACAAAATGGCGGTCATATTTCGTTAATCACAATATGGATTTTGAAGGCTGAAATTGAGTCGATTGACTCCCTATAGACTCTCTCCTTAACATAGTCGCACAAAAAATAATCCAGTGTTATTAAATCACACGATCGGACGGGCCAATTAACTGCTGATTGTCGTGAAATAATGCCATCGGGAAATTTAGTTTGCAATAAATTGATCGTTTCATTGGCTGTGTGACATGTGGCATCGTTCTATTGGAATCACATGTTAGTGATATCCACGTTGCCAATAAGAGCATCTTGCGATTGTGTGCTTAATTGTTCGTTACCGCATTTCCAGTCTCATGTTAAAAACAAACAGCCCAATCACGGCTTCAGGCCACATAGCACACCATACATTGCCACTTTGAGTATATAAAGGCTTCTCAATAATCGCTCTAGGATTTTCAGAAGCACAAGTGAGGTAATTCTGCTTGCTGACATTCTCCGACAAGTAAAAATGGACTTCGTCTCAGAAAATTGATTTTTCGGAAAAACCAGCAACTTGTACCTGAAAGAATTGAGCCAACCTACCTGAATGGTCGGTCAGTTTCAATTCCTGCACCAGTTGAACCTTGTAAGCCTTCAAAGTCAAATTCTTACCCAAAATTCGCCATGTGAAGGTTTTGGATAATCCCAATCGTTGAGAACGTCGAATAATTGTCAAGTTTGGATCTGATTCAACACTGCTTAAATTTTGGTGCGAAATTCAATTCATTGTAACAATTGACAATACATCTACTACGTATCATGTTTTTGGTGTTACCACAATTGAAAAACAAATTTCTTGTTGAAAAACCCGATACTTTTTTGTTTATTATATCTCTTACTCTTCATTACAGATATAATTCTTAATTACCATTAACGTACCTGTCGTAAACACAAGTACTAGATCTTCATAAGAAACTTCTTCAACACAAATAGTTGTACGTTTCACAATGGACAGTGCCCCGGAAAAACTTTTAATCAATTTATCACAATCTCTTTTAATGACAAAGTTTTACATTTCTTTTTTTTTATAATTTTTTCTTTTAATTTCCATTTGAACGAAAGACTATTAAGAAAACTTAAAGGAAAAGTAACTGAAATAGAACAAAGCAGTTAAGATAGTTTTTATTTGTTGAAGACAACTTCACAATCATTCTTTTCATTTTTCATTTATTGTGTTCCTTTAGTTTTATCAGTTCGTTCGTTGTTTTATGTTTTTATAAAATCATAAAATTTGGAAAGTATAAAGTATAGAAAGCGTTTGGTGGAAGAAGAAGAATAGCATCGATTGTTGGTGAAAAGTGTTATCGTCTAGATTTTAACTATAATGACCACCTTAAATTTAAGTCGTTTTTTTATATTTTTTGCTTTTATAATGTTTAAAACAGTTTAACACTTCTAAAGTGTCTACTTGAATGGCGGTGGTGGCCTTGATGGGAGAAGGGAGAATAATGATTACAACAAGGATGACGGGGAAGTGGTTGAAAGCAACGATACATTTGCTGTCTTGTATTGTGTTATTGGTTCTTTTATAGGGAATCGTATGAAAAGTGAAAAAAAAATGAAAACTTTTTAAATTTGTGAATTGCACAAAAGAAGTGCTGTCAGTGTTGTTCGTATTTCCATTGTTATTTTGCTTTTTAAACAAAGTAATTGCAAGCATTCATTCCATTCCAAAAGCCAAAGCAATGTTTTATATGAAAACAGAAAATGAAAATCAATTGCGTTTTCAAAATATTTTATGAGAAACATACAGGATGCAAGCTTTTCAAAAGAATTTAATTTTAAATTTTAAATTTCTTGTTGAATTTTTGAAGTAGTTTCGTTTCGATTTTCCAATTATTTTCCTTTTCTCACACATCTACGCACATTAAACTGACAAATGTTCATAGTGCTTGATTAAACTTTGTTTGATAATTTGTTTATTTGGACTGTGCGTACTTCTATTGGCCTTTGCTAAGCACATGTACGTACGTACACACAGGCATTCGGTGCAAAATGTTTTTGTGTAATATATGCGCATAAACCTGTGCATCTAATCAGTTGCATTATTGAATATATTTCCCTGTATTTCATTTCATTGTGGTAAGATTAAATACAAACCTCCACCCATTATTGTTAAAAGTATCCTCAGCAAATAATTTTATTATTATTTTTCATTCAGGCTTAAATTCGCCAATAATTTTAGTTAGTCGTGAAGAGTAAAAGTGGATGAAAAATGGAGAGAAATTTTGTGGTTCGCCGAGCATTCCTCAACAATCTACAAACTTAGACCTAACAGGACACTACGTATTATTTGTAAAGATATTTCTATTAAATATAAAAGATGTTATTAAGATGCTACTGTGTTGTTTGGGGATCGAATAAAAATATATGAAACTAAATAGGGATTTTCAAAAAGAAAAATATTCTCAATTGTGGCAAAAAACACATGATAGTTTTGATATTCGTAGTAGATGCATTGGCAATCGTTACAATGAATTCAATTACATTAAAATATTTAAAATCCACTAAGAAAAGGGTGCATTTCGTAGAATTCGTGATAT
This sequence comes from Trichopoda pennipes, assembly GCA_030448955.1. Taxonomy (NCBI): domain Eukaryota; kingdom Metazoa; phylum Arthropoda; class Insecta; order Diptera; family Tachinidae; genus Trichopoda; species Trichopoda pennipes. Next base: position 8,595,772 of record JASKUP010000088.1, read on the forward strand.
TTTCCGACAACATCACCGTTCTTTTGAGGCCGCTATTAAGAACTTGGTCTTAAATTTGAGTCAACAGGCTTGATACAAAATGTACGCACATTAACGCATGTTCAACCGGGTCGTTCAACTGAAAACATGGCAGCCCCAGTGTTGGAGCAGATCCAAATTTACCAATTCCTCAACATTCTCAACAATTGGGGTTATCCAAAACCACCACATGGCGAATTTTGCGTGAGGATTTAACTTTGAACCCTTAAAAGATTCAACTGATGCAGAAATTGAAGCCAACCGACCGTTCACAGCGCCGTAAATTCGCTCCATTCATTTAGGGACAAACGGCTGCTTTTTTCTGAAAAACTCATTCTTTCAGACGAATCCCAGTTTCACTTGTCAGGGTTTGTCAACAAGCAAAATTTCCGCACTTGGGCTTCTGAAAATCCTAGAGGAGAATGCTCAAAGTGTTACTGTATGTTGCGGTATGTAGTCTGGAGCCGTGGTTTGGCGGTTTTTGTTCGATGATGATGAGGCTGGAAATGCGGTAACGGTCAATGGATCATGCTCTCCCGGGATGCTAACATCTAAGTTTAGGCCTATTATTGACGACGTGGATATCACTGACATGCAGTTTCAACAGAACGCCGCCACATGTCACACAGTCAATAAAACTATAAACTTATTGCAAACCAAATTTTCCAATCGCACAGTTTCACGACGATCAGCAGTTAAGTGGCCCATCAGATAGTGTTATTTAACACCACTGGATTACTTTTTGTGAGACTATGTTAAGGAGAGAATCCATAGGGAGCCAATTGAATCGATTTTAGCCTTCAAAACCTATGACGAGATTAACGAAACAGGACCGCTATTTTGCCAAAAAGTGATTAAAATCTTTGATGGAAAAATCGACATCTGCCAGCTTGGTCATGGTGGACATTTGCCAAATATCATTTTTCATTCATAATTACCGTACTTTTCTCTTTGTAGTACATACGTGATCAGACATACGTCGGTACCTAATATGTATATGCCATAACACGACGGCATAAAACCGTTTGGACGATGCGTGCGCCGTGCCCTAGGAAGCCGAAGACTAATTTCTAGTACACATTATTCCTAGTTAAAAATTCGGAGGTTTCAAAGCAGGATTGCCAACCTCTACTCCCTGCTAAAGAGATGGAGTCTATCCATCTCCTGGTCCAGAACACATGGCAAGCATGATCACTGCATGCGGATCATTCACCCAATGTTCTCAAAAAAGATGAGATCATCCTGGCCCCTTAATCAAATTCATGAGAGTCGCGAAACCACAACTAGGTACCTCTGTAGGCTAATAGGTAGTGTACTAGCTTGTCAGTAAGGGGGTTGTGGGTTCGATTCCCAACGAAGACCTTGGTTTTTTTTTCACTACAAAAATAAAAAGTGACTGTCGGTGAGGCTGCTCAGCGTCAGTCACTGGTTGATGTGCTGTCTTATATACGGCAGTTAATTTCCGACTATCCTTCTACTTTCACCACCTGTTTCATCTATTTTCTATCCCTTTCCTAAAGAATGTAGCACGGTACTTGACTAAATAGGCATTGCTGCCTGAAGTGCTACTTCTCTTTAAAAAAAAAAACAGTACAGTACTCCTGAAGGGCCAACCTCAATAATCAACAGCTAAAAATTTAAAGAACCAAATAGCTGGACTCCAGGGCTCCAGGGGGGAGCTCTCTTTGTAGAACAAGTTGTGTTATATAAAACAAATGAAATTATATTTGCATTTAGCCCTCAAAAAAAATTTTGTGTAGTGGAACTTTTAGGATATAGTTGGTCAATTTCTCAAACCATAATTTGCAGTTTACTGGCAGTCATCTCTGTTTGTTTAAATGGCAGTCATTTTGAGTTTATTTATCGCAGCTTAGCAACTACCCGCCACATTTTTTTCCTCTTTTATCTAGGCAATGCGCTCTGAAGTGAGTTTCTTCTTCTAGTGATTTTTTTTTACACATCAAACACATGGAAGCTAATGGTCTGCTTACGTCAAGTAGGCATTAGCTGAGGTTCATCAACAACCTTTGTAGTTCGTTTTTGCTTGTTTAAATGTCAGTGGTGATTTTGGAGGCACATTGGCATCTGTGCCAATTTAAGTTACTATAGCACACTGGACCTCACAGCATTTTGTTCTAGTCCTTTAGGCTTATAAAAATCAACAAATTTCGCAAATTAAATAATAACGAATGAGGGCATTTTTCCGCCTGTGGTAATAGTCCATAATTCAGATAAAAAATATTTTTTAACTTGGTATAATCCAATGATACAACCCAGCTGAAAACTTCTGCCAAACAATAACTCAAGATATTTTTGCTTTTCAAACATCATGATGGGCTCTTTTCAACCTGAGTTTTCAATATTGTTCATAATGGAAAGATGGGCTTAGCCCACTTTTTTTGGTATTAATTTAATATTGTATTTGTTTTTATTTCTCGTTAGACTTGTTGGTCTTTATAAACGAATTTCGATCTACTAACTGCAGTTTCTGTACCTAATGAAACACTTTTCACTTTTTTATTATTGGTCAAAATATTTTAGTTTAATAGCCAAATGATTAAATATTATTCGGCTTAAGCTGCTTAGCTATAAATCATGTTGATGAAGAAAGTAGAGATTTTTAAAAACTTGTTCCCCTTAACAATTTAACTAATTATAATATTTGATTAACTTTGGCTTTATACAAATTTCGATAAATCTTCTGGACGAGCTAGTTTGTTCAAACAGTGGAATACCAACCAAATTAGATATATCTGTAACATAAAATGTAAACTTGTTTATTTTGTTGTGTCAACATTTTACCACATAACTGACAACATAGTCAAATTTATCGTGTAAAAATCGAATAAAGACACAACTGACTGGCATGAATAAAACAACTTTAATTACAATAAACAAATTTAAATGTAAATAATCTGTTTTAAAACAGCCATGTTAAGAATGACTTGCCTTGGATGGAATATGCAAACACATTTAACATTTACATACACATAGGCAAGTTAAAAGGAACTTTTGCTGGCCTTATTCCCAACATTCATTCTGTCATCAGTTAATGATTTGCAAATTTCAGTTTGTGTATGCTTTTAAAAAAAATACTTGATCATCGTTATTTGCTTGAGGTATTTGCAACATATGTTGTCATTGCATCGAAAACTATTCCACAGCCATCTTTGTTAACATATACACAATCTAATTTAAGCAAACGTTTAACCAGCTACTTATTTATTCACAATCAAATTTCTGTTCATATTCAGATTAAAGGTTTTGGCATTTTCTTAGGCGACTGTTTGATTTCCTAAATGCATATGATAGCTAATTTTTATTGCTACTTCTGCGAACGCCAAACAATCTATTAGGCTTATACTTATATATTTCGGCGTGCTGCATCTTTTATAAATTATGCTGTTTTTGCACTATTTGCTTTAAATTAATAAAAACATGTTACGTGTCATAGTTAACAGATCGTTATAATCTTAAGTAAATCAAGTTTGGAAACAATATTGCTTAAACTTTACACGCTGCGCGGAGGAGATTGGCAGGAAACTCCCTTAAGTGAAAAGTAGAGCAGTTCTATTTAATTTTTAATATATTTTTTTTTATTCAATTTTCTGCTGCTGTTTTGGATTTATCAAATGCAGCTGTGGTGGAATCATTTATACTTTCTTCTTCATTTAATAACTCGTTGATATCGGACAAAATTGAATCAATTGAATAACATAATTATTCAAGCTTTTTCATTTTTTCACTCCCAAAATGGCTTGCATCAATGTTGCCGGACTTAATTAGTTTTTTGTTTTCAACTGCGATGGATGTTGAAGATTGTTCAGCATCAACACACACCTCACTACCGCGCTATAAGAGTCTATAGAAATTACTTTTACTGTGTTCTTGGTATATAATATTGATTCTTTTTTCTCCAGACCATCACCCTTAAAATAATACATCTGTTTCGGTTGCGCTTTTTTTCTGAATAACTCCGTTGCCTTCTACTAAATCACTGTATTCATTTTCTTTATATTATTTAGTTCATAGGCTAAACTATTCATTTTGATGTCATCAGCAGCTAATTTATCAGTTTTAATTAAAAGGTCTTTGGATATATCGTCAATATCAACCATTTCTTTAACTTCAACTGGAGCAATATTTCTTCGGCCTGATGAATCTTGTTTATTGGAGGCATATTTCCAAATCATCATCGCTACTATCAGCTGTATTTGAGTTAGAATGTTCGAAAGTTCGCTCTTTTCTTCTGATGTTTTCGACATATTTTTCATGTTCATTGTTCTAGCTATCGCGAGATGCTTTCAACTCAATTTTGGCCTATTATTGAGGCCGTGGATATCACTGACATATGGCTTCAACAGTATGGTGCCACATGTCACACTATCCACATTGCTGTAGATTTTCTCAATTCATTCAGAAACAACCGGCTGGTTTTTTTTGAAAGAATCATTTTTTCAGGCGAAGCCCATTTTCCTGTGTCAGAATATGTCAATAAGCAAAATTACCATTTTTGAGCTTCTGAAAATCATAGAGCGATTATGAAGTCTTTGCATGCTCAACGTATCACTGTATGGTGCACAATGTGATTTGGAGTCGTGATTAGGCCATTTTTCCGAATATGAGGCTGGAATTGCAGAAACGTTTAATGGATTACGCTATCGCAAGATAATAACATCTCAATTTTGGCCTATTATTGAGAACGTGAATATCACTGTCTTATGGTTTCAACAGTATAATGCCACATGTCACACAGCTAATGAAACGATCCATTTATTGCAAATCAAAATTCCCGATCGCATAATTTCACGACAATCAGCAGTTAAGTGGCCAGCCAGATCGTGTGATTTAAAGCTCAAAATCCTTCAAGAGATTAAAGAAATAGGACCCCCATTTTGCCAAAAAGTGACTAAAAATTTTGATGGAAGAATTGACATCCACCAACGTGATCGTGGTGGACATTTGTCAGATATCACTTTTCGTTCACAATTGCCGAACTTTTCTTTTCGCAATACAATAAAAATTTGAATCATCTTAAACCAACTTTTATTTTATTTTGTTTTACAAAACAAACTTCTAGTTGAAAAACCCTTTATACAACAATAAAAATTATGATTATGAGTTCTTTGGAATTTATTATTACCAGTGATGAGAATAAAAAGTTTATTTAAAAGTATTTTTATATTTTCACTTAAAAAAGCAATTACACCGCCGAATTTACGTTGCAATCGACACAAATTTAAAGAAAATGTCAATTAATTTTCTCTGACATTCTTAAAATGCATCTGGTTACAAAAAAAAACGAAATAAAAAAAGTACCATAGGAAAAATGAAATTAATAAAAATTCAACCAAATGAATTCATATTTTTTCCTTTTTAATAAATTCTAAAGCCACACTGTCACCGTACTATTGACAGCATTTTACAAAGACAACTGCAATTTATTGGATAACATTTAACAGTAACTGTTATGATGTTAAAACTTTTTTTTTGGAAAACTTTTTGTAGAGCAATAAAATCTTTTTTCTTTTTTTCTTGTTTTAAATAATAACGAAACGGTCTTTTTTTTAAATTTTTGACACGAAAAAATATGATGACAGATGGGATTTTTAACACAGAAATGCTTTTCGTTTATTGCTTTCAATAGATCTTTATCCAGAGTTTCATGTTGAATATTTTTTTGGCGTCTTGCTGGTAATACAACTAACTACATGTTATACATGTTGCACAGGTTATAAGCAGGAAACGATTTAAGTAAAAGTGATTGGAATTACATTCTATTTTAAAAGTATTAAACTTATTGCCACGTTTATATGTGAAGAATTTCCAATCAGCAATAATTCACTTTCTTTTGTAATAAAAATATCACCGAAGAAAAACATTTTTCAAGGACTTCCTATGTGCATTAAAAAAAAAGAAAAATACCGAAATAAATTGTTAGGTGCTAGTGAAAATATATTAAATATTTTGTTTTGAGTCTCTAATGCAGCTTCAAATTTACAAAGTTATTTTTAGCTCAACTAAAAAGGTTATCAACAAGAAGTTTGCTTTCGAAAACAAAAAATTTAGATTAAGATGATTCATGTTTTTATTGTATTACAAAGAGAAATTATGAATGAAAAACGATATCTGCAAACTGCCCACCACGACCACATTGACAGATATCAATTCTTTCATTCAAGTTTTTAATTACTCTTTGGCAAAATGACGGTCCTATTTCGTTAGTTATATCACGGATTTAGAGTTTTAAGGCTGAAATCGATTCGATTTGCTCCGTATAATCTCTGTCCTTAACATAGCCCGACAAAAAAATATCTAGTGATGTTAAATCACATGATCTGGCTGCCGATTTATCTGCTGATTGTCGTGAATTTATGCAATCGGGAAATTTAATTTGCAATAAATAGATCATTTGATTGGCTGTGTGGCATGTGGCACTATGGCGCAATTATGCCTTCAAAGCATATAGCACACGATACAGTAACATGTTGAGCATGCAAAGACTTCTCAGAAGCCTGAATGTGGCGATTTTGCCCGTTGACATCCTGACAAATGAAAATGAGCGTCGTCTGAAAAAATAATTTTTTCAGAAAAACCAGCCAGCATGTTCGAGGGAATCTACGACAATGTGAATAGTCGGTCGACTTCAATTCCTGCAGCAGTCGAATCAATAAAATCAAAATTCGCCATGCAGTGGTTTTGGACAACCCCAATTGTTGAGAACGTCGAGAAGTTGACAAATTTGGATCTGCAAAATTGAATTTATTGTAACAATTGTCAAAGCATGTACTACGATTACGTCAAAAAACTTAATGTCAAAACTATCATGTGGTTAGTGTTGCCACAATTGAAAATCGAACTTCTTGTTTAAAAACTCTATTTGACGAACAGCTCGAATAATATTAGGCTTCAAGGCCTCAATTGAAAGTAAACAAAATATTTCTAATCACATGAACTTGGAAGCCACTTGATAACAAAATTTTTTCAAATAAATTTGTTGTCAAATTTTGATTTCAGTATGTCATTATTGTCACATCCTGTTAAACACATATCTGCCCGTAATGAATGTCATTCACATTTTTAAACATAAATCATTGATCATGGTGTGATTATGAGCTCCATCCGCCGTTAAGCGAGCTATCTTCATGGTTATTTCTGAGAGTATACGCATCAAAGCTCGAAAGTGCCATTTGTTTGACAGTTAGGGTTAACTGTCATAACTTCTATTAAGTTTAAAAGAGCCCCATTATGTTGGGTAGTCATATCTGTAAAGCTTAAGACAATTTTCATTTATCTTTACCAAATTTCAAACTCTTACTTTTTGCATATTTTAATGTGGTTTAAATCAATACAAATATAATATACAATATAATATACCGTCGTTGACCAGTTGGTTTTATTTAATCATTTCCGGTTTTAGCCAATTGCCTGAAAAACACAATTACAAAAAGCAAGTGATTTCCATATTAATTTTATCACAATCAAAAGGCGTAAATATTTTTATATTTATTAAAATTTACATTTAGACTGCTTAAAACAAAATGGAATTCTAATTTGATATTTGTTTTGTTCCGCAGGTTACCAGCTTTACCACCGCCAATAAAAAAGGCACAATACCAATGCCATCTTCTAGTGCGAGTGCACTACAAAAACACCAGCAACACCAAATAGCCACAATCGAAACACCACCGAACAGTGCTGGAGCACTACCCATGCAAATACCAACCGTAACCTGTGACTTAGCATCAGACATTTCAACATCCGAAGCGGCAGAAATAGAACCACATCCTCTTGTTTATCCCAACAGTAGTTGTAGTAGTAGCAGTAATATGGGTGTCCTGCTGCCCTCAAATAATGTAGACAAACCAAGTAATTTAAGTATGTCAGAGAATTCTAAGGAAACATTAAAAGTGAGTACAATAACGACAGGTCATGGAGCCTTAAATGTGCCCGTGCCACCATTAATGATGGCCAATAATAATAAAAGCAGCACAACGACAACAACGGCAATTGCTTTAAACAGTAACAATGGTAGTGTGGCAACAACGACAACTATCACATCCCTAACAGCAACAACATTAACAGCAACCTCCAGTGGAAATGAGCTAAAGGTTTCCCCTTTGGCAGGCCGCTGTCGAGCCTTATCGGTAGGTGTTGATACTGATATGGTAAGTGAATTTGATCCGTCAAGTTCCGATTCTGGAGTTGTGAGTCGTTGTGCGGTAGTAAAACCTTTAAAATTTCGTTTATGTCAGCCAATATTTGGACGGAAGAGTAATAACCGAAGACAGGACGAGACTAAAACGTTGGCCACAAAAGATATGCCGAAACAAGAGATCGTTAAAGCCGAACTTGAGCCTGCCATACCGAAAGTACAAAAACCACGGGATCCCGAAAAGGAAAAACGTCGAATAGCCCGTAAAAAAGAAAAAAGAGCCACTCTAATATTAGGCCTTATAATGGGCTCCTTTATTGCCTGCTGGCTGCCCTTCTTCTTTCTCTACATTCTAATGCCAGCATGCTCAAGCCATTGCCACATACCCGATTCGGCATTTGCTATTGCCTTTTGGCTGGGCTACATGAATTCAGCGCTCAATCCGGCCATCTATACCATTTTCAATAAGGACTTTCGTCGAGCATTTCGCCGTATACTCTTCAAGTGATGTTTGGCCTATGTGTGCTGTTATCGGTGCGTTCATGCCAGTATAGAAAAGGCAACCGAACGAGCCATGGGCAGCACACCCATGGGTTATAACATGTACCATTATAGACGTTAGATTTGGTTATTTTTTGCTTAGATTTTCTTGTAAATTATTTAAAAAAAATATTTAACAATGATCGATTAAGTTGGACTGTTGATCATCTCCGAAAGATGGAGTTAAATTAACTTTTTGCCAAAACGGTTTCACAAGCAATAAAATTCAAATATAAAATCCAATAAATAATAAAAGAAAGAATCATTCACTTTAGAATATTTGTTTGTTCTTAAAAAAAATATTCCTCGAGTTGTAAAATGGTTTAAATTGGGTTATTTTAGTAAAGGTTTTTGTTTTTTTTAATTATTTTTTGTAATTGTTATTTTAACAAAAAAACCAAATTAAGCTCATTTGAAAGCATTAAATGGCTGTGAATTGTTGATTTTAGTTTCTTTGTTTTAAAATTTTTTTTAAGCATTAAATTGTTTTTTATTTATTTTGCTATATATTAAGTAGAAAACATGAAATTGAAAGTTATTGGTTGTAATAAGAGATAGTTGCAGTTGTTGACTATGAACTATTCTAAAGACAGGTGTAGTGATTCAAAATTTGTAAGTGTTTTCTAATTTCTTTTAAACCTGAAAAGTCTTTTGAAAATATTTTTTAATAAAATCAGCAATGATGATAAAGTGAACTTAACTCTGACTAAAATTGTTTAGTTGATGAAAATTTAATAATATAGATCTGTTGCACAAGCTTTTTGCTTGATCAGCAAATACTAAAATTTCTTTTTCTATTCGGGAAAAAATATTTAAAATAAACAGTTTAATTTTTTGGAATCATTTTTAATTAAATCTATAAATAACTCTATGGATGGAATCCAACGATAAAATGTAATAAAAAATAAATAAAACTAAGTTTGAAATAAAAATTATAAATATAAATGACATCCATTTACATTTAAATCAAAATTTCAAGAAAAACGTAAAAAAGCTTAAGAATAATGAAAATACCAGTACAGCTATGGTCATTCCATTCCCAGCTCATATAATATTTAGTTACAATTCAATGAAGATTAAAATATTCTGTAAAAATGTTTCGGTAGGCAATTGATGATAAAGCAAACGACTTTTAACTCCTTCGGCAATGTGTTCCAATAACGAGCAGTTATTACTAAGACAGATGTTTCAACAATTGAATAGTTTACTCCAGGAAATAGTTTATTCTAGAAAAATGATTAAAACTTATACTTTGGAATAAAAAGGAGGGTTTTGGGTTTTTAACAAAAGTATAAAATCTCAGCAGACGCTTAATAATTCAAACGTTGTAGAAGGAACACTTTAGAAATCGTTGTACGTATATTGATACATGATCTGTAATCCTTACAATACAAATACAAATCTAATTATTTTATTAAGTTAGAGATGTATTCTGTGAAAACCACTTGATGTGCTAAATACATTAAGACAGTACAGATTGAAAACGATTTTATTTTGGAAGAAATTTGGTAGCTCATGAACCATTTAAGATATCCGAAAAAAGGAAAAAACTTCAGTAGAAGGCGAAGTGTGTTAAGCTCTTGCAATTTAATTGTATGCTGTTTATATGAGCTGATGTTATCAGAACATCTAGACTAACAATTTATTACCATTTTTCTTTGCGACACATTTGTTAGATGTAATATACCTTTAGAACTGTAAATTTCACGTTAAAGTTGTTGTCTGAACAATATATTTAATAAAAAATTTGAATTGCCACAAAACCTAAAAGAAATGAGATAGACTTACCCAATTTTGAAGCGAAATAGTCCCTAATCAAATCGTAAAATAATATTTTAACAAATAAATTTCTTAAAAGGGAGAAAAATGTTCCAAAAATTACCTTTTTTATATAACCAGTCACCCAGACTTTGTTAACTACGGAGGTGTCAAATCCTTTTTGAGGTATTTAGTCAAGAGATAGAGCTTTCACTCCGAGGAATTTTGATATAATTTATAAATTTTGTTTTAAAATTGGCTACAATTGAATAGGCCTGGAGGGTGAATCCTTTCGCATTTGCTATTGGGTGTCTTTAAAACAGTCCAAAAAATTTCCTAGCGACAAAGTAAGTTTCAATGGGATAAGCAAAAAAAACATACCATCTTTTTGGGGAAAATCCTAAAAAACATGGCAGTTTTTACATTTTCCCAATTCAGAGGCTTGTAACTTTTTAACGGAACATGCTATCAGAACTAAACTTAGTACTGTTTTGTTAAAAACAAAATTTTTGAATAATAATCCGAATATTATTAAATACGCTAGGTCAATAATACTAAGTTAAGGTCGGCCAAAAATTAAAAAAAAAATTTTCTACTCCGATTTTTAAAGATATTTTCAAAGTCTACTTAAGTTCAAACTGTTAACATTTGGATAAGAAATAAACATTTCCACAAAGTTGTATGTCTTACCCAATTTTGGGAGTATACCCGGAAGACCACCTTTACCCTAGGGTGCAAATTCACTTTCCTTGGACTCTGTAAAATTTCATTAGGATATCTTAAGTGGTTCGTGAGCCACCGAATTATTTTAACAATGAAACGTTTTCCAACCACTGTGCTGAATAAGAAAGCGACATTAGCAACATGTGAGCTATTTTAAGCTAAAATATTAAAAGTATGGTAAATATTGAGGGAGTACAAATGAGGGCGAGTAAAGTTTACTTTGGTACATATTCGGATCACATGATCCGAGTAATTAACCTTACTATCCAATACAACACCCAATAAGTTCAATATACTTTCAAATTTAATTGCAGAATTACATGCGGAAACCATTATCTCTTGAGACGTCAAAGGCTAATTTAAAATTATTAAATTTTTGCGTTAAATATATAAATTGCTTTTTAATAACTCTTTTTTTTAAAAAATAATTATTTTAAAATGTTAAAATCGCATTTTTTTGAAAATAATTTGTAAGAAGCAAAAGTAAAAACGCAAAAACTTGAATAAGAGATTTTCACTCAATTGAAAATTTTCACTTCTTTACTACTTGAATGTGGGCTATTCAAAAAGATATAAATTAAAACTTTTCATAAAATTTTATGCATTTATTTTACAACTGCATATTTCTGAAATAACAAAATATATTTTTTAGTAGTTAATCATAAAGCACTAGATCGCTATTTAATAAAAAATTTTTAAAAACTTTTATTTTTTATTTAATTTTTTCGATATTTCCCCACACCGTTGGTTGGCATCATCAGGAAAAACAAAAATAATGCACAAACAAATTGAAAAAATTTTTTGATTAACAAATACAAAATAATCAAAAAATTTTTCAAAAAACAAAACAAACAAAAACAATAAAAAACGACAAATTGAAAAAATTTTTTGTTTTACATACATACAAACAAAAATTCAATATTAAAAAATTTAATTAAACATGAACTACATAACAAATATACAAAACAATGGTATCTTACACATATATTCTAAAACATAAATTTAATAGCCAAACGTTACAAAAAATTAAAGTATTAATTATTAATATTATGCAGATACAGAATTTTGTTTTATAATTTTATGCACTAAATTTCTATAATTTTGTGCAACATTCTTCGTATCTGCTTTAAAATTTATTCTTTTGGTTAATGGTACTTTAATTATTTGTAACATTTCTAACATATAACGACGTTTATAATTATTTTCTAAATTAAAAATTGAAACATTTTCAAAATTAGGATAGTGATTACCTTTAGAGGAATGCGAAGATAATGCTGTTTTTTGTAAACTAATATTATTCCTGTATTTCTGGTCTGATCTATGTCCTGCGATTCTAGTTTTCAATTTATTTTTTTTTTGTGCCTACATAAACCTTATTACAATCCTCCTTATCATTACCGTTACAAAAAAAAAATAAAATAAAATATAAAAGTTTTTAAAAATTGTTTATTAATTAGTGACCTAGTGCTTTATAATTAACTACTAACAAATATTAAAAAGGTCAAAAAATTATAACTATTATATGTAACAAAATATATTTAACAAGCAATAAGTTGCAAAATATATTAAATTCATGGAATAATTATTTTATATAATGTAAATTTTTAAGTTTATCACTGCCACGGGTAATTTTCACTATAGTTTGCTTTCGATTTACTAAAAAGAAAAATAAACAATTTTATTTTATTTTAAATCATTATAATTTAATCTATGTCAATTGGTGCTAAATTCCTTTAAAGATAAATATTTTATAATATTTCCACAAAATATTTATTAAAATATGATTATTATTTTAACTCGAATTGTAAATAATTTTTGTTGTTATAAAATTAATTTCCTGAAGAAGCTTTCCAGAGGAAAGCGAAATATTGAAAAAATATATTGTTAAATTTATTTATAATTATTCGGAATCATTTTTAATATATGCAATTTTATTTCGTGCTTGATTCTTTTAAATAAATATATTATGATATTCTCACAAAATATTTATTACAAAACTTTTTATCAAAAAATAAACATCTTATGATATTCAAATAAAACATTTATTCAAATAAATATTTTGTGAGAATATCATGAATACTTATTTAAAGGATTCAAGCACGAAATAAAATTGCTTATATTGTTAAATTTAATTAAAAAAGACCGTTTAAAAGATCAAGACATATTTATTTAATATTTATTTAAATATTTAAATTTCAAATTTATTTATTTTTGAGTTTTATTGTCTTTTTGCTGTTTTACTTCAATTAAAACTCTCATTTAATCAATTTGGCTTGAGATATAAGACTCTCAAATTTATTATACAAAATTTTGGGGGGCAAATTCTACTGATATAGCTTATATGAGCAGTAGTAAAATATCCATATGCTCACAGAATTATATTTAAAATAGTTTTCGAATAATAAAAATAAAGCGAGAATATCATAAAGTATTTATTTTGAAAGAAATCTAGCATAAATTAACATAGATTAAAAATAAAATTTTTATTTTGAAAACTTTATGCAAAAATTTCTTAATTAAAAAAATAGTTTTTTTAATAAAAGAATATACAATAAATGGATACTTGAAATGCACAAAAAAGTTAGAAAAATAAAATCCTAAAACAATTTCAATGGCACTTAAATTCAATTCTCTATAATGCTTTAAAAAAATTGTAGTTAAAAATAAAACTAAAAAAGGAGTTAAAACTAAAATGCAAAACGTGTTGAATGTCAATGCAGACAAAAAATTGAAAACAAGTACTTCTCGAAGCAAAGAGTTAAAGAAATAAAAAAGTATAAAAAAAACATTTCTATATAAAAAATTTCCCCATGTTACATGTCACTATCATTCAGTTAGGGTAAAGCTTCAGCCGCAAACTGAAGGTTAGAATGGTTAAGAGATAAAAAGAGCAAAAAATAATGCAAAATTGTAAAAACTACGAGCAACTTTAACGTTGCCCTCTAAAGGCAAAACGACAAAGTGATGAACCTTATTATCGGTGTTACAAATATAATTGGAAAGGTCTTAGCACCTTGCAACAGTAAAATGCTTTATTTTATTGTGATTCATAGGTTTTATGTTATCCTTTTGAAATTTTGTTATCATATCATTGCGACTAAAAATTATATTGTTACGTTTATACCTTTTATAAACGTTTTGTTGTGAGTTCTTTATTGCAAAATAACTAACACCAGTTTTTAGAGTTTTTAAATAATAACAATTTTATTATTTACTTTTAACTACGCAAAGTTGACACAGAACAATTTACTTAAAATGCATGTCTTCACTGTAGAGGTTTAATTTACTGATTGATTATCCACTCAGACGCTTCCCCTATTTATACTTGTCCAATAAGATTCTAGAAGATGTAAGAATCTTCTATTCTCTTTGTGTGTATTTTGTTGTTATAGGTTGGTTATTCATTTTATCGGTGCCTGCTTGCCTGTGTGTATAGTTGTCTTTGTTTTTATGCTGATAAGGTTTCTGCTTGGGATTTATTTCAATACATTTGTTGTTGCTTTTATAAAAAAAGGGTTTCTTAGAAAACTACGCCGATGATAAACACTGTATATTTGTTGTTGCAAAATTAGTTTTTGTCTTGCGCGTTTAAATGATAAGCAGCATGCCAGGCAGTTAGTAAACAGCCTATCAAATTGTAGTTGTGTGTGTGTGTGTATAAACTTCTACGCCGTTTGTAACCAGTAGTTTTCCTTATTGCTTAATTGTTTTATTTTAAACTTAAGCAAGACATATTCGTAACAATATTTATTTTTTTGATTTTCTCAAATCTATATTTAGACTTAAGTGTTATGGAATTGTTTTAAATATATAGTTTAATTTCACTTAGTTTTACTTCATTTATTTTCAAGCGGTTTTGCATGGCAGACGCAAAAACGTCCAAAAAGAAAAAAAGTAAAGAATTGAACTTTGATGTTTCATTCAGAAACAATTTAGCGGTACAATGAATGGTTGTAAACCAGGAGTAGAATGCAACTAAAATTAGGTTGTCACTAATGTTGGCGCTGTGGTAGCCAATCAATACCAAAATATACATGCAAAGTCTCTTCCAATACATCAATTTTTGCACATTACCCTTAACACTCCTGACACCTGATCATCCATGTATTTGTTGTCGCACAGCCTTTTCATAGTTTAAATTTGATTTTTGCATAATGAGACATACAAGCTCCACACAGGTAGTTAGCTGCAAGAGCTAAAAATAAAGTATTCAAATATATACAGTCTAAAATTGGCAACATTGTCTGGAAAATTTATCTGAATTGTTGTATAAAAATGAAAATATGCCAAAAAGAAAATATTTTACGCTCGTTTACGCTTAAAATTATTAACGTTAAATTACTTTTATGAGAACATATAGCAGTTAGGTTTGTAATTGGGCCTCCGGAATAATGATGCTGTTTAAAATGCATCTTTTGTCACTCACGTAACTGAATAATGTGAGCTCTTTCCATTTTAAGCCACTTTATTTCACAATGAACTGCAATTGCTTCGTTGATGAAAAACACTACACAGTAAGAGTAAATTTTTACTCGTCTTAGTATGGCTTTAGATTAGTTTAATATTTCATTAAGTAATGAAATCTGCAGGGTCTTAAATGAATTCAGTCTGTGAAACCTAATAAAAATAATTGATCCCCAATAAAATTTTAGATTGTAAAATATAATTCAAATTAAGTAATAAATAGCTTTCCTCCAAGCGCAAGGTCTTTATATAAAAATTAATTAAATTTTTAATTTCGTTTTTGATTTTTCGCCACTGTTTTGGGTGGCATCTTTAGGAAACGAAAAGTATATAAACAATTTAATAAATTCAGCATACAACTACTTGTACAAATTGTATAATTTTCATGAGATAATTTTTAATTTCTTAACGAAAGATATTACCATTATTATTGTCGAAGCTCAATATAGACCTTTTTTTGATTTTGAACCAATTTAAGCATGTCAGTAATATCACGAACAATGTATTTAACATTAACAGGCATCAGTTGTTGCTTGTTTATCAGCATAGGCCAGTAGTGCTTCACAGTGCTCCATAAGAAATAATCGACATTCTACTGAAAAAAAAGTTCGTCAAGATGCATGTCGTTTATATTTTCAAATGAATAATCTTTGTTCATGTTGATATAACGGTTCATGAAATGATTAAGAGTCTTATTGACTAAGAACACAGGGATCCAGTGATCATGCTTATCTGGCATTCTGGACCCGGAATTGGATAGTCTCCAACTCCTCAGCAAGAAGTGGGAATTGGCAGCCCTGATTCGAGGCTTCCGAAATTGCCAATTTGACTTGTTGTATAGAGATATGATTTGATCCACCATCGAGTTATGGCTCACACAGCTTGCTACCGACTTCAATCTTATCACGCTTTCCATCGGACGTAAAACGAGTTTCAGATTCATTTTGGAAGAAATAAAATCTAATAATACCGTAAGCTGCAACAAACGCTATATTCAAAATAAACCACACCACTGAACACAATTTTCCCTCTGTCAGTTACAGAAATAGATTACAGAAACCGATTAAAAAATTAGTTTCAGCAACGTTGTAGCATTTTTCAAGCCTCGAAGTACATCTGTCCTAAATAGCGCCGTCTGAAAATACATTTGGCAGGGTAATCTGTTTAAAGTTTCACTGTATCGCAAATTTTCTCAAATTTCTTTTTTTATTTGAAAGTACAATCCTTCCGGTTAATAACGGAAAATAATTTCATTCAAATGGCTGCCTCAGCTGGCCATTCAGTAGCCTACATGATCGGTCCAATTTTCAATCACATTATCGATTGTGTGCAGATGTATTTCACCTTTAGGAATATTGTCCTTTAAAGCGTCAATAGTCTCTTGCTTGTCGGCATAACACTTATCTTTGACGGCACCCCACAAATTATAGTCCAATGGTGTCAAATCGCACCTCCGCGGTGGCCAAACGACATCAGCTCTGCGACTGATAATGCGATCTTCAAAAATTGGGCGCAGAACATCGAGTATAGCTTCGGCTGTGTGGCATATAGCGCCGATGTTGCCAATATCCTCCTCTTCAAATTTTGTGAACGAAAATTGATTCAGCATGGCCCGATAATGATCAACATTGACTGTAACAGCCACTGCTTGCTCATTTTTGAAGAAAAATGGCCTAATTATACCTCTGAACCAAAATCCTCACCAAACAGTGACTCGTTTTGTGTACGCCGG
The DNA here is from genome assembly GCA_030448955.1 of Trichopoda pennipes. Lineage (NCBI taxonomy): Eukaryota > Metazoa > Arthropoda > Insecta > Diptera > Tachinidae > Trichopoda > Trichopoda pennipes. The sequence goes on from JASKUP010000088.1 coordinate 8,613,162, forward strand.
CCTTTCAATGTATACGTGCGGGTTTTCTGTGCCCCAAATGCGACAATTTTGCTTGTTCAAAAGATGATTTTTTTTTGCAAAATCGGCATCTTCTGTAAGTCGATCGCAGGCCCACTAGCGAAGCAAAAACGCATTGGATGGTCACTTGGATTCAACTCCTGAACCAATTAGACTTTGTATGGCATCATACCAAGGTCTTTATGTAAAATTCGTCTCAATGATGTCTTTGAAATGTTCAATTGTTGCGAACGACGGTGAATTGATGTTGATGGCGCTTCAGGAACACTTTCTGCAACAGCAGCAAAATTCTCGGGTGTACGCACTGTTTTTGGCTTTTCACCCTTTGATTTATCGATAAGGATACTAGTTTCTTTCACTTTTTTCACAAGATAACGAACATACGGAGCTGACGGTGCTGCTCTTCTTCCAAAATCCGTATGCAATTTTCGCATACATTCTGCAACATTACCATGATTTTCAAAGTAATGTCGCAATATCTCCCAGCGTTGTTCAAGTGTATACACAACCATATTCGTTAAGCGGAAGGATAAAACTAATTATCTGTCAAATCAAACATTTCCTAAGTGTTACCATTCACGAAATAAGCACTAGCTGAAAAAAAACGGTAGATGACGGACCCTTTACCTTTTATAAGCGTTTTGTTGTGAGTTCTTTATGTAAAGTAACTAACACCAGATTTTAGAGTTTTTAAATTAATTAGAAATTTATTTACTTAAGCTACAAAAAGTTGACACTACAGAACAATTTACTTAAGATGCACGTCTTTACTTCACGAGGTTTATTTTTACACTAACTAACTATCTATCCACTCAGACGTTGCCTTTTTATATTAGTCCACTATAAATATAGAAAAATGAAGAATCTTCTACTCTCTTTGTATCATATTTTGTTGTTGTATATGCGCCTGTATGTCTGTGTGTATTTTTGGTCTTGTTTTTATGCTGATCAAATTTCTTTCTGGAATTTATTTTAAGATATTTATTGTTGTCTTGTGTAGATAAGTTTTCTTAGAAAACTACGCAGTTAGTAAACAACACATCGATTTGTTGTTGTCTTGCGTATATAAAATACGCAGTTAGTAAACAGAAATTTGTTGTTGTCTTGCGTGCATAAGTTTTCTTAGCAAACTACGCAGTTAGTAAACAGCATACCCATTAGCTTACTTTATTGCTTAATTATTTTCTTTTAAAACTTAAGCAAGACAACAACATTTTGAAATAAAATTTTAGTTGTAACTTATATAAAATAATACTCGTATGTATGTAATTTTAAAACACTAGCTATGTATTCGTATGCATAAGATTATATAGATGGTGCTCTCCACAATATTTTCCTATTAAAAATGATGTTTTAATAACGAAAAAAGGATTCTGAGAAAATTCTCTTAAACTCTTACGTTCAATTAGTACAAATAAAGAAAACCGCAAAGTAGCAAGAAGAATTAAGGTAAATTTAAAAATTTGTACTTCTAGCTTGCCAATTCTTTTTCGATTTGTTTCGTTCCGCTAGTCAAGGTCAATTTATTGTCTTAAAACTAATGGAAGACAATAAGGGTAAACATTTTTTATAATTCGTTTCTGTTATATTTTATATGAAAAATATTCCTTTTATTACACTATCAATTTACCTGAATGTTTGAATATGCTCTGAATAAATACTCTGAGGAAAGAAGTGCCAGCATACGTGTTCCTACCTTTGTGTGTGTTTGTTGTAGAAAATGCATCAAATATACATTTTTTATAGTTTAAGTCTCTGTTGTTTTAAATTTCCTGCTGATTCAGTGTATTCTTCTTTTCTACATTGTAGAATTCTTTATTATATGAGAATGTGTGTTGTCTCCCGCATCCCCAGATGAGCTATTAAAATAAATCCTACAGTTGGTGTCGAGCTTATATTTATTAAAAATAAATTACTTGTAAAACACTCATAGTAGAAAAAAAACAGCAACAACTGCAAAAACAATACAAACATTTAACATACAAACTACATGCCATTGAAAATATATGACTTTTTTTCAACAGCCATACAAACATACATATGTATGTACTTTTGTTTTATAAATAAAAGGAAACACTGGTGTTCCTAACTTTACTGATAGTTGAAATAATGTAAATTTAACATTTGTTTAGTTTGAACTTTTGAGGAGCAACTAAATATTAAAACAAGTGTATTCAAGCAAATTTATTACCAAAATTTTATACAAACTAACTGAGAATTATTTAAAACCATTTGATAATAACCTTCACCAGAAGTATGCGGATATACATGTATAAGTTTTTCATTCCGTTTGAAATTTTAAAATATTTATTTCCGACCTTAACGCTCAACTTATACATAGAAAAATCAATTTAACAATATCCATCTGTCCTTTTGTCTATTTGTGTCAATATTGACAAGGCAGAAGGGATGCAGAAAATTGAAACAAAATAAATCGGTTAATTAATGGTAGGGTATATTCCAAGAAAATCAGGTGCCTGTATTTTCCTTAAGACCAAAAAGAAATAGGAATTTAAAATAATCAAAAATTCATCATGATATGACATTTTCACCAAAATCTACTTAAGAAACAAAAACTATGCTGAAAAATTGATTTTATCAAAATAATCGGAATTTCAAAAAAATTGTATTTTTTCGCAAAATAAAAAAAATTTCAAATCATTATAATCTGAAAATATGCGAAAAAGAGGAAATTTAAAACTTTTTAGGCAAAAATAATTAAAATGTAAATAGATTTTGTTGTTTTTGTATGTTTAAGAAATGACAAACGCCACAAGAGTGGCTTGTTGGTGGATGTAGAACACATCACCTCAAAGTTAACAATTACATAATCCAAGTACGAAAACATCACCAAACTCCTCTTGATTATATCACAGAAAACCGCACTCCCGGGGGCACATCTATATGTTTTAAAGGAATGTTACCGGGGGTAAAAGGGAGTCCAGTCCATGTTATTTCCACGGGAATCAGTAAACCCTAGATTACAGCTTTTTGGCTTTTTAGCCTTTTAGGTATTCTCTGACCGTTTATTGAGGTTAGCCCTTTGGAAGCATCGTGGTAGTTGCAGTTTCGCAGGCCCTCATGAATTTTAAGTAATGGGCCAGGATCAACCCACCTCTACTAAGGACAAGGGGTGAATGAATTGGATCCAGTGACCATGCTGGTCATGTGTTCCGGACCAAGAGTTAGATAGTCTTCAACTTTTCAGCATGGAGAGGGGGTTGGAGGCCCTGTACCGAAATTTCCGTAATTGCAACTAGGAATGACATGTTGCTAGAATTGTAGGTGGACGCTACATAAATAAATCTTATCACAGATCACAGAAAACCAATATTTTAGGAAAATAATAACATTATCTGTGGTAAAGAGTGTATAAAAATCAGCACCGCTGCATTTGTTGATTTATTTTCTTAATTTTTTTTTCACACTTAATTGAACTAAAATTTCAGAAATTATTTCATTATCTTTTCTTAACTTCTACTTATTTTTATTATTTATTTATAAAAACGTAAATATCATTAAACGCACTATAAGTTGCTTAGGAGAGAAAAGTGTTTCAGAGCTGGTCGAATGCCTTTCATCACTTATAGAAGTGTTATATACTCTTTTAGGTGGTCAAAATTTTTTATTTTTTTATAAAACCTTCAGTTACAGATTTAAAGGATAAAGATTTATTATCTGAAATGTTTCACAGTGCAACTTACTAATGATTTAGTGCAATTGCTGTGAGACAAAACTTAATTTTCTGCCATTATTAAGAATTTATCTATCTGCTGCTCTACAGATATATCCTAGGGAGTCCAGGAAATATTTAAACTACTGCATCCTTTATGTTACGTTACAAGAGGAGGTGTCCAGTCTACTCCCAGAGAAACATTTTATCACATAAGCCTTTTTATTAGTAGTTTTCGTTTTATATTTTATTTAATAATAATATTTTATTTGATCATAAAATTAAATAAAATATGTTCCGACTTGAAAATTAATTTTATCGGATTAAATTTTTTTCAAACTAAAGAATTCATTATTTATTAATATTATATTTTACATATCTTGTAAATATTTTTAAAGTGATTTTTATATTAAATTTCGTTAGATATTTCTTTTCTTTTTACTTTTTGTTTTTATTTTTTATAAAATTTCTCACCTTTTAATTATATCCTTTAGTGTTCTACTGGCAATAGTAGTAAACCAGCACTTGTTTTTATTTCTCTTTGTATAAAGTATTAAATTCCTTTTCATCATATGTCTGTACTTGACAAGAGCTTTAGGATTCTTTATTTGCACATTTGTTAAATAACACAAAAACAAAAAAAAATAAAAACAAATAAATAAATATTATACACACAGAAGCAATAAAAGTAATATACGATATAAAAATATACGTGTGTGTATATGGAAAATGTCTAGAGGTACTTGAAGGTACTCGTACTAGAGTACAAGTGCTCGTACCAACACATATTCTTGTACACATGTGTTAATAATCCTCTATGACCTTGCTTTAGAAGATTTATAGTAAAAATCACAATTGGTTAGAAATTAAGGTAATAAATTTTTATAAGTACAAGTTCAAATCAATATGGCCCCATAGTGAAATAAGTACAACTCAAAATGGTTTTAAATTTCAAAAGCAACAAAAATAATTTTACAAAAACAAAAGATTTAGAAAATATAACAAATTCTGACGATATTAATCATATAAAGTCCGTTTACAAGTGAAAAAAAAATATTAGTTTAGAATGGATACTCAAAAATTAACACTGAAACATTCGGCTTATTTCTAGTATGATCTTTGAAGAACCATTATTAATTATTGAATTCTACTTTTTGTTTATGTCAGCCATAAGATAGTTAAGAATCTTAATTTTTATTACGTTATTCACATTAACTTTTGGCATAAACCTTGTTACTCCGGAGAAATTAAATGCTGGCTAGAATTGGTCACCTGCAGAAGTTTCAGGGGGTGATCAATTTCCATTAGATTTAAATGTGTTATAAACTGCATTAGCAGAAAAGTTACGCAGCTATAGGTATTTTAATTCTGTACTGTTTACCGCACTCTCTTACAACTGCTTGAGTAACTTAAGTAAGGTGATTCCTGTTAAACCTTTTCAGACTTAAGTAATTTTCATCGCTTAAAGCGTGTCTGACTTAAAACCAGCAGGAAACTATAATTGTGCAGTATTACTATTCTACTCCGGAATTGTTCTGCTTCTAGCCTTAAGTTTTTACTCTTTTACATATTTTTCCTTCTTCACACTTAAAGTAACGTTAAGCTGCTATTTTCATTCATGAATAATCTTGTATACTCAAACGAAAGTGTTAAATTGTAATGCAAAACAGAACTCGATGCTCGTGTTAAATTATTAGAAAAATACGTTTGTATATTTTATAATTTTTAAGAATTTAGAATTTATTTGCCGTTCTTTTATAAAATTTTGAATTTTTTGATAAAATTGTTCAATTTTAAAACAAGTTTGCCTTTTTTGAAAACCAAAAATTTTAGTGAATTTTAATTTCTTGTGAAATAAAATCCTTTGTCTAACAACAGGCTTCTCAGAAATTCTACCAAAACAAGTAAACAACAGAAAGCAATATGTTTATGAAAAATTCTACCATTCTTTGTTCGTTATCCAGCAAATTTTATGGTAAAATTGAGAACTTTAAAATGTTAAATAAATATCTGTTATTCATTTTAACGGCCTTTTTTCATTAATTTAACAATATATATTTTTTCAATATTTACAAAGTGTGATGTGTGTTGATATAATTAATAAGCAGAAGATGATAGGAATGAGTTCAAATTCCAAAAGACTCTTGAGTATACAGAACAAAATTCTAAAGAAACAAAACGCAGTTATTTAAAACTGAAAAAACAAAAAACGACGAGGAAATAATTCGCTTTTGTAAAATAAAAGAAGGATATCATTTCAAAATTCTTAAGTTAACGATAATAGCAAAAACATTACAATAATATTAAGCAGTCTTCCAGATTTGGTTAAGAAGTGTACAAACGAGTCTAGCCGAGGCGCTTTGTGGTGTAGGTGACAGCACGGGTTTAAGGTTTATTAAGGCTAATCCAGATAGCTTCGCCAGAATTACAAATAAAGCGCATATTTTGCCAAATAAAAGATCATGGAAATAAATCCAGCCAGTAGTTAGAGTAAGAAATACTTAAAGAAAGCAAGAATAATTTTGTTATCTTTTTAGTTCTTGCTTTTAATGGTTGGTGGCGTTGGTATTAATAAAATAAAATCCACATTATAGTAAATCTTACACTTTGATCTAAACCTTTCTTTTCAGCTTTAAATATCAATTTTAATATATCAGATATCAGCGTTGTACGGAAATTAAGTTTAAAAAAACAAATTCATTAAGCAAGCCATCCAACAAGTAGCAAATACGGTTTGTATTAATGTTGAATCTAATTTGTTTTTAAATTTCGGCCGCCCAAAAATATTTATATATTTTTTAAGTGGAATATAGCCAGTCATCCTATGAAAGCAAATATGCTGCTGAGTAACACAGATCTCCCTTTCAATTTGCCGTATTAATTTATTTTTTAATTTTTGGTGTAAAAAAAGGGCAAACGAAATTCGAAACGATGCTACAGCCATGAACTCTTTGATCATATTCGTTGTTACTAGAAGGTCCTTCTTTTGTAATTTTTTTGTTTTTATATTATACTCTTTAATTCTATCTGCCATAAACCATCCAACAACAATTAACTGAAATGTCAGCAAATAATCATGCTTTTCTTTACTTAACAAACAATTAGAACAAATCATTGATTCAAATAAACTGCTGGCCACATCAAAAAACCCAATCATAAAATCAAAAACTAATAAAAGGAAATAAGGTAATTTATGATTTGCAACTTTACTCGTTAAACATAAACATTATTTAAGGATTATAATGATTATGAAGGTTATTCAAGGAAATGGAGTAACAATATCCGGCAAAGAAAATACTTGTAAATCATTTGTTGTTATTATTACAACGAATAAAAAATACTTTATGATCTTATTTAATGCATGACTAACCAAAATAAATTGGTTGTAACTGATGAAATTTGAAACGAAAATAATAATGTTTTGTTTTTTTCTCGTTTTAACAAAATGATTACAACAAATCGTACAAATGTTGAGATTAGACTTCAAAACTTTCGTTTCAAGTTTTGCTATTTGCACAAATTTGACATGTGCCAATGTAATAAAATTATACAAAACACAATTCTTAACACATAAAAAGAGAAGTTACAGTGCTTTATTCTACAACACGCATAAATGATGAAAGGAAGTATTATAGTATTAAGTTAAATGAAAGTTCATAACTTTAATACTCAATTTTTATTAATCTATTTTGTTCAATATCGATTTGATTATTTTATTTATTAATTTTCCTTTTTTCTTTCCTAGTTAGAGTTCGTCAGTAGAAATATGATTTTATTATAATATTTGATAATTAATAATAATAGTAAATGAAATTCCAAGAATTATTTCAAATGCAAATCTAAATGGTAAAATTAATATTATTGTGTTTGAATTCTATGATTTACAACTATTTATCCTATTTTTATCCAGCATTAAAAATATTTAAAATTAATAGCAATTTATTAAGTTCGACGGCGTTGCGAAATTTAGCTTTATTCACCTATTGAAATTTAAAATCACTATACTTTGCCCATGAAACTTATGCAATGCTCCAGACTTACTCCAAAAATCAGTCCTCAGTTTAGTTTACTAAATTGTGAACTACACTTATTTTTGGCTTAACGTGTTTGTGAATAAACAAAATATACACTTAGGGAGTGAAAACAGCCAGTCTGCTGTACATATAGAAAATTGCTTTGTTTGCAACTTATACGCTGTTGGCATCACTGTATCTTATATCTACAATCACGTGGCACAATCATCGATTTACTATAAACTAGCTGTACGACCCGGCTTCGCTTGGAATCTATTTGCTAATGATTAATATTTCATATGGAGTTATAAAATTTAAATACAAAGAAGAAACGATACAAATTTTTCTCAATTTATGATTTAAATAGTTCTTAAGGTTCATTTCAAAGCTTGATAGTAAACAATATTTTTTGTTTTTCTGTTGGGAGAGAAAATAAACAGTGCTGTCGGTGTACCAACTCTCGAGCATACAACATACAATTGCCCGTGGGAAAAACATTGGGATTATACCTAGAACACACTTTTAGCGATTGTCCTTCCGATTTATTAATCGTCATTCCGAATGCACGGCGAACGGGAAATTGGACATGTTTAAACTTAAATGGTAAATCACTTGCCATGATAGGTATCGTTGGAGTCAGCAGCTCTTCACCTAGAAACTTTTCTAGAATTATTATTGTCGTAATCCCATTTGGCATCACCGTTTGAATAACCAATTATCGGTTTGGGCGAAGTTGATGATCTTGCCTCTCTTTATTTTGGTCTTTTTTTTGCTTTTTTTTATTTGATCTACGGGTTTCTGTTAGCATATGCTAAGAATGTATAAGTCTGTTTGCACGTATACAAACTCATTAGTATACCAACTCGTATAAACAGTAAACTTAAAAGCAAAAATGAACAACTTCCAACCACATACCTTCGTCAAATCAGTTCAAACGAACATGTCGAGTCGTGAATAACTTATTTGTGTTTTCAACAACAAAAGCAAAAAGAAAATGAATAAATGACTTTTTTACATTTTCTCGAAGATTTTATAATTATTTCATACAAAGCATCTCCCGAAAATTTCGAATCGAATACAAAAATATCAGCCAAATCGCTCCAGCCGTGGACCATTTCATTTTTATATATATAGACGAATATTAAACCATCAGTTAATTTTTTTAGAAATGTGCCAATTGGCCTCCAATGATCTTTTGAGATCACGTGCAATAAGTTTATGTTATTCTTGACATACTTCCAGGAATGTTCTATATCACAGGCACATGCGGTGGCCATATGCTCAAAATTATTTTCTAATTATATCGAATTTTCGAACGAAAAAAGGTGGTTTAAATTTGTTATATTTTCTATTTAATTTAACGTTCTATATTAAAAAAAAATATTCATGAATTTTTGGTTAAAATATAATAACATGATAACAAACATACTGTTACATTTATTCCTTTTAATAAACGTTTTGTTATTTTGAGTTCTTTTATTGCAAAACAAGAACGCAGTATTTCAGAGTTTTAAAATTAAGTTAAACTATTTATTTACTTTCAATATATACAAAATAAACACGTTGGTAACTTTGTTTTCTTTATACACTCATGACTTAACCTAAATTAATTCATATGCCCAGCACGTGGTGTTTATATAATTTTTTAAATGGTTCTCGCACATTCAAGAATATTTCACTTTAACCTCACCCCATATTGTTGTTGTTATTGTCATTAGGCGCCTACCTGTATGTGTGCCATGTTCCGCTCTGTGCTAGTTGTTTTTGCTTTCCGTTGGTAGAATTTCTGTTGTTAACTTGTTTTGATAAAATTTCTGAGAAGCATATTGTTGTTGTCTTGTGTGAACAAGATTTCCTAGAAAACACTGCAGTTGGTAAAATGCACAGTGAGTCGTTTAGTTTTTTTTACTGTTATTTATTTTCTTTTAAAACATAATTAATCATCTTCCTAACAATATATATTTATTTAAAAATTACCAATTAAATTGCCATGATATTATTTTCGCATGGTTTTTACAAAATTTCGGTTGTTATTAGAATTTTAATAAAAATGATGTGGTTCAAGCAAACACTTTAAAGCGTCTTTTGTCTCTGGCTTGTCGGCGTAACAATTATCCACAAATAATAGTCCAACGGTGTCAAATCGCAGCTCCGAAATGGCTAAATAACATCAGCTCTGCAGCTGATAATGCGATCTTCAAAAATAGGGCGCAAAACATCGAGTAAAGCTTCGGCTGTGCGGCAGGTAGCACCGTCCTGTTGTAACCAAATGTCGCCACTATACTCCTCTTTAATTTTTGTGAACAAATGGCCCGATAACGATCGCCATTGACTGTAACGGCCACTCCTCGCTCATTTGCGAAAAAATGGCCCAATTATGCCTCTGGACCAAAATCCTCACCAAACAGTGACTCGTTTTCGGTGCGTTGGCTTTTCAATGTATGCGTGCGGGTTTTCTGTACCACAAATGCGACAATTTTGCTTGTTTACATACCCGCTAAGATCAAAATGAGCTTCATGTGAAAAGATGATTTTTTTTGCAAAATCGGTATCTTCTGGAAGTCGATCGCAGGCCCACCTAGCGAAGCGAAAACGCAATAGGTGGTCACTTGGCTTCAACTACTGAACCAATTGGACTTTGTATGGCATCATATCAAGGTCTTTATGAAAAATTCGTTCCAATGAGGTCTCTGAAATGTTTAATTGTTGAGAACGACGGTGAATTGATGTTGACGGCGCTTCAGGCACACTTTCTGCAACAGCAGCAATATTCTCGGGTGTACGCACTGTTTTTGGCTTTTCACGCTTTGATTTTTCAATGAGGATACTAGTTTCTTTCACTTTTTTCACAAGATAACGAACATACGGGGCTGACGGTGCTGCTCTTCTTCCAAAATCCGTATGCAATTTTCGCATACATTCTGCAACATTACCATGATTTTCAAAGTAATGTCGCAATATCTCCCAGCGTTGTTCAAGTGTATACACAACCATATTCGTTAAGCGGAAGGATAAAACTGATTATCTGTCAAATCAAACATGAGCTAAGTGTTACCATTCACGAAATAAGCACTAGTTGGCAAAAAAACGTTAGATGGTTTCATTATATTATTATAACTTTTGTGAACTTTCTGTAAATGGCCAAATGCACATGATTTCTCCCGCAGTATTACATTTCAAATATATATATTTTTTTTTAATAATAAATATTTTATGACATTATTATATTAAAGGAATCTAGCACAAATTAAAGTAGATTAAAATAATTTATATACAAAATATCAGGTTTGCTTAAATGCCTTTACGCTATTTCCGAAAACCCTTTTTGCCAGCAGTATGCCATCATTCTTCATTAAGGAATTTTTGTCCGCTACATAAAATTTATTGATTAGATTTGCAATTTTTGATAATACCTGTACAGTTTTGAAAGAATTTTTCATTAATTAAATATCTTGCGTCTAGATGGATAGCAAGATAATTCTTAAGGCCTAATTTATTGCTTATAAGGGTTAAAATTTAATTGGATGTCAGAAGATAAAATGCTTTCATTCGTATGTGAAATATTGCTTCATCACTCACCCTTATTTTCTGAAAAGCACAGGAAAGTAACTATATATAAATACAAGGCAAAACAACCTTATGGCCATCAACTGACATAATCTACCTGTCTGTATTTATATCACTATAGATTTAAAGAGATGCGATTAAAATGCTTCAAACACATTCAATGGTTTAACAAGCAGTCAAAGTGTGGCATAAATTATTGAACCAAAATTAAATCACATAAAAACCAATTTAATTTAAAAAATATCAATATGAAATTTAAAAAAAAAATTTAAAACTTTTGGTGATAAACATTTTGCATAAATATATTTATTTTTATAAATTTACTCAGGCTATTCTCCCTAAAGAAATAAAATGAAAAAAACTAAATATTTTTAAGCCATGCGATTTGTGTAAATAGATTAATGTTCAGCCATATTGTCTTAAATTTTAAAAATTTATTCAAATAAATAATTCTGACATGCAGATGATATATTCGCAGAGCTACAAAACTCCTGACTTGAAATATAAAAACAGAAACATTTTCATGATTTTTATTTGAAGATTTTTTATATAAATTTTTAACAATATTTCACATTTTATATCACATTATACTGTTTCATATGTACGTGTTCGTAAAAACTAGTATTTCGGTTAAATATTAGACAACTGTTTGTGCTTTAAATATTAAATAAGAGCTTAAATTTATTTGTTTAAAAAATTTTAAAATGCATTAACAATTTTAAATGCGCATATTTAATTGAAAATTATATAGGGTATCTGCCGGTAAGGTATACTACTTTGTTTTTTCCACCATTTTGGTAAATATTAGTCTTGACAGTTCATATTTGGCAGTCGTGGCAAATTTATCATAGAAAAATATTCGATAAATGTGTTTTAATCGTTAAAACATTTTATCAAAATCAATCATCGATTACTGTGGCGATGAGAAAGTTACTTGAAATTGTTTTGGTGAAACAACGTGCCAACAAAACGCACTACTTATCGTGTAATGACTGCTGCTCAAGAAAGTCTTTAAAACAAACAATGGATAAGTGGATAAACGCTTGAGCAACTGAAACAAAATATTCGCAATGAAGTTAATGAAATGTGTAAAGGCCCAACTAAAATATGCATAACCTTGCGTAATTCAACTTAAACAACTGTGCAAATAACTAATAATCATATATGGCAAACTATAATGTACTTAACAAAACTTTTCGTCAAGTTTCGTTAAATATCAATTGCTTAAGCAAAGTACAAAACTGAACGCACATTCCGTATGGAAACAGCTGATTTTGCATTGTGGATTGTGTTATAGATATATTTGTTAACAAATTGCAATGAAGGATGAAAGCGAATTTAATAGAAAACGTACAAAGAACAATTTGCTTATATGACAAAAGAGATGCGTTTTATTATAACCGCATTTCAAAGGAATGAGTATGGAAAAAGCAGCGGAAAAATGCAGAATTTTGTTTGCTTTTTTCATTCTCATACTGGTATGAATTATATAAAGTCGCGCAGTGCAAACACAGATGGAAGTTACTACGGGACGTCTCTACAACGAAATGAAGAAGAAAAGAGCTCCATCAGGCATTTGATAAAATATGATTATTAGACATCCTTTTGTTAATAAATTTCATTTATTTGGGAAGAAATTATTTTTTTGCAAAAGTGCGAATAAAACAAATGTGCAACTCTGTGTATAATAATTTCCTTATTTTTGTGTAAGTACATTATAGCCACCTAAAAGTCTTTAATGATTTGCTTAAGCATTTGGCAGAATTTTCGTTCAATTTTGGAAATTAGCTTGAGCCAGCTTATGCATATTATAGTTGGGCCTTGAGAATGTAATAAAACATGTGCTCTAAAGGACTCACATTTAGGAGGATGTTACAGTTCGCCGATAACAACCCCTATTTTCATGAAAACCCATAATAAGTGACGCGGCATATATGCATTTGAATGAATATGTAATGAAAAATGTGTTCAAAAGAGCTCGTATTTGTGAGTCTAACAGAGGCGGACATTTATCTGATATTGTAAGCCGTACATAATTGCCAACTTTAAATAAAAAAACATTTATCAATATAAGATCCTTTTTCTTTCATTTAAACAAAAATTATAAACAATTTAAGTAGTATACCTTCCCGGCGGATACCCTGTAAAATAATAAATCAAATTTTGTAATAATAAATATTAAAAAATGTTCTGTTTTAGTAAAAAAAATTAATTATGCATATTCGATAAGTTTTGTTTTGAAAAGGCGATACAACGTTGTTTATTGTCTCAAAAAAAATTAAAAACTCTTTATTTATTTGAAATGGCTTCCAAAATTTAAAAAAATATATATTTTCATTAAAAGCTATGGCGATGCTTTCTTGTGGATGGGGTATAACTCATCGGTGTCCAGGATTCGTCACAATACTATTTCTTTAATCTTTCGTGACCCTCGTGACGAGAAGGAAAAACAACTTTGTTAAAAATTCACTTTAATTACAACGAAATTACACACGGATTGAAATTAAACTTTACATTTAATTAGAAAAACTCGCTAAACTTTTACGTCACTATTGTTCGTAGGCTATCACCTACAGTAATTCCTCTCGGTGGGGAAAATCAGATTACGTCTTGGAGTATTGGCTAAGTGCCAGCAACCGGTGGGATATCACCAATAATTACGGGCTTAACCAATATTCAGTCGCTCAGCGTATCAATTGGTTGACAGCGGGATACCACTGAAAAGAATTAACTCTCTTCTTAGTGTCCCAATTCCCTTACTACTGGTAAGTCTATAGTACGGGTTAATCAAAGCAGTCAGCGGGACTCCACCATCAAGCTATGTTTAGCCACGTTGTGTAACTCAGGGCATTAAATTATAAACAGCGGGACACCACCGAATATAATTGTCTTACCTACTTGAGATCTGTTTCTTTTATAGTGATTTCCTGCTGTGGATTACAGTTGTAGTATTTGGTACTTATTGTCCCTTTTAGTTATATTTTCTGGTGATTTAGTTGCGAGTTCAATGCAAATTTAAAAGTAATTCCAAAACCAATGGAAAGACATTTTATTTTATTCGTTTTTCAATAGCTACTGAAAAGGAAATATTTTAATTTAGCCCCTGTCGACTAGTAGGTAGTGTACTAGCTTTTCAGTGTGAGGGTTGTGAGTTCGATTCCCAACGAAGACCTTGGTTTTTTTTCATTACAAAAATAAAAATTGACTGTCGGTGGGGCTGCTCAGCGATGAAGGCATAGTCACTGTTCGCTGGGCTGCCTTTTATACGGCAGTTAATTTCCGGCTATTCTTCTACTTTCACCACCTGTTTCATCTCTTCTCTATCCCTTTCCTATAGAATGTAGCACGGTACTTGACTAAATAGGCATTATTGCCTAAAGAGCCACTTCTCTTTAAAAAAAAAATCGCCGTTCACCATGTAGCGCTAACCTATTAAAATTACATCAATATCATTTATATTTTCAAACGAAAAACTATTGATCGTTGTGCGGTAATCAGCTTCATCGAAAAAAAAATTTGTTTTGTTTTGTTCCTTAAAACATATTTATTACAACTTGCTGAAAAACGCTTGTAGTTTCTGAAATGTTTCAAGTAACGCAACACTTAGAAAAATCATTTTTAACAAGAAATTTGCTTTCTAAAACAAAATAAAACATACAATTTCTATTAAGATGATTCAAATTTTTATTGTATTACGAAGAGAAAGGTTTGGCATTTATGCATAAAAAAACATCTGGCCAATATCCACCCCGACCGTGCTGAGAGATCTCGATTATTTTACCAAATTTTTTAATCAGATTTTGCTGTCCTATTTCATTAATCACATCATGGATTTTGAGTTTTAAGACTGAAATCGTTTCGATTGGCTCTGTATAGATTCTGTTCTTAGCATAGCTTCACAAAATTCATTGGTGTTAAATCACACGATCTGTCTGGCCACTTAAATGCTGATTGCCGTAAAATTTTGCCATCGGGAAATTTGGTTTGCAACAACTTGCTCGTTTTAATGGCTATGTCACGTGTGCATTATTTGTTTTAATATATTTCCTTTTGTAATTATTGAGGTTTAAAAAAATCTCACTTGTAATGTTTAATTTCAATTGAAAAATTTAATCTTTTACTGGATTGATAATGAAAGGAGATGAGAGCAATCTATGTATATAAAAATTAAGCCCAAAGTAGGTGTCCGTTGGTTGCCAGTGTTTGACGAGATGCGCCGTCGGGTTTCCACCAAATTTTCACAGTCGTTTACTGGCTTGTGTGTTTGTTTCCTGGGTTTACGCACAATAGTGCGTCCACAGGGCGTGTTTGAAACAAGACAAATTTTTCAAAAAATCAAATTTTGTTTCCACTGCATAATTCGACTCAATGTTTTGTATCAAATGAAATGTGTGTTTTCGTTTGTACGTTGCACTGTGTGTATGGTTGCACAGAATTCGACGGTAATACAAATCGAAATATGCTCATGTTCGTAGCAAGCGGATGTGCAAACAAATAGAGAATTTTGTTTTCCATATTCTGTTGCATTTTGTGTGTGTGTAGTTTGCGTGTTCAATTGCAAAATGATCTAACAGCCGAACGTTTTTTGAAGCAATTGTTAGATATTGCGAATTGCGCAGTTCCAATTGACCCCACCACAAAAATGATTACGGTTGCAGATAATTTTTGCCACAATTTCGAATGACATTCTCGGGGAAATTTTTACCTAAAAATCGGTTGACTCTGTTACCAATCAAGACGATGTTGTAAATTATCCAGACGAATTTTAAAATCGCTTGAGTTACCTGGACTGCCGACCCACCACCTACAAGTGAAAGTTGGTGTTCCAATTATTTTGCTTAGAAATATCTGCCAGCCACGACTTTGCAATGGGACGTTTAGTCATGAAAATGTGATTGAAGCAAAAATTTTAAAAGGAAAATATAAGGGCGAGGATGTGATGATTCCACACATTCCTATGATTCCTCCAGATTTGTCGTTTGATTTTAAATGGCTTCAGTTCCCCATACGTGTTTTTGCAATGATCCCTGTTTTTCGCACGGTCAATTATATGTATCATTTCCACGTGCTTTGTTTGTCTATACCGCGAACCAAAATCGATCGAAGAATATCGTATAGTCGTAGAATAAGACGTATTATATAAGCACACAAAAATATTGAATTGTGAAAAAGATAAAATTATTAAAAAAAATATAAAAACGAAAAAAAAGAATTTGTGTTCTTTCTGATTATTTTTCTTGAATGATTGAATTTTTTGGCGCACAAATGACTTGCAAAGCAGTCACGGAAATGCTAGTAAAATACAAACAAAATATCGAAAATATCTACAAACAAAGATTTAACATATAAACTGCTCTTGGGCTCGATTTGTCCAATATGAGTTAGAAAAGATTTATTTTTTAATACGCATTTAAATTGAGTGATATTTTTTTATTTATTTTCAGTATCGCCTTTTCACTGAAACTTTTGATCAGGTTATATTTATGCATAATATTTTGGTTATGATTAACGCTCTTGTAGAATTCATATTCTTAAAATCAATCAAATTGTAATTTGTATGTCTGACAATCATAATTTGTTTAAATCAATAATAATTTCCTTATACAATAATATGTTGCTACTGGAATCATATGTTTTTATTAAAATAGTTGATTTCCTTTGTAGTGTATGTTTTTCGATTTATAATACATATATATATATTATAATCTTTTCGTTCGTGAACGAAATAATTGTAAAGATTTGCAAATGTAATATTCATTTCATCGTGCCACATAATAAAAATAAAACGATGCCAGTGTTATCACCAAGGGCCTAAAAGAACTAGGCCTACTGTTTTGAATATCCAAGCTATTCCTTTTATTCTTCTTTGAAATAATATTTTAAGAGAATTTAATTTGATTATTTTTAGCAACAGTTACAAAAACAAAACGTAATCGAGGCAACTCGATTAGGTTGAACAAGTTTTTCAATTTTAGATGACATGATTACTTATTTATCCTTTGCATATTTTGTTGTATATCACAGAGCAGTTCAATAAAAACAAATGGATTTTCCGAATATATTAAGCCTTATCCACTGTGCGTGCATTATGCAATGCCGTAAATATGAATTTTTAAAAATATTTTTATATTTTTTACATACGAGTATTATAATGGTGTCGATGATGATGATGATGATGGCACAAATAGTTTTTCTTTATTATAATAGCCAATATTATCTCTTAAATACATTATTAAACGACAAAAATGTTTCAATAAATTTCAATTATTTCTGCATCAGTCGGCGACCAGAAATTAAATTTGCATTGATCTCATATAAAATTTGCTTTAATGGGAACTAATATTAAAAATGCTGATGATTCGTTTTAATGTGTTGAATTTCATAAAATATAATGACAGACATACTCGTATAAAATTATATTGAAATTTATTAAATTGATAAAACAATTGAAAATTGATTAAAGGAAAGTAGAAAATTAACAAATTGAAATAGCACAAATTAAGCTAGATTAACTTAAAAATTATTCCAAATAATAAAATTAATTTTTTCCATTGCATGTGCGCGTTGCGTTTTTTAAAAAATTTTTATAAATAAATTTTATTTTCTTTATTTTTTAAAGTACATATGTATGGCTTTCAAATGAAACTCTTATGTAGTAAATTGTAAATGAAAATAATTTCGAAATGTTTATTGTGTTTTTGTATAAAACTATTTTTGAGTTTTGTTATCTTTTTGCTGTGTTGTTTAAATAAAATTCTCATTTAATCAATTTGACTTGAGATATAAGGCTCTTGTCTCTTCTATACAAAATTTTGGGTAAAATCCTCTGATGAGTTATTTGAGCAGTAGCGGATTTCTTTCCCCGAAAGTAATGTAGCAACCTTTTAATAATAAATTTTTTATGAGAATTTCATAAATTAATGCAGATTAACGATAAATACAATAATTATAAAATATATATAAACACGCACGGATTTCTCTAAGGAGAGTGAACTAAAAATTTTAAAATATTCAGTTGAGACAAAAAACAAGAAGAATATTTTGAAGAGAATTTATAAAAACTATTTATATTGTAAAACCAATAAAATCTTTTAAATTGTATTCAAAATAGAATTACTCACGACATGCCGAAAGAATTTACAGTTTAGCTAAAACTAGATTTTCAACTCTACATATTCCAAAATGTATATCAGAAGCCATTACTTTAATATAGATGACACCACATCTATATATATACACAGGTATGAATCACATCTTACCCATCAGGAAGAAGCTTTTGTCAAAAACCATATTATGATCGCTGATTGCAAGGATCCAACCACATATTCTTACGTTCTTCTATTGCAAAATAATAACACAGTACTTTAGAATTTTAAATTAAGTTAAATGCCTTATTTACTTTCAATATATAGAAAGTAAATACGATGGTAACTTTGTTGTCTTTACTCTCTAATGACTCAACTTGAATTAATTCATTTGCCCAGCAAATTGTGCTTATATAGGTGTTTTAAGCGTTTCTCATATATTTAATAGGATTTTACTTTAACATCACCCCATATTGTTACTGTTATTATCATTAAGTTTAGGCGCTTGCTTGGCTGTGATTTGTTCTATGTTAGTTTGGTTTTGATCTTTGTTGTTTATCTTATTTGATAGAATTTCTTATAAGCATGTCGTTGTAGTTCTGTGTGTATAAGATTTCTTAGAAAACTAAGCAGTTTATAAAATGCACAGTGGGTCGTTTCGTTTACTATTTTTTACTGATCATTATTTTCTTTTAAAACTTAATAAATCATCTTCGTAACATAATGTTAAATACAGAAAATCGAAAATCATTTAAAGCCTACATACACATTGGCATTAATGAAGTTTATCTCCTTCGTAGGCTAGTAGGTAGTGTACTAGCTTGTCAGTATGGGGGGTTGTGGGTTCGATTCCCAACGAAGACCTTTGTTTTTTTTTCACTATAAAAATAAAAATTGATTGTCGGTGGGGCTGCTCAGCGATGAAGGCATAGCTCTTTGCTGTGCTGTCTTATACGGCAGTTAATTTCCGACTATCCTTTTACTTTCACCACCTGTTTCATACCTTCTCTATCCCTTTCCTAAAGAATGCAGCACTGTACTTGACTAAATAGGCATTGTTGCCTAAAGTGCTACTTCTCTTAAAAAAAAAATATGGGAGATGTTCTATTAAGTTGCAAAACATATAAATTATTTTAACATAAGTTATTTATTTAATTAATATTAAATAATTGTGAAAAAAAATTTTTAAAAAATTATATTTGTTTTATAAATTTTTTTTATAATTTATAATTTATTTTCGATATTTCACTACATCATTCATACCTTAAGCATTTCACGAAATATTTATTATGTGAAAAAAAAGGTTTTTTAATTCCCAGTTTCGTTTTGTATTGTCTGTTAAAATACATTTTTCATATCTGTTGTTATATATTTATATTGTACTACAATTATAGCTTTATTAGTTTCTATTAAATAATTGGCAATAAGAAACACCAAATATTCTTGGTACGATAGCTAGTAGGTAGCTCACATGTAATATAAATAATCCTAAGCTGGATAACTGCTCCAGTGACAGATTATGGAATCAAGTATAATATAGTAAAGATGAAAGTCGAACAAGATGATACTTACCGACTGTCGCTGGAAAAGGTTTGAGACAGTGGCTTGGGTACATAGATAGAAACTTATTAACTGTGAATGCCAAGAGGGATCTACGTTTTGCACAATGCTAGAAACTACTTAAGACTGCGTGTTAAGAAAGAAGGCCTGCAGCTGCCAGTCGAAAGGTGGAAAGCACTAAGTCAAGAGACTCAATAAAAACAAGTTTTTTTTGTAAGTTGCAAGTTGTTTTCTCTACCATCATTAAGAATGACAGGAGGTCGAAGAGGAACCCATTAAAGAAGCAGATTGCCTACATTAATAATAATAAAATAATAATAACTGTAAAAACTGGCTGAAATGTTTTGTTTATATTTTTCTAAGCTTTATATTTTGTGATCATCAGCGAATCAAAGGTTATAAACTGAACTTATTTTCCGTCTTAACTTTTAAAGGTTTAACATTATTCAACCATAAGTTTCACCATATTTTTTAAACAATATTGCTGCTTTTTAAAACAAAATAAAGCTGTGAGTTCTGAAACTGTTACTAAGGCTTAAATGGGAAAAGCTACACTTATATCAGATCTAAAGATGAACAGTATTTCAGTATTTATGATTTAATTATTGTTCTTCAAAAATCACTTGTCACTACACTAATTGAGAGTAGAAGTTAGCATAATAACAGACATTTACATTTGTAAACAAACAATTCGAAATATGCTCTTGTTCGTTTTTATTTAAAGTAGAAAAATTGTGGCCTCTTTTATATTGTTGCTATCTTTTTTTAGGTCCGCCAAATAACTATTTTTATTTTTGTTTTTAATGCTATAAACAAAACAACACAGCTGCGGCTGTGAGGCACGTAGCGCCGTCCTGTTGAAACCAAATGTTGCCAATATCTTCCTCTTCAATTTTTGTGAACGAAAATTCGTTCAGCATGGCCCAATAACGATTATTATTGACTTTAACGGCCACTTCTTGCTAACTTTCGAAAAAAAATGGCCCAATTATACCTCTGTACCAAAATTCACACCAAACACTGACTCGTTTTGGGTGCGTTGGCTTTTCAATGCATGCGTGTGACTTTTATGTGCCCCAAATGCGACAATTTGCTTCTTTTCATACCCGCCAAGATCAATATGAGTTTCGTCTGAAAAGATGTTTTTTTTTTTCAAAATTGGCATCTTGTGTAAACCGATCGCAGGCCCACTTAGCGAAGCGTTGTTCAAGTGTATACACAACCATATTCGTTCAGCGGAAGGATAAAACTAATTATCTGTCAAATCAAACATGCGCTAAGTATTACCATTCACGAAATAAGCGCTAGTTGAAAAAAAACGTTAACGGACTCGATATTACTTGGCTGCATCTTGCCTACTATTTTATATCCAGCTAACAATGAGTTTTACCATTTTTAGTTACTAACTAAAAACAAATTACTACTTCTTCGTCTTGTTGCTGTAAATAATTACTTACATACAAAGTTTTATGTACACGAATATGTAAAACAAAATTGTTATACATTTTAAAATTAATTTTAAGCAAAATACTTTTTATAAACATTTTCAATTGAGACATTGTTTTTTTCTAACGAAAATCGTTTTAAAATAATATTTTAATTAAGAAAATGAAATCTTAATAAATTTCAAAACAATAACGAAATAAATTATAGTTTTTGTTAATAAAATCAGATTAGTGTGTTCTTTTCTTTCTGTAGTATAATGTTAAAGATAAGAAATCTAATCCTTTTAGGGTTAATATAGGGTAAACCCTATACCTTTACATAAATGGCTTGCCTGATGTTGATATCAGCAGTAAAATGCATATGTAAGCTAATGATGTTCAGATTTATAATTGTTGTAGCTCAAATGGTGTTTCCATCGGTATGGTTGCAATAAACGACGCTTTGAACATGTTCATCTGCTGGACAATGAATAATAGCTTGTAGATCAATGCTTTAAAGTTTAAACGTATTTTCCTCTAGTAATCTAGGAAAATTTTTGATAATGTTCATATGCAAATTATTGAGTTCATGAATTCTCTGTCTAACTTAGGTATAGTTTTTAATCTTAAACTAACATGGACTGATCTTATCAACAGTATTGTTGGCAGAGTTTACGGAAAGCTCTTTGGGCGATAAAAGATTCCATCCCGTTTGATATATGAATGCTATAGGCAAAGGCTTCCCCTGATCCTCCTCCTCACTCCTTTATGGCTGTGAAATTTATGCTCATTTTGACAGTATAAACCAGCGCAAATTGATAGTTGTATCCAACAGTATATTAGCAGGATCTGTGCCCCAAATGCGACAATTTTTCTTGTTTACATACCCGCCAAGATCAGAATGAGCTTCATCTGAAGAGATGATTTTGTTTTTTTTGCAGAATATGTAAGTCGATCGCAGGCCCACTTAGCGAAACGAAAACTTTGCTTCAACTCCTGAAGCAATTAGACTTTGTATGGCGTCAAGGTTTTATGCAAAATTCATCTCTGAAATGTTCAATTGTTGAGAACGACGGTGAATTGATTTTGATGGCACTTCACGCACACTTTCTGCCACAGCAGCAGTAGTCTTGGGTGTACGCACTGTTATTGGCTATTCGCGCTTCGATTTATCGATGAGGATGCCAGTTTCTTTCACTTTTTTCACAAGATAACGAACATACGAAGCAGACGGTGCTTTTCTTCTTCAAAAATCCGTAGGCAAATTTCGCACACATTCTGCTATATTACCATTATTTTCAATGTTGCAATATTTCCCAGCGTTGTTCAAGCGTATATACAACTATATTCGTTCTGCGGAAGGATAAAACTAATTATCTATCTAACCAAACATGAGCTAAGTATTACCTTTCACGAAATAAGCACTAATTGAAAAAAAAAAACGTTAGATGGCGGACCCTTTACAACCAGTCTTTGGAACTATTCGCCATACCACATTCAGAAACTTGGCAATGCTTGTTTGTTTAAAAAGGGGGCTTATTAAATTATTTTAGTAAATTATTTTATATTTCTATTTAATTTTTATTTAATTTTTATCTGGGTGGCTGGATTGACTATGAAAATATTTATTAGGGCGTTTTGTACACATTTTGTTTTATGGGAGTTTTATATGTTTTCTTTATATTATAATTACTTTTACAATATCATTAGCAATGTAATTTATAAGATATCCCTTTTGTTGTGGTAGGTGACTAATAAATAAATGCAAAAAAAAAACAATGTTTTCATTTTTAAACAATTTTTCAAAAAACATTATCTGCCTGCAGTTTTGTTTGAAACAGTAAGGCCGAGCGAACACAGATCACATTCGCTATTTAAAAATCAAGTTGATTTAAAAATAGCAGCGTTTTTCAAAAATCAAAGAGTCACATATCTTTAATTACAACACGTGTGCATAATTCTTTCTAATAATGTTTTTAAAATCTAATTAACATAGTTTATCATTAATCTTGAAAGCAATAAAAAATAAAAAAACCACCATAAAATTCAATAGTATGAAAAAGTGTTTAAGTATTTTACCATAAACTTATGTAAATTTTATAGATTTTTTATGCAAAAATATTGTGCTATAAAAATTGCAAAAACTGCTTTATAAACACATTCATATAAAATGTATACATTATTGCCGTTGTGTTACAATAAACGGTGTTAACGCTTTATGGAAAATAACTCTGTATACTGGTGCTAAAAAATATGTAAAATAAATGTTTATTTTAATAATTATGTTTATTATTTTCGTTTTAGCACAAAAATTTTTTTTTGTTTAAACCTTGTTTTATATGATATAAAAAGAAAAACTTTGCAAAAATAACCCTTGAGTAATAATAAACAAAAGAAAAAATAATAAAATTATATTTGCTTATGCAAAATAATGGTATAACGACTACAACTACAACAACAGTAGGGCATTGCAAATTTCCTTAAGTTTATTTTAAAGAGTGAAAACTTAATTAAAATAGTTTTTTTCTATATTATTCAGTGTGTTTGTAATAACGATAAAATAAAATCATTTGAAAAGTAAAATTGAAAGCAAAATAACGAAATCCAATGTCGAAATGTTGTAATCACTGAAAAAAACACAAAAAATAACCAGCAGAAAGCATTAAACAACCTGAGTTAATAATAAAATAAAATTTTATGTTCAACAAGAAACAGTATTTTAAAATATTCAAAAAAAAGGATATTCTCTATAATTATTACATAATGTTAATCAAAAATATAATGTTCTCTTAGTTTTCTTAATAATTCCAAAAAAATTGTTAAAAAATATAATTTATTAAAAAAATATTGTGAAATGTTTTATGTACATTTTAAACATGATTTTCTATTTATTTATTAAATTATTATCTTAGCCTAACCAAATCATTGTAACATTTTGCATAAAAAGCAGTTTTCTTACACTAAAAACAAAAACAGGGAAACTTATTGTAATTCATAATTCGACTACAGTGGCTACAGTGAGCCACGTTTAACAACTTCCTACATTTTTCCACAACTTAATTTAGCTTTAATAACTTTAATCAACTGGTTATTCCTCTAATCTTCCAAAAAATATTCTTATCTCCAATTTTACTTTTATTCTTGTTTGGTGTTATAGTATTTCGTACATAAATATGCTAATAAAGAGTACGGACAACCGTCAAAATGTTACTTTATTTCACATACAGAAATTTCTTAGTAATCTTACCTTATTATTTAAGAGTAATAAAAGTTCTTAAGAACTTTTAAAAGGACCGTGTTATTTTTTGTTATTTCTACAGTCTATGTTTATCCCTTAATTTTTTAAATAACTCATGCATTTTTTCTGTCTTCACAAGCTCATCAGTAACTGGAATGTAATAGTTTTCGCCGCTAATTGTTATTAACATGGTTTGCTATAAACTAGGTTTATTATAATAGTAATCGATTGTGATGTGATATAGCTTAACATCAGTACCTAACCGTGTGGGCCATAAAATGACGGTGGTCTTACCACTAGGTAATTAGAATATAAACATCCCACGTACACACCTAAGTCCACACAACCCTTAGTAGCAATTTTTAAGAGTAAACCTTGCTTGATAGTTGGAGATTATCAAACTCCTTGTCCTGCTACATGCTTAACATTGGTCACTAGATGTTGCCTTTTTCATTCCGTAATGTCTCTTCGGATTCTTTAAAAAGCAATTCGTTTTAAACCACAGGCACCACATCCCTCATGAGAGGCGTTGTCAGTAACCGACAATGTGGCCATAACCCTGCGGTCAACTGGTTTTCGTGGTAGCAGTGTGTTCAAGTCAACTAGTCGTACGTCGAGAGGCCATTTTATTTATCTTCCAGTTTCGAACTCCTGCCTACTAGTATCGCCTTTTGCCCTCAAAAGCACATGTCAAAATTGAGAAAGATCTATCTTGACTGCGTGCACCCGAGGGAAAAAGTTTCGACTGTATAATAGTGCGTTAGTTATCTTGACTATCTTTAAAAATATGCAAAATTACTAACGGAGCTTCTTTACAATTTAAAAAAAAAATCGCCAACTAAATATTTATTTAAGTTCTTGTGTTATATATATATATTCCCATGAATATTAAATTATAAATCAGCAACAGATGATACTAGCAATAAAGATGTTAAATTTGTTCGTCACTAAAATTTACATAAATAAATAAATTATCACTAATGTA